>CM059434.1:128422935-131352935 GCA_030390025.1 Squalus acanthias
AGAGAGAGAGCGCGAGAGGGGGCCGGGGGGGGGAGAGAGAGAGACCGAGCCGGGGGGTAGAGAGAGAGAGAGCCTGTGGAGAAGGGGGGAGGGCGCGCGACGGGGGAGAGAGCAATGAGAGACGGGGGAGAGAGAGAGAGAGAGCGCGCGAGAGAAGGGGAGAGAGAGTGCGTGAGCGAGAGATGTGGGGGGGAGAGAGAGAGCAAATGAGAGACGGGGAGGGGAAGAGAGCGCGAGCGAGAGAGAGACGTCCTGAGGTCATGAAAGGCGCTATATAAATGCAAGGTTTTCTTTCTTTTAACTGTTTATGCCCCCATCCCAATTTGTTATTATTGGCAAACTTGTAGAGATTTGTTACCATCCCTTCTTCCAAATCATTAACACATGTCGAAAATAACATTGGCCCCTGCGCCAATCCCTGTGATATCCCGACAAGTCATCTGGTTAGACCCCATTTAGAGTACTGCCTTCAGTTCTGGTCACCGCACCTCAGAAAGAATATATTGGTCTGAGGGGGACAGTGCAGATTCACCAGATTGATACTGGGGCTAATAGTGTTCAATTATGAGGAAAGGTTGCACAGACTAGGTTGTATTCCCTTGAGTATGGAACATTAAGGGGTGATTTAATTGAGGTGTTTAAGATGATTAAATGATTTGATAGGGCAGATAGAGAGAAATTATTTCTTCTGGTGGGAGAGTCCAGAACAAGGGAGCACAACTTTAAAATTAGAGCCAGGCCGTTCAGGAGCGACGTCAGGAAGCACTTCTTCACACAAAGGGTAGTGAAAATCGAGAACTCACTCTCTCCCAAAAAGCTGTTGAGGCCAGGGATTTCAAAACTAAGATTGATAGATTATTGTTAGGCACGGGTATTAAGGGATATAGAACCAAGGTGGGTAGATGGAGTTAAGATACAGATCAGCCATGATCTAATTGAATGGCGGAACAGGCTGGAGATGCTGAATGTCCGACTCCTGTTCCTATCTCTTTCCACATCGATTCCGGTCCCTTAATATCCTGACTCAACCAGCCAGTTATCCCTTTAAAAAGCTTTTCTCTATTCCATGACTTTCTACTTCCAATTTTCAATGTGGTACTTTATGAAAGGCTTTGCTAAAGTGTAGGTATATTGAATCTACTGAGTTCCCCATAACTCGGTTATATCTTCAAAGAACTCTAGTAGACCGTTCAAGCTCAATCTATCACCTTTAAATCCATGTTGACTGATTTTTCAATCAGTTCATGTCTCTCCCGATGCTTCACTCTTTGTGGAATATTACTACTACTTCACTGTTGCTCTATCACTTCTATCCAAACATTTCTTCTGGAGAAAAAGGCATGAAACAGATGTGGTGAAGCAAGCTGGACGACAGAGTGTGCTGCAACAGGGAATGACAGAACGCACCCACCTGCAAGGTCACACCCATGATGGGAGGGTCAGGACCCGAGCAGCATTAGGAAAAGGAGGAGGCCATTCGGCCCCTCGAGCCTGCTCCGCCATTCAATTCGATCATGGCTGATCTGAACCTCAACCCCATTTTCCCACCTTTCTTCCATATCTTTACCGAATAAAAATCTGTCAATCTCAGTCTTGAAACCTCCAATTGTTGCCCCCGCCTTCCACAACCTTTGTGCTTGGGGGGCGGGGGGGAAATGGAAGAGAGTGCCAGATTTCTACTACCCTTTGTGTAAAAAACTGTTTCCTGATTCTGCTCCTGAATGGCCTAGCTCTAGTTTTAATGATTATATCTCCTTGTTCTGGATTCTCCCATCAGAGGAAATACTTTCTCCGGATCGACCCGGTCGAATCCTTTTGAACATTTTAACATTTTAAGCACCTCGATCAGATCACCCCTCAATCTCCTATAATCAAAAGGAATACAAGTCAAGTTTATGCAACCTGCCCTCGTAATTTAACCCTTCTCGGCCAGGCGAAGAAATTTGACCTTTTGTTGTCTGGTTGAACCCAGGCTCGGAAATGCACCGAAGGTGGTCGCTGAGCCACCGGAGGATCCGAGACCCATCTATAGAGGGGGCACTTGCTGGCGTCTCCGGTGCACTGCCCCAGCCATGGAACTGCACGAGTCAATGATTGGGGGCGGGGGGGGGAGAAAGCGAGGTCAAAGGTGAGAGGTCGCATGATGAATCCTCCAGGAGTATGTCCAACACTGCCTGGACATATTCCTGGAGGTTTCATCACACGAACTCCCACCTTCGACCTCTCTGCCCCCCCCCCCCCCCACTGATTTCCCGACACGTTTAGCAGCGCACTGCCTTCCCACGGCCAACTGGAAAGCAAACAGACTCTTCATTACCCGACTGGATCATTCTTGACCACCAAAGAGCCTTTTTGCCCCCGCAATCTCCAACATTTTTATAACCTCGAAACAAATGTGTTTAAAGCAAATGGGACCGGGCGGGGGGTGGGGGGGGGGGAGAAAAAGTCCAATCCCCCTGTAATCTTTTCTCCCGGGCTTTGCTCGCGGCAGTGTCCAGGAGATTAATCTTTAAGTCCTGGAGACTCCAGGGCAATCCTGGAGGGTTGATAACACTTGGGGGGGGGGGGGGGGGGGAGGGGAAAGAGAAAATTGGCTTAGGCACAAAGGCCTACTCACACCTGACCAGCCAATTGTACCCGAGCATCATTTAAACAAAAATCCAAGCAACACCAAAAAGTGTCCACTGAGCCCAGTAATAACTGCTATTTCTATTTTTAAATCAGAAGCGGAGCCCTTGGGCTTGTTACACCGAACATTCGATTGACTGAAGGGACTAGCTGATGAGCACATTTCAGCTGAGTGAATAAAACCTGTTCCTTTTATGATGTTTTTTGAGTGTGTGTGTCCGTGTGCGCGTGTGTGTGTATATGCGTGCGTGTGTGTCCGTGCGTGCTTGTTAATATGAGGGATGACAGTGCTGGGGCAAAAATAATCCTTTCTTTCTTTCCACTTCTTATTCTATTCCTTCTACGCTTGCCGACTGCATCAAACTCCCTCAGGTGAGCCCCTTGCAGCACTAGCCCAGCCTGCGAGGAGGACCTGCATTGCAGGAGGCCCCAGCGTATCAAAAAAAAAACGCGGTTTTGACGGAAAATTAACGGGGACGGGTGCTCGCAATGATATTCGCTTCCCAGAGGGCAAGGATTCCTGACAGGAGAGAGACCTAAATCAATCAATCGATTGATTGGGCTCTAACACCAAGAGCCAGAACCAAAGGTTGAATTAAAGCATTAAACTCAAGTGTTCTCCTCCCAACATGGCAGATTTTCTTTTGTTAAATTGGTCTACCGCAACAGAAATAACATGCCACAGTTACCAAAGAATATACAGAGTTCTCGTGCTACCGTGCTGATGCACAGGGTATCTCCAGCTCCAATTGCTCACGATTCTGATGAGTTTCACAAAACCTTTAAGATCACCTCACAGACTCCATCGGGAGTCCACAGAATTCAGTGTCAAAACCTGCAGTACAAGTGGGGGCAGCCCAGCTCTTCACTCCCCGAGCTCGTGCCCCCGTACAGCCCAGCACTGCCCCAAATCACCCTGACCCCCACCCACCCTCACCCCAACAACCCGCTCCCCAGCCTCAGATCAGCCCGAAAAGCTTTGGCCGCAGTCTGCCCAGCAGCTCCTCTGGAGAGTCTGATCAGGAGGTGAATTACACGACAGCTAAGATAACACCAAAAAATATTGCGAGGTGGGACTTTTTTTTTTATATAAAAGGAGACGCACACACTGTGGGGGTCTTTCTGAAATCTTGGGTACTGGAACTTCCATTGCTGGGGGTTGTCTTGTGGGAAACTACATCTCAGAGCACTTTAGACAACAAGGGAAACCCGTGGATGCCAAGGAGAGAGAAAAATGGGAGGAAAATTAAAATGGGGTGGAGGAGGCAAGGTTGAAAACAGATGGTTTTTAAAAATCGGGAACATGTTATGGTTGCCAACCCTCCAGGATTTTAGAATACTTTCATTTATTAGTTATAAAAATATTGGAGATGGTGGGCAATGGCTGTTTGGCTAACAGTTCAGAATCAACCAACCAATCGGGTGAAGAAGAGTCCGTTTGTTTGCAATTGGTGCAGGACGGCGATACGCCACAATGTCAGATGGATCGGGCGACCTATGGCGGTGGGGGGGCGGGGCTGTTGGAGGTGGGAGTGACACCTCCAGGGATACGTCCAACCAGAGTTGGCAACACTAGAGTGAGGTGGCACGGCAGAGGGATGCAAGGGGAAGTTCCGGGGGAGGGGAGGGGAGGAAGGGGGAAGGGGGGAAGGGATCTGGAGGCTGAAGAAGCAGTCACTGATGTAGAGCCGAGATGAAGGGTAAACCTGGGGTTGGAGCAGGAGAAGGTGCCAGTGTGGGTTATATGGTCCGGAATCACCCAGGTAAGAGTGAGCCGAGGCCAGGGCGGAACTCGGAGGATGAGGACCTCTGATCTTTGATGTCAATCTACTGGGGCACAGGGAGTCAGAATAACTTGGCGAGGATGGGACAACGGGTTCGCAGTTTGCCCAAGAGTGCATCTTTCTGCTCGCTCTCGGGACTCGCGCCTTGAGGGAGAAACGCCAATCCAGGCAGATCTCAAGCCCGTGCCTCCAAATAATGCTGATTGCCACGTTCAAGCAACAGCTCATTTGGTTAGCATGCAAGTCGATGTGAAGTGACAGGCTATTAAAATACCAGCTGTGTGCATCAGCTCTGCAGGTTACACGACATGATTATTGAGAGGGACACCCGCAGGGTCAGGGAGATGATACCAATAGGTGTCGGAGCCCTTCAGATCCTGGAATTGTTCCCAAATGAATGTCCAATAAATTCACTTTTTAAATCAGCATAAAAAGAGAGTGGTAAAAGGGGGTTATATTTTATGAATAGAATTACATAGAGTATGCAGCACAGAAACAGGCCATTCAGCCCAACCAGCCCACAGCGGCGTTTAGGCTCCACTCGAGCCTCCTCCCCTCCTCAGTAATGCCGACCCCCACCCTCTCATAAATCATGAGACAAACTCTTTAAAAATGAGATCGGGTAAGAAATGACGAGTTGCTATTTTTTGGTTTATAAACCACATTCGTGGCTTTATTTACTCTCCAACAGGTCACAGCTCTTTACAAAAAACGATATTACTGCATCTGAAAATGCTTTGCAAAAAACTTTGTTTTTTTAAAATCCTACCCGTTATCACCGCCCTTCAGGAGTCGGGGTTAATTTTCTTTAAAAAAAAATCGCGGGTCTCGCGATTAATTCGCGAGAGTTGTATATTCTGTGTAATAAATAGCCGCAATTGCTTGGATTTGACCTTTTGGAACAGACACCGGCCAGGTTTGCATCTAAATAACGCAAACGTGCTCCAGATCTGACACTAAGTGCAAGCAAAAACCACGAGAGGTGTGCCCACTGTTGGTTTAAAAGTATGAATCAGTTACTTGATTCCCCACGGACAAAACACCTCCCATATCTTCATAGGGGCATGCAATCTTTCACTTCCTTTTGATTAAAGATCTCACGCTCAACACTTCCTGATGGTGACGGCCCTGTAATGTTTACATGGCAAAATAAAAGCGAGCACAATCCTGTCCTCCTCCAGAAGTGCCCCAGCTCCCTTTGTGGTTTAGATGCATCCACTGCTATTGAATAAGATTGAGGTCCATGTTGTTGTGGGCGTGCAGACGAGTAACGCTGCATTATGCAGTGCGGCAACGCGCCCACGAGAGCAACAAACCTGGGACTGGTGAACAGCGTACAACGACAAATGGAAGACGCTCCAAAGTCTTTGCACCGGCGTCACTGGGCATTTAAAGGAGTATACGTCTTGATCGGGTCCGTACCTCCAGCGTTCCACGCCTCTAAATGAATTGAAGTATTGTTTTCGGATCGTGCAGCTCAGGAGGAGACCATTCGGCCCATCGTGCCTGTGCCAGCTCTTCGAAGGAGCGATCCAATTAGTCCCACTCCCCCCCTGCTCTTTCCCCATAGCCCTGCAATTTTTACTTCATTTAAGGAGTGATCCACACAGGCTGTCCTTTGAAGTTTCCTCATTTGAAGCCAATCTCCCCATCATGACCAACATTCATGCTCACGTCCCCTTTAATGGTGGCGTTGCACTAATAGTTCAGGCTTTGGGCCCCTACATACCACGCAACACCCAACCAGCAGATCATCGTTATACCGTCGGTTCCACCTTACATCCTGACTCGACATCGTTGTCTGTCTTTCCAGTTTTAAAAAAAAACACAAAAAAAAAGTTAAAAGCTCAACTGCAGACAGCAGGATTTGACACGTTGGACCCCCTGTGATCCATCTCATTGTCTTGGCTGTGCTCTGGTGTGTCTTTGAAGTAATGCTTCCCTGAAAGATTGTATCTCTGCAGTTTCTGTGTTTATATACTGTGTAATATTGTAGATTCCTTCATTGCACCTTTACCTGACGAAGGGGCGACAGCTCCGAAAGCTTGTAATTTTAAATAAATCTGTTGGACTATAACCTGGTGTTGTGCGACTTCTCATTTTTGTCCACCCCAGTCCAACACCGGCACCTCTGCATCATCACCTTACATCCTGCCTGCGGACAACAGAGCTGATGCACAGATCTCCAGCTCCTGGACCAGGCCCTCACATTACTTTCCCCCGCCCCCCCCCCCCCCACCCACAAGAGTTCGATTCCAGCTTCCCACCTGACTCACAGTTTGTTTCAATGCAAAGCCAAGGTTGCTTTGTGTCAATATTAAAAAAGTAGTGTGTGGGGTATAACTTGCCAATTAAGAGGAGGTGTTGCCCAGAAGACGGCATCTAACCTGTGGATCTTCAGTGGCTCTTTCACGAGGGATGACACTCGAACGCTGAGGACGGGCGTGAGGGCGAGTAACTTCACAGCCCTGCTCAGATGTGTCCTCCAGCTCAGCTGGTGACTTATCGCATCATTTGATTGTCTCTTCCCTTCTCACGCTTGCCTTGGTGAACCCTATCCCTCCCTCCTGCCCATTAGCATGATAGCCTGTGCTGTGAAATATTAGTTGATTAACCCCTTGAAGCCTGCATTGACATTTTCACCCTAAATAAATTTAAAAAACCAGCAGTAAACGGTGACACAGAGGATAATGGAATGAATAAAACATCTCATAAGCCAGGTCAATACCGTGGCTACGAAAGCAGACCTTAGGATTGGAGAGACTGAGCTCCAACAAAACAGGATGGGGAAAGTCTAACTGCTCCATCAAGCCCGTCCCAGCAAGATATGGAGCAACCTGCACTCATCATCAACCTTCCCCCAAAACGCACGCCCCCCCCCCCCCCCCCCGCCCCATCACCCAGCCCCAAAAGGCAAACTCCTGGGCAGGACAAACCAAAATAGAATAAAACCTCTATTAATTCATCGTCATTGGGTCAATATCCTAGAACTCCCTACGTAGCACTATTGTGCGAACACCATCACCACAGGGACTGCAGCAGTTCCAAGGAGAAGGCCCACCACCACCTTCTCAGGGCAACTAGGGGGAGGGGCAGCGTCACCCACATCCAGCGAACAAAATGCATGGGACCTTCTTAAAGGGGCACAGGTCTTCACGACAGAGTGTTTGGCAAACTCTAACCACACGACATGACAATGTAAACTATTTTGAAACACATCATTGCATCAGTTGCGCGAGGCATCATTGGTTGGGGAGAAATGGTGCGCGGGTCTCCTGCTTCATCCTAAACAGAGCAGATTTGCAAAATACTTGTTCTCGAAGACGATACACCTTTAATTCCTCTCATCCTGGTATCAAAGTAGTCGGTTCCCAACAGATCTTTGCGTCTGGAGTCACAGGTCAGCCTCCACCAACACAAGTTCCCAGTCTCAAGCAAACCTTTATTTTAATCATTCTGTTTTCCAGCATCCACGGTATTTTGTTTTTGCTCATTTTAATGAAGTGTTTCTCTTGACTTTTCGCCCCTCCTCAAGGTGCTGACGTCAGCAGCAGTATGGCAGCTGGTGACACCTCTCTCTCCCCAGGTCCCCATTCTTCACGCCAGACTGTTACCTCCCCTAATAGGCATCACAGCCGCTCCAATATTCCCACTCCCAACATTTCTCTTCCCCTGTCTTCTCAGTTTCATTCATTCATCCCAACTCTACCCCCCTCTCCTCTCCCAACTCTACCCCCCTCTCCTCTCCCAACTCTACCCCCCTCTCCTCTCCCAACTCTACCCCCCTCTCCTCTCCCAACTCTACCCCCCTCTCCTCTCCCAACTCTACCCCCCTCTCCTCTCCCAACTCTACCCCCCTCTCCTCTCCCAACTCTACCCCCGTCTCCTCTCCCAACTCTACCCCCGTCTCCTCTCCCAACTCTACCCCCCTCTCCTCTCCCAACTCTACCCCCCTCTCCTCTCCCAGCCCCCCTTCTTCCTTTCCCCTCGCTTGTCGTCCTGAACACTCCCTTCATCCAGATTTTAGGTCCTCCCATTTTGTTGAGTCAGCAATACCAACGAGAGGCAAAAGAGAGGGACCAGCCATTGTTATCGAGAGAGAGAGAGAAAAATTATGTGCATCCGAGGCCCTAGGCACTGAAAGAGTTAAGTCGAATGACTAGAGTGTGATGAGAAACTAGAAGGAAGTAAGAGATGGTTGCTATAGATACAGAGCAGTAGTGAGGAGTCCTCTGAGTAATGAATGCCCTTCACACTTTTCAAAAGATAAGAGCTTTCATCACAACATCTGCAAAAGGTGCTAATCTAAAAATCTTTGTACGACACCTTACAAAACAGGAAGTAGATTGGAGGTGGAATGATTCCGAAATGCAAGTGCTCTTGGAATTAACGCTTTTTAAATTATCTCCATTTTATTTTTAGAACCAAACAAAAATCAACCTGGATCACGAGTGGAGAGGTGGCTAGAACGCGGTGTCCTGTTGATCTCTAACAACCTTCTGTAACCATGGTAAATTACAATGGGACCTAAATCACCAGTGTCATGTCCCATGAGGTCCGACGTCACACTGGCAGCTGGTGTGTCATGCACTGGGCACCAGGTTATGTTTGATAAACTAGCAGCTGGTTAGATTGGCACTGGCCAGAGCCGAGAATAGCTCCTCCACCTCCCAGTTGCGTGCAAGGACGGTGCTCTGAATTTCCCCCGTCGCCCTTAAAGAGCAACGTTGACGCAAACGTGCCTTCTCAATACGATGCACACGTGGTTATTGAGGGCCAGAGGGTCTCCTGAAGAGACCTCGGGGGTCTATCGGCCCACTCTCCAATCGAGCACAATGGAGACTTCCCACTTACAGGTGAATTCCGAAACCAGGCATTTCCCCCCAACGTTAAAAGTTGATCAAGTCTGACATTGCCTTTCTAACTTTTAATACTGGGGGGGGGAAGAATCACAAAGGATCAATATCCACACAGCTGGCTTGTACTGCGAGTTAGGATGTTGCATTAACAATCTCTTCACCACCAAGTTAAATAGACATGGAATTTTTTTAATATTTATTCTTGAGATGCGGGCAACACTGGCAAGCCAGTATTTATTGCCCATCCCTCTTTACCTTGAGGGTATTAAGAATCAACCACACAGCGAGAGACTGGAATCACAGGTAGGGGTAGGAGGTTCCAGTCCCTGAAAGAAGCGAGTGAACCAATTGGGTTTTTATGACAATCCAGGAGCTTTTATTGTCTGGTGCCAGCTCACAAATCACCAGATTTATTGAATTTAATTATTTGAACTTGTCATGGTGGGTGGGAAGTGTGAGCCTTGGCTCAGTGGTAGCTCTCACACCACGGAGTCAGAAGGTTGTGGGGTCAAGCCCCTCCCAGAGACCAGAGTACAAAATCTAAGCTGACACTTCGGTGCAGTACCGAGGGAGGGCTGCTTTGTCAGAGGCGCTGTATTTTGGATGAGATTTTAAACCGAGGCCTCAGGTGAATGTAAAATATCCCATTGAACTGTTTAAGAGTAGCGTCCTGTCCAATATTCATCCCTCAACCAACATCAAAAAAAACCCCACCATCTGCTCATTTATTTAATTGCTGGGAGCTTGCTGTGCGCAATTTGGGTGCCACGCTTCCTACATTACAACAGTGACTGCACTTCAAAAGTACTTCATTGGCCTTGATGCGCTTTGGGATGTCCTGAGGTCATAAAAGGTGCTATATAAATGCTAAGTGTTTTTTTTGCCTTGAGCATTTGAACTCTCAACCTCTAGGTCGCCAGTCCAGTACCATAACAACGAGGCTATCACACCCTAGACAACACAAGGGGCAATTCTTCAGTTTGTGCTCCCAGCAATAGAAGAACTGAAGCGTCAGCCCAGGTTGTGTGCTCTATCCTGGAATGGAGTTTGAACCCACAACCTCTTGACCGGGAAGGGCAAAACAAGTGCTACAACCGAGCCAAGCTGCTAAGTTGTCAAGGTGGATGCCAGGCCGGGTGAGGTGCTGCTATATAGGAGGGAACATGGGTTGAAGCATCGGGGCTGCAATGTTGTAGCCCTATCTCCAACCCATTGCTTACTGTGAGCGTGGCTTCCCGCTGGAATCATCGGAGTTGTGGCATCACCCCAACAGCTCCAAGGGCATCATCAAACCGCCGGTACAACAGCAGCAATAAACACCATGAACTGGTCATTCATCTCAAGTGCGGTTATGTAGGCAGGTATAGCAGCCACTGGGCTGTGTGCAAAATAGCTGCCACATTTACCCATATAGCAACAGCAACCGCACTTCAAAGTAATCAATTATATGTGAAGTGCTTTGGGATATTTCTGATGAACACAATAAGGTAATACATGAATTATTTCTTTTGTCAAGTGTTTCTTTCAAATCAAGAGAAGGTTGGGTAGGATCTCCCTTAAAATTTAGCATCTTGGGGAGGGGAAAGTGTCACCATTATGAGAAATAGTCTAATTATATTTTAGATTAAGTGTGTGTGGACATCAGGCAAGGCCAGGATTGGCTTTAGCCATGATACCTCCTGTGGCAAAAGTGGGCCAATTCTGGAAAAAAAAAACAGCTCGCAACAGCCCCCTCCTAAAGCCCCACAATCGGGCAACAACCCAACAACCGCAAGGCCCCTCTCTACCGAGGCAGCCCCCTTAAAATCCCCAGCCCAGCCACCCTACCCAGAGAGAGAGAGGAGACAGAGAGAGAGAGACAGAGAGACAAAGACAGAGGGAGTTGCCAAACTATCCTGACCTTCAACGGGCACACGACTGTATCGACAACTCCAAAAAAGAGCCAATTCAATCTCCCGTAAACACATGACCAACCCATGCAGCCAGTTCACAAGAGATATTTCACTTCCTCGGAAAGAAAATTTAGAAAGCAAGGGGAAGGTTTTAACACCTGATGCGCTCCTAATTAGGGACAACAGGCACATCATTTCTGCAACAGTGAACTGGTCTAAACAAAGACAGCTGGCAAGGCAGCTTAGAAAACACCATCAATTCATGCCTGCCTATCAGTGTTTGTGATCCTCACTCATAAATAAATTAGAGACACATTTACAGTGTTTCCTTTTTTTTCAAAAAACATTGAGAGGTAAAATTATCAATTAAATGGTGCACTCTGGCGACAGCATTTCGGGGAGCACGCAATAAACATGAATTACTTGCCCCAGACTAGCAGAAGCCATTAAATTAATTAAGTGAGAGGGTAGGTGGCGAACATCCACGAGAGTAGGCCTTGTAGCCACCAACTCCTCCCATCAGCAACTGAAATATCGGAAAGACATGGCACAGCTTCATTAGTCCACCAGTGGCTCAGTGGGTAAAACTCTCGCCTCTTGAGTCAGAAGGTTGTGGGTTCAAGTCCCACTCCAGAGACTTAAGCACAAAAATCTAGGCGGACGCTCCCAGTGCAGTGCTGAGGGAGTGCTGCACCGTCGGAGGTGCCGTCTTTCAGATGAGACGTTAAACAGAGTCTGCCCTCTCAGATGGATGTAAAAGATCCCGTTGCACTATACTGACAGCAGGGGAGTTCTCTTGAGCCAATATTTATCACTCAACCAACATCGCTAAAAAACAGATCATCATTGCTGTTTCTGGGACCCTGCGGTGCGCAAACTGACAGTCACATTTCCCTATATTACAGCAGTGACTGCACTTCAAAAGTACTTCAGTGGCAGAAAAGCGCTTTGGGACGTCTTGAGGTCGTGAAAGATGCTATATAAATGCAGGTTCTTTCTTTCCATCTACCCACTGTGCGTATTTAAAGGGGCAATGCGGTCCGATAACCTTCACCCCATTCCGCACATAAAAATGGTCATGAAAAGGGTTCAGTACAAAAGCAACTGGAAACCTGGCATAAGAGCTGCTGCTGACCCGGAGGGAGGTGAGGTAATGATGGTCTGAGAAACCATAAAGCTGGGGTTGTCCCGATGATTTAGATAGTAGCTGCACCTATAGACTGTCAGTGTCAGCACGCTATTCAAACACGTGGACTCAATCGCCAGTCTGTGCTTATCTCAGCTGGGTTAGTGACATGGGCCTCAGTGTCTCTGGGCTAAGGGGAGGGAACAAAGTTGTCTCTAGTGACTCCTTCCATCAGTCCACATCTGTGGCCAGTCAAGTGCAATAGGAGTAGCCTCAGCTCTGACATTGCGTGTGGTCGAATAGCTTGCTGACATGGACTGTATAGGCTCACAAATGAAGGCAGGCCAATTGGTGCCCATCGACCTGTACCCCAACACTCGCCATACTGCAGGTATTAGCTCGAGACCTGTACCCCAACACTCGCCATACTGCGGGTATTAGCTCGAGACCTGTACCCCCAACACTCGTCATACTGCGGGTATTAGCTCGAGACCTGTACCCCCAACACTCGTCATACTGCGAGTATTAGCTCGAGACCTGTACCCCCAACACTCGTCACACTGCGGGTATTAGCTCGAGACCTGTACCCCCAACACTCGTCACACTGCGGGTATTAGCTCGAGACCTGTACCCCAACACTCGTCACACTGCGGGTATTAGCTCGAGACCTGTACCCCAACACTCGCCATACTGCAGGTATTAGCTCGAGACCTGTACCCCAACACTCGCCATACTGCGGGTATTAGCTCGAGACCTGTACCCCAACACTCGCCATACTGCGGGTATTAGCTCGAGACCTGTACCCCAACACTCGCCATACTGCGGGTATTAGCTCGAGACCTGTACCCCAACACTCGCCATACTGCGGGTATTAGCTCGAGACCTGTACCCCAACACTCGCCATACTGCGGGTATTAGCTCGAGACCTGTACCCCCAACACTCGTCATACTGCGGGTATTAGCTCGAGACCTGTACCCCAACACTCGCCATACTGCGGGTATTAGCTCGAGACCTGTACCCCAACACTCGTCACACTGCGGGTATTAGCTCGAGACCTGTACCCCAACACTCGCCATACTGCGGGTATTAGCTCGAGACCTGTACCCCAACACTCGCCATACTGCGGGTATTAGCTCGAGACCTGTACCACAACACTCGCCATACTGTGGGTATTAGCTCGAGACCTGTACCCCAACACTCGCCATACTGCGGGTATTAGCTCGAGACCTGTACCCCAACACTCGCCATACTGCGAGTATTAGCTCGAGACCTGTACCCCAACACTCGCCATACTGTGGGTATTAGCTCGAGACCTGTACCCCAACACTCGTCACGCTGTGGTCTGCAGGTATTAGCTCGAGACCTGTACCCCAACACTCACCATACTGCGGGTATTAGCTCGAGACCTGTACCCCAACACTCGTCACACTGCGGGTATTAGCTCGAGACCTGTACCCCCAACACTCGCCATACTGTGGGTATTAGCTCGAGACCTGTACCCCAACACTCGCCATACTGTGGGTATTAGCTCGAGACCTGTACCCCAACACTCGCCATACTGTGGGTATTAGCTCGAGACCTGTACCCCAACACTCGTCACGCTGTGGTCTGCAGGTATTAGCTCGAGACCTGTACCCCAACACTCGTCACACTGCGGGTATTAGCTCGAGACCTGTACCCCCAACACTCGCCATACTGTGGGTATTAGCTCGAGACCTGTACCCCAACACTCGTCACGCTGTGGTCTGCGGGTATTAGCTCGAGACCTGTACCCCAACACTCGCCATACTGCGAGTATTAGCTCGAGACCTGTACCCCAACACTCACCATACTGTGGGTATTAGCTCGAGACCTGTACCCCAACACTCGCCATACTGCGGGTATTAGCTCGAGACCTGTACCCCAACACTCGTCACGCTGTGGTCTGCAGGTATTAGCTCGAGACCTGTACCCAACACTCGTCATACTGTGGTCTGCGGGTATTAGCGCGAGAAATAAAGCATATTGGCTTTCAGTCTTTGAAGAGGCCGCAATCTCTGACTAAAGTTAATGACCATCCTCAAAGAGAATTCTATAGCTGGATTTGATCATGCTATTGTGAAATATGTAATTTCTTCTGCCTTAATTACACCCTGAGCCTTTATTTTTGACATTACAAATTCCAGTCAGCAGGGGGGGGCGGGAGGGGAATGGATTGTAATTTTGTGTGAATGATCTGTCGGATTAGTTGCTGCATTTATCTCATGCTTCGCAGTTAGCTGATCTACCGCTATTTTAAGTATATGAAATCTGAACCAATCAAAATGTGTGACACAGAAATTGTGTTGTGAAAGACTAAATATGTCCACTTGCATGCTGTTTTAAAAACAATTACTGGGGGATTTCTTCCAGTAAGTCAAGTGGTGTTTTGTAAGGACAGGACAATTATACCATGGATCACAGAAAGCATTATTCAGCTGCTATAGTGGCGTCCTGGGTCCCTTTTAGGCTAGAAGGTGTAATTGCGCTGCATTCTGGAAAATAATGCCTGGGTTAGTTACAGGAGAGACTAACTTTCTGCCTCAAAGCCACAAACTCTAATTGTAAAGCAAACGGAGAGTTGAGACTAACCAGAGTTTAATTCTTGTTTGGTCAGGGAATTTTGTACATTATCGGTTTCAAATAGAGCAGGTCAAAAACAGACAGCTTTCCTCCTCATTTTGGGTCTGCTCTGCATAGTTACAGTGATTGGCAAAAGCGCCAGAGGGGAGGTACTAGAATGCTTTATAATAATAGACTTGCATTTCTACAGCGCCTTTCACAACCTCAGGACATTCCAAAGCGCTTTACAGCCAATGAAGTACTTTTTGAAGTGTAGTCACTGTTGTAATGTAGGAAACGCGGCAGCCAATTTGCGCACAGCAAGCTCCCACAAACAGCAATGTGAAAATGACCAGGTCATCTGTTTTGGTGATGTTGGTTGAGGGATAAATATTGGCCCCAAGACACCGGGGAAAACTCCCCTGCTGTCCTTCGAAAGAGTGCCATGGGCTCTTTTACGTCCACCTGAGAGAGCAGACGGGGCCTCGGTTTAACATCGCATCCAAAAGACGGCACCTCCAACAGTGCAGCACTCCCTCAGCACTGCACTGGGAGTGTCAGCCTAGATTTTTGTGCTCGAGTCTCTGGGGTGGGGCTTGAACCCACAACCTTCTGACTCAGAGGCGAGAGAGAGTGCTACCCACTGAGCCACAGCTGACAGTACAACAGATGATTGAGTGCTAGAATGCCTCAAGATGATTCACTGATCAAACTATTCCAGCACCCTTTCACTTAGGTATGCATTGTTTCGATATGGGGAGAAAGAGCCCACAGAATCTAATCTCTATTCCGAGACAGCACATACCACAGTAAGAGATAAGTTACGCACTTACTGTACTATAAACAAAGCTTGTAGCAGAGAGGCAAAAGCTGAATAGATTATAAGCTGGGTAAACACCTAAGAATGCAGGATCTGCGCTTTTCTATGTTATGGGCAGATGTAGCTCAAGGTAGCACAATAGTATAAGAATGGGACATATTTCTTCTATTAGTCACATTAATGCCTCCTGGGCAGATGGACACCCAGAGCCACGCAGGCAGCCCAGAGCAGGAGCACTTCGGGTCTGGAGAACCAGGTTGTATTATTTGCAACAACAACAGAAAACGCTGGAAAAACTCAGCAGGCCGGGCAACATCCGTGGAGAGAGAAACAGAGTTAACGTTTCAGGTCGAAACCCTTCGTTGCATGTTATCTTGTGATTTAATATAATACTCGAGAATAGCTATACAATATCTAATACTGGTTATTAGTCAATGTAATAAAGCTTGCTATTAGAAAACCCACTCGTGCTTGAATCATAAGTGGAGTTATTGTCACCGGACTAACAACCCTTTGTTGCCATGGTAACCACTAAGAAATCCGCTAACAGAAGATGAAGAGAATTTTTTTTTTTTAACGCAGCGAGTTGTTGTGACCTGGAATGCACTGCCTGAAAGGGTGGTGGAAGCAGATTCAATCGTAACTTTCAAAAGGGAATTGGATAAATACTTGAGGGGGAGAAAATTGCAGGGCTGTGGGGAAAGGGCAGAGGAGTGGGACTAATCGGAGAGCTCTTTCAGAGAGCCGGCACAGGCATGATGGGCCGAATGGCCTCCTTCTGCTGTCTCATTCTGTGACTCTATGGTATGGAAAATTATGCGATATCTGTGTGCGTTGACGTGCTTTTTAAAATAAATTATTATATATAATTCCTATTTCATTATACCCAGGGAGGTTTGTGTACAGACTGCAGCACGCTAAAGGTGCATCACCGTTAATCAGTAAGATTTGAACATAAATTACAGATGGCTCAGAGTGAAAAGCACAGGATCAGAGCAGTTAAATCTCACAAAGACTAAAAGACTGAGTGATATGGCAAACCTTCCCTTCCCCTCAACACAAGTCTAAGAGTTCCAAATAAAAGAATTACAGCAATATAATTTTTTTCCTGTGAAACGTTACCTAGCAAAAGAGCTGCAAAGTTCATACTCCACATCTTTTGAAATCATTTGGAAAAACAAATACTGTTATAACCCAAGAAAAGATGCACTTCGAGTTGTTTCAAACTGTTTTACCCCAATTGTTCCAATTTTATTCATGAAAAAAAATGATTTTCCCCACACAGCCCTGTGGCATTTTTTTTGTTCTGCGTCTCGCTCATCAGGAAACTCACGGCGGATTTCCCTGGCCCATCAGCCAGCCCCCACCACACTGCAGAGGCCGATAATGCGGTTTTGCCTCTCTGGTCAATGACAGCAGGTTCTTGAGGGCTTCGGACTTCCCAGCAGAATGGCTTACAGGAGGGAAGCTGACAGCTTCAATACAAGTGTTGAGGCTCCCCCGGTGGCTCAGTTTGTTACATGCAGCACTGGAGTTACGTGAACCAACAAAAGTCCAAGATTGGGATCCCTGGTCCGTGCGGAGTTTGATGTCAGACAGGCAGGATTGGGTACAATGTAACTGGAGAGAGAGAGAGAGAGAGAGAGAGAGAGAGAGTAAAAAAGAGAGAGCCAGAGAAAGAGAGAAAAAGGCGAGAGAGAGAAAGTAAGCGAGCAAGAGAAAGAGAGACAGAGATTAATGCAGCTGCATTAATCTACACAGCCTGCTAATAAATTCTAACAGAAAACAAAATGTTTTTCTAATTGTGGTTCTTGTATTTTTTTTTTTTTAATTAGAAACACAGGAGGAAAGCTTGCTAAAAGACAACATTATGAAAAAGTAAATGGCACTCTCATTGCGCCAAGTGTTGACGGATTGCCACGTCAAAGACAGCGTCTTAAGTTAGCTGAAAATTAACATTTCTAATAACCAGCTAATTTAACATTGGCACTGTCCAATTACGCACGGAGCAATGGCCTCTCTGCATTAATGGGGAGTGTTCATCAGTCAAGCTCAGCTCAGCAAGAGTCAAAACATTGTCGACTGCAGCAAGCCGAAACGCACCAACGCATTATTTAATTAGCATTTGATGGCAAGAGGTCTCTTCCTGCTTCACAAGGAGCTTGGCACCGCGCCGCTCCCTGGGGGGGGCAGATGTCGCCACGCATACTCTGTCCCTCAGGGTCAGCCGAGAAGGGGCGAGCAAAGCAGCCCGTTGGCAGGACGATGCCGCATTCGGATCCCGAGAATAGCGAGCAGCGGAGGGGGATAAATGGATGGGTTTGGAATTGGTGCCAGACAAAAGTGGGGAGGAGAACTCGCAGAGGTGCGTCCCACCCGATATCCACTGCGGGGGAGGGACCGTACAAGGCTCTCCCTCATTCTAAAATGTAAACTCAGCCAAAAAGGCCAGATTTTAGTTTGGCTTCTTTAGTGATCTAATATTCCGGCTCTTTTTGCCGGAATGGAGAGTTATCAGAGAGTGTCACTAATTGCAATGGAGAGGGCCTGTAGCTTACTCCCCATCTCTGTAACCTCCTCCAGCCCTCCCAGATCTCTGTAACCTCCTCCAGCCCTCCCAGATCTCTGTAACCTCCTCCAGCCCTCCCAGATCTCTGTAACCTCCTCCAGCCCTCCCAGATCTCTGTAACCTCCTCCAGCCCTCCCAGATCTCTGTAACCGCCTCCAGCCCTCCCAGATCTCTAACCTCCTCCAGCCCTCCCAGATCTCTGTAACCTCCTCCAGCCCTCCCAGATCTCTGTAACCTCCTCCAGCCCTCCCAGATCTCTGTAACCTCCTCCAGCCCTCCCAGATCTCTGTAACCTCCTCCAGCCCTCCCAGATCTCTGTAACCTCCTCCAGCCCTCCCAGATCTCTGTAACCTCCTCCAGCCCTCCCAGATCTCTGTAACCTCCTCCAGCCCTCCCAGATCTCTGTAACCTCCTCCAGCCCTCCCAGATCTCTGTAACCTCCTCCAGCCCTCCCAGATCTCTGTAACCTCCTCCAGCCCTCCCAGATCTCTGTAACCTCCTCCAGCCCTCCCAGATCTCTGTAACCTCCTCCAGCCCTCCCAGATCTCTGTAACTTCCTCCAGCCCTCCCAGATCTCTGTAACCTCTTCCAGCCCTCCCAGATCTCTGTGTTCCTCCAATTCTGGCCTCTTGCGCATCACCGATTTCCTTCGCTCCACCATTGGTGGCTGTGCCTTCAGCTGCCTAGGGCCTAAGCTCTGGAATTCCCTCCCCAAGCCTCTCTCTCTCCTCCTTTAAGATGCTCCTTAAAACTTACCTCTTTGACCAAGCTTTTGGTCACCTGTCCTAATATCACCTTATGTGGCTCAGTGTCAGATTTTTTCTGATTATGCTCCCTGTGAGGTGCCTGGGACATTTTGCTGCATTAATGGTGCTATATAAATGCAAGTTCTTGTTGTTGGCAGCATTTCCGCCTCGAAGTCAGAAGGTGCAGGATTCGAACCCCCGCTCTGGACAATCCCGACTAGTGGCTCTGAATTCTGGATTGACGCCCAGCCGGATACTCGCGTACAGTGGGTGTGGATGGGCCCATAAAACCCACCCAGGAAAGGACTAACCACCCTCTTGGCTGGTGTAAAGGTAGTTACGGCCATTGAGAAAGAGCGTTCATGTCGCGGCCTCTCAGACGGTTAATCTGCCCGCAAATCCTTCCCAATGTTCCCATGTCTGAAGCTCCCACGCAGGCCGCTGGCCGGTTTCTCAGTGGAAAAACTGCGCACGTGTGGAAGTTTGAAAGGGGCCGCGCGCCCCCCAAAAAATTACAGGGAACATTGCTTCCCACTATTTCACACCACTTTCGTGAAAATATGAAAAAAAATAAACAAAACTCTTTGAAACAGCTGAGCCTGGTCCAGCTTTTTTTTTTAAATCTTACTATGGGGTGGATTTTAACCCTGCCCGTTTGGGCAGGTGGGCAGTTAAAAACCAAGCAGGTTATTTACCCACTCCGAACTCGATCCCGTCCCGTCCCGCCACTCTCCCCCATTTTAACCTGCAGGCGGATGAGGCGCTCGCCTAAAATCAGGCGGGGGGCCTCGCGAGTTGACGCAAAAATCAGGGTCCTCGCACGATTAAAGGACCCCGATCGTATTTTAACCAGGGGCTGAGCGACTGCAGCCAGTCTGCAGCTAGGTGGGGGGGTGGGGGAGGGGGAGGCGAAGCTCAACTTCAGCCCCATACCCCTCCCCATCATCCTGACTGCGATTACCCAACGCAGCACAGGCGAGGAATCGTCCCTGGTTGGTAGGGCTTACTTATACACTGGGCAAAGCATTTCCCAACATGCTGCCCCTTTAAACAAGACGTAAAACCATAATCTCTTGTTCACCAATTCTGCAGCAGCAGCAGAAAAAACAAAGTTTGATAGAAATTAATGCAGCTTCCTTCATCATTTACATAAACCCAGCATCCTCTCCACAGGGAGCATTAGTTTTTTTTTAATATATATATATTTTTCATCCTTCCCTCCCTGCTTCTCCTGCAGAAGCGGACACATTCCCGAAGTATGGTCCCGCAGGCCCTCCCAGCCCCCTTGCCCATGCGGCCTATTATTCACGTGGCGAGTCAAGTCAAATGAATGGTGGCAAGCCAGTCGACGTCCTGGCCAACGTTTATCCCCCAAACAACATCATTAAAACAGAGGGATCGGGTCATTTATCACCGTGCTGCTTCGTGGGAGCTTGCTGTGCGCAAAAAAAAATGGCGGCTGCGTTTCCCTACATTACAACAGAGGCGACACTTCGAAAAAAAAAGTACCCCGTTGGCCACCAAGTGTTTGGGACGTCCCGAAGTCTTGAAAGGCGCTGTGTAAATGCAAGTCTTTTTACAGCACAGGATGAACTCACGACCGAGCCCAATATTCCCGCGCCGCCATTTCCCCCCCAGAGGGGCTTGGCGGAAGGCGGCGAGGGGACGAGATCCCCGCCCGATCCTTCACCGGCCTGAGCCGCTGACGCTCACAGGTCAATCGCTGCGCAGCCGTGATGGTAACTCGGCAAAGACCGGGCAACGAACCCCGCCGACCTTCCCACTCTTGGCGTCTCAGCTACTCAACCAAGGGGGGGGGGGCCTTCGCGGGCCGGCCTTAAATGCCTTCAATCGCTCACCGAAGCGGTCCCACGAGCTGCTGTTAGTTTCACCGGCACGGCACAATTTAGCACAAGCAAACAATCTGCAGCAATTATGCCCAACCTTCTCTGAAAAGTAGGTTAGCTTGTTGATTTGAAAACAGCGACTGACTGAGGAAGCCTTGGATAACAGTCCCATAGGGTCTTTTTGATAAACGTAATGTAATACTGGAGCACAATTTCAAGGCTCCGATTTGATTTCTTTTTTATGCCCAAAACAGCAGTGGAACGAATCGATTTATATTTATTTGATTACGTTTAAAATTGATTATTTCTGTTCCAGTCCGGGCTGGTAGAGAGCATCTATTTAGATTAATGACCACCAGCCCCCTCAGTCACTTTGTGCAACAGTTTCTCTATTAGGACCTTGGACATGTAATATAAAATAATAAAATTGCAAACATAAAACCTGTTACAAACTCTAATGTGTGCATTTCTTTTTATTTATATATTACATATAATAGAAACAGAGAGGCCATGACGCCCGCAGTGCCAAGCAGATGCCAGGATTCTCACCTGAGAGAGGAAAAATTAAGAGTGCCAGCACGGTCGCTGCGATCATACCCATCTCCTGGCAAACCGCGGCAGAGAGACAAGGCTCAGTGGGTAGCACGCTCGCCTGAGTCAGAAGGTCATGGCATCAAGTCCCACTCCAGGGACTTGAGCGCATAATCCAGTCTGACGCTCCCAGTGCAGTGCTGAAGGAGCGCTGCACTGTCGGAGGTGCCGTCTTTCGGATGAGACGTTAAACCGAGGCCCCGTCTGCCCTCTCAGGTGGACGTAAAATATCCCACGGCTCTATTTCGAAGAAGAGCAGCGGAGTTCTCCCCAGGCGTCCTGGCCAATATTTTTCCCTCAACCAACATCATCAAAAAACAGATCATCACGTTGCTGTTTGTGGGACCTCCCTCGTTGTTCACAAATTGGCTGCCGCCTTTCCTACATTACAACAGTGACTACGTTTCAAAAGTACTTCATAGGCTGTAAACACTTTGGGACGTCCTGAGGTCGTGAAAGGCGCGATAGAAATGCGAGTCTTTCTATTCTTCCATTGGCAGAGATCTGGAAAGAGGTTGTTCAATCGCTGTCGTTGGTTGGGAGGGAGGGGGAAGGTCGAGACTTGCCTTTATTCAGTATTTTAATCACATCTTTGAAATGTCTCAAAGTGCTTCTCACAGGGAGTTACTTTCTGGAGCCCTGTATGTAAACAATTGCTGAAACACAAGGCGGTTAGACTTTCAGTTTCAGCAGTGGCAGAAAACAGATGGCAGCAGATCGCCAACCCGCCCAGTTTCTGGGTGTATAGTGGGCGGCCGATCCACCATCGCCTGTTTTCCCACTCCCACCTGGAGTGAAAATCAATCCGAAGGAGTCTGGCCCTGAAAATAAAGACATTTGACAGTGGGGAGCAAGACACTGGTGGCACACAATTATCCTTTTACCTTTGTGACCTGGATTCAATTCGAGCCCAGTCTTGATTACATTGAGAGGATGCACGGCCTCACTCTGGGACAGCTGCATGTTGGATCCTACTCAAAATGAGTCCGGGGTGATCCCACCCCAGTTCCGATTGGGCATTGGGTGCACAGCTTAAAGGAGCTGTGGCAGCAAAATGGGAGGGTATTTCATAGATATCAAGGATAATAAATGGGGCTGGCAGTCATGTTAGAAGGTAACAAGTCAATGAAGTGGTTCTGAGGACATCAGAAACCAGAGGAGCTGTTTACAAGCATGAGATTGCATTACTGGCCGACAACTGTTAGTCTGCATATGTGATAGGTGATTATTGCCTGGAAGGTATGTTGAGCCATAAGAACATAAGAAGTAGGAGCAGGAGTCGGCCATATGGCCCCTCGGGCCTGCTCCGCCATTCAATAGGATCATGGCTGATCTGAACCTAGACTCACGTCCACTTCCCTGCCCGCTCCCCATAACCCTTAATTCCCTCATCAGCTAGGAAACTGTCTATCTCCGTCTAGCCCCATGCACTCTCCTTAAATCCATTCGCTCCCTAAACCCATCCACCTTAATTCACCTCTCCCCACCTTCAAAAGCCTCAATATGGATCTCTTCAATCTCAACTATGTGCCGCCCCCCAACTTTCCCCCAATTCCATCAGAGTGCCATCCCCAACCCTTCTCCTAATATGGCTGGGTTCCATGTCCTAATGCTGCTCCCTCATTTCTCTTTTAAACTGTGCTACACTTCAATACTCAGCTCTACATCATGCACCGATTGCCATCTCCCGGATTTAGTAATCAGCATTCCACATTCAGCTCCCTACCACAACATTCAAGCAGCAATCCGGACAATCTCTACAACGGAACATTAATTCTCACCCAACTGAACTAGATTTTTGTCCAAAAGACTGTTGGTGGCACATTGTTAATCTGTGCATAATCCCTTAGACACAGTAGTTAATAGTTTTAGTTTTCCTTCTCTAAACGGCAACATTTCCTTCAGGGTACTGTGATCATGAGATGTAATGTGCCCCGCATTGCATGATGAGCTTATTGTGTTGAGCACAACTCCCAAGGCTACACAGTATCGTGTGATCTCAATGTGGCCTCTCAGTGCCTGAGCTGATGGTTCAAATATTCAAAAAAAAAGCTTCAAATATTATGGATTTATCCAATTTTCTTGGGATCTTAAAGGAGCCTCGTCACCAAGGAAAAGGGTCTTGAAAAGCACTCTGCTCCATCCATGCAATGATGCAACAGCTAGGACGTTAGTGTGGCCTGGTCCAACCACACTTTGGGTATTGTGTCAACACCATGCCACTAAAGATTAGACAAACATTGGAGAGGAACAAGAGTGATCCTGGGCGTAAAGAACGGAGATATTTGGGCACTACAATGCAGAAAGGAGGAGGTTAAAGGGAGACTTCACTTGGGATACGTGAAGTTATCAAGTGGCACGGAGGAAGTAAACCCAAGTAAGGCAGGAACGTAGAGAACATCAACTTAAATAAAAAGTGAAAAGAAAATATTAAATGATTAGGTAGAACTTAATTACTCAAAGTGATAAACATTTGGAATAATCCATCTCCCAGGATAATGACTTTCAAAAAGTAGCCAGAGGCTATAATTGGAGAGCTGTGATACCAACATGATGAGCATTGTTGGTCAAATGGTCTTTAAAATCTTTAATTTTTCTTGTTTCTTGCAAACATCTTTGAATGACCGATTACATCTGGCACTAATTATTTTAATTATAGTGTTGATAAAATACTAGCTGGGTTCCCTGTCCAACTCTTACCCCCAATCCATCAGTCCATCCAGCCCATTCTGTTATTTAGGTCCTACATTTAGATCTTTGCAAAATCGCCACCACCTTCCTCATGCTTTACTACTTAACGAGTCAAGACCCTGTCAATTTCTCTTTTGAATGCTCCAACAGAGTCCACAGTCACGGGTGGAGGACTCCGTCTATCCTATAAATTAAGAACTTTGAGATTGCAATGATCAGTCTGAATGTTACTTTACAAAATTTCCTGAGCTGATAAGTACGATCCTTAAAAATCTCATCTGGCTCCATCCAAGAACATTGTTCCAACATCTATGGAAGTGATTTAAATAGCTCGGGTGGGACCTCTATTCCAGTTTATATTTCCCCCCCCCCGCCCCACACACACACACATTGGGAACAAGTTAATTTTCAACTTCTCTTCTTGTCTCATCAACCGATGGG
Organism: Squalus acanthias; assembly: GCA_030390025.1. Lineage (NCBI taxonomy): Eukaryota > Metazoa > Chordata > Chondrichthyes > Squaliformes > Squalidae > Squalus > Squalus acanthias. Next base: position 128,447,511 of record CM059434.1, read on the forward strand.
TCAGTAAAATCCTTGCTGCCTTTCGTTTAACCCCTCCAATCATGTTCATAAGCATAGCAACTAAAAACGGTGCACAGCTAAGTGGTCTCACCAATGTTTTACACAAGGTCCATGAAACCTCCATAACTCTGGATTTGATTTTAAACTTGAATAAACAATTTACCTCAGCACTTACTAACATACAATCTGACAATACTTCAAACTTTTGGTAATCGGGCCCATCATTTTTTTTCTCCCCTGGCCCAAATTCCGCCCCCTTCCCCGAAGTAGACCACCTTCCCTGGCGGAGATCATCTAATTACACTCACCAGAGCTCAAACCAGGAGCTTTCTTGGTCCATATGCCTCACAACCACACTACGGAGCGAATTATGGGGTACGATAGCGTAGTGGTAATGTCACTGGGCTAGTAATCCAGAGATCCTGGACTAATGATCCGGAAACATGAGTTCAAATCCCGCCACGGCAGCTGGGGAATTTAAATTCAGTTAATTAAATAAAACCTGGAATAAAAAGCTAGCGTCAGTAATGGTGACCATGAAACTACTGGATTGTTGTAAAATCCCCATCTGGTTCACTAATATCCTTTAGGGAAGGAAATCTGCCGTCCTTACCCGGTCTGGCCCAAATGTGACTCCAGACCCACAGCAATGTGGTTGACTCTTAACTGCTCCTCTGTGGTTCAAGGCGGCGGCTCACCACCACCTTCTGAAGGGCAATTAGGGATGGGCAATAAATGCCGGCCTTGACCGAATAAAAAATTTATCAGATAAGCCATGGGGAAATCTAGGGGAGGGGCCAAGGCCCATAGTGCGGGAAGGTTGAAAGGGAGAAAAGAGGAGCTAAATAGGCAAGTGGTGGATGGGTGACACCAAACTAAGAGTTCAACAGCCTGCGTACCGTAAAGGAGGGAGGGAAGGGCAAGACTGAAGGAGTTGAGGAGATCTACAATTCTGAGATGCGGAGGAGAAAAAATAAAAATCAAGTTGGAGACAATAAGGCTGCAATGCAACACAGTGAAGAAGAAGAGAATGCACGACATCCGTCCATTTTGGATCTCTCTCGCCATGGCTCAGCTATTCCCAAAACACCGTTCCAGCACAACTTGTACAGAACAAGTGTAAGCGATCACGTACCGTCACTGGGGACGGATCAGGGCATTGGATGTTGCAATCAAGATCCATAGCTGCAGGTAAATCAGTCAGGTAAACAGCCTCGGGTTTCAGTTCCTAATAACTTTTTTGTAAAAAAAAACACACACACTGGCATCACTCTGAACCCCCTGGGGAAAAGGTGGAGAAACTATCCCTCAATAAAATCACAATACTGTGACAAATTGATTTTACTCTGTAGTCTGTTCAAACATTTCAGCCTCCCTGAGTGCATCTCAGGTAAATTCCTCCAATGTTCTTTAATTAAATTCCATCCCATCAGTCAGCTGATACTTTCTCTGTAATAACATTTTCACTAGAACTCAAACAGCTTAATTTGTGGATAGCTTTTGCTTCTGACATGTAGGAGATGCAGCGACAACTGTTCGAACAACTAATCTTTGTCTCATTTAATACAGTTATGCAAAAGACTAAGCTGATTTATCCCTTTAATGCGCTTATGTCGAAGCTGTGCGTGGCATCTAATTATCTTCTCGGTTTCTTATAACAAAGGAAGAGGCTGGAGTTAAGGTCAAAAGGTCATGGCGAGAAGGACCCAGCGATGGCTCGGCGGGTAGGTGGACCACTTGGTCTGATACGGACCCATACCAGACCAAGAATGAAGCCACGTCCGATGCCCAGTCTCTGTTGAGTTTGCTGGTCCCAGCTGGGGAGGACATCCTGAGGTGTCAAAACTGGTTTCGACAAAAGGGAGAAAATATTAAGCAGAGTTTCCACGACTAAAATGTGTGTGTGGGTGTGAGATCCGTGCCCCCCCCCCCCCACCGCCCCCTCAACCCTCACCCACCCCCAAACACAAAACAAATTTAAAAAAAACATAAATCGGGTGTTGTGCCACCAAAGGTCGAACAGCTGGGCTCACACGAAGAACGGTCACCTGAGCTGCTGGCATCTGTAGACCAGGAGGAAGAGGAAATGGGGTCGAAATTTGAAAAAAAAGTCAAAGCAATCATCCCCGGAGGAATTTGTTTGGGAGAGAATGCGAGTTCTCTTGGCTAAAGCCGAGTTACTGCGGGTTCGTGTACCTCAGTGCTGCTGCCTACCCCCCCAATACACACCTGCGTCGCAGCAAACCGAGGAACAGAAAGGATGAGGTCAAAGTCACGAGGTCATGGTTTGGGTCCTTGACCAACTGGAGGGCCGGTGGTAGTTTCTAATATTAAAGAATGATTCCTCCATTTGAACTCTAATTCTGATCTTTCCCCCGAAGATCTCTCACTTCAGAGGAGGGAGAATGAAATACGTCAATCTGTCAGCACCAAGGACTCCCAAATCAGTTGTAGCAGAAGTCAAATGCAGGATAATTCTCCCACTACACTACCCCAACATTGTGCTTTAATCCCAAATTCTATGGAACATCCCAACGCCAATCATCCTTGGAGTGAAAGTCAACGTAAAGCCAATTGCTGTTGAGTTACATCCTGCGGACTCGCACTTTCTGGATCGTTGGTTTAAGACTGTCCATATTTGTTTCACATGCATCCTTATTGACAAAGGGAGACTGCCATCCCATCAGCCTGGACTAGTTTTAAAACAGGGTCTCCAATGAAAGGACAGAGAGCCAACCCGCTGCAACACTCAGGCACTCGGAGGTCTCTCTTCGGAGAGCTGGTACCACTGGTAAGCCCACATCACAAACAGATGGTCATTCAGCTCTATCCAGTTAAACACTCGCAGATCTTCACTGCCGAAAGCCAATCAGCTGCACGAGGGATCTTTCCGCAGAAGTTACAAATATGCAACCTCAAACCCGCTGTCCCCTCAAGTAGCCCTTCAGACAGCGACAACAACTTACATTCATACAGCACCTTGAACATAGCGAAACATCCCCAAGGCACTTCACAGGAGCGCCATCAGACAGATTTTGACAACCGAGCCACTTCAGGAGATGTTAGGACGGGTGAGCAAAGGTTTGGTCAAAGAGGTAAGGTTTTAAGGAGACTTAAAGGAGGAGAGAGAGAGAGAGAGAGAGAGAGAGAGAGAGAGAGAGAGAGAGAGAGAGAGAGAGGCAGAGAGATTTAGGGAACGACAGTGTAAGGCTGATGGGATTGCTCAGAAAACTCAGTGGGCTGCAGCTTCTGGGATGTGCAAACCACAGCTGCATCGGTTTTGAGCCAGAGGGTTCCATGGAGTCAGAGGTCGCATGTTGACATAATGGACGACTGCTCCCTTACAGCAGTCAACAAACGGTAGATAACCGCAGAATCTAAACAATCACTGACCTACCGAGACACTGATTTGGAGATCCCAATACAAGAGTCTAAAACCCAAGTCTGAATTGGATTTGCTGGATTTTTTTTTTAATTTTTTTTTTTAAACCCCTCGGTTATTCTGCTTCTGGTTCTGAATTTGTTCTAAAACTCTTGTCGTCCCGGTGTCCTGAAGTCCAGATGAATTCACAATGATTATAGTATTCATCAGAACCAAATGGCCATTCTACATTTGAGAGCCTAGACAATAAGGAGTAGATACATCAGACTCTCCTGTATCCACTGCCGGAGCACCATCTGCACAAGGATTGCGGTGGTTCAAGGAGAAGACCAACCTACGTTTCTCAGGGCTACTTGGATTCTGTGTTAAATGCAGCCTTTACTTGCCAGCGTTGCCCACAACCCTACTTTTTGATTTATCTCGTCTTCTGTTCCTACTCTTCTCAGCCTTGGTGTTATCCAGCAGTATGAATCTTGACCTTTCACCTAAGGGGGTTCCCCCAGCCAAAAAACTTTAGGTCAGGGGGCAGTCCATCATTTTTGACTGTAGTGACTGAACCATGTTTGAACAGCACACAGCTTAGCATTAAGTGAAATAATACAGTCGCACGAGGAGGGGAGCGGGGCAGAGTGGATATAAAAGGTTGGCGAGTGTCCATTTCGAACTGTCACAGAAGAACATTGCTAATGTTTGTTGAAGGGGAGTGTAACTCACTGCTGTCAAAATAATGGGCCTTTCACATCTCGTGCACTCTAGCTTAAATGATGAGTGCATTAAGGGTCTCGCTTTTGATGCAAGCAACAGGCATGAAAAACGGCATTTAGTGGAACAGACTGGATTCAACTCGAATAACTCGGGGCTTGTCAGACTCCCCATCGATGCCTCTGGTTAAAGAGGCGGCCTACATTTTGTAGGTCTGCACTCTAGAGTTGCCAACTCTGGTTGGACATATTCCTGGAGGCGTCATCACATGACCCCCTATCGCCAACCGCCCCGCCCCCACTATTGGTCACCTGACACGCCCAACCTCGCGCCACACCGTCTTCCCACGGCCAATCGGAGAGCGAACAGACTCTTCGTCGCCCGATTGGATGATTCTTGACTGACAAACCGCCTTTTTCTCCCCACCCACGTCCGATATTTTTATAACTAACGAACAAAAAAGTGTTCAAAGCTTTTAATGCCCTTACGATTTTTCTCCTGGGTTGCTCGCAGCAGTGTCCTGGAGATTAATCTTTAATTCCTGGAGCCTCCAGGGCAATCCGGGAGGGTTGGCAACACTACTGTGCAAACCGGGCTGAAAAGGGCATCGAAATGGAGCATTCCTCGCGTCTTACCGTAGCAATGGCACAGCAAGATCCCACGACCCCCACCTCCGCTGCCCATACCCTTCTAGTTACTGTTACGGGTCAGTGCCCTGGCTGTTGATGCGGCCATGAGAAACATGGCGGGCAGGTCAAATCAAATCCACTTGTGATTTTATTTTTACATAATAAGCAGTATTTCTAAAGAGGTTGAAATGATGGAATCGCCATAACGACGTTTAAACGAAGTGAAACCTGATTCGCCAGCATCAGTCTCCATCACCTGGGAAGGAGGAGCGAGAGCGAGGAAAGAGGGAAAAAAGCGAGGGTCACTACATAGAGTCCAAACTGTGCCCGACACAGTAACTGGTGCAGCGCGAACATTACCCCTTGGGCAGACTTTGGGCGTTTCTGGAGCAGGCTGTTCCAGGCCCCTCTGAAAGCACCACAAGGCAAAGGGACACTTTCCCTTTAGTACAATCATCATTGCAAGCCTTGAACCCTTCTCCGTTCCCCGGTCACTGAGCCACAGGCCTTTAAATGCCACATGTGTCTAGCTCCTGCTAGGCACGGCCCTACTCCCTTCTTCCTCCTCCCTGCATTGAAATCAAGATCTACTGTAATTCATCCTTTCATCGAATCTGTTAACTCAATTAATGCTACAGAGAAGGAACAGAGTTACTTGTGTGATTCTGTACAATGTTCGGGGAGGGGGATGGACCTATGTGGCAATGTGGAGATATTTATTTATATATAAAAATATCTATCCATATAGATAGATAGATATATATACACACACATATATACATATATTATACATACACACATATATAATATACACTCAGGAACATCCTGTAAATATATCTAGAAAAGAGAGGGGTGACCGGATAGAGATCTTCAAAATTATGAAGGGGTTTGATAGGGTAGACGTAGAGAAGATGTTTCCACTTGTGGGGGAGACCAGAACTAGGGGCCATAAATACAAGATAGTCAATATATATATGAAAAAAATGACAAACCCACACATTACATCTACAGTCATCAGGGAAAGACAAAGGGGCAATTCAGCTTCAAGCCGTCTTCCCTTTATACTGAGCAGATCATTTTAGATACATTGAGGGCACGAGGTTAAAATGCAGACGTTATGATCTTTTATTACCTCATTCTGTTTAGCCATTACTGTTCGGGCTCACACAGATGTGCAGTAGCAGAAGTCTAGACTGAAATTCAATAGCAAGCCTCCTGATTTAATTTACGCTTTACCAATCGCAACCCTGGTGTGCTGTTGCTCGAAGTCAATAAACGGAGCAATACTACTCGATTTTCCTTTAAAGCTGTTCAGTCTTTGTATTTAAAAAATATATATAGCTGGTCTGATGTTTTGGCCGCGGGATGTTTGAGCAGTGATGCATGCCACATAGTTTGGCGGGGGTCGAAACCAGGGTCACTCTTCCACTCAGCCAAACTAGTCCCTAAAGTGGCATCCTCCTCCCTTTCTGAAGATATCAGGCGGTTTTGACCCCGAGCAGCCAGGAAGCAGTAGGAACAGAAATAGGCTGTTTAGCCCCTCAAGCCTGTTCCGCCATTCAATGAGCCTTTGCCCCATATCCCTTAATATCTCTGGTTAACAAAAATCTATCAGTCTCAGATTTAGAATTAGCCACTGACCTGGCATCAACCGCCGTCTATGAAAACAAACTTCACAGCTGCCATATTGGCTACTGGTTAAAATTCAGATGTTATTAGAGTAGCAGAAATCAGCCAATTTCACAGAAGAAGACTGAATGCACATTTCTGAGCACGCTGTTTTCGCACTGGAGTTATACCGTATAGTGCAGACAGAACTGCACGAGCACATTAAGCATTCATTCACCAATCGGAATTTCCACCTCAATATTATCTTCCGCAGCAGCAATTACTGCAACTTTTTATTTTAAATAAGGGATAAAGTTTTCCCCCCAAAATATTTTTAAAGTGTTATAATTTATCCCACAGGAGACGCCTTACTTCAAATTAGGGCAAGGAGCCACAGGTCAAAGTGCAAATTTAGCACCGACGTCAGGAACTGCTCCTTTCATACCAAGAGTGGCCATCACACGAAGCGGGATTTCCGGTGCGCTGGCATAGGTAAAAAAAACAAACCTGGTATGGTTTAAAGGAACGGCTGGTTGCTCAGTTGAGCAGACTGTGAATGGATGAGCTTGGATCGGCTAAACTGCTTTCTTCGTCCGTATCCATCACCAATCAATATCTTACAACAATAACTTGCATTTATATAGCGCCTTTAACATAGTAAGATGTTCCCGAGGTGCTTCACAGGAGCGTAAATTAGACAAAATTTGACACCGAGCCACATGGAGACATGAGGCCGGGTGAGGTAGGTTTTAAGGAAGAGGGAGAAGTAGAGAGGTTTAGGGAGGGTATTCCAGAGATTCAGGCCTAGGCAGCTGAAGGCACGGCCACCAATGTGGAGTGAAAGAAATCATGTCACAGACAGACCAAGTAAAATTATATGCAAGGAAAGATTCCATGATCCGGTGCTCCCAGTGGGGACCAGTGCTTGCCGGAAGTATCTCAGGAGACTGCAGGTGCACATCCTGTGGTTTACCATCCATCAAGATCACAGGTCCACGATTTCCCGAGAAGCACTGCCTGGGACTGGCGCTGCCCTCTGGGAGCGCCGGATCATGGAGTCGCCTCAAGCCCCTGGGGTCAGCCGGCACCAGCAGAACAGGAGGTTTGCTTCCCACACAGACTACTAAGCTCCTCACTTCCCTCAGTCTCCCCGTCCTCCTACAATCTACGGCCCAGCTCTCCAAATATCCACTCATAAGAACGCAAGAAATAGGAGCAGGAGTAGGCCATACGGCCCCTCAAGCCTGCTCCACCATTCGATAAGATCATGGCTGAACTTTTACATCAACTCCACTTTCCCGCCCTATCCCTTGGTGTCCAAAAATCTATCGATCGGAGTCTTGAATATACTCAATGACTGAACATCCCTCTGGGGTTGAGAATTCCAAAGATTCACAACCCTCGGAGTGAAGAAATCTTTCCTCATCTCAGTCCTAAATGGCTGACCCTTTATCCTGAGACTATGACCCCTAATTCTAGATTCTCCAGCCTGGGGAAACAGCCTCCTGAGCATCTAGCCTGCCAAGCCCTCGAATAATTTTATACGTTTCAATGAGATCACCTCTCATTCTTCTAAACGTCAGAGGATATCGGCCCATTCTACTCAAGCTCTCCTCATAGGACAGCCCTCTCATCCCAGGAATCAATCTAGCATTCGCGCCGTATTCTTGGAAAACAAAGTCATTTTTCCATGGCCAGGGTTTTAGGTCCCAATGCGTGAGACCAGTGTCCAAGGGCTGGCTTCTGCCGTTTACAGGGGTAAATCCGTGGGGGCAACCCGCCCATCAGGAAACTGATGGGATCGGGAGCAATGCCATTTTTACACCCCGGCTGATTTTATTCTTCATTCTTCACGGAGAGTAATATTGGAGATGAATGGTGGCGGCGGAGGGTGGAAACCCACCTGGTCCCGAGGGTTTCCCGCCCGGCGAGTTAGTTTCAGATAACCTCCCCTGTTGTGTTTTCATTCTTGGAGAGTAAACGTGGCATCTCACTGCAATTCAGAGGCTTGCGATGATCTGCTTCCACCACAGCAGCGATCAGTTTACTAGTCAGGTTGACCTTGTACCGGTAAATACACCAACCTTGGCACACATACGTCAACCCTCCCACCCATTCATTACCAAGTGTGAGTGCAGCTCAGGCTCCCCTTCCCCATTCAAGCCAACGGCATCGATCCCAGCATTGCATGGGCCCCATTTAAGTGCCGCTTGTCACTGAGTTTTAATTACATCGGCAAGGTGCATGTAAAACAACCACAAGACGCGTGCAGTTGGCCTCCGGACACTGTCAGATGCCCAGAGGGCTGTGATAAATCCAGTCGCAGACAGAATTTCTGACAGTGCAGTAATCATCGCTGAGACGGTGACCTTCTTCCCAGCCAACTGCACCCACAAGGGAGTCAAGAGGAAATTTCAAAATAAATTAGAGCTCTCTGCCAGAGGTTCGAAGCTCCCTGCCGATAATAAAATGCCATCAAATCGGAGAGAGGAATTTTTTTTTCCCTTACAAAATACGTACAAAGCGAAGCAGAAATCTCTTCATATTTAGTCCAGGGCGTCCGCAGCCGGGACCGGGAAAAGTCACAGCGTGGTTTTTGTAGTATTTAGAATCATACAGCACAGAAGGAGGCCATTCGGCCCATCATGCCTGTGCTGGCTCATTGGTAGAGCTATCCAATTAGTCCCACTCCACTGCTCTTCCCCCCACATAACCCTGCAAATTTTTCCATTTCAAGTATTTATCCAATTCCCTTTTGAAAGTCCCACTCCAGGGACTGGAGTACAAAAATCTAGGCTGACACTCCAGTGCAGTGCTGAGGGAGAGCCGCACTGTCGGAGGTGCCACCTTTCAGATGAGACGTCAAACTGAGGCCCCGTCTGCCCTCTCAGGTGTACAAAAAAGATTTAAGCTGTGCAGGAGATTTCTCCCCCGGTGTCCTGGCCAATATTTATCCCTCAACCAACATCACTCAAACAGATTACCTGGTCATTATCACATTGCTGCTTGTGGGAGCTTGCTGTGCGCAAATTGGCTGCCGTGTTTCCCTACATTACAAGTGATTGCACTTCAAAAAGAACTTAATTGGTTGTAAAGCTCTTTGGGACGTCCAGAGATTGTAAAAGGCGCTATATAGAATGGCAAGTCTTTCCTTCTAGCTCAATTCTAACTCATTCAACAACAACTTGTATTTATACAGCACCTTTAATGCAGTAAAACATCCCAAGGCGCGTCACAGGAGTGTTATCAAACAAAATTTGACACAGAGCCAGATAAGGTGATATTAGGGCAGATGAAAGAAGTAGGTTTTAAGGAGCGTCTTGAAGGAAGAAAGCGAGAGGTCGAGAGGCGGCGAGGTTTAGGGAGGGAATTCCAGAGCTTAGGGCCCCAGCAGCTGAAGGCACGGCCGCCAATGGTGGAGCGATTAAAATCGGGAATGCACAAGAGGCCAGAATTGGAGGTTTATGGAGGGTGGAAGGTGGGAGGCCGGCCAGGAGTGCGTTAGAAGAGTCAAGTCTAGAGGTAATAAAGGAGGGTTTCAGCAGCAGATGAGCTGAGGCAGGGGCGGAGTCGGGCAATGTTACAGAGGTTTCACAGAACTCAAAGCAGTCCAACTCCTTCCCTCCCTCCCTCAGTCAATGTCCCCATCCTACAGGCTTTTAAAATGCTCTTATGACTACTACTTCTTGATGAATCTAATCTCTACTACTGTTTTCAACCGCCTTCTGCAATGCAGGGCATGGTTTTCTCAATCTATCATTAGTTACCGAACACGTGACGCAACAAAACAAGATACAAATACTCCAAAAATAGGTTAAAAAAACCCCAAAAAGAGCACCCATCAAACCTCGTGATCCCAGCCTCAAATTCAGTTTGTAAAAGGGTTGCGTGTTTGTCTGGATTCAGCAGAGCTGATGCAGTCTCACACAGACACAAGCGAGCCTGAGGGGTAAACAATACTTCTCTTCAGAACATTACGAAATGAACTGGCTTCTTTTGAGTGCATCCCAAGTGCTGGAGTTCTGACTTCAAGCCAGCTTAGGGGTATCCCAATAGCAACTTGCATTTATGTAGCACCTTTAACATAGTAAAACATCCCACAGCGCCGCACAGGAGCGTAATCAGTCAAAATTCGACACCAAGCCACATTACGACCTATTAGGCCAGCTTGGTCAAAGAGTTAGGTTACAAAAAGCGTCTTAAAAGGAGGAGAGAGAGAGAGAGAGGTAGAGGCGCGGAGAGGTTTAGGGAGGGAATTCCAGAGCTTAGGGCCGAGGCAGCTGAATGTACGGCCGCCAATGGTGGAGTGATGAAAATCGGGGACGCACAAGAGGCCAGAATTGGAGGAGTGCAGAGGTCTCGGAGGAGGTTACAGAGATAGGGAGGGACGAGGCCAAGGAGGGGTTTGAACAGATGGCTGAAAAAAAAAAATTTTTTAAATCGAGGCATTGCCAGATCGGGAGTCAATGTAGGTCAGCGAGCACAGGGGGTAATGGGCGAAAGGATACTGCTGACATTCACCGTCAAGGACTGCCCGAGCAAGATGAACGAGCGCTTGTTAAGGTGCCAGAGGACAGGCAGTCCCTCCACAGCCAAGTATGACTGGCTATGTTCGGGACAGAAAACTTTAGAAAAGGAAAGCCTCAACGTGGCCATACTGCAATCTTCCTATGTCAGTCGGTCGATTACAATGTGCCTTTAAGTACAAACATACTGACCTTAGGTTGTTAAAAAATAAACATTAGCACTGGATAATGTAACTGCACTGGCCGCATTTGACATCAAGTAGCTGGTTAGCCGCCAGACAGCCTCTTTAGTGCCTTGTTCGGCTGGCTGTTGATTTTCTGAGTTCCACTGCACCATGGCAAAGTGGTTCCACTCGGCACACAAGTGCTACCTGCACGGTTCTTTAACGCTCGTTACTCTTTGACCCCTCTTATGCGAAGCAAGCAAATATTAAAGCTCATTAACGTGCCTTCAGTCACTTGAGCATTCATTTCAGTCACAGGCAAAGATTACAAAAAGGAATAAGCTGGGGGCAAATGAGCTAGCTTTTCAGCTTGATTTTTGGAAAGAAATGTGTCGGAATATACGTTGAGTTAAGTTTTTCTGTAACTTTTCCTTCTGTTTCTGAGAAATGTCAAGTTCCTGATTTCCCCTGTTCTGATTTATTTCCAAAAGGATGGTTCTGCTGGAAATTAAAATTCCAGAACAACAACTGCACAAAGTACTTCAGAGATTCAACTCGTCTGGGGCCAGAGAGAACCCCCATCAAATCTGCCATTTTAAATACGGAATTTCCGTTGCTTTCCCCGCGCCCCCTCAGACCTCTGCTTTTAGTTTTGTTCCACCGCCCCCATTTTCATCCCCTCCCTTCTTGCTACGGTACTGTTCCACAGCCGCTGATAGCCCCACAGAACGTCCAATTAGTCACCGTTTCTGAATGGCAGAGGGCGACTCCACTATAGGAGGGATCACAGACACACCTGATCTCACACACGGCATGGTGCCCCTCCCCCCCCCCCTCCCCATAGGAACAGGAGGAGGCCATTCAGCCCCTCGAGCCTGTTCCCCCCATTCAATGAGATCATGGCTGATCTGCGACCTAACTCCACGTTCCTACCTCTGCCCCATATCCCTTAATACCTTTGGTTAACTAAAAGCCATCAATCTCAGATTTAAAATTAACAATTGATCTAGCATCAATTGCCGTTTGCGGTAGAGAGTTCCAAACTTCTACCACCCTTTGTATGTGGAAGTGTTTCCTAATTTCACTCCTGAAAAGGTCTGGTTCTAATTTTTAGACTATGCCCCCTAGTCTTAGACTCCCCAACCAGCGGAAATAGTTTCTCTCTATCCACCCTGTCTGTTCCCCTTAATATCTTGAAAACTTCAATCAGATCACCCCCTTAACCTTCTAAATTCTAGGGAATACAACCCTAATTTGTGTAATCTCTCCTTGTAACTTAACCCTTGGAGTCCGGGTATCATTCTGGTAAACCTACACTGCACTCCCTCCAAGGCCAATACATCCTTCCTAAGGTGTGGTGCCCAGAACTGCTCACAGTACTCCAGGTGTGGTCTAACCAGGGTTTTGTATAGCTGCAGCATAACTTCTACCCCCTTGTATTCTAGTCCTCTAGATATAAAGCCCAGCATTCCATTAGCCTTTTTGATTATTTTCTGTAATTGTTCATGACATTTTAATGATCTATGTACCTGGACCCCCAAGTCTCCTTGGGCATCCACTGTTTTTAGCTTTTTACCATTTAGAAAATACCCTGTTCTATCCTTTTTAGGTCCAAAGTGGATGACCTCACATTTACTTACATTGAAATCCATTTGCCACAGTTTTGCCCATTCACTTAATCTGTCGATATCCCTTTGTAATTTTATGCTTTCATCTACACTGCCTACAATGCCGCCTATCTTTGTATCCTCGGCAAATTTAATATATGACTTTCTATGCCATCATCCAAGTCGTTAATAAATATTGTGAATAGTTGAGGCCCCAACACAGATCCCTGCGGGACACCACTAGTCACATCCTGCCAATTTGACGACCCACCCATTATCACTACTGCCTGTCTCCTGCCGCTCAGCCAATTTCCTAACCAGGTCAATAATTTGCCCTCAACTCCATGGGCTTCTACCTTAGTTAACAGTCTCTTATGTGGGACTTTAATCAAATGCCTTCTGGAAGTCCATATAAATAACATCCGTAGACATTTCCCTGGCCACCGCTTCAAAAAATTCAATCATGTTTGTCAGGCATGACCTACCTTTCACAAATCCACGCTGGCTCTCTTTGATCAACTGAAAATTTGAGGTGTTCTGTCACCCTATCCTTAATTATAGACTAGCAATTTCCTGACAACAGATGTTAGGCTGACTGGTCTATAATTCCTTGGTTTCCCTCTCTCGCCATTCTTAAAAAGCAGAGTGACAGGCGCAATTTTCCAATCTAAAGGAACAGTTTCTGAATCTAGAGAACTTTGGAAGATTATAGTTCGGGCATCTGCAATGTGCTTCACCTACTTCCTGTAAAACCCTGGGATGGAAACCATCTGGCCCTGGGGTTTTGTCACTCTTTAGTGCCATTATTTTCTTCATTACTGTTATTTTATTTACGTTAATTTTATTGAGTCCCTGTCCCCAATTCAATATTTGTGTCCGTATCCCAAAGAAACGAAGTAATTATTCAACTTGTCCGCCATTTTCCCATTGTCATTGACAATATCACCACTTTGAGTTTTTAAGGGTCAACATTGCTCCTGACCACCCTCTTTTTCCTAATGTAACCATAAAAATTCTTCGTATTGCTTTTGATATCCCTTGCAAGTTTCTTTTCATATTCCCTTTTTGTAGCTCTTACGATCTGTTTTGTGACCCTTTGCTGTTCTTTGTATCTTTCCCATTCGCCAGGATCTGTGCTATTTTTTGTATTTTTGTATGCCCTTTCCTTTAGTTTTATGCTGTCCCTTACCTCTTTAGCTGTCCACGGCTGTTTTTTTGACAAGTAGAGCTCTTGCCCCTCAGGGGTATAAACTGGTTCTGTATCACATTAAATTCTTTTTTAAACATCTCCCACTGATCTTCTGTCATTTTACCCAGTAACACATTTGCCTAATTTACTTAGGACAGTCTCTACCTCATCCCGTTGAAGTCAGCCTTACCGAAATCTAGAATCTTAGTAACTGTTTCGCGTTTCTCCCTTTCAAACGCTACGTTGAACTCAATCATGTTACGATCGCTATTGGATAAATGTTCACACAGTTAGGCTGTTCACTAAATCATTATTAAATCTAATATGGCTTGTCCCCCTTGTTGCCTCAAGGACATATTGTTGTAGAAAACTATCACGGACACACTCAAGAAATTCACTACCTTTCTGACAGGTGCTTGTCTGCTTGTCCCAATTTATATGAAAGTTAAAATCCCCCATTAAAACCACTCTGCCTTTACTACACGCTTGTCTAATCTCTGCATTTATACAATCTAACACTTCAAAGCTGCTACCAGGGGGCCTATACACAACTCCCACTACAGTTTTAGATCCTTTCCTATTTCTTAATTCAACCCACAAGGTCTCCCCTCTTTAAATCCTCTCTTATCATTGAAGTGATTTCATCCTTAATCACTAAGGCTACTCCTCCCCCTCTGCCGTTTTCCCTATCTGCCCTGTAAACCTTATAACCTGGTATATTTAGTTCCCAGTCCTGACTGTCTTGCAGCCATGTCTCAGTAATGGCTACCATGTCATACCCTCCAATTTAAATTCGTGCCTGCAGTTCATTCAATTTATTCCTTACATTCCGTGCGTTTGTACACACACACACTCACCCCAGGAACATGCGGCTGGTCAAGCCTCACCATCTCCCATCACATATTTTAAAAAATGCTCTCTTGGTTAATATATCGAGGAGGGGGGATTGGGGATGGGAGGGGGGAGTGACGACTTGGCTGTGGAACCAGTAACCCAGCATGAGTCAGCACCATCGGGGCGAAAGAAGGAGCGGGGGCGGGGTGGAGAGAGAGAGAGAGAGAGAGAGAGAGAGGTTTTTTTGAAAGAGAGATATTGTGGCGGATCGCCACCTAAACGGGCGCAATCCACTTTTCCGTCCGTGGACAATAAATCGGGCACCTTGCCTTTAAGGCGCATGCTGCCTTTAAGGCATGAAAAAAGGAGTGGGCGTGGCCTCAGGGTTTTGCAGAGAAATGTTGTAGCAGCCATTTTACCAGGAGATGTAATAAAAAGCCATGTGTTCCACATATTGACTCGGCCTCAATTCGTGCTTCGCGGCAGCCACAACAATATCTTTCATTTTCTACAGAGTTGTTAAAAAAAACCATAAAGGTTCCTACAATCTTCATAGATTGAAGAGAGATAATTAAAACCCAAACGTTTCAGCAGAAGATTATTCCACCGCCCCCCCGAAACCCATTCTTGTCTCGTTACTATAAATGGCAGAGTAGGCAGGCAGACGCTCTCCTTGCTGTGCTGTATGAAACGAGACCCGAGAGAGGCTTGGGAGGGGAAGCAGGTCAGTAAGAGATCAAGCACTTTAGGTAATGGGTAATCATTAACCCCTCAGTGGACCCCTTGAACAGAGCTGCTGCCCCTCACCCCACCTCTGCGTGGGCCCCACCGGCTGTCCTTGGTTTCAAGCGGGCCAACAGCCTGGATGACATCACGCCGACCCCGTCCCACAATGCCCCCTCGACCTTTAGCCCGCGTCAGGCCTGATCCCTCCGCCCACCCAAGCCTTCTCCCTCCGTGATATCACCGACGAAGTATTTAGGCCTCCGGGGAGCATCGGCCCACGAGATTACAAAAAAGTATTTGTTACAGTTTCATTTTTTAATTGCATCACTGAAGCCATGTGTTTCAACAAAGTCGGCCATTCAGTGCCGGGGGCCTCCATCGCATCCTGAGGGGGGCCTCTGATTTTAGTCACGCCACAAAACTGTGTGCACATCACAAGAGATCCCATAGAACGGCCCATAGAACGGAGGACACAAGCATGTCACAGTGATCTGCAAAGGATGAAATTCCACGAATTGCTACCATCTTTACAAGGATGAAATCAGAACTGAGAGGTTATATTCATCAGGAAAGGCTGATACACAAATCACTAAAAGTAGCAGCGCCGGTTAATAAGACCATTAAAAAAAAAACGAGCATTGGGGTTCATGTCTAGAGAAATAGAACTAAAGAATGAGAGGGGATCTCATTGAAACTTATAAAATTCTAACAGGACTAGACAGACTAGATGCAGGAAGGATGTTCTCGATGGCGGGGGAGTCCAGAACCAGGGGTCACAGTCTAAGGATAAGGGGTAAGCCATTTAGGACTGAGATGAGGAGGAATTTCTTCACCCAGAGAGTGGTGAACCTGTGGAATTCTCTAACACAGAAGGCAGTTGAGACCAATTCATTAAATATATTCAAGAAGGAGATAGATATATTTCTTAAGGCTAAAGGGACCAAGGGATATGGGGAGAAAGCAGGGACAGGGTACTGAATTTGGATGATCAGCCAATGATCTCATTAAATGGCGGAACAGGCTCGAGGGGCCGAATGGCCTACTCCTGCTCCTATCTTCTATGTCTCTAGAAGTTATGCTAAACTTGTATCGCACCTTGGTTAGACCACACTTATGAGCACTGTGCGCAGTTCTGGTCTCCATATTATAAAAAGGATGTAGAGGCACTGGGGAAAGTGCAAGAAAGATTCGCAAGGATGATATCAGAACGGAGAGAATATACTCCTCGGGAAAGTCTGAACAAGGCTGGGGCTCTTTTCTCCAGAAAAGAGAAGGCGGATGGGTGACCTAATAGATGTCTTTAAAATTATGAAGGGGTTTGATAAGGTAGATGTAAATCTTCTGAACTCCTCACTGATTTTTTTTCTTGCCCTCTCCATTATTTCTATAGCGCCTTTCACAGCCTCAGGACATCCCCAAGCACTTTATGAAGTACTTTTGAAGTGTAGTCACTGTTGCAATGTTGGAAAATGCGGCAGCCAATTTGCACACAGCAAGCTCCCACAAACAGCAACGTGACAATGAACAGATAATCTGTTGGGGGTGGGGGTTTAAAACTGATGTTGGTTATAAATATTGGCCAGGATACCGGGGATAACAGAGAGCAGATGGGGCTCCAGTTTAACATCTCATCCGAAAGACGGCACCTCTGAAGGTGCGGCGCTCCCTCAGCCCTGCACTGGGAGTGTCAGCCTGGATTATGTGCTCATGTCCCTGGAGTGGGACTTGAACCCACAGCCTTCTGACTCCGAGGCGAGAGTAGCTCCCCACTGAGCCACGGCTGACACCTGACTGCAACAAAGAGCCGACAGGACCAGTCGATTTTCTGCTCACATTGAGAGAGTCAACCTGAGGTTTTGGAAGGTCGCAGAGAGGTCAAGCTGTGGTACGACACGACCTCCATGAAATGGTCTCCTATTTCCTGCCCAGCTCTGACTGGCCGATTTCACACTTGATTTATATTACTCGGTGAGCCAAACCGAGACTATAATAACTCAAACTGCATTTGATAACTGACCACAAGACGCAGTATGAATGATTTTACTGTTTGCCCCGGCGACTCACGATTCTGTTAGATTTCTATTGTCCATCGAACATCGCACGTGGCAGGAAGTCGGAATTGCCTCCAGCAGGGGGGTCAAGGGACGAAGTGAAACACTTGACCCTCTTTGAGAGGCCCTGAACATTATTTATACTTCGAGGGCATTGCTAACGATGTTGGGTGTTGAGGTGATTGGAGCAAGAGGCAATGTGACCAGTTCACTGGGGAGGAAGAGGGAAAGAGGGAATCCATCCATTGGAGAGAAAGAGTTAACTCCCAAAGCTGTGGATTCAGATGAAAGAACTAGGCTTCTGTTAAAAAAAAAATGAAAACATGCAAGCAGAACAGAAGCTCCTCTGTCGGCAGGGGTTTCTACAACAGTCTGCACTTTGAAGTTGATTAATAAAGAAATATTGTGTCTTAAAGGGGTAATGTCATCATGCATTCAGTTTCATAACCTAGATATTCCTGCTTTAAACAATAAGCCCTGGGGAGCATCAGATAGGCCCCCAGGCGAGAAGGTCTACTGAAATCTACAATAATAATCTTTGTCAATTCTAAAGATACAGTTTCACTCTCAGTCTTCATTTTATTTTGAGGGGAGAATGAATTGTGGTCATTAAGATAAGGGAGGTCCACGTGAGAGAAAGGAAATTTTAACCCCCCCCCCCCCCCACCCCCACCCTACTTTTTGTCAAAAGTGAGAAGTCGCACAACACCAGGTTATAGTCCAACAGTTTTATTTGAAATCACGAGCTTTCGGAGCGCTGCTCCTTCGTCAGGTGAAGTGAAGGAATACAAATCAGCAAAGCATATATAGACAGAGAACAATGCCTGTGTAGCGTACAATGTCAGACGACTACAGTAAATCTTTCTGACTGCCCTCCACTTTTTGTCAGCATTGAGCACGCCAGATTCAAGGTGTGGTACAGCTAAATGTAGCAAAACCTCACCTTACTCTGCCCCCCCAAAAAATATTTCATAGACTCGATCCTCCCACTGTGTGATTTTTCCATTTCTCCCATCACCGATCCACGTACCCCCCCCTCGAGTAAGCCTGGTAACTTACTTCCAGTTTTAGGTAACATGTTGTGGGCCCCAAGTGCATCGGGGATTAGACTGAACCCTTGCAACCAAAAGACCAGGAGAGTTTCATCCCATCTGTCTGGGTTGGATTCAGGTGCTCGAGTGAAAGAGCAGTGCAGTAATCCATAGCCAGTCCCTAGTCTTTGCATCTTTTCTTAAAATATTTTCCATGGAAGTAGGAGATGAACGCTAATGTTATTTTTAAAACATGCTCATAGAATCTTCCAGCACAGAAGGAGGCCATTTAGCCCATCGTACCTGTGCCGGCTCTTTGAAAGAGCTATCCAATTAGTCCCACTCCTCCACTCTTTCCCTATAACACTGCAAATTCTTACCCTTCATACATCCAATTCCCTTTTGAAGGTTATTATTGAATCTGTTTCCACCACCCTTTCAGGCTGTGCATTCCAGATCATAACAACTCGCTGAGTTAAAAAGAAAATTCTCCTCATCTCCCCTCGGTTTCTTTGGCCAATTATTTTAAATCTGCGGCCTCTGGTTACCGACCAGATTCAAAGTCATATCTTGTTTAAATCCACAGCGCACTAGTGACACTCACATCCTTGCTTTATTATCTCCTCTGGAGCCTAAAAGGTCAAGAATAATTTTGAGACGCTAAATAGATAAAAGGTTATTTCCGCTGGTTGACAAATTGGTAACAAAGGGGCACGGACGAGATTAGCGCTAAATCAAAGGGGGAAGTGGGGAAGTTGGAAGGATGGCTCTCGCACAGAGGGTGATCAGAACATGAAGCTTTACCAGAAGTGGCTATTGAGGCAGAGACTAAATATCATTTGAAAGAGAATTAGGTAGGTATTTGAAAAGGAAAGAATATAAAAAGGGATATGGGGAAAACAACACAGAAACAGGATTAGAGCAGATAGCAGGAGTTGAAGAGCTCATACCAGAGTAGTCACAATGGACCAAATGACCTCCTTCTGTGCTAGAATTTCTACAGAGGATAAGGCGACCGCTCACCCTTGGACAACAGGCCAGCCGAGCATGATGCTCAGACATTTTCTAGCAGGGTCACTGAACACCAATCAGGAACAGGAAATCTGGCTATTCAACAGTGGGCTACGTCAGGGCTGAGCACGACCCCACCTTGACCCGACGCCGAAACACAAGGACATTGTCCAACAATAGTCACCGGACAGCAGCACGTTTTGATTGACATAAAATTCATTGTCAGCTCAGAGTGTCCTTGCTCATCAAGATTAGTAGAGTTGAGGGAAACCATTCAACCCATCGAGCCCATCCTTCCTTAGCAGGCTACAATCCCCCATTATGCCATCTAACTTTCTCTGGAGTTTATGCCTCCACCAACTTACTTGGCATCAGTCCTGAACTTACATAGTTACACAGAATCTACAGCACAGAAACAGGCCATTCAGCCCAACTGGTCTATGCCGGAGTTTACGCTCCACACCAGCATCTTTCCACCACTCTTCATCTCACCCTATCAGCATATCCTTCTATTCCCTTCTCCCTCATGTGCTTATCTAGCTTTCCCTTAAATGCATCTCTGCTATTCGCCTCAACCACTCCTTGTGGTAGCGAGTGCCACATTCTCGCCACTCTCTGGGTAAAGAAGTTTATCCTGAATTCCCTCTTGGATTTGTTAGCGACTATCTTAAATTATGGCCCCTCGTTCTGGTCTCGCCCACAAGTGGAAACATCCTCTCTACGTTTACCCTATCGAACCCTTCCATGATTCCAAAGCCCTCCATCAGGTCACCCCTCAGTCTTCTCTTTTCTAGAGAAAAGAACCCCAGCCTGTTCAGCCTTTCCTGATAAGTATATCCTCTCAGCTCTGGTATCGTCCTTGTGAATGGCTCAAAAGATGGCAGCGGCCCTGCTGTAACTCGCTAAAGTCGCCATCCTCCATGCGTGTGCAATGTCAGCGAGTTCCGTGCCTCGCATCAGTCTGTACCTACATCTTCTTGTTCCAAAGTCAAGGTTTAATTTTGAAAAAATGCTCAGGATTTACCTGCCCTATTCCTCTTGGTACAAGGTCCCCTCTCATCTCAAAGCTGAAGAGTCGACAGCCTGCTCTCAAACTCAATCCTTGCTATGAACATAAGAACATAAGAAACAGGAGCAGGAGTAGGCCAATCGGCCCCTCGAGCCTGCTCCGCCATTCAATAAGATCATAGCTGATCTGATCTTCCCGCTCTCTCCCCATACCCTTTGACTCCCTTGTAGTTCAAATGTCTGTCAATCTCCGCCTTGAATATATTCAATGACTCCGCCTCCACAGCTCTCTGGGGCAGAGAATTCCAAAGATTCACAACCCTCAGAGAAGAAATTCCTCCTCATCTCCATCTTTAATGGGCGACCCCTTATTGTGAAACTATGCCCCCTAGTTCTAGATTCCCCCACTAGGGGAAACATCCTTTCACCATCCACCCTGTCAATCCCCCTCAGAATCTTGTATCTTTCAGTAAGATCCCCTCCCATTCTTCTAAACTCCAATGAGTATAGGCCCAACCTGCTCAACCTTTCGTCATACGTCAACCCCTTCATCCCAGGAATCAACCGAGTGAACCTTCTCTGCACTGCCTCCAATGCAAGAATATCCTTCCTTAAATATGGAGACCAAAACTGTACGCAGTACTCCAGGTGAACCGAGAGGCTTGTGGAGAGGAGACGATGACTACCAGTCAAGACTGATCTGTGCTTCTGCACTTCCATCTCAACATGTAACCCTCAATATCAAGGCTCTCCCAATCCTGCCTCTCCATGAATTTGGCAATTAGGGAATGCATCATTTCTCCAGATCTGAAGTTTGGACAGTCAGCTCAGCTCCACAAGAAGAAAAGGCTTCTCCTTGCTTACTTATGCTGCAAAGTCTTGAAAAAGACTTTGCGTTCTCTTGGATACTTTAATTGCTGCATATAAATCATTTATTAGGCCCTTGTCAGAATGCTGTTGTCCCACTTTCCACTCTGGGTTATAATTGGTGGTCAGGCTGCTTAAATTGGAAATATTCTGATAAGCTCTGCTAAAAATTGTTCTGCACAATTATCATCAAAATTATGAGCCGAGCCTCCAGTTCTGAAGTTTGGAATGGGCTGCCGCATCATTGCAAGTTACACTGTGCCCGTCTCTGCTGTCCCATTCTCTCTCATCTCTTCAGGTTTACCTATTGTTCTGTATTTTTGATAGAGCATGAAAACCCTCCATTCTGTCCCCGTCATCACCCCAAGCAGCGTGACACCAGTAACCAAGAACATAACTTGAACAGTCCATTCAACCCTTGAGCCTGTTCCGCCCATTCAATTAGATCATGGCTGATCTGTATCACAACTCCATTTACCCGCCTTTGTCCAATATCTCTCATTGCCCGTACCTAACAAAAATCTATCAACCTCAGTCTTGAAAATTATAATTGACCACCCCCCCCCCCCCACAAGCATCCACAGCCTTTTGGAGGAAAAAGGAGTTCCTCGCACTAACCCTCTCGAGACCCCTCCTGCCTTTTCTCCTAAAGACATGGACTCCATTCCGATGCATGGTTCCAGGGAGGCTACCCACTCTCCAGTACCTCATCCAACTGGCCAATCCTCGTGCCTAGACAATTACCAGATTATTTTTTTTCTCTCCCCCCCCCCCTCCCCCCACCCAGCGGCCACGATGCCAGGGCAACTTTGGCAGGTCCGGATTTCCACCCACCCCGTGCCTGTGATCCCAATCCCAGACAACTTCCCTGGGTGTGGGCAAGTTAAGTATTGTGGGTAGTCTCCCAACAAGATTCCCATCACTCCTGGGGAGCACACCTGGGGAGGGAGGGGAAGTGGATGGGGCAGGTGTACCACAGCACAGCAAAAAAAAAGTGGGGGTCAAGGGAGTGAAATCAATCAGCCTGTGATGGAGGGAACACCCTTCAGCCCGTTACATTTTAAATCCAACGCCCTTCCTATGGCATTCCCATCATTCAGTGTTGCTATGGCACAAATGATGGGAAATGTGTCATGTGATGTATCCCACCTTTGGAACACCCCCACCCATAGTTCTCATCCTTCTTTTCAAATCCCTCCGTGGCCTCGCCCCTCCCCATCTCTGTAACCTTCTCCAGCCCTACAACCCTCCGGGATCTCTGCGCTCCTGAAATTATGGCCTCTTGCGCATCTCCAATTTTAATCGCTCCATCATTGGCGGCCACGCCTTCAGCTGCCTGGGCCCTAAGCTCTGGAATTCCCTCCCTAAACCTCTCCGTCTCTCCAGCTTTTCTCCTCTTTAAAGACGCCCCTTAAAGCCTACCTTTTCGACCAAATTTTTTGTCACCTGTCCTAACATCTTCTGTGGCTCGGTGTCAAATGTTGTTTGACAATCACTCCTGTGAAGCGCCTTGGGAAGTTTTACTACGTTAAAAGGTGCTGTATAAATACAAGTCGTTGTTGCTGCGGGCAGATTATATGCCCGGTCATTTCCAATGGTAAGTCCCAGTAGGGTGGCACCCTGCCCACCACTCGTGCCAGGAGCTGACAAAACTCCAGAGGAAGATCAGCCCGAGTACCAACGGTCTACTCAATCATTAGAAGCATCATATCCAATTCAGACACGCGCACTTTCCAGGGGGAGTTGCCGAGTAAATAAACAGGACGCGGCTGATTCTTTACCGCCCTGGGCCAGGGGCAATGCATCAATTGTCGCTCCCCAATTGCCACCCAAACAAGCTCAGTTAACTCAGCACAGGCGATCGATCGAACCTGGGGCCTTGCGGCTCAGCATGGCCTGGTACAATAGAATCATAGAAGATAGGAGCAGGAGTAGGCCATTCGGCCCCTCTAGCCTGCTCCGCCATTCAATGCGATCATGGCTGATCATCCAAACTCAGTACCCTGTCCCTGCTTTCTCCCCATATCCCTTGATCCCTTTAGCCTTAAGAAATATATCTATCTCCTTCTTGAATCTATTTAATGAATTGGCCTCTACTGCCTTCTGTGGCAGAGAATTCCACAGGTTCACCACTCTCTGGGTGAAGAAATTTCTCCTCATTTCTGTCCTAAATGGCTTACCCCTTTGGCAGTGCACCTGGCCATCAAGAGCGCGCCCACAGGCCTTTACCCCAACACTGCTCAGGGATGGGCACCGTGGAGTGCACAAGATCGGCTATTAGTGAGGCCGAGATTGGCAACTTGGCTGTGTTGGGGGGGGGGCGGGGAGAAAGCAGAGGAAGTGTGGGAGCAAGATGAGAAGAAATTTCTTCACACAGAGGGTGGTGAATCTTTGGAATTCTCTACCCCAGAGGGCTGTGGAGGCTCAGTCATTGGGGATATTCAAAACAGAAGTCAATAGATTTCTGACTAGTAAGGCCATCAAGGGATATGGCGATAGGGCCGGTGAATGGAATTGAGGCAGAAGATCAGCCATGATCTCATTGAATGGCGGAGCAGGCTCGAAGGGCCGAATGGCCTACTCCTGCTCCTATTTCTTATGTTAAGTCCAGCTCCCCCCCCCCCCCCCCCCCACCAAAACCCCACAACCCCGTCCTTCCCTTGTTGATGAAGTCCTCCAAAGC
The DNA here is from genome assembly GCA_030390025.1 of Squalus acanthias. Taxonomy (NCBI): domain Eukaryota; kingdom Metazoa; phylum Chordata; class Chondrichthyes; order Squaliformes; family Squalidae; genus Squalus; species Squalus acanthias. The sequence continues at coordinate 128,471,529 of CM059434.1, forward strand.
CACAACCTCTACCATTTTTAAATATTGGGTCTAACTCGTCATCGTACCTCGCACCATGGGCCAAAGTTCTGAGCGCGTGCTCCCATCATGGAGCCTTGCACTCCTGAAGCAAGCATCAGGGAATATGGGTGTCCTTCCATGATTGTCAGTGCCTTAAAGTGAATGGATGTCACATGGCAGGGAGTGCTCCACACTGGGAGCACATAAACAGAAAAATTAGCCCTCGTAATCCTCTCACTTCCGCCATCCTTTCCCTTTCAGTGAACTTTTGCCTATTTCTATTTTTTATTCCTCCCCACTTCCACTGGGGCCTTACTGACATTGTTTCGTTTCTCTGCTGTGTAATTAAAATCGGCTTTTGTATTATTTTTAGCATGCAGGTTTCAGCTGTCAGTTTAAGTACAATTTGCAAATTACTATTGAATTCCCTTTACAAACGCAGTGAGGGAAGAGAGTGTTTCAGAGTGCCGTTCTCCGACAGGCGCTGGTTTGAGTCCAGTTCCTGCTTAGCGAGATGCAGAACTGGCAGCCTCCAATGATACTGCTGGCTCCGCATCACTCTGTGGCCGGCGGACTCGCCAGCGTCCAGGAGGAACTTTTTAGAAAGCTGGCTTTGCATTTTATTTGCAGTGCAGGAAGTGCAGCGCTAAAAAGTCGTACAAAACGTTCGCCATTCGACTTGGTTGAGTTCACACTGGAGTCACACAGCAACAAAAACATCCATTTAGATCATGCCTTTAACGTAGCTTAGGGCCGAAGCAGCTGATGGTCACTGCTCCCCTGAATTTTCCTCCTTATTCCTACCACTTGCTCCGCCTCCTTGCTCCATTCTCAGGTGTGTTGAAACCAAGACTCGGCTCTGTGGGAGCGAAAGTCCGTATTACCCGAATACCTCGCTATTCCTCTCTGCGCAGTCTGTGAGACCAGCTTGTGCTGGGTTAAAAGTTAAAACAGCTTGCTGCTGAGCACGGGTTGTAAGAGGATTTGGGGGAAAAGATGTCTTCAGGGGGAAAGAGAATAGTCGGATGTGCAAGAGTCATTCAACCATTTTTGAGCGTGTCAACTTGGCAACTCTGTTTAGGGAGGGGGGGGGGGGGGGGAAGTTTTATTGCGGCAATAAAACAATTAGAAGAGTTGAGAGCCTGGATGCTCAGTTTATGTTGTTATTCTGTGGCATTTCTATGTACCATGATTTATTGATAGTATGCATGGAATGTCGTGATTAAAGGGGAAAATTAGTACAAGAAATGTAAGGAACACTGTTTAGTAGCACACACTGGAATTGGATCCCGACCCAACCCGGCCCGCCTCCACCTCATTGTCTTGGCTGTGCTCTTAGTGTGTCTTTGATGTAGGGAAAGATTTGAATACATTTTAACTGTGTTTATATTGTGAATTCTGGGAGATTCTCTCACAGCTACCCTACCTGAAGAAGGAGCGACAGCTCCGAAAGCTTGTAATTTTAAATAAATCTGTTGGACTATAACCTGGTGTTGTGCGACTTCTCATTTTTGGAATTGGATCCTGTGTGTCTCAGAAGCAGCTAGCACACACTGGAATCATGGAAAATGTGTGTCTCAGCAACTCTCATACTGGTTTGTGCAGTATGAAAAGACCTGAGCTCTCATACTGGTTGTGGATATGATGCGGAGATGCCGGCGTTGGACTGGGGTGGACAAAAATGAGAAGTCGCACAACACCAGGTTATAGTCCAACAGATTTATTTAAAATTACAAGTTTTCGGAGCTATCGCCCCTTCTTCAGGTACAGTTGTACCTGAAGAAGGGGCGATAGCTCCGAAAACTTGTAATTTTAAATAAATCTGTTGGACTATAACCTGGTGTTGTGCGACTTCTCATGGTTGTGGATAGTATGAGGTTTCAATAAAGACCTGATCCTGCATTACTACAGCTGAGTGTGTGTGTAATCTGGCATTTAAAGCAACGAAACAAAAAGAAGAAAGTAGTCCAACAACCTCCAACTGTCGTTTTTTGCCAGGACCTCGTTCCTTCTACAATCTAAAGATTTCTAAAATCCAAGGATGGTATCACCCAATCACTCTGATCTTGCTTCGTCATTGGTTCTAAAGTTTCCAGCCTGGTGCCCTGGCCTTGCCCAGAGGTTTCGCGACAATAAAATACAAATTGAGGAATTGATACACCAGCAATAGAGTACAGAGAGGAAGTCTCGCTTAAAAAGAGTACGGTGCTCTGATCAGACCACACCTTGTGCAGCTCTGCTCACCAGGGCAAAAAGCAAACATTCAAACCCTGGAGGAGGTGCAGTCCCTGATTCCTCATGTCCGAGGACTGAATCATGAGGAAAGAATGGGAAAACAATTGGCTTTTTCAGCCTTGAACAATTGGCCTTTTCAGCCTTGAAAGAAAAAGAGGGCTCAAGAGGTACAAGAGATAGCAAACAGTATGGAAAAAAGCTAGATCTGGAACACTTCAATGGTTCTAATGGTTGAATGGACCATTGATACTCGGGATGATTTTCCTCGGGGGGTTTGCCAGCTCCCGGCACAATTTGGGTGAGTAGGAGTGGTGGGCAAGGGAGCCACTCTGCCATTGGAACTGCAACCTTAAACTATTGAAAGGAAGGGCAAGTTCAACTTAGTTCATGGCAAATTTAGGGCCGCTATCAGGAAGTGCTTGTTCACACAAAGAGGGCTCAACACATGGGACAGAGTTTCAGATAGGGTCATCAAGAGAGAAGTCTTGGAGTAATTTAAGAAACATGCTGTAATGGAGAGACCACAGGTTCTTTCTAGGTGCACGAGCTCGAATGGATGGGATGGTCTTCGTCTATTTTGTGAGCACACAGATCAGCATAGGTGGCCTTGTTAGGAAGAAGGAAATTGCAATCAGAGTTTCAGATGCTATTTTTGCTTTGTTTTATACAGAGGCAATTAATAGCAAACACAAACAGACTCCCACTGCCATTGTCCTTTAATCAAATCGCAATCATGTTGTTAAACGACTGTTCAATAACAAGCATTTAGAAAATGAATATGCTATCGTTGTGACATTCACAGTTTGTTAACACTACATGTATTTTTGTAATTCAATTAATTACAGAATGCAATACTGAAATAATCTCTTCAAAATATGAGACCTTTCCAAAACTGCAAATATATAAATCACTACTTCCCTCCCCCGAATTTATTTTCTCCTCTCCTGATGTTGCAGTGACTCACACTGCGCACTGTCCCAAAGCTGCTGCCAAGTCTCTGGTACCTCACCCAAGTGCCCATTCGATATGTGGGACCCCAGACCTCCAGTGCGAACAGTCTGTTTGACCCCACATCCTTACCCAATGTCTGCGCTATGCACTTTCCAGCAAGCAGCAATATGATGTAGGACTCTGGATGATATTGCCCCACCCGCCTTGCACGGAGCCCAATCACATCATGCAAAGCACATACAGAAACAGGCCATTCTACCCGTCGCACCCACCAAAGCAGCCAAGGTTTGTACACAAAAAACAAGATCACAAAACAGTGATGAATGGGTTAGGGACATTTCCCCATAGAATAAGTAATGTCTCTCACCAACCACCAACCACCACCCACCCCCACAATCACCCATGAACACCAAAACCACCACAAGTGGGGCAATAAAACAACAACAAGGAGCCATCTGTTGTCAGGCAAGAAGAGTGGTCCCCAACCATCACAAGGTAGACACGACATGACCACTTTGTGCTCTTCCCTTGACCCAGCTGCATCCATGGGTCAAAACTAAACTAATTCCTTGAACCCTTGAACATATATTGCTCCCGTGCATGGACAGATCCCCAACACCCTCCCCCACAAGCACTGTACAATAACAATTCTCAATAGCTTAGCAAAATATTTATCTATATGTAAGCTCTTGAGAATTTGATTAGAAAATAAAATCCAAATTGTTGGAATCAAGTCACCATGAAGTGAATGGCTGCTTAGCTGTGTTTAACACAGAGTAAAAGAGTCAATGGTCTGATCCAAGGGACAGATAAAGCTACACCTGTGGCCAGGCAGATGGATGGTTATCTCAATCCCTGTTAAACACATTTCAGTTAACAGAACTTGGCACCTGGAAGTGTCCAGAGAAGAACACAACAGCCATCAACAGTAAATGGATCGGCTGGTCTGGAGATTTTTTCTCTCCTTATGGTATTCATAGAAGCATAGAAGATAGGAGCAGGAGTAGGCCATTCGGCCCCTCGAGCCTGCTCCGCCATTTAATGAGATCATGGCTGATCATCCAAATTCAGTACCCTGCCCCTGCTTTCTCCCCATATCCCTTGATCCCTTTAGCCTTAAGAAATATATCTATCTCCTTCTTGAATCTATTTAATGAATTGGCCTCTACTGCCTTCTGTGGTAGAGAATTCCACAGGTTCACCACTCTCTGGGTGAAGAAATTTCTCCTCATCTCAGTCCTAAATGGCTTACCCCTTATCCTTAGACTGTGACCCCTGGTTCTGGACTCCCCCGTCATCGGGAACATCCTTCCTGCATCTAGTCTGTCTAGTCCTGTTAGAATTTTATAAGTTTCAATGAGATCCCCTCTCATTCTTCTAGACTCGAGCGAATATAAGCCTAATCGACCCAATCTCTCTTCATACGTCATTCCTGCCATCCCAGGTATCAGTCTGGTAAATCTTCGCTGCACTCCCTCCATGGCAAGAACATCCTTCCTCAGATAAGGCGACCAAAATTGCACACAATACTCAAGGTGTGGTCTCACCAAGGCCCTGTACAACTGCAGCAAGACATCCTTGCTCCTGTACTCGAATCCTCTCGCTATGAAGGCCAACATACCATTTGCCTTCTTAACCGCCTGCTGCACCTGCATGCTTACCTTCAGCGACTGGTGCACAAGGACTCCCAGATCTCGTTGCACTTCCCCTTTTCCCAATCTATTGCCGTTCAGATAATAATCTGTCTTCCTGTTTTTGCCATCAAAGTGGATAACCTCGCATTTATCCACATTATACTGCATCTGCCATGCATCTGCCCAATCACCCAACCTGTCCAAATCATACCGGAGTTTCTCTGCATCCTCCTCACAGCACACACGCCCACCCAGCTTTGTGTCGTCTGCAAACTTGGAGATATTACATCTAGTTCCCTCGTCTAGATCATTAATATATATTGTGACTAGCTGGGGTCCTAGCACCGATCCCTGTGGTACCCCACTTGTCACTGCCTGCCACTGGGAAAAAGACCCGTTTATTCCAACTCTTTGCTTCCTGTCTGCCAACCAGTTCTCTATCTAAAATCAGTACCTTAGCCCTCAATCCCACGTGCTTTAATTTGTATGCTAATCTCTTATGCGGGACCTTATCGAAAGCCTTCTGAAAGTCCAAATACACCACATCCACTGTTTCTCCCTTATCTATTCTACCATTTACATCCACAAAAAATTCCAGTAGATTAGTCAGGCATGATTTCCCTTTTGTAAATCCATGTTGACTTTGTCTGATCCTGTCACTGTTTTCCAAGTGCTCTGCTATTACATCTTTTATAATGGACTCTAGCATTTTGCCCACTACCGATGTCAGGCTTACCGGTCTATAATTCCCCGTTTATTTCTCTACCACCTTTTTTTAAATAGTGGGGTTACATTAGCTACCCTCCAATCCATGGGAACTGTTCCAGATTTGGAAGAGTTTTTACAGCAATTCCCCCATCGCAAGCTTTTAGTAGCCAACGAGAGCATGAGAGGCAGAAGAAGTATACCTCCGTCCCTCAAGAGGAACGTTGTGGTTGAGTTGTCCCTAGTTTTTAATCTATATTAGCTTTTGGTTCGGCAGGTTTGTAAGTGGAGGCCCATGATATTTGGCCAACTTGTTGAGTGTTGTGCGAATCAAAATATTTGTCAAGCAGAGCTGAACAATTGTACAATGATAGCAACTTGGCACTCAACATGCTGCTGACCACATTCTGCATGCCTCCAATCACAAACTTTCCCAAAGCATCTCATGCAACACGTTTCAGATCCTTTCACGGCTGAAACCTTGTAAACTGGATACACAGAAACCTTTGACACCAAGTCCAAGTGTGGATTGTCCCCTCATTAGATGCAGGCACATCAGTGCTGAAGAAATGGGTGACAGTCAATCCATTTATTGCTGCACACCTCTGCTTCTTAGTGGCAGTGCTGGGAATGGCAGTACTTTGCTAGTTTTTTGTAGTATCACGCACAGTAGGTTAGCACAACATCCTTTCACCTCCAGGACCTGGGTTTGAACCCGGCCAACAGAATAAAAGTCTCCTCTACTGATGGCTTCAATAGATCTACATGCTTGGACAGTCACAGCTCAGTTTGCACTTCCACAAGTCCTCAGCACAAGATTGTCTGTAATTCAGCCCCACTTAGCAGAGAGGCCACAGGAACACTTGGTGTGGGAAATGGAAGTCACACTGGTGCAATGGAAATGGTCTCTGAAGATGGGTTGAAAGCACATGTTACAGCGGCAATGCAAAGGGAACTTTAATCTCCATCTGGCAATACCTGACCTCGGAGTACCTGATGTGGTTACCAGATAAAAGATAGACAGATGAGAAAGAGCATTCAACCCAGTCTACATCATGAATCTAAAAAGGACCCTACCGTTTCCCATCAGAGCATCCAACTGTTTTTTAAAAATTCCACAGTTTTTGTCAACACTACCCTATCCAGAAGGATGTGTGTTGATCACTCTTAACATGAAGAGGTTCCTGACATCAGTTCTAAATCTGCCTTTCACTAACTATTTCTTCACCACCTCCCCCCCCCCCCCCCCCGCACCCCCACCCCCGGTCCTACCATCATGGTTTAATTTGAACAGTGTTCCAGCTCTACCTTTCCTATCTAGTTTATTACCTTGCATACTTCTATAAAGGTCACCTCCTTTCAAGACTGGGAAGCCCAAATATCTCCAGTCTTTCCTCATGCCCCAGTCCTCCTGTGCTCGGGATCAGTCTCGTGGCTCCTCCTTGCTTGAGTGAGTACTGTGCCCAGTTTCAGTAAATTGCATGTGGTGCTATCCATGGCAAGTTGATAAATGTGTGTATTTTTTAATGTACTTAAGATGGTGAGGGAATTGGGAGACACTCTTCTGGATCTCACTCCAGAGCCATCTAGTGGCCAGAACCTGCAACAAAGCATGACAGTTGACATAGCAAAATTGAATGGGGAATGCTGACATAGCAATTTACAAACGGCAAATTGTTGACTCAAAAGTTTGATCAAAAATCATGACAACAGGAAGTTACTGTTTGTGGACAGGAAGTGCATGCCCTACGCAAGATTTCTAGCAATATTGCATACAGTTTTGGTGTCCATACTTAAGAAAAGACATACTTGCTCTCGAGGCAGTACAAAGAAGGTTCACTCGGTTAATCCCGGGGATGAGGGGGTGGACATATGAGGAGAGGTTGAGTAGATTGGGACTCTACTCATTGGAGTTCAGAAGAATGAGAGGCGATCTTATTGAAACATATAAGATTGTGAAGGGGCTTGATCGGGTGGATGCGGTAAGGATGTTCCCAAGGATGGGTGAAACTAGAACTAGGGGGCATAATCTTAGAATAAGGGGCTGCTCTTTCAAAACTGAGATGAGGAGAAACTTCTTCACTCAGAGGGTAGTAGGTCTGTGGAATTTGCTGCCCCAGGAAGCTGTGGAAGCTACATCATTAAATAAATTTAAAACAGAAATAGATAGTTTCCTAGAGGTAAAGGGAATTAGGGGTTACGGGGAGCGGGCAGGAAATTGGACATGAGGCGGAGTTCGGATCGGTCAAGGCCCTGTGGGTGGCGGAGCGGGCCCAGGGGCTGAGTGGCCGGGTCCTGCTCCTACTTCTTGTGTTCTTTAGATTTGAGGTTAGGATCAGATCAGCCATGATCTTATTGAATGGCGGAGCAGGCTCGAGGGGCCGATTGGCCTACTCCTGCTCCTATTTCTTATGTTCTTATGTAATATACAGATTATAATCTCTGGAGTAAGGAGAGTAAGGGAGGAAATTTGGGATGGTGGGGGGGTGGAAATGAGTGTCTCATCACCATGGCAACACCAACACAAAAAAAGCTGCAGTTCTCTTTCTTGGTTGGTACGGCCCCAGATAGCAACACTAACTTTAAAAGATAGAAAGTTGTGCAAAAGCAATAATTACACACCGTGGTAATTTGCCTGAAGCTCGACTTTTTACATTGCTTCCTCCTAAATCAATATTCCTTCTGTTACCTACCCCCACCCCAGAAAAGCACTGCAATGAAACACATCACAACAATTCCGCCCCCCCCCCCCCCACCCCAGCCCTGGGCTACTCCATCAGCTTCCGAGGTACGGGAAATCCCGGCTTGCATTGACAAAACAAAATTCCCATTCCCAGAAACAAGCAGCCATCAGCAGCACTTCCTGTTCTCCGCCATCCGCCCCCCAAAAGTGAATTGGTCGTTTTAATGATTTTCTAAGCCATAGGGGCCTAAGCAAGTGCATCAGCCTCACCGGAGGAGCCATCACTGTAAGTCTTCATCAACAAATAAGTAAAGGTGCGTCTCCCAGTATTGTGCGTTCTTTAAGTGTGAGCCCAGACTTCCAGCACTAACAGGCTTTCTGACCCCCCGTCGCATCCTCAACCAACGTCTGCGCTATGCCCTTTCCAGCAAGGGTCACGAGGCAGCAATATAAAGCAGGACTCTGAAAGATTCCCCACCCCACCCCATTGTCTACCAGCACTGAGCCCAATCACATCATGCAAACCACGTACAGAAACTGACCATTCCGCCCGTTGCCTCGCCAACGCAGCTACGGTTTGTACACAACAAAAAACAAGAGCACAAAATGCTAAACACTGGTTAGGCCTCTGCCGGAGTACGGTGTTCAATTCCGGGCACCACGCTTTAGGAAGGATGTCAAGGCCTTGGAGAGGGTGCAGGGGAGATTTACTGGATTGGTGCCAGGGATAAGGGGCTTCAGTTATGTGGTGAGACTGGAGAAGCTGGGAATTGTTCTCCTTAGAGTAGAGAAGGTCAAGAGATTTGACTGAGGTGTTTAAAATCATGAATGGTTTTGATAGAGTAAATAAGGAGAAACTGCTTCCAGTAGCAGAAGGGTCAGTAACCAGAGATTTAAGGTGATTGGCAAGAGAACCAGAGGAGACATGAGGAAGCAATTTTATTTTTACACAGCAAGTTGCTGTGATCTGGAATGCACTGCCTGAAAGGGTGGTGGGAAGCAGATTCAATAGTAACTTTCAAAAGAGAATTGAATAAATACTTGAAGGGAAAATAATTACAGGGCTATGGGGAAAGAGCAGGGGAGTGGGATAATTGGATAGCTCTACGAAAGAGTACAGGCACAACAGGCCGAATGGCCTCTTTCTGTGCTATATCATTCTATGATTCTAAAACAGTGATGAACTGGTTACAGTTAGGGACATTTCCCCATGGAACAAGTGATATCTGGGGCTCCTCCCTATCTGCACACTCGACAAAAGACCACCAAGTACACTCTTACAGGTGCAGCTCCCAAGTATGGTTGAATGTGCGATGTCCCTCTTGTCCCAGCTTACAGAAAATGTCAGTCATGTCCCATTCAGGAAAAAAAAAAATCAGGAAACTTTTAAGGGATTTAATTTAAAAAAAAGGTTCTTGGCATCTGAAGGGATTCATGGGGGGAGAAAGTTGGTTGCTTTGCGCCTCCCGTTAGCGCCCTACGAGGTCGCAAAGCAACTAGCGCCCAGGCACTGCGCTGCCAACACCTCCCGCGAAATTCAGCGGGAGGTTAGCAGCGGCGGCGCTAACCGTTAGCGCCCCGACGGGGTCAGGGGGGCCTACCTGCGGCCGGGGCGGCGCTAGTTAAAGGGGAGGTGCCGGGCGGCCATTTTTGTTGCTGGCCGCCTGCCAGCACCTGCCTCCGCTGCCGTCCCCGGCCTCCTGACCCGCCCCCCCGCGGAGTGCCGGCTGCGCTCCATGAGCCCGGCACTTCTCTTGAGTGCCGGGCTCTTTTGTCGGCACTCCAATCCCCGGTGGCCCCGGGTTGTGCTGGGCAAGGTCCCTCCCCTTTAAGAAGGGGAGGAAGGCCTGCAATACCGCGACACGTAGCGCCGTGATATTCCCTCGCAGCGCCCCAAGAGGGAGGCGGGGCGCTTCCCTCTTGGGGCGCTACCACTCAATTTCGGCCGCGGAGGCGCTAATTCTTCCGGGCCGCCGAAGTTAGTGCCCCAAAGGGGGCGCGACTCAATTTTTCCCCCATGGTCTCTTAAATTTTAAAACAAAATGGAGCAATGGCATCATGGGAATGTACATTCGAACATCCAGTTGTATTCACCTGAAGGATGTTACCAAACAAATCTACAGTCCAGAAGACCATTTTGTTTTGGGATCAGGGGAAGGGTCTGCAGGCAAATAAAACCTACAAATAAATCTTTATATTGTACAGGGATAAAAAGGAAAACTGTGAATGCTGAAAATCTGAAATTTAAAAAGCACACAGCAGGTCCATCAACGTCTGAAAGAGAAAGGCGGCTCAACATTTTGGGTAGGCTCCTTCATCTCATCCTGTCTTATCCCGCACCGATACTGCTGACCAACCTGCTGTGCTTTTCCAGTTTTTAAGGTTAAAAGTCAGCAGTATTGGTTACCGAGCCTATCGCAAACCAATAACACAACTGTGAACGCTTCACGCCAGCTTTCATATCTTTCCTCCCCTTCCCCATCTTCAGATCTCACCAAACCGCACTCCATTTCCGGTTATGTCACGATGGAATTGGGAGGAACAGAGAGCATCTGAACAGTGGCCTCGAGATAGGTCAGGTTAGCAGGGAGCGTCACCACAGGAGATCCACGTGTAGATGAAAAATATTTTCACTGCCTGTGGAATTTTTTTTATATCTATAAATCTATTTTGTAAAATAATGGCATTAAGAGTATTCACAGTTTAAATAAGAATCCTGGGGTTTAGTTTGGAACTGTGCCATAAAAGAGTGAAAAGTCCCAGGTAAGTTGATATCAGTCAGGGCAATGATAGGGGGCGCTACACTTGACCCCAACTCCCTTCGTTTAGAGAGGTGGGGGAAGGGTAGAGGGGGATCCAGACAGCGCTCCCACCCAAGATCAATATCGAAGTGACTGTTGTTGGAAAATGAGCTGGGCCATCAGAATCAGGCTTGATTATAATGCCCCTACGATCAAACAGCCTGCTCCCAACTAGTCTCACTAACTAGACTGAGATGTGAAGAATCGTCAGTAGAGTAGGGTACCAGAGGACCATGGGCATCCATGGAACCACATGCAGCTGGAAGTTACAAGTTCCAGCTTGAGACATTTACCTGCTTTCAGAGCCAACCACAATGGCACCAGAGGCACAATATGGAAAGAGTTGTGGAAGGTAGGCTTCAAGGCAGAGAGAAGAGACATGCTCCCCTCATCCCCAGATGGAATGCCCCAACAAGACTCAAGAGCCTTCAGCAGAGAAGGGGAGAAAACTAAAGGGGGGGGGAGGGGCAAATCACCATCTGACATCAGCTCTAAAACTGATAGTTGGCCTGTAAATAGCAGTTACAAGGCTTGAAAGCAGAGTCAAATCTATCCAGCCAAGCACCTGTACAAATACTCGGTTGGTTTTGAAATCATGATGTGGAGATGCCGGTGTTGGACTGGGGTGGACAAAAGTGAGAAGTCGCACAACACCAGGTTATAGTCCAACAGTTTTATTTGAAATCACAAGCTTTCGGAGCGCTGCTCCTTCATCAGGTGAAGTGAAGGAATACGAATTGGCAAAGCTTTGCTGATTCGTATTCCTTCACTTCACCTGACGAAGGAGCAGCGCTCCGAAAGCTTGTGATTTCAAATAAAACTGTTGGACTATAACCTGGTGTTGTGCGACTTCTCAGTTTTAAAATCAGCCAGCAGACATAGGCGTGTGATATGCACCGTGTAAACAGAGTTACCACAGGTGACTTATTTACAGCAACACCATATGCAAATCTGAGCTGCGTCCCTGCTGCACGAATTTCAAGAAGGCTTTTGTCCCCCCACAAAGCATTTTATAAAAAAAAAAATTTTACAAAGCATGCTAATCACAAGCTCCGATTAGTAGCGCCTGAAGGAGTTTCCTAATTGTTGAGAGATCTGAGATGCACACTTCAAACAGCGCCGTGTTACAGTCGGAGCACTGCACAAGCTACGCGCGGTGGTGTTGAGAATCCCAGGGCCTGGGGTTAGAGGGCGAGCAGAGGAGGAACAGTGTCTGTGGATGTGAGCGTGCACCTTTCGTAGAATCATGCAGCACACACGGGAGGCCATTCGGGCCATGGTGCCCGTGTCGGCTCTTTGAAAGGGCGAACCAGTTAGTCCCGCTGCCCTGTTCTTTCCCCGTAGACCTGCAATTTTCACCTCTATGCGTGTGCCCCCATGTGGTCCACAGGTTCACTCGTGTGGGGCCAGGAAGAACATTTATGAAGACGAGCCTTGGAGTGCAAGGCAGAGAGAGGGGTGGAGATACTCGACTGAGCAGAGGCGACTTTTTCCTGCATATCTTTTCTACTGTTAAACCGCACCTCACCATTGATGCATGGCTCTGCTGCACGCTATCGAACTATTCCTCTAACCTCGTCCCACATCCTCTTCCTAGACCAAAACTCTCAAGACAGAGAGAACTCCTTCCAAATGCAGCCAGGATGGCCCACCTCCCAGCCGAGGATCGCACATTCTGCTCTCACTCTTGTTTTATGAGCCTCCATTTAATATGCAAATCAAATCATGAAAACCTCCAACAGACATTTATCACCACAAAAAATAGCAAAGCTGTCACTGAAATCTCAAAACACAATTAATCCTGACACTTAAAAAGAGCCATTAAAATTAGCTCAAATTTAAATATTTGTTACTTGACTTTAGGAGCATAGTCTGGATATCATTCAGTTATCAAAGGGGAATAAAACTGCTGGATTAATTCACCATTGTATTCTAATTAATGAGCATGTAAACATCTTAGGACAACATCCCCTTTTTGCAGTCAAGTCAACCATGGTTCAGGCCTCCTGAAGATTAATCCAATTCTCCACATTAAAATTGCGTATTAATTATGCTTACTGGGAGTCTATGAAATAACCTGTTGCTGGGATTGAGCAGACTTCTTCAGCAACAGCGGCTTCAAGGATAGACCTGCTCTCAAAAATTGGGAGGGACGGGGTGTGGTGGGGCAGCGCACTGAAAACCTGATGCAACACAGAGGATGTAGATCCCTACCTCAACCTTCGGAATCATCAGGTGTTAATTCCCAGTCACACATGCTGCTCTGATAATGCAGGATCATGTCAAATTATACTATTTTGGTAACAATTATTTTCAGCAGTTTCAATGAATCAATTTTGATTAAAATTGTTCAAAGATAAAAACCATTATGCTGAACATTATTGCTCACTCAACAAACTTCCATATTGGATCCAGACAGATTGACTTTCTGCATTCCTTTTGTCTTGCAAAAACAGTGGTGTAATTTTCTTTTTGAATGGTTACTATTGGATGGTCGCATCCAAAGCTGGTCACTGAAGTGGTACAAATGATTAACTGGCGAGCTCTCTGGAGACTGCTGCAGACTGGCATGAATTCTAGAGCTTCTTCACTGCGGAGCAGCTCTGTAGAGCGGCACCCAGGGGCACAGCTCGCCATGGCGCAGACGGGCATCACCATCCAATCCTGGGACAGAGGTGCAATCCCGTGCTCTGCCGAGTTCCAGCTCTCGACCTCTCTGGGGATGCGGGTCTTGCACAACCCCTAGTTGCCAACATTAGTGGCAACCTACGGACAGACTGCCCAAGAGAGACGAGGAGAGGGAAAGTCCTCCTTTAAAAAAAAGTAACCAAAAAAGTGAGAGAGAGAGAGAGAAAAATACATAACACTGATTGCAGCAGTGATCAGCTCACAGTCCTGTTGGTTATCTGTTTGTAGTTCTATCTAAACCGTGCCTGGTTACAGGCCATGCTGGTAGCTACGAGTTGGTCTCATTTCAGTATGGGTCTTGTGCCTCTAATTTTCCCAACTCTCAGAATTGAGAGAAATGACATTTCCAGCTCTCCAACCCAGGGTCTTATTTCAACGATGCTTTTCACATGTACAGTTATCTCCATGTAGAACACCAACTAGACCACTGCACCTCAAAAACATTAAAAATACCAAACGCAGTACAGTCTTCATTGATGATCTTGTACATATCTTTAAAAACAGTCTCAACTGCCTCTTCCACACTTTGTATCAAGTTACTTAACTTAACTTGGTACACAAACCCTTGTCTTTGGAGACCAGGTTAACTGCTCACTAAGATATAGGCACAGGTACCAGAGACCATATATGCCATGTATAATGTATGATGTTGCATTAAGATCTGTAAAGATATCACTGTACACAGCGTGAGTACACACATTTATGTGGTAACATATGCTTACGGACTTAGCATTTCTGTGAAGTGGGGATGGGCTGGGGAACCAGCGCTGAGAGTGACAGCACTCCTCGGGATATCATAGTCAGAGCCACTGACCGTGGACTCTACGCTCGATGCGTCTCAGCCACATGTTCGCAAACTCATTTGTCAGCAGTTAGACACAAACATGCCCACAAGCCTTACTGTTCAGTTCATTTAAGCGCATCCAGTCATCAAGCTGCGAATTCAACTTCAGCCAAAACAAGCTGGCACACTCAACCAAACCCACCCAAGGACTTCACCATTCAGCTTTGCTGAGCGGCTTCCGTTCATCTTGTTTGTTGGAAGAGAGACTTTTCCAAGAGGTTGATTCATTGATTTTTGATTTTTAAAAAACAAACAAGGGTGTAACTGAGAAGTTTACTGTTGACCCCTTTGTCGCTGTCCCCCAAGGACCCAACAACAAAACTATCCAGATCTCAAAGTCTGAACACAGCCTCAAAATTATTTGTTTTCATTTCAACACTCGGCAATGTCTCCTTGCCAGTCCAGCAGCGATACATTTGTGGTAAATTCAAAACACACTTGTTGGTCCCAGTAAAAGATGCTTACGCCATAGAATGCAGCCTGAAAGTGCATTAACACTCAATACTCAACGCACTTTAACAAAAGCTTTCAGCACCAAATACTGGTTGTTGCAAACACCACCTCACCCATCAACAACACCCACCCTGGGGAAAACCAGCTCTTCCTACCTTTTTCAGCTTGCCGCTCTTAGTCCCCACAAACACCAGTGAGTGGTCGTTGTAAACGTATGAAATCACTGAGGTCATGCGGTCTCGGTCTTCGGAGAACAGGGGGATGCCTTGCATGAGAGTGGAGCCACCTAATGGAGCATTAATGTCCAATCCGCAAAAACTGTCGTCTATTGGAACAGGCTGCAAGGAAGATGAAAAGGCCATGGTTAAAGGGGTCTCGGCAATAATCATAGACATTAATGTGCATTTATCATCGGTCCAAGCACGTGAACATACGATGGATGACGATTTGACCCCATCCCATGCAGACTAGTACCCGGAACAAAGCCGGTTTCTAGGGTGATTTCATAGAATCATCGAATGATTTTCATCTCATTAATACCTCATTTTTGGCAAAAGAAAAAAAAAAAATCACCAGGCAAGATTCAACCAAAAAATATTCAATATTATTGGTGAGGAATGATTTGTTTGCCCTGTTGGGTAATGAGCATTCAGCTTGCAAGTGCATGATAAACCCCTTGACTCTACCCCTGTGCATAATATCTCGAGTCTAAAATGGTTTTGACTGCGCCAGGAACACAATCAATACTTACTGACGGAGTTATTCCACCCCCCCCACACATTCTTAGGCTCTGGCTTTCTCCGTCTCGGAATGCAGTGTACAATGGCACAATGCACTCCAGGGTAGAGTCCAGATCCCAAAGGAGTTTACACTGCAAATGAACGCCAACCAGACCTTGTGCTGGTTGCATCTGTGCAGATAATCTGTGGGTTTTTTTTTTTTTAAAGTGATGTTGGTTGAGGGATAAATATTGGCCAGGACACTGAGGAGAACTCCCCAGCATTTTTTTTTTTTCAAAAATAGTGCTGTGGGATCTTTTACATCCACCCGAGAGGGCAGACGGGGACTCATTTTAATGTCTCATCCGAAAGACGGCACCTCTAACAGTGCAACACTCCCTCGGTACTGCGCTGGAGTGTCAGGCTTCCCAAGATCATTTTTTTTGGAGCATCTAAGCAGCAAGGGTTCCAAAACTAAAGCACTGCAGGTTATAAATAGATTATTGGCTCATACTGCAATTTGAAACCATGTGTATTTAGGAGAAGGGCCTTCAATTTTAACTTACAATACTAATCAATACACTATTAGTCCGATCAGTTTCAGTGTGTTTGAGGTGTGACATCACCGCCATGCAAAAGGCAGATCATTTACAATCTAAAAATTAATCCCATTCAAGTGTTGAATAACTAGAGGGCAAGGCGAGGATCTCAAACCTGGCATGATTTTAGATATTAACCCTCCTCTAATTGTTCCTGTGCTGTGGCTCAGAGGTGGTTTCAAGTCCCACTCCAGAGGCTTGAGCAAACATCTAGGTTGACCCTCCAGTGCAGTCCTGAGGGAGTGTTGCACTGTTGGAGGCACCATCTTTTGGATGAGATGTTCAGTCTGCCCTCTCGGGTGGATTTAAAAGATCCCGAGGCACTATTTCGAAGATGAATACTGGCCAACATTTATCTCTCAATCAACATCCCTAAAACAGATTATCTGGTCATTATCACATTGCTGTTTGTGGGAGCTTGCTGTGCGCAATTTGGCTGCCGTGTTTCCTGCATCACAACCTGTGACTACACTTCAAAAGTACTTAATTGGCTGTAAAGTGCTTTGGGACATCCTGAGGTGGTGAAAGGTGCTGTATAAAAGTCTGTCGGTCTTTCTTTTTTAAATAGTAGACTATGCAGCACTAAATGGCTCCGAGTGGACAGCTACCCAAAGGAGGGACAATATTGGTCTTGAGTCTCTCCACTGCCATGGTCATGGTTATCCATGGTGGGTGAGGAATGGTCAGGTTTCCCTTCCAAGATGCAGCACTTTGCAACTACAAAGTGCTCCATCTTGCAGCGTAACTGAGGAGCATCATGATCCCGCGACTGGTGTGCAAGTACAGGACATCAAGCCTGGAACAAAACCTGGCTTTGCTTCGCAGCACGAACTGAACCATTTTGCTTGCAATGGGTTCGAGGAAAGCCAGTTTGATTCTAGACCATAGCAGTCCCTCGTCGCACTAATCGAACTGCGTGCTGCTCATTGCCCAACTGAAAGGCACTGTCCAACACCTGCTGCCCACATAGTGTTTTATTTTTCACTTCCATTTATGTCTGCATTGCCTTTATTTAGACTGTGATGAATGCACATGAGGCCAGCACTAATTCCAGTAAAGGGCACAACAAGGTTAGCAACTGATAGAAGCTCTATTGTTTTTCTAACAAATTGTGCAAACTAAACAACTTGCATGAATATAACAACTTTAAATGTTGGAAATATCCCGGGGGAGGGAAAGGAAGAGGGGGGGAAAAAATGTATAGATAAAAAGGAAAATCAAATGATAGTTGCCACATTTTTCTTTTCCCTTCAAGAGCAATCTTTGATTCACAAGAGTAACAAGTGCGAGCAAAACAAACCAGACCTTCTGTAACTCACACCAATGAAAGACGCAATGACAGATCCCACTGACGTAGGACAGCAAGTTAACACACTGATCACTTCTGAAAACCAGGTTCACATCCAACGGGGATGAGAGTTTCTTCTGTTGGCTGGAAGACTTCTAGGTAACATAGGCATGGGCAACCTTAACCCACCATGTGTGCGCAAACCCATTGGACAACTGAGGCCAGCAGGATGGCCAGTGTGAGAAATGGAAAACATTTACATTTGCTCTCGAGTTTGGGGTTGCAGCAGAGTAGATGTTTTCATCTGCAGCGCAGACCAATGCCTTATCTCAAATAAGAAAGCTTCACGCTGACACTGCTATTAGATACAGAAGATGTTCCATGGCGCCCTGTGAAATTTCATTTCTGCCTAAACAGTTTTCTCCCCCTTCTTTCCGAAAGTTCATTGTAGGTTATGGTTCCATGGGCACGAGTAGTCATAAGAACATAAGAAATAGGAGCAGGAGTAGGCCAATTGGCCCCTCGAGCTCTCCGCCATTCAATAAGATCACGGCTGATCTGATCCTAACCGCCAATCTACTATCACAGAACCATCTCCTGAACCTAACAGAATTGGACACACGAAATAGGAGCAGGATCAGGCTACATGACCCCGGGGCCCGCTACACTACCCACAGGGCCATGACCGATCCGAACCTAGACTCATGTCCAAATTCCTGCCCACTCCCCGTAACCCTTAATTCCCTTTACTTCTAGGAAACTGTCTATTTCTGTTTTAGTCTTTGTGTACCCTTTCCTACTGCCCAGCCTAAAAGAGCAAGCAGACAGCAAATGTTGGCAAGCTATTCCATCATGTGAAGGTCACAACTGACCCCAATCCAGTCCTCACCCGACATCCACCACACGCACAGAAGACACTGGTTCGTGATCAGGAGCAGGACGCTCCTTCAGATTTCCCCTCTCTACCCCAGATACTGAAAATTATTTAGTGCTCCAGCTGCTATTATGGGAGTTAAGTGGTGGAGTAATGCCACGTGGTGTGGAACGTTGGCAAGGGTGTGGTGCAGTGACTCAGGGTGAGGAAGGGGAGGCAAGTGAGCCAAACAAGACAGATAGAAAGGCACAGGTGCTCAGATCTACAGTGGCAGCCAATACACTCATTTGTGCAGACAATGAAATGCGGTAGTTACGCATTAAACAACAAAATGGGAGTGGAGTTAACTGAAAGTAGTCATCAAATAAAACGAGGCAGCTGCGCTAACTCAGCACACGGCAGAGAATTGAAGCCATACTCTTCCAGAGACTTGAGCATAAAAATCTAGGCTGGCACTCCAGTGCAGTGCTGAGGGAATGCTGCACTGTCGGAGGTGCCGTCTTTCGGATGAGACGTTAAACTGAGGCCCCGTCTGCCCTCTTAGGTGGACGTAAAAGATCCCAGGACACTTTTTCGAAGAGGAGCAGGGGAACTCTCCCAAGTGTGCTGGCCAATATTTATCCATCACTCAATAAAAAATATTATCTGGTCATTATCACATTGCTGTTTGTGGGAGCTTGCTGTGCGCAAATTGGCTGCCTCGTTTCCTACATTACAACAGTGACTACACTTCAACAGTACTTCATTGACTGTAGAGCGCTTTACGACGTCCTGAAAGGCGCTATAAAAATGCAAGTCTTTCTTTCTTTCTTTCTTTCTTTCTTTCTGATCTATTGGCTCAACACTACACCACTTGGCTCATTTACCACCCCCTCCCCACCCCACCCATCACAACGCCCAACATTTTACTTTAACTTCCATGCCGGGTGCCGAGTGCATAATTCATAAGCCCTAAAGTCACGAATGAGTCACCATCAGCCTCACAAGTAGAGATTTTAAAAAAAAAACACTTAATTTATCTCACTCAAGTTTCAAATATGATAAAATTAATAAGGTTTCTGATTTCTTCACAAACTAGAAAAATGAATCAGGAAATGCCAAGTGGCTATTAAAAGATAGGTGAAATTTTTTGTCACTGCAGAAATGAGGTCACATACCAATGCAAATGAGCACTACCCATCAAATAAAGAATTTACTGTCAGATTTCCAGCATCCGCGGTGTTTGGCTTTTGAATATTATTGTACATTCTTCACACAGTCAGCTGGCTTCAGAGTCAGAAGGTTGTGGGTTCAAGCCGCATTTCGAGTGCACAACCTCAGCCAACACGCCAGTGAAGTGTGAATGCTACACTCGCCTTTGATGCACTTAAGGGGAAACTGGAGAAGTACAGGCGGGCAGAAAGGAACCGAAGGATAGGCTGGTCTGGTGAGACGAAGCAGGGTGGGGGAGGCGGCTCATGCGGGGCATAGACTAGTTGGGCCGAATGGCCTGCTGCAATTTATATGTAATTCTGTGTAAAATGCTGCCGGTGCCACGCGTTGAATGAAGCGTTAAACCATTGCCTCAACTGCCTACTGAAAAGGACTATTTGTAGAGGAGCAGGGAGTTTTCCCGGCCAACGTTCCTCCCTCAACCAACACCAACAAATCCAGGTTAACTGGTCATTCATCTATTGCTGTTGGTGGGCCTTGCTGTGTGCGAAATGGCTGTTTTTTAAACCAATGTAGCAACACTGAGTGCACTTCAAAAAGAGTAATTCATTGTACGAGAGGGTGTCCTGAGTAATTACGCTAATTAAATGGACGTTCTCTTAGTAATGACATTTTTATTTTAAGAGCCTTCAATTTCTCTCCAAGGATTGATGCCGTGGGGTACAGTTCCATAAGCGCTAATAACCCAATGCCTCATCCAAGTGACCATTTTTCATGCACATGCCCAGAGAGCAAATGTTGGCAGGCTATTTAGCTCTGGGATCATCACAGCTAAACCCAACCCTGTCCTCACAGTCTCATGAACACTTTCAACAGGGGCTCATTGCATCGTGATCAGAAGAGGGAACCCAGGCTGGAAAGATTGAAGTCCCCCGACCCCAATCAAGAGTGGCCGTCTCAATCCTGTATGCCGAGTGCCAGACTACACACCGAGGGGAATGAGGTGGATGGAGGGAGGCTGAGAGTTTATCTTTTAAGTTTTTAATATTTCATTCCCTTCCCACAACACCCTTGAATGTGACACTTTAATTATTTCAGGACCTGCACACGGCTACAGCAACAACAAAATCTTGCATTTATATAGCGCCTTTAATGTCCCAAGGCGCTTCACAGGAGCGATTATCAAACAAATGCTGACACCGAGCCACATAAGGAGATATTAGGACAGGTGAGAGGTAGGTTTTAAGGAGCATCTTAAAGGAGGAAAGAGAGGTGGAGAGGCAAAGAGGTTTAGGGAGGGAATTCCAGAGCTTAGGGCCTAGGCAGCTGAAAGCACGGCCACCAATGGTGGAGCGATTATAATCAGGGATGTGCAAGAGGCCAGAATGAGAGGAGTGCAGGGATCTCAGAGGGTTGGAGGAGGTTACAGAAATAGGGAGGGGTGGGGCCATGGAGGGTTTTGAAAACAAGGATGAGAATTTTAAAATTGACCACCGAGACCGTGCTGGAGTTGTCATTTGCTTTGGCAACGAATACAAGGCTATGGTGCGCCACATGGCAAGTTTGGAATGTAGGTCATCCCACAAAAGGGGCCGGGGAGGGGGGGGGGGGGAGGGAAATCTAACCCTTTCCCCTCTTTCCCTCGGTGAGGAAGTGCCATGTCGTACTCTGTGCACTACTCATGATGCTACTGCTGGCGTCGGGAAAAGGCGTGTCACAGCTGGAAGGCCATGCTTGAGCTCTCCACTGGAAGGTGGATGGGGACAGATACCACTCCACCACACTACTTTTCAACCAGCCCCCATGGCCTTTCTTGGAATGGTTTGGAGTACATGTTGTGGAAGCCTGCCACGGTGGTATAATTTATACACCGTTACACCACACGTGAGGGTTGATCAGCAGGGAGTTATGGAGCTCAGGTGCCACTGTTGGAATATTTCTCATCCTCTGCCTGCTTCTTCCTCCCCATCTGTTCCTCGCTTATTCTTCCAGCTCGGTCTTTCTGACCCGACCCATTCGCTCTCTCCATCTTGTGGAATTTCTGCAGTGTGACCGATGAACCGAGACTCGGGGAGGGGGGTAACTTTCAGCTGAACCCAAACTCAGCCCCTATAACCGGTCGTTCAACCCGAACCGAGCCCTTGATGTCCTGAACCCAGTCTGAGCCTCTGACCTATTGAATAAGGCATCAGATAGTCTCACGGCAATCAACCATGTTCTCTACAACCCCACACAGTTGTATAAAGGCTCACTCTTCCAATTGAAAACAAAAGGGAAGTTACCACGAGTTCCAAACAAATTGCAAATCAGGATAGCAGGAGACTGGGAGCTAAGGTACTGTCGTTTTCATACCCACACGTATTGGAGTTCCGAAACCCTACAGCACTGTACGGTTTATTCTGTCATTTACCACATCCCAGTATCTACACACTATGTATCACTGATCAGCAAATCACCGGTTAAAAGTCACTAAAAAGAGTATTTCAGCTGCTTTAATTACAGGTATTTGCCCTTCACTCCCCAAAACTGTTCAAACTGGGGTCCCTGGACGCTAATCTGCAAAGGGGTTCAAAGGGGTACATAGGGTCATCAGATTTTTCTATTTGTTGATTTACTGGTGCATTTTTCTGTTACTGTACACTGGTGTACTCATTTAATATGCATCTTCTGCAGTGATGGCTTTTCTGGGTAACTTTTTGGAAGTTCATTCATGGGATCCCTGGAAAAGTCTGAATATTTACAGGTGGTCCCCACACAGAAAAGTTTGAAATCCACTGGTTCATAGGTATATGTACAAACTCTCTCAATGCCCGCATATACACCACACCCACTGAATGCCCGCATATACACCACACCCACTGAATGCCCGCATATACACCACACCCACTGAATGCCCGCATATACACCACACCCACTGAATGCCCGCATATACACCACACCCACTGAATGCCCGCATATACACCACACCCACTGAATGCCCGCATATACACCACACCCACTGAATGCCCGCATATACACCACACCCACTGAATGCCCGCATATACACCACACCCACTGAATGCCCGCATATACACCACACCCACTGAATGTCTGCATATACACCACTCACTGAATATCTGCATATACACCACTCACTGAATATCTGCATATACACCACACCCACTGAATGTCTGCATATACACCACACCCACTGAATGTCTGCATATACACCACACTCACTGAATGTCTGCATATACACCACACTCACTGAATGTCCGCATATACACCACACCCACTGAATGTCTGCATATACACCACACCCACTGAATGTCTGCATATACACCACACCCACTGAATGTCTGCATATACACCACACCCACTCAATGATGGCATACACACACACTCATGAACCCAAACATACTCAGTGCAACTTATAGCATACAATCATAGAATCAGAAGAGTCATAGAAATTTACGGGACAGAAGGCAGCCATTCAGTCCAACACGTTCATGCCAGCCTAATCCCACTTTCCAGCTCTTGGTTCCTAGCCCTGTAGGTTACTGCACTCCAAGTACTTTTTAAAATGTGATGAGGGTTTCTGCCTCTACCACCCTTTCAGGCAGCGAGTTCCAGATCCCCACCACCCTCTGGGTGAAAATGTTCTCTTAATAGAATGTACATGTTTTTCTGTCTCAGATAGAAAACAGAGAGTTGGAATAAACGGCTCATTTTCTGAATGGCAGGCAGTAACAAGTGGGGTACCACAGGGATCTGTCCTGGGTCCCCAGCTGTTCACAATTTACATTAATGACCTGGATCAGGGAGTCGGATGCAGCATTTCCAAATTTGCAGACGACACTAAACTAGGAGGGGGGGTGGGCTCAGAGGAGGAGACCAGGAAGCTCCAGAGCGATTTGGACAGACTGGGTGATTGGGCGGATAAATGGCAGATGCACTATAATGTGGACAAGTGCGAAGTTATCCACCTTGGGTGCAGGAACGGGAGGGCAAATTATTATTTAAATGGCAATAAATTGGGAGAGGGGGAAGTACAGAGAGACCTGGGTGTTCTTGTACACCAGTCACTGAAGGCGAGCATGCAGGTGCAACAGGCGATCAAGAAGGCAAACGGTATGCTGGCCTTCATAGCAAAAGGGTTGGAATACAGGAACAGGGATACCTTGCTGCAGCTGTACAGGGCACTGGTGAGACCACACCTCGAGTACTGTGTACAGTTTTGGTCGCCTCATCTGAGGAAAGATGTTCTTGCCATGGAGGGGGTGCAGCGGCGATTCACCAGGCTGATACCAGGAATGGCGGGATTGACCTATGAGGAGAGACTATGTAGTTTAGGGATGTACACACTGGAGTTTAGAAGATTGAGAGGGGACCTCATAGAAGTGTATAAAATTCTGACAGGTCTAGACAGACTAGATGCAGAAGGAATGTTTCCCTTGGCGGGTGAGAACAGAACTAGAGGACATAATTTAAGGATAAGGGCTAAACCATTTAGGACAGAAATGAGGGGGAATTTCTTCACTCAGAGGGTGGTGAACCTGTGGAACTCATTGCCACAGAGGGCAGTGTACGCCAGCTCATTAAATATATTTAAGAGGGAATTAGATGTATTTCTACAGGCAAAAGGGGTTAAGGGTTACGGAGAGAAGGCGGGGACGGGATACTGAATTGGAGGATCAGCCATGATCTCATTAAATGGCGGAGCAGGCTCGAAGGGCCGGATGGCCTACTCCTGCTCCTATCTTCTATGTATCTATGTATCTATGTAAATAGATCATGCATGTTATTGTAAATTAGATGGCGCTTGAAGTGCACACTCTCTCTCTCCGAACGCAAACCCAGTCTGGGGGACACATACACACACACACTGCCCCTTACCGCGGGCACACACGGGATGTCCTTGACTTTGAGCCAGGCCAGGTCCAGGAAACCCTCTCCCCGGTAGCAGGACTGCAGCCGGTCCTTGATGCGCTCGTTGATGGAGCTGAGCACGAACATGCAGAGGGCCGACTCATCGGGCGCCTGGCTGCGCCGCTTCTGGCCCTTGGAGAAGAGGGCGAAGAGCACGTCCTCCTGGCCGGGGCTGATGTCCAGCGAGCGGGCCAGCAGCGGGCCGGCTCGGGCCAGGTGGGCGGCTTGCAGCAGGCGGTACTCCACGCCGGCCACCACGCAGCCGATGGGTATCTCGACATACGAGTTGAAAGTAGTGTCGGCTTGGCAGAGGCGCACCAGCTTGGAGGTGTAGACCTGCTGGCGACTGGAGCCCGGGCCGGAGTGGACCAGCTCGGGCTGCAGGGTGAGGAAGTAGACGAACGCCGAGCTGCTGAAGCCGTAGATGTAGTAGATGTCAAAGTCGGGGATGACCGTGAAGGTGTCGGAGGGGATCTTGATGAGAGAGGCCACGAACTCGTCGTGGAAGACATAGGAGAACATATCGTCCGCCTCGGAGTTGCTGGCCAGCAGGCGGCTGGAGATGGTGGGGAAGTACTCGGGCTTGCCATCCACCGCCGTGGCCACAAAGAGCTTGGCGTCCGAGCCCTGGTCCGAGACGATGACCCCGAAGACTGAGCCGCTGTCGTTGACCCCCGACAGGTAGTGCTCCTTCTTGTGGGACGGCTCGCCCAGCTTGAAGAGGTCGTCCAGCCGCAGCAACTTGCAGATGCCCTGGTACAGGCTCCCGCAGGCGATCAGCCGCCGCTCCCCTTGGTCGATCAGCAGCAGCTTGTTGACGTTGTCGGTCAGTCGCAGCGGCTCCTGGCATGGCTGCACGATGCGGGGAGGGTAACAGTCCGGGTTGTCGTCATCCGGCCCGGTCTGGTGGGTGACCAGAGGCTCCAGCTGGCTAGACAGTTTGTAGATAGTGTTCACCGCCCCCACATACACGTTGCCCCTCCTCTGGTCCACCACCAAGTGGTTGAAGACCCAGTCTGGGTTCTTGGCTTTGAAAGTCTTGTACTCCTGGTTCACCACCATCCGCCCAGAGGAGGTGGTGAAGATTAGGAGCAAATGGAAGATGAGACAACTCCGGTTCCATCTGATCGCTGCCATGGTTTGGGGTGTTTTTTTGATGTTTTGGATGGGCTCCTCTTGTTATATTTTTAATCCCAATCGAAGCAAAGGCTCTCTACTAAAATCTAACCATGTCCACACTTCCAATCTTCAGCATCGTCACCCTGAAAGGGAACAAAACAGAAATGGTTAAGGAAGAACCCAACTTTTTCCTCATTTGCCTTACTACTTGCCCAGGGAACAGATGTGACTCATGGGGTGTGTAGTGTTTGGGGGACCTTTCTGAGACATATCTCTTCGTGCTTTCTCTCCCCTGGGTACCAATCTCCTCCCTTCCCTTCTCTCCAGTATTTGTCACCCTCCCTCCATTCTCTATTACTGTTGGCACTCTCTCTCGCTCTTCGATGTTTTGACTCGCACCTTCATTCACACATCACCCCTTTAACCAAGTGGTTTTGACCGATTCTAACTGCTGCTGGATTCTTCACTCCACAGGTGATAGATAGAGTGAAGAGCTGGAAGCGTCACTTCCACCCTGGAACTGACCAAGACACGAACAGCGCCCCGTGTTTCAGCCCGATCAGCGAGTGAAGAGTGGAAATTTCAGCAATGAATTACACTGCGCTTAATGCAAGAGGGGTAAATGAAATTATAGTATCTCGTTTTGCGACCCCTCATATTTTTTCAAACCTCTATCTTAAACAATATCTATTGCATGGAAGCCGGAGTAAATCGCATAATTATTAAATGCTGATTCGGACGTTGCATTTCGAGAGCGCAGAGAGCCGGCACGGGCTCGACGGGCCGAATGGCCCTCTTCCGTGCTGTCACCATTCTATGGAAACTCTACAGGTCCTCATTTATATTTCAATTCATTCCATTTCAAGTAGACAGATTTTTTTTTTTTAAATAGCAAAGCAACCGCCTGCAATCTGCCCCGATCAATGCCAACCTTCAGGAGTCCAGTGTCCTGTAACAACACCTGCAAGTGACCAGCCACCTGCCCCGCTTCAATGCCTCTGCTCGGTTGGGTTGGCTTTAAGAACTCGAACGCCGGGCTTTGGCCACCGCCCACATCCAGCTCTGATTTGCTCTGCAGCGCCGTGAGGGGGCGGGTATTCGGCCCCGATCTCAGCGCTCATTGGTTGCTCCTGACGCTAATCAGAATATCCGCCCGCCTCCCAGCCCAGCTCTTTTCGGCTTTTAAAGGAAGGGTGGACAGGTTTGCTGTTCCAACAATTAAAGAGCGGGGGGTTTTGCCCAACAAGCCTCGAAGAGCCGTCTGATAGAACAATATACAACAACTCGACATAAATATCGCAGTTACATCTAACATAAATGTTGCCATAATCAAGATTTCAATAAACTAACAAAGTTACACAGGCAGGGAGACTATTAGGGGTCATTCGGATCTACAGGGTCTTCAGAAATTACCACCAACCTTTTAGATAGAAAATATAGTCCTAAAGCACCTTAAATGTAACATAATAAAAAGGGGGTGGTGAGGGTATAATCTCCCCGCTGTGGTTAGAATCCCAGCCTTGTTTCACGATTAAGAGAAGCGACTCTCAGAAGGTGTCCTCGCTCACATTGACAGGGACCAAAGTCTCCATCCACCCGGGAGGGCAAAAGTAAAAATACCATCCAGGAGCAATAACGCGCTACCAGGTCGGGTCCGGCGCTCAATCAATAACAAACAAGGAGGGGGGGGGACCGGGGGATGGGACAGTGGGGATAAAATAAAGCCTTTCCCGATTCTTCGCCTTCAAGAACACGCCGCTCTCTCTCTCTCTCTGCGGGCGACTCGCAGTACACGGGAATCACCGCGTCCTGACAGCGGATCAACCCCTGGAGCTCAGTCGGTCGCAGAGCGCGGCCCCCAGGCAAGATCCCCGAAAAGTCACCCGCTGAATCCCGGCCAAAGTTGCAGGTCGTTCACCCCATTCCTTCCTCCCAAACTCTGATCAGATAAACCAAACACAGCCCGTGGCTCGGAATGAATGGGGTTTTACAGCACAACTCTTTTTTTAAAAAAAACTAGTTTAATTTTGTGAATTAACAAAAATTGGTCCCATTCATTTCCCTAAAGTAATGTGACTTTTTATTTAAGATTTAAAGGGGAAGTTGAATCATTATCTGGCGATGGTATAAGCAGCATGCCTGTTCTGTATTTTAGAGTGATTCTATCCAGTACACTGAGTGGGATTTGAGTCGGTTGTATAATTAAATGCTGAATTAAAACTGGAGGTTTGCGAGTTCCTCTCGACTTTTGAGTCGGTTTTCATTTTTTTTTTTAAAAAGACTTCTGAAAAGGTCCCTTGACCCGAGAGTGGCCCGGCTCCAACACTCTGGGCTCCGCGGACAGATTGTTGGGACGCAGGCTGGTTCTTGGAATGGAAGAAACTTCAGCTGGAAGCTCGGTATTTTTAGCTAGACGCGTCAGTTTCACAATGAAACCCACACGGAGCCGGGCCAAGCCCAGGGAGAGCTGACAGTCAACTCAGTCCATGCTAACTCCTGCCTCCACACATCCTTTCTGGCGGTTACATCTGAAGTCCGAAAGAACATAGAGAAAAGATCTCACCTAATCTATAAAAGGAAGGTCCGAAACAATGGCTTTCACTGGGTCCTAACCCAACCCACCCCACCCCACAAACCATCAACTAATACTGACTTTTGATTAAAAAAACAACTTGCATTTATATAGCACCTTTAACATAGTCAAACATCCCAGGGCGCTTCACAGGAGCGATTATCAAACAGAATTTCACACCGGGCCACACAAGGAGATCTGAGGGCAGGTGACCAAAAGAGATCGGTTTTAAGGAGCATCGTAGTGGAGGAGAGAGGGAGTTCCAGAGCACCCGCCTATTGAAGGCGTTCCTGTCAGTTTGGAAACATCCGCTGGGAAGGTTTGGGGAGGTGCCCGTTGGTTTCGGGGCACTTTTTGCGCCGTCTCACTCTGCGTGTTGGCGCAAGTAATTTGCTTCGATTTATAAATCAACAATATTCTCCTTCTCTCACCAGTATGAACTTGTACAACAGAGGCCTGTGATGCGCAGTAGGTCGGGAGGAGTAAATTTAAAAAACTACTACTTTAGATGCGGCCTATAATTGGACTGTTAAATTGAGACTTTGCCTTCATCCGAATATATATTTAGATTTTAACTATGTAAAAATAAGCACCTTTGAGTTCTGAACTCACTGCTTCTTAATATTGACTAGCAAAAACTGGATAGACAACATAAATATATTCACCCTCTTCAGGAATAAATTTCTTTGACAAACTGCATAGACTGGAGAAGAGGGGCTCCGCGAACCCCCTGGGTTCTACTGAAAGGCAGAGCGGCGAGGCAAGCGGTACTTTCAGGTTATTGGCCTGCTCTGTGACACATTTCGGAGATTCCCACAAGCATGGAATGGTGGAATTCTTCAATGGGCAATTCCCATTAAAATCAAGCTTCATGTTTTAAAAATCGTAACTCGTAACACTGCAGGTGAGCCTCTTTAAACCGAACATGATTAGTTGGAACATTTGCTCCTGATCTCATCGCAACCAGCTCTTGATCACCTGTAAGTCAGTGACCTTAGTCTTTAGTTTCTGCTAGAGTCCCCACTGCGCCAGGTGGCGAAAACACGATTTCCTCATGGAGGTCGAACGTTTAAAAAGAGCATTCCAGGATGGGCCTGACAGAGTACCAAGAGATGCCGCATTTCCCGCCCACTTGATTCACCTCCCCACACAACTCTCCTGCCACCAGCACCCACAGCAAGAAACTGTGTGGCAATCAACCCAATGAACGACCAGGATACATTTATTCAAATCAATCCGGACTCCTCCTACCCAACCTGTCCCGTGCCCCCCTCCTGCCCAACCTGTCCTGTGTCCTCCTCATACCCAATCCCGGTGACCAACGTGTCCCGTGCCCCCCTCCTGCCCAACCCGTCCTGTGTCCTCCTCATACCCAATCCCGGTGACCAACGTGTCCCGTGCCCCCCTCCTGCCCAACCCGTCCTGTGTCCTCCTCATACCCAATCCCGGTGACCAACGTGTCCCGTGCCCCCCTCCTGCCCAACCCGTCCTGTGTCCTCCTCATACCCAATCCCGGTGACCAACGTGTCCCGTGCCCCCTCCTACCCAACTCAAGTGACCAACGTGTCCCGTGCCCTCCTCCTACCAATCCATGACCAACCTGTCCCGTGCCCACCTCCGCCTCCTACCCAACCCCAGTGACCAACGTGTCCCGTGCCCCCTCCTACCCAACTCAAGTGACCAACGTGTTCCGTGCCCACCTCCTACCAACCCATGACCAACCAACCTGTCCCGTGCCCACCTCCCCCTCCTACCCAACCCGTGACCAACCTGTCCCATGTCCCCCTCCTACCCAACCCGTGACCAACCTGTCCCATGTCCCCCTCCTACCCAACCCGTGACCAACCTGTCCTGTGTCCTCCTCCTACCCAACCCGTGACTAACCTATCCCGTGCCCACCTCCGCCTCCTACCCAACCCATGACCAACCTGTCCTGTGTCCTCCTCCTACCCAACCCCACCCCAGTGACCAACCTGTCCCAAACGCCCCTCCCTGCTGCAGCCAAGCCACCTCACCAAGTAATGACAATGTCCCATATTATCCAAATGTACAGCTGTGTAAGACTATAAACCAGCTGTAGTCTAAATGTTGCATGTACCCTGTATCATACAGCACATTGTTTTCATACAAGTAAAATGAAGTATTGAACTCCCCACCAAATGTATCGGCTGATTTGTGTGTGGCTATTTCTTGGTTGCATCCCTTTTATTGGTGGCCTCGGGTCTTGGTATATGGATCTCACGAGGAAACAGTTGCTTATCATTGACTTCCATCTAATTGGGTTGGAGGTACTTTAATCGCCGATTAGGTAATTGAACAAAGTGTGTGTGTGTTGATCCACCCTCCCACTCTAAATCAATCCAAGTTTTTCCCCCTTTCCAGATGAACTAAATCAATCCTAATCTCCAGGAATCAGTGATCGGCAGCGTTGTGAATTTATAAATCTGAGCGAAGTGTTGTAACAGAAATTCGGTACAGTTAATTATAAAAACAGGATTTGGAAATCACATTTCAAGGAGCCACGCATACTGTATCTGCTCTGTTATACAAGCGAATATATTTGTGCGTATCCTATTCATTACATTTTCTGATATATTTTGTCGCCTACATATTAAGTCACTGTACTCCAAAAAGTCATTTTTGTTGTTCGAAGCGCTTTGAGAGTTTCAAGGGGATGATCAGGCGCGAGATAAATGCAAGGATTAGGAAGAGAAGCCTCAAAACTGACCAGTTTCTTCCAGCATTTCCCACTCCTGGTGAAATTCCAGGATAGACCAGATCGAGAAAGTCAGTGGGACGCCCCTTGGCCCGAAATTAACTTTGTATAGGGTTTGTTTAAACATCACATGATAACATAGTGAAGCGTTCCCCCTGTGTGTAACTGTGTATTCAAATAAATGCATTTAAACATGTCACGGCGCTACACACAGTTACTTTCAGTGCAGTGACTATCGTTATGTCGGCTAGTGTACTGTGTTATATATAGTTTGAGTGCTCGGTGTACTGGTGCTTTTATATCAATTTTTAAAAATAGTTTTGACCCCACCCCTAAATAATGACGCCCCGACTCTCTCACCCTGTAAACGGGGCTGTCTCTGGGTTCCACCCCTCGCTCTACAGCTGAACGGTTTAACTCGCTGTCTGCAATCCACCCAAATTAAACGCGAGTGTGTTTAACTGCTAATTAGGCAGCTACAGAGCAACTGTCCCAAACGAGTGACTATTTCATCAGATAGCAAAATACTGCGGATGCTGGAAATCCGAAATAACACAGAAAACGCTGGAAAAACTCAGCAGGCCAGGCAGCATCCGTGGAGAGAGAAACAGAGTTAACGTTTCAGGTCGAAGACCTTTCGTCAGAAACTGGGACTATCTAATCAGATCCTTGTAAAGGTGGCCATTAGTAATAATAACTATTTAAACATGCTAGGTGAATCATTTGTTTTTACAAACTCTCACACTTGAACTGTGCAGATTTATCGTGCAACACTAGCAATTTAAATTCTCAACTTTTGTAAATTTAACATTGCCCCAAAACTGATTTGTTTAATTTAAATCTCGCCGCCTTTCGCTTCATTTCATTAAACTGCCGAAAATGGCATCCGCCTCCTTTCCCTCCCCATCCCGGGCATTAGGACCCGGCAGAAGGCAGAGTCTGCGGAGGGGAGACTGGCGAGAGTTAGGACTCAGCAAATGGGATTCCAGTGCTGGCGAGAACTCATCCGGTTAGTGCGCCCGCTCTACTCACGCTGGGGAGACCCGCAGAGTCTGTCAGCTCCGCCATTCGCCGCTACCCTGAGCATTCCTGCAGCCAAGTCCCTGTAACAGGTTCAATCTTCAGACAAGGAGGGGAGGGGGGAAACAGACTCTGGGAGAACGCTCCCTGCTGCCGCAGGGCTAGAGGAAATAATGCCTCTGGGTCCTAGCGCCCATTCAATACAAATGTTGGTTCCAATTAATCCTTTAATCTGGCAAAACAACTGATGTTATGAAGTTACATTGTATTCCCTTTATATTTCAATCTAAAACAAAATCCTTCTATGATTCGCATATCCAACATAGTGGGATTTGGATTCGATGTATTAGTAATGCTAAAACGGACTGTGTCCCTCACAACCCATCATTGCCAAGTTCTCGACAACTCCGGACTTTGAGAGGAGAAGGCGAGAGTTTTCGGAAAGGCAAGCGGCCCACTTCGGGTCTCGGGACGGTTGTTCCGCGTCGCCCCATACAGCCAGCCTCGGATGGTGGCTAGGGCCATTAACCGAAAGGTTAACCCAGGGCTACTAACCCTACTTCCTATCACAGTACTGAGAAAGTGTAGCATCTCCCAGTCTCTATCAACAACACAACTCCCAGGGGGGGGGGGGAAAGAGAGAAATCCCCCCCCCCATTCACAAAGGCGCCGCAGCTGTGGTCACTTCTAAATAAATCTTATTCACACCCACAGTGTAACTGAGCGCCGCTTAACCAGCTGCGGGAGTGATTTATTTACATTGTTAATCTGATTACACCCAATATCAGCCCCTTTGGGAAGTGACTGCTTCCTCTGTAACATCAACCCGTAAGGAGGCACTGTGCCGCCCCAGTGTCACCAACCCAACTCACCGAACAAAAGTGCTCCCCTTTTAAGAGGGGCACAACTGATAAAAGCCAAAACCGTTAATAAAAAAAAAGGAAATGTAACAAATTAAATAATAATGGTGTCGACTCAGCACTCCAAGTCCCGGGTGAACTGGCTGCTTCAATCCCAATGTGGAACTCGATCCCATTTAGTGCAACAACCCTTAGCTGATGGGACCACTGAAAAATCAAGGACTGGCTCAACCAACCCAGTCTTTACTGCGGTATTTAACGTGAAATCTGCCCTCGTGTTATCTTAAAAAGTTCATTAAAAGCCAGTTTTAAGATGCAAAGTTAATGATCTATTAAACTAAGATATCACTGGAGTATATATTTTCCCCATTACCATTAATCGTCGTAATTACATTAATATAGAAAATCAGCCTTTAATTTCATTAATAGGATTCCTCACTCGGCATATATTTCTCTCGCTCTGTCGCGTATGGGCCAATAAAGAAATTGGTTTCTTTTCCTGCTCTCTTTTTTTTGGATTTCCTGCTCTCATGAAGCCTCCGAGAGAGAGAGAGCACGTGAAGAGAGAGGGTGCTGTCCACACCACCTTCTCCCACAGACCAGGCAGAGTTCTGTCTCACCTACATAACAGTCACTGCACTTAAAGCAATCCACTGTATTGCAAAGCTTTTAGAGATGAATCTTTCTCGCCAGCAGACTGCAGCGAGTACAGTTACTCCAGGAGTTGGAGAATGTGCTTCAATTAGGAGTGGAGAAGGTTTGTCAATGCGCACTCCTGGTGAATGACTTCAGGTACTGGTCTCCAGAGGCGCTGGACGGGGTCATCACAGACCAGCCCGATCCTCTCTATCTATGATATTCGCTAAATTAAATATACTCACGAACATCTTGCGCAAATACATTGCAGGGCAATGCTCATTTTATCCCTCCATCCTTAAATGCACCCGCTATTCTTCTCGTTATTGATAGCGAGATTTCCTTCTGCAATGCTTAAGACTTTCCCAAGCTCTTCCCCCCCACCCCGCCTTCCCCTTCACCGTTCAACCTTTCCCCCGATTAACAGCACTGCACTGGCCCAATAAAACAACGCTTACCTGGCTTGCTCGCTTCATTCAATGCAGTTTTCGTTTTCACCCACCTTGCACCTTGTTTACCGTCACCATAGTCCAACAATAATGAATATCATTGTGAAGATAACGGCGAACGACTGGGCAACGCTGTGGAACTGCGGAGATGGCGAGGCGCCTCTTGAAACGAACTGAATCTGTATCGGAAGCCACTCTCTGGGCTGTACCATTAAGTCCGATCATTCACTAAATGAATACTGCGGGGCACCGGTAACCAAGCGATGTGTCGCCAGCTACGGGCAGAGTGAATGACAGCTGAATGAATGTACAGATCGATGAGAGAGAGAGAGAACTACCCCTTCACCTGGGTGTGGGCGTCTAGCCTGAGACAGGTGGATTCGCTGTGTGAGAAAGTGAATATCCACAATCTACGGTTCCTTTTACACACAGGATCTCTGCTCTATGTGTCATACTGCCATGACTCTCCAGACTTGCTCACCGCGCTTTTTAGTTTTGTTTTGGGGGGCGGGGGTGGGTGGGTGGAAATCTCACCCCTCCCCATTTTTTATCCTCAAATAATATTTCCCTTAAAAATAGTTCGGCGGGCTTTAGGACGCTGCGGAAGACTCTCCGTTGCGGGAGTTGAGCATGTACCTGTAACCAACACGGGGCAATCCCAGGTCGAGTTGACAGTAAGGAATCCAGGGAGATAAAAACAGGTACACAGGGATATACAGATGCACATACTCAGGTGTACACAGCCACAGTACCCGTATACAGTATATTCATGAAATACTGCTATAGTCATGCACAGACACACACACACACATAAACACAAGGGCACACACTGGCACATATATCACATTGGCACAGACACAGATCACGTCATGGCTCCTTTTAGCTTTTCTGTGAGGACAGAAAATATTTCTGCAAGTACTGACAGTCAAGAAACAGGAAGCAGTCCCCTTGAGTGGGAAGCTGAGAGTGTGTTGGTGGCGAGAAGCGAGTGAGTGAGTGAGTGAGAGGCAGAAAACACGCCGAATCCACATTGCCACCTGCAGCAAGGTGCTTGCAACAAACGCCACCGAATGCCCGTCCTCGGCTCGACTATCGCTGTTAACAGCGAGGGTTTTTGTGACATTTTGGTTGCAAAAATAGACCTTACCAGTTAGCCGGAATAAGAAGTCGATCCGTCTGGGTTGCTCGGATCTTGGTGAATCCGACAGCGTTAAATTTTAGGGCCAGTTTTTTTTTTAAATTGCGGGGGGGGGGGGGGGAGGAGGTGGGTTATTAGTATTAGTTATTTCATTACTTGCAAATGAGATTGAGACTGACACTATTGGTGCAGCTAAACTTCCCATTCCCCGGGCTGCAACGGTTCACTTACCTCGGTTGCCGCCTAGTTTGCATCAGTACAACGCCGCATTGACACACACTGCAAAGACGGGGAGGTATCGCAACTGAATCCCGGGCACCACTTCAGAAATATCCCTCCTCCCCCCACCCCCCCCCCCCCCCCCCACCAAAAAAAAAGCATATAGAGAAACCTTGTTTTTTGATCTTCATCTACTTCAAGCAGACCCAATGCAGGTAGACTGTCACCAGCTCCTCATTGCTCCCTCTCTATGATTCGGTGCTTCCATCGCCAGTGCCATTAAAACATTTGTGCGGTTTTTTTAAGGGGAGGGGGGCAGCTGTAGTCAAGGCTTCATGAACATCTCTTGCCAGGTAGCGGTTTTCCTCCTTCAAGCCCGCTGTGTCCTCCCCCCCCCCCCCCCCCCTCTCCCCTCTCTCTCTCTCTCCTGTACCTTTGCCACCTCGTCCTGGAGCCCCGCGTCTCAATCGGCGAAATAGCAGCAGTGGCGATTTAACATACAGGGGAAATCTTCCTCTGGGCTGGTGTCGCAGGATCAGACCCGTGCACCGAAGATTTTGGGAGGGGGGGGGGGGGGGGAAATGCAGACACCAACTTTGTCTTGAATACGTAAAAAGCCAAGTGTGTGTGTGTGTGTGTGTGTAAGAGTGGAGCCTATTTGCATCTAGCCAAGGCGCAGCAAGCTGCCGAGTGGCTGCCTAGTTTTACACTGTTCGGTGCCGCTCTCACACTCCAGTGACGTACACACACCACTAGTTAAAATCATGCTATTTCCAGCTCGATTTCACAGCAGAGAGAAAAATATATATAACTGTGGTTATCAGAAATATCTACAATTATTAAGGATCCGGCATTTCCAAATTAAATGACTCGGAGGGGGTGCTGCAATACTTTACACAGTAACCCTTGGATGCACACGCCAAGACTAAAGGGAAAGACTGCAGGGTTGAAGACTGATGAATGCCAATATTTAATCTCCTCGGTATAAACTTTCTCCACCACTCCCTCCTTCCCTTCATCGCCCATTATAATCCTCTCTTAAATTACATTTTTAAAGAGTAAATGATCAGATTTTCAAGGCATCAAATTATTCTGGAAAAAAGAGTTTAACTGGAATAGAATCAGAATCTTACAGCTCAGAAGGAGGCCATTCGGCCCATCGTGCCTGTGCCGGCTCTTTGAAAGAGCTCTCCAATTAATCCCACTCCCCCCGCTCTTTCCCCACAGCCCTGCAAAAAAAATTCCCCAAGTATTTTAAAATTTAATAAAATTCCTTATTTGTGCCTGTTTTGCATAAACCAGAACCTACATGCTGTTATTACAATATTAGTGAACACTATAATCGTGCTTTTCGTGATTGGTGTTACTTCAAAATCTAGTCAGGAGGAGGGGTCCCCCTTTTTTATTGAGGGGTTCACAGAGACTCCGGCTCCCCGCGGTTCAGTGCTGTGCTCTCTGACACTGCGGGTCCTACTTCCCCAACACAACCGTCAGCCCTGCCACCGCTTTCGGTGATAACAAAAGGGTGACATTGCAGTTGAAGCGAGCACTTGCTCCCAATTTCACCCAAACCGTACCTTGAGCGATGGGGCCGAGCCTCCTGGACATTTGTAACAACTTTGGCGTATGTTTCAACATTCTATCAGTCCTTAACGTTCCTCCTCAACTTTTAAGACGTTTGAGACCGCTGCCTCCATCAATAAAATGCACACACACTGGTTCCCTGCGAATATGTTTTGAGGTCCCCGGAAGAGAAACTGCGTTAAAAAAAATACCACACTCGTAAATAAATGCAACAATTACATTTGAGATGAATCAGCGGGGGGGGGGGGGGGGGGGGCTGGCGGCGTGTTGAAGACGGATACATTGAGTGTGTGTGTGGGGAGGAGGGTTGGCTGACTGGCTGAATCCCTGCATTGCAACGACACCTACAGGTGAGACACAACTTGCAAACTCTGCAGAAACGCCACTGAGTTGCTCCTGGAGGGGGGAATTGACAATGCTCTGAGATGTGTCTGTAACTGTAACGGGCGGTCGTTTTGTTTCGGGAAGACCAACGCAGAAAATGGTTCTCCCAATACAGGCTCGAAAGATGTGCATTCCGACGGCCTGGGTTTGACTGCTCGCTTGAAGATGTTTCCCCCCCACGCACACATGATGGTCTTCATGATACGCTGTAACGCCGATACAGGGAAGAGACCAAGGCTGAATCAGGACCTCTGCAAAGGGCAGCAGTCCAGCAAAATGTCACAGGCACATTTCCCCAATGTTAATGTATTTAATAAATAGGGGCGATATTTTATCTCTACTCACCTGTGTTAAAACGTGTTTAATTTAAATCTGTAAATTATATTTCCACAATCGCTTTTACAAGTGAGGTAACAGCGCAAATATAATGGAGCATTAAATCACAGAGAGCGGAACTCAACCTCCCCTCTGCCCAGCAGAGGTCCATAAGGGTTCGTATAACGGAGTGAGAGCTCAGAAAGAAATAATTCTCCATACTGGACCCAGTGATACACGCAGAGAGATATGGCGCGAGAACTGGACGGTATTGTGTCTACAGTAACAGTGGAGCCAGTTTCCGAAATAAATGTAATTGAAGTTTTCAAGATTGATGCAGCCACATTTCTAACATGTATCCCGGATATTTGGCCAAGAATTCAAATGCCCGGGGTACAATGTTAGGAATTAGAATAGAGAACTTATTCAATTAAAGGGGAATATAGCTTTGGATTGGAATAAGTTACATGGGGAAGCAAATTAAGTGGAGTGTAAAAGGGTTCAGGAGACAATTGTGTTTCTAACTAGAGGGCTTAGTGGACCCAAATAATAACATTATGATCTGACAAGTTCCCTTTCTTTTGTATAATTTGGGAGTTTAGTGTGTCTGCCCCTTTAAAAAGGGGGATGTGTTTCTAGAGAGGGATGGGGTGAGAAGGTGAGGAAGTGATGCTGAGATGTTAATTTGACTTTTGAATTTTCAAGTGCTGACAGGCACCTGTGCCTTTCCAGCATTTCCTGTTTATAGTTCAGATTTGCAGCATTCACAGTTTTTTTTAAATCTCTGCTGTACCACAGAATTAAACTAATTTATTATACTCTCTGAGATAGTGCTGCTGACAAAATGGACCAATGAGTGTTTAACTCAGCATGGCGCAGTAATACGTTCTCAGTATAGTACAGTGTTCTTCCATTCTAATTTGCTTTATAGATTACAGTATTATTTCAATATTATTCTCAATGTAGTATTACATTGTACACTAGCACCTTTCTTAGTACCATTGATACTTAGTATCTTTGTGTCACACAGTATTTCTCTCTACGTACAGTATTATTCTCACAATCATTGCTCACTCAGTCTAGTGCAGTATTGATGTATCTGTACAACTTTCTTATACAGTAATATTACTCTCCTGCAGTACAAAAGTTTTTTGAGAAGGTGTCAGATATGGTGGATGGGGGGAAATGCAGTGGATGCAGTGTACATGAACTTTCAAGAAAGCCTTTGACAAGTTACCACACAGGAGACTATTGGAGAAGGTTAAGGGATAGGGTAGCAAATTGGATTAAAAACTGGTTAGCAGAAAGGAAACAGAGAGTAGGAATTAAGGGAAGTTTCGTAGCGTGGTTGGAAGTGGGTAGCAGTGTCCTACAGGGCTCTGTCCTGGAACTGCTTCTGTTCACTGTGTACATCAAGGCCATGGATATAGGATTAGAAGGAGTGGTGTCCAAATTTGCAGATGTTACTAAAATAGGAGGCAAAGTAGGCAGTTGCAAGGGGGATATTGATGAGATGGTGAAAGGGGAAAAGAAAGTGGCAGATGGAATTCAATATCAGTAAGTGCAAGATGGTACATTTTGCTTAAAAAAGTAAAAGTAATACAATAATTATATTTTGAATGAGGAGAGGCTGGGTAATGTGGAAGAGCAGAGAATTTGGTGGGAGGGGTCGTTAGGTTAATATGACATTAAAAGCAGCACCTCAAGTGGATAAGACCATGAATAAAAAGTTAATGGAATACTGGGTTTTATGGCAAGGTCTAGAATATAAAAGTCGAGATGTAATCGTGAATCTATATAAAACCACAGGGAGACCATAGTTGGGGTTCTGTTTTGGTCCCACACTATAGGAAGGATGTTGAGGCAATAGAGAAGATAGAGCACAGATTCACTAGGACACTGTCTGGTATGAGGAGATACAAATATAAAGAAAGACTTGAAAATTGGGATTATTTTCATTGGAATAGAGGAGCTCACAGGGTGATCTAGTGTTCACAATTATGAAGAAAATGGAGATCATAGATAAAAAATACCGATTGTTTACAGTGTTTGAGAGTGCAGAATGAGGGGCCGTAGATATAAGATTAAATGTAAGAGATGTAGGAGAGGGAACAGGAGAAACCTTTTTGTACACTGCGTTGTGAGGCTGTGGAATGCACGACTGGAGTTAGTGATGGAAGCAGAGACCACGGGGGTAACTGTCAACTTCAGTGGGGTGGAATACTGGCGGTATTGGATCAGCCGCCCCTCATGTACCCTGCTTGATTTTTCTTTCCATTTAAGTCATTGGGAAAGGTAATAGGGTGGGGGTCACCACCACCAACAGCAACAACCACTTGTATTTATATAGCAACGTTAACGTAGTAAAACGTCCCAAGGTGCTGCACAGGAGTATTATAAGACAAAAAATTTTGACACCGAGCCACATAAGGAGAAATTAGGGCAGGTGACCAAAAGCTTGGTCAAAGAAGTAGGTTTTATGGAGCGTCTTAAAGGAGGAAGAAGAGATAGAGAGGCGGAGAGGTTTAGGCAGGGAATTCCAGAACTTAGGGCCTAGGCAACAGAAGGCACGGCCACCAAAGGTTGAGCGATAATAATCAGGATTGCTCAAGAGGGTAGAATTTGAGGAGCGCAGATATCTCGGGTGTTGTGGGGCTGGAGGAGATTACAGAGATAGGGAGGGGCGAGGCCATGGAGGGATTTGAAAACCAGAATGAGAATTTTGAAATCGAGGTGTTGCTTAACCAGGAGCCAGTGTAGGTCAGCGAGCACAGGGGTGATGGGTGAATGGGACTTGGTGCGAGTTAGGACACGGGCAGCCGAGTTTTGGATGACCTCAATTTTACGTAGGGTAGAACATGGGAGGCCAGCCAGGAGTGCGTTGAAATAGTCAAGTCTAGAGGTAGCAAAGGCCTGGATCAATCCAAGACCACTAGCTTTCTGCCCCAGCCGAAGTTGAACGTTACCCACCCACCCCCAGGACAACATTTATAAATAGGTTAGATAGGTGGCTAAAGGAAAGGAGGATAAAGGGATATGGAAGAAGGGTGGGCACATGGGATTAGGACTACTGCTTGTGTGGAGGATAATCACCAATATAGACTGGTTGGACTGAACGGCCTGTTTCCATTTTATAATTTCGATGTAATCCCTCAGTATAATGCAGCAGTGATCTTTATATAATTTACACAGTACAACTATCACCATACAATACAGGAGTAGGCCATTCAGCCCCTCAAGCCCATTCCGCCATTCAATTAGATCTTGGCTGATCTGTACCTCAACTCCATTTACCTGCCTTTGTACCATATCCCTTGAAAACCTTATCCAACAAAAATCTATCGATCTCAGTCTTGAAAATTTCAATTGATCCAGCATCCACCATTCTATCTGTATAATGAAGTATTCGTGAATTAATATGACTCAGATAGTACAATGTGTCAGTATATCATGGTGTTAAAATTATGAGGGGCCTAGATAGAGTGGATAGGAAGGACCTATTTCCCTTAGCAGAGAGGTCAATAACCAGGGGGCATAGATTTAAAGTAATTGGTAGAAGGATTAGAGGGGAGTTGAGGAGAAATGTTTTCACCCAGAGGGTGGTGGGGGTCTGGAACTCGCTGCCTGAAAGGGTGGTAGAGGCAGAAACCCTCATCACAATTAAAAAGTACTTGGATATGCGCTTGAAGTGTCATAACCTGCAAGGCTACGGACCAAGAGCTGGAAAGTGGGATTAGGCTGAATAGCTCTGTTTGAGCCACCACATACACGATAGGCCGATCCTTTTGTGCTATAAACTTCTATGATTCTATATTAATGTTGCTGTATGAGTTATAGCTTACATTATTGTTCTCATATATCATATTATTACTATCTTTGAATTACTTTTTCAAACAGTACAACATTCCACTCATACAATAAAATATCAGCCTCTCTGTATATCATAATATTAATCGCTCTATTATTCTATCATATAGTATATAGTAATCTTTCAGTATATGATATTAGTATCTCTGTATCGCTCTCTCATACAGTACAATATTACTTTCAATATATCATGATATTGGTGGCATTATATGAGTCTCGTAGTACCGTATAGTACAAACCAGGCTAGTAAAATATCACTCTGAAGAATACTATTACAATACGGAGAGAAGAGTGACATACTAAACTGAGAGAACCGGAGAGTGAATAATATCCTGCTATACTAAGAGAATACATTGTAATATCGAGAGAATAAATTAAACTGAGAATATTGCAGTATGATATTAGGAATAATACTGTATTATACCGAGAGAATATTGCTGGAAGAATAACAGTGTTATACTGAAGGTTAAACTGGAAGAGCAATAATGAGAGCAATAGTGTATCAATTGGAAAGAATAATGCTGTGATGTACTGTACAAAGAGGATTACACTGAAGTTTTATGTATGGTAGTGAGGGAGTAATTCTGTGTTATATTCAGTGAGATATATTGAAATAAACATCCTGTACGATACTGAGAAAATTAAGGCGCAGCCATGAGAGCACACATTTCAGTTTGTAGAAGAAACTGTTATCAAGCAGTTTGCACAAGGAGATGTTTTGAAAAAGCCCGAATTGTAACAGAGGCAAGATTCAGAGAGGAGCGCTGTCCTATCCCCAGAGAATTATACTGTGGTGTGCCAAAATGGGACGCTGTTGTATACCAGGAGAGTTGTGTTGAGTGATATTTTACCTTAATGAGAGAGTCAGGTTGCTAATCCAAAGATAGGGCGTATAAAATAGCCAAAAAAAGCGCCAGAGCGGAAGATTGGGAACAGTTTAAGATAGAGCAAAGGAGGACAAAGGGCTTAATCAAGAGGGGCAAAATAGCTTACGAAAGCAAGCTGGCGGAAAATATAAAAACTAACTCCAAAAGCTTTTATAAGTATATCAAGAGGAAAAGACTGGTGAAAACCAAAGTTGGCCCATTGCAGTCAGATACGGGGGAATATATAACGGGAAATAAGGAAATGGCAGACCAACTAAATGCATACTTTGGGTCAGTCTTTACGAAGGAAGACACAAAAAACCTCCCTGGGATATCGGGAAAAATAGGGACATTTGCAAAGGAGGAACTGACGCAAATCAATATCTCTAAGGATATGGTGTTAAGGAAGCTAAAGGGATTGAAGGCGGACAAATCCCCAGGGCCTGATAACATGCATCCTAGGGTGCTGAAGGAGGTGGCCCTAGAGATAGCGGATGCACTAAGTATGATTTTTCAGAATTCATTAGACTCGGGAACAGTGCCCATGGATTGGAGGGTAGCTAACGTTACCCCACTATTCAAAAAGGGGGGTAGGGAAAAAGCAGGTAATTACAGACCTGTAAGCCTTACATCAGTTGTGGGCAAAATGCTGGAGTCCATCATTAAGGATGAAATAGCGGAGCACTTAGCAAATGGGGACAGGATAGGACAGAGTCAACATGGATTTACAAAGGGTAAATCGTGCTTGACTAATCTATTGGAATTTTTTGAGGGAGTAACTGGTAAAATAGATGGGGGAGAGCCAGTAGATGTGGTGTACCTGGACTTCCAAAAGGCCTTCGATAAGGTCCCACATAAAAGATTAGCAGGGAAAATTGAAGCTCATGGGATAAAGGGGAAAGTATTGACGTGGATAGAGAACTGGCTGTCAGATAGAAAACAGAGAGTTGGAATAAACGGCTCATTTTCTGAATGGCAGGCAGTAACAAGTGGGGTACCACAGGGATCTGTCCTGGGTCCCCAGCTGTTCACAATTTACATTAATGACCTGGATCAGGGAGTCGGATGCAGCATTTCCAAATTTGCAGACAACACTAAACTAGGAGGGGGGGTGGGCTCAGAGGAGGAGACCAGGAAGCTCCAGAGCGATTTGGACAGACTGGGTGATTGGGCGGATAAATGGCAGATGCACTATAATGTGGACAAGTGCGAAGTTATCCACCTTGGGTGCAGGAACGGGAGGGCAAATTATTATTTAAATGGCAATAAATTGGGAGAGGGGCAAGTACAGAGAGACCTGGGTGTTCTTGTACACCAGTCACTGAAGGCGAGCATGCAGGTGCAACAGGCGGTCAAGAAGGCAAACAGTATGCTGGCCTTCATAGCAAAAGGGTTGGAATACAGGAACAGGGATACCTTGCTGCAGCTGTACAGGGCACTGGTGAGACCACACCTCGAGTACTGTGTACAGTTTTGGTCGCCTCATCTGAGGAAAGATGTTCTTGCCATGGAGGGGGTGCAGCGGCGATTCACCAGGCTGATACCAGGAATGGCGGGATTGACCTATGAGGAGAGACTATGTAGTTTAGGGATGTACACACTGGAGTTTAGAAGATTGAGAGGGGACCTCATAGAAGTGTATAAAATTCTGACAGGTCTAGACAGACTAGATGCAGAAGGAATGTTTCCCTTGGCGGGTGAGAACAGAACTAGAGGACATAATTTAAGGATAAGGGCTAAACCATTTAGGACAGAAATGAGGGGGAATTTCTTCACTCAGAGGGTGGTGAACCTGTGGAACTCATTGCCACAGAGGGCAGTGTACGCCAGCTCATTAAATATATTTAAGAGGGAATTAGATATATTTCTACAGGCAAAAGGGGTTAAGGGTTACGGAGAGAAGGCGGGGACGGGATACTGAATTGGAGGATCAGCCATGATCTCATTAAATGGCGGAGCAGGCTCGAAGGGCCGGATGGCCTACTCCTGCTCCTATCTTCTATGTATATGTATAGTGTAAACTATTAGGGGGGAAAATTCGATTGCTTTGCGCCTCCCATTAGAGGGCGCTAATGGGGCGCAAAGCAACTAGCGCCCAGGCGCGGCAATGTTGGCGCCGCTCGCGAAATTGACCAGACATTTTGCGGCAGCGCTAAACACTACCGCCACGATCTCCTGCGCCCGCAGATCGTGACGTCAGTCGAGTGCGCAACGCCCCGGTATCGCCCCGGACCGGATATTGAGTGGCGCCCCCTGCCTTTCCACCTGCTGCTAGCAATGACAGGTTGAGGGGAACATTTTGCAGTTGGGAACGGACTGGGGGAGCGCTATTTAAAGGCGACCGCTTCCTGCCTTTTTTTGTCGGTGACATTTTTGCACCACGCATTCTGAGAGAGAGAGAGAGACTTCTAGAGAGATTCAACGCTGTGTGAAGGAGTTTTGGGTACTGAGCAGCACTTTGCAGGTTCATTTTGATTTGACCTTCCTTGTATCGATTTAGAAGAGGCTATGGGGGCTGCACTCTGAGCTCTTTCCCTGTGTCTCTCCATTGTTCTTTCCAGCAGAATTGATGTACAGGTCTCTCCAGGCTGAGATTCAAGGCTGCAATGAGCAGGGTGTGGATGGAGAGCAAGATCGACCCTCCCCTTTAAGAACTGGTCGGCGCCAGTGTGTCTGTGTTTCATTGCTGAC
Source organism: Squalus acanthias (assembly GCA_030390025.1). Lineage (NCBI taxonomy): Eukaryota > Metazoa > Chordata > Chondrichthyes > Squaliformes > Squalidae > Squalus > Squalus acanthias. The sequence goes on from CM059434.1 coordinate 128,516,499, forward strand.
CGACATCACATGAGCTTCGCCAGCGCTCTGAGGTAGCGCCTCGCTCCTCGGCGTTAGCGCCTTAAGAGAGGTGTGTAGCACCTGAGTTAGCGCTCCAATCACCTCCAGCGGCGATAGAAGCCAAGTTTGCAGTCGGAGGCGATAATTAGCGCCAGGCGCTAAACTTTGCGCCCGGCCGATAATTGCGCCCCAAACGGGGCGATACTGAATTTCTCCCCCTTAGAATTCTTTATCGAGTAATATGCGCTATACTGACAGAATAATACTAATACTGTATCATTGGCAGCGTAATACTATACTGAGGGAGTTATTTCAGAGACAGTGGCCGGAATTTTGCTTACCATGGCGGGTCGCGACCCCGCTGCTGGCTCCATCCCGCTGTTGAAAATGAACTTACCTTAATGGGGCCTGTTAAGCCTACCCAGCGTGTTACCCGGCCCAATGAGATGGAGCGGGTCTGGTGATGTCATTCATGACACGTTTTCAGCTGGGATCCTTAAAGGGACCATGGCCACATTACATTTGAAGTTTAATCTAACATAGTGCTGTTAGTGCACTACAGCATTGGAGTGCTGCAAACACTGACAATGACTGCACAGAGGCAGAGGGCTGCACCCAGTTTCTCCGATGACTCCCTCCATATGCTTATGGAGGAGTCAGAGCACGCAGGGAGGTCCTCTTCCCTTCCGATGGGCGGAAGAGACCCCCCGAGGAGACCCAAGACATCCTGGTTGAAGATTGCAGAGGAGGTCACAAGCAGGGATGTGGTCAGGAGGACCTGGGTGCAGTGCCGCAAACATTTCAACGATCTCATTAGATCAGAAAACGTTAGTACAAAGCCACACTCACCTTCATCCTGCTGTGCCACTCATCACATCCCCATCACTCTGCCTTCCCTACCCTACTCCTGCACATCCTTACTCACACCAACTTACCTTGCACCTCCACCCATCCCTCTCTCTCTATCTACATTATCACATCCCCATCTCATGAGCCACTCCTCACATGCACCCTCATCCTAGTGCAATCATACCAACTAATAACACACAAGGGTAGCTGTGTTTTATCCAATGTTTATATAAAGTTTCTGTTAATGTGGTGTCAAACATAAAAATCTTTATTTTCAACACAGATTTGTGTGCACCTTTGGAAGTGGCTTAGTGAGTTCCAATGAATGGTGTGACATAACGGTACCTCCCGCAATGGTGATGAGTGTGAAAGGAATGACTTGGGCATTGTAGGGAGGCTATATGGTGTTGGTGTGGGGTGGAGCCAACCTGGCGCATCATGTGGCAGCCATTTGGGTGTACAGCGTAAAGTTAACTAAATCTGGCCATGAAGAAGCCATCCCTAGTCTCCCGGGCAGCAATGTGCTCGGGTACTGATGCCCTCTGTCCTGTGTAGCATCAGTTGATTGCGGAGAAGGTTGGTGTTGTTGTTGGTGCTGCTAGTGTTGGGGCTGATCGTGGTCCGATTCTGAGGACCAAGGTGAGACAGTATAAACGGCACCCATGTTGATGGAATAGATGGCAGGTGAAGTACAGATGACAGAAGCATTCTGTCAATGGTGAGAGAGTTCTTCCAATGAGGTGACACTGGATGGAGACTTTGCTGGAAAGACTTGCAGCCTGCAGAATCTGTGCTGGAAATGGACTGAGCAACAGCTTCTGTCTGAGGAAAGTGACCATCCGTCAGGTGGGAGCTTTTACTGTACATTTGATGCTGTCAAGTAATCAGCTGGAGCAATGGCCACTGAACTCCCGCCTCAGGTTGACAGACGTGGTTCCTGAGCTGCGTGAATCCCGTGGCCATACAGGGAAATTTAAAAAGTAAGTGAAAAAAGGCTCTTAAGTGCCTGTAAACTACCTGTGAATCATCTCGTTTGGGTCGTCCGCCGCTGCCGGTCGGGTCAGCTCCGCGATGACAGATGACGCACTTGGGGGAAAAGGTGTGTGGGAGCGAGATGACAGTGGGTTCCCGACCCGCTGTCAAAAATAACTTTCCCACCCGACCTGCCACCGATCGCGCCCGCTACCACCCCGGAAAATTCCGGCCAGTATAATTCTATGACGAAGTTCATATTAAGAGTGTGATAGAGTCTGACAGAGGATTATACTGCACGCGACACTATACTGAGACAGTCATACAGTACTGACTAGATTCATTCTGTATCATAATTCGGTGATGTATTAGTAATAGAGGTAAAAAAAAATCCATTGGGATTATTCCGAATTTTAAGTAAAGTACTGGATTTTAAAATACCCTGACTTCTCTTCTTTCTTCTTGCTGATTAGAGATTTATCACTTTTGGGCACAGAGCAGAGAATCAATTATTCTACGTGTGTGGCATTAAGTGCATTTCTAATCCGCCTTCATAACAACCTAAAACTTAGCAAAGCTGAATTTGGTGGGAAGAAAAGAAGCTCAAGGACAGTCTTTGAGGAGAAGTTGGGCCATTTCACAGGCCTAACTGGACAATGGCCGCTCTGTAAGCTTGGTTTCTTTTAGGTAATGGACACTAGTGTGTGCTTCTAATGGTCTGGGATAGTGTAAGCAATGGACCACTGGTACAGTCCAGTGGACAGGTGTCTTTATATATGTAAGTGCTGCGGACCACCGATTTACAGTGGGAGAAACTATTGTTTACATAGAGGTTTACCATATAACAAGTCACACCAAAGCAGTAGTACACTGTGTGCATGCCTTGTGACTCTATGAATGCAAACATTTCTCCTTGCACTCTACATAAAGTGGAAAGTGCTTTGGGACGTCCTGAGGTTGTAAAAGGCACTATGTCATAGAACCATACAGCACAGAAGGAGGCCATTCAGCCCATCCTGTCTGTGCCGGCTCTTTGAAAGAGCTATCCAATTAGTCCCACACTCCCCTGCCCTTACACCATAGCCCTGCAAATGTTTTCCTTTTTAAGTATTTATCCAATTCCCTTTTAAAAGTTATTATTGAATCTGCTTCCACTACCCTTTCAGGCAATGCATTCCAGACCGCAACAACTCGCTGAGTAATTCTTTTTATCTCATCTCCCCCTGGCTTTTTTGCCAAATATCTTAAATGTGTGACCTCTGGTTACCGACCCTCCTGCCAGTGGAAACAGTTCCTCCCTATCTGCTGTATCACACCCCCTCATAATTTTGAACATCTCTATTAAATCTCCCCTTAATCTTCTTTTCATATGAAGCAGGCATGATCCAGCGGTATATTTTGCTGTCATTATATATTTCCCCAGTTTAATACCATATTTATTTGCATATAGGCTGCCCCTTCAGCCCTACCACCCCAGGGAAAAAAATAATTCTCAATAACTCGCACCCTGAATTTAAACTGATTAGTTTTTTGCACTTAACAGTGTGGTCTCTATATTCAAATCAACACAGTAAAAAAACATTTTTACAATAGTTTGAAAGATCTGCAGGAATGGGTAATTTTTTTTTTACTCGCTTATGGGATCTGGGCGTCGCTGGCAAAGCCAGCATTTATTGCCCATCCCTAGTTGCCCTTGAGAAGGTGGTGGTGAGCTGCCTTCCTGAACCGCTGTAGTCCGTGTGGTGATGGTACTCCCACAGTGCTGTTAGGGAGGGAGTTCCAGGATTATGACCCAGCGACGATGAAGGATCGGCGATATAATTCTAAGTCAGGATGGTGTGTGACTTGGAGGGGAACTTGGAGGTGGTGGTGTTTCCATGCGCCTGCTGCCCTCGTCCATCTAGGTGGAAGAGGTCGCAGGTTTGGGAGGTGCTGCCGAAGAAGCCTTGGCGAGTTGCTGCAGTGCATCTTGTAGATGGTACACACTGCAACCACAGTGCGCCGGTGGTGCAGGGAGTGAATGTTTAAGGTGGTGGATGGGGTGCCAGTCAAACGAGATGCTTTGTCCTGGATGGTGTTGAGCTTCTTGAGTGTTGTTGGAGCTGCACTCATCCAGGCAAGTGGAGAGTATTCCATCACACTCCTTACTTGTGCCTTGTAGATGGTGGAAAGGCTTTGGGGAGTCAGGAGATGAGACACTCGCCACAGAATACCTAGTCTCTGACCTTCTCTTGTTGCCATAGTATTTATGTGGCTGGTCCAGTTAATTTTCTGGTCAATGGTGACCCCCAGGATGTTGATGGTGGGGGATTCGGCGATGGTAGTGCCGTTGAAAGTCAAGGGGAGGTGTTTAGACTCTCGCTTGTTGGAAATAGTCATTGCCTGGCACTTCTGTGGCGCGAATGTTACCTGCCACTTATCAGCCCAAGCCTGAACGTCGTCCAGGTCTTGTTGCATGCGGGCATGGACTGCTTCATTATCTGAGGAGTTGTGAATGGCGCTGAACACTGTGCAGTCATCAGCGAACATCCCCATTTCTGACCTTATGTTGGAGGGAAGGTCATTGATGAAGCAGCTGAAGATGGTTGGGCTGAGGACACTGCCCTGAGGAACTCCTGCAGCGATGTCCTGGGGCTGTGATGATTGACCTTCAACTACCACAACCATCTTCCTTTGTGCTAGGTATGACTCCAGCCAGTGGAGCGTTTCCCCCCCGATTCCCAGTGACTTCAGTTTTACTAGGGCTCCTTGATGCCACACTCGGTCAAATGCTGCCTTGATGTCAAGGGCAGTCACTCTCACCTCACCTCTGGAATTCAGCTCCTTTGTCTATGTTTGGACCAAGGCTGTAATGAGGTCGGGAGCGAGTGGTCTTGGCGGAACCCAAACTGGGCATCAGTGAGCAGGTTATTGGTGAGTAAGTGCCGCTTGATAGCACTGTCGATGACACCTTCCATCACTTTGCTGATGATTGAGAGTAGACTGATGGGGTGGTAATCGACCGTGTTGGATTTGTCCTGCTTTTTGTGGACAGGACATACCTGGGCAATTTTCCACATTGTCGGATAGATGCCAATGTTGTAGCTGTACTGGAACAGCTTGGCTAGAGGCGCGGCTAGTTCTGGAGCACAAGTCTTCAGCACGATAGCCGGGATGTTGTCGGGGCCCATAGCCTTTGCTGTGTGCTGAGCCGTTTCTTGATATCACGTGGAATGAATCAAATTGGCTGAAGACTGGCTTCTGTGATGGTGGGGACCTCAGGAATAGGCCGATATGGATCATCCACTCGGCACTTCTGGCTGAAGATGGTTGCAAACGCTTCAGCCTTGTCTTTTGCACTCACGTGCTGGGCTCCACCATCATTGAGGATGGGGATATTCATGGAGCCTCCTCCTCCCGTTAGTTGTTTAATGGTCCACCACCATTGACTGCAAACACAGTCATTTTAAATGCAATTGATAAGGTGGTGGATACAGAGTCAATAGTTGCCTTCAAAAGGGAATTGGATAAATACTTGAAGGAGAAAAAATTGCAGGGATATGGGGAAAGAGCGGGGGAGTGGGATTAACTGGATTGCTCTTCGAAAGAGCCGGCACAGACTCGATGGGCCGAATGACCTCCTTCTGTGCTGCACTATTCGATGATTCCATGATGGCCTGAGCATTAGTAACATATCTAAATAATGTTTGCTTGGCCCACAGTCATTCCTGCAGCCATGTTGATTCTGCTTAACATTTGGTGAGTGGGTTTACAAAATCCAACTCCTGGGTAAGTTACTGGCCTCCCATTCCTGATGGAGAGCTCGGAAGTGGCGTGAAGTTGGAAAATGACAGAACGAGAGGGACATGAGTATAAAATTAAAATGACCTGGCTTCAGGGCAGTTGATGATGTTGGAGATCCCCCATTTTCCTGGATCTTGCGAGCTGCTGTCAGGTCTGCAGTTACAACAAAAGCAGGAGGCCGAATTCTCTTCCTTTTAGCAATGGGAATCAGTGGTCCCTGGGCTTGATTTGGAGTGGGGCCAGGAAGAATGGAGGTGACGGGTCACCATTTGACTGATTCCCCCCAGGGGATCGCTCTCATAATGTAAAAGTGTCAGAAGATGTACAATGTGGATAGGCATGCTGGAATTCTGCTTGGGTGGGGAAATCCACTCTCTAAAAACCCTTCCTCCAGAGGTTAAATGGGTTGAGTAAAGTCCATGACAAGGCATAATTGTACTGGGCCAATGGAAAAGGCAAGTTTGATGGTCTGAATGGCCTTTGCTCATTCTGTGCTTTCTGAGTCTCATATTCTTTTTTTCATTCTTGGCACTTGGGCATCGCTGGCAAGGCTAGCATATATTGCCCATCCCCAGTTGCCCTTGAGATGGTAGCGGTGGGCCTTCTTCTTGAACCGCTGCAGTCCTTTCTTATAGAACATCAGTGTGAGAAACATAATGCTGAAATTACACAAGACTAAAGAGAGTAAAGTATAACACCCATGGGACAAGTGTGTGTTTATATTGCTGTCTATGAAAATACATTATGATCTTGTGTTGTTTTTGGACAGAGTACAGAATGCTACTGCAGTCCCCAGTGTGATATTGTATAGCATCCTTTTACTTGGCCCAAATTGACCAAATAACGGAAATTCGCAAATTAAACCCATTTTGTTCAGAGCCAGCCTCGCTGCTATAATTGAACATGTCTCAGGTTTCATGAGTGAGAGCGACACAACAAAACTAAGCTGCTTTGAAGAAAGTGCTTTAAAAATATTTACCGTGGGACTTTCTAACTACATTTTATCGAAGGATTACATTGATATTTTTGTATCCGTTGCTTTTTTTTGCTGAGAACTTGTGGAATGTGAGAAGGTATGTTGTATGTTCAGTATCATTGGATCATTTTGAAATTGAACTCCATGAAAGCCAAGATGAAAGGATGATATTTCCTGAAAGGGAAGTCACACTGAATTTCCCTGTAAATTTTTACATCTGTGGTATAAATATTGGGCCAGAATGTGCAGGCTAAATAACAGCGAGTTAAAGGGGCATGCTGGTATTAGTGTGTAAAAACACAGCAACTTGTGGCGAGGAGGAGATACGGCGTGAGTTGCGAATCGCCACAAATTGCTGGACGATTTCCGCCTCTCCGCCGTTACCCTCGCAAAAAGCAGAGCTCACCATCAACCTCCCAATGAGTTTCAAGAGATTGCTGGATTTGCGCCATAAATACGAATTAAACTCGCCGCTGAAAGTTAGGGCTGGTATTTCACGGCGTAAGGACCCTATTAATGATGAGATTTATGGTCCTGCAATGCCCAGAAAGGGAACAATTGAAACGGTGGCGTCTCACTCCCGCAGGTTGTAAATTGTTCCTAGAGGTTTTTAAATTTTTAATGTTTTTCTTACTTTTATCTTTCTGTCTCTTTTTTTTTCTCTCACTCTTAAGCCAATCTTACTTTCCCTCTCTTTCTTTCTCTTTCTGTATCTAATTTAACTTTTCAATGCACCCTGTTTCCTTCTCTGTCGTTCACTGTTTCTTCCTCTATCCTTAAATGTAATTGGTCCAGGAGATAGACTGTTGGTCCCCGTCGTTCACCAAGGTCCCAGGTATCCCGTTGCGCCGTTATCAGCTCGCACTCCCAGCAATTTACAGCACAAGAACATTTTTGAGCTGAAGGGTGAGGAAAAAAATTCCAACTCATTGGGTACCCATCCCGCTCCCAACCCGCCTCCGTGCCATCTTCCCAGGAGGCGGGTACCCGACCCTCGCCGGGTCCCGTCTCCTCGAGGCGGGAAGGGGATTACAGCCACTTAACTGTCTGTTAACAGGTAGTTAACAGGTAGTTAAGAGGATTATCCCCATTTTTCCAACAGAAGTGTGGGCTTCCCGACGTCGGGAAACTCTGCCAGGGTCAGCGAGGCGAGCAGTGGGTCTGCGGGGGTGAGAGGGTTCGAAAAGTGTGCTGTGGAGGTGAGTGATGGGTGCAAGTATGGAGAGGTAAGTGTGTGAGGTGAGTGAAAAGTGATAGAAAAAGTTTCCTTACCTTTGTTTCTTCCTGCAGGCTTCAAACGTTGGGGATGCGGAGAGTCTCGCATCTCACCGGCAGAGATGACAGAATGGCTGCTGCATTCTCCGATGCAACAGCCATCTGCTTTCTGCTCAGGAAATAGGTTTGGTGAGCCTTGAGTACAAGAACTCACCAAACAACAGAGAATGTCGGTGTTTGACAGCTTCTCAAAGCTGTCAAATGATGACAATTCATCTGTCAAAAATTTTTGACAGGTGAAACGTCATACGCTGACATTCTCTGTCATCGGCTTCCCCTTAATTGGCCTGCTAAACCCACTGGGCGGGCTTAACAAGGTCAATCAAGGGAAAATAGCGTGGGTTGGCCGGACGTCGATGCAAGCGGGACTAAAACCCGACAAGCAGCAGTCCCGCCTCCAACGCGCCCCCATCGGCAAAATCACCCCCCTAATCGACTGGGTAGATGTTAAAGATCTCAAGGCATATCTCTCTCAACCAACTGTTCAATTCATCTTGTTCCTGTTCGTGGAATCATTTTTGATGCAACACATTTGCCTACATAAAAACTGTCACTGCACTTCAAAGTAATTTGCTGTATGTGAAGTGGTTTGCGATGTGCTAAGGCACTATATGAGAACATGTCGGCCTTTCTTCCTTGTTACAAAAGTACACAACTCTACATTTATCCATTTCTCTCGATCACCTCCTGTTACCCTGTTTTTTGTTATAGAATTGCTGGCTAGTGGCAGTTTATGGGCAGATATATTGGCCCCAATATTGACAGGGGCGGGTTTCATATGCGACGGAGAGGGTTGGTGTTTCAGACAGGAAACCCGGAAGTTCTTCCAATCTTGGCTTCCACTCGAGCAGGGAGCACTTCGGAACTGGCTGCAGCTCCAGATAGGGAGCCTGCAGCTGCTACTTGGAGCGTGGGGGGTCCAATCCCGGGGAGGGGGTACGATCCCTGACCCCCTGACCCCGGTGGGTCTTTGTATGGGGGGGTGTGTCTGATGGGGCGGGGAGGTCCAATCCAAGGCAAGAGGGTAAGCTTGGAGGGGCCAGGGGAAGCATTCGTGCTCCTCCTGGCCCACAAACAGTGCAGTAAAGGCACTTACCTTCACCCCGAAGTTATCCTCGCCTCCCTTCAGCTGCCGGGTTTCCCGAGGCCTGGGAAACCCGGCCGGCCAGGGGGGCTGCCAGCCTCATTAAAATACTTAAATGGCCAACCGGCCTCCTGGGAGCAGGTTGGCTGCCCACCCTTGTCCCGACTCCATTCAACCCGTGTTGGCGTAGGGTTTGAGATTTTTAAAATTTTAACATCTCACCCGACCTCAACCTAACCATTTTGGGGGTTAAAATTCACCCCATTAGGTAGAAGACCCCCCTCTGTGACATCCAGAGCCAGTGTTAAGATTTTTTGGGTCCTACCAACAAGATTAGACATGACCCCCCTCCCACCAAGCCTGTAACTATTAGCCACAGAATAAAAGAAAGTAGTTTAATTCAAAAATAAATATATATCTATATTGTTCTTAATTTGGCTCGTTATTGGCACTCTTGCATTGTTTGCAGCAAGGGGGTGCAGGAACAGAGATACCTGGGGGTGTATGCACACAAATCTTGGAAGGTGGCAGGTCAAGTTGTTAAGGCTGTTAAAAAAAGCAGATGGGGTTCTGGGCTTTATAAATAGAGGCATAGGGCTGGATTTTCATTGACCCGTGGAGGCGGGTTTGGAGGCGTGTGGGGGGTTAAAATTGCGAAAACTGGCGGGCGGGCACAAGTCCGCCTCCATCCCGCCTCCACGCAATTTTCATTAAATCGTGTCTGCTGGTCCCGACTCCGTCCTGCCTTTAAGAGGCGGGATAGGCTGTTAAGGCCCTTAACAAGCACTAAATTGGCTCTATAATGCCATTTTGAAAGGCCTTTGTGATTTTAACCCTTGTTCTATGTGAAGCACGCCTGTTCTGAACCACGATTGTGAAACCTGGCAGGAGCACATTTGGATATGGATAGTTCTGGCCGGCTGGCTATGGGGATGCTTATATGGATGGCTATGTGGATGGATAGAGGAGACATATCTGGGAGTGGTGGTGTAAAAATATCTGAGAGCAGACTTAGGGCTGCTGCTTATTTTGCAGGTCCTCTCACAGCAAAGGCCAGGCAGTCTTTGAAGACCTTCAATGCAGCAGCAATGATGACATCATCAAAGGCGACTTTCAGACTGAAAACACTAATTGGTTCATGGGTTCCCACATGCTGGAACTCAATTGCCCAATTAGGTGAAAATTGCATCAATCTCCCACATCCAATTGCAGTCGGGTGGATAACACGAAAAGTGGATGACACGACCCCAACCCGCCCCAGTATCAAAATCCAGCCCATAGAGTACAAAAGCAAGGAAGTTGTGCTAAACCTTTATAAATCATTGCTTAGGCCTCAGCTGGAGTATTGTGTCCAATTCTGGGCACCACACTTTAGGAAGAATATCAAGGCCTTGGAGAGGGTGCAGAGATTTACTAGAATGGTACCAGGGATTAGGGACTTCAGTTATGTGGAGAGACAAGAGAAGATGGGCGTGTTCTCCTTAGAGCAGCGAATGTTAAGGGAAGATTTAATAGAGGTGTTCAAAATTGTGAAGGGTTTTGATAAGATTAAATAAGGAGAAATTGTTTCCACTGGCAGGAGGGTCAATAACCAGAGAACACAGATTTAAAGTTATTGGCAAAAGAACCAGAGGGGAGGTGAGGAGATTTATTTTTACGCAGTGAGTTGTTATGATCTGGAACGCGCTGCCTGAAAGGGTGGTGGAAGCAGATTCAATAGTAACTTTCAAAGGGAATTGGATAAATACTTGAAAAGGAAGAATTTCCAGGGCTGCGGGGAAGAGCAGGGGACTAACTGGATCGCTCTTTCAAAGAGCTGGTAGGGGCACGATGGGCCGAATGGCCTCCTTCTGTGCTGTACGATTCTATGAAGTTCTGTACAAATCGGTTCCATCTCCAGAAATAGAAAACAAATCGTTGGATTAGCAGCCCCATCAGCACCTGAAAGGAAAAAAGAGACAGGTTAGCATTTTGAGCAAAGACTCTTCATCAGAATTGGAAATCGTAAGATAAGTGAGGTATTGTATTGGGCTAAACCAGAGGCTCGCCTATCTCCCAGTCTCCAGCCCTGACGAATGGTTTATATCTGATACATTAACCTGTCTTCTCTCTTTCCAGGTCCTGATTGACCTGCTGCAGATTTCCAGCATTTCCTGTTTTCATTTCAGAAGTGAAGTTTATGCTTTCTTTGAATCTCCACATCTGCAAAAGAGCGTCATGTTTAAATAAAATGTTACAAGACAAACTTCAAATAAATATTTTTGACTAATGAACGCAATCATAAAATGAAGAAAAACACAGAGAACAAGACAAAACTCAGTGGGGTAGATGGTCCAGTCGCTGCCAGGGTGTAAACCTGGTGTTGTGGATCGGTTGTGATAGAAGCTGCAATGGAAATGAAAATCGGGCAGACTCGATGATGCGTGGCTGATCCGCAGCAACAACAACAACAACTTGCATTTATATGGCGCTTTTAATGTAGTAAAACATCCTAATGCATTTCACGGGACCGTTACCAAACACAAGTTTGACACTGAGCCACATAAGGAGATACAGCAAACTCTTGTTTAAACGGCACTTAATCATCCGGAATACTTTAATAACCGGCAAAATAGATAACCGGTAATCTTGCCGAATCCATCCAGCACTCGTTTTGCCGAGTCCGAGTCTCCCGCGGTGGCCGAGTTAGTCGGTGTTTTTATCTTTGTTTGTGTTAAAAATTGCCTTGGTAGGTATACCTCTCTGTTATCCAGAATTGTTCATCAACCGGCACCATCCTGGTCCCATCGGAGCCGGATAATAAAGAGTTTACTGTAATAGGACAAGTGACCAAATGCTTGGTCAAAGAGGTAGGTTTTAAGGGGCGTCTTAAAGGAGGAGAGAGAGGTAGAGGGGCGGAGAGGTTTAGGGAGGGAATTCCAGAGCTTAGGGCCCAGACAACAGAAGGCACGGCCGCCAATGGTGGAGCGATGAAAATCGGGGTTGGGCAAGAGGCCAGAATTGGAAGAGCGCCGAGATCTGGGAGCGTTGTAAGGCTGGAACTTCAGGTTTATGCCCAGGCAGCGAGTTGAAAATTGCTTCATAAGGGATCATTCACAATATCAATAATATTGTGCATTCAAGAGTATGTCGAAGGGCCTCTAAGAAAGATGCAGAGTCTTCAGTAAAATAAAAAGGAAAAACTGCAGATGCTGAAAATCTGAAATAAAAATACAAAATGGTGAAAATACACAGCAGGCTAGGCAGCATCTGTAAAGAGAAAAGACAGTGTCGTGACGTTTTGGTGTGTGTAACCTTCATCAGTGTCAAAGCTACGGCCCAATGAAAGCAGTAGCATACCCACAAGTGTAATGTCTGATCTCTCTCAACAATAGAAACTGTTCCCACTGGCAGGAGGGGTCGGTAACCAGAGGACACAGATTGAAGATAATTGGCAAAATAACCAGAGGGGAGGTGAGGAGAATTTTTTTATACAGCGAGTTGTTGTGATCTGGAATGCACTGCCTGAAAGGGCACTGGAAGTAGACCCGATAGCAACTTTCAAGAAGGAATTGGATAAATACTTGAAAAGGAAAATTCTGCAGGGCTACGGGGAGAAAACAGGGGAGTGGGACTAATTGGATAGCTCGTTCAGATAGATGGGCCGAATGGCCTCCTTCTGTGCTGTAAGATTCTATGGCCGCAATTTCGCCAACCGTGGCGAGTCCGGTGCAGCCGGAGCAGACAACGGCTTCAAACCCCGCTCCCGTCTTCATCCCGCCTCCTCCAGGTGATTTTGCCCTGATTGGGCTTGTTAAGCCCGCCCTGCGAGGTTCCCAGCCAATTAAAAGGAAGCGGGTCTGATGACGTCATCTGATGACACGTCATCAGCCAGTTTCCTTAAAGGGGCCATGTCCACATTCATTTTGACAGTTGTGCTGTCAGTGTTCTGAAGCATTGAGGTGCTGCAAACACTGACAAGCACTGCACAGAGGTGCACGGCTGCACCCAGGCTCTCCCATGACATCTCTTCATATGCTTATGGAGGGAGTCACAGCACACAGGGAGGCTCTCTTCCCTTCCAATGGGCAGAAGACACCTCCTAGGAGACCAGCGCAGCCTGGTTGCACATTGCACAGGAGGGCACAAGCAGAGATGTCGTCAGGAGGACCAGGCTGTAGTGGCGCAAACCTTTCAATGATCTCAGTAGATCACGAAACGTTACTGCAAAGCCACACTCAACCTCATCCTGCTGTGCCACTCATCACATCCCCATCACTCTGCCTTCCCTACCCTACTCCTGCACATCTTTACTCACACCAACTTACCTTGCACCTCCACCCATCCCACTCTATCTACATTATCACTTCCCCATCTCACTAGTCACCCCTCACACTCACCCTCATCCTAGTCCAATCATACCAACTAACAACACACAAGGGTAGGCACTTAGGTGTTTTATGCAATGTTTATGTAAAGTTTCTGTTAATGTAGTGTCAAACATTGAAACCTTTATTTTCACCACTTTGCCTTCTAGGACAGATTTGTGTGCACCTTTGGAAGTGTCTTAGTGAGTTCCAGTGAATGGTGAGACATAACGTCCCCCCCACCCCCGCCCCAAATGTGTGAAAGGAATGGCTTGGGCATTGTAGGGATGCTTTATGTTGCTGGTGAGGAGTGGTGCTAGCCTGGTGCATCATGTGGCAGCCAGGGTGTACAGTGTCAAGTTAAGTAAGTCTGGCCATGGTGAGGCCATCGCTGGCGTCCTGGGCAGCAATGTGGTCGGGTGCTGATGCCCTGTGTCCTGTGCAGCATCAGTTGATTGTGGAAAAGGTTGGTGTTGTTGTTGGTGCTGCTGGTGTTGGGGCTGATCGTGGTGGGATTCTGAGGACCAAGGTGAGATTTTTTTCAAAGGTACCGATGCTGCTGGAATAGATGGCGGCTGAAGTTGAGATGACAGAAGCGATCTGTCAGCGGGAAGAGAGGTTCCTCCAAGGAGGTGACGGTGGATAGAGAGTTTACTCCAAACACTTCCAAACAGCATACAGCTCAAAAGTGTCTTCCAAATCCTGAAGGCTCAAGTTTCTGACATTGAAAGTGAACAGCTGTGAAATGGTAGCTTTTATACCACTTTTGCAGCTGTCACCTATTCACAGCAATGGAGAGTCATAGAGAACCCGACGCACTTACCTGACGCGATCCCCGAGCGACAGGAACCTCGTGGAAAAGTTGGAAAAATGGCTAGAAGGTGGTAAAATGCTGTTCAACTACCTTTAAAGACCCTCTTAACTATCTCAATTGGCTGACCCACCACTTAGTGCCGGGTCTGCAAAGCGCAGGCAGACCCCGCACTTGGGGAAACTGACAGGGAGGCGGGTTCAGAGCGGGATCCCGACCCGCTGTCAATCTTTTAGATTTTGACAGCGGACCCGCCTCCGATCCCGCCCTCTGAGCGCCGGCAAAACTCTGGCCCATGATTCTACAACATGCCCATGTTCCTGATGGTATGTTGAACTGCTGATCCGCAAGGTGTTCCTTATAGATCACAGCACTATGTTCTTTTGGGATCCAAATGCAGACTCTACGTGGCTTTATTCGAACTCATTCAATCCTTGTTTCCTTTCCATGGGACGTTCCTTTGCGCTGCCGATTTGTAGCAAGTGTCAGTAACCTTGGGGCTGAAAATCCTCTTTAATGAAAAATGCGAGATTGCCTGTTTTTTCTCTCTCTCCATAACAGGTGACCTGCTGATGAGAAAATATTACAACAACAACTTGTATTTATATAGCGCCTTTAACATAGTAAAACGTCCCAAGGCGCTTCACAGGAGCGTTATCAAGCAAAATTTGACACCGAGCCACAGATATTAGTGCAGATGACCAAAAGCTTGGTCAAAGAGGTTGGTTTTAAGGAGTGTCTTAAAGGAGGCTTTGATGTAATGCCTCCCTAACAGATTGTATCTCTGCAGACACATTGCTCTCTGTGTATAGCTACTCTACCTGAGGAAGGAGCGAACAGCTCCGAAAGCTTGTAAAATTAAATAAATCTGTTGGACTATAACCTGGTGTTGTGCGACTTCTCATTTTTATATATACTGTGTAATAGATTCCCTCACTGTACCTTTACCTGACGAAGGGGCAGCAGCTCCGAAAGCTCGTAATTTTAAATAAAACTGTTGGACTATAACCTGGTGTTGTGCGACTTCTCATTTTTAAAGGAGGCAGGAGAGGTAGAGAGGCGGAGAGGTTGAGGGAGGTTTCTCAGAAGCCACACATTTCAAACCTCACACCGTGTGCAATGTTCCTCACAAACAATGGACCAAATTCAGAAAAAGGAAAGAAGGCATCATTTTCCAAACACCAGAGCGCTCCAAGTAACACACCTCAGGGCTGGGATGAAGTGGATGAAAAGCTCAAGTTTGGTCCTTGCTGTTTATGACCTTATCTCAAGCCCTCAATGTGCTACTACGTTGAAACACAATCCAGGACTGTGTGTGTTAGCCTATGTACGTAATTTATTGTCTGGAGTAGTTCAATCAAGTAACTGTCTATCAAGCCCTCCTTTATATCACTGAACCACTAAAAAGAGGTGAAAACAAGATGAAACTGTCTCACCAACTCCACAGTATATATTGCTTCAGACCCCCAGTTTATGACAAACATCCGCACTCAAGTGAGATTATTGCCTTCTGATCACTTTGGGCATCCATCATTCCTTCGATGACTTCAAACTGACCTGTACTATAAAGATGGGAGAATGAATGCAACGGGCTATCTGAAGATCACCTGCCTATATCAAGGATATTATGTAAACCTCAATGAAAAACACACTATTTACACTTGATCTTGTATTGGGTGATGACTTGTCTTTGAAGATCAGCTGAAGTTGGACCCATTGGTGATTATTATAGAAAAGCAAAATACTGCAGGTGCTGGAAATCTGAAATAAAAACAGAAAATGCTGGAAATACTCAGCAGGTCAGGCAGCCTCTGTGGAGAGAGAAAAACAGAGTTAACGTTTCAGGTCGCTGACCCTTCATCAGAACTGGAAATAACTGGAGATGGAACAGGTATTTAAGCAAGTGCAGGGGCACTTCCCCCCTTTCCCTGCCCCTGCACTTGCTTAAAAACCTGTTCCATCTCCAGTTTTTTTCCAGTTCTGACGAAGGGTCATCGACCTGAAACGTTGACTCTGTTTCTCTCTCCACAGATGCTGCCTGACCTGCTGAGTATTTCCAGCATTTTCGGTGATTATTATAGATTGGTTTGACAGTGTTCTGTTAATTTTAACAATTCAACTTTGCAGTCCCAATAGTTCTTTCCTCTTGTCTTTTAGCTCTTCCCGGCCCGTTTCCCCACCGTCTCACAACCGGTTAGCCGCAGCTGGGTGGACCTGCTTGGCGCAGAATATCACCAGTGACAGTCAAATAAGGCCCAACCCGGAAAAAGGTTTGGGTCTCCAGTCATAGAATCATAGAATGATACAGCACAGAAGGAGGCCATTCAGCCCATTGTGCCTTTTCCAGCTCTTTGAAGGAGCTATCCAATTCGCCCCATTCCCTTGCTCTTTCCCCATAGCCCTTCAAGTATTTATCCAATTCCCTTTTGAAAGTTATTATTGAATCTGCTTCCATCGCCCTTTCAGGCAGCGCATTCCAGATCATAACAACTCGCTGCGTAAATAATTCTCCTCATCTCCCCTCTGGTTCTTTTGCCAATTACCTTAAATCTGTGTCCTCTGGTTACCGACCATTACGCCAGTGGAAACAGTTTCTCTTTATTTACTCTATCAAAACCCTTCATGATTTTGAACACCTCTATTAATTCTCCCATTAACCTACCCTGCTCTGAGGAGAATAACCCCAGCTCCTCTGTGTCTCTCCACGTAACTGAAGTCCCTCATCCCTGGCACTCTTTTAAATCTCAGTCAACTGGCTTTGGGCGGGCTGTGCGGCCATTCCACCAACTTCATGCCCGTTTTGGGCAGAAGTCTAAAATGCGCCCCTGTTGTGCTTTCAAGAGCTGGTCCTGGCTGCACTGTTATCCCAAAGGGTATTGTTTTGCAACAATCCACAATGAGCTCCTGATTTGAGCTGATTGGATCCAACTTCACTAACAGTTGGCTGACTTGGTGTTTTCCTCTCACCAACAGGAATGCTGTGCTAAACACAAATTGCAGAGTGTAACTTGGTGTTAACACAGGCACAGACTCCACTATTTCCCGAATAGTACTCAGCTGGTGTAAGAATTACCAGCAGCACAACAATTTCCCCCCTCGACCCCAGCCCCTTGCTGTCAAGATGTGGAGATGCCGGTGTTGGACTGGGGTGGACAAATGTGAGAAGTCGCACAACACCAGGTTATAGTCCAACAGCTTTATTTGAAATCACAAGCTTTCGGAGCACTGCCGAAGGAGCAGCGCTCCGAAACCTTGCTGTCAAGGTTTTGCTGCAGAAATGAACATCTCGTGATACAAAATCACCACTGGAAAGCGGAAGACAATTAGGATGGTTTTGTGAATCAATTTTTCCCCCCCTCCTCTTCCAGAGGGACCAGCTCTTGCTGGGTGTCCTGGCACTAGCCACTCTTCACTGCCTGACCCAAGTGGCCCTTATTCATGTGTATACCAAGACCTGGAGGGAGGGAGGGAGGGAGGGAGGGAGGAAGGAAGGAAGGAGTTGTATTTACGTAGTGCCTTTCACTTCACAGCCAATGAATACTTTTGATTTAACATTCTCATCCTTGAGTTCAAATTCCTCCATGGCCTTGCCCCTCCCAACTTCTGTAACCTCCTTCAACCCTACCACCCTCTGAGAACTCTGCGTTCCCCCAACTCCACCCCTCCTGTCCTTTAAGACACTCCTTAAAACCTACCTCTTTGACCAAGCTTTTAATCACCCCTCCTACTATTGTGAAGGAATTCTACCTTATAACCTTTTTAGAAAAATACACTACCTTATGAAAGAATTCTGGCCTTGTTGAGATAAGACAGTGGTTGACCCTGGACAGTACCTTATAAGGAACTCTACCTTATAAATTCTTTAAAACATGACAAACTGGGTTTGGAAATTTAGAAACCTAACAATGAAATAGCTATGAAAGAATTCTGGCTATTGAAACAGGACAAGTTGTTGACCCTGAATAAGTTACCTTATTGAAACAGAAGAATGGTTGGCCCCGAATGGGTAACCTTATTAAAACAGGACAATGGTCAACCCTGGATAAATGATCTTGATTAAACATCTTAAGGATGACACATGAGGTAAGGGACATCTGCCCTTTGCACATATATGGTAAACCCCCAATAACTATTGCTGATGTGGCAGTAAGAATTGCAGAAGTCAACTAAAAGATGAATAGTGATAATTAACTTGGATCAACAGAAACCTTATGAAATACAACTGAAAAAGGATATAAATATTGGAGTCTCGAATGAGATATCAGACTCGCTTTAATCGGGCAAAGCGATTCTCGACTACAGAGGTGGCTCTGTAGTCTTCCACTCTTTGTACCTCGGGGAGCAAAGGTAATTTGATAATTGATGGATATCCTGTACAGAAAATGTTAAGAACTGTAATACTGTAGCGAAGTTAAGATTTAAAAGTAAGTTTCTCTGTTAAAAATAAGATTGTTTTTTTTCTCTTTTTAGAACTGTTAACGTTGCGATTGACTGATTCACCAACTGTAAATTGCATGTCGGTTCTTTTAATAAATCTCTATATATTTTTAGAATTGTCTCACATAAGTCTTCTGTATCAATAACTCGTGAACCCAATCTCTGTACACTCTTTGGTGAAGAGGTACATTTCTGAGGGGAGATCTCCGGACCATTATAATATCCGGGACGTTACAGTCTGGCTAAACTTAATAAAAGTGCTATCTGGAGGACGGTAACATTCTCGGGTTGCTCCTTTCCTTTAGGCAGAGATAGACTGGACCTTTAGACCCAGTTAAGCGTCTTTAGGATTCGGCTACCTCAACCTTGAGTTGAAAGTGAGCATCTGAGAAATACGCCTGATCTGGGATAGTCCCAGAGGGGCTAGGACAAGTAACTATCCTTTCACTGTCTCCTTCTTTGGTTCTGATTGCGCTCCTGTGAAGCGCCTTGAGACGTTTTGCTATTTTAAACGTGCTATATAAATGCATGTTGTTGTTATTTGAAGTCTAGTTATTGTTGTAAGGTAGGAAAACGCAGCAGCCAATTTGCGCACAGAATTATTGATTTGATAATCTGTTTCAGTGATGTTGATTGAGGGATAAATGTTGGCCAAGACACCAGAGGCAGCATAGCCGAGCCTGATCCCGTCCGCACTCCCAATCCACTTTCCAGCATTTGTCAATCAGACTCTTATATTCCTGACTTTACCCCCTCTAGTTGTGAGACACCGGAGCCAGCTGCGGCCCCCAGCTTAGATCATCTAACTCAGCACGGACAAAGGCGTACGTTCCTATGATCTTCTGCTTTGTATGACCGAATGTGAGCGCTGCTATCCTCGAGGCCTAGGCCTTCGGGGGAGCCCGAACCAGTGGATTTACTGAAAACCAATCAAGAGTTGAAGACTTGGGGCAGTGTTTCAAATGATCCTGGAAAAATTTCCACACAAAAATTAAGTCAGAATTAAGCTAGGAAATCAATTAATCAAAATTAAGAAATAAAAGTGCGAGATTCAGAGTTTCAGTAGATGCCTATATCCAGATGAATTGATTGAACCCCCTTTGCTGCGAGAGACGGAAATTCTTCGTAGGGAGGTAGAGATCTTGATAAAGTATTTCTGAGAGAAAATAGATATAATGTGCATGTCGAAAGCAAGATAAGAAAGACAGATAGATAAAGATCAATTGATAGAAAATGACTTGAAGTAATTGAATCTCAAACGTGCACAATTTGAAAAGCTGAAAGCTGACAACTGTGATTGGGGCTGTTTATGTTAATTGGGCAGTTTGAAAGAGAGCGGCTATATCTGTGGTAACCTGTTTTGGCTGAGGATTTTACGGGATATCGAGCAGAAGAAATGGCAGTGACATGATGTGATAATGATGTTCGTAATATTGCTGACTTCATCTGCCACTTCATTTGGAAGAGTTACAGTGATGAAGACCAGGACACAAGAGCTTATGGTGTAGGGGACAGAGTAACATCTCCAGGACAGGCAACATGGCAGTGGGAGAAAGGAGAACCGAAAGTGCTGGAAATCTGAACATGTTGCAAGTGCACAGCGGGTCAATCGTCTGTCTGTTCCCCAGGGTATCTTTGGTCTGACCCGTGCGAATACCCATGATCATGTTTAAGAATGTTTCAGGCGGTAGGCCCATTTCAATATACAAATCGGGCGCCGAGGACCATTTTAGGTTGGAAATGGTCGGAGCCCACGCCATACACACTCCTATCATTTCCATGGGTGGTAGAGCCCAAAGGGGCCCAACCAAGGTAAGTTTGATATTACTTTCTGGGCCGTAGACATCCCAGGATCCCCACCCTCTCCACCGCGATCGCAGCCCGCCTGCCCCCACCCCCCCCCCCCCCCACCCCACCTCCCCCCTACACTTACCTTGATGGGGGCCCAATATTACATAGAATTGCATCGGATATACAGCACAGAATCAGGCCATTCAGCCCAACCAGTTCATGCCACCATTTACGCTCCACTCGAGCCTCCTCCCGTCTTTCCTCATCTAACTCTATCAGCATAACCCTCTATTCCCTTTCTCCCTCATGTGCTTATCTAGCTTCTCCTTAACTGCATCTGTACTATTTGCTTCAACCACTCCCTGTGGTAGCAAGTTTCACATTCTGATCACTCTTTGGGTAAAGAAGTTTCTTCTGAATACACTATTGGATTTCTTGGTGACTATCTTATATTGATGGCCTCTAGTTTTGCTCTTCCCAACAAGTGGAAAAACTCTCTCTGTGTCTACTCTATCAAAACCTTGTATAATTTTAATGACCTCTATTAGGCCACCCCTCACCCTTCTCTTTTCAAGAGAAAAGAGACCCAGCCTGTTCATCCTTTCCTGATAGGTCTAACCCAGCAGTTCTGGTATCATCCTTGTAAATCTTTTTTGCACCCTCTCCAGTGCCTCTATATGCTTTTTATAATATGGCGACCAGAAGTGCACAGAATTGGTCAGCATTAATCCAGAGAGCTGCATCAGGATGCTCGTTTGGCGCCCCGTAGCTCACCGGCCCGATGTAAGTGACGGCTGTGCCTCAAAATCGCGGCCGGTTCTTGGCCACAGGTACTGGTGTGTCCCGTTGGACAGTTGTCCAAAAGTCAAAATCGACCCCACTCTGTTCTTCCTACTGCTCCTTAGGAGTAACAGCTAACCTCAAGTAACTTCCTCAAACAGCGAGGCTGAGATCAGGCACGCACTGTGTATGGTCTTATGTTGGAGAGGGGGGCATTTTTCTCCAATCATTAAGGTGAATGTTGTTAGTCCTCAGGCATGGAGCACTTGCTTGATGACCTACATTGGCTCCCGGTTCCCGAACACCTCGATTTTAAAATTCTCATCCTTGTTTTCAAATCCTTCCATGGCCTCGCCCCTCCCTATCTCTGTAACTTTCTCCAGCCCTACAACCCTCCGAGATCTCTGCACTCCTCCAATTCTGGCCTCTTGTACAACCCCAACTCCCTTCGCCCCACCATTGGCGGCTGTGCCTTCAGCTGCCTAGGCCCTAAGCTCTGTATTCCCTCCCTAAACTTCTCTGCCTCTCTCTCTCTCCTCCTTTTAGAAACTCTTTAAAACCTACCTCTATAACCAAGCTTTTGGTCACCTGTCCTAATGTCTCCTTCGTTGGCTCAGTGCCAATTCTTTGTCTGATTACGCTCCTGTGAAGCACCTTGGGATGTTTTACTACCTTAAAGGCGCTATATAAATGCAAGTTTTTGCTGTTGTTTTGGGAGCCAGTTTCAAAATAATGGGGGAGAAATTGGTTACCTTTGGTTATCTCTGGGGGGGTGAGAACGGGGCACTAACCACTTACCGCCCGGGCGCGGGGAGAATATCGGCACACGGTAAATTTGGTGGGAGGTTTGCAGCGGCGGTATGGCATTGCGCCCCGATTTCCTTCGCCCGGAGATCGTGACGTCATTATCCTGCGCATCGCCCCGGTTGCGCCCCGGACCCGAACTTCAGTTTCGCCCCCTGCAGCGCCACCGGGCGACAACACCGACAGCTGCAGGAGGCGTTCATCGGGGAGGCCGGGCACTTCGGGGGCAATACTTAAAGGTGAGGTGGCCGAGGTAGGTGAAAATAATAATCAAATGCTCGTTCTCTGTTTTTTTTTTTCCCCCCAGCGCTCGATCGGCCCGGCACTCTGCTGCAGTGCATCGGGCTGATCGAGCCAGATCGTGGCTGCCGTCGGGGACCAGGTAAGTTGCTTCCCTTGCAGAGCCTGCAGCGATGGCCCTTCCCTTTAAGGGAGGGAAGGAGCCTTCCAACATAGCAGCGTTGCACGGCCCATTGTGGAGCGCTGCACACCTACTGCCCCGCCTGCTGCCTGTTGTGCTCCAGGAAGGAAGTGGAGCGTTTGATTTAGCGCTCCACTTCCTTCCTGGAGCGTAAACACCGAATTTTTTTTAAAGTTGAGAAACATTAGCGCCTGGCGTTAATTTTTTCAACTTTTAAAATTAGCGCCCCAAACAGGGCGAGAATGAATTTCTCCCCCCTAATTTTTCCGGGTCAGATTTAGCAGAAATCAGATGCAAAGCAAAGGTCCTTCAACCTTGTCCCGTGAATGTACCTTCATCCCATCCTTAGAGAAGTGCCCCCTAGTACAGCAGTGTGACAATTCCCACACAAGTGAGATTCCCAGGTAGGAACAGTGCTGTGCATCCACACCCATTAGGAAGTGGGTTGACATTGCCCAAAGCTATGGACTAGAAATAGTGGCAGAGGGTAAATTTCAAACACCTGCACTCCCAGAGCTGCAAAGCTGAGAGAAGCAGGAGACTCTTGTTGCATCAGTCTGTACTGGATTTCCACGAAGATCGCATGGATGAAACGACACTGTACTAATTACCAAACCAGAGGCAGCAGGGCAGGTAATGAAATCATAGCTGCTGACGTTTTATTTGTTGCTGATGAAAATGCACTGTAACCCTTAACAACCTCAGTAAATAAGCTTCTATGTCATGAAACACAGAAAGTAGAAATAAATAGACTTTTTTTTTCAAAAATAGACTTTTCCTTGGAAGATTTCCTCTGAGGACAAATTGAGCTGTCCTGTACTGGAAGGAAGCATGGGTTGGGGATCGGGCTACAGCACTCTAGCCCTGATTCCCTGACCGGTGCAGCACCAGGACTGCCGGAGTCTTGAATTTACCCTCTGGCCACTCTTTCTAGCAAAGCTAGAAAAACAATCTGAATGATTGAATTGACCATTTCAGTAGAAATAGCAGTCACAGGAAACCTCCCCGCTGCATTTAAGATACATCCGGGAATCTCCTCGGATCTTCTCCCGCTCCGTGCGACGCAACTTCAGCGGAAGCCTCGTTTATGCACGTTAACGGGGCTCGTGCTGAAGTGACAGCAGTGGACTGGGAGAAGCCCCGAGGAAATTTCCCGGCGATAGTGACTGGAGGAAATCTTCCCTATTGGTGTCCAGTTAAATCTTCATAAAGACGGATTGCCTGGACCATAGGAGCAGGAGGAGGCCATTCAGCCCCTTGAGCCTGCTCTTGCATTCAAGTAGACCATCTGTATCTCAACCCCATTTACCCGCCTTAGCTCCATATCCCTTGACAAAAATCTATCAACTTCAGTCTTGAAAATTTCAATTGACCCAGCATCCACAGCCTTTTGGCAGAGAGTTCCAGATTTCCAATACCCTTTCTGTGAAGAAGTGCTTCCTGATTTCACTCCTGAATGGCCTGGCTCTAATTTTAAGATTATGTCCCCTGGCTCTAGATTTCCCCACCAGAGGAAATAGTTCCTCTTTCTCCACCCTACTGAATTCTTTTATCATTTTAAACACCTCGAGTAGATCACCCCCTCAATCTTCTATACTCAACCAAAACTCGATAAGTGGCTAGTCTAAGGTTGAACCCACGAGATCAACCAGGTCTGCATGTTGAACACTTTGCGACACCAACAGACTGCATTACCAAGCCTCCCCTCTAGGCATCATATGTGACTCTCTTTTCGTAAATGTAAGCATCTGACGAACATGAAGACTTACATACAATCATTGAACCATTTGCTAATTGTCATTGAGAATACCTCACCATTCCTTTCTCTGGGCCTTGCATCCAGTCAAAATCCAAAATATTCAACATTTTTTGGTTGTATAATTTCCTTCAATGTATTCTGATCAGTTTCATTTTAAAGTTAATAGTTAGTATTCACTGACCAGGCCCCACTACAATCTCAGCCCCAAGCTAAAGAGAGCTGTGTGATTGAATCTAAATTTATGACCCAGGTCGGAAATTGACAAATAAAACACTAAAAGGGAGCGCTGTCTCTTAGAATAAAGGAAAGCAAAGCACCACAAGGTTACAGAGGGAGAAAAAAAAAGTCCCTCTCTTTAATTTGGATATTATCCTGCTCTGAATTCGCCTCATTCTAGTTATTGGCACGGTGTACAATCCCATTATAATCACATTGTAAGGTTGATTCCAGCATGAAGCCCCTCGCATGGTTACGTCTGAGGTAGGAGATTGTTTGGAGCTATCCTGGGTAAATTGACTGAAAAGGTATAAAGGGAGAGATAACGCACTCTATGGATGGCTGAGCCCAGACTTCAGGCATTGATTAGACGATATCTCCTTATTCTTGCCCAAGGCAAACATTTCTCTTTTACACATTACAACACTCCAGTATTGCTTTTCCTGGCTCCGTCACAGGTTCTGGTGTGTATTAAAATCCACAAAAGGCTCGTTGTCCCAGATTGCGTTCTCATAATTATCTCGTCCTTGTTTATGACCATGAAAACTCCTTCAGAATTTAAAGTCATGTCCCATGGATTTAATGGTTCAGACCCCAGGTGTCGAGTGCAATCTGCACTCCTTTCACTGCTGCGTGGCTAGTGTGGCACTTTCGATTATAATAGATTTGGAAAAGCTTCAATTGCTGAGTCTTTCTTGGTTGTGTCCATGCGGTGGGTTAAACGTTGTATTTTCACCTCTGAGTGAGAGTGTATTCCAGCCTAGATCAACGGAACGAAGGGCTCTTCTCTCCACACTGGCTGTAACAAGACAAAGCAAAGTAAACTTACTGGGGACGGTAGCATAGTGGTTATGTTACTGGACTGCTAATCCAGAGACCTGGACTAATGATCCGGAGACGCGAGTTCATAATCCCATCACGGCAAAAAATAAAATAAAAATCTGGAATGAAAAGCTAGTATCAGTAATGGTGACCATGAAACTATCGGGTTGTCGTAAAAACCCATCTGGTTCACTAATGTCCTTTAGGGAAGGAAATCTGCCGTCCTTACCTGGTCTGGGCCTATATGTGACTCCAGACCCACAGCAATGTGGTTGACTCTTAACTGCCCTCTGAAATGGCCTAGCAAGTCACTCAGTTGTAAAAATCGCTACGAAAAAACAATAAGAATGAAACCGGACGGACAACCCGGCAGCGACCTCGGCATCGGCTACGGACACGACAACGGCACACCCAGCCCAGTCGACCCTGCAAAGTCCTCCTCACCAACATCCTTCATCGTCACTGGGTCAAAATCCTGGAACTCCGTCCCTAATAGCACTGTGGGAGTACCTTCACCACACGGACTGCAGCGGTTCAAGAAGGCGGCTCACCACCACCTTCTCAAGGGCTACTAGGGATGAGCAATAAATGCTGGCCTTGCCAGCAACGCCCACATCCCATGAACGAATAAAAAAAAAATTAAGATCATTTTATGCTGGAAGGAGTCAGGCAAGGGGGAGCTATAGAATAAAGAGAGTGAACTTGGAACCTATAGAATGTAGGTACAGTCGAGAAGCTATGAAATATCATGGGCACTGAGGGCAGGAAGGCCCATAAGAGGATGCTATAGGAAGGAGGTGGCAGAGGCAGTCAGTGCAACCTCCACCACCACAAGAACTGCCACAAAGCGTCGAAAAAGTTTCAAGGACCTCACAAAGGTAACAAAGGTAAGTCATTCAGTATATCTCCCCTCTGACGGCCACCAGAGTGGCACTTCCAGAGAGAAGCCACTGCCACTCCCAGATCCGCCATTCCTGTCAATTCCTCACCAGCTCCATCATGGCATCTTACCTGCGCAAGCACCAGCAACAGCTCAGACACACCCACTCACGAGGAGTCACTTAGTGAGTCAGAAGGGTTGTTGTCAGCAGATGAAGCACTGAGCATTAGTGAGAATGGGGGCCTGGGAGTGGGAAAAAAGGGAGAGGAGAGGACTGTTTTTTCCCAACTGTCTGTGGAAGCCTCACTGACGTCATCAGCTGTGAGTGGAGGTGAGAGCCCTGGTCACCAACAAACCCCACCCTGATAAATGGCCTTGAAGCCTGGAATGATGGGTTGTCACGTGATTAAAATGCGAGGGCAGCATGTGATTACGATCAGGTGATTAGCATTGCACACTAGCTGCACATTGATGGAAGCCTTTTCTGTTCATAACATAGAGAGAGGGTTTTCAGAGGAGGCTGTGAAGGGCACGAGTTCCATTAATTGCTGCCTGCACCTGTGCAATGCCACCCAGGCAATAGACTGGATAACTCTCTCTCTCTTTGCTTCTCTGCTTCCACCAGGAAGGAAATGAATTGTGCAGTCCTCGTGAATAGAGTATTAGTGACCTTCTTGATGCTGCTAGCTGGGTAATATGACACAGGTCAGCAGGTTAAACCCAATCGGTCTTCGTTTGCCACCTAACCACTTTTGCCATCTCCCAAGTCCAGGGCCAGCCAGCCCAATAATTTTCATGTTACCAGCTAAATGATAGGCCACCTTCTTCATCAGTAAGGAAATGAGGATAAAGGCGCAGCCGGTTAGGGCACGACAGGAAGTGAAAGTGCAGAATACAGAACCACTTTGCAGCTTGGACACCACAATGTGCTTTCTTTAGTTTCAGGGTAAAAGACCTGGAGCCATACACAATTAAAAATAACTTTTTATTTAATAAGACTTTGATTAAGGAAAGCTAAGTAATTAATATTTATATTTTTACATAACAAAAATAAAACGTTCGTGGTTATTATGACCACCTCTGGTAGAAAAGTGTATTCGAAGTAGGACTTCTTCACTGCGATGATTTTCTGTGGAATCTTTCGAGAGAGGAGCAGCCACGATGGAACTTGAAGTTTCCTCAAAAACAATGTCGCGCTGGCTCCAGAAGACTTAAAGAAGGCTTGATTGGCAACATCTTTGAGTTGTGCAGAGGGTGGCAGGTGGCTGACTAGTGTAATCAGCAGATGATGGATGACAGAGCCAACCTGCTCGAGTAACTGTGCCAAGCCAACTTGGACTGTGTGATGCAAGGAAGTAATGTCACCGCGCAGCCTATTGAAGGGCAGCCTATGGAGGATCAGAAACTTTTCCAGTGCTCTGAGCCATTCCCTGTCTCCTATTACCTCGAGCTGTGGAGGTGGGATCGAGATGACCCAAGTGTCCTTTCACATATTTTCTAGGTGTGAGGAAGAACAATCTCACCCTTTTGTGAAGTGGATTCTGCAAGTGAAATGTTGTCCTCTGGGCTTTATCGTTTGCCAGCCGTGCGACGATTCTCAGATGATGGCTGGCACATCCCTCTGCTACTTGTATCTGACCCCTCCCATTCATCTGCTTTGTCTTCCTACTGCTGCTGTTGCTCACAGGTGATGGTGAAGCTTTCTTCAGATGAATAAGCCTGTTTTGGGAGATAGATGAATATCTGCAGAAAGTCTGACTTATGAATATGTAACTTTAGACCCGACATGGATACTGCACACCTGTAAGCGTGTAAGCACTTCACATACGGTGAATTACTTTGATACAGCGTGACTGTTTGTATGTAAGCAAAAGCAGCAGCATACAAAGGCTAGCACCTCTGGCAATGCAGTATTCCCTCAGTATTGCACAAGAGTGTCAGCCTCCGAGATTACGCGCTCAGGTTCTGCAAGGTTGTGAACTATTTGACCCAGAGCTGAGAGTGCTAGCGGCTGAGCCAAGCTGACGCACGGGTTTGCTGGCTAAGCTTTAGAGGTCGCATAAAATGGACAGTTTTCTAAATGCGTGCTCTGAAGGATGGAAACTTGTGGGGGAAAACGTGCCTTCGAGTTCGTGATACGTACTCCCTGCAGGCAAGGCTCCACGCTGGGTGTGTGCATTTTTAAAAACCCGCTGTGGTTTTACATTGTTTTCATTTGTTATTGCTGGTCACATTATGACATGTCTTTGATATTTTGGCACAGTGAATCACGTGACGTAGTGTAGAATACAAAACTTACCTGCATCACAGGATGAATTGTCCTCTTCAGGAGGGAGAAAACTCTGCACCGAACTGTTTCACCTGAAGTAAGGTTGCCTACCCTGCGGTGTCTCATCGTATAAAAGGATTAATAGTTGAAGCTGTCCATGAATTTTCAGCAGCATCCAAGCAAATCTCAGATTTCCCCTCCTGCCCATCTCCACATTATGCTGGTTCAGTTTGGGCTTCGCCAAATATTAACCCTACGCTGAATAAATAGTCGGCCCTGCAAAGTGCTGCTCACTAGCATCTGGGGACTGGTGCTTAACTTGAGAGCGCTGCCCAGCCCTAGTTACTCTTGAGAAGGTGGGGGGCCTTCTTCTTGAACCGCTGCAGTCTGTGTGGTGCAGGTGCTCCCACAATGGTGTTAGGTAGGGAGTTCCTGGATTTTTAAGCCAACGTCAATGAAGGAACGGCAATATATGTCCAAGTTGGGATGGTGTGTGACTTGATGGGGAACTTGGAAGCAAAAGCAGCAGCTTTTGGAGGTGTTCCCATGCACCTGCTGCCCTTGTCCTTTCTAGGTGGTAGAGGTCGCAGGTTTGGGAGGTGCTGCCAAAGAAGCCTTGGCAATTTGCTGCAGTACATCCTGCAGATAGTACACACTGCTGCCACTGTACGCTGAGGGTGGAGGGAGTGATTGTTTAAGCTGGGGTGCCGATCAAACGGATTGTTTTGTCCTGGATAGTGTCGAGCTTCTTGAGTGTTGTTGGAGCTGCACTCATCCAGGCAAGTCGAGAGTACTCCATCACACTCCTGACTTGTGCCTTGTAGGTGGTAGAGAGGCTTTGAGGAGTCAGGAGGTGAGACACTCGCCGCAGAATACCCAGCCTCTGGCCTGCTCTAGTAGCCATGGCATTTATGCAGCTAGTCCAGTTGAGTTTCTGGTCAATGGTGACCGCAGGATGTTGATGGTGGGGGACTCGGCGAAGCCACTGAATGTCAATGGGAGGTGGTTATGCTCTCTTTTTCAAAATGGTCATTGCCTGGTACTTGTGTGTCCCTGTCTCCCTAATCCAGTGTAGTCCGTAACTGCAACAGCCAGAGAGGCAGAGATACCTCTCACTTTCTTAGTTAGTTAGAGGGAAGCTGAGAGTCTCCTGGCTGAGATATGAACACGTATAGCCTGTAAGACAAAGTTAGAACCAGTTAGCTCAGTGACTGCTAACTTGTGAGTG
This sequence comes from Squalus acanthias, assembly GCA_030390025.1. NCBI lineage: Eukaryota > Metazoa > Chordata > Chondrichthyes > Squaliformes > Squalidae > Squalus > Squalus acanthias. Next base: position 128,546,002 of record CM059434.1, read on the forward strand.
AGTTTAGTCGGTAACAGGCAGAGTCGTGTATTTTATTATTTTGATATTACGGGAAGCAGTAGAAAATAGATCTATTTCACCAGAAGGCTGTCTTCTGTTCATTCATGCAAAATGAACCAGTTTGTTGCTTCACAATCAGCCTCGTCTCCTTTGACTGCTTTTCAGTCTGACTTCCAAAAAAGGTAAGAGAATGCACAGGTGGTACGTGCAAGATCAGAGAATCCAGTACACGTAAGGGAAGGTCTTATTTTTATAATCCCTGGGTCACTCTACTGTTTAACTAGGCAGTGACATAAAAGGTGCTCTCTCTATCTAGGGTCCGCCAATGGGAGTGACCAGTGATGCTCAATATCTAGCATAGACCTGTATTTTCAGGCCAGAAGATGGTTTTTGTAATTAGTTTCAGCTCTATGCTGCTTCTGTAACAAAACAATCTGCCTGCTGCTAACTTAGAATGTGGTGTGATGTAACAGAAGTATTCGTTTGATTCAAGTTGCCTTGCTTTTTTGTCTCCAATGTTTGGCCTGCAGGATCAGGCCTCATGGTGTGCATTATTGAGAATCGTGTCCAGCATGGTGAATCTGAGTGACATACAGCGTGACATGAGGTCCAGCGACACACAGTCAGCAGTGGGAGCTTGATCATCAGTGTCTGTGTACAGACCAGGCCTCCAAACTTGACCCTTCACAAACTATCCTCATGACTCACCCGAAGTATAATAAAGATTAATATATACTGTAACGAGCTGAAGCAGGCCCAGGACCCAATGGTCAATTAGCCATGCAGACCAGTACTTAATGGTTAAAACAAGTCAGGTTTATTCACCCATGGATGTTGGGTCTTTAAATGCAGCAATGAACCAAACAGTAACAGGGATAACTTCCCAGCCTACCCCTTCTCACTCTCAGTTCCTTCCTCTCCAAACTCTTCTTCCCAAATTAACTAATTCCCTGCCTTTTATCCTAACAGGCTGGGAGTCACTCTTTCACTCTGTTATAATATTAATATTAAGTATTTTTGAAAAACTGAATTATAAAAAGCACGCTAAAGATTCATACCCGCAAAGAGCCGCAATGCATTGTGGGACATGATGTTACTGCAATGCATTGTGGGAATGATGTTACTGCATTGCATTGTGGGACATGATGTTACTACAATGCATTGTGGGAATGATTTTACTGCAATTCATTGTGGGACATGAAGTTACTACAATGCACTGCAGGACATGATGTTACTGCAATGCATTGTGGGACATGAAGTTACTGCAATTCATTGTGGGACATGATGTTACTACAATGCATTGTGGGACATGATGTTACTGCAATGCATTGTGGGACGTGATGTTACTGCAATGCATTGTGTGACATGATGTTACTGCAATGCATTGTGGGACATGAAGTTACTACAATGCACTGTAGGACATGATGTTACTACAATGCATTGTGGGACATGAAGTTACTGCAATTCATTGTGGGACATGATGTTACTACAATGCATTGTGGGACATGATGTTACTGCAATTCATTGTGGGACATGATGTTACTACAATGCATTGTGGGAATGATTTTACTGCAATTCATTGTGGGACATGATGTTACTACAATGCATTGTGGGAATGATGTTACTGCAATGCATTGTGGGAATGATGTTACTGCAATGCATTGTGGGACATGATGTTACTACAATGCACTGTAGGACATGATGTTACTGCAATGCATTGTGGGACATGAAGTTACTGCAATGCATTGTGGGAAATTATGTTACTGCAATGCATTGTGGGAATGATGTTACTGCAGTGCATTGTGGGACATGATGTTACTACAATGCACTGTAGGACATGATGTTACTGCAATGCATTGTGGGACATGAAGTTACTGCAATGCATTGTGGGAAATTATGTTACTGCAACGCATTGTGGGACATGATGTTCCTGCAATGCATTGTGGGACATGATGTTACTGCAGTGCATTATGGGAATTGTGTTACTGCAGTGCATTGTGGGACGTGATGTTACTGCAATGCATTGTGTGACATGATGTTACTGCAATGCATTGTGGGACATGGTGTTACTGCAATGCATTGTGGGACATGATGTTACTGCAATGCCTTGTGGAACATAATGGTCCTGCAATGCATTATGGGACATGATGTTACTGCAATGCATTGAGGGAATGATGTTACTGCAATGCATTGTGGGATGTTATGTTACTGCAGTGCATTGTGGGCGTGATGTTACTGCAGTGCATTGTGGGACGTGATGTTACTGCAGTGCATTGAGGGAATTATGTTACTGCAATGCATTGTGGGATGTTATGTTACTGCAGTGCATTGTGGGCGTGATGTTACTGCAGTGCATTATGGGCGTGATGTTACTGCAATGCATTGTGGGATGTTATGTTACTGCAGTGCATTGTGGGTGTGATGTTACTGCAATGCATTGTGGGACATGATGTTGCGCGGACCTGAGCGGGAGCGGTGGCAGCATAAAGGGCGCTGAGAGGAGTCTTAAAAAAAACAAGGAGTGACGTCACAGGAGAGCAGGTAGGTGATTGGCTGGTGAGTATTACAGCTCTTTTGCTCTCCAGGTTGGGTAAGTGGATTAAATTCAGAAATGGGAGAGAATTAACCACTATAACCAACTAAATCAACTAATGGGAGAGTGTTAACCACTATAACTTCAACTAAATCAACTAATGGGAGAGTGTTAACCACTATAACTTCAACTAAATCAACTAATGGGAGAGTGTTAACCACTATAACTTCAACTAAATCAACTAATGGGAGAGTGTTAACCACTATAACTTCAACTAAATCAACTAATGGGAGAGTGTTAACCACTATAACTTCAACTAAATCAACTAATGGGAGAGTGTTAACCACTATAACTTCAACTAAATCAACTAATGGGAGAGTGTTAACCACTATAACTTCAACTAAATCAACTAATGGGAGAGTGTTAACCACTATAACTTCAACTAAATCAACTAATGGGAGAGTGTTAACCACTATAACTTCAACTAAATCAACTAATGGGAGAGTGTTAACCACTATAACTTCAACTAAATCAACTAATGGGAGAGTGTTAACCACTATAACTTCAACTAAATCAACTAATGGGAGAGTGTTAACCACTATAACTTCAACTAAATCAACTAATGGGAGAGTGTTAACCACTATAACTTCAACTAAATCAACTAATGGGAGAGTGTTAACCACTATAACTTCAACTAAATCAACTAATGGGAGAGTGTTAACCACTATAACTTCAACTAAATCAACTAATGGGAGAGTGTTAACCACTATAACTTCAACTAAATCAACTAATGGGAGAGTGTTAACCACTATAACTTCAACTAAATCAACTAATGGGAGAGTGTTAACCACTATAACTTCAACTAAATCAACTAATGGGAGAGTGTTAACCACTATAACTTCAACTAAATCAACTAATGGGAGAGTGTTAACCACTATAACTTCAACTAAATCAACTAATGGGAGAGTGTTAACCACTATAACTTCAACTAAATCAACTAATGGGAGAGTGTTAACCACTATAACTTCAACTAAATCAACTAATGGGAGAGTATTAACCACTATAACTTCAACTAAATCAACTAATGGGAGATTATTAACCACTATAACTTCAACTAAATCAACTAATCGGAGAGTATTAACCACTATAACTTCAACTAAATCAACTAATGGGAGATTATTAACCACTATAACTTCAACTAAATCAACTAATGGGAGAGTATTAACTACTATAACTTCAACTAAATCAACTAATGGGAGAGTATTAACTACTATAACTTCAACTAAATCAACTAATTAAAACCAAAATTAAAAGTAAAAATAATCGTTTGAAGGAGGCGGAGTATAAATCGAGCAGGAGGCCCAGAGAGAGTGTAGACTGGAGCAGCGGAGGCAGCGAGGAGGGGGAGAACCTCCCGCGAAAACAACAACAGCAAAACCGCTAAAGTCACTTCACAACCAGGGAAGGAGCTGATTGGTGAGTAGCTGGTAAGTGCTTCTATTTAATAGTCTATTAAGTAAAGGCATTGCAGGGCAACTCAGTCCCATGGAATGCACATCCTGTGCCATGTGGGGACTCCAGGACACTTCCTGTTTCCTGGACAACCACATGTGCAGGAAGTGTCGTCAGCTGGAGGAGCTCGAGCTCCGGGTTTTGGAGCTTGAGCAGCAGCTGGCGTCACTGGGGTGCAGCCGTGAGGCTGAGAGCTTCTGGTGAGAGCGATAGTTCCTCTGGGGTCTGCACCACCACAGGTGGCTAAGCTGTTCTGGAGGGGAGGAAGAAGAGTGGGAAAGCAATAGTGGTAGGGGATTCGATAGTTAGGGGAGCAGACAGGCATTTCAGCAGTCGCAGATGTGACTCCAGGATGGTATGTTGCCTCCCTGGTGCCAGGGTCAAGGATGTCACCGAGCGGCTGCAGAACATTCTCAGGCAGTCATGGTCCATATCGGTACCAACAACATAGGCAGAAAGAGGGATGAGGTCCTTCAGGCAGATTTCAGGGAGCTAGGAAAGAGATTAAAAGGCAGGACCGCAAAGGTAGTAATCTCCGGATTACTCCCAGTGCCATGCGCTAGTGAGTATAGAAATAGGAGGATAGCGCAAATGAATGTGTGGCTGGAGAGATGGTGCAGGAGGGAGGGCTTTAGATTCCTGGGGCATTGGGACCAGTTCTGGGGGAGGTGGGACCTGTACAGGCCGGACGGGTTGCACCTCAACAGGGCCGGAACCAATATCTTCGCAGGGAGGATTAGTTGTGCTGTTGGGGAGGGTTTAAACTAATTTGGCAGGGGGATGGGCATCAGGATGTAACATTAGAAAGGGGAAATAAAGTGCTCAAAGGATTGGGAGAGGCAGAGAGCACTAAAGTAAGAAATAGTAAGGTATTAGGGGGTCAAACTAAGAGAGAATACAGGATTGTCTAACATGGGTTTACAGAGCATGTATGTGAATGCACGAAGCGTAGTAAACAAGGTAAGTGAGCTGCAGGCACAAATAGCCACATGGGAATATGATGTTGTGGCAATAACTGAGGCCTGGCTCAAAAAAGGGCAGGATTGGGTATTAAATATTCCTGGTTATAAAGTGTTCAAGAAAGATAGGGAAGGAAAGATAGGAGGTGGTGTGGCAGTATTGGTCAAGGAGAATGTTACAGTGCTGGAGAGAGAGGATGTCCTGGAGAGGTCAAAGACAGAATCTATATGGCTAGAGTTAAGAAATAATAGAGGTGCCATTAAACTACTAGTGGGAAAGATATGGAGGAGCAAATTTGCAGAGAAATTACAGAGAGGTGCAAGAACTATAGAGTAGTAATAATGGGGGACTTCAACTATCCTAATATAGACTGGGATCGTAATAGTGTTAAGGGCAGAGAAGGGGAAGAATTTCTGAAGGGTGTTCAGGAGAACTTTCTTGATCAGTATGTTTCTGGCCCAACGAGGGAGGAAGCATTGCTGTATCTGGTTCTGGGGAATGAGGTGGGTCAAGTGGAGCAAGTGTCAGTAGGTGAACATTTAGGGAACAGTGATCATAATATCATAAGGTTTAGATTAGCTATGGAAAAGGACAGGGAGCAATCTAGAGTAAAAATGTTTAACTGGAAGAAAGCCAATTTCAGTGGGATGAGAACGGATCTGGCCCGGGTAAACTGGAATCAAAGATTGGCAGGCAAAACTTTAATGGAACAATGGGCTGCCTTTAAAGAGGAAATAGTTCAGGTACAGTTGAGGTACATTCCCACTAGGGGGAAAAGCAGGGCAACTAAAGTCAGAGCTCCCTGGATGACGAAAGCGATAGAGAATATGATGAAGCAGAAAAAGAGTGTGTATGACAGATGTCAGGTTGCAAATACATCTGAGAATCAGGCTATAGATAGAAAGGTCAGAGGAGAAGTGAAAAAGAAAATAAGAGGGGCAAGGAGAGGGTATGAGACTAGAATGGCAGCCAACATAAAAGGTAATCCAAAAGTCTTCTTTTCTTCTTAGGCAGTCCCTCGGAACCGAGGATGACTTGCTTCCACACTAAAGATGAGTTCTCAGGTGACTGATGAGTCCAATACGGGACCTACAGTCTCTGTCAAAGGTGGGGCAGACAGTGGTTGAAGGGGCGGGTGGGTGGGGTGCTTGGGTTGACGTGCGCTCCTTCCGCTGTTTGCGCTTGGCTTCCGCTTGCTATCGGCAAAGAGACTCGAGGTGTTCGGCGCCTTCCCGAATGCTTCTCCTCCACTTTGAGCGGTCTTGGGCCAGGGATTCCCAGGTGTCGGAGGGGATGTTGCACTTTTTCAAGGAGGCTTTGAGGGTGTCCTTGAAGCGTTTCCTCTGCCCACCTGGGGCTCTCCTGCCGTGTCGGAGCTCCAAGTAGAGCGTTTGTTTTGGGAGTCTCGTATCGGGCATGCGGACGATGTGGCCCGTCCATCGGAGCTGATCGAGCATGGTCAAAGCTTCGATGCTTTGGTCAAAATCTTCTATAGGCATATAAATAGTAAAAGGTTAGTAAGAGGAGGGGTGGGGCAGATTAGGGACCAAAAAGGAGACCTATGCACGGAGGCAGTGGGTATGGCTGAGGTACTAAACAAGTACTTTGCATCTGTCTTCACCAAGGGAGAGAATGCTGCCATATACATAGTAAAGGAGGAGGTAGTGGAGATACTTGATAGGATAAAAATTGATAAAGAGAAGGTATTAGAAAGGCTGGCTGTACTTAAAGTAGATAAATCACCAGGAGCGGATGGGATGCATCCTAGGATGCTAAGGGAATTGAGGGAGGAAATCGCGGAGGCACTGGCCATAATATTCCAATCCTCCTTAGATACGGGGGTGGTGCCAGAGGACTGGAGAATTGCAAATGTTACACCATTGTTCAAAAAAGGGTATAAAGATAAACCCAGCAACTACAGGCCAGTCAGTTTGACCTCAGTAGTGGGGAAGCTTTTAGAAACAGTAATCAGGGACAAAATTAACAGTCACTTGGACAAGTGTGCATTAATTAAGGAAAGCCAGGATGGATTTGTTAAAGGCAAATCATGTTTAACTAACTTGATTGAGTTCTTTGATGAGGTAACAGAGAGGGTTGATGAGGGTAATGCAGTTGACGTAGTGTACATGGATTTCCAAAAGGCGTTCGACAAAGTGCCACATAATAGGCTTGCCAGCAAAGTTGAATCCCATGGAATAAAAGGGACAGTGGCAGCATGGATACGGAATTGGCTAAGTGACAGGAAACAGAGAGTAGTGGTGAACGGTTGTTTTTCGGACTGGAGGAAGGTATACAGTCGTGTTCCCCAGGGGTCAGTTCTAGGACCACTGCTTTTCTTGATACATATTAATGACTTGGACATGCAGATGACACAAAACTTGGAAGTATAATGAACAGTGAGGAGGAGAGTGATAGACTTCAGGAACACAGACAGGCTGGTGGACTGGGCGGACACGTGGCAGATGAAATTTAATGCAGAAAAGTGTGAAGTGATACATTTTAGTAGAAAGAATGAGGAGAGGGCATATAAACTAAATGGTACAATCCTGAAGGGGGTGCACGAACAGAGAGACCTGGGGGTATGTGTGTACAAATCGTTGAAGGTGGCAGGCCAGGTTGAGAAAGCAGTTAAAAAGGCTTACGGGATGCTGGGCTTCATGAATAGAGGTATAGAGTACAAAAGTGTGGAAATTATGATGAATCTGTATAAAACACTGGTTCAGCCACAACTGGAGTACTGTGTCCAATTCTGGGCACCACACTTTAGGAAGGATGTGAAGGCCTCAGAGAGGGTGCAGAAAAGATTTACGAGAATGATTCCAGGAATGAGGGACTTCAGTTACGTTGATAGACTGGTGAAGTTGATTGTTCGCCTTGGAGCATAGAAGATTGAGAGGAGATTTGATAGAGATGTTCAAAATCATGAGGGGTCTGGACAGAGTAGATAGAGGGAAACTGTTCCCATTGGCAGAAGGGTCGAGAACCAGAGGACACAGATTTAAGGTGATTGGCAAAAGAACCAAAGGCGACGTAAGAAAAAACTTTTTTACGCAGCGAGTGGTTAGGATCTGGAATGCGCTGCCTGAAAGGGTGGTGGAGGCAGATTCAATCACAGCTTTCAAAAGGGAGTTGGATAAGTATCTGAAGGAAAGAAATTTGCAGAGCTACGGGGAAAGGGCGGGGGAGTGGGACTAGCTGAAGTGCTCTTGCAGAGAGCTGGCACAGGGCTCGATGGGCCGAATGGCCTCCTTCCGTGCTGGAACCATTCTATGATAATGCATTGTGGGACAGGATATTGCTGCAATGCATTGTGGGACATGCTGTTATTACAATGCATTGTGGGACATGCTGTTACTGCAATGCATTGTGGAACATCAAGTCACTAAAATGCATTGTGGGACATCAAGTCACTAAAATGCATTGTGGGACATGATGTTACTGCAATGCATTGTGGGACATGATGTTACTGCAATGCATTGTGGGACATGATGTTACTGCAATGCATTGTGGGAAAGGATGTTACTGCTGTCTATTGCGGGAAATGATTCAGATGCTCACAAAAATCAAAATGCATTTTTCTCTGAGACGTGCAGTGGACATGCAACAATTAGAAAGTGGGATGAGACTTCCCACTCTCAGCTTGCGTTAGAACTTTACAGCCCACAGAGCGAGGTGACCTTCACGCCGTCAGGGTGAGCTGGATCAAACCAAGACTCCAGAGATGAAAGTATAGTATCTGTACCAGCCAGTGCCCATAACCAATCCCTCTTTTGCACCTGGCTCCTTCACCCAAGCACCTCAATAAGGTAAAATTAAACCAACATTTATTTGTTTATGCAATCAACGGTTTAAAGATAAAATGCAGAAATAAGGTGCGACCGAGAAGCACTGATCAGTTTACAGAGAATGGAAGCATTGACTCTTTCTGGGAGGTGCTACAGGTGTTTCATTTGCCCCCTGATCTATCAGCGAAGTCCTGCCAGGTTCTGTAACCCCCATTGTACATGATTTACTTGGAATAAGCTGTGTCCTGATGTGGATTTTGCCTGGATTTTCAATACGAATAACCTTGGACTTTGTACTGAGGATACACTTAACAGCTCCCAAATCTTTCATATAATTGAAACCCATTACCTATCCTTAGCAATAAATTTGAAGTAATCTCTTTTATTTTTGACCAGAAGCTTTGGCTGTTTTCCCAAGAACTTTGCCACAACACTCCTGATTCGGAAATATCTGACCACCTGACTATTACCTGGAACCACTTTCAGTTTAAATGTGTAAATAGACCTTCCCAGAAAGAGACTTGAAAATCAATGAATGCCTCCTGAAGGAAAATCTATTCCTGACAACAACAAGAACTTTAATACAAAAGAGAACTTTTAATGATGGCTAGAACACTTTTTTTTTCTATTCGTTCCTGGGATGTGGGCGTCGCTGGCAAGGCCAGCATTTATTGCCCACCCCTAGTTGCCCTTGAGAAGGTGGTGATGAGCCACCTTCTTGAACCATTGCAGTCCGTGTGGTGAAGGTACTCCCACAGTGCTGTTAGGGAGGGAGTTCCAGGATTTTGACCCAGCGACAATGAAGGATCGGCAATATATGTCCACGTCAGGATGGTGTGTAACTTGGAGGGAAACTTGGAACTTCTGGTGTTTCCATGCACCTGCTGCCCTTGTCCTTCTAGGTGGAAGAGGTCGTGGGTTTGGGAGGTGCTGCCGAAGAAGCCTTGGTGAGTTGCTGCAGTGCATCTTGTAGATGGTACAAACTGCAGCCACGGTACACCGGTGGTGGAGGGAGTGAATGGTTAAGGTGGTGGATGGGGTGCCGATCAAGCGGGCTGCTTTGTCCTGGATGTTGTCGAGCTTCTTGAGTGTTGTTGGAGCTGCACTCATCCAGGAAAGTGGAGCGTATTCCATCACACTCCTGACTTGTGCCTTGTAGATGGTGGAAAGGCTTTGGGGAGTCAGGAGGTGAGACACTCGCCACAGAATACTCAGCTTCTGACCTGCTCTTGTAGCCACAGTATTTATGTGGCTGATCCAGTTGAGTTTCTGTTCAATGGTGACCCCCAGGATGTTGATGGTGGGGATTCAGCAATGGTAATACCGTTGAATGTCAAGCGGCGGTGGTTAGACTCTCTCTTGTTGGAGATAGTCATTGCCTGGCACTTGTGTGGCGCGAATGTTACCTGCCACTTATCAGCCCAAGCCTGAATGTCGTCCAGGTCTTGCTGCATGCAGGCATGGACTGCTTCATTATCTGAGGAGTTGTGAATGGAAATGAACACTGTGCAATCATAAGCGAACATCCCACTTCTGACCTTATGATGGAGAGAAGGTCATTGATGAAGCAGCTGAAGATGGTTGGGCCTAGGACCCTGCCCTGAGGAACTCCTGCAGCGATGTCCTGGGGTTGAGATGATTGGCTTCCAACCACCACAACCATCTTCCTTTGTGCTAGGTATGACTCCAGCCAGTGGAGAGTTTTCCCCCTGATTCCCAGTAACTTCAATTTTGCTAGGGCTCCTTGATGCTACACTCGGTCAAATGCTGCCTTGATGTCAAGGGCAGTCACTCTCACCTCACCTCTGGAATTCAGCTCTTTTGTCCATGTTTGGACCAAGGCTGTAATGAGGTCGGGAGCCGAGTGATCCTGGTGGAACCCAAACTGAGCATCAGTGAGCAGGTTATTGGTGAGTAAGTGCTGCTTGATAGCACTGTCGATGACACGTTCCATCATTTTGCTGATGATTGAGAGCAGAGTGATGGGCCGGTAATTGGCCGGATTGGATTTGTCCTGCTTTTTCTGGACAGGACATACCCAGGCAGTTTTCCACATTGTCAGATAGATGCCAGTGTTATAGCTGTACTGGAACAGCTTGGCTAGAGGCGCGGCTAGTTCTGGAGCACAAGTCTTCAGCACGACAGCCGGGATGTTGTCGGGGCCCATAGCCTTTGTTGTATCCAGTGCGCTCAGCCTTTTCTTGATATCACGTGGAGTGAATCAAATTGGCCAAAGACTGGCTTCTGTGTAGGTGGGGACCTCAGGAGGATGCCGAAATGGATCATCCACTTTGCACTTCTGGCTGAAGATGGTTGCAAATGCTTCAGCCTTGTCTTTTGCACGCGTGTGCTGGGCTCCGCCATCATTGAGGATGGGGGTGTTCATGGAGCCTCCTCCTCCCGTTAGTTGTTTAATTGTCCACCACCATTCACAACTGGATGTGGCAGGACTGCAGAGCTTTGATATGATCTATTGGTTGTGGGATCGCTTAGCTCTGTCTATAGCATGCTGCTTCCATTGTTTAGCATGCATGTAGTCCTGTGTTGCAGCTTCCCCAAGTTGGCACTGCTCCTGGCATGCTCTTCTACACTCCTCATTGAACCAGGGTTGGTCCCCTGGCTTGATGGTCATGGTAGAGTGAGAGATATGAGGTTACAGATTGTAGTGGAATACAATTCTGCTGCTGCTGATGGCCCACAGTGCCTCATGGATGCCCAGTTTTGAGCTGCTAGATCTGTTCTAAATCTATCCCCTTTAGCACGATGATAGTGCCACACAGCACGATGGAGGGTGTCCTCAGTGTGAAGACGGGACTTCGTCTCCACAATGACTGTGCGGTGGTCACTGCTACCAATGCATAGAAGCATAGAAGATAGGAGCAGGAGTAGGCCATTCGGCCCCTCGAGCCTGCTCCGCCATTTAATGAGATCATGGCTGATCATCCAAATTCAGTACCCTGTCCCTGCTTTCTCCCCATATCCCTTGATCCCTTTAGCCTTAAGAAATATATTTATCTCCTTCTTGAATATATTTAATGAATTGGCCTCAACTGCCTTCTGTGGTAGAGAATTCCACAGGTTCACCACTCTCTGGGTGAAGAAATTCCTCCTCATCTCTGTCCTAAATGGCTTACCCCTTATCCTTAGACTGTGACCTCTGGTTCTGGACTCCCCCGCCATCAGGAACATCCTTCCTGCATCTAGTCTGTCTAGTCCTGTTAGAATTTTATAAGTTTCAATGAGATCCCCTCTCATTCTTCTAAACTTGAGCGAATATAAGCCCAATCGACCCAATCTCTCTTCAAACGTCATTCCTGCCATCCCAGGTATCAGTCTGGTGAATCTTCGCTGCACTCCCTCCGTGGCAAGAACATCCTTCCTCAGATAAGGCGACCAAAACTGCACACAATACTCAAGGTGTGGTCTCACCAAGGCCTTGTACAACCGCAGCAAGACATCCTTGCTCCTGTACTCGAATCCTCTCGTTATGAAGGCCAACATACCATTTGCCTTCTTAACCGCCTGCTGCACCTGCATGCTTACCTTCAGCGACTGGTGCACAAGGACTCCCAGATCTCGTTGCACTTCCCCTTTTCCCAATCTATTGCCGTTCAGATAATAATCTGTCTTCCTGTTTTTGCCACCAAAGTGGATAACCTCGCATTTATCCACATTATACTGCATCTGCCATGCATCTGCCCAATCACCCAACCTGTCCAAATCATACTGGAGTTTCTCTGCATCCTCCTCACAGCACACACGCCCACCCAGCTTTGTGTTGTCTGCAAACTTAGAGATATTACATCTAGTTCCCTCGTCTAGATCATTAATATATATTGTGAATAGCTGGGGTCCTAGCACCGATCCCTGCGGTACCCCACTAGTCACTGCCTGCCACTCGGAAAAAGACCCGTTTATTCCAACTCTTTGCTTCCTGTCTGCCAACCAGTTCTCTATCCAAATCAGTACCTCACCCCCAATCCCATGTGCTTTAACTTTGCACGCTAATCTCTTATGCGGGACCTTATCGAAAGCCTTCTGAAAGTCCAAATACACCACATCCACTGGTTCTCCCTTATCTATTCTACCAGTTACATCCTCAAAAAATTCCAGTAGTTTAGTCAGGCATGCTGTCATGGATAGATGCATCTACGACAGGTAGATTGGTGAGGACAACGTCAAGTAGGTTTTTCCCTCGTGTTGGTTTTCTCACCATCTATTGCAGGCCCAGACTGGCAGCTATGTCCTTCAGGACTCGGCCAGCTCGGTCAGTAGTGGTGCTACTGAGCCACTCTTGGAGATGGACATTGAAGTCCCCCACCCAGAGTACATTCTGTGCCCTTGCTACTCTCAGTGCTTCTTCCAAGTGGTGTTCAACATGTAGGAGTACTGATTCATCAGCTGAGGGAGGGCGGTAGGCGGTAATCAGCAGGAGGTTTTATTCTTATGATTGTTGTTTCTTCTAGCGGTTTGGTACAACTGAGTGACTTGCTAGGCCATTTCAGAGGGCAGTTAAGAGTCAACCACATTGCTGTGGGTCTGGAGTCACATATAGGCCAGACCGGGTAAGGGCGGCAGATTTCCTTCCCTAAAGGACATTAGTGAACCAGATGGGTTTTTACAACAATTCGGTAGTTTTACGGTCACTATTACTGATACTAGCTTTTTATTCCAGATTTATTTAATTAACTGCATTTAAATTCCCCAGCTTCCGTGGTGGGATTTGAACTCACGTCTCTGGATTATTAGTCCAGGCCTCTGGATTACTAGTCAAGTAACATAACCACTATGCGACCGTACCCCTAAAATGCAAGTAGAGAGCAAAGCATATGGAGCAACATTTTTAACAGACATTGCTCAGACACAAAAAAAAAGTAGTGTAACCAAGGACAAATCTGGGGTTGCTACGGGACCAGTGGAGCCGACCAGCACTGTCTTGAGATAAGACCCTCATTAAACTGCAACAAGTGACACGCATTATCGAGTAACCCCAGTAAGCTTTGAACCAACCATGAACGTCAAGGAGAAAAGCCATGCTTGAATGAGCCAATCATTGGTGTGTACACGTGAACGCCACAAGAAGAATCGGAGCGCAAAAATATATAAGAACTGACACAATACCTCGTTTTTTTTTTACTGCAGTCAGCCAGGATAAACGTATCCTGGTCTAACGAAGAGAAGATGTCTAAAGATTTCAACAGACTTCAAGTGATCTTCGGTGTGGCCACCAGGCACTTGAAGACTCCAGGTCAGGTTAAATTGGGTTCTTATTTAATCCGTGTGTTAGTGGTTAAATAAAAGATCTCTGGGAGATAGTGTATCTGTGTGGTTTTACGCTGAAGTGGATTCAGCTCGATGTACCCTACTCTAACACCTAATGTGGGAGGTGTGAAAGTCGTAAATAATTCCCACACTCCTTTCAGTCAGTGCACCTGTAAACCGATCAGTGGCGCCTTATTTCTGCATCTTTATCTTTAAGCCGTTGGTTAGGTGAACAAATGAATGTTGGTTTCATTTGACTTTATTGAGAAGGGGGGCCAGGTGTAACAGAGGGATTGTGAGAGACGGTGAAGGCCAGAGGTGAGGAAAGGAGCGCCTATCATCTGTGAAAACAGCAAATGCTGGAAACGCTCAGCTGGTCAGGCAGCATCTGTGGAGAGAGAGAAACAGAGTCAACGTTGCAGGTCGATGACCTTTCGTCAGAACAGTTCCATCTGCTGCCCGACCTGCTGAGTATTTCCAGCATTTTCTGTTTTTATTTCAGATTTCCAGCATCCGCAGTATTTTGCTTTGGCTTACCTATCAGATTTTTTGGAATTCTCTGTCCCAGAGGGCTGGGAATGCTGAGTCTTTGGAGCAGATTCAAGGCTGAGATCAATAGATTTTTGGACTCCAGGGGAATCAAGTGATATGGAGATCGGGCGGGAAAGTGGAGGTTTTTTTTTATTCGCTTATGGGATGTGGGCGTCGCTGGCAAGGCCAGCATTTATTGCCCATCCCTAATTGCCCTCGAGAAGGTGGTGGTGAGCCTCCTTCTTGAACCACTGCAGTCCGTGTGGTGAAGGTGCTCCCACAGTGCTGTTAGGGAGGGAGTTCCAGGATTTTGACCCAGCGACGATGAAGGATCGGCCGATATACTTCTAAGTCAGGATGGTGTGTGTGACTTGGAGGGGAACTTGGAGGTGGTGGTGTTCCCATGCGCCTGCTGCCCTTGTCCTTCTCGGTGGAAGAGGTGCTGCCGAAGGTCGAAGATCAGCCATGATCTTATTGAATGGCAGAGCAGGCTCGAGGGGCCGGATGGCCTATTCCTGCTCCTAATTCTTATGTTCTTATGACCGGCTCTTCCTTGTATCCTGAAGAGAAGTGTGAGAGCGGCATTGGGAAGTATAATGCAACAGTGTTCAAGTCTGGGACAGATTGGGGCTTTAGAAAGAGCTAAGAGTTAACGGGCTCTGTCTCATCTCCGCTCTCCTCCCTGCACTCAGGAAAATAGGAATCAGAGGAACCAATTCGGCCAATTGAGCTTGCTGTGTCATTTTGTTATATATGGCAACCCTATCGTTTTAATCTCACTTATTTTTCCCCTCGCGCCTCGCTCTGCTTTTTCCTGTTTTATCTTTCATTTCTTCGATTTTTCTCTCACCTGCTGCATCCCTTCGTTGCTTGATCCAAAAGCAAAGTGTTGCAGTAAAATGGCTGCTGATAACCTCTGAGAAAATGCGACACGTCACTTTCGATGTTTTCGCACCATATAAACGAGATAGAAATAGGGCTTTGAGGGATATCATTCCCGTATCTATTTGTAGGGTCGAGATTGGCGAGCTGCAATTACAGAGCAGGGAAAACGAGAGGCCTCCTGTCTAGGCACCGTCCCTAAAGTTCTCACTCATACATTGACGTATAATTTTTAAGGCAGGTTTTGCCCTTGTCCCCGTCCCAAATGCCCAGAGGATTGCATGCTCTATTTATAAAGCAATTTAAACAAGGAGGACAATTAATTAATTACATTACAGACGCAGCATGTGATTCAATCAGCAAGAGTCAGATATCATAAATCAATCTAAAAATTAATAAGGACATTTAGCTGTTTGAGGTATTTAATTAAGTACAGAGGCATTTTAGCTCCGCTAATTTTACACAAAGGCTAGGCCTTGGCATTCGAATTTGTTGTTTCAGTTTGACATACAGATTTTCAGGCACTCGTGTTCTATGTTATTGCAGTTCAGGGTTTAACACAAAGTGATCCGAAACAGCTCTGTTTGTTTTGTGACTGCCTCGGGTCGAAAGCGTGGAGTCTGGGCGTGATGGTCAATGTAACCACAGCGGTTCTCAGCTGTTGCGGATTCAATGCATCAGATTTTCTTTCGTTATATTTACTTTTTTGATCCACTTTCCTTCCCTTTTCTCCTCTACTCTCCTCCCCTTGACAGTGCTGACTGAGGACCACGGGCACCGGTAGTCATCCAGGTACCTTGCCCGAGCGCGCATTCCCCATCGGTGAGCCTGGACGGTCAGTGTCGGCAGGCACCACACCCAATGCTCACACTTTCCATTAGTGAATCACTGAATAGCCTTCAGGAGCAGGACCCCCCCTCTGTCTGATTTTTCCTTTTTTTAATTCTCCCCGGCTCAGGGACACACAGGTCAACTGTAGTTAAAAAACAGAAAATGCTGGAAACACTCAGCAGGTCAGGCAGCGTTAGTGGAGAGAGAAACAGAGTTAACGTGTCAGGTGGATCACTTTTCATCAGGGGCCTCGGGCCTTCTTTCAATGGAGCCGGCCAGTGCAGAATAAACCAAGATCAGGCTCTTGGTGCGGTGGTGGGAAAATAAGAGGCTGCAAGGTGGGAGGGGCAGTGAATCGAAGACCGGCGGGGGGGGGGGAAGGTGGGAGATAGGAGGCCGTGGGGTGGATCTGAGGCCAGGTCGGGAGAAATGGCAGTGATCGGGGGGCAGGGGAGGCTGGGCGACCCGTGTTCTTTAAATGTGGGGTCAGGAAGAGCACTGCTGCTCCTCCCGGGTAAGTAAGTTTCAAAAACTTACCTTTTTAGTATGTAAGAGTTAAAAAAATTTAATTGTAATAATGTAAGGGCAAATCAGTTGTAATGTTTAAGATTAGTTGAACTGCTTAAAGGACTATAGTAAAGGTCAAAGTGTCTCCCGAAGGCATGGAGAAAGGGGTATAATTAGATAAAGACCAAATTGCTTAGGCTGCAGTATAGATATTTGTAAGAATGAAACCTCACAGCGCAGATGGTTAACAAAAAGCAGAAGTAAGGATGAGTTTCACTAACATTGTAAGATTCTAAAACAAGTTGTTTTTAGAGACCATACGAGTCGCTTATGATGTAATGACTGTGCTGATGCTTGTATTTTTTGACTTTTGGAAGTGTATAAAGGAGCGTGGCTGCCATTGTTAGATTGAGAAGCGGGTCATGAGACCGCAGGCTGTGACGCTTCTCCCAGAGCGCTCTGAATTCTCCCGGAGCGCTCTGAATAATAAACTGTGATCTTTTGCTTTTAAGACAGACTCGAGTGAATTAATTTTTCACCAACAAGTAGCAGGCAGTCCCATGGTTTGGTTTTACTGAGTGCAGCTGGTGCGGGCTGCCTCAGGGAAAACCAATTTTCCAGTGAGGGCCTCAAACATGCAAAGGGCCTAACGTCTGGGCCCTGGGTGCTTATTTTTTTTCCTTCACCAATATGACGGGTGGCGCACCTCTGGCTGGAAATGCGTCAGCGCTTCCTGCCCGCCATATTGGGGGCTTGGTAGGCCGGTTAGTATCCAGGGGCGCCATCTGTCCGAATTCATAGGCCAGGATTTTTAATATATCAGGGGCGTGGACACATGCCAGCAGATCTCAATGGCATTGTTGACAATGAGTATGGGGTCGGCTATTTAATGACAATAGGGCAACGGGAAGGAGTGACGGAGAAAGTGTTACAGGAAGTGGGTGTGTCACAGGAAGTGTGCACTATGTGCAAGACTTTCAGTATATTTTTGGAAATCTCTCGTGGAATTGCCACTGTACCTGAAGAGCAGAGGCAGGCGAAGACCGGAGCTCTACATAAAAATGAAAGGGGGGGAGGGTGGGGGAGATTTGAAGGACACACTAGAGTTTAGAAGAATGAAATGTATAACATTCTGACAGGGCTAGACAGACTGGATGCAGGGACGATGTTTCCCCTGGCTGGGGGGTCTAGAACGAGGGGTCACAGTCTCAGGATACAGGGTAGGACATTTAGGACTGAGATGAGGAGAAATTTCTTCACTCAGAGGGTGGCGAACCTGTGGAATTCTCTACCACAGAAGGCTGTGGAGGCCAAGTCACTGAATATATTTAAGAAGGAGATAGATAGATTTCTAGACACAAAAGGCATCAAGGGGTATGGGGAGAGAGCGGGAATATGGTATTGAGATAGAGGATCAGCCATGATCATATTGAATGGCAGAGCAGGCTCGAAGGGCCGAGTGGCCTACTCCTGCTCCTATTTTTCTATGTTTCTATGTTGCTACAAATGTGTACATATGATGTTAAAAATCAGTCACAGAAAGTACAAATTTTTTTTTGAAAATTGAGAATATACAGGACCTTCAGAGGGAGAGGCTGCATTAGGAGAGAGAGGGGACTCATAGGTGTTGACACTACAGCCTGAGATGGTGGGAGATGAATAGATGTCCATCTATTAGATGGAGGCCTGAATCACGATAGCCCATTGTTGGCAGAGATAGCTAGGGAATTCTCATTATATATGTTGACTTTAAACATTGAGATAAAAGCATGACTTAAAAATTGTGACAAGAAGAAATGATACATCTGGGACAGGAAGTGCGTGCATACACATTTAAAAAAAATCATATACAGACACGATTGGATTTAGTGCAGTAACAACAACAATAACATTAACTGTACGTTTTCAACAAAGGTCCATCATTCTGATTGTTTAATGGAAGGAGATGTGGTTGCTTTGGGTGTGCAATGTGTTAAACACCCTCGGTGCTTCACTCCTGCTGCACAATGTTTCTTCCAATATGTTGTATAGCATTCTTCTCAAATTGACATATCCTTGGGAGATTCTGACAGTGTATCTGGAAAGGTGATAATGGCTTTGATGAGGCTCAAAGCTAAAGGTTTGACAGTAAGGAATTTGTCAGCAACTCATTGGTCGGCTCAAGAAGATGCCACTAAGGCCCTTCGACATGACTTGCAGCAAATCCAGGATCGGTGATACCCAAGCTTGGGGTTTAAAAGTATGTAGAATGCAGAAATACTGAGGAAGGTAAAGGCTATTGTACTCTCAGGAAAGAATAAGAGTAGGGGATCAGTTTTGATTTCAACAAGCTAGGGAGAAGGAGTGTTTGGGATGGTGTATTTGGAGCTTAGAAGGAAGAGGAGAAGTAAGTTCACAAGAACAATTATCTTAATAATAACTAAATAGAGATAAGCAAGCAGGGTACTTACAACAGAGTGTCCACAGGATTACATAGGATATACAGCACAGAAACAGGCCATTCGGCCCAACCAGTCCATGCTGGCGTTTATGCTCCACTCGAGCCTCCTCCCGTCTTCCTCATCTAACTCTATCAGCATAACCCTCTATTCCCTTCTCCCTCATATGCTTATCTAGCCTCCCCTTAAATGCATCTATACTTTTCGCTTCAATCACTCCCTACAGTAGCGAGATCCACATTCTCACCACTCTCTGGGTAAATAAGTTTCTTCTGAATTCCCTATTTGATTTTTTGGTGAATATCTTATATTGATGGCCTCTAGTTTTGCTCTTCCCCACAAGTGGAAACACTCTCTCTGTGTCTACTCATCAAAACCTTTCATAATTTTAAAGACCTCTATTAGGTCACCCCTCAGCCTTCTCTTTTTAAGAGAAAAGAGACCCAGCCTGTTCATTCTTTCCTGATGGGTATAACCTTGCATTTCTGCCCTCGCATTTCTGCCCTCGAAGTCCTGCCAATTCGGTCCTTTTTGTATTTCTCTCTCATTCACTGGTTCGTTCGATTTGAGGTCTCCAAAGGGCTGTTCTTAGAGCTGTTGCCTCATTGGCAGATAAATCACAAATCAGAGCACTTATAAAGTTTGTATCAGCGGATTGACATCTACACAAATTGATCAGAACATGGATTTAAATTTGTTAAGTGGCCCCTTGCGGCCCTTTGGTAGGTACCTATACAGTCTACAAAGACAACAAGCTTGGACATCCCCCAAGGAAAGAACAGGAGAGAACTTACCAGTATGAGAGAAAAGAACCAGCCTGAACAGTAGTTACATCCTGTACACAACCTTGCGGTACAAATCACAGCGTCTAGATGAGGGAGAACATAGATGAAATTTAACAAAACCAGACAAACATTATCAGGTCCCCTCCCTCACCTCTTTTTCCGGTACATCGATGACTGTATCGGTGCCGTTTCCTGCTCTCGCCCTGAACTAGATAAGTTCATTCACTTTACTTCCAATTTCCACCCTTCCCTCACCTTCACATGGTCCATCTCCGACTCTTCTCTTCCCTTCCTTGACTTCTCCGTCTCCATTTCTGGCGATCGGCTTTCGACAAACATCCACTACAAGCCCACTGACTCCCACAGTTACCTGGACTACACTTCCTCCCACCCCGCTTCCTGTAAGGACTCTATTCCATTCTCCCAGTTTCTCCGTCTCCACCGCGTCTGTTCTGACGATGCCACCTTCCATACCGGTGCTTCCGACATGTCTTCCTTTTTCCTCAACCGAGGATTCCCCTCTACTGTGGTTGACACGGCCCTTGACCGTGTCAGTTCCATTTCCTGCACTTCTGCTCTCACCCATTCCCCTCCCTCCCAGAACCACGATAGGGTTCCCCTTGTCCTCACCTTTCACCCCACCAACCTCCACATTCAACGGATCACCCTCCGCCATTTCCGCCACCTCCAACGTGATCCCACCACCAAACACATCTTCCCCTCACCTCCCCTTTCAGCATTCCGAAGGGACCGCTCCCTCCGCGACACCCTGGTCCACTCCTCAATCACCCCCAACACCCCTTCCCCTTCGCCCGGCACCTTCCCGTGCAAGCGCAGGAGATGCAACACCTGCCCTTTTACCTCCTCCCTTCCCACTGTCCAGGGCCTCAAACACCCCTTCCAGGTGAAACAGCGATTTACTTGTACTTCTTGCAATTTAGTATACTATATTCGCTGTTCACGATGCGGTCTCCTCTACATTGGGGAGACCAAATGCAGATTGGGTGACCGCTTTGCGGAACACCTCCATTCAGTCTGTAAGGGTGACCCTGAGCTTCCGGTCGCCTGTCACTTTAATTCTCCGCTTCACTCCCACTCTGATCTCTCTGTCCTCGGCCTCTTACACTGTTCCAATGAAGCTCAACGTAAGTTCGAGGAACAGCACCTCATCTTTCGATTAGACACTTTACAGCCTTCTGGACTCAACATTGAGTTCAACAATTTCAAACTATAACCCCTACCCCCATTTTTCATGCTGTATGATTTTGCCATTCCCATTTGCAACATTTTTTCTTTCCTGCCTCTTACATAAGCACAGTGTGTTCCTTCAATTCCTTCCTCCCCCCCACCCCCGACCCGTCTCTGCACCTGCTTAATATCTGTTACATCTCCAGCTTTTTCCAGTTCTGATGAAGGGTCCCAGACCTGAAACGTTAACTCTGTTTTGCTCTCCATGGATGCTGCCTGGCCTGCTGAGTATTTCCAGCATTTTCTGTTGTTATTTTAAACATTATCAGGGTACTGTTCAGCAGAAGGAAGTACAGAGGATGTACAAACTGGTGTGACTGTTTGCAGTGGTCGAATTGTGTTCAATAAACCTGATAGACTTGAGGTAGGAAATGTTGGGCAAACCATTTTTCATCTGTTTACAAATGGTTCAGGTGGATATTAAAGATCCCATGGAACTATTCAAGACAGAGCAAGGAGTTGTCCCAGTGTGTTGGTCAACATTCCTCCCTCAATCAACACCAGCAAAATCAGATTAATTATTCAGTGATCTCATTGCATCGTGGGATCTTACTATGCACAAGATGGCTGCTGTGCTTGCCTACATGAGAACAGTCACTGCAATTGAAAGTAATTCCATGCATGCAAAGCACTTTGAGACATTTCTGGGAGGAATGATATGCAAGTGCAAAATCTTTCTTTTTAAATACTCACAATGTAAATGATGTAATTTCCCTCGAAAACACATCGTCGCATGAGGTATTTCTGATGGTCTGAGGCCTCTTGCCCAACAACAAAAAAAGATTTCCTTTTGTAAAAATGTTTGGCTCTTCCCGAGGTACAATTTTACGGTCACCTTGTGGCCCCTCATAAGCGAGCCCAGACGGTGAGGAGTCAGCAGGTGGCTTGACCAAAGGGCACATCACAGGCCGGCCTGACCTTGTACTCGCTCAACACCTACGAACATGCACGTTCCGACATTGATCGATGGATAGCGGTCAGGAGTAGGAGCGCCGGCTGATTTTTGCCCCTCCCTAGCTAAGGGGCACCGAGGTCGATTGCAGCACACCCACATTTCCTAAAGCCAATGTCCCTTTCAGTACTGACAAATAAACTGATGAAAGACACTGAGATCCGAGTTGACAAAGAGAAATTATGGTTATGCTTTCCGAAAGCAGGATTTATTATAATTTTGACCATATTTTGTATTCATGTCATGCTCTAGAACAGTGAATCATGCTGCCCGTTATCATAGACAAGCTATGAATACCTGAGTGTCAAGGGCTGCAGTGAGCAACATGTGCGTCAAGGGGTTAACCCGCAAGGATTTAATCAAGCAAACTTAACCAAATCAACACACATATTTAAATAAAATGCCCTCCAGTCACCTGACTCTGACTTCTGGTGCATCTCTCTCCTCCCCGCCCCCACTCCGCCATTGGTGGCACAGTCTTCAGTACCTCAGGCCTATTCTCTTAAACTCCCTCCCCAAACCTAATTCACCTCGCTGCCATTAAAAGCCCTCCCAAACCCCATCTCTTTGACCAAGCCTTTGGTCAATTTTTCTAACCCTCTCCCTCAAAGGTTCGGCATCCACTCCTTCGCTTCACTGTAAAACACCTCGGGATATTTTTCTACGTTAAAGGGGCTCTGTGAATGCAAGTTGTTTTTTGTGTTTAAAACCCATCTGCTGTTCTCTAACGTGACTGCTTGATTTGTCCAAATCCCTTTGACTGCCTTCACTCTCCCTGCTCACATAAGATGACTCAATGGTTCCTACCATTTATGGGTAGTTCAAACAACAGGAAACTGAGAACAGACCCAATATGTCCATTAGTCACTGCTCCTCAGACAGAACCTCGTCCATTTATCATTAGCTTCTAATTTGTACTGCCGAGCTAAAATTCAGCATAGCTGACCACTTTTCCAATAATCCCACGAGTCTAATGTGGAGCATGAGGAAGTGAGCGCTCTCAGTAATAGAATGAATGGCTATTAAGAAGATTTTCAATTCTTTTCTTTGTTCCTCTGCAGTCAAGGTTGAGTTACTGTAATATTCTTGGTGTAATGTAAAGGTAGTTTTTTTTGTGAGCTGTCTGGGCCACTCCATGCAAGACTGCACAACACGTACAAGGTAACAAGACCGATTAACCCACACAGCTTTTAATTTTCCAGTCACAGCATAGGAGTTAGTCCACTAGTGCAGAAGTAGAGCATTTCTGAAACAAACTGGGGGAGAAATTCGTTTTAGCCAGTAACGTTGCCGGAGTTAACGGCCGCTGAAAATGGCTGCAACGCAAACGGAGCAAAATTCATCTGGGGGGGATGGAGATTGTTGGCGCAGCGCTTACCTGCCACGCAACGCCATCCTGGTGGCGTTACTGGCAGCATCCGACCCGAAGCTTGTGTGCAGGAGCGGCGTTCGAGCTTCGCACAGCTTCTGGAACGAGGCTGTGGCGCTCTCAAGGAATTGTGGACAATGAAGAGGTCTGAGAATTAAAGGGGCCATGCATACTGAAGCAAACAAATTAAAATGAAGTGCACAATGCAGTTTTCAGCCCTTTCTGCCTTTCAAAAGATATTTGATATTAAAAAGATGTCCCAAATGTGATTATTCAGCTCTTAAAGCTGAATTCCCTTCCTAACCTCAAAAAATGGGAAAAAATGCCTCGGCACTAACACAAATGGCTCAGCAAGCCAGGGAAGGGACACCCAGGGTCTTGTACGCAGCACTCCAGCTTTGTGCAGGGGCTCAACTCTGCAAGACTGGCCCTCTACCCACAGGGGCCAGGAGCCCCTCCAGAAAGAACGATGTGACTGTACATCACCGAGACCGTCACTGCCAGCAGTGTCGCTCCAGTGCCCAAAGCAGCTTCATGACCTCAGACCACTGGTCAGGGTCAGTGAATGTATCTTCAAAAGCCGTCTCCTACCAACTGCACCACTAGCCTCACACGCTGCTCAATGCACGACCCCCCACCCCCAATCACTCACTTACCAACAATCTGCACCAAGTACAAGGCACATCCTCCATTCCTATCCTCACCTCCATGGAGGAGACGGTGCAGGCCATTCTTGGCAAGAGCATGGCTGAGCCCTTGGCCAGCGGCAGGGCTGAAAGGATACAAGATGCTGGTATCCTCATATATTATGCACCTCATGCTTTCCCGCCCTCCCATCACCACAACTCCACTCTTGTGCCTTCCTCATTTCACACACCCAAGAAATGCAGCCTGCCCAGCCAGTGGGTGACCAAGAAGAGGGAGAGAAGAGTGAAGAAGAACAAAAAGATGATTAATTTGACACTCCCAGCCGCCAGCTCCTCAAGGTCAACCAGCAAGGCCATTTGCAGTGTCCCCCACTGAAAGTCAGCAGCCTTTCACCAGCCATGCTGCAGCCACTGGAGTAGTACTGCGTGACATCAGTAGGATAGGCAAAGGCACTTACAAGACAGTCACTAAGAGAATGTATACGGGTGATGAGTTGATTTCTTGATGTCACATTGGATGGATAGACGTATTTAGGTGGATTGGAAAGTTTGCTTTGTGGTGGCTTTTATTTCAGCATCGTGGCCAAGAGTACGTTGTGATGGTCAGTAACAGATGGAATGTAAGGTATGGAACTAATGTTGAAAGGGGAATTGGGGTTGTGGTCACTGGGACCGCAGGTGGATGATTCCATCTTGGATATCCCGGCCACAAAGGGGCTGTCTGGGATGCATCCTTCCGTCTGATTCCTCCTCTTCTGCTTCCTCCTTTTCTGTGTCTTCCTCTTCCTTCTGCAAGCGGATGCTGTAAATATGAAATGACAGCATAAAATGCTGGAAATACTCAAGCTGGTCCGGCAGCATCTTGACCTGAGACGTGAACTCTGTTGTTCTCTTCACGGATGTTGCGTGACCTGCTGGGTATTTGCAGCATGTTCTGTCTTCTCAAAGGCCTTCATTTACCATCTGAGACCTTGCAAGCGTCCAGCAGCACTCCCTACACACTTAAAAAAACTTCTCACATCTATTGCAGCAGGCCACCACTTCAATAAAATCAAAAAAAATCCAGTCCAAAAGCTTAAATTCAAACTTACCTGAACGATGTGTCTGTCCCTTTAAGAGGTCCAGACATCGCCTCTGTCAGCCTGCTTGCACACCAGGTTAACCTGGCATGCTTAGGGCTCAGCGCTGAATTCAGCGCTAGGGTTGAAGTTCGCGCTGGTAACGTAAAATCGGCATTGCACGCCGATTTACGTCACAACGCTGCCATTTTAACCAGCATGGCACTGCCAGCTACCGGCGACGCAAAGGTAAGGATTAAAACGCCGGTCGCCACAGGAACCACCAACAGTTGGCGTAAGAGCGGCGGCTGCCATTTTAGTGCCATTTAATGGCGCTATGGAGTGGCACTAAGGCCACGAATTTCACACCCATTGTTTATAATGTGACAAGCTTCCAGCTGATGTCTGAAGGGGCAGCAGTGAGGATGCCACAGTTGGCCTCAATGTAATCTGGGCTAGGGAATGGGGCGCGGCGGAAGGGGCGGGTAATCAAACAGGATTCCTGCTCTCCAAGACAGGATCAGGCTCGGCTCTGATGCCCTCTATGGTTGAATAGCCGGTCTACATTCACTGTCTCACTGTCCAGACTCAGGCATGAAGTGACCTCACTCAGGCAATTTAGGGCACCTCTGGAACCAAACCCTGGCACGAGCCCGCACTGTCAAAAGAAAACTGAGAGATTTATCTACAAAATGATGTGGAGAGTTGAAAATCTGCTAAATAAATGCAGCACTCAACAATCAATGAAATAAATTGCATTTATATAGGGCTTTTCACATCCTCAGGACATTCCAAAGCGCTTCACAGCCAATGAATTACTTGTGAACTGCAGTCACTGCTGTTTGGTTATGTTGCGGGGAAAATTGGCTAGCACCCCCTTTGGGGCGATAACTTCGCTGGGGCACTACTTTTAGCGCCCCGAAAAAGTTAGCGCCCCCGCGCCTGAAATTCAATGTTAGCGCCCCAAGCAGGAGGCGGGGCTACTGGAAGCGCTCCCCCTCCCTCTTGGGGCGCTCCCATTGAATATCGCGGCGTTACGTGCAGCAGCGCCGCGCGCATCGGCACATAGCGCCGCGGTACTGCAGGCCTCCCTCCCCTGATTAAAGGGGAGGGGCCTAGCGCAGTGCGCACCGGAGCCCTGCTGGACCACCAGGGAGCAGAGTGGCGGCAAAAGAGCCCGGCACGCAAGAGGAGCGCCGGACTGACCGATCGCGGCCGGCACCCCGCAGGAGGAGGCGAGAGGGGGCAGGTGCTGGCAGGCGGCCCCAAAAAAAATGGCCGCCCGGCACCTGCCCTTTAATTATCACCACCCCGGCTGCAAACCACCCCCCCCCCCCACCCCGACCCTGTCAGACTTAGCGTCCGGTGGTAGGTCAGGGGGCGCGAGCCAAGTTTGTGGCCGGGGCGTTGTGCACGGTGATGACATCATCGCCGGAGGACGCAGCGGGCGCTACCGGCAACTGCCACCACTAACCTCCCGCTGAATTTCGCGGGAGGCGTTAGCGGCGCCGCGCCCGGGCGCCAGTTGATTTGCGCCCCATTAGCGCCCCCTCGGAGCGCTCAGGGGAGGCGCAAAGCAACCGAATTTTTCCCCCGTTATGTTTGCTTATATATAAATGCAAGTCTTTCTTTTTATTGTTACGTGGTTATGTGACAAATCTTTTAATAAAAGTGTCCCATTTTTTGCCTTTGATCTCACGGATCTTGGATTCTGATCAGCGGCTCACATTGAGCTGTTTTATCAATCTTGCCTTCCCGTTCTGTAAAGGTTGATACGGAGCTGTTTGTAGCCAATCCATTTTGTACATTCAGCATCACTGTGAAGAGCAATTACAACCTACATCAAAGAGACAAAGGAAGGAATTGAGCGTCTCCTTATTTCCATTCACACTGTTACTGTAAGTCACCTTCAGCACCCGGCGGGAGAGAAACTCGCAGGTTATCAATTATAGTATCAATGAGTCTGTATTGATGTTTATGCCTGAGGTTTGTTCCAAGATCAAAGCTGAGCTGTTTTGTGCAAAAGGATGTGGTCTATGGGGAGTGTCATTGTATCAGTCTGCACAATAATCTTTTTAATTCATCTGCCACTACACACGCTGTTTGCATTCCTTGATATTGCAGTACCTGGACCCTGGAAAGTGCCAGGCAACACTTTGGTTAAACACTAACACAAAAGCAAAATACCGCGGATGCTGGAAATCTGAAATAAAAACAGAAAATGCTGGAAACACTCAGCAGGCCAGGCAGCATCTGTTGAGAGAGAAACAGAGTTAACGTTTCAGGTCGATGACCCTTCGTCAGAACTGGAAACATTTAGAAATGAAACAGGTTTTTAAGCAAGTGCAGGGGCAGGAAAGGGGGGAGGGGAGGAAAGAACAAAAGGGAAGGTCTGTGATAGGATGGAAGGCAGAAGAGATTAAGAGACAAAAGGGTTGATGGCGCGAGGCAAAAGGAGATGGTAATGGGACAAGTTAAGAAACAAAAGATGGCTCTAGATGAAGTGTAAATGGGAATGGCAGCATCATCAACAGCTGCCATGTGTAAATAAAAATAGGGGCAGAGGTCCTGGTCTGAAATTGTTGAACTCGATGTTGAGTCCAGAAGGCTGTAAAGTGCCTAATCGAAAGATGAGGTGCTGTTCCTCGAGCTTACGTTGAGCTTCGTTGGAACAGTGTAAGAGGCCGAGGACGGAGAGGTCAGAGTGGGAATGGAGCAAAGAATTAAAGTGACAGGTGACCGGAAACTCGGGGTTATGCTTACAGACTGAATGGAGGTGGTAAAACACATTGGGCTAGAAATTCGTTATAGCCAACGAATGAGTGGTGTCAGTAGAAAAGTTGGAGAATTAACGCCAGGCGCAAATGCTTTAGACTGCATGCAAAATTCACCCTCACTGCTCAATAAAATGATCGAAGCCCTAAATCAAGTCTTAAAACCCAAGCTCATTGGCGTTAGACTTAAAGGGTGGACCAATATTGGGTGCAGTCTAATCGCAACTCATTGCCACAGGCTTTTTTCACTACTTAAAGGGGAGGTTCATTGATGCTGCAGAACGTCTTTCTCAGCATTGCTGACTGCAGCTGCCTCAGCAAGCAGAAGCAGGACAAGGAGAAGGAGCCGGAGGACTGAACCAGGTGTACTCATGGCAGATCCACGCCCCAGGGAGAAAGCCCGCAGATTCGGCAATGAAGCATTGGAGGCGTTGGTTTTCGCTTCGGAGAGATAGAGGCCAGTGCTCTACCCAGCAAGTGGCAGGAGGCCCTTGCCACAAGTCTTCTGTACCATGTGGATGGAGGTAGCGCAGCATGTCTCGGCCAGCACTGTGGTCCCCAGGACCCACACATAGTGCAGAAAGAAATTTAATGACCTCACTCGGGTGGTCAGGGTGAGTGAATGCTTCAACAAATGCTACATACCACCATCTGAACCACACTCTTCACACACTGCCCAAAGCACCACACCAGGAGGAGACCGGAAGGAGCAGACCTGGAGGGAGCACAGCGAGAGCGGAGCAGTTAAAAGGAGCAGCAGCAACTCAACAAAGGCAGTTTTTGAAAAAGTGACGTCAGAGTAAAAAATGTGACATCGGCACAAGGGAAGGAACTGATTGGTGAGTAGCTGGTGAGTGTATTATTTTTTAAGTTCATAAGTTTATTTCTGCTAAGTTAGTTAATAGCCTATTAAATAGAGGGAAAGAGCTGATTGGTGAGTAGCTGGGGAGTGCTTTTTGTTAAGTTTTAAGTTTATTTCTGCTGGGTTAGTTCTTAGTCTATTAAATAGAGGCATGGCAGGGCAGCTCAGTCCCGTGGAGTGCACATCCTGCGCCATGTGGGAAGTCCTGGATGCTTCACGAAGCCTGGACTACCACATGTGCGGGAAGTGTCGCCAGTTACAGCAACTCGAGCTCCGGGTTTCGGAGCTTGAGCGGCGGCTGGAGTCACTGCGGTGCATCTGCGAGGCTGAGGGTTACATGGATAGCATGTTTCTAGAGGTGGCCACCCCGCAGCTTAAGAGTTTGCAGGCAGAGAGGGAATGGGTGACTGCCAGACAGAAGAGGAGGACCAGGCAGGTAGTGCAGGAGTCCCCGGAGTGCATCGCGCTCTCCAAACAGTATTCTGTTCTGAGTACTGGTGAGGACGATGGTTCCTCTGGGGAGTGCAGCCAGAGTCAAGTCCACGGCACCACAGGTGGCTCAGCTGCACAGGGGACAAGGAAAAAGAGTGGAAGAGCAATAGTGGTAGAGGATTCGATAGTTCGGGGAGCAGATAGGTGTTTCTGCGGCCGTAGAAGTGACTCCAGGATGGTATGTTGCCTCCCTGGTGCCAGGGTCAAGGATGTCACTGAGTGGTTGCAGGGCATTCTGAGGGGGGAGGGTGAACAGCCAGAGGTCGTTGTCCATATCGGTACCAATGATATAGGCAGAAAGAGGGATGAGGTCCTGCAGGCAGAGTTGAGGGAGCTAGGAGAGAGATTAAAAAGCAGGACCTCAAAGGTAGTAATCTCCGGATTACTCCCGGTGCCACGTGCTAGTGAGTACAGGAATAGGAGGATAGAACAGATGAATGCGTGGCTGGAGAGATGGTGCAGGAGGGAGGGCTTTAGATTCCTGAGGCATTAAGACTGTTTCTGGGGAAGGTGGGACCTGTACATGCCGGACGGGTTACACCTCAACAGAGCCGGGACCAATATTCTCGCGGGGAGATTCGTTAGTGCTGTTGGGGAGGGTTTAAACTAGCTTGGCAGGGGGATGGGCACCAGCATATAGGAGTAGAAAAGAGGAATAAGGTGCATCAAAGAGTGATTGTGTTGGATAGTACTAGTGAAGATAGTACTAGAGGCAGTAGTAGTACCATATTAAACAGGAGCAGACTAAGAAAGACTACGAAAAATTCAAAAATGGGTTTAGAATGCATGTACGTAAATGCAAAAAGTGTGGTGAATAAGGTTGGTGAGCTACAAGCACAATTAGCCGTGTGGCAATATGATGTTGTGGCAATAATGGAAACGTGGCTTAAAAACGGTGAGGACTGGGCACTTAATATTCAAGGACACAAGGTGTTCAAAAAAGATAGGGAAGGAAAAAAGGGAGGTGGGGTGGCAGTGCTGATTAAGGAAGACATTGTAGTGTTGGAAAGGGAGGATGTTCTTGAGGGGACAAGAACAGAATCCATTTGGTTAGAGTTGAGGAGCAAAAAGGGTATGATCATGTTATTGGGGGTATCCTATAGGCCTCCAAATAGTGAGAGGGAGGTAGAGGAGCAAATCTGCAGGGAAATTGCAGAGATATGCAAGAGCTATAGAATGGTGATATTGGGTGACTTTAATTACCCTACTATCGATTGGGATAATGCTAGGGTAAAGGGAAAGGAGGGGGAGGAATTTCTGAAATGTGTTCAGGAGAATTTCCTTGACCAATATGTTCTTGGTCCAACTAGGAAGGAGGCATTGCTGGATCTGGTGCTGGGGAATGAGGTGGGCCAGGTCGACCAAGTGTCTGTGGGAGAACACTTGGGTACGAGTGATCATCGTATCATAAGATTTAGATTAGCAATGGAGAAGAGCAAGGAACAATCTAAAGTGGAACTTCTAAACTGGAATAGGGCTAACTTCAATGGGATGCTAAAGGATCTAGCCAGGGTAAAATGGAAACAAAGACTGACAGGAAAAACTGTAATGGAACAATGGGTGATCTTTAAGGAAGAGATGTTCCAAGTACAGGCTAGGTACATTCCAACAAGAGGGAAGGGTAAGGGAACCAAAGCAAGGGCTCCTTGGATGACGAGGGAGATAGAGAAGATGATGAAACAAAAAAAGAGGTTATATGATGCATGTCAGGTGAATTCTTCAAGGGAGAACCAGACCAAATACAATAAGTTGAGAGGGGATGTGAAGGTAAAAATAAAATTGGCAAAGAGAGAATATGAGAGTAGAATGGCGGTTAACACAAAAGGGAACCCAAAAATCTTCTACCGGCATGTAAACAGTAAGCAGGTAGTAAGAGGCAGGGTGGGGCCTATTAGAGACAAAGAAGGTGATATATGCTTAGAGGCGCAGGGCAAGGCTAGAATACTCAATGAGTACTTTGTATCGGTGTTTACTAAGGAGGTGGATGCTGCCAAAATATCGGTAGAAGTGGAAAAGGTAGAAGCAATGGAAGGGGTGAAAATTGATAGACAGGATGTACTAGAAAGGCTGGGGATGCTTAGAGTGGATAAGTCGCCTGGTCCAGATGGCTTGCATCCCAGGTTGCTAAGGGAATTGGGGGAGGAGATAGCGGAAGGGCTTGCCATAATTTTCCAATCTTCCCTAGATGCGGGGAAGGTGCCTGAGGATTGGAAAGTGGCAAATGTGACACCATTGTTCAAGAAAGGGTATAAGGTCAATCCTAGTAATTACAGGCCGGTCAGTTTAACATCAGTGGTGGGTAAAGTTTTAGAAACAATAATCAAGGAAAAAATTAACGGTCACTTGGAGAGGTTTAAGCTAGTTAAGGAGAGCCAACACGGATTTGTAAAAGGCAAATCGTGTTTGGCTAATCTAATTGAATTTTTTGATGAAGTAACAGAGAGGATTGATGAAGGGAATGCAATGGATGTTGTCTACATGGATTTTCGGAAGGCGTTTGACAAAGTACCACATAGAAGGCTGGTTAACAAAATTGAGGCTCATGGAATAGGTGGATCAGTGGCAGCTTGGATAAGGAATTGGCTTAAGGACAGAAAACAGCGAGTTGTGGTAAATGGCTGTTTTTCAGACTGGAGGATGGTAGACAGTGGTGTTCCCCAAGGGTCAGTGCTGGGGCCACTGCTTTTTTTGATATATATAAATGACCTGGATATTGGAATACAGAGTAGAATTTCTAAATTTGCCGATGACACCAAACTTGGGGGTGTGGCAAACAGTGATGATGATACCAATCGACTGCAACAGGACATAGAAAGGCTAACAGAATGGGCAGACAAGTGGCAGATGGAATTTAATACAAAGAAATGTGAGGTGATGCATTTTGGCAGAAGGAACAGGGAGAGGCAATATACACTTAATGGCACAGTTTTAAAGAGTGTGTAGGGACAGAGGGCCCTGGGAATTAATGTGCATAGGTCCTTGAAGGTGGCAGGACATATTGAGAGAGTGGTTAGCAAAGCATATGGGATCTTGGGCTTCATAAGTAGAGGTCATGATGTGGAGATGCCGGCGTTGGACTGGGGTGGACAAAAATGAGAAGTCGCACAACACCAGGTTATAGTCCAACAGATTTATTTAATTTTACAAGCCTACTTGTAATTTTACTACCCTACCTGAGGAAGGAGCGACAGCTCCGAAAGCTTGTAAAATTAAATAAATCTGTTGGACTATAACCTGGTGTTGTGCGACTTCTCATTCATAAGTAGAGGTATTGAGTACAAAAGTAGAGAAGTTATGCTTTATAAAGCGCTGGTTAGGCCACAACTGGAATATTGCATCCAGTTCTGGTTACCACACTTTAGGAAGGATGTGAAGACCCTTGAGAGGGTGCAGAGGAGATTTACCAGAATGGTTCCGGGGATGGGGAATCTTAGCTACAAGGACAGATTGGAGAAGCTGGATTTGTTTTCATTAGAGCAAAGGAGGTTGCGGGGTGATTTGATAGAGGTGTACAAGATTATGACGGGTTTGGATAGGCTAGACGGGGAAAGGCTGTTCTCACTAATTGATGGTACAAGGACTAGGGGACACAGATTTAAGGTTTTGGGCAAGAGATACAGGGGGGATGGGAGGAAAAACTTTTTTACGCAGCGAGTGGTGAGGACCTGGAATTCGCTGCCGACGGAAGTGGTGGAAGTGGAAACACTCAATGTTTTCAAGGGGAGACTGGATCGGCACTTGAGGGAAATAAACTTGCAGGGCTATGGGGATAGAGCGGGGGAATGGGACTGACTGGATTGCTGTACAGAGAGCTGGCATGGACTCGATGGGCCGAATGGACTCCTTCTGTGCCATTATGACTCTATGTTTCCCCTGGCTGGGAAGTCTAGAACCAGGGGTCACAGTCTCAGAATAAGGGGTCGGCCATTTAGAACTGAGATGAGGAGAAATTTCTTCACTCAGAGGGTGGTGAATCTTTGGAATTCTCTACCCCAGAGGGCTGTGGATGCTCAGTCGTTGAGTATATTCAAGGCAGAGATCAATCGATTTTTGGATATTAAGGGAATCAAGGGATATGGGGATAGTGCAGGAAAGTGGAGTTGAGGTAGAAGATCAGCTATGATCTTATTGAATGGCGGAGCAGGCTTGAAGGGCTGAATGGCCTACTCCTGCTCCTATTTCTTATGTTCTTATGATGGGCAATCTGGCTTAGTGCTGTAATGCAGTCTATGCTTGGTGGCATCCAATCTCAGATTGCTCTCATGCAGTCTCAGCTTGATGCCACGCAAGCTCTGACTGCTGCCATCGTGGCTGGGTCTACAACCATCGACCGGGGCTTTCATGTTGTCGCAGCAGGCCAGCAGTCTGTGCTCCAACAGATTACTAGGGATGCTGAGGTGCTGCCCCGGGGGAGTGACAGTGGGTCAGTGAGCAGGAAGCTGCTGTCCTCTCTCAGGATGACAGCATTCCTGCTCCCACCACTGCCACTCCGCCATTGCACTTGTCGCTGCCCGTCAGCCAGCCAGCCCAGACTGCTGCCACTGCTGAGGTGGTGCAGTCTACAGCCAGGCCTTCCAGGCCCAGAGCTGATTGAGGGCGTCCTGCAAGGCCATCTGAAGTCTCCCGCACGGACACTCAGCAGCCTTCCACCAGCCCTGCTGCAGCCACTGGGCCAACACTTCGTAGGAGCACTCAAGTAGGCAAAGGCACAGTAACAAGAGGCATTAAGGGATTACACAAGGGTGAATAGTTAATATTGTTGTTGTAAATATGTGTTCACTGATTTTTGATAAATTTATTACATCACTTACCATTCTTTTGTGGCGTCTGTCATTTCAGCTTTGCGCTGTGATACAGCCTGCGAGAGGGATGGAATGATGGGGATGTGGTGAGCAAAGGGGATCTGGGCTTTAAGTCATCCTGGTGTGAGGCTGGAGGTCTGTTGGAAGGAGGTGGCAGAGTTCTGTGACCACCTCCTTGGTGAAGTGAAGCCGTTTAATACACAGCTGCTCGCTTCATTGAAGGTAGGAGAAGTGCTATCAGAATACCCTCGAAGGGTAAGGCCCCCTGGTGAGAGCCCTGATGTCCCTCCTCATCTCTCTGCACACATGCTCCCATCATTCTCGGCCTACACTCCTTCTGCCGTAAATCCTGGAGGGCGAGGTGGCCAGTACAGCCCCCATTAATGTAACCAAGTGTAGCAGTTTGATTTTTTTTTAAATAAATGTAGCTACTTTTTAGTTGCCAGAAGACTCCTGATACAAAAGAACCTTGAAATTACTGAATGACACTGTTGCAGTGGGTGAAACTGACAAGAAACCACTGAAACTGCACTAACCTGACAGCTGTGAGTCATTACTGATGCTTCCTTTAAATAACGTCCCTGGAGCCGGCTTCCTGGTGCTTCACACCAGCTCTCCCTGTCGGTGTTTACTCCAGGCACTAAGGTAGGTGGCAAGAATCAATTTCGCAGATCGGGCACTCAGTGAGCATTGCACACTCACTGACGTCACGATCCGCCTGGCATTGATGCTCCCGGTGATAACTCTTACCGGCAGTGCTATGGGGGAGCGGGATTTGACGTGCGCTGCTTGATTCGCCTCGTCCCAGCGATACTGCTCTAGCGCCCCATTAGCGCCATCTGCTGGCGCTAACGGGAGGCACTAAGGGGATGAATTTTTCCCCCATTGTGTTTATGTAAGGGGCAACCTAATGACACCAATGATCTTATGGAACCCCGTTTAATAATTCTTGCCTTTGTGCAGCGCCTTATCGCATTCATACATGTCAAAGCACTTCACACAATTAAGTACTTTTAGAGCGCAGTGACGGTAGCCGGGAATTTCCTCGGAGCCGCCCCTGCTCCACCCCCGTAACTTTGCCGGAAACCCTCTTTACGCACGGTTCCGCTGCACTTATGACAAGGTTATGGTGGTGCAGCAGAAGCAGCACCAAGGAAATTCCCGGTCTGTGTTATGCAAGTAAATCTGGACGTTGTGTTGCGCACGGCAAGCTCTCACAAACAGCAACGGGATGCATAACCATTTAATCTCCATCTTCAGTGGTGGCTGAGGAATGTTGCAGGAGACTGGGAGAATTCCCTTGATCTTTGAATAGTGCCATCGGGTCTGTAACATCCAATTGAAGTACCAGAAGAGGTAAATGGGCCCTCGGTGTACAGTCTCGTCCAAAGGACTGCAACTCCAAGCAGGCAGCATTCCCTCAGTACTGCACTAAAATGTCAGCGTCATTATGCCTTCAAGTCCTGGCACAACCAACTGAGTCAAGCAGACACACACAAGCTCACGGCTGTGAAGTCGGGCGTTGTTTGCTTCAGTGTAGAAATTCCTCTTCGCGAACTGTAAGCAGCATTGGTGTTGCTGGTGGGAACAAGTCGAGAGCATAAAACTGCCTGATTGGCACTAAATTGGCGTCTAATTCAGAGGACCTACAGGCCTGGTGTGAGAATTGGAAAAGGTTGCACTGGTCCAGGACGAGGTGGTCTGAGAGCAGGGTGAAGACCCTTTGTTGAGAGGGAGCTTTACTCTGCATCTGAACTGTACTACGCTCGACCTGGTAGTGCTTGATTGGACACTGGGACTGGAAGGCGTTTTGCGCCCCAGGACTGGCGTTTTCATCTTGACGAACATGGAAAATGCAAAAAAGTCAAATCGCTCTGGCCGGTCAGGTTGTGCAATGTCGGGATGTATTAATGTGCCACGGAGGGGGTATATGCTGGGTTCACCCACAAGTCCTTCACAGGTTGAGTTTCCAATTTCTGACAGGCTGTTGGGGTAAGGCACTGAGCAGAGTTACCACACTAATTCCCTCCCACCCCACCACCCCCCAACCAGCCGCTTAGGGAGACAATACATTCAAATCAATGAGGTGAAAGTGAAATTCCCACAATGGCCTTGGAACACGTCCCTAACTGAGCCTGCAGTAGTTCATGACAAGCAGAGGCTTGGGAAAAGTGGCTGCTCCTTTTCTGAACAGTGTGGTGGAAGGCCTGAGTCAGAGGAGTGGCTAACTAAAAACAAAGGCAATATTGTAGTGTGATTACTCCTATACTATATGGTGACGGCATCAATCGTATATAATACAGTATTAGCATTACCCCTATACAATAGGGCAGATGCATCACTCCTATATAATATGGTAGAGGCATCACTCCTATACCAATGGCAGTGCCCTCAGTCAGGTCTATTACAGTAGTGCCATCACTTGTGTATATTTTGGAAATGCATTCATTCCTGTATAATACAGGAGTGTCATCACTCTTGCATAATATGGTAGTGCCATCAATCCTGCAAATTCAATGCTAAAAACACCAATTGATGTATAGAGCACCATAGTGTCACCTTCTCGCACAGTACTGTTCCATCACCTCCAACATCTTTCAAAAGTTTCTTCACTGAACATAACCTCATGAACAAAATATCCTTTACTTCCAAAACTCCACAAACTCAATGTTAGAAACAAAAATGGATGAGGTTATGTCAAAGAAATCGTATAAAGTCTGAGAAAGAGCCTGTGGGTAGAGCCGCACAGAGTGTCACAGATATAGTGGGCAATAACACAATAAGTAGAATCAACTTGCAGTGCTGCCTTGGGATGGAGAGGGGTTTATTCGGTAAAGATTGATAACGTGCAACTCAATAATCCCTCTGGAAAATTGATTTGTCATACAGTTTTAAATACATAAATATACATTGCAGTAGAATAACTTTTCCGGTTAATGGCAACACTCCTATGCCGTGCCCGACTCTCTCTCAGTCGCACTAACCAAACAGTGTAAAATGTGTAGGTAAAAGGAAAGCCACAAAGGATGGGAATCTAAAAGAAGAACAGAAAGTGCTGGAGATGCACAGCAGGTCAGTCAGTATCTGTAAGAGAAAGGCAGCTGAATGTTTTGAGTAGCACTCCGCACCAAACTCATTAATGAGTTCACTTCTCGCTCTCTTGTGCCCCTCTGGGTCAGGCACAATGTCTGACTGAGATAGTAGACAGGGAACTGTGCCTAGGCCTCGGTCAATTAACCATGGCGACTCTCTCTCTCTGACTGTTCCCCTCTCTTTAAAGAAAATGCCTGTTGCCTGTCACTCTGCAGCGTGGGTGGCACACTCTCAATAACTGCTTGGAACACTGACCCTCGGATCTTAGACTTCTCTTGTATGCTGTCCGCATAAGGTTCCACTCCCTACCCTTATCAACTAAAGGAGGACTTTACCTGGCACCAGGGCCATCTCGTTCCTGCCCCTCCATGGATACCTCCACTTGCCGTTTCTCGCTCATGCTCGGTAATTTGCCCAACACTCCTGTAGAACCTGAAATAAATGTATCTGCGCTGGTGGTTGCTGCTGTTGGAGTGAGTCACACAGATTGCTGCCAGGTGCTGAAGATAGTCAATGAAGTCCCCATCAAGTGGGAGCAGCAGCCATTTAAGAGCTGCTGTTTTGGTGGGTATCGACCCCCACATCTGGTGAGCTCCCTCCACCTGAGCCAAGGTGTCCGCCTGGGTAGCTCACCGGCAGTATATTAATGATCTGACCGTGAGGGCAACGCTGCAGGCAAAATGTATGCACGAAGCGATCCAGATCCCGCTCCATTGGAAAGTTTGCTGTCACCTGAGTTCAGAGCACGAGCTTATAGATCTGCGATGCACAATATCGTGAATAAGATGAAAGTGCTCAGCAACAATGCCGACATGCAACCCAACAACAACGTGCATTTATATAGCACCTTTAACGTCGTAAAACGGCCCAAGATGCTTCACAGGAGCGTTATCAGACAAAAATTGGCACCGAGCCACTTCAGGAGATAGTTGGACAGGAGACCAACAGCTTGGTCAATGAGGTAGGTTTTAAGGAGCGTCTTAAAACCCAACAAGGCCAAGGGTTTGGTATCTGCCATTGTAGGTGGTGGCAGATGCTGGTTCCATTCACATGCCCCTTACAAAAGAGTGGAGTCTGTTTTTTCAATTCATCTGACAAACGCTTCACCAGAAATCCATATATTCCGCATTTTTTTTAAAAGGGAGATTCTCCTCTTGTACTTTTTTGGCATTGACACGAGATTTTCTTCAAAAACGCAACTGTCCAGACACCTTCCGTGCAGCTTTTGTATCACCATCTGGCCACTGACGCTGGCTCTACCACTTATCCAGAACAGCTTAGCAGCCAGGAATGCTTGCAACCATCTGTTCTTTGCATTTTCACCCCCCCCACCCCCCACCACCTCCCCATTTTAAATGTATTTTATTTCACTGGGTTTTTTTTTCTGTTAGTTTCCGCTCGCCCAAGTGTCACGCGCTATCCTCTGCCCGAGAAGGCAAGCAAAGTCATCTGCTGTGTGGCCTCTGCCATCGTCACTCATGAACTAGCTCTGAAGAGGTGCGTGAGAGTGACCAAGAAACACTTTCCTGCCAATTTTAATTTCCTTAGGGATGTGCAAAGAAAATATATTTGGCCACAGTGAAAGTAGAGAAAGACAGCAGGACTTGGAACAATAGCCAAAACTAACCTGGAGAGCAAAATGATAAGGTTTAAAAGGTACAAAGAAACAAAAAGTAGAGCACGAGGTGTCATCCACATGTCAATAAAAAGAGCGGTAAGAGGACAATATCAAGGTTGTTTGTAAATAGCAGTAAAAGGGATCTAAGAAGTTGCTTTGTTAGCTAAATGAGTGATAGGGCGTTAAGGACCAGATGGGCCACTTAAAGGATGAGTTGGGGGAAATATTAAAGAGGATCAGGAAATGATTGATGCATTAAACAAGTTCATCACAACTGTCTACACAAATGAAGAATGTGATCAATTTCCACATTATTTGTTCACGCAGTTGGTGGAGTCGATCTATGAAAAAGGACAGGCGTGTTGGGACTGACAAACTTCACCTGTTCCTAGGATGCTATTAGATTCCAGCTCCAGTCATTGTAACTCATAAATCTACCGTCTAACCATCTGGGAAGCCTGAGTTATGAAGAAAATCAAAGAATTAAAAACCAGAAATTACTGCTGGTGACATTAGAGGACAGAACCTGAGTATGTTCATCAAACTTTCCTCTGACCACTACTTAACAACTTGCATTTATATCGTGCCTTTAATGTAGAAAGACCATCTCAAGGCACTTCACAGAAGCATGAGGAAAAGGATGCCAGGCCAAAGGAGAGAGCTTGGTCAAAGAAGTGGGTTTTACAGAGGATCTTAAAGGAGGGAGGAAGCAAATGCTTAAAATTATTAGGCTAGTGCCACAGCATTGCTCAAATTTTATTTCATGAAAAAAAGGTGATTTATTTCTACAT
The DNA here is from genome assembly GCA_030390025.1 of Squalus acanthias. Taxonomy (NCBI): domain Eukaryota; kingdom Metazoa; phylum Chordata; class Chondrichthyes; order Squaliformes; family Squalidae; genus Squalus; species Squalus acanthias. Next base: position 128,585,734 of record CM059434.1, read on the forward strand.
TTTCTGGGCGTAAACATCTTCACAGAGACTGCACATTCCCTTCTCCCTTCCCTGAGATAGAATCGTAGAATCATAGAAACTTACAGCACAGAAGGAGGCCATTCGGCCCGCCGTGCCTGTGCTGGCTCTTTGAAAGAGCCGTCGTGCTTCGTCCCACACCCTCGCTTTTTGTCCGTAAACCTGTGAGTTCCTCATCCTCCAGTACCTGTCCAAATTATTGATAGAATCAGCTTCCACCACCTTTTCAAGTCAAGCGTTCCAGACCCTGACAACTCTCTGAGTGAAAAAGATTTCTCCTCATCTCCCCTCTGGATCTTTCACCAATGATTTTAAATCTATGACCTCTGGTTATTGACCCACTCGCCAGAGGGAAACAATACTGAGAATAAATCAACAAAAAAATATTCAAGCAGACTGTAAACAAAATGAAAAGCACTTTGTAACATAGCAATTATTGAAGAGTCATTATTATAGAGTCCAAACCTGACAGACACTGTCCAATATGCTTGTCCTCCTCCCTCCCCACCCTACTCTATATTTCCTGGTGTAACGTTCTTGGAACTCATTGACACTGGTACTCAGGCCTTGGGTTCAGGAGATACAGTGACGTACAGTGTCCATCACAAAGCACTTTCTGTCCCCCTTGTTAAATGTATTACTTGCTCCCAAGTCTCAAAATGCTTTTTGTGGTCAATTTAAGCATAATAATATTTGCATAAATGCGCTGCGTGTTTAATGATGATGGTTCAATGAACCCATCATGAAGTTTTATGTGGTCTTGACGAGCGCTATTGTAATTGCAACATCTGAATATGTCATGAATTTTAGTGGTTAGAGAGAGCAGAGGAACTGCAGCCAACGCCGGCCATTTTCTTGGGTTTTTCCCACTTTTACTCACCTGCTGACGCTGACTCTTGCTGGGAGAAGGTTCCATGAATGTCAGGCCCCTGGGTAGTGATCACGAGGGGGGATCCCTGACTGATTTTTTTTTTGACCTCCCTACCCTACCCCAGGGGCACGAAGGCCAATTGTGCTGCTTCAGCAGGGGCATTTGGCACAGACTGGCGATCAAATGTGCATCTTCTGATCTATTAGGCTCAATACCGCAAACAAACTGCATTGCATTTACTCATGCAGGCAATTTTGGTTTTAGTGGTTAGAGTTTGGAAATTACTGTGAGTGATGCAAGTACATGAACACTTGGCACACTCATATTAAATTCCTCTGTTTGCTTTTAAAGGGCGCATTCACTCATTTAAAATAAGCAGAGAGGAATTTAATACGAGCACATTAACCGTTCACAGATAACATCGTTCACAGTCATTTTTAGGTTTATCTCCTTACAAGCTGAATACTTTGTGTGTGTATGTGTATTTCTAGCTTCTTGTAAGAGGTAGTAGATAAACTTAGCAGATGTGCAAGTCTATATATGTTCTACAAATGTATAAATTAACAACTAGCTATAAATAGTTTTCCTTTTGAATTAAGTGCCAGTTCAACAAGGTGCCAATTTCGTGCTCTTAACATTTCATTACCCTCAGTTACGCGACCCAAGGATGGATTGCCACAATCACTTCTACGTTCCCATACATTTCGCAGATACTGGCAAACAAGTTACCAATTCAAATGGGAGTTAAAAAATTTTGAGGAGACGAAGCTGCAAGCTGGCCTTGTGTCCGGCACATTCGCTTTCTGGAATGTTCTGACAAATCTGCCATATCTTTTATTTTCGGAGTCATTGTTTGTATGTAGAATGGTTTGTATGTATTAAAATGGTTTAGACATTATGCAGTAGTCATTACTATCCCTGTAAGGCATAGGCTCGCCAATGCTGATTGGAGATATTCCTGGAGGTGTCATCAGCTGACCGCATACTTATTTCCTGTAACACTTCCTCATCACCATTTCCCAATCACACTTTGTTCATTGCACGCCCGTTGTTGTAAAAAAGCCTTTCTTCTGACTTACCATGAGCACTGCCACAGATCTACAGGCGAATATTATATACCCATAACATATGAAAAATTTTACATCTGCAGACACTTCCTATCAACTTCTTTTCCATTATAAATTCTAATATGCACATTTATAATAGGAATTTCCTAAAGTAAACTTGTCACGCTGCAATTACACCCTCCCGCCAGTGGTGGCACTGAAGCACCTCAGTGTGGCCACTCCCACCTCCTCAGCCTGTACTGCAAATTCCTCCGCTGCAGTCAACTCTACCCCTCTGATTCCCATAAGTTGGCAATTTAACTATAAATTATAATATAAAATCAAAGTATTATACAGAAATAAGAAAAGAATGTATGACATTCAGTGGGGACAAATATACATCTACCAACAGTGAGAGAGAGAGAGAATAAACAAAATTGATGAATTTATGAATGAATGAGTGAGTGAATGAATGTCAAGGACACCCATGACATTTGATAAATATCTCCACAGTGAGTCTGACCTGATAAGTGCGCACTGACAAAGTCATGAATGGCACCTGGCCAGCCCCACCACCAGTAGAAATATTTATCATTTATTCCATTTGCGCGAGGGTAGAAACCATTGCATTCCGCCTTGTTATTCAATAGGCTCTTGTTTGCATGATTTATTCAGAGCCAGGAGCTGGGAGCTAATCTCCTACTCCAGTCCCCAGAAAATCCTCTGCTAATGCTCTGGGAACACTATATTTTAATCATCTGTCTCAGTGGCAGTACAGTTTTCTATCGCCGTCGTACTCTGGCAGAAGAGGTATAACAAAATGTTAACCCTTACAGTGCCAGCAGCAATAAATAATTCAGTACTCCTTGATCCATCATTTTAGCTTATACAGTGATATTAACACTACAGTAATAAACTCGTGAGATGCGAGGGACAGAGTTATTATTTTTTTTATATATATATATAATGTGCATCCTCCAAGCACCATTGACTAGTTTCCTCATCTGGGAGTTGTCAGACTGCAGGGGCTGTGATTTTCTTAGTCTTCACAACTTATGCGTTTCTTTAGTTGCAAAACTAGTGTCAGCCGTGGCTCAGTGGGTAGCACTCTTGCCTCTGAGTCAGAAGGTTGTGGGTTCAGGTCCCACTCCAGAGACTTGAGCACAAGAATCTAGGTCTGACACTCCAGTGCAGTGCTGAGGGAATGCAGCACTGTCAGAACTGCCATCTATCAGCTGAGACATTAAACCGAGGCCCCGTCTGCTCTCTCAGGTGGATGTAAAAGATCTCATGGCACTATTTCGAAGAAGAGCAGGGGAGTTATCCCCAGTGTCCTGGCCAATATTTATCTCTCAATCAATATCATTAAAAAAAATACAGATTATCTGGTCATTATCACAGTGCTGTTTGTGGGAGCTTGCTGTGCGCAAATTTGCTGCTATGTTTCCTACATTACAACAGTGACTGTGCTTCATTGCCTGCAAGGCGTGATATAAATCTTCTTTTAGTTTATATTAAAGAAAATTCTCCCACCACCAAAATGGATGGCGAGAGCAGGGAGGTAGAAGAAACCAGGCAATGACAAGAGACCCCCCACAACCACCCCAACCGAGAGCACACATCCGCACAAAGAAATTACTGCCTCGGGCGCTATATTAGGCTCCTCACGTCGACTGAACAGGCAACACCCACCCACAAACCACTGCACCAGACACTCAGAACTACCACAACAGTTGCGGTCTTGACATGATAAATTTACAATTTCAACAAATCTTGAAAAGTAGTCTCTCATGAGTAAGTAATTACACCCTATCCATTTCAACAGATCTGTTACTACTTGCTGCCATGTGTGACCTGGGATTGCTGAGAAAATCACAGGCTGTGTGTGATTATAGTGAAACTTGCAGCAGGAGCCAGAGTTCCTAAAAAGGTTACAGCGACAAAAATGAAGCCACTACCAAGTTAAAACTAGTCAAAAAAATAAAGTGACAATGACTAAGAAGTTAAAGGCCCAGCTGCATTCATTGTCATGTTCGCGACCTAAAATGATACAGACGGTGGGAGGGGCAGTTTGTTTTGGGGGTTTTTTTCCCCCAAGAAGGAAGCAAGCCACTCAATTCAAAACACAAAGTAACATACTGTGTGATTTGTTTAATTACGTGCATGGCTAGCAGCTCCTATTTGAATTTAGCTGACAGTTATTCAAATCCATAAGTCCCCGGCAACTGTTCAACAGTCTGAGTCAGTCTGCAACTGCATTTATATAGCGACTTTCATAAGAACATAAGAAATAGGAGCAGGAGTAGGCCAATCGGCCCCTCGAGCCTGCTCCGCCATTCAAGAAGATCATGGCTGATCTGATCCTCACCTCAAATCTAAAGAACACAAGAAGTAGGAGCAGGACCCGGCCACTCAGCCCCTGGGCCCGCTCCGCCACCCACAGGGCCTTGACCGATCCGAACTCAGCCTCATGTCCAATTTCTTGCCCGCTCCCCGTAACCCCTAATTCCCTTTACTTCTAGGAAACTGTCTATTTCTGTTTTAAATTTATTTAATGATGTAGAATTCAAGACCTCACGACGTCCCAAAGCATTTTACAGCCGATGAATTACTTTTTTTTTTGAAGTGCGGAACTGCTGTTACGTGGCAGCCAATTTGCGCACAGCAAGGTCCCATAAACAGCAATGTGATAATGACCAGATAATCTGTTTCGTTTTCAGTCTGCACATTTCAAAGATACCAGTTAGCTCCTATAGGTGGTAGGAATATAAGAATAACTACCCACACAAAATGTAAACGATAAAATATGGGTTAGTACAAAGATTACAAACCATTTATTTTCCTCATTTTGAAGAGTTAATATACTCTATCATCTATTGTAAATATATATTTTTTTTATTAATTCACGGGTGAGCCACCTTCTTGAACCGCTGCAGTCTGTGTGGTGAAGGTACTCCCACAGTGCTGTTAGGGAGGGAGTTCCAGGATTTTGACCCAGTGACGATGAAGTAACAGCGATATATTTCCAAGTCAGGATGGTGTGTAACTTGGAGGGGAACTTGGAACTTCTGGTGTTTCCATGCACCTGCTACCCTTGTCCTTCTAGGTGGTAGAGGTTGTGGGTTTGGGAGGTGCTGTCAAAGTATCCTTGGCGAGTTGCTGCAGTGCATCTTGTAGATGGTATACACTGCAGCCACTGCTACACCGGTGGTGGAGGGAGTGAATGTTTAAGGTGGTGGATGGGGTTTCAATCAAGCGGGCTGCTTTGTCCTGGATGGTGTCGAGCTTCCTGAGTGTTGTTGGAGCTGCACTCATCCAGGCAAGTGGAGAGTATTCCATCACACTCCTGACTTGTGCCTTGTAGATGGTGGAAAGGCTTTGGGGAGTCAGGAAGTGAGCCACTTGCCACAGAATAACCAGCCTCTGACCTGCTCTTGTAGCCACAGTATTTGTGTGGCTGTTGCAGTTACGTTTCTGGTCAATGGTGACCCCCAGGATGTTGATGGTGGGGGATTCGGCGACGGCAATGCCATTGAATGTCAAGGGGAGGTGGTTAGACTTTCTCTTGTTGGAGATGGACATTGCCTGGCACTTGTGTGGCGCGAATGTTACTTGCCACTTATCAGCCCAAGCCTGAATGTCGTCCAGGTCTTGCTGCATGCAGGCACGGACTGCTTCATTATCTGAGGAGTTGTGAATGGAACTGAACACTGTGCAATCATTAGCGAACATCGCCACTTCTGACCTTATAATGGAGGGAAGGTCATTGATGAAGTAGCTGAAGATGGTTGGGCCTAGGTCACTGCCCTGAGGAACTCCTGTAGCGATGTCCTAGGGCTGAGATGATTGGCCTCCAACAACCATAACCATCTTCCTTTGAGCTAGGTATGACTCCAGCCAGTGGAGAGTTTTCCCCCTGATTCCCAGTGACTTCAATTTTACTAGAGCACCTTGATGCCACACTCGGTCAAATGCTGCCTTGATGTCTTGATTCTCACTTCACCACTGGAATTCAGCCCATTTGTCCATGTTTGCACCAAGACTGTAATGAGGTCTGGAGCCGAGTATATCGCTACAGTTCATAAGAACATAAGAACATAAGAAATAGGAGCAGGAGTAGGCCATTTGGCCCTTTGAACCTGCTCCGCTATTCAATAAGATCATGGCTGATCTTCTACCTCACCCCCCACTTTCATGAACTATCCTCATATTTCCTTGATTCCCTTAATATTCAAAAATCTATCGATCTCTGTCTTGAATATACTCAACGACTGAGCCTCCACAGTCCTCTGGGGTAGAGATTTCCAAAGATTCACCACCCTCTGAGTGAAGAAATTTCTCCTCATCTCAGTCCTAAATGGCCGACCCCTTATTTTGAGACTGTGACCCCTGGTTCTAGACTCCACAACCAGGGGAAACATCCTCCCTGCATCTATCCTGTCAAGCCTTGTAAGAATTTTGTATGTTTCAATGAGATCACCTCTCATTCTTCTAAACTCTAGAGAATATAGGCCTAGTCTACTCAATCTCTCCTCATAGGACAATCCCCCCATCCCAGGAACCAGTCTGGTGAACCTTCGCTGCACTCCCTCTATGGCAAGTATATCCTTCCTTAGGTAAGGAGACCAAAACTGCGCACAATACTCCAGGTGTGGTCTCACCAGGGCCCTATATAATTGCAGTAAGACGCCTTTACTCTTATACTCAAATCCTCTTGTAATAAAGGCCAACATACCATTTGCTTTCCTAATTGCTTGCTGTACCTGCATGTTAACTTTCAGTGATTCGTGTACAAGGACACCCAGGTCCCTCTGAACACCAACATTTCCCAATCTCACCATTTAAAAAAATACTCTGCTTTTCTATTTTTCCTACCAAAGTGGATAACTTCACATTTCTCCACATTATATTCCATTTGCCATGTTCTTGCCCACTCACTTAGCCTGTCTATATCCCCTTGAAGCCTCCTTGCATCCTCCTCACAACTTACATTCCCATCCAGCTTTGCATCATCAGCAAACTTGGATATATTACATTTGGTCCCCTCACCCAAATCATTGATGTAGATTGTGAATAGCTGAGGCCCAAGCCCTGAGGTACCCCACTAGTTACAGCCTGCCAACCTGAAAAATTACCCGTTTATTCCTACTCTCTGTTTTCTGTCCGTTAACCAATCCTCAATCCATGCTGGTATATTACCCCCAATCCCATGAGCCCCAATTTTGTTTAATAACCTCTTGTGTGGCACCTTATCGAATGCCTTCTGAAAATCTAAATACACCACATCCACTGGTTCCCCCTTATCTATTCTGCTAGTTACAACCTCAAAAAACTCCAACAGATTCGTCAAACACGATTTCCCTTTCATAAATCCGCGTTGACTCTGCCCAATCCCATTATTATTTTCTAAGTGCCCTGTTACCACGTCCTTAATAATAGATTAATTTGCCTGTCATCTCATTTTCATTAGATTTGTTTGGCAGTTGAAAGCAGTTGAATGAGGGCTGTTATTGTGATAGTCTGCGGCTTCTCCCAATGTGTCAGATAAATCCAGTGGAGGCACAGGACACATCCGGTAGCTGAAGAAGTCTAAAGAAAAGTTTTCTGTTCATCATCCTGGGGATGCTATCAAAACTTACGTAGATATCAAATCCAGTGCAGAATGTCTTGATGCCATTAGGGGGCTAAGACTCATCTATGAGAACAGCCTAAAATATGAAATGAAAATATCTAGAGTAAGAAGGGAAAAACACGCCCCAAAATAGGAACCTATCTCGATGCCGAATCCTGGCCATTACACAGTTCCTTTGGCTCTTTCACAGCACTTTGAGACTCCCTTGTGACCTTTGCGCAGTCCGTCTAAGATCCCTCATCTCAAGGAATAATGAATGATTAATTTTTGTCCTTGGTGCAGCAACCCTCAATGAGCTGTCAGTTTGCACAATGTCCAAGTGTCCAGGTCTCATGAGGGTTCATTTGTCAGGCCACCCTTTTTCACAATGCTCCTTGACGATTTTACACACTTCATAAAGTGTTAGCTTGGCTCAGTGGCAGCACTCTCACCTCCGAGTCTAAAGGCTAGGGATTCAAGCCCCACTTCTGGGAGGTGAGCACGTAAACTCGGCTGACACTGCAGCGCAGTTCTGAGAAACTGCTGCCGTCTTTCGGCTGAGATGCTCGAACGAGATGTTGCCTGCCCACAGCTCCATTCAGAGAAGAGCAGGGGAGTTCTCCTGGTGTACAGGCCAACATTTATCTCTGAACCAACACTACCAAAATAGATGAACTTGTCATTTATTGCAATGTTAATTATGAGACCTTGATGTCTGCAAATTGGCTGTCACACTTGCCGACAAAACAACAGCGACTGCATTTCAAAAGTAATTAATTGGCTGTGAAGCACTTTGGGATGTCCTGAGGAGTGAAAGATGTTATGCAAATCCAAGTTTCAGCAGGTAGTCTCTTACTTCTTGAAGATATTGCTGTGTTATGCTAAAGGCTCTTGGATTACTGTTTCCCTCCCCAAGCATACAGATGATGGGTGCCCAGTTTTGAATAGCATTATTAATATTCAAAAAAGACAGTAATATCTTGGTTAGATTAGGAAAGTTGAAAATTAATTGGGCTGCAGGACCAGATAATATCCATCCAAGAGTGATTAAGGAGATGGAACAGGTGCTCTGCTCTGTGAGCCCCCTGGCCGTATCTTCAATAGTTCAATGGAGTCAGGCATAGTTCCCTTCGACTGGAAACTAGCTCATGTAGTTCCTTTTTATCAAAAAAGGGGACAATTCAGAGCCAGGGAACTACAGGCCTTTCAGCCTGACAGCAATTATTGGGAAGATGCTAGAGGGGATCGTAAGAGATGCCCTTTATGATCACTGGGGGGAAAAATGGATCATTAGAAATTCACAACACGGCTGCCACAAAAATAGGTCGTGCCCAACAAATCAGATTGAATTATTTGAGGAAGACACTAGGGTCGTAGATGAGGGAAATCTGGCAGACACTGTCTCCCTGGACTTTCAGAAAGCCTTTGAAAAGGTACCGCATACTCAGTTACTTCACAAGATAGATGTGGTATCAGTAAAAAAATTGGAAATGCTGGATTAGGAGCTGGCTCTAATCCCACAGCCAAAATGTTGTAATAACAGATGTGGTTCAGCTTGGAGACAGGTTACCAGTGGTGTCCCCCAGGGATCAGTCCTAGGCCCGCTACTCTTCACGGTCTTTATTAATGACCTGGACAGTGGTGGTGAGAGGATGGTCAGGAAGTTTGCAGATGGGACCAAAATCTGTGAAAGGGTAAAGACGGTAGAGGAGAGCAATCGAATCCAGAAAGATTCAGATATGATAGCAAAATACTGCGGATGCTGGAAATCTGAAATAACAACAGAAAACAGATAACAATCAAAAGATTTAGATATGCTGGGGGAGTGGGCCACACATTGGCAAATGGCATTTAATTTAGATAAATGTCGTGTCGTGCATGTTGGGGGGGCTATTACAGAATACACGTATTATTTAAAGTGAACAATACCGAAAGAGGTTGAGAGAGAAAAAGATCTTGGTGTTATTGTGCACAAATCACTAAAGGTTCATGAATAATGTAGAGAAGCTGTAGCCAAAGCTAACAAGCTATTGGGTTGTATTAATAGAACTATTCAGTATAACTCAAAGGACTCACCGTGTCTGTTCCATTTCCCGCACTTCTGCTCTCACCCCTTCTCCTCCCTCCCAAAACCACGATAAGTTTCCCTTGTCCTCACCTTCCACCAAACACATCTTCCCCTCACCTCCCCTTTCAGCATTTCAAAGGGACCGCTCCCTCCACGACACCCTGGTCCACTCCTCAATCACCTCGAACACCCCCTCCCCTTCCCACGGCATTTTCCCGTGCAAGTGCAGGAGATGCAACACTTGCCCTTTTACCTCCTCCCTTCCCACTGTCCAGGGCCCTAAACACTCCTTCCATGTGAAACAGCGATTTACTTGTACTTCTTGCAATTTAGTATACTGTATTCGCTGCTCACAGTGTGGTCTCCTCTACATTGAGGGAACCAAACGTAGATTGGGTGACCACTTTGCGGAACACCTCCGTTCAGTCTGCAAGTATGACCCCGAGCTTCCGGTCGCTTGTCACTTTAATTCTCCATCCCACTCCCACTCTGATCTCTCTGTCCTAGGCCTCCTACACTGTTCCAATGAAGCTCAACGTAAGCTCGAGAAACAGCTCCTTACCTTTCGATTCGGCACTTTACAGCCTTCTGGACTCAACATCGAGTTCAACAATTTCAGACCATATCCTCTGCCCCCATTTTTTCAGACGGCAGCTGTTGATGATGCTGCCGTTCCCATTTACACCTCTTCCAGACCCATCTTTTGTTTCTTTACTTGTCCCATTACCATCTCCTTTTGCCTCGCACCATTATTCATTTTGTCATTTAATCACGCCTGCCTTCCATCCTATCAGAGACCGTCCCTTTTGTTCTTTCCTCTCCTCCCACCGTTCTCTGCCTCTGCACTTGCTTAAACTCTGTTACATCTCTAACTTTTTCCAGTTCTGACGAAAAGTCATCGACCTGAAACGTTGACTCTGTTTCTCTCCCCACAGGTGCTGCCTGACCTGCTGAGTGTTTCCAGCATTTTCTACTTTTATTTCAGATTTCCAGTATCCGCAGTATTATGATCAAAGGACACCGTTTTGTCACTATACAGGTCGCTGGTCAAATCACATCTAGAATATTGTGCCCAGATTTGGCCCCCCCCCACATGGTGGATGATATCATGGCCTTGGAAAAGGTCCAGAGGAGGGCTGCAAGAATGATTCCGAGCTGAAAGCACCTCAGCTACTCAAGATAGACTCAAGGACCTTCGTCTATTTACTTTAGAACAGTGTAACATAAGAACATAAGAAATAGGAGCAGGAGTAGGCCAATCGGCCCCTCGAGCCTGCTCCGCCATTCAATAAGATCATGGCTGATCTGATCCTAACCTCAAATCTAAAGAACACAAGAAGTAGGAGCAGGACCCGGCCATTCAGCCCCTGGGCCCGCTCCGCCACCCACAGGGCCTTGACCGATCCGAACTCAGCCTCATGTCCAATTTCCTGCCCGCTCCCCGTAACCCCTAATTCCCTTTACTTCTAGGAAACGGTCTATTTCTGTTTTAAATTTATTTAATGATGTAGCTTCCACAGCTTCCTGGGGTAGCAAATTCCACAGACCCACTACCCTCTGAGTGAAGAAGTTTCTCCTCATCTCAGTTTTGAAAGAGCAGCTCCTTATTCTAAGATTATGCCCCCTAGTTCTAGTTTCACCCATCCTTGGGAACATCCTTACCGCATCCACCCGATCAAGCCCCTTCACAATCTTATATGTTTCAATAAGATCGCCTCTCATTCTTCTGAACTCCAATGAGTAGAGTCCCAATCTACTCAACCTCTCCTCATATGTCCACCCCCTCATCCCCGGGATTAACCGAGTGAACCTTCTTTGTACTGCCTCGAGAGCAAGTATGTCTTTTCTTAAGTATGGACACCAAAACTGTATGCAGTATTTCAGGTGCGGTCTCACCAATACCTTATATAACTGCAGCAATACCTCCCTGTTTTTATAATCTATCCCCCTAGCAATAAAAGCCAATATTCCGTTGGCCTTCTTGATCAGCTGCTGCACCTGCATACTAACTTTTTGATTTTCGTGCACTAGGACCCCCAGATCCCTTTGTACTGCAGTACTTTCCAGTTTCTCGCCATTAAGATAATAACTTGCTCTCTGATTTTTCCTGCCAAAGTGCATAACCTCACATTTTCCAATATTGTATTGCATCTGCCAAATCTCCGCCCACTCACCCAGCCTGTCTATATCCCCATGTAGGTTTTTTATGTCCTCCTCACTTTCTACTTTCCCTCCCATCTTTGTATCATCTGCAAACTTTGATACGTTACACTCGGTCCCCTCCTCCAAATCGTTAATATAGATTGTAAAGAGTTGGGGACCCAGCACCAACCCCTGCGGAACACCACTGGCTACTGGTTGCCAGTCCGAGAATGAACCATTTATCCCAACTCTCTGCTTCCTGTTAGATAACCAATCCTCCACCCATGCCAGAATATTACCCCCAATCCAGTGATTTTTTTATCTTGAGCAATAATCTTTTATGTGGCACCTTGTCGAATGCCTTCTGGAAGTCTAAATACACTACATCCACTGGTTCCCCTTTATCCACCCTGTACGTTATATCCTCAAAGAACTCAAGCAAATTTGTCAGACATGACTTCCCCTTCATAAAGCTATGCTGACTTTGTCCTATTAAATTATGTTTATCTAAATGTTCCGTTACTGTCTCCTTAATAATAGACTCCAAAATTTTACCCACCACAGATGTTAGACTTAGAGGTGACCTGATAGAGGTCTATAAAATAATTAAAGGGCTGGATAGCATTCCTATTGAAAGATTGGGGAGGACCGGGGACACGAGTTTAAACTATGCAAGAGTAGGAATAGACAGGATGTTGGGCGGTTCTTCTTTTCCCAGAGAGTAGTGAGTCTCTGGAATGTGTTGCTGGCTGGTGATTTGGGTGCGGACTCTCTGCCTTCAAAAGGGAGCTGGACCGATTCCTGACTGGGGCAGAGATTGCATCATAGAGATAACACCTGGTCCGTGTGAGCTACTGGGCTGGGTTTGATCGCCTGAGGAGAAGAATTTTCAAGAGTATTTTGTCTCTTATTGGCCCTGAGTTTTTTCTCTGTTTTTTTAAATATATTCGTTCCTGGGATGTGGGCATCGCTGGCAAGGCCGGCATTTGTTGCCCAGCCCTAATTGCCCTCGAGAAGGTGGAGTGAGCCGCCTTCTTGAACCGCTGCAGTCCCGTGTGGTGAAGGCACTCCTACAGTGCTGACTTTGTCGTAGAACTGAGTGGCTGGCGAGGTCATTTCACAGGGTAGTTAAGAGTCAACCACATTGGTGTGGGACTGGAGTCACATCTAGGCCAGACCGGGTACGGACAGCAGATTTCCTTCCACTAAAGGACATTAGTGAACCAGTTGGGTTTTTCTGACAATCCGGTAGTTTCACGGTCACCATTACTGGTACTAGCTTTTTAATTCCAGATGTGTTTAATTAACTGAATTTAAATTCCACAGCTGCTGTGGTGGGATTTGAACTCGCGTCTTCCAGATCATTAGTCCAGGCCTCTGGATTACTAGTCCAGTAACATAACCACTATGCTACCGTACTATACCCCAGGAGATTACGTGGCTGTCGGGTGGGTGGGAAGAAGTGTTTAGCCATGATGATCTGGCCATGTGGGATTGGGAATGGGAAGTCAGGTAATCATGCATGGTAAAAAAAAAATACATATATAAGGGACGATACAGGCCATAATTTTTTAAGGTGGGACATTTCACACACGTTTGCAAATTGAGCTGTGAGGACTGTGTCTGAAGAAACTCGGGGTTGTCTAGGTGCTGTAAACGCCAGGGAAAGAAACAAGTCGTGGTCAGTTAAACCCCTCTCCCCTGCTTCCTCCACCCTCATCTCCAACAACAAGTGCTCGTCATGGACAACTTTGTCACGAAGACTGAGACCATCCATTCAGCTGCCTCTGACGCTTCCCTTTCTTCCCCTAGCCCACCGGGCCAAACTTCCCCTAAGGTTTCCTCCTGCCCTAGCCCTGAACTAGCTGTTACTTAACAATCATCCAGTAGAATTGAAACATCAGCACCGACTCCAACCCTCTCCCTGGCAATTCTCTGAGGTTGAACCAACCCGTTCATAACCTTGGTGTCATATTTGACCCCGAGATGAGCTTTCGACCATATATCCGCTTCATCACCAAGACTACCTACTTCCACCTCCGTAACATCGCCTGACTCCGCCCCTACCTCAGCTCATCTGCTGCTGAAACTCTCATCCATGCTTTGTTACCTCTAGACTTGATTATTCCAATGTTCTCCTGGCCGGCCTCCCATCCTACATAAATTTGAGCTCATCCAAAACTCGGCTGCCTCACACCGAGTCCCGTTCACCCATCTTCCCTGTGCTCGCTGACCTACTTTGGCTCCCGGTCTGGCAATGCCTCAATTTTAAAATTCTCATCCTTGTTTTCAAATCCCTCCACGGCCTCACCCCTCCCTATCTCTGTCACCATCTCCTACCCCTACAATCCTCTGAGATCTCCGCGCTCCTTCAATCCTGACATCTTGCGCATCCCCGAATTTAATCGTTCCACCATTGGTGGCCGTGCCTAGACCCTAAGCTTTGTAATTCCCTCCCTCAACCTCTCCGCCTCTCTAACTCCCTCTCTTCCTTTAAGATGCTCCTTAAAATCTATCTCTTTGACCAAGCTTTTGGTCATCTGTCTTCATGGCCTGGATCTTGCAGTCATTCGCGAAGTGGCGTCGCTCGTTGCTGGCCTCGAAGAAAGCTGCCCCAAAGATATAGCCATCACTGTGGCATTAGTTTGACTTTGGCGCCAACTCTTGGGGATCTCCAGCGTCCAGCAATAGTGATGTCATCAAGCAGGCTAAGCAACCAATCACATTGAAGAATTCTCACAGACGGCAAACCAGGAAGTAAAATCCACTGATTATCCTTCACATTTTATAAATTTTACAGAGAGCAAAATAAAGATTGGGACATACACATGGGATTAAGTTAGAAGCTGAAACATCTTAAACTTTTCTTTTTAATTAATTTTTATTATATTAAAAACCTATCATAATGGAAAAATTTGACATTCCACAAATATAAAATTCATTTTACAGGGCCAGAGAGATTGTTCAACGACTTAGTATGTCGTTAAAAACCCAGTTAACACCTCATTCAAAAGGCTTAACATTTTTGGGTTTTTTTAACAGCGCTATTACAATGTAAAAGGCCAAGTTATCTTTAGTTCAGTGATTTCTAAAGATTGCCGTCTGCGGGGGACATCAACAGGGAACCACTGACAGCAACTTCTGGATTTCCGCGTTTAACTGCGCACGTGTGGACGTCAGAAGTTGCTGTCAGTTTCACAGGGTAATGACGGCAAAGGCCGACAGTTTCGCCGTCATTAAATTGCAAAATCCTGGCCATCATCTCATGTGGCTCGGTGTCAAATTTTGTCTGATAATGCTCCTGTGACACGCCTTAGGACCGTTTTATTATGTTAAAGGTGCTATTTAAATGCAAGTTGTTGTCCCATCTTAAAAACATTATTACCTACAACCTCCCTTATATATATTTTTTTTACCATTGATGATTAGTTAATTTGCTACAAGCTTTGGCCCTCCATTCATTATCATAGAATCATAGAAAGTTACAGCACGGAAGGAGGCCATTTCGGCCCATCGTGTCCGCGCTGGCCAACAAAGAGCTATCCAGCCTAATCCCACTTCGCAGCTCTTGGTCCGTAGCCCTGCAGGTTACAGCATCCCAAGTGCACATCCAAGTACTTTTTTAAATGTGGTTAGGATTTCTGCCTCTACCACCCTTTCAGGCAGTGAGTTCCAGATCCCCACAACCCTCTGGGTGAAGAAATTTCCCCTCAAATCCCCTCTAAACCTTCCACTAATTACTTTAAATCTGCTGCCCCCTGGTTTTTGACCCCTCTGCTGAGGGTAATAGGTCCTTTCTATCCACTTTATCTAGGCCCCTCATAATTTTATACACCTCAATAAGGTCTCCCCTCAGCCTCCTCTGTTCCAAGGAAAACAAACCCAGTCTATCCAGTCTTTCCTCATAGCTAAGATTCTCTACTCCCGGCAACATCCTTGTAAATCTCCTCTGTACCCTCGCTAGTGCAATCACATCTTTCCTGTAATGTCATGATATTTCTGGGCCACCTGTAGATTTGCAGGAGCTTTGTTCTTGGCTTCGCTGATGGGAGAATTTTGACTTCCTTGTTTTTGCACCGTGCCCATGTTTGAGCCTGTAGATTCTGCCGGGGAGCACTTCAGAGGACAGAACGTTAACTGTTTGCTTTTATCAAATTAATGCCAGATCCATCGGGAGATTATCAGTGAGTTTTCGCATCTCAAAGACCAATCCTTTAATCACACAAATTGCCATATGCAATGCTCCAAGAGGCTTGACACTAAGGTAAGAAATTAATCAACCGGCCCACACAGGAACAGGAGCAGACATTTGCCCAGCAAGCCTTCACTGCTAATTTTTTTTTTTTAATTTTTGTTTGTTTTATCTACTTAATCCCAATTTTTCGCCCTTTTCCCATGTTTCTAATACCCTTATTTTATAAGTATCCATCCTCCCTTTTAAACACCTTAGTCAGTTCTGAATCCATGGCCCTCTGGGCAGTGCATTCCACATCCTCACTATTCTTTACCTGAAGTAATTTTTCCTGGAGTCACTCGGTTCCAATTTTAAGATTCTATCCCTTTTTCCTGTTTTCCTCTTCGAGGGCAGTGGTTCTCAAACTTTGTTGGT
The DNA here is from genome assembly GCA_030390025.1 of Squalus acanthias. Lineage (NCBI taxonomy): Eukaryota > Metazoa > Chordata > Chondrichthyes > Squaliformes > Squalidae > Squalus > Squalus acanthias. The sequence continues at coordinate 128,602,099 of CM059434.1, forward strand.
TGAAGGACCCCTTTTCAAATGGATTTGTAATCCGGGACCCCCTAAATTACAATACTATATAATACTCGTAATATGAGAGCGCTGCACGTAAAGAGAGTTTTGATAATGCTTTCAGGAAAACAGGTATTTACTTACAGATATCAGTGAGGTGGGTGTACCTGCTTCTCACACCAATTCTGGGTACTGCGCAGCAACAGATGGCCGCTATTAGCCACTTAGTGCTGGACACTTTTAAAGCTGTCAGCCGGCTGGCCAGGGTGAGTGAGAGCACGAGCACCCGTGCACATGGTGAGATGCTGCTGGAAGCATGACTCAGCCATACTGCCCACTGGCATGTACTGTAACAGCTGCACTGTGGGATTGTACGTGTTTACGTGAACACGTTCAGGCACGTGTTCGAAGGGCCCCGCAGCTCTGATCAGGTGTTGGGAGGATGGCACAGGGTCGTGGTGCCAGGGAGAGGAGCACTCGTTGCAAAGTGAGTGAGAGCTGGGGGAGGGGGGGGCGGGCCCAGCTCGAGAATAATTCCCAAGAACTGAACCAGTGTCAGTTTTATGAGGAGCAGGCTTGAAATTACCTGATTCTACGATCACTGAAACTATTGAACAGTTTTACGAATCAGGCTGACATTTTGGTATCAACAACATATTGGATAAGACATACTGACCGCCACCGACAGAGGTTTACTTCTTCTCCCAGCACCCCCCCCCACCCCACCCAATAATGGAACTCCTGGCACCCCCCCAATAATGGAACTCCTGGCCCCCCCAATAATGGAACCCCTGGCACCCCCCCAATAATGGAACCCCTGGCACCCCCCCAATAATGGAACTCCTGGCCCCCCCCCAATAATGGAACTCCTGGCCCCCCCAATAATGGAACTCCTGCCAAGCGCCACCCCTCCCCGCTCTGATCCATCACAAATTAGCGGCCTGGCCTCCAACCAAATAAAATCAGCCGGAGGTTAAACGAGCCCGGGGGACTGTCAAACCTCGGAGGAAGAGGCGACCCAGCACGGTACGATTAACCGCGGGGACGGGGGGGTGGGGTGGGGAGAGGTGTGAACCCGGTGAAACTCCACCGCAACTGGGGGTGGCAGCAACTCGAGAACCCTGATTCCAAGGTAGGGGGAGAGGCAGGAGAAGAGCCAGTCCCTAGGGGAGGCCCGGCACACTGGTCATTCAGTGACCCCCGCCACCCCCCCACCCCCCAAACCCCCTGACTGGCGGCACGGCTCGGCTCGGCACAGGATCCAATCACCGTCCCTGGTCCTAGCTCGCAGGCCCCAGCAGTGGCTGTGGCTCCTCTTCCACAGTCTCACTAACACAGCGCGCGGCGCGGGACTTACCTGGTCCCGGAGCTTGTTGGAAAAACCATGGCCCCGGCGACGCGGGTCAGTCCGGCAAGAGCAGACAGTCTGCGGACCCCCGGAAAGTGTCGATGGACACCCAGAGGTCCGCGTACCCCAGTTTGAGAAACACTGTGCTAGAGGGAGGGATTGTTCCCTATCCACCCTGTCAATTCCTTTCCATATTTTACACGCCACAGTTGGATCATCCTTAACCTCAGCTCTAAGGAATATAACCCAAGTTTACCCAGTTTCTCATCACAATTAAGTTCCTGCAATTCAGGCATCAAGCTACCTCTAAGGCCAGTATATCCTTCCTAAGGTGGGCTGCTTAACACAATACTCCAAACGACGTCTGACCTACACTCTGTAACTGCAGTGGCAGTTCTGAGCATTTCTATTCTATGGGGGAGAATTTCCACTGAGTTCACCTGTTGGAGGCAGAAACAGTGCAGTTTAAAAATTTTAATCTGAAGCTTAAATTGAAACTTAACTGACACCGACAGCTGTCCGTGGGCCTCACTCCCAAACACCCATGCACCTTTCTGACTTGTATTTTGTCCGTCAGCCCCACGTCACTGCCGGCACTCTGTTCTGCTCCAGGCCCGAGGACTCTGCCCAACCAATCTAATTTCCACCCCAGTGTTGGTAATTCATTCTGCTGTTCTTCTCCTCCTGATGCTCCCGAATCTGGGTAGAAAGTCTCTCATCGTTCATCTGGGGCAAATGTTTCTCTTTGTTCACCTGGGGCAAACGTCTCTAACTTCTATCATCCCCACGAGCCGATGGCTCCCCCACGGCCCATGTTGTCCTTCAGAATGATTAACACTGACCGCCTCTCTCCGCATCTCCCTCTAGAATGTCCGTTCATTTGCGAATGAGGTCCTTGCCATCCATGACCTTATTGTGGATGACTGCGTAGACATCATGACCTTGACAGAAACCTGGTTCACGGACGATGACACCTTCCCCCTACTGAAGCCTCCCTGCGTGGCTATACTTTCCAACACTTGCCCCGCCCAAACCACTGCGGTGGTGGTGCGGTCCTTATCAGTAAATCTCCCCATGATTTGTCCCCCTACAACCTTGGTGATTTTAAACTCCATTCCAACTCACTTTGCCATCAGTCCTCTGAGTTCACTGCCCTCCTGCAACCTCTCACTTTGCGACCCATTTTCACGGCCACCCACTCAACCTCGCATGGCCTCTCAATTCACATGGTCTCAATCACAGAAAAGGCCATCTCTGGTCAGTTCCTTGTGTCCTGCGCCACTCACATTCCCCCTTCTCCCTTCCTACCCCACTTCCTTCTGTGTCCGCTCCTGAAAAAATCCTCCCCAAATCACTTCCAATGACACTTAGCCTGTGGCCCTCCATTCGCCATGGTGCTTCGGCAGCTATCCATCTGCTCAATCACACCCTCACCTCTGTCTTTGATGCCCTTGTCCCCAGTATAACCCTTAATCTCTCCCACCCTGCTCATTGCCCCCATCTTCGTTGCTGTAAGTACAAGAGGTGCAGTCTTCAACAAATATGGTGCACCACTGCTTCAGCCATTCATCGTCAGATCTGGCTGGACAACATCAAACACTATCAGGAACCTGCTCTCCTCTGCCAAAACTGCTCACTACTCCAGGATCATCCTGGAATGCAAAGATAACACCCCGGCTTCTTTTCTCCACTACCCACCCCTCTCCCCTGCCCCTTCCACCCTCACCTCCAACAAGTGCAAGGACCTCATTGACTTCTTTGTCACTAAGATTGAGAATTCAGTTGCCTCTGCCGCATCCCTCCCTTCCCCTTTCCCACCAAGCCAACACTCTTGCCATGAACTCGCATAGTTCTCTAGTTTCTCTCCCATCTCCCCTCCTGCCCTCTCTGAACTCACCTTGTACATGAAACCTACCTTCTGTTCTCTTGACCCTATTCCCACTAAACTGACGACCACCTGTAGGGGTTTATCTCTTTTCTATTCCGGCCTGGAAAGGTAAGAATCAACCGAGACTGGCTCGAGAATGGTTTTAAACACTCTAAATAATTTTATTGACACTAAAACACGACAGTTTTCCAGATAAAGATGCCGTACAACCTTATTCTGGGGATTACAGCTCGAAACAAAGTGATCAAATCCTCTTTCAGGTGATGTTAGGGGGTTAATTCTTTGTCGGCGACTTTTTCTTTAAACGCTGCACATCGTCTCCTGAAAATGACTGTCAGCCTGCCTGTTTTATCTCTCCTTGAGGCCGTTGCTGGACAGAATAACCATATATAGACTTGTTTTTATTTTATTTTTCACGGTTCAGCAAAGCATCTGTCCTTTGTTATTCTCTGCTTATCTGTCCCTTGTCCTTGAAAGGTACAGCAAGTTTTGAACAAGCTTTGTCCTTGAGGAAAACAGCAAATCAGGAGTTAGCCTGCAACACTTTCTCACTGCAACTTCAGCAGTAAACAGGGCCAGCATGCTCGCTGATTTCGGTCAAGTTCCCATAGTCCTTTGCTCCATTGCTGTTTCAATACAATGGATCCATTCTTCGGTAGGCTATCAATCCGAAATGAGTCTAGCTGTAATTTTGTATTGGCTGTGCAGAAGTTATCCTTCATTGGCTGTTCATACTTTTAACCAAATTATGCTCTTTTAACCAGATACTCACGCCGCCAATCCAGGGGTTTCAGTCCATTACTTTATCCATCTCGTGGTTCCTGGGCAAACGTCACTTTGACAGTTCCTGCCCCATAGGCCTTACTTTAGTCCTTCTTAAGAGCAGTCACCAAAAAGTTGGTATCAAAAAGTCCAAAATCCTTCACGCCCTACTTCCCTTCCTGCCCCTATGTTAGCTGATATTGTAAATGCTTTCCTCTCCTCAGGTACTGTCCCCCACTCTTCCAAATCTGCCATCATCACCCCCCTTCTCAAAAGGCCCACCCTTGATGCCGCTGTCCTTGCAACCTACCGCCCCAGCTCCAACCTCCCTTTCCTCTCTAAGGTCCTTGACCGTGTTGCCTCCCAAATCCATGCCCATCCTTCCCGCAGCTTTATATTTGAATCTCTCCAATCAGGTTTCCACCCCTGCTACAGCACTGAAACTGCCCGAATCAAAGTCACAAATGACATCCTCTGTGACCATGGTGCACTACCCCTCTCGACCACTCTGCAGCATTTGACATGGTTGACCACACCATCCTCTTCCAACGCCTCTCCTCCATTGTCCAGTTGAGTGGGACTGCCCTTGCCTAGTTCCAACTCTTACCTATCCAGTCATAGCCTGAGAATATCCTGCAATGGCTTCTCTTCCTGCCCCCGCACTGCTACCTCTGTCGTCCCGAAAGGATCTATCTTTTCATCCCTCCTGTTTCGCATCTACATGCTGTCCCTCGGGTACATCCTCGAAGTCATGACGTCAGGTTCCACATGTACGCTGATGACACCCAGCTGGAGCTCACCACCACCTTTCTCGACACCGCCATTGCCTCTGTGTTGTCAGACTGCTTGGCCAACATCCCGTCCTGGATGAGCTGTAATTTGCTCCAATTAAACTTTGGGAAGACCAAAGTCATTGTCTTCAGCCCCTGCCACAAACTCTGTTCCCTTGTACCAATTCCAACCCCTTCCTTGGCCACTGTCTTAGGCTGAACCAGGCTGTTCGCAACCTCGTCATCCGATTTGACCCTGAGCTGAGCTTCCGACCCCAGATCCTCTGTACCACAAAGATCGCCTACTTCCACCTCTGTACCTCATTCATCTCCGCCCCTGCCTCAGCTTATCTATTGCTGAAACCCTCATTAGTCGCCTCTAGACTTGACTCATCCAATGCTCTCCTGGATGGCCTCCCAACTTCCACCCTCCATAAACTTGAGCTGATCCAAAGCTGTGTTGCCCGTATTCTAAGTCCAGGCTCACCCATCACCCCTGTCCTCGCTGACCTACATTGGCTTCTGGTCCGCCAACACCTCAATTTTAGAATTCTCATCCTTGTGTTTAAATCCCTCCATGGTCTCGCCCTTCCCCATCTCTCCTCCAGCCCAACAACCCTCAAAGAACTCTGCATTCCTCCAACTCTGGAACCTTGTGCATCCCCCCCCACTTCCTTCTCCCCACCATTGGCGGCCGTAGCTGTCTAGGTTATAAGTTATTGAATTTCCACCTTAAACCTCTCCGTCTCTCTCCTCATTTAAGACCCTCTTTAAAACTTACCTCTGTGACCAAGCTTTTGGTCACCTGCCCTAACATCTGCTTCTTTGGCTTAGTGTCAATTTTTGGTCTTATAATGCTCCTGTGAAGCGCCTTGGGACGTTTTCCTACGTTAAAGGGGCTATACAAGTGCAAGTTGTTGTTGTTTTTGTTGTAGTAGTACAGATGTCATGACAGACAAACCACAAAATAGGAGAACTCATAATTTACATGCAGTAATTAATGCAGAGCTCAGTAGTTAATATATTTAGATGTTGTGGAACTTGCACAATGGCTCTTTTCCAGGGGAATGTTGGAGCTGTTAATTACAATTCTTAATTTAGGTGATTAAAAGGCTGCAGATTAAAGCTGTGTGCATCATGTACAGTAATTATGAAGGCATTTAGACTTCTAAAGTATTAGCTCTTAAAAATGTTTGGCACGTTAGCAGTATGGAATGCCAAACATTAAGGGGTAGAAATTAGGTCGCGCCCCATTTGGGGCGCAAATATCGTCTGGACGCAAATATTAGCGCCTGGCGCTAATTATCGGCACTGACTGGAAACTTCACTTTTACCGCCCCGGGAGGTGAGTGGAGCGCTAAAGCAGGCGCTGCACACCTGTCTTAAGGCGCAAAGGCCAAGGAGTGAGGCGCTAACTCAGAGCGCTGGCGAAGCTCATGTAATGTCAGTCAGCAATGGAACACACACACAATGGCACGGGCCAGTTCTTAAAGGGGATGGTTAATCTTGCTTTCCATCCACATCCTGTTCATTGCAGCCTTGAATCTCGGCCTGGAGAGACTTGCACATCAAATGTGCTGGAAAGAACAATGGAGAGTACCAGGCAAAGAGCTCAGAGTGCAGCTCCCACAGTCTCTGCTAAATCGATACAAGGAATGGCAAATCAAAATGAACCTGCAAAGTGCTGCTCAGTACCCAAAACTCCTTCACACAACGTTGAATCTCTCCAGAAGTCTCTCCCTCTCTCTCTCAGAATGCGTAGTTCAAAAATGCCACCAACAATAAAAGACAGGAAGAGGCCCCCTTTAAATAGCGCCCCCCCCAGCCCCACAGCGATTGATAGCGTTCCAGTCTTCTGGTCGTTGGATGCGCCAGGCGGTAAGGCAGGGGGCGCCACTCAATTTCCGCTCCGGGGCGCCACAAGGGCGTTGCACCATGGAATGACGTCACAATCTGCGCGCGCGGTAAGTTTTAGCGCCGCCGCACAATCTCTAGTTAAGTTCCCGAGCGGCACAAACATCGCTGCGCCTGGGCGTTAGCGGCTTTACGCCCCATTAGCGCCCTCTTAAGGCGCTAACGGGAGGCGCAACCAACTGAATTTTTACCCCTAAAGATTTGAGTGGCATGATAAATTTTCACGTGGTCTTTTAACCTCTGGAGTTTGGATCTGAATCTAGCCTGGACTGATGGGGAGAAAGTCTCTTCATCTACATCAGCTGCAAGGGTCCTAAGTGAGATGGGGTAGCATTAATCAACTTTCTGGTGGGTCCACATTCAAACCACATAAGTGCATATAATTTAACAATTTTTTCTCATCCACACAGCACTGATGACAAAATTAAGATCACAAGATAAGTTCAACTGAAGAAGGTGCTTTGGCCTATTAATTTTTCGGTCTTTCTAGTATACCGATCCACATGTCTTCTCATTATAGCTTTTAACATCCACCTGACCAGGAGATCAGTTTTACATCTAAAGGACAGCACCTCTGCCAATGTTGGACTGGAGTGTCAGTCTAGATTATGTGCTCAAGTCCTAGAGTAGGCCTTGAACCCACAAACTGTGGAGCAAGAGTTAAAGTGCTACCAGTTGAGTCAACTCAACATTAAGCCAAATACAGAACACTGACGTTGTTGGTGCGTCAGTGTTCTCGCTCAGGCCAACATCCCCAGCATCGAAGCTTTGACCACGCTCGATCAGCTCCGATGGAAAGGCCACGTCGTCCGCATGCCCGATACGAGACTCCCAGAACAAGCGCTCTACTCGGAGCTCCGACACGGCAAGAGAGCCCCAGGTGGGCAGAGGAAACGCTTCAAGGACACCCTCAAAGCCTCCTTGAAAAAGTGCAACATCCCCAGCCCAAGACCGCACAAAGTGGAGGAGAAGCATCTGGGAAGGCGCCGAACACCTCGAGTCTCTTCGCCTGGAGCAAGCGGAAGCCAAGCGCAAACAGCGGAAGGAGCGCACGTCAACCCAAGCACCCCACCCACCCGCCCCTTCAACCACCGTCTGCCCCACCTGTGACAGAGACAGTAGGTCCCGCATTGGACTCGTCAGTCACCGGAGAACTCATTTTTAGTGTGGAAGCAAGTCATCCTCGGTTCCGAGGGACTGCCTAAGAAGAAGCCAAATTCATACTGTACAATTTTCAATGCAATAAAACTTGCTTTATACATTCTATATACCTTATAGAAATGCACTTTCTGATGGTCATATTGCAAGTGTCACACTCAAATTTCAATCACACTTCAAAAAGAAAAGTATAAAGAACACAGGAGCCAGAATATCTGTAACCCCTGAGTGACCTTACTAAAACACTTTCAAAAAAGAATACCAAGGTTGTGAGCTGCAGCCTTAAAAACAATTAAACCCTCACATCACCTAATGTTTACTTAACATTAACTAGACTTTGTGTCAATAAAAGAGCACAGCTTTGTCTGAGCAGCAGAATAATGCATTTTGTATTACATGGAATACGATGGTCCTCAAAACACAGCAAATTATCTGACTTACCATCGGGTATCTCTGTGCGAGGTCTGGTATCCAATATTTCTGTGCTTGTATTGAGGCTAATTATATGTTTCAAAGCAATTTTGACACAAGCTGTATAATATAACTAGGATGCGAAACTTGCCCAAATCAAATATAGACAAGTGATGCGAGATCACCGTTCTTAAAATTTAATTTTAATCTTTTTAAATTTAGCAAAGTTTCGGTTGTCTTTGTTAACATGAAACTTTTAACCAACCAGTGAGAATTGCACATGTGTGAGCTGCAATTTCCCAGGCCACAGGGTAACCAGATCCAGCAGTTTAACTCATGGCTGTTAGTCCCATGTCACTCTAAGGAGGTACCAAGCTCAAACCGGTACTTTTAGTATAACAACACACCTGATCTACAATGCTGTTGAAGTTTTTTTTTTATGGAGTTCAGTGCATTTATCTTGGATCTTCATCAGATAGAGCAGCTGAAGATTAAAGACCGGGGCTCAAAATGGCCCCATGACATTAAGCTTCAAGAATACTGTACAAAAGAATTTAAGAGTCATCATTGCACCACAGTGGAACCTTTATAGAATGCGATCTTGCTTATTGCACAAACATTTCACTATATTGAGATCCTGACTTGACTGACTGGGGTTACTGACTGACACTTTGCTGAAATGGAGAAAGGATCAAAATCTAATCAATTCTTCATCAGCCTTCCAGACACCAATCATTCCAGTCAACACAGTTACACACAAGGTAGGAAAAACCTTTAACTTCATTCACAAGGACAAACCAGCAAAACAATTAAGAGTATAATCCCAACTTTCAAATGGAGGTTTATTTTTTTTTTTAAAAAAGCACGCATCTTTGGTTTTTCTTTTAAATTGCCAATTTTGGTTCCTCCTGTCCTGAAAAGCAGTGACGCATGCTGGAACACAGTTCCATGGGTAGGATTAAGATGCTAAGATGTTAGCTCAGGAGAACAGCGTTCTCCCCTTATGTTTCGGCCTGGTGCTGTCCTCCATTAGCTGCTGAGCAGAAGCAGCTGGAGACCAATCAGAAAGTGGATCCCACTGCAACTGGAACAAGTCAGGGCTGTTTGCCAGTGATTGCAGTGTTCAAACATAAAAGTACCTTTAGTAGCCTCCCAGTACCTCTTCCAAGTGGCCATTTTTCTTGTGCGAACCAAGGCAGTGAGTGTCAGCACGCCTTTGCAACTGCGTGTGTGGGGAGGTGAAAAGGAATCATTGCGGAGGCCAAATGTCAAATGATTTCTAGTGAAACAGACTGACAGAGTGAATTTAAGTTCAGTTAATTCAAATTAATAATAAGGCTCTAAAAAATTAGCAGTGCGTAACACAGCACTGTTGGTGGCAGGCCAGGAATAGCGAGCTCCTAACATTGAAAAGAAATGCATGTAATTTCAGTCGTAGTCGGCCTCGCTTTATCCTGCCAAGGTCCAGTGCATTGGCTGGGATTAAGGTTAGACCGAACATGAACCACCCACTTGGTTACTCCTAAAGGTTTGACACTTGATTGCACCTGCCACTCTAGCTAATCAGAGAATGTAAAAAAAACTGGAAATCTGAAATTAGAAAATGCTGGCAACACTCAGCAGGACAATCAATGTTCTGAGGAAGTTACATCTGAAATTTTAACTCCTCTGCTCTCTGCACAGATGCTGCCTGACCTGCTGAATGCTTCCAGCATAGAATGTGGAACTTGTTACCACAGGGAGTGGTTGAAGCAAATAGTATAGGTGCATTTAAGGGGAGGCTAGGTAAGCAGATGAGGGAGAAGGGAATAGAGGGCTATGCTGATACAGTTAGATGATGAAGGCTGGGAGGAGGCTCGAGTGGAGCATAAACGCCGGCATGGACTGGTTGGGCCGAATGGCCTGTTTCTGTGCCGTATATCCGATGTAATCCTAGCATTTTATGCTTTTGTTTCCAGCTAACCACAAGTCAGGGTGGAACAATGCTCTCAACCTGAAATGCATTAAAAGGTTGGAGTTTGGGGGTGAGCATGCAGTTTTCTATAGAACTGGAAAATCATGCCGTTTTTGGTGGATTGGGAAGTTTTACACATCACTGCTACTCTTCCCAATTAAAAGAGATGACTCGAGAGGTGTGGGGGAAAAGTTGAAGCCAACCAGGTTAGGGAAAAAATTTGATTCCTTACATAAAAATATTGTCAAAACATTTAAAACCACACTGGCCCTTAGGCTGCAAATTTACACTGCAATCTAGGTCGCAGTGTAAGTCTTGAGCCTAAGGGGCAGTGTGATTTTAACTTTGTTGGTTTAATCGAGGCTGAATCTCATTTTCATTATAATAGGGTGTTTGAATGCGATACTGCACTTAGTGATCATCTGTGATACTGTAATTTTATAGCACATTAAAACCCCATGCATGATGTGTTGTTGAGCATGACACGGTCATAAATTTTGACTGGGGCAACTGCTTCCATTCAACCACTTGATCATGGTTTACCAATTAACATTTTGAATGGGTGCTAACATGTTAGTGTGGTCACAAAGTTGGCACAATTCATATTGAAAAAAGGCCTGCCCTTTAAATAAACTGCAGCGTTAGATCAAAGAAATGAACACAATTTGTAACAAATGCATAGGTTTAGGGCAAAGTGATTGAATAGGTGCTGCAGATTAAACCACGAGGAAACACAGCTAGGGGCTCTGACCAGCATAAAGTCCCTTGGTTACGCAGCGTTGCGAGCAGTGGTAGTAGATAGCTGGGATTAATTCATTTTATGCCCATTTTCAAAGCTTTCTTTCAATGTGCTTGTATTTTGCTGTTGGCCATTAGGATGGCTCTTTGCTGTTCACACGGGAACTAAAAATTGAGATAAAAGGAAAACTGTAAACCTGGAATTGTGATTGAAAATACAGAAAATGCTGGGGGTGCACAGTTGGCCTATCTTACAGTCATCAGTTTTTCTTATCCCAGTGGTAGAATTGTGCACCCATATTTTTATGGTTCCTTGCTTCTGGGATGAGGAAACTGGTTTTAGCAATGTAAACATGGGGAGCCAAGCCGGTGCACGGATCCAAACTGAATAAGCAGCAGACGTAAAATCACCTGAAGAAAAAACAGACCATCATTTTGGATTGAGCTCTTCACCAGAAATGATGCAAGTATATAGATAGGCCATTCCCTTCTCAGCACTGACCAAACATCTGTAGAGGCTAGGTCAAATGAAAATGTCAAAACTCAGACTGATCGATTTTTGTTGAGCATAGGTATTAAGGGATATGGAGCCAAGGCAGGTAAATGCCAGTTAAGATACAGATCAGCCATGATCGAATTGCAATGGCGGAACAGGCTCGAGGGGCTGAATGACCTACCCCATCCCTATAAAGAAGGTTACCAGTGGACAACAGATAGAGGTCAAGAGTACAGATACGCTAACAATTTTTTCAAAGACTGAAGTTGTAAGAGGTGACGTCTCAAGCCAGGTGAGACTGCAGATTAGGAAATCAGACTTTTTGGTGTTACCCAATCATATACAGAGTACAAAGTGTAGAGAATAAATGGGCCTGATTTTTGTCTACTGGTGTAAATCACGTCTGGATGGTTACAAACTGGGGTTGGTCCTGCGAGAATGATAAAGTGCTAATAACAATCAAATTTCCTAGGTCAGGCCATTTGAATAATTATTTACAGATGTGAAGATGTAGGGATCACACTACTGGTGGGAGCAGAAAATTGAGTACAACTGTAAGCAAAATTTTGAAGTAAAGGGGGCAATCAAAAGTGTCACGATAGGGTGACAGGAACTATGAAACCCTTTAGAAAGGCACAAAAGACATCTCTCAATCTATTAGCAGCCTCTGGCCAAGGCAAAAAAGGCCAGGGCAGTAAGAAATGACTGACAAAAATAAATGGCAAGGAAACCCCATGAAGTTTCTGAGCAGTTTGATGGTGCTGAAATCCGGTGGTTGCAAAGTGGATTCCACTCTGTGCCATTCCATAGCACCATCCTCATAAATGCACATTGCAACAAACCGGGAAGGGGTTGGAAGCACACTTGAGGCTGTAATTGACTTCGTACAGTGACTACCTTACCATCTCCATGGTGCATGTTGGCAGCAAGAAATGACACAGCTGTGCATCTGGCTTTCCGCTGACCGGATCCTGTGAAGACACCTCCCTACAGCTGTTGCCGGGTAGCTGCGACAATGCTGGAAAATATGGTTGTGGGTAGTGTGGGGGGGGATGCAGCTAATCAGGCTTTGCTGGCTGTCGATCACCCCAGCATGCCTTCTTTCATGCAGTACCATGTAAAGCAGGCATGCTGGGATTGGGGTGCTTCTGAAGAGCCATCCAGCCTAACAGTTAGTCAGGCCTTCGTATGTATCCGTGCCATCGGGCCTGCTGTCACAACATAATGTTAGAGCTGCACTCCCTGCATGCAGCAATCATCAGACAAAATACAGTATGTTCATCGGTCTGCAGATGAAGGTAGGTGGGCACAGGGCAGCTCACGTGCAGCTTGACCTGCCTGGTATCCTCTTCTCCCCAGTACATCAGATATGGGGGTTTCCACCAGGAAATCCATCAGTGCCAGGAATGGTGTTGGGGGGCAAACATATGAAAACTGTTGGCACAAAGGCTCATGAGAACTTAGGTGCCAGCAGAAAAAAAAAATAAGGGGATCACAAACGGCTCTTGAATGACTCTTCTTTCTGGCCACTGATTAGCACATAAGCTGCGGAGACCCAGTTTTACAGGCCCCTCCCCATTTTCCAAATCGGTTCAGCTGTGGCTCCGTTGGTAGCACTCTTTGAACCAGAAGGTTATCAAAGCCACAAATGACATCCTGTGTTATTGCGACAGTAGTAAACTATCCCTCCTCATCCTTCTCGACCTGTCTGCAGCCTTCAATACAGTTGACCGCACCATCCTCCTCCGACACCTCTTTTCCCGCTCCCGCACCATTACCTCTGGAGTCCCCCAAGGATCTATCCCTGACCCCCTCCCATTTCTCATTTACATGCTGCCCCTTGGCGATAATATCCGAAAACACGATGTCAGGTTCCACATGTACGTTGACGGCACTCACCTCTACCTCACCACCACCTCTCTCAACCCCTCCACTGTCTCTAATTTGTCAGACTGCATGTTTTACAACCAGTACTCGATGAGCAGAAATTTCCTCCAACTAAATATTCGGAAGACCAAAGCCAATGTCTTCTGTCCCCGCCACAAACTCTATTTCCTAGCCACCGACTCCATCCCTCTCCCTGGCAACTGTCTGAGGCTGAATCAAACCGTTCGCAACCTTGGTAAACTTGAGCTCATCCAAAACTCTGCAGCCCGTATCCTAACTCGCACCAAGTCCCGTTCACCTGTCACCCCTGTGCTCAGAGAGCTACATTGGCTCCTAGTCCGGCAACGCCTCAATTAAAAATTCTCATCCTTGTTTTCAAATCCCTCCATGGCCTCGTCCCTATCTCTGTAACCTCCTCCAGCTCTGCAAGCCTTTGAGATCTCTGTACTCCAAGTCTGGCGTCTTGCGCATCCTTGATTTTAATTGCTCCTCCATTAGTGGTTATGCCTTCAGCTGCCTAGGCCCTAAGCTCTGTAATTCCCTCCCTATACCTCTCCACCTTTAAGACACTCCTTAAAACCTACCTCTTTGACCAAGCTTTTGGTCATATGTCCTGATATCTCCATATGTGGCTCGCTGTTAATCTCTTTCGGTAAAGCTCTGGTGAAGTGCCTTGGGACGTTTTATTATGTTAAAGGTGCTGCATAAATGCAAGTTGTTGTTGTTGGGTTTGAGTCCCACCCCAGATACTTGAGCACAAAATCCCGGCTGACACTTCAGTACGGTACGGAGGGTATGCTGCATTGTCGGACGTGCCGATGAGTCGCTAAACCGAGGCCCCGTGCCCTCTCAGGTGGGCAAAAAAGATGCCATGGCACTATTTCGAAGAAAGCAGGTGAGGTCTCCCTGGTGTCCTGGCCAATAGATATTTATCCCTCAATCAACATCACTAAAACAGATTATCTGGTCATTATCACATTGTTGTAGGTGGGAGCTTGCAGTGTGCAAATTGGCTGCTGTGTTTCCTACATTACAACTGTGACAACACTTCAAAAAAGTACTTCATTGGATGTAAAGCACTTTGGGACATCCAGAGGTTGTGAAAGGCGCTATATAAATGCAAGTCCTTTCTTTTTTGTCTTTTAACAGTTGCTGCATTCAGGTGCTAAGGACAGGAAAATTGGCCCCGCTACGTCAAAGACGAGCCCCAAATCTTGATCAAAAATCCCGGTTTTGCTCCAAGGTTTGTGCTTGAGCGGTGGAATCTGGATTTTTTTTTGGACAATAAACATAAGAAACTGAACTGAGTGACAATTACAAACTTGGATCCAAGACAAGACTGGAAAGATCAACTCACCAACCAGCATGGAGTCAGTTACTTTCCAATTGCCTGGAGTTACTGAGGAGTAAAAGAACACTGGCCCTACTGGAACATTAACATGTAGTCTCCTCTGTATCTGATCCATCCCTAATGTCCTTTGTCGCTGGCCCTGCTCCTTTGACGTTTGCTGCAGCTCTTCCTTATTTCAGTTGTGTTTTCTTCAAAGGCCAACCAAGTTTCTGGGGGTAAGCCCATTTAGGTTAAAACAAAATCTACAACATACAGTATATTAAAATTCTTCGGCAGGTCATGTGCTTCACTGAAAACTACATTGGAATTCCCATAGGAAATATTTGCAGTGTAAAAATGCTGATACCAGTTCCATCTAACTCCCTGTAACACCATTTAGGTGGAGCTCTAATAGCACTGGTTATATTAATGTGATCACTAAGGTATGACAGCTCCGCACACCACACCACCTCTCACCCGAAAGGAAAAAGGAAAAGACAGAGAGAGAAGCAGAAGAGGACGAGTGAGAAAAAAAAGATTTTGGGAGGGAGAAGCATATTCTCCAACGTACTGTGTGCAATATCTTGGAAATTCCACGAGGAAATAAAAACCGCGTGGGTGTTGGGAGCATTCAGCATTGTGTCTCACTCCGCACAGGTCCAATATAAGCCGCATCGGGCACAGCCTGTGGTGTGCATAGCTGGGAAGGAAGGAAAGCTGAATGGGAGTGTCCTGCCTCGGCAGTATCTTGCACCTCCTAGGGTGCATTCACACTATAGCTGCAGGGTTACTGCAAAACAGTTTTGTGTCACACCGACACTGCAGAGTTTAGGGCAAATGCAGCCTGAAGCTGAAGCCAGGACCCAATCTGGCATCGGAGCGGAGTGAAGCGAAGCGAGATTCCCTGGAGGAGGCAGAGTCCCTCCACTTCACTTTACAGTCAGTTCAGGCCATGATTCCCAATTTACTATCCACAAATGTAGTGTTAGTGTGAAGCCGAAAAAGCTTTGTATAGATGCTAAACTTATGTGAATTCACTGTTAGAGCTGGTGATCTGGGACCGGGCCAGTTGGTTACCACTTTTCACAAGACACTAGTCCAGGCGGCAGGTACATTGAAGGTATTCTTGATTTGAACAGTGATTTTAACAGTTCAGATCTAGCTCAAGATATAATGGACTCATGCTAGTTCAGCTCAAACAAAATCACAATGTCCAAACAGTAAGTGGCATGCTGATCACCAAGGGGCTTTAGAAATAAAAAGCTATTGAATTGCACTATGAAATATGTTCAATCAAAATAACAAGGCATTTTGTATATCGAATGCCCAGACACAATTACCAGAACCACATAGTTTAGGACAAGTCTGCTGCATTTTGATCTTTGAAAGACAGATTTAATCGCATTATTGTTAGAATGTTTCAAAGGCCTCATATTAAACAAAACAAAAATATTCCATCGAATGTCATAGGACAGAACAATTACAGAAAAGCTGAATATTTCCCTGGTAGGACTATAAGGTTGACAGGTTGTTAAGACATTCACAACACTGCTGAACATATCCCCACTGATTAAATTAGGGTGCTGGCTGCTGCTGTTGCCGTGGTGACAATGGCCTTTTGTTTCCTCTTTCCCATATTGTCCCGATGCTTAGCCGAGTTTCTTTGATTGCTCCTGAAAGATGTTCCGTTGTTGAAATTCATGATGAGGGCTTTTTGATATGACGGCAGGTTGTTTTAACCTCCTTTGCCCAGCAGGCTCTAAAGTGGGGAAGGAAAACAAGATATAAAAATTACAAAAGAAAAGAGTATCAAAGGTTTCATGTAGTTTTCAACCAAGTGTTTTCCAGGAATGTACTCTTTTGCAGCCTGGGCATATCTACTGTACTCTTTATGTTTCCATTAAGATAATAGATCTTAATAAATGTAATACACTCACCTAATAAACCTTTTTATAGTTCTCATTAAGCTGATTGGTCATGTGTACAGTGCTCCACATCCTTTTACAGGAGAAAAGTACACTGCCTTATGTGCTCTGGATTGTGAAGTAGGACCATAGGACATAAATGGAATTCAGTGAAAAGTAAATTTAAAATAAATTTGACTGGTGTGATGGCAGAGATAGAGTCTTAAAGGGGTGACCTTCATTCGGCCGATTGGCCTTTTATTATCTCCAACTTTTCTTGTGTTCGTTGCATATCTCAGCAGGGCTGGGGGGGGGGGGGGGGGGGGGGGGGGCGGGGTTAGGTGGAGAAAGAGAAAAGTGAAAGCTACCCCTAAATCACTCTGGTATACGATGCTGCTGCGAGTTAGAGCATTATTAGCCACAGTTTACCAGCCCATTCTCCTAGATTTTAAAATAACAACAGAAAACGCTGGAAAAACTCAGCAGGCCAGGCAGCATCCGTGGAGAGAGAAACAGAGTTAACGTTTCAGGTCGAAGACCTTTCATCATAACTGGAAAAAGCAGGAAATGAAACAGATTTAAAGCAAGGATAAAGCTGGGAAAAGGGGGAGGGGATGAAAGAACAAAAGGAGATTAAGAGACATTGAGAGACATTAAGAGATGATCAAGGCAAGGGGTGGTGTTAATGTGACAGGTTGAGGCTAAAAGAAGTGTGAAATGCACTGGCAGAATGAATGACAGCTGCCAGCTTCTGGGAGGAAAAAAAGAGTGGGGGGGGGGGGGCAAACAAAAGGGTGGATGAAAAAATAAAATATAAATGTGATAGGGGCTGAGATTATGATCTAAAATTGTTGAACTCGCTATTCAGTTCAGAGGGCTGTAGGGTGCCTAAACGAAAGATGAGGTGCTGTTCCTCGAGCTTACGCTGAGCTTCCGTGGAACAGTGTATTAGGCCGAGGACGGTGAGGTCAGAGTGGGAGTGGAGCGGAGAATTAAAGTGACAGGCCACCGGGAGCTCGGGGTCCCCCTTACGGACTGAACGGAGGTGTTCCGCAAAGGGGTCACCCAATCTGCGTTTGGTCTCCCCAATGTAGAGGAGACCACATCGTGAGCAGCGAATACAGTATACTAAATTGCAGGAAGTACAAGTAAATCGCTGTTTCACCTGGAAGGGGTGTTTGGGGCCCTGGACAGTGGGAAGAGAGGAGGTATAAGGGCATGTGTTGCATCTCCTGCACTTGCACAGGAAGGTTTTAAATGCCTGCAGATTGTAGGAGGAAGGGTAGATTGTAATAGATCTGCGGAAGCTGCAGGTTTGATGGGCTGAATGGCCTTTTCTCATTTCATGCTTTCTTCTGTTCTTATATTTCATGTAGGGAATGGTGTATTATGCAGGGGAACCGGAAAAAAAGGAGAAAATAAAAAAAAATAACTAGGGCAAGTCATTTGTCATCATTCAGAAACCAACTTACACCCTGCTTCCAGGACTCTGTAATGGTACTCAGGCAGAAAATCACACTGCACACATCAAGCACAGAAATTTGTTGGATTTGTTGTGGGCGTCATGCTGTGCCAAATCATCTGCCCTAAAAGTAACAGGAAAATTAAACAAAATATTGTGGAATATTATGTTCAGTTTTGGGAGCCCCACTTTAGGAAAGATATACTGGTCTTGGATGTGTTTAAAAGATAGATAAGTACTGAGGAAGTATTGAAAGAACTTTCATTTATACAGTGCCTTTCTCTTACTCAAGACTTCCCAAAGTGCTTTAAGCCAATGAATTACTTTTGAAGTGGTCACTGTTGTAATGCAGGCATTTGGTCACTGTTGTAATGCAGGCATTTGGCCACTGGGGAGCGGGGTGCCGTGAAAACAGCTCATCACTCAAGAGGAGTGCCGGGCTGAGCAATCGCGGCCGGCACCCCACATACAAAAGCGAAAGGGGGCAGGGTGCTGGCCGTCGGCCAAAATAAAAATGGCTGCCCGATACCTGCCCTTTAACTTGCGCCGCCATCGCTGCCAAACCGCCCCCTGATCCCGTCGCATATATCGTGCGGCGATAGGTCAGGGGGTGCAAGGGAAGTTTGCGGCCGGGGCGCTGTGCGCGGCGATGATGTCATCGCCGGCGGCGCTACTGGCTACCACCGTCGCTAACCTCCTGCTGAATTTCACGGGAGGTGTTAGCGGCGTCCTGCCCGAGGATTTGCGCCCCCGGGGGCGCTAACGAGAGGTGCAAACCAACCAAATTTCCCCCCCATATATTTTAATTTTCTAAAATCTCCAACAATAATTAAAATCTGAAGGAATGAGACTCCACACTTGTAAAAGTTAATTTTCAGTGCCAGAGAGGTTGTTTGGCAGTAATTAAGACTTATCACACCATTAAAAATTCACTTGCACTTGAATGGACAAGCTGTATCTTCTTCTGGCGTGTTTACTGGGTATCTAGTGGGTAAGTACCACAACTTCATGCCCTTTATGTATTTCAATGCCGAGTCTCTTGGTGAGCAAAGCTTCTGGAGGAGCAGGGCAACTCGGATAGCTGATTCCCGTGTTTAACTGCGCATGTGCGGGCGCCAGAAGTTGCTGTCCGATTTACTCCTTAACAACAGTGAGTGCTGATAGCCTCACGGTTATTTTTACCGCAAAATCCGGGCCAATGGATATTTAACTACACATTCCTTTTTCTTCCTCTTTTGTTTAGAAAAATATATTGTCCAGGGAAAAAATAATGCATCTCAAACTGATATAGGGTACACATCCTTTACAGATGTGGACTGATGTGCTATACATTTCCTGAACTTTCTGTTTTTATTTAAGTAATGAATGACTTTGTTTCCCAGTGAACTGCTTCGCCTGCCCCCTATAGTAATTACATGATGCCACATTCAGTACGTGGGCCACCATCAGTTCTATGCCTTTCTCACTTGCATCATTCCATCTCTGCCACACTCAGTGCAGCTGCCTAATAACAGCGAGAGATGTTGAATAGTTTCAAAATAACGCAGCTGAAAATTAGTTTAACGCAGTAATTGAATATCTTTGTTCTGCAAGCGTTCACAAAGAGCACTGCTCTATAATTGCTAGATGGAACTGCTGCCTTCCATCTCACTGAGATATTTATTAAATATACTGGCACCAGTACTGGACAGGAAGGAGCTGTACCGGGAGAAAGGAATAGAAGGATATGCTGCTAGGGTTAGATGAAGTAGGGTGGGGGGGAGGCATGTGTGGAGCACAATCACCGGCACAGACAAGTTGGGCCTGTTTCTGTGCTGTAAATTCTATGTAAAAACACTTTCCTCACCCAACCCTCGCCAGAAAGGCATTGATTCTTAATAACAACAGAAAACGCTGGAAAAACTCAGCAGGCCAGGCAACATCCGTGGAGAGAGAAACAGAGTTAACGTTTCAGGTCGAAACCCTTCGTCGGAACTGAGAACAGAGCAGGAAATTAAACAGATAAAAATGCAAGGGGGAGGAATAAAAGAACAAAAGGGGTGGTCTATGGTAAGTAGAGACATTAAGAGATGCTCAAGGCAAGACGAGATGGTAATAGGACAGGTTAAGAAACAAAAGGTGAGGTGTGAAATGCTGGCAGAATGAGAGACAGCTGCCAGAGGGGGAGAGAGAGAGAAAAAAAAGGAAAAAGGAACGGACCAAAAGGGTGGATAACATGTATATGTGTGTGGTGGGGGCCGCGGTTATGATCTGAAATTGTTGAACTCGATATTGAGTCCGGAAGGCTGTAAAGTGCCTAAACGAAAGATGAGGTGCTGTTCCTCGAGCTTACGCTGAGCTTCCGTGGAACAATGCACGAGGCCGAGGATGGTGAGGTCTGAGTGGGCGTGGAGGGGTGAATTAAAATGACAAGCGACCAGAAGCTCGGGGTCACCCTTACGGACTGAACGGAGGTGTTCCACAAAGCGGTCACCCAATCTGCGTTTGGTCTCCCCAATGTAGAGGAGACCACATCGTGAGCAGCGAATACAGTATACTAGATTGCAAGAAGTACAAGTAAATCGCTGTTTCACCTGGAAGGGGTGTTTGGGGCCCTGGAGTGTGGGAAGGGGGGATGTATAAGGGCCGGTGTTGCATCTCCTGCGCTTGCACGGGAAGGTGCCGGGTGAAGGGGAATGGGTGCTGGGGGTGATAGAGGAGTGGACTAGGGTGTCTCAGAGGGAGCGGTCCCTACGGAATGCTGAAAGGGGAGGTGAGGGGAAGATACGTTTGGTGGTGGGATCACGTTGGAGGTGGCGGAAATGGCGGAGGATGATCCGTTGAATGTGGAGGCTGGTGGGGTGAAAGGTGAGGACAAGGGGAACTCTATCGTGGTTCCGGGAGGGAGGGGCTGGGGTGAGGGCAGAAGTGCGGGAGATAGAACGGACACGGTCGAGGGCCGTGTCGACCACAGTAGAGGGGAATCCTCGGTTGAGGAAAAAGGAAGACATGTCGGAAGCACTGGTATGGAAGGTGGCATCATCGGAGCAGATGCGGCGGAGACGGAGAAACTGGGAGAAGGGAATAGAGTCCTTACAGGAGGCGGGGTGGGATGAAGTGTAGTCCAGGTAGCTGTGGGAGTCAGTGGGCTTGTAGTGAATGTTGGTCAATAACCTATCCCCAGAGATGGAGACGAAGAAGTCGAGGAAGGGGAGGGAAGAGTCGGAGATGGACCATGTGAAGGTGAGGGAAGGGTGGAAATTGGAGGCAAAGTGAATAAAATTGTCTAGTTTGGGGCGAGAGCAGGAAACGGCACCGATACAGTCGTCAATGTACCGGAAAAAGAGGTGAGGGAGGGGACCCGAGTAGGACTGGAACAAAGAGTGTTCCACATATCCCACGAAAAGGCAGGCATAGCTAGGACCCATGCGGGTACCCATAGCAACACCTTTGATTTGGAGGAAATGAGTGGAGTCAAAGGAGAAGTTGTTCAATGTGAGAACAAGTTCAGCCAGGCGGAGGAGGGTGGCGGTGGATGGGGACTGGTTGGGCCTCTGTTCAAGAAAGAAGCGGAGCGCCCTCAGGCCATCCTGGTGGGGGATGGAGGTGTAGAGGGATTGTACGTCCATGGTGAAAAGGAGGCGGTTGGGGCCAGGAAACTGGAAACTGTTAAAGTGGCGGAGGGCGTCAGAGGAATCGCGGATGTAGGTGGGAAGGGACTGGACAAGGGGAGAAAAAAAGAGGCGAGATAGGAAGAGATAAGTTCCGTGGGGCAAGAGCAGGCATTGATTCTTATTGGGGTACAGTTCCATTAGCAAAGGTAGTCCTCTGGTGCTCCGTCCAAGTGGCCAGTCTTTATGGGTGAACTTAGACAGTGAGCATCAGTAGGTGATTTCTCACTATGGAAAGCAGTACAGCCGCGTCATATCTTGTCCTGTGAATTTACACACTGAGCCATTAGGGTAAGCTTACTGTGACATGCTGACATTTTTTAGGGGGCTTGGGCATATATAAAAAAAATTAAAAAGAAAAACCAGAGCGTCCCGATGGTGAAGTGACTAAATGATCAAGCTAAAAGCTCTCCAGTCTTAAAGGTCAATGAGTAGAAAAAGAGCTGAGAACTGAAGCTCAGTTCACTAAGGTCCACAAATTCTCCCCCACCTTCCAACTCCTGCATGCCTGTGTGCAGCTTTGTGGCTGACATTACTGTGCTCACCTGTTTGGCATAGTTAATGCAGTGAACGTACTGCTTGGCCAACGCAGAGCAGCTGAGAGTCTGGTCCGGGTTCTTCTGATAGCAGCGGAGGATATCCTCTTGGAGTTCAGCACAGACAGGTCGCGACTCGTACCTCCTGGGGGGGGAAAAAACGAGAGCAAGATTGGATTAGAGTGAACAAAAGGATTAGCACAAGTGGTGGAATATTAGATCACACAGCGGTTTTATACCAGCTAACACCTTGTATGTAGAGACGTGACATTCCCTAAACAGAGACTGGTACCAGTACAGTATGCACAGACTTAACATCTCACTTGGACATTACTTCAGTATAGGACTAGTGCCATTTACACATTCAACATCTTGAGCTCAGGTTCTGCTGGGATCACACTGATCTGAAGTGTTGCACTGAGTCAACTCACGGGGGTAAAGTATTAAAACTAAAGCAGCATGTACCGATTCTCTTACCGTCCAGGCCTCAACAAATAATTAACACTTGATAAAATTTATACTGCAAGTACCAGGTTTGATCACAAGTCTGTTCTAAGTTAGTTGATCTCAACTGTGAAGTAGGGGTGATACAATTAGCTCAAGACTGGGCTAGTAAAGGAGGGGGGAGTAGGGAGGGGAAATCAGTCATAGCTCATGCTCTTGATCCCAACAAGTAAAGCTTGTACACGCACATATGTATTTAGCATATAATGTAATCTGGTATCTTAGTGATTATAGATCAGTAATGTCATTGAGGAATTCAAAGGTCAGCTTTAAAACGTTGAAGCTTCACTCACATAGTTATGATTTCATCAGTTTCCCCTTCCCATGGATATCAATTAATCTGTATATAAAATCATCTGAACCCATTGAGCAAATTACCACTTTGTAATCACTCTCAGGTGTCCTTTATTTTCAGTATAAACAACCTACAAAGATCTATATTTCATTTACAGTTGGTATCTAGCAGATCAGAATTGGGTGTTATACCGAGCAAAGCTAATTGTATCAGCCCAATGCCAATCGCCTGCTGTGCAGCCCCAGGGGTAAAAAAAAGAGAAAGGTTGGAAATTTTAATTCAGGCAGAGAAGATAGCTTTCCCACTCTTCATACTTCCCTAGTTATTGCCATTAAGCTGCAATTTCAGCACAAATGTGAATTTACAGCCCCAGTATAAACGGGGTATTAGGCACAAGACGCCTGAATTCCCACTGCGACTCTTAATGATAAATAGTTCCATCTGTTTGTCCACACGTGGAAACCGGTTCAATCCAGCAATCAGAACAAATGTCCAGAAACACCAGAAATGGAATCAGTTCAATCCCAGACGGATGTGAACTACACGCATGCATGAGTCACTTATAGTTATCAGCTGTTTTCCAATATTCAGAAGTAACATGGCAACAAGCAAATGGACCCAGTCAATCCTTACGTTAATAAACTGCTGTTGAGAGACAGCACTTCAGAGACACTTTGAAAAACTATATTTCAGTGATTTCACCCCAAAAAATACCGCAAAGGGGGGGGAAAAGAGTGATCATCAGTATCCTTCAAAACTGCTATATCATAATCCTTTTCAAGTTCCATTTCTTTTGAAAAATTTAGGATAAACAGTGGATAACAATTAGGATATAATTCTTTTTTTCCAGCTGCTGGTAGCTCAATTGAAATCCAGATTTGAATGGGGAAGGCAGAAAGGTTAAGAGGATTAATTTTATGCTGAGGGTTGTTAGGACATAGAATGCCCCATCAGAAGCAGTAATGGAAGCAGAATCCATAATACATTTTAAAAGGGAAGTGGATACATATTTGAAAAAGAAAGAAGGGCATGGGGGAAAGGGCATAGCTTTTTCAGAGAGCCAGCACAGGTGTGATGGGCTGAATCACGGCCTTTTGTGCTGTAAAATTATTTGATTTTATAGGGAGGGGTGAGAATTGATTCCGAGATACCCGACAACCCGGGCAGCGGGCTGCCCTATACTGCAGGGCCTGTGCACTCTGAAACATGGCCATGAGGGGACACGCTCTGAAAGGTGCCCACGAGGGACACACTCTGAAACTTAACTGGACCAGCCACATAAATACTGTGGCTACAAGAGCAGGTAAGAGGCTGTGTATTCTGTGGCGTGTGACTTACCTCCTGACTCCTCAAAGCCTTTCCACCATCTACAAGGCACAAGTCAGGAGTGTGATGGAATACTCTCCACTTGCCTGGATGAGTGCAGCTCCAACAACACTCAAGAAGCTCGACAACATCCAGGACAAAGCAGCCCACTTGATTGGCAGCCCTTCCGGCATCTTAAACATTTACTTCCTTCACCACCTGCGCACTGTGTACCATCTATAAGAAGCACTACAGCAACTTGCCAAGGCTTCTTCGACAGCATCTCCCAAACTCGCGACCTCTACCACCTAGAAGGACAAGGGCAGCTGGTGGATAGGAACACCACCACCTCCAAGTTCCCCTCCAAGTCACACACCGTCCTGACTTGGAAATATATCGCCGTTCCTTCATCGTCGCTGGTCCAAAATCCTGGAACTCCCTAACAGACTGCAGCGGTTCAAGAAGGTGGCTCACCACCTCCTTCTCGAGGACAATTAGGGATGGGAAATAAATGCTGGCCTTGCCCTAACAACCCTCAGCATAAAATGAATCCTCTTATCCTTTCTCCCTTCCCCATACAACTGAGCTACCACATCCTGTGAATAAATTTTTAAAAAGTGCCCACGAGGGGGAGGCGCACTGAAATGTGCCCACGAGGGGGAGGCGCACTGAAACGTGCCCACGAGGGGGAGGCGCTCTGAAACGTGCCCACGAGGGGGAGGCGCTCTGAAACGTGCCCACGAAGGGGGAGGCGCTCTGAAACGTGCCCACGAAGGGGGAAGCGCTCTGAAACGTGCCCACGAGGGGGAGGCGCTCTGATGTGAAGGAATAAGCCATATAACCTATTCAGAAAAATACACCATTCCATGAAAGAATTCTGGCCTTATTAAAACATGACAAACTGGGTTTGGAAATCTGGAAGCCTCAACAATCTAAAGGTGTGATAACATTCTGACTATAGAGATAAGATAGTTGTTGACACTGAATCAATAACTTTATTGAAACAGAAGGTTAAAGGCTCCTGACAGTCTGAATCTTTGGGAACAAAACAAAGGTTCACCCTGTACAAGGTGTTCTAATTTACACTTCGTAAAGAGGCACAAACAGAAGGCCTTAGTAAAAATGACATCAAATAAAATGCACCTGCTGTTACACCGTTTTTTATGGTAAGTTTGGAACACCTAGAGGAGGGGGAGGTGCTCTGAAACGTGCCCACGAAGGGGAGGTGCTCTGAAACGTGCCCACGAAGGGGAGGCGCTCTGAAACGTGCCCACGAAGGGGGAGGCACTCTGAAACGTGCCCACGAGGGGAGGCGCTCTGAAACGTGCCCACGAGGGGGTACGCTCTGAAACGTGCCCACGAGGGGAGGCGCTCTGAAACGTGCCCACGAGGGGGTACGTTCTGAAACGTGCCCACGAGGGGGTACGCTCTGAAACGTGCCCACGAGGGAATGCAAGGCAAGGGAGTTGAAAACAAGAATGAAAATGAATTTGAGAAGTATGGGCTCTTGTTCAGGAGGATGGCCAGGAATATGCCTGAGCAACTTGAATGTTTGGATAATGACCATCTGAAAGCCATGTGTTTGATAGCGTGATCAGTGTTGGCTACATTGGAAGGAAACAAAGAAAAAAGTCTGGATAAACGGCCGGCTCGAGAGATTAGCAAGATAAAGAGGCTGATGCCATTCTAAAATATAAAGCAGGTTGAGCAGATGCTTGAAAAAATATGGTCAACTTGCCAAAAGACAATGAAAATGACATATCTGACGAGGTGATAATGTTGGAATCTTTTCAATTATATTGGGGATGATGATAATGATGGCAACACTGACAATATTTAGGTTGGACTGAATTTCAATTCCCTTTTACCACTAAGGTGAAAGCACATACCCTTTCCCCTCCCTGTTATTTTCTACTCTATGCCAAGTACCAATTGCAACCAAAGGGACAGCAAGGAATCGTTGCAATTTCTTCGGTTATTCCACAATACCCCTCATCCCCCACTGCCCCCAACACTTGTAGGGAAATATTGACTCCCCACTCAGCTCCCAGACAGCATGGCTGAGTCAGGCAGCAAAGCGGTTGATTAAAGGCATAAACCCACATTTCTTTCCCCCACCCCCCCACCATTCATTGTGTTGTCTATCAAGGCTCCAATGCACTGCACCACCACCACTATGGTCGGCTTAATACGTAGCTCTTTTTTCTGAAATTCAGTCAAGGATCCCGCCCCCCGAGTGGATAGAATTGATTGCATTTATCTGACTTAAGTAACTCAATAAAATTTCTTGCTGGTGTAACTGAACTGATTTTTTTTGTGCTGCTGGTCTATTTATATTCTTTACTAGCAAAAACAATTTGATGTGAAGATGAATGTGTTAGGAATTCCAAACAATTACAATAACATATCAAATCTTAACAAAAAAAAACGCCCAAGGCTGAAATAGTAGGCCGGATATTGGACATCCGATTGAACGTTACGTTCTGCAGACGAAGACAATGGAGTGAAACTCCTCTTTTAAACAAAAACAGAAAGAATTCCCCTTTTATCTTCAACCAACAATTCGCTAACAAAATCAATATGGTGTACGGCTTTCAAATGTGCGATTTCTGAGTGTTTAATTTTATTAGTGGTTTCATTATTTCAGGAGAATGGCAAGCATTTTCCCATTTTTCACTGAAAGGGAAATTTCACTCTCAATTTGCCTAAATAAATATCAGTTTTTTTTTTTAAAGATATTATAGCAGGGTAAGTAATTTGATATCGCTCAGATCCTGACAACCTGTCTTCAGGAGTTCTTATGCAAAATTGCAGCATTTGCGACAAGTGTATAAAATTGCAAGATTTGTCATGCACTTGCCCCAGATATTGGTTGTATTATTTTACTTCCGACAGATCTGCACATTTTTGGTTCTGACATCCCTGCCCTGGCTGATTTAGACAGTAATGAGTATCTGATTTGTGTAATTCTACTTACTAGGGCATGTTGAGCAATGCTGACAAGGCCACATTTACTGCCAATCCTTTGCTGCCCTGAGAAGGCGGTAGTGGGTCTTCACCTTGACTGCTGCAGACCTTGTAGTGATGGTGCTTCTAAAATGGCGTCAGGTAAGGAATTCCAGGATAGTGCCTTCGCGGTGATGAAGCAATGCCGATATATACCCAAGTCAGAATGGTGTGTGACCCGAGGGAAACTTGGAGGTGATGGCACTCCCATGACATTACTGCTCTTTGTCTTTCTCGGTGTTGATGGTTGGAGGGGAGGGAGTAGCTGTCGAACTAACCTTAGTGAGTTGTTGCACCACATCCTGCAGATTATACATATTGCAGCCACACTGTGCTGGTGGTGGAGGGATTGGATATTCAGTCCAGTGGCATAGAGGCTAATCAAGCAAACCGCTTTGTCCTGGATGGTGTTGAGCGTTATTGTGGCTGCACCCATCCAGGTGAGTGGTAAGTTTTCCATCACACTCCTGACTCAAGCCTGGTAGATGGTGGGGAGTCTTTGAGGGGTCAGGTGAGCCACTCGTCACTGGGTACTCAGCATCTGTCCTGTTGTTGTAGCCAGTGTTGATATGGTTGCTCCAGTTAAGCTTGTGGCCAATGGTGGGGGAAATTGGCTATGGTGGTGCCATTGAAGGTTGGGGGAGATGCCTGGGCCTTCTCCAGCTTGATAGGGACATTATCTGGCATTTATGTGGTGCGAATGATACCTGCCACTTGCCACATTCAAGCGCGGATGTTATCTAGGTCCTGTTGTAGGCTTGCACAGGTTGTTTGAAGCTGTGAATGGAGCTGAACACTGTGGAATCATCAGTGAACAGACCCAACTCCTGACCTTATGACGGACAGAATGACGATGAAGCAGCTGAAGATGTTGAGCCAACAATGTTTTCATTAGGAAATCTGCAGTGATGTCCTGAGGCTCCATAACCACAACCAGCTTCCTTTGTGTCAAGTATGACTCCAGCTACTGGAGTTTTTCCCCTGGACCCACATTTTCCTCAGTTGTCCAGTGCTCCTTGATGCCATACTGCCGACTGCTATCCTGATGTCAAGGGCAGCTACTGTCACCTCTCCTCTGGCATTCAGCTCTTGCGCCTAGTCTGGATCAAGGCTGTGATAAGGTCTAGAGTCAAGTGTTTTTGGCGGTAGCTGAACTGAGCATTGGCAAGCAAACTATTGGTGATTGTGAGGTAGGTTAGATTTAATCTGTTTTTTTGGATAGGACATACGTGGGCAAAATTCCGCATCATTAGATAGATGCCAGTGTCACAGCTATATCTAGGGGTTAATTATCCAGTTAATTAATATTTTATCTATTTCAGATTCACTGGAAAAGAGCTACCAGCATATTGGTCCCATGTTTTCAAAATTAGTTAGAAAGGCTCATCATTAATGTTGTTTGTTATTTGCTATTTCCCTTCATTTTATAGGTCATTTCTTTTCTTTTCCACTTGTGTCAGTTGACCTCTGGTTTCTCCCCTAGTAACCCAATCTTCACGTATGAGCCGAGGGAGTGGATGTCAGCAGGATATTTAACTGCTGGGGTCTTCACAGCTGAGCTGAATCCTGACCTCATTAGATGTCTGCACACAAGTACTTCCAGCGGGCTTTGCTGGATATGACCAGGAGTGGGAAACTTGGCCAGCTTTCCTTCCCTAATTCAGGGGGCACAAGGCCAATTGCATCTCAATCAGCTAACACAGCACTGACCAGGGATTGCAGGTGGGATCTTGCTGATCTGTTGGGCTCAGCTATTCATTGGATAGCTTGCTGAGGCTGAGGCCATTGTGGGGGAGGGGGGGGGGGTCTTTATTTATTTTTATCGAGAATTCTAGGTGAAAGGACATGGTGCATTGTGCAGGACACCACCAAAGTTGAAAACGGTAGTATGGATGGTTAGGTAAATCAAGAAGTGGCTGTTAGGTGACAGCAAGCTTAGCTTTGAATAAAGCATATAGATGGTAGGAGCAAGGAAAAATTTAAATATTGATTTTTGTTTAAACATCGAGTGCTGATAACACAATCAAAGAATGCACTGGGAGAAGTGACTGAGCCAGAAGGTGTGAAGGTGCTGAATTAAAAGCTGAAACTACAGTGGTGGGTTAAGAATCAGCAAAGATGTTCACCTCATGCAATGCTTTCTGTTTTTCTACTTTGTTGATTTTTTTTTTGATTGTTATATAACTCTTTGTAAAGGTGTGAATTTTTACACAGAGGCATGAGCAGCAGCAGTTGGGAAGTAGCTAACTGCCAATGTCAGTTAATTTCTTTCAAACAAACTAGATACAGGAGGTTTAAACTAAATGGCTCCAGGACTGCATTTTCTATGTATTTAGGCTTGCAGTATGACTATCCCCCGTTCACAGTCAATGATGTTTTACAGCTGCACTCTATGAAGAGAGAAGACATCACCAGCTTGTGTTCAATGAATCCTTCCAAACCAATTAAATATTCCCCGAAAATTAAAAGCTTATTTTAATCGGACATTAGCCAGAACTCGGTTCTGCTAAAAGAGGCTTCCAGAAAACAGGAGTCAGTTAATGAGTCACACGGTCCCTTTGGACATGATTTAACCACTTATACCAAGAGTCCATAACCACTTTCCACCTTCAACCCTAAACCAATCATTGGTAAAACAGTCAGCAAAGTGCTCATTCTACACATCCTTCCAGCAAACTCTTCCATTATTCAGAAGAACTGCACCAGGAGTGCAAGGAGGTATTGATCCCATCCACTTGCCATCCGAGTCATAATGCACAGGTTTACTTGTAGGAAAACTGAAAAGGGTCTTTCTGCTAAGATGACTGTTTCAATAAACAAACAGCATGTTCTTTTGCTTGGTTTTCTTTTGTAAACAGGACGGCTACATTTTTCTATGCAAAGCAACTCCAAATGATTTTGTTTGCATGAGTCATTAGATGGTATAGAGAAGGTTAGATTGCATTGGCACTTGCTATACGGCACACTGTACACGATTTAAAAGACATCAACCTTTACTTCAGCATCAACAGAAGTCATAAAGGAAAAGAACCAGAATACAAAACAGCAAAGTGGGATCCAGGATCACTTCAGATGCTGTAGTTCACATTGTCAGATAGCCTTTAAAGTTCCTGGACACAAGGTTAAGTTGCTTTTATTTATATGAGATGCAGATAAATTCATAACAAATTAAATTTTAACAAAAGTAATGAGAATGTAGGTGATGCAGCTTGGATCAAACCGTCCATCACTGAGATTAATTCTTTCATTTCAAACAAATCAAACAGCTCTTCAAATGCTGTATGGATATGGAAGAACATAATTGATGGTTTAGGAGCAAGTAACAAGGCTATAATTTAATTGGGAGATTCACATGATGTCAAAAATGGCAGTAGTTGATTACAGTATCATCTGAATCCAGAGATCAAATTACAGCCCTCATGCTCACTCAGGGCCATCTGTGATTTAAAAGAATAAAGTGGTTTCCATTTCAGGACTCCTGTGCTAGTAAGGGGAAGAAAAAAAAAAATCAGACACTCTTGAACATTATCCCGCAACGCTCGCTAGGAAGTGAGTGTGCGACTATTGGGTGAGGACAAGATCCTGCTTGGCTCGGATGCCTTTTGTGGTTGAACGGCTTGCTTACACTCAGTATCTAAGCTCACATGTGAATGATACTCATTTGGGTGAGCTACTGGAGGGGAGCCCAAGGAACAGCAGCACAGCGAGAGTCAGCGCCTAGATCAGAGGACGTGGGAAAATAAAAATAATAAAGTAATGTAATCTGGAGAAGTTTAAAAGGCAGTTCAATATGCTTTCACATCTAGGCTATAGGAGTTTAATGTCTAAGAATACAAGTGATTGTATTATCACTACTATAGGACGATGGTTATGAGATTCACAGGAGAATTTAATTCTCAAGATTACTATTTAGTCTCGACACAAAATTACAGGGAAACGAAGCATCTCAAACAGGATTTACAATGATCACTAGCGCTGGACAGGCTTACAAGAATAGAAAGCCATGGCTGTCACAGCAGCATTAATTGAAAATATGTGCAGAATGGCATCTCTTTTCTGTCTCAATCCCTGTCTATCCTGGTTCTGCTTTTTATTTTAGCCTCTGTCTCTCGCTCACATTATCTTGTCTGTATAAAAGTCTTGCATTTACTGTCTGTGCATCACACTCCAGGCATCACACGTTAATCACTGATGCAAAACAATCTTCAAGAAAAGTGAAAGATATCCAGGCACTTTTTCCTGAAGCCTAAAATTTACAAGCTATTTACTAACCTGCAACTGACCCATCGAATGTACAAGTTAACTGCAATTACCTGGATTGCCAGACAGTACTTAAGGGTTAAAAGGCAGACTAGGTTAATGAACTGTGATCCAAACCCTAAGCTACGTGTGAGCAACCCTTTTAGGTGCACCCCCAATTCTGAAAGCGTAACCTTTTGACCTGCTGTTCATCTGCCATCTACTTTGCAAAAATGACCAGTCTCTCCCAGATCCTTCTGGTGAGATCAAAAAGCTCAACTTCTTCAGATAGGTTCATTTCTAGAGGAATAGAATTGAAAAGCAGGGAAGTTATGTTAAACTTGTATAGAACCTTGGTTACACCACACTTGGAGTACTGTGCGTAGTTCTGGTCTCCATATTACAAAAAGGATATTGAGGCACTGGAGAAGGTACAAAAAAGATTTTCAAGGGTGTCACTAGAACTGAGAGGTTATAACTATCAGGAAAGACTGAACAGGCTAGGACTCTTTTCTCTAGAAAAGAGAAGGCTGAGGAGTGACATCACTGTGGTAGTTAAAATTATGAAGCAGTTTGATAGGGTAGACGTAAAGAAGATGTTTCCACTTGTGGAGGAGTCCAAAACTAGGGGCCATAAATACAAAATAGTCACTAATAAATCCAATAGGGAATTCAGGAGAAACTTCTTCACCCAGAGAGTGGTTAGAATGTGGAACTCGCTACCACAAGGAGCAGTTGAGGCGAATAGCATAGGTGCCTTTAAGGGGAGCTGGATAAATATATGAGGGAAAAAGGAATAGGAGGCTATGTTGATGGGGTGAGATGAAGTAGGGTGGGAGGAGGCTCGTGTGGAGCATAAACACCGGCATGGACCAGTTGGGCCGAACGGCCTGTTTCTGTGCTGTACATTCTATGTAATAAAATGCAGGTGACAGATGCCTGTGGAACTACACCTCAGCATGAATCAGCCCCCGTAAGGAGAGGAAGGGAGAAATTTATGGGGGGGGGGGGGAAATAAAAGAGAAAACAAATTATTTGGTGAAACAGAGTCAGAGTACGAGCAGGTATTTTGAGAAGCTCTGTCCTCACAGATGCACAGACTAAGTAAGAAGGAGTCCTGTCCACTGCTGTGTACTGGACAGCTGTTCCCTTCATTCTTAAGGTCCAGAAGATATTGTAAACCATAAAAAAAATAAGGCTGACATTTTCTAACAACGTTTCTCTCGAGTTAACATAAATCACTTACCGCAGCAGTGCGGGAAAGAGAACAGGAAATCTAATCTCCGTGACTCTGGTATTAGTATTTATAATGCTAAATAAATTAAATCATACAGGACGAAAATGGATTGCTTACAAAAAGCCCCCGAAAACCATTTGTCCTGCTAGTTTCTTAATAAGATTAGTGGGATTTACAGAACAGCACTAAGTGTTGCATTTAAGATGTAATGCTGTCTGTAGTTATTAATGCTGTGAGGTACAATTTCACTACAGGTGCTGTCAGTGGTGCAGACACAGTTTCACTTCCTTAGCAGAGAGAAAATGTTTACAATAAGAAAATGAATTATTACAGCTTTCCCGATAGCTCGTGGATAAAAGCACTGCCTGGTGTTGTATTGAGCCATATGGACCAGGAAAGTCACTGGTTGATCCCGGTTACGTGCCTAGTTAGGTGATCTTAGCCGAGCAGTGGCTCAACGATTGGCCTCGGGGTTTGGGAGGGGGGAAAAAAGTCAGCCAGGGTTCTTGCTTCTCATCAATGACCTCAACTGCTGGAACGTGCTTGTGTGTGGACGTTGTGTGAGAACGGGATCGGCCTCAGCTCTGATGCTCTCCCACGATCGTACAGACTATTGGCATTCAGTATCTAAGCGCGCGATAAGAATACTCGCTTAGCTAGGTACAAGCATCAGTGGAATTTTACAGCACACACCACAAGATAGTGGGCGCAATATTCCGAAACCTCATGCCACTGACAGGGCCTTTTATGTAGTGCAGATGGCTTATGGGAAAACTGTGGGTACGCTGCCCACTATTTTCTGACCATTGATGCCAGTGGTTGAATAAATTGCAGGCAAAGCGCCTGTGATTTTCCAGTAAGTTGCCCGCAGTTTGCGAGGCCCTGCTGCTGGTGTGGAGCTTCGGAATATTCTGTCCAGCATCTTCAGGAAAGGACAACGGATAAAATGGAGGTAGGAAGGAAAGAAGATTCACTGACTTGACGTGGAACATTTTTTTTTTGAAGTGTGACTGCATCAGTCTGCAATGATTTACATTTTAAACCAAACAATTAGACAAGCTGCACAGCTAACCTATTATGTATAATCTTCCATATTTTTTCCTGCATTTGTAGGGTTTTATAGAACAGCACTTGTAAACTCTAATGAAACAAATGAGGCATCATATCTAAACCTTCTAAGCATACTTCATTGAAGGCCATAGGCTCTGAAATAAGCTCACTGAAAATAGTGACGAGAACAGAAGGGGGTGAAGCAGGGACACAGTGGGCAACAGGAGACAGACACGTAGTCAATCGGATTGTACACACGAGTAGCAGCAATTCTGCTGTACTCATTTTCAGGCATCAGACAAATGCATAAGATATACTGGTCAAAAAACCTCTCCGTACGTTTTAGCACTGAAAGGAACCAAAGTAAATACATTTTGAAACTGATTAACAGAGAATGTCATGCCTCAGTGTAAGAGACTAAATATTTAAATGGTGCAAGTTGAAGGCCAAGACTTTGCAGTTCCTTTCGGAGAACTGAGAGAAAGCAGAATACAGTATCTGTAAATCCATGATCCTGCATCATTTCGCGTTCAGGCCGAGGTGAGTCTCAGAAATATCTGCATAAGTATGTTCAAGAGGTAATTAGATGTACTTGTAGAGAGCAGAGGATTTGAGGGATATGTTGAGAAGGCTGGTAGATGGGTGTTACTACTTTTCCTTTTCATTAGAACTCTCGCTGATTTAGCAGCTTGTTTTCTAGAATTGTTATAGATATGCGTACCTGAGGGATTAAAAATTACCCCACCTGTAGAATCTGCCTAATGGATTTAATGATGCGGAGATGCCAGTGTTGGACTGGGGTGGACAAAAGTGAGAAGCCGCACAACACCAGGTTATAGTCCAACAGCTTTATTTGAAATCACAAGCTTTCGGAGCGCTGCTCCTTAGTCAGGTGAATGGATTTAAAGTAGCCTTATGCCAAAATATCAAGCTCTCTTTGATTTTTGATCAAGTGGTACAGAAGGTTGATGGTCCAATTCACTGTCCCAGAGAGTGCCATCATTCTCTACTAATAGCAAGTTCCTGCATTGTTGCAGGAGAAGCAGAGCAAAGGGCAGGTGTTTTCCTGCAGGAACAGTGGTGGGTGGGGAGGGGGAAGGTTGAACCATACGGCACATCAGCCCGGGACCTACTTCAAGACTTTCGTACTACCAATTACAAGAGCGGTACTGAGGGACCTGGAACAAGCAGTTGGACATCACTTCATCCAAATAAGGAAACGTTGAGCAGAGAGAGGACAATAAAAAAAAGTGGAAGAATTTAATTTTTAAAAAATAAATCAGGGCAAATGAATGGAATCAGAACACCTTATTGGACTTGTACAGGGGTTAAATTATAGCGACATGTGGAATCATATATGTCGTTTTAATGATTAGGGAGGGGTACAAGCAGCCCTAAAAGCAGGTGCACTTTTAACTCTTTACTCAAAGGACACAGAACATCACAGCAGTGACGGTTGTAATTTTACGAATTTTATGAACAGTCGGTACAATTCCCAAGATATCATGCACCAAACTCCCACCCCCCCAAAAAATTAGAAATGACTATAGTTATTTTCATGGATGGCTAAAATCTCTGGTAGTGGAGTGATGTTCTTTAAAAATGTACCACGCACCAATGGGCATCAAGCAGTAGCAACAGTCAGACATGATTTTTATTTTCTCTTTGGGCTGTGAAAACATCAGTAACACTCAGAGTTAAGGTATCACACCATTTTGACTATCCTATAGTAGTAGGAGGGACTAATGTAGTCACCTATTCAATGAACTGAAACACAAATCAGTTTGTTGTTCTTAACATGCATCTACATTGCCATTTGAAATATCAGCCAGTTCTACATATCTATTTGTTAGTGTGCTCACTGCTTGTCTCACTTGCTCTCAATTCCAAACTGCTTCATCGACAGTTTAACAGCACTTCAGAATTCTCTGTATCTGACTGAGGAACGCAGTATGGATGTGTGACAAACATTATTAGCATTAGTGGCAACCCTCTGCTCCAATTGCCTTCAATGGAAAAACACTGGAGAGGCTCATTGTCGCAAGTATTTTCTTGCCATCTCTGAAGACACAGCAAATCGATGGGGAGCCCAGGAGGAAGATTATTATGAACATGATTATAGTTATTGCTTGATACTCTTACGGCTGTGGTGTGTAATGTCTGCGGCAGGCAGCAACAGGGCTGGTATGATGACTCTACCGTGGAGCAGCCATTTCATAAATCAATGCTAAAACCAATACACAAGCATGCTAATGCAGCCAGTGACAGTAAAAAGTTAACACCAAACCTTGGCTGTATCAATCTTCATAAACATGTCCATGAAATCACAACTAGCTCAACATTACAGCATGTCAGCCCCTAATGCACACAAAAGGACTGACCCTGGTGGCTTGATGAGGCTTTTTAAATGGTCTGTTAAATGGATGGCATTATAACCGGCAGAGGGAGGAGGGGACGGATGCAAACAGGGCTGCGTGCTCCAGCATTCTTTCAGCGATGAGCATGAGGCCGAAAAGAAAGTCAAATGAGAGCTCGAATGAATTTAAATGCAACTTTTCTAATGCTGCTGCTGCTGCAGCAGCTGTGTACGCACAATGGTGTGTAATGAGGTTCTGATGATGTACTGGCATTCTGCTTTGATCGCTTCATCATCCGCAGTAGTCTGCTGGGAAAACCTGGGGCTGGTGGAATGACCTTGTCCCAACGGATTTGCTAATGTTTCGACACCAACTATTAAGATACTTAGTGTTCGGCTCCCCTGTTTTGCGATGCATCTCACAGAGTGAGGTCAAGTCTGTTATCACGATAAAGGCCCCTTTTTCTTTTGTACTGCCCATTTACCATGTCTTGAAAGTCCTCGGGGGAATCAGAGAGAGCTGATTTATGCAGGATTTTTTTATTATTTGTCACAACCCTAGCTTGCAAATGTATTGAATCTGATGTTGCCCTGACAAGTTCATTGGTTATAGCCAGAATGAAACACCCTACACTTAGCGGGATACGAGAAAAAGAGTAATGCTATTTACTTCAAATTTGCACAGAATGGCATCTTGTTCAGGCTGTGTTTCTAGCTCTCAAAGGATTACATTGCTATGTAAAAACTATTAAGGGATAACTCCACCTTATTAAGATTGAGAAAATGAAAGATGACTTTGTTTTGTGTGCGTCTTTGTTCAACAAAGCAAACCTACCCCCGTCAGGAACTGCATGCAGCAATCACACAAACTCACAGGGAGAGAGACTTGAACCAGGCTTCTATCTGCGACGAAGAAAGGCAAATGTATTTCACATACACCTCCTCAAAGAAGGAAAGGAGGATGGCTTCCTGTTTCATGCCCCTGAAACTTGCAAGTGGCGTGGCACCAGTTTCTAACATCAGCACAAACAAGCAAGTAGGGCTCCCAGCAGATACAGCTGATGGTTATTTGTAAGTGAATTTCACAGTAGCAGTCCAATTTAGAGGTTTAAGTGACAGCACGTGAATTACTTTGCCTGCATTCCAACCTTCTGCATCAATTCTAAAAGTCAACCCATCATCAGCAAATATTCTCTCATTCTCATTACTTTATCTGCTTGGGCAAATCTCCCAGGCAGTTCTGGCATCTGTATGCAGTAGTCCCATTTATAAACCACCAGGGGTGCTAGGGCAGGAGAAACTTGTGCCTCTTTATTGACACCCCCAACTTAAGTTGAGGCTAAAGTCTTATGCCTATGTACTTTACCGGCTGGTACCACTTAACTTCCTGTTGTCACATTTCTTGCACCAACTTTTTACCCATTATAAATTCCTATGTAAACTTGTCACACTATAATCACACCCCTCCCGCTAGTGATAATGGTTTCGTGCCCATCTCCCAACGACTTTTAGAATCATAGAATGGTTATAGCACAGGAGGCCATTTGGCCCGTCGAGCCCGTGCCGGCTCTCTGCAAGAGCACGTCACAGCTAGTCCCACTCCCCCACCCTTTCCACGTAGCCCTGCAATTATTTTTCCTTCAGGTACTTAGCCAATTCCCTTTTGAAAGCCATAATTCAATCTGCCTCCACCATCCTTTCAGATAGTGAATTCCCGATCCTAACCACTCGCTGTGTAAAAAAGTTTTTCCTCATGTCGCCTTTGGTCCTTCTGTCAATCACCTTGAATCTGTGTCCTCTGGTTCTCGACCCTTCTGCCAATGGGTACAGTTTCTCTGTATCTACTCTGTCTTGACCCCTCATGATTTTGAACACCTCTATCAAATCTCTTGTCAACCTTCTCTGCTCTAAGGAGAACAACCCCAGCTTCTCCAGTCTATCCACATAACTGAAGTCCCTCATTCCTGGAACCATTCTTGTAAATTTTTTCTGCACTCTCTCGAAGGCCTTCGCATCCTTCCTAAAGTGTGGTGCCCAGAATTGGACACAATATTCCAGTTGAGGCCGAACCAGTGTTTTATAAAGGTTCATCATAACTTCCTTGCTTTTGTACTCTATGGGCTGGATTTTCATTGACCCGTGGAGGCGGGTTTGGAGGCGTGTGGGGGGTTAAAATTGCGAAAAGTGGCAGACGGGCACAAGTCCGCCTCCATGCAATTTTGATGAAATCGTGTCTGCTCGTCCCACCTTTAAGAGACGGGATAGG
This sequence comes from Squalus acanthias, assembly GCA_030390025.1. Lineage (NCBI taxonomy): Eukaryota > Metazoa > Chordata > Chondrichthyes > Squaliformes > Squalidae > Squalus > Squalus acanthias. The sequence goes on from CM059434.1 coordinate 128,640,556, forward strand.
CTGTTAAGGCCCTTAACAAGCACTAAATTGGCTCTATAATGCCATTTTGAAAGGCCTTTGTGATTTTAACCCTTGTTCTACGTGAAGCACGCCTGTTCTGAAACACGATTGTGAAACCTGGCGGGAGCACATGTGGATAGCTGAATATCAGTGGCTGCACTGAGTATCAGTGAGTGGCTGGCTGGCTGGCATCTGGGAGTGGTGGAGCAAAAAAAAATTCTCTCTCATTCTCTCTCTCTCTCCAGATAGAGCTGCTGCTCATTTTGCATCCAGGTCCTCTCACAGCAAAGGCCAGGCCATCTCTGACCTTCAATGCAGCATCAATGATGACATCATCAGAGGCGACTTTCAGACTGAAACCACTAATTGGTTCATGGGTTCCCACATGCTGGAACCCAATTGCCCAATTAGGTGAAAATTGCATCAATCTCCCACATCCAATTGCAGTAGGGTCGATAACACGAAATGCGGATGACACGACCCCAACCCGCCCCAGTATCAAAATCCAGCCTCATGCCTCTATTTATGAAGCCCAGGATCCAGTATGCTTTTTTAAACTGCTTTCTCAACCTGCCCTGCCACCTTCAACGATTTGTGCACATATACCCCCAGGTCTCGCTGTTCATGCACTCCCTTTAGAATTGTACCCTTTAGTTTATATGTTTAAACATTCCACAGCATTCCTGCAGGCCATGCTACACCTGTCCGACCTCCAATCTATTCAAAATGTATGTCAATTAAGGGATTTTTTTCATTAACTTCTGCAATCATTGACTTAAAAGGTGAAGATAACATGATGCTCATGGCCCTTAAAAGATGGCAGGGAATGCTCTTGCTTTAATGGTTCTAACAACCTGTTTGACGCTGTTAGGTTAAAAAAGAAAGTGCAGTATTCCCTATTTCATGCACGAATTGAAACCTCCAAGTCTGATTAATCTTACATGCCTTACAAAGAATTACATTTTTGAACCATTCCTTTGGGTAAACTGCAAATCATTTGGGCTCAACACTTGCCCATTTGCCAGAGGGAAGCATAGCTCTGGTGCAGTCACTGGCCCGTGCTTTGCTACAGTGATATGCGGTGGCCATGATGCCTGGCGGTGTTAGGGTCGCATTGGACTGCTGCAATAGTGGCCGAGAGTCTTGCATCAGTGGGGAGAAGGACCACGCCGAAGTGCAGGAGATAAGAACACAAGAAATAGGAGCAGGAGTAGGCCATTTGGCTCTTCGAGCCTACTCCGCCATTCAATAAGATCATGGCTGATCTTCTACCTCATCTCCACTTTCCTGCACTATCCCCATATCCCTTGATTCCCTTAATATTCAAAAATCTATCGATTTCTGTCTTGAATATACTCAACGACTGAGCCTCCACAGCCCTCTGGGGTACAGAATTCCAAAGATTCACCACCCTCTGAGTGAAGAGATTTCTCCTCATCTCAGTTCTAAATGGCCGACCCCATATTCTGAGACTGTGACCCCTGGTTCTCGACTCCACAGCCAGGGGAAACATCCTCCCTGCATCTACCCTGTAAGAATTTTTTATGTTTCAATGAGATCACCTCTCATTCTTCTAAACTCTAGAGAATATAGGCCTAGTCTACTCAATCTCTCCTCATAGGACAATCCCCCCATCCCAGGAACCAGTCTGGTGAACCTTCGTTGCACTCCCTCTATGGCAAGTATATCCTTCCTTAGGTAAGGAGACCAAACCTGTACACAATACTCCAGGTGTGGTCTCACCAAGGCCCTATATAATTGCAGTAAGACGTCTTTACTCTTATACTCAAATCCTCTGGTAATAAAGGCCAACATACCATTTGCTTTCCTAATTGCTTACCTGCATGTTAACTTTCAGTGATTCGTGTACAAGGACACCCAGGTACCTCTGAACACCAACATTTCCCAATCTCTCACCATTTAAAAATACTCTGCTTTTCTATTTTTCCTACCAAAGTGAATAACCTCACATTTCTCCACATTATATTCCATTTGCCATGTTCTTGCCCACTCACTTAGCCTGACTATATCCCCTTGAAGCCTCCTTGCATCCTCCTCACAACTTACATTCCCACCTAGCTTTGTATCATCAGCAAACTTGGATATATTACATTTGGTCCCCTCATCCAAATCATTGATGTAGATTGTGAATAGCTGAGGCCCAAGCACTGATCCTTGTGGTACCCCACTAGTGACAGCCTGCCAACCCGAAAATTACCCGTTTATTCCTACTCTCTGTTTTCTGTCTGTTAACCAATCCTCAATTCATGCTAATATATTACCCCCAATTCCGTAAGCCCTAATTTTGTTTAATAACCTCTTGTGTGGCACCTTATCGAATGCCTTCTGAAAATCCAAATACACCACATCCACTGGATCCCCCTTATCTATTCTGCTAGTTACAACCTCAAAAAATTCCAACAGATTCATCAAACACGATTTCCCTTTCATAAATCCGTGTTGACTCTGCCCAATTCTATTATTATTTTCTAAGTGCCCTGTTACCACGTCCTTAATAATAGATTCTAGCATTTTCCCTACTATTGATGTCAGGCTAACTGTCTGTAGTTCCCCGTTTTCTCTCTCCCTCCTTTCTTAAATAGTGGGGTTACATTTGCTACCTTACAAACCGCGGGAATCGTTCTAGAATCTATAGAATTTTGGAAAATGACAACCAATGCATCCACGATCTTTACAGCCAGCTCTTTCAAAACCCTAGGATGTAGGCCATCAGGTCCAGGTGATATATTGGCTTTCAGTCCCATTAATTTCTCCAGTACTATTTTTTTTTACTAATACTAATTTCTTTCAGTTCCTTATTCTCGCTAGACCCTTGGTTCTCCACTATTTCCTGGAAGTTTTTTGCATCTTCTTCCGTGAAGACAGACACAAAGTATTTGTTTAATTTCTCTGCCATTTCCTTATTCCCCCATTTTAATTTCTCCTGTCTCAGCCTGTAAGGGACCCACGTTTACTTTTGCTAATCTGTTCCTTTTTACATACCTATAGAAGCTTTTACAATCTGTTTTTATGTCTCTCGCTAATTTACTCTCATATTCTATTTTCCCTTTGTTTATCAATTTCTTGGTCCTCCTTTGCTGAATTCTAAAATCCTCCCAATCCTCAGGCTTACTACTCTTTTTGGGCAACCTTTGGAGCCTTGACGTGTCTGGCTGCAGGGTGAACAATGATCCGATGATACTCTTTGTGACAACCTCTCGAATGGAAACACTTGTACTGAGACGGCAAATAAGTTAACAAGGTTCATATTATACTGCTGTTTTAATGTGTCTGCAGCACAGAAAAGATCCGTCACTTTTCTGCTCGATTCATATAACCACGTAATTTTCACCAATACAGACAGGTGGAGGGGCTACGGGCAGCCATATTGTTTCAACAACCACCCTTCTACATTGCCCCCACAAATAACATAAAATAAACACATGCAGGTAATTCTGCAAAACAAATACAAAACTTAGCAATACAGCTATCCATTATAGCTCACCATACATTCACTAACCTTTGTCTCCATAAGCCTCCCCTTTCTTAGCTCTGATCCTGGAGCTCCTATTCTTCTCGGCCTTCACTGCTGCACTAGCTCTGCGGCCCAACATGCTGATTTTATCTCCTCCCTTTTGAGTCTCTCTGCCCCTTGTGAGCTTCCCCCGCTGTGTATGCGGACCCTCACTGTTGCCTTCCCACGTGCACTTCTCCAGATGATGGGCTTGATTCATGGTCAGTGGACGAGATGCCGATTTCACTTCGCAAGGATGTCAACTGCATCAACTCATCCAAACTGGTAACACTCTTCAACAACAACTTTCCACACCTGCACACTCATGCCGGCAGTGCTGTGGCTTCCCAATGCCTCTGCTCCAATGCCACACGAGATCTGCTAGTATACCATTCGAAACCTCGTGTCCTGAGCATCACCCACCAGCAGTTCAGCTATATCTACTGAGTGTTGAGTGCAATTGAAACTGATACCTTGCTATACCCAGTACTGAAACTGCCATAACCTCCGCCTCCATAAAGCAGCAAGATCATTTGCAACTAGCAAATCTCCTGTGGCACTGCTCATAGCAAGTCAGATGATAGGCTGCTTTATAATGACAGGTAGTTATGCACAATGCATTGTGCTGCCGTTAAGATGTGGCTATTCTCAGTTAAGGCCACAATCTTAATTGATAAGTAAGCCGAGCCTCAGTTCAATCAGAGTTCAATTGTTTTGTGAGGGAACTGTGAAAAATGGCAAAAGCTCATTAGTTTCAGGCTCCAGGTCATAAATATCCAGAATTGAGTGATGGGTTTCCTTGTAAAAAAGATTGTATTGCACCTCTAGCAGTGGTATATCTGAACATAGGAACAAGAGTAGGCCACTCAGACCCTTGAGCCTGTTCCGCCATTCAATTAGATCATGGCTGATCTGTATCTTGACTCCATCTACCCGCCTTGGTTCCGTAACCCTCCATACCCTTGCCGAACAGAAATCTATCAGTATGATGGATAAAATGCACGGTAGACGCACTATCAATGCCAAATAATAAACTTTCCCTTAAAGCTGTATTAATCCCTGATGGTTGCAATGGTCCATTTCTTTGATGTGGAGGCATTCCAATGCAGGTACGGGTGTGACAAAGGGCTTCACCAACTTCATAATCTATTGCCTGAAGGTGCACTGAATCACCTGACATATCAATTTAGAAATAAATTGTGTGAAATGCACAGCAAGAAAACACAGGTTAACGTTTTGAGCCAAACCCGTGGGAGTAAATGTTAACCTGCCTTGTATTTTTCAGATGCTGGTGATACTTTTGTGTATGTACAACACCTGCTATTTCAATTTCTCATTTTTAGCAGTCATACTTTTTCTTTTATCGCCACTATCATCAGTTTATTTTTCCTTCAAGTGGATTACAAGATGATTTACAGCTGCACCTTTAATAACAAAAAGAATAAACTGAAAATGCTGGAAGACAAAATTAAGAACAGAAAATGTTGAAAATACACAACAGATCCATCAGCACCTGAAAAGAAAAAAACGAGGTTAATGATCCAATAAGGAATTCAGGAGAAACTTCTTTACCCAGAGAGTGGTTAGAATGTGGAACTCGTTACCGCAAGAAGTAGTTGAGGCGAACAGCAGAGGTGCATTAAAAGGGAATCTAGATAAACACACGAGGGAGACAGGACCAGAAGGATATGCTGATAGAGTTAGATGAAGTAGGGTGGGAGGAGGCTCGTGTGGAGCATAAGCACAGACCAGTTAGGCCGAATAGCCTGTTTCTGTGCTGTAAATTCTATGCAATACTGAGAGATTCTGATCAACGCTCCACACATGAGCTGCGAACTTTTGTTTCTCTCTCTGCAGCTGCTGATCGACAGATGCAGCACTTTCTGCTTTTATTTTTATATCTCAGTAACAATTTTCAGAATTAACTTAGCATTTGATACAAAAGTAGTTACTTTATCCATTTTAACCCAGTAAGTTAAAAGGTTAGTATTTACAGACAAACTATAGCCCTATAACACCCACCCCCCCTCCAGATAACTATAGGGAGGGTGGGAGATACGTCCATTACGGTGCCACTGTAAGGCCCGGCCCATTTTAACTCCGGGCGCGAATGCAGTGGGTCGTGCCGACCGCCATTTTACCGCACTGTGCCCGCTGTACAGAAAATTGGAATTCTAAAATACAAGAATAAATATATATTCCAAGATTGAAGGGCACTATTCACTAAGAATCATGTAGAGATTTTGTAGATTTGTCTTCAAGTCCTGTGTTACAAATGTATAGATGTATCGCAGTTCCCTGGATACCATCGTAAAGCTGCACCTTCTGAAAGCTTCATGAAGACACTGTGCTCAAACAAGTTGATATTAAAAACACAAAGATCGGGATGGTGTCAGGTTCAGTCTCTACTCTGGTAGCAGCTAGGGCACAATGATTAGCTTCAGTGTTCCTGGGTCAAGGAAATGGAAAATATTTTACTTCCCACTCCTGATCATTATCCGATGATTCCTACTGGAAACTGTGTGCATGTGGACGGGACCAGACTCATCTGCGATTTTGTGCGCTCCACCCACCCAAGAGAAACGGCTTGCCAACCACTCACTCTCTTCAAACACGGACAGTAATACATCATTATTCTTGGAATTTAGAATTACAGTCTGTCCTTAAATACAAACTTGTTAACGTTTTGGATTAAATTGGATTAAGTAACTGCTAGGGTGTGGGGGTGGAAGGGTGCATATCCAGCAAAAAGTCTGAGTAAAAGGCAAGAAAAAAATTGCTCAGACTAAATTACTTCATCGTTTGAACATACCATGCATCCCTCACAAATTGTGTTAATCCCCTGATGGAAGCTATGATTAAATAAAGCTTGGCGCAACATCTAATTTGATGGGTGGTGGGAACGTTTAAAAAAAAAATAAAGGCACCAGTAGCATAATTGCATTAAACAAGTTCTTCTGAAATGCAATCATCAGGATGTTGCTAAGCTCTAGGGTGCTACGAAACCTCTAAATCTGCCTTCCTTTCTAATAGTAGCCATTTTGCCAATTACACAAGAAAGAGAGATCAAGAACCTTGAATCTAATCAGTCACTAAAAGCTGAAACCATCACCCAAGGCCTGCCTGCCTTCCTTCTGCAGTATCACGTTTTATCGTACACTCTCTTCATTCCATTTAGGAAATGTGACTATTTTAATCTAATGTCTCTGCTTTTAATCTAACTACGGGGAATTTAATCTGTGCATTACTGCTGCAGCATGTCAAAATAGTATCTTAATAATGTTTATGTTGAGAGAGAGAAAAGCAGAACTTGTTAGTTTACCATATCCTGGCTGAAACCAATTAACCCTTTAAAGAATGGGAAATGGAGACGATACAGCGGAGCAGTCAGGCATGGTGGGATACCTCACTCATCTCTCCCTCTGCTGAATTACCAATCTTCGGAGGTGCTAATCGGAAGTCCAGGTACAGGGAGGTTTGCAACACTGTGGTACAGGTACAGGTGGTTGCCAACAATGTCACTGCCAAAATCCTGAAAGCAGGTGGCCTTCCCTGCCCCGTGGCTGCAAGAGGTCATGCATGAGCTGCAAAGGGGGCCTATCGAAGAGAAGAACAAAAGCAAGAAGCAGAGATAGTAGCAGTAAAAGAAATTTGCTTTCTAAGAAAGACAAACATAATAAATTGCTGGAAAAACCTAATTATAGCCTGACAACAATGCAGAACGCATGTATCACAGTTATTCTTCTCAGAAAGAACCTAATTTGGGACTTGGTCAATGGGCCAGCTGGTTAAAGGAGTGATGAGCTGAGATTGAGTTCCTGAGATTTGATCTTTGGTCTGTGCAGAGTTTGCTAATCTCAAAAAGGTCTGTGTTGGATGGTACAATTGGAGAGGATTTCTGCTCCTGATCACTGCCCAGCGATCACTATGGGATGTAGGAATGTTGGCTGAGGACGGAAATAGGCTCAACTGTGGTGCTCCCATGGTTTAATAGCCTGTTGACACTCACTGTCTAAGCTCACATGCGAAGTATGGCAACTTACTTGGGATACTGGAGGGCTGCCGGGGCCCGTGGAGCTGTACCCGAGCAGGGAGTCAATGCCTTCACGAGATGAGTTGAGGAAAAAGCCCTTGTCCCACAATAATAGTCATCTGAATATTTCATCAGAATAATAATTTTTTTTTTAAACCCAAGGACCCTCGACTTAAATGTGCAAATAAACTTTCATGCCATCACAAAACAGCATAGAATCCGTTCAATGAATCACACAGTCACTTCATACCTCGTCTTTTACTATTGTATCACTTCCTGAGTTATCCCACACGATTAGTGTTCACAGAAGCAGCTGAAGCAAATTTAAAAAAACGACAAACTTGGACAAAAACAAAAATAAAATTACATTAAAAAAGTCAGTCAAATATGCATGGATACCAGGCAGTGCTTTCACGGCTGTAATGTAACCTCATGGGGCAGACATTCATTATGAGGAGCTCTCATTTAGTTTGTGCAGTTTATGACGTAATTCACTGTCTTACAATGAGTCCCAGGTATCCATTATTCTTTATCTACTGCTTAACGCTGCTGCAGTTTGGGTAGCGCTGCTAATTATAATACACCTTAGCACTCCATCATTCACAGCGTATGAAACACATCGCACTTGACTATTTTATTCCCCTATAAAATAGAGCAATAAAGTGCAGGAAATGAAATCACGATGGCCTATGTGCAATAACAGCCCTCTCAGGATTCGAATTCTGGGATCCAGCACACTTTGTATCTACTCATAGATTTGATGGGCTTTCTTCTTCATTAAGCTTCCTGCTGAAAGCTGCGGCGTTTAACTGCAATAGTGCATGGGGTCATTTTTAAAAACCAATCCAGATTTCCTATTGATTCCAGCTCATTTTTAAATAGCTCATTGATAAATAGTATGTTATATTTGCATCAAATGTTAATAAAGGACCCGAATAATGGTCGTAGAGTATACATTAATTTTCAGAGAGACTCATCTAAACCCTTTTACAAAAAAATTGAATAGCAACAAAAAATGATCATCCTTTTATTCAATTGGTTTTGACTTTTTTAAAACATAAAACAGTGCTGACATCAGAGGCATTGGCTTAGGAGTATTACTAAGTTGGAGTCATTTACTTTTAGTGAGCTGGGTATCTGACATATGCAGAATGCCATCACCATACTTAAGAATCTCCAAACCAAACTACTGAGAAATGCACACATTCCTGCTCGATACGGAGTGCAATGAAGACAAGATGTCTGCACCAATGTTCCCCCCTAAGGTGCGCGGCCACGCATTGATTGTGAGGTCCCGCGCAGGTCGCTCACCAGCTGCTGTCGCTGGAAGTGATACCTTGCACGCGCGGCTGCGCAGCAAATTTAAAGGGACTGCACATATTATATATATATTAGAGGGAACATTGGTCTGCATGCCGAGCTCTAGATGAAAATTCAGGTCCCTAAAATTGCCTTCATGATCGATTGAAAGCCCAGTTCTTCAGATAATTTCCTCAATATACACGGTGTAAACCAGAATTTAAAAAAAAACAGATGGAAAAAAAGAAAATCAGATTTTAATGTCAAGCTAATGCTTTTCAACCATTTGACTTCATGGGTATTGCATTTTTAGCATGCAGAAGCCTAGTTCAAAGAATTCCTGGCTATCGTCAGCAAATGTAAACCATACGCCCCTCTACAGACACAACCATTTTGTTACCATTTTATTTTTTTCAAAAAGGAATTGGATGGTTATATGTCAGCAATGAATAGGAAATTGAAAGCAATGCGCTAATACAACGTTTCTTTTAAAAAAAAGTTCTCCAGTCATTATTTACAATATTTAAATGCTGAGTTCCATTAATAACTTGAATTTTCAACGTCTGTATTGTATTAGGAGAAAAATGAGACAGTTGGGGTTGTACACCTTTAACCTGTAAATATTTAATTGATCTCTTGTGACATTACTTAGGGACAACATCATTTATAAAATGGGACTGAATAGGCCTCAGCAGTTGATGCCTCTGACTGGGTTTGCTCACAATTTGACTCCCTGACTTGACTTGGCTCAGAAACTCAAATGAGTTAAAATTTTACTTGCAAATTGAATTTTTAAATGAGTACAGTTATTTTAACTTACATAAATTGTTAGCAGATAGGGAGTTAGATGTATTCAAGTGGTTAAATTTATTCAAACTTAAAACAGTTTCTGCTTTTGATACGGGCTATAATGGCTGCCTTCCGTGTTTGCTGTGGAATAGGATTCTTGGATCCGATTGATAATACCACGCAGTCAGCAAGGGATGCTAAGAGAATAAGTAGGAATGCTACGCTCCGACAGACAAAACTTTTAGTATGGGTAGATTTAGGTTGCCAGTTTTACTACGAGGTAATGCCTATCCATTTTATATTTCTCTACTCTTTGGAGACACATTACAAAAATTCCTAGAAGTTAAGACATTTATCAACACAAATATTTTCTTTTTGTTTTAGAAAGCATTTCAAAAGAGAAGACTAAACAAAGGAAAAATGCAAGATTGTGAACATCAGGAAGTGTGGGATCTTTCCCTCCCCATACCTCAATGGCGCTGGAACAAAAGGATGAAAAATATTTCTTTCTACAGCATAACCTCCCAAATGCAGAAGTAACCAGCAGATCAAAACCTTTTTCTGTTGTCATCCGAACATATATAAATGTTCCTTCATTACCTATAAACTGCTACTTGTTAACTTATCTGGAGGACACACCTGGCTTTCAGATCAACGCTTCCTGCTAAATTTCCTGATATTTATGGGTGTCCATGAAATACTTTCTAATCAGTTGTCCACCCCCCACGTTCTACCTTCGAAATCAACCTTTTATTTTTGGGGTCTGTAATAGCCATATCTAAAAAAAATCTGCAAAGAAATTCTATGAAAAAGTTTTGTGGTTCTTGTAGAAATATTTACAAAAAGCAAAAAACTGCAGATGCTGGATATTTGAAACAGAAAATGCTGGAAACACTCAGCTGGTCAGGTAGCATTTGTGGAGAGAACAGTGTGGACTCTTCAAAAATATTTTCCTGCTCTTCTGGTCCTTCCACACCAGAAATCGGTACCCAGCTCAGGCACTGCTCTCTCTCTACTACATAGAAATGGCATTTAAACATGTTCACAGTCGGTTTGACTCTCCTTTTTCCCCTGTAAGCACCCAACCTTTACTCTGCAGATTCGTGCAACAAAAATAGGGATTTGACATAAATAGAAAACTGTACCTAGCAATCCAGGCATTCAATGCAATATACAACCTCTTCACAATTCAATTTCATAAAATGCTGTCGAAATTTACAATAAAATTTGAAAAAGAATCAAAAAACATTCAGTACATGTGTGTTTATTCTACCTAGCCGCCGTGTCTAATGTAACATTCAATTCAAACAGTCCTCTCCTATATACTATCCATTTCATAGAGCGGTCATCCAGTGCTACACTCGACGAAGACTGTCCTTCACATAATGCAGTTTCTATGAAAATCGCTAGGATTGCCTGAGGAGCATCTGAGGAAACTCTGATAGATAACAAATGTCAAAATTCCTAATGGTGCTTTTATTATTCAAAGAGTTACAACTGTATATATAATCTCATAAAGCACAAGCCTGAATGGTACTAAGTAAGATGGATTTACATTAAGGAGTCAGGTTCAGACAGTCGGTCCAGACAGCTAATTGACCCTTTATAATGGAAATGTTTTTATGTGCACGAGAATGACCCACTTGGTTTGTGGAGGTCTGACTTCCTATGAGATTAACATGCACATTCTTGCCAGCTATGATTTATTTTACATCAAATCCTGTCAGTGTGGTTGTGTTTAATGATTAAGTCCAGTTCTCTGGATACAAGGCACAACCATTTTTTTATGCAAACATGGCATCAACATAATATGTATTGCACAATATTATTCATTGAAGTGGAGGAAAAAGACAGTAGTACTGTATCATGGTGCACGAGAACAATGTTACCGGTTGTGCTGTTGGGAAATTTTCTTTCCCCTCTTGTTCCTCCTAAGCTCCAAATACACCACCCTACATGTTCTTTTTCCTCCCTATGCACTCATTGTGTTAAAATCAAGATCTATGGCACTGACTCATGCTCTAACTCACTCTTTCCTAGGACCTCAAAGATGTGGAGCTCCGCACCTTCTTCAGTCTCTCCTTCCTCTTCCAATCCACAAGCTTTTAAAACCCAAACTGCTACTTGATTTAACTCATCTTCTCTCCTATATTTTTCAATCTTGGGCGTGTCCTGCACTATGGGCCTTGGTTCTTCGCCTAGATGTATATAAATGTTAGACTTAACATTTTAACAAATAAACTCAGTACCAGATACTTGTTAAATCAATAATTCAATCTTGGGATCGTGTTGACGTTCACAAATCACTTCAGTTTTCCTCTCACAGATCAGGACATCATTAGAACCATTTGATTGAATTACTGGCCTGTACCACTCCCAACCCACCATTTACTGTGTCCACAGACATCTCTGTGTGTTCTTTTTTCTCCCTTTCAGCAGATATTAACAAGAAAGAGATGCACTGTGGTTGCTTCATTCCCTCGCTTCATCCTGCATCTGTACGATGTATTTAAGGAGAAGCTAGATAAACACAAGAGGAAGAAAGGAATAGAAGGAAACGATAATAGGGTGAGATGAAGTAGGGTGGGAGGAGGCTCGTGTAGAGAATAAACACTGGCACGGACCAGTTGGGCTGAATGGCCTGTTTCTGTGCTGTACATTCCATGTCATATTATAACATATTAAAAGATATAAGTTGAATAGAAAAGCTACCAGAGTAGACAATGCATAAACTATCAATGGAAATTCAGCTCTCTGAGAAGGAACACACACCCGAGTCAGTTTTAATCAAATCCCTAGTTCTGGTTTTATTAACTCAGAATAATGTTACATTAACAGCAGCACAGTTGAACTATGATGCTTGCTTACTTTGATAAATTAGTCCAGGATTTTAAGAAGAAAAGTGAATGCTGGATGTCTGAAATGAACGCAGAAATTGCTGGAAATGTACAGGATAGGAAAGACAAAAGACAGGTTAACTTCTCGGGCAGGACCATTCACTGGAGCTCATTCACAATGGCCGGGAACGTGTCCCTCACACCGATGAAGGGTTCCATTCGAATCTTTCTCTTTCAGATGCTGACTGATCTGCTATGCGTTTCCAGAATTTTCTGCTTTAACCTCAGAATTATAAGGATCGTTTTTCCAAACCATCATTTGGAGAAAGAAATAAAATGGCAGGGTGCTGTGCAAGTTCTACCTCATTACCTCCCCATAGTTCTACAGCACGAGCAGTGAATCTCAGCAGCAGTGCACGCTCCCATGCTGCTAACTGAGCTGCTTCATTTCAGATGAAAATAATCAATATAATGAGAAATAATACAAGTATCATGATGATTGCTGGATGAACTGGAGTGTACACATAACATTTAAAGGCACCATTAGATTTCTTTTGCTTTTTTAAAAAAAAAGGAAGAGACTCCTTAAAAAACAAACTGTAATATTAGATCTTACTTGAACTTGGACTCCACTTCACTAACTGCCTTCTGGTATTGTTCAGTTGTCAGTTTGTAGAACTGGGCACTCTGTGGGGGGGGGGGGGGGGGGGGGGGGGGGGGGAGAAGAGAAAACAAACACAATAAGAAAACAAAAATTATATCGAGGTGCAACCCTGTTTCCCTCCCACCCCCACCTTTCCCCCACCACCACGGCAAGTAGCAGTCATAGGATGCAAATGATTGTCATACACCAGGTCTGTTGTATTAGATAAAAATCGATGGCAATGCGATTAGACGGGAGCACAACTGGTATGGGTGGATGGGTCATTGCGTGCGGTGATGAATGGCTCAAAATTGGCCTCGTGGTCTGACGCACAGTAATCTCATTTCGGCTCAGATTTATCTTTCTTTACCGGATCAATAAAGATGAACATAACAGCTGTAAGAATCAATAGCAATTTTTGATCGTTTCAGCTTGAAGGCTCATTTTTATTTAGGAACGATACTTTGAGTAGTTTATTTGCTGTTTTGATTGCTGTTCAATGGCTCAGTTGGAGTTTCGATATAAAGAAAGGCTTTTCTAATTTGATTGCAGGCCAACTTATCAAAAAGTCATTTGTCAGCAGAGATAGGGTTCATCATTTGTTTCTTGTATTCCTCTTCCACCATCATTTACTCATTACACAACCAGCCCTGATGTTTGAAGACATTTATTACCACCCGCTTTTATTGTGATAGAAAGGGGAAATACAGAACGAGACACAGAGTCCCTCAGGCAGGCGTGATCCTGCGTAATTTATCTGCTTGAAAAGAGCAAGCTACAGTGTTCGAAATCCGTCATACCGGGCACAGTTCAGCATAAACAATAATCATTTCAGAAGTGAATGTATCATGCTCATTTTTTTTTGCAAGCCAAGCTTTATTACTAATGAGGTCCAGTTTCACAGTATAATGTCGCAAACATATTTGCAGTATACATAGGACAAAACGTCATTCAGGATTTGGGTAAAAAAAAAAGAAACCTTGTAATAATCCACAAATCTTCACTCTCTGAGTTCGCCTAGAGGTTGGATCTTATCAGTGTTATACAGGTTATTTGTAGAGAGGAGCTATTCTCCAACCAATACCAAATGATCTGGTCATTCATCACAATGATGTTTGTGGGATCTTCTTCTATGCAAAATTGCTGCTGCATTTGCCTACAAAACAAATATCAATTGAATTTCCAAGTAATTTGCTGCATTTGGATTGTGTTGTGACATATTTGAGTGATACATTAAGGTATTATATAAATGCAAATCTTCATTTCTTTTACTGCAAGGTGGGTCAACCAACCAACAACTGGTAATGAACAACAGTAGCAGAATAAAGTTAATCATATGGGCAGCATGGACATGGGGGTATGTGGGAAGGCGAGGAGAAAACTACAGGAAATTGGAGTGATGGCCAAGTAGGAAGGTGACCAAATTTTAGCTAATGCGTGGGCTGAAATCTATTTCATCAGCACATGGGACAAATCAAGAGTGGTCCAATCGCATCAAAGTGGAGCTATCCCATCAAGAACAGGCAGTGGCCTAAACAGCCTCCTGCTATGCCAAAATTTCTAGGCTTCTATGAACATTAGGTACTGAGACCAGATCATAAAAGGCCCGTCATTAGTTTTACTTTGTGAATGAGCGAGGTACTGCATACATTTTTTTTTAAAGCGGGTGGTAATAAATGTGAGTCGCTCCCCTTTCTGTCCCAATAAAAGTGGATGGCAATACATGTCTTCAAACATTAGGGCTTGTTGTACAGAGAGTAAATGATGGTGGAAGAGAAAACGAATGACAAATCCTTTCTGCTGGCTTGGATTCCCCCTCCTCCTCCAAAAAAAAGTCCCAGATCGCAGACATGTGGATTCTCGGACTCAGTTACGTCAGTGAGTGGACAGCTGGGGCCCAATCACAGTCCTCTCCAATCAGTCCAAAATTGCAGACCGGCACAGATCTGATTGTGGTCTCTGCTCGGAAATTCCAGCAAATGTTACCTTCTAAATATTTTTTCCAGAATCATGGAGCGTATTCAACTTTAAATGAGAGCAAAGAATAGTTCTGCATCAGATTATTAAAAGCAAACATTTGGAAGATTTATGCATCGAATGTCACAAGTAACATGGTATTGTACTGAACTCACTTGGATATTTCAGAGGTGCTGCAATGGGTGGGGGTGGTGAAATATCATAATAGTGCACATTTAGGCCACGCCCCCTTTTTAAAAAGCAACAATATCTATGAGTAGAGGGTGCAGTGCATGTGTGAATTACAAACAATGGGCCAAAAATTGATGCCGCTACGCGAGAGTACGCACTGCGTACTCTCGCGTATTCTCTCTCCAATTGCCGGTTTTCTGCATGCACTGCGCATGCGCTGAAAACCGGCACTTGGTCTTTGGAAAAGGGGGCGGTTCCTCGGTGCACCGCGTGCGCGCTACGGGCTGCGCGCACGCTGTGCACTTAGTGCTTTGGACGCGCAGGTAAGGACGGAAGATTTTAGAAATGAAAAAAGGAGGAGTAAGACCCACTTTTAACAAGGTAAGTAGTGAATTAAGTATTATTTTGATTTTTTTTTAACAGGTATATCTTTTTTTTTTAGAGACTTTAAAGACAGGTAAGTTTATTTTTATAACTTTTTAAAAGATTTTAAATTTTTTCAAAAATTTAATTTTTTATTTAAAATGGTTAATTTATTTAACTATACTTATTTTATTAATGTGATGGTTTTTAAAAAAAATTTAATTGAGGTTTAGCTGTTATTTTGGGGGTGTGTAAGATTCATAGCTTTCACAGCACGTATGTGAAACTTATGAATGGAAGATGGTGTGCTGCCATTGGCTCTAACTGAGTCACGTGATCCCACAGCTCGCACGAATTCACTACGCCGGTGGGATACGCAAGCACTGCCCAACTGATCTCTAGAACATCAAGTTCGTGCGAACTGGATCTGAAAAAGCCAACGCGGAGTGAGAGATCGCGCCTGCTCCTTACCCCCGCGGGAACAGAGAGAGATCAATTTCTGGGCCATACTTTTTTCCTATGGAAAAGGCTCAAGTTTGCAGTGCAGCCTATATACAGTGGCAGGCTATATGCTCATCAATATGGCATATTTATCACAAGTGAACAGCCATCCAAAAAACTACATCAAATTATTTATGAAGGTGCACTCTTTTAAAAAAAAAAGAGCAGGTCCAAGCTGAAGTTATGTGAGGAGATCATCAACTAAGGTTTAGCCGGTGAGACAGATACAAGCGTGAAATTAGAAACATGCTTCATGGAAGCTTACGGCTGCAAGTTCTCTTACTGATGCTGCAACTCTGAAGACTTTCTATTCGTTGAGCCAGTACGTATTTTATTGGTTTTTTTTCTTCTTCACTCATTCCAGTTACCCCCGCCCCACCAGTTCTTCCCTCTTCTCGGAGCTCAACTGATTTTTGCTGCAGTACAGCTGTACACGGGCAAGCAACCCTCAAGCACCTGGCCCACATGGCCATTCTTTAAATTCCAGTCTCGACCACGAGTGTTGGCAGGCTAGCAGATCGTGGGGTGCATCAGAGACCCGGCTGATCCTTTCCTCACCCAACGTGCACACTTTTGATCGTTCTGATGAAAGGTCGTCGACCTGAAACGTTAACTCTGTTTCTCTCTCCACAGATGCTGCCTGACCTGCTGAGTATTTCTGGCATTTTTTTGTTTTTATTTCAGATTTCCAGCATCCGCAGTTTGTGCACACTTTTTTACGAAGGCGTCCTTCATAGCAATCTCTTTACAGCAAAAGAAATGCCAGGAATTACCAGCATGGTGATCCTGACAGGAGGGTGGAAAACTGATCTCCTGCCTGAGACTACCACCAGTGCGAGAGAGATGGTAGGCCTAGTTCTGGTGTTTAATCACAGTACAGTAGAAATAAATTGCACCATCAGAAGTAATGTCATCACATCACTGATTGCGTACCCTCCCATACAAACATGGGTTTTGCGACAACCTTGCCACAAGGCAATTGCATTGTTTCACTATCTCGAAATGCTGCTGAAAAAGAACCCAAAGCTGCATCTTAATTTTGCGTGTGGAATTACCAACTAGCCCAGGGTCAAGAGGTCCCTTCAATTTAATAAGACAGCAATCCTCACTAAAGTCATTTATCAATTACATCCATTTCTAAAGTTTCCCTGGTCCAGTGATACTGAAGGATCACAAATGAAATGAAGTGCATCAGTCACCTTTTAGTCCCCAGCTGACACGATCCATAGTGTTTTTCTTTTTTTAAAAGAAAAACTGCTCTAGTGGTTTAAGTTTAGAGAAGAATGGGCACAACTTGCAGTTGTACAGCATCTTTAAAGTAGAAAAAACATCCTAAGGCACGTTACAGAGGTGAAAAAGGAATGGACGATGGACAGTGGTGGGACAGAATAGGGGAGATGACAAGTGTGGTTAAAAAGATGGGCTTTAATAAGGTTTTTAAAGGCAGAAAGAGAAATTGAGGAGCAAAGGAGTTCAGGGAAATAGTGCCAGAGGGTAAAGCTAGTTTCTGAAGGGTCCACCACCAATATTTGGACAAAGGGAGGGTATTCTGTATTCAAAGAGGGTCAGAGTCAGAGAACTGGAGGGCACAGGAGGGGTTGGATGGCTGCAGGAGGGTGCAGAGATCATGTGTGGTGAAGTCATAAAGAATTTGAAGATGAGGACAGGGATTTTAAATTCAGTGCATCGGGAACTGGGAGCGAGTGTAGATCAGCGAGAACTGGATGAGAAACTCACCCACCCAAATAGGGCACTGAAGAAATTAAATCTATAGGCAATGAAAATGTGAATAAAATATTCGATGGCAGCGGGAGGTGAGGTATGGGCAGATGCTGCACAGGTGGAAGCTGGAAGTCTTTGGTAACTGATGCAATGTGGGATTTGAACTTTAGCTCTGGGTTGAACAGAACATCAAATTTTCCCAAGTTCTGATTCAACCCAAGCAAGTGACTGGGGAGGGATCCAGTGGCAAGGCAGCTCTTCCCTGGAACACTGTCTGATAAACTGTCTTCTCTTCTTAGGCAGTCCCTCGGAACCGAAGATGACTTGCTTCCACATTAAAAATATGAGTTCTCAGGTGACTGATGAGTCCAATGCGGGACCTACAGTCTCTGTCACAGGTGGGGCAGACGGTGGTTGAAGGGCTGGGTGGGTGGGGTGCTTGGGTTGACGTGCGCTGCTTCCGCTTGCTCCCGGCGAAGAGACTCGAGGTGTTCGGCGCCTTCCCGGATGCTTCTCCTCCACTTTGTGCGGTCTTGGGCCAGGGATTCCCAGGTGTCAGTGGGGATGTTGCACTTTTTCCAAGGAGACTTTGAGGGTGTCCTTGAAGCGTTTCCTCTGCCCACCTGGGGCTCTCTTGCCGTGTCAGAGCTCTGAGTAGAGCGCTTGTTTTGGGAGTCTCGTATTGGGCATGCGGACGATGTGACCCGTCCATCAGAGCTGATCGAGCGTGGTCAAAGCTTCGATGCTGGCCTGAGCGAGAACACTGACGTTGGTGCGCCTATCCTGCAAATGGATTTGCAGGATCTTGCGGAGGCAGCGTTGGTGGTACCTCTCCAGTGCTTTGAGGTGCCTGCTGTACATGGTCCATGTCTCTGAGGCATACAGCAGGGCGGGTATCACTGCTGCTCTGTAGACCATGAGCTTAGTGCCGGGTTTGAGGTCCTGGTCTTCAAACACTCTCTTCCTCAGGCGACCGAAGGCTGCACTGGCACACTGAAGACGGTGTTGGACTTCGTTGTCGACGTCTGCCCTTGTTGACAGTAGGCTCCCGAGGTATGGAAAGTGGTCCATGTTGTCCAAGGCCTTGTCGTGGATTTTGATAATCGGGGGGCAGTACTGTGTGGCGGGGGCAGGTTGGTAGAGGACCTTTGTCTTACGGATGTTTAGTGTAAGGCCCATACTCTCGTATGCTTCGGTGAAGGCGTTGACGATGGTTTGGAGTTCGACCTCCGAGTGAGCGCAGACGCAAGCGTCGTCTGCATACTGTAATTCGACGACAG
Source organism: Squalus acanthias (assembly GCA_030390025.1). Taxonomy (NCBI): domain Eukaryota; kingdom Metazoa; phylum Chordata; class Chondrichthyes; order Squaliformes; family Squalidae; genus Squalus; species Squalus acanthias. The sequence continues at coordinate 128,659,685 of CM059434.1, forward strand.
AGGATGGGACCACCTTGGATCTGGGCTGGAGGCGACGGAGGTTGAACAGTTTCCCGTTTGTTCTGTAAATTAGCTCCACTCCAGCGGGGAGCTTACTGAGGGTGAGATGGAGCATTGCAGCAAGGAAGATCGAGAAGAGCGTCGGTGCGATGACACAGCCTTGCTTGACCCCGGTCTGTACGTGAATTGGGTCTGTGGTGGATCAAATGCCAGTGGTTTCCGCATTCCTTGTGAAAGCCGCGAAAGTGTGAAGTATCCTCTTGATAAACAGCAGTCTCACCTTTTGCGCGATTCCCCAAAGACAAGAATTGCAAGCCGTTTAATACGCATCTTATTTATAACTTGTGTTTAAAAACTAATTGGTGATGAGCTACTTTTAGTAATATTATGTATATATTTGCCTGTGTGTGTGTGTCTAGTCTCACAGAATATAGTGGTAATATCTTTAATACACTTTTCAGGGGTATAAAACCAAAATTCTGGACTGAAATCAATGGAATTTAAAAAGTTAAGATCTGCCACAACAGGAGCTGCTGTGGTGTCACCGTAACACCCTTGTACATCAAAGATACAAGTGTAACGCTGAATAGAATGTTAATTCCTCTTACAGGCCCTGGGCTATCACTCCATAGCACTGTAATCTATTCTCGGCGCAAAAGAAAAGGAAAAGATGGGGGGGGGGGGGGGGTGGAGAGAAAGAGAGGAAGGAAAGAAAAAGAGGAAAGAATAAAAAAAAATCTATTAATTTATTTCTCCACAGCTTGACTAGTCCAAAAAAATCTCCCACCAATGTGATTAGGACTGAAGCAGGTTTGATGCATGTTGCTTCTCCACAGTTCAGATAGAATTTAATTTCTGGCAAATTGGATTTCTGTTAAACCCTAACATACAGTAATGCTAAAATCCAGTTTTCCACAGCGGGCAGGTTGAATGGAATGGCATCTCACTCTAAAAGACTCGCTTGTTGTCTGTGCTACAGAATCGTGCCTGCACTTTGTGATCTCAGCTCCCCCCCGCAACACCCACCCGCAAGAGGGGAGTGAGGGATGGGTAAAAAAAAAAGTCTTCGCTGCAGTCTGTGCATTAAATTATTAAAATATCATCTGACAGGAGATGTTTGTAATAATCTTTCTTCATAAAGAGCATACTGAGCTGCCACTAATCCGGCGTCAGTCAGTGACCTTAATACAAAGCTGGTTTGTGTGTTTACTCAATCACCAAAAGACAGAGCAGAAAATGAAAGTCCTAACACTGTAGATACTGAAACAATCAAAAAGCCAATTAATCACACAGATGAAGGCCGGCGTGACCAAGATCTTGGAAGAGATGGGAAGGGAAAAGTGCCACCTATTAAGGGTGACAACAGCAAATACTCATTTAATTTAGACAACTTCAGAATTTATATGACACTTCTACGATGATGCGCCTGATAAATTCCTTTAAATCAACAATTCTCATTTATGAATTTTACTGCCCATCATTGCTGCAGCTAATTCTGACTACCAGGAAACCAAAGCATGGTTAGAAGAGATAGTATTTCTTATTAACTCCCTCACTGCTTTTGTAAGTCATTCTTGTTAAGATTGGAATTTCACCTCACTACAAAAAATACACAATCATGCTTTGTTCATACTGTATGTGTTTATTTCATCCGTTACAGGGTAGTGCACATGCTTGGGAGACTCAATAAATTATCAAAAACATTCAACTGCATGTCATTCAAAATCTCACCCCCATCCCCTCCACACACCACCTGGCAGGACTAGGGGACTGCTGTTACACCGACTCAGTTTTAAAATATATAATTCCTCCCTTTTTAAAAAAAATGAACAAACAACTTTCATTTACCTGCTAACAGTGTAAGAGAGACTTTTTATGTGGGAAGTGAGAGAGTGGGGAGAAGAGCTTAGTAGTCGCTAAATCTGAAGGTTAAATGCTGATGAGGACACCAGAAGACTCCCATCTCTTCTAAAAATTGTATCATGGGATCTATTACGTCCATCAAAAGGCGGACGCGGCCTCAGATTAACTTCTCATCTGAAAGACGGCGCCTCCAACACTGCAGCACTACCTCAGTACTGCACTGAAATATCACGTTAAGGTTATGTGCTCAAGTCCTGGAATGGGGCCGTGAAACCACAACCTTCTGATGTCGAGGCGAGAGTGCTACCAACCGAGCCAAGCTGACACACATATGTTGAGAATCACATGTTATAAAATGCAGGCCAAACAAAAAATTTCCCAGGAATAAATCATAATTTTTGCTCAATAAACCGGCTGTGGTGATTTTAATGGAAGGTTTTCCCAGCATGAATGTGCATCACATACTTACTATCTAACAGCACTGTGGGAGTACCTTCACCACACGGACTGCAGCTGCTCAAGGCGGCGGCTCCCCACCACCTTCTCAAGGGCAATTAGGGATGGGGCAATAAATGCTGGCCTTGCTAGCGACGCCCACATCTCGTGAATGAATTGAATAAAAACTCAGCAGCCACTGCAGAGCAGCAATCAAAAAAGCCAACAGGATGCTATGCTACATTATCAGATCAAGTACAAGTCTAAAAGCATTATGCTAAAACTAAACAGTGGTCTGGTAAGACCACACCTTGAATAATGTATTCAGTTCTGGTCATCAGCACACAACAGAAACAGTGAGTTCTGGGGGGATGCAGAGAAAAGGGCAACAAGACTAAGCAGCGTAGAAAAACTAAATTCTGAGAACTATTTTTAAATTCAACATGAACATCAGGACAAGGGAGTAAACTGGTAAAAGGCAGAAGTCAGGAAGCAATTCTTCCTGCAGAGTCATCAATATCTGGAATGGTCTCCTAGGCAGGACTGTGGAGGCAAAAACTCTGGAATCTTTCAAAAGGCAGTTAGGTGCCATGATGATAAGACTGTAGGTTTCTGTGCAATGATGTGCTAGAAGGGTTAAGTGGCCTCCCACCTCTGTACTTGTGATCTTAACTCTGATATCATTGAGATAAAGTGCATTTGACATTAGTACTGACAGGAATAATAGACATTTAATATCACCATACAATTAAAAAAAAATTGTTCTTGGGACGTGTGCGACATTGGAAAGACCGCATTTATTGCCCCTCCATGAAGGTGATGGTGTTCCTTCTTCTAGCGATTGTTTTTAACGTTGAGTGACTTGCTAGGCTACCACAGAGGGCATAAAGAATCAACCACGTAGTGTTGGACTTAACTCACCTGCAGTCAGTCGACTTCCCTGGAGACATCAGTGAGCCAGTTGGATTTTTAATGACAATCCTGTGGTTTTTATGGTTTGTCCACAAATTACCAGATTTGTCAAATTCAATATCACAACTTTGCCATGGTGAGATCTGAACTCAGAACCTGCGGTTGCTGGTCCATTACCTTAATCATTACACTACCATACCCGTATTGAACTATCATAGAGAATATGCAGAGAATCATACAATGGTTACAGCACAGAAGGAGGCCATTCGGCCCATGCCGGCTCTCTGCAAGAGCACTTCAGCTTGTCCCACTCCCCCACCCTTTCCCCTGCAAATTTTTCTCTTTCAGGTACTTATCCAATTCCCTTTTGGAAGCCACGACTGAGTCTGCCTCCACCACCCTTTCAGGCAGTGCATCCCAGATCCTAACCACTCGCTACGTAAAAAAGTTTTTCCTCATGTCGTCTTTGGTTCTTCTGCCAATCACCTTAAATCTGTGTCTTCTGGTTCTTGACCCTTCTGCCAATGGTAACAGTTTCTCTCTATCTACTCTGTCTAGACCCTTCATGATTTTGAACACCTCTATCAAATCTCCTCTCAACCTTCTTTGCTCCAAGGAGAACAACCCCAGCTTCTCCAGTCTATTCACGTAACTGAAGTCCCACATCCCTGGAACCATTCTTGTAAATCTTTTCTGCACCCTCTCTAAAGCCTTCACATCCTTCCTAAAGTGCGGTACCCAGAATTGGACACAATACTGCAGTTGTTCATCATAACTTCCTTGCTTTTGTACTCTATGCCTCTATTTATGATGCGGAGATGCCGGTGTTGGACTGGGGTGGACAAAATTGAGAGGTCGCACAACACCAGGTTATAGTCCAACAGTTTTATTTGAAATCACAAGCTTTCGGAGCTATCGATTGCCCCTTCGCTAAGGCCATACCCACGCCTCCACTACTTGCCTTCAAACAGCCGCCTAACCTCAGAAGTACCATCGTTCGCAGCAAATTACCCAGCTTTCAGGATAACAGCGACCACGACACCACACAACCCTGCCACGGCAAACTCTGCAAGACATGCCAGATCATCAACACAGATACCACCATCACACGTGAGGACACTAACCACCAGGTACATGGTACATACTCATGTGACTCGGCCAACGTTGTCTACCTCATACGTTGCAGGAAAGAATGCACCGCGGCATGGTACATCGGCGAGACCATGCAGACACTGAGACAACGTATGAACGAGCACCGCGCAACAATCGCCAGGCAGGATTGTTACCTCCCAGTCGGGGAACACTTCAGCAGTCAAGGACATTCAGCCTCGGATCTGCGGGTAAGCGTTCTCCAAGGCAACCTTAGAAACACACGACAACGCAAAATCATCGAGCAGAAACTGATAGCCAAGTTCCGCACTCATGAAGACGGTCTCAACCGGGATCTTGGGTTTATGTCACGATACATGACGTGATCCGGACTCGAGTCGTCGTTGGCTTGTTCACAGATGTGATTCCCAGTAAAAAAGTAAAAATTTTCCCAGTAAAAAAGTAAAAATTTTAAAGCTTTTCGTTTTACATACAGACGGCAGCTTTTGACACGTTAGAACCCCTGCGACTACACCTCATTGTCTCAGTTGTATCTTGCTATGTCTTTGATGTGGTACCTTCCTGGCTGACTTGATTAACTTTATCACACCTCGGCAGATAGTCAGGATGATTTAATTTAGTGGTCTGCAATTGTAAGGTACACATGCTTTGTTCTCTATCTATATATGCTTTGGCGATTCTGTATCTATTTACTTCACCTGAGGAAGGGGCAATCGATAGCTCCGAAAGCTTGTGATTTCAAATAAAACTGTTGGACTATAACCTGGTGTTGTGCAACCTCTCTATTTATGAAGCCCAGGATCTCGTATGCTTTTTTAACTGCTTTCTCAACCAGCCCTGCCACCTTCTATGATTTGTGCACATATACCTCCAGGTCTCTCTGTTCATGAACCCCCTTTAGAATTGTACTCTTTAACTTATATTGCTTCTCCTTGTTCTTCCTACCAAAATGTATCACTTCGCACTTTTCTGCGTTAAATTTCATCTGCCACGTGTCCGCCCATTCCACCAGCCTGTCTATGTCCTGAAGTCTATCACTATCCTCCTCACTGGTCACGAAACTTCCAAGTTTTGTGTCATCTGCAAATTTTGAAATTGTGCCCTGTACACATAAATCCAAGTCAAATGTAATAAAATAAAATGATACTGTTGAGTATCCTGTAGGACTGTAAAATAATCTCAGAATTCTTCAAGTTTAACATATTACCTGGACCCTTTATTAAAAATGTCCACATTTTAATTACTCCAAGGTATATTTTCACGTATTCGCCATGTACTGAGAAATACACTGCACTGATCACAATCATAGTTTTTTTTCCCCCCCAGTAGAGACCCCCTTGCTAAGGTCTTCATTTTTAACCCTCTTCTTTTCATTGGTCTCCCCCCTAACAAGCACCATCCTTGGGAAAACAACATTCTGCACAAGGCTTCAGCCAATGCTTCTGTCGTCAGCTGCTATAATGTGCAAAAGGAATCCAGAATGACTCTTCCTCTCTCTCTCAGGGGAAATGCCTGCTCTTCCTTCTTTCTTCTCTCCATAAAGAAAAACTGAGATTAAGAATTCAGCATGGGGGTTGGGGTTGGAAATTGCAGGTGCAAACCCAAGATCTTCCACTCATTGCACTTTGCTGGAACGCCAACATTCCAACGGAATTAAATGTTAATTGGCAAACCAAAATCAGGACTTTTATGCAAATGCATAAGTCACACTTCGAGGTTTACAAGTCAGAAAACTCTGTCTGAAGGCAAGACTTATGAACTGTATTTTACATTTGTTTTAAAAGTTCCATGTTAGTAATACTTCTGGGGTCAAATACTGCAGGTGTGGAATCTCATTTGGGTTTGGAAAACCTTGGGCTCATGCATATTTTTGCATAAGAATTGTTTACACATAACTGTTGTAGGACAGCTCCCCTTAGTGGGTTCTTGTGCTCCTATAAGGAGCATATGGTGGAGATTTCAGTGTAAAGATGGCTTTTGGTGATTATTAAGAGCTCTGAGATAAGTAGGGCTTGGCCCAACTCCTACTGAAGCAAGTGATAGCATAAAATTGCTTGTGTGAAGCGGAGCGAATATGTATATACTGTATTTGCAGGGCATATTGATGTGAAAGTGTAATAATGCCCTGTGTACTGATAGATTGCCGACACTGTGGGCCATTCAGGCCCTAAAAGCTGTGCAGCTGTGCAACTAGGTTGATCACTGATGTCAGAAGGATGAGCGATGAGGAAGAATTTGATAAACCAGCTTTGAAGAGAGATGTCTCAGAAGGAACTTTGTAACGGTATATAAATTAAAGGAACCAAGTAAGTAAATCTGAAACAATATTTTAAGATATACCCAGACAGCCGAATAAGGCACAGGGTTGAGAAGTACAAGTTTCGGACAGATGCCAGAATAATGTGCCCTTGAAGCTGCGCTGCCGCGCAGATGCAGAGTGTCTGTGAAGTCCCACGCAGGCCGCTCACTGGCTGTTGAATTGTAAACACCGAGCATGCGCAAAATTTGAATTGGTCACGCAGCGATTTAAAGGGAACGCGCATGAAAAATAAATATGAGAGGGAAGATTGGCAAGGAGGTATCAGTTGACATAAAAGATGATCAACAGCTGGAATGGTTTGCTAGGAAATATAGTTCAGTCCAGGACACTGGACTTACTTAAGCAGTTAGATGCTCCAATGAGAAGATGGTGGAGTTGGTCTTCTTCACCAAACCTAGGGTGTGATATTCTGACACTGAAATTATGGTCAATAATGGGATGAGAATCCCACTCTTTTGCTTACAAATGCAACCTGATGCTCAACCCCTTTGCCCATGTTCATTATCAATTTAAATTTCAAATGAGCCAAAAATTTTATATTTACTCCAATTTCAAGAAAGCGTGCCTCAGATTTAAACAGCATGGGAGAAATTGACCAGGATAAATTGCTGTGTACTGTAACTGGCTGTGAATCCATCTTTATTTTTAAAAAGCATATTTGTCCAATTAGGTAAATCTTAGTGTCGAGTCCAGATAATGGTGAGTGACCTCTCAGGTGATCCATAATTATAATTAGAGTGGAGTCTTTCTCTTTTAAAGCGTGAAATTACTATTAATTCTTTCAGTTCATCGTCAATATGTGAATACGGCTAGTGTTTTAAGAGGTAAATTAGATGGTAAATTCTTAGAGATCAAAATTAATTTTGCTTGTATTAATTTTGTTTTTGCAAAGTGAGACAAATTTAGATTAAAAAAAGCTGCTTGATTTTTCTGCTCTGATCTCTCTAAACCAAACACAAACTGTTGCTGACGGGTCAACTTGTTTCCAGACACCAGCCAATGCCCCTCCAATCTTCCAGCTATTTGCAATTCTTTATGGGACAGTTTAAAAAAAAAACGCTCATGCTGTACACCAAGAGCTTTAGGAGTGGTAAGGAGTTATAAATATGATTGATATGTAGGACCTGAAGATGTGTGGCGCAATAGCATTAAAATTGCTCTCTAAATAGTAAACAAGTTGCTTCTCGGTAATCTGCCATATATATTATTCTTAGGATAAAACAAGGTTGTCCAAGGAGCACCATGGAGCCTATTGGGCCTCATGTAAAGTTTAAATACAATGTTCTCATTAATTTGCATATATCTGAAGTTGCTGGCACTAACAGACCTTGGTTTTAAAATTTAGGGTTTATTCACCAATGAGACCACATTGCTAAAACAGCCCTTGGCAAACCTCCAGGTGCACAGGAGTCAAATTGGACAATCAGTGAGTAAGAAATTGAAGTAAAAACAGAAGTAGTTTGCCTGGGCTCATGGGCAAGATTGATAGGGTTTACAGGCTGTAGTTTGGACACTTCTGGGATAACAGATGGCTCGTGGTGGGGCACAGTAAGTGAATCAAGGGTTTCGATGGCATCATAAACTGAGAGATCAAATTACTGCCATACTTTTTTCTTTCAGTTTGCTACAGGTAATATTTCGGTTTTGTTTTGGGAATATTGTCCATTAGCCCCAGCCATGAAGTTTGCAAATTAAATAGATGATACAAATAAGACACATCTAACTCGATGGTGTTTAAAGATGAGCACTCTTGTATTAAAGTTTTTTTTTACGCTAACAGAATTTAGAACCTTTATTGGGAATTTTAATTTTTAATTGGGATTTCTCAGTATAGATCCTCAGATTAATTTCTAACAGGATTAAACCCTACTTTGTGCTACTTGGGGCCTCCAATTGTGTTGGCACGCTTAATGAATATTCTATATTATTAATGCAGTAACAACATCTCTAATATTGTCTTTGAGAGCTAAACTAAAAGCCTATTATAGCAAGAGATACGTTACACAGCAAGTATTTATGTGGGTTTCTAAGCAAGATAGTATTTATTGAAATGCAACACCTCCTGTCTTGTACAATTTGGGGGCATTTTGTACATAAAGGTAATATGAAATGGAGCTTTTGCGCGTGTGTGTGCGCATTTGAAGTGGATTATTAAATACAGAGAATGTTTTTCTGGTAACATACCGAACAATGTGAACCACCTGGAGTGTGCCAGAGGCTCAAACACAATGAAAAGTCTACAAAATCATCAGAACACCTAAGGTTTTGATATCACCATGTAATATATTACTTAAATCAGTTGTTGGTCAGAATATATACAGCAGAGTGGGTAAAGGGATCACCCAGTGAAACACTGAGCCAGAACATTGCAGGATTCCTGGTCTACGCTGAGTTACTGATCTAAGATGGGACAGCAGTTGGGGAGCTGCAATCATCTCAACCCCACTTCTCTGCTTGGAGAGGATTGCTATCCAGTTACTCCTGCTGAAAAAATATTGTGCAAGTCAAGTGAGGACCGGAATGGGGTCAGGTATGATGCCCTCGATGGTTGCATAGCATCTAGATTCATACATGAACAACTGGCCATTTGGGTGAGGTACCACAGGGCTTCTGGCACCCGCAAAACTGCACCCCACAGGTGTCAAGAGGCTTCAACAACAATGTGCATTTATATAGCGTCTTTAACGTAGTAAAACGTCCCAGGGCGCTTCACGGGAGTGTTGTCAAACAAAATTTGAGACCGAGCCACATAGGAGATATTAGGAGAGATGAGAAAAAGCTAGGACAGATGAGAAAAGGCTTGGTCAAAGAGGTCGTTTTTAAGGAGCGTCTTAAAGGAGGAGAGAGTGGTAGAGAGGTTTAGGGAGGGAATTCCAGAGCTTAAAATCGGGGATGCGCAAGAGGCCAGAATTGGAGAAGCGCAGAGATCTGGGAGGGCATCTCCAGGAGAGGAGGAGAGAAATTTGCCAACATAAAATGTCAAGAATTCATGCTCACCTGCTATTTGGGTCTGGATTGCCGCTGCAGAAACGCTTTGCTGTTTAGGCCTGTCTCTTCTGCAACCGCTGCAGCTATTATGCAAGCGATCACAGTGGGACATCCATCATGTGAGAATGAGACAAGGGTTTTTTTTGTTGTGCTTGTTCTTGGGATATTGAACGTCTTGTATATATCATCAGCAATAGAATACACGTTGATGAGCAATGGTTTACAAAAAAAATTCCATTCATGACAAGACCTTGAAAACTCGAGTTCTTGATTCAATATCAAGCTCATTGGGATACTTTTGTGAACTGTGCTCACTGATATATATTCCCTGGCCTTTGTCTGCTGGAACAGGGATGAGAGCGGCAATTTCCACCTCATGATGAGACTTACATTTTCAAAATATGCAGAATTTATCATTTTAGTCAGATGAACTTATTTTCAATATGATCAAATTATATGTTTCATTCCTTTCCAGGTTTAAAAAAATTCATAGGCTATTAAACTCTTTCTTTCTGACAGTAATTGGCATATCTGACTTTTCCCGTTGATCTCCTTTCCTCTCTTTATTTGGTTCAGCCCTATTAATGGGCTTGGTTATCTCCCAGCTTCCAGTTCTGATGAAGGGTTTCACTCGAAACATTAACATGCCTTTTTAAGTGCTGACAGATCTGCATTGTATTTTCAGGAATTTGTATTTTTATTGCAGATTTCCTGCATTTGCGCTTTTTCCCTTTATCTACCTACCTAATTTTAACACTTCTGATCTGAAGGATACAGCATTTATTTGTTGTTCTTATAACTTATTGTATCTATTATTCTGACCTGTCAAAACATCAATATTTTCCAATAGAAACATGACCTATTACTTCATTTTCAGATCGGTAGCTATTGGCCCCTCTCTCCAGAGCCTCTCTGGGGTTTCCTCTATATCTCTAAATGTTGGGAAAAGTGACTTCTTGACTGAAAGGCTCAATCATGTCTTGAAGCGTTTTAACTCAATATGCTAACAGCCAATATTGAACTTCTGCAGTGCTGTAAGGCCATTCTTTGGCAAACTGAACACAAGAACAGTTCACCCTAAGCCCATTCCCTAGCCTGTGCCAATGCTACCCTGTAACCAAAAGAAAGTAAGGACAGTTGACTCATTCCTAATTTGCTGATCAAAATCATCCTTGTTTTCAAATCCCTCCATGGCCTCACCCCTCCCTATCTCTGTAATCTCCTCCAGCCCTACAACCCTCCGAGATATCTGCGCTCCTCTAACTCTGCCCTCTTGAGTGATTAAAATTGGTGGCCGTGCCTTCAGCTGCCAAGGCCCTAAGCTCTGGAATTCCTTCCCTAAACCTCTCTTTCCTCCTTTAAGACGCTCCTTAAAACCTATCTCTTTGACCAAGCTTTTGGTTGTCTGCCCTAATATCTCCATATGTGTCTGTGTCAAATTTTGTTTTATAACGTTCCTGTGAAGCGCCTTGGGACGTTTTACTACGTTAAAGGCGCTAAATAAATACAAGTTGTTGTTCTGAGAAGGTGCTGTGCTACTGCTCCTTAACCTCTCTGTGGCTTCACGACAACTGAGAACTTGTAACAAAACGTGGATGCCAGCACAGAATCTGGGAGGCTGGGAATTGCGTAGCCCCTGTTTTACTATACAGTGAGATGTATCCAATTTAAAATCACATGGCAGTTTATTCTACACTTATAAATTTTAGCCTGTATCTCATCATTGTCTTCATATTCCCCCTAAGGATATACGTAATTGTTCAACAAGCTCGTGATCAGAATTGCATTCTATGTGGTAATAGCTTAGATTGAATACGGCTAGGCCTTCTTTTATGATTTCCAATAGCGTGTTCTTGCATATCCACTACCGCCCCCCTCCTCCGCATCCCCCAAGATAAAGCCATGTACACACTTATTAAGTTGATTGAAATTTTTAGACAGTACTAATAAAATCATCAACAATTTAGTCCAGAGAAAAAAAAATCAAGTTTGGTCTACGGGATCTCACAATTATAGTGGAAGAGGCTTTCAATGTTCTTTGACTTTAAAAAGGTTCTTGTGCAGTAGTGTGCTGCTAGTCATCAACAAATTCTATAAAAATTAATCTATCTGAATTACGAACTGAATTCTTTGATGACAGTCAGCGCTAAATTTGCATTGCATAGGACGAAAGCTTGCTTTTATGAGTACAGAGACAGGTCAGGATATCTGTTGGGTTGGCAACTGAAAAAGATTGAGCTGGCTTAATGCTGTAATCTGCACTGAAGATGAGAACAGAGTCCCAAGATTTGAAGCTGAGCACATTAATGAATCTTTCTACACAGCAGCAGTCAGGATGTTCACCTACAATGAATGATTAAGAATGTTTTTGATCCTCTTATAATTTACTTAAATTACAACCAGGATGAAAAATGTGGCCTTGTAGGCCAGTCTCAGTAACAGAAACATGCTGCAGAGAACCAATCAACGAGATTTTTTTGCGTGTTAAAATTAATCAAATTATAAACAGTATAATTCTTGATCTTTTGGAGATCTTTGAAGAGGTTAGAAAAAAAATTAGAAGCAACCGCCAACATTGAACCAAGCTAGAATTTCAGCCCTGCTAAATAAAAAAATGACCAGATTTCAGCCATGTTATGGCTGCAGGACTATGCCCATCCAATGTAGAATGACCAATTCTGATAAAGCAATGATAAGGAGATGCGAAAAATAAGAAATAACATAATTGATACAAAAAAAATTATGTTTTAATGGGAATCAAACAGAGGACTTTCTTGCGCCTATGACTTTGTGCAGGTGAAGTCAAACTAAAGTCACTTGCAGCTCCCAAGCCCCAGCATTCTGGCCCTCACAAGTCTGCAATGCACGAGGGTGCCCACATTATAAATTAATGCAGTTAGGTTTTGAACAGTGATTTACTTCAAGGCATGAACTGTTGTATGGAGACCACCCCGATCCTATTTGTGCTTATATTTATTATTTGCTGGTTTGTCCTGTGGGCATCCTGTGAGCCTGCAGGCTTGAAAATGGCTTCTTCTCGTGTGGTTGGCTTATTGGTGGATAAATCCTAAATCACAACACCAAGACTCGCCAGTGTCAGCAGCTTGAGATCAATGCAAATTAGTGGAAATATGAATTTAGACTTTATATGTGATCCCCGAAAAAAAGAACTTACATTTATATTGCGCCTTTCACGTCCTCAGGGCATCTCAAAGTCCTTTAGAGCTAATGAAATACATTTGAAGTATATTCACTGTTATGTAAGCAGCCCATTTGCACACAGCAACGTCTCACAAACAACAAGTTAAGTGACCAGTTAATCTGTTTTGACGGTGTTGGTTGAGAGGTAAATGTTGGCCAGGCCTCTGGGAGAACTCCTGGTTCTGTTTTGAATAGCAGCATGGGATCTTTAATGCTCACCTGGACAGGTAGACAGGGCTTTGGTTAAACGTCACATCTAAAAGACTGTGTTCCCACAATGCAGCGCTCCCTCAGTACTGCACTTGTGTCTGCCTGGAATATGTGCTCAAGTCCCACAGTAGGGTGAGGTTCCATAGTATGCACCTACATGGCCCAGAAAAGCAAAAAACTTGGGACACCCCAGCACAGTGCTGAACTTGTCAGGGCCTCTACCATCTGGGCTACTGGGGAGCCCTGCTCATTAAAAACACAGTTTTCTTGGTGACATTCTGTTTGGCATTAACATGATACGAATCTCAAATTGGTAGTCAAAAACGCCCAAATGCTTTTGCCAGAATGTAGTGGGGTGATTACAGACATCATTGCAGTTTAGTTTTCAACAGTGCTTCACTTTCTAGTTTGAAGTATAGGATGGACCTCCCCTGAACTGGTTTTGTACTGAACTTACTTCAGGTTGGATATTAGACATGGCTATTATGTATCTCTGCTGCTCTTCAGTTAGCAGTTGAACCACTTTGCACAAGCTATCAGCCAATGTTCTGATGAGTGGCTGCTGATGGATTACAATACAAAATGCATCTTTATGGAAAGGACATCTTGCTTATCAATGATGAACTGAAGGATAGTGTAACTCATGTTCTAAAACTGATAGAATATTTCACATCAATCACAGGTTACAAAGCAAATCAATCAAAGCCACAGGCTCTTGTCTCCAACTGGACCGAAATATACTTCACCAATTTGTCTCTTCTCTTGGGAAGTCTTCAGATACAAAATAATCGTGGGATTATTATTACCAAGGAATTAGAAAATATTCCTAAAATAAATGTCAATATTGTGACGAAAATAGAGTACAGTCACCTATTGACATCCATATACATCAATAACAAATTATATTTATATTATATCATTCCTCATGAACATGAATGCCTCAGAGCACTTCACAAGGGCAGAGGTGGATCATTAGCAAGAAATGAAGGGGGAAGGGAGGAGGCAGTGACGGCATAGTTCAGGAAATATCTTTTAAGGAGGATTTTAAGAGGCACAGAGAGTAGCAACAAGTAGAAGCTGTCTTGGAAGGAAATTCAGGGATAAAATAGCTGAAACATCAGGTTTGGATAATGGAGTAGGGGGACGTGGGCAGGCACACAGTGCTGAAGACGATTGCCCAAGCAGGGTGGAGTGAGGCTATGGACAGAGAACAAGATTAATTTACCACTGCATGTGGAACTGTGGAGCTTGGGGCAGGGGTGGGGCGAGGGATGGGGAGATGGGCATGCAATAGAGGACTTGGAGAATTCTAAATTAGTTGAAGTTTGTGATGGGTGGAAATAGGGAAACCAGCAAGGAGAATATTTCAGAGATTGGACCATGAGATGATGAAGAGCAGAGAAGGGTTTTAGCAGCAGTGTGGGTGAAGTAGGGCGTTAATGGGTAATATGCTAGAGGAGGCAGGCAGTGGATGGGCTATAAGTGGATCTTAAAGCACAGCTCAGAATTAAACAGAATGCCAAAGTTCTACACTTTCAAGTTCCGCTTGTGTGGGCAGCCAGAAAGTTAATGGGAGTCAGAGTCAGAAGCATATAGGTGCAGACAAGGAACAAAAAATAACTTCTATCTTGCTGATGCTGAGCAATAGAAAATTTTAGCTCATCCAGGACTTGATGTAGGATAGGCAGTCAAATAATAGAGCCACACGCCTGGTGCCAGTGGTGGGAGTGGAGAGGTAGTATCATTGGTGTATATGTGGAAGCTCATCCTGTGCTTGTTGCTGCATAATTAGATACTTTGCGATATGACAACCATTAATGAAAAGATATTTGAAGCCTGACAGTCAACGATATAGGCTACAAGGCCGAGTGCAATTAGTCAATATATTTTTTTTCTTTCTAGTTCTTCCTTTACTAGTCTTCTGAAGGCAGTGATTCGGGACAGGGTATAATTTCAGACAGCAGCATCTCTTTTGGTATCTCAATCAAGTTACCATGTTTCGTAATGAAGTCTACACAGTATTGGCACGCAAGTCAAATCATACGCCCCATCATAACCAAGGGCAATCCTGGCATCATTTCACCTACCATCCACACTTCTCGCAGGTGTTGCTGGATATCGCTCAGGAGGAGGAACTTTGCTTGATTTTTCCCATAGTAGGACATAGATGCGAAGACCAAATGCAGCATCCCCTCCACTGCTTTAGCTGAAATAAGCTAACTCAGTAGAAGAGGTATTGAATCTGCCACTTGTCTGGTCTGCATGGCTAACGGCCACACCATCCAGCATTTACTTACAGAGCTCTCAGAAGAGGCTGAAGTTAATGCAGCCTTAAGCCTTGCAGATGAGAATGCAAATTTTCCACATGCAAAATAAAATTTTACGGTTTATTCAACAAATCCAAAAATATTCTGTGCTTGTTCTTAATTCTATTTGATTAAATTCAGTACAGGAGATCAGAAGATAATTAAATGTTCAAGACATCAGTGTTATTTTATAATATCAGTAAAGAGAATAAGGTTCAACGTTCAGCACTAAACATGTAGTAGGATTTGCATTTTCTGTGTTAGTCAACTAAGTGCTGGCAATGAATGTGGAAATTCTAACCTGCTATCTATCCATCGCCTCCACTGTATTTGTTTGGCTCAGTTGACAGTACTCTCACATCTGCATTACCAAGGTTCAAGCCCCACAGCAGTACTTGAGCACTCATTCTGGGCTGAGACTTCCATGCAGTGCCAAGGGAGCAGTGCATTACCGGAGGCGTCCTTCTTGGGATGCAACATTAAACCGAGGCTCCATCTACCTCTGTCTACTCATTAGTCAAAGTCAATTAATTCAAATGATCTGACAATTCTATTCAAGCACTAAGTTCCAATTTACCCGTGTTATTTATGCGTCTTAATTCAGATTATTGGATAATTAATTTTTTTTTATGCAAAAAGAACTTTGAATTATCAGGAGTAGACTACATTCCAGTGGCTCAGGTGGGCAGTTAAGATCCCAGAGCACTATTTGGAGAAGAGCAAGGAGTTCTTCCAGTGTAGCGTTCTGCAAGAGAACACTACCGAGGTAGCAGAATTTGTCTGTAACCTTAAGTGCCACATTACTGATCGTAAGCACAGTGGGGTGTGACTGGATGGCCAGGTATGGGCTGGTCCATCACTTCAGTCTTTAAGCAGCTGAATATCCTCGCGTGTGGGTGAGTAGCGTGCAATCATTGGTAAAAAGCAAGTTGTGAATGGTCATCTGCAGTGCTTTCGTTTTTGTACACACACGATGAAGGTTGAAGATGCTGCTGCAAATCATACATGAAGAGCTTTGAGATGTAATAAGGATCTAGAAATGCATGTTTTTCTTACTGTGGATTCATTCCTGCCAGTACCATAGTGCAAGTATGGAAAGTAAACCCTGTTTTTCTGCAGAGCACAAACTAACCTTGTTGCCTGCTTGATAATTCTACCCTGGTATTTTAAGTCTTACCACCCTTCAGCAACAAACATGTACAACTTCACATTATCTTTAGCAAAATACTGCGGATGTTGGAAATCTGAAATAACAACAGAAAACGCTGGAAAAACTCAGCAGGCCAGGCAGCATCCGTGGAGAGAGAAACAGAGTTAACGTTTCAGGTCGAAGACCTTTCGTCAGAACTGGAAAAAAGCAGGAAATGGAACAGATTTTAAAGCAAGTTTCGGGGCTGGGAAGGGGGAGGGGATGAAAGAACACAAGGGAAGGTCTGTGAAAGGATGGAAGGCATTAAGAGATATTCAAGGCAAGAGGAGATGGTAATGGGACAGGTTAAGGAACAAAGGATGGCTCTAGATGAAGTGTGAATTGCGCTGGCAGAATGAAGGACAGCTGCCATGTGGGAGGGAGAAAAAAAGGCACAAACAAAAAGTGTGGATAAAAAATATATATATGTGATAGGGGCCGAGGTTATGATCTGAAATTGTTGAACTCTATGTTGAGTCCAGAGGGCTGTAGAGTGCCTAATCGAAAGATGAGGTGCTGTTCCTCGAGCTTACGCTGAGCTTCCGTGGAACAATGCAAGAGGCCGAGGACGGTGAGGTCTGAGTGGGGATGGAGCAGTGAATTAAAGTGACAGGCGACCGGAAGCTTGGGGTCCCCCTTACGGACTGAACGGAGGTGTTCCGCAAAGCGGTCACCCAATCTGCGTTTGGTCTCCCCAATGTAGAGGAGACCACATCGTGAGCAGCGAATACAGTATACTAAATTGCAAGAAGTACAAGTAAATTGCTGTTTCACCTGGAAGGGGTGTTTGGGGCCCTGGACAGTGGGAAGGGGGGAGGTATAAGGGCAGGTGTTGCATCTCCTGCGCTTGCACGGGAAGGTGCCAGGCGAAGGGGAAGGGGTGCTGGGGGTGATAGAGTGGACTCGGGTGTCGCGGAGGGAGCGGTCCCTTTGGAATGCTGAAAGGGGAGGTGAGGGGAAGATGCGTTTGGTGGTGGGATCACGCTGGAGGTGGCGGAAATGGCGGAGGATGATCCATTGAATGTGGAGGCTGGTGGGGTGAAAGGTGAGGACAAGGGGAACTCTATCGTGGTTCCGGGAGGGAGGGGCAGGGGTGAGGGCAGAAGTGCAGCATCTTCAACCTTCATCGTGTGTGTACAAGCCCTTATACCTCCCCCCTTCCCACTGTCCAGGGCCCCAAACACCCCTTCCAGGTGTAACAGCGATTTACTTGTACTTGCAATTTAGTATACTGTATTCGCTGCTCACGATGTGGTCTCCTCTACATTGGGGAGACCAAACGCAGATTGGGTGACCACTTTGTGGAACACCTCCGTTCAGTCCGTAAGGGGGACCCCGAGCTTCCGGTCGCCTGTCACTTTAATTCACCGCTCCATTCCCACTCAGACCTCACCATCCTCGGCCTCTTGCATTGTTCCACGGAAGCTCAGCGTAAGCTCGAGGAACAGCACCTCATCTTTCGATTAGGCACTTTACAGCCCTCTGGACTCAACATAGAGTTCAACAATTTCAGGTCATAACCTCAGCCCCTATCACATATATATATTTTTTATCCACACTTTTTGTTTGTGTCTTTTTTACCCCCTCCCACATGGCAGCTGTCCTTCATTCTGCCAGCGCAATTCACACTTCATCAAGAGCCATCCTTTGTTCCTCAACCATCTTCTCTTGCCTTGAATATCTCTTAATGCCTCTTTACTTCTCCTGCCATCCATCCTTTCACAGACCTTCCCTTTTGTTCTTTCATCCCCTCCCCAGCCCCTAAACTTGCTTTAAAATCTGTTCCATTTCCTGCTTTTTTCCAGTTCTGACGAAAGGTCTACGACCTGAAACGTTAACTCTGTTTCTCTCTCCATGGATGCTGCCTGGCCTGCTGAGTTTTTCCAGCGTTTTCTGTTGTTATTTCACATTATCTTTACCGCCTAACAGCACAGGTTCTGTTTAACAATACATGAGGCATCACTGGCACTACAGATACTTAAGCTGTCCCTAAGCATATTATAATGGCTTATGACTTTTACCATTTACAGCGTTTGTTTTTTCTTACTTCACAAAACAAGTTGTGCCTGAGATACATTCAAGTTGGTATATTAATCATTTAGCAAACCTGACAAACAGGAACATTGTACAGTGCTGAAAAAGGCCGGGTGGGGGGGGGGGGGAAATAATGCACACACTGCACCATGTCTGGAAAAAGGCTGAAATAGAAACATAGAAACAGAGAAGATAGGAGCAGGAGTAGGCCATTCAGCCCCTCGAGCCTGCTCCGCCATTCAATGAGAAAATGGCTGATCATCCAAATTCAGTACCCTGTCCCTGCCTTCTCTCCATATCCCTTGATCCCTTTAGTTTTAAGAAATATATCTAACTCCTTCTTGAATATATTTAATGAATTGGCCTCTACTGCCTTCTGTGGTAGAGAATTCCACAGGTTCACCACTCTCTGGGTGAAGAAATTCCTCCTCATCTCAGTCCTAAATGGCTTACCCCTTATCCTTAGACTGTGACCCCAGGTTCTGGACTCCCCGGCCATCGGGAACATCCTTCCCGCATCTAGTCTGTCTAGTCCTGTTAGAATTTTATAAGTTTCAATGAGATCCCCTCTCATTCTTCTAAACTCCAGTGAGTATAAGCCCAATCGACCCAATCTCTCCTCATACGCCATTCCTGCCATCCCAGGTATCAGCCTGGTGAATCTTCGCTGCACTCCCTCCATGGCAAGAACATCCTTCCTCAGATAAGGCGACCAAAAATGGGGTTTCAGAGGCTGTCAATTGAGACACTTTTGCCAATCTTCTGGGGCCTTTATTTTGAAATGTTTAGATCAAAGCTGTGCAATTTGAAAAGCTACACAGAATGTTTGTGCAAGACATGGAGGCCACATCTCTAAAGTCAGAACTGAAAATCTCAGCGCATTGTGCTGATCTAGGAATCAATGTACAGATCGAAGCTCCAAACTCCTCTCTGTGCTGGGATCGTAGAATCTTAGAATGGTTACAGCACAGAAGGCGGCTATTCGGCCGGCTCCTTGCAAGAGCACTTCAGCGAGTCCCACTCCCCCGCTCTTTCCCCGTAGCCCTGCAAATTTTTTTCTTTCAGGTACTTATCCAACTCCCTTTTGAAAGCCGTGATTGAGTCAGGCAGTGCATTCCAGATCCTAACCACTTGCTGCGTAAAAAAGCTTTTTCTTACGTCGCCTTTGGTTCTTTTGCCAATCACCTTAAATCTGTGTGCTCTGGTTCTCGACCCTTCCGCCAATGGGAACAGTTTCTCTCTATCTACTCTGTCCAGACACCTCATGATTTTGAACACCTCTATCAAGTCTTCTCTGCTCCAAGGAGAACAACCCCAGCTTCTCTAGTCTATCCACGTAACTGAAGTCCCTCATCCCTGGAATCATTCTTGTTAATCTTTTCTGCACCCTCTCTAAGGCCTTCACATCCTTCCTAAAGTGCGGTGCCCAGTATTGGACACAATACTCCAGTTGAGGCCAGACCAGTGTTTTATACAGGTTCATCATAATTTCCACGCTTTTGTACGCTATACCTCTATTCATGAAGCCCAGGATCCCATAAGCTTTTTTAACTGCTTTCTCAACCTGCCCTACCACCTTCAACGATTTGTGCACATATACCCCATGGTCTCTCTGCTCATGCACCCCCTTTAGGATTGTACCCTTTACTTTATATTTCCTCTCCTCATTCTTTCTACCAAAATGTATCACTTCGCACTTTACTGCGTTAAATTTCATCTGCCACGTGTCCGCCCATTCCACCAGCCTGTCTATGTCCTGTTGAAGTCTATCACACTCCTACTCACTGTTCACTATACTTCCAAGTTTTGTGTCATCTGCAAATATTGAAATTGTGCCCTGTACACCCACATCCAAGTTATTAATATATATCAAGAAAAGCAGTGGTCCTAGAACCGACCCCTGGGGAACACCATTGTATACCTTCCTCCAGTCCGAAAAACAACCGTTCACCACAACTTTGTTTCCCGTCACTTAGCCAATTTTGTATCCATGCTGCCACTGTCCCTTTTATTCCATGGGCTTCAACTTTGCTGGCAAGCCTAGTATGTGGCACTATGCCAAATGCCTTTTGGAAATCCATGTACACCACGTCAACCGCATTGCCCTTACCAACCCTCTCTGTTACCTCATCAAAAAACTCAATCAAGTTGGTTAAACATGATTTGCCTTTAACAAATCCGTGCTGGCTTTCCTTAATTAATCCACACTTGTCCAAGTGACTGTTACTTTTGTCCCTGATTATTGTTTCTAAAAACTTCCCCACTACCGAGGTTAAACTGACCGGCCTACAGTTGCTGGGTTTATCTTTACACCCTTTTTTGAACAATGGTGTAACATTTGCAATTCTCCTGTCCTCTGGCACCACCCCCCGTTTCTAAGAAGGATTGGAAGATTATGGCCAGTACCTCTGTGATTTCTTCCTTTACTTCCCTCAGCATCCTAGGATGCATCCCATCCAGTCCTGCTGACTTATCTACTTCAAGTACAGCCAGCCTTTCTAGTACCTCATCTTTATCAATTCTTATCCCATCCAGTATCTCCTCTACCTCCTCCTTCACTATGTCTATGGCAGCATCTACTTCCTTTGTGAAGACAGATGCAAAGTACTCATTTAGTACCTCAGCCATACCCTCTACCTCCATGCGTAGGTCTCCTTTTTGGTCCCTAATCGGCCCCCACCCCTCCTCTTACTACTCGTTCACTATTTATATGCCTATAGAAGACTTTTTGATGACCTTTTATGCTAGCTGCCATTCTATTCTCATACCTGCTCTTTGCTCCTCTTATTTTCTTTTTCACTTGTCCTCTGAACTTTCTATATTTAGCCTGATTCTCAGATGTGTTCTCAACCTGACATCTGCCATACACACTCTTTTTCTGCTTCATCTTACTCTCCATCTCTTACGTCATCCAGGAAGCTCTGACTTCAATTGCCCTACCTTTCCCCCTAGTGGGAATGTACCCCGACTGTACCCAAACTATTTCCTCTTTAAAGGCAGCCCACTGTTCGATTACAGTTTTGCCTGCCAATTTTTGATTCCAATTTACCCGGTCCGGATCAGTTCTCATCCCACTGAAATTTTCCTTCCTCCAATTAAGTACTTTTACACTAGATTGCTACTTGTCCTTTTCCATAGCTAATCTAAACCTTATGATACTATGATCACTGTTCCCTAAATGTTTACCTACTGACACTTGCTCCACTTGACCTACCTCATTCCCCAGAACCAGATCCAGCAATGCCTCCTTCCTCATTGGGCTGGAAACACACTGATCAAGAAAGTTTTCCTGAAGACAGAAATTCTTCTCCCTCTCTGCCCTTTACGCTATTACTATCCCAGTCGATATTAGGATAGTTGAAGTCCCCCATTATCACTACTCTATAGTCCTTGCATATCTCTCTAGTTTCTTTGCAAATTTGCCCCTCCATATTTTTCCCACTAAGTTGGTGTCCTTTGAATACACCTAGTAGTGTAATGGCACCTCTATTATTTCTTAACTCTAACTAAATAGATTCTGTCCTGGACCCCTCCAGGTCTTCCTCTCTCTCCAGCACTGTAATATTCTCCTTAACCAATACTGCTACACCACCTCCTATCTTTCCTTCCCTATCTTTCCTGAACACCCTATATCCAGGATGAGAATCCCTCCAGCGCAACTGTTCAAATAAGCTTCTTATGGGCTTGGGGAGGGTGGGAGAAAGGAAGAGAGATGGAAAAAATTTGGGTTTGTGCAATGTAGCTTAGCATTTAAAATCGTTTTATGGCCTTTTCTCTGTACCATGCAAAATTGGTGCATCTTAAGTTAATTCTTTGACTTTTTCCTCCTCCCAAGGTTACAGAATCTTTTTCAGCGTATAGTTGACAATGACAATACTGTGGATGGAAATCAAATCAGGTTCTTTCTGGAGGATGTACTTGTATGAGAGTGTCAGCACTGCTCAATGGCCCCTGCCCCTGTGAAAGTTAAGGCTGACAAAATCATAAATAAAGCAGCCAAAACATCAAGAAAAGAAAATACGCACAACCAAAGCACATTATTTTTTTTTTTAAATGCTGGAAATTCTCAGCAGGTCAGGCAACATCTGTGGAGAGAGAAACAGAGGTAACGTTTCAGGTCGATGACAGTTCGTCAGAACTGGAAAAAGTTAGAGATGTAACAGATTTTAAGCAAGTGCAGATGCAGGAAAAGGGGGGAGGGGCGGAAAGAACAAAAGGGACGGTCTGTGATAGGGTGGAAGGCAGGAGTGATTAAATGACACAAGGGATGATTGTACAAAGCAAAAGAAGATGGTAATGGGACAAGTAAAGAAACAAAAGATGGGTCTAGAAGAGGTGTAAATGGGTACAGCAGAATCATCAACAGCTGCCATTTGAAAAAATAGGGGCAGAGGATATGGTCTGAAATTGTTGAGCTCAATGTTGAGTCTAGAAGGCTGCAAAGTGCCTAATAGAAAGATAAGGTGCTGTTCCTTGAGCTTCGTTGGAACAGTGTAAGAGGCCGAGGACAGAGAGGTCAGAGTGGGAGTGGAGCGGAGAATTAAAGTGACAGGCGACCGGAAGTTCAGGGCCATGCTTACGGCGGAGACCACACTGTGAGCAGTGAATACAGTATACTAAATTGCAAGTACAAGTAAATCGCTGTTTCACCTGGAAGGAGTGTTTAGGGCCCTGGACAATGGGAAGGGAGGAGGTAAAAGGGCAGGTGTTGCATCTCCTGTGCTTGCAATGGGAAAGTGCCGTGGGAAGGGGAAAGGGTGTTTCAGGAGTGGACCAGGGTGTCGCGGAGGGAGCGGTGCCTTCGAAATGCTGAAAGGGGAGGGAGGAGCAGATGTGTTTGGTAGTGGGATCACGCTGGAGGTGGCAGAGGATGATCCGTTGAATGTGGAGGCTGGTGGGGTGAAAGGTGAGGACAAGGGGAACCCTATTGTGATTCTGGGAGGGATGGGAAGGGGTGAGAGCAGAATTGCGTGAAATGGAACAGACACAGTCGAGGGTCATGTCAACCACGGTAGAGGGGAATCCTCAGTTGAGGAAAAAGGAAAACATATCTGAAGCACTAGTATGGAAGGTGGCATCGTCATAACAGATGCGACGGAGACGGAGAAACTGGGAGAATGGAATAGAGTCCGTAAAGGAAGCGGGGTGGGAGGAAGTGTAGTCCAGGTAGCTGTGGGAGTCAGTGGGCTGATAGTGGATGTTTGTCGATAGCCTATCCCCAGAAATGGAGACAGAGAAGTCAAGGAAGGGTAGGGAAGAGTCAGAGATGGACCATGTGAAGGTGAGGGAAGGGTGGAAATTGGAAACAAAGTGAATGAAATTTTCCAGTTCAGGGCGAGGGAGTGGGGGTGGACCTCAGTCGGACTGGAACAAAGAATGTTCCATATATCCCACAAAATTATTCCCCCCAAAACATTATTTAAAACCCTTTTTTGGGAGCTGGATATTCTGGGCACATCATACATTTGAACACTTTGAGAACAGTAGCATAGTGGTTATGTTGCTGGACTAATGATCCAGAGGTGTGAGTTCAAATCCCATCATGGCAGCTGGGGAATTTAAATTCAGTTAAATTAAATAAAACTGGAATAAAAAGAACAGAAATAGATGCAGGAGCAGGAGCAGGCCATTCGGCCCCTCGAGTCTGCTCCGCCATTTAATGAGATCATGGCTGATCCGATTTTGGCCTCAACTCCACTTTCTTTCCCGCTCCCCATAACCCTCGACTCCCCTGTTGCTCAAAAATCTGTCTATCTCAGTCTTGAATATATTCAATGACTCAGCTTTCACAGCTCTCTGGGGTGAAGAATTCCAAAGATTCACGACCCTCAGAAGAAATTCCTTCTCATCTCCGTCTTAAATGGGCGACCCCTTATTCTGAGACTATGCCCCTAGTTCTAGATTCCCCCACGAGGGGAAACATCCTCTCAGCATCTACCCTGTCCAACCCTCTCAGAATCTTATATGTTTCAGTAAGATCACCTCATTCTTCTATACTCCAATGAGTATAGGCCCAACCTGCTCAACCTTTCCTCATAAGATAACCCTTCCATCCCAGGAATCAACCTAGGTGAACCTTCTCTGAACTGCCTCCAATGCAAGTATATCCCTCCTTAAATAAGGGGACCAAAACTGTACGCAGTACTCTAGGTGTGGTCTCACCAGCGCCCTGTACAGTTGTAGCAAGACTTCCCTACTTTTATACTCTATCCTCCTTGAAATAAAGGTCAACATTCCATTTGCCTTCCTAATTACTTGCTGCACCTGCATGTTAACTTCGTGTTTCATGTACGAGGACACCCAAATCCCTCTGTACTGCCGCACTCCGCAGTCTTTCTCCATTTAAATAATATTTTTCTTTTCTATTCTTCCTCCCAAAGTGGATAACTTCATATTTTCCCACATTATACTCCATCTGCCAAATTCTAGCCCACTCACTTAACCTATCTATATCCCTTTGCAGACTCTTTATGTCCTCCTCACAACTTGCTTTCCCACTTATCTTTGTATCATCAGCAAATTTGGCTACAGTACACTCGGTCCCTTCATCCAAGTCATTAAAATAGATTGAAAATAGTTGAGGCCCGAGCACTGATCCCTGTGGTATCCCACGAGTTACAGATTACCATCCTGAAAATGACCCATTTATCCCGACTCTCTGTTTTCTGTCAGTTAGCCAATCCTCTATCCATGCTAATATATTACCCCCAACACCATGAGCTCTTATCTTATGCAGTAACCTTTTATGTGGCACCTTGTTGAATGCCTTTTGGAAATCCAAGTACACTACATCAACTGGTTCCCCTTTATCCACCCTGCTCGTTACCTCCTCAAAGAATTCTAAAAAATTTGTCAAACACGATTTCCCTTTGATAAACCATACTGACTCTGTTTGATTGGGTTTTGATTTTCTAAATGCCTTGCTACTACTTCCTTAATAATGGATTCGAGCATTTTGCCAATGACAAGATGTCAGGCTAACTGCCCTAAAGTTTCCTGCTTTCAGTCTCCCTCCTTTTTTGAATAAGGGAGTTACATTTGCGGTTTTCCAATCCGCTGGGACTTTTCTAGAGTCAAGGGAATTTTGGAAGATTACAAAAGCTAGTATCAGTAATGGCAACTATCGGATTATATTAAAAACCCATCTGGTTCACGACTGTCCTTTAGGGAAGGAAATCTGCCGTCCTTACCTGGTCTTGTCAATATGTAATTCCAGACCCACAGCAATGTGAATGACTCTTAACTGCCCTCTGAAATGGCTGAGCAAGTCACTCAGTTGTAACAAACCACTACAGAAAACAATAAGAATAAAACCGGACGGACCACTCGACACCGACCTCGGCACCGACTTCGGACACGACAACGGCACACCCAGCCCAGTCAACCCTACAAAGTCCTCCTCATTTAGGATGACCTATATCAAAATTGGGAGAGCTGTCACACAGGCTAGTCAAGCAACAGCCTGACATCGTCATACTCACAGAATCATACCTTTCAGCCAATGTCCCAGACGCCTCCATTACCATCCCTGGGTATGTCCTGTCCCACCAACAGGACAGACCCAGCAGAGGTGGAGGTACAGTCGGGAGGGAGTGGCCCTGGGAGTCCTCAACATTGACTCCGGACCTCATGAAGTCTCATGGCTTCAGGTCAAGCATGGGCAAGGAAACCTCCTGCTGATTACCATCTACTGTGCTCAGCTGATGAATCAGTACTCCTCCATGTTGAACACCACTGGGAAGAAGCACTGAGGGTAGCAAGGGCACAGAATGTAGGCTGGGTGGGGGACTTCAATGTCCATAACAAAGAGTGGCTCAGTCGCAGCACTACTGACCAAGCTGGCCGAGTCCTGAATGACATAGCTGCCAGACTGGGTCTGCGGCAGGTGGTGAGAGAACCAACACGAGGGAAAAACCTATTTGACCTCGTCCTCACCAATCTACCTGTCGCAGATGCATCTGTTCATGACAGCATTGGTAGCAGTGACTACCGCACAGTCCTTGTGGAAACGAAGACCGTCTTAACACTGATGACACCCTCCATTGTGTTGTGTGGCTCGACTACCGTGCTAAATGGGATAGATTCAGAACAGATCTAGGAGTTCAAAACGGCATTCATGAGGGGCTGTGGGCCATCAGCAGCAGCAGAATTGTATTCCACGACAATCTATAACCTCATGGCCCAGCATAACCCTCACTCTACCATTATCAAGCCAGGGGACCAACCCTGGTTCAATGAGGAGTGCAGAAGAGTATGCCAGGAGCAGCACCAGGCGTACCTAAAAATGAGGTGCCAACCTGGGGAAGCTGCAACACAGGACTACATGCATGCTAAACAGCGAAAGCAGCATGCTATAGACAGAACTAAGCGATGCCACAATCAACGGATCAGTTCAAAGCTCTCAGTCCTGCCACATCCAGTCGTGAATGGTGGTGGACAATTAAACAACTAACGGGAGGAGGAGGCTCCATGAATATCACCATCCTCAATGATGGCAGAGCCCAGCACGGGAGTGCAAAAGACAAGGCTGAAGCGTTTGCAACCATCTTCAGCCAGAAGTGCCAAGTGGATGATCCATATCAGCTTCCTCCTGACATCCCCACCATCGCAGAAGCCAGTCTTCAGCCAATTCGATTCACTCCACGTGATATCAAGAAACGGCTGAGTGCACTGGATACAGCAAAGGCTATGGGCCCCGACAACATCCCAGCTGTCGTGCTGAAGACTTGCGCCCCACAACTAGCCACGCCTCTAGTGAAGCTGTTCCAGTACAGCTACAACACTGGCATCTACACGACAATGTGGAAAACTGCCCAGGTATGTCCTGTCCACAAAAAGCAGGACAATCCAATCTGGCCAATTATCGCCCCAGCAGTCTACTCTCAATCATCAGCAAAGTGATGGAAGGTGTCACCAACAGTGCTATCAAGTGGCACTTACTCACCAATAATCTGCCCACTGATGCTTAGTTTGGGTTCTGCCAGGACCATTCGGCTCCAGACCTCATTATAGCCTTGGTCCAAACATGGACAAAGGATCTGAACTCAAGAGGCGAGGTGAGAGTGACTGCCCTTGACATCAAGGCAGCATTTGACCAAGTGTGGAATCAAGGAGCCCGAGTAAAATTGAAGTCAATTGGAATCAGAGGGAAAACTCTCCACTGGCTAGAGTCATACCTAGCACAATGGTTGTGGTTGTTGGAGGCCAATCAGCTCAGCCCCTGGACATCGCTGCAGGAGTTCCTCAGGGCAGTGCCCTAGGCCCAACCATCTTCAGCTGCTTCATCAATGACCTTGCCTCCATCATAAGGTTAGAAGTGGGGATCTTTGCTGATGATTGCACAGTGTTCAGTTCCATTCGCAACTCCCCAGATAATGAAGCAGTCCATGCCTGCATGCAGCAAGACCTGGACAACATTCAAGCTTGGGCTGATAAGTGGCAAGTAACATTCGCGCCACACAAGTGCCAGGCAACGACCATCTCCAACAAGAGAGAGTCTAAACACCGCCCCTTGACATTCAACGGCATTACCATTGCCAAATCCCCCACCATCAACATCCTGGGGGGTCACCATTGACCAGAATCTTAACTGGACCAGCCACATAAATACTGTGGCTACAAGAGTACGTCACAGGCTGGGTACTCTGCGGCAAGTGTCTCACCTCTTGACTCCCCAAAGCCTTTCCACCATTTAGAAGGCACAAGTCAGGAGTGTGATGGAATACTCTCCACTTGCCTGGATGAGTGCAGCTCCAACAACAAGCTCGACACCATCCAGGACAAAGCAGCCCGCTTAATCGGCACCCCAACCACCACATTAAACATTCACTCCCTCCACCACCGGCGCACCGTGGCTGCAGTGTACACCATCTACAAAATGCACTGCAGCAACTCGCCAAGGATTCTTCGACAGCACCTCCCAAACCCGCGACCTCTTCCACCTAGAAGGACAAGGAACACCATCACCTGCAAGTTACCCTCCAAGTTACAAACCATCCTGACTTGGGAATATATCGCCGATCCTTCATTGTCGCTGGGTCAAAATCCTGGAACTCCCTCCCTAACAGCACTGTGGGAATACCTTCACCACACGGACTGCAGCGGTTCAAGGAGGCTCACCATCACCTTCTCAAAGGCAATAAATGCTGGCCTTGCCCACATCCCACGAACGAATAAAAAAAGACATCCTGATGCAATAAGAATTAAATAAACTCCAAAATTTTCTTGCATATATCTATTATCTTTAAAAGGTAAGGAATCAATTATACTATTTTTAAGAATAAATTTAAGAGGTGACTACAATCTGGCTCAGTCAAGAAATGGTAGGCGCGCAGTCTGTGATTTCGAGATGTGGTCCCTGTGAGTGCTGCTCCCCACCGACAGCGGAGGATCACCCCTTTAGTGTCTGGTGAAAAGAAATCACTGAAAAGTTTGGCTAAAATAGTGTCTAGCTACCTGAAGTCACAAGCTGGTATTTAAAATGCAAACAGTTTTAGGCTGCCTTGCAACAAAAGACTTCAAGTCCGAGAAATTACACTGTATAAATATTAGCCTCTGAACTGCTTATAGTGCAGTTATATTGTGCAACTTGGAACACTGCAAAGCGGTTTATGCTTCACAGCATCATAAGAATCACAACAGAACTGCAGTGAGACGTGCCACATCAAATGACTTTATGCACCGTGCCACATCAAATTACTTTATCCACTCTTTAACAAAGGTATTGACCTGTTTAAGGGTTAACGCTTTGGGTAAAACAGCACACAAAATAATTTCATGAAAATGAGTCAAGTGCTTATATGCTAACATTGCACAGTGCAATCTCTATAATAAAGGATCTGAGCACACAAAGTCGCCCTGAAACAATAAGCTACTGCTTGACTAGAAGATGGCTACAAATAACGTCTCATGCATGTATGATTCATACTGTATCATTTTGATGGGAACCCAGAGGAGAGAAGGAAATCACAGCAACGTTGAATATCCATCAGGTGAAACCAAGGTCTGATGAAGAGGACATTGGTGAGGTTTGGTCAATGCTACTTTTTAAAATTGCTCAATTTATTAGCCTCTTCTCATTTCAATCAGCGCAGGGGAGAGAGTTAGAAAGTGCATTTTAGATCAGATTTTAGGCAATTTCATAGGCACCTCACACTCAAAAATGACAGGTATTTATGGGATTTGGTACTTTATCATAAGCACAATTAGCAATGAAACAAGCATTTAAAAAAAGTCTTTCTTACCCTATCCTCCAGTCTGGTCATCTGCTCCTTGTAGTAGGCATTGAGTTTCTGCAGCTCTTTCTCCTTTTCTTCCAATTGTTTGGTCTGAAAGTGGAAAGAAAAGGGCCATTTGTAATTCAGGGAGAAAGTAAGGTCAGCTCTGCATAGTAAGTTTTGTGTCACACTATTTTTAAAATGAATAAACTGCAGCTTACAAGTATTTGCTTATAGTGCAGTTACACTGGGCTATCCCGCAACACTGCAAAGCTTCACAGTATGTCTTACTGACCACCCTGAAGTTGCTGGTTTCAGAAAGGAAGCTAACTATCCCATCAGCTCTTTTGTAATATTAGGATTTCACCGACAGTCAGAGACCAGTGAGCAGAGCTCCACTTTCCCCTGACAAGAGAACAGGAAGCATTAACTCAATGCGGTGTGCTTGCACTGGCACAAGTGCCAGACAGTAACTGCACTGGAACTGGAGCATCAAAAGGAGAATCTCACAGTCACAACCCATTCAAATTATGTACAAAGGAATCACGAATGAGAAACATTTTATGTTCAATTGTCAGATTTAAAAAATCTCTTTGTTCAACATCAAGTGCCCATGACACAATTGGAGAAATCAGATTGGAGGAACGACAGAGCCCGACAGTGCAATGCAGGTGAGTTAACATCAGCAGAGATACAGCCACTAATCTGGATTGCTTCAGTGATCACTTTATTTCAATTGCGTGCTTGTTAATTCAGCTGCCTTGCATACTGTTGGACACGGTATCTCCTCCCAGCTAATTCCAATAAATGCCATCATCACATGTATTTTTGACAAAAATATCCCAAAACAAAAAAGGAAGAAAATATAACCCTCAATGTTCTATAAGCAACTATTTGATTTTTTTTTTTTACAAATAGGATGCTGATGGTGAAACATTTTGAGATTGTATTGCTCTGTTACTTTTGTTCCCATCGTCCTTCAAGGCGCTTTAATGACTTTGGCAAGAGCCTGAGTATCTTTTGATGAATCCTTTATGAAGTAGCTGCTGCACAGAATATAGATACCCTGGTAACATTCTGAAGTAATGCCTTCTATAATGAACAATCCTGACACACACTTCTTTGTCGAGAAAATGACGGAGGAAAACTGGAGGTAGAATTATCTCCCTCATTTACTCCAGTCTTCTTGTCTTCAGAAACATTTAAGCTCTCAGCGATTTTGATCAGCCTTTGTGGGGAAGGATAAAAACCACACAGGCCTTCTTATGCAAGCCTGTATTGTCATCATTTGAGTCCATCTACTTTTGTTTAGTGTTTTAAGATGATAAATACTGAGTTTTGTTTCACTAGTTTGTCATTTCAATAAATGAAAAACTGCATAATTTAAATTTCACATGGCCCAGTCACTTGCGTTTGATGCGTGTATGTGCATGTTAGGATATAGCTAAAATGTTTCAAAACCACTCCAACTTATTGCATCAAAACGTCACCTGGAACATAGGATTGAACTGCAGATCTACTAATTAAAGGCACATTATTCTAAGGAATTATACAACCTCAAAGTTTTTTTTAAAAAACAGGAGACATATCAGTTGCACCGACCTGACCAAGGAGTGGGGAAGAGAAATTAAAAGTAGATGGAACACCACTTAGCAGAGTGGCTGAGAACCAACACTCAACCTAAGAAAGATAGTGCAGCACTTGTTTGTGCTGAGTTAGCTAACCTCAGTCAGGTTCTACAACTGGTCTTATTGCCTGCAAGATATAAAGGAAGAAAATAATTCCAGGGTTCCTGTGCATGACCACAATCTAGCGACACCCGCACGTTTGTGGATTGCATAGGATCAGCTCGACTATCACAGTACCTCTCTATGATCGAACAGTCATCCAATAATCACTGTGTAGTCTCATACATGAAGAATGGCCAATGGACAAACTTTTATTTATCATAAGTCTAGCGAGCATACCTGGAGACACGAATAAAACAAGACCACTGTCCTTACATCCGAACATATGACAAGATGGACAGGTTCATCAAGCCTGTCCTAGTCACAACTAACCCAAGTATTATGATTGCAAAGTTTCCACTTTATCTCACAACACTTGAAACTGCCATCTATGATTATGTAAGCCTAAGTCATTTCCCCTCCCTGTTGCACATTTGTGAGACAGGACATTGGAAGGACAGCAAAGTACTCCACCTCAATCTGACAGAATCTCTGTTATACCACTCTAATTCAGCCTTCCTGATTACCTGCCAGAAGATTGCACAGTTGATATCGAAACTACCTAATGTTTCTTTCGTTATTTGTATTGCACTTGTCTTCATTCCTGTGAATAGGCTATTATTGTACTCGACGTACAAGACCAAATTTTATGGACTTTCTATTATCTGCCAATTTGCATTATCTACTGGTGATGTCTTCCCCATTGTGTGGATAATGGAGCTTCCACGTTACTTGCATTTCACCTGAGGATGGGGAGGAGCAGTGTAAGGTGGAAAGGTGCTTAATTCTCCGTGATTCTGATGTGTACAATGGGCGCCAAAACATACCTTTGCCGTGAAATCAATGGAAGTCATATCAGGTCTTGTTAAAGAATACACTACATTTATAACCATGTTTTTATACTCTGACTGTATGTGCAGCTTTAGTACACTATGCGTGACCACAAACACCATCAACATTTATCACTGTGGGTCAGGAAAGGCTGGAGGGGATTTCCAGTTTAATAACAGTGTGAAGTATGATTTAGCACAAAGTCTAAAGCAACTCTGGAGGAGTTGAGCACAGAGGCCAGGTGATTCTCCACAGATAAGCAGGGAAAGATAGGAGACTTTTCCCTAAAAGCTCCTGAACACCTCCTGGAAGCCCGTAGAAGGGACCAGAAAAAGAAAGATGCGTGTGTGTGTGTGTGTGTGGGGAGGGGGTGAAACACAAAGTGAAAGCCTTCATTTAAAAAAAATGCTGTAATTGGTCAGTAAATTTGTAACCAGCCCCAACTAGTACAGAATTGAATAACTGCTAATGGCAATTGATTTTTAGTGGAGTACATGGGAATGTTTTGTTTAATTGTGTTTTACTATAGATACTCTAAAGCAATGTGTACAGGCAAAGAGATCTAAACACAGTCCAATGCTTTTGCTATTGATGGAAACAGTGTACTCATCCATTCCATAAAATCCATATATAGATGGAATTAGACCAAGAAACTGGCCGCCCAGAACAGAAGGGATAAAAAGAACATTACTCCAGGATCTTTGCCTCACGATATATCTCACTCTCAAACAAAGCTTTCTTGTTGACATATATTTTGGTTTTTAGATTATTCAAAATTATGAAACAGCAATCTCTCAAACTGCAGAATAATTTGAAATGTTCACACCAATTTGCCCTGTAAACAGTATAAACATGTTTGCAGTCAGTTTTGTGCTATGCACCTCTGTCCACTAGGAACTGGACTGAGACTAGACAAACCCCACTTTTCTAAGGGATCTTAACCATCAATAGAAGCCATTTTTACAAGGAGTTGTCACTCCAGGGTGTATCAAACTTAATTTCAAAATAAATTCTACTGCAATCATCATACTATAGACACTGTCCTGATACAGAATGAGAATTAATTTTTCACAGATGCCATCAGTATTTCCACACAAATAACACATATTCCAATGCAAGGATGGCCAACATTCTTGATTAAAGTCTAATTATCAACACATCACTTATCAGAACAGGTCTGGGGTGTAAATGAGGGAAGGGACCAGAGGGAGAAAGAAGTGTGTGGGCTCCATCATCATCCTGGCAACATTAAGAATAAACTGAACCAAAGTTGTTTTGGAAACGAGCATTAATGAGGGATGGATACAGGACAGCTTCAGTCCATTTATCCGGGCTTGATTTAAATGCAGGTCCCAAAGTGTTCCCACCCAATTTCCTTCCCTGCTCAATTGCTGCTTTTGGATGTTAACTCGATGAATACAAATATGGTCCGCTGCAATCTTACATCCACATGGAGCTTCCCTCAGGACCTAAAAATCATTTACTGCTGAATTCAAACATTCAATCTAACCCTTCTCCTCTGCAAAAAATATATTTTACAGCATAATTTTTTAAAACATTGTGCAGTACTGCAACTCAAAATTCTTTAGGTATGTGGATGGCTGAGTTTCTTAGGCCAACAGGAAATCTGTTTAAAAGGGGACGAATGTAGAAAAGCTGGTTTGGAGTGGGTTAGAAGGCTGTATCCCAGTCAAGGCATTGCAATGAAGCCAAACATGAAGAGTGTGACTCTTGGATTGTTTATAAGTCCATTCAAGATCCAACAATGGGACACATCATCTACACCAGTACTTTCTGTGTTGATAACTTCATTGTTGCTGGGTCAAATTCCTGGAACTCCCCACTAAACAGCACCGTGGGAGTACCTTCATCACATGGACTGCAGCGGTTCAAGAAAGCGTCTCACCACCACCTTCTCAAAGGAAACCAGTGATGGGCAATAAATGCTGGCCTTGCTTGCGACGCTAAGGTTGCCAACTCTGGTTGTATGTATTCCTGGAAGTTTCATCACATGACCTCCCACCTCAAACCATACCGCCCCCTACACTCCTGCCATTGTTCCATCCTCCAGGCGCGCTGCTCTCTCACGGTCAATTGGAAAGCGAACAGACTTTTGGATACCCGATTGGATAAATCTTGACTGTCAGCCAAACAGCCTATTTTCCCCATCTCCAATATCTTTATAATTAATAAATGAAAGTGTTCAAATAAAATGAGAAAAAAAAATGCAAACGCCCCAATGGTTTTTCTCCTTGGTTGCTTGCAGCAGTGTCCAGGAGATTAAACGTCAATTCCTGGAGACTCCAAGTCAATCCTAGATGGTTGGCAACCTTAAGCGATGCCCATATTCCAAAAATGACTAAAAAAAACCGTAAACCATCTTTTACAAAGTGCTCTTTGTGTCAATGCTATCCTGGGGAGAATATTCCTCATCACTGGATGCCAATTGTTCCTTTGAATTTCTCCTGTTAGAGATCTGGCATAAGAAGATGAAAGTAATTGGGATTCTCTAAACGTTAAGCACGGCCTGTGCAATTTATTGCCCCATTCCTTTTCAAATAGACCTGTGGAGTTCCTCTCACTGGTACCTTTCTCTCTTGTTTTGAACTCAGCAGAGCTGGAGGGATAATTAAAACCAGATGGTGCTACAGAAAAAGAAACTAAAGGAAGGAAGTAATGAAAAGCAAAGTAGTTGAAAGGCAGCTAGAATGAAAAGAAAATGAAGTTGGCAGGAACTGTTGGTGAGAGACAGCCACCTCAGCAAAGTTGAACAGCTTTCAAATGGAGTGACAATAAAAGGAAGAACCTAAAGTGAGGAACAAAAAATAACAAACTGAATAGTGAAAGGGACAAACAGCAGGGACAGACAGAGATACACTGAGAATGGAGAAAGGTGCAGATGCATGGCAGCAAAGTCCACAGACACACTGGGATGGAAAACAGAGCACACACACCAGGGGCCGCTAAGGAAACACTGGGAATGGAGAAAGGGGCAGATACATGCCAAGAATAGTCAGGGACGCATTGAAATAAATAAAAGGTAAGATGCACACCAGGAACAAATTGAGAATGGACAGACTAATGCCTTTTTAAACACATTAAGGTTGAAATAAATACAACAATCTGTCAGACACACTCTCCAAAAAAACTGAAGTAAATTCCAATGTGTATACCGTAGAGCCCAATTATCTACACTCCTATCATCTGCATTAATAATTATCCGTCGTCTGGACTGGGGATTCAGAGTTTCAGATGGTGCTTTTCAAATGTTGGGCTGCAACTTTCTGCCAGGACTCGAGCGCATTTCAATGAAACTCTCGTGTGCATGTTGAGTCAGCTCCCATCAGGTTGCATCTTTTGCTGGGCAATTCAAAATCCACGCAGAATAAAACACTGTCCACAGAATCCTTTAGCTTTGGTCAGGTCGGGGTGGGGACTGACGTCAGGTTGCTTTCAGTGAGCTTCTATTAATGCTGGGCTGCTACTTCAAATGTGGCTGAGGATTTGGGTTGGGCCTTACATTGGCACTGAGCTGCAAGGCGACCATTTGCCTATTTTGATTATCCACCCGAGGCCCCCTCCATTC
This sequence comes from Squalus acanthias, assembly GCA_030390025.1. Taxonomy (NCBI): domain Eukaryota; kingdom Metazoa; phylum Chordata; class Chondrichthyes; order Squaliformes; family Squalidae; genus Squalus; species Squalus acanthias. The sequence continues at coordinate 128,695,613 of CM059434.1, forward strand.
TGGTAGGTATTGAGCTTCCACTGGAATCAACTAATCCTCAGTTAGTAGAATTTCAGGAAGGTGAAGGACTGGGGAAGAAACTCCCCAGTTCATTTCAAATGGTCAAAGTTTATAGGTTATTTCAGGCTTACTCTGGACAGACTTCCTTGATGCAGCCAATATATATATTATACACACACACATAGAACAAAGCAAAATTCAACCATGTCAATCTTTTCTGTGCTCAGTCCCTTTGCAGACTACCAATCCACACTTGGAAAGCATTTGTTGTGACAATAATGAGGTATTCAACACCAGCACTACATATTTTTTCTTCCCCTCTCCTTTTCTTCAAGTTTCTCTATCGCTGAAGAAAACACTGACAAACCAGGGTATACTTCCAAGGGTGGCAGAGCCCTGCATCACCTTCCCTAATTGTTCATTCAGACATATCTGATAATGGTGGGGCGGGGTGGGAGGAACACAGGGAATCACAGATAAGCCCAATTCTGTACTCCCAGGCCCCCGATAGCCATGATGCATTCTTATTTTTTTCTAACAAAAATTAACAGGTTCTGTGCTCTTTGCTTCTCCTTTTGTGTCAGTCATGAAGATTAACTTATGAACCCCCACCCCCCCACTGCTAATCATAATTTTAAAAAAAGTTCTTCTCAGGATGTGCCCTAGTTGCCCTGAAAAAGAGGCGAGGCCAACTTCAGAAGGTATTAAGAGTCAACCACATACTGTAGGACTCGAGTCACATGTCGTCAGACTGCAGAAGGATGGCAAGTTCTCTTCCCCGGAGGACAACAGTTGGGTTTTTATAACAACCTGGCATTTATCAGATTTATTGAACTCAATTTCACAACTTGCCCTGATGGGATTGAACTCTTGACCTCTGGGTTCCTTGCCAGCACCATAACCATTATCGTATCGTACCCCAAATCCTGGGCATGACAGAGACAGCCACAAAAGGCAGCCAACAGTGGAAAGAGACAATAGAGCTTCCTAAAGATGGTGATTACCCATTTGGGATATATGCAAGATAGGAGTGAGAATATAAAGATGTGATATGGCACAGTGGTAAGTCATTCATATCAGATTTCAAATCTTTGTTTTATTGTAGTTATTACTGATGTTTCCAGTTTTGCGCCATTGAAGCAGGATTGTCTGTAAGTAAAAAGTGCTGAAAAACAAAGGCACTAAAAATCACGACCTTTGGGACAGCAATATAAAACTAAATTAAATTGGAAAAGACTTGCTTCAGGGAAAAACCTTGCTATAATAAACACATCAAAGTTTATGGAAAGTGGACCAAAGGCAACAGAAGTAACATTTTTCTATCCAGGCAGAAATAAAATTTAATTTGAACTCCGATACACTGAAATCTTTGTGAAGAGACTGGCACAGGTGTAATCTATCTGAACAGACCCATTCACTCCACTAACAGGCCATTCCATTTCAACCAATGCATCTGTCTTAACAACGAACTAGAGATCTGCCTGGGTGACACTACGGCTATTCAGATCTTGCTATTTATTGACACAATGCATCAAGTCAGCATGAAACATGAGAAAGGAATTGATATAAGAAAATAAGAAATAGGAGCAGGAGTAGGCCATTCAGCCCATCGAGCTGCCACGCCATTCAATAAGATCATGGTTGATCTTCTACTTCATCTCCACTTTCCTGCACTATCCCCATATCCCTTGATTCCCTTAATATTCATAAATCTATCGATCTCTGTCTTGAATATACTCAGCAACTGAGCCTCCACAGCCTTCTGGGGTAGAGAATTCCAAAGATTCACCACTGAGTGAAGAAATTTCTCCTCATCTCAGTCCTAAATGGCCGATCCCTTATTCCGAGACTGATAACATACTGAAATCTCACCTTGGTTTCAACATCCTGATGCATGAAAAGAAGGAACAATCATTTTTACAACATTTTCTGAAAGGTCATGAAGAAACGTTTAAAAATTTGAAATTGAAAACACTATTTGAAATATATAGTTTATAACCAAGTCCCACCACTTTAAATCCCATCCTGGGACAATGACAATCTGAGCAGTAGCAGACCTATTTAACAATGAGCAAAAACACATTTGTTTTAATTTTGTTTCCCCTGAACCTATTATATTCCTCCCCTGAAAGCACCAACACTACTGAGAGAGTTGGGGTTTTTTTTTGGAAAGGAAGGGAAAGTTGGAGAGGGATCATGTGAAGGCAAGGGAGGGGTGGAAATTAGAAGCAAAGTTGATGAAATTTTCCAATTCAGAGCTGATAGCCATTCTACACTTCACCCAAGTGGTCATTCTCCACCTGTGAGCCGAGATAGTGAATGCTGGCGGACTATTCAACTGCAGAGTGGCGGAAATCACAGATGAACCTGATCCTATTCTCACCCGACATCCACACACATTTCCCAGTTAGTTACCAGAAGCGGGAACAGTGACTGACTATTTCCCTCCCTGAGGTGTTGCCTAAGGCTGCGCTGGCTAGCTCAGAATGCATCAGGGACCAAAGCTGGGACCTTCTGGTCTGAACAGCTCCGTACCACATCATACAGTGAATCTACCCACCAAAAGCTGCGATTTCCCCTACCTCGGCGGGTCTGGTGTGGCAGGGTGCTCCAGCCCGTTGTCCAAAGGGATCTTATGCTGATTGGGCTTGTTAAGCCCGCCCAGCTCATTTCCCGGCCAACTGAAGGAAGCGAGTCTGATGACGTCACTTGATGAAACGTCATCAGCCAGTTTCCTGAAAGCGACCATGCGCAAGTTGTGCTGTCAGTGTTCTACAGCACTGAGGTGCTGCAAACACTGACAAGCACTGCACAGGAGGTGCACGGCTGCACCCAGGCTCTCCCACAGCACACAGGGAGGTTTTTCTTCCCTTCCCATGGGCGGAAGAGACCTCCCCATGAGATCAACGCAGCCTGGTTGCACATTGCACAGGAGGACACAAGCAGAGATGTTGTTCGGAGGACCAGGCTGCAGTGGTGCAAACCTTTCAATGATCTCAGTAGATCACGAAACGTTACTGCAAAGCCACACTCAACCTCATCCTGCTGTGCCACTCATCACATCCCCATCACTCTGCCTTCCCTACCCTACTCCTGCACATCCTTACTCACACCAACTTATGTTGCACCTCCACCCATTCCTCTCTATCTACATTACCACTTCCCCATCTCACTAGCCACACCTCACACTCACCCTCATCCTAGTCCAATCATGCCAACTAACAACACACAAGGATAGGCACTTGTGTATTTTAGCCAATGTTCATGTGAAGTTTCTGTTAATGTGGTGTCAAACACTGAAATTTTTATTTTCAACACTTTGTATTCTTGGACAGATTTGTGTGCACCTTTGGAAGTGGCTTAGTGAGTTGCAGTGAATGGAGAGACATAACGGTACCCCCTGCAATGGCGATGAGTGTGGAAGGAATGGCTTGGGCATTGTAGGGATGCTTTATGGTGTTGGTGTGGGGTGGTGCCAACCTGGCGCATCATGTGGCATCAAGTGAAGTAAATCTGGACATGGTGAGGCCATCCCTGGCGTCCCGGGCAGCAATGTGATCGGGTGCTGATGCCCTCTGTCCTGTGTAGCATCAGTTGATTGTGGAGAAGGTTGGTGTTGTTGTTGGTGCTGCTGGTGTGCCTGGTGCAGCTGTTGTTGGGGCTGATCGTGGTGGGATTCTGAGGACCAAGGTGAGATAGTTTCAAGGGCACCGATGCTGATGGAATAGATGGCAAGTGAAGTTGCGATGACAGAAGCGATCTGTCAATGGTGAGAGAGGTTGTTCCAATGAGGTGATACTGGAAACACAGTTCGCTCCAAACACTTGCAAGCAGCATAAAGCTCAATCTGTCTTCCAAATGCAGTAAGCAACAGCTTCTAACCTTGGAAAGTGAACAGCTATGAAGTGGGAGATTTTATAGAACATTTGCAGCTGTCAAGCTAAGAAGTCATCCCATGCTGACAACTCCCGACCTGCTGACCTGACGTGATCCCCGAGCAGCACGAAAGTTGTGGGTGAACTCTTAAAATCTAAAGGTGAGCTTAAAATAGTTTTAAGTGCCTGTTAATAAGCTCTTAATCATCTAAATTGCCTCCCCTGCCGCCTGGTGTCGGGTCTGTTCAGCGATGACAGACCTGACATCTGGGAAACTAGCTTGGCAGTGGATTGACAGTGGATTCCCTGCCCGCTGCCAATTTTTTTTCCCACCCGACCCTCTGACCCCCCGAAAAATTCCCCCCAAAGTTTGTCTAAAATTTAAGAAAAAATACACTGTAGTTATTAAAAAATAAAAATTTGCAGTTGGTTTAGCTTTACCGTACAGTTAATACAAAACGCAGCTCTTCATAAAGTGTGAATTTGATGAAAAAAAGAATTGTACTTTTATCACATTTTTCCTGAAGATGAATATTACCTAACAAAATAATTAGCTGTTGCTGAGTATTTAAATGATCAGAATCTGGCACTTTATTATGAACATGAGATTTTGCAGTAAGATTGGAGTGCTGTAGGATGAACCAATCATAATTGAAGAAAATAATTTGTATTACCTTTTGTAAAGTGGATGAATAGGCATGGTGAAAGCACAGCAAAGCTTGCAATCTACCACTCCATTTACATGGTGAATGTGTCTCAAAGCAACCAATTGGCCTAAATTACACTATTAAACAAGAATGTTTTACTCTGCTACATGATGGGAAATAAATGGATTTGAAGCGCTAAAAGAAAAAGAAGTTTTATCATAAAGATAATACTGTGTAATATCTTAATTCTGTAATTTTACAGCAGGATTGCTCAGCTACTTGTGCACTGCACTGGGCTGGAGCTAGTACTCTTCATCCTGTGAAATGTAGTTGATACCGGCCTGCTACTGAATTTGGGCAAGAACTGCTCCATTTGTACATCATACGTGTAGCAGAAAGGGGTTTTACGGGAAACGACGTGAGGCAACATATAATTTTTAGAAGTTCATTCTTGGGATATGGCGTTGCTGGCAAGGCCAGCATCTGCTGCCCATCGCTGGTTGCCCTCGAGAGAGTGGTGGTGAGACTTCATAATTACTGAACTGTTACGAAGGAGCATTTTGTCCATGACGAGTATTATATTTGTGGTAAGGATTTCATTTGAAATCGAAGTTCTAGTTAAATTTAAGCAGGTAATGAATGGAGTGAGAAACATTGTTCTGATTTCCGCTCCCCCCCCTCCGCCCTTTATGCCTTGGGATGTTTTTCTACATTAAAGGTGCTATAGAAATGCAAGCTGTTGTTGTTAATGAATTTATACCAATTGTGAATTAATTATTTTCATTTGGGGGAAAAGTTTTTTTTCTTTCTCCCCTTTCCTCCTCTTATGACCCAGTGGTGTGCAGCAATTTCCTGACCGAGAAGGTGAATAGATGACCTGATCCCAGGAAGTCTCCTAATTACAGTCTGCAACCAGTCATTATGAATGAGAGTGGGTGGGGATTATTCTCTTCCTTATTTTTCCTCCTCTCTGCGATGAGCACCATTGTGTTGTGGCACTGAACCCCCTCTTGAAAATCAAAACCATTACAAAGTTGTTTCCAACAGCATTCATTGTTTAAACAAAATATATTCAAAAAAACATTTTAAAAGGGGGAAAAAAAACCAAAAATAAAGTTGATGTTCATCTTAATTTTCTGTGGCATTTTTCCAAAAGGGGCATTATCTAATATCATTAAAAGACAGACTTGAATTTATATAGCGCCTTACACGTCCTTGGGGCATCCCAATGCGCCCTCGCTTTGGTTCTTTCCTCCCCTCCCCCTTTCCCTGCCTCTGTACTTGCTTAAAACCTGTTAAAAACTGTACATTTTCCAGTTCTGATGAAAGGTCATCGACCTGAAACTGATATCTCTGTTTCTCTCACCACAGATGCTGCCTCACCTACCTGCTGAGTATTTCAAGCATTTTCTGTTTTTATTTCAGATTTCCAGCATTTGTAGTATTTGGCTTTTGCAAATTAATTCTGATGGCCTCTGAAGAACTCTTGCACTCACCATCAATGGTGCAATGTTCAAGTATGCAGCAGGTTCACTTTCAAAGTAAGCACAGTGCACGGTAATGGTCATTTAGAGGTAATTATCACTAGTGTTAATTATAACATTCCTGGGTCCCAGAATTTTCAGCAACACACCTGAAATTAAAGTATCTCGCTGGCATGGATACCATAACAACTGCTTGGTGACAGCACTGTAAATACAGGTCCATAAAAATTATTGCACATACTAAACTTTAAGTAACTTGATATCACAAATGTCATTCTTGTCACTAATGCACCATGTAACAGCTGCACACTTATGGGACTGAAACACATGCTGCTTTGGAAGGCATTGGCTTTGAGGAATATGGAAGCCAGACAAAATGACACATTTTACATCATTTAGCCAAAACAGTGATGGATGACCGCAGGGGCAGGACTGTGATCTTCCCTTTTCCTTTCTGCAGTGCTGGATAGTCAATTTTCTTTTCATTTTAGTTACAGTTCTCATATTATCCAGATTTCTTTTATTTCTACTCCGTCAAAGTCCATGTAATATTGGCTGTATTATCACTAGGATTATTTAGTGTACTGGAAGCAATGCACAATCGGAAAAAAAATCTCACTTACGCCAAATCAATATGCTTTAATGTTGTGCAAGGCGTTTCTTGGGACCAAGTCCTAATTCACCACCTGAATTTGCTCTCACTGCTACTAGCATCAGTGACAGACCTGTACACGGCAGCACTTTACCCTTGATTTATGCACCTCAAAATGTTCTCTCCAAACAAAATTCACGTTTGAAAGGACAGAATCTGTAATCTACTGCTGTGTGCCGTCCACAGTTCAACACATACCAAACACTACACATCACTTAAATCCTGGTAAAAATGTGGCGACAGTGTGGCTGCATGAATATTTCACAGGCACGCTTTACTGAAATCCTAGAAACAAACACAGACTGAATACTCAAAGGATTAAAGAAAATCCTTCCGAGCTGCATTCTGGTGGAAGAATTTTATTTAGCAATCAATCCTGCTTGCACCACTAACCAAGTTTATTATGTAAAGTTGTAGATTTTGCGCTTATAAAATGGAACTTAAATCATAAGGTGTCATCTAATTCTGATTTTTTTTTTAAACTTAACATCTATTTTTCCCTCCATTACCCAGATTTCACAGGCTACGCACGAATTGTTGCTGAGAGCATGGGCTGCTGCTGAGCCAGGCACCTGGAGGTGTGCGAGCCACGATTGTCCTTTTGGGTTTTCCTATCTTCACCTGCACATTGCTTCCCCCACAGCAATGCTACAGAGATGAAGAACTCAGTAGTGCAGGATTGTGGCTATGACCCAATATTCCAGCGCTTCCAGGCGCCACATGCTGATACACCAACACAATTTTGATATCTGCTACATATATTAAAGAACGCCAAATTGAGGCCGTAAATGATGTTACGAGAATCTCCATGGATCGGCTTTGCATTTATCTCCTTCGCATACATACAGGAATGGCTATTTAGCTGAATAATCCCCCCACCAAGTTTTATCTGTCACTGGCTCCTTTTTGGGCTCACTGTCTGTTCAAATAAGAAATCTTGTCCTGTTAGCACGGAGTTGTGCAGACAAGAAGATACTAGACTCCAATTCACAGTCTGTGCCGAGTTCACTGATGTCAGCTAGGGCAACAGTAGTAGAAGTATAACTAGCCTGCCTGAACTAGGAAGGAAAAAAAGATATGCCAGGCGCCCTGCTCCTAATCATCATCCGCCGACTCCTGCTGGAAAATAGGTGTTGGGTAAGAATAGGATCGGACACAGCTATGTGGCTCCTCCACACTCACTATCTGGGATCACAAATGGAGAGTGGGCATTTGGAAAGGTATCCAGAGGGTTGCTGGAGCCCATGAAACTACTCCAGCAAGAGAGAGCATCTGTACGAGAGAAAATTAAATAATCTTGACTCTGCTACTGCACTACAAATGTTGCAAATTTAAAGCTCTGTTTCAGCCAAATTAGGTAACAGACCAGTTGTTAGTGGATTATCCACACTCTGGTGCCCTCATGTAAATTGGGCGATTGAAGATTTGTTTAGTTATTTAACTGCCAGAAAAGTTCTGCCATTTCTTTTTTTTTTTTTGCAAACCTGGGATTACATCTCCAATTCTAAACTTTTATAGATGGTGCATAGATTATCTATCGCATCCCCAGATGTCAGAAACGGTTTGAAAAAAACACTTTTCTTGCACCTCCAAAGCACAATTATGACAGATTTTTTTTAATGCATGGTCTCAGGGGCCTTGTGCAAATATGTTTAATTTAAATGCACAATACTGAGTCTATGCTTTAGTTTAATTTTTGCATAATATACTGTGGTATGATTTGTTTTATTATTAATGCAGTGTGTAAATTCTTCATGCATTTTACTGTACACTTGTGTTTAAATGGATTGGGAAGGGGGGTGGAGTTGTTCGGGTGATGCGGAGGGCCCCTGAATGTTCTTGGTGCCCAGGGCCCCAACAATTCTTAATTTGGCTCTGCTCACCAGTGGGAGAAATTGCCTGGAAAAGACTGACTGGCTGAATACAGAGATGCGGAGATGCCGGTGTTGGACTGGGGTGGACAAAATTGAGAGGTCGCACAACACCAGGTTATAGTCCTTCACCTGAGGAAGGAGCAAATCGATAGCTCCGAAAGCTTGTGATTTCAAATAAAACTGTTGGACTATAACCTGGTGTTGTGCGACCTCTCAATTTTGAATACAGAGAAGCAGACACTGCTTTCATTCAACGCTTCTTAGGATAATCCAGGTATAAAAGGGGAATTCAATTCCAATTTTTCATTTTTTCTGTTACTTTTTCCTATTGGTTTGACATCTATAATAATATTTTCCATGAGGTTCTGAGAATAATGGTGACCACTTAGGCCATGTTATTATATCATGCGATGCTAGCATATGAAATACATAGAAGTTACAACACGGAAACAGGTCCTTCGGCCCAACCAGGCCATGTCAGCATTTACCCTCCATGTGAGCAGAGTCACAAATCATATTTACCCAACCTGTTCGCACAGCCCTTCATCTCCTTTTGCTTCATCCACCTATCCAAAATAACCTTGCATGTTGACACAGTTTCTGCCTCAACCACCAATCCTGGAAGTGAATTTCACAATCTCACAACTCTGTGTGCAAAGAAGTTTCTCTTGCTCTCTGTTCTAAATCTCTTACATTAATCTTGTATCTGTGGCCCCTCATTCTCGACCTCTCAAATACTGGAAAAGTTCTGCTTCTATCTATGTTAACCAATCTTCTCATAATTTTAAGTAGTTCTATCATATCACCCCGCAATCTGCCTTGTTCTAATGAAAGAAAGACCCATTTTTTCAAGTCTCCCATCATATTTTAATTTCCTTAAACCAGGCAGCATCCTGGTGAATCTGTGCTGTACCCTCTTGACAGCCTCAATATCCTTCCTATAGTGTGGCGCCCAATACTGCACACAGTACTCTAACTGAGGTCTTGGAATGTTTTATATAGACTTATCATTACTTCTTGGCTTTTATATTCTGTACCTCATGATAAATCCTAGAATTCCATTAGTTTTTTTTGCAACAACAACAGAAAATGCTGGAAACACTCAGCAGGTCAGGCAGCATCCGTGGAGAGAGAAACAGAGTTAACATTTCAGGTCTGTGACCCTTTGTCAGAACTGGAAAACGTTAAGAGTTGTAACAGGTTTTAAGCAGGTGAAGAGGCAGGGAAAGGAGGGGAGAGGAGGAAAGAACAAAAGGGACGGTCTGTCAGACAGGAGTGGTTAAATGTTGCAAATGGGGATGGCAGAATCATCAACAGCTGCCGCCTGAAAAAATAGGGGCAGAGGTTATGGTCTGAAATTGTTGAACTCAATGTTGAGTCCAGAAGGCTGTAAAGTGCCTAATCGAAAGATGAGGTGCTTACGTTGAGCTTCATTGGAACAGTGTAAGAGGCCAGGGACAGAGAGGTCAGAGGGGGAGTGGAGTGGAGAATTAAAGTGACAAGCGACCGGAAGCTCGGGGGTCACCCTTTCGGACTGAATGGAGGTGTTCCGCAAAGTGGTCACCCAATCTGCGTTTGGTCTCCCCAATGTAGAGGAGGCCACATCGTGAGCAGCGAATACAGTATACTAATTTGCAAGAAGTACAAGTAAATTGCTGTTTCACCTGGAAGGAGTGTTTGGGGCCCTGGACAGTGGGAAGGGAGGAGGTAAAAGGGCAGATGTTGCATCTCCTGCGCTTGCATGGGAAGGTACCGTGGGGAGGGGAGGGGCGGTTGGGGGTGATTGAAGAGTGGACTAGGGTGTTGCGAAGGGAGCGGTCCCTTCAGAATGCTGAAAGGGGAGGGGAAGATGTGTTTGGTGGTGGGATCACGCTGGAGCTGAATTAAATGGCGGAGGATGATCCGTTGAATATGGAGGCTGGTGGGGTGAAAGGTGAGGACAAGGGTAACCCTATCGTGGTTCTGGGAGGGAGGGGAAGGGGTGAGAGCAGAAGTGCGGGAAATGGAACGGACACGGTCGAGGGCCATGTCAACCACGGTAGAGGGGAATCCTCAATTGAGGAAAAAGGAAGACATATTGGAAGCACTAGTATGGAAGGCGACATAGTCAGAACAGATGCGGTGGAGACGGAGAAACTGGGAGAATGGAATAGAGTCCTTACAGGAAGCGGGGTGGGAGGAAATGTTGGCCAGGTAGCTGTGGGAGTCAGTGGGCTTATAGTTTTTTTTGCAGCCTTGTCAACCTGAGGTGCTGCTTTTACTGTCCTGTGAATCTGTGCCCCCAAATCCTTCAGCCCTTACACAGCAAAGTATAATAACTGATTTTCTTTACTAAAATTTATCACCTCACACTTACTGATAGTGAATTGCGTCCGCCACTTTTTAGCCCATCCCCCATGTCGCATCAATAATCCTTTGCAGCTCCCTTTGGTCTTCTAAAAAATTAACTATACCTCCTATTTTGGTATCATTTGCAAATTTTGACACCACTCCCTCGAGACCAATATCCAAATCATTGATTTACACAGTGTACAGAAGTGGTACCGGAATTGAACCCTGTGGGACACCACTACCCACTTCCAACTACTCTTCAAAAAAAAACCTGCCTTTAACTCCTGCTCTTTTCTCCCTTCTAACCATTTATTAATTTTAATCCAGTTTGCTCTCTGCTCTTGTTAAATAAACAGGTTGGCATCTTTGCTAAAATATCAGAGAAATTTCAGACGAATGCATTCAAACATCAGAATCCAATGATCTGAATTTCTCCGAAAGGCAAAGTAATTTAGACATTTTTTGTTCAACTGGTGGGGAACATACTTTACATTAAAAAATACTCGCCCTCCTTTAAGCTGCTGCGCTGTATTACATTTTTCACAGTGCATTCACAGGAGTGTACTTATACAAGAAATTGCGAAGATTACGGGGTAGAAATTAGGTCGCGCCCCATTTGGGGCGCAAATATCGTCTGGACGCAAATATTAGCGCCTGGCGCTAATTATCGGCACTGACTGGAAACTTCACTTTTACCGCCCCGGGAGGTGAGTGGAGCGCTAAAGCAGGCGCTGCACACCTGTCTTAAGGCGCAAAGGCCAAGGAGTGAGGCGCTAACTCAGCGCGCGAGCACAGCGCAGCTGCTGCCAGTTAGCGAGGGAACACAGACACACTGGCGCCGGCCACTTCTTAAAGCGGGGGGGGGCCACTTGCTCCCCAGCCACACCCTGCTCACTGCAGCCTTGAATCTCAGCCTGGAGAGACCTGTGAATCCATTTTGCTGCCAAGCACGGAGAGGGTGAGAGAACGCGCTCATCGCTTCACCGAGCGGGCCTTGGATGCTCTGGTTGGCGCAGTGGAGCGCAGACGATGTATGCTCTTCCCTGAGAGTGGCAGGAGGCCTTTGCCACGCGAGTTCAGAAGAGTGTGGAGGGAGGTGGCTCAGAGCGTCTCCTCCAGGAGCATGGTGCCCAGGACCCATACTCAATGCCGCAAAAAGTTCAACGACCTCACTCGGGTCGTCAGGGTGAGTGGCTTTTTCTCAATACCTCTCCATCCCTCCATCTCAACCTCACTCTATGGCCAGAGGGTCTTAAAACCCCAATGCACAACACTCATCCAACACCTATGGCCCTTTCATCAAACACACACACACATTCCACACTTTGCATACAGTAAGGGCTATTCACCTATGGGAGGCACATCAGGCAAGACCATGGCTGCATACAGTAAGGGCTATTCACCTATGGGAGGCACATCAGGCAAGACCATGGCTGCATATTGTAAGGGCTATTCACCTATGGGAGGCACATCAGGCAAGACCATGGCTGTATATTTACTCAGATGCTGTCCTCTTTCTTACAGGCCAAGCTGGCGCATAATCGGAGACAGCAGCAACGGACAGGTGGAGGGCGGCCTCAGCTGCAACCCCTCAGCGATCTGGAGGAGCGCGTCCACAGGATTGTGGCAAGCCGGGTGATCGGTCCCGTCGCCACTGGAGACGCCGACCCCGTTCTGGACAGCAATGGTAAGGTCATCACCTTTTTGTCCTCTGTCCTTCCACTTGTCCCTCACAACACCAGGCCTTTGACACTTTCAATCCAACTTGCTAACTCGCTGCACTTATTCCTCCCTTACTGCCACCCTGTCCTCACGCGAAAGCCACTCTTGTACCTCCCTGCTTTCAGATGGTGATTCACCAGCTGAGGAGACGGGCCCTGAAGCTGCCACTGGGAGTGATGCTGCAGCTGAGGAGGAAGAGGAAGCCAGAGCATCAGTGCCACCCTCTCCCGAGGAAGCCCATGCCCACACTGGGAACACGCCTTCCCCAGAGGGGAGCAGGGGGGAAGGGGCTGATGAGGGTGAAGCTCCAGGACCCAGCGGGCTGCAGCAACGCCATGGGGGGGGGGTAGGGAAGAACGGGGGCCTTCTCCCCAGAGGGAGAGTATGCCAGACACTCCTACTGCAATGGACGCAGAGGAGGAGCGGCTGATCGCAGAAATGAACACCCAGGCGGTGGGCATGCACACTGAGCTCATGGGTGCAGTGGGAAGGGTGCCCGAATGCATTGAGTCACTGGCAAGGAGTGTGGAGCACTTCGCTGTAGCACAGGCGGATGCCACACGAACGCTTAGTGCTGCAATTCAGTCACTGGCTGCCGTGATCCCATCTCTGACTGCTCTCATGCAGACTCAGATTGAGGCCACGCGAGCACAGACTGCTGCCAACCTCGATGGTTCGTGCACATGTCCCCGGGGCTGTCACCGCGCCGCAGCAGGCCAGCAATCTGTTCTCCGGCAGATTGCTCCGGATGCTGAAGTACTGCCCCGTGGGAGTGCCAGTGTGTCGGGCGAGCAGGGAGTTGCTGTCCTCTCTCACGATGACAGCATTCCTGCTGCCAACACTGTCACTTCTCCACTGCACTTGCCACCGCCTGTAGGACAGACTGCTGCCGCCCATGCAGAGTTGGTGCAGTCTGCAGCCGGGCCCTCCAGGCCCAGAAGTGGTCGAGGCCGTCCTTCAGGGGCATCTGCAGTGTCAGGGTCTGACGAGCAGCAGCCTTCCACCAGCCTTGCTGCAGCCACTGAGGTCCCATTACGGAGGAGCAGTAGGGTTAGAAGGGGGGAAGTGCGCAAGGGAAGGAGATCACCCTCGAAGGGCAAAAAGTAGGAGGTGTGACAAAATGCTGGTCATTTTTTTATTAAAGGCCGAGGTTCATGGTCCAACTTTTGTTCAGTGTTTTGGACATTATCTCCAGGTTGTGAGAACCAGTTATGTTATTGACTGTTTTTTTGTGTTTATTTCTATGAGTTTGTCATGAGGAATTGACACACACAGAGTTTGTAAAATAAATAAGTTTCTGTATTCAAAATATACATGGCTGGTGGTTGGAATTACTGGTGCCTTGGCCGGCTTAGGGGTTGCGTGCTGGGTTGATTAATGTTGGTAGCAATGGCAGGGGCCCTAGAAGCGGCTTGCTATTAGCCGTTGACGGACAGCCCTTGCAGTTTGACCATTGTGGGCCGCCCTCCTGCCTTGGTGCTGCTGATGATCATCGTCCTCGTCCTCTTCCTCCTCTGGTGGTGCTCCAAGGCCTGGTGGCATTGGCTGGGTCCTGAGGATTGCCATGTTATGCAACATGCAGCACACGACTACGAAGTTCGATACTTGCTCAGGCGAGTACTGCAGGGCTCCTCCGGAATGGTCCAGACAGCGGAACCGTTGTTTCAGCACGCCGATTGTGCGCTCAATAATGTTCCTGGTTGCTTGATGGCTTTCATTGTACCGCAGCTCAGCAGGGGTGTTGGGCGTACGGAGCGGTGTCATCAGCCAGGTGCTCAATGCATACCCCTTGTCCCCGAGAAGCCAACCAACTGGCTGATGCGGTGCCTCGAAAAGTTCTGCCACAGTAGTCTGGCGCAGGATAAAAGCATCGTGGCAGCTGCCAGGATAGTGGGCATTGACAGCGAGTATCAGCTGTCTGTGGTCACAGACCAACTGGACATTCAAGGAATGGAACCCCTTTCTGTTCCTGAATTCCTCGGCATTCTCACGCGGAGCACGCAAAGCCACATGCGTGCAGTCAATGGCGCCCTGCACCATGGGGAAGCCCGCTACCCTCGCAAAGCCCAGAGCGCGGTCACGCTGCTTGTCTGGGGTCATAGGGAAAGAGATGAACTCTCGTCTCCTTCTGAAGAGGGCATTTGTGACCTGCCGGATGCAGCAATGCACCGCGAACTGGGAGATATTGGCGAGGTCCCCAGCAGCAGCTTGGAATGAGCCAGTGGCGTAAAAGTTCAAAGCCACTGTGACCTTCACTGCCACCGACAGAGACGTCCTGGACCTCAGTTGAGGCTGCAGATCTGGCTGCAGCAGGTGGCAGAGCTCAGTGACCACCTCCTTGCTGAATCGCAGCCTTCGCAAACACAGCTCCTCGGACATATGGATGTAGGAGAGCTGTTCACGATATACCCTGGGAGGGTAAGCTCTCCTGTACATACGCCTGATGGCCCTCCTCCGTCTGGCCATCATTGCCACTCTCTCTCTGCGTCTCTGTATCCTCCGATTCAGCTGGAGCAGGACGACGCCCCCAATCAGTGCAGCCCACATATTCTCTTTGCAAGCAAAGTAATGAGGGACAGCAACTAAAGTAGCAGCAAAGTTAGGATCAATAGGCAAAACTACCTCACAAAGCGTTGAGTCAATGTAGAAGTCTCTCTCTCTCTCTCTCTCTCTCTCTCTCTCTCTCTCTCTCTCTCAGAACAAGTGGTGCATAAATGTCGACCACAGAAAAAGACAGGAAGAGGCCCCCTTTAAATAGCGCCCCCCCCAGCCCCACAGCGATTGATAGCGTTCCAGTCTTCCGGTCGTTGGAAGCGCCAGGCGGTAAGGCAGGGGGCGCCACTCAATTTCCGCTCCGGGGCGCCACAAGGGCGTTGCACCATGGAATGACGTCACAATCTGCGCGCGCAGGTGGTCGCAGCGGTAAGTTTTAGCGCCGCCGCACAATCTCAAGTTAAGTTCTCGAGCGGCGCAAACATCGCTGCGCCCGGGCGTTAGCGGCTTTGCGCCCCATTAGCGCCCTCTTAAGGCGCTAACGGGAGGCGCAACCAACTGAATTTTTACCCCGACGTCTTCTCATCTTGATTAAGCCTACTGGATTTTTCCTCACAAGGTTAGCACTTATACTTGGCATACCCTATTGTATAATTGTAGCTTTCTTCAAGCACAAGTTGCACAACAAAAATCATGACACACAGCCAGTTACATTTTTAAATTAGCTTCAGTATACTATTCACTTGGCTACGTCTGTGTTAGCACCATATATAAGGTACATTCTTCAGGCATTTTTAAAAATTCATTCACGGGCTGTAGGCGTCGCTGGCAAGGCCAGGATTTATTGACCATCCCTAATTGCCCCTTGAGAAGATGGCGGTGAGCCGCCTTCTTGAACCGCTGTAGTCCATGTGGCGAAGGTACTCCCACAGTGCCGTTAGGGAGGGAGTTCCAGGATTTTTGACCCAGTGACGATGAAGGAACGGCCGATATATTTCCAAGTCAGGATGGAGTGTGGCTTGGAGGTGGTGGTGTTCCCATGTGCTTGCTGACCTTGTCCTTCTTGGTGGTAGAGGTCGTGAGTTGCTAAAGAAGCCTTGCCGAGTTGCTGCAGTGCATCTTGTAGATGATACACACTGCAGCCACGGTGCGCCGGTGGTGGAGGGAGTGAATGTTTAAGGTGGTGGATGGGGTGCCAATCAAGCGGGCTGCTTTGTCCTGGATGGTGTCGAGCTTCTTGAGTGTTGTTGGAGCTGCACTCATCCAGGCAAGTGGAGAGTATTCCATCACACTCCTGACTTGTGCCTTGTAGATGGTGGAAAGGCTTTGGGAAGTCAGGAGGTGAGTCACTCGCCGCAGAATAACCGCCTCTGATCTGCTCTTGTTGCCACAGCATTTGTGTGACTGGTCCAGTTAAGTTTCTGGTCAATGGTGACCCCCAGGATGTTGATGGTGGGGGATTCGACGATGGTAATGCCGTTGAATGTCATGGGAGGTAGTTAGACTCTCTTGTTGGAGATGGTCGTTGCCTGGCACTTGTGTGGCGTGAATGTTACTTGCCACTTATCAGCCCAAGCCTGAATGTTGTCCATGTCTAGCTGCATGCTGCCAATGGAAGTTAATCCTGCTTTCTTGAAGGTTTGTAGCTTGGGTTGTCATTGACTTACTTGGTCTTTGTATTAAGGTAACGAGCGACTGCAAAATACGCCCCTTGTTCCATGCTGGTCAATGTTCAACATGCAGGAGACACTTGGTTAAGTGACAATACCGAAGGGAATTGGAAATGCTTGAACAGCAGGGCTCCTGTCATACATTTTAATACATGGTACAGACTGTCAGCACACAGTGACGAGAAGAATATGATAGAGGACTCCAAGTAAATATTGTTTTACTTTTTTGGTGCCAAATGAAATGCAACAATAACGCTAACAATGTTGGAAGATGAAGCAGCTAATGGATTTTCTATTCAACTTATTTCTCCAATATGCATGCACAATAAAATAAATAACTGTCCAGCAAAGATGCAATCTGTACGTTATCCATCTACATTTAGAACTCCATGCTCTTAGATATACCTAAGCATGTGGGGCACTCTAAACTCATTCAAGGTTACATTTCTTTTTATGGGGTGGAAGGGAGCATCAGATAGCTCCAAAATATTCTAGGAAACATGCAGAATATTAAAAACAAATGAAAATCAAAGTTTCATTCGTTGTGTAAACATGAAGTGATACCATACAAATCCCAGAGTACTCGGAGCATTTATTGTTAAAAGTGGAAGTAGGATATTTTATAGGCAGATAGCATGAGGCCATTTCATAATTTTTGTGAATATAACACTGCGATTAAAAGAAATAGATGTTTTATAGTGATAGGATTGGGTTATCCCCATGCTATAAAAAGCACTTAGAACAGCAAAATGAATATTAAACACCCTGCATTTTCTGAAAATTATACCCATATAATCAGCTGCCTCTTTGACTTAACATGCAGGTAGCCTAACTACCGATCTTTTAGTGTGTAGTGATAATAGCAACAATAGAATGTCAACTGTGCTTTGGAGTTATGCAGAATGACTACTTATTGTGTACTTATTAGTGACAACCCTTATGCCACATTCTTTAGAGGCTGCCTATGCACAAAAGAGCTACAAGTGGAGGTGTTTGTCAATTTTTTAAAATTAATTTATGGGATGTGGGCGTCGCTGGCAAGACCAGCATTTATTGCTAAAGACACTTTCATCTTAATCTTTTCCTTCAATATTAAAAATTATGATAACTTAATTCTACAATTACACAAAATGTTAAGCACTCAGTTTATACTGGTGGGACTTGCGACCTTTGCAAAAGAAAAGAAAATGGCACTCTACACGCGATGGTCCTCGATAGGTTACTCTGTGCTTCTCAAGCCTCCTGGCTTGAGTTTTATGCTGTGTAAAAACTGCAGAAGCAGCTATACAAAGATGTCATGGAGAACAACCTCAGGCAATGCAATATCCCCAGTGACAAATGGGAGGACATCGCACTTAAATGGCTGTGATGGCATGTCATGCTGTGTGCTGATGTGTCTCACTTCAGAAACAAAACATCTGCACAAGCTGTGCACGAAAAGGAAAACTGCATGGTGGATGCAGCAACCGACTAACTCTAAACATATTAGATTGTGTTGTGATCAGTGTGAGGACATCTACAGTTCCCATATAAGACTCATCAGTCACCAGTGGACATATAGGAAAAATAACTGATGATCCAGACATTCTTCACATAGGGAATAACCATGTATAAAAAGATTATGTTCTCCTAGATGCAAATGGTAGAAATTTTGAAACAATTATTTGAAGTGCTACAACAAAGTCTAAAATCACATGATAGATTCTCCAAGTCTAGATATTCATCTCTCTCAATTAAAAGGTCCAATCTGGAGCACAATTTGTAGCCTGTGGGCAAAATGTGCACAGCACTCAGACTAATTGGGGAAACTCATTGTTCTTCTTTGAATAGTGTCCTGTCCACCTGAACCATCAGAATATGCAGACAAGGCCTTGGTTTCTTGTCTCATCTGAAGGATGGTACCTCTGACCGTATACAAAGAATGTCAGCCTAGAAATTGTGCTCAACTCCTGGAGTGGGGCTCAAACCCACAACCTTCTGACTCAGAAGGAAGTGTGCTACCAACTGGGCCATAGTAAAAGAGAAATTCCTATTAGAAATGAGAAGTGCTCCACAGAATGAGTAATCAAAAGATATTGAAGACATGGTTTATTTTACCAGACTGCAAAGCTGAAGGTTGAGCGCTGAGACTCAACTTCACTGCACTTTAGCTTTCCTTTTGATATTCTACTCGCTGAACAATATGAGCAAATATGACAGCAAAAGCTTCGATGTCCCACACTCATTAAACTAGTGATTTTCAAACTTTCCATGTGAGAGACTCCTGAACACTGCCACAAAACCCTTTTCTTAAAAGTAATGAGAGGATGAGATTTTTTATTTCTATTGTTATTTATCTACAGCACTGTTTTGTAATGATTGTTTTACACTTATAAAGTCAACACTCCAGTTTGTAACCTCTTAGAAATTCAATAGGATTATTCTCATGATGATCGTAGCAATTTCAGCACAGAAGGAAATCTTTTAGCCTATTGTGCCTGTCAGTACTGGCTTCACACTGGATCTATTTCAATTGCATTACCTTGCTTCTTTCCCCCATTAAGATGACAAAAGATGAAGTCCAATTTGCATAATACCAATGTTGAGGGAACCAAAAGGCAGGGCTGTTGTCATGAGAGATGGAAAAACACCATCAAGGACAATAACTGAATTTCACAGAGGAGAGTCCTTTAAACACTCCAGGAAATCCAACCTTATTGTCATGGTGTGGATATTTCGTCTGCTGGATCTTCCTTTCCGGCCCTTGATAAAGTCTCAGATGGTGTGCTTGAGGCACAGCTCTAACTTGCTTCCTCGCCAGTCACTTCATCGCCACTTGGCTCGCTGCTCACATATCTCTTGTACTTATGACCCGCCCTTCAGTACCCATAAAAGTCAACTGGACTAGAGTTTGAATTTTTTAAAATTCATTCTCGGAATGTGGGCATCACTGGCAAGGCAGGCATTTATTGCCCATTCTTAGTTGCTCTTGAGAAGGCGGTGTACGGCTGCCTTCTTGGACCGCTGCGTTCCGTGTAATGAAGGTGCTCCCACAATGTTGCTAGGTAGGGAGTTCCAGGATTTTGACCCAGTGACAATGAAGGAACAGCGATATATGTTCAAGTCAGGATGGTGTGTGATTGGAGGGGAAAGAAAGATTTTTATTTATATAGCGGCTTTCACAACCTCAGGATGTCCCAATGCGATTTATAGCCAATGAAGTAATTTTTGAAGCGTAGTCACTGCTGTAATGTTTGGGGAACTTGAAGATGATGGTGTTCCCATGCACCCGCTGCCCCTTTTAACCCCTCAGATATAATGTTACGATGTTCATTTACAGAATTTCAAGTGTTTTTTCTTTTTGCTTACAGTACCAGGTTGATCTGTTTTCACTTCAAGATGTTTAGGCCTGGTATCTTGCACCTTTCAGCTGCAGCAAAATTGGTAGGAAATCTACTTATACTTCCAGACATTCCCTGGAGTCCTGATTTGAAGCCTATGATTGTTAAGCTATGCTATTTGATCTTCTTTGGCATGTGTTGTTTGACATTTTCTTCTTGTTGGGTCTGCCGTTATGTTGTTAATTAGACTCCTGGTGTTGGTTAGATTGATGTTCCGTGTCTCAACCATCCCGTGGAGGTCGCTAATGCCAAGTCAAAATTTAACCTGCAAGTACATGACTGTTTCTTACAGTGAAATAAAATATCTGTATCTATCTCAACACTGTGCCTGCGTTGGTGCTAGTCTTTATCCTTTACCTGGAGCTAGCAACTCAAATCCCAACTCCCTACCTTTTGCCTGTGCCCTTATTTTTTAAACTTCTTTTCCAAAGACAGATCCAATACTGAAAGTCTAATCAACATCGTAGCACCACAGCCAAGGCAGATTCTGTTCTCAACCAATATTCATAGGTGTGTACCTACTAAAAGGGGTTGCCAGGCAGTGATCAGGAGTGAGAAACCTGGCTGATATTTCCCCTTCCTTCGCCCAAGAATGCTGAGGCCAACTGTAGCCCCTAAAGCGCAGTCTTCATTAAGATCAGAGAACTCACCAGAAACTCAATCAAACTTGGGGCTTTCCTTCTCTGTATTGCTCAGTGCCAGTACCACACCATATGGTGGATCTGTCCACCAAGCCATCAGGCTGCCTATCTAGAAATTCACATTATGGTTTTGAACAGGTACAATATAATCATCTCTTCTTATTGCTTTATAGTGAAATTCATCCTTGGAGATCAACAAATGAGAAGTAATTTATTCTGGCACCAAGAATAGGAAATACGGTATGAATAAATACTGACAGAAATCTGTGATTGATCACTTCTATATTAAAAACATTCCCTGATGATTTCTGAGTATATTACCTCTGTGTTAGAAGTATAATGTAATTATAACAAAGTTTGGTGACTGTTGGTCTAATACTTCGTAGCTGTGAACAATCATTCTACAACATACCACACTGCATACTGAAATGGTCCATTGGGTTGCTAACACGAGATTTAGTTACCATGCTAAGACTCCAAGTCAATACTTGGTCAGTTTCTTGAACATTCGGAGAAGAAGAAGTGATTTAAAAGATGCATTATATGGGTCAGCTTGGTTCTGACGGCAGAAGGTTGAGGGCGCGAATACCACTCCAGGACTTGAGCACATTATTTAGGCTGACACCCCAGTGCAGCACTGAGCAAGTTTTGTTGGATGAGACATGAAACCTGAAGCCCTGTCTATCTGTGCCAGTAGCTCAGTGGACAGTTCAGGATCCCATGGTACTATGTGAGTGGTGTCGTGGCCAATATTCCTCAGTCACCACCACCAAAAAACATTAACTGGTCATTTATCTCAAGACTACTTGTGGGATCTTGCTATATGCAAAATGGCTCCTGCATTTGCCTACAAAACGGCAGCTATACTTCAAAGTAATTCATTGTCTGTGAAGTGCTTTGAGTTATCTCTTAGGGATATAATAGGTGCTATATAAAGGCAAATCCTTTTCTGATTCATTCTGAAGGTCTGACTGCCAACTAAGATATATTTTTTTTAATAAAGGCACGGAAAACACTGAAGTTCCACTTCCAACCTGATAAAATTCTGGCAGAAGTCACAATGCTGGAATAGCTTTTTTTTTAAACTGAGATCAACAGGGTCCCCCCAATCTTGATTTGTGCCCAGTGACCTGTGTGTACGGACGGTCTTCAGGTGAGGACAAGCTCTGTGGTGGAATAGCCTGCTGACATTCACTGCTGAGGGTCACATGTTTAGAATGACCACTTGGGGGAGGTATTGGAGGATGCCTAGAGCCTATAGAGTTGTACCCCAGCAAACAGCCATTACCTTTGGCAGACGATAGGGGAAGGTGTTGGAGGGTGCCTCGTGCCAGTGGAACCATACCCTAACTAATAGCCAATGTCTTTAGGAGAGGATTGTTAAAAAAGAGTTGTGCGCAGAGATGAGGGAGGGAGTGAGTGAATTGGGGGGGGATGAAAGTCTTTAAGAGAGCTCTCAAAATGATTTCAAGATTTCCAAACTTGTCCTGCAATATATCACAGAATGATATATGACACAGAATGAGACCCTGTGCCGGTTCTTTGGTAGAGCTATCCAATTGGTCCCACTCCCCTGCTTTTTCCCCATAGCCCTGTAAAGTTTTCCCCTTCAAGTATTTATCCAATTCTCTTTTGAATGTTACTATTAAATCTGCTTCCATCACCCTTTCAGGCAGCGCATTCCAGGTCACAATAACTCACTGTATAAAATTTTTTTTTCCTCATGTCGCCTCTGGTTCTTTTGCCAGTCACCTTAAATCTGTATCCTCTGGTGACCGACCTTTCTGGCTTTGGAAACAGTTTCTCTTTATTTACTCAATCAAAACCATTCATGATTTTGAACACCTCTATCAAATCTCCTTTTAATCTTCTCTGCTCTAAGATGAACAATCCCGGTTTCTCCACATAACTGAAGCCCCTCTTCCCTGGTACCGTTCTAGTAAATCTCTTCTGCACCCTCTCCAATACCTTGAAATCCTTGAAATAAAGTGTGGTGGCCAGAATTGAACACAATACTCGAGCTGAGGCCTAACCAGTGTTCTCTAAAGGTTTAGCATAACTTCCTTGCTTTTGTACTCTATCCCTCTATTAATAAAGCCAAGGATCCCATATGCTTTTTTCACAGTCTTTTCAACTTGTCCTGCCACCTTCAAAGATTTGTGTACATACACCCCTAGGTCGCTCTGTTCCGTTCCCCATTATCACTACTCCATAGTTCTTCCATCTTTCTATAATTTGCCTGCAAATTTGCTCCTCTAGCTCCTTCCCACTATTTGGTGGCCTATAGTATACACCCAGTAGCATAATACCTCCCCCATTGTTCCTTAATTCTAACCAATTAGACTCTGTCTTTGGCCCCTCAACTACATCTTCCCTCTCCAGTGCTGTAATAGTTCCTTTTATTAATACTTCCATCCAAGGGGTCTCTTTTCTTTCCTTCCCTATGTTTCCTGAATACCTTGTAACCAGGAATATGAAGTTCCCAATCCTCCCTTTCTTTGAGGCAGGTCTCTGTTATTGCCACTATATCTACAATTTATTTCAAGATATGGAAAACTATTCTCAAGATACCTCAAATGCTGCTATAATGACTTCCTCCTGCCACAACAAATAAACCAATTTATAAAATTGTATGTCAAAATCATTCCAACACACATCTTAAACCATTCCCTCAAAGCAGTGAAAGATATTTTTAATTCATTTTCAGATACTTTACGATCTCAAAATATATCAGGATACAGTATCTTAAAATATTTTAAGATTTAATTTAATTAAAAGACAAGATTGGTTTTACTAGGCCTTGTATTTTTTTTCCCTGGAGAAGTAGTCCTTAGTCTTCTGTGGTACTTTGGCTCATCTGGACGCACTCTCGATTTTGGGTCAGAAGGTTCGAGCCCCACACCAACACTTGAGTGGATAATCATGCAGTCGTGACCGAGTGCTGCATTGTCAGATATACCATCCTTTAAGAAGAGACAGTGAAGCAAGATCCTATCCTTTGTCTGACGAAAGGTCATTGACCCGAAACGTTAACTCGGTTTCTCTCTCCACAGATGCTGCCTGCCCTGCTGAGTATTTCCAGCATTTTCTGTTTACATTTCCTATCGTTTGACCTTCACTTCACTTTTTCTCACCATTATCTGCTCCACTTCTCTTCTCGCTCTCTCCTGAAAGTAAAAAAAAAATCCCATGGCACTATTCGAAGGCCAACTTTCCTTCCTTAACCAAAAATAATTACCTACTCATTCATCTGAGTGCCGTTCATGGGGCACTGTTGGTACAGAATGGCTGCCACTTGGGCCGACATTCACTACAAGTAATTCAAATGTGAAATACTTTGAGATGTTTTAATGACATGATAACTACTACATAAATCAAATATTCCCTTTCCACCCCCCCCCCCGTTTACTGAAGGAGCTCACCCATTCCCATATCATATTCGCTCTCTGGTTAGAAGCTTACTGAACCGGATTTACAGATACTGATATGACAGATCTCTCCAACAGACGCTTTTGGCTTCATCTTAAGAGGAAAACGAAGACAGAAAGAATGCTAAATATATGTATAAGCAGAAGTATTAATGATCTGAGTATGAAAGATCTAACAGGCAAAATAGGCCAAGAGTGCATAAGTGGCTATAAATTGGGTGCATTGTTACACGTAAGCAATTGGAACAGAAAAAAACCAAAATGGGGAGTGAGGAAATTGAAAAAAATTAATTAGAGCTAAGGAAACAGATAAAATCATCTGCTACAACTGAGCCAAGTGTGAAACCCTGCAAGTGGAAAAGCTTCGACAGGTTGAAGTTAATAAAGACCAGCTTAAAAAAGCTTTTTGACACAAGTACTTGTATCCTGTATCAAAAGTGTTTACTGGTTCTGTTGCTGCATAGTTAGGGACTACGCAAGGTAGCTTTAATTGAGGAAACAAGGAAAATCCGAGATAACATCTGAGGCAAAAAAATCATCAATTTGTGAGGTAATATTCTACATTTGAGAGAGTTTATGTTTGTTGCCACCTATGTCCAGGACTCTGTTTGACAGCTTCTACTAATTCTGAAAGATCAATGCACATTCAAAAGGATAGCATCTTCAAGGAACTAATGATTATGAACTCTGAGGGATAGACAGAGAGGAACTCTGCCTCTGGGCCAACAACAGGAGACTTGAGGCTTGGAATCATTTGATGTTCAATGGGTTGTGTGGCAAAGAGGAGGTTGAAACTGAAAAAAAATAATTAATTTGCTCTACTACAGGAAACTCTTTATTAACCGGCACCGACGGGACCGGCGTGGTGCCGGTTTATCGAAAGTAACGGATAACGGAGAGTTATATCTACCGAGGCTATTTTTAACAAAGAAAAATAAATCAATCAAGAAATGTGCAGTATACAGTATTTGGGTACTTTTGAAAACTACCCCTACTGACTAAATCGGCGTACTCGGACTCGGGATCGGCAACATTGCCGGTTATTTGAGAGGAGTTTTCGGAGGATGATTTTTGCCGGTTAAGCGAGAATTCCGGATATTTGGGTGCCGGATAAACAAAAGTTTCCTGTAATTACCTGCATGTGTCTTTCAATTCCATTCAAGGATGAGTAAAGTGCTGCTAACTACAGTGATAAATACAACTGCATTTACATGAAAGAAAGAGATAGACAAAGAGAGACACAGTAAAAGAGTGTGTAAAGGAATAAGAAAGAAAATTTTAAAAATTATATTGTACCATTCATGACCTCAGGATGTCCCTAAGCATTTCACAGCCAGTACTTTTGAAGTGTAATCATTGTTATAATGTCAGAAAAGCAGCCAATTTCCATGCAGCAAGGACCCACCAACAACAAGATAAATTAAGAAATAGGAGCAGGAGTAGGCCATTTTGCCCTTTGAGCCTGCTCCGCCATTCAATAAGATCATGGCTGATCTTCTATCTCAACTCCACCTTCCCGCACTATCCCCATATCCCTCGATTCCCTTAATATCCAAAAAATCCATCGCTCTCTGTCTTGAATATACTCAACAACTGTGCATCCACAGCCCTCCAAAGATTCACAACCCTTTGAGTGAAGAAATTTCTCATCTCAGTGACCCCTAGTTCTAGACTCCCCAGCCAGGGAGAACATCCTCCCAGCATCTACCCTGTCATGCCTGATAAGAATTTTATATGAGATCACTTTTCATTCTTCTAAATTCTAGGGAATATAGGCCTAGTGTCCTCATAGGATAATCGCCCCCCCATCCCATTTGGCAAATTACCAAATATTCTGTTTTTGGTGGTGTTGGTTGAGAGATAAATATTGTCCAGGACACAGTGAGAACTACACTGCTCTTCTTAAATAACGGCATGGGATCTTTTACGTCCACCTGAGAGGGCACAGCACTAGGTTTAACACCAACATGGCACCTCCAACAGTGCAGTGCTCCTTCAGTACTGCACTGGAGTGTCAGCTGAAATTATGGGCTCAAGTCCTGGAGTGGGGCTTGAATCCACAACCTTGTGACTCAGAGGCTGCCACTGCGCCGGACTAATACGTGACAAAGTAGAATTGGCATTTTTTTTTGTTTAAGAACAATGCAAGGACATGACACATATTAGAATAGATCATTGAGCCACTTGACAAAAATAATGGATGACAGATTCCCACCATCTCACACAAAAATATCGGACAAAATACTTATTCATAACGGCAGTTCCACTTTCAAATAAGCAGAGTATCAACGCAGAGTTTTCTGGTATTCAGTCAACAAAGAATTGTTTAATTCTTCAACTTGTGCCAGACTAAAAATTGGCATTTTGTACAACAATGGAACCTCAATATCATAGCTCTCATTGCAAACTAAATAATTCTTCACCCACTGGGGGCCAGAATTCTGTAATTCTTCCAACTTCACCATGGAGAGAAGATAAATACTTAATGGTTGTTTGATGGATTTTGCACAGAAAGCTGAAGTACCAGGATAAATCTCTTCATTCTTGTAGTTTAACCTCTGATGCCCTACTCGGTTACACTGAATATTTACGTTGTATTTTTGTACTCTGCACAATCACCAAATATTGAACACAATGAAATAAAAGGCTAGAACTTTTAACAAATTAGCTTGAGATACTTTACATAACATGGACTAAATCTTTCTGATTATGATCCATATGTTGCTCTGTAGCTTTCAATCTGTCAATACATTAATGGACATTAAAGACAGTAAAATACAGCTCCTCTCTTTGTTCTACAACCAGCAACGAAAAACACATCTGGCACTGTAGAACTGCCCTAATGAACCAATACAAGTTGCCTGAGGGCTTTCTTGTATAGCTGCTGTTGTTATTTGAGGAAAAGGGTAGGGGGATCTTAGCAAGTTACGCAATGTTTAATGGAAAAGGAAATACTTTCAATATGAAGTACTCTTTCCAGATAAGTACTACTTAACATTTGGTTTTAAACTCTCCTACTTGGTAGGAGGTATTCCAAATTTGATCTCAGTTGTTCAACCCCAAGCAAAACTACCATTTCAGATCTCTGCTCGTGTGAATGAAGGACTCCACTGATGTCCACCAGAAGAGTGGCTCTGTTGAAAATCCTCTTCATCAGCAGCTGGGCTGGGAAACATCAGCATTGATTGGTACACAGCATACTTGGTGGATACTTATTCTTCCTGGCACCTTCAAGTCGACATCTGGCCTGTTCCAATGTTCACCACAGAGCATGAAGCGGAAATTTCCAAAGTTGATGTCAGCAGAGATTCATCAGTGTGAGCAGAACTTTCAATTTACAGATCTTCCAAGAGCTGTAATGTAACAATAAACTTCTAATCCTCCTTTCTTGCAGGATATTCCTTGTTGAGCCATTGTTTAGCATTGTTCAATGGGTGGGGAAAGTACTTGAATTTCAAAATAATCAACATCCATGAAAATTGTTAGGCAAGCTTTGTGGTTTGTTCGCTTTTTCACTTTATTCTCAGGATGTGGGTGGCACTGCCCATCCTTAGTTGCCCTGAGAAGGTGATGGTGGTCCTTCTTCCTGAACTACTGCAGTCCATGTGGTGAAGCTGCTTCTACAAAGTTATTAGGTAGGGAGTTCCAGGTGGCAGAGGTCAGTGGTTTGGAAGGAGCTGTTGAAAATGCCTTGGCAAGTTGCTACAGTGCATTCTGTGGATAGTACACACTGCAGCCACCGTTTAGGCTAGTGGATAAGGTGCTGATAAAGGGACTGATTTGTCCTGGATGGCATCCAGCTTCTTGACTGTTGTTGCAGCTGCACCCAGGCAAGCGGTGAGTATTCCATCATACTCCTGATGTGTCTTGCAGGATGCGCCGAGGCTTTGGGGAGTTAGGTGGTGAGCCATTCGCCACACAATACTCAGCATCTCCTACATACTCTAGTCACCACAACATTTATGTGGCTGGTTCAGTTGAGTTTCTGGTCAATGGTGAGGTACTTGGTGATGCTAATGCCATCGAATGTCAAGGGGAGGTAGTTAGGCTCTCTCTTGTTGGAGATTGTCGTTGCCTGGCACTTGTGTGGCGTGAATGTTACTTGCAACTTATCAGCCTCTACCCAGTCTTACTACACGTGGGTGTGGATTTCAGTTTTACTAAGGCTCCTTGGTACCACACTTGGTCGAATACTGCCTTGACATTAAGGGCAGTCACTCTCACCTCACCTCCGGAATTCAGGTCTTGTGTCCATGTTTGGACCAAGGCTGGAATGAGATCTGGAGCAGAGTGGTCCTGGCAGAACCCAACTTTGTAATTCATTCTCTCACATGCCATCAAAACATTGAAATTTGGTATTTCCCTCAGTCTTCCCTTCTTCCAACAATCTACATGCTTTTAAAACTTATACCTGGCATCACTTACTTCTTGATTTATCTCATCTTGATTCCTGCGCTTTTCAACCTTGGTGATGTCCTGTAATGTGCACCTTAGCCTTTCACATAGAATGCTCAATAGTAAAATCCAAAACAAGCAGGAAAGTAGCAATCTGGAGAGAAATGTGGCAAAATAATGTGTACACGACTGGCAGTCTGTCCTGACTAAAATCATGAAATCTTCAAAATTAATGACAACTCTTAAGGATTCAAATAAAATGAAAAGAAAGAGTCCCACACCAAGCACATTCACAATAAACTGAAAAAGCTACTGGAATATTACTTGGGGACCAATCAATACAGCAAACTAGCTCACAAAACATGATCTGAGGAACTGTGATGTACACATTTTATTTTCCAAGTAATGTCATAATCAACTTCTGTATTATGGGAGAAAATGGGGAACTGATGCCAACGGAATTGTGTCTGCGCACTGGGCATACTGTCCATCTGGAAACTAATGTCACTTCACACGCTCTTCACAGTGCATATATAAATTTTAAACCTGTCATTAAAAAAAATCCTAATTTCAAAAACAGATGCAATTTTCAATAGGTCATCAGTAAATTAACTGGTTCTGGTGTGGGATCAGCACAAAGCCACAATGCCGTGCCACAAATTTAACTGCAGGTATCAAAAACGACACTGTTCCTGTGTGCCCCCTTACACCTCCTGAACCACATCAACAAAAAGCAGTGACACTAAAAATCTGGAAAGGCTGGAAGAAATCTTATAATCTGTAAAATATCTGAAACACCTGCCTGCCTTAAATAAGAAAACGTCTCTTGTCAGAAATCCACTCAGCTTGCAACGAACAGTCATCCAAATGCCACATGTGATGACAGAGATCTAAGAGAGATACACGACTGCAGTGAATTAATCCTGTTCCTATTATTTAAAAGGAAGAAGCTGAAATGCTCTGTGTGCGGTGGTGGCGAAAGTGGCCTTTGATCTTCATTGTAACAGAAAAGCAATTCGATGTGTTCAAATGAAAATCATTTATAATGGATGGAAGTGGCAGCTATGTTTCACCTTTTCTGCTTTGAATTACAGCAGCCAAGACATGGAGCTAACTGAGAATAAAGCAAGTCTGATAATGAAAAATACAAACTTTTGCCTCGTCCAACTAGCTCTTCTGAGTCTTTCTTTCAGTCATCCGAAGTGGATTAAACCTAGATAATAAGGGGCAAAAAAAACCCTTCAAATTTCTGGGCATTGAATGTCTCACTGTGTCCTCCAAAATGCATGGCAGAAAGTTACAGACAGCAAAGTTTATTTCGAAGAATACCAGCAGTAAACCTTGGTGTGAGCATTTTACTTTCACATTAACTGAAGCACATAAAAACAGACTTTGAAAAAAAACCCAACTGGTTCACATTTTCAATATAGTGCATTCGTCTGCACAAATGTTCATCTCTATGGCCACACTTCTCTGCTTGAGTTAGATTCACAAGCTACTGACTGGAGAACTTTCCGAATGTTTCCAATGCTAGCAAATCTTCATCACTCAGCGAATTGAAAACGCACTTTTCCATGCAGTGTGACAGACAATATGGCAAAAATAGGATGGCATTAGTTTATCTTCACATCGCCTCATAGCCTGGCGAGAATCTACCTTATACACTGCAGGTATTTCCAATGGATAGATGTGGAGGATGACAAAGGTCTGCCCTGTTTTGGATGTCACATAAAAATGACATAAAAGTGCTTATAAGATGTACAGAAGAGGTTACGGTTGAGAAATATTCCATCAAATACATTGGACAGTTGCAGTTAACCATAGATCCAGCAAATTGAATACAAATAAAAAATACATGGCTCACTGCTCTATATGGCTTTGGATTGGCTAACTCCAACATAATTCCTAAATTATAAAATATATTTAAAATGTGGTCTATTTTAAATACCCTTTTAGAAAAAAAAGGTTAAAACCAAGTCTCCTAGCTGCTGGATGCTTTGCAGACATGCGATCCGGTACAGAAGCAAAACATGACACATCAGGAGGGTCCTGTCTAATGGAATGAAGCGCAATCCTCCTTCACACAAAACTGGACTAGTCTAACTTACTGAGCAAACAGCATCTCATCATTTGGGGGAAGTACGGCTTTGGGGAAGACTAAAGTTGTCGATGGTAAGACAACAATTCAAGCTTTTTTAAGGATTCCCATTCTTCTGCTTTTCTTCTCCTCGATTGGACTGCGATACCGTACCTTTTCCATCTCAACCAGTTACATGCCCCAGCATAGATCAGATGTGATTACAAAGTTGAGGATTTGTAACTATTTTTTATCGTGATCTTAGGATATGAGCAACTTTGGTGAGGGCACATTTTACTGTGCAACCCTAGCTGCCCTGAGAAGGTGGTGGTAGGGCTTTTATTGGTGGTGCGCTGGTAATGGTGTTGGATAGGAATTTTCAGGATTTTGACCAAAGAATGATGAAGGAACAGTGATAGATGCCCAAGTCATGATGGTGTATGACTTGGAGGTGATGGTGCTCCCATGTTCTTGTTGCCCAGATCCTTTTTGGTGAAGTTAGCTGCTGCTGTCGAAGTAAGCTTGGTGAGTTACTGTAGTTCATCCAGTAGATGGCAGGTTTTAATTTAAGTCCAGAGCAGGGACTCTCATCAAGTGGACTACCCGGTCTTGGGTGGTGTTGAGCTTTTAATTGTTGTTGCAGCTGCACCCATCCAGGCAAGTGGCGAGTATTTCATCACACTCTTGACTTGAGCATTGTAGATGCTGGGGAGCCTTTGAGAACAGTTCCAGTCCTTAGAGTACAGCGGGCAACATTACCGTCAATCTTTCTCCGATGATTTATTGCAGATTTGATCTTTTCAGTAATAGCATTTCATTTGTTCACCATTGTCTATTCTTAATATGTCTGCATGAAGTGATTTAGTTGTCACTTGTCTTTCAAATACATATTTAACTACATTCCTAAAGATGGTGCCATCAAAAAAAAATTCTACTTGTAATGATATTTACCAGGCCATTGATGAAGACGAGGAGGAATGGTACGAAGCACAATTCCCTGAAGGACACCCAGTGTGAATTGTGGGAAGTTGAACAACCATTTAAGAGTTTGCAATCTTTGATAAAGCTCATTATCCAAATCGGCAGCTCACCTCATATGCAGCAAAAGGACATTTATCAATGGTACCAGCTTGACTCAGTTGGTTGCATTCTCACATGAGTCAGAAGGTTGTTGGTTCAAATGCCATTTCAGGAGATGAGTGCATAAATGAAGCTAACATTCTAATGCAGTACTGAGGAAGTATTGCATTGTTGGAGATGTAATCCTTTGGATCAGACCTTAAATCGCGGTCCATTTGCCTGTTCAAGTGGTTTAGGTGGACATTGAAGATCAAGAAGCACTATTGAAGAAGAGCAGAGACTTCTCCCAATATCCTGGTCAACACTCCTGCTTCAACCAACTTCAATTGAACAAATTAACAATTACTCACAACTTTCTGTTTGTGGGATCTTGCTATGCACAAAATGGATGTCATGTTGACCTACCTAACCGTGACTGCACTTCAATAGTCATTCTTACACTTTTATAATGACAGTGCGAAGTATAAATAGTGTATAATGTGCCTTAACACCTGGTTTAGGAATGTAATTTAGACAGGAAGGTGGCAACAGCCATGGCAAGGATAGATGTTGCCTCAGGAAGGGAAGTAATAGAATACATCAATAATTGTTTTGTTTTCAAAACTAATGAGTATTGAATGTTCCACACAGAAACTTCAAGCAATGTTTCAACAAAGTAAGGAGTATCTCACTCCATTACTCCCAATAATGCTACTTCCGATTCACTGGACTGTCATTAATCTTTTATGTTCTTTAGATTGTACTGCCAATACCAAACAAAACTGATGGTTAATTAATATTGTGTGGTGGTGCAAGTGATATTACAATGTGGGCCAAAAGGCACATTTAAGGTTTGACAAATAGCCAAGCATCAACTGTGTATCATACCATTGATGTGATGGTGGGGCAAGGGGAGGAGTGAGAAATAAGAAATTATTTTACTTGTATAAAAACTCAAAGCCTAAACTTTGAGCTGCCCAACTACTCAGCTGATTAAGGTAGTGAGTAGCTGAATCATACAAGCTGGGCAAGTCCAGTTTCAATCCCCAATCTCTGCTGCCTTTTCAGATATCAACAGGGACAGCAGTAGCACAATAATTGGCTTCAGGGTAATACTGACCAGAACTCCTGCACCTGCTACCCACTGACCCCTGCTGGAATTGCATGTGTGTGAATAGGATCTGGCTTGGCTGTGATGACCTCTGTGGTTGGACAACCTGCCGAAACTGACATTCTAGGCTCGCACATAAAGAACTGCCACTCAAGTATGCCAATGTCTGTGTAAATGTGAGAAGTCGCACAACACCAGGTTACAGTCCAACAGTTTTATTTGAAATCACAAGCTTTCGGAGCGCTGCTCCTTCGTCAGGTGAAGTCAATGTCTGTGTAACCAACCCTCTGCAAGAAGCCAATGCCTTCAGTAGATGAACGGAGGTGAGAATATTAGCACAAAAGAGGGAGCAAAAAAGCTGCAACTTCCATACTTGTGAAATCTGCTACAACTTTTTAACAAGTGTGAATTATTCAACCTCGTGCACAGTGAGTTATCAAACTATTTTAAATGTGTGACCTTCCCCCCCCCTCCCCTCAATGATGGCTACAGAATAAAAAGGCAACTTTCATAATTTTTTCACTTTTAATGAACATTACCGATAGTCCCTCATACTTGACGGTTGGGTTTTTCCACATTCATTAAAGAAAAGCAGCAATGCACTGTCACTAACCTGATTATCTACAAGTGCATTCGTCAACTGAATGTGCTAACCCACACTGTAAAAAAAGGGTCAGCCAAGGCTGTGGTCTGCCCATCAATCAGTCCCTCAACTTTTCACAGCAACTTGGCAGTCTGCTGTGCCAATTAGAGCATCCAGAAACCGAACCTTAGCTGCTACATTTAGTATCAGGCAATTATAAGACTACCTAGACCTTTCTACTGATGTAGCTTGGACCTTTAGGTTACAGTGCTGATCTTAAGCAGTGGACGGAAAAGCAATCCCAAGGAAAGTGAATGACAACTGACAAGATGCAATCCCATTATGCTCATTTTCTTTCCCCTACAGATCAGACCGAGACTGTCTGCAGGGGGCACACAAAGTTGTAACTGAAAGATTAGAATACATTGATTCTTTCCAATGTATAAACCCTTTTATTTTCAAAACCAAATTTAGTGAAATCATATTTATTACAGTATACAGTAATCCAAGGATCCATGCAGAGATTACATTAACCTCGAGTCTACCCATGATGTATAAATACAATGTTAAACACACAGTATTTTTATTCATGATGGGCTCATGCTGGTCATTGGTGAGATCCCGAACGAACCATGACATACCTATACATTTTAACCCTTTGCCCCCCAAGTGTTTTCCTTTTATTATTAAAAAGAAAATACTTCTGCACAGCAAATTCAAATGAAGATGACAAATATTTACTGTAATCAATACTAATTTCTGGATCCTGAAGTATACACTTTCCATTCCAACCTTTTAATTTTCTCTATTCCTCTGCTGAAGACACTTGTTCTTGCTGAAGGGAGATCACTGGCAGCTCTAGAGTACTTTCCTCAAATGGCCATTCTTCACGTGTGAGCATGTACAGCAAGTGTTCAAAAGCTTTGGATTATGAGGAACCTCAAAACCAAGCGTCATCCCATGCCCACCTGACAACCACATGCATATGTTTTCGAGCAGGAGGCACTAGATAACAGTCATGAGCAAGAAACCTGGCTGATTTTATTCCCTCTGCCGAGCCCAGAGACACTGAGGCCAATTGAAGCTCCCAAATGCTGTTCCCACTGAGGTCAGCCAAGACTACAAAGCATGAAGCAAACCTGGGACCTTCCATACGTGAATGTTAAACTTAGGGTAGTAACAGGTGGCACCTTTACCTATTGGTCC
Organism: Squalus acanthias; assembly: GCA_030390025.1. NCBI lineage: Eukaryota > Metazoa > Chordata > Chondrichthyes > Squaliformes > Squalidae > Squalus > Squalus acanthias. The sequence continues at coordinate 128,730,241 of CM059434.1, forward strand.
ATAGGTGGAGCTCCCATTCCTCAATCAACATCACTAAAACAGATTATCTGGTCATTCTCACATTGCTGTTTGTGAGAGCTTGGTGTGTGCAAATTGACTGCCTCGTTTCCAACATTACAACATCCCAAAAACAAAAAAGACTTGCATTTATATAGTGCCTTTCACGACCACCGGACGTCCCAAAGCGTTTTACAGCCAATGAAGTACTTTTTTTGAAATGTAGTCACTGTTGTAATGTTGGAAACAAGGCAGTCAATTTGCACACAGCAAGCTCCCACAAACAGCAATGTGATAACGACCAGGTAATCTGTTTTAGTGATGTTGATTGAGGGATAAATATTGGCCAGGACAACAGGGACAACTCGCCCACTCTTCATCAAAATAGTGCCATACGATCTTTTACATCCACCTGAGAGAGCAGAGGGGACCTCAGTTTAACATCTCATCTGAAAGACGCAAGTGAAGTAAGCTACATTAGTTGAGTTTCAAACTCACATCATACCCAACACCAAGACTGCCTATTTCTACTGCTGCCTATATTTGGCGTTACCTTACCCACATGGTCGCTGAAACTCTTGGAGACATCTTTGCTATCTGCAGACTCAACCTGCTCAATGTTGTCCTCGCTGGCCTTCTGTGCTCCACTGTGCAGAAACACCAACTTGTCCAAAAGTCTGCCACCCACATCTTATCCTATACTAAATCCTTCTACTTCATCATTCCTGTGCACGTCAACCTCCACTGGATCCTCATGCCCAATGCACTGAATTCATAATCCTCATCCTGGCCGACAAATCTTTCCAGGGTCTCAGTCCTTACCACTGAAACCTCTTCCAGTTCTATATTTTCCCCCACTCCATCGACTCTGGCATTCCTTGCAAACCCCACACTCCTCAGAACCTTCAGCTTCTAGCCTCTACACTCTGGAATTCTTTTATGCTTTTTTTATGTCAGGATCTTACTTTTCTGAGTATGGCGGCATCTTGCTTTTTCTGTGTATGGGTCTCTCTTTATGTGTACATGGGGATCTCACTTTTGCAGTCTCATTTTTTTGTATGTATTGCGGCTCGTAAACTACATAATCATTTTCAGCCCACTTTTGACACACATTCCAAAAGGTTAGACACTCCTGCTATAGAGTAGATAGAATATAAACCTAAAGGACGCAGTGAGTGGTCTTTGCTTGTTCCGATCTGATGATATCATTTAAAAATTGTGCTATAGCAATCTAGTGGCAGATATTATTGCTGCATCAGCTTACTCTCCACTTCTTTTTGAGGTCTGATAATTTTTTTTAAAAGCTCCTATCCATTATCATTGTTTTTGTGATAAGTTCCTTATGAAGAGCAACAAAACGCTAAATTCCCAGAGAGCCCCTGAATGCAGCATAGTTTGTACGAACAGTTCTGGGCTGGGAGCAATGTTTTTCTTTTTCAAGAACTCTCTGCTGAGTTCTGCTGCTGACCTTCAGCTAATAAATGATACTGCACTTAGCACTCCTGATGGGTCCCGTTTTATGGCCATCCAGTCAATGGAGTGCATTTAACCACATGAAATGTCACATTGTGTGTTCCATGGAGGCACCCTTGAAAAACACACATTTATGGATCTCCCATGCCGCTGCAAATGCTAAGTTGGAGGATATGGCATTTTTATTTGTTGTCTTCCTCTTATGTTTGTTGTTCTCTTGTTCCACTTCTATCTTTCTCTTACTTTTGTATTGTGGTTCTCTGCCCCTTCTTGTTTTTGCTTTCATCTCTGCATCCTTCTGCTTGTTCATGTGTCTTTTTCTTTTTTTCTTTGAGGCAGAGGTGTGGCATGGCATGGAAAGGAACTGTAGATAGCTAAAGTCCATAATTTCTGTTGGCAGGTGTGAGCGAAATGCAGCCTGCAGTGCTGAGCAGCTATGTTGCATCACTCACCTGTCCTGATTGCTCAGGTCCCTCGCTCCTTTTGTGTACACGATGCTTTCGGCTTCATCCAAACCCCTCACCTTCCAATCAGCTTATGGCTGCCACGGCTTGCTTATATCCTTCTGAAGTATGCGGTTAACTGCTGTATCATGTGTATTTTGCTTTGATGTTGCTTCCTGCATGGCTCACTTCTCCATCCACTGTGCCTGACAGCCTGTTTGATTCCTTACAAGTTACGTTCCCAGAGGCCACCTCATGCTCACTCCCCTGTTGCCTCATCATCCACATCTCCTCCACTAAACCCACTGCCTTTACTGACCTCATCTGCCATCCCCATCCTCTATAACTTACTCTTATCTTGCATAACTCGTATTTACTGTCTGCACCTCTATTCTTTTTGCTAAGCCCATTCCTTCCACCAGCCCACCCCACCCCCCACCCCTCCTAATCACACTTTACTTGGGTACAGCACCCCGAGGGGAAATCTGTAATCAACTGCCATCACCACGTGCTTGTGGCCTCATCCGTTTGGTCTGAATTCTGGAGCTGCTTTCCCTTCTATAACCTGCTGTTGGCATGCCACGTGGCAGAGGTTAAAGCACCAAGACAGAGGCAGGAATGTGGCCATGTTTTATAATAAAATTAATGGAGCAGAGGCAAGCACAGCAGGTATTGGGGCTATAGACTGAACCTGCAGGCAGACAGAACTGGGCACGAGACTCGGAAATTGCTGCAGCCACAAGTGGGGGGGGAAGCAGCGACAGATAGAACTGGGAGTGGGAGTGCAGAAGAGCCAGGCTATTTTTGATCAACAGGGTGGGCCCTAACCAAAAACATGCAGAGCAGGAGCAGGGACAATTTAATTGCTGGGAATAAAAAAAAATGATTTTCATGGAAGACGTCTGGCCTGAGTGGGGCGGATGTTGAGCGGTCCAATGGTGGAACAGGATCGTGGGGCTGAATAATAACAGAGGAAACCTTATTTAAAAACAATTATCTTTATCAGCAGGGAGACTGGAGACAAAGACAAAAAAACAAAATGGCAACTAAGCTGGGTGACTTTACTCAGTAAGTCGGGCCACAGTGCTGCTTCATGGCCACTGCCTGCAACTACATTTTGACAGGCCACAGTTAAAATACAGGATTCCCATCTGTAAATATTGACAGAGCAGTTTCCATTGGAAATGTTGACATTAAAAGTGTTACCAGAAGTAATGCTTGTGTGCAAGATTTTTAAATAATCTAAGAGCTTGTTCAACTTCACTGTGGAAGTCTGCTGCCTTACTGATAACCTTCTCTTTTTACAGTACTGGAAAGTGAGCCACGGCAGTGTTAGGACATTTCCATTAACAGCAGTTTTTAGTCAGGGATTTCCTTGGTTACATCAGTACGTATATACTGAATTGCAAACAAACGTTAACAAAGTTATGATTAACAATTCTGGGGCTCCATGGTCCAGAACCCACGTGGATTTGGTATTGCTGCTGGACCCGCAATAAGGGACATGCTGCCTGCCGTGTGTTTCTTCTGTTATTTAGACAAAGATGCAGAATGTATATGACAGAGCATGGCACCTCAAGCAGCACAGAGTTGACATGTGTCGTATATTCTGAGGCCTGAACAACGTCACCATCTTAAGCATTGGCCTCTTATGTCCACTAATTCTATGGATAATTTTACCTGGTTCAAGAGACTTCATGCACAGAGAGGAAAAGCAGTCCCAAGTGTATTCTTTACACAATAGGTCAATGAATATTGAAATCTGTTGGTGGGCGGAGATACCATTTTTTTTCTTCCTCTATTCTCTCCCGTCCATCATTGTAACAAAGACTGAGCTGCTCCTGTCAATCTGTAGGAAAACTGTCTTCACTGCAGATTTGAATTTCCTAACTGAAGCAATAAACTATCCAAAGCCCCAGATATTATCAGGAAACAGAGGCGATGATCTCTCCCAAAATCACACCTCTATTTGCTTCCATCAATTCAGAGTTCCAAATCAAACAGTAATATACCAGAAATGATTCTGAATAAAACTGCTGGAAATACACAGCAGGTCAATTAGCATCTTCAAGTGAAAGATGGGTTAATGTTACCGATGGAATAGAGTGCTAACTGGAGTAAGAAAGGGGGGGGCGTGGGCGAAGGGGTCCACACTTGAAATGTTAACCTGTTTCTTTCTTTCAGATGCTCATTGACCTGCTGTCTATCTTTCACATTTTTCAGTTCTGAGTTCCAGCTCTCAGTTCTCTTAGATTTCAGTGATAAAGCAGATCTACCAGATCAGGGGGGGGGGGGGGGGGGGAGAAGAGAGAGAGAGAGAGAGAGAGAGATCTCATGTGGATACCAATTCTCATACACACTCATGACTTTAAGTCACCTCTATTCGTCACTGCATCCCATGTACAACCTGATGGCTTCTTGCTGACATTCCATTAAAATAAAACAAAAAATGTTGCATATTTGTGAACACTAATTTAAAACACTGGTGGCTAATATGGGCACAGTGTGTCTAATTATGTGTAGTTACTCCATCTACCCCAGATTTGAATTCTACATCTGGATCAAAGGAGGAAATAGATTGGTTGGAACTGCTATACTATAGCAGAACAGAGCATGTTAAGCGTGGACAGATGAGGTTCTGATGGCTCAGTTGTTAAAGCTGGTGTGTTACACATAGGCCACAAAGTACCTGTACCAGGTTTGACTCCTCACCTGCACCGAGTTAGTTGACCTCAGCCAGGGCATTACAAATGGCCTCCCACTCCTGATCACTACCCATTCACTCTTGCTGGAAAACATACTTCTGTGGTAACAATAGAAAGTGCTGGAAACGCTCAGCAGGTTAGGCAGCATTGAGGAGAGAGAAACAGAGTTAACGTTTCGGGTCAAACCCTTCATCAGAACTGAAAAAGGTTAGGGAAGAGAGATTTTTAAGCAGGGGCAGGGAGGAGGGGAGGAAAGAACAAAGGGAAGGTCTGTGATAGGGTGGAAGGCAGGAGAGATTAAAAGACAAAAGGGATGATGGTGCAAGGCAAAAGGAGATGGTAATGGGACAAGTTAAGAAACAAAAGATGGCTCTAGATGATGTGTGATTGATGATGGCAGCAACATTAACAGCTGCCATATGAGGAAATAAGAGGGGAAAAAAAATAAAGAAATACAGGGGCCAATTTATAGTCTGAAATTGTTGAACTCTATGTTAAGTCCAGAAGGCTGTAAAGTGCCTAATACAGGAAACTCTTTATTAACCGGCACCGACGGGACCGGCGTGGTGCCGGTTAATCAAAAAGTCCGGATAATGGAGAGTTATATCTCCCAACGTACGAGAGCCCCGTACACATTGACATGCGCCTGCATTCGGAGCTCCGTCTCCCCGGGGACCGCCAGCTGACCATCTGTCGTGTCCGCTGCCTACCCGGGCTGCACATTCCCCTCCCAATCTACACGCTCCGATACAAGGCAAACGCCCCGGGGTTTTTTTCAAAGTTAATTTTAAACAAGAGATGAAGGAAAACCCCGGTTACCTACTCAAGAATTTTGCCAGTTAAGAGAGATTTCCAGATATTTGGGTGCCGGTTAATAAAGAGTTTCCTGTAGAAAGATGAGGTGCTGTTCCTCGAGCTTCCGTTGAGCTTCGTTGGAACAATGTAAGAGGCCGAGGACAGAGCGGTCAGAGTGGGAGTGGAGGGGAGAATTCAAGTGACAGGCAACCGGAAGCTCGGGGTCACTTCTGTGGTGTTGGGAAGCACATGATCGGGATCGATTATAATGCCCCCCATCTCCTTCCCGTTATTTGGTGGCCTATATTATACACATCCAGAACCCGAAAACATTCCAATGCAGGAAAAATTGAATCGGCTCTAATCATTTTGAGCAAATCCTTGCTTCAGACAAGTATAGACGATTGTCTCCAAATATTTTTTGGATTAAGGCTTCAATGTCAAGAAGCTGCTTTATGATACCTCAAATCAACCTTTTCCTCCCTGCCCCTGCTTAAAAATCTCTCTTCCCTAACCTTTTTCAGTTCTAATGAAGGGTTTGACCCGAAACGTTAACTCTGTTTCTCTCTCCTCAATGCTGCCTGATCTGCTGAGCGTTTCCAGCACTGTGAATAAAATGTCAGCGCTCATTGTCCTCGCATGCACATGGAAGCATGCTACTAGGGCAAGCTATCATGGATTCATAGTCGAGCAAAACCTCAATGGGGCAGAAAATGGTCATCGATGTACCCGGAAGGAATACGCCAGCAAAAAGGACCAATTTTGGGGAGTAACACCCACCACACGACCTGCTTCACGGGAAAGAGAGAGAAGGGAGAGAGAGAGGGGGGGGGGGGGGAGAAAGAAAAGGGGAGAAAGAGAAAAGGGGAGAAAGAGAGAATTAGTGATATCATAATCTACATTTTTCTTCCAAATAAAAACAATTAAGTTGAATTTTGAAAGATGACAGAACGCTTCCAATTATCATGTGTTTTGTTGATGGTCAGAAAATGTAAATAGTCCAATGACTAACAGTTGCCATACACAAAGAGAGCGAGAGAGCGAGAATTCTCAACATAAAATTAAGAGTTGTGGCATTTAATCCCACAGCACCAGTAAAAATCTCACAATGACATTTAATAAAAATTGAATTAGTCTTTTTTAATTCACTGTAAATCTGATGTTATCCCCAACATGGCATAAAGTCCCTTTTGACTCACTGTGAGCAATACCACAGAAGATCTGCTCATCTAAAAAATATATTATGAGTTGGAGATGCAGCAACTGAAGTGATGTTTAAAGACCCTGCACGCTTTGCTAACTCGATATTGTACAATAGTCAACATTGAATATTTTCAGAACAGGGCCTAGTCTGCTGCTCAGTTTTGCTTAAATTGGAATACCGTCAAAAACAAAATTGGATGTTATGTAAATATTTATGATAGACATCAAACAGTGCCACTTATGAATGAAAAGTGATGCTAAATCTTAGAGAAATCAATACAAGAGAATAGGAAAAGTACACAAGAAATGAGGGAATGTTACACTGTCACAAGGACAGGGTTCCCTTGGCAACTGCAATGGCTTCAATTAATAAACGCAGTCTGATTCATTGAGTCAACAGAATAAGCAGTCTGGACTGCAATCTTTTTTAATTCAAATTCACACGAAATTAAAGGTTGATTTGGGGCATCATAAAGGAGCTTCTTGGCATTGAAGCCTTAATCCAAAAAATAATATTTGGAGACAATCGTCTATACTTGTCTGAAGCAAGGATTTGTTCAAAATGATTGGAGCGGATTCCATTTTTCCTGCACTGGAATGTTTTAGGGTTCTGGATGTGTATAATACAGGCCACCAAATAACGGGAAGGAAATAGAGGAGCAAATTTTCAGGAAAACTGCAGAAAGATGCACCAACTTTAGAGTAGTGATAATGGGGAACTTAAGTTTTCCCAATATAGACTGGGAAAATAATAGTGTAAAGGGCAAAGTGAGAGAGGAATTCCTGAAATGTGTACAAGTGAACTTCCTTGATCAGTATATTTCCAGCACAACAAGGAAGGAAGCAGTGCTGGATCTAGTTCTGGGGAATGAAGTGGGCCAAGTGGAGCATATTTCAGCGGGGGAGCATTTGGGAAACAGTGATCATAATATCATCAGGTTTAGAATAGTTATGGAAAAAGACAAGGAAAAATCAAATGTAAAAATACTCAACTGAAAGCGAGCTAATTTCAGTCAGTTGAAAAGGGATCTGGCCCAGGTGGACTGGAACCAAGATTGCCAGGTAAAGCAGTAAATGAACAATGGGAGGCCTTCAAAGAGCTAGTTCGGGTACAGACTTGACACATTCCCACGAGGGAATGGAAGAGCATCCAAACCTGGAGCCCCCTGGATGACTAAAGATATAGAGATTAAAATGAAACAGAAAAAGGAGGCTTATGATAAATGTCAGGTTTATAATTCAGTAGAGAACCAAGCTGAAAACAAAAAGTACAGAGGAGAACTGAAAAAGGAGGGGCAAAGCGAGTGTATGAGAATAGAACATAAGAACATAAGAAACAGGAGCAAGAGTAGGCCAATCGGCCCCTCGAGCATGCTCCGCCATTCAATAAGATCATGGCTGATCCAATCTTGGCCTCAACACCACTTTCCCGCTCTCTCCCCATACCCCTCGTCTCCCCTGTAGTTCAAATGTCTGTCAATCTCCGCCTTGAATATATTCAATGACTCCGCCTCCACAGCTCTCTGGGGTAGAGAATTCCAAAGATTCACGACCCTCAGAGAAGAAATTCCTCCTCATCTCCGTCTTAAACGGGCGACCCCTTATTCTGAATAGATTAGCGGGTAACATAAAAGGGAACTCAAAAGACTTTTATAAACATTTTAATAGTAAATGGGTAGTCAAAGGAAGGGTGGGGCCGATTAGGGAATAACAAGGAGATCTTCTTGTGTAGGCAGAGGGCATGGCTGAGGTACTAAATGAATACTTTGCATCTGTTTTCACGAAAGCGAATGCTGTCAATTTCGCAGTAAGGAAGGAAGTAGTAGAGAAATTAGATGACAGAGGGATAAATCCGGCAACGACAGGCCAGTCAGCCCAACTTCGGTAGTGTGGAAACTTTCAGAGACAATCATCCAGGACAAAATTAATTGGACTTGGAAAAATATGGATTAATAAATGAAAGCCAGCACGGTTTTTAACCAATTTGATTCAGTTCTTTGATGAAGTGACTTGTCAGTAAAATTGAAGCCCATGGGATTAAAGGGGCAGTGGCTATGTGGATACGAAATTGGCTAATGGACAGAAAACAGGGAGCAGTGGTGAATGGTTGTTTTTCAGACTGGAGGAAAATGTGCAGTGGTGTCCCACCAGGGGTCAGTGTTGGGACCACGGCTCTTTTTGATGTATATTGACGACCTGGATTTGGGTATACAGGGCATAATTTCTAAGATTGCAGATGATATGACATTCGGAAATGTAGTAAACAATGAGGAGGATAGTAATAGCCTGGTGAAATAGGAAGACGTATGGCAGATGAAATTTAACACAGAGAAGTGCTAAGTGGTTAATTTTGGTAGGAAGAATGAGGAGAGGCAATATAAACTAAATGGAACAATTTTAAAAGGGGGTGCAGGAACAGAGAGACCTTGGAGTGTACGTACACAAGTCTTTGAAGGTGGCAGAACAAAGTTGAGAAGGCTGTTAAAAGACGTGCGGGATCCCTTTGGCTTTATAAATAAAGACAGAGTACAAAAAGCAAGGGAGTTATGCCAAACATTGGTTAGGCCCCAGCTGGAGTATTGTGTCCAATTCTGGCACCACACTTCAGGAAAGATGTCAAGGCCTTAGAGAGGGTGCAGAGGAGATTGACTAGAATGGTACCAGGGATGAAAGACTTCAGTTTTGTGAAGAGACTAGAGAAACTGGGTCTGTTCTCCTTAGAGCAGGGAAGGTTATGGGGAGATTTGATAGAGGTCAAAATTATGAGGGCTTTTGATAAGGTAAATCAGGGAAAGCTATTTCCCACCGGTCTAGAGGGAATCAATTTAAGATCACCACTAAAAGAATAAAGGGAACGTGTGTGATTTTTTTTTAAACCACTGAAGGGTTTTAGGACATGGCATAATCTACCAGAAACAGTGGTGGAAGCAGAATTGTAACAGCTTTTAAAAAGGAAGAGGTTAAATATTTGAAATATATATATATATATATATATATATATATATATATATATATATATAAACAGCAAATGGGGAAAGAGCAGGGGAATGAAACTAAGTGGATAGCAGTTTCAGAGTGTTGGCCGAAGTGAAATGGGCCAAATGGCCTCCTTCTGTGCTAAAAAAATTCTTAGATTTCCTTTCCATGAGGAAGTGGTATTGTTCTGTTCAATGTCTTAATGGAACTGTTGGTCATAAATCTACACTCCTGCACTCCATGCTGCTGTACATGTGATGCAAAATATGGTGCACTGTAGAAGGAGAGTCTCACAAAATACTGGTTTGCGACTGCTGGATGTAGACAGAGCCTATTATTAGAAATGTAACCAATAGTCATAAAAAAGCTTATGAAATCACTCAAAAAACACTCCAAATCAGTAAGTAGTATCACATACACATGTAAAATTAAAATAAAACTGTACTGGATCAATCACTTACTCTACAGGAAACTTTAAAAGCACAGTGTAGGGACAAGTTATGTCAACATTTTTCTAAGACATCAACATTTTTCTACTCCTCCTTTGTGCTGTGTACCTGTGGAAAATATCTAGTATTGATCCTGAAAACTTCGAATCACAGTCACACAACTTTTTTTTCCCTTTCTTTAATTCCAAGTACCAGTTTCTTTGCTAAATAGTGTCAAATGAAACGGGAAACGTGAACTGCTCTCAGCAATGCCCAGCAACTCAGACGCTGAGGAGGGCAAAAGCAAACAAAATTGGCATCAACTCCAAGTTTCTTTTCAAGCTTACCGAGATTAACCTCCACAGTAAGAGGACAAGGCAGACAACGATTAACTGCAACAAAAATACTCTACTCCCTGAAGGGAATTAATAAAACTTCACCAAAATAAGGCATGACAGATATCAACTATTGTCTCCTTTCTTTTTTTCCCACCTTTATCTTAGATTTCTATCCCCTTCACTCCAAATTATATCTCTTTTATTCTCCTTGTCCTACTGAAGGATAAAATATGGCAGTCAGTCCAGCTCTGTTCCTGCTCACTGTCAATTCCATTATGCAGTGGGCACCCGAATGTGAAACAGGACAGGACTCCCTTCGAGCTTCTTCTCCCTAAATGCAATGCATTATATCCGATGGTTTAAGAAATGCCAAAAACTTTGCCCATAGAGAGTCGTTGAGCTCAAATAACAAATAAGGCTTAGACTGGGGCATGAATGGTGAGTCTGTCACTTTACCACAAGTAGTGTTGGCTTCCCTGCCTTACATTTAATCTTGGACAAGACGGTGCTCTGTCCAACTTGAGCAGGTGGTGAAAACTTGGTTGCAAATATTCTCTGACAAAAATAAACAGCCTCCATCTATTTACTACGTCAAATCTAATTGGATTATAGACAAAGACGAAGAGTGGTCCTAACTAGCTGAGGTCCATTATAAAACCTCTAACAGCCGTGTGGTTTTACTGCGCATAAGAAACTTACTCTCTGCTATCAAACTTGCTGCTGTTCAATCAAGGGAATCACAATACTTTTTATTAGATTATGTTTTTTAATTTTAATGTAACAGCTGTAACGATCTTGAAGCGATATTTAAGTGTACCAGGGTTTTCATCAATACTAAAAGCCTGATGTGTACCCAGTATTAGAACCCCATCATGATGAACATTGATAAAATGGTCTCTCTTTTTACATCAATCAGAATTCACGGTTGCTGACTGTAAAAAAAAATGTTTCACCTCCTGTGCAGCCATCCCTTACGTGAAAAGTACATCGGAAAAGGTTACTGAGGTTTAAACTTCAAACAAGTGAATAACTTGCACCTTTTAAATGGACCACAGCAGCTGTATACATTTTCACCAAACATTTCCAACTCCGGCTTGGAGGAAAGCCAACCATCTGCAAATGTTCAACAGTATATTGCAAATCTGTTAAGTGAATGAGATTTCCACAGTAAAATCAATATGAAATGCCAGGGACAACCTAATCCCATCAAAGCACAATTTCAAAATCAATTTTTCAAAATACAATTACAACTTTAATAACTGAAGTGGAACAACACTGACAAAATATTAGTGTTGCCAACTATTCAAGTTAATATAAAAATAAGCACTGAATTGACAATGAGGAAAGTGTGATTTACTGAAAAGAATTGACTACGTTGCATTTCAAGTTAAAGTATTTGTTTGCATTTTTCCCCACTTCTCAACCTATCAACCAACATTACTAAAACAGAGTATCTAATCATGTATCTCACTGCTGTTTGTGGGAGCTTGCTGCGCACAAATTTGCTGCCGCGTTTCCTACATTACAACAGTGACTACACTTCAAAAGTACTTCATTGGCTGTAAAGCGCTTTGGGACGTCCGGAGGTCAAGAAAAATGTATAAAAGCAAGCTCTTTCTTTTATCCTCGACCTTATCTTAGCTGGGCACTTATTCCACCATCTTTCATTAATGGCTGCCTTTGCGATTTACAGTGCTGCTTTGGATCAGAAAATATGTGCATGCATGGGGAGAAACATAGATGGGAGTAATAAGTTGTCCTCTTTCGAGACGGGTGGCTCGAATGCACCACACATCAGAAAGTCACAGCTCAATCCACACTGCTGAGCAGCAGTTGGTGCCACAAGTGGGCCCCAGTCTCTCTGGGCACAGGAGAGGATACAAAACAGCTGGAGCTTTTTACTATTGATTGCTAACTAGCGACCCACTGATGGAATGTGAGTGGGGGGGAGGCATCTGGCTTGGAGTCAGAATAGGAATCAGGCTTGGCTGTGATACACTCTGCAGTCAAATAGCTTGCCAACGCTAACTGGGCGCACATGTGACGAATGACCACTTGGGTGAGACACTGAGAACTGCTGGTGCCTTTGTAGCTGAACAAGAGTCAACATCTCGAGAAGATTTTTAAAAATTAATGAAAACACGAGTCTTTCAACACAACAGCCTGACTGGCAGCTTGCTCCCTCGGCGATCAACAAGTTTTACCATAAGGCTAAAAGAGTTTCAAATTTCCATTCGTGCGAGCGAAACTTACTGCAGGAAATCATAAACCGCTATAAAGTTCTACAGGTTTTTGAAAAGTGGCAATGTTGCTGAGTGCCATTATGCATATAAAATGCATTAATGTCAGAATTGTCACTCAGGAATACTGATGCCTGCATGCTTTTCATATGTAAATATATACAGTGCAGCAATATAAATGTCATTTCTGATGCACCTCAGGTGGTTAAAGAAATCAGTGCTATTTGGCAGTATCTACACCGACAAGCTGAAGCCCTCATCAATAAAACTGACAGGATCTTGACATATTGAAATGCTTTGCATTTCCCACCCGATCATTCTACCCAAGGAATAAGAGGGGACAAAGGCGAGGTGCCAAGGCTGGTGTTAGTGGGACCTGCACCTGGGCAAACCAAACAGGCTGGATGGTGCTTTCCTCTTCCTGCTTCTAATGTTCTTATTTGGACATGGATGGGTCAGAGAACAGAAAAAAGTGGTATAATCTGCTTCACAAGTTTATTTTATCAATTTCACATAGTGTTAGAATAATTATCGGGAATAGACGGCCTAACACAGATCACTACCTCCCTTAAGTTAAGTTGCAGTGACAGACACTGTCTATTACTGCACTGGCTGAGACTGCAAGTGGGTGGCAATGCAGAAACTGCAACCTATTCACATTCTCAATTGCTCCTCGACCAACGGCTGGAAGGGCTATTTGACTGAATCATAGAAATTCACGGCACAGGAGGCCGCCATTCGGCCCATCGTGTCTGTTGTAAAAGAGCTATCCAGCCTAATCCCACTTTCCAGCTCTTGGTTTGTAGCCCTGTGGGTTACGGCACTTCAAGTGCATATCCAAGTACTTTTTAAATGCGATGAGGGTTTCTGCCTCTACCACCCTTTCAGGCAGTGAGTTCCAGACCCCCACCACCCTCTGGGTGAAAAAAGTTCTCAACTCCCCTCTAATCCTTCTACCAATTACTTTAAATCTGGTTATTGGCCTCTCTGCTAAGGGAAATAGGTCCTTCCAATCCACTCTATCTAGGCCCCTCATGATTTTATACACCTCAATCAAGTCTCCCCTAAGCATCCTCTGTTGCAAAGAAAACAACCCCAGCCTATCCAATCTTTCCTCACAGCTAAAATTCTCCAGTCCAGGCAACATCCTCATAAATTTCCTCCTGAATGGTGAGGGACTAGGAACTGTGGAAGAGCAAAGGGATTTAGGTGTCCATATACACATATCACTAAAGGTTAGTGCACAGGTACAAAAAGAAATCAGAAAGGCTGATGGAATGTTGGCCTTTATCTCAAAAGGTGTTGGAATTCAAAAGTGAAGCTTCAGTTGTAGAGAGACTTGGTCAGACCCCATGTGGAGTATGCATTCAATTTTTTCGCACCAAATCTCATTAAGGAGACATTGGCCTTGGAGGGGTTACAGCACAGATTAATTAGAATGATACTAGGCTTAAAGTGCTAAATTATGAAGACAAGTTGCATAAATTTAGTTTGGTATTCCCTTGAGTTTAGAAGGGTAAGTGCTGATTTAATCAAAGTCCATAAAATGACAAAGGGATTCGATGGGGTCGATATACAGAAACGATTTCTTCTCATGGGGGGAATCCAGAACAATGGGGCATAATCTTCAAATTAAAGCCAGGTCATTTAGTAGTGAAGTCAGGAAGCACATTTTCACACACAGTGCAATTGAAATTTGGAAAAACTTACCTCCAAAATGCCATTGATGCTGGGTTAATTGACTTTTTCAAGACGGAGAGCAATAGATTTTTGTAGATAAGGGTATCATGAGATATGGAGCAAAGGTGGGAAAATAGAGTTGAGGTACAGATCAGCCATGAACTAACTGAATGGTGGAATAGGCTTGAGGGGCTGAAATGGTCTACTGCTGTTCCAATGTTCCTGGTGCTCCACTGTATTGTGCTACATTGCGGTAGCATGTGGATTCACACCTATAATTCTTGACACGTTTCTGGTTTCAGCTACACTTTGATAGGGATGTGTTGGATAGCAGCCTTATGTTTCCCCATTGGGGGAAGAAAGAAAATTACATTGAAGAAAAAAATCTCACTGAGGCCCATATGAGGGGTACAAAAAATTGTCCTCATTCGGATTTCAGTAAAATACAATGGGCCTGAATTTGCGGTCGGAGGCTTCCCGGGGGCGGATGCCCCCGACCGGCAAAATATCTACGAACCTACCTTCTGCCTCGGGATCCACGGATATTCGCGTTCCTGGGCCTCTGCACGCAGACATGCGTAGAGGCCCACGTATCCCGGGGCGCAGGCGGTTCACATATGAAAGAAGGCGAATCCCCATTCATGCTTACGGGGATTCCGTACATACGGAATCCGCATAAGCATGAATGGGGATCACATAAAAAACAGATTAACATAATTTAAAAAATTACATAGTTAAAATTAATTAAAATACAATATAATTAAACATTTAAAAGAAAAATTAAAGTTTTTGAAAAATAAATTTAATGTTTTAAAGAGGCTAAAAATAACCGTACCTTATTTTACAGGTGTTTTAATGTTTAAATGATTGGATAAAAAAATTATTTTTATATTCATTTAAATTTGTATGCTGGTAAAAGCAGGCCTTACTCCTGCTTTTAACATGTGTAAGAATTTCACGGGCATTCGCTAGGCAGAAGTTGGGCAAATAGCCCAACTCTCCACCCGCGGATGCCCTTTTCCCAGGGATGGCTACGATCTGTCAAGAAGATCTTGACAGATCACAAATTCCAGGTTTTTGCGCATGCAGAGTGCATGCCTAAACCTGGAACTTGCGAGGCCCTTACGCCGTGTACGCACCCGTAGGGGCTGCAAAATATGGGCCAATGGTGGGCCCACGAAATTTTCATGCAGCTGACCTGTAGGCATTTCAACATCCAACAGCAAAGGTAAAGATTCTGTCCTTGCAAACTATGGCTGTGTCTGCAAAGATCATATTATGTGAAACACTTCTTGTGCGATACTCTTTATTTATCACCTCAAATTGCTCTCATCAGTGATAGACTGAGGCAGTACTTACCAGGGTTTTACAGCTCAAAATTCTCTCTCTAACACAACCCAAGTTTGGAGGGGCAAAAACCAGAACTGCTCTGCTAGCTGCTGAAAAGCTTTCTGTGCAGTAAAAATTTCACTCACCCAGTTACATCTTACTGAGATTCTTGTGCTAACAGTGCAACTCATGTTTCTCACAATGAATTACAAACACCCAAGAAAATCTCCTTTTTAAGAATGAAATTTACAGGGTCCTTTTTGTCCATTTCACCTTCATGGGCTGCTTAGTTGCATAGCACCGAGCCTTCTTGGGCTAAATATAACATTTTATTCACATTAATTTCCAGATACCACACGTTGTAGAGCTTGGTGTTCTGATTTAGGATTTATCTATATAAATGCAAGTCCTTTCTTATCCCGCAATGAGGCAATAGTGCTAAGAACAGCTCTTTCCAAACTTACAGGCATATGCAATGCAAACAGGACATGTCAGTGAGTGATAAATATGAGAGCAAGTAGAATTGAGTTGCCTGCACTTTGTGGGCCAGATTGCCAGGAATTGAAAGTCAGAAATGGCCTTCACATAGTCCAAATTAGAACAGATGACAGCACTATTAGTGAAACAGGAACGAGGACAATGTAAAAATGGAAATCATGAGCTAAGCCACTGCATGGAATTCAGTTATATACAAAATGCATTCCACATCTCAAAACAATGGCTCAACTGCGACTGATTTTAAAAAAAAAATTGTTTTGTCTAGCATTATCAAGATAGCCTATGCATTTCTGCAGTTGGTGCTTGCATAGCCTACTGAGGAGTACTGGAGTGCCCCCGTACTTGTAATGGTTCTTGTGAGTAGATTTGAGAGTTCTGGATTTAATAATGTTTGAAGTTCTATCCCCTTTGTCAAACTGGTTGCACAAGTGCGGGAGGAGCGGAGTCTTCACAAACAGAAGTGTGAAATGCAGAATTTATTCCAGCAGCTGTTCAAGTTTCCAGATTTTTATGGAACGAAAGCTTATTCCATGCCAGACCAAGCATCCTCTAGTCCGAGAATATTGTCAGTTAAAGCTCTAGGACCATATAATTTTGCATTGGTAAAATCAGTAGCGATCACTAAAACAAGTAGAGTATTTTAGTACTTCTCTTTTTGCTTTTGTTCCGCTTCTCCTCCAGCAGATACTCTACCCCTACCCCAATCAACAGGAGAGGCTGTAGATCTACTTTGAGGCCTCTGCTGATGCTGCTCTGTAACTCTCTGCTCGGAAGCCCTATGTGTACAGGGTAGATTCGCTGGCCTTCAGCTTCTCTGCTCTCAACTCCATCCCTGCAGTGTGCAAGGTTTCTGCTATGTAACTCTCCATGACAACACAATTCAGATAGGAAACTCACTTGTGATGAACTGCACCAAGACACGAACACTAAATACGACTGAACGGTCTTCCGGTGTAGCCCATATATTAAATCACAATTGAAACCCATAGTTTTGCTAAATTACAACAAAAATCTATTCAATTAGATAGTAAACGGTTACTCTTCATTTCTGTGATTCACATACTCAACTTGTAAAACATAGTATTGCTGCATCACATCACTGAAGGATCATAACCATTTTAAAATGTAAATTTTAGCCATGTACACTGGTTATCCTTTGGGATCTCTGCTAACCAGATAAAGTGGAAACCCAAATTTGAAAAGGAGGGTGCTGCTGCAAACTCTTATGCCAGTAAACAATGGCCAAAACTATAGTAAGTGCTCCTTTTAACTCCCCTCCCGAACCCTTAAAATCTATGCTGCGTTAAAGAAATTACCGTTCAGTACATTCTCCAACACAACTTCACACGGCACAACAGGAAGTTTGCAGACAATCATTTTTTATGGTAGGCATAGAAACAAGTTCAGTTGGAAACTAACGTTGTTTAGCACACTGAAGCGGTAATTACTTCCTACAAATAATTCCCCATCAACAGAAGAAAAAAAACTTCGAGATACTGCATATCAATCCGCTACCTCAGACAAGACATTTCCAGTATTGCCACGACACAAATCAAGATGTATTATCCTTTCATTATTAAATTTTACCCTGCAATCCTTTTTTATGGGTGTCTTATTACAAACTGCGAGCCAAATTACAAGTAATTTATTCGGAAGCCACATACTTTGATTCCAAGAGGTTTGAAATCTGATCTCAATTACATCCAGTGTTGGAATTTCAAATACATGAAATCATGCGTTGCTGACTCCAATATAGTATGGTGCAGTAATCGCTATACGCCCTTTGAACACATTTCTCTGTGTAACAAATAAATTTATAATACCATTTCTCATTGCAGCAATAGAAATTACCCTAATGCTTCTTCTGTGCACAACAGGTAGCTTATGGTAAAGACTTATGGAAGACCAGCTGTTTAACTCGACAGGAATTATAATGCAGCACGCGATGAAATGCTCCTATTCTGCACACATTACTTTACCTAATGAACAAATTTATTAATGTAGTTTTCTGGAAACATGTCTGTGGCATTAAGTTATAATACAGCTAATAGGAGTTTTGGTGAGTAGCGAACACTATTTATTTGTGAAGCAGTAATTAATATGGAACGGCAACGAGCACAATTACATTTGTGCTGTTGGACTATATTGGAAATAAATCTACAATGGCAGAGTGTAGCTGTTCCATACAGATCAGTGGGTTAAGGTTCCAAGAGCAGCGGTAGGGATGCAAAAAATGGTCTCAGTGCCTTTTCCTGGCAGGGAGGTATTGGCCAGGGTTCCTACTCCTGATTGTTAACCAGTGATTCCTGCTGGGAAATGCTCATGGGTGGAGGACAGAATTGAGATCAGCTTTGATAAGCTACCATAATCAAATTGACTCAAGAATGGCTGATACCAAAAAATGCCCAGGGTGTGCGGAACTATTCACCAGCAACAGGCCAACTTCTACAGGGGAGGAGGAGCAAAGAACAAAAATTAGAAAAAAGGAAAGGGAATGAAAAAATCTTCAGTACAGCCCCATGTTTCCATCCCTGATCACAATCTATTGGTTTTCTCAGCTAAAAGGTTTTGAAACTGAATCTTTGAAGAATTCCTCAGTCAGTCAGTTGAAATTTTCCTGCCTTTTTCTTAATAAACAGTTGTCAACTCCCCAGTACCAATCTTAAAAAAGGTTATTAAGTACTGGCAGGGTAAATTATTCATGAAGAAGAATCATTTAATGGAGTTTTAAAAGGCTTCCCTGTTTAAAGATTATTGGAAGTTCAGAAACCACTTTTGTTGGTTGGCTTGTAGTGTGGGCTTTTATCACCGGCTACATTCTACTTCTAGTTCCTACACAACAACTTCATATTTCCTTCAATTCGCCAAGGCACTACCGTCATCAATCACTGAAAAACAAATCTGATTTAAAAATGCTTAGCTCGGAGAATTTTGGGGAACTGCAAGATACAGTATCGAAAAATGAACAAATCCTGTGGGTTGTTGGAGAAAGAGCTGCAAATGACTCATCACCTTTAAAAGAAAAAAGTAGCTTCATGAAGTTAAATGATCAAGAAATATATTGTCTTAATTTTCACATTTTGCATATCAGCTACTGAAATGTGTCCAAGTTTCATGTGTTTTGCAGATTGTGGGACAGTGTAGTCTTCCAAGTGCAACATCAACTTCAGAACAGGTTCCATAAAACTGGTCAGTTCACAATAATGGAAGACAACGGCCCTTTCTCTTGGCACGCTGCTACTGAAGTTTGAAGTATAAACAACTTAGTCACATCAGTTTACGAGAACTCCTTCAAAATATGGGAAAATATTTATAGTGACAGTGCTCATGTCTAAATGTGATTTGTCTGGAGAATGATACAATCCAATCTCTCATTGAATGTGACATGGAAGTCTCATTTGTACAGTTCAATATTTCAAGTTAAGCTTTTTTGGAGTCTTGGTAAACTCAAACTGAAACTATTAATAGCAAAGTGTGGAAATAATAATTTATCTTTAGTATTGTTTTGCACATAAATTATTTTACTCAACATAATGCTTGAACTGCCTTGCTTCCCTTGAAGACTCAATGGGAAGGATTACAAGTGTGATGGTGGTAGAGGGAAAGTATGACATCATCTTTAATCTTGTAGAGAATAGCAGCTTTAAGCTATAATGGTGCATTTTGTTGTACAAAATGGACCAAAGCCAGATCCTGTGTGAAAATGAAAAGACCACCTAGTATCAAAGTACTGGCATCTACACTATATATTTGGTTCAATGACAAATGTTCATGCATTATAATGATGTGGAACACAACAGACTCGCTGCAATGTTGGCAAGTTTTATGACGTCACATTTATTTACCTCTCCCAACCAGTTCAGTCCTTGGCCCCCAACATGAATTTCATTTCTGGAGTTTCAACAAAATGTTCTGCCTATCTTCAATCAAGTAATGTTAATTAATGCATTCTCAGTTAGCAACAGGCCTTGGACTTTAAGGTCAACTCTCAGTGAGAGCAGGCGTGAAGTGATACAACAGTATTCTCAAGCTACTATGCACTCTGAAAACTCTAAACATTTTAACATGACTGGAATTGATTATTGGTCAACTGTAGGCTACAAAAATCCCTCCATATTGATTGAATGATCCTCTTGCGAAGCTTTCATCCTTGCAATTCCAGGTTTTGTTTAATGAATGCTTCAAATCTTCGTATCGACAGCAGCTTAGATAACTACAATCAATCTTAAAAAGCTGCACAGTTGAAGACCTACAGTATGAAACATTTACTTAAAACAAAAATTAATATTTGAAGACTAATTTACATAGTGAAGTTTACATTGCTGGTGATAACTACATGGTAATGATCTCATTGAGGAATTCAGAATACCTCTCGGGCATCTTAACACCAAGTTGAGCCTTACAACCACTCCCATGTATTTGTTACATTTTATGATGTATCTTGTAGAATTTGTAGGTACAGTTTTACCCAGTATTAGTTCAATCTTTTTCTGTTTGTAGTAAGAGTTACAGTGGGTACCAACAGCCGCAGCATCTTAGAGCAGCCAATCCTCTCTGGATTACTGACAGACAGACGATGAAGTCTATATTGCCCATCATAGCAACTAATTCTTCAATATGATAGAATCAGAGAAGGAAGCCATTCGCCCCATTGTGCCGGCTCTTTGGCAGAGCTTATCCAATCAGCTCACCTGCTTTTTCCCCATAACTCTGTAAATCTTTTCCCTTCAAGTATTTATCCAATTCCCTTTTGAAAGTTACTATTGAATCTGCTTCCACTCCCCTTTCAGGCAGTGCATTCCAGATCATAACTCACTGTGTAAAAAAATGTTTCCTCATCTCCACTCTGGTTCTTTTACCAATCACCTTAAATCTGTGTCCTCTGGTTACTGACTCTCCTGCCACTGGAAACAGTTTCGCCTTATTTACTCTATCAAAACCCCTCACAATTTTGAACACCTCTATCAAATCTCCTCTTCACCTTCTCTGCTCTAAGGAGAGCAACCCCAGCTTTTCCAGTCTCTCCACATAACTATAGTCCCTCATCCCTGATACCATTCCAGCAAATCTCTTCTGCACCTTCTCCAAGGCCTTGATATCCTTCATAAAATGTGGTGCCCAAAATTAAACACAATACTCTAGTTGAGGCCGAACCAATGTTTTATTTAAGGTTTAGCATAACTTCCTTGCTTTTGTACTTTATTCTTTTATTAATAAAGCCAAGAACCTAATATGCCTGATGATCACCTGAAGTCAACTTCTGATTACTGGAGAAACTCAGTTTTCTTCCTTGCTCTCCAGAAGGTTTGTGACCTATGCTGTGGTATAGTTCCATAGATAGCACCTGTGGTATCTTGCAGAAGTGGCTATTCTTCATGTTTAAGGCCAGATGGTAAATGTCACCAGGGTATTTTCCCCATTGAGATATAACAGTTGAGCCCAATTTTGCCCTTATCAGATGTCCTCACGCACACAATTCCTTCAGGAGGCACTGGATATCAATCAGGAGCAGGAACCCTGGCTGATTTTTTCCTCTCGTCAGCCCAGGAACACTGAGGCTAATTTTAGCACCATGACTGAGATCGGCTAAATCAGCACAGATTCGGGATTAAACCTGGCACTTTCCTAGTTTGTATGGCTCAGTATCACACAAAGTGGTGCATTCATCCACTAAACCTTTGGGGCAAGCTATTTAGCAGAACAAAAGAATCCATTTTGATGAAGATGGTTCAAATGGCGCCAAGTTCAAATACAGCTTTGTTTGTTGAAACAAAAAAGTGAGAAATGTTTATGTTTCAACAACTGATGTTTGAAGCCACAGAAGGTCAATTGATTTAAAAAAAACTTAATTTGACATCAGTTGCATACTCTTGGGTGTCAATTAAGGCCAGTTCAGTCTAAGTTATAATAACAACTTGCATTTATATAGCACCTTTAATGTAGCAACCTTTAATGTCGTAAAATGTACCAAGGCGCTTCAAAGGAGTGTTACCATGCACAATACGATTGCATATTCTTTAACATCATTGTAATGTGTTCTTTGCCCACATTCATTACTGCTGCGTACTTTTATGTGGAAACCAGTTAGGAGTTTTCTTGGAGGCAAATCTGCCCTTTTTCTGAGTGGGAAAATGCACAACTAGCAGTCAAAACCCCCACTGTTTCTCAGAGACCATTAGGAAATGGTTATGCACTCACTCAAATGATGCTATACTAATGCGTTGTAACAACAGACGTTTCATACATTATGTACAGAATGTGTAATGTGCTTTAAATTTTGAAATAAGCAATTGCAGGGTCCCACACTGCGATTTTTAATATTTGTGTCATGGGGAATTTTAGTAAATGTTGTAGCTTGCGTGCACTGCTGTCAGGCATTAACTTTCCAATATGAAATCTCTCATAAATGTTGATGCTGTTCTCATATTCTTACTGCTCCAGGGTGTAGAGTGGTTGACTTTACATACCCAGTAATATATAGCAATAAGTACATGCTGTAGAGGCAAGTGAGGAACAGTGGAGGAAAACAATACTGTTTTGCTTATGTCTCAGGAAGCTTTTCCCGGATTCTGGGAAACCCAGCAGCTGAAGGGACGGAGGGGGTGGGGGGCTGCTTCGTGGAAAGGGTAAGTGCCTTTACAGCACTGCTCGTGGGCCAGGAGGAGCAGGAGTGCTTACCCCTGGCCCACCAAGCTTATCTTCTTTCCTACCCACCATCGGACCCGGGATCAGCAACCTCCCCCCTAAGATCCAGACGCTCCTCTCCCCCCAACACTACCACTAACCCAGCTGCAGGCTCCCCACCTGCTCCTGGCCTGCTGCCTCCTCTGCAGCATTCCCCACCCCCCCCAAATCAGGCTGGCTTCCGGACGGGGAACCTTCTGGGGAAAAAAACTCACTCACAATGTGACGTTAAAACTGCACAGCATGCGCCCGACCAAAATTCCACCCCCCCTCCGCCCGCCAGCTCTCAAAACCCTCCCCAGTAAATATCAGGGCCATAGTCTCTCGAGTTTCTTTTAAAGCATTACCAAAATTTCATCTTTGTAATTGTTCAAACTTAACAAACTTAGTCTTCAATTGAGAATACGCGCGATTGTTTTTAAGCAAGCTATTTTTTTTGCCAGATATTTACCTCAGAACAGAATTTTTTTATTTGTTTTAAATCAGCAAATTTTTATGATAAATATCCAGCTGAAAAGAAAATTAGCAAACTGCAAAAGGCAGCAAATGGAAACACAAACCATGAATGCACTGAAGTACACTTGTAATCTTCGAGAGAAAAAGAAACAAAATAAAAACAATATTCTGGGAAGGCCCAGCAAGACGCTCAACATCTGTGAAGAAAAATGATTGGTTCCTTTATTGGGTGTAGACCCTTAGACAGAACTGGGGTGTTAAACCCAAGGCAAAACATACAAAACCTTCCTTGCTTAATTACAAATAGCAACTGAGCGAGAAGGATACGAGCATGAAATGAGGAATGAGGGGAAGTGAGTACCAGGTTGAAATGGGGGTCCAACCCCCAAGATTCCACCGTATCATTTTCTCCATGACTTTTCCTTACTCTAGGATGTCTCAAGCCTGTCACTATTATTCGAAATGAAACAACGGTACTTAATTGCTGCCACAACAATTGATGGGGGACGGGTTAGAAATGGTTCTCGCGTTTTATTTACACGTATTTTAGCGATATTTAAAAAACAAATGTATCGTATCCTTAAGGGTGTAGTTAGTAAGTTGTACTAAAATAATGAAGGAATCAATTATAGCCAGTCCCACATTCTACGAGGCCAGATCCAACAAAGGTTCTGAAACCAAAATGTTACAGGTACTCTGTATTTCCAGCATTTTCTATTTTATTTCAGTTTCAAAGAAATGCATTTTTCTTTTTTATACTAGCAGTGCACATTATTGACTGTGTGAAGTACTGGGTGGGTACGAGTGCCTGCCTGCTGGTTACCGTGTTATGTAATGGATGGTATAAGTGCACACTTACAACATTGTCAGCCTGTAATCTGCAAGGTAGCAAAAATCCTCCATTAACTGAAACTGAAATGATTTTAAAGATGGTATTTATCATGGTACAATTGAAATATTTGCGATTCTATCAACAATGGCAACATAACAAAACGTTCTTGAATAAAAGCATTGAGTGAACACCTAAGATGAACACCTAAGATGAAATTAAGAGGTTTTGATTATAGCTGTTCTGCTGTTTCCTGTCCAGAGGTGACAACCGGTAACTGCTCATTATATTTAGCACCACATACACAACACAACCAACAGTTAGCATGCTCAGAGGATTTTAATTGGAGCAAATGCACCACCCAGTGTCACACTGAACCATACAGACCAAGAAGGTCTCAGGCACTTGCCCTTTAATTTTTTTTAAAAATATAGGTGCATGCCCCCTTTAAGGGGCTGTGCAGCCCCTTCAAAATACCACACATGCGCGATTTTTCCTATTTAAAAGCCGGTGAGCCGGCTGCGCAGGAGCTGCAGAATGCTGCGCAGCTTAAAGGGAACATGGCTCTCAGGACTGATCGCAGGTCTGTACTGAACTTGTTGATCTCAGCTGGAGCCGCAGGGGTGTGTGCTACAATTAAGCCAATAACATCCCTGAAACGGGTGGGCTGGGGGAGGGAGCAAGGGAACCCCAGTAATCACAGTATAGAACATATACCAATATTTAAAGCTGATGTCCTGCTTATAGAATATTCCAGAAAAGTGAATTAAACAGAGCAACAATTACACCAATTCTCCTGAAGTTCTGAGGTTGTTGATAAAGGAAAATGAAGTCCGCTCAACTTTGGGAATGGGTCATCCCTACTTTTACTGTAGAAATTGTATGTGGGGATTTATTGAAGAAACAGCAAATGTTAAAATGCTGGTGGACATGTTTAATATTGGGCATCAGGCTGCCTGTCACTGACAAAGAACTGGCAAACCAGTTGCTGATTGTTTCAGACAAAGGCAATTTCATCTTGACAAGCTTCCAGAAACGGGTAAAAATTCTGTCCAAGATGTGAAGCCGTCTTGTTTAAGAATGAATGAAAGGAGTCAGAAAATGTAGGTGCTCTGTTGTCATGGCCACCACATCACTGGTAGAGATCAGTACAAACAAATGGTGCTTTTTAATGGGTTGATTATAAACAAAATAAAAATCAAGGCTAGCGATGACTCAGATTTCAAATGGCTTAATACTGCCAGGACATAGTCATGGCGTAGACTTCAACAAGGTGACCAAAAATCCCTAGGCTTGAATAATGAACATGATTTAAAATATGAAGTCAAAGAATGATTTCAGATACTAGAACCTTACTGTACACCTAGACAAACAGAACAACAGAAATGTTTCCAATGCAAATCTACTCCCTCCCATCTGTTCCTTTTCTGCACTTGAGACGAGGATGAACTTCAATCTCCAGTTGCAGGTACAAACCCTGCACTCTGTAAATGGTCTTGGTTCTGGGATAGGTTTACCACCTTGTTTATACAAGGTTATCTGGTCATCTATCTCACTGTTGTTTGCGGGAGCTTGCTGTGCGCAATTTGGCTGCCGCGTTTCCTACATTACAACAGTGTTTCAACACTTCAAAAATATTTCAGTGGCTGTGAAGTGTTTGGAGACGTCCGGAGGTCATGAAAGGCGCTACATAAATGCAAGTTCTTTCTTCTTTTTTGACTCTGGTGTCAAGTCGGGTGTTAAAACCTGCTACCGTAATGAGCAGACTTTACTACTTGTGACTGTTCAACACCGAGTGCCAGGCAGCAGCTAAGTAACCTGGTTACCTCCAGAAAGTGCCAATTGCTTCGGGCAGAAGAGTGCCTGGAGAAGGTTAGTGGGGCCCTCAATGGAGAAAATTACATCAAAAGGTGGATGAGCTGATCCTCGACTTAGCCAAAGGCATCCACAACCTGCAAAGCGTGACAGTTGCTGTACAGAACAAGTCAATGAAAGAGCGACCATGGACAGTCGCAAACACGTGTGGGGTACAGTCACAGGAGCTCAGACCATAATTGACCGATGATGATTTGGTGCTGGAATCTGGGTTGTGGTTTTCACAAGCAACATTTTCTGTCCTCTTTACAATGTACGCTGGTTTCAGACAGGTGGGAAAGAAAAAATATAGCCATACCATCAGTTTGACTGGATATATTTTTGTGCTATAAACCCAGAAGTGCTTTGAAATAATGTTCGTAAAAATAATGGCTACATTCGTAGCCGTATCTGTTTTGGCTCCTGTGTCTCTCTGTTATGGCTGCTACATCTATTCTGCTGCACAGTAAAACCTCCACTGCCCAAAATGCTATTTGTTTATACATTTAACTGAACATATTTTACATTTTTTTTTAAATCTCAGAGCCAGGGGTACAAATAGGGCATCATCGATCACTTGCATGCCCAGATTTGGACACAGAGTTCAGGCACTGGGTCCTTGTATATACCAAAAAGTTAATTTTACAGAGAAAAGATAAAAGTGTGAATGATGGAAATATGAAACAAACTCAAAAAATGTTAGCAATGCACAGCAAGTCCATCAACAACGTTCTGGGTGTGTCTCTCCGCCCAGCCTGATGGAGGAACGATTCAGAGCATCAATCCAGTTCTGATGAAGGGTTTCATCCAAAAAGTTAAGGTTCTCTTTCAAATGTTTTCCACCCACAGTTACGTTTACATTGTTCCAATGCAGGAGGGTGTTCATCACCTGCATCCTCAAAATAAATGACGTATCCAGGGATAACACATGAAGGATATTACTTGGGGAAGAACATTTTTAAGTTCAAATCTTACTCAAGCGTAAGCGAATAAGTAACTGCTCTACACTGTGAATAACAATGAGCTTGAAATAATTATATGGGACACGAGCACAGACACATAAATATCTTCCTATGAAATTGCTTACTCCGCTAATTTAATGGAGGCGTTTACTTGTTTATTTTATATGGTTATCACCTCTGTTAAAATAGTGTAGGGAGGAACTTCAACATGTTAAGCATTCACATGGCTGTGTCCCACGGGGTAATTTCAAAACTAACAAGAACGGAACAGTGAGACGGTGCTACATTATCTAAATTCCCGCAAGAACAACTTGTTTGAAATCAGAAGCATGCATGTGTGGAAGTGCTTTCTACTGAGTATGCACGAAGAAAAAATGTGAGCTGTGACCGTATATACTTCAACTATCTTAATACAGACTGGGATCGTAATAGTGTTAAGGGTCGAGAAGGGGAAAAATTTCTGAAGTGTGTTCAGGAGAACTTTCTTGATCAGTATGTTTCCGGCCCTACGAGGGAAGAGGCATTGCTGTATCTGGTTCTGGGAAATGAGGCAGGTCAAGTGGAGCAAGTGTCAGTAGGTGAACATTTAGGGAACAGTGATCATAATATCATAAGGTTTAGATTAGCTATAGAAAAGGACAGGGAGCAATCTAGAGTAAAAATGTTTAACTAGGGGAAGACCAATTTCAGTGGGATGAGAATGGATTTGGCCCGGGTAAACTGGAATTAAAGATTGGCAGGCAAAACTGTAGTGGAACAATGGGCTGCCGTTAGAGAGGAAATAGTTTGGGTACATTCGAGGTACATTCCCACGAGGGAGGGCAACGAAAATCAGAGCTTCCTGGATGACGAAAGAGATAGAGAATATGATGAAGCAGAAAAAGAGCACGTATGACGGATGTCAGGTTGCAAATACATCTGAGAATCAGGCTATATATAGAAAGGTCAGAGGAGAAGTGAAAAAGAAAATAAGAGGGACAAAGAGAGGATATGAGAATAGAATGGCAGCCAACATAAAAGGTAATCCAAAAGTCTTCTATAGGCATATAAATAGTAAAAGGGCAGCAAGAGGAGGGGTGGGGCCGATTAGGGACCAAAAAGACCTATGCATGGAGGCAGAGAGTATGGCTGAGGTACTAAATGAGTACTTTGCATCTGTTTTCACCAAGGAAGAGGATGCTGCCACAGACATGGTGAAGGAGGAGGTAGTAGAGACACTTGATAGAATCAAAATTGATTTTAAAAAAAGGTATTAGAAAGGCTGTCTGTACTTAAAGTAGATAAATCACCAGGAGCGGACGGGATGCATCCTAGGATGCTGAGGGAATTGAGGGAGGAAATCGCGGAGGTACTGGCCATAATATTCCAATCCTCCTTAGATACGGGGGTGGTGCCAGAGGACTGGAGAATTGCAAATGTTACACCATTGTTCAAAAAAGGGTGTAAAGATAAACCCAGCAACTACAGTTTTACCTCGGTAGTAGGGAAGCTTTTAGAAACAGTAATCAGGGACAAAATCAACAGTCACTTGGATAGGGGTGGATTAATTAAGGAAAGGCAGCACAGATTTGTTAAAGGCAAATTGTCTTTAACCAACTTGATCGAGTTTTTTGATGAGGTGACAGAGAGGGTTGATGAGGGTAATGCGGTTGACGTAGTGTACATGGATTTCCAAAAGGCGTTCGACAAAGTGCCACATAATAGGCTTGCCAGCAAAATTGAAGCCCATGGAATAAAAGGGACAGTGGCAGCCTGGATACGAAATTGGCTAAGTGACAGGAAACAGAGAGTAGTGGTGAATGGTTGTTTATCGGACTGGAGGAAGGTATACAGTGATCAGTTCTAGGACCACTGCTTTGCTTGAGATATATTAATGACGTGGACGTGGGTGTACAGGGCACAATTTCAAAATTTGCAGATGACATAAAACTTGGAAGTATAATGAACAGTGAGGAGGAGAGTGATAGACTTCAGGAAGAGGGAGTGCAATGAAGGTTTACCAGACTGGTTCCTGGGATAGGGGGATTATCCAATGAGAAGAGATTGAGTAGACTAGGCCTATATTCTCTGGAGTTTAGAAGAATGAGAGTTGATCTCATCGAAACATATAAAATTCTCACAGGGCTTGACAGGGTAGATGTAGGGAGGATGTTTCCCGTGGCTGGGGAGTCTCGAACCAGGGGTCACAGTCTCAGAATAAGGGGTCGGCCATTTAGGACTGAGATGAGGAGAAATATCTTCACTCAGAGGGTGGTGAATCTTTGGAATTCTCTACCCCAGAGAGCTGTGGAGGCTCAGTCGTTGAGTATATTCAAGATAGAGATCGATAGATAGATATTTTCATATTAAAGGGAATCAAGGGATAGGGGGATAGTGCAGGAAAGTGGAGATGAGGTAGAAAATCTTATTGAATGGCAGAGCAGGCTCGAAGGGCCAAATGGCCCACTCCTGCTCCTATTTCTTATGTCCTTATGAAGACACAGACAGGCTGGTGAAATGGGCAGACACGTGGCAGATGAAATTTAACGCAGAAAAGTGTGAAGTGATGCATTCTGGTAGAAAGAATGAGGAGAGGACATATAAACTAAATGGTACATTCCTAGAGAGGGTGCACGAACAGAGAGACCTGGAATTATGTGTGCATAAATCGTTGAAGGTGGCAGGGCAGGTTGAGAAAGCAGTTAAAAAGGTTTACGGGATCCTGGGCTTCATAAATAGAGGTATAGAGAACAAAAGTGTGGAAATTATGATGAAACTGTATAAAACTGGTTTGGCCCCAACTGGAGTCCAATTATGGACACCACACTTTAGGAAGGATGTGAAGGCCTTACAGAGGGTGCAGAAAAGATTTACGAGAATGATTCCAGGAATGAGGGACTTCAGTTACGTTGATAGACTGAAGAAGCTGGGGTTGTTCTCCTTGGAGCAGAGAAGATTGAGAGGAGATTTGATAGAGGTGTTCAAAATCATGAGGGGTCTGGACAGGGTAGATAGAGATAAATTTTTCTCATTGGCAGAAGGGTCAAGAACATGAGAACACAGATTTAAGGTGATTGGCAAAAGAACCAAAGGCGACGTAAGAAAAAACTTTTTTACGCAGTGAGTGGTTAAGATCTGGAATACACTGCCTGAAAGGGTGGAGGAGGCAGACTCAATTTCATCTTTCAAAAGGGAGTTGGATAAGTATCTGCAGGAAAAGAAATTGCAGGGCTACAGGGAAAGGGCAGGGGAGTGGGACTAGCTGAGAGTCGGCATGGGCTCGACGGGCCGAATGGCCTTCTTCCGTGCTGTAACCATTCTATGATTCTATATGGAAGTAGAAGGCGGAGAGGACAACCTGACCCTAGCCCTCGACTGAGGTCTCTCTTCAGCCCACTACTTCGCGGTGCAGTGAATACTCTCCCTATATCAAAGCATCCTCCACCACCTCCTGGGTAGGACAGTGAAGTTAACAGTTTAGGAAGAACCTAGATTTTTAACTCGCTCAGTTTTCAATGTGTTGAATGCGCAACAAGGTAATTGGGAACAGGAGAGTCAAATTAACACATGATCACCAATTTTATTGTCCTATACGCATTGAAATCAATACTTACTGCACCATCCCCATCTCCAATTTATCCATGCAGATCCTCAAATTTGTGGAACTCTTCAGCTCTCTTAATCGCCTACAAATCGGCAGTCAATTAAAACCCATGCTTGGTGTCAACCAGTATTAGCTGCTTGATTTACCTTGTCTTCTCTTCTGCACAATGGGCCTTGATCCTTCACCTAGTTTTCTCAGTTTAAAATATAACCCAAGACCAAGCTTCTGTTTCTGTTGAAACTCCACCTGCTCCTACAGATGCACCGGCATCAGTTTCAGAAGTCACCTGTCATTGTTACAGTTTTCTCCAACTACACACTATTATTATTTTACCGAAGAGAGAAAAAAAGAGCAAACTGCGTATAAATGGACACAGGCACATGAATATCTTTGTATGAAATTCCTTCCACTGCTAATTTAATGGAGGCACAAAGAATGGTCCTCAGGATGTGACGAGAGATGAACCAAGTCCTTCTGATCAGTTTAGTTTTCGTCACTGAGGTACATGTTAATCAAGTCGTTTTGAAAAGAGAGACACCGAGTATAACTGTTGCCAGTTAATAGAGAAGTAGTTAATGTAAGGTTTTTACTTGAGCAATGTGTATCATTTAAATTGAAATAGCTGATGGATTAATAGGAACTTCAAATGGAGTCTTTGCTTTATTGGGACAATTTACAGCCAGCACTTCAAAGATCACGGTCATGGCTTTATACTTGGTGCTGATTGCTGTTAATAACTGGTAAATCTGGTGGCGATTTGCACTTAATGTGAAGTGAGTGGCAAACATACCATCAAATTAAAATTGTGCGCCCTCATTATACCCAGGAGAAAGCCCTTGAATTCCTTGTTATATGCTGGTAGTTCTTCACGCTTTGCAGCAATTAGGGATTTGTGTTTTTCTCTATTCCCCCCACCGCCTCCCAAAAAAAACCTGCCATGTACTGTTTCACTGGATTATGTTGAAGGAAAGAGATCAATAGCTGTAGTTTTGTCTGTTGGGCCACTACATTGGCAATTGCAGGCTTGTAGAAGGGTACTTTATGAAGAAACAGGGCAAGGCGGTAATGGGATTGCAGAGAGGTAGGAAAGATTATTTAGTTTTTAAATTAGTTTCTAAAAAATTATGTACCAGAAATTCAGATAGCCCAAGTCACGCCTTAACACAAGTTGTTGAAACCTGCAAACTGGTGGGTGTGACTTTAAAGGGGCTTTTACACTGCCCGTTTCCTACTGTTCCTGTCTAAGGAGAATGAGCTCCACGCGCCGTTATGCCTCTTTTACTTTTCAGTCAGGTGCCGGTTGCGCTGATTCTGCTGTGCAATGCGGAGATCCACTTGCGACACAACAACAACAACTTGTATTTATATAGCGCCTTTAACGTAGTAAAACGTCCCAAGGTGCTTTACAGGAGTATTAAAAGACAAAAAATTTGACACCAAGCCACATAAGGAGAAATTAAGGCAGTTAACGAAAAGCTTGGTCAAAGAGGTAGGTTTTAAGGAGCGTCTTAAAGGAGGGAAGAGAGGTAGCGAGGCGGAGAGGTTTAGGCAGGGAATTCCAGAGCTTAGGGCCAAGGCAACAGAAGACATGGCCACCAAAGGTTGAGCAATTATAATCAGGGATGCACAAGAGGGCAGAATTAGAACACACAGGGCAAACACAAGAGGATTGGCTCTCTGGGTTTGCTTTACTGAAACAGGCTCCCTCAATCCGACTGTACATGATTCTGTGGGTTCATAATGTTGCTGGATCCTCAAACATTAGGCAATTCTACTGGTCACTTCCATTCCACGAATAGAATCATACAGCACAGAATGAGCCCATTCAGCTCATTGTTCCTGTGCTGGCTCTTTGGAAAAGCTATCCAATTGGTCCCATCCTCTGCTGTAGAATGATAGAATCCTCCAGCACTTTCCGACATAACTTCCCTATCATCCATATTTCCCAGGAACACAATACTGTAACACAAGAGACATCTAATGTCTAAGGTTGCCACTCCTCTTTGGCACAGGAGGAGTTAATTTGAGCGTAGCTGCTGGGCTCTGTGTTCTTGGTAACTGGCCTACTGGGTTCTGCTGTCCAACGGTCAGAGGACTCCCAGGTCCAAAGAGCTCCTGGTTATGCACAAAAAACTTATCTTGTGGTTCCTCTTTGGCTTTGCTCGGGCACAAGACAGGAAAATCAGACCCCCAAATATTTTCAAAAATAAATGTCCACTTTTTAAATAAAACATTTCTGTGTGGGTGTATTAGTTGCTGAGACGATTAAAGTTTTGAGTGAATTTTCATTAGTAAAGCAAATCTCAGAACTGAAGCCCTGATCCTAACCTACACCTTGTTTGAGTTTTTGACTCATCAACTTTTATTGGATCCTGTGGAAAGGGTGAAACAAAATCCTGGATTTTAAAAAAAGCCCGAAAAGAGAACAAAGGAAGGGAAAGAATGGAAAACAACAAAAGCTAAGATGAGGACACTGAAGAAACCAAAAATGAAGATAAAACAATCAACAGAGAAAGTTAGTTTGGATTGTCTATCTCGAGGACTTGCTGGAAACTCAGGCTTGCCATCAATGCAGTTTCTGAATTCTGGTTTAAGTGGCATGTCAGAATATGTCTAAAATATCCAAATCTGTGTTTAAAATTGAAGTTTTCTTCCATTTTCTTTGTGTTGTATGGTAGAGTAACGCTCATTAAGGCTTTCAATTAATTTTGATCAGTCAGAAAGAAAACATCAGAACTCAAGCCATCATCCGACCTCCAGTTTGGGACTTCAGAAAAGCCAGCAATGATAAAACTCTTGGTTCCTGAATGAATACTCTGCTGTGCTCCCACTTAGTACACAAGTTCCATTGCTTGCTACATTCTACAAGTTCCATCACTTGTTACATACTCAAAACTCCTGTAAAAATGTATTATTCAGCCTTTTCCAAGCATCTGGGAGCAAAGTAGGAAGGAAAATAAATACAAGGGACCTGAGGTTTTATAAATAGGGGCATAGAGTACAAAAACAGAGAGGGAGGCTAAACTTATACAAATCATTGATCAGGCTGCAATTAGAATATTGTGCCCAGCTTTGGGCATCCTACTTTGGGAGGGATTGGAGAGATTACAAAAGAAATTTACTAAAATGACACTATGATTCAGAGGCTTTAGTTATGAGGATTGATTAAGAAAACTAAGGTTCCTTTCACCAGAACAGAGAACATTAGAAGAAGTGTGCAAAATTATGAAGCATTTTGATAAGGTAAATTGGTAAAAACCATGTCCAGTGGTGGGTGAATCAGTAACTAGATATCATAAATTTAGGACCGTCACCAGAGCAACAAAGGGAGAGGTTAGCATTTTTTTTTATGCAGAGGGTTCTTAGGACATGAAATTACCAATCAGAAACAGTGCTGTAAACAGAATCCTTAATAGCTTTTAAAAGGGAAGTGAATAAGTATATGAAAAAGAGAAATCTAAAAAGGTTTTTTAGAAAGGACCGGGGAATGGGATTAATTGTGTTGCTCTTCAAAAAGCCGGCAGAGGTAAATGGGCTGAATAGCCTCCTGCTGTGTTGTAAAATTCTACGATTCTGTGAAGGCGGACATGTATTTAGTGGTGAATGAGTTAAGTATTTGGTCAGCTATCATTTTTTTGTTCAGTAGGTTTAGCTGCTGTATGTGTAATGCGCACAGAATTTTTATCACAACATAATCAATAGTTTCCCCAGATATTCATGTGTGACTGACAGTTACCAAATAACCCTACAGTCCCCTACCGCAGACTTTATAACCACTAAAGGGGCCTAATATTTTTTGTATAAAGATTTCTGTCAACCCAAACATGTTTAATCCAACATGTGAATTGGCATGGTGTCATTTACAGGGACAGGATTTGACAGCTCTTCATTCAGCTGGGCTGTGTTGTGTTGCTTAATCAAGTATGAGCTCTGAAGGCCCAACAGTAATGAGAGAAAGAAAAAGAGTGCTCTGACTTGAATTTCAAAGGAGCATGTTATTCAAAATTTGTTCTTTCTAATGGCTGTGGGGCACCAATAGGTCTGGTCTGCTTTAATGCCTTGGGTCCCTCAAGTAAAACCAATGACATATGTACAAGCAAACTGATGAATCCTGGTATTGCTCGTGCATGACAGCGGATGATGGATATTAAAAAAAAACGTTTGAAGTTATATGGGGTAGCACATCCATGCACTGCTGCTTCCATTTTATAAAAATTCAAGCAATGCAGGAGCACATTGAAAAAATGGGGAATGAAGGAAGTTCATGTAGTGAATTTGGTAAAGTTAATGTGTCTCACAGTGGCTGACAACCTCTCATTTGCTTCTACCTCATTCAGCCCCTCAGAACAGGCTTGAGGGGCTAAATGGCCTACTCTTGTTCCTATGTTCCCGCAGAAGACTCATGGCGCACGATTGATAATATGAACTTGGATCACACAATGAGGTTCAAACTTCTAATATGGCAATTATGAACATTAGAATTTTGAGGAGGAGGAAAAGGCTATGTATGAGCTCTAAAAAAAAAGGACCTGCTTTGATTGGTCAATTTCACCTCCCCACCATATCTCCAAAATCACACTCAGACAGCTCCTAGCCTCGAGTTACTCGCCACCTGCCTACCCTCTTGCTGGGGGGATGCTACAATTATCAGGGCGAACCATTTGCAAAATGTTTGCACCCAGTTGAGCAGGCAGGCTGGCTACTGTGGATCCTATCATTATTGGGAGGCCATTCAATGCAGAGTGCTCACAATATGGTCTGTGAGGAAGGATTAATGGTGTGATGTCGTCACTGAGTTAGAGTGATGATTACCAGGAAATATAGTCAGTGTGTATTTTTTTCCCCCCATTATTGACAGTCCTCAGAAGTGCTCCGAGTGATCATGTCTTCGAACATTTCTGTGTACTGAAGGGCGGAGTCTTGCAGTTGCATGTGCTCCTTTGGGGCAGTTGACCTCGCCTCTTTAACCAGTGACGGACGCTTGGACTTAACATTACTCCTTTAAAAAGGAAATTGCCCAATAAAATTAAAACAAAGCTTGACAATTTCACAAAGTTCTACCCGTGGGGTGACAGCGATTTGGTGATCTCGCACCCATAAAATCAACAAGGCTGCTCTCATCATCCAGGCAATTGTGTCTTCAGCATACAGCTGTGGGTTGAAACTGAATATGGCTAAATAGAATCAAGAGCCAGTACCAACTGAAATAATGGATTTCTGGATTTGCAGGCCTATGAATAATAGGTTAACGAGCACTTTCTTCTTTATTTATTTGTATGAAGACATACAACTGGAGATTAAGTCGAACGATTTAATCCAGCACAATACAAGTTTAATGCACCAGCTTCAATTTTCCTCTTCATTGAGGCAGCTACAAATATAAAGTTTGCATGAAAAATAAAAAAAATTACAGTGTGCGCTCGAATGACTATAGCTGGTTAAGGCAGTGAATAACTGTGCCAGAGAGATTTCATCTTTAGTCTGTTACGAATTAGCTCATTTTAAATTGGGCACTGGATGGGCGCTGTTGTGAGCCTCAATGTCCACGGGTTAGAGATGGGGTGGGGGGGGGGAAATCAGCCCGAGTTCCTGCTCTTCAACTCTATCCTACGATCCCTCCTGGAAGTGCGTTTGTACAGAGCTAATGCTCAGCTCAGATGCCTGCCACAGTCGAACAGCTTGCTAACAGTTGCTCTCTACCGTAACCTATCAAGAATGGCCATTCGAGACAAAGGCTGATTGGAACCTAGGGAAATGTTCCCAAGATGTAGCCAAGCGCTTCAGGAGAGCAGGGGAGAAAATTGCCAATAAAAGGGCAAAGAAGAAACAAACTTACTGATGCGGCTTAACATTAAATGCAATCAAAGAAGAACATTCTCAGGATCTTCATCACAATACTGATAATTAGTTCCTCGTTGCACAAAACCATGCAGAGAAGCATAATAACCCTCAGGCTACACTTTCTGAAACAATAGTGTGCCTGACCTTGTGTGCTTGCCCAATTTCAAAATT
The DNA here is from genome assembly GCA_030390025.1 of Squalus acanthias. Lineage (NCBI taxonomy): Eukaryota > Metazoa > Chordata > Chondrichthyes > Squaliformes > Squalidae > Squalus > Squalus acanthias. The sequence continues at coordinate 128,766,726 of CM059434.1, forward strand.
ACCTAAAATGACTAAATTTTCTATTAAAATGATGAATGGGCCAAATGAGGTTTGTAATAAATAGGTTGTAAACACGTCTTCTCCCTTGGGAAGCACGTTTCTTTTTTTCCCCGTCTCATCATGTTATTCTGCCCTGTGGCACTGTAATGAAGCCATATTTAAAACCATTTAGTTAGAAGTGCTTGAAAGGTTGCATAATCACAATGCTCAATGATGAGATTTGACAAATCTAGCACATAAGCAGTGGCTCGCAAACATGAAAAGCATTTTAGCCCAGGGTTTTTCCCCAGAGTTCGACTTCATTCATCCGCACATTGTATTAATGTGCATTAAGTGCCCTTCTTAGTGTTCATTCTAGAGGAATTCACCTCTCCTTCAAAAACAACAAGGGCATCATATTGGTCAATCACACATTGAGAGACCTTTTTATGAACCTCCAATCGCACCAGTAGCTTGCTCAACCTGTGTCAATAGTTATGAGTTCAATTGTAAACAGGAACTGGAAAGCTTCTATGCAAAAAGATATATGATGTTGCAGCTGTATAGCGAGTGCTGCTGAAAGGCTTTGTGATTGTTGTGTTTAACCTTATTCATAATTGAGTGATGATATAAATCATCTAAACTATAACATAGAATTTATAGTTTACCCGATAGCCCAGTAGGCAAGGGCACTGCCGAATATGTAACCGAGACATGCAGATTCCATTCCCAGTTTGCTCTCAAATAGCTGATCTCAACTAGGGCAGTTGTAGCTACAATTAGGGAAGGGTAAAAAAAACAGCCCTGCTTTACACTCCCAATCGCTGTGCAGTGACACTTGCTGGTTACCTGGTCATCTAACTCATTGGGCACACCAAGGTCTCTCAAACAGCAAGTTGGCTGCCGCATTTCCCAACACTACAACGGTGGTTTACATTTAAGAAGTACTACATTTGAGAGTGAAACACTTTAGGACGTGCTGAGGACGTGAAAGGTGCTATATAAATCCAAGATCTTTCTTTTTAATGGTCACTCGAGCAAGGTACTCTGCAGCCACGGGACCATGACCAAACATTACTCAGTGCTTTCGGTTGGGCAAGGGGAAAAGAGGAAGACTATTTAATGTATGATTTCTAACATTAAGATCTTGTTGTTGCTGCACAAGGTGGAATAACAACCCCTCCGTAATGATCTGCAGTCCTCATGAATTTGAAATACCACGTGCTGCACCCGCCTTTGTCTTTCAGCTGGTCACTCTAAGCATATTAACACTACCGCTAATAAAAGATTACAGATCTGGTTAAAAAAAAAAGCTTTATTTTTAAAGACATTCTCCAATGCACCAAATGTTTCTGCTCTGAAGATCATTTGAATTTAAAGGTGAACAGATACTGCAATTTAAAAAAAATAAAAATCTCTATACACCTTCAGTTTACTATGTTGAAACTGTAAGATGCTGGAAACTGTTCCTTTCAAGTAAATGTTTTCTTTTCAAGGATAATCAACAATGTGGAACAGCATAAATTTTTAAGTACTGAGAGGTCATAAAACTTAGTTATAACTCAATCTGTCTTGAGAATTTGATCTGCCACGTGGTAGACTGCACTACTGCGCAACAATCTACTTTACTCACATAAACTTCTGGATTCCATTTACATTTTTTGCCTTCATCGGTTTTTCTACTTGCATACAATCAAAATTACTGTGTGTAGCTGATAAGCATATATTTTTAATTTCCTCCACAAGAGTTCAGAACTGAGTAACTTCTGTGTTATTAAACAGATGTTACAGGCTTCCTATTGGTGACAGGTTGAATTGCAGAGAATACCCACTTGAATGAGGAAGATTAACTAAAATGCAAGGGATAAAAAAGTCTTATCAATCTGAACGTTGGGGGGCAGGCTGGAATCTTACACGAACATCTGACACTTTCTGGGCAATGACAGGTAATGTAGCATTTGGTATAAATCACAAGCAAAACAGAGATTTGACTTTTAAGAGAAACATATATCGAATGGAGACTCCCTTGTGTCTATGCATGCATGCATGAGGATGCACACTGACTGCTGTAGTGTGCAATCCCGATGTGAAGTAATAGGTATCTGTCCACAAACATGGCTTGCAGCCAGAACAAACTAGAAAAATCAAATTGATGGCAACACAAGCAGAAGAGTCAAGACCATACAATGGGCATCTTGTATCACGTTGAACGTACTGATACCATAGCTAGATGCGCTTGTATCTGTCTCAAACCGCTATTACTATTTTCTTTTTAAAAGGAACTTCAACGTCTTAGATGAATTTTATCATCACCTAAAAGTCATAAGCATGTTTGTAAAAAAAAAAGTCGCTTACTGGAAACTGGGTGGTGCAGTGGGCTTGGCACTGGTCTCTAACCATGGATTGAAAGCCTCCTCTGTCCATAAGCTGTAATGGTCCTGTGTGATCCAGGGTCAGCCCACAACTCTCCCTAAATTCAGCCCCAATTGGCAACTCAATCAGAGACCCCCTTGGATACATTGCGTGGGAAATGCAAAAATGTCACACTGGTGTGATGAAAAGAGTACAGAACCCTTTACTGTACATCCAACTGCAATATAACTGACCTTGGGGTGCTTGACACTGACACTAGGTACTCAAAATGGGAAAGTGTTGCGTTTCCCCAGTACTAAGAACTCTCACACAAAAAATTAAGATCCTTGGGATGTTTTACAGATGTTCAAAAGTGAAAGAATATACATGAGAATGAACCTTTTGCTGAACTTACAGGGATCTGGGGGCAGAAACACAGAATTTTCAATACACTTGGTTGCTAAATTGCAGTTTTGGGTTTTCAGACTAAATCGTGCTGTACTCCGGCAGATTAAGAATTATATTGCTAACTGTGACTTGGGGGGAAACAGGATTTGAAATGCACACCTCTGACTGCAGTTATATTACCATTTTTGTGTTACTCTGAAATGGAAACTACTTTGCAAGAATGCAAAAAGCGACAATTTATCTAAGTTAAACATACTCAAAGCAGTAAACATGATTTTGCTCACCATAGTTTTCAAACCGCTACTATTAAATCTTGATAAATGTGTTAATTAGATTGGATCAAGACTTCCACAAACTGATAATAAAATCAGCTGATTTGCACCACAACTTGGTTATCACCTGTTCAGCGATTCTAAACAGAAAATACTCAGCAAAAGTGAGATGAATGTCTTGTGGTGAAATTTAGCAGTGGACTGACCAGCTTAGAGAGTGCTGATCATTTTTTTTTTAAAGGAAGCAAAGTAGTGCCTGAATAGATCAATGGGTAATTTCAGCACGTGGCACATTACTGGGCTATGCAGACCAGAAGCAGTTGACTACACTGACGCATTAAGAACTGCCATCTGGGTGAAGTACCCAAGGGCTAACTGCCACCTGTGGAACTGCACCCCAGGAACAGTCTATGCTTCAGAAAGGGAGCGGAGTGGGGGAGAATGTGTCAGCAATGCTGCACAGCAAATGTGAATGTGGTGTGTTGTATAGGACTTTGACACTGGTGTCAGGCATCTGTTTATCTGTGGTCAGCGGTACAAAAACTATTGATGTCCTATTGTCTGGTCTCCATACTCTCCTTATACAGAAGCTTCAAACTATATTGAAAAATATGACTTAAGAACCACCATTGTTTTTGGCATACTGTTATTACACAACAAACAAACAACATTTCCAACTACAGTTCGGTTAGGCAGATATGCTTCAATTTTGCACCCCAGCCAGATTAATTCTCTTCATTGAGGGGTGTAAATGATAGAAATTTGAAACCTATTATCCCATCAATTTATACTCGAGTTCAGATAGCAATTGCAGCAACATTAATAAAAAAAATATTTACGAGTTTATATATTAAATCAGAATCATATGGAATTGTCAACACAGAAACAAATGCCACACAGGGAAGAAAATTACTTTATATTAAATCGCCAAACCAAAGAACAGATCGATTGAAGTTAACTATAACCGCACTTCAGCACTGGTTATGCATTTTTTCTATGTTGCCACGGCAATTAATGGTACCCTTCTGTTTACACATTATTGTCTCCTTTTGCACAGACCTACGATGAAGATATATTTAATGCAACATTGAGAATGACAGATGAAATTGTGCACAGGCATGGAGTTCTGCATTTCATTGAACAGTGCCCACTTGTTTTTGACTGCCCTTGCAGCTACCTAAGGTCGTGGTATATTATTGACCGCAGGCAGCTTATTGCCTGATGTTAGCATATGCCTTTCCAACACTTTATCTGCAACTCCATTCATATTCGTAAGATTGCTTGAATTTTCATTGAATCTTACCGCACAGAAGGAAGCCATTCGGCCTGTCATGTCTGTGCTGCCTCTTTGAAAGAACTATCCAATTAATCTCACTCCCCTACTTTTTCCCCATAGCCCTGTAAATTTTTCCTTTTCTAGTATATATCCAATTCCCTTTTGAAAGTTACTATTGATTCTGCTTGCACCACCCTTTCAGGCAGTACATCCCAGATCTCAACAATTCGCTGCGTAAAAGAAATTCTCATCTCCCTTCTGGTTCTTTTGCCAATTATCTTAAATCAGTGTCCTCTGATTACCAATCCACCTACCAGTAGAAACAGTTTCTTCTCATTTACTCTGTCAAAATCCTTCGTAATTTTGAACACCTCGATTAAATCTCCCCTGCTGCAAGGAGAACAAACCCAGCTTCTCTAGTCTATCCACATAACTGAAGTCCCTCTTCCCATGTATCATTCCAGCATCATTTTCTCCCCCCACCCCAATTATTTCCCCATCTCTACTGAAGGCCAATGTTCCCTCTAATTATTTTTGGGCCGCGCAGCCCCTTTAATGGGCGTTCTTTCCATTTAAAAGCTGGTGAGCCGGCTGCACGGACCTGCAGAGCGCTGGGAGGCCGCGCAGCTTAAAGGGAACATTACTGCAGGCACAAGGTTTCCGCTGAACTTCCCCCTAAATTATGGTGGTGGAGTGGGAGAAGCATGAGGAATTTCAGCCCCAATGTTTCCCCCGCCTCTCTATTACTAGTCAATACGCTTGATACAGCAACAACAACAACAACAACATGTTTAAAACACTTCACTGGCAGAATGCATATGAAGCTATAATTCAGTCTCATTATGAGATGACTGTACTTCATTCTTGACACCTTACATTCAATTTGTTTTTAAAAGAAGTCAGCTTGAAACTTCAGCAACTCAATAAAGCTATTTTCCAACTTGTAATGGCTTAATGACAGCTCATTTCAACAAATCACTGGAGCAGCTCGTCCACCTGAAAATGCAGGATCATTACACTGAGATGGTATTAGATGGTATTCTGCACATTCCTGAACTATGGATTTTTGCTTGGTGCTCACTTTACTCATCATTTATTAGGACTCAAGTGATATAATGTCAATACGCTGTTGCTTGTGACATGGCTCTACACTGCTGCCAAATTGCTCATATTTACTTGCAAAAGTTCAACCTGGCTTGCAAAAAAAAAAAGATTTGCATCTGGCAGTGAAAATTTAAGGATTTTTTTCTTGCTTTCCTCTTTACCATATGACTTTTCCAATTCTATTCAGCAACTACAGGGGTATCTCACATATGAAATTAGGCAATGATACTTAAAATTATTTTTGAAATAGAACAATACTGACATGGAATTCAACAACAACATTGTCTTTTAAAAAAGAATTAATCAGAGAAATTAAATCTGTGATAGATACATTTTAATTTGGATATAAATAAGTTTGACAACAAGCTAACTAAGGCATGAGAGAACTGGAATTGGTTAGCCGCTGGTCTCCTTTTCACATAACCTAATCGATTATTCAAATGTGAATGCCCTCAGTTGGTAACACAGGCTTGGCATCATTTCACTACTGCTCTCTGATTTACTTGGCCTTCTGTCCTACTCTTTTAAAGCCTGCCAGTATTTTGAACTGTGAGGGCTTGGCCCTTCAAATGAATTTCTTGAGGAGAAGAGCTGGAGAATTGTACCGAAGAACAGCACATTCATACTGGAATGTGTGTATTTTTAAGGGGGGAGGGGGGGGGGTGGAGAGAGAAAGAGACAGAGAAGGGCGGGTGGCAGCAGCTACCAATTACTTCAGGATTGAATTTCTATGAAGAGAACCATCTGCAGATCAGAGTGGCAAAGTCAACAGCCTCACCTGCTTGAACCCGACACAAGAGAAAAGCCTGAAGATGGAAAATTATTTGTCACCCCCATTTTATAAATACCAAATATCAGAAGTCACTTAATATTGAAATCAGAAGAGGATGCACATATTTCAAAAAATAAAAATTCACAACACTGTATCCGTCACATACAGCTTTCGAAAAATTCTTGAAGCATACAAATAGCTAGACAATTTGAAAGATAAAAGAAATCAACTCTTTGCTGAAAGATAATTATGGATTATCCCTACTGGTTACTCTTGTGCCTGGGGCAGTTGTGGGGTGCGAGAAGATGGGCAAGAGGCAAAATATTTCATTACGTGGTTTAAAATAACAACTGGTTTGTTAAACTGAGTACAGTAAATCTAATAATGAACCAGTGACTGTGGAAAGGTGACAAGTCCAAAAAATCCATGCACATTCTCTGATGTTCACTGAGCTTTCACAACCCATTTTTAAAAAAACTTTGAAAGACAATTGTGCGGAAGTGATGTTTGCAGATTCTATAATGACTTTTGCCAATGATTAGCTCTACTGCTTTAATGTCAAATCAGACACAATGAATGATTCCGTCTGGCTGGATATAAACCATGTAGGGATGAAAAAGGACGACTATAAAACAAGGGAAGGGGTAGCACAGTAACTAGATAACGTGCAGTATGTAACTTCTTCAATTCACTTTCATTACCATCTCACTGGTCAATAAGTTATTCACAAATGCTTAAAGAAAATCTCTCCCCTTCCCATCCCTTCTGAAGACAGTGACTCATGCTGGAATGTAGTTCCATGCATGCCAGCAGTTATCTAGCAGCTTTCCTCAATAGTAAATTTTGGGCATCTGGGCTGTAAGCGTTGACAGGCTATTCAGCTGTGTGAGTCATCATAGCCAAGGCTCATTCTCTTCTCACCTGATGTCCACACACACACAATTTCTATCAACAGTCACGGTACAGCAACACATAATGTTAGCAGCCTATTAACGATGGAGGCATCACAGCTGAAACTGATCTTGAGCTTTACGCATGTCCGGCATGTGTACACCTTCCAGCAGGGATCACTGGACTATAATCAGGAACAGGAAGTCAAAAGTATTTCTCCCCTCGTTAACTTAGGGACACTAATGTAAATTGTAATGCTCCCACAGCTAAGATCAGTTAACTCACTACAGACAGAGGAACCAAACTTTAGTCCTGTTTGTCACTCAGTTTGCAAAAAAGCAGCTTGCAGGCATGGATTCATATCTTGTTTCTCCTGGCAGATTTTCTTCTCCGTAATCCAGGGGCGCTAAGGGTTCGTGCTGCCACCCAGCTGAGATCAGCTAACAATGCAAAAAGGAAGTCAAACCTGAACCTTCTGGTCTTTGTGGCTCAGCTAGAGATTATTTTTACAAAAACTGAACCATTGAGGGGGCTCACAAATACACATTTCTTAGAAGGGAAAGGTACTCCAAAAGTAAAATGTCTGAATTTGGGTCTTCAATTCAGTTTGGATCTCACTAAGCTTTTACAAATTCAATTTTGGAGAATGACTAAGTTTGGGAATGGCTGATACACATTTCAAACAATTACACTTAAATTCAGTAAATAAAAAGGGGTTTTCATTACTTTCAATCTCATCGCAGATGGCAAGAATCTTACAAGGACAAAAAGTCTTACAACTTTAAACACCGATATCCTTAATACTGTTTCTACTACCCACCAAACATACTGATAGAGTTTTTCCAAACTGCAGGCAAGCTATTTGTCAGGATAGGAATTTGGAAGGTATGCATGCAGCATGTTAGCCAACAAAGATCCAGCAGCAATCAATATCAAACTATAGCCAATGCTGGCAACCACAATAAAAGGTTGAATTATTGATCATTTTACCTGTCACTGGACTAATGGTGATTTTCTGGGGAGGCAGTGAAATGGGCTTTTTACATGGGTGGCTCCCATTATCTGATGTTGTACATTTTTGAAACAGCTTAATAATATTAGACTACGAGCACTGACTGAGTGATTTTCTTCTTATCAGAGTTTGCAATTCTAGAACCAGAAGATAGATCAGTAAGCAAAGGTCATCAGTCTACTTACAGTGTGCTTGGATTTCACTCGTTCCTCTTCAGTCATCGCTCTCTCCCGCAACACAGCTTTTACAACACTATCGCTTGCGGCATCTCGTTCACGTTCAAGAATCTTGCTAATCTCATCATGAACGTATCGGTTATCGTGTTCAAGCCTGTATTTCAAAACAAGGAGGGGGGGAAAAAAAATACATGATCACTTAAAACTGCATAAATATCAAGGGCCATTATGAGTCTTATTTTAGTCGCAGCACTTTCAAAACCAATGGCAGACCTGTAACCAGGAGAAATGTTTGCAACCATCTTCAGCCAAAGGTACCAAGCGGACAATCCCACTTGGCCTCTTCCCGAGGCCAGCACCATCATAGATTCCAGCGTCCAGCTAATTAGGCTCATGCCATGTGACATGAAGTAAACGGCTAAGTGCACTGGACACAGCGAAGGCTACAGGCCCTGACAACATCCCGGCTGTAGTGCCAAAAACCTACGCAACAGTACTAGCTGCTCACCAAGTAAACCTATTCTCGTGCAGCTATGACATAGCTATAAAGGCCCACTACCAACACCGTCTCATGGCAATTAGGGATGAACAATAAATGCGGCCTTGCCAGCGTTACCTAGATCCCGGGAACAAATGAAAAAAATTTTTTATCCCAACATTACGCAGCAGAAAATGCTCTCTCCAGATACAACACGAGCCCAAAAGTTCTTGTTTATTGCACTGCTGGTTGTGTTCCTAGTTCAAGTGCACATAGTGTTATTATTTCATATATCCACTATTACACTTCACTGAAAACCTGGTGACAATTCTGAAACTGGAGCATCTGCACTGCAATAGTTAATTTATTTTCTTGCTTTGAACAAACAAAGGAATCGAAACTGTTCCGCTAAATCCGAGAACAAAAATCGTTTGCATCTCAGTGGAACATTTGCTTAAAAGGAAACAGTTGCCTGTTCCACTCCCCAGAGATTAAATACAGTAATTTAAAAAAATATTTAAATTGCCCTCAATGCTCTCGGGCAAGAGATAATAGTGTCGGAGAAGTGGTCTGAGAAAAAAATTCAGACAGGGCTCCAACTCGTGATCTCTTATCTTGTGATCCATGTGTGAATGGACACAGATGATGACCAGATCAGGTTCTCCTGTGACTGGAACAGCTGACCATCATCAGTGTTGGATTTTCACTTGACAAAATAGGTTTGCTGTTTGATGGAACTTTTCATTAGATTTAGGGCCAGTGGAATTTGTCTTTGCACACATATTATTCCTGTCTGCTTAGCTCAGTTGGTCGCAATCTTGCCCGAGTCAGAAGGTTGAGGGGTCAAAGCCCATCTCAGCGCTTGAGCATCTGAAATAGGCTGACATCTTTTGGATGTGACATTAAACTAAGGTCCCATCTGCCGATTCAGGTGGACACTGAAGATCTCATAGCACTATGTGGAGAGAAGCAGGGTGTCCTCGCCAACGTTCCTCTTTCTGCTAACATCATAAAAAGATAGATTAACTGCACATTCATTTCATTTGTAGTTAGTGGGAATTTGCTGCCCCCAAATTGGCTGCCACATAACAATAGCAACTGCACTTCAAAAAGTAAGTCAAAGTTACAAAGCACTTTGGGACACCCTGATGGTGTGATAAGGTGCTAGATAGATGCAAGCATTTCCTTGCATGCTCCTTTCTGTACATGAAACCAGTCTATAGGGAGTCTAATAAAACTGGTTCACCACTGCTAAAGAGTGCACCACAAGATAATCATAATGTTTGGAATTTTTAATCTATGCTGTTTTTAGGGCTGGTTGAAGTGACATAGGAATATTTCAATGATGGAAAGTAGCAAGAATAGGAACTATTGCCATTGAATTCAAAATGTTTGAAAGGGGTGAAATTAGATAAACTGAAGCAGAGGAATGAAAAACAAATAGTGAAACAGAGCAACTGTCGAATGATTTTCCAAGCTCACTCATAGCTCCATGGTGAAATGTGTCATGTGATGTGTTACTGATCCATTCAGACCAGTAGGCCCTGAGTTGGCAAATTTTGACCAGTGTCAGGATGTCCTTCACAAAGAGCTAACAACATAGGATAGTGCAGGCAAAAACACTGGCATCATTTAAGAAACAGCTTGGTTCTGGAATGGACCATACGTCTTTTTGGCATGGATGAGCTTGAATGGGCAGAATGGCCTTCCTCATCCATAACTATTTTGAGGTCCCTTCTCTGACTGCTGTCAAGCAAATCCATGTTAGAAAGACAAGTGTGGACATTGAATGAGGACAGTATGAAGCTCGTCTGTGATAGCTTCCTGAGTGGAATAGTGCCCTGTCCAATGTTCTTCCCTCAGCGATTATCACTAAAAGAGATGAATTGATCATTCATTTCATTGTAATTTGTGGGATCTTGCTTTGTGCAACAAAAAAAAATGCTGCATCGTTTACATGTAACAGTGACTGCACCTCAAAAGTACTTTGTGCAACGTGCTTTGAATACTTTCGTAGCGACATGATAATAACATGCAAGTCTTTCCAGTCAAACTCCTGACACAGTCCAAGACTCAAACATGAAGTGGACTCGCGAGCAAAGTTCTGAAGGCCCGCCAACTCCTGTGGAATTGTACCCCGGCATGAACTACCACCTTCAGAACAGAAGGTAAGAAGGGGGGAAAAAAATTATTTTGGTCTTAAAGGAACAGAATATGTTCATCTGCCCAAAAGAACAATTCTGTCAAATAATGTTTTTTTGCCACAATCTGGTGGAACTGAAAGCACTTCGACATTTGCCGATTGTTTAGTTTAGATTGCGGAGAGTGATTTCCATGCACTAACCCTTGTTTAAATTGCCAAAACTGGCTAATTTATCTTGACATCAGAATTGTAAGCCTACAAAAAATGTGGGATATGGGAGATAGTTTTAATCATTTAAATACAAGGAGCTGGCACACAGATATTGTCCTGCTGCAATCTGAGATAAACAACTAACAAATTCCAAAATACGTAGAATAAGTCTAATTGCAAAACTGTGGCTCGAAGGGCCAAATTATATACATGGCGATTAGGCAATACTATAAATGACTCATTACCTTATTGTACTAACACATGCAAGTACTTAAAGAAAAATATTTGGACTCCAAACACCTAATACATGAAAAAGAGTGCAACCCAAAGTCATCATGAGATAGTCAGTCACTTTTTAAAAGAAGCATGATGAACTCAGGATGATCCTGTTTATAGTAATTTATGGACTTAAAGGGAGAGGCCATAGTACAACTCCACCCAAGCAGTCCTCACACTGGCCCCCTATTAGAAAAGTACTATCATGACACCAAGACTCCCCTCTTACTTGTACAATACACTGTGCAGCATATATCAGAATCCTACTGTTGTGACTGAAAAGTAGGTGTCCTCTGATTTACTGTGAACAGAACCACAGCAGATCTGCTCGTCTGACATATAAAGCTGTGCTTCCTTTGGAAGAGTTGGACAGAAGGAATCAGGTAGAACTATGAGATAATCAAATCTGCTTGATGGACCAACAAATCTCACTGAAATCAGAGGTTTAACTGCCTGATACGATTTTTTTTTAAACATTGGAAGGTGTATACTCTACGTTTCATGGACTGATGCGCCAATGTCCTTTGCCACTGTCTGATCCAGCAGCAAGTGTCGATGTTGTCTGGTGATAAAAAGCTCAAAATAATGCTTCCAAAACCATTCTTATTTGTTCGCAGGCAAGGAGGAGAACACCTACATTGAAACTGCTCTTTCATAGTATGTATGAAATAATCAAACTCAATTTGCGTTAGAATCTGGGAAGTGGAGAAGTGCTCTGAGTACTAAAAAATTTTTGTAAGTGCATCAAGTTTTCCTTCAAATAAAAGGTGACGGTTGGTTTAATTTGCCTATCCATGAGTCAACCAAACCTACAGACCATATCAGAGCGTTGCTGAATGAATCAAATATAAACTGCTAAATTAAATGCTTTTGAGTAGATTTCCATAAAGCTATCCTATTGCCATGTAATAAGTTAAAAGATTCAGGTACACAAAGTCTCCTGGTTTGCAGACCGTTCCTCACCACCTCAACAAAAACATCGAATACAGGTTGAGCGTCCCGAATCCGGCAACCTCGGGACCGAGGCCGAGCCGGTTTTCGTGTTTTTCCGGACTTCGGAACGTGTTTCTGATGTCCAAAGTCCGGAAATATCGCAACCTGGGCTCGGGCGTTTCCGGACTTCGGACATCAGAAACACGTTCCGAGTCCGGAAATGCCTGGGCCGCTCAGCGTAGCGCTGACGCGTTTCTCCGCCTCATCCCTTCTGTTAAAGGGGAGGGACGCGGCGAGCTCTGCAGAGCATCCGATGGCCCACACGAGGCCACCAGGGCGGCGTGGTGCCGTGGCCGCAGACTGGCGGAAACACTTAGTGGCGCTGTGCAGATTAAGGAGGATAAAATACAACACTAAAGTTTTATTGCATCACTCGCATTTTTCATAGGATTTTTCAAAAAAAAACAAAAAAGTTAATGACTTTTTGAAGTACAGGTTGAGCGTCCAAAATCCGGAGTTCCGGATTCCGGAACATTTTACGGATTCCAGACAACCCTGCCACCAATCGTCCCGGAGTCCGGATCATTCCGGATCTCTGGATTTTGGACGCTCAACCTGTATTTCACTTATTTTTTTAAATACATAATTTACAAACTCTAATCACCTAACCAGAGATAAAGTTAATCATGGGTTCAGTACTTCAAGACAATGCAGAATATATATTCTGACGAAGACTCTGAAATGTGAGCTCTTTTTTTCTTTTTAGATGTTGACAGACATGCTGCGTATTTCTAACATTTGCTGCATTATTTGGGATCTCCACCATTCACTGCTATTTTCACCTTATCTGTAAACACTGATCAGCCTCAAGTGCATCAGAAGGGAATATTCACATAAAGGAACTATTTTGCCGCCCACAATACTGACCCCATTAGGAAACTTGTAGCACTGTATCACTAACTAGGTTATAAATCTTTATTGGCCGGGCGGTCTTTTATTGAGATCGGAAGGTACCAATCTGGCAATACGCAACGCAGCCATGTACTGGATAGTGAACAGCTGCAGCGGTTTCAGAAATATTTATCTATACCACTGTAAGATGAATATGCTATAATGATAAAACAGATGGGTTTAAATATTAAAATAATAATAAGATATTAAGCTATAATTTACTGTTACTAGTTCAATGATTATCTCCTCTCAATAACCATCACTGCTTTGCCCTGTGCAGCAGCTGTGGCGTTTAACTCATTCATCATACAATGCCATCCAGCGATTCAAAGAGGTTTCTAAAGGAAATTGATGACGACAACTCCCTCACCCTACAGCATTCACTCTTAAGACATTTTTACATTGAAGGAGTCTCACTGATGAGACACCTAGGCCCTGCAAATCTTCGAAGATACGATCCCAGCAATTACACTGGCAACGTGCCCACCAGTGACCTGCCAGAACTCACCCTATTTAAAGATAAAAGTGAGAAGTCGCACAACACCAGGTTATAGTCCAACAGTTTTATTTGAAATCACAAGCTTTCGGAGCGCTGCTCCTTCGTCAGGTGAAGTCAGGAGCAGCGCACCGAAAGCTTGTGATTTCAAATAAAACTGTTGGACTATAACCTGGTGTTGTGCGACTTCTCACTTTTGTCCACCCCAGTCCAACACCGGCATCTCCGCATCATATTTAAAGATAGACAGGGAGCACCTGAATCACTCGGGGTAGATTTCCACCTGCTCTGGCATGCTGAAATACGTGGCCTTGCTGCTCAAGCTGTGACGGGTGTTGCTCTGATCCCGTTGCCACAGCCCCCACTCTGCTCCACCAGAAAAATTCAGTCCCCAGAGGACCCCTTTGTAAGAGTACCACCTGACACGAACAGGCTTCTCTGGCCTGGAGCCAAGGTGGTTCCCCACATCTGCTGAGGGAAATGCCAGTGCGCCTCTTGTCACTGGGTGCATCAATCTCCAAAGATGCCCTACATTCTGCAAGGGTCGGGTCACGTGGATTCCCAAAGTGGGGAGACCCAGTCCCTTACAAGGCTGAGTGTGGGAACTGACATAAATCCGGAACCTGGCTGATCAGGGTCCTGGCCTGTTTATGGCCTTTCCACCAGACTCCTGCCAGTGTTACCGAGGGAGTACACCAGAAATGCCAACGAGTTTTGGCCCATGGTTATTTCACGATTGGTGATACTCTCCAAGATAATGCTGGAACCAGCTTAGACACACATGTTTGTGGGTCGCACAAAGTGTTGGAAACTCCACTTATTTGCAACCACGTGAGCCCGATTAGAAGTGGTAACGGGAAAACAGATAAATATAGGAGATTGGTGCACGGAAGTCAAGGTCTTAGTTCAAACTCTCCTGTCTGTAACTCCTGTTTGAATATTTAAGTGTCATATATTAAGGGCAATCTATTTTTCTTAAACTGGCTTCTCTGTAGACTCGAAACTGACATGAATTCAAACTGTGACTAAAGAATGATCTGAAGGAGATATTGTATTCTCTACTTCTACAGGTTCTGAAAAATATAGGACTTTATTTTTAAATTGGGATCATAAGATGGTTTGTTATTCTCTGGATGAACTTGAATGATTGCTTCATCGAGGAGAAAAAAAGTGCAACTGGAGGGTCACGTAATCTTAAAAATTATAAATGAAGACAGCCATGCATTCACCAGGGTGTCTGAGCCACCCCTCGCTATCGTGCTTGTAAATCGTGTGCAAAAGCAAGCATAGTTCGTGGAGAACTCCTCTACGTGAGGCCACGACGTTGTGATTCACTGTTGTCTTTGATGCGGAGAAGATTGCTAACAGTATTGCTCAGGTATGGTGTACTTGAACTGAACAGCATCGTTCCCAGTGAGAGGTTTCTACATAAAACTTCTGTTTCCTTTAACAAACATGAACAAGATAAGACTGTGTCTCTCAGTCATTCCAGGTATCCAGTCACTTCCCTTTGTAACATTTAGGATCATAGAGTAATTCACTGGACTATACTTTGTGCACAGACTTCAGTTTCTTGCATCTGAATGCACCAGTTTTCAGAGATTTATGGGCCATATTTAATTCCACCGAAGAAGCTAAACCAGAGGAACTCAACCCAGCATGCATCCTTGGAGGGCAGTTATTGTGAACTTCCAAATAGATTGAAGGCAACGTTATGAGACATATACGAATGAATTATCAGCACCTTTCCATCATGTGTCTGCTTGACTCAGTGGTAGGAATCTTGCCCATCAGAAAGTCGTGGATTTAATCTCTATTTCAGGGACATGAGCACATAATGTTGGCTGACCCTTCAGTGCAGTGCTGAGGGAGTGCTGCACTGTTAGAGGTATGGTTTTGTGGATGAGATATTAAACCAAGGCCCTGTCTATTCAGGTGGATGTAAAATATCCCATGGTACTATTCGAAGACGAGAAGGGGAGTGAGTTCTTCCAGTGGTCTGGGCAACATTTATCCCTCAACCAACACCAACAAAACAGATTATCTGGTCATTTACCTCATTGCTATTTGTGGGTGCTTGCTGTGCACAAATTGGTTGCCGCGTTTCCTAAAATATAACAGTGATGACACTTCAAACGTATTTAATTGGCTGTAAAGAGCTTTGGGACGTCCTGAGGATGTGAAAGGTGCTATATAAATTTAAGTTCATTCTTTAGCTCTAAATATGTTGTGTAAATTGTTCCAGTGTTTTATCAGTAACTCTTTGTAAGGTATGCCTACATCATCAAGAACAAACTGTTCTAACATATTTAAATGCTCTTAGTGATGCAGCCGTCCAATACATTATGTAATATTAATGGATGTATAATGCTTTTGAATCCCATTTTAATAATTAATGGGCAAAGTGAGTGCCTCTCAGAAGTGATGCTCAGGGTTTTTGTTTTGGTCTTAATTCACAGGAGGATACATTAGATCCTGTTGTATCAAATAGCCCCCATAAAACCATTATTTCCCAGTAACAGAAAAATAAACCTCCTAGATCATCATCATTTTCACAGGTAGATTTTTTGAAATTTTATTTCTGATATTTCCCCATTCACGCTGACACTCCAGTCAGTATTGAGGGAGTACTGTCTTGTCAGCGATGCTGCGTGTGCCTGACGTGCTGGCAGTGTCCTGCACAACATTCCTCACAACAAACACTGCTGTTCACAAGTTAATTGATCATTCATCTCATTGCTGTTTGTGAGAGTTTGCTGGACGAAAAACGGCTGCTGCACTTGCCTACATAAAAAGTCACAGCACTTCGAAAATATTTTGCTGCGTAAAATCAGTATTTTTTTTACTTCCAGTGATAAACATTTAGATGAATCCATGACAACAGAATTACCTTTTCAGGCAACATTGTTGACAGTATCAATGCCGTTTCCTGCTCTCGCCCCGAATTGGAAAATGTCATCAACTTTTCTTCCAATTTCCACCCAACCCTCGCCTTCACATGGTCCATCCCCGACTCTTCCCTTCCTTGACTTCTCTATCTCCATTTATGGGGATAGGCTGTCGACCAATATCTACTATCAGCCCACTGACTCCCACAGCTATCTTGATGACACTTCCTCCCACCCCGTTTCCTGTAAAGACTCTATTCCATTCTCCCAGTTTCTCCGTCTCCATCGCATCTTTTCTGACGATGCCACCTTCCATACCAGTGCTTCCAATATGCCTTCCTTTTTCCTCAACCGAGGACTTCCCCTCAACCGTGGTTGACAGGGCTCGCGACCGTGTCTGTCCCATTTCCCGCACTTCTGCACTCACCCCTTCTCCTCCCTCCTAGAACCACGAAAGGGATCCCCCTTATCCTCACCTTCCACCTCACGAGCTTCCACATTCAACGGATCATCCTCAGCCAATTCCGCCACCATGATGTCACCACCAAACACAGCTTCCCCATCCCTTTCAGCATTCCCAAGGTACCCTTCCCTCCGGGACACCCTAGTCCACTCTTTGATCACCCCCAACATCCCCTCCCCTTCCCACGGCACCTTCCTGTGCAAGTGCAGGAGATGCAAAACCCGTCCTTTTACCTCCTCCCTTCCCACCATACAGGGCAACAAACATTCCCAAACACTCCTTCCAAGTGAAACAGAGATTTACTTGTACTTCTTTCAATTTAGTATACTGTATTGGCTGCTTACGATGTGGTCCCCTCTACATTGGGGAGACCAAACGCAGATTGCGTGATCGCTTTGCGGAACACCTCCGTTCAGTCCGTAAGAGTGACCCTGAGGTTCCAGTCGTTTGTCATCTTAATTCTACGCTCCACTCCCACTCTGACCTCTTTGTCAATAGCCGCCTACACTGTTCTACTGAAGCTCAATGTAAGCTCAAGGAACAGCACCACATCTGTCGATTAGACACTTTACAGCCTTACATACGAACATGCGAATTCGGAGCAGGAGCAGGCAACTCGGTCCCTCGAGCCTGCTCCGCCATTCAATAAGATCATGGCTGATCTGATTACTCCACATTCCCGCCTACCCCCGATAACCTTTCACCCTCTTGCTTATCAAGAATCTATCTACCTCTGCCTTAAAAGTATTCAAAGACTCTGCTTCTACCGCCCTCTGAGGAAGAGAGTTCCAAAGACTCACGACCCTCAGAGAAAAAATTTCTCCTCATCTGTCTTAAATGGGTGACCCCTTATTTTTAAACAGTGACCCCCAGTTCTAGATTCTCTCACAAGAGGAAACATCCTCTCCACATCCACCCTGTCAAGACCTCTCAGGATCTTATAGGTTTCAATCAAGTCACCTCTTACTCTTCTAAACTCCAGCGGATACAAGCCTAGCCTGTCCAACCTTTCCTCATAAGACAACCCGCCCGTTCCAGTCTAGTAAACCTTCTCTGAACTGCTTCCAACGCATATACATCCTTCCTTAAAGAAGGAGACCAACACTGTACACAGTACTCCAGATGTGGTCTCACCAATGCCCTGTATAACTGAAGCATAACTTCCCTACTTTTGTATTCAATTCCACTCGCAATAAAAAATAACATTCTATTAGCTTTCGTAATTACTTGCTGTACCTGCATACTAACCTTTTGCGATTCATGCACTAGGACATCCAGATCCCTCTGCATCTCAGAGCTCTGCAATCTCTCACCATTTAGATAATATGCTTTTTTATTCTTCCTGCCAAAATGGACAATTTCACATTTTCCCACATTATACTCCATTTGCCAGATCTTCGCCCACTCACTTAACCTATCTATATCCCTTTGTAGCCTCCTTATGTCCTCTTCACAATTTACTTTCCTGCTATCTTTGTGTCATCAGCAAATTTAGCAACCATATCTTCGGTCCCTTCATCCAAGTCATTTATATAAATTATAAAAAGTTGAGGCCCCAGCACTGATCCCTGTGGCACACCAATCATTATATCTTGCCAATCAGAAAATGACCCATTTATGCCTACTCTCTGTTTCCTGTTAGCTAGCCAATCTTCTATCCATGCCAATATGTTACCCCCTACACCATGAGCTTTTATTTTCAGCAATAACCTTTGATGTGGCACCTTACCAAATGCCTTCTGGAAATCTAAGTACAGTACATCCACCGGTTCCCCTTTATCCACAGCACATGTTACTCCCTCAAAGAACTCCAATAAATTGGTTAAACATGATTTCCCTTTCACAAAACCATGTTGACTCTGCCTGATTACCTTGAACCTTTCTAAGTGCCCTGCTATAACGTCTTTAATAATAGCTTCTAACATCTTCCCTGTGACAGATGTTAAGCTAACTGGCCTGTAGTTTCCTGCTTTCTGTCTCCCTCCCTTTTTGAATAAAGGAGTTACATTCGCTATTTTCCAATCTAATGGAACCTTCCCCGAATCTAGGGAATTTTGGAAAATTAAAACCAACGCATCAACTATCTCACTGGCCACTTCTTTTAAGACCCAAGGATGAAGTCCATCAGGATTCGGGGACTTGTCAGCCCGCAGCTCCAACAATTTGCTCAGTACCACTTCCCTGGTGATTGCAATTTTCCTCCCTCCCTTCCATTTCCTGATTTACAGCTATTTCTGGGATGTTACTTGTATCCTCTATAGTGAAGACTGATGCAAAATACCTGTTCAATTCAACTGCCATCTCCTTATTTTCCATCATTAATTCCCCAGATTCACTTTTTATAGGACGAACGCTCACTTTGTTATCTCTTTTCTTTTTTAAATATCTGCAGAAACTCTTACTATCTGTTTTTATATTTCTAGCTAGCTTTCTCTCCTTATTAATCTTTTAGTCATTCTTTGCTATTTTTTATATTCTGTCCAATCTTCTGACCTGCCACCCATCTTTGTACAATTATATGCTTTTTCTTTAAGTTTGATACTATCTTTAACTTTTTTAGTTAACCATGGATGGTGGGTCCTCCCCCTTGGAATTTTTCTTTCTTGTTGGAATGTATATTTTCTGTGTATTCTGAAATATCCCCTTAAACGTCTGCCACTGCAACTCGATTGATTTATCCCTTAACCTAATTTGCCAGTTCACTTTAGCTAGCTCTGCTTTCATGCCCTCATAATTGCCCTTATTTAAGTTTAAAATACTCGTCTTGGACCGACTCTTCTCTCCCTCAAACTGAATGTAAAATTCAATCATATTATGATCGCTGCGACCTAGGGGCGCCTTCACTATGAGGTCATTAATTAATCCTATCTTGCACAATACCAGGTCTAGCATAACCTGCTCTCTGGTTGGCTCCAGAACATGCTGTTCTAAGAAACTATCCCGAAAACATTCTATGAACTCCTCATCTCGGCTACCTTTGCCCATCTGATTTTTCCAGTCTATATGTAGATTAAAATCCCCCATGATTATTGCCGTCCCTTTCTGACAAGCTCCCATTATTTCTTCCTTTATACTCCATCCTACCATGTGGTTACTGTTAGGGGGCCTGTACACCACTCCCACAAGTGACTTCTTGCCTTTATCATTTCTCATCTCTACCCAAACCGCTTCTACATCCTGGTTTCCTGAACTTAGGTCATCCCTCTCTATTGTGTTAATACCATCATTAATTAACAGAGCCACCCCTCCACCTTTTCCTAGCTTCCTGTCCTTCCTAAATGTCATGTACCCTTCAATATTCAGGTCCCAATCTATGTCATCCTGCAGCCATGTTTCTGTAATGGCTATCAGATCGTACTTATTTATTTCTATTTGCGCTATCAGTTCATCTGTTTTGTTTCGAATGCTACGTGCATTCAGATGCAGAGCCTTTAGTTTTGTCCTTTTATTATTTTTGCAACCTCTAGCCTTAACTGTTGATTTACTCTTAGATTTGTACTCTCTATCCCTTCCTGTCACGGTCTGTTTATCATTTCCCATATTAATACCTTTCTCTCTTGCCTTGTCTCTACTCTTTGATTTACCACATCTTCCCAAATTTGATCCCTTGCCCCCCCCCCCGCCACTATTTAGTTTAAAGCCCACTCTACCGCCCTTCGGGACTCAACACGGAGTTCAACCATTTCAGATCATAACCACTGCTCCCATTTTTTCCCCGACAGCAGCTGTTGGTAATGATTCCGCTATTGCCATTGTAAATTGCCATTTTCAAATCTTATGAACCCATCTTTTGTTTGTTTACTTGTCCCATTACTGCCTCCTTTTGCCTTGCATCATCATCCGTTTTGTCATTTAATCTTTCCTGTCTTCCACTCTAATCACAGACCTTCCCTTTTGTTCTTTCCTCCCCTCCCCCCTTTCTCTGCCTCTGCACTTGCTTAAAACCTGTTACATCTCTAACTTTTTTCAAAAGTGAGAAGTCGCACAACACCAGGTTATAGTCCAACAGTTTTATTTGAAATCACAAGCTTTCAGAGCTGCTGCTCCTTCGTCAGGAGCAGCAGCTCTGAAAGCTTGTGATTTCAAATAAAACTGTTGGACTATAACCTGGTGTTGTGCGACTTCTCACTTTTGTCCACCCCAGTCCAACATCTCCGCATCATAACTTTTTTCAGTTCTG
The DNA here is from genome assembly GCA_030390025.1 of Squalus acanthias. NCBI lineage: Eukaryota > Metazoa > Chordata > Chondrichthyes > Squaliformes > Squalidae > Squalus > Squalus acanthias. Next base: position 128,787,986 of record CM059434.1, read on the forward strand.
GTGAAAGGTCATCAACCTGAAATGTAACCTCTGTTTCTCTTTCTGCAGATGCTGCCTGACCTGCTGAGTATTTGCAGCATTTTCTGTTTTAATGACCTCTTGGGTATCATTTTAACACGACATATTCTAACCGTATTATTTACCAGTAATTAAAGCTTTTTTGTCACTTAATAAAAATAGAAATAACCTCTCAATTGTCAGCCGTTCAATTGGTATATCATATTGCCACATAAGATGGAACACAAGGGCCATCAGTAGCCTCCACAACAACCACTACTGGCTTAAGCCAGCCCCAGAGTTGAATTTCAAAAATGTTACACAAAATAAGATTCACTGTTATAAAAAAAAATGAGCACAAAGAATATTTCATTCAACCAGAGTTTGCTAGCAACTTTCTGCAAAACTAATTTGGATTCATGAGGTAGGCAGTAAGACAAGACATAATTTCTCTCCTTATAACATGCAAGAAGATCAGGTAAGTTCATGCTTGACAAAAGCTACTTTTCTTGGTGCCATTTTAATTCATTTTCTGCGAGACTGGTGTCCAAAAGCCAGTTCTAGGTATTTGCACTGCTAAATCCAGCTCCTCTATCCTAGTGGCAGACTCAAAATGGATGGAAAAAAATGTGCCTACGAGTCACCTGCCAGATTTAGCAGCGCAAATGGTGAGAGCTGGCTCACAGACACCAGTCTCCGAGAATCCAATCGAAAAGAGCATTAATATAAAAACAGCTAATGAGTTGAACAAAGAGGTCGGGGGTTAAAATATATCAGACAGGAAGGCACAGCTTCATGGAAATTCCACGCGTTGCCTTTTGTATGTCACAAGTTTGATAACAATTTAAATGCAGAGGCTTGGTCCTGTGCAAATAGAACAAAATTTAATTGACAAGTGAAAAAATTCCTGATTTACGGCAAGTATAAAAATATACCGTGGAATGAGTTCAAACCGGTAGTCTCATTTCAGAGCAGGGATGATAGTATAAATCTACTCCTCCTCACAAATTAGATCACTGTCTTTTTAGTCAATCTCACAGATTCGTTATTCCCTACTTAATTGCTGATGATGAAAGCAGAGTTAGTCTGTGACTGCTTGTTCCTTATCGAATAATAACTAAAAAAGTTATAATATTTATCAAATGGGCCAAGATTCCTCTCTCAACCAACACTACTAAAACAAATTTAACTGGTTATTCACCTCATTTGCTGTTTTTTGCACCTTGCTGTGCACAATTGTCTGCTGCTTTTACCCAAATAACAACAGTGACTGCACTTAAAAAGTAATTCATTAGATGGATAAAGCTTTGAGACTTCTTAAGAACTTGATAAGCTGCTATATCAATGCAAATTCTTTCCATCTTTCAGTGAGGTGAATGGGAAATATTGTCATCTGTTGTTCTGTCCAACCATCAATTTGGTCAAGTTCAGCAAACAGAATCAAAACAATCTGGGGAGCAGCTCCCATCATTGGCAACACGTGCCCAGTTCCTGCAGCGACCCCAGTTTTGTGATAGCACAGTTGAAAACAACATCAAGGAGGCTTGTGTGCAGATATAAGAAAAATCTTAATTCTCTTGTTGTGAAAGTATAAGCCTTTTATGCCACTTTAAAAAATTGGGAATTCTCCTCCTCCAGTAGGGGATATACTCCAACCCACTTCACTGAGTATCTACATGAAATTCATTTCCACATAACTATCCTGCAACCATCACAAATAAACCTGCAAAATAAACCCTATTCTATGGATAATGAAGGCTGCACTTAACACGACAACTCAAGTGTCGATGCAAAGCAATTTCTGTTCACACCAATGCTGACGTTTAGAGTAAATCCAGAGCAGGGCTTGCCTTGACTCTGGAGCAAAGCAGAGAGAGAATCTCTCTTCTAGGGATCGTCATTCAGCTTCAATCTAGGGTCAGGTCTACGTACACAACTTGAGGATCAGTGTGAAATGAAACTGCTTTGCACTGGCATTGAAGTTGTCGTGTACCCCAACATAAACACAGATCCTTTTCCTGTGAAATAAAATATATTTAAGTTCCAAAGGAGGGTGTCGATGTTGAGGGACAATTAACTGGGTTTACTATTTTCTGTTAATACAATAGGATTTCTGGTAAATACATCCATATATAAAAATCAATGAATATTAATATCTCAAAAAGTATGGTTTAGAAAAAGGTCAGGACATATCGATTAAAAAAAAATCATTTTTACAAGTGTCCCCTGAGGGGATTTCCCTTCTTAATGAGACTCATTTATCCTAAAAAAAAATATTTTCTATTAAAATATATTGAACAGAATGAACATTTGTATGCATGAATGAGAACCTTGTGCTTTATATTGCTGCTATTAGCTATTTATTTTCATTTCAACATATGAATTACTTACGAAAATTCCTCCAGACTATATTTTTATTTTAAGTTAAATGTTCAGGTAATAGAGCCTTAATTCGGCTTGTCTTGGTGGGCTTCTGTCATTGTCCAGAGTCCAACACAGCAGTGAGCTTATTGCATCTGCCCCTGTACCATATGCCATTTAGGAAACTGGGCCAGAGTGTAGGTGGGTGGTAATATGCCACAACTCTCCAAGCCAAGGCAGCTCCAAAACTGCAGTTGTGGCACAAAGCAGCAAGAACTGCTTCCTTGGTTTAGTTTTAATTATGACAAACCGCCTCTCGATTGCGATTTTGCATGTGGTTGGTGGTAGAATCAGGACAGTGACAGAATCTAATTCCTTTAATATTACGAGACTTTTGGTGTGGTCTGCATTAAATAAATGGAGCCAAACACTTCTCTCCTTAAAAGGCAGCATGAATCCTCCAGCTGAAGGAAAAGAGGCAGGCATCCCCCTCCTTCGGTCAATGCATCTAGAAGTAGGAGATATGGAAAAGCACGCAATCATTTGATTGGCTATTTGATCTATTTCCTCCATGGCCCCCACCCACATATCCTGACTTGAAACCGGGAACTCAGAATGGGGAAGAATTGTTCCAGTCAGTGTTTCCAGCATACTGCAAACAGGTTCAAAAAAATAACGTGCCGATTATTTCGCTAGAAACGGCGACCACTTTGATTTTACACAAACACACGAAACGCTCATGAATTGAATTTTTCTAATGTTACACACACAAATGTGTGCGTGCACACGTGTATATTATATTTATAAACATACAAAATTCGATAGCAGTGAGGTGGTGTCTAAGGACAGGGAAGTAGCAGAATACTACTCAGAGAGCTGTGGAAGCTGCGACATTAAATAAATTTAAAACGGAGATAGACAGTTTCCGAGCTGCTAAGGGAATTAAGGGTTATGGGGAGCGGGCAGGGAAGTGGACGCGAGTCTAGGTTCGGATCAGCCATGATCCTACTGAATGGCGGAGCAGGCCCAAGGGGCCATATGACCAACTCCTGCTCCTACTTCTTATGTTCTTATGTAATTCCGAATCATTATTTTGTGACCGTTTTTAACACTGAAAGACCGGGGAGAGTTGCCCACGCTGAGGGAGGAGCAGGACGGTAAAATGACTGGAAACTCTTAATATCACAGACAATGGCACCGAAAAATGTTTCAGAAAGCTTAAGGTGAACAAAGCTCTAGGGTATGGCAATTTCCATCCAAGGCTGCTGGTGGAGTTGGCTGAAGAGAATGCAAATTCCCTCACCGATACCTTTCAAAACACAATGAAATCGGGAGACATCAAAATGGGTTGCAAAGTAGTGAATATGAAGCGCCCCTTTTAAAAAGGGGCAAGGGATGAACCCTCAAATTATAGACGGTTGAACCTTACTTGGATGTGAGGAAACTGTTTTCAGACTTTGATGAGGGATAATCCAAGGGATCATCCAGAAGGACAGGCTCTGATTGAAGAGAGCCAGCAGGGTTCAGATGGGGCAGGTTGTGTCCTATCAAATTACTGGATTTCCTTGAGGGAGTCCATTTGATTAAAATTCAGTATTCAGAACTGCCTAGAGTTGAGCAAGATTAGTGGCAGAAAATGAGTTGAAGCTTTAGTTTTTAACCATGAAAGCAATTGGCATCGTATTCTTCAAGCATATGAAGGCCCGAGTTACTCAGCCCCCATTCCAGCTTATTATCCCGTGAACCCTGCTGGAAAGTGCACAGTGAATGAGAACAGGATTGAGGCAGTTGTAATACCCTCGACAGCTGAATAATCTGCTGACACTTTTGGGGGGTGGGGGGGGGGGTGGGGGGTGGATTTTAACTACTCATCCTGGCAGAAACTGGGCGGGGTGCAGTTCAAATGGAGTGGAGCACTTACTCACTCCATTCCTGCCTTACTCTGGCCAATTGGAATATTGCATTGCAGGTGGCAAGGAGACACGCCCCCAAGCTGGCGCGGGTCCTCTTTAAATATGCAGATTGGGCTCCGATTAAGCCATCGGAGCCCAATCTACCATTTTAACCTGAAGACTGAGCGAGGGAGCACTGGTGGCTTCCCTTGCCTCGGGCTTCCTCCCCGCTCCCCTGACTGAGAATTACCCATCCGGAGCACTTACTTGTGCTGGGGACCGTTCCCCTTGGTCCCTGGCAGAGGGCTCCTGCCGCCCGATTTTAATGGCCGGGCAGTCGCCAGGCCGTTAAAATGAGCGGAGACTCCTCGCTGCCACTCCCAGACAGGCATGCCACTCGCTTTGCCGTGTTCCTACCCAGGAGTTAAAAATGACCCCACAGCGTCTAGGCTCACCCGTGAAGAATGGCCACGGTGTGGTACGAGAAGGCAACTGGCACCCAAATCATTCAGTGTCCACAGGAGAGGAGGGGGAAAAGAATGGAGAAAAAAAGAATAAAAATAGAAATAGAAAGAAAGTGATACCACAGATTTGTCAGAATTGTGTGGTGGCTATGATGTGCCGAGAAATCCCGTTGTGTTAAATACAGCTATTTACGTAAATTATGAATATCAGAATGGCTACATATTTGTTGTGCAGCCAATTTCACATATAACTGATGTATTTGACTCATCATATTAGTCTCTAAAACATGTCGACAAGCAGCAGAAAGCTTTAAAGCTTCAAAAGATAAAGAACAATTTATAAACCTGGAATAATTTCTTCCAATGATTATCAACATACATCTCCCCTCCCAATTTTTTTTAACCCTGTTCTCTGGTGTATGAAGTCTGAAACTAATTTGCAGTTTTCATCAACAGTGATGTTGCCACTGTCATCTGTCATCTTTCTGAAGTTCATCATTATGAATACCAGACAGGAGCAATGAGCATCATGTCTTTGTTATACAGTCGATCCCACTTAAATTCAGTTCTGGTAACTGCCTTTTCCTTTGTCTAATTCATTAGCTATTCATTATCTAGGGGTTCAGATTGAAGGAGTCTGTGACTGAAGTTCTCACACGGTTTATTTTGCTGGCATTTGGACCGTATCAAACTCAAGTTGCAGTTTTGCTAATGTGATGCAGTATCAGCTCCCCCTCAAAAAAACAGCAACTGAATAAATTATGCAGTTAACAGATTTTTTGGGAAGAAATCCCACATTAATTGAGTGTTTGAGCATTCCACCTTGCATTGTAAATGCATTGAATTGTTTTTGTTATAAGAAACAACAAACAGAAATTATTGATCTAATGGAAAGTATAACTGGATATGGTGAATGCAAAAATAAGTATTACCGAACACCTACCCCAAAGTATCCCCTTCTGCCCATCTTCTAGATTACTGAGCTTTTGTCTAAGCAGTCCTGTCTGGAAGACCAGCATTCCACAACGAAAGTTCACAAGTTACATCTGTCACCAGACTCACAGCTAAATGTTCCCGTTAAGCTAATAACCCAACAATGTCGCTGCTTTCATGGAAGTGAATGATTAATGCCCATTTAACTTCTTATTCCTGTCAACCTACTTTTTCTCAAAGCTCAGCTCTTTCAACAGATGGTAATCTGGCAAGTGCCTACGGTCTGATTAGCCTTACCTCTCTAATATAGTTAATAACTGTTGTATTCTGATCTTTCTGGGTTTCTAATTGGTCATGTGGGAAGCAACATTTACAGGAAATTGAAGCCATCTGTACAACTAACTTTTTTATAACTTTATTTATTGCAAATTGAGAATAAAAGCAAAAGAGCACACTCAACCAAGACAAATAAAAAATACCATCAACAATCAAAATCCTTCCTAAAATAACAAAACATTAAGATCCCTTATCCCATAACCCTCTCAAAGAGGAGAATTGTTGCTCTCAATAAAATCATATTCTAAAATCACTCACCTCCATGACCTGAACTTCCTCTTTGTAATTCCTTACCTCTCTAAGTTGATGATATAACATTTGTTTATTTAGTGTTTGGTACCATTACATTTGGAAGTGGCTTGGGAAAAATTGCACTTGTGCGAATACTCTTTAATGTTGCACTTCATGTGTGCTACTGTTAATTCCCACTTCAAATTGATGCCATCACTACCACCACCATCATAGTGCTGCAACCACTAGTATTACAGTACCAAATGCTCTCTCCAAGGTTTGGATGAACAGAAAGTACCACTATATAGCTGGATGCTTTTCATAGTTAAGTTGGACAATGTATGGAAGTTTCACATATCCACTGAAATCCAAGTGGGGAAAACCAGAGAGTGAGCTAGAGTTAAAAAAAAATACATGCCACACATTACATTTCACTGAAATCCTACTGGCAACACCACAATTGCCAACACTTCCTTTTACTGCATTACCTTTTACCTTGCATGCCTTTTTGCAAAACCTAAAATTTGTAACATTTGCTATAATAACCTATTAACAGTAACCCCTTTGCAGGGGCCCAATATACATGAATACGTATTAAGCACCCAAGAGGTCAGTCTGGTTTTATACTCTGGCCAAGTCAACAATGCCATGTCTGTGTAGAACTGCTAAGTAACAGTGGTGGCTGAGGAAACTTTGTGAAATAGTCACGTGTCAGCTTGGCTCAGTTAGTAGCACTCTCGTCTCAGAGTCAGAATTTCCTGCGTTCAAGCCGGCTTGAGCACATAATCTAGGCTGACACTTCAGTGCAGTATTAAGGGATCAGAGATGCTGCCTTTTGGGGAAGATGTCAAACCAAAGTCCTGTCTGCCTGTTCAGGTGGATGCAAAAGAGCCCATGGAACAATGTGCAGAAGAGCAGGGAGTTCTCCTGGTGTCCCAGAAAACAGTCTCCACCAACCAACACCACCAAAAACAGATTAACTGGTCACTGATCTCAGTTACCATTTATGGGATCTTGGTGTGTGCACGTTGGCGACCGTGTCTACTGACATAACAATGACTGCACTTCAAAAAGTAATTGATGTGTTTTTGAAGTGTTTTGAAATGCCAAGTATGTGATAGGGTGTTGCATTCTTTACTTTTGAACATCTCACCTGCAACTGTTTCCTTCGTGCAAAAAGATGCATACTCAGGATCATGTTGGCCTTCTGTATGAGTAGAATGTTTGAAATTGTTCCTGCGATATATGTGCACAATCAAGTTACCTGGAATAGTTGTTTAGCAATAATCCAATACCTGAACTAGGACTGCGTAACTCGTTCGCACAATCTGGCATCCATCACAAATACAGTTTATACCATGTGCGACTTTCTAATTTAGGGTCTTATAAAGGAAATATTACAGGTAAATGTTGATCTCATTTTGAGTAAAACTTCTTTTTACTGTAGAAGCTCATGGGGTGTAGTTCTGAATACTTATTGTGTGGTGAAGTGCAGTACAGCACAACATCAGGCCTTTGCATCAGAACAAGAGAATCTGGACAGACTGAGGTAGTGCAAGATGCCAAAAGGGTGAGAGAAAACAGAGAAAGGGGAGAAAATGGAAAAAAAATCCAGATTAAAAAGATCAACTGAAAGTGGAAAATCAAAAAAATGCGACAGGAAGAGATGGAACAAAAGTGGCGGAGTGATGCACAGGGCAGAAAATAAACAAAATCAGCCTGAAAATAAGAATGGCAGGTAAACGAGAAGCTGAATAATGCCAGTAAAAGCACTGTGGGGCAGGCAGGATACTTGGGATAGAACAAGAGTTCGCTTGGGAAGCTTCTCCTTGTTGCCAAGGCAATAGTGCTCCTTCACAGGCAAATAAACGACTCTCTCTCAAAACACAGGCATGGTTTTGGCTAGTGTGAGGTTCTTGGTAGGTGGTTACACGCACCTTTAAAATCAGTGATTTTCAAACTTGTCTGTGTAAGGGAAGCCTGCAAATGTTGACATCCTTCCAGGGACTAGTTCAAGAAACAGCTAAATGATGTAATGGGAAGACTGTATGCTGGTACTTTTGAAGGGCAAGATCAAATGGCTAAAGGGCTTCTTCAAAAGACAGCATCAGCCACTCAAAAGAAAAGCGCACCATTTCAGGATGTCAACAAATACAGAAAAAATAAGTAGCCCAGAATTTTTGAGACACGTCGGCTGCGATTTCGTCAGCTGTGGCAAGTCCAGTGCGGCCGGAGCAGACAGCGGCCTCAAACTCCGCACCCGTCTTCATCCCGCCTCTCCCAAGTGATTTTGCCCTGATTGGGCTGGTTGAGCCCGCCTGCGAGGTTCCCGGCCAATTAAAAGAAGCGGGTCTGATGAGGTCATCGATGATGCGTCATCAGTCGGTTTCCTTAAAGGGGTCATGTCCACATTCATTTTGACAGTTGTGCTGTCAGTGTTCTGAAGCACTGAGGTGCTGCAAACACTGACAAGCACTGCACAAAGGTGCACGACTGCACCCAGACTCTCCCATGACTCGCTCCATTTACTTATTGACAGAGTCACAGCACGCAGGAGGCTCTCTTCCCTTCCAATGGGCAGAAGACACCTCCACAGGAGACCAACGCAGCCTGGTTGCACATTGCATAGGAGGGCACAAGCAGGGATGTCATCAAGAGGACCAGGCTGCAGTGGCGCAAATCTTTCAATGATCTCAGTAGATCACGAAACGTTACTGCCAAGCCACACTCAATCTCATTCTGCTGTGCCACTCATCACATCCCCATCACACTGCCTTCCCTACCCTACTCCTGCGCATCTTTACTCACACCAACTTACCTTGCACCTCCGCCCATCCCTCTCTATCTACATTATCACTTCCCCATCTCACTAGCCACCCCTCACACTCACCCTACTGCAAGCATACCAACTAAGAACACACAAGGGTAGGCACTTGGGTGGTTTAGCCAATGGTCATGTGAAATTTCTGGTAATGTGCTGTCAAACACTGAAATCTTTATTTTGAACACTTTGCATTCTTGGACAGATTTGTGTGCACTTTTGGAAGTGGCTTAGTGAGTTGCAGTGAATGGTGAGTTATAACGTTGCCCCCCACCCCCCCAACAATGGTGATGTGTGTGAAAGGAATGGCTTGGACATTGTAGGGATGCTTTATGGTGCTGGTGTGGGGTGGTGATAACCTGGTGCATCATGTGGCAGCCAGGGTGTACAGTGTTAAGTGAAGCAAATCTGGACATGGTGATGCCATTGCTGGCGTCCTGGGCAGCAATGTGATCGGGTGATGATGCCGTATCCTGTGCAGCATCAGTTGATTGCGGAGAAGGTTGGTGTGGATGTTGGTGCTGCTGGTGTGCCCAGTGATGCTGGTGTTTGGGCGGATCGTGTTGGGATTCTGAGAACGAAGGTGAGATTTTTTCAAGGGCACCGATGCTGATGGAATAGATGGCAGGTGAGGTTGAGATGACAGAATTAATCTGTCAATGTTGAGATAGGTTGTTCCAAGGAGGTGACAGTGGATAGAGAAATTACTCCAAAGACTTCAAAAGTGCAGGAAGCTCAAAAGTGGGCTCCAAATCATGAATGCTCCAGCTTCTGACATTGGAAAGTGGCCAGCTTTAATGGTAGCTTTTAGACCTATTTTCACCTATTCAAAGAAATGGAGAGTTGTTCAGAACCCGACATACTTACCTGGTGTGATCCCCGAGCGACATGAGCTCGTGGAAAACTTGGGAAAATGGTTTGTACCTGGTAAAATGCTGATTAAATTGTGTTAAACACCCTCTTAACTATCTCAATTGCATGACCCGCTGCTTCGTGGCGGGTCTGCAAAGCGCAGGCAGAGCTGGCACTCGGGAAACTCACAAGGAGGCAGGTTCAGAGCGGGATACCGCCCCGCTGTCAATCAAAGATTGACAGCAGACCCGCCTCTGAACCCGCCCTCTGAGCGCTGGCAAAAGTCAGCCTTTCTTGTGGCAAACAGTATACCTGGCCCGAGACGAACAAAAATCCACTATCATGGCGCCTGTGGAATCACCTCACAGACTAAGATTTCTAAGATTTACAGATCACGGTTTGAAAATCTACCTTTTAAATTATGTTTCAGCAACATGCACAGACACTGCTGAACCTGAAGTATTATCTCACATTTGAGAAGATCAGTTTGGATTTTCAGATACAGCGGACAGTTAAAGGGCCAAATCACAGGCAGCCAGTATTAGAACACCAAGAGATCAAGTACGTTTCCAAGTGATTGGCATCCCTTTTTTGTTAAAACACACAGTGCCACTCATCTGCAAAGCAAGCTCGGCTGCACGTTTTCTACAGCAACATGTTCCACTTGAGACGTGTGTGCTGCTCCGTTGGGCCGGAGAGGATTCCTCAGCAGAACTCAATGCAGCCACAGGAGCACGACGACGACCAGACACAGAGCTCATCTTCAAGTTCATGAGGCATAGCACCATCTGCTGCTGTTTGCAGCCGCCTCCTCGCTACAAAGACGAATGCTGTCTATTACACAGAATCATTTACTGACACATTTGCAGAGCAATAAGTCCCTGGAAAATTTAATCCCTCCAGCATGTGGCCTGTTTCTGTTAATTGGGTTGTTCATCACTCGCAGCAGAGCCTCCTCAATTCAGTGACACCTTGATCCCGGTGATGCTGGGATCTGTGGATTCACTCTGCTCTCAAATGCAACAGCAGTGTCAATAAAGCTTCTTTGTTGCCTTGACTTAGTTACAGAGAGAATTGTCAAGGCATTAAAAGCACAAGCTTCTAACAATTTGTTGAAATTAACTGTACCCCTGAATTTTTAAGGGTGACAAGAGCTAAATTCTTTATCAATAGTAATTTGGCTGGGCTGTGGGGAGTACTCAGTGAGAGATATGAAATTGACTTCTTCAACCCTATGGTATCCCAGGCCAATACTGACTTTGATTTTTTTTAAATATACTGAACGTCATTCAACAGTGACAAACACTGCACTGCATTTACAATGGAAGCTTATTATAATAAACTGTGCTCCTCTGGTCCTGGCACAAATTCCATTCTGCTAAATCGTGGAGTTTATCACAGACTGATAAGACATGGTCTCCCTCACCTTGATGAACACAAAAGGTGGGGTGGTGGTGGGTGCGGGAGAAGGAGGGCGAAAGGTTTCTTTTGAGAAAACCAAGGCAAACTAAATCTGCAACAGAAATGCCAGCAAAAAAAATTACGGTTTAATCCCCAAGCAGTATGGGGTTGAAGAACTTGGTGTTAAAAAAAAAGTCCAATTTTAATACTTAGTTATGTTTGAATGCCCAACAGTAATTTTTTTATGAGCACACAATAAAAGACAGCAACTTAGGAGGTGACTGCCAAGAAGGACCAGTGACCTAAATACCAACAATACAAATATATACATAACTGGAAATCACCAACCAGTGTTAGGAATCCTGCATTCAAACAAGGTGAGGACTATGGTCTTTAACACTACGGTACTGTTTACAGATTTGTGCGGAGAGTAATGCTAACAATATTTTTTGTCTTAAAAGGCTAAGCAGCACAACAGTCGGGAGTCAGTCAAGTGGAACAGTTTAATTTCCATTCATACTGGACAAGTATTTTAGAAAACCTACTCCAGCTCTAGAATTTATTTAACCTGTTTTATGTTCACGTTACCTGATTTAAAGGTTAGGACATTAATTAAAAAATTGTTTAAAAATCTACTTTCATCATTTGAACAATGATTCAGTTGTACCAAACACAGCAGATGACAATCTGCTCTCAACAACAACATGCATTTAGATGCACGTTTAATGTAGAAAAGCATCCTAGACACTTCACAGAAGTATAATCAGACAAAAATGGATGCCAAGCTAAAGGAGATATTAGGAGGGGGTCAAAGAGATGGGCTTTAAGGAAGGTGTTAAAGGAGGAGAGGTTTAGGGAGGGAATTGTAGAGTGTGGGGCCTAGAAGTCTGAAGACATGATAGCCCATGGTGGAGTGAAGGGAGGGGGTTGCATTAGAGGCCAATGCAGAGTTCATGCAAGAGTTGTAGGGCTGGATGAGGTTACAGAGATAAGGAAGCGTGAGACCGTGAAGGGATTTAAACACATGAGAATTTTAAATTGCAAGCACTGGGGAAGTGGGAGCCAATGTAGGTCAGGGAGAACAGGAGTGATGGGTGAGTGAAACGTCAACTGAAGTTTACAGAGCATGGAGGATGGAGCAGGGAGCATGGAGGATGAGAGGTCAGCTGTGAGAGCATTGGAATAGTCCAGTCTGAAGGTGACAAAGCCAAGCGGATGGGTTTCAGCAGAATGTGGGCCGAGTCAGTAAGCGGAAGCAGGTGATGTTACGCAGGTGGAAGTAGTCGGTCTTTGTGATGGAGCAGAAATGAGTGGGCAACTCATGGATGGATAGGATGCCAAGGTTGCAAACAGCCTCCGTTGCTGTGCAACCAGGAACTACTAGGTATGTAAATTGAAAACTCTCGCACCCTTTCCGTTTGCAGGGAAGGGCAGATTATAGATCTAACACAATCCAATAAATTAGTAGATAGATACGACGTGTGGAACAAAGCCCGACAGAACAAGACAGTCATAGGTTTGTTCCCAGTCAATGCTGTGTTAGCTGATTTTCGTCTAAGGAGCAGCAGGGTGAATGGCAGTTTGCCAAAATGTCCTTCGCCTGGGAAGTGGGAAAGAAATGCTCTCAAGTTATCCAATAATCTCTGGGCAAAGTGCTTGTGTGTGGATCGGATCGAGCTTTGCTGTGAATTCCGTCATGGTTGAACAGCCTACTGACATTGAACATAAGAACATAAGAAATAGGAGCAGCAGTAGGCCATACAGCCCCTCGAGCCGCTCCGCCATTCACTAAGATCATGGCTGATCATCGACCTCAACTCCACTTTCCCGCCCGATCTCCATATCCCTTGATTCCCCACGAGTCCAAAAATCTATCTATCTCAGCCTTGAATATACTCAAAGACTCAACATTCACAGCCCTCTGGGGCAGAGAATTCCAAAGATTCACAACCCTCTGAGTGAAGAAATTTGTCCTCATCTCAGTCTTAAATGGCCTACCCCTGATCCTGAGACGATGCCCCCAAGTTCTTGACACTTCAGCCAGGGGAATCAACCTCTCAGCATCAACCCTGTCAATCCCCTTCAGAATCTTGTATGTTTCAGTGAAATCACCTCTCATTCTTCTAAACTCCAGAGTGTACAGGCCCATTCTACACAATCTCTCATCATAGGACAGCCCTCTCATCCCAGGAATCAATCTGGTGAACCTTTGTTGCACTGCCTCCATGGCAAGTATATCCTTCCTTAGATAAGGAGACCAAAACTGTGCACAGTACTCCAGGTGTGGTCTCACCAAGGCCCTGTACAATTGTAGCAAGACTTCCTTACTCTTATACTCCAACCTCCTTGCAATAAAGGCCAACATGCCATTTGCCTTCCTTATTGCTTGCTATACCTGCATGCTAGCTTTCTGTGTTTCCTGCACAAGGACACCCAAATCTCTCTGAACGCCAACATTTGAAAAATATTCTGTTTTTCTATTCTTCCTACCAAAGTGAATAACCTCACATTTCCCTATTATACTCCATCTGCCATCTTACTGCCGACTCACTAAGTCTATCTATATCCCTTTGCAGCCTCTTTGCATCCTCCTCACAGCTTACTGTCCCACCTAGCTTTGTATCGTCAGCAAACTTGGATACATTACACTCGGTCCCTTCATCTCGGTCATTAATATAGATTGTAAATAGCTGAGGCCCCAGCACGGATCCTTGCGGCACCCCACTAGTTGCAGCCTGCCAACCTGAAAAAGACCCATTTATCCCAACTCTGTTTTCTGTCCATTAACCAATCCTCTATCCATGCTACTATATTACCCCCAACCCCAAGAGCCCTTATCTTGTGTAATAACCTTTTATGTGGCACCTTATCGAATGCCTTTTGGAAATCCAAATATACTACATCCACTGGTTCCCCTTTATCTACCTTGCTAGTTACATCTTCAAAAACACTCTAATAAATTTGTCAAACACGATTTCCCTTTCATAAAACCATGTTGACGCTGCCTAATCATGTTATGATTTTCTAAGTGCCCTGATACCACTTCCTGAACAATGGATTCCAGCATTTTCCCGACGACTGATGTCAGGCTAACTGGCCTGTAGTTCCCTGTTTTCTCTCTCCCTCCTTTCTTGAATAGCGGTGTTACATTCGCTGCCTTCCAATCCGCTGGGACTGTTCCAAAATTCCCTAGATTCTGGAAGATCAAAACCAATGCATCCACCATCTCTGCAGCCACCTCTTTTAGAACCCTAGGATGTAGGCCGTCAGGTCCTGGGGATTTGTCAGCCTTTACTCATTATTTTCTCTCATACCTTTTTCTCTACTTATATTAATTACGTTAATTTCCTCACCCTCATTAGGCCCTTGGTTCCCCACCATTTTTGGTATGCTTTTTATGTCTTCTACTGTGAAGACAGATACAAAATACTTGTTTAACGTTTCTGCCATTTCCTTATTCCCCCGTAATAATTTCTCCTGTCTCAGCCTCTAAGGGACCAACATTTACTTTTGCTACTCTCTTCCTTTTTACATACTTGTGAAGCTCTTCCAATCTGTTTTTATATTTCTTGCTAGTTTTCTCATTCTATTTTTTCCCTTATCATCAATTATTTGGATCATCCTTTGCTGGTTTCTGAAGCTCTCCCAATCCTCAGGCTTACTACTATTCTTGGCAAGATTATAAGCTTCTTCTTTCAATCTAATGCTATCCTTAACTTCTTTAGTTCGCCACGGATGGATCACTTTTCCAGAGAAGTTTATCAATGGAATGTATTTTTGTTGAGAATTATGAAATATTTCTTTAAATGCTAGCCACAGCTTATCTACCTTTTAATCTATTTTTCCCAATCTACCTGAGCCAACTCGCCCCTCATACCTATGTAATGGGCTTTATTTAAGTTTAAGACTCTAGTTTCGGACTTATGCAAGTCACTCTCAAACTTAACGGGAAATTCTATCATATTATGATCACTATGCCCGAGAGGATCCTTTACTATGAGATTGCGAATTAACCCTGTCTCATTACACAATACAAGATCTAAAATAGCCTGTTCCCTGGTTGGTTCCATGACGTATTGTTCTAGGAAACTGTCCCGAATGCATTCCGTGAACTTGTCCTCCAGACGACCTTTGCCAATTTGATTTGTTCAGTCGATATGAAGATTAAAGTCCCCCACGATTATTGCATTACCTTTGTTGCAAGCTCCTACTATTTCTTGATTAATATTCTGTCCAATGGTATAGCTCCTGTTATTCCCACCAGTGTTTTCTGCCCCTTGTTATTCCTCATCTCCACCCATACCAATTCTACTTCCTGATCTTCCGAGCCGAGATCCTTTGTCCTTATATCATCCTTTATTATCAAGGCCACCCAACCCTCCTTTTCCATTCTGCTTGTCTTTTTGAAGTGTCAAGTACCCTGGAACATTTAGTTACCAGCCTTGGTCACCTGAGAACCACATTTCTGTAATGGCTATTAGATCAAACCCATTTATCTCTATTTGTGCTACTAGTTCGTCTATGTTACGAATGCTTTGTGCATTCAGATAAAGAGCCTTTAATTTAATTTTTTTTTAACCATTATTCCCTGCTGCACTGCTACCATTAAACTCTCTGCCCCTTCCTGTCACATTCTGCTTATTTTTACCCAAATTGCTACACTGCTCTATTACTTTGACCTTTCTCTTTAGATTTCTAAATTGTCCAGGTTCAAAAATGAGGAATGGCCAGATAAAAGACAAAGATCCACAAAGTATCACCCTCATATTACTATTTTTTTAAATATAAAGTTGGGCATTTCAATGATGCATCTTATTGGAGCCCTCCATATGCCAATGAATGGGGATATGGATTGTCAGCTTTGACTTATACGCGGAGGTCCAAATGCAAGCCATGTTTCTATGAGGAAATGCAGAGAAAAACTACAGAGGGACAAAGAGCAAAAATCAGGACAGCTACCTTGGAAGGACTGAGGGGGCCAGATTTTGCTGTCGAAATAACGGGGAGCCTAATGACGCTCGCCTTTAGTTATGCGTAAATGTTACAGCAACTTCAGGCGAGGCGCAGTTGCACGGTTAAAAGCCAATATCCAAATGTTGCTGTCGGAGTTGTGCCACTCCACCGTTAGCTTTGCGAAAACGGCATTTCACTGCCTACCTCACCATTGAACGGCGTGAAGTTGTATTTGCGCAGTAGATATGAACTAAACACACCACATAAAGTTAAGTCTTGTCACTTCAGTCTAAGTACCCTTTTAATGATGTGATAATTGTGAATGACTGCCAATCAACCTCACTGGCCCTGAAAGTTAATTATTACAAGGGTGAAGTCTCATTCATTCAGGTATTAATTGTTGTCAGAGATTTTCTGAATTGCAAAATTTTAAAAAAGTTACTATTCCTTTGTCACAGAATCACAGAATCCCCACAGTGCAGATAGAGGCCATTTCGGCCCATCGAGCCTGCACCGACACATATCCCACCCTATCCCCGTAACCCCACGTATTTAATCCCCCTAACACTAAGGGTCAATTTATCATAGCCAAATCAACCTAACCCGCACATCTTTGGACTGTGGGAGGAAACCGGAGCACCCGGAGGAAACCCACGCAGACACGGGGAGAATGTGCAAACTCCACACAGTCACCCGAGGCCGGATTCGAACCCGGGTCCCTGGCGCTGTGAGGCAACAGTGCTAACCACTATGCCACCGTGTTGTCTCTTTTTTCTCGCTCTTAAGCCACTCTTCCTTTCCCTCTCTTTTTTTCTCTTTCTGTACCTGATTTGACATTGAATTCACCCACTCTAATTTACACTTCCTTCTCAGTCCTTGTGCTGTTTATTTCTCAAGCGTTCAATCTGATTGGTTCAGGAGATACACAGTTGGCTGCCCTGTTCACTCAGGTCCCAGATGCCCTGTTTCCCTCGCTGTGACGTTATCACCTCGCACTTTCAGTAACTTAGTCGGCAGACATGTTTTGAGCTGAAGGGTGCAGGGGCAAGTCTAACTAACAGCTGCAGCAAAATCTCGTCCCTTATTCTCAAATGAAAAATATAAATAAAATCCAACACAAGGGACAGTTTCATACACGAATCTAATCTAAAATAAAGCAAACAAACATGCTGCTAGTTTGATTTTTTTTGTATTCTGTATGCACTTAATTGAGCTAAGGCACAATGGTGTCTGGGGCAGATAACATTTTATACCCAAATGCTATATTGTGAAGAGTCAGACATGGCACATGTTAAGTGCACTGTACAGTTCCTTCTACATTTTTCCAACAATCAACTTCAGGAGGTGCCAAAGAAGATTATCTCTATTACTGAAAATATTTGAATTCTCTGGACCTAGCATATTATTGCCAATTAATGACAGATTGCTGAGTCTCCTGTGCTGTGCATTCATGTTCACTGGGGCTTGTGGTAAATTGAGATGATTCAAACTTATTTAATTTTCTACCAATAGTCAGCCAGAAAAGTTTAACCCATCTGTCTTAGATAAACTTGAGCCATATTGAAGAGTTAAAATGGCAATGTTGTGACTTGAGATACTTCTTCATTGTATTGCGGAGCCAAAAAACAAATATACTTGCCAACCATCTGGGTACAAATGACGAACTTTGCCAACTATTTCAATATCGCCTTCACTGCTTTCTTGTTGCATTGATTACATAAAGTCGGTTTCTCTACCCAACTTCACTCTACAACTTAAGATGCATTTTATTCTTAATCAGAAATCATTCTGCTCATTGTTCAACTTGCCGCTTTCTGTGAGTGAAAAAGGAACTGTGTTTTTTTCCCCCAATTAATCTAATTTCAAGATTTAATTTATAATTACTGATAAAAATTTAGCTCCAGCACACCCTGCATCTCCTGCCTCTAATCAGCTTGAGTGACTATTTTGTCTGCAAATTTCCCACGAGCTGCCTTGAAATGGATCACACTGCAGGTATGTGGGAACACACATCTGGCCACAATTCACTGTGCCTGCAGGAGGAAAGTTCTTTAATTATGTTTTTATTTAGCAGGCAGTAGGTGGTAAAGCTACAATATCTGTGAATTACCAGTGCTAAATTTAGGATCTTGCTCCTTCAACAAGGCAAATATTTTTTTTTTTTAAAGATTTTTTCGCACCAGCTCTCCAGCATGAGCCTACTTCTAATTCCGAGGTACCTAAAAATAATGTTGCTTAAAAAAAAAGTACTTCACAAAGGACATAGGCCAAAGGGTTGCACAGTGGCCAATAGGCTCAAGTCTGCCTCATTGCTCAGTTCTCAATCTCTGGAGAGGCATTGCCTACATTTCCTAAAGCATCCCACCTGAAGCTTGACCATTAGAAGGCAGCTCATGGAAAATTGCCGACACTGGGTACTCACCGAAACGTGGCTCATGGATGGCAATTCCTTTTTATTCACTGAAGCCCCTCACCTGGCTATACATTTCATCACTCCATTCAAATCAGCATGGTGATGACAGTCATCATTTGATTTATCCCCTGCACCTCTGGCACCTTCCCTTCTTCAAGCATCAAACTATCTTCCATCCCTCCTGCGTCTCGCTTAAAATCTTGACTGCATACTACCCCCTCCGAAGCCACACGCTGACTTCCTTACCTCTGTTCTCTCCTCCCCTAGCATCTGCACGGAGCGACTCCTCATCCTCTGTGACTTCAACCAAAACTCTAACCCCTTTTCCATTGGCCTTCTCTGCCCTCCCATATTAACTCAATCTCATCCCTCATGTGAACTCCCCTCCCTTTACCCACAGCCACTCTCTTGACTCAATCTTTCATGACATCTCCATTCTTGAGGTCTGAAACACCAACAATGATCGCCTCTGACCATTTCTTCGCCACAGTTATTGACTCTCTTTCCTCAATTACTGTCCCTCTTTCAGGACTGCCATCAAATTCAACTTCTCTTCAAACAACCCACCTTTTATCCATCCATCTGCTCCAACTACTGTCTCATTTCTAACTTTCCTTTTCTCCAAGATCCTCAAATGTGTCATCGCCTCCCAGCTCTGTGGCTACCTGTCTCAAACCTCCCTGTTCAAATCGCTCTGGTACAGCTTCTGCTCTTCTTGCAATATCAAGGTGGCCATGGCCAAAGTCATCTGTGATCTTCTCTATGAATATGATTGAAAAGTGTTATCCTCCCTAGTCTCCACCAAAGCATTACAGTGACCATACCACCCTCCTCTCCTCTGTGGTCCAGCTCCTTGGGACTATCCTTGCGTGGTCCTACTCCTGGCTATCGGATCATAGCCAGCTACCTCAAGCAATGGCTTCTCTTCCCATCCTCATATTGTTACCTCCAGAGTGCCTCAATAATCTATCCTTCGCTGCCTTGGTGACATCATCCATTCGCATGGTATCAGTTTCTATATGTACGCTGATGACGTCCAGCTGGAACTATCCACCACTTCTCTTGGCCCCACAATCACCTCCATACTGTCAGACTATCTGGCTAACATCATGTAACTGATGAATCATGAGTTCCTACAATGGACGTTCATTTCTGGGCCCCACTATAAACTCTGCTGCCTTGCCACGGACTCAATTCCCTGGTCTGCTAATTGCTCAGTATGACCATCTGAAACTTCGGCTGCCTGTTGATTCAAATCCGGTGTCCAATCCATCACCAAGACCACTTATTTCCATTTCCACAATACCCTCCTAGGTGAAGCCCTTATGCTGACTCTAACCTACTGTACAATCCCCATCACCCAAGCTTCACCATTCAGCCCTATTCGCCAAAACTCAATTTCTCTCTCTCCTTTTAAAAACCTTCTCAAAACCCATCATTTCAAACAAGCGTTTGATTACTCCTCCTAATTTCTCTTTCAATATCTCGGCTCCTGTTCCTTTATCTATTTCTATTTGTGAATTGCCTTGGGACGTTTCTTTTCCATTAAAAGTATTATATGATTGCAAGCTGTTGTTGCTCAAGGCACTATTCAATTGCAAGCTGTTGAGGAACTTATGCCCCTTGTCCTTTCAGTTATGGCTTAAATTAAGAGCTTTTCCATCTTGAACTGACTATTTTTAAAACACACCAAACAACACTTTTCTCAATGAAATAATGAGTAACTCAAAAATACCAGACCAGTTCATCATTTCAGTGTTGTCAAAGGTTATCGCATGAATTAAGAGTCACAAAACGTCTTCTAATTGATGTGACAATACTTAGAAAGCTGAATTATGTCTCGGAGATATTAAGTGATGCTCACACAAGCTCTTACAGGTGCCATTTTCAAACTCTGGGTACTTTTTTCCCCCTGCATTACAACAGTGACTACACGTCAAAAAACGACTTAATTTGCTGTAAAGCACTTTGGGACATACTGAAGTTAGGAAAGGCACTGCATAAATGCAAATTCTTTCAAAGTGTAAGGTGTTTAAAATCAAAGTTAATACAATGCCCATTGTAGATATCATCCTCAAATCAAGAACGACACCCCCAACAGCAGAAACTACATCTAATCATTAGATAAAGGATAGCTTTTATGACTATATTCAGAATGCTAGACTGATATCAAGTGAGCAAGAACTTCCTCCAACTGAAGCCACCTGATTTGGCTCCCACCAAAAAAATCCCTTCCTGGTTGCAAGCTCAGGCTGAACCACACAGTGCATAATAATGGTATTCTGTTGGACACCGAGCATCAAGTCCCATATCCGACCGATCACTGAGACCGCTTACTTTCACACCTCCTCAGCATCTATGCCTCTACTCTTCCTCAGCGCCACTGTTGCTAAAGTCTGTATTCACACTTGGTACAGTCTCGATTTCTTTACCATACTGCTGTTGGGTTCCACCCCACAGAAACTCCAATTCATCCATAACTCCACTGTCCACATCCTGTTCTGCACTATTCCGCTCATGCATCCCTCACCGACCTCCATTGGCTCCCCAAGTCACAAAGCATTAAAATAAAACTCTAGAATTCCCACCCTAAACCTCTCCGCCACTCTACCTCTCTCTCCTCCTTTAAGACGCTCCTTAAAACCTACCTCTTTGACCAAGCATCTGCCCTAATTTCTCCTTATGTGGCTTGGTGTCAAATTTTGTTTTATAACGCTTTTGTGAAGCGCGTTGGGACGTTTTACTACGTTAAAGGCACTATAGAAATACAAGTTGTTGCTCTTGTTTACAAATCTTTCTGGAGCCTCAACTTATCCTACATCTGTAACCTCTGTGAGCTCTACAGGCCAGCCCATGTTCTCTCGTCCTCCAACTCGGGCCTCCAGGTCATCTCCACACCATCACTTCCTATTCTACCATGGGTGGCCTTACTCTCTATTAACTCTTTTCCTAAACTCCTCCACCTTCCTAGTGGTCTCCCTGCTTTCAAAAGCCTCCTCACAATCTCTCTTCCAGCATGCTTATGGTTATCACTCCTAATTTTTCGACTATCTGTGAATTTCCTTGGGACATTTGCAATGTTGAAAATGCTGTCCGAATGTAGATTGTCAAAATGTAACACATGGAATCATTTTCAAAGTCAATCTGAATAAACAGGATGCACCGGTATATCAAACAATGACTGGGGACAGGAATTATTGTATTGAGAAGATTTTGGTGATTTCCAAAACTACTGATCTACTTTTGGTTTTTTTGGGCAGGGAGGGGAGGAGTTGTAAATATTTAAAAAGTTATTATGCAAATTGGCCAATGAGTTGGTTTAGTTTTACAATGTATTTCCAGTATTTTTGTTCCTAAAATTTAGGTACAACTAGCAGAAATTACAGCAAGTTACATACATACAAGCTGTCACCCTAAATATTTCCATTATGTTTCTGAACTTGAACGACATGTACTCCTTGCAGTATTCATTTTGTCTGTTCAGAGCCTTGTGGAGCAACACCAGCAAGTGATTCCCACCAAGCTTACTACAGTACAGCAATAATATATTGCCTTCATCGAGGAAAGCCAAATCTCAAATGGAGATTACAGACCATGGCAGCAGCCACAGCAAAAAGCCAGTTCTGGAACACCAGCTGTCTTATCAATTGAACAGGTTCACAGAGCACAGGAGCAGATTAGTCCACATTGATTCGATTTAAAGTAAAAACTCTTCTAATGTTCAGTTGTATTATTCATCAACACGTCTTTAACAGCTAGATCTCAAACAACAAACATGGCTCAATATACTGCCTCTTGGATTAAATAGCTGCCTACCTCAGTGCAGAAACCTTAATGTACTTTCCAGTGAAATCAAAGTGCACTTCATTTGAACTTAGATTAAAACAGCACAACACAAAACGGCTACAGATTCAAGTCGGATCACTTTCAATTAACTGGGTTTTTCTTTGTTTCTGTTTTGCCTTTCCTTCCAAGGGGGAGCGCAGACTCACTTCTGCTTGGTCTCGTTTGTTCTGGAGCAAGCTGCAAGGATGTGTGCAAGAGCCACATAGGTGGTCCTTCCCTCAAGTTTTTCCTTTCTGCGTACTTTGCTCAGTGCTTGCCCACTGGAAACCAGGCTTCAAACAAGAACTCACTTCCTGAAGAATCGTAAGTGTCAATCCACACCTTATAATTCCAGCGCAGTGCATTAATACACATTGTTTCTGCATGACTGGGCAACTCACTTGCAGTATTTATTACAGATACAGTAAATATGCAGATTTTGCATTGCAGTGAGCTCCTGTAATGGAACCCTTTCGTAATTAATCTGATTCAACAGAATTTTAGGTCATCAAAAGCTGACTGAATATTACAGATCAAATTCTGACAAGACAGAGAAAGCAACTTACACTTCTTAAAGCATTCAGAAAAATACATGTGCTTTGGATGCTTTCCCTGGACTGTAGTTTTTCAGATTCTGACAATGACCTGAAATGGGCTGCACACTTCATAGAAAGACTGCGATGCTGAAATGGACAATTAGCTGCAGCTGAACTGGAACAAACAATAATCTAATTTTAACACAAATATTTCCAATTTCATTCTATGGAATTTTATTTTGCCTCCACAATACAGTTGAATGCCACTCTGTCTGAACGCATTATAAACAATCACCTCTTCATTTTTAAAAACCACAAGTTCTTGTTATTGATATTTTATCTCAATTTCCTGAATCCCCAACACAATTCCCTCAAGGCAACTTCCCATTGCACAGTGAAAATGGATGCGCAACTATTTATGGCCCTACAACATGCAATAACTATGCCGATCTCATTGTAACATGGGACTAAATCAGGTACTGTAGTGTACAAGCACGCTTTCCCTAATGCTAAAAAAATTGGACAGGAAAAATCCTCTGTGATACAATTGAAGTGTCAGCTTCTCTTAGCATTTTCAATGTACGTAAGAGATATGTTCAAGGAGACCATGCAACACAGAAGTACTGCACAATAGTTATACAGTGCCTCATCACATCTCTCAGAAATATCACCAAGTGGTTCACATAAATTAAAAACTTTGAAGTGCAGCTACTGTTGTGTTAACAAATGTGGCAGCCATACTGCACACAGTGAGATCCTATCAACAGCAACGAGATGACATTTTTGGTTTGTGTTGACTGAAGGAGAAATATTAACCAGGACACTGGGAAATTTCCTGCTCTTCTTGTGATAGTGGCATGGGATCTTTAATGTCCACCTGAATCACGAGAACAGGTGGAAGGGGTCTCAATTTAACATCTCCTCTGATGGACTGCATCTCCAACAATGTAGCACTGCCTTAGTACTGTTCTGGCATCTAAGCTTCGATTTTAAGAACATAAGAAATAAGAGAAAACTCCTTGTGTATGGTTTGAATTCACGCTGTATAACTTGAAGATGTGAATACTACCAGATCAGCTGATACAGTAAGGAGTTACACAGCAAGCTGATCAATGGGGAATATTTATGTATGCCAAAAATACACATGCCATACTTGTGTTTTATGCTATCAAAAGGCTTTCTGAATCCAGAACATATTTGTCTGTTTTAATCTTTTTTGGTTGGGTCCTTCTTTAAAAAAAACAAGTGACAACAGATTGGTACCTGGCAAAGCTGAGGGTGGCGTCTGCCACATGCTGTTGAAATATTCTGTTAGCATCGACAAAAACAGGTGCTGAGGCTGTCAGTGGATTTACACACTGCAATAGTGTGGCCTCCCTTCTGATGTTTGGAAGTTAGAGAGATTCTCAAAAAACTGTTTACTACTCAGCAGATAAAGTTTGAAAGTTGGTGCTAAAATCCATATATTAACTTTATAGCTTGGAATGATCTTCTGCTTAGTCACATGTTAAACTCAGAAAGGATTCTTCACCAATTCCCAATATCATAAAATCATATCCAAGTATCGCACAAAAATTTAGTGATGTTATCAAGGACATTTGAGTGGACAAATAATCCAAAATATTCCGAACAGGAGGACTGGAATATGAGAAAAGCCACGGGAAAGTCACCCTGGGTAGCCAGTTTCGGTGGGAGGCAGGGGGTACACTTGTGGCTGGGGACTGAATGTGGGGAGACTTAGGGACAAAGGGTTGGGGGGGGAGGCGGGGGGAAAGGACATCCTTTCTAATTTGCAATGCTGAAGTTATTATTCAAATTGTGCTGAATGAGGCCTGAGACATTGTGTAATTTCTGCATGAGGGGACTTATGCTCTACCAAATTACACAACATAAACCAAAGTTTTATACATTAGCATGCATGCAAAATGCTAAACATTTGCCAGATTAAGATTTAAAAAACTCCATCAGATGAAATGAATGATTTTCTTCTTTACCAACTAGTTTAGAATTGTAGGCTGTTCTAAGAACCTAGGTTTCCCTTCTTCTTGCACTCTCACAGCATTCATTAACATTTTATGAACAACAGTAGCTTCCTGACATTGCATCAATAAATATGAATATTAGCATGTTTTCAGTTTATTCAGAGAATTCCAATATTAAAGCAATTTTACAAGTTGGTTTCCGCCTGCCACGATTCACAATGGCACTTTAAAAATATTATTAAAGTGCTAAATCACTTTTTTTTTCTCCAGTAATGTACAGATTCCATTTATAGCTGCTTATATGAAAGCATGCCATTTTTTCTGCTTTGACACAAACAAGGCTATTTATCTTGCGTATATGAAATATAGCTCCTGGTAACCATAAGTCATTTGAGAAAACAATCCACATTTTTATATTGCTATGATCAAATTATGAGGAAGGCAACTTCTAAATCTAGCTCAATTAACTGGTTATTCTTCATATACATAATCTGGAAGTGCCATTACTTCCTTTTTGTGACACCCTGTCTCCAATTAGTCACTGGTTACTGTACTCAAAGTTGGCTCCTGCAGGTCTATCTGTACTGGAGCATCAGTTCGGCTCAGTTGTTGGGCACACTTGCCTCTGAGTCAGCAGGTTGTGGGTTCCAGCCACAAGACTTGAGCGCATAATCTAGCCTAACACTGCAGAGTGGTACACTGAGGGAGTCTAACATTTTTGGAGAGGCTACCCTTTGGAAGAGACATTAAACTGAGGCTCCATCTGCCTGTTCTGGCTGTGCAGGTGGAAGCTAAAGATTGCATGGCGTTCTATGAAGAAAAGCAGGGGGTTTATGCAATTATAGACTTGAGCACAGGATCAAACTTCAGCTCATCAAGTCTGTGCCCAAGTTTTTCTCGACACAGCCACCTAGTCAAGTCCGACTTGTCTGTTTGCTCTCCAGTATTCCTCTTTTACAAGCAACTATCTAATACCCTTTAATATAATTAACAGCAATGGTTAATGGCAGAAATTCCATCAAACCACCATCTATGTCAAGAATTTTTTTTAACCTTCCCTTGAATTGTTTCACTTGTCTGATATCCTGGACAACATTCCTCTCTCAATCTGCACCACCAAAAACATACCAACTGATCATTCATCTCATTACAGTTTGTAGGAGCTTGCTGTGTGCAAAATGGCTCTTGAACCAAATTCACTGTGGGAACTGCTTTGAGGGGTTGCCATGCAAATGCAAGCCTTTCTTTCTTACTGCTACAGTGCATGCCACAAACTCAAACATAGCACGAAAAAACCATCAAAATGAAATAAGGAGAGTCCACAGCAAGGTACAGATACTATTAAAACCAGTAGCTGCCTGCGTGTGAAAGCAATTGGCATACGTGTACTTATGATCTCATCTACTTGTTTTCCCCTCTGCTCTTGGGTTTTGGACACTCCAATAAAGGATCGCTCCTGCCTGCTCTTAAGAGTTTTGAGGAAGAATTCCAAACAAAGTATTAACTTCGTCTTTCTCTTTCTGATCTTGACTAATCTATCAATTTCCACCATTTACAGTCCTGTTTTTGTTTCAGATTTCCGGCACTTGTGATTTGTTTTTTTCTGTAAGGTGTGGAACAGCTGCAAATCCTGTGGCTCAATAGTTAAAATTCCAGCACAACTTGTTACCTGAACGTATTCAGCACCACGAGTTCCACCAGTCCTCTTTCAAATGTCACACTTCTGACACCACCACAGAACAACTTCAAATGAAGAAAAACAGACCTGCCTTTTCCTTGAGAGTACAGCTCACATTTGTGAGACAAAGGCATTAGAAACTGATCAAGAAGGATGTCCTATTGTTAGAAATTAGGTGTACCTAAAATGGTGCCTTTAGACTAGTAAAAAAAGTAGTTGGATAGATGCTTAAATAAATAACCATATTATAACGCTAAGTTAGGATTTTGACTTTGTTCAACAAAATTGCTTGCTAAGATGCGTAAGCTCATCAGTGTGTGAGAATAGAATAGAGGGTATCTTTGGGAATTTAACGATTCATTTCATGGTACAATAGTCTGAATTGAAATAGTTAGTTGCACAGCTGGCTGCCTGAACAGCTTTGAACAATGGGGCCTCTGACTGGAGAAGTCTGAAGGCCGAGTCTGGTATGCGAGTTGCTGACTCTAGGCTGGGGAGAACAGGACCGGATGAGATAAGAGACTCTAGCTTTGGGGAGAACAGGGCCAGATGAGATTAGGGGAAAACAGTTCTCAGCATACTCTAAGGCCATAATTGGTTAAGTACAGAAACCATGTGTAATGGCTGCAAAGACCCCTGAAAGGTGAGAGATAACATAAGGGTTGGCCTTTTTTACATGGTCTAAACAAAGAACTTGACATACCATTGGGCACCTTGTTTTAAGGGGAACCTCTGTAGGTTAAATGGTCTTGTCCATATTCTACCCCAGGTCCACCCCTAAAAAGAGTATAAAAGACCTGAAAATTCCCCAGCGCAGATGGTGGAGTGGAGAGCTTCCGAGGGTGAATCCATGCGGACTCTGGTCTAATACTCTTGGGTAGTTCAAAGAGAGAGAGAGAAGAGAAGAGCTGCTCGTGCACGCCAGCCGTTCTGTCAGACTTGGACCGGAAATCCACTACTTGTCACGGTGGTATGTTTTTGCTGCATAACTAGTGTGTTATATCCATCTTCAACTCTGATTAAACACAACGTACCCACCATATTGGTTGCAGTTGACCCTGATTATTTCAAAGGACCAGAGATAAGCTAATCTCGTACACTATGGTTTGGTTTAAAATACAACTGGAGCAGAAATAACCTTCTGGACCTGGATGGAGAAGCTGAGGCAGATGGAACATGGATCCACTCACATTTTAACAAAAGGAACCAGGCCCACCTTGAGTGGTGATAAGCCAGTAAAAAAGCCCTCAACATTTGATGTTAGGCATGAAGTCTGAAGAAGAGGAAAAAACCTGCATTTATATAGAACTTTATCACATCTCTCAGCACTTCCTAAAATACTTTACTTTGAAGTGCAGTCACTATTACAAAGTTGGTTGGAATTTGGTACAAACTCAAAATCCAAAATACAATACCTTTTTCAAATGTAATTTAACATTTGAATTTCAAGAGAACTGATGTCCAATCACACCAAAATAAAAAGAAGCATGATATGAGAAGTCATTAAATTTTAATCATGCAAAGAATGCAGGAACAGCAATCAGTGAGAAAAAGGATTCACGTTTAGGGATAACAACAAAAAGTGCTGGAAACACTCAGCAGGTCAGGCAGCATCGAAGAGAGGAGAAACAGAGGTGTATTCTATACGGCAAGTGAAGAACAGATAATGGGGACAAAGATCCCGAAATCATGATGTCAGATTACATGGGAGGACGCTGGGATGAAGAAAGCCTTAAAAATCATACACACACACACACACACACACACACACACACACACACACACAAACACAAACACACCACACTAACCTCTTTTGTAGATTCAAATCTTGCCTGGCTCGTTCTTGCGCCAGCTCTTCGGAAATTCGCTTTCTGACCTCCTCATCAGTAACTGTAGAAATGAAAAACAAAAATTAGCGGCGCAATGGCACAAGTTCTGAAGCAAACATCCATAGCTCTATGTGTGTTGAGTGCACAGGGCAAATACACACTAACTGGATGTGTCATAAAAATGAATTCATTGTATTTTTCATACTGGACTGACAGAAGCAACACAAACTCTTTGCATTGCGACCTCACAGCAAAAATTGAGATTCCAATAATGCACTCTCTAACTTTTGAATATCAAATCACCTTCTGTATGAGCAGAATTTTATTATGAATTAACCAATGCCATTTTCATGAAGACCATTCCTTCTTGTGGGCTGCAATATTAAGCTACTCTGTGGGCAATATTATTCTGTGGACAAAATAGGTATTTGCACTGCCGACACGAGAATGGATATTGATGTGTTAGATATGTGAAGATTAAAAAAAGGGAATTTTAAACAGCACTGTGCAGCTGAAATGGGAGACATGCTGCCGTAATCTGTTTGTAAATGGCTCTCTGTGCAAGAACAGCCTGGATCTAATTTTCCCTTTATCCTCTTGAATGTAGTCAGAAGCAATCACATTCCTCCAACCAGCAATTGCCAGCTTGGAAAGGCACTATGCTATTGACAAAAACAGTAAGCAACACTCAAAGAAAAGTGCATCCAGAGTAGGATTTTCAAATACCAGCCAAATTTCAATTACATTGGGGTAGATTCTGAAGTTCTTACTCTTGCTCCAAATGGAACAATTCGAAAATAGGTTTTGATCCTTCACCCCCAACTTAAAAGGGGTCTATTAATATATGCAGTAACATTATTCGGGACCTGTAACAATGTACTGTACTTGTACATTCCCCATTATTTTGGGTTTCTACATAAGTGGTTTTCACAGCTCCATGGGAATCTGCTCAAAATAATTGTGCTGTTCATTTTTAAAATGCCTACAATGTCTCTGTTTTTTGCACAAAATCCCCTCAAAAGAAAGCTGGTTGTGATTTCCTTTCATTTCAATAACCGTGAACATTCAAGCTGGAGCGAATTTCTGAGCCTAATTCTTAGCAATGCCACAGTTCGTATTTGTCAGCCCAGATAGGTTAGACAACAATCAATGACAAATGATACACCGATCTTTTCCCTTTCCCTGGTGAAAGACCCACATAACATGTGATCTTACTCATTGGAATGCAAGTAAAAATCCAAAGAACACTTGCCGTCATCCATTATCCGAGATTTAACCATTGTGGACTTCTGGAGAGATTTGTAAATAGTCTTCAATTTAAATGCATTTAGTAAGACTTTTGCAGTGACAGAGAGACAGTTCATTGTTTTTTTCATTTCAGGCAATGAAGTAAAGCTCACAATGACTTGACTTTGGGAATTATTATTCATTGCTTCACTGGGATGAAGTAATTCGCAACCAACTTCGCTATGGCGCTATTGATTCAACATCCTCAAATACTAACACAAACTTAAGCATTTAAAGAGGTATTTAGACTTTATTCTGGAGGATGCATATTATTTGTATCTTCAAAGTCCACATAGGTGATACAACAGCACTAAGAGTATAGCGTGTGACATATCGCTCAGTAGTTTACAGAACTATTGCCAATCTTTCAACACCACCAATAGAATGAAACAGATTATCTTGTTAGTAGGTGATGTTTTTTCTATCTATTCTGGGGAGAAAAACCTTCAGAACAGTGTCTCAAACTTGTGAACTTCTCTGTGGCTACTTGTTTATTTACTTTTTAAATTTCATTTATCTGCAATACATCAATGGAGTCACTGCTCTTCTGTAAAAGAGAGACTGTATTATTGCTGTGTTTAAAACTATGATTTGTTGAAGTGCTTTGATGAACGAACGGAGAGGATTGATGGAGGTAGTGCGGTTTATGCTATGGACTTTCAAAAGGTGCTTGATAAAGTACCACATAATAGACTTGTGAGCAAAATTAAAGCCCATGGGATTGGAGGGGCAGTGGCTATGTGGATACACAGCGTCAGTTTCCACATGTAAGCTGACGACACCCAGCTCTAACTCACCACCACCCCTCTCAACCCCTCCACTGTCACTAAATTGTCTGACTTCTTGTCTGACATTCAGTACTTGACGAGCAGAAATTTCCTCCAACTAAATATTGGGAAGACTGAAACCACTGTCTTCGGCCCCCGCCACAACTTGTCACTGACTCCATCCCTCTCCCTGGCAACTGTCTGAGACTGAATCAAACTGTTCGCAACCTTGGCGTCATCTTTGACCCCGAGGTGAGCTTCCGGCCACGTATCCGCGCCTCCGTAACATCGCCCGATTCCGTCCCTGCTTCAGCTCATCTACTGCTGAAACCCTCATCTATGCCTTTATTCGCTCCAGACTTGACTATTCCAACCCACTCCTGGCCGGCCTCCCATCTTCCACCCTCTGCAAACTTGAAGTCATCCAAAACTCTGCTGCCCTGTGCTCACTGACCTGCACTGGCTTCGGGTTGAGCATCACATCAACTTTAAAATTCTCATCCTGGTTTTCAAATCCCTCCATGGCCTCGCCCTTCCCTACCTTTGTAATCTCCTTCAGTCCTACAACCAATGATCCCTGTAAGCTGCGCCGCCGTTTTTTGTAAAAACTGTGCCTGTGTGGTATTTTGAATGGCCCCAGGGCCAAAAAAAATTCAGGGAACATGGCCTAAAACCCTCCGAGATATCTGCCCTCCTCCAATTCTGGACTCCTGAGCATCCCTGATTTTAATCATTCCACCACTGGCGGCCGTGCCTTCAGTTGCCAAGGTCTTAAGCTCTGGAATTCCCTCCCGAAACCTCTCCGCCTCTTGACCTCTCTTACCTCCTTTAAGACGCTCCTTAAAACCTACCTCTTTCTGCCCTAATATCTCCTTATGTGGCTCAGTGTCAAATTTTGTTTGATAACACTCCTGTGAAGCGCCTTGGGACGTTTTACTGCGTTAAAGACGCTATATAAATGCAAGTTGTTGTTGCTGTTAGAGCAGACAGGGTTAAGGGGAGATTTGATCGAGATGTTCAAATTCATGAAGGGTTTTGATGGAGTAAATAAGTGGAAACTGTTACCAGTGGCAGAAGGGTTGATAACTTAAGGACACAAATTTAAGGTAATTGATAAAGAACCAGATGAGACATGAGGGAAAAAAATGGTAACGCAGTGGATTATGATGATCTGGAATGCACTGCCTGAAAGGGCGGTGGAAGCAGATTCAATAATAACTTTCAAAAGGGAATTGGATAAATACTTAAAGGTGAAAAATTTGCAGGGCTTTGGCGGGACTAATTGGATAGCTCTTTGAAATAGCCAGCACAGGCACGATGGGCCAAATGGTCTCCTCCCGTCGCTATATCCATGTCAACAGAAAAATCGGCAGCAGTACGTTGTGGCTGGATACTCCACGATTCTCATCTTTCCTACGATTTAGCAAACAGTTTCAAACCAATAATAACATCTTTAAGTTTATTAGTTTTAACTCAGCTCGTCACGAGATCAAATACCTGGTATATGCTCCTTACAAGCCACTATCAGGTTTTAAGTGGACCCAACTTTTTTTGGTTTCCCTTTCAACTGGCCTATATCAGCCCAGGCTAAAGCAACTTTCAACATGTTCCCTTAAATTCAGTTTGTGTCGTCATCGACACCTTTGTCAACCGCCTGCCGAAGACTATCTGGATCTTCTCTCACAAACTATCTAAACATCAGCCATTTTGTTGAGCAACTTGATGCATCCACACCATCAAGCAATGCAGTGTTATACATGGAATTTGCATGTTCCCAAAGCAAACCTTTTAAACTGAAAATCCTTCCCTCCCCTCTTTCCTGAAGGCACTGAGTTTTACTGGATGCATGCAGTTCTTGAGCACGTTGTCCAAGTGAGCCAAGGCAGTGAATGCTGGCATGCTGCTCAACCATGGAGGACTTCACAGCAGACTCCAAAGTTTGCCTGCATGCATTGGATTGCAGGGTGACTGGATGGAGATCAGAAACAGGAACCCGAGTTGACTTTTCCCCCACTCCCTAGCCCAAGGGTGCCCCAATTTCCGCACCAGATCCGTTACTTCCACTCGATTCTTCTGATCCATTTGGCTCAGTACCACACTATGGTCAGCATTTACCCACTGAACCATCAGAGGAACCTTTCATCAGAAAATCCATCATGGAAAATTCTATCCCAAGTTCTAATCTTGCCATTTACACATGGACCAGATGGTGGTGTGCCACGCTTTGGTAGAAAATAAATAACATTGATCTGGCCGTGTAAGTCGAATATTAAAGGGAAATACACTTGTATATTTTAAACTGCTTTGCTCTCATGGTTCAGCAGATCATCTAAACTACTTGATTCTGTGTTTGTTGCAAGCCTATGACACTTCAATTGTACGACTACTTTCGAATTTGTTATTTGGAATGTCCAACTGCCAAGTTTTTGCGGTCCAGGTGTGTCGCTCACAGTTTAGCAGCATCATGACAAACGTAGAGGAGTTGTTCTTTTCCATTGTATGCTACCAGGATGTTCTCCAGCTTGTCTATAATTTTAGGCATTAGTTAGGTCCAAGGAAAAACAGGCTCCCCATGGTTGGGGTATCTAAATAATCAGTAGGGAGCTTACTTATCGAGGAAACCAGGTCAAATATTGAAAGACCATCACCACCAGCACCACTTTATAAAGATCAAATTATTACAAAGATTCATTTTATTTCGATGGTGGGCGAGCGGGGTTGGGTGGGGGAGGGAATTGCCTTGAAGAGGCATGAGTTTTATTGAATTTTTCCACATAACTCAATCCTGACATTAGGAATCAGCCTTCTGGCCCATCTCTGCACTGCTTCCAAGTCTTAGAATTTTCCCTTGTGCCAAAGTGGCATCAACTAAGCGCATACTGTAGCAACAAGAGCAGATCCGAGGCTGGGTATTCTGCGGCGAGTGTCTCACCTGCTGACTCCCCAAAGTCTTTCCACCATCTACAAGGAACAAGTCAGGAGTGTGATGGAATACTCTCCACTTGCCTGGATGAGTGCAGCTCCAACAACACTCAAGAAGCTCAAGACAAAGCAGCCCGCTTGACTGGCACCCCATCCATCACCTTAAACATTCACTCCCTCCACCACTGGCTGCAGTGTGTACCATCTACAAGATGCACTGCAGCAACTCGCCAAGGCTTCTTCGGCAGCACCTCCCAAACCCGCGACCTCTTCCACCTAGAAGGACAAGGGCAGCAGGCGCATGGGAACACCACCACCTCCAAGTCACACACCATCCTGACTTGGAAGTATATCGCCATTCCTTCATCATCACTGGGTCAAAATCCTGGAACTCCCTCCCTAACAGCACTTCAAAACACAGACTGCAGCAGCTCAAGAAGGCAGCTCTTCTCAAGGGCAACTAGGATGGGCAATAAATGCTGGCCTTGACAGCGACGCCCACATCCCATGAACGAATATAAAACAAAGATTACTGGAGGTGTAACTTGACGAGAGTGTGATACAGCTTCAGCATCGCCAAAGAATGTCAGACGGTCTCTGTTGATTTGGCAACACAGCTCAGTATTCTCTTGCTTTCTTGATTACTTCTCTACAATTACTTAACGTGGTAAAGGTTGAGTCTACTATCACTCCCAGATCTCTTTCAGACTCTCCCCAACTAGTTCAACAGCACTCCTGAAGTAAGTACCGCCCCCGTGTTTTTTTTCAATGTATAGGACATTGCGTTTACTGTCTTGAATTTCAGTGAACCGGCTTCAGATGGAAGATGAAAGATTGGATTTGGAAGAGGCATTGTAAATTGGTTCTCTCAATTCGCAGCAAATTTGAGAGCATTTTTCAGTTTGCTGTGCACAATGTAAATATACCCTTAAATCACAGACAGGTCAGCAACATGCTTAAAAGACAGTATATATTTGCTACACAGCAAAGATTTTACAGCAGTTGCATTTTATCTATGCCTTTCTTGAGAGAGTTCTCACTTAACAATCGAGTAAGAAAATATTTTAAAAACTGCAGTCGTATGCAGCAAAGAGCTGTTCAATTATTTTCAATTCCATCCAATGTACATAAGAATATAAAAACGTGATTCACGGTCAAACTCTGAACACATTTCAGATGCATAATGCTTTCATAAACAAATTTCAGAGTGACAAATTTGAATTCCTTCTTACTTTTTTTCTGACTGTTGGTTTGAATATCTCGGTTTGAACACTGAATGTTGATGTCAATCATGGAATCTGACTGAGTTACTCTCCCTGACAGGGTGGGGAAGCTGAAAAATCACATTGTAAATGGTAATGACAGCATCACTGAAACACCCCAGGTAAAAAAAGTGTTCCACTGACATTGGTCAAGCTCCCTCATGCCATCAGGCTCAGAAAACTCCATCCAGTCAGTTCCCTGATGACAGCACTCCAAGGCTCAATAAAAGGAATCAACAAAAAAAAGGAATATGAACAGGTGGCGAGAATCAATAGCCGTTTGAAAAGACTCATTTATAACAGAGAAGCTAATGGCAGGTGCCCATTTAAGAACTTGATTAAACTGAACTAATCTAGCTGCTGATGCAGGGACCTGCAGTGTTTACAATATCTGAGCCCACGATTTTCTCCAAAACCTCGATTACTTATCTGACAAGGGAAAGACAATTTTAGAACTTGGGGGAAAGAAAGCCCAATAAATCAACGACACATCAACACTCGGTTTCTTGTTCATGTATATTGTGTTAATTGTACAAGGTAGTCACGTTTATCTCAGACATTACTCATACTTAAACTTCTCCAAGGCAAGTTCCAAAGTAGTCACGGGCTTGGTACATCATCTTATTCAGGCATACTAAGATAGGGCACCACAGAATCGTAGCTCATTATCTTGCATTTTGAAACTTATCTGCCACCCACATTTAGGCGCTATACGTGATGCTTTTCCATGTCTGATGGCTGATCTGTTTTACAATAAGCAAGATCAATAAATTTTTCAGTCTCAGGACATTTCTGATGACCATCTGGGAGAATCGATTGAGACTACTGATTAGAAGAAATGTATTTCCTCACAGAGCAGTAGACAGGTGCAATTAAGTTTCAGCAAAAAAAATGCTGATGTGATATCAATTAACTGCTTTAAAGGAGTTGCCTAAAAATATGGTTCCAAAAATGAATGAAGATTACACTTATGGCCATTGATGATTGAAGATTATGGGTTTAGTCTTGTTGAGACCATAATAACAAGAACAACTTGCATTTATACACTGCCTTTAACTTAGTAAAACGTCCCAGGTTTTACTAACAAGTTCATCTGTAGAATGCAAATGCCATGAATGAATACATTTTATCTGTGCTTATTCTTCACTACTAGAGAGGTTAAATAAACTAGTTGCTGGGTGATGTAGTTCTTTATTACACTGCACTTTCACTTCTGGAACCAACCCAAATGGCAGAACCGGGACCAATATCCTCGCAGGGGGGTTTGCTGGTGCTGTTGGGAAGGATTTAAACTGGTTTGTCAGGGGGCTGGGAACCTAAGTGTGGGCCCAGAATGGAGAGAAACAAAGCTGGAAGTGCAAGTTAGAAAAGTAGTCAGCAAAACTAGTAGGGAGCAGAAACAAAGTCCAACAGTAAAGAGGGTCAAAGTGCAGAAAAATATTAAACAAGCAAAGTTGAAGGCACTTCATCTAAATGCACGTAACATTCGCAACAAGGTGGATGAATTAATGGCACTAATAGAAGTAAATGGGTATGATGCAATTGCCATTACAGAGACATGGTTGCAGGGTAACCAAAGCTGGGAACTGAATGTTCCAGGGTACTCAACATTTAGGAAGGACAGACAAAAAGGAAAAGGAGGTGGCGTAGCGCTGTTAATAAGGGATGAGATCGGTACAGTAGAGATAAAAGATCTTGGCTCAGCAGATCGTGATGTAGAACTGGAATCAGTTTGGGTGGAGCTAAGAAACAGCAAAGGGCGGAAAACATTGGTGGGAGTTGTGTACAGGCCACCAAACAGTAGTGGTAATGTAGGGCATAGTATCAATCAAGAAATTAGAAGTGCATGTAACAAGGGCAATACGGTAATCATGGGGGACTTTAATCTACATATTGACTGGGCAAATCAAATTACCACTAATGGTGTGGAGGACGAATTCTTGGAATGCATGCGAGATGGTTTCCTGGATCAGTATGTGGAGGAACCAACCAGGGAACAGGCTATTCTGGATCTGGTACTGTGTAATGAGAAAGGGCTAATCAATAATCTTGTGGTAAAGGAGCCTTTAGGGACAAGTCACAATAATATGACTGAATTTTACATTACGTTTAAGAGTGATGTAGTCCAATCTGAAACTAAGGTCTTCAATCTAAACAGAGGAAACTACAAGGGTATAAGGGACAAGTGGGCCATGGTAGATTGGGAGACTACACTAAAAGGTATGAAGGTGGACATACAATGGCTAACATTCAAAGAAATAATGCATAATTTGCAACAAACATATATTCCTCTAGGGCATAAAAACCCAAAAGGAAAAGTGATCCAACCATGGCTAACAAAAGAAATTAAAGCTAGTATTAAGTCAAAGGAGGAAGCTTATAAAGTTGCCAGAAAAAGCGGTCAGCCTGAGGATTGGGATCTTTTTAGAAATCAGCAAAGGGGGACCAAAAAATTGATAAAGAAAGGGAAAATAGAATATGAGCACAAACTAGCGAAAAATATAAAAGCGGATTGTAAAAGTTTCTATAGGTATGTGAAAAGGAAAAAACTGGCGAAGGTAAATGTAGGTCCTTTACAGTCAGAGACAGGAGAATTTATAATGGGGAATGAGGAAATGGCAGGGAAATTAAATAAATACTTTGTTTCTGTCTTCACGGAGGAAGACACAAAAAACCTCCCAGAAATACGAGAAAACCAAGGGTGTGGCGAGAATGAGGAACTTAAAGAAATTAGTAAAAAAAAAAATAGTACTAGCAAAATTAATGGGACGAAAAGTCGATAAATCCCAAGGACCGGATGACCTCCATCCTAGGGTTTTGAAAGAGGTGGCCATTGGGATAGTGGACGCATTGGTTGTCATCTTCCAGAATCTATAGATTCTGGAACGGTCCCTGCAGATTGGAGGATAGCAAATGTAACCCCGCTATTGAAGAAAGGAGGGAGAGAGAAAACGGGGAACTACAGACCTGTTAGCCTCACATCAGAAGTTGGGAAAATGCTGGAATCTATTATAAAGAATGCAGTAACTGGGCACTTAGAAACTAATAGTAAGATTGGGCAGAGTCAACATGGATTTATGAAAGGGAAATCCTGTTTGACAAACCTATTGGAGTTCTTTGAGGATGTAATTAATGAAGTAGACAAAGGGGAACCAGTCAATGTGGTGTATCTGGATTTTCAGAAGGTCTTCGATAAGGTCCCACACAAGAGGTTGGTGAACAGAATTAGGGCACATGGAATTGGGGGTAATATACTAGCATGGATTGAGAATTGGTTAACAGACAGAAAAAAGAGTAGGGATAAACGGGTCTTTTTCAGGATGGCAGGCTGCGACTAGTGGGGTACCGCAAGGATCGGTGCTTGGGCCCCAGCTATTCACAATCTATATCGATGATTTGGATGAGGGGACCAAATGTAATATTTCAAATTTGCTGATGATACAAAGCTGGGTGGCAGTGTCAGTTGCGAAGAGGCTTCAAGGGGATCTCGACAGGCTCAATGAGTAGGCGAGAACATGGCAGATGGAATATAATGTGGATAAATGTGAAGTTATCCACTTTGGTAGAAAAAACAGAAAGGCAGAGGATTTCCTAAATGGTGAACGATTGGGGAATGCAGATGCTCAAAGAGACCTGGGTGTCCTTGTACATGAGTCACTGAAAGTGAATGTGCAGGTGCAGCAAGCCATTAGGAAGGCAAATGGTATGCTGGCCTTCATTACAAGAGGATTTGAGTGCAGGAGTAAAGAAGTCTTACTCCAATTATTAAGGGCCTTGGTGAGACCACATCTGGAGCACTGTTTTCAATTTTGGTCTCCTGACCAAAGGAAGGATATACTTGCCATAGAGAGTGCAACGAAGGTTCACGAGATTGATTCCTGGGATGGCGGGGACTGTCGTATGAGAAGAGATTGAGTAAACTAGGCCTGTATTCTCTTGAATTCAGAAGAATGAGAGGGGATAAGAACATAAGAAATAGGAGCAGGAGTAGGCCAATCGGCCCCTCGAGCCTGCTCCGCCATTCAATAAGATCATGGCTGATCTGATCCTAACCGCGAATCTACTATCTATCACAGAACCATCTCCTGCATCTAACAGAATTGCACACACGAAATAGGAGCAGAATCAGGCTACACGGTCCCTGGGCCCGCTCCACTACCCACAGGGCCATGACCGATCCGAACCTAGACTCATGTCCAAATTCCTGCCCGCTCCCCGTAACCCTTAATGCCCTTTACTTCTAGGAAACTGTCTATTTCGGTTTTAAATTTAATTAATGTTGTAGCTTCTACAGCTTTTTGTGGCAGCATATTCCATGGACCTACCACCCTCTGAGTGAAGTAGTTCCTCCTCATCTCAGTTTTGAAAGAGCAGCCCCTTATTCTAAGACTATGTCCCCTAGTTCTAGTCTCACCTGTCATCGGGAACATCCTCCCCGCATCCACCCGATCCAACCCCTTCACAATCTTATATGTTTCAATAAGATCGCCTCTCATTCTTCTGAACTCCAATGAGTAGAGTCCCAATCTACCCAACCTCTCCTCATATGACCACCCCCTCATCCCCGGGATTAACCGAGTGAACCTTTTTTGCACTGCCTCGAGAGCAAGGATGTCTTTCCTTAAGTAAGGACACCAAAACTGTATGCAGTATTCCAGGTGCGGTCTCACCAATACCTTGTACAACTGAAGCAATACCTCCCTATTTTTATATTCTATCCCCCTAGCAATGAAAGCCAACATTCCATTTGCCTTCTTAATCACTTGCTGCACCTGCATACTAACCTTTTGAGTTTCGTGCACCAGGACCCCCAGATCCCTTTGCACTTCAGTACTCTCCAGTTTCTTGCCATTAAGATAATAAATTGCTCTAGGATTTTTCCTGCCAAAGTGCATCACCTCACACTTTCCAGTGTTGTATTCCATCTGCCAAATCTCTGCCCACTTACTTAGCCTGTCTATGTCCCCTTGCAGGTTTTTTATGTCCTCCTCACTCACTACTTTCCCTCCCATCTTTGTATCATCTGCAAATTTTGATATGTTACACTTGGTCCCTTCCTCCAAATCGTTAATATAGATTGTAAAGAGTTGGGGACCCAGCACTGACCCCTGTGGAACACCACTAGTTACTGATTGCCAGTCTGAGAATGAACCATTTATCCCAACTCTTTGCTTTCTGTTAGATAGCCAATCCTCTATCCATGCCAGAATATTACCCCCAATCCCGTGATTTTTTACCTTAAGCAATAATCTTTTGTGTGGCACCTTGTCAAATGCCTTTTGGAAGTCTAAATACACTACGTCCACTGGTTCCCCTTTATCCACTCTATATGTTACTTCCTCAAAGAACTCCAGCAAATTTGTCAAACATGACTTCCCCTTCGTAAAACCATGCTGACTTTGTCCTATTAAATTATGATTATCCAAATGTCCTGTTACTGTTTCCTTAATAATGGACTCCAAAATTTTACCTACCACAGATGTTAGGCTAACCGGTCTATAGTTACCAGCCTTCTGTCTACTGCCCTTTTTAAATAAGGGTGTTACATTAGCAGTTTTCCAGTCTGCCGGGACCTCAGCGGAATCCAGGGAGTTTTGAAAAATTATTACCAATGCATCTACAATCCCTACCGCCACTTCCTTCAAGACTCTAGGATGTAAGCCATCAGGTCCAGGTGATTTATCCGCCTTGAGTCCCATTATTTTACCGAGTACCACTTCCTTAGTGATTTTGATCGTGTTTAGCTCCTCTCCCCCTATAGCCCCCTGTTTGTCCAGTGTTGGGATATTCTTAGTGTCCTCTACTGTAAAGACTGATACAAAATATTCATTCAGTGTTTTTGCCATCTCCATATTTCCCACCATTAATTTCCCGGTCTCATCCTCTAAGGGACCAACATTTACTTTAGCCACCCTTTTTCTTTTTATATAACTATAAAAACTCTTACTATCTGTTTTTATATTTTTTGCTAATTTACTTTCATAATCTATCTTCCCTTTCTTAATCAATCTTTTTGTTATTTTTTGCTGCCTTTTAAAGTTTTCCCAATCCTCTGTCCTCCCACTAGATTTCGCTACCTTATATGCCCTTGTTTTTAGTCGAATACTATCCTTAATTTCTTTACTTAGCCACGGATGACTGTCCTTTCTTTTACACCCTTTTCTTTTCAGTGGAATATATTTTTTTTGGAAGTTGTAAAATAACTCCTTGAATGTACACCACTGATCATGTGTCGTCTTACCCTTTAATCTATTTTCCCAATCCACTCTACTCAATTCCGCTCGCATACCTTCATAGTCTCCTTTATTCAAGCTTAGCACGCTTGTTTGAGATCCAACCTTCTCACCCTCTAATTGAATATGGAATTCAACCATGTTATGGTCACTCATTCCAAGGGGATCCTTTACTAGAACATTTTTAATTAATCCTGTCTCGTTACACAGGACCAGATCTAAGGTTGCTTGCCCCCTGGTCGGTTCAGTTATATACTGCTCAAGAAACCCATCCCTAATACACTCAATGAACTCATCCTCAAGGCAGCCCTGCCCCATTTGATTTGTCCAATTAATATGATAGTTAAAATCCCCCACAATTATAGATGTTCCCTTATTACATGCCTCAACTATTTCCTGATTGATACTCCGTCCAACAGAATTGCAACTGTTCGGAGGCCTATAGACTATGCCCACTAGTGTTTTTTTCCCCTTATTATTCCTTATCTCCACCCAAACTGTTTCATTATCATGATTTTTTGACCCAATATCATTACTCTGTATTACAGTGATTCCTTCCTTTATTAACATAGCCACCCCACCTCCCCTTCCTTCCTGCCTGTCCTTCCTGATCGTTAAATAACCTGGTATGTTTAATTCCCAGGCATTGTCACCCTGCAGCCATGTTTCTGTAATGGCCACAATATCATAACCATATGTAGTTATTTGTGCCATTAACTCGTCTATTTTGTTACGAATGCTACGTCTCATTGAAGCATACAAAATTATTACAGGGCTTGGTAGGGTGGATGCTGGGAGAATGTTTCCATTGGCTGGGGAGTCTAGAACCAGGGGCCACAGCCTCAGGATAAAGGGTAGGCCATTCAGGACTGAGATGAGAAGACATTTCTTCACACAGAGGGTGGTGAATCTTTGGAATTCTCTATCCCAGAGGGCTGTAGTGGCTCAGTCATTGGGTATATTCAAAACAGAAGTCGATAGATTTCTGACTAGTAAGGGCATCAAGGGATATGGCGATAGGGCCGGTGAATGGAGTTGAGGTAGAAGATCAGCCATGATCTCAGTGAATGGCGGAGCAGGCTCGAAGGGCCAAATGGCCTACTCCTGCTCCTATTTCTTATGTTCTTATGACAATCTTCCCTCGGATATTCTGCAGGCTGCAAGAGTCAACTGTAGCGATTTTTGGAATTTTCAACCAAATCTTGGCCGCATTTCAGCACAAATTGGCAACGTCCATAAGCGAGCTCGCAAAGGTGGCTGCTATGAGAAACGTCAAGGCTGCACTCATGCAGAAGGTGGTCCTCTAGTAAGGTTGGGGGCGAGGCACATAATTGGTGCACAGTGGAGGGAGATTCATTCTGCATCTGACCAGCATTACACCTGATTTGTGGTGCAACAACAAATACAAATTGTACGTGGAGAGGACCATACTTAAAATATCCACAGGGCCATGATTTTAAAACCTGGAGGAAGGTGCTGAGTGGAGACATGTCACTATACGTTAACTGGCCACACAAAGGAAGGTTTATAAAAGTGAAGATTATTTAAATAAAAATTGCAGACAAGCCACCTCCTGATAGCAGGTTACAAACACCAGAAAGCATGTTGCCTGCCTGACCTCACAATCAGGGAACAAATAAAAAGGACTGAACAAAAAAGTGGGGACAATAATTGAACACTAAGAATGATTGCTGAACTGTAATGCCAGTTTGAAAAAATGCATTTCTTAACTGAAAAAGCACTAAAATATCATTGATATAAAAAGGACTGAAAAAGAACAGTTAGCCTGACAACAACCAGTACACAATGTGGAAAACATTGTACTGAAAAATATCACATCA
This sequence comes from Squalus acanthias, assembly GCA_030390025.1. NCBI lineage: Eukaryota > Metazoa > Chordata > Chondrichthyes > Squaliformes > Squalidae > Squalus > Squalus acanthias. Next base: position 128,830,802 of record CM059434.1, read on the forward strand.
TTGCAGCATAATTGTGAGTGCATTTACAATGAAAATACACAGTCTCCTAAATGATCCATTTATTTGTGGTGAAAGTGAGTTGAAGGTGAAAATGAACCAAACTTCAGCTGGGTTCATTTCGGAATGATAGACGAGTGGTGAAGGTCAAATTGATTACTGCCACTTCACAATCATTCGAGAGATTTTCATAACAACTTCCACTAAATTAACAATGTTTTTTTTTTATTAGCTTTCATCAGCATGCTAAATACCTGGACTGAAAAGGAAAAGGAGTCAGAAGGGACATCAGGCAGAATGTTTTCACCCAAGTGAATTACAATTGTGAAGTAAGTTATCAGGGAATGCCATTGAAAGCTGACATTATGAATGGGTTCAAAACAATTCAATGTATTTCTGGAGAGCGAAATGATTAAGGGACATGGTCAGAAGGTGGCTAGCTGGGGTGGCTGTGAAAAGGAGACATTGTTCTTTCGGACTCACGGCCTTTTCCTGTTCCTTAAAATTCTTATTCTAATACAGTGTATGTGGTGACAATGCACATCCACCATTCATTTCTGGCATCCGGGACCAGATCACAGACGAAGACAGAACAACCCTGAGAAACAACTCGCCACCCCCTCAAAAAAATGAATTTGCAGGGTGCAATACGAAAAACTGATTCTACACTCTGCAGAGAAATGACCACATTTCCATTGGACCTATTGCTGGTCAAAAAAGCAAATAAAAAGCTAAAATGACTCAGCTATTAAGGTGACATTAACCTTTGAGAGATACTTTACAATTAGACTTTTTTTTTTTTTTAAGTGTTTCTATTAAAGAGAATTTCTAAACAACATTTAAATGCAGTGCACAGAAATCTTTAACAACAACAACAATAACAGCCACTTGTATTTATATAAGAACATAAGAAATAGGAGCAGGAGTAGGCCATTTGGCCCTTCAAGCCTGCTCCGCCATTCAATCAAATCATGGCTGATCTTCTGCCTCAACTCCATTCACCGGCCCTATCGCCATAACCCTTGATGCCCTTACAAGTCAGAAATCTATCGACTTCTGTTCTGAATATACCCAATGACTGAGCCTCCACAGCCCTCTGGGGTAGAGAATTCCAAAGATTCATCACCCTCTGTGTGAAGAAATGTCTTCTCATCTCAGTCCTGAATGGCCTACCCTTTATCCTGAGGCTGTGGCCCCTGGTTCTAGACTCCCCAGCCAAGGGAAACATTCTCCCAGCATCCACCCTTATCAAGCCCTGTAATAATTGTGTGCGCTTCAATGAGATCCCCTCTCATTCTTCTGAATTCAAGAGAATACAGGCCTAGTTTACTCAATCTCTTCTCATACGACAGTCCCGCCATCCCAGGAATCAATCTCGTGAACCTTCGTTGCACTCCCTCTATGGCAAGTATATCCTTCCTTAGGTAAGGAGACCAAAATTGTACACAGTACTCCAGGTGTGGTCTCACCAAGGCCCTATATAATTGGACTGTCTGTGTGGAGTTTGCACATTCTCCCCGTGTCTGCGTGGGTTTCCTCCGGGTGCTCCGGTTTCCTCCCACAGTCCAAAGATGTGCGGGTTAGGTTGATTTGGCTATGATAAATTGACCCTTAGTGTTAGGGGGATTAAATACGTGGGGTTACGGGGATAGGGTGGGATATGTGTCGGTGCAGGCTCGATGGGCCGAAATGGCCTCTATCTGCACTGTGGGGATTCTGTTCTGTGATTCTGAGTAAAACTTCTTTACTCCTGTACTCAAATCCTCTTGTAATGAAGGCCAGCATACCATTTGCCTTCCTAATGGCTTGCTGCACCTGCACATTCACTTTCAGTGACTCATGTACAAGGACACCTAGGTCCCTTTGAGCATCTGCATTCCCCCAATATTTCACCATTTAGGAAATACTCTGCCTTTCTGTTTTTTCTACCAAAGTGGATAACTTCACATTTATCCACATTATATTCCATCTGCCATGTTCTCGCCCACTCACTGAGCCTGTCGAGATCCCCTTGAAGCCTCTTCACATCCTCTTCGCAACTGACACTGCCACCTAGCTTTGTCTCATCAGCAAATTTGGAAATGTTACATTTCGTCCCCTCATCCAAATCATGGATATAAATTGTGAATAGCTGGGGCCCAAGCACCGATCCTTGCGGTACCCCACTAGTCACAGCCTGCCATCCTGAAAAAGACCAGTTTATCCCTACTCTTTGTTTTCTGTCTGTTAACCAATTCTCAATCCATGCTAGTATATTACCCCCATGTGCCCTAATTTTGTTCACCAATGCCCTAATTTTGTTCACCAATATAGCACTTTTAACATAGTACAACGTCCCAAGGCACTGCACAGGAGTATTTTAAGACAAAAAATTTGACACCGAGCCACATAAGGATAAATTGGGGCAGGTGACCAAAAGCTTGGTTAACGAGGTAGGTTTTAAGGAGTGTCTTAAAGGAGGAAAGAGAGGTAGCGAGGCAGAGAGGTTTAGGCAGGGAATTCCAGAGCTTAGGGCCTAGGCAACAGAAGGCACGGCCACCAAAGGTTGAGCAATTATAATCAGGGATGCTCAAGAGGGCAGAATTAGAGGAGCGCAGATATCTCGGGGGTGGGGGTGGGGGGTTGGGGGCTGAAGGAGATTAGAGATTGGGAGGGGCGAGGCCATGGAGGGATTTGAAAACAAGGATGAGAATTTTGAAATCGAGGCTTTGCTTAACCGGGAGCCAATGTAGGTCAGCGAGCACGGGGGAGATGGGTGAACGGGACTTGGTGCGAGTTAGGACACGGGCAGCAGAGTTTTGATGACCTCAAGTTTACGTAGGGTAGAATGTGGGAGGCCAGCCAGGAGTGCGTTGGAAGAGTCAAGTCTAGAGGTAACAAAGGCATGGATGAGGGTTTCAGCAGCGGATGAGGTGAGGCAAGGGCGGAGACAGGCGATGTTACAGATGTGGACGGAGGCGGTCTTTTGAAGCTGTCCAAATATATCTCAGATGTTGCCTTAAGCAGCATCTACAATAAAGACAGCACAAGATAAATTTCACTGCTGGAAGGTGAGTTAACACGTCATATTATAAATATATAATTACTCAGTGATCAATGTAATTCAAAATAACTAATGGTATTGAGAGCGAATGGAAACAAAACAGTCCATTGCGCTTGGATTTAAGCATATTTTATCTCAGTTAATCAAGTTCATTTAAGGGTCCCCTACGATATCCAAGAAGCACCACAGTGGCCCGTAATTTACTTTTGTTCTATTCAATAGTCCTCAGAAAAATACATAGTTGCTGAAAACAAATTGCAATGTAAATTAGCTTTTATTTAAGATATTGAAATGGGAAGTCAACTGAATCTAATTTACAGCAATTGCTTTTCTTGAGTAATGGCCAAAAATCAGAAATAGGGTGGTAACATTTTCCCGATGTGTCTGTGTAAGCAATTTCTCACCCTCCCTCGTTTTAATTGGGTATTCTTCAATTTCATTAAGTCTTTTTTTCCTGCACTTAATCTGAAACAAGTGAGGTTAATGCATACAATGCAGCAGCACTTGGGAAATGAGAGGCATCCAGACTCTGTTGGAAACTGTACCTCATTCTGACTTCTCTGAAAAGTCAATGCTGTGAATCACAATTTGCAAAATATTTGGGGTAAAAATGCAATCACACATGGAAACATTAATTTTAGTAAGTCATGGGGCCTGGATAATACGAATTAACAAGCACAGAATGGGGTAATGGTCGCATAATTGAGCTCATTAGTTTTGATTGCTATTACTCAGTCCCCTCATAGTACTAACATGGCACCGTTCTCCTTTGTAAATCTTATTTTTAAAAGCTCTTTAAAGCATTTTGTGATTGTAATTTAAAGGTTCAACCTCAGAGCTAAGAGTTGTTTGCAGGAAAGTGGTAATTGGTGCGAACAAAGGTGGTAATTGACGGTGGCGCAGCAAGAACTTTTCGATTGGCAAAAGGACATTAAGGTTGACGATGTGTGGAGTCATCCACCAAGGAATCCTCAATTTCTGGATCTTCTCCTTGTTCTGCTTAGAAACGAGCCTGAAAGCAACTGCGCTGACTGTTGAGCAACACGGGCAGCATTCCTATTCCTTACAAACTTTCTGTGTCAATGTCATAAGCATTCAACCTGGAGGATAGAAATTTTAGAAACAGGAAAAGGGTCATTACGCCCAGCAAGCCTGATATGAGTGAATGTCACATCAAAGACACAATGCTGACACCACCTGACAGTTAGTGTCAAATAGACACCAAAATACACAAAACTCACATGTAACTGAAACAATGTTTTTTACATCACAGAATTTTACAGCATAGGAGAACATTCGGCCCATCGTGCTTGTGCCGGCTCTTGGAAAGAGCTAACCACATTAGTCCCACTCCCCTGAAAATGTTCCCTTTTCACATATATATCCATTTCCCTTTTGAAAGTTACTGTTGAATCTGCTTCCACCACCCTTTCAGGCAAGTGCATTCAAGATCATAACCACTCGCTGCGTAAAAAAAATTCTCATCTCTCCCGTGTTCTTTTGCCAATTATCTTAAATATGTGTCCTCACGTAAATGCATATGGCCACACACACACACACACACACACACACACACACACACACACACACACACTCTATAATTCATATATACACATATACACACACGCTCGCGCACATTTTAGGGATGGGCAATAAATGCTGGCCTTACCAACGATGCCCACATCCCAGGAACGAATAAAAAAAATGCATACATCTGCATACACACACATGTACATACATATTTACATACATACATATAAATGTAACATAATATTATTTAAATTATTTAAAAACTGATAGCAGGGAGAGACTGTAGAATCCAATCTCGGATATAGCTCTTCGGTGTACAGCATTCAAGCTTTATTCTTGCCATTTATACAACCAGTACCTGGCAGTCATATATAATTCTTTGCAAGTCTTTATTTTAATGTATAGTTAGGTATACCTAAGCCGATATAAAATGTTATTTCTCATTGTAAACTTCTGCAATTCCTAAGCATTTGACTTGACAAATTATTTCAACATTTTAGTAAATAAATTTACTTACAAGGTAATCAATAACCAAGATAACTGAAGACTGGTAGGTCTTGTTCAAGGAAAAATACACAACTATTCCCAGGCCTTGCATCCGGTTTACTCAATTTTACATAGTAGCTTGAACAAGACACTGACATATATTCCACACATAGAGTATATAATCCAACCACTACAAACACACACCCACCACTGACATCACTGTCTTGTTGATTCTGATTTCATGAAATTAACGGGTGTACCACTGGTTAAAGTGCCATCAATCAACACGAGGCTGACATTTTTTCTTAAACTTAACATTACTCACAATTGTTCTTTGCATTTAAGTCATCTCATCAAATCAACTCTGATATCATGGTTGCGCATTGCTAGCCCAAGAAATCAGACCCATTTCATAGTTTGAGAATTATCCAAAGAACTAAATACATGTTGCTGCAGAAATGAATTCCTGTGCGATACAACATCGGAGCTGCATTGTGATGTTTCCACTTTAGGAACAATAAGAAATAAAAATCAGAAACGCCACTGAATGTTAATATCATACAGAATTCTGAGGGCAAGAGACTTACATTCATCATGACAGATTCATGAATAATTTCCACTCCATTTATTTACAGGGAAGAAAATGTACGGACAGATTTTTATGTTCCTCCTAAACGGTAATAAATCACAAAACAGTTGCATAAGAAAGCTATTGGAGTGTTGTGATGTATGGCAAAAACACAGCAGGAAAACACGGTTCAGAACTGGAACGGAGACTGGTTAACAACTAATCACTGTGAGCTCCTTACAGCTAAGCCGCAGGAAGGTTACAAAACTGAAGCATTTCCTAGTTTCAGTGTTACTCAAGAACCAGTGGCTCTTTCGCACCCACTTGTACCAAGTTTAAATACATTTCTATACTGCCTTCTGGTCACATTGTTGAAAAAATTACTGATATTGCTTTTCTACTTCGAAAAACTTAAAATAGTGTTTTACATACGGAAGTTTAAAGATCAGTAGAACAATCATTGGAGCTCCTCCTGGATCTCTGCTTGGCTGGACATCTCAAAACACCAATAATAGGGAATGCTGTGTGTTGTAATACTGGGCACACCACAGGGAAAGATGAGACTACTGTGTCGATCAGCATACCAAACGTTGAGACAACACAGATGCTGCCTGACCTGCTGAGTATTTTCCAGCATTTTCTGTTTTTATTTCTGAAGACAACACAGATGGAATTGGAGCCAGCTGAGTTCACAAGATAAATATACAGATGAGGGAAGTCATTTCTCCCATTTCAACTAATGTGTTCAGAAGAAACTGCAGTCCCATATCATACTATTTAACAGTCTCTAGAATGATTCCAAGGTTTCTACCTACACGACTCTACCTGAAGTCCATTCCAAATAGTAATCACTCTGCTTTTGGACAGTCATAAATTTGCCACTTTCCACCAGTTCAAACCTATCCCCTGTCCTTCTGCTGCGGTTTAATTCATCGTTTTATGGATTTACCATTTCTCTATGGGATATGATCTTATCCACATCAAGGATGTCCCCTTTCAAGGCTGATTAAACTTTCATTTTATTTTCTCTCAAATTATGTTTTTTTTACTGACATTAAGTACAGTATCCGCATCCTGCACTTCCATACTACGTATAACACCGGCTGAAGAGCGTTCTACACTCTCAAAGTGCCAAAACCCCAATACAGATAACTCTATTTCCCACGTCAGACATCCTTATGTAAATCTGATAATCAACTGCCCTTGAGATGCATCTTTGTGCTTGATCAGCCTTGGTAACAGCTTCACATTGACAGGGCACTTTCAATGAACGGTCACTCAGCACACCCAATGCTTTTTGGTCTTTGTTAATGAGCACCCATTCATCGTGTACCCATTTCAAGTTTTCGGTTCCAATACATCATTATCCACATCAAATCCATCTGCCATCCTTTGACTCATATTTAATTGGTCCAAATCCCTCTGAATTCAATTAACCTCCTTTGCAATCATGAGACAGCCAAAAAGCGGTGCCATCAGCAAGTCTTAGGTAATTTATATATGATGGTATAAAGAGCAGGGGACCCATAACAGACTTTTCACAACTCCACAGTCATGACTCTCAAGACAAACTCTTGTTCTATTATCACTACCTTCTATTTGCGACTGTGAAGTGAGGTTTTAATCGACTTAAGTGATTTTTCATTAATTCCATTAGACTGAAGTTAGTTTAAGCGCCTCAAATTCCTTATGCATTCGTATCAAAATGGTCAGTACTTCCTTTTCTCTAGTTGAAGCTTTTATAATTTTCTTTACCCATTATTTTCTCCTTGCTCTTACGAAAGAGTAACGATCATTTGAAGGAGTACTGCAGGAAAAAGCCCTGAAAGTCACTGAGTATACAGGTGAAAAATGTCAGAAAAAGAGTTGAAATTCACAGCTGGAGCCACCAGGCTGTCCCATCCAAGGGCATTTGCTCTGTATTTGGTGGCACTACTCAGAGCACCTGGTCAGTAATATAAACACAAATTCCAGGCATAGATCCAATGAAGTTTCAAAAACCACAGCATGAATAGGGACAAACAGGTGCAAATAATGTTAAAACCGATTAAAAATGCAGTCTCATTTCAGGCAGGGAGACGAAGGAGGGGAACACTACATTTGATTGCGCAATTCCTTTCTCTTGGCAGTCTAATTTCCTCCTATTTCTTTATGCGCCTTAAGCAAAATTGTTTAAGTTTGGAGAGAAAGTTGCTCCCAGGGCCACTACCAACCAACTAAACACCACTGTGCTCCCACCTGTGGTGGATCTGTCTTGCTGGTGAGAAAGGACATATCCATGGATCGTGATGGAGGAGTCTGGGACATTGACTGATAGGTATAATACTGAGCGTATGAATATGTCAGGCTGTTGCTTGACTACTCTGTGGGACAGCTTTCACAACTTTGGCACCAGCCCCGAGATGTTTGGTAGGAAGACTTTGCAGGGTCTACTAGACTGGGTGTACATTTGTCGTGTCCTTCATCGTGCCAATGCCCAGGTCGTAGCAAAGTGGTCCGTCCAGTTTTATTCTTATTCTTGGTGCAATACAACTGAGTGGCTCGCTAGGCCACTTTAGAGAGCAGTTAAGAGTCAACTACATTGGTGTGGGACTGGACACACAGGCAAGACTGGCTAAGGGCGGCAGGTTTCCTTTCCGAAAGGACATCAACAAACCAGTTGGGTTTTTATGACAGTCCAACAGCTTCATGGTCACATTTACTGATACCAGCTCTTCATTCCATATTTATTTATTCATTTATTTATCTTAAAGTAAATTCACATTCTTAAACTGTCACGGTGGGATCTGAACTAATATTCTCTGGATTAGTCGCTCAGGCCTCTGGATTACTAGTGCAGTAACATAACCACCATGCAACCGTACCCTCACCAGATTCACCCTCCCACGGTTTTGGTTTCCACGGGTTAGTTAGGCCTGGGGATAGGGGAGGAGATCCTGCATAATAGTGGTTATGACTGGTGCCATTTGGCGAGCTGTTGTGCTGGAGGGCTATTTGTGTTGCATCTCCAAGAACAGACCACAGTGCGCTTGGTATTCCTCAGTTCAGGGGGAAGACCAAAATCACCTGTGCTGACTGGCGTATGTCCCACATGTTTCAGCACGTTTTTTGTGAGGAAGGCTGCACTTCGCTATGATGAGGTGGGGTTGGGAGGTGGTGCATTTTCTTTTATCTAGCAACGAGAATTATGCGAGCTTGTTTATTGCAGGAGGCCTCCCACCCCAGAAGGCATGCCCAACAAGCATTGAGCCAAGTCCTCTGGGATCATCAGACCAGTCATAATCATTTCTGCTAATGTCCATTTTTGTCTTCCTATGCTTCTGTAAAGTGTCTTCGGATGTTTTTCTACGTTAAAGACACAATATAAATCCAAGTTCTTGTTCTGATCATCTCGCACATTACTATCCAGAATGGCTACATGACAAAAATAGGTATAACGAGACTGTCCTTATGGCCACAACCCCTCCAGTAGTCAAATGGCATGGACAGATGAAATTGGTAGTACGTGCAATGTATAATCTTGAGTTAGCCTTCCTGCATTTAGCTGTACGTGGTGGTGTTTAAAATCAGACTCCGAACCTTACTCCACTCCTCCTCTCTTAACTTGTAGCCGATGTCTTATTCCCAAGCTTTCTGTCCTGTCTTTGGTTATGGAGGCGAGTATGGTGCACAGGGTGGAAGTGAGTCCAAAGGCAGCTGCTGGGGAGTGGAGGAAAAGTTACAAGTGGATTAGCTCATGTTTAAGTTTGCAAAAATTGCAGGATTTTGGAGGTAGTGCTTCATCTGGAGATAATGCATTGGTCACATCAGGTGTGATGCAATCAGTCAGCTAACTGGTGGAAGTGCATAACCTGTCCTTCTTGAAGGAGGTGGCCTAATCTGCTGATCCCCTTCTCGTGGTCTGAATCCAACTAGGACGAGTGCCCTTGCGAGTTTCCCATTGTGCCAGATTGGAGAAAGGGCATGCAGACCCAGTGGGATTTTCATGGAGGTATATACTTGTCTCCAGGCTGAGCTTGTTGCAGTGACAATGGAGTGCTTCGGTCTCCCCTCAGAGTACATCAATGGTAAGTTGTTGGAAAGTAGGCCTCAACTTCCACCGTCAATCATGGGTTTTGCTGGGGGGTGGAAGGTGGAGGTGGGAATATATGGACCAGGTCACAATCACTCGAGTCATTTTGGCAAATGTTGTCTCAAGACATTTCCACTCAACCTGGTCATGTGCCCTTTCATTATGCAGAAAGAGTGCAAGGGCAGCAGTGGTACTGTTATTACTGTGGTGCACCACACTGAATAGCCATCTGCTGTTGTCTGTCAAGAGTTGACCCTTACTATTCCTCTTGGGTCTACATAGATCAACACAGGAACAAGTGCATCTATTCTGGAGGCCAGTAGCAAGGTCAATATTTTATAGTCTTCATTGCGGGGGATATAAGCGAAGTACTAGGTGGTATCTTTTCCTTTCTTATGTATTAATGTGCTTGTGGCTGTTCTCATGGTGTCTGAGAAGTTATTTGGCTCCAGCAGAGTGTCGGAGTAGGACAAGACTTAATTGGTGTTGTCATGCATTGACCTTTTGTGGGTGGGTGGAGAACGAAAAACAACAAAATATTAACACTACAAATTAAAACTTTAGAATGAACACCATGCATAGTACGTCCTGGCACGGGATGTTGCGATATCACAACATACCAAGCAGATACATCAGGGATATGTGAATATCAGAGCACTTAAAAAAAAATGAGGAGCCCTTCAGTGAATCCTGAAATATTTCTCCAAAAAGGGGAAAGAAGCAAACAGAACACAGAGAAGTACTTTATTGGCATTTTAAAGCTTTTTACAGCAGTCTTCAATGAGGGCAGCAGGATTGTAATCAAAGGAGTGAGTGCTGTGAAAAGATGACGATTATGGTGTCTTCTAAGTGAAGGATCGGCTCATCTACTTCTGTGTCGGCAATGAAACCACTGATTTTTGGCAGTGTCCAATTAACAATTCTCTGTAAAATACTGTAATTGTGGAGGCAGCTGGAGTAATCATTGGAATGTCAAAATAGCGGCAACAGTTTACATGTGTCTGGGTTGGCGAGCTGATTCCATTGTGAAGACATGGAGGACAACGGAATCAGAAGAAAAAAAAGTGGAATAATCAGTTAAGTTAAATTCATATCTCGCAGGGGGGAATAAATGAAAAGTAAATGTGTCTCAGAGAGACAGGCTTTGCTATGGATGGATTCTAATCCTCTTGGTTCTTTATTCGGACTAGGAAACTACACCGTCATTATGGATCACACAGACAAACTGCACTTATAAGCTTTTTATTATTTGGATAACAAGTTTAAATGTGAATTAAAGAGGACAGGATTAAAGGAATTCTACAAAATCATGATGAAGTGAGACTGGCCAGATGGGCTCCAATGGCCGTTTTTGTCCTGTACTCTCCCATGTTGCCACAAAGCAACATTTTTTTTCAACGGTTGATACACACACTATGGCTGGTATTGGAATTTTGTTGACAGCATATACTTCCAACTTCTGAATTTACCTATTTCTTTATTAACCAAAAAAATTCCTTAATTCGGTCATGTACACAATAAAAATAATCTGCCTCTTCCTTTGAATGCAGTCAGTGCAAAGGTGTACTTAAAGGTTAATTAAGGCAAAGAAAAAGTATCGAAAGTACAAATAAGTAACCATGGTTGTTAAATATGGAACTAAAAATACAATCAAGACGATGGATATTACCATGGATATTACCATGGATAAACTAGAGGCTTATTGCATGCTTTATTTCTCCCCATGGAACAATCTATTTGGGTTATTCAAATTTGAGAGCTAAAAAATGCAAATAGCAGTTGGTGTTATTCTTTCTCCATAAATACTCCAATTTGTGTCATGCAATCCTATTATATACACAACGTTGTGCAGCTATATTAATAACTTAGAAAACGACACTGTCTAAGCCTCAGGAAAAGCAGGTTCCAAAACACAGGACTTTCACACAAGTTACACAGTACGTAAATCCTTCTTGTCGAACGTAGCCTGTAGGACTCAATATTTACCGTGCCCTTGTCTGCTGAGGTACATTGTGCAAAACTGAGATAGGATATCACATGGGAAATAAGGACAGAACAGGATAGGACTGCAGGTTTCAACAATGTCCTTTAGACCCCAGGGCCTGAGTTCAAATCCGCCCAGACTGATGGGATGTAAGCATGCTCTCTAGATGGATGAAAGGGTTCAAGGTGAAATGAGCTTGAGGATCAACCCAATTCCTCATGGACACCAACACCATTAAGATAAAACTGTTGAAAATTCTGCAGTAATTGCTATTATCAGCAGCCTCGTGCAAAAAAGCCACAAGAATGGTAGGCAAGATAAATAGGAATTACCACACTGATACAAAAAGGTGTGCTGTTTCAAGCACATTGTTAGGGCAGTGCAGGAAGAGCCTGACTCTGCATCTAATCTACATTTCTCTGAGCTGGAAGCACCCAAGTGGAAAACTCTTGCACTCCCCACTACTGACAGGCCACCTTTCTGTCTTTAATTGTCTTTTTTCTTTATCAAAGAAATCCTGACTTCAAGGACACTTTACAGCAAAGGAGGAGAGGGTCGGTGTAAAAAAATAAATATCTCGTCGGTCTTCAAAATGACAGCTCAAAAATCTGTGCCAATTTGCAAACAGTTAGATTGATGGATATGGCATTTTTCTGAGCTGTGTGCGGAGGAAACCTTCAACAAATGATTTGTCTGAAAATAAAGTCACAACGAAATCTATTAAAATAAAGTATGCAAGTTATTTTCTCCTTGAAGACACATCTATGGATATACAACATCCGAGTTGAACAACACAGTTATTTTGCCTTACAATTAATTGCCTGGGCTGCTTCCCCATCAGCTGCTATACTTCCACAAATGGGAGTCCCTGGCCAAGGACGTGCTCACATTTAATTGTACCAGCTGATGGAGTGTAGTTTTCTGCTTTCACTGAAAACTACCAATTGTTTCGCTATTACAATGGGGTGTGCAACTAAGAGGAGATTTCATTCAAGTTGTGTGGAGTTGTACTCTTGATGTAAAAGAACAAGATGTAATAGTGTCATCACAGTGGATGGCAATAAACACAAAGCAACCAAAGGGTTGGCGTGCATATGTCATGACATAAGCCTATGAAAGTTTTACGCATAAACAGTAGCATGACATCGGGAATAATGCAATAAAAACAGAAAATGCTGGAAATACTCAGCAGGTCAGGCAGCATCTGTGGAAATAGAAACAGAGTTAACGTTTCAGGTCGATGACCTTTAGTCAGAACACATATTGGGAAACAATGCACCTAGTTATGGAAAGATATAGAGATAGCGAAGGATTCACAGAAGGGCAGCAAAGATCCTGCATCTTATGAACATATAAAAAAAGGACATGAAATCATCGAATCCATCTAGCCTGCTCTATCCTCGTGCATCATAAACACATCCATCACGCAATCTCTTCAAAGAGCCAAAAACGAGTTGAAAGACGCTAAATCAATTTTCACTGGGAAAACGGATACAGATTGAATAGTAGCCTTCAAAAGGGAATTGGATAAATACTTGGAGAAAAAATTGCAGGGATATGGGGAAAGAGCGGAGGAGTGGGACTAACTGGATTGATCCTCGAAAGAGCCGACCCAGATGGCCGAATGGCCTCCTTCTGTGCTGTACTATTCTATGATTCTATAAAGGGCTGAGGGTATACATTCCAAGTTTTTAAAGTTTGTTGACAAGGTGGCTGTCGCAAGCGATTTTGTTCAGGATAGAACCAGGAGGACATGGCAAATAGAAAAAGCCAGAAGCCAGACTGAGCGAATAGCTTCGATTTTAGAAAATTTAGTATTCATTGTCAACTAAATATTCGGCTTCCGACTCAGCAGAGAATAGAGTGAAAAGATGTTAAATAGAGTCAAGAAACAGGATCGAGATAATGGCAGAGTTGGAGGGGCTGCCATTCTCACATCTTTGTGGTCTTGTATCTGACACCAGCAGCACACTAGTATTATAAACATATGCCCATAAAATCTGTCATTTAAGTCAATGCAGATGTGGACTTTTTTTTAAAAATTCCAGTATAGCTACCTATCCTACGGTCATGGTTTAATTTGAAATAATATTGCGGATTAATCTTTTCTATTCCACTTCGTACTTATAGAAGGTTCTCTCTCATTTGCTTCTTTTTAAGGCTGAAGACTATGAATTTTTCTAAAATTTCCTCATAACTCAGTCATTTGACACTGGTGTGTCACTCTCTCTCCTTTCAGATGCTCCTTAAAACCTATCTCTTTGACCAAACTTTTGGTCACCTGTTCTGATATCTCAATGTGGCTCAGTGTCACAATTTGCCAGATAACGCTCCTGTGAAGCGCCTTGGGACGTTTTACTACGTTTAAAGTGCAATAAAATGCAAGTTGTTGTTGGGATCAGCCTTCTTCTGGCTCAAATGTTTCTCGCAGTACTCCAAGTGCGGCCTGACCAACTTCAGCAAGCCGACCTCTTGAATTTATTCACTTCTACAAGAAAGTACTCAGACACTAATATCATGGCAGTTGGTGCAAGAAAAGTTTACCATGTGTCGTAGAACAGAAAAACTTCAGGTCGAGATTGATGGCGAGAGGAAAAAAGTGTATACGTCAGCAAGCGTTGTTCTGAGATACCAATCTGCTTTCATCAGTTATTCAGTGCGACATTTCTGCAGATCCATAAAATGGAAGGCTGACATTTTTCACTACTATTGTCTTAAGTAACGACATTTTGAGACTGCGCCATGCTAGTGTTTGAAACAGTTATAAATCAAACTGAGCTTAAAAGTACATCTGCTGTTCTTGCCTTTCAGTAATCTTAGCAATAAATCTATCATTTTCACTTCAGAAATTTTACAGTAAAAAACAATTAAGCTTTATATGTAGAAGTTGGTAAAGCTTAAGCTCAACACAAAAAAAACTTCTAACATTCACATGCATTGTTGAACACGAATCAAAAAGGTGTGGGGAAAGTACAGAGAAATGGCATGAGTAGGTGGCCTGCACAGGCACAGAGGACAAAAAGAATTTTCAGTATAGAAGTGCAATGATGCCAAGTATGATAAACGTGTTCTAACCTTTACATGATAAGTGTCAAAAATCACACTACACAATCAAAGCAGAAATGTTCAAGTTAATGGCTCACTATATGCGACACGTCACCACTCCAAACATTAATTTTACTGCAGAAGCTCACTAACACATACCAATTTTGAACAGAACTTCCCCAGTACAATAATGCTTGTAACATTGGTAGGTACCTGCTTCCTGTATTCTGGAGAGGTATCACGAGCATGGTACAGATCAGGAGGACTGCAAGAAACCCAGAGCTCAAAGAAACAGGAAATCCCACCAGATAATGGCTTGGGAGAGGCATACTAAAAAGCTGGAATGCTTAATTTTGACACCTGCCCACACAGACCAGAAGAAAATCGTTCATGATTTTTTTTAAACATCGTCAATCGTTTGATTATTTATTTTTTATTTTTTTTTTTTGAGTATTGCTGTTATTCAGTTTGCTCTCCCTCTCCCAGTCAGCCACAATCATTGCTTTCATTTCTTTGGCCCTTCCAGCCAATTATTGCCTGCTCTTTTTCCTATAATTCCCTGGTATCTTTGAGCTCTCCCGACTGGTGTTTCCCACCGTTTTAGGCTCTGCAGTCATCTCTTCGCCTTTCATTACTTAAATGGACCCCTCACTTTCCCAATTGAACTTCTCTTGAGTTCCTAACTCTGATGGTATCCTGGAATCAATTAAATGGAGATTACAATGTGGAAAGTGGCCATTCAGCCTAACCAGTCTGTATTGGTGTTTATCCTCCACTCTAGTCGTAGTCCTAATCCCATATGCCTGTCCTGTTCCCATGTCCCTTTATTCCCCTTTCCTTCAACCACATCTCTAACCATCCTTCATCCTCCATAAACCTGAGCTCATCAAAAACTCTGCTGCCTGTATTCTAACTTGCACCAAGTCCTGCTTACCCATCACCTCTGAGCTCGTTGACTTACATTGGCTCTCGGTCCATCAATGCTTCAAATTTAAAACTCTCATCCTCATGTTCAAATCATGTCATAGCCTTGCCTCTCCCTATCTCTGAAACTTCCTCCAGCCCGACAATCCTCCAAGAACTCTGTGTTGCTTCAACTTTGGCCTTGTATGCCTCCCCCAATCCATTTGTCCCACCATTGGCAGCCAGGCCTTCAGCCAGCTAGGGCTGCAGATCTGAAATTCCCTGCATAAAACCTCTCCAGCTCCCTCTACTCCTTTAACACCTATGGCTTCAACTAAGCTTTTCGTCACCCCTCTCAATATCTCCTGTTTTGGCTCAGTGCAATTCTTGTCTGATTATGCTCTGTGAAGCGCCTTGGGACGTATTCCCATGTAAAGGCTCTACATGAATGCAAGTTATTGTTCTTGCTGTAACCTATCAAAAAAGTTGACATGGTCTCTGTTTCAATGACTAACTCCTGCAATGGCCTTACAACACTTATTCCAGGACAGTAACCACAAATGCAAATACATATACTACAAAAATGCTCACATGTCACTCAGATTTCAAATAAATATAACATTGAAAATCAGGATAGATAACTTAAAATGAACGGTGGCGGAAGAAAACAAGGCTAACAAATAAAAATTAAACTCAAAGATCATGGGAGTGTGAGATGGAGAGAGAAACATACAGACAGAAATACACAGACAACTTTGGGTGGAACAAAAAGACCACTTTTCTATTATGGAAGTGACTACCTAAGCATCACCAGACTACTAAAGAAAGACTTGCATTTATATAGCGCCTTTCACAACCACCGGACGTCTCAAAGCGCTTTACAGTCCACGAAGTACCTTTTATTTTTGAAGTGGAGTCACTGTTGTAATGTGGGAAACGCGGCAGCCAATTTGCGCACAGCAAGGTCCCACAAATAGCAATGTGATAATGACCAGACAATCTGTTTTTGTTATGTTGATTGAGGGATAAATATTGGCCAGAACACTGGGGATAATTCCCCTACTCGTCTTCGAAATAGTGCCAAGGGATCTTTTACGTCCACCTGAGAGAGCAGACGGGGCCTCGGTTTAACATCTCATCCAAAAGACAGCACCTCCAACAGTGCAGCACTGCGCTGGAGTGTCAGCCTAGCTTTTTATGTGCTCAAGTCCCGGAGTGGGACTTGAACCCACTACCTTCTGACTTAGAGACGAGTGTGCTACCAACTGAGCCACAGCTGACACTACCAATACTAACTGTCGTTAAAGTCACCTTGTGTATAACATTGACAGGTAATGGGAAGCAGGGATTATATCTGGTTCAGTGACTGAGGTTGGGGCCACTAAAAGTCAGTAATCGTGTGGACCAGCGATCCTGAAAAATCATATACCCTTCCGCTGTGCATACAATACTCTGATACTTGATTAAATTTTTTGGGAAAAAAAAGTCCAATCAATAGCACTCATTTAAAATAAAAACAGTTCTACCAGTCAAGATCACAAAATGAAATCCATTCGCGTTTTGGAGATATTCAAATGGAAAGTTTGCTGAATTTAATTTAACGCCAATCGTTTTTATGCTGCTCACACGACAGGCCATCAATCATTGCTACTGTACGACAGATGATCAGAACCAACATCATTTTCATAAACCATACAAATGATCATTTGTCAGTGATCTCTGTGGGCAGGCCCAAGCTGCTACGGAGGAATTTCAAAGATCATCCAGCTTCAAGAAAACTTTAACATGTGCTTTAGTTATTACAAACAAAATAATAATGTACTGATTCTGGTTAACCATGATTCAGCAAAATAAATTATAGCATTGTGCAGCTTAAATAGGAATGTCACAATTTTATGATATATCCATGCAAAGCACAGCAAGGAGCTGCATAAACCCTCGAGAATCTCCCAATTTTTCTTGCATTGTCATAAAGCATCATGATTACTGTGGCTTCAGTTAAGAGAAAATAGGTCGAGGATACTGTAACAAAGCTTTTTAATTCAATAAAGGAAACTACATGTCTGGAGGAGGGAAAGTGTTATTCTACAGAGTTGAAATAATCGCTGTATCATAACACTTCAAAATTACAGTGTTCCATCAAAAAACCATTACGGTGATATCGCTAATATTTTAAAATTCTGACACTGCCGTCAAAAAAAAGAGACAATAGCGTTGCAGAAATAAGACAGAATGCATATAGCCCTATGATAGATGATTTCTAACATTTAAATTCATTTTTCTTCATTTCATCCCAAGACATAAGAAACTAAGAGATCACTGTAATAATATATGCACAGGTGTTGCAGCAGCAGCAGCTTTCCAGTGCACAGGGCTCGCTATCATTTGCCTCCACCACCACCACCCACAGCAAAAGATGCTCGCAATCAATTTTCGCATAGCATATAGATTACCTGTAGGGCTTCATGAAGAATGAGTTTTCTTTTTTAAATACATTTTTCAAAGAAATCACATAAACGCGCGGCAGATCGATGTACAAAGAGGCAAATACCTGACATCCAAAATATTCACCTGGTCCTTCAATATGAATCACATTTGCCCTAAACTGTTCATCTCGGGCACTAAAATCTCTGGATAAGGGCAAAAGAGCTAAAAATACCAAGACAAAGGAAATGGAGGTTTGAAATTCTTATGGGAGCCAAATTAGAGAGAAATTCAGAAACTACAGCACCAGTTCGGGAGACTCAAGTTATTGATAACTCAGAATGAAAAAGGTAAGCTTTACAAACGTGAGACAAAAATATTGGTACAGTGAAAGATACATGATTATTTTAAACAGCACAAAGACTGACTGCACAGGTAGGAAAATTATTGCCTGCAAATAAAACTGCTACCAAAATTAGGAGAAACACAACAGAACAGTGCTGTGTGCTCCTCTGCATTCCTTCAATCTTTTGCTTGTGCCACCTAATATTTTCCTTGAGCCATTTCATCTGTGTTAACTCCACCAAAACTAGCATTCAGTTCCTCAATCAACAGTCATTAGGTGGTTTATTGCAAATGCACAAATTGGAACATTTTTTCCCCCTTCAATATTCTCTTGCCCTGTTCTAAAGGTCTGGACTCACAATGGAGCATGGTTCCATGGGCGCCTGCTGCCCTCCAATATTTAGCTCTTATCAAGTGGGTGTGCTTCATGTGCGAACCCATAGTGAGCATCAGCAGGTGGATTGATGTGGGGCAACACAGCCTGAGCCTGTCCTAACTGGATGTTCACACAAGCACATTCCAGCGTGAGCCATTCATCAACGAGCAGGAGCGACCTGTGGCCAATTGTAGCACCCCTACTGCTGGCCTGGCTGACATCCGCTAACACACCAAACTGGTCTGTACGTGTTACAGCTGTAAATATCTCATCAGTCACCATCACGACAGGTCACCAGTTCCACTGAACGACTACTCGGAAGAAAACTAGCTCACATCATGTTTTAAAAAAAGTCAAATTGTATTTTTAGTAACAAATAAAAATACAAAGAAAAGAGCAGTATATCAGGAAGAGATACAGAATTTTTTAAAAATCGAAAACATGTTCCTGACATTAATGCTGCCCACTTACAGGTCCTTCTGTAATTCATTGCCCATAACTGTTGAAGCACAATTCAAAATGTCAGTAATTCCATAAAGGTCAAGTATACTGTACAAGCTGCAAATAACAGCAACCACTTTCCTCAGGCTTAAAGGAACAGTTTACAGAGTTCAATTTAAAATCACAATTAAAAAACAAATTTACTCTGCATATTCTTTTTAGCTGTATGCCGCTCCAGTTTTCTCCCTTTCCTTTGTTCTCTGGAAGGAGGCTTTTCCTGTCAGGTATAGTTTCACCACCTCATCCATAGTGATTAATCTTCATGCAGAAATGTGTGCCGTCACTTTAAGCTGGGTATTCGTTCATTGAGAACTTCACAGCTGAGTCATGTCCTCACTCAGCATCCACAAACATTCTCCCTGCAGTTATCAGTGGACAGCAACCAGCTGCAGGGAGCCTGGCTGGACATTCCCTTTCGATGTCTAGGCTGTCCTGGCTAACCCAAACCACATCAGGGACTGAATCTGGGTTCTTTCCAGTCTGTGTCGCTCAGGAGTGCACCATCAAGCCAGTCAGTCACTGGGATTCAGTAACTCTGAACATTTGTCAAACATTTGAAGTGACTTCAACTGAAGTCAAGAATGGACAAATCTGCTTAAATTAGAAACATAACCAACTCTGTCTTTCTTCAGCATTCACTTATACTGAAATGACAGCGTCAATGCAAAGCGGTTTTTACCTGCACTGACACAAGTAAGTTGTAGTGTAATCCAGAGCGGAGATCTGGCCGGACCCTAGACGCAAGTGTAGAACACTCCATGAAGGGAGTCTCACTCTGCTTTGCTTCAGTCGCAGGTTGGGCTCTGACTCTGTTGCATCACCTATTGTGTAAATGCACCCTGAATCTTCAAAGCGCTGCGTACCTATGTTGTTGTGCACGGGCGAGAAACAAAACTTTCATCTTAAACTATGTGTCAGGCTCTCAATCAAAACTAAGATTTTTCAGGACAAGCAGTTTGTGGACATAAGTGCATTGCTGGTATTTGACTTGCAAGAAGCTGCACCTTATCCATTCCAGTCATGTTGGCGGTGACGAGAATCGAAACACTGTTTATGTTACGTACCTCCAGTACACAGTTGTCCCTTCATGCAATAATTTTGTTCGGGGAGCACTTAAAAAAAGTCTGTCTTGTCCATGATATAAATATTGTCCGAATTGTCGTCCCAATGTCACATGTGAAGATAAGGGCCTGTTGACGTGCGGTAATAAAAGAAGGCCTTTAATACGGTTAGGGACTTAAGAAATTTGTTGAATTAACTGTGTCAGAGTTTACGTCGACCTCGATATGTGGTATTAATGTGCACTTTTTTGTTGATATAGCCAAGTTCATGATAAGTGGGTAGGAATGTGTTTAGTGTAAGGGTAGTGTGGGTGCTCAGTGCATTGGAAGATCAATCTGTGATGTAAAGACCAGAGGAATGTGGAGGATTGTGAGTAACAATCAACATCGGAGTAGCTCCCAATCTCAACCACATTCCTATGGAAAAGAACACTTGAAAGATTAATGCCTTGTAGCCAATGGATTCTCCAGACACGCAGACCTTACCAAATGATGCACATGTTGCATTGAGATTTTGGGCTTGCGTGCTGGGTAAATGTCATATCTGATGTGTTTCAGGTCTCTGATAAATGTTCCCATTGGTATTAACAGAAAGTAAAAAATCTAACATTTTGAAAGTGGCAATTAAGAAAAAAAGCAAACTTTGCAATGGAGAAAAAAAATTGAGGAAGCATTATCCCCAAATTTTAAAATACAGATATATTAATTAGTAATATAACAAAAACTCTACGTCTCTCCCACTCGATCACACAAGAATACTTTTCTATCACATTTTTTAAAAAGTATCTACATATCCAGGCATTTGCAACTCGAGAAACTCCCTGAGCAACTGAAATTACGCTATTAAGATGGAAGTTAGAATGTCTGCAGTAATCCTGGGTTCCGACCTACAGCATGAAGAGTAAATTTACTGAACTCAACAGCAACTGGGCTTTGTGGTCTCAATTGACACAGCCTCACCTTAGTAGCAGAATAATACATCGCGCATTACATGATATAACATTTGTCCTTAGAAGCCAACAAATCATCTGATTCACCTTGAGCAACACCACAGAAGATCCGCCAACTTAGATACAAATTCTGAGATCGTCCATCATGCTCCAGAAATTAACATTTCAGACATCACAGTTTGAATTAACGGAAAAAAAAAAATCACAAGCGAAATCTTAAATGGCATACAGAAAGAGTAGAGAAGATAACCTGGAGAGGAGTCCAACAGCTGCCGATCCAGAAAAACTTCCCAAGAACAATAATTTTCACCCTTAATTGACTGCAGGATCTGGTTAGGTACTGTCCCACAGGGAGGACTTGAACAGTGGTCGTAAAGGGACGGGCCAGGTTAGCAGTTAAACATGCTCCTGACACTAGACTAACCATCAGCAACACCATGGGGAAATCAGCTATACATAAACATAAATGCAAAAACAATTACTACTGGATAAATATTAGAAGCAGGTGAAGATACACAGTTATGGAGAGAATGAGGATTAGTTTTGAATTTCTTGAGCGAAGAGTCAGCACAGATACAATGGGCTAAATGGCCTCTCTCTATGCTGTAAATGTCTATGGTTCTTGAACATGAAACTGTCCCTCATATAAGAATATCAACAAAGATGATGATCAACTAAGAATATCAAACAGAGTTCCATGTGGCACTATGCATTGCTGAGATCATTGTTACTGAGACAGTTGCTCACTAGAATAGAGAAACTGTGCAACCTGAACAGGTACGGAGAATGAAACAATTTGGAATTTTATTTGGGTCACTATAATCCAACTGCTTCCTACAGAGACTCCCAAAGTAATAAATTCATGAATTTATTTTTTTTAAAAAGAAAACCATAATAGTTCACATTAAAACCAAACCAGAGTAGCTATTGATCATTACATTAAAAAAATAATCAGATACATAGAATTACCTAGAATATACAACACAGAAACAGGCCATTCAGCCCAACCAGTCCATGTCAGCGTTTATGCTCCACTCGAGCCTCCTCCCATCCTTCCTCATCTAACTATCAGCATAACCCTCTATTCCCTTCTCCCTCACATGCTTATCTAGCTTCCCCTTAAAGGCATCTATACTATTCGCCTCAACTACTCCCTGTGGTAGCGAGTTCCACATTCTCTCCACTCTCTGGGTAAAGAAGTTTTTTCTGAATTCCCTATTGGATTACTTGTTGACTATCTTATATTGATGGCCTCTAGTTGTGCTCTTCCCCATAAGTGGAAACACTCTGTGTCGACTCTATCAAAACCTTTCCTACTTTTAGTGATTTGTACTCAGATCCCTTTGCTCTTCTACCCCATTTAGATGCTTATTTTCCAAGTAATATGCAACCTCCTTATTTTTCTTACCAAAATGTAATAACTCACACTTATCTGTGTTGAAATTCATTTGCCAATTATATGCCGATTCTGCAAGTTTATTAATGTCTTGTAATTTGTTGCAGCCCTCCTCAGTATTGACTATCCCCCCGCCCCGCCCCCCCCAGCAACTGTACTAAAATGGTTGCCTTAGTTAACAATGATTTTTCCAGCAAAAAGCCAGAAAACTTATGTTCTTAAAACGGAATTCTGGTAAAACATCCAAGAATTTTACATAGATGCAGTGAAAATTCAGTGCACGAAAACAGTAGAATAACTGATGTTCAAAACTGGTAAATAATAGCTGGCAGATATCAGTTTTCAGGGTAGAATGGGAAATTCAATTAATGTCTGACGTGTAGTGGGAGAGGATTTTTTTTAGCTTTCAGCCATTTATGGATAACAGACTCTGGCAAACCATTCATCTTCCACTGTATCTGTGAATCAAAATGGTTTCAAACAAATTACCCTCTTCTTACAAGGCAGGTGGCAAGTAGACCTGCCGTTTATCCATTACAAACAAAGAAGAAAAATCTCGTGTTCCATGATGTATGTGTAGATGGCAGGAATGCATTATAACAACCTGACAGTCTTGAGTTTAAGGTTTAATGTTTAAATGAGTGAGTGGGCGACACAGGCTGCAAAACTGAATATTTTCATGATAAGTGTTTTTGCCTGCAGACCGTCTGAGATTAAAGTGGCAATGTGTCACCAAAAACATTAAATTATTTTTCAGGAAAGAGGATTTCCATATCAATCTGCAAGATGCTGCTCTTAAGTAATTTTTTCATGGCATGTGTGCTGTGTTTTCAACAGAAATTGATAAACAATATTTTTAAATTTAATGGCAGATGACTGATAAGGCAACTACAAAGAGAACACAATCACTGGATCTGACAGAATGCAAGGTATTTTTTATTCTTATGCTCAGCTGTGATTAACATTTGTACTATTATAATAAAAGAACAGGCCTGCAACAGGTAGAGTATGACATTAGCAACAAAAAAAACGTACATGTACTGATATGCCATTGGGGTTTCAGATAAATCAAGTAAACAGAAAGTCAACCACTACATAAATTTAAGGAAACTTCGTATGTTCCAGCTTTTTTGTACATTAATTTTAAGTACTGCAATAGGTACTGATGTCTGATTCTTCATCTCAAAGCCAGTACTGTTCTGTTGACACACTGGCGAACACTCAGTCTGCAGGACAATAGAAGCCGGTAACACATCAAGGGGTTGGGATGATGTCACAAATCCTGACATCAAAACTCAAGCATTATATCAAAGTCATCTCAATCTCAAGATTAGTCACTGCCGACAAACCTAAAGATCTCCTATCGATTTTTGCCCACAAGATGTCACGGTGGCAACAGGCTTTGTGATCAAATCACAATGTCTGACAAGCAATGATTTGGGGATTTATTCATTTGAGTGATACAGGGGAACATCATGGGTTCTGTATAGCAAAAGAGCATATTTGTGTCTGGGCTACATTCCAGATGGATAACTCCATGAGAATTAAACTAGGCATAGTATGTTATATCCTTGCTGAAAGTCAATTTATTTTCTTCCTTCCTTTGCAAGCAGTGAGGCAACCATCCATGCCTCCGGAAATGTTGTTCTTGAGCTGGCTGCTAGATGTGCCAAGGTGATTCTTAAAATTTCTCTCGGCTTCAGCATTCCTTGATGGCACAGATGAGATTGGAGATGTACAATTTCAGGAAATAGCATTAGAACCACAATTCACTTAAATACTGCCCAGGTATGTCCTGTCCACAAAAAGCAGGACAAATCAAATCCAGCCAATTACCGCCCCATCAGTCTACTCTCAATCATCAGCAAAGTGATGGAAGGTGTCATCGACAGTGCTATCAAGCGGCACTTACTCACCAATAACCTGCTCACTGATGCCCAGTTTGGGTTCTGCCAAGACTACTCGGCTCCCGACCTCATTACAACCTTGGTCCAAACATGGACAAAGGAGTTGAATTCCAGAGATGAGGCAAGTGTGACTGCCCAAGACATTTCTTGAGCAGTATGTAACTGATCCTACAAGGGGGCAAGCAACCTTGGACCTGGTCCTGTGTAATGAGTCAGGATTAATTAATAATGTCCTAGTTAAGGATCCCCTTGGAATGAGTGACCATAACATGGTTGAATTCCATATCCAATTAGAGGGTGAGAAGGTTGGTTCTCAGACAAGCGTACTGAGCTTGAATAAAGGAGACTATGATGGTATGAGAGCGGAATTAATTAAAGTGGACTGGGAAAATAGATTAAAGGGTAAGACGGTACATGAGCAGTGGTGTTCATTTAAGGAGTTATTTTACAACTTTCAAAAAATATATATTCCACTGAGGAATAAAGGGTGTAAAAGAAATGATAGCCATCCGTGGCTAAGTAAAGAAATTAAGGATAGTATCCAACTAAAAACAAGGACATATAAGGTAGCCAAACTTAGTGGGAGGATAGAAGATTGGGAAGTCTTCAAAAGACAGCAAAAAGTAACTAAAGGATTGATTAAGAAAGGGAAGCTAGATTATGAAAATAAATTAGCAAAAAATATAAAAACAGATAGCAAGAGTTTCTATAGTTATATAAAAAGAAAAAGGGTGGCTAAGGCAAACGTAGGTCCCTTAGAGGATGAGACCGGGAAATTAATGGTGGGAAACATGGAGATGGCAAAAATGCTGAACAAATATTTTGTTTCAGTCTTTACGGTAGAGGACACTAAGAATATCCCAACACTGGACAAACAGGGGGCTCTAGGGGGGGAGGAGCTAAATACGATTAAAATCACTAAGGAATTGGTACTCAGTAAAATAATGGGACTCAAGGCGGATAAATCCCCTGGACCTGATGGCTTACATCCTAGGGTCTTGAGGGAAGTGGCAATAGGGATTGTGGATGCTTTGGTAATAATTTCCCAAAATTCCCTGGACTCAGCAAAGGTCCCGGCAGATTGGAAAACTGCGAATGTAACACCCTTATTTAAAAAGGGTAGTTGGCAGAAAGCTGGAAATTATAGACCAGTTAGTCTAACATCTGTGGTGGGTAAAATTTTGGAGTCTATTATTAAGGAGACAGTAACGGAACATTTAGATAAACATAATTTGATAGGACAAAGTCAGCATGGCTTTATGAAGGGGAAATCATGTCTGACAAATTTGCTTGAGTTCTTTGAGGACATAACGTACAGGGTGGATAAAGGGGAACCAATGGACGTAGTGTATTTAGACTTCCAGAAGGCATTCGACAAGGTGCCACATAAAAGATTATTGCTCAAGATAAAAAATCACTGGATTGGGGGGAATATTCTGGCATGGGTAGAGGATTGGTTATCTAACAGGAAGCAGAGAGTTGGGATAAATGGTTCATTCTCGGACTGGCAGCCAGTAGCCAGTGGTGTTCCGCAGGGGTCGGTGCTGGGTCCCCAACTCTTTACAATCTATATTAACAATTTGGAGGAGGGGACCGAGTGTAACATATCAAAGTTTGCAGATGATACAAAGATGGGAGGGAAAGTAGAAAGTGAGGAGGACATAAAAAACCTACAAGGGGATATAGACAAGCTGGGTGAGTGGGCAGAGATTTGGCAGATGCAATACAATATTGGAAAATGTGAGGTTATGCACTTTGGCAGGAAAAATCAGAGAGCAAGTTATTATCTTAATGGCGAGAAACTGGAAAGTACTGCAGTACAAAGGGATCTGGGGGTCCTAGTGCAAGAAAATCAAAAAGTTAGTATACAGGTGCAGCAGGTGATCAAGAAGGCCAACGGAATGTTGGCTTTTATTGCTAGGGGGATAGATTATAAAAACAGGGAGGTATTGCTGCAGTTATATAAGGTATTGGTGAGACCGCATCTGGAATACTGCATACAGTTTTGGTGTCCATACTTAAGAAAAGACATACTTGCTCTCGAGGCAGTACAAAGAAGGTTCACTCGGTTAATCCCCGGGATGAGGGGGTGGACATACGAGGAGAGGCTGAGTAGATTGGGACTCTACTCATTGGAGTTCAGAAGAATGAGAGGCGATCTTATTGAAACATATGAAGGGGCTTGATCGGGTGGATGCGGTAAGGATGTTCCCAAGGATGGGTGAAACTAGAACCAGGGGCATAATCTTAGAATAAGGGGCTGCTCTTTCAAAACTGAGATGAGGAGAAACTTCTTCACTCAGAGGGTAGTAGGTCTGTGGAATTTGCTGCCCCAGGAAGCTGTGGAAGCTACATCATTAAATAAATTTAAAACAGAAATAGACAGTTTCCTAGAAGTAAAGGGAATTAGGAGTTACGGGGAGCGGGCAGGAAATTGGACATGAGGCTGAGTTCGGATCGGTCGAGGCCCCGTGGGTGGCATAGCGGGCCCAGGGGCTGAGTGGCCGGGTCCTGCTCCTACTTCTTGTGTTCTTTAGATTTGAGGTGAGGATCAGATCAGCCATGATCTTATTGAATGGCGGAGCAGGCTCGAAGGGCCGATTGGCCTACTCCTGCTCCTATTTCTTATGTTCTTATGACATCAAGTCAGCACTTGACAGAGTGTGGCATCAAGGAGCCTAGTAAAACTGAAGTTAATGGGAATCGGGGGGAAAACTCTCCACTGTTTGGAGTCATACCTAGCACAAAGGAAGATGGTTGTGGTGGTTGCTGGTCAATCATCACAGCCCCAGGACATCGCTGCAGGAGTTCCTCAGGGTAGTGTCCTAGGCCCAAACATAGAAACAGAGAAGATAGGAGCAGGAGTAGGCCATTCAGCCCCTCGAGCCTGTTCCGCCATTTAATGAGATCATGGCTGATCATCTAAATTCAGTACCCTGTCCCTGCTTTCTCCCCATATCCCTTGGTCCCTTTAGCCTTAAGAAACATATCTAACTCCTTCTTGAATATATTTAATGAGTTGGCCTCAATTGCCTTCTGTGGTAGAGAATTCCACTGGTTCACCACTCTCTGGGTGAAGAAATTCCTCCTCATCTCAGTCCTAAATGGCTTACCCCTTATCCTTAGACCGTGACCCCTGGTTCTGGACTCCCCCGCCATCGGGAACATCCTTCCTGCATCTAGTCTGTCTAGTCCTGTTAGAATTTTATAAGTTTCAATGAGATCCCCTCTCATTCTTCTAAACTCTAGCGAATATAAGCCTAATCGACCCAATCTCTCTTCATACGTCATTCCTGCCATCCCAGGTATCAGTCTGGTGAATCTTCGCTGCACTCCCTCCATGGCAAGAACATCCTTCCTCAGATAAGGCGACCAAAACTGCACACAATACTCAAGGTGTGGTCTCACCAAGGCCCTGTCCAACTGCAGCAAGACATCCTTGCTCCTGTACTCGAATCCTCTCGCTATGAAGGCCAACATACCATTTGCCTTCTTAACCGCCTGCTGCACCTGCATGCTTACCTTCAGCGACTGGTGCACAAGGACACCCAGGTCTCGTTGCACTTCCCCTTTTCCCAATCTATTGCAGTTCAGATAATAATCTGTCTTCCCGTTTTTGCCACCAAAGTGGATAACCTCGCATTTATCCACATTATACTGCATCTGCCAAATCACCCAACCTGTCCAAATCATACTAGAGTATCTCTGCATCCTCCTCACAGCACACACGCCCACCCAGCTTGGTGTCATCTGCAAACTTGGAGATATTACATCCAGTTCCCTCGTCTAGATCATTAATATATATTGTGAATAGCTGGGGTCCTAGCACCGATCCCTGCGGTACCCCACTTGTCACTGCCTGCCACTGGGAAAAAGACCCGTTTATTCCAACTCTTGGCTTCCTGTCTGCCAACCAGTTCTCTATCCAAGTTAGTACCTTACCCCCAATCCCATGTGCTTTAACTTTGCACGCTAATCTCTTATGTGGGACCTTATCAAAAGCCTTCTGAAAGTCCAAATACACCACATCCACTGGCTCTCCCTTATCTATCCTACCAGTTACATCCGCAAAAAATTCCAGTAGATTAGTCAAGCATGATTTACCTTTTGTAAATCCATGTTGACTCTGTCCGATCCTGTCACTGTTTTCCAAGTGCTCTGCTATTACATCTTTTATAATGGACTCTAGCATTTTCCCCAATACCGATGTCAGGCTTACCGGTTGATAATTCCCCGTTTTCTCTCTACCACCTTTTTTAAATAGTGGGGTTACATTAGCTACCTTCCAATCCATGGGAACTATTCCAACGTCTATAGAATTTTGGAAGATGACCAGCAATGCATCTACTATTTCTTGGGCCACTTCCTTAAGTACCCTAGGATGTAGATTATCAGGCCCTGGGGATTTATCGGCCTTCAATCCTGTCAATTTCCCTAACACCATTTCCCGACAAATACTGATTTCATTCAATTCCTTCCTCTCATTAGACCCTATGTTCCCCGACATCTCTGGGAGGTTATTTGTGTCCTCCTTTGTGAAGGCATCTTCAGCTGCTTCATCAATGACCTTCCCTCCAACATAAGATCAGAAATGGGGACTTTCGCTGATGACTGCAGAGTGTTCAGTGCCATTCACAACTCCTCAGATAATGAAGCAGTCCATGCCCGCATGCAACAAGACCTGGATGACGTTCAGGCTTGGGCTGGTAAGTGGCAGGTAACATTCGCGCCACAGCAGTGCCAGGCAATGACTATCTCCAATAACCACCGCCCCTTAACATTCAACGGCATTACCATCGCCGAATCCCCCACCATCAACATCCTGGGGGTCACCATTGACCAGAAACTTAACTGGACCAGCCACATAAATACTGTGGCAACAAGAGCAGGTCAGAGGCTGGGTATTCTGTGACGAATGTCTCACCTCCTGACTCCCCAAAGCCTTTCCACCATCTACAAGGCACAAGTAAGGAGTGTGATGGAATACTCTCCACATGCCTGCATGAGTGCAGCTCCAACAACACTCAAGAAGCTCGACACCATCCAGGACAAAGCAGCCCGCTTGATTGGCACCCCATCCACGACCTTAAACATTCACTCCTTCCACCACCGGTGTACAGTGGCTGCAGTGTGTACCTTCTACAAGATGCACTGCAGCAATTCGCCAAGGCTTCTTCGGCAGCACCTCCAAAACCTGCGACCTCTTCCACCTAGAAGGACAAGGGCAGGAGGCGCGTGGGAACACCACCACCTTCAAGTTCCCCTCCAAGTCACACACTTAGAAGTATATCGCCGATCTTTCATCGTTGCTAGGTCAAAATCCTGGAATTCCCTACCTAACACTACTGTGGGAGTACCTTCACCACACGGACTGCAGCGGTTCAAGAAGGCGGCTCACCACCACCTTCTCATGGACAATTAGGAATGGGCAATAAATGCTGGCCTTGCCAGCGACGCCCACATCCCATTAACAAATAAAAAAAAACACAGGTATAGTATTTGGCTTTGTCCAAACCTGCAACGTAATTTGCAATTGCCTTTGAGGTTCTGCAACTTAGAATTCATGTCGTGTTCAACATATCCGAAGATAAATTAAACACTTTTAGATGTGTGGTTTGTTTGAAGCTTTCCAATTTACACAAGCATATTGTCTTCCAATTTAAAAGAAAAAAAACTGGGTTTTTTTTATTAGAAAAAGTGAATTACTGCAATAAAAACATCTAGGCAGTTCCATACTCTCACCAATATACACAGGAAAATTTTTAAATTCGAAGGAACTAGCATGGAAATTCATTTGAAATGAACAGGACAGCTACTAAAAGCAGCAACTTATAACGCATTATAATAAACAGACATGATTTCAGCAAGTCTGAGACCCTGGGACTGAGAGTATTTGGAAATACAGGAGTTTAGACAGGATGTTCGTTTTCTGAATGTTGATTCTGCCGAATATGGAGATTGGAAATGCTGTCCAGTGCATCAGGTGCTTTCAGACAATTGACTATTCCCAGAAACTTAGCTCCACGGAGTGCACGGTGTTCAAATACTTGAATCTCATTCGAATCATTGAACAGAAACATATTTTTGCTGGCAGAGAAGCACATGTGCACAACCAGCTGGGTCTCTTGTCTTAGTACAGTTACTTGATACCCTGATAGGGCATGAAATCTGAGTTCACTTGCCTCCTATCCTCTCTAATATCTCCCTCCATGTAAACTCCCCAGCCCATATTCACGGCCACCCCCTCGACCTTGCCATCTCTCGTGGCCTTGCTATTCCCATTGTGTCAATTGCAGATAAGGCCATCTCTGACCATGTCCTCGTATCACTCTCCACTCACATCCCCCTTGCACCCCCACAACCCTACTTCCTTCTGTGTCCGCCCCTGGAAACAACTCTCTCCCAACTCTCTTACAACTGCACTTATGAAATCCCAACTGTCCAGCCTTTGGCCCTCCATTCACCATATTTCTGCAGCTACCGATCTGCTCAACCACACCCTCACCACCTCCTTTGATGTCCTAGTCCCTACTAAAACAATTACCCTCTCTCACTCTGGCCGTTCGCCCTGGTATGGCTCTCATCTTCGCTCCCTTAAGTCCAAGGGACGCAGACTTGAACGGATATGGAGGACAACTGGTTTAGCCATCCACCGCCAGATCTGGCTGGACCACATAAAGCATTATCGGGTCCTGCTCTTGTCTGCCAAAATTGCTCACTATTCCAGAATCATTCTGGAATACAAAGATAAACCCCGGCTCTACTATTCTCTACTGCTAACCGTCTTCTTAAACCCCTCTCCCGTTTCCTCCACCCTCACCTCCGATAACAAGTGTGAGGAGTTCATGGACTTCTTTGTCTCTAAGATTGAGACCATCCGTTCAGCTGCCTCTGCCACTTCCCTTCCTTCCCCAAGCCCACTGGGCCAAACTTCCTCCAAGGTTCCCCCGTGCCCTAGCCCTGAACTCACATCTTTCTCCAGTTTCTCTTCGATCTCCCCTCATGACCTCTCTGCGCTCATCTTATCCATGAGACCCACCTCCTGCTCCCTCGACCCTATTCCCACCAAACTGCTGACCACCCAACTTCCTTTTCTGGCTCCCATGTTAGCCGATATTGTTAATGGTTCTCTCTCCTCAGGTACTGTCCCTCTCTCCCTCAAATCTGCCATCACCTCTCTCCTGAAAAAAAACAACCCTTGATCCCTCCGTCCTTGCAAACTACTGCCTATCTCCAACCTCCCTTTCCTCTCCAAAGTCCTTGAACGTGTTGTCGACTCCCAAATCCATGCCCATCTTTCCCGCAATTCCATGGTTGAATCCCTCCAATCAGGTTTCCGCCCTTGCCACAGTACCAAAACGGCTCCCATCAAAGTCACAAATGACATCCTTTGTGACTGTGACAAAGGTAAACTATCCCTCCTCGTCCTTCTTGACTTGTCTGCAGCCTTTGACACGGTTGACCACTCCATCCTTCTCCAACGCCTCTCCACTGTCATCCAGCTGGGTGGGTCTGCACTTGCCTGGTTCCATTCTTATCTATCTAATCATAGTCAGAGAATCACCTGCAACAGCTTCTCTTCCCGCTCCCGCATCCTTACCTTTGGTGTCCCCCAAGGATATATCCTTGGCCCCCCTCCTATTTCTCATCTGCGTGTTGCCCCTTGGCGACGTCATCCGAAAACAGTGTTAGTTTCCACATGTACGCTGACGACACCCAGCTCCACCTCACTACCTCTTCTCTCGACCCCTCCACGGTCTCTAAATTGTCAGACTGCTTGTCCGACATACGAGTCAAAATTTTCTCCAATTAAATATTGGGAAGACCGAAGCCATTGTTTTCGGTCCCCCCCACAAACTCTGTTCCCTAGCCACTGACTCCATCCCTCTCCCAAACATCTGTCTGAGGCTGAACCACACTGTTCGCAACCTTGCTGTCATATTTGACCCTGAAATGAGCTTCCGACCACATATCTGCAACATAACAAAGACCGCCTACTTCCAGCTCTAACATCGCCCGTCTCCGCCCTTGCCTCAGCTCATCCACTGCTGAAACCCTCATCCATGCCTTTGTTACCTCTAGACTTGACCATTCCAACGCACTCCTGGCTGGTCTCCCACATTCCACCCTACGTAAACTTGAGGTCATCCAAAACTCGTCTGCCCGTGTCCTAACTCGCACCAAGTCCCGTTCGCCCATCTCCCCTGTGCTCGCTGACCAATATTGGCTCCCGGTTAAGTAGCGCCTCGATTTCAAAATTCTCATCCTTATTTTCAAATCCCTCCATGGCCTCGCCCCTTCCTACCTCTAATCTCCTTCAGCCCCACAACCCCGCCCCCCCCCCACGATATCTGCGTTCCTCTAATTCTGCCCTCAAGCATCCCTGATTATAATCGCTCAACCTTTGGTGGTCGTGCCTTCTGTTGCCTCGGCCCTAAGCTCTGGAATTACCTGCCTAAAGCTCTCCGCCTCTCTACCTCTCTTTCCTCCTTTAAGACGCTCCTTAAAACCTACTTCTTTGACCAAGCTTTTGGACACCTGCCCTAATTTATCCTCATGTGGTTCGGTATCAAATTTTTTTGTTTTACAATACTCCTGTGCAGCGCCTTGGGACATTTTACTACGTTAAAGGCGCTATATAAATACAACTTGTTGTTGTTGAAATCATTTACTGCAGGCTATGATGGTAGGTATTGAGTTGGGAGGCGGGGGTGGGAGGGTCTGACTTGAAGGAGGACATAGTCTGTGACTGGCAAGATTTTGCATTTGGTAACAACCACCTGATACCATACATCTTTGGGTTGGTTTGGATTTGTATGGTGAGCAGGGATAGGGGCGGCAGAGAGAGTGCAGATTCTTCTTGGCAAGACTGAAGGTTGGAGAGGTTAGGACATTGGTAGCTATGATGGACTGAAAGCTCCAACACACAAGGCGATCCATTTAAATTAAACTTTTGTTAAAGCCCATTTCCTCCAGCACACCCCTTGGGCAATCCAATCAATTCTGCCAAATGTTTTTTCAGTGTAGATGAACAACGCAAGGCAGATTAGATTGCCTCTGCAAGTGAGTGACTTTTCAGTTCTGCTTGCAGCTTTCAAAGCATTCATAAAATCTTAGATCTGACTGGGTGTCTCAGGATCAGAAAATGTATTGTTTGACAAAACTAGAAATTCAGTGCCACGATCATAATTGATGGTTTCAAAATCAGAACCACATTCCTATACTATTATTAAATGCAGCATAACCTTGTTCTTGCACTTACTTTTTTGGAAGCAATATCAAAACAATTTCTCTCTTTCCTCCCCTAACTGTCTGTCGTACTCACTCAAGGCTGAGAAAGAGAGCAGACAAATAGCTCCACGGCTTTAGAGATTCACAAGCATGGTTTAGAGTGATTCACTGTCCGAGTCTTATCTCATCAACCAGTTCTGCCACCAAGATTTTCGAAAATCAAAAGGGAAAGATTGTGAAATTTTTGAACTATGTCCTCTTGAATTGTTTAAACACTCACCAACACAGTTTATTGATTTTTGTTCTTCCAAATTAGGGTTGTGTCTGGAGGGATCCATTTAAACCATACCAGGATGAAGTTATTATGGTTACAATTCTGCCACTCTTGCTGGTTGTGGTGGGGGCAATTATAATTGTGAGTCTCACACAAGAAACTTGTCACACAGTATTTGAGTGCATTGGCTGAAGTGCAATTATTTTTTCCAATCGCATATTGTTACCAATATTCTAAGTGAGGCTAATCTGGAGATTAAAACCCGCCATATGGTAAATTAGATGCCATGTATCTGCATTATACAAGTCCAGTAGCATTAAATGTGAGCCTCTGACAACAACTGTAGCGGACTCCCCTCAAATGTGTCACAACCCTCCAGAACCAAGAGTTGTGTGCAGGGCAATTGCGCTTTTTACCTGCAACACTGCATAATGGAATTTGGGTTTTATTCTCACTACTTTTGCTTTTCATCCGAAAGGAGGAAAGTGTTAAATGCTAGAACGGCTTCATACATAATAAATCAAATTTATTCACAATTAGATGATTCAAACAACCCATTGGAAAAATACTATTCAAAGGTAAACAAAGCATCTAGTAATAGTCAACAAGGAGTTAACTTACCCACTACAATCCAGCAAAACTTCCATCTTTTACAGTTTCTTGAAATACTAGAGTTTCTTTGGGTGAAACAGATGAATCTTGGTTAAAGAATTGTGGTATGAAGTGTGTCCTTCAGGTTCAGATGATGCAGCTAGAATACATGAGCCCCAAACACTCATGGAGTTCTATCCATCTGAATGCACATCAGCCACTATAACAGATCTTAAACCCAGCAGTCAGACTGGCACATTTATACTTTTCTATTTCTTTTGACGTAAAAGGAATTTCTTTGAAGATTGTCCTTAGCAGTCAACTTTGATGAGCATAAAAATCATAGACAATTGATGAGGTAGTTTGTTGAAATAACAACAGAAAACGCTGGAAAAACTCAGCAGGCGAGGCAGCATCCGTGGAGAGAGAAACAGAGTTAACGTTTCAGGTCAATGACCTTTCGTCAGAACTGGAAAGAGCCGGAAATCAAATAGATTTAAGGCAAGGATAAGGCTGGGAAAAGGGGGAGGGGATGAAAGAACAAAAGGGGAGACTAAGAGACATTAAGAGATATGCAAGGCAAGAGGTGGTGTTAATGTGACAGATTAAGGCTGAAAGAAGTGTGAAATCCACTGGCAGAATGAAGGACAGCTGCCAGCTTCTCGGAGGGGAAAAAAAAGGGGGGGGGGGGCCAAATAAAAGGGTGGATGAAAAAATAAAATATAAATGTGATTGGAGCTAAGGTTATGATCTAAAATTGTTGAACTCGATATTGAGTCCAGAGGGCTGTAGCGTGCCTAAACAAAAGATGAGGTGCTGTTCCTCGAGCTTACGCTGCGCTTCCGTGTAACAGTGTAATAGGCCGAGGACGGTGAGGTCAGAGTGGGAGTGGAGCGGTGAATTAAAGTGACAGGCAACCGGGAGCTCGGGGTCCCCCTTACGGACTGAACGGAGGTGTTCCGCAAAGCCGTCACCCAATCTGCGTTTGGTCTCCCCAAGGTAGTTTGTTGACATGTGCCTGCATTGAACCCAGTAATTTATAAAACAGCAGGCTACGTTTTGAGATTATGTTGTGGTTTGCTCATTGCTAAAAACATATATGCAAGCCTAGAAGCAAAGAAATTTCAGTTTAGTCACAAGTGAAGCAGTGCCCACTGATTTGCATTCCACCAGTCAGTGGCATTGAATGTTCAAACAGTAAATACAAAACGAAAAAGTGCATTGGAAATATTTGTTCCAACATCGACAACAGTGATTACATTCCATGTATTGGCTCCTAATAGAAAAGGCAATATTCTAGTGCCAACCACAGATACAAAGGTTAACGATCTCTGCATCTTAAGAAAACGTGCCCTGGTGTAACAATGCAACTGAAGTTAATTTGAAATGGAGGGCCTGATACAGAAGCTCAAAAGGATGCTTGGGAAAGATTTACTGGAATCAGTTTTCCAATAATTAACTACTTGGTCTAAGTTTTAACACAGATGTCCAATCCTTTTGTATTCGTGGGGGAAGAAGGGGGAAACGAGACGAACCTGTTCAATGGTACTGTTAATATCACTTAGCACCAAGGCTAGTATGACAAGTGCCCCAATACTAAAGGCTGATCACAATGAATGATACAGAAGCTACAACTAATGTTAGATAATAAGTAGATGCAAAATGTTTAGAACACTTGCAGGTAAAGTTATTTAAAAAAAAACAACAAGAATGCCTGTCTGTAATAATGAATGGCTAATAAAATTCAATTCTCAAAAATGATACTTTTCAAAGTCACACATTCCTGCAATTTTTTTAATTATGAAGGAAAACAGCAACCCTCTGGTTTTCCTGACAAAAATTTCACGCCTTTAACATGTCAGCATTTTTCAATTGAAAAATGATTGTAGATGTATCAGTCAGTTTACCTGGTCCATTAAGACTCCCAGAAGATGCAACCTTGTTCTTCGTGCTATAGCTAACGTCGAGGCGCCAAGTTATAACATACACTCATCATCCGACCAGAAGTTATAGTTCGCAATGATTAGAGTTGAAAGTTCAACAGTACATATGTTAGATGCTGAACTTTCTGACTGGCAGGCAGCTGAGGCAACCATTAATGATAAATTTCTCTGATCTTTGAGTAACATAAAAGCAGATGTTGAAACCAGAACTTGATGCAGATTTTGAACTTGTCCAAGTATATACGGGTGACTTTCAGGTTGCATTTTATAACCACACCATAGTTCTGTAAGAGAATGTACCTTATTTCAATTTTATTTTTCAAAGAGGAGGGGAAAAAAATTATTTGTCTTAGAAGGCAACTGCTGAATTCTATTATTTCCCATGCATCATTTTATAATGATGCAACAGAAGAAACTGAAAATCTCATTATAGCAGGGCTTTGAATTTTGGACCCTTCTGGTGTGAACATTAAGTCAGGGATCCCTCGAGAATAATTTAGCAAAATGATACAATCCAATATTTTGCAACATTGCAATTTAGTGGGAGTTGCGTGGAAATTTAGTCATCTGATTGGGCAGTTTAGATTCAGACATCCAGTGAAACAGAATGTACCAATAATCCTGTGGTCAGTTTGAGATTCAAAGCATCAGTCAGGCTCCCCACCGTCAGGTTAAGCTGCTGCAAGACATACACACTACACAATGCCATCATGAAGAAACCTCAATGCTCTGTCCCCAGGCTCACATCAGCTTCATTCAAATCTCAGCTCTGAGTATATATATATATATATTTTTTTAAAACAGGATACAGAGCTGTTATCTTAAAACCAAAAAGATTAATTGGATAAGAAAGTGTCAGACGAAAATTATATATTTTTTTGAAAAAAGATTAAAAAGGAGCATTATTCCTTGTTCAGCACAGTTATAAGCAGCTCATTAAGTATTTTTGCAGTGAGAATGGAGTCAGAACTTACTCATCCTGCTCAGTGAGAGTTAAACTACTGTATAACTTTCGCAGATTGTATAGGGTGGTTTAACTCACGCTAAGGACTGGGTAAAATGCACAGTCAGTGGCATGAAACTGTCAACCTGAGGAAATTGTGGGGAAGAGACAAATCAGGAAAACCAACCAAGAAAATGCGTAAAAATTAGAAACGAAAGTAAAAGGTGGGTACTTCACATT
This sequence comes from Squalus acanthias, assembly GCA_030390025.1. Taxonomy (NCBI): domain Eukaryota; kingdom Metazoa; phylum Chordata; class Chondrichthyes; order Squaliformes; family Squalidae; genus Squalus; species Squalus acanthias. The sequence goes on from CM059434.1 coordinate 128,868,612, forward strand.
CCAGTGGCAGCCATCTTCCAGTGGTAATGCTTACACTTCATCTAAAGCCCTAGCGAGAACTCAAAATCGCCTTGTCTTGAATCCATCAGAATAATGTGGCCACTGGAAGAGAACTAAACAAAATAATGAAAATACTTCTCAAGCAGAGTTGCACTCCTCCAACCTCATCAAGGGTCACTATTTTACAGGTCGGTCAACTCATGAACGCTTTGCTGTTTATTCTCTTCCAACCCCACACAGCTTGAAACAGCCACGCAGGCTGTGCACAGAACAGAGACAGATACGATTTGCTACCATATTGAGTTTACCTAGAATCTTACAGAACAGAAGGGGGGTGATTTGGCGAGTCGTGCCTATGCTGGCTCATTGAAAGAGCTGTTCAATTTAGTCCCACACCCCAGCTTTCCACCCCCCACCCCCGCTCCCCGATAACCCTGCAAATTAGTTTACATGTCCAACTGCCTTTTGAAAGTTCTTATGGAATCTGATTCCACCACCCTTTAAGGTAGTGCGCTCCAGATCATAACAATGCTCTTTGTGAAATAATTTCTCATTTCCCCTCTAGTTCTTTTGCCAATTATTTTAAATCTTTGACCGCTAGTTACCAATCCACTTGCCAGAGGAAAAACCACTCTATCCGGTCTCCCCGTAAACCTTCTCTGCTCCAAGGAGACCAATCCCAGCTTCTCCAATCTTCCACACAGCTAAATTCCTGCATCCCTGGTACCATCCTGGTAAACATCCTCTGTACCCTCTCCAAGACCTTGCCATCCTTCCTAAAGTGTGGTGCCCAGAATTATACACATTACTCCAGCTGAGGCCCAACCAGTGATTTGTAAAGGTTTAGCATGACTTCCTTGTTTTCGAATTCAATACCCCTATTTGCAAAGCCAAGTATCCCATATGTTTTCTTAACTGCTTTATCAACTTGCCCTGCCACCTTCAAGGCTTTGTGTATGTGCACCCCCAGGTCCTTCTGTTCGTGCACTCCCCTCAAAACAGTACCATGTAAATTATTCTGCCTCTCCATGTTGTTTCTCCCATCGTGCATCACTTCACACTTACCCATATTAAATTGCATCCGCCATGTGTCTGCCTACAAAACTGTACTCCCTATACCTAAATCAAGGTCATTTATATACAACAAGAAAAGCAATGATCTTAATACCAACCACTGGGGAATCCCACCAACCACTGGGGAATCCCACTGCATACTTCTCTCCAGTCAGAAAAACATTCGTTAAGCACTACTCTCTGCCTCCTATCGCTTAGCCAATTATGTACCCAAATTACAACTGTCCCTTGAATACCATGCACTTCTATTTTCCAAATAAGTCTGTTATGCGGTGCTTCATCAAATGCCTTTTGAAAGTCCACACATACATCTACTGCACTACATTCACCAACTCTCTCTATTACTTCATCAAAGAACTCAATCAAGTTATGATGCGGAGATGCCGGTGTTGGACTGGGGTGGACAAAAAATGAGAAGTCGCACAACACCAGGTTATAGTCCAACAGTTTTATTTGAAATTACGAGCTTTCGGAGCTCTGCTCCTTCTGTACCTGAAGAAGGAGCAGAGCTCCGAAAGCTCGTAATTTCAAATAAAACTGTTGGACTATAACCTGGTGTTGTGCGACTTCTCATTTCAATCAAGTTTGTCAGACATTTAACAAGTCAGTGTTGGTTGTCCCTTATTAACCCCTGCTTGTCCAAGTGAGAATTAATTCTGACCTTGACAATGGTCGCAAGTAGTTTCCAGATTTATCCCTTTCTGCTTTTTTTGAACAGGGGTCTAACATTTGCATTCCTCCAGTCCACTGGCACCACTCCCATATCCAAGGAGAATTGAAAGATTGTGGTCAGAGCTTCTGCTGTCTCCACCCTAGCTATTCTCAACAACCTAGACTGCATCCCATCTGGACAAGGTGACTTGTTGAGTGATACCAACCTATTTAGCATCTCCTTTCTGTCTATTTTTATCCTATCAAATATAATTACTCCCCTTTCCTCTACTGCGAGGGGAAGTAGAGATTTAGCTATGGCAGGAATACCTGGGGAAAGGCATGCTGAAGTAATTATATATAAACAAAGACTTGAATTTATTTTGCACTTCATCACCCCTCTCAGCAACATCGCAGAGAGGTTCACATGCAAATAATTAAAAAGTAAAGAAAGAACTTGCATTTATATAGTGCCTTTCATGACCTCAGGACATCCCAAAGCGCTTTACAGCCAATTAAGTACTTTTGAAGTGTAGTCACTGTCATAATGTACTGCCTTATCATGTCCTCAGGATGTCCCAAAGGACTTTACAACAAATTAATTATTTTTGAAGTGTCGTCAGTGCTGTTATGTAGGCAGGCATGGCAACCAATTTGCACACAGCAAGGCTCCACAAATCATAAATGACCAGATAATCTGTTTTTAATGGTGCTGGTTGAGGGAAGAATGTTTGCCAGAACACCAGGAAATCTCCCTGCCATTCTTCAAAATAGTGCTATGGAGCTTCGCCAATCACCCGAGCAGCCATACGGACCTTGGTTTAATGACTGATCCAAAAGGCAGCAGGCTGACAATGCACCACTCTCTCAGTACTGTACTCAAGTGTCAGCTGAGATTATTTGTTCAAGTCCATGGTGGGGAATGAGCCAGTGTGACCAAGTGAGCCAAAGTGACATTACTGTGAAATGCAATGGGCCGTACATTCAGATCCCTACGGGTGCGTACGCGCTGTGCACACACATGTAGGGACATCGGAAATGCCGGTTTCAGGCATGCCAAGCGCATGCGCTGAAAACCGGCATTTCCGGGAATCTGTCAAGAATGCTCTTGTCAGATCGGACGCCTGCCCTGGAGAAGGGCCTTTGCAGGCGGATAGTTCCGCTCTCTGGAGAACCTCCGCCCGCAGAAAACCCTTAGAAATCTTACGCCTGGCAAAAGCAAGCGTAAGGCCTGCTTTTACCAGCATAAGATTTGAAAAAAGTGTGTGTGTGTGTGTGTGTGTGTGTGTGTGTGTGTGTGTGTGTGTGTGTGTGTGTGTGTGTGTGTGTGTGTGTGTGTATATATATATACACACACACACACACAGACACACTGTATTTTTTTTTTTAAGTACCTCTTGAAGGATAAAGACAATACACTAATTTATCAATAAAATATTGCGGATGCTGGAAATCTGAAATAAAAGTAGAAAAATGCTGGAAATACTCAGATGATCAGGTAGCATTTGTGAAGAAAGAAACAGAGGACCAGAAATTCGGCTTTCCGGCTTCCTGCGGGTGCAAGCATCGCGCGCATACTTGCCTACCGCGCCTGCAGTTGTGCTTCGGGCCCACGAGGAATTCGGGTCCTGGGCCTCCTGCAGCTGCCAGCGCGCAGTGCTTGCGTATCCCAGGGGCGCAGTTAGTTCGAAGCGTCCCCTGGGATCACGTGGGCCATGGAGAGCCAATCCTAGCAGGGCATTTTCATTCTTAGATTTGACAGGAAGACCTGTCAAATCTATGAATAGAGATTGGCCCCAAAACCACACTTAAACTTCAAATAAATTTGAAAAAAAAAAATCAAATTTTTAAAATAACTATAAGTTACATAAATTAACTACTTAAAACAAAAATTTAAATATTTGAAAAAATTAATTATACTTTTTAACGGTGCTAAAAATAAACTTACCTTTCTTTAAAGTATCTAAAAAAGATAAACCTGTTGAAAAATAGTTTAAATTGTAATTAATTAACCACTTACCTTGTTAAAAACAGGCCTTGCGCCTCCTTTTTAAAAAGTGCAGCTTCTCCATACTTACCTTCCCGGAGAAACCTGAAAAAAAACCCGAAGTTCGCTGCGTGCGCGCTGCCTCTCCCGCGCACGCGATCGACTTCTGAACCCCTCCCTTCAGGGGAACGGAAGTTCCGGCTTCCCGCGCATGCGCAGTGCATGCAGGAAACCGGCGCTTGAGGTGGCCTTACGGGTGAGTACACAGCGCGTACTCACCCGACAAGAGCCAAATTTCTGGCCCATTGTTAATGTTTCAGGTCAATGACCTTTCATCAGAACTCTGATTACCACTCATTGATCTCTTTGTTCAGTCCAATAAAGTGGCTTGATCGTCTCCCACTTTCCAGTTCTGACAAAGCTTCAACCCAAAACATTTGCGTATCTGTTCTCTTTATAGATGCCTTCGTGCTGGTTTATTTTCAGCATTTTATGCTTTATCTCAGATTTCTGCATTTACAATTCTTTTCTTTTTATCCTTCCTATACACATTTCACCTCACTTTTGATCCTTGGTGGTGTCCTGCACTAGGGGTATACCAGCTTCTCAGAGTACTCTCGGTACATGAAGCCCGAGATGTTGATAATCCAGTTCAATAATGGTCAAGACTCAGACAAACCGAGAGGCTGATGTTCAAAATTAAGTGTTATCCGAAATACCGCCATATCAAAGAGATTAGATTGGTTAAAATTAATAACCCATCATAAAACAAGATATATGATGGTAATTCATACAGAAACTGTGAGGGTGAGCACATAGTGGCAGTTAAAGTGCAGATTTGATTAAAACTGATTTATATTAAAATGAAGATTAAAATATGCAACAATAACATGAAGAATTTTAATCCAGCCACTGTGCCCCATATTTCAATGTGATGAACAAGAACAGTATCAAACCAGTCAGAAAATTTGTAGCCAATCCCTTAAAACAAACTCTACCTTCATTAACTTCATACTTACAAATAACCGCATATTTTTAATCACATAATAACATTGTCGAGCTTGTTCCACTATTATGGCTGATCTGTACCCCAACTCGATTTACCTCCGTTTGTTCCATATCCCTTGATACCCTGACCCAACAAAAATCTATCTCAGTCCTGAAAACTTGACCCAGCATCCACAGCCTTTTGAGAGGATTTCCACTACCCTTTGGATGCAAAGGTGCTTCCTGATTTCCCTCCTAAATGGCCTAGCTCTAATATTGAGATTATGCCATCTTGTTCTGGATTCCCTCACAAGAGGAAAACATTTCTCTGCATCCACCCTTTATCGAATCCCTTTATCATTTTAAACACCTCGATTAGAGCACCCCTCAACCTTCTAATCTCAAGCGAATACAAAGTTTATGCAACCCGTCCTCAGAACTTAACCCTTTAAGCTCTAGTATCATTGATGAATTTGCGCTGAACCCCCTCGACACCATACACCACGCCTGACGTGGTGCCCAAACTGAACGCAGTACTCCAGAGGGGTCTGACCAAGGTTCTGTACAACTGAGCATCAACGTTCCTTCTAAGTTGCACGGCTCTAAACCGGTCCCGCTCCAACCCTCCGAGATATCTGCGCTCCTCCAGCTCTGATCTCTTGCGCATTCCCGATTTTAATTGCTCCACCATTGGCGGCTGTGGTCTTCAGCTGCCTTTCACGACCACTGGAGGTTCCAAAGCGTTTTACAGCCTATGAAGTACTTTGTGAAGTGTAGTCACTGTTGTGATGTAAAAGGCGCTATATAAATGCAAGTTGTTGTTGTTTTTGGACAGCGACAGAAAGTTTTCCATGCAAAAGTTAATGCAGAGAGTGTCTGCCAGCTAGTCAAGTGTGTGGAGCACCAGAGCTCAATTCTGTTCTCACCCAAGATGTGGACTTTCCAGCTGGGGCCACTGGACAACAGTCAGGAGCCTGAACCCGAACCAACTGCTCTTCTCCCTCGCCCGAGCACAATGAGACAACCCGTAGTGCCGCCACTGAGATCATCGAGCTCAACAAAGGCAAGGGATTGAACCAGAGATCTGCAGCACAGCACATGGTGCATTTATTGACCAAGCTAATGTAGAGCTCGACATTGATGAACATTTGTGCTCAAAGTAACTGAGATCACCGAGGTAGAATGGAACAATTTTTTCCACATTTTATAGCAATTATCAGTTACTTCCTGTTCAGGTGCAGCAAAGTAAAGGCCCTCTATTCTGCCAACTTTACACCTTTTTCCCCAACCAGACATCCTTACACCATTAACATGAATAGTTCAATTTTCTACACCATAAGAACATAAAAAATAGGAGCAGGAGTAGGCCACACAGCCCTTCGAGCCTGCTCCACCATTCAATAAGATCATGGCTGACCTTCGACCCCAACTCCATTTTCCCGCCCGATCTCCATATCCCTTGATTTCCTTAGTGCCAAAAAATCTATCGATCTCAGTCTTAAATATACTCAACGACCGAGCACCCACAGCCTTCTTGGGCAGAGAATTTCAAAGATTCACAACCCTCTGAGTGAAAAAATTTCTCCTCATCTCAGTCCTAAATGGCTGACCCCTTATCCTGAGATTATGACCCCTAGTTGTGGACTCTCCAGCCAGGGGAAATAGCCTCTCAGCATCTACCCTGTCAAGCCCTCTAAGAATTGTATATGTTTCAATTAGATCACCTCTCATTCTTCTAAACTCCAGAGAGCATCCTCCCATTCGACTAAATCTCTCCTCATAGGACAGCCCTCTCATCCCAAGAATCAATCTAGTGAACCTTTGTTGCACCCTCTCTAAGATGCGGAGATGCCGGTGTTGGACTGGGGTGGACAAAAGTGAGAAGTCACACAACACCAGGTTGTAGTCCAACAGTTTTATTTGAAATCACAAGCTTTCGGAGCGGCTGCTCCTTCGTCAGGTGAAGGAGCAGCCGCTCCGAAAGCTTGTGATTTCAAATAAAACTGTTGGACTACAACCTGGTGTTGTGTGACTTCTCACTTTTGTGCACCCTCTCTAAGGCAAGTAGATCGTTCCTTAGGTAAGGAGACCAAAACTGTGCACAGTACGCCAGGTGTGGTCTCACCAAAACCATATATAAATGCAGCAAGACTTCCTTACACTCTTATACTCTAACCCCTTTGCAATAAAGGCTAACTTACCATTTGCCTTCCTAATTGCTTGCTATACCTGCATATTAACTTTATATGATTCGTGTACAAGGACATCCAAATCCCTTTGAATCCCAATATTTACTAGTCTCTCACCTTTTAAAAAATTTTCTGCTTTTCCATTTTTCCTACCAAAGTGGATAATTTTACACCAGCCATCCTTGTAGCTTCATTGAGCAAGATTGCAAAGTTTAGTGCCAAACTGAGCAGTCACTATAAATAGAGTTGAGACTGCTCTAAATTCATTTTACTTAAGGCAACCAAACAACTGGCAGAGAGTTTCAGTCCATTAACCTGAGCTAATTTTAAACTGGGATCCGAGAAGTAAAAGAATACACTAATTCTCTGAGCTACCCAGTCAATATCTATATTCCAATTACTTGTGACCCTATTTTGGAATACACCAAATTTACAAGTAAAACCCTCCAAGAAATCTCAGAATATAGAGATAGAAATAAAAATCCTCTTGCACGTATCCCAAAATATTTGGCTCATCTCCTCGACAATACCTGGCTTCATCGAAAATATCTGGATGGAAATTTCCAAGTGTTAAGGCCATGAACCAACCGAGATGGCAGCTTTCAAACAGGAAGCACTTTTGAAGAGCAACAATCAAGATATGTCATCTTATTGTAATTTTGTGGCCTCTGCCATGAAGATCACACAGACTGAAGTGGATGCCCACCAGTTACACTCTAGTTCTCTTTCAAACTGAAGCTCGTACGAGGATTCAGTTCCAACAGTTGATGAAGTGCTTCAGTGCTATTTGTTTAAAGGCAGCAGGTGCATGTGCTAGGTGATAAGCCAAGTACGTCCTTTGTGTAACTGTTATTGACTACTGATCATAACACCCCTTAAATCTCTCTCCCATGAAGTCAACCCGAGAGCAAACCTTATTGTTAATCAGCTCTCATATTGTCTTTTCCAATGGAAGAAAATTAGGGGTTTTCCTTTCTTTTTAATCAAATATGAAGAACATTATTGACATTATTTGTATCCCCAAGACCTCTTAAATTACAGAGTGAACTTTTTAAGAGTTATCGGGTTCATGTCACGCTATAGAACGTGACTTGACATCTTTGCCGGTCTTTCCAGTTTAAAAAAAACACAAGAAACAAACACAAAAAATGGAGAGGATATGCAGCCAGCAGGTGTTCTGACGCGTTGGACCCCCTGGGACACATCTCATTGTCTTGGCTGTGCTCTTAGTGTGTCTTTGATGTAGGGAAAGATTTAATCTATGCATTTTCTCTGTGTTATTATATTCTGTGAATTCTGATAGATTCTCTCACAGTAACTTTGCCTGACGAAGGGGCGACAGCTCCGAAAGCTTGTAATTTTAAATAAATCTGTTGGACTATAACCTGGTGTTGTGCGACTTCTCATTTTTAAGAGGAGACAGCAATAAACCTTTACACAATCTTCGTGACTCATCAGGAATAGCTACCAATCCAGCTTAATTCCAGACTTTCAAATCCGGATACATTTTAACGTACGACAGAAAAAGAGTAATCTTTGAGCACGAAAAAAGCAAGGAAAAACATGCTTTGGTTAATATCAGATCACACTAACTTGCAGCAGAGGTGTCTGAACTGTAGCCCCAGAGGCCTGGCAATCTGCCCCTTACATTTCTCACTCGTTGGTTTGTCCCGTTTGAATTTATGAGCCTGAGTTTGGAGAGGACTATTTTTAGTACTGTTGCCTAATTGGTGGATAAATCCTAAATCAGAACACCAGGATCTGTTAGTATCAGCAACAATGGATAAATGCATGTTCTTAAAAATGTGGAATTGAACTTCATTGGTGGCCCCCGAAGCTCCACAGCAGGCATATTATGTATGTGCGCATACATATATCACTCAAATTAGATTTGCCTTCGTTAACTGGTCTTTCTGTTGTATGAAAACTAATCTGCATCATAGAATCTTACAGCACAGAAGAGGGCCAGTCGTGCCTGTGCCAGCTCTTTGAAAGAGCTCTCCAATTTAGACCCACTCCCCAGCTTTCTTCCCATAACCCTGCAAATTAGTTCTCTTCAAATACATGTCCAATTGCCTTTTGAAAGTTGCTATGGAATCCGATTCCACCACACTTTCAGGTAGTGCAGACCAGATCGTAACATCCCTCTGTGTGAAATAATTTCTCTCAATTCCCCTCTCGTTCTTTTGTCAATTATTTTAAATCTATGACCTCTGGTTATCAACCAACTTGCCAGAGAAAACAATTTCTCCCTGCTTGCTCTATCAAAACCCCACATAATTTTGAATACCTCTATTAGATCTCCCCTTAACCTTATCTGCTCCAAGGAGAACAATCCCAGCTTCTCCAATCTCTCCACATAGCTGAAGTCCCTCATCTCTGGTATCATCCTGGCAAACCTCTTCTGTACACTCTCCAAGGGCTTGACATCCTTCCTAAAATGTGGAGCCCAGAATGGTACACAGTACTCCAGTTGAGGCCTAACCAATGACTTGTGAAGGTTTAGCGTGATTTCCTTGATTTTGTATTCAATGCCCCTATTTGCATGACCCTCCTTTTACAGCAGGTATTCAAGTTAACCCAATTTCAGTTATTCAGAATTGAAAGTACTGCTAAATGTTGAATTAACTTATTTACATGGATCAGATAAACAGATCGTAAAAAATAAGCCACCAGGAATTATCACTTAAGCTCTGTGTTAAAGAGATAAATTTATTGCAATCTATCCTTCTGGTCGGAATAAAACACAATTTCGAGCTGCATTAGCTAATGCATGCAAACGTGACGGATTTAGGAAGCAGCATCTAATCTATCCAAGCCCTCTGAAAGCCAGGGAATTTGCCATTGATAAATTGTAAATACCTAATATTATAATGGAAAATTAAGAAAAACACAACATTAAATGCATTTTTTGGCCAAAATACAACAGCTGCATGAACAGATTTTGATAAACCGCTGGTACAATAAGCATCTCAATGGGTGATGTGCTCGACAAGCTCCACCCAACAATCAAGTAGCCATGAATTTACTATCATTTTATTTAATAATACTGTGCTAATTTTTTTTTTTTTAAGAGCATTTTGTGAGGGAAGAAACAGTTAAAGTAGTATTGAGAGTTCCATCTAACCATGAAGTAAAAAGAGCCATTATTAAAACTCACATTTCCCAGAGCATCCAGAGTAAGAATATTTGTATTGGGAAAGTAAATTTATTTAGAAAATTGCTTTTAACCAAGTCACTCAGAGTATACGTGATTAAAATCTTAGAATCGTCCCACACTCAAGATTTCAAAACCTTTCACAAACTGACAGCAGCTTTTCCCAATGATCTGCTGATATCTGCCCAGAGCCTGAATTTCAGACGAACAAACTCAAGGTCCAGAGCTCCCTCTAATTTGAGAGGGAATTCTCAAACAATCACTACACGGTCGAATCTTGGAAAGGATGCACATGTTTTATTTAATTATAAGTTATTATATGGCGAAAGGCGAGAACCTGCATTGGCAAGATTCTGCAGACAGGCATGATCAATCATGCCCGTTGGAAAAAGGGTAGAGTTAAATCTGCTAAGTTTTATTATTTGTGATTATTTTACCTTTAACAATGCAGGGAATTTAGTAATGATTTTTATGGTGTTCATTATTAAGTGTAATCTCAAAGTTTTTTTTTAAAAAAAGAGGAGGAAATACATCACTGCGGTTTTACCACAAAGATTTTGCTGTCGAGTTATTAAGTTATTAAAATATTGCAGTTGGATCAAAGTGCATCAAAGTTCTGGTTCAGGTATCAATGTTAAACTGAGAAAGGTGACCATTTTATCATCATCTCCAAACAAAAATAAACCTCTGTGCAAATCAACACTACAAAGTGCATTTACTTAACATGCCACTGGGAGCCTAAAGTCATTGTATTACAAATACAAAATCGTCACCACAACCCAGCAGAGCAATGTAGCAAGTAGTTTTTACATAGTATGAAGTTTTGCTTCAGAAATGCATTTATTGGTGTCAGATTCCACTAATTTACCCCTCTGCTGTGCTCTTCCGTCCCTTTCTGCACAAAATAAAAACACTTTTTCTTAAATGCAAAAGCTATTATAGAAAGTTGGATCGTTTTACTCAGCACAGAAACTTGAATCAACAGCCCAGAACATAACTCCATTTTCACCCATTATGAAAGATACAAATAAATTAACAAGTTCACCAGTTATTTGATTGTGCTATACAGCATTCAAGAGATAACAGATATCTAAGCAGTATACTGCACTACCGTTCACCTTATCTAGCTGCAGCGGTCCAAACATATTTTCTGAATGCCAACTATCAAAAGAAAACTGCAGTATAGAGGGGATGCATGACAAGACTTGGTGGTTTTACCAAAAACACTAAAGCCACAACTTGTGTAGCCAAAAGGTAACTGAATTATGCAAACCCGAGGTGTATTTTCGTATAAACTATCAAATCCCACTGTGTACCTCATTAATACAACATACTGACACATTTTATGAGCCATTTCAAAGACGACAGATAATGTAATTACTTTATTCTGTACTGATTTAGCAGGGCAGCAGGGAGCTGCAAGCCCCATGATAGTTATTTTACTGTGATACACCCATATGGCAACTGGCGAGTTCAATGCAGATCTAGCTGACTGGAGTGCACATTGCAAAGTGTTGGAAAATACTAGTCAAAACGGAATATATTTTTGCTATAAGTAATAGTAATACACAACAATGGATGTTGCAGGAAAGACAAGAATCTGAGTGGAATAAAACAATAGCGTGAGACAAGATAGCTTTCTTTTATATGGATGTATTAGTATCATGCAATTTCAAGTATGGAAGATCTCCTATTTCATAAATGTCTCAGAGAAACCACAGGTGTTGAGTGTTAATATAAAAACAGAATGGAAATGGGAGTGATTACAAGAAAACAATTTCACTAAGGATTCACAGGATGTAAAACCATAACAGCATGTGCAATTTAACATCCTTTCTGCAATCTTCAAAAAATTTAGTGAAACATTTTTTTTAAACTGCCAGCAAATATAGATGTGTCTGACTTTAGTTGTTTGCATTTCATATTTCAGATAGCCCAAAATTTAAAACCACAGGGCTGTGATATTATGAAGAAGAAAATGTTGCATAGGGATAATTTTTGCAATATCTTTGAAAATCTATCCTGGGGAACATGCCATCTCTTCAAAGTCTTTATTATAACAAGGGCACATGTACATGCCAGATTGATTTCTTAAGGTCCAGTCTAAGCTCAGTCCTGCACCCTTTCTTTCATGTGGGAGTTCTATTGATTTATCGATGCGCAACATTAAAGTTAATGCAAACCTTAAAGGTTAAAGTGCACTCATCTATTCCATTTCCTTTCAAAACCAAACTGAGTTAATCGAAGTTTTGCTAAAGCAGAAGCAATGCGCTTTTAAAATAAAAACTAATTAGTTCTGATTCATAAGACAGGCATCCAAGACCTCTTAAAAAGTGGCATAAAACTATACTCTCAATTCTGCTTTTTATATACTGTGCTAAATATGTCTGCTTAATTTTACAATACATTTATGAAGAATATCCTGTACACCAGGAGCCACTTAATCTTGAAGCTACAAAGCTGCTGAATATTCTAATTGGTTTCCCTGCATCTCAATTCCATTAATTTTAATAAGAGAACATCTTGACAATTCACTAATTAAGACATACAAGGTCTTACTCCTCACTATTGACAGCTGCGAGAAACACATCCTTCATCATTGGATTGAATTGGAGCCAAGGTGAGCTCAAGCAAAAGCCTTACATGTGAGGTTAGGGGTGTATCCATGCTACATCTGGAATCCACTAAGATCAGTGGTCCTGATGCTATCCAATCCATTGCTCTCAAGATGTACACCTCTGAACTTGCCCTTTCCCTCAGTGGTCTCTTACACATAGGAACAGGCGCAGGCCATTCAAGCCTGTTCCGCCATTCATTTAAATCATGGCTAATCTGTACCTTAACTCCATCTACCCTCATTGGTTCCGTAACCCTTAATACCCTTGCCGAACAAAAATCGATCTATCTCAGTTTTGAAATTTTTAGTTGACCTAGCCTCAACAACGATTTAGGGGAGAGTTCCAGATTTCCGCTACCCTTTCTGTGAAGAAGTGCTTTCCGACATCACCCCTGAACGGCCTAGCTCTAATTTTAAGACCCCTTTGTTCTGCACTCCCCACAGGAAATAGTTTCTCTCTATCGACCCGAGCAAATCTTTTAATCACCGTAAACACCTCAATTAGATTTCCCCTTATTCTTCTATATTCAAGAAATACAAGCCTAGTCCATGCAACTGGTCCTCATAATTTAACCCTTAACTCTCAAATTAACCATCGCCTTGAAAGTTCTGGCCTAATCGACAATAGTCATGATGGGTTTTTGCTACCACCATTCTACTGGCGATAATCATCAACTGGTTGGCTGGGGGGGGGGGTGGAATTTGGAAATTGAGCACGATTTTGGAGAGGAGTTAGGAGAGATTGAAAAGGTAGACTCTGAGGAGGTTTTTAATGGTGCAGAAAGATAAAGCAAAGTGAAGGTGCTTTGGGAAACACTAATGGTGGAGTGCAAGTGTTGGGTATTCAAACTCAGAACAGCAGAGTGTGAATTGAGATGTGGAGATGCAACAGGTCGCAGAAGCCGGGGCATTGCCTCCAAGGGATTTATGGATGAAGGTAAGGAATTTGAAATCATTGGGGTATGAGAAGCCAGTGGAGGAGGGCGAGGGCAGAAGCTAATCGGGATGCAATACAGGATCGGATGTGGGCAGCAGAACTTGTGCATTTGTGTCGAGTGGATCTCAGGAGGTCAGCGAGCAGCGAACAGACTGTTAGATAAATCAAGTCGGAAGATAATAAATGCATGGATGTGCAACTGTCGTGGGGGTGAAGCCGGAATTGAGGTGAAAATAGATGGACTTGATTATGGAATGAATACATCCAGGTTTAGCCAGAGCCACCAAGAAGGATAGAATTGGGATAGGATGCAGAGAAGTAAACAGGGTAGCTTTGGTCTTGCCACTGATTAGTTGAAGTTCTGGCTCATCCACAAATTGACAATTAAATTGTTATTGCCTATATTATGGAGCGCTGGAATGCCATTCATCAACAATTCAGCTAATCTCCATCATTGCTTTAGACGCCTTCAGAGCCTTTGACAGGGTCTGGCACCATGCACTTAAGTAAATTACTAATAAACAAGCGTATGCTGCTGAAGATATCCTCACAAACCAACTACTGTAGTTGATGGGCCTTCCTCCAGCTCTTTCCCGATGAGCTCAGAGTTTCCCCAGGAACCCTCTCTCCAACTCTCTTCCTTGTTCATATTAATGACCTCCTCCATTCATCATCCAACCATATCTATTATTTTGATGAAGAGTCCACTCTACATTCAGAAACCCCCTTCAGACCATGCTCACAACCTGCAATCCTCTTGCAGCGGAATGGCTGAATCACTGCATCATGATGTCTTTTCCCTACAACAGTTCGGCAAACTGTTTCTTTATGTCTCTCACAAATGTAACCAACAACCATCATCTCTTAACTGCTTGCTTGCCACTCTCTAATTCTTTCTCTTTCCCTCTTGCTGTCATGAACCTTTCAAACACTTACCTGAGCCTGTATTTACACATGTAAAAAGTCTGTTTTGCACAAATTTTTGCACAGATTGTCATCTAATACAAGAGATGTGTACCTCTATGATAAGATGAGCAGAATGGATGGCAGTTTGAATAGATCATTAACCAGTATAAGACTTAGCTCAACAGCGCGAGTGGACTGGTTTTTAGAAATGTCGCGACAGAATACCTATCGGTTGGACTGGAGAAGGTGGATGAGTTCCAGTTGATGAAGGTGGTGCTGGAGGAGGCGACTGTGGCTTTTCAGCAGGTGGAGAAGCATCCCGCATACGGCTGATGACACTGTCGGAGAGCTGTTCAGAAAAAATAGTGGAACCCTGTTAAGATCAAGTTCCCAATTTTGTGGACCTAAATTATCTAGAATATTCTTAAAGTACTGGTAAAATAAAAAATGATAAACTTTTTAAGGACAAACCATATTTCTTAATAAAACTTTGTAGCGAGACACTACAGTTGCCTTCCCAGAGATTTACTTCATCTTTGGGTAGCTAAATAATTTCAGCAGCAGAGATCTCATTTCATACCACACACATGATCTGTGAAGTGCGGAGATATTTTTCACATCTCCACACTTGAGGTTCCTTAATATAAAATTTTAAAGCAAATTCATGTTTTCAACATGTGATAAATATCTCTACTCGCAAGGCTAGCTTTAGTGCTTCTGAATTTTCCAGTCAGGCTCCTTTGCAGAGATACACTATCTGTCATATTTCACTGATACCTACGTGATATTCTGTTACTCATGCTAACTTGCTGTGGAAGCTTATCTCCAAGTAGATAGAATATACAAACTTTCAAGAGAGGCAATTCTAGATTACGTTACAGAAATTCCAATGGGGATACACACACTTTTATTGTTAGACTTGGAAAGTTGATGGAAAAAATGGATGGTACAACAAAAACTCTTCCCAGCTTGACAAAGCAGAAACTGTAATTCACAACCTATTACTTTTAATGACTTATACAGAGTTTTGGTACTTGAAATTTGGTTCTTAATGGATTCGGTTTTTTATAAAATTTGAGTTTAAAATGATTTTTTTTGAATTGAAGTTACGTTTAAAAATCATATTTGGAGGACTAGCGACTTACAAATTGCATTCAGATAATTTTAGATGCCACATCACAGTGTACAATTTGTACAAGCTGGTGCTCTGTTATTTACATTTCATGCACACGGCAAGTTGCGATGAAATTATTTACACAAGTCCAACTTGAAGTTTTATGGTGCGTTTAACTTAGCCTTAAGATTCACTAGACTGATTCCGGAGATGAGGGGATTGTCCTATGAGGAGAGATTGAGCAGACTCAGCCTATATTCCCTAGAGTTTAGAAGAGTGAGAGGTGAGCTCTTTAAAACATATAAAATTCTTAAAGGGCTTGACAGGGTGGATGCTGGGAGGATGTTTCCCCTGGCTGGGTGTCGAGAACCAGAGGTCACACACTCAGAATAAGGGGTCGGCCATTTAGGACTGAGATAAGGAGAAATTTCTTCACTCAGAGGGTGGTGAATCTTAGAAATTCTCTATCCCAGAGGGCTGTGGAGGCTCAGTCATTGAGTATATTCAAGACAGAGATCGATATGGGGATAGTACGGGAAGGTGAATTTGAGGTAAAAGATCAGCCATGATCTTATTAAATGGCAGAGAAGGCTCGAATGGCCGATTGCTACTCCTATTTATTATGTTCTTAAGGAGGGTCTTAAAAAGGGAATGGGCTGTGGAGAGAATCCCAAAGCATGAAGCCTAGGTAGCTGAAGCATGACTGCCAATGTGGGGCAAAGGGGGCTATCCATCAGATGTTTCAGATACATAATGAATTATAGGTTATTAAAAAATGTGATTACTTAAGAAGTTGAGAATACATCACTCCTATATGTGTAGACCATTGGTTTTCAACCTGGACCACCTGGACAAGGAGACCCCACCCCAAAGTTGAGATTTCTCTTTGTTTTGTATTTGTTAGCTTGTTGGGATGTCACTTCTGTTGCTATAGATGCACAAAATTAAAAAATGTTTTGTGTAATGATAGCACTGGCATTCTCTGGATAGTTGATATTGTATTTTGAAAGCTGGGACAGAGGTCCCTAAGATTGTGTTAATATTTGCAGGAAGTCTTCCACAAAGTAATATGTGCAATTCACTGGCATAGACTTGTGCTAGCCAGATGCTTTTCACCATCTAATTTTCTATCTTGCAAGTTTCCTCATTCAACAAGCAAATTTATATTGTTTTCTTTAAATGGGCACTACAGCAATTCACAAATCAGCTTATCTAAGATTTTGATAACTATTGGCTCTCGGTAAAAGTAAAAAAAAAATCAAAAGTTCAATATCCAAAAGTTGCACTTATTTTATTGATAAACTGTTATTTAATCCTCTGCTCTACTGAGTGACATTGAGATGGACAGATAGTGTGATGCTGACAGATGCTCCAGATGACAACATTTAGAGCAGTGGGAACATAAATGTGGCAAAACTGAGCAGTGGCCTAAGGATGTGATAAGGTGCTATATAAATGCCAGTTCTTCTTTCTTTCTTTACTTTCACTGCTGTTTTCCCTAACATTCTCCACAGTGAACTGCATCTGGCACCGATCTCTCCACTCTGCTAACTCATGACGTCTTTCTGTAATCTTCCTCAGTCTGCCATGCCCTCTAATTTGGTACCATCAGAAAACTTTGCTACTATTCCTCTCGTACCTAAGCTCAAACTATTTACATAAATGGGAAACAGGTCTGGAAATAGATCCCTGGGACATGCATGACCCACATCAGTCAACTTTTAAAAAGTCCATTTACCCCTATTTTTTGCTTTATGTCCCCAAGCCATGTGGCTACATTCCTTTTAATACCATTGTAGGGATTTTAATTGCTACTAATGTCCCGGAATTTGCAGTCCCGATGACGGCGAACTGGCAGCGTTCACCATCATTTCACCTTTGAAACTGACCGCAACTTTGGGATTAAGCGCGTACGCAGCCTAATGCGGAAATCCTGACGTTGCAGTGTCATTCACTACTCCTCCACAGGCTGCGCTGTGCAACCACTGGCCCACAGAGCCAGCAATCAGTGAAACCTCTCAAATCATGGAAACTGCCGAAAACTTCAGTGTTAAATTCCCCACTAAAAGTTAGACTCAAAGAATTCGGCGTAACTGTGGTTTTAACAGCGTATTGACTGCTAAAAAAAAAATTAGAACCCTGAAAAACTGATTTTAATTTTGTGCAGTCTCAGATTTATCCATTTTAATAAAAATTTAAAGTTTTAAGAAACTTAAATTTTTTTATTTTTTTTTTAAGGTTTATCTATCTATTTCAGGTTTGCCTTTCCCCCACCCCCATGAGAGTCTCAATCTTTGTTTTGCTCTCTCTCACATTGAAAAAGTCAGAATTTTAAGAGCTTACTCACTTGTTCAGTGTGCAAGAATTCTGGGTTTTGATTGGCTGCTGAGACAGCTTGTTGACGTCACAGCAGCTCACACAAGGGGATGCCCTCTGTGCTCCGTTGATTTGAATTACACGTCGGAAAACCCGATGCTCTCGACACAGAGATCGCAAGGTCTTTGTGCGAAGCTTACTTTGGAGCCAGCGACGAACAGCTTTGCTTCGTCACTGACCGCAAATTCCGGGCCGTTAACGTCTTCCGAAGTTCATCTATCATTACAAGCAATAAATCATAAAACCTCCCAGAATTCAAAACTCATGCAATCTAATTTAAATTCAATGACCATTTCAGCAGCTATCTTATGCGGTATCATTTTCTAAGGGTGCTTTCTCTGGTCTGAGTATTGCTCGAGAGTCCCTCGCAGCTTGAGAGTATAGCCTTGAGATGTCCTCACATGGAGAGATCCACAAAGTTCTAAGAGCTGAAATCTCATTCAATTAAAAAAATATTTTGGTTTCTTTTTCAACAATGAGGAAATTTTTCTTTCTTTCACTTCAAAGTCACGACCTGAAAACCCAGAATGACAAGTAGGGCAGGGGGCCAATTTCCATCTTCAGGTCTAAGTCACTTATAAATCTTTTAGAGCTGGTACAGATCTCACTCAAAAGATCAGTACAGATAGCACTCAATTCTCTGGTGTAAGTTAATTTGCATAATTATTCGCAGCAACAGGTACTGACAAATGGGTCCAAAGAGGACACTTCTTGTGGGACAGAAAAATTGCATGCAAGTTAAATTTAAAGGGATGGGGACAATTTAAGGGGAGTGTTACAATAGGGAGAAAAATTTCAACAAGTCTTGAGAGGATCAGCAGGTTATTTTAATATTTGTTCTCAAGGTACTGGTGATGCGATCAAGGCCAGGTTAATTGCCCATCCCTCAGTACCCTGAGAAGGTGGCAGTGGGTTTTCTCCTTGAACCGCTGCAGTCCTTGTGGTGGTGGTGGTGGTGCAATGGCGCTAGGTACGGAATTCCAGCATTCTGACCCTGCGACGAAAAAGTAAAGGTGATATATGTCCAAGTCAGGATGGTGTGTGAATTAGAGGGGAACTTAAAGGCGATGGAGTCCCCACAACATTGCTGCTTTCGTACTTCTTGGTGGTCGAGGTCACGGTGAGGTATGGACTGTTGACGTAACGTTAATGAGTTGCTGCAGTGCATCCTGTCGATCCTACATTCTGCAACCACAGTATGGAGAGGTGGATACTGAATCCAGGAGCAGGGGCACTGATCAAGTGAGCTGCTCTGTGCTGGATGGTGTTGAGCTTCTTCTTGGGTGTCAGCCGTGGCTCAGTGGGTAGCACTCTCACCTGTGAGTCAGAAGGTTGTGGATTCAAGTCCCACTCCAGAGACTCGAGCACATAATCTAGGCTGACACATCAGTGCAGTGCTGAGGGAGTGCTGCACTGTTGGAGGTGCCGTGTTACGGAGGAGACGTTAAACCGAGGCCCCGTCTGCTCTCTCCGGTGGGTGTAAAAGATCGCATGGGACTATTTGGAAGAGCAGAGCAGTTCTCCACGGTGTCCTAGGGCCAATACTTATCCCTCAATCAACATCATTAAAACAGATCATCTGGTCATTATCACACTGCTGTTTGTGGAAGCTTGCTGTGTGAAAATTGGCTGCCACATTTCCTACATTACAACAGTGACTGCACTTCAAAAGTACTCCATTGGATGTAAAGCGTTTTGGGACATCCTCAGTTGTGAATGGTGCCATACAAGTCCTTTCTTTCTTTAGTGTTTTTGCAGCTGCACCAATCCAAGCGAGTGATAAATATTCCATCAAACTCTCGACATATCCTTGTAGATGGTGAAGATGCTTTGAGGTGTCGGGGGTGAGGCACTCGTTGAAGAGTACCCGGTTTCTGCCCAGTTCTTGTAGCCATGGTGTTGATATGACTGGGCCAGTTCAGTGTCTGGTCATTGGTGACCCTCAAGATGTTGATGGCGCGGGACTCGGTGATGGTGAGGCCGTTGAAGAACAAGGGAAGCTGACTGGGTTTTTATTTGTTTGAGGTGATCATTACCTGGCATTTATGTGGCATGAATGAAACCTGCCAATTGTCAGCCCAAATCTGAATGTTATCGACCTCCTGGTATAGGCTGACATGGACTGCTTTATTATCAACTGAGTTGTCAATGGAGCTGAACTCTGAAATCATCAATGAACAGCTCCACTTTTGAGCTTATGGCAGAGGGAATGTCATTGATGAAGCAGTTGAAAAAGCTTTGGCCTCAATTTCAACCTACAGCTCAAGGAATAGGATAAAATGAAGGGAACGTGAACCTCGGTGCAGAAAAGATTTTCCTGACAAATCAACAAGTAGCCCTGCACCCAACTCTCATTTGAAGACTGCTTGATATGGTGCTGCAGGTGGTGTTTGGCCATTGCGCTATTCCATGATACTATCCCATAAGTCAGCACCAAAGCGTGCCTGCAAGAAGCTGGAGGCAAATTTCAGGCAACAGCTTACTATCCCTGAGATTGCCAGTCTTTTTTTTTTAAATTCAGTCACAGGATGTGGGCGTTGATGCCCATCCCTAATCATATTAAATAGAGATGTCAAATTATAATTTAATAGTACATTTAAGAACATTAAAAAATAAAAAGACTTGCATTTATACAGTGCCTTTCACAACCTCAAGATGTCCCTCAGCGCTTTACAGCCAATGAAGTACTTCTCTGAAATGAAGTCACTATTGCAATGTAGGAAACACGGCAATAAATTTGCACACAGCAAGGTTCCACAAACAGCAATGTGATAATGACCAGATAATTAAAAAAAATTAAGGACAAGAAAAGGGCATTATGACATGAAAGCTCACCCCTCTTGTACTCTAAGGGGGAAAAATTCGGTTGCTTTGCGCCTCCCGTTACCGCCCTAAGAGGGCGCTAATGGGGAGCAAAGCAACTCGCGCCCGGGCACGGCGATGTTTGCTCCGCTCGCAAAATTGACCAGACATTTTGCGGCGGCGCTAAAAACTACCGCCACGATCTCCTGCGCCCGCAGATCGTGACGTCAGTCGAGCGTGCAACGCCCCGGACCGGATATTGAGTGGCGCCCCCTGCCTTACCACCTGCCGCTAGCAACGACAGGTTGAGGGGAGCGTTTTGCAGTCGGGAAGGGACTGGGGGAGCGCTATTTAAAGGCAACCGCTTCCTGCCTTTTTTTGTCAGCGACATTTTTGCACCACGCATTCTGAGAGAGAGTGAGAGAGAGAGAGAGAGAGACTGAGACTGAGACTGACTTCTGGAGAGATTCAACGCTGTGTGAAGGAGTTTTGGGTACTGAGCAGCACTTTGCAGGTTCATTTTGATTTGACCTTCCTTGCATCGATTTTGAATAGACTCTGGGGGCTGCACTCTGAGCTCTTTCCCTGGCCCTCTCCATTGTTCTTTCCAGCAGATTTGATGTACAGGTCTCTCCAGGCTGAGATTCAAGGCTGCAATGAGCAGGGTGTGGATGGAGAGCAAGATCGAACCTCCCCTTTAAGAACTGGCCGGCGCTAGTGTATCTGTGTTCCATTGCTGACTGACATCACTTGAGCTTCGCCAGAGCTCTGAGGTAGTGCCTCGCTCTCGGCGTTAGCGCCTTAAGAGAGGTGTGTAGCACCTGATTTAGCGCTCCAATCACCTCCAGGGGCGATAGAAGCCAAGTTTGCAGTCAGAGGCGATAATTAGCGCCAGGCGCTAAACTTTGCGCCCGGCCGATGATTGCATCCCAAACGGGACAATACCGAATTTCTCCCCCAGACACTCGAATTACAGCACCCAGCTGCATTTTGATGCTCCTTAATACTCATGCCTGACACCTCGTAATTATCCCCAACATTCATCACTCTGAGTGAACAAGCTCTTCCTAACATTGTTAAGTTTACTTACACTTTTAAATTTATGTTCTCCGGTCCTACTTTCCTAGTTTAATTTAAAGTCATATACATTAATTGTCCACTTACAGCTGCCTTCTTTCGAGATTATAGATCTTGAAATTCTCTAAAATAAAAAGGGAAACTGCAAATCTTGGAAATCTGAAATTAAACAGAAAATTCTGGAAATACACAGCAGGTCAGTGAGCATGCTTGGAGAAAGGACAAGTTTTGATGTTTCGAGTATGTAACCTTTCATCAGACTCACGAGTCATTTCCTGTTAAAACCCTCGAATCTTTCCTCATTGCTCATGCATTTTACAACTAGGATCATTAGTGTTGATCTTCTCTGCACCTTCACCAATGTTTTTATATGGGTTTTGTAGCATGGTGACCAGAATTGACAATATTCCAGTTGGCCGCCTCTCATTTGCTTCCTTAATTCTATTTGTAAACTCTCTTTTTTAAATAGAGATCGAAATAGCCATCGGTTTGTGGTTGTAATGTAAAAATAGATGGAACTGTGGAATTAATCTGCACTACACCAGTAAACATCCCATGCAATACAAACAGAATTTGACTTATTCAGTTACTATAAAGCACTAGCCCTGAATTGGTAAAAAACCCATAACCGCTCTTTCAGTCATAACAATATGCTTCAACCTCCTTTGGGGCCATTCTGTCTGCCCCCTCCCTCGTCATTAATTTTCACGTGGACTCTGCTAATTTATGCATCCTCTCCTCAATATTCACAACTGGACCTTGTGGCAGACAAATCACCATTCTATTTGCTTTACCTTGACTACAGAACTGTCCACTATTGTAAACTCCCTTTTTCTCTGCACAACTTTGCCCCCATGTTTAACTAATCTGTCCTGACTTTTCCTTAAATTTTCGCTTCCTGTTCCTACCTCACGTTCGGAATTAACTTCGTAAAATATGTATCTGATATTTTTTTTTATGCCATTCCCCAATGAAGCTGAATCTCTGTTTAATCTAGCAATCTCTTCCTCAGTGATCACTTTGTGTCAGCCTTGGCTCAATGGTAGCATCTGAGTCAGAAGGTTGTGGGTTCAAGTCTCTCTCCAGAGGCTGGAGCACATAATCTAGGCTGAAATTTCAGTGCAGTACTGAGGGAGCAATGCATTGTTGGAGGTGCCGTCTTTTGGATGAGACACTAAACCGAGGCCCCATCTGCCCACTCAGGTGGATGTAAAAGATCCCATGGCACTATTTCAAAGAAGAGCAGGGGAGTTCTTCCCTGTACCCTCGCCAATATTTATCCCTCAACCAACATCACTAAAAACAGATTATTTGGTAATTATCTCATTTCTGTTTGTGGGACCTTGTGTGCAATTTGGTTCCTGCATTGTCTACATTACAACAGTGACTACACTTCAAAAGTACTTCATTGGCTGTAAAGCAATTTGGAGCATCCGGAGGCTGTGAAAGGCAATATATAAATGCACATTCTTTCTTTTCCTATCATCAAGAGATAAAGAATGAAGTTACATTTATATACTGCCTTTCATGTCCTGAAGATGCCCCAGATGGATTCACAGCCAATGAAGTACTTTTGAAGTGTTGTCAGACTATTATGTTGCCAAATGTGGCACAGCAAGATCCCACAGACATCAATCACATAAATGGCCATATAATCTGCTTTAGTGCTGTTGGTCGAGGGATAAATGTTAGCCAGGACACTGGAAGAACTCCCCTGCTCTTCTTCGAATGCAATCTTTTAGCGGAGGGCAACCGGAGCTTCAGTTTAATGTCTTATCCAAAAAACAGCACTTCGGACAACATATTACACTAAATGTCAGACTAGATTATGTGCTCAAGTCTCTACAGTGGGACTTTAACCCATGAACTTCTTTCCCAAAGGCAAGAGTGTTACCACTGAGCCAAGGCTAACTCACACTTTTTATGCCCCTCATCCAGCTCGTCCTCAGTCCGCTGCCTGTCCTGCTGAGTTCAATATCAGACACATGTCTATAAATCTATTGATCTTCCACAATCACTAAACCCTCACTAAGCTGGGTGGGAATGTAAATTGTGAGGAGGATGCAAGGAGGCTTCAAGGGGATATAAACAGGCTAAGTGAGTGGGCAAGAACATGGCAAATGGAATTTAATGTTGAGAAATGTGAAGTTATCCACTTTGGCAGGAAAAATAGAAAAGCAGAGTATTTTTTTAAATGGTGAGAGATTGGGAAATGTTGGTGTTCAGAGAACATAAGAAATAGGAGCAGGAGTAGGCCATACGGCCCTTTGAGCCTGCTTCGCCATTCAATAAGATCATGGCTGATCATCGACCTCAACTCCACTTTCCCACCCGATCTCCATATCCCTTGATTCCCCGAGAGTCCAAAAATGGATCTAGCTCAGCCTTGAACATACTCAAAGACTCAGCATTCACTGCCCTCTGGGGCAGAGAATTCCAAAGATTCACAACCCTCTGAGTGAAGAAATTCCTCCTCATTGCGGTCTTAAATGGCCTACCCCTTCTCCGGAGACTATGCCTCCTAGTTCTAGACCCTCCAACCAGGGGAAACAACCTCTCAACATCAACCCTGTCAATCCCCTTCAGAATCTTGTATGTTTCAATGAGATCACCTCTCATTGTTCTAAACTCCAGAGAATATCCTCCCATTCTACTCAATCTCTCATCATCGGACAGCCCTCTCATCCCAGGAATCAATGTAGTGAACCTTCGTTGCACCGCCTCCAAGGCAAGTATATCCTTCCTTCGATAAGGAGACCAAAGCTGTGCACAGTACTCCAGGTGTGGTCTCACCAAGGCCCTGTACAATTGTAGACTTCCTTACTCTTATACTCCAACCCGCTTGCAATAAAGGCCAACATGCCATATGCCTTGCTGTACCTGCATGCTAGCTTTCTGTGTTTCTTGCATGAAGACACCCAAATCTCACTGAACACCAACATTTAAAAGTTTCTCACCATTTAAAAAGATATTGTTTTTCTATTCTTCCTACCAAAGTGAATAAACTTACATTTCCCTACATTATACTCCATCTGCCACCTTACTGCCCATTCACTTAGTCTATCTATATCCCTTTGCAGACTCTGTGTTCTCCTCACAGCTTACTGTCCCACCTAGCTTTGTATCGTCAGCAAACTTGGATACATTACACTCGGTCCCTTCATCTAGGTCATTAATATAGATTGTATATAGCTGAGGCCCCAACACTGATCCTTGCGGCACCCCACTAGTTACAGCCTGCCAACCTGAAAAAGATCAGTTGACTCTGCCTAATCATGTTATGATTTTCCAAGTGCCCTGATACCACTTCCTTAACAATGGATTCCAGTATTTCCCGACAACTGATGTCAGACTAACTGGCCTGTAGTTCACAGAGGGACCTGAGTGTCCTTGTAAACGAATCACTGAAAGTGATTAACATGCAGGTACAGCAAGTAATTAGGAAAGCAAATGGTATATTGGCCTTTATTACAAGAGGATTTGAGTAGAAGGGTAAAGATGTCTTACTGCAATTATATCGGTCCCTGGTGAGACCACACCTGAAGTATTGTGTACAGTTTTGGTCTCTTTACTGAAGGAAGGATATACTTGCCATAGAGGGAGTGCAATGAAAGTTCACCAGACTGGTTCTGGGATGGGGGGGGATTATCCTATCAGAAGAGATTGAGTAGACTAGGCCTATATTCTCTGGAGTTTAGAAGAATGAGAGATGATCTCATTGAAACATACAAAATTCTTACAAGGCTTAACAGGGTAGTTGTTTCCCCTCGATGTGGAGTCTAAAACCAGGGGTCACAGTCTCAGAATAAGAGGTCAGCCATTTAGGACTGAGATGAGGAGAAATTTCTTCACTCAGAGGGTGGTGAATCTTTGGAATTCTCTACCCCAGCGGGCTGTGGAGGCTCAGTCTTTGAGTATATTCAAGACAGAGATTGATAGATTTTTGAATATTAAGGGACTCAAGGGATATGGGGATAGTTCAGGAAAGTGGAGATGAGGTAGATCGTCAGCCATGATCTTATTGAATGGCGGAGCAGGCTCGAAGGGCCAAATGGCCGACTCCTGCTCCTATTTCTTATGTTCTTATGTGAGCTCATCAATGTTGCTCTCCAATTCTACTATTCTCCCATGCAGACTTGTGAAAGAATATTTATAAAAATCTCACAGCTTCGGGTTCCATAGGTGGATCTGTCACCAGAGGACACAGATTTAAGGTAATTGGCAAAAGAACCAGAGGCAAGATGAGGAGAATTTTTTTTTTTTTTTAAACTAGCAATTTGTTATGATATGGAAGGCACTGCCTGAAAGGCTGGTGGAAGCAGATTCAATAATAACTTGCAAAGGGAAACAACTTGTCGGGTGATGGGGAAAGGGCCGGGCAATGGGATTAATTGGATAGCTCTTTCAAAGAGCCGGCACAGGCATGATGGGCCGAATGTATGGGCCAACTGTGTGCATCACTCTATGATAAGTCCCATTCCAGGGACTTGAGCACAAAATCTAGGCTAACACTTCAGTGCAGTACTGATGAAGTGCTGCACTGTCGGAGGTGCTGTCTTTTGAGTGAGACACTAACCCGACGCACCTTCTACCCTCTCAGGTGGAATTAAAAGAACCATGGCACTATTATGTAGAAGATATGGGGAGTTCTCCCCGGTGTCCTGGCCAATATTTATCACTCAACCAACACCACAAACAAATTATCTGGTGATTATCAAGTTGCTGTTTGTGGGAGCTTGCTGTGCACAAATTGGTTGCTATGCTGACTGCATTACAACAGTGACTACAATTCAAAAAAGTAGTTCATTGGCTGTAAAGTGCTTTGGGATATCCCAAGGTCATGAATGGCGCTATGTAAATGCAAGTCTTTTTCTTTTAAAGTTCCCCTTTATTTTCTTGAGAAGACGAGGACAGCTGCCTAATGTCACACATTATCAGCGAGTTTGAACTTTATGAGCACGAACAACAAAACTGATTTAATTACAATATTATTACAGCTCCATTCTCCACAAGGAACCCCGATACCACCAAAACAGGTCTGAGGTTAGGAGCGAGAATTTCAGAAATACTCCTACACAAATTTTTTTTAAAGCCTGCTTATAAATGAATAGATATGCAAAGCAATTTACTGCCAGAAACAACAGTTTACGCAATCTTTAAAAAGTTGATCTCAGTTCGGAGAAGGCCTCAAGTTGACCACCGAAAGCTGGAAAAGTTTTAGAAAACTTAAGGCTCAAGTTAGAAGTGACAGAGTTTATTAATAAGAAGAATCTGGGTGTTTTTAAATATAACTGGGGGAAACAATTTACTGCTAACGGCAAAGTGACAAGGCTTGCATTACTCCAGTTTGCTCACACAGTGACACACTCACCCTAATGCCCTTCACCACAGTGATCTGATCATTCTCGTCTGCTTCGAAGGAGACGCGCTTTGTGCTCCCACTACTTCCCATCCCGTCAACATTAATTAAAAACTAACAAACAAAAAAAGAGAAACTAAATTCTCTCCGCCAAGGAAAAGTTTCAGAAACGTTAAAGTTACAATTGGGAGCAAGAAATCCAGTCACAGGCCGCCGCCGCCGGTCCACCCCATCACGCCTCTCACCGGCCCTCCCAACAGTAACAACAGCCGCGATTGGTCAATCGCCAAGTGGGCCCGCCCACTCCTGCCGGGCGATCGATTGAACCAGAGCACTGATTGGTCGACACTCCCTTCGGCGCTGGAGTGAGCAGGGAAAGGGGGGGGAAAAAAAGAGCGGTGCCAACGTGCTCAGGGAGATTGTTTGACCTCCGATTTTAAATAAAGTTAGTGTTGTTGACAAATGTCAAGGAATTATGGGGATTGTAGTTCTTTGGATTCGGGGTTTTTTTTTAAAAAAAACTATCAACGGCTGACCTGACGTATTATTCAGCCAAAATCGTTATGCTTATGATGTCTATTTTTCCGCTCATGAAGTTAGATATATTTTTCCGCTGTATTTTGTAAAGGCCCCGCCTTTCCTTCGCGCTGATTGGTTAGAATCTGTGTGATTGACGTGCGGTCGGAGTGGCTGTTCCAACCGTCAGTGGCCGCCCGCGCAGACTCGGTGAGTGCGGGAAGCAAAGATGGCGAGTGAAGCAGGGAAGTACAGGGCTGCTATAAGCAAAAGTAAAGATCCCTCTGGCTTACTTATTTCTGTCATCAGGTAAGCGCAGTGAAGAAAAAAAAAGACGGAATACGTTTCAGTTCTTTCTCTCCAAGAAGCATTTGTTGTGGAGGCAACCGTTGCTTTTTAAATAACGGTGAATATTATGCTGTCGCTTGACAGGATGTCCAATCTGAAGAGAAATGTTGGTGAGAATCATTAGAATTTGGGGAGGGGGTGACAGCACGGAAAGAGGCCATTCGGCCCGTGCCGGCTCTCTGCAAGAGCACTTCAGCTAGTCCCACTCCCTCTAAAGAAGGTTAAGGGAGGAAAAAGGCTGTCATTTATGCTCTGCCCTACACAGTGGTAACAGCAGTATATGTTATACAAATTTCACTGGTTTCAGATATTCCAAACAGCACCCCTTTTCACAGTTTGTGCATATCTTGTCCTTTATTTCGGTAGACCATGTACCCCAAATGATCTAGGTTGTCAGCCGTGGCTCAGTGGTAGCACTCTCGGCTGGAATGAGAAGGGTTCAAGCCACAGAGCAGGACCTGAGGGAGTACACCGTCGGTGCTGTCTTTCAAATGAGGTGTGTGCCCTCACAGGTGGACGTAAAAGATCCCATGGCACGATTTCGAAGAAGAGCAGGACAGTTCTTTCTGGTGTCCTGGACAATATTTATCCCTCAATCAATATCACTCTTTTAAAAAAAAAGCTGACTGTCTGTCTGGTCATTAGAACATTGCTGTTTGTGGGAGCTTGCTGTGTGCAAATTGGCTGTCGCATTATACATGACAACAGTAACTACGCTAAACAATTGGCTGTAAAGCACTTTGGAATGTTGCACAAAAGGCACTATATAAATGCAAGTCTTTCTTTATATGTAAATATAACATTTCCACTTTTCTTTTCCTTCAAAATGTTAGATGTCACATTCTTAAAGTTAATGAGGATATAATAATACAATGTAATCCAGCAAGTTCTGATTTAATATCCAGACTTGTAATATGTGCTGTTCATTCAATGATTGATAAGGCAAAGTTTCATTTCTACCAGTCCTGGACAATTACATTTTAAAATAAATTGTTCCAGTTCATTGTGATGACCTTGATTACTTCTGTAGCTGGATAATAAAACAGTCTTGTTGTTTTACAAGGAGAAAATGTGCAACTTGATTTCTGACTTTTTGCCCAGGCCAAACTGACCAGTTCTGTAACATTCCCAGGCTGTTCTGTTCAGCAAGTGTCCCAGATATGTGTTGGCACAGTAACCGAATCGTTTTCCAGTATAAACATTTTAAATTAATTTTTCACAACTATTATTTTGATTTTTATGAGTTTTGAACTTTATTCACGCTGTTCAATCACTTGAATGAGTTTTGCTTTCTTGACTCGATAGTTTCATTGCCTTGTGGAGTAACCGAGAGATACAGTCCAGGGACATAGGTGTAACACCCTAAATTTTGCCTACTGTGTAATTTGCTCTGTATCAGCATAGCTCATTTGGCAGCACTATTGCCCTGGTTCAAGTCCAACTTGAGTATATAATCAGTGCTGAGAGTTTTGTGGAGTACTGAGGGAGTGCTGCATTGTCTTAAGTGCCACTTTTTAAATGAAATGTTAAACCAAGGCCCCATCTACCAATTTAGGTGGATGCACAAGTTTGCATGCACTCGTCAAAGCAGAGCAGGGTGGTCTCCTAGTGTTCTAATCAGAGTACGGTATGGTCGCATAGTGGTTATTTTACTGGACTAGTAATCCACAGTCATGGAGTAATAATCCAAATACGCAAGTTCAAATCCCACCACAGCAGCTGGGGGATTTAAATTCAGTTAATTAAATAAAAATCTGGAATTAAAAAGCTAGTATCAGTATAGAAACATAGAAACATAGAATCTAGGAGCAGGAGTAGGCCATTCGGCCCGTCGAGCCTGCTCCACCATTCAATACGATCATGGCTGATCATCCAAATCCAGTACCCTGTCCCTGCTTTAATCCCCACAGTACACATATCCCACCCTACCCCCGTAACCCCACGTATTTAATTCCCCCTAACATATCCCATCCTATCCCCATAACCCCACATATTTAATCCCCCACTAACACTAAGGGTCAATTTAGCATAGCCAAATCAACCTAACCCGCACATTTTTGGACTGTATGCTGTATGCTGACTATTGTTGTAAAAACCCATCTGGTTCGCTAATGTCCTTTAGGAAAGGAAACCTGCCGTCCTTACCCGGTCTGGCCTATATGTGACTCCAGACCCACTGCAATGAGGTTGACGCTTTACTGCCCTCTGAAATGGCCTAGCGAGACACTCCGTTGTACCAAACCGCTGTGACAAAGTCAGCACTGTGGGAGTAACTTCACCACAGGACGACAGCGGTTCAAGAAGGCAGCTCACCACCACCTTCTCAAGGGCAATTAGGGATGGGCAATAAATGCTGGCCTTGCCAGTGACGCCCACATCTTGTAAACGAATAATAAAAACAAATCTCTTTCCCCCACCCCACACTCCACTCTCAGTCAACACCACAGAAAGCATGTTAGGAGTCAGATCTTGCAATACACATTAGTGCTGCATTTGCCTACAGTGATTACACTTCAAATGTAATTAATTAGTTGTAAAGTACTTTGGGATGTCCTGAGGATGTGAAAAATGCTACATAAATGTGCATTCTTTATTTTTCTATATATGTGTACAATGAAAACTAAATATATAAGATAATATGAAATGTTCCAACACACTTTGAATGCTAAGAGTTAATCTGAGTGGCAGACTACAACATTTTCCTGCAACTTAACTTTCTCTTCACCTCTGTCTTAGGCCATATAATGTTACTGGCTGCATCTCATAAAGTGCATACAGGATAGCGCACAGACTGCACCTGTTACAAGGCAGTGACACATTAAGGAAGTCACATGATTTCATATTTCAGAGGTGCATCTGAATTTAGGTGTCAATATCATTCAAATGCATTCCAACTTAACACATGGTAGTCGGGCTGCTCCAGCTGGCCTCAGTGCTCACTGATGGGAAGTGACAGAATTGGCAAGGGGTTGTACTTCTGATTGTTCTCCAGTGATCCCAGTGTGTGGTTCCAGTTGGGGACAGGATTAGTCTTGTTTGTGATGCCCCCACAGTTAAATATCATTTGACATTCATTATCCAAGCATATGTGAATAATGGCCAATTGGACAAGATACTGGAGATCACCTGCTGCCTGTGAAACTCTACGTAGCAAGTAGACAACACCTTCACGAGGCTGGGATGAAAGCATACTCCAACCTCTGTTTTCCTTGAGCATTATGGCCGAGCAGCCTGCATATGTAAGTTGAACTCTTGAGGTCAAATTACTGCCTTTTATTTATTGAGGATCTGGTTATTTATGTAATATATACAACAGTGAATTCTAGTAAAAAATAATTGCTGCAACCCATGTTGCTCTGTGCAGAAGAGATTTATGGCTAAGAGATTGAAAAGGGCATAGTTATTCCCATGGTTCACTACAGTAGATCAGAACATCGCATGCAGAATTTGGCTTGATTCTTTCACTGACTTCTTCTCATGGTGCTGTTCTAAGGTTTTCTGCACTATGTTCTGGATGTTGTGAAGTTATCTCTGAACTTTCCTTTTATTTAAATGTCTACTGCATTTCATCCAATTGAATTCAATATATCATTTTAAATGAGAAATCATGTTTGCAGTGCAGAAATAATTCAAGGTTTGTGTCACCTGTGTAAGAGGTCATTCAAATCTAAGTGCAGACATGCTGAAAAAAGCTGGCTTAGGGATGAGGGATGTGGAGTGTGTTGCCTGCAGCTTAATTCCACTAAAATAGAATATGTTTAATGGCTTTTTCTTAATCCACCAATATTATTGATCATGAAGTGTGTTCTTCGGTATATACAAGGAATGTTATTTGACTAATACACAGCAGTTTGAGTCATGTGGTATGCTCGCAAGTACATTTGGTTGCTATTAATTGGTGCCAGGAACTCATTGAACAGTTCTGACACCTGTGGATTTCTTCATTGGGTACCATTGAGTGCAAGTTTTGAAGTTCCGGTGATAAACCATTTAATATTTTTCATGAACCACTGTGTGTTATTGCCTCCAAAAGTGCTCTCAGTTACCTGTTATTTTGTATACAATACACACATTCCTTGGACATATCAAAGAATTCCTTATCAATAATTGAAATACTATAAAAATGGAAAAATAGCATCCAGATTCTATTTAATAGACTGGTGCTTCAGGCAGTGCACCCCACTTATTATCTTCCCGTTCTTTCATCCCTAAATGAGAACCTTAAATCTTCTGCACATGTCTGCATTTAGTTTTGAAAAAAAATGTAATGCTGATGGCGTTAATGTTGACTTCTGTTTGCACTGCAAATGCCAACTTCAGTTTTAAATAATATTATCAAATCGGCAGGTATAGAACATAAGAACTAGGAGCGGAGTAGGCCATTCAATAAGATCATGGCTGATCTGATCTTGGCCTCAACTCCACTTTCCTGCCTGTTCCCAATAACCCTTGACTCCCCTGTAGTTCAAAAATCTGTGTCTCAGCCTTGAATATATTCAATGACTCAGCCTCCACAGCTGTTTGGGGTAGAGAATTCCAAAGATTCACGACCCTCTGAAAGAAGAAATTCCTCCTGATCTCCGTCTTAAATGGGCGACCCTTTATTCTGAAACTATGCCCCCTTGTTCTAGATTCCCCCATGAGGGCCATCATCCTCTCAACATCTACCCTGTCAATTTCCCTCAGAATCTTATATGTTTCAATAAGATCACCTCTCATTCTTCTAAACTCCAATGAGTATAGGCCCAACCTGCTCAATCTTTCCTCATAAGACAACCCCTTCATCCCAGGAATCAACCGAGTGAAGCTTCTCTGAACTGCCTCCAATGCAAGTATATCCCTCCTTAAATAAGGAGACCAAAACTGTAGGCAGTACTCCGTTGTGGTCTCACCAACGCCCTGTACAGTTGTAGCAAGACATCCCTACTGTTACACTCCATATCCCTTGCAATAAAGGCCAACATTCCATTTGCCTTCCTAATTACTTGCCGTACCTGCATGCTAACTTTTTGTTTCATATACGAGGACACCCAGATCCCTCTGTACCGCAGCATTCTGTAGTCTCTCTCCATTTAAATAATATTTTGCTTTTCTATTCTTCCTACCAAAGTGGATAACCTCACATTTTCCCACATTATACTCCATCTGCCAAATTTTTGCCCACTCACTTAACCTCGCTGTATCCCTTTGCAAACTCTTCGTGCCCTCCTCACAAATTGCTTTCCCACCTATCTTTGTATTGTCAGCAAATTTGGCTACAGTACACTCTGTCCCTTCATCCAAGTCATTAATATAGATTGTAAATAGTTGAGGCCCCAGCACTGATCCCTGTGGCACCCTTCTAGTTACAGTTTGCCAACCTGAAAATTATCCATTTATTCCAACTCTCTGTTTTCTGTTAGTTAGCCAATCCTCTATCCATGCTAATATATAGAATTTAATTGGATGCAGTAAGTTATAGAAAAACAAGAGCACGATCAGAAGTTGAGGCATAAATATAAAATATAGTATTTTTCACCGAGGGCACTTGGTTGCACTTCAAGGTTAAACTTGAAGAATGTTACGAATGCTAATCAGCAGTACAAATCTGTGCCTGTCTTCAGTACAGTATTTGGCCATATATTTAACAACAACTTGTATTTATATAGCGCCTTTAATATAGTAAAACGTCCCAAGGCGCTGCACAGGAGTATTATAAGGAAAAATTTTGACACCGAACCACATCAGGAGAAATTAAGGCAGGTGACCAAAAGCTTGGTCGAAGAGGTAGGTTTTAAGGAGCGTCTTAAAGGAGGAAAGAGAGGTAGCGAGGCGGAGAGTTTTAGGCAAGGAATTCCAGAGCTTAGGGCCGAGGCAACAGAAGGCACGGCCACCAATGATTGAGCGATTATAATCAGGGATGCTCGAGGGCAGAATTAGAGGAGCGCAGATATCTCTGGGTGGGGGAGGGGGGCTGCAGGTTGTGCGGCTGAAGGAGATTACAGAGATAGGGAGGGGCGAGGCCATGGAGGGATTTGAAAACAAGGATGAGAATTTTGAAATCGAGGTGCTGCTACTCTTTTGATTGGGTGGTTAAACAAATCAACTGTAACTTAATAAAACTTCAAATAAAACTTAACAAATTAAATTAAAATTGCGTTGGCTGGGGTGAGGATGCACTCCAGTCCCTGCGGCGCCCACTGGTCGTGGAAGGCTTCAAGTGTGCCGGCGGACACCGCGTGAAGGCGCTGCTTAACCGGGAGCCAATGTAGGTCAGCGAGCACAGGGGAGATGGGTGAACGGGACTTGGTGCGAGTTAGGACACGGGCAGCCGAGTTTTGGATGACCTCAAGTTTACGTACGGTAGAATGTGAGAGGCCAGCCAGGAGTGCGTTGGAATAGTCAAGTCTAGAGGTAACAAAGGCATAGATGAGGGTTTCAGCTGCGGATGAGCTGAGGCAAGGGCGGAGACGGGCGATGTTACGGAGGTGGAAATAAGCGGTCTTTGTTATGCTGCGGATATGTGGTCGGAAGCTCATTTCAGGGTTAAATATGACACCAAGGTTGCGAACAGTGTGGTTCAGCCTCAGACAGATGTTAGGGAGAGGGATGGAGTCAGTGGCGGGGACCGAAAACAATAGCTTCGGTCTTCCCAATATTCAATTGGAGAAAATTTCTGCTCATCCAGAACTGTATGTCGGACAAGCAGTCTGACAATTTAGAGACCGTGGAGGGGTTGAGAGAAGAGGTAGTGAGGTAGAGCTGGGTGTCGTCAGCGTACATGTGGAAACTGACACTCTGTTTTCAGATGATGTCGCCAATAGGCAATATGCAGATGAGAAATAGGAGGGGGCCAAGGATCGATCCTCGGGGGACACCAGAGCTAAGGATGCAGGAGCGGGAAGAGAAACCGTTGCAGTTGATTCTCTGGCTACGACTAGATAGATAAGAATGGAACCAGGCGAGTGCTGGACGACGGTGGAGAGGCGTTGGAGAAGGATGGAATGGTTAACTGTGTCAAAGGCTGCAGACAAGCCAAGAAGGACGAGGAGGGATAGCTTACCTTTGTCACAGTCACAAAGGATGTCATTTGTGACTTTGAGGAGAGCCGTTTTGGTACTGTGGCAAGGGCGGAAACCTGATTGGAGGGATTCAACCATGGAATTGCGGGAAAGATGGGCATGGATTTGGGAGGCGACCACACGTTCAAGGACTTTGGAGAGGAAAGGGAGTTTGGAGATGGGGCGGTAGTTTGCAAGGACGGAGGGGGTCAAGGGTTGTTTTTTTGAGGAGAGGGGTGATGACGGCAGATTTGAGGGAGAGAGGGACAGTACCTGAAGAGAGAGAACCGTTAACAATGTCAGCCAACATGGGAGCCAGAAAAGGAAGTTGAGTGGTCAGCAGTTTGGTGGGAATAGGGTCGAGGGAGCAGGAGGTGGGTCTCATGGACAAGATCAGCGCAGAGAGGTCATGAGGGGAGATCGGAGGTGACAATTTGCGAAGATTTCCTCTGCTAACAAATAAAAATATTGAAATGCTGTGGATCTGAGAAGTGATAATACCATCAAATCTCCTTTGTGTTATCACTGGTTCGTGGAATCAATTAGTTTGTATTTTCCGAGGAAATGTATATTTTCCTGTACAATGTCTGTGTAAATGGTGCAGTCCCCCTTGAGTCTGGTCAGTATCATCGGTTAACATAATGCACACTTTTGGTACATGAAAATTATAATTTGTACTGTGTTTTGCAGCTATGTATGACTTATAAAGCACACTTAAAGTTCTGTACTCTGTTTTTATGTTTCACTCAGTTAAATTGTAAAATTTGAAATGCACAGTGCCGTAGCACTGTGACTATGGTCTAAACAGTTCATGGGTACAGACTGGCCACTTCAGTTTTTGCAAGGATACAGTTCACACCATCAAAGTGGGAGTTCCTGGGGAAGATCTCACAAAGTGTGCCACATGATACTACCCTGTGCATAAACTTGGGAAGCGGGAGGGGGGGTGACTTTGGGTTGCTAAAATGTCAGACTTCCATTTTTTTAGTGCCTCATCAGTCTCTTAGAAATGTCTCAATGTTTCATGTACAGTGAATAATTTTTAATTCCAATGATTGTTATGTAGGCAAACAGGATGTACAAAGTTGTTAATTATCTACAGTCTTCTGACGATGTATATTATAAAGGAAAATTACCAAAATATGGATAATAAACAGACATATTAAGAGTATTGTAATACATGTAAAAACAAATCTCATTTATTATTTTGATGCTGAAATACTGCAGTTGGGTTCAAGTGGTATTGATGACAATCGTTTTCCTGTTTTTGTGATTCACTGTGGTACACGAAAATGACATTCTTCCAACTTCAAGGTTTCTTGTGTCTTCCTGTAGAACTCTGTCAACTAGCGATGATGTTCACGATCGAGAAGCTGAAAAGGGTCGTCTGGAGGAAGCTTATGAGAAATGCGACCGTGACTTGGATGAATTGATTGTACAGCACTACACAGAACTTACCACAGCCATCAGGACATACCAAAGCATCACGGAACGTATCACCAGCTCACGCAACAAGATCAAGCAGGTGAAGGAGAATCTGCTTTCATGCAAAATGCTGCTGCACTGCAAAAGAGATGAGTTACGCAAACTGTGGATCGAAGGTATTGAACACAAGCATGTGCTAAATCTGCTGGATGAAATTGAGAACATCAAACAGGTGCCACAGAAACTGGAGCGATGCATGGCAAGCAAACATTACCTTCACGCCACAGACATGCTGGTAGGTACCCTGTGCCATTCACCAAAATGTGAATGTATAGGTTGTTGTATGCCACTCAGTAATCTATGCAGATTTAGTTAGTGGAAATAAAGGATTCAGATGTGATTACTGACCATTCTGTGAAAATATATTGAGTGTGAAATTGTTATCAACAATGTTAATTGGAGAGTATTGAAATGCATCTCATGGCATTTGGTTATAAATGCAAAAGATTGTTTTACTGTGCAACTCTCTGGTTCCTTCTGAAGGAGACTGATGTACTGGAAAGAATTCCTGGAAAAGTAACAAAGGTGCTTACAGGTTTTAATTTTGAGTTGTGAAGAGAGGTTTACAAAATTGAGCCTGTTTTCACTGGAGAAAAGTTGGTCCTGTCTTTATCCACGCCTTGAAGCAAATTCATTCTTTCTTTAGCAGGCTATTTATTTTAAGATGCAAAGACAGATGTACAATACAAAATGAACAAGCTTCAAGACTAGCACAGGGTAGTAGATATATAAAATGGATTCCGAGAAAAAGGAGTCTCGGCTACTTTGATTAACTGCTTTGGAGAAAAAATGTATAAATATACTCCATTAGATATAATCAGGCATGTGCTGCAGGATCTGTGGAAATGTCATCTGTTCATTAGAACTGGTCAAGGTTGTATAATGTGGATTGTAATCTTGGATTGATACAGTGGCATTTCATTAGATTTCCTTGGGTAAAGAAGCATTTTCTAAGAGCATTATCTTTTTGTAAATTTTACCTATGTTATTCCATCAAGATTTTAAATAAGTTGAGAGTTGACAGCAGTGTAAGTTGTACAGAGCCCTGCAGTAGTACTGATGACTGAGCTGAATGGTCTGATTCTTAAGTACTGTAATACACTGAAACATTTTACAAACATGCTATGGCTAACTTTTTGTAAACAAAATCACTGGTGAATTGGGTGTTTTTTATAAATTGCTAATCTTAAAGCTGTCATCCGAGGAAGAAGTTGGCCAACATTTGATTTTGTGTTGGAAAGAAAGAAAGCAAGAATTGGGAGGTTTGATTAATACTGAGGAGGACTGCGGCAAAATACAAGAAGACTTTAACAAACTTGCAGAATGGATGTGCAAATGGCAAATGCAATTCAATATAGGTAAGTGTGAGCTGGTGTATTTTGTTCGGCAGAATAAGGAAGCCATCTACTCCTTGGAAAATCAGAGGAGCAGAGGGATCTCGGGGTGCAGACACACAAATCATTAAAATTAGCAGTGCCCTCAGGATGTCACTAAGTGCTTCACCACCAATTAATTACTTTCGAAGTGTAGTTAATATTTTAACGACAATGCGCACAGCATGATCCCGCAAAAAATGGGGTCTCCGGTTGAATCGATAGATGAGTCGCTGAAGTGGGAAAGGGTGCGGTGGTGGTGTGACTGGATGACCAGGCATGGGCTGGTCCATCACTTCAGTCTTTAAGTTAATTGTAGCAGGTGAATATCATCGAGTGTGGGTGAGCAGCTTGCAATCATTGGCAGAAAACAAGTTGTGAACGGTCATCTGCATTGCTTTCGTTTTTGTGCACACCCGACGAAGGTTGAAGGTGCCACTGGCCATCATACGTGAAGAGCTTTGAGATGTAATAAGGTGCTCTAAATGCAAGTTTTTCTTTCTGTGGATTCATTACTGCCAGTACCATAGTGCAAGTATGGAAAGCAAACCCTTATTTTTCTGCAGAGCACAAACTAATCTTGTCGCCGAGTGATAATTCTACCCTGCTGTTTTAAGGAGTGCTGCATTCAGTAACAAACATATGTACAGTTTCAAATTATCTTTACTGCCTAATAGCACAGCTTCTGTTTTACAATACTTGAGGCAGGCAGCACTGGGACTGTAGACACTTAAGCTGCCCCAGAGCATATTATTATAATGGCTTATGACTTTTACCATTTACTGTGTTTGTCTTTTTTAATTCACAAACAGTTTGTGCCTGAGATACATTCAAGTTGGTATATCAATCATTAAAAAAATGACATACATGAACATGACTGATAAAGATGGGGAGAGGGGGGATTGGGGAGTCGACAAAGCATGAAGCGGGCAAGAATTTTACCTGCTACCGATAGAAGTGAGAATTCTGTTGTGAGTATCACAGCATTTGTGATCACTTTTGTGCTTGTCGAGGTGCAAGTATTGACGTCTTTGAAATCTTGCAGCAGCTTCATGTTCCTCGATTGTATTGTAGAGGGCAATGAGTCTCTTCTTGTGGCCCCCACGCTTGCAGATCTCTGCAGGGATACTGCTGAACCAGCTGCTTTTCCATCTGACATTTGCGTGATCGCAAATTGGTTTTCAGCAATATCAGGTGGGATGGCAAGCTTGTCCAAGTCAGGATGATGTGAGACTTGGAGTAACCACATTGTTACTCTTGTCCTTTTTTGGTGGGAGGGAGATGGTGTAACCTTGGTGAATTGCTACAATGCATTCTGTAGAACATGCATATTACAGCCGCAGTGCATTTGAAATGCAGGGGGTGCATTTAGTGGCAGGGATGCTGATCGAGTGAACTGCTCTGTCCTGGATTTTGAGCTGCACCCATTGAGGCAAGTGGTGAGTATTCCATTACACTCCTGACTTGACCAAAGAGTGTTGTGTACTCATAGATGCCCACAGCCTGGATCACCCCACACATCTGACTGAGGAGGATAGTGTTTGCACGCCAAAGGAATAGAATTTAAAATGTAAAATTACATCTCTTTCCTCACCCACACCCCCATTTCTAACCAATGTGCCATTCAATAGCTGGGCTCTCAAGTATTTACCTGCGTTCACTGTTAATGTATCGCAAGTTGGATGATTAACTTTTTGTGGTTTACTTTCCCCATAATACTTTCATTTCCTTTCACAGACCAAATCCAGATGAATGTCAGTGTTGACTGTCATAGAGAGAGAGACTTATATCTGAGTAGACATCCAACAACAACAACTTGTGTTTCTATAGCGCCTTTAATGTAATAAAACGTCCCAAGGCGCTTCACAGGAGTATCAAAAGACAAAAAATTTGACACCGAGCCACATAAGGAGAAATTAGGGCAGATAACCAAAAGCTTGGTCAAAGAGGTAGGTTTTAAGGAGCGTCTTAAAGGAGGATAGAGAGGCGGAGAGTTTTAGGCAGGGAATTCCAGAGCCGAGGGCCAAGGCAACAGAAGGTACCAATGGTTGAGCAATTATAATCAGGGATGCTCGAGGGCAGAATTAGAGGAGCGCAGCTATCTTTGGGGGGTTGTGGGGCTGGAGGAGATTACTGCGATAGGGAGGGGCAAGGCCATGGAGGAATTTGAAAACAAGGATGAGAATTTTGAAATCGAGGCATTGCTTAACCGGGAGCCAATGTAGGTCAGCGAGCACAGGGGTGATGGGTGAACGGAACTTGGTGCGAATTAGGACACGGGCAGCCGAGTTTTGGATGACCTCAAGTTTACGTAGACTCATCTTTATCCTTCCTTTACTGCAGCCCAGACTCAGCTGCTGTGTTGTGCTATGTGTCCAACCTGCAACAACTTGTATTTATATAGCGCCTTTAACGTAATAAAATGTCCCAAGGCGCTGCACAGGAGTATTTTAAGACACAAAAATTAACACATAGGAGGTTGAGGCATCACAACATTTGTGCATGTGGACTGTTTGAGTTGCAGCATGGAGTTAGCAACCAAGAATTTGTTAAAGCAGCTGAGACTTTCCAACAGAAGTTTGGACCCAGCCTTTTTGAAGACGTAGTTGATCATCATATGTATCATGTACAATGTGACAAAAGCAGAGTTGTCATCCTCTAGTTTAAAAAAAATTGTTTTTATTTTACACAGTTTTCAGAATAGCTCACCTGAAGAGAACTGTTAGCTCCCCTCATTAAAATTTAACGTGGAGGACTACAAACCCAGTAGCCTATGAATCCACTCCAATCAAATTATTGGTCCTTTTTAAATCCAGCTCTTGTCATTTGGATTAAGTTGTGGCTTCATTTGCCATCAGGTGTCGCAAGCAAATGGGCTATCAATTGGCATGCAGAGTATTGTTTGCAGTTTATCTACTTAAGGGTTTAAAAATGGTTAATTTCATAATTGCCTGGCCATTGAGAAGTAATCTTTTGATCATTAAATGGGCCTGCTTTAACAATGCAGTAAAGACCACTATATGATTGGGAACAGCTACACTGACCCGAGTTCAGCCTCCTCTGCCACATGGAAGGGTTTAGAAGGGGCTTCATGAGAGTCATCATACATGTACCTTCACCAGAGCCTCAGTCAACAGCTATTGAAAAGAAGAAAAGCCAGTCCAAAATAGTGTTGTTTTCTGCTGTTTTAAGGAGACGAGGGAATGTGGGAGTCCACGTGATCTCTGGTAGACTACAAAATGATCATTAGGAGGTATTGTAAATATTAAACTCGGGCACGCTACGTCAGACGCCGCACCTCTCTGATCATACAAGACTCTGTCTGCTGAAAGAACAAACCTTATTTTTGCTGTGGGTGTACAGCTCATGTGTTGATAGAAAGCCTGAACAGCAACAACCATATTCTTAATGTGACATTTTTTCTAAAGTGCTTGTTCGCTATGCACACCTCTTGTAATCCCATCAGCTGGTTAACATCCAATGATGAAAGTCCCCCTGAACAAAGTATAACCTTTCTGAGCTTTTTAGCGAGACCGTTATCTTTAAAGTAGCCTTTCCTTGTACTTCATGAAGTATGTTTCATTGTCATGCATTGTTCAAAAAATCACTTATTCAATGCTGTACACTTTGTGTTAGATGGAGCTTGCCACAAAAGATACATAAAAATGTTGTCAATAAATTAAGTTCTGTTGCAGAAATGTGCAGAGAAAAGTGCTTTAAAATGTCTTGATTGAAACAGACAGGAAAACAAAAATTGTTTTTTAGTATTTTTCTGTTGTTCAATTTATGCATTTTAGTGAACAACAACCGTTCTTTATTAAAATAACATTCCTGCTTACAAGTAATTTATGCAAGCACATGAAGATTGTAATTAATGCTTCCTGGATTGCATTCTTTAATTTCCTTTCTTTGCCCCCACTCAACTTAATTGGAGTAATTTTACCAGTGATGCGTGCTATAGGTTTCCAAATTGAAATTGTAATTCCCATATTGTCTTCATAACGCTGGTGGAGATAGGATTTTATGACTTGCTTTATGAACTGAAACATTTTATCATTAAAATTTTCTAAGGAGACCTACAGTAAGATGCCTTCCAGAATGGCACTTCTGAATCGGTAATGACGTGCAGTGATACCCACGTGTATGCAATTCTGGCAAAAAGCAAGATTTGTCCAGTTCCAATTCAACTGTGGTGGTATCAACAGTAAGATGACTCACTTGCACAATGTGTTTGTGATCTAAAATCGTAGTAGTTGGGTAGCAGCTTCTTGCTGAGGCAGGACATTCATCCCATGCCCCTTCTGGGCCCTTCTTGTGCATCTTGTAATGGATGACTTGATCAGCATTAGCAGAACCTGGAGTAGAACATACAGCTACCTTCTTAGATTATGAATGGGATGGGTGACAAAAGAGATTTAATATTTTCAGAAACTTTTCAAAGCTCTCCACGTACCATTGATATACTTCAATTTGGAATCTTATGTCGGCAAAAAGCAGCAGCAATTTTCCACAAGCAGCGATCAGCTGAGTAACGAGTTAATATGAGAAATTTGCATCAGTCTTCATTCCAGTAGACTGTGCTCAGCTGCCATTAATGTGATGTGCAGTTGACACTAAAGTTGTAAATGTCAAATTGCATGCAGATGCTTTCGTGGAAAGAATAAGAGGTCTCAAGTCAAGTAAGGCTGTTGGTCCTGACTGTATTCAGCTGAGCATGCTCAAAGAGATGCAAGCCTCTTGCTTATATATTTAGGGGCCCACTGGAGTCAGGAATTGTTCCTACGGGCTGGAGGGAGGCTCATGTTGCCAATAT
The DNA here is from genome assembly GCA_030390025.1 of Squalus acanthias. NCBI lineage: Eukaryota > Metazoa > Chordata > Chondrichthyes > Squaliformes > Squalidae > Squalus > Squalus acanthias. The sequence goes on from CM059434.1 coordinate 128,911,420, forward strand.
TCAAAAAGGGCAACCATTCAGAATCGTAAACTTGAAGACCCATGAGCTTGATTTTGGTTATAGGCAAGTTACTAGAAGGGGTTATTAGTGACTCTCAATATGGCTACTTGAAAAGAAGGTCGTGTCTCACCAATCTGGTTGATATTTTTTAGGGAGGTTGCTAGGCTGGTGGATATATGCAGCCTGGCCGATGTAGTATATTTGGATTTTCAAATAGCTTTTGGCAAGCGCCACACTATAGGCTAATTTATAAGAAAAAATCCTGTGGGATTGGTGGGCAGATCCTGGGACAGATAAGAAATTTGTTGCATTCCCAATGGCAAAGGGTCGTTATTGGTGGAAGTATTTCTGGCTGGGCACCGGTTACTAATGGAGTCCCACAGGGATTAGTGTTCGGACCTTGTTGCTTTTCACGATGTTGTATTAATGATCTGAACGAAGGCATTGGAGGAACTGTCAGCAAGTTTGTGGAAGACATAAAGATTTGTGCTGGTGTTAGAGATGGGAGATGGCCAGTGCCTGGCACATAATATTGAATATAAATAAAAGTCTACAATTGTGGGTAAGGGCTAATTCCAAGCATACATATACCATGCAGGGCTCTAAACTGAAAGCTGTTGAGGAGGAAAGAGACCTCGGTATTATTGTGCATGAGTCTCTTCAGGTTCACGATCAGTGCCGCTAGGCTATAGTAGAAGCAAATAAAGGATGTTGCTACGAGGACAATCCAGCATTACACAGAATTACATAAAATATACAGCACAGAAACAGGCCATTTGGCCCAACCAGTCCATACTGGTGTTAATGCTCCACTCGAGCCTCCCCCATCCTTCCTCATCTAACTCTATCAGCGTAACCCTCTATTCCCTTCTCCCTCATATGCTTATCTAGTCTCCCCTTAAATGCATCTGTACCATTGGCCTCAACCACTCCCTGTGATAGCGAGTTCCAGATTCTCACCACTCTCTGGTTAAAAAACTTTCTTCTGAATTCCCTTTTTGAGTTCTTGGTGACTATCTTATATTGATGATCTCTAGTTTTGCTCTTCCCCACAAGTGGAAACACTCTGTCTACTCATCAAAACCTTTCATAATTTTAAAGATCTCTGTTAGGTCACCCCTCAGCCTTTTTTTTCCCCAAGAGAAAAGAGACCCAGCCTGTTCATCCTTTCGTGATGGGTATAACCTCACAGTTCTGATATCATCCTTGTAAATCTTTTTTGCACTCTCTCTAGTGCCCTTGTATCCTTTTTATAATATGGCAATCAGAACTACTCCAAGTGTGGTCTAACCAAGGTTTGATAGAAGTTTAGCATAACTTCTGTACTTTTCAATTCTATCCCTCTAAACAAATATAAAACAAAATGCATTATAATGTCCTTGTATAAGATCTTGGGTAGGTCTCAGCAAAAATACTGTGTCCAGGTTTGGTCCTTTCACATAGTCATAACGGCACAGAAGGAGGCCATTTGGCCCATCGAGTCCGTGCCAGCTTTCTGTCGAGCAATCCAGTCAGTCCCATTCCCCCGCTCTATCCCCGTAGCCCTGCAAGTTTATTTCCCTCAAGCACCTATCCAGTCTCCCCTTGAAAACATTGAGTATCTCCGCTTCCACCACTTCCGTCGGCAGCGAGTTCCAGGTCCTCGCCACTCGCTGCGTAAATTTTTTTTTCCTCACATCCCCCCTGTATCTCTTGCCCAAAACCTTAAATCTGTGTCCCCTAGTCCTTGTACCATCAACTAGTGGGAACAGCCGTTCCCCGTCTAGCCTATCCAAACCCGTCATAATCTTGTACACCTCTATCAAATCACCCCGCAACCTCCTTTGCTCTGATGAAAACAAATCCAGCTTCTCCAGCCTGTCCTTGCAGCTAAGATCCCCCATCCCCGGAACCATTCTGGTAAATCTCCTCTGCACCCTCTCAATGGCCTTCACATCCTTCCTAAAGTGTGGTCACCAGAACTGGACGCAATACTCCAGTTGTGGCCTAACCAGCGCTTTATAAAGGTTCAGCATAACCTCTCTACTTTTGTACTCAATACCTCTATTTATGAAGCCCAAGATCCCATATGCTTTGTTAACCACTCTCAATATGTACTGCCACCTTCAGGGACCTATGCACATTAACTCCCAGGTCCCTCTGTCCCTGCACACGCTTTAAAACTGTGCCATTAAGTGTATATTGCCTCTCCCTGTTCCTTCTGCCAAAATGCATCACCTCACACTTCTCTGTATTAAATTCCATCTGCCACTTGTCTGCCCATTCTGCTAGCCTTTCTATGTCCTGTTGCAGTCGATTGGTATCATCATCACTGTTTGCCACACCCCCAAGGTTTGGTGTCAACGGCAAATTTAGAAATTCTACTGTGTATTCCAATATCCAGGTCATTTATATATCTCAAACAAAGCAGTGGCCCCAGCACTGACACTTGGGGAACACCACTGTCAACCATCCTCCAGTCTGAAAAACAGCCATTTACCACAACTCGCTGTTTTCTGTCCTTAAGCCAATTCCTTATCCAAGCTGCCACTGACCCACCCACCTATTCCATGAGCCTCAATTTTGTTAACCAGCTTTCTATGTGGTACTTTGTCAAACGCATTCCGAAAATCCATGTAGACAACATCCATTGCATTCCCTTCATCAATCCTCTCTGTTACTTCATCAAAAAATTCAATTAGATTAGTCAAACACGATGTGCCTTTTACAAATCCGTGCTGGCTCTCCTTAATTAGCTTAAACCTCTCCAAGTGCCCGTTAATTTTTTCCTTGATTGTTGTTTCTAAAACTTTACCCACCACTGATGTTAAACTGACCGACCTGTAGTTAGTAGGATTGTCCTTACACCCTTTCTTGAACAATGGTGTCACAGTTGCCACTTTTCAATCCTCAGGCACCTCCCCCGCATCTAGGGAAGATTGGAAAATTATGGCAAGCCCTTCTGCTATCTCCTCCCCCAATTCCCTTAGCAACCTGGGATGCAAGCCATCTGGACCAGGTGACTTGTCCACTCTAAGCATACCCAGCCTTTCTAGTACATCCTGTCTATCAATTTTCACCCCTTCCATTGCTTCTACCTTTTCCACTTCTACTGAGCATCCACCTCCTTAGTAAACACCAATACAAAGTACTCATTGAGTATTCTAGCCTTGCCCTGCGCCTCTAAGCCTGTATCACCTTCTTTGTCCCGAATAGGCCCCACCCCACCTCTTACTACCCGCTTACTGTTTACATGCCGGTAGAAGATTTTTGGGTTCCCTTTTATGTTAACCGCCATTCTACTCTCATATTCTCTTTGCCAATCTTATTTTCATCTTCACTTCCCCTCTCAACTTATTGTATTTGGTCTGGTTCTCCCTTGAACAATTCACCTGACATTCATCATACACCCTCTTTTTTTGTCTCATCATCTTCTCTATCTCCCTCATCATCCAAGGAGCCCTTGCTTTGGTTCCCTTACCCTTCCCTCTTGTTGGAATGTACCTAGCCTGCACTTGGAACATCTCTTCCTTAAAGATCACCCATTGTTCCATTACAGTTTTTCCTGTCAGTCTTTGGTTCCATTGTACTCTGGCTAGATCCTTTCGCATCCCATTTGAAGTGAGCCCTATTCCAGTTTACAAGTTCCACTCTAGATTGTTCCTTGCTCCTCTCCATTGCTAATCTAAATCCTATGATACGATGATCACTCGTACCCAAGTGTTTTACCACAGACACTTGGTCGACCTGGCCCACCTCATTCCCTAGCACCAGATCCAGCAATGCCTCCTTCCAAGTTGGGCCAAGAACATACTGGTCAAGGAAATTCTCCTGAACACATTTCAGAAATTCCTCCCCCTCCTTTCCCTTTACCCTAGCATTATCCCAATCGATATTTGGGTAATTAAAGTCCCCCAATATCACCACTCCACAGCTCTTGCATATCTCTGCGATTTCCCTGCAGATTTGCTCCTCCACCTCCCTCTCACTATTTGGAGGCCTGTAGAATACCCCCAATAGTGTGATCATGCCCTTTTTGCTCCTCAGCTCTAACCAAATGGATTCTGTCCTTGTCCTCTCAAGAACATCTTCCCTTTCCAACACTACAATATCTTCCTTAATCAGCACTGCCACCCCACCTCCCTTTTTTCCTTCCCTATCTTTTCTGAACACCTTGTACCCTTGAATATTAAGTGCCCAGTCCTCACCGTTTTTAAGTCACGTTTCCATTATTGCCACAACATCATGTTGCTACACGGCTAATTGTGCTTGTAGCTCACCAGCCTTATTCACCACACTTTGTGCATTTATGTACATGCATTCTAAACCCATTTTTGAATTTTTCGTAGTCTTTCTTGGTCTACTCCTATCTAATATGGTACTACTTCGCCTCTAGTACTACTTTCTTCTCTAGTACTATCCAACACACTCACTCTTTTATGCACCTTATTCCTCTTTTCTACTCCTATATGCTGGTGCCCATCCTCCTGCCAAGCTAGTTTCAACCCTCCCCAACAGCACGAGCAAACCTCCCCACAAGAATATTGGTCCCGGCTCTGTTGAGGTGTAACCCGTCCGGCTTGTACAGGTCCCACCTTCCCCAGAAATGATCCCAATGCCGAAGGAATCTAAAGCCCTCCCTCCTGTACCATCTCTCCAGCCACGCATTCATCTGTTCTATCCTCCTATTCCTGTACTCACTATAGCACGTGGCACTGTGAGTAATCCAGAGATTACTACCTTTTGAGGTCCTGCTTTTCATTCTGTTTCCTAGCTCCCTATCGTCTGCCTGCAAGACCTCATCCCTCTTTCTGCCTGTGTCGTTGGTACCGATATGGACAATGACCTCTGGCTGTTCACCCTCCCCCCTCAGTGTCCTGCAGCCGCTCAGTGACATCCTTGACCCTGGCACCAGGGAGGCAACATACCATCCTGGAGTCAGGTCTGCGTCCATAGAAATGCCTATCTGTTTCCCTAACGAATGAATCCCCTATCACTATTGCTCTTCCACTCTTCTTCCTGCCCCCCCTGTGCAGCTGAGCCACCTGTGGTGCTGTGGCCTTGGCTCCGGCTGCTCTCCCCAGAGGAACCATCACCCCACCAGTTTCCAGAATTGTGAACCGGTTAGTGAGCAAGATGCACTCTGGTGATTCTTGCCTGGTATACACAAGTAAAAGAGAAAATGCTTATGCAACTTATATAAGTGTCCCCTACTTCTCCCTAACCTACCTGCCTGGTCCTCCTTCTCTGTCTGGCGGTCATCCATTCCCTCTCTGCCTGCACATTCTGAGGCTGCGGGGTGACCACTTCTAGAAACGTGCTTTCCAAGTATTTCAGGTGATGTAGAGGCCCTGGAAAAGGTTCAGGGGAGGGCCACTAGATTGAACCCAGTTTAAAAGCCCTTGGTTATCATGATAGGCTTAGAGAGCTGGGTCTTTTTTCTCTAGAAAAACATACACTTTGGAAAGCCTTGATTGAGGTCTTTAAAATAATGAAGTGATTCGACAGTGTCCATGTGGACAAACTATTTGAATTAGGTAGGTTAGGGAGAAGTAGGGGACACTTATATAAGTTGCATAAGCATTTTCTCTTTTACTTGTGTATACTGCAACTGTTGGGCGAGAGACAGAAATTGCCATTGCATTTCAAACGATATGGCATGCAAGTTTCTTGCGGATTAAGGCCGGTATTGGGACGGTCAGCAGCTCTTTCCTCCCCTATCTTTGACCTGTATCTTAACTTTGCAACAAAATAATTGTAAAAACCAACCAGTATTTTTGGTGGGATTGGAAGGTGATGCTTACCCCTCCCTCCCCCCCCCCCCCCCCCCCCCCCCCCCCTGCCCGCCGCCACAATTGGTGATGGAGTAGTCTCCTGGTTTATAATTTAACAATAAGTGTTTGTGTGATGGTCAGACTCAACTGAAGCAAGTTTTAAGAGTTTTGCTGGTGCCTGAAAGGAAAGTTGTGGCTTTGTACAGGGAGAGACAAGATCATTTCCAAACCTTTCAGAACCCCGAGTCTGTCTTGAAATTTTTGAAAGGTGAGCTGCAAATGCAAGAGTGAAAGACATGTGAAATACAGAGACTGAAGGAGAATGTGCTTGAGATTTCAGTGAGAGAGAAAGGGAGTGAACTAGTAGAGGCGTACAGAGCCGGAAACAGGTCGGGGGGTGGGTGGGGGAAGAAGAGACTTGCAGAAAGTGGGTGAGGCAGGGAGGACAATGAGAGGAAGTGTAGGAGCCATAAAGAAGGGGAATCAGCGTGAAACATAGACAGTAAGTGAGGCAGAAAGAATTAGTGGGAATTGAACCGAGACAGTTGCAGGAAGAGATGTAACATTTTGGCGTTTTTTTGTTTGTGAGTTACGCTAATGGAGACCAACTCGTAAATGAAAAATTTGGTGCTGAGAAAGACTTAGCTTTTTATAGCACCTTTCATGGCCTGAGGACATCCCAAAGTGCTTTACAGCCAATAAAGTACTTTTGAAGTGTAGTCACTGTTGTAAAGTAGGAAATGCGGTATCCAAGTTGTGCACAGCAAGCTCCCACAAACAGCAATGTTATAATGACCAAATAGTCTGCTTTTTTTTAGTGATGTTGATTTAGGGATAAATACAGGCCAGGACACCAGGGAGAACTCCCCCTGCTCATCTTCAAAATAGTGCCATGGGATCCTTTATGTCTTGCAAGAGCAGACAGGTCCTCGGTTTAACATCTCATCCGAAAGACGGCACCTCTGGCAGTGCAGCACTTCCTCAGTTCTGCACTGGAGTGTCAGCCTAGATTTTTGTTCTCAATTCTCTGGAGTGGGACTTGTACCCACAACTTTCTGACTCAGTGAGAGTGAAACCAACTGAGCCATAGCAAAGGTCAGGGAGCTGACGAGAGTGGTGTGAGAACTGAGACTCCATTCAAGCTCTCTCCTTCCGACAGAGCATTTGTTGTTTTATCGCATAAATTTTGAATAAAAGTCAACAATTTGACAAGTCCTTCAAGTCCAACCAATGTACTGAGATTGGTGAGGATGTTAATGACGGTGAGAAGCAATGCTACGGTGAGAAGCAATGCTGCAGTGAGACTCACAAATGAATATAAGATATGCGTTGGTCACGCTACATTATTGCTATAAAGATTTATTGTGTCTCGGGCACAATTTGGCCATCGCACCTGTCTTATGCAAAGGAGGGTTACTGAGGGAGTGCATGTTATTTAGCCTAGGATTTTCTGTAGCATATGGATGAAAGGGATACAGTTGGCATTTAAACATTCAATGTGCTCTATTATGCCTATATAAGGAATAGAAATGTTCCTTTTAAAAACTTGATGATGGCTATTATTTTATGAGCTGAACAATGCTGATTGTGCAATTCATAAAATGTATGTGATTCCCAGAATGGTACATAATACGAGCATTGTTTTATTAACCATAGTTTACTGTGTAATTATTGTATCGAGCATAAGGAAGTAAAAGAAAGAACTTTTATTTATATAGTCTCTTGCAGATCTTCAGGGTTCCCAAAGTGTTTCATCGCAAGCAGGAGACTCCGCACATGCTGCAAGGCTGTAATTCACTTGGCTTCCGTCCAACATCACCTGACATTTATAGCCTTCACAACCTGTGGCATTTTTATACATTGTGCAGTTTAATCTTTACTTTTTCAATTTTCTTTTTTGTGATCTTTTGAAGATTAGCCATTGAAGGCCATATATTTTCATTCCTGCTTTCCTTACTGCAGCTGTTCTAGCTGCTGAGTTTGTTTCATAAGATTGTGATACAAGTTGTAATAGTATAAGGCGATAAGTTGAGAGGGTTTTTATTGAAAAGTGATGTGCACTCTTTTGTGGTTTGATAATATCACTTCATTATGTATTGTAATAATATAACCTTTAATTGCTTTATAATACTCATTCAAATTCTCATAAAATTTCAAGTGTGCTGTTTCAGCACTTTAAAGGTTCGATACTTGAGATGGTGGCTTTTGGCTGTTGGTGTTTAATGGGAGCTAATTTCCACTTCAGACATTTAATTTACTCCTCAATCTTGTTGCTGTTACTAAGTGCGATGGCAACATTACTGCATGCTTCAGGTTGTTATTGCTTGTTTCTGTCTCATTTGCTTTCATATGCACTTGACCTTAAACCTCCGGCAGTCTGAGACAATTGCATCAACAAGCACAGAATTCTCAGGAGCATTATCATTTGGACATAATAACAGACATTCATTTATTTTCATGAAAGTTTATTGAAGGTAAATATGAAATAACTGAGGTAGTAATCAAGCAAGGGCATGTCATGTATGTCAGAGTCCAGCTAAAACCTGTTGGTGCGTAAAGTACATGTTAGATTCCTGTGTGACTGGCAGGAAGTCAATGGAAGAGTGTGGGAAGAGCTAGACTATGCACACTCCAAATCAGCATGTAAAGGCGAGTTTCCTGCCTCCAAGAATATTTGTCACAATTCTTATTCAGATTTTTTAAACATTAGGTGATTGTTGGCCTCATGGCGGCTACTTTTTAAGAATTCTTAGTTCCTATCCAAGTCTTCACTGATTCTCATCTTTTCCTTTGTGGTCATTTGTGGAGGAACAATGGCCCGGATTTTGCAGTGGTAATGATGGCGAAACTGTCAGTGTTTGCCATCATTAACCCTCTGAAACTGACCGTAACTTCAGGATTTAGTACGTGTGCAGATAAACGTGGAAATCCTAAAGTTGCAGTCAGTCATTCTCTGCTCCGCCACAGGTTGCGCTCTGGAACTCCCCAGAGCTGGCAATCACTGAAATCACTTGAACTGATGAAAATTTCCCCTTTCCTGCCCTAATATCGCTGTTTAAAAACTGCACAAAAAGTTAAGCCTTGTTCAGTGAGGTCTAACTGGGTTTTAATGGCGTTCTGAGCAACAACTACTGTTGAAAAACTGTTCTGGCCCTGAAAAACAAATTTTATATTTGTGGAATGTCAAATGTCTCCATTATGATTAAAAATTGCTAGATTTTTATAACAATGGCTTGTATTTTCCGATCCTTACAGGTGTGCACACACCCGTAGGGACATCGGAAATGCCGGTTTTAGGCATGCCAAGCGCATGCGCTGAAAACCGGCATTTCCGATCTGTCAAGAATGCTCTTGACAGATCGGACGCCTACCCTGGAGAAGGGCCTCTGCGGGTGGGGAGTTCCACCTTCTGCACAACCTCTGCCCGCTGAAATCACTTAAAAATCTTACGCCTGGTAAAAAGCACACAGGCGTAAGGCCTGCTTTTACCAGCATAAGAGTTTAAAAAAGTAAAAACAAAAATTTTTACACTCATTTATCATTTTAAAATACTTTTAAAAAGGGCAAGTTTATTTTTAGCCCCGTAAAAAACTTGGATTATTTTTTTCAAAAAATTAAATTTTTGTTTAAAATATTTAACTTGATGTCATTTTAACTCATTTTAAAAAACGTGATCATTTAAAAAAAAAATTTTTATTTAATGTTCTGATGTCTTTTTTCAGTGATCCCCATTCATACTTTTGACAGGTCTATCTGTCAAAAGTATGAAGGGGGATTCCCTTCTCCCATTGGCTCGCCTGGCCCATGTGATCCCAGGACGTTTGCGAACCGCATGCGCCCCTGGGATACGTGGGCCCTGCGCATTTCGACTGTGGAGAGGCCCTGGATTGGAAATGGCCGCACCTCGGGAGCCCTCAGGTAAGGGCGTAGATTTTTTTCCCGTTAGGAGGCATCCGCACGCAGGAAGCCTCCAATTGGAAATTACGGGCAAATATTTTTTTTAAGTTTGTTTGATATTTCAGCTTTTACTTTAACCCCATGTGTATGTCCCAATCTTTATTTCGCATTATCGTAAAAATTTAAAAAAGTGAATGATAAAATCTGCCTTTTATTTCCTGGTTTTTCTGTCTGACAATTCTTCAAAGTGATTGGCTGCTTAGCCAGCTTGATGACATCACTGCTGCTGTGCGCTGGAGATCCTCAACAGTGCAACAATCAAATTAATGTCGCGAGAGCTAAAGTTTTCACTGCAGAGATCGTGATATCTTTGTGGGCAGCCTTCTTCGAGGTCAGCGGCGATCGCCGTCGCTTCACTGCTGAACGCAAATTCCAGGCAAATGTTTCCAAGCAAAAATCTAATTTTATGTTTATTATGTGTGCATCTTGCTTCATGAAAGGCAAGTTATGTAAAATCATTACTGAATGTAATGTTAGAAATACTTAATTGATGAGAATAGTAGAACATAATGTTGGACGTCTGTTCATTCGGCCCAGGCTTAATTCCAGATCCAACAAGCCACTGAATGCTTGACACTATCGTCTAAGAATTTGCTTCCAATTTCTCCTTTTCCGTTCTCCCCAAAAGATTGTTACTCATGCTGTAGTATGGGTTTACATGCAGTAGCTGCCCTCTGCTGCCTTGCTTAAATGGATATTCTTTATGTGTAATGCTAGATTAATTGGCACTGCAGGTGGTCCATGATGTAATTGTTGTTCTGTCTGTCTGGTTATACTGGCAACTATACAATATTGAGAGGTCGCACAACACCAGGTTATAGTCCAACAGTTTTATTTGAAATCACAAGCTTTCGGAGCTATCGATTTGCTCCTTCCTCAGGTGAAGTAAATTAGATACAGAATCTCCAAAGCATATATAGATGGAAAACAAAGCATGTGTATTTTACAATTGCAGACCAATAAATTAAATGATCCTGACTATCTGCCGAGGTGTGATAAAGTTAATTAAGTCAGCCAGGAAGGTACCACATCAAAGACATAGCAAGATACAACTGAGACAATGAGGTGTAGTCGCAGGGGTTCTAACGTGTCAAAAGCTGCCGTCTGTATGTAAAACGAAAAGCTTTAAAATTTTTTTACTTTTTTACTGGGAAAATTTTTACTTTTTTACTGGGAATCACATCTGTGAACAAGCTAACGACGACTCGAGTCCGGATCACGTCATGTATCGTGACATAAACCCAAGATCCCGGTTGAGACCGTCTTCATGAGTGCGGAACTTGGCTATCAGTTTCTGCTCGATGATTTTGCGTTGTCGTGTGTTTCTAAGGTTGCCTTGGAGAACGCTTACCCGCAGATCCGAGGCTGAATGTCCTTGACTGCTGAAGTGTTCCCCGACTGGGAGGTAACAATCCTGCCTGGCGATTGTTGCGCGGTGCTCGTTCATACGTTGTCTCAGTGTCTGCATGGTCTCGCCGATGTACCATGCCAACTATACAATACACAGTATGACATCTGTCAGCAAAAAGTAGAACACAGCACCTCTATAATTTTCTCCTCTCACAAATTCTGTATTTTATAACTTTTCCAAAAAATACCCTTCCCTGCAATGATAGCAATCTTTTGCTGGCCCTGTTTCCAGAAGTTAGGATCAATGTCAGTATTTGCAGAAAGTCCCCAAGAGTTTGTCAACCTTTATACGGTCTCCCGCACACCCAGAAAAGGTTGTTCAACCAAGGGGAGTAGGGAGGGAAAAAGCTTGCAGTAAATTTACACTCTGTACTCTGGATAATAGTCGAGACCAGGAGCCTGAAGGTGCAACAGAAGCAATTATAAGTTTAGAATATGACAAAACATGCTGAGACTTAACTTTGATAATAGATTGCTGCTGAGTGTGGTGATTGTGACTGGGTGGAACTATAAAAACAAATGAGATGCAGGCTTGGCATCAAGAGATGAGCGAGATTTTTATATAAATTATAATGATGGAGTCAAGTGGAAAGATGGAATGAACCACTCATTCCTAAACCTTACGGCTATTTTCTTATGTTCTCTTGTTGGCAGTGATCTCAAAGATCTGCCTTCCGTTGAAAAATGGTTCCCCTCTTTAATTAAAGCATCTTACTAACGCTTGAATGGTACAGTGTCATTGACTCCACTACCCAGAAGACCATTCTGGGTATTAATCACTTTTTACATGAGAAAGTGCTTATGGATATCAGTCCTGAACTTGCTTTTTTACTTGTCTTATAATATGAAATATCATTCTGGATAAATGTTTTATATGCCACTTCGTATCTTGTATACTTCTACAAGATTACTGCACAGTGTTCAGTGCCATTCGCAACTCCTAAGATAATGAAGCAGTCCATGCCTGTATGCAGCAAGACCTGGACAACATTCAGGCTTGGCTGATAACTGGCAGATAACATTCGTGCCACACAAGTGCCAGGCAATGATTATCTCCAACAAGTGAGTGTCCAACCACTGCCCCTTGACATTCAACGGCATTAGCATCGCCGAATCCCCCACCGTCAATAATCTGGGGGTCACCATTGACCAGAAACTTAACTGGACCAGCCACATAAATACTGTGGCAACAAGAGCAGGTCAGAGGCTGGGTATTCTGTGACGAATGTCTCACCTCCTGACTCCCCAAAGCCTTTCCACCATCTACAAGGCACAAGTAAGGAGTGTGATGGAATACTCTCCACTTGCCTGGAGTGCAGCTCCAACAACACTCAAGAAGCTCGACACCATCCAAGACAAAGCAGCCTGCTTGATTAGCACCCCATCCACCACCTTAAACATTCACTCCCTCCACCACCGGCGTACCGTGGCTGCAGTGTGTACCATCTACAAGATGCACTGCAGCAACTTGCCAAGGCTTCTTCAGCATCTCCCAAACCCACGACCTCGACCACATAGAAGGACAAAGGCAGCAGGCGCATGGGAACACCACCACTTCCAAGTCACACACCATCCTGACTTAGAAGTAGATCGGCGTTCCTTCATCGTCGCTGGGTCAAAATCCTGGAACTCCCTCCCTAACCGCACTGTGGGAGTACCTTCACCACACGGACTGCAGCGGTTGAAGAAGGCGGCTCACCACCACCTTCTCGAGGGCAACTAGGGATGGGCAATAAATGCTGGCTTTGCCAGCGACGCCTACATCCCATGAATGAATTTTTAAAAAGTCACACTCGCCTCACCTCTGGAATTCAGCTCTTTTGTCCATGTTTGGACCAAGGCTGTAATGAGGTCTGGAGCTGAGTGGTCCTGACTGAACCCAAACTGGGCATCAGTGAGCAGGTTGTTGGTGAGTAAGTGCTGCTTGATAGCACTGTCGACGACACCTTCCATCACTTTGCTGATGCTTGAGAGTAGACTGATGGGGCGGCAATTGGCAGGATTGGATTTGTTCTGCTTTTTGTGGACAGGACATAACCTGGGCAGTTTTCCACATTGTCGGATAGATGCCAGTGTTGTAGCTGCACTGGAACAGCTTGGCTAGATCGCGGCTAGTTCTGGAGCACAAGCCTTCAGCACGACAGCTGGGATGTTGTCGGGGCCCACAGCCTTTGCTGTATCCAGTGCGCTCAGCCGTTGCTTGATATCTCGTAGAGTGAATCGAATTGGCTGAAGATTGGCTTCTGTGGTGGTGAGGACCTCAGGAGGAGGCCTATATGGATCATCCACTCGGCTCTTCTGGCTGAAGATCATTGCAAACGCTTCAGCTTTGTCTTTTGCACTCACGTGCTGGGCTCCACCATCATTGAGGATGGGGATATTCATGGAGCCTCCTCCTCCCTTTAGTTGTTTAATGGTGCACCACCATTCACGACTGGATGTGGCAGGACTGCAGAGCTTTGATCTGATCCATTGATTATGGGATCGCTTAGCTCTGTCTTTCGCAGGCTGCGTTGCAGCTTCCCCAGGTTGGCACTGCAATTTTAGGTATGCCTGGTGCTGCTCCTGGCATGCTCTCCTACACTCCTTATTGAACCAGGGTTGGTCCCCTGGTTTGATGGTAATGGTAGAATGAGGGATATACCAGGCCATGAGGTTACAGATTGTGGTGGAATGCAATTCTGCTGCTGCTGATGGCCCACAGCGCCTCATGGATGCCCAGTTTTGAGCTGCTAGAGCTGTGCTGAATCTATCCCATTTAGCACGGTGGTAGTGTCACAGAACACAATGGAGGCTGTCCTCAGTGTGAAGACGTGATTTCGGCTGCACAATGACTGTGCGGTAGTTACAGCTACCAATGCTGACATGGACAGATGCATGTGCAACAGGTGGATTGGTGAGGATGAGGTCAATTTGGTTTTACCCTCATTTGGTTCTCTATCCACCTGTAGCAGGCCCAGACTGGCAGCTATGTCCTTCAGGACTTGGCCAGCTCGGTCAGTAGTGGTGCTACCGAGCCACTCTTGGTGATGAACATTGAAGTTCCCCACCCAGCGTACATTCTGTGCCCTTGCTACTCTCAGTGCTTCTTCCTTGCTACTCTCAGTGCTTCTTCCAAGTGGTGTTCAACATGGAGGGGTCCTGATTCATCAGCTGAGGGAGGGCGGTAGGTGGTAACCAGCAGAAGGTTACCTTGCCCATGCTTGACCTGAAACCATGAGACTTCATGGGGTCTGGAGTCAATGTTGAGGACTCCCAGGGCCACTCCTTCCTGACTGTATACCACTGTGCCACCACCCCGGTGGGTCTGTCCTGCCGGTGGAGCAGGACATACCCAGGGATGGTGATGGAGGAGTTTGAGACATTGGATGAAAGGTATGATTCTGTGAGTATGACTGTCAGGCTGTTGCTTGACTCGTCTGTGGGACAGCTCTCCCAATTTTGGCACAAGTCCCCAGATGTTGGTGAGGAGGACTTTGCAGGATCGACTGGGCTGGGTGTGCCCTTGTCGTGTCCGTAGCCAGTGCCGAGGTCGATGCCGGGTGTTCCGTCCGGTTTTATTACTGTTTTTCGTAGCGGTTTTTTACAACTGAGTGGCTTGCTAGGCCATTTCAGAGTGCAGTTAAGAGTCAACCACATTGCTGTAGGTCTGGAGTAACATAACCACTATGCTACCGTTCTCTTTCTGTCAGGAGCTGATACCAATTTGGTTCAACCTATTTGTATCACAGCTTTTAAACTGAGTTGGAAGAATTGAAGAAAATATGGAACAAGAAAAGTTCATTTTTATCCATTGAGCCTTTCCTTCCTTATATTTTACACTAGTATGAACTTTGGTTCCATCTATTTCATCTCTTGAAGGAGCTGAATAATCATAAGCAAAAGTTTCATGATGGGTAAAATGAAATTTCTTCCTGACTCCGAAGGTGGTAATAAAGCGCTAGGATATAATCTGGCATTGCACCCTGCATTACTATATTGACATGCATATAGCCGAAGCTAAATTGTGCATAGGCCTCACCTCCAACCTGAAGAGACAAACCTAGGAAAACAAATAAAATCCTTTGCTGAACACTAATTTACAGTTTAAACATGAACTTCAGTTATAATTATGTACGGGCAACCATGCAATACACAATCTGCTCCCAAGATATTTTCAGTAAAAAAGCAAAATCCACCACCTCCAGTGCTCTGGTATGTTCAGAGCACACTTCCATGAAACCACAGCATGTGAACTATGTTCTGTCGAACACTTAATCTGTGTCTGTCTATATTCATCCTTACAACCCTCAATCCTACTGTTATGTCAGTATTTGTGCAGCCTTTTAAAAAGGAATTAGCTTAGCGTTAATTTTACCTGTTGGGGATCTTTTCTCATATCCACTACTGGTTGTCGAAGTCAATCTCTTGTACTTCTGAACAGTGTTCCCTTTAAGCTGCGTGGTCACGCAGCACTCTGCAGCTCCCACACAGCTGGCTCACCGGCTTTTAAATTGGAAAAACCGCGCATGCACAGTATGCCCCTTAAAGGGGCCGCGCACACAAAAAAAATTGAAGGGAACATTGTTTCTGAATCTTGCTTGAGACTTGTTCATTTTGTATTTGTGCCCTTTAGCTCTGTAGTTAACAGCCCAGTGTAAATTTAGTTGCATTTACGTTATCCATGCCCCTCAGCACTTAAGAAGCCTGAATCACCTTTTTATCCGCAGGAAGAGCGAGTTTGGTCTGTATCCCCACAAGAGAGGCTCACGGAATTATCCTTGGCGTGTGTATCTGAGCTATTTGCAATACTTTTATAATTTTGCAGGCAGGGTGGCCAAAACTGCACGGAAGTGTGATCCCATCATCCGTATTGTTACATGTTGGAGTCTGCTGTCGATACCTTCTGGGGTGAAATGGTGTCACTTGCTCCTGTAAGTGGTCTGAATATATTTATTTGATGGAAGTTGACTCACGCTGCCTATATTTATTTGCATGATAGTATAACACAGGGTTGCAACGCTAGTATCCCCCTTGTGACGTGAATCTGATATTTATGTCTTTCGTGCATATACTTCAATCGAGTTCATTTGCATCTTTACCGATTGTCTCAGACCCTATTTTATTTAATAAGAACAGAAGAATAAGAGCAGGAGTAGGCCATATGGCCCCTCGAGCCTGCTCCGCCATTCAATAAGATCATGGCTGATCATCGACCTCAACTCCACTTTCCCGCCCGATCTCCATATCCCTTGATCCCCCTTGAGTCCAAAAATCTATCTACCTCAGCCTTGAATATACTCAAACACTCAGCATTCACAGCCCTTTGGGGCAGAGAATTCCAAAGATTCACAACCCTCTGAGTGAAGAAATTCCTCCTTATCTCACTCTTAAATGGCCTACCCCTTATCCTGAGACTATGCTCCCGAGTTCTAGACACTCCAGCCAGGGGAAACAACCTCTCAGAATCTACCCTGTCAATCCCCTCAGAATCTTATATGTTTCAATGAGATCACCTCTCATTCTTCTAAATTCCAGAGAGTAGAGGCCCATTCGACACAATTTCTCATCATAGGACAGCCCTCTTATCCCAGGAATCAATCTAGTGAGCCTTGGTTGCACCGCCTCCAAGGCATGTATATCCTTCCTTCGATAAGGAGATCAAAACTGTGCACAGTACTCCAGGTGTGGCCTCACCAAAGCCCTGTACAATTGTAGCAAGACTTCCTTACTCTTATACTCCAACCCTGTTGCAATAAAGGCCAACATGCCATTTGCCTTCCTTATTGCTTGCTGTGCATGCATGCTTGCTTTCTGTTTCTTGCACAAGAACGCCCAAATCTCTCTGAACACCAACATTTGAAAGTTTCTCTCCATTGAAAAAATATTCTGTTTTTCTATTCTTCCGACCAAAGTGAATAACCTCACATTTCCCTATATTATACTCCATCTGCCACCTTACTGCCCACTCACTTAGTCTATCTATATCCCTTTGCAGACTCTGTGTTCTCCTCACAGCTTACTGTCCCACCTAGCTTTGTATCGTCAGCAAACTTGGATACATTACACTTGGTCCCTTCATCTAGGTCATTAATATAGATTGTAAATAGCTGAGGACCCAACACTGATCCTTGCGGCACCCCATTAGTTACAGCCTGCCAACCTGAAAAAGATCTGTTTATCCCCACTCTCTGTTTTCTGTCGGTTAACCAATCCTCGATCCATGCTCCTATATTACCCCCAACCCCATGAGCCCTAATCTTGTGCAATAACCTTTTATCTGGCACCTTATTGAATGCCTTTTGAAAATCCAAATATACTACAGCCACTGGTTCCCCTTTATCTACCTTGCCAGTTACATCTTCAAAAAACTCATAAATTTATCAAACACGATTTCCCTTTCATAAAACCATGTTGACTCTGCCTAATCATGTTATGATTTTCTAATTGACTTGATACCACTTCCTTAACAATGGATTCCAGCATTTTCCAGATGCCTGATGTCAGGCTAACTATCCTGTAGTTGCCTGTTTCTCCTCTCCCTCCTTTCTTGAATAGCGGTGTTACATTTGCGACCTTCCAGTCCACTGGTACCATTCTAGAATCTAGGGAATTTTGGAAGATCAAAACCAATGCATCCACTAACTCTTCAGCCACCTCTTTTAGAACCCTAGGATATAGGCCGTCAAGTCCAGGGGATTTGTCGGCTTTTAATCCCATTAGTTTCTCTAGTACTTTTTCTCTACTTATATTAATGATGTTAAGTTCCTCACCCTCATTAGACCCTTGGTTCCCCACCATTTTTGGAATGCTTTGTGTCTTCTGCTGTGAAGACAGATAAAAAATATTTGTTTAACGTTTCTGCCATTTCCTTATTCCCCATAATAATTTCTCCTGTCTCAGCCTCTAAGAGACCAACGTTTACTTTTGCTACTCTCTTCCTTTTTACATACTTGTCGAGCTGTTATAATCTACTTTTATATTTCTTGCTAGTTTTCTCTCATTCTATTTTTTCTGTTTTTATCAATTTTTTGGTCAACCCTTCCTGGTTTCTGAAACTCTCCCAATCCTCAGGCTTGCTATTATTCTTTGCAACATTATAAGCTTCTTCTTTCAATCTAATGCTGTCCTTCACTTCTTTAGTTAGCCACGGTTGGATCACTTTTCCCGTGGAGTTTTTGTTTCTCAATGGAATGTATTTTTGTTCAGAATTATGAAATATTTCTTTAAATGCTAGCCACTGCTTATCTACCACCATACCTTTTAATCTATTTTTCCAATCTACCTTGGCCAACTCGCCCCTCATACCTATGTAATTGGCTTTATTTAAATTTAAGACTCTAGTTTCGGACTTAGGCAAGTCACTCTCAAAATTAAGGTGAAATTTTATCATATTATGATCACTCTGCCCCAGAGGATCCTTTTACTTTGAGATTGCTAATTAACCCTGTCTCATTACACAATACAAGCCTGTTCCCTGGTTGGTTCCATGACCTATTGTTCTGGGAGACTGTCCCGAATGCATTCCATCAGCATGAATACACTGTGATTTAAAACATAACATTTTGTAGGAAAAATGATTGAATGATCCTGAAATGTGACCATTTGTATAGCTTGTTTCAGTTTATAATAGAGCATCCTTGAGATGTGTTCCAGCACTTAATTAGTCTGTAAACAGCTTCACATTGACTGGCTATTTTCGGTGCATGGCTAGTATTCCTACCCAAATCCTTCTCCATCTTCATCAAGTAAGACTTTCTATTAAGTATATGTTTGTGACCTGAATCGGATGTCTTTTGCATGTGTACTTCAATCTTTCTTCAATCTGATGTTTCCTGTGCTAATGTGCAATGTTTGTTGATTTTGTTTTTTTTAAATTTCCCTTTCCTCTCAAGTCCTTGAGCGTGTCGTCGCTTCCCAAATTCGTGCCCATCTTTCCCGCAATTCCATTTTTGAATCCCTCCAATCTGTTTTCCGGCCCGGCCACAGTACTGAAACGGCCGTTGTCAAAGTCACAAATTACATTTTTTGTGACTGTAACCATGATAAATGATGCCTCCTCGTCCTTCTCGACCTCTGTGCAGCCTTTGACACAGTTGAGCACACCATCCTCATTCAACGCCTCTCCTGCTGTCCAACTGGGTGGAACTGTGCTAGCTTGGTTCCATTCTTATCTATGATCGTAGCCAGAGGATCACCTGCATTGACTTTCCTTCCCGCTCCCACACTGTTGCCTCTGGAGTCCCCCAAGGATCTATTCTTGGCCCCCTTATGTTTCTCCTCTTCATGCTACCCCTCAGTGATATCATCCGAAAACACATCAGGTTCCACATGTATGCCGACGACATTCGGCTCTATCTCATGCCTACCTCTTTGAACCGCTCCTCTCTCTCTGATTTGTCACATAGCTTATCCGGCAGCTAATAGTGGATGAGCAGAAATTTACTCTTACTAAATATTGAGAATACTGAAGCCCTTGTCTTTGGTCCCCACCACAAACTCCATTCCCTAACCACCGTTTCTATCCTTGGTAACTGTCTTAAGCTGAGCAAGACTGTATGCAACCTTGGTATTGTGTTTGACCCCGAGATGTGTTTCCGACCACATATCCGCTCCATCACCAAGACTACCGACTTCCACCTCCGTAACATCGCTCGACTCCAACCCTGCCTCAGCTCATGTGCTGCTGAAATCCTCATCCATGCCTTTCTTACCTGTAGACCTGACTATTCCAATGCTTTCCTGGTCAGCCTCCCATCTTCCACCCGACATAAAGTTGTGCTCATCCTCAAGTCTGCTGCCCGTATCTTAACTCGCTCCAAATCTCATTTACCTATCACCCCAGTGCTTGCTGACCTTCACTGGCTCCTGCCTCAGTTTTCAAATCCTTATCCTCATTTTCAAATGTTCCATGGCCTCCCTGCTCCCTATCCCTGTCGCTTCCTCCAGCCCTACAACCTTTCGAGATCTCTGCACTCTGCCAATTCTGGCCTCTTGTGCATCCCCGATTTTAATCGCTTCACTATTGGCGGTCGTACATTCAGCTGCCTTGGCCCTAAGCTGTGGAATTCCCTCCATAAACCTCTCCGCCTCTCTATACCTCTCTTCTCTTTTAAGATGCTCCTTAAAACCTACCTCTTGGTTCAAGCTTTTGGTCATCTGCCCTGATATCTCTTTCTGTGGCTCGGTGTCAATTTTTTTTTATTGATATTACTCTTGTTGCGTGCTTTGGGATCTTTTACTATGATAAATGCACTATATAAATATAAGTTGTTATTGTTTTAAATTCATCAATCTGATCTATGCAGATGCCTTTGAATGTTGACAGTCTTCCTTCTGCTAGTCACTGTCTACTTCCACAGCTTGCTATCATGGGTCTCTTTGCTGTAACATTGTGTCATTTGGTCCTTCAACTCCACACTGTTGTTTTTCTCAAATAGTCAGCTGTTCCAGTGGTTCTCAAACTTCTTTTGGTTGAAAGACCCATTTTCAAATAGATTCGTAATCCGGGACCCCCTAAATTACAAGACTATATAATACTCGTAATATGAGAGCGCTGCACGTAAAGAGAGTTTTGATAATGCTTTTAGGAAAACAGGTATTTACTTACAGATATCAGTGAGATGGGTGTACCTGCTTCTCACACCAATTCTGGGTACTCCGCAGCAACAGATGGCCGCTATTAGCCACTTAGTGCTGGACACTTTTAAAGCTGTCAGCCGGCTGGCCAGGGTGAGTGAGAGCACGAGCACCCGTGCACATGGTGAGATGCTGCTGGAAGCATGACTCAGCCATACTGCCCACTGGCATGTTCTGTAACAGCTGCACTGTGGGATTGTACGTGTTTGCGTGAACACGTTCAGGCACGTGTTTGAAGGGCCCCGCAGCTCTGATCAGGTGTTGGGAGGATGGCACAGGGTCGTGGTGCCAGGGAGAGGAATCGGCTGACCAGCAGGGGGTGCTCATTGCAAAGTGAGTGAGCGCTGTGAGCCACCTTTAATCTAACCAAGATGAAAGCAATCATTCTGTCTTCTGTTAGAGGTTATCCATTTCAGTGGCTCATTTTCTGTCTCTTAGCGACCTGTTAGTTTATATCTCCCGTTGCACCTTGAGCTGTTTTGACATTGGTTGTGTGTGTGCCCTGGACCATCTATATTTCCTTAAACAGAAAGAAATGCTTCAGGCCGAACCAGAGAAGTCTGAGCCAGGAGAAGTGCATCAGCTCAGTAGACGGCAGTACCCAATCTGTACTAATTATCCTTGGCATTGGTTTTGCTGAATTACAAATCAGCAACTTTCATGACAGTCAGTGGAGCTACCAATAACCTTACATCATCAAGGTGACTCCAGGTAGAGATGACGACGAGCAAATCCATGGAAGAGAAATAAGTTGTGAAGCTGACGATAGCTTGTGTAAGGGCAGAGGTAGGTGCAAACATTTTTTTGAAGGAAAGGGCACTTTACGCAGATAACATTACTTTTCATGTGTTTTTTTTACAAATACTGTGCAAATAGGGCTTGTGATATCTAGTGGAAGAAAATTGGTATTGCAACATCTTGACCACTTTTTGCCCTGCCACTTATGAATATTGGATTTCTGTAACCTGGCATTGTTGTTTCTGTTCCAGTTTTGGTAAACATTGTAAAGCATTCGTGTTCATTTTGGTTGTAGAAAACCAATTGAAATCTTAATGTCTCCATTGAATTGTTTTTCGAGATATTGCTTATTAAAAAAAAATTGACACTCATTGCAAAAACTCCCATTTTTATTGAACTAAGCACATATGATAAAATATTCTTTTGAACCTGGGCTCGGATTCATCCTACACCACCAGCACGTGTGCACCTGAAGATGGCAACATATTGGCCCGGAATTTGCGGTTGGGATTGATGGCAAACTGGCAGTGTGCGCTGTCATTCCGTCTTGGAAACTGACAGCAACTTGGGGATTTGGCGCAGGTGCGTGCGAAAATTCTGAAGTTGCGGTCTGTCATTCACAGTTCCGACACAGGCTGTGCTGTGTGCCCCCACCCCCCGACACACACAACCGGAAATCTGTGTAATCACCCAAATCAGGGAAACTGACACAAACTTTGGCTCTTCCGCTGTTAAATTCCCCAATAAAAGTTAGACCCAAAGGGATTCGGTGTAATTGGTGTTTTGACAGCATTATTACTGCTAAACAAATGTTAAGGGCCTGGAAACTAATTTTAATTTTGTGCAGTGTGAAATTTGTCCAATTTTTAATAATTTAAATTTTGACAACTTTTTATTTTTAAGTTTAAAATTTTTTTTGTTCATCTTTATTTCAGGTTTGCCTTTTCCCCATGTGAGAGCCCCAATCTTTGTTTTGCTCTCTCTAACATTTTTAAAAAGTTAACATTTTAAGAACGTACTCACTTCCTTGTTCGCTGTCTGAGAATTCTCCGTTTTGATTGGCTGCTCAGACAGCTTGTTGATGTAACAGCAGCTCGCACAAGGCGATCCCCACTGCACTTCGTTGATTTGAATTGAACGTCGGAAAATCCGATGTTCTCGGCACAGGGATCACGAGATCCTTGTGTGAAGCGTTCTTCGGGGCCAGCAGCAAACGCCTTTGCTTCGCCACTGACCGCAAATTCCAGGCCAATAAGTTTTACTGACAAAGCTCATTCATAATTGCAGGAGCCAGGTTTTTTTCCCTCATGGCCTTTTGTCCTTTGTCACCTGGACCTCACTCGTCTCTCAAAATACTAAGAAGCTGCAAACAAACTTCGGCTTTCTGTTGTTTATTGTTAAATAATGCCACATGAATAGGAATATTGGAGTTCGCAGTGTCTGTATTGTGAGGATTTCAAGGGCAATGAAGAATGTCAATGCTGCAAATCAAAGCACTTCGTTGGAGTAGAGATTGAATATTTGAACAATTTAAAAAAAACAAACTATAGCTATCAAATTGAACTGCTAAGCAGTGTGAAGCCTCCTACAATTGCTACTTCAGGTTCTGGCTGAAAAGACCATTTAAGTCAGTTATTTTGGACTGTTTTTCATTTTGCGAGGCTCCAACTCCCAGTGACTAAATGAAACAGAGTTCTGAACATGTATTTAAAAATTCATTCACCCCACATACTGTATGTTAATGCTAAAAAAAGAGGCACCCCACATAATGTATGTTAATGCTGTATAAAATAATGACAGACTGTGAACCATTTAACCCGAGCAAAAAGCCAATTGAAGCTTTGCTACTTCCCCTTGATAGAGCTGAGAACATGCAAGTATCTTAAATCTGTTCTGAGTTAGTACTTGCATTTATCATGTCAAAACATCTTAAAGGTGCCTTATGCAATGAATTATTTTTGGAGCGCGGTAATTGTTGCATGGCAAAACATGGCACAAATTTTGTGTCATCAATTCTGCACAAACAGCCATGATTTATTCTGGATGGCGGAGGGATGTTGACGAGAGTACTGGGAAAACTCCCTTATCTTTGTCCCACAGTGGCATGAAATCTTTTAATGTTGATCTGAACAAGCACATGGGACCCCAGTTTCATCAGAAGGATGGACAGTCAGCATTGAGGGACTGTCCCGCTGAGGCTCACTGGCATGTGCCTTTCGCAGGATGATTGTTTAGGTGAACAGCATTAGACTTTAGTTTTCGAGTTTGAACCCATCACTGAAATTTGAAGTTGCTCAAGAGACTTGCTGGTTATTAAGGGGGGCGGGGGGGGGTAGAAATGGGAATAATAATTATTTATAAATATTATCTAATCGTATAAAAGCATTGAAAATCCTGGCGAGTGGGTGGCCTCGTGAATAAGTGCCGATTCTTCTTTTCTACACGCACACGCATTCTCGGCCAGATGACCGGAACAAAATCTAGCGTGCACTGGACTTCATAATAACTTACATTTATGAAGTGTCTTTAACGTAGAGAATGGCCCAAGACTTTGCAGATAGGCATAAAGAAAATGTATCCTCAGCCAAGAAAGGTGTGATCAAAAGCTTGGTCAAGGAGTGGGTTTTGAGAGAGTTTTTAATGGAGATGATTGGCTGGGAATCTCATTGAAATGTATAAAATTCTTAGACATCTCTCAGTAGATGCTGAGAGGCTGTTTCCCGTGGCTGGAGAGTCGAGAACTAGGGGTCATAGTCTCAGGATAAGGGATCAACCATTTCGGACTGAGATGAGGAGAAATTTCTTCACTCAGATGATTGTGAATCTTTGGACTTCTCTACCCTAGAGGGCTGTGAATGCTCAGTTGTTGGGTATATTCAAGGCTGAGATAGATAGATTTTTCGGCACTTAGGGAATCACTGGATATGGGGATAGGCCGGGAACTTATTGAATGGTGGCGCAGGCTTGAGGGGCCGCAAGGCTTACTCCTGCTCATTTTACTTAGGTTCTTAATTGTGGACCGAGGGCGATGCACAAAAGATTAAAATCAGTGCAATGGAGTGTTTGGGAGGGATACAAGGCTGGGGAAATTGGGTGCAGCAAGGCCTTTGAGGGGTTGGGGGGGAAAAAGGAGCCAATGTAAGTCAACAAGGACAGGAGTGATGGGTGAGCAGCACAGCATGTGTGCAGCAGAGTTTTGAGAGAACTGGAATTAATAGAGGGTGTCGAAATGGAGGCAGCAAGGAGGGCATTTGAGTTGTTGAGTCTGGAGGTGACTTGCTACCAACTGAGTCAAACAGACCAAAAATGATCCACCTTTCCTTATTTATGTGGAGCTGCTAAGACATGACCAATTCATTACTAACTTTTCTGACTCATAATTGTCTGGGACCAACATCTTACTGATAGCGTTTTTACTTGTGCAGTCTTTATCATCAAGGCAACACTTCAGAAAGTTAACTGATACGGATTAATAGGGCAGGCTGACCTGACCAACTGTTCACATTCAACCAATGTTACCAAAAAGCATATTAACTGGTCATTCATTTTATTGCTCTTTGTGGAATCTCATTTGCAAAATGGTTGCTGCATTTGCCTCCGTATCAGTCACAGTAATTTATTGTGGAGTGCTTTGAGAATTTTTTCAGAAATTAATAGAGCAATACATAAATGCAAGTCTGTTTCCCTTTCTCTTTCTCATTCTCTTTTTTTTCTTGACATTGAAGTGATCAACATCTGCATTGAGTCTGGTTCATGGTATACTTTCTATCTGACTTGAGTGTGCCAAGTAATGGTTAGTGATACAAAGTGAGGGGGGAAAATGCAGAAAATTCGGCTTACTTAGTATGTTTCTCCCACCTCAATGAACCAAGCACACCAGAAAGGTGAAACATTTCACCATGGCCCCATAATTTGCTGTCAAAATAACAGTGAGGCTAATAGCATCGCCGTTATTTATACGCAAATGCTACAGCAACTTCAGGTGTGGGAAGATGCGAAGTTTAACGTGGAAATCCAAAGGTTGCTGCCTGAGATGTGCCACTCCACCGTCAGCTTTGCAAAAACAGCATCTCGCCGACTTCCTCATCGTTGAAATGCATTGAATGGCGTGAAGTTGCTGTATTTCCGCGGTAGATATGAACGAAACTCGCTATGTAAAGTTAAGTCTTGTCCATTTCAGTCTAAGTACCCTTTTAACGACGTGATAATTGTTAAATACTGCCAGTCAATTTCTCTGGCACTGAAAATTACAAATGTGGAGTCTTACAAAAACAAAATACTGCAGATGCTGGAAATCTGAAATAAAAACAGAAAATGCTGGAGATACTCAGCAGGTCAGGCAGCATCTGTGAAGAGAGAAACAGAGTTAACGTTTCAGGTCGATGACCTTTCGTCAGAACTGGAAAAAAGCAGGAAATGGAGCAGATTTTAAAGCAAGTTTAGGGGCTGGGAAATGGGGGAGGGGATGAAAGAACAAAAGGGAAGTTCTGTGATAGAATAAAAGGTAGGAGAATTAAAGAGACATTAAGAGATATTCAAGGCAAAAGGAGATGGTAATGGGACAGGTTAAGAAACAAAGGATGGCTCTAGATGAAGTGTGAATTGCGCTGGCAGAATGAAAGACAGCTGCCATGTGGGAGAGAAGAACAAACGGCACAAACAAAAGGTGTGGATAAAAAATATGATGGGGGCCGAGGTTATGATCTGAAATTGTTGAACGCTATGTTGAGTCCGGAGGGCTGTAAAGTGCCGAATCAAAAGATGAGGTGCTGTTCCTCGAGCTTACGCTGAGCTTCCGTGGAACAATGTAAGAGGCCGAGGACGGTGAGGTCTGAGTGGGAGTGGTGCGAAGAATTAAAGTGACAAGCGACCGTAAGGGATCCCCCTTACGGACTGAACGGAGGTGTTCCGCAAAGCAGTCACCCAATCTGCGTTTGGTCTCCCCAATGCAGAAGAGACCACATCGTGAGCAGCGAATACAGTATACTAAATTGCAAGAAGTACAAGTAAATCGCTGTTTCACCTGGAAGGGGTGTTTGGGGCCCATGACAGTGGGAAGGCGGGAGGTATAAGGGCATGTGTTGCATCTCCTGTGCTTGCATGGGAAGGTGCCGGGGGAAGGGGTGCTGGGGGTGATAGAGGAGTGGACTAGGGTGTCGCGGAGTGAGCAGTCCCTACGGAATGCTGAAAGGGGAGGTGAGGGGAAGATGCGTTTGGTGGTGGGATCACGCTGGAGGTGGCGGAAATGGCGGAGGATGATCCGTTGAATGTGGAGGCTGGTGGGGTGAAAGGTGAGGACAAGGGAAACTCTATCGTGGTTCCGGGAGGGAGGGGCAGGGGTGAGGGCAGAAGTGCGGGAGATAGAACGACACAGTCGAGGGCCGTGTCAACCACTAGAGGGGAATCCTCGGTTGAGGAAAAAAGGAGTCTTATTCCTTCAGGTTTAAATGGTTGTTGAAAATTTCGAAAATGTCATTTTAAACAATATTTTTTACTTTTCTTTTCTGTCCCCTTTTTTCTCTCTCTCTCTCTATCTAATCTTTCTTTCCCTTTTTTTCTTTCTGTACCTAATTTGACATTGAATTCACCCATTCTAGTTTACACTTCCTTCTTGGTCCTTGCGCTGTTAATTTCGCAATCCTTCATAGAATCATGGAATAGTACAGCACAGAAGGAGGCCATTCGCCCATCGAGTCTGAGCCGGCTGTTTCCCCATATCCCTGCAATTTTTTCTCCTTCATGCATTTATCCAATTCCCTTTTGAAGGCTACTGTTGAATCTGTATCCACCACTCTATCAGGCAGTGCATTCCAAATCCTAACCACTTGTTCTGTAAAAAGGTTTTTTCTCATGTCGCTGCTGGTTCCTTTGCCAATCACCTTATATCTGTGTTGTCTGGTTATCGACCCTTCAGCCATTGGAAACAGTTTAAACCCAATTTAAACCCTTCATGATTTTAAACACCTATATCAAATCTTCTCTTCGCCTTCTCTGCTCTAAGGAGAAGAACCCCAGCTTCTCTAGTCTATCCATGTAACTGTAATCCCTCATCCCTGGAACCCTTCTCGTAAATTTCTTGTGTACCCTCTCCAAAGCCTTCAAATCCTTCCTAAAGTGTGGTACAGCTGGGGCTGAACTAGTGTTTTATATAGGTTTAGTATAACTTCCTGGCTTTTGTGCTCTATTCCTCTATTTATAAAGCCCAGGATCCCATTTGCTTTATTAACTGCTTTGTTAACCTGTCCTGCCACCTTCAAAGATTTGTGCACAAACACCCCCAGGTCTCTGTTCTTGCACCCCCTTTAAAATTGTGCTTCTAGAAACAAGGGCTCGTCTGGGATTTGTACCCAGTACCTCTCGCAAACCTCAATCATTAATCCCAGAGCGAGAATCGTACCTCTTGCAAACCTCAATCATTAATCCCATAGCGAGAATCATATCCTTAGACTAATGAACTGGACTAGACTAATGAACTGGAATCTGATTGGGTAAGGAGATACACAGTTGCTTGCCCTGTTCACTCAGATCCCAGATGGCTGGTTTCCCTCACTGCAGCGTCATCCTTGCACTTTCAGCAACTTGCTACACAAAAATTTTCGAATCCTAAATGTGCAAGAGCAGGTCTAACTGACGGCAGACGCAGTTACCTGCCCTGCCACAGCAAATTATGGCCCATTGATTTCTTCGATCTGAATAAATAGGCAAACAGAAACACATATCTGCAGTTTCAAATTGACTCTGCTCCCCAGCTTCTGAGTACATAACAAATGGTGAGCTTTTCATAATAAATTCAAGAGTAGAGCCCTAATCTACTGAACATGTGGGTTTGTTTGAAAGGAAAAAGGAGACCTTTACCTCCCAGAATGGTAGTTTCCTGAATGCGGTTCCATTGCTGATAGATGGCTGAAGCTGGAGGCTGTGTAGCTACCCTTTGCCCTGTGTCACTGTGCATGGTTTTATTATTGCTTTTCAACCACTCTGTTATAGAAATACAAGAAGTGTGTGTGATCTCAATATCTGTATGCCTGCCAGCAGTGATGTTTTGATGAGCCTTTAATGGTACTCGGTGATCTAATACTTCCTTTGGAGGGACAGCTTAGAATTATTTTATTTTCACGTTCCCCAGAAAAGCTGTGTACCTGCAAAGTGTTTTGGTAGCATTATATACAATGTGACCTTGTGCTATCTAATGACTATACTTTATACAGTGTTCCAGAGCCTGCAGAGCAGGCAGTAATTTGAGAATTTTGGCTGAATAGTGTTAGAAGTAATGCTGTGATGATCAGTTATTTTAATCACTGAATACCCTATTGATTACTGAACAAAAACATGGAAATAATTTTGTTTTGAAAATTGAATAATGTTCTTCTGTATGTGAGTGTTTTACACAATGACATGCTCAGGTGAATTTGATCCCTAAACTCAGATTAGCTTTTGCAACCACGGCTTGTTTAAATCATTCAGCTATTCAGTAAGAAGTAAAAGTATGTTTCATTGTTTTAATGGTTGATGCCATGAAGTGTTCCACACAGCAGAGCTTGACTCTCCAAGTCACATGAACCTTGCCTGTTTTGGCTAGCTCAGTGACAGTTTGCACGTCTGTCATTTAAAAACATATTTTTTCATCAATACAACTTGTTCTATAATAATTTATGGTTCTGAGGAAGGGTTACGAAAATGAATTTGGTTCTGTTTGTGAGTTGTGGATGTTTCACCAAAACTTATCTGCTCCATATTAGATTTATTTTCCTCAGTTAGCTACTGTCACTAACTTCATTAATGATCTTAATTTGGGTGCGGTGCATTGAGGAGGATATCGGTTTGCAGCTGTAATACTCCACCCAGTGAGTTCCAGATGCTAACTGAACTGTCAGAGGCCTTGAGTGGCATTTTGGTGCTCCCTTGAAGGGAGGGGAAGTTACAGAACTTGTTCTGGGCTGCTCTTCCAGACCTTTTGATAGTTACTTAACAGTTCAACACGGTGGCATAGTGGTTAGCACTGGTGCCTCACAGCGCCAGGGACCCGGGTTTGAATCTGACCTTGGGTGACTGTCTGTGTGGAGTTTGCACATTCTCCCCGTGTCTGCGTGGGTTTCCTCCGGGTGCTCCGGTTTCCTCCCACAGTCCAAAAATGTGCGGGTTAGGTTGATTTGGCTATGATAAATTGACCCTTAGTGTTCGGGGGGAATTAAATACGTGGGGTTACGGGGGTAGGGTGGGATATGTGTACTGTGGGGATTAAAGCAGGGACAGGGTACTGGATTTGGATGATCAGCCATGATCGTATTGAATGGTGGAGCAGGCTCGACGGGCCGAATGCTCCTAGATTCTATGTTTCTATGTTCATACAGTTAGAGGGGGAAAGCTCTGTGCCAACCCTCATCAATTAGATACTGTGATTGCTGTGGTGAAGTAAATGGGAAGACAGCACAGAGCTGAAAAGCAATTTCACGAACAATGGAACAGTGCATCCTTTTCAGAAATAATTTCCTCGGTGTGCTCTGTCTTGCCAGCTATGCATGCAGTGGAAAATTAAAATCATCTGGTAGCCATTTTAAATAATCTGATTGTTGTGTGCCACTCATGATAGATTGAAAAATCTGTCTTGTTACAGATCCAGGAAAGTGTGAATGCAATTGAAACTCTTTTTTTGTGGCTGTCTTACCAAAAAATATCTGCTTTGTCAGAAGTTCTGACGAAGGGTCATCGACATGAAATGTTAACTCTGTTTTTCTGTCCACAGATGCTTCCTGACCTGCTGAGTGTTTCCAGCATTTTCTGTTGTTATTATAAAAGCTAGGAACCTGTTTATGGAATCCTTTGTTTTGAATTCTTATTGCCTTAATCCGGGCTGTTCTTCCATACTTTAATTTACTTTATCACTTTCATTCTCGGCTCCACTCCGAATCTGACTTCTATGTCCTTGACTTCTTGCACTGTACTAACAAAGCTCAACGTAAGCTCGAGGAACAGCACCTCATCTTTCGATTAGGCACTTTATAGCCTTCTGGACTCAACATCGAGTTCAACAATTTCAGACCATAACCTCTGCTCCTAATTTTTCACATGGCAGCTGTTGATTATTCTGCCATTCACATTTATACCTCTTCTAGACCACTCTTTTGTGTTCAACTGCTTGGCCTTGTGTCTGGGGATCTTAACAGGGAACTGTTTGAGCTTCAGTACCAGGTTGCTGGCTTTCACTTTTCGAAAAAGCTGCTGCTCCTGACATTAAATGACTGACCTACTATATTGTGAGTAAACCAAGTTGCTTAACAAACCCAAAGAACATCTTGTCGTGTTCATTTACACAATGGTGCAATCCATCTTATTTGTTGAAATCATTGACACCCTTTGGCAAAATAACCATTTCTCCATTCCGCAGTAACACTGGACAGTGCTTTGAAATAAATATGGATCAAATTGCAGCAAATGCATATGCTGCCAAGTAATGGGTACCTTGGAGAGAGATCAAGGCTTTAACTGCTGTTGCAGTTGCAGTGTCATTGGAATGACTTGAATGGCCTGTGACTCCTTCCCACGCATCATTATTTTGTATTCTCAATGCAGGATATTTACACAAATTACTTTCTCTTGCCCACATTGATGCAATATCTTGCTGACAGGTCATGACTGTTTAATAACCTTTGAAGCTCGGAGACTTGCGCAGTGTTTCTTAAACTTGTTTTTTTTAAACAGCACACTTTGTCCAGATAATAAATGACTGTTGTGGGGCTGCTGTCCAGAAGAGTATAATAGCCCATTGTGTCTGCTTTAGTTGGGAAGAATTCAAAACAGCACAGCTAAATTAATCCTCCTGTTTTTTGTGTTGAGCAGAAAGGACTTGGACTATTTATAAATATAATAGCCTAGAATTCAAAAGTGTTTTGAATTGAGCTTTGCTCCCAGTGCTTAGTCAGCTTGGCATCAGCAATACAAGGTGGGAACACAGGTAGTGCTTGAAATATTAGCAGGGAGTAAGCATATGTTCTACAACAACAACAACTTCAATTTATATAGCGCCTTTGTCCCAAGGCACTTCACAGGAGTGTTTTGAAGCAAAATTTGACGCCGAGCCACATAAGGAGAAATTAGGGCTGATGACCAAAAGCTTGATCAAAGAGGCAGGTTTTAAGGAGCGTCTTGAAGGAAGAAAGAGAAGCAGAGAGGCAGAAAGGCCATCAATGGTTGAGCGACTAAAATCGGGGATGCTCAAAAGTCCAGAATTAGAGGAGCGCAGATACCTCGGCGGGTGGGGGAGGGGGGCTGGAGGAGATTACAGAGATGGGGAGGGGTGAGGCCCATGGAGGGATTTGAAAACAAGGCTGAGAATTTTAAAATCGAGGCGTTGCTTAACCGGGAGCCAATGTAGGTCAGCGAGCACAGGGGTGATGGTTGAACGGACTTGGTGCGAGTTAGGACATGGGCAGCCAAGTGTTGGATGACCTCAAGTTACGTAGGGTAGAACGTGGGAGGTCAGCCAGGAGTGCATTGGAATGGTCAAGTCTTGAGGTAACAAGGCATGGATGATGGTTTTAGCAGCAGATAAGCTGAGGCAGGGGCGGAGACGGGCGATGTTACGGAGGTGTAAATTGGCAGTCTTAGTTCGGCCGCGGATATGTGGTCAGACGCACATTTCAGGGTCAGATATGACACTAAGGTTGCGAATAGTCTGTTTCAGCCTCAGACAGATGCTAGGGAGAGGGATGGAGTCGGTGGCTAGGGAACGGAGTTTGTGGCGGGGACCGAAGACAATGGCTTTGGTCTTCCCAATATTTATTTGGAAGAAATTTCTGCTCATCCAGTATTGCATGTCGGACAAGCAGTCTGACAATTTCGAGACAGTGGAGGGGTTGAGAGAAGTTTATAGTATATAAAGCACCCATATCAGCAGGCGGTCATTTGTAAAAGATAGGAAATGAACACTTTTAAGTTCGAAACAGTTGGTTCTCAAGTTCCACAAAATTTATTTGGAATAGATAATAGTTTGGGGACCTACTTCGATGAAGTTGTTTACACAAGTTTTATATTATTTCCTGCTATTTTGTCCCTTAAAATCATTTCTACCTGCGTGTGCTCTGCCAGTTGAGGAGTCAGCATAACGAAGCTGCAGACTTGCCAGTGCTCGTGCAAAAAAAAACCAGATTTGAAATTGGGTGCAATTGGAGGATAATTGTTCAAGGCAGCTGTATAATACAAGCTGCAGCCACTCAGGCATACAAGGTCTCTTGGTTTTTATGCATTTGGATTGCAGGTTTCTTTTCTGTTTTATTAAGTTCTTCTCTCAACTCCCTGCATCGTTGAAAAATTCCCCAAATTATTTGTTTTCCGACTTCAGTGAGTGGAGCTCTATAATTGGGTTTCGTGAGCAAGGGGGAAGTAGCCCAGCATGTCTAAACTCTTGGGACTGCTTGGAGCTTACTGAATGCCACTACTTGATGGTACAACTGAGTCACGAATGTCCTACTTGGGGAAAGCAGGTTTTTAGACGATGCCTAGTGTGGCGCAGTGCCTTGGAGCATTAATTATTGTTTGTAAATGGTTAGAACCAAAAGTCATAGTTCAGGTTGTCTGCTCTGTTTTCTGTCTCAGGTCTCTGCAGTGGATTCTTTGGAGGGGCAACTGCTGCAGGTGGAAGGACTGAGCGACCTGCGTCTGGAACTCCACAGCAAGAAATTGAACATGCACCTGGTCCTGATTGACGAGCTACACCGTCACCTGTACATTAAATCCACGAGTCGTGTGGTCAATAAAAGCCGGGACAAGAACAGAATTGGGTCAGTATGAAATGCGATTGAGTACTAATAAAATATGAGCGATAACAGAAGTAAAAACAGCAAATGCATAAAACTAAAATAAAACCAGGAAATGCCGGAAATACACAGCAGGTCTGTTGATATCGATAAAGTGAAAATTTGTATGAACATTTTAGGTGTTATGGGGATTACACCTGAAACATAAACCATCATTCTCTTTGCAGATGCCAATGGACCTGCTGTGTATTTTCAGCATTTTCTTGTTTAATAAAGGGCTATTGTGTTTTTTTTGATATTTGAGGATAGAAAATAAGTTATTTGCAAGACTGTAAACACTTCAGTGATATTTCTTCAATGAAAGACATTATTATTGACCAGTCATACCTGAAAATTGGAAAGCAGGGTCAATGGTAACGAATTGTTTTCTCATAATTTTACATATTAGCACCCGGTAACTGACTTTCAGTTGCGTATTGTGAAGGTCGTAAGCTACGCAACAGACTCAACAATGGAAAGGAAGGCACAGAGAAAATGGAAGAGCATTGAAATTGCACAATTTTTAATCCACTAGCTGTGCTGTAAGAAAATCTGGAGAGGACATGAATGTTCTCGAACTGTCTGTCTGTTAACACAAACTTGTCATTTCAGTAAAATAGAAATCCTTCTTCAGATTATAAGTAGAAATTTTGAAACAATCTATATGCTGAACATCATGTTGCTAAATGCTCTGTCCCCGCAAGAGTCATTTGTTGCTGTGATATATAATGTAATATTTTCTATAGCAGGGCAGCACAGTGCATTGGACTGGCACAGATAATACCAGTTATCACCCAGACTGTCGCAGGATCCTGCGGTTGAGACTGATCTTTTTCCATCGGAGATGACGGGAAATTGGAAAGGAAATTCACTCTAAGTTACCCTTGTGTTTTTTTTCGAGTGGCCACTTAAAGGACAATATTGGCAGAGCTCTGCCTGCTTTCTCAGCCAGGATATATTTCATAGTGTGGAAACCCAATACAGGACCCTTTTTTAAAGAAAACACACTTTCGCCACTTGCCAAATGACCTGTCCCTCATTCAACTACATTTTTACTTTCTCTCCAAATCATTTGCATATGTTTCCATGCCACGCTTCCCTCCTTAGTTGAGTGAGCGATTCGCAGGCCTCTGCCTGTGTTGGTGTAGAAATGTTCAAGACCTGTGCAGCCCTTTTTTCATAATCTTTCATTTTTGGCCTGTACCTTCTATTCTTTGTTCAGTCAGGTCTCTTGTTGATTGCTTCAACTGAGTCTTTGTAAAGAGCATAAGAACATAAGAAATAGGAGCAGGAAGAGGCCACTTGGCCCCTCGAGCCTGCTCCGCCATTCAAGAAGATCATGGCTGATCTCGGGCTCAAAGCCTCTTCCCAGCCTGTTCCCCATAACCCTTCACTCCCTTATCTTGCAAAAATTTGTCTATCTCCAGTTTAAATGTATTTAATGACCCAGCCTCCACAGCTCTCTGGGGCAGAGAATTCCACAAATTTACCTCCCTCAGAAGAAGTTCCTCTTCATCTCAGTTCTAAAAGGGCGACCCTTTATTCTGAGACTGTGCCCCCCGAGTTCTAGATTTCCCCACGAGGGGAAACATCTTCTCTGCATCTACCCTGTCTAGCCCCCTCAGTATCTTATGTTTCGATAAGATCACCTCTCATTCTTCTAAATTCCAATGAATATAGGCCCAGCCTGCGCAACCTTTCCTCATAAGTCAAACCCCTCATCTCTGGAATTAACCTAGTGAATCGTCTCTGAACTGCCTCCAATGCAAGTATATCCTTCCTTAAATAAGGAGACCAAAACTGTACGCAGAACTCGAGGTGTGGTCTCCCCAATACCCTGTACAGTTGTAGCAGGACTTCCCTGCTTTTATACTCCAACCGCCTTGAAATAAAGGCCAACATTCCATTTGCCTTTTTGATTACTTGCTGTACCTGCATGCTAACTTTTTGTGTTTCATGCACAAGGACCCCCAGGTCCCTCTGAACTGTAGCATTTTGTAATCTCTCTCCATTTAAATTATAGTTTGCTTTTTTATTTTTCCTGCCAAAGTGGATAACCTCGCACTTTCCCACATTATACTTCATCTGCCAAATGTTTGCCCACTCATCTAGCCTGTCTATATCCCTTTGCAGATTCTTTGAGTCCTCTGCACAACTTGCTTTTCCACCCATCTTTGTATCATCCGCAAACTTGGCTACATTACACTCGATCCCTTCATCCAAGTCATTAATGTAGATTGTAAATTGTTGGGGCCCCAGCACCGATCCTTGTGGCACCCCACAAGTTACCGTTTGCCAACCAGAAAAAGACCCATTTATCCTGACTCTCTGCTTTCTGTTAGTTAGCCAATTCTCTATCCATGCTAATATATTACCCCCAATTCCGTGAGCTCTTATCTTATGCAGTAACCTTTTATGTGGCACCTTATCGAATGCCTTCTGGAAATCCAAATACACCACATCCACTGGCTCACCCTTGTCCACCCTGCTTGTTACATCCTCAAAGAACTCCAGCAAATTTATTAAACATGATTTCCCTTTCCCAAAACCATGCTGACTCTGTTTAACTGCAGTATGTTTTTCTAAATGCCCTGCTGCTGCTTCCTTAATGACTGACTCCAGCATTTTCCCAACGACAGATGTTAGGCTAACTGGTCTATAGTTTCCTGCTTTCTGTCTCCCTCCTTTCTTAAATAGGGGTGTTACATTCGCGGTTTTCCAATCCGCTGGGACCTCTCCAGCGTCCAGGGAATTTTGGTATATTGCAACCAATGCATCCACTATCTCTGCAGCCACTTCTTTTAAGACCCTGGGATGCAGGCCATCTGATCATGGGGACTTGTCGTCTTTTAGTCCCATCATTTTACCAAGTACTATTTCCTTCGTGATAGCGATTGTCTTGAGTTCCCCACTCCCTGTAGCCCCTTGATTATCCATTATTGGGATGTTGTTAGTGTCTTCTACAGTGAAGACAGATGCAAAATATTTGTTCAGAGTCTCTGCCATTTCCCCGTTCCCCATTATTAATTCCCCAGTCTCATCCTCTAAGGGACCAACGTTTACTTTAGCTACCCTCTTCCTTTTTATATACCTGTAGAAACTCTTACTATCTGTTTTAATGTTTCTTGCCAGCTTACTCTCATAATTCATCTTCTCTCTCTTTATTATTTTTTTAGTCATCCTTTGCTGGTTTTTAAAGATTTCCCAATCCTCTGGTCTCCCACCAATCTTGGCAACATTGTATGCCTTCGTTTTCAATTTGATACCATCCTTTACTTTCTTAGTTAGCCACGGATGGTGCTCCCTTCTCTTAAAATCTTTCTTCTCACTGGAATATATTTTTGTTGAGAGTTATGAAATATCTCCTTAAATGTCCGCCACTGCATTTCAACTTTCTTACCCTTTTAATTTGTTTTTCCAGTCCACTTTAGCCAGTTCTGCCCTCATGCCATTATAATTGCCTTTGTTTAAGATCAGGACACTGGTTTGAGATACAACTTTCTCACCCTCCAACTGAATTTGAAATTCAACCATGCTGTGATCACTCTTTCCAAGAGGATCCTTTACTATGAGATCATTTATTAATTCTGTCTCATTACATAGTACCAGATCCAAGATAGCCTGCTCCCTGGTTGGTTCCATTACATACTGTTCGAGGAAAACATCCTGGATTCACTCTATGAACTCCTTCTCTAGGCTACCATGGCCAATTTGATTTGCCCAATCAATATGGAGATTAAAATCACCCGTGATTATTACCGTACCTTTTATACAGGCCTCCATTATTTGTTGATTTATACTCTGTCCAACAGCATTGCTACTGTTCGGGGGCCTGTTGACTACGCCCACCAGAGACTTTTTCCCCTTATTATTTTTTATCTCCACCCAAACCGATTCTACATCTTGATCTTCTGAGCCAATATCACTTCTCACCGCTGAACTGATCCCATCTTTTACCAACAAAGCCACCCCACCTCCCTTTCCTTTCTTTCTATCCTTCCGAATTATCATATACCCTGGAATATTCAGTTCCCAGCCCTGGTCGCCTTGCGACCACATCTCTGTAATGGCGATCAGATCATACCCATTTGTATCTATTTGTGCTGTCAACTCATTTATCTTGTTACGAATGCTGCGTGCATTCAGATATAGAGCTTTTAACTTTGTCTTTTTACCATTTTTCCTTGTTTTGGCCTTTTTTTCTGTTACACTCTTAATTTTTAAACATTCTGTCCCTTCCTGTCACACTCTGGTTATTATTTCCCCCATCTCTAGCCTGTTCTATTGCTTTCTCATTTCTCTTGACTTTTTATTTTCCTGCTCACCTGGATCTCCCCCCCCCCCACTATTTAGTTTAAAGCCCTCTCTACAGCCCTAGTATGCGAGGTGGCAGTTTAAATATGTTTATTTCATATCGAAATAAATACAAAGCAGTTACTCCTAAAATGATGTTTAACTACCAGTATCTTGGCTTAGAATCATACGGCACAGAAGGAGGCCATTCAGCCCATCGTGCTTGCACCGGCTCTTTGAAAGAGCTATCCAATTAGTCTCACTCCCTTGCCCTTTCCCCATCACCCTTCAAATATTTCCGATTGAAGTATATGTCCAATTCCCTTTTGAAAGTTACTATTGAGTCTGCTTCCACCACCCTTTCAGGCCGTGCGTTCCAGGTCATCATAACTCGCTGCGTAAAAAAAAAATTCTCCTCATCTCTCTGGTTCTTTTGCCAATTATCATGTTTATTTTTGTTCTTCCCAACAGTCTTTTCCACATGGACTCATCCCCTTTATTACTTTAATTCGTGGATGCAAAAGCAATTGACTTTGAGGAAAATTAAAATCAGTTTTAAAAACTGTTAATTGACATGCAGTAATATTTTGGACATCTACAGTTGAAAATTGGAAGGAACTTGAGGAACTATTGTTGCTGCAATCAAACTTCTTGTCAAAGGATACTGACAGGCTAATGGAGAAGTGATGGAAAGTATCCCATTTCCGAGTGTCAACTTCCTCATTTTTGTTCGTTCCGAAAACAAATCCCGAAAACAAAATCCAATAATATTCTGTGCCGATGAGAAAAAAAACAGCCTGCTACCATATTGTCCAGCCTGTGCATACTGTGCTGGTTATATAGAACATGATAGATGCTGTACCTGGTGTTCTAAGGGTTAACAAGCTATTTACAAAAGCGGTGATGCACGCAATGAGAATTGTATACAAAATTTAACAGGCCTTTAAGAATTTACGGCACAAATGCTTCAGAATTGATCTTTGGTGACCAGCTTTGAGCAACCAAAACCGGTGTTGTGCTTAAATAAGATCTAAAGTAATAACTCTCAAGGATTTACTCCAATGATGAAATAGTAGAACAAGATAGATTCAGATGTCTTTCATAAGGGGTGGTAATGTAAATAACTGTCATGAAAGCACACATCAGTCAATACCTCATACAGGGAACTTGGATTTCTTTGAAACTGAAGTGATAGCTATTACTGTATTTATTGGTGAACTGATTCAAAAAGAGCATTTCCAATAGTTTGGAGGGTAAGGGACACAATAGATGGCTCCAAACAACCTTGACCTGATTAAAGTCCTTACTTCTTGTTGCTGCTTAATTGACAACTGGTTCTATTGAAGCAGTTAGACTGCAAGTTACAGGAGCTTGGACTGTGGAGCCAGCACTTTGGCAGCTAATATAGCATATGATAGACAAAACATTTATTTCAGATTGCAAACAAGGTGTGCAAGAAGTTGCGGCACCACTCTGGTGGCAGTGTAAATTCCACATTTCGTACTTGGCAGTCATTTGCCTTCAGTTTATGTTCGTAGGAAACTGTGTTTAACTCTTTCTGGTTTTATCTCTTAAAGTTCCCCAACCGATGCACTATATTCTAAAAGGAGAATGGAAGTTGACCTCGTTCCTGCATTTGCCAATTCTACTCTGAAGTGCCTAGTCAAAGGCACCCCAAAGTAGGCCTGGGTGATGCTGTTAAAATCTGAGCTCCTTAACTCTCTCCATTAATGTTCATCGTAAATTGCAGTTTCCATCGGCAGATCTGCATTCTCTGTGAACCGAAACTTGGGATTTGAAGTGTTCCACGAATAGTTAATTGATGAATCAGCTTCTCAGGTGGAACTGACTGACAGGATGATGGCAGATTGAAGCCAATTCTAAAATGGGGAGTACTTCCATTTTGGAACACTGAGAGTACCCAAACGTCAAGAGATACTACATTTCATCTGATTCCAAGTGCAATTCAACCTCTAGATGCAATTCCTTTTTTTGTTATTCTTCAGCTTCTAACAACAGAGTTCTTTTGTTCATGAATAACCTAGTCTATCCCAGATTTCCAGAAAACCTTGAGACATAAAGCTTGTCAAAAGTTGCATTGATTTATGCCTGCTGGTACCGAGTGCAATAAAAGCATTTTTAGTTTTAGTTACACTGATTATATGTTCAGTTCCACATACTATTTCTACTGCTATTGTGTAGTTGGTTTCTACTACATTATTTGACAGAAATTATTGTATTTTGCTAAATTTTTAATCAGATGCCGGGATAATTGCAATTTTTGAAAACTAATAATCTTCAATCTAAAATAATTTGACGACTATTTTTGTTGCAACAATTCTATTCAACAGACCAGGGAAAAGCCATTGGTTGCACAGAAAGTATTCATGTGTACGTAATAATATTTTGATGTAACCATAGTGGAGTGCGACAGACTGCAAATACAAGATTTTCATACCGATAGCATCAGTCCTCAATGTAAGAGAACCAACAGCAGCAGGGACCCACTTTTGCAGTGTTCCTTCAGGACCCACGCTGTAATGTGAAGGGATCTGAGCACTTGTTGCTTTTTGTCCTTTTTAGAATGTTAGAACTGTGTCTTTGAATCCTTAAATGGTGCACACATCTGCCGCAGCACAGTTCTGTCTCACCCATCAAGACTTGGAAATAAACGGCGGGAATGAGCAAACTGTAGAACAAGGACAGCTGGCTGCAAATATACCTCTTGGTGCAGGTTTTTGACAGCTCCAGTTAAATAAGACACCTCGCCACATAGGGAGATATTAGGACAGGTTAAATAAGAGCTTGGATGCCACAGTTCTTGATCTTGTGACATCAGATACCTTCCTTGCAGGGTATCTGCTGATGAGCCAGCCATTACAAATGTGACGATCTGTCGGTGCAGGCCAATATCCTGTGAGCGTAAAGAAATCCATTCA
The DNA here is from genome assembly GCA_030390025.1 of Squalus acanthias. Lineage (NCBI taxonomy): Eukaryota > Metazoa > Chordata > Chondrichthyes > Squaliformes > Squalidae > Squalus > Squalus acanthias. The sequence continues at coordinate 128,951,920 of CM059434.1, forward strand.
AGTTGAACAGCAATACATGAAGACCAGTGATCGTCTGAAAACAGCCTATTGAGTGATTTACGATTGAATAAGCTATTAGCCTTGGGGAATGAGGTTTTATAGTCCTGACGATATCAGATGATGTATTTTTCAGTAAAAGGCACCATGCTTAAATTATTTATCCAGTTTATACCGCACCAACAGTAAATTTTTGAAGAAGGAATCCAGCATGTATGTCTTTATATCCACTTATATTTGCAGTACACCTCCGAAGGAATCCTTTTTGTTTTAAATTTAAATCTTGAATTTTTGGGGACTTGGATAGTAATTGAAGTGTGGCTAGCTTATACAGTGACCAACTAGCAGATTTGAATGATCAAATAATTTGAATTAGAATCATAGAATGGATACAGCACAGAAGAAGGCCATTTGGTCCTTCGTGCTTGTGCCACCTCTTTGCTCGAGCTATCCAATTAGTCTCACTCCCCTCCTCTTTCCCCAGAGCCCAGTAAATCTTTTTCCCTTCAAGTATTTATCCAATTCCCTTTTGCTATTGAATCTGCTTCCACGTCGCCTCTGGTTCTTTTGCCAGTCACCTTAAATCTGTGTCCCCTGGTTACCGACCCTTCTGTCATTGGAAACAGTTTCTCCTTATTTACTGTATCATAGTCGTTCATGATTTTGAACATCTCTATCAAATCTCCGCTTAACCTTTTCTGCTTTAAGGAGAACAACTCTGTCTTCACCAGTCTCTCCACATAACTGAAGTCCTTCATCCTTGCTACCATTCCAGTAAATCTTTTCTGCACCCTCCAATAGTCCTTAATATCCTTCCTAAAGTGTGCGCCCAGAATTGAACACAATACTCCAGCTGAGGCCTAACCAGTGTTTTATGAAGGTTTAGCATAACTTCCTTAATTTTGTATCCATGCTGCCACTGTCCCTTTAATCCCATGGGCTTTAATTTTGCTAACAAGTCTATTATGTGGACAGAAAGACATACATGGTGGCTCTAATAATGGATTGCTTTTCCAAAAATGTACCTTTCAGATGTACTGTTCGTGCGGTATAAACTGGATAAATAATTTAAGCATGGTGTCTTTTACTGAAAAATTCTTTATCTGATATTGTCAGGACTATATAATCTAATTCCCGTAGGCTTATAACTTATTTAATTGTTAATCACTCCATAGGCTGTTTTCAGACGACCACTGGTCTTTATGTATTGCTGCTCAACTTGCTTTTGTACTCTTTGCCTCTATTTATAAAGCCAAGGATCCCACATGCTTTTTGTTAACAGCCTTCTCAAGTTGTCCTGCCACCTTCAAAGATTTGTCTACATACACCCCGCAGGTGTCCCTGTTCCTGCACCCCCTTTAAAATTGTACCATTTCATTTATTTTGCCTCACCTCATTCTTCCTACCAAAATATATCACTTCACACTTCTCTGCGTTAAATTTCATCTGCACGTGTCTGCCCATTTCACCAGTCTATGTCCTCCGGAAGTCTGTTTCTCTCCTCCTCATTGTTTACTACATTTCTGACTTTTGTGTCATCTGCAAACTTTCAAATGATGCCCGATATACCCAAGTCCAGGTCTTTAATGTATAACAAAAAGAGCAGTCGTCCTAATACTGACGCCTGGGGAATACCACTTTCCTCCAGTCTGGAAAAACAACCGTTCACCATTACCCTCTGCTTTCTGTCCCTTTGCCAATTTTGTATCCATGCTGCCACTGTCTCTTTAATCCCATGGGCTTTAATTTTGCTAACAAGTCTATTATGTGGCACTTTATCAAACACATTTTGAAAGTCTATATACACAACATCAACCGCACTGCACTCATCAACCCTCTCCGTTACTTCGTCAAAGAACTCAATCAAGTTAGTCAAGCACAATTTGCCTTTAACAAATCTGTGCTGACTTCCATTTATTATCCCAACCTTTTTCCAAGTGCCAATTAACTTTGTCCCGAATTATTGTCTCTAAAAGTTTCCCCACCACTGATGTTGGGCTGACTGCCCTGTAATTACTGAGTTTATCCCATCCCTTTTTTTCAACAAGGGTTTAACATTTGCATTGAATTACACAACATAAACAACAGCAACTGGGAGCTTAGTGCTTAAAAGTATTGTATTATCAGATAATTTGAATTAAACAAATTTAAATTTAACTGAAGAGCTCTTGCTTTAAAGTTAATGTGAATCCCAAAGACTGGCTAGATTCTGAAATTTGTTCACAAGTTTCATTTAATGATTATCCTCAGTACAAGGTACAATCTATCTTTTTAAATTGTGTTTTATAATGCACAATACATATAGTGTATTCTACATTCAATTTCACATTTGCTGCATTTTACCAATCCAGTACCCTTTTGACATATACATAAAAACATCCTCTTAACTTGAATTGAAAGACTTGCAAAACTGCTTCATTAAAGTGAAGTATAGGTGAAGTGGCGTGACAGTAAAGTTTGAGTATAGGTATAGAGTCATACAAGCAGTCAGACACTTTAGTGAACTCGCAACCTAAAATGGAAACAACTCATCCTTGGAGGAAGTGTTGGGGTGTCGCACCAGAATTGCACATTCTTTCCCTTGGTACAACCAAGCTCTTGAACAGAATAGGTTTCCCAGCTTCAGTTTCCTCCCACATGCAGCATTGTGACATAGATTTATGTTTAAGCTACTCCCACGAAGTGAATTGTTTTCATCTAAATTGTTGTTTAGCAATTGCTGGACGCAAGAGACTTCCAGTCAGTATGGAATGATCTGCTTGCTGAACAAAAAAAACGACCTTTTTTTTAAATGCGTGCTCAGCCTGCCTACTCTCTTGGTATTGTTTAGATTGCTGCGATATCCCTTCAGTGTTTCCTGCAACTCTTACTGCATAAGCTATATTGGGAGTTGTGTTGGATTCCCCAAGACAATAAATCAATTCTCCAGAACTACAGCAAACTCGAAAGCGAATCTCTCCAGTTTGTTTGGTGCAGTGCAACTGCGTACTTGGTCACCTCACAGCAGCTCACTTGTCACTATTTTTATTATACTGTGTTCAAGGGACGAATGTGCACAGCCATCAACCCTGGCTGCTGAAGTGTCACCTTCCTATCCAGCATTTCCACATGATACATTTGCCTTTTTTTTAAGTTGGGGGAATCCTTGCTCCTCTTGTATTGTAAAGCTAATTTGCCACTTTAAACTGACATTCGTTCTTGCACGGGTTTGCTCCAAAAAGCTTTCATGCTATAGATCTGTGTCACCAACGTGTTTGATTCTTACTTCTTCTGGCTGGAGCATTGCCTGACAGCCACAGCCACAGTGATCTGATTAGCTGTGATTTTGATCCTCTACTGATGATTTTGATCTTGCTGGTAAGGAAAATGGTAGGTGAAGCATGAGTGCTTTAGCGTAATAACCATACTATTGAAGTCTGTCGATGATGAAAGGTACAGAAGGCTTGACTTGGTACTTGAATGGGTTCATCGACGTGAATAGTTAACCCTATATTTCTCTCCACAAATGCTGTCTGACCTGTTGATTGTTTCCAGCATTTTCTGCTTTTATCTCCGATTTCCAGCATTTGCTGTACTTGGCTTTTTTGTTGACTTGATACTTATCTACTTAATTTGTGGGGAAAAATTTATAGGAATGGTTTTCCTTTTTCTTTTGTGCAGCTTACTTGGGAAGGACACATCTCCGGTTCCTCTTATTGATGTTGTCAACTTGGTATCAAGCTCCCGGAAATTTATGGATAGCTCACAGTACAGCAGCTCCGGGAGCACAGCTGGTGAGTACTTCAAGCGCTTATGTAAATTGATAACGGCTGCAGTTGAAGTTTTGCTTGTAGGATAGACATGGCTATAAAATTCATCCAATTGATTTATATTGAGGAAAAAGAGAAAGGTTTGGTTAATTGGGGAGAGGAGAATGGTGTGTGTACGTGGTTACCTTTGCATAGTGCGTAAACAGGCATTTTAGGATACTTGGCGTTTCTGAAGTGAGTGCATTTATGAGATCTTGGCAATTTCCAAACTTTATTTGTATGGGCAGCAGACCTGGCGGTAATTGAAAAGGCCTGCTCAGAAGGCCCAATACAGCTGGGATTTATGTACTAAAGGAGAAACGTGATGTAAATATACTTCATTCCATTTAATTGGTGCCATTTAATTGGAAGGCATGCAACTGTGAGCCTGCAGCCAGTCAGGTTCCCACAGAGACTTAGAAGTAGCCAGCTTTGTCAGGAGTCACATACACGCAACAGAATTTGCAGATAGTTACCGTGTTACATCAAATTTTTTGTTTAAGCACATTATAGACATATATTTATATTATTTCTCTCTTATTTTCTGGGTTCATGCACATTGACCAAGGTTAGGTAAGGAAAGCATGATGCGAGGGTGTACTCTGCTTGAAAGATGTTCTGATAACAATGCGACTTGGCGAATCCATGAACCATGTAAGGAATAAGAGTGTTAGATGAATATTTAAATCAACTCCACATCAAAGAACTGGCTGGAGATTTATCAGAAAGTCTAAGAGTTATCAGATACCTACAATTTTGCGTTGTCTCTCACTGTATTACATTAGCCAGCCAAAGTGTATAAAAATTCTATGAACAGTTGCAGAAACCAACCCAACCTATTCCCCGCCCTCTTGAAGAGGACACAGTGCACTATTGATTTTACCTCTTTTTGTCAGTCATCAAAGGTGAAGTTGGAGACAGAAATCTGTGATTTGAAATTACTTTATTAATACATCTATAACATTATTATCAACATAAGGTTAAGGAGTACACAAAGTACTTAGATAGATTTTATTAGCTGATAGTTTAAATTGTTACAGGCTCCAATCATAGTCATTTGTAAATGTCTCTCAGTAACTCTGCATCAGCTGGGCTCTATTTAATACAAAATAAAGTGACATTCAGCATCCAAGATTAATGTAAAGTTGGTAAGTCTATTTTTTTATAATTCGGTTCCTTGTATAGCTGAGAGATTGTACTTATTATTGAAAGGTATTAATCAGCTACATTTAAAATCTATTTCAGCATATTACTGATAAAGTATTAGCTTGAACAAGATTATTTATCGATTTCATCCGTTCGAGCCACTTGTAGTGACATTGGACAGATCTACCTCCCACTGATGCTTATGATCACCTCTGGGAATATTTGTAGGGTTAATGTCTGTCCATTGAGGTGATATTCCTCCCCTACTGGGTCGACAAAATCTCATTCTGGTATTTTCAACATTGCATGTGCTTGGTTGCATTTTTAGGCTATAGATAGTCTTTGGTTTGGCGTCTATTTATTTCTGATGATGTCTCTGTGAAGTGCCTTGGGATGTTTTCCTACATTAATAGCACTAGATAAATGCAAATGGTTGTTGTTTCGCTGGAAGGCTCCCAGATGTTCCTTATCTCTTCAGGCAACATGGCCGATTCATTCAATGGCCTTGGCAGTCTGGACTTTCTTAGCTCCACCTCCTAACAAAAGTTCAATGTTCTGTTGCTCTTGAGAGTGGTGTCTGAACTTTGCCAGAGATCTAGTTTTAATCGTCTGGCTTTCCCAGAATTCACCTTGAAATTTCAAAGATACTAGTTTTTCAGGCCATTGTTACTGTATTCTGTTTGGGGAGAAATGGAAACTCTTTTTTAATGGCTTGCGAGTTTGGGGGCAGCACATGCCGGCATTCCTCTGCAGTGACTAGTGCACCAAATTGGTGAAGGTCTGAGGTGGCTGAGAGCCGAAACACAGTCCTTCCCCGTGGAGCAAAGACAAAAAGGTAAATCAAGCTCTCAGTGAGCACTTTGTTCGCCTGTTAGTTTCTTATTTTCTTTACTGTTGACAGATCCAAGTGTGCTCCACTCTAACAATTTTATTTTGTGTTAATGTAGTTCTTTATTTCTAAAGTACAGAGCTGAAAAATCTTTTCATACTCGACTTGAAGTTAAACTTGGAAAGTTCATGTCATCACTTGATAACATTTACCCTCATGTCATGTCCAACATCAGTCATCATCTTTATTATTTTTTTTGCCTCCTGTGGGTTGCACCTTCAAACAGCTTTTATGACTTATGAGCCTGTGGCTTATTTACCAGTATGATCAATACACCATATTTTTTGCCATATGTATATTGAGCCACCTCTATCAAACTGTTTATGCCCACTAAATTGTCAGTTAATTTCAAAAGTTAACTTTTTTTTTAAATACAGTACCTATTTTAAAGAAGTAAGCTGTCAGTGTGAGATAATTAAAATCTTAGTTGTTTTGTTGATAAATAGCTCAAGCTGTGCACTTATTTTTTGACAGCAGACCCACTTGCCTTAATTACTATCTTGTAGTTTACTGATGTTCATCTAGTAAACTGTAAATATTTAACTCACATCCAGCAATATACATTTTTAACAGTTGGCCTTTAGCTAGTTGAATGGAGCTAGCAGAGTGGCACAACAAATGGGGTGATGGTTGCTCAAAGGGTATAATGAGATGCAACCAATTAGTGTACAGTACTTTTCTTTTTGAAATAGTAGATATGTTACTGCATGTGACAACTTGTTCTCATTTATAAAAGTAATTACTTGTAATAGACTGCACATTTTAAATGTGTTGTTACTTGGGCAGTTTAGTAATTATGATTGTAAAAGCTCTCGGGGGAGAAAAATAAATTACTCTGATGTTAAGTACATGCTACAAAGTGGGAGGGAAGAAATGATAGCAATATAGTATCTTCTTTCGCAAGCATTTGTTCCTTCCAACGAGTTATATGTTGAACAAGAGTATATACCTAGGGGCAAGCTGGAGACTAGTTTTCTGCTTCTGATGTGCAACAGAATGCCACAAATCTGAGTTGGTTGTGACCAAACACAGTTCAGACTAAAACCCAGCAATTTAATGTACTTCTAACTGTAATTATGTTCATCACTTTGCAAATACAATATTGACTCCTTGTTTGTTTCAATAAAAAATGCTAAAGCCATTTCAAGTGCGATCTTCATCAATAGAAAGTGCTGTATTCAGAGCAACACCACATTTGGATTATGGATGTGTGGGGACTACTGAGTATTCGAGTTAGTTTACTGTTAACAATGAAAATTTATCAGATGCAGTCTTCTTCACCCAGTTCAGTGTTACTTTTTCTGTAAGACTAAAAGCCTTACATTATATGAAGCCAGTATTTCTAAAAGCATTGCATTTTTTTAAATTCGTTTATGGGATGTGGGCGTCGAGGGCAAGGCCAGCATTTATTGCCCATCCCTAATTGCCCTTGAGAAGGTGGTGGTGAGCCGCCTCCTTGAACCGCTGCAGTCCGTGTGGTGAAGGTACTCCCACAGTGCTGTTAGGGAGGGAGTTCCAGGATTTTGACCCAGCGACGATGAAGGAACGGCGATCTACTTCTAAGTCAGGATGGTGTGAGACTTGGAGGGGAACTTGGAGGTGGTGGTGTTCACATGCGCCTGCTGCCCTTGTCCTTCTTGGTGGAAGAGGTCGCGGGTTTGGGAGGTGCTGCCGAAGAAGCCTTGGCGAGTTGCTGCAGTACATCTTGTAGATGGTACACACTGCAGCCACGGTACGCCGGTGGTGGAGGGAGTGAATGTTTAAGGTGGTGGATGGGGTGCCAATCAAGCGGGCTGCTTTGTCCTGGATGGTGTCGAGCTTCTGAGTGTTGTTGGAGCTGCACTCATCCAGGCAAGTGGAGAGTATTCCATCACACTCCTTACTTGTAGATGGCAGAAAGGCTTTGGGGAGTCAGAAGGTGAGACACTCGCCACATGGTCTGTGTCTATTTAAACAGTTGGAATCAAAATGCTAATTGATGAGGATATTCTGAACCCAGAAGTGAGGTTCTCCACTGCCAGGTTAAACTTTTAGACTATATAGAAAATACAGTGTTACTGCAGTGCTGCCATGAACCCTCTGATGAGCCATGAGGTGGTTGTAAAGGAGCTCCTGTTGCAACAGTTATTTCTGGAACTCTTGTGCTGGAGATCTGGGTTTAGATCCAAAGCTTCGCTGATATTGAAACTTCATTATCAGTGTACAATTAGGATGTGAGTTTGACTATAAAAGGAACATGGCTTCAATTGTTGCAATTAAAGCAATTACCATAATTTTCATCTCCCCAGCAGACAACATTGCTTTCAGTCATCGAAATACTGATAGCTTTATTTTCTTCACTGCCATTGGAATGAATATGTCAGAATGGGGCAAAAATGTTTGAGTTCAGTGCAATAGAATACAAGTTTGCAGTCCATTTGCTGGGTTCTAAAATCTAATACCCCCTTCCAAGATTCTTAATGCAGTAGCAAAGCACCTCCCGTCAAGGGAAGACAAATGAGCATTGTGTAAATCCATTAAAGCTAGCCAAAGTAGGCTCATGATCTCTTAAGCTACAATCGAATCAAATGCATATAATACGATAGAAACAGTAAAAGAAAACATGCACTAGAAGGTACCAAGAAAATTCAGGAATCAAGGTGTTAAATTTATTTTAAAATCAAATGGATTAAAATTGCATGCCATTATTTTAGATAAGAGCAACTTCAGTTTTCCATTACTTTTGTGTAATCTGTCGAGGCTTGGTCAGCATTGACACATCTTTCAGTTAATAACCTTCTAAGTGATTTATGTCTATTGATTAAATGTCAAGACTTGGGCAGGCTCAGTCTATATTGTGGTAGACCTCTGTCATGGAAAAATAAACACAAACCCTGCAGATTTGTTTTAGCCATGTATTCTATTGTACTGAGCTCAAAGAGTGACATTTTCCTCCGTTCTAATGTATTCCAATGCCAGTGAAGAAAGTAAATCTACTCGTGTTACAGCGACAGTCTTAAAGTGGCACTGTCATTCCAATGGGAAAGTAAAATGTGATGGTAACTGTTTCCATTGTAACACACTTAGTATGACCAGATTGTCCAGCACAGGAGACCGTGAATGCAACAGTATATTTTTAACAATGCCATACTTAGGGCCCTTTATATTGGTCTGCGGAAGCCACATTTAACACCAGGCGCTGGCTCACAGGTGCCAGGAATCTGAATTATAAGACGATCAACATAAACACGTCTGTTTGTGTTTAAATGATGTGGAGCGTGCTAATGGTTACGAGAGGAGCAGGAACGTCTCACTAAAAGCATAACAGATGCAATGATCAGTGCCCTGTAGGTTAAAGCTCCTTAAGATAAGCCCAATAGAAAAAAATAGTTGGGTAATATGGAGCAAACCGTTTGTTTACTTTAAGGGAATTTGTCCTGATCACAATATTCTATGAAAATGGCAGCTGGTTATGAACTTGGAGCAAGTGTGAGTAAGAAGAGTAAAATGCTATGCTGATAAAATTTTGGGGTTTGGGCTTCTTCCTTAAAGGTTTTTGTTAAGAAACGTTAAATTATGTGATTTCAGCATTACCACAAGAGTTCAGTAATGATAAACTAGAGTTAAGGCAACAGTGATTTCTTCAATTATTGTAATCTTGTTACGCATTTGTAAGGAGCTTATTCTGCCCTTTGCTGAAGACAGCAATGTCAGGTTTCTGGTGTATATTTTCTACCCCTGCAGTGGAGTGTACAATTTCATCTTTAGAATCCAGACGAAGAGGTTAACATGTTAATGGTGACATCATCTGAAAACACAACGCAAGGTTCCACGTTGCTGACAACACCCAGGTCTACCTCACCACCACCACCTCTCTCGTCCCCTTCGCTGTCTCTGATTTTTCATGCTGCTTGTCCAACATCCAATACTGGATGAGCAGAAATTTCCTCCAACTAAATTTTTGGAAGACCGAAGTCATTGTCTTCGATCCCCATCACAAACGTCGTTGACTAGCCACCAACTCCATCCCTCTCCCTGGTCACCGTCTGATGCTGAACCAGACCGTTCGCAACCTTGGCGTCCTATTTGATCCGGAGATGAGCTTCCAATCACATATCAGCTCCATCACCAAGACCGCCGACTTCCACTTCGGTAACGTCGTCCATCTCCGCCTGTGCCTCCGCTCATCTGATGCTGAAACCCTCATCCATGCCTTTGTTACCTCTAGACTTGATCATTCGAATGCTTTCCTGGCTGGCCTCCCGTCTTCCACCCTCCATAAACTTAAACTCATCCAAAACTCTGCCGTTCGTATCCTAACTCGCACCAAGTCCCGATCACCCATCACCGTTGTGCTTGCTGACGTACGATGGCTCCTGGTCCAGCAACGCCTCGATTTCAAAATTCTCATCCTTGTTTTCCAATCCCTCCCTGGCCTCGCCCCTCCCTATCACTATAACCTCCATCAGCCCTACAACCCTCCAAGATCTCTGCACTCCTCCAATTCTAGCCTCTTGCGCCTTCTCGATTTTAATCGCTCCAACATTGGTGGCCGTGCCTTCAGCTGCCTGGGCCCTAAGCTCTGGAATTCCCTCCCTAAACCTCTCCTCCGCTCTATCTCTCCTTCTTCAAGACACTCTTTAAAACCTACCTCTTTGGCCAAGCTTTTGGTCACCTGTCCTAATATCTGCTTATGAGGCTTGGTGTCAAATTTTGTTTGAAGCACCTTGGGGCGTTTTACGATGTTAAAGGTGCTATATAAATGCAAGTTATTGTTGTAACGGTAGTTGAATTCATGGTTGAAATCGGTTGTGTTTACTAAGTACCTACTGTACTAGCTTGGCCCATTTTCCTCTCTTTATTTTGTACCTATTGGCACAGATCCTTTTTAATATTACCAGGACAGTACTGAGGGAGTGCTGAACTGCAGGAGGTGCTGTCTTTTGTATGAGATGTTAAATCGAGACCTTGTTTGCCCTCTCTGGTGGATGTAAAAGATTCCATGGCACTATTTTGAGATGAGAGGATGAGTTTTCCTGGTGTCCTGGCCAACATTTATCCCTCAACCAAGATTACGAGAAAGAAAACAGATTCTCTGACCATTTCTCTCATTGCTGTTTGAGGAACCTTGCTGTGCACAAACTGGCTGCTGTGTTTCTCGACATTACCACGGAAACTATATTTCACTGTCAATGAAGTACTTGTGAAGCGCATTGGGACATCCTGAGTTTGTGTAAATGCAAGTTCATACTCTTTCTTTACCTGCCCAGCAAATGACATGGGGATTTGTATCTTCCCAATGAAGTGAGGTAAACCTGTTGTATAAAGATACGCTCAGTTGTTACAGGTGACACATTGATGATTTTTTTGAAGTCTTGACAAATGAAAGAGTAGTTTGCACAAATTTTGTTGTGGTGGTTACTTGAACAACTGGCTTTTCTTGGAATTCCCTCACAATTATGTGGGAGTTGAAGAGACAGTGGGGGTGAAATTCAACTTTGGTGGCGCACAAATTGGGTGATTTCACTGGAAAGGGAAATCAGGTGAGGTGCATAACGGGTGGTCGATCCGCTGGTGCCTGTTTTACAACCCCCGCCAAAGTTGAATTTCACTCCGTGTGCATGTGAGTCATAAATATGCTGAGACACTTTTTGCTCGGCATTTTTCCAGTTGCTGTCAGAAATTTCACACCAATTTCTTTCAGAATAGTCAACCTTTTCCACAGAGTGCAAACAGCACAATGCCTGTAAATGCTTCCCTCAAATGTTTAACAATGTTGATTGTAGTTAACCTCTTTTTATTCGATGCTTTTAAATGTGCTGCACACTGTTTGTTTGCACTAAATATATTTTTTGTATTTGACATTTTAAAACTTGTCTATCAACAACAACAACAATAATAACAACATAGTAAAATGTCCCAAGGTGCTTCACAGGAGTATTGTAAGACAAAAGATTTGACACTGAGCCACATAAGAAATTAGGGCAAGTAACCAAAAGCTTGGTCAAAAAAGTAGGTTTTAAGGAGCGTCTTAAAGGAAGAAAGAGAGGTAGAGAGGCGGAGCGGTTTAAGCAGGGAATTCCAGAGCTTCGGGCCTGGGCAACAGAAGGCACGACCACTAATGGTTGAGCGATTATAATCAGGGATGCTCAAGAGGGCAGAATTAGAGGAGCGCAGATATCTCTGGGTGGGGCGGGGGGGTTGTGGGGCTGGGGGAGATTACAAAGATGGGGAGGGGCGAGGCCAGGGAGGGATTTGAAAACAAGGATGAGAATTTTGAAATCGAGGCGTTGCTTAACCGGGAGCTAATGTCGGTCAGCAAGCACGGGTGATGGGTGAACAGGACTTGGTGCGAGTTAGAACACGGGCAGCCGAGTTTTGGATGACCTCAAGTTTAATATCGAATACATTGAATGATTTTTTAATTGACAAATGCCTTAAATTTTTAGACTGTGCACTTTGTCCCTTCAGAGTTATGTTTTGTACCCTCTTGATGATGCAGTGCTCGAGACCTGGGAGAAAATATACTTTTTGCAAACGGTAAATGAAGTAGCATTTGTGACTTATGCCGAATACAAAAGATTGACCGACTCTGGGGAGTAAATCAAGCTGCTGGGTTTGCAGGTCATAAGGTGTGAGTTGAGCACCAGATTTTATTGGAAATGTTCTCCGGATCCCTGGGATCGTACCTAATACATGTTCCCGACGGAGTAACAGCATGTGCATCGTTGTCCGTTTTGATAATGAAGATATACGTGCACTTTGAGCAAGATCCATCTTTATAGCTTTCAAGGTGTTGGTAAAGATTTCTGAAAGCCAGCCTATTCGGTAACTGAATATTGTGCAGACTCTAGGTTGGTCAGGATCTGGTGCAATGGGGGAATCGGCAACTTGTCAGCAGTCAGTTCACTTCCATTCTATATATATCATTGAAATTATGAACATTGTGCAGTGATGGTGGAACTTGAACCATCATGACCTAGTGCTTGTGCATTGTGTCAGTGTTTTTGTTCATCCTATATGTCCAGTAGTTCTTTATATTTTTTTAAATATCGGAATCAGACATTTTGTGCAGATCACTGATAAATTATACCACTTTTCTTTCACAATCTGAGATGTTGCCCTGAAATGGATCATGAACATTTTCTTCCACAGTAGATATATAACCTTTTGAATATATTAAAAGTTTCTCATCAGACTATTCCATTAGACATACTTGGAAAGTATTTTGACCATGGTGCATGCTCATGATCAAATAGATTAAACGTTGATAGGACAGTATTGAACTGTTTGTCTTCAGTATCTGTGTCCCAAGAAATTGATTGCTATTGGATTATTCTACTGATGTCGGCTGTGGCTCAGTTGGTAGCACTTTCTGCTCTGAGTCGGAAGGTTGTGGGTTCAAGTCCCACTCCAGGGACTTGAGCACAAAAATCTAGGTTGACACTCCAGTGCAGTGCTGAGGGAATGCTGCACTATCGGAGGTGCCATCTTTTGGATGAGATGTTAAACCGAGGCCCCATCTGCTCTCTCAGGTGGACGTAAAAGATCCCATGACATGACTTCGAAGAAGAGCAGGGGAATTATCCACTGTGTCCTGGCAAATATTTATCCCTCAATCAACATCACAAAAAAAAAACAGATTATCTGGTCATTGTCATATTGCTGTTTGTGGGAGCTTCCTGTGCGTAAATTGACTGCCACGTTTCCTACATTACAACAGTGACTACCCTTAAAAAAAAAAGTACTTCATTGGCTGTAAAGCGCTTTGGGATGTCTGGTGGTCATGAAAGGTGCTGTATGAATGCAAGTCTTTCTTTTTACACTATGAATGCCAGCATAGGTTTTTTTTCAAGCTCAAGGTCTGCTCCAAAGTCTTTCAGACATCATTTGTCTACATTTTCATGCAATTTTTGTAAAATCTTCAGTGCACCGAAGGAAAGATATCAACAACATTCTTATCGGAGTCAACAGTCGCTGTGGTCAAGTTCCCCACCTGCAGGAGGAAATATATTGTTGTGGTTCTATATGAAGTTATATTTGTGCAGTTTCGCATTATCGGCACGTAAAAACACGATATAGTTCATAATGTAAGGACTGTGCGTCTCAAATGTTTGCATTTGGTGCAGTTTACTTCTGGCTGCGTGTATTTTTGTTTATATCATGATTTTTGATATATTAATGGCCCAAAAATTAGTGAGTGAGCCTTCGTGCGAGGGTAAGGCCTTCCCGCGATCTCTCACTGCGCGCTGGCTTTTTCAGTCCGAGCTCGCACGCACTTGATGTTCTGGACAGCAGCTGTGCAGGGCTTGCGTATCCCACCGGCGTAGTTCATTCGTGCGAGCTGTGGGATCACGTGACTCAGTTAGAGCCAATGGCAGCACACCATCTTTCATTCATAGCTTTCACAGCACGGCTGTGAAAGCTATGAATACTATACCCCCCCCAAAAGAACAGCTAAACCTCAATTAATTTTTTTTTAAAAACCATCACATTAATAAAATAAGTATAGTTAAATAAATTAACCATTTTAAACAAAAAATTAAATTTTTGAAAAAATTTAAAATCTTTTAAAAAGTTATAAAAATAAACTTACCTGTCTTTAAAGTCTCTAAAAAAGATATACCTGTTAAAAAAAATTCAAAATAATACTTAATTAAGTACTTACCTTGTTAAAAGAGGGTCTGACACCTCCTTTCTTTATGTCTAAAATCTTCCATGCTTACCTGCGCGTTCAAAGAACTAAGTGCACTGCTTGCGCGCAGCCTGTAGCGCGCACGCGGTTCACCTAGGAACTGCCCCCTTTTGAATTCACCAAGTGCCGGTTTTCAGCGCATGCGCAGTGCATGCAGAAAACCGGCAATTGGAGACAGAATACGCGAGAGTACACAGTGCGTACTCTCGCGTAGTGGCACTAATTTTTGGGCCAATGACTTGGACTTGGGTGTACAGGGCACAATTTCAAAATTTGCAGATGAGACACAACTTGGAGGTATGGTGAACAGTGAGGAGGTTAGTGTTAGACTACAAGAAGACATAGGTAGGCTGGTGGAATGGGCGGACCCATGGCAGATGAAATTTAATGCAGAAAAGTGTGAAGTGATACATTTTGGTAGGAAGAACGAGGAGAGGCAATATAAATTGAAGGATGCAATTCTAAAGGGGGTGCATGAACAGAGAGACCTGGGGTATACGTGCGCAAATCCAAGGTGGCAGGGCAGGTTGCGAAAGCGGTTAAAAAAGCTTACGGGATACTGGGCTTCATAAATAGAGGCATAGAGTACAAAAGCAAGGAAGTTATGACGAACCTTTATGAAACACTGGTTTGCCCTCAACTGGAGTATTGTGTCCAATTCTGGGCACCGCACTTTAGAGAGGGTGCAGAAAAGATTTACAAGAATGGTTCCAGGGATGAAGGACATCAGTTACATGGATAGACTAGAGAAGCTGGGGTTGTTCTCCTTGGAGCAGAGAAGGTTGAGAGGAGATTTGATAGATGTGTTCAAAATCATGAGGTATCTGGACAGAGTAGATAGAGAGAAACTGTTCCCATTGGCAGAAGGGTCGAGAACCAGAGGACACAGATTTAAGGTGATTGACAGAAGAACCAAAGGCGACATGAGGAAAAACTTTTTTACGCAGCGAGTGGTTAGGATCGGGAATGCACTGCCTGAAAGGGTGGTGGAGGCAGATTCAATCGTGGCTTTCAAAAGGGAATTGGATAAGTACCTGAAGGAAAACATTTTGCAGGGCTACGGGGAAAGGGCAGGGGCGTGGGACAAGCACAAGTGCTCTTGTAGAGAGCCGGCAAGGGCTTGACTGGCCGATTGGCCTCCTTCTGTGCTGTAACCATTCTATGACCTTAAATCGAATGGCCTCGAGTTTCCGCTAGCTTGCACTGGTTTTATTCGTGCAAAATAGCTGAAATCAGCCAAACCAGTGCAAAAGATCGCGGAATTTTAAATCGCAAGTTACGCCGAGTGTGAAGTCCTCAAGCTTAAAGATGTAAAGGCATTAAAAAAGGTACAGAGGAGGTTTACCAAGATGTGACCAGAGATAAGGGACATCAGTTATGGAGAAAGGTTGGAGAAGTTAGGACTGTTCTCCTTGGTACAGATCATGAGAGGTTTTGATAAGAGTAAATAGGGAAAAAATATTCCCTCTGGCGAGTGGTCAATAACTAGAGGTCATAGATTCAAAATCATTGGAAAAAGATCTTGAGGGGAGATGAGGTGAAATTTTTTCACTTGAGTTGTCGGGATCTGGAACGCTCTACCTGAAAAGGTGGTGGAAGCTTATTCCATAAATATTAAAACAGAGTTGGACAGGTACTTGAGGATGAGCAACTTAGAGGGTTACGGACAAAAAGCGGGGGTGTGGGACTGAGCACGACTGCTCTTTCAAAGAGCCAGCACAGGCACGACGAGCCAAATGGCCTCCTTCTGAGCTGTAAGTTTCTGTGCATCGAGAAGTGTAAATATTGTTTTCACGATTTTAACGCTGGTTTAAAAATAGTTGCGCTGGAAGGCGGCCCCTCCCACAAAACTGTCCGCGCCCCCAGTTCAAAATAATGAGCATAGCGAGATTCCACCGACTGGCTGTTCGAGGAGGCTCTTCAAATTGGGAATTTTTTTTTCGGCGCACAGGCACCAGTAGGCACGTTTTCAAAGTTTTTACATGTTAAAAAATGTTTAATTTACTATAAAACTGACTAGTGTACACCAGTGAAACTCGTAAATGGTTCAATATGGGTTTTTCTAAAGTCAATTTCATTGATTTTTAAAATCCGATTACACACAGATGGAGCACTAGACACTCTTAACAAAAATGCTTATTTTTGTGATAATTCATTTTCAGTTGTATTAATATCACTGCATCCGGTTACCACTCTTAAAGATTGGTGGGAGACCAGAGAATTGGGAAATTTTTAAAAACCAGCAAAGGATGACTAAAAAAATAATAAAGAGAGAGAAGATGAATTATGAGAGTAAACTGGCAAGGGAAACATTAAAACAGATAGTAAGAGCTTCTACAGGTATATTAAAAGGAAAGAGGGTAGCTAAAGTAAACGTTGGTCCCTTAGAGGATGAGACTGGGGAATTAATAATGGGGAACGGGGAAATGGCAGAGACTCTGAACAAATATTTTGTATCTGTCTTCATGGTAGAAGACACTAACAACATCCCAATAATGGATAATCAAGGGGCCACAGGGAGGGGGGAACTCAAGACAATCGCTATCACTAAGGAAATTGTACTCGGTAAAATAATGGGACTAAAAGACGACAAGTCCCCTGGACCAGATGGCCTGCATCCCAGGGTCTTAAAAGAAGTGGCTGCAGAGATGGTGGATGCATTGGTTGCAATATACCAAAATTCCCTGGACTCTGGAGAGGTCCCAGCGGATTGGAAAACCGCTAATGTAACACCCCTATTTAAGAAAGGAGGGAGACAGAAAGCAGGAAACTATAGACCAGTTAGCCTAACATCTGTCGTTGGGAAAATGCTGGAGACCTTCATTAAGGAAGCAGTGGCAGGGCATTTGGAAAATCATAATGCAGTCAAGCAGAGTCAGCATGGTTTTATGAAAGGGAAATCATGTTTAACAAACTTGCTGGAATCCTTTGAGGAGGTAACGAGCAGGGTGGATAAAGGTAAACCAGTGGATGTGGTGTATTTGGATTTTCAGAAGGCATTCGATAAGGTGCCACATAAAAGATTACTGCATAAGATAAGAGCTCACGGAGTTGGAGGTAATATATCAGCATGGATAGAGAATTGGCTAACTAACAAAGCAGAGAGTCGGGATAAATGGGTCATTTTCCGGTTGGAAATTGGTAACTAGTGGAGTGCCACAGGGATCGGTGCTGGGGCCTCAACTATTTACAATCTACATTAATGACTTGGATGAAGGGACCGAGTGTAATGTAGCCAAGTTTGCGGATGATACAAAGATGGGTGGGAATGCAAGTTGTGCAGAGGACTCAAAGAACCTGCAAAGGGATATAGACAGGCTAAGTGAGTGGGCAAACATTTGGCAGATGGAGTATAATGTGGGAAAGTGCGAGGTTATACACTTTGGCAGGAAAAATAAAAAAGCAAATTATTATTTAAATAGAGAGAGATTACAAAATGCTACAGTTCAGAGGGACCTGGGGGTCCTTGTGCATGAAACACAAAAAGTTTGCATGCAGGTACAGCAAGTAATCAATAAGGCAAATAGAACGTTGGCCTTTATTTTAAGGGGGTTGGAGTATAAAAGCAGGGAAGTCCTGCTACAACTGTACAGGGTATTGGTGAGACCACACCTCGAGTTCTGCGTACAGTTCTGGTCTCCTTATTTAAGGAAGGATATACTTGCATTGGAGGCAGTTCAGAGACGATTCACTAGGTTAATTCCAGAGATGAGGGGGTTGACATATGAGGAAAGGTTGAGCAGGCTGGGCTCATTAGAATTTAGAAGAATGAGAGATGATCTTATTGAAACATATAAGATACTCAGGGGGCATGACAAGGTAGATGCAGAGAGGATGTTTCCCCTCATGGGGAAATCTAGAACGTGGGGGCACAGTTTTAGAATAAAGGGTCGCCCTTTTCGAAGTGAGATGAGGAGGAAATTCTTCTCTCAGGGTCGTAAATCTGTGGAATTCTCTGCCCCAGAGAGCTGTGGAGACTGGGTCATTAAATACATTTAAGGTGGAAATGGATAAATTTTTGCAAGATAAGGGAGTGAAGGGTTATGGGGAGCGGGCGGGGAAGTGGCTTTGAGCCAGTGTGTCTGTGTTGCATTGCTGACTGACATCACATGAGCTTCACCAGCACTCTGAGGTAGCGCCTCGCTCCTTGGCGTTAGCGCCTCAGGAAAGGTGTGTAGCGCCTGATTTAGCACTCCAATCACCTCCAAGGGCAATTAGAAGTCAAGTTTGTAGTCGGAGGCGATAATTAGCGCCAGGCGCTAATTGCACCCCAAACGGGACGATACCGAATTTCTCCCCCATAATGTCTTGTCAAAACAGTCAATATAAAATTGGACCTAAGCTTGAAGTTTAGAACAACTGTGAATGCCTCTGTGCATAGATGCAAGTGACCTCCAACAACTGCGAAATAACTGCCTCCTCAGTCTTTGAATCATTGAGTCCACAATGCCTTCGTGATTTTGTAATAATGTAACCATATCTAATCGGGTGACATTGGCTGTTGACGAGAAACTATTTCAGTTGTTCAAGGATGTTGGTGTGATCATACTGGTCTCTCAACTTTATCCACTTACAAGAAGTTAACTGGTACTTCCCATTAGCCTGTTAAATTGTGTGCATGTAAACATGACTGAAATTGAATTAATATTTCCATCACATCAAAGCACTGCTATAAGTGAAATACTTACTTGTGAGGAACTTTTTCTGGCAGCATTTCAGTTTATATTGCTCAGATTGCCAGTGAATGCTTTTATCTGGGGGACTTCCAGTAGCCAGGCAGAGAACTGACACAGGCTTTACACAGTTAGAAATTCACTCAGAGATATTTGCGATGCTTTCTTCATAAAAGATTGATTATTCCACCATGTGGAAACCAGGGCACGTCGTCACTTTATGAACATGCCTCTGATGCAAGGTTAATCTTCAATTCGAAGTGTGTAGTTGTAGCTAGTCGAGGCTATGGAAATTTTTTCAGGGTAAGACTGGGTTTTTGTACAGACATCAAATCACTGTAATTTGGCTATGGGGATAAGACTTGCTTTGTCGATGTTACTGTTCAAAGCTGCTGGAATGGTTTCTGGGTTTTTTGAATGGATGCAATAATTTGACTGATGTATCCCTTTTATCCTTTTCAAAATAAATACACTTCAACAATACCTTTTGCATTGTCTTCCTTCAATTATTCTCGTTGATTGTCCCTATACATAAGTCCCCACTGCTTATAGCGGGCGCGTTTGTGTAAACGCAATCTGCCCGCTATACTCGATGGCCGTATAATGACCATCGCGTGCATGTGCTACATGGATTTTTAATCAGCTGACTTTTTTAATGTGAAATATTTGTAACAAAATACATTTCCCAGCAACCCTGGGATCCTCAGTTTATCTGCACGAACAAAACAAGTTCTAAAACATTCATGCAAGAAAGTCGTGCATTTATATAGCGCCTTTCACAACTTCAGGACGTCCCAAAGTGCTTTACAGCCAATGAAGTATTTTTCAAGTGTAGTCACTGTTGTAAATGTAAACTACAAGCTTTTAGTGGGAATGCCAACAAACACATAATTGTAATAAAAACAGAAAATGTTGTAAATACTCAGCAGGTCAGACAGCATCTGTGGAGAGAGAAACAGAGTTAACGTTTCAGGTCCTGATCCACAGTATTTTGCTTTTGCAAACACAAAATTGTGATGGCCATGACTGATGCCAAGTGACAACAAAATTACCAGGATGGGAGTGAGAACTGGAAGCTGAAGCTCTTAATTTTCATACGTATTCTGCAGCAGTCACAAAGAAGTCTTGCAAAGGGGCAGCAAGTCTTAGATTTACCTGCAAGCAAAATGTACTCTGCTGTCATCACACTGCTTCAAGGAAGACTTTTATTAAAAAAAAACCTGTGAACAGGGTGACTTAAAAGAAAACAGTTGGTCACAGGAGGTTTGGAGCACCCATAATCTGCAGTGCTGACATCACTCGTTTGTTTCCTTTCCAATAAAACACTGCACTCCAGCTGTTTTTGCCTGAAATAAACGGAGCACCAAAGACAACTCTGAAATGAATGTTAATGCACATGGTTAATGTTTTTTGCTTTTTGGCCAATATAAGCGTGGGCGTTTTAAGTGGTGGGGACTGTAGTTACCTTTTCAACCTTTTGTTATCTTGAAGTTCTGTCTCCCATCAGTTCTCTTTGCAATTTCCCTGTCTCCTTTCGCTGTTGGCCACCATTTAGTTATATGTTATGCCTTGTGTGTCAATGTTATGTTGCCATTGTCGGGTGCAGTGGACAATAAAGTACAGTACTATTTTGGCCTGATGATGCACTACAACTGAGCAGTTAAAAAAATAAATGGGGAAAAATAGGTACCATTACTGTGATGGAGTTGGATGAGTATTTATGGAGACTTTTCCCTTGGGAAGTGAAATGGATGAGGTATAATATATGAAAGAGGGGATCTTTTATATCCCCTGTGGAAGGATGGGTCTTATTAGGCCAAGTGGCCTTTTGTCGTTGCATGCATTCTTGCATCATTACTTGTTTATTCCCATACTCCGAGTCTTCTTCAAGTTCACTTGCTATCCAATTTTTTTTCCAAGTTTCTGCTTTTTCTGTGTGTGTCTTATGATTGCATCCAAGTGTGGTGAGGGTTCACTAACATGTTGGAGCACCAAAGGAGCTCTATCATCTTGGATTTTGTGCAGAAATATTGGCCTGGATTTTGCGTTGAGAATAACGGTGAGGCTAACAGTGCTCACCGTTTATTCTGGAGTAAATTGGACAGCAACTTCCGGAGTCCGCACATGTGGAACTAAACGTGGAAATCCAGAAGTTGCTTTTTGAGTTACCCTGCTCCTCCACAGGCTGTGCTTTCACAGTACCTCACCGAGAGACTCTGCATTGAAAACCATGTCAGAGCGTGAAGTAGCTGCACTCGTTCACTAGTTATCACTAAACACGCCACAGAAAGTGAATTTTTAATGGCGTGGTACTTCATAATTACTGCCAAACAACCTCTCTGGCCCTGAAAATTTAATTTTAAAAGTGTGGAGTCTCATTCCTTCAGAATTTTATTATTATTGGAGGTTTAAAAAGAGCTTTATTTTACTTTTTCTTTCTGTCTCTTTTATCTCTCTTAATCCAATTTTTCTTTCCCTCCCTTTTATTTCTCTTTCTGTACATGATTTTACAATGAATTAAATCTAATTTATGCTTTCTGGTTTAGACTGTGCATGTCTCAGCGAGGATTCTTCAATCTGATTGATTGAAGAGCCACGCTGTTGCTTGTCCTACTCGCGCACAGCACAGATCCCCGCGCTGGAAATGATCTCAATACCGCAAATGTCTGCTTGAAAAGCCCACAAAAAGTCTGTGGGCAGCTGTCAGCATAATGAATGACAAGCACCGTTCCTTCGCCATTGACTCCAAAATCCAGGCCAATATCATCGTCCTAAAGAAGTTAATAAGCGTCAAAAAAATTAAAATAAACATTAGCTGAACCTCATGCAGCTTTTCACTTAATAGACTTGTTTTATTTTGACAGTGAAAGAGATAAACCTACAAGATATAAAGGAGGACCCAGAGTGTGATCCAGAGGAGAACAGCATACTTTTCATGGGAATTCTGATAAAAGCCCTGGCAAAGCTGAGAAAGATTCCTGAGACGATCAAAGCCACGAAAGAGCGTTTCAATCAAGAACTGGAACAGATTGTGAAACGGTCTACAACCCAGGTCGCAGACCATGCTTACCAGCGAGGTGAAGTCCTGTCGCAGGAGAATCAACCTAGGTAATGGTGCTGCATTTGAGAAGGGGGAAGGGAAACAGAAGTTTTTGCAATTAACATTTGAAAATGATGCGTCACAACTGACGTTGTAATAAATTGACCTATTAGAGGTACAGCAATGTTTCAGCATCATTTCGGAAATTTTGACTCCAAATTTCCTTATTTTTAAGCTCTGCCCTTATTTCTGGAAGAACTTTTGGGGAAATGGTTATTTGCATTTACAACAACAATAACTTGCATTTATATAGCGCCTTTTAACATATTAAAATGTCCCAAAGTGCTTCACAGGAGCGTGTCTTCTGACCTGGTGACACGTTTCAACACTGTGCCATAATCTTTTGAACCTAAATTTGCATAAGTCACGATTGATGAGAATATTGGTTTTTCCTGCCAGCTCTTGAAGGAAGACCTCCTACATACCACAAGTATACACAGGAAATGGCACTTCAAATTTGTTTTGTGCTGGGACGACAACTGCCAGCTGCACTAGGTCTGGCCTTTCTTAGCAGCTCCAACACAGGAGAAGCAGACTGCATGTGGTTCAAAAAGGTGTTGCATTTTACTGTAGATAACTAAAGCGTTACAAGCATTTTCAAGAGTTGAGTCTTGCGCCCTCTTAATCGATTCTCCCTTGAAATCAGTTTCAGTGTTCGAGTTTCTTTTCTTAACTTAAACCCTAAATCCTGGAGCTATCCTTGCCCTTCTTTTCTGTGCTCTAATTCAACAAAGATCTTTTGAAGATAGGGCTCAACTTCCATGCATTATTGGAAATTTGGTCTTGCCAGTGAGTTGTATGAGATTTGAAATAACCTGCTCTGAACTCGCCTGGACAAGGAAAGGGGAAAATAGGTTACAATTCCTCTTTATGAAAGCTATCCAATGACGCCTGCTCGCAAGTGCACAAGTGTGGACACTGGGGAAGGACGAGATCAGCTTGGTCACACTCACAGTCCAGACAAATAGATGAAGATGGGACAGTTGGATCGGATATTGGAGGGTTGTCAGCACTTGTAGAATTGCACATTAGTCGAATTCTCTGCTTTTATGGCTTGAATGGTGAAAAATGGAGGAGCTTTAAAAACACACAGCCTGGTTTTCACCTACAGTTGAATGCCTTAGGGGAGGCATCTAGTGATTGATTACCTTAATTGGCAATATTTTCACATTGACTGCATAACATTCAGTTCAATAATAATCTCCAAAGCCAAATATGAGGTCGGAATTAAATTCAAACTGTGGTACTGTCCTTGCCTCATTTGCAACTGTTGCTTTTGAATTATCAGGTCAGCCTCATGAGATTTTTATTGTTCTTTGTGTCTAATAGCTACTCGTCAAGTCTCTGCTGTTTACTGCAATTAGACGAAATTAGCGTGATATGTGTACTTTCTTTATGGAAAGTGTACAGCATGCAGTAATGAAGTGCTTTGACTTGTTTGTAGCTCATGAAATATTTTGTGCATTTGCTGTGTGGAATCTATCTTGCTTCTTTAGAGTTAAGTGTTTAGAATTTGGCTTCCTTCATTTTTCTTGGAAAGGTAGCTTAATTGCTCTGAAAAGGTGATGAATTGAGGACCACATTGCTGAAAGGAATGGCCATTTCTGTGCAAATTGTCTTGATAGATTTGTTTTCCAAGAATCAATAAGATTACAATTTGTGAAGATGTAAGTGGACAGAAACTAATTGTCCCCAGTCTTCATAAAATAGTGGTAGTAAAGAGAGAATGAAGAACTTCATTGTTGTCTTCTGTTAGCCTGTTGAGTATGGAAACTTAATGAGCTTTACAAATGGAACATATTTTATTTTCTCAAGGCACCCTGGCAGCCTGTTGCCGGGGGGGGGAGGTGCCTGCTTCAGGACTTAGGAGAAATGCACCTGTTTAATTATTGCACTAAAAGTGTGTGTGTGTTTGTACGTGCGCGTGTGTGTGTATATACATTGAACATCATGTGATCAGAAGAAAGCATTTTACAGCATAGGGTGAAAATACTGTGGGTAATGTGATTACGTAATGGGTAAAAGGGACTTGGCTGGGAAAGAATAGGTTGCCTTTTACAAGGAAATGGGTTCATGTATATATTGCAACTGCATTTCTTTTTTTCAAGAAGTCTACTTTTGAAGTACCAAGTCTACACCTCCGCAGGTTTTATGACCCTATGTCCCCACAACACTTTCACTGCTCTTCTGATGTGATGATGTTATACTTCATATATTTTGAGATGAGGAATTTGCAGTACTCAATTACTGGTGCAAACTTGATTATCACACCAAGTGACTGCATTTAAGAAGCCCTTGATTGTGTATTTGGAGCATTACTGTGCACCTAACTGTACGACACCTGGCCCAGGAATTTTTGATGATGAAGTGGAAGATGTTCAATTGCCAGAACTACCCCTCCCAACTTGCTGAGCACAAAAATATTGGAAGAAAGTTCACATTGTTATACGATATCAGAGTGGGGGCTTGTTTTAAGCACCAGCACTTAAGGCGGCATCAGATGAACACTTTCTATTGGTTAACCACTGACTTGGTTCTGTGGTAAATTCAGTTGTCATTCGTGTGCTGCAGGATAGTTGACAAATGGATTTAAAGGGTGGGATGATGCGTGCGGAGGCTGCATTACTGACCGTAGCAGAAATAATTGGCAATCTAAATTTTACTTTCACTTGTATCTTGTAAGGTGATGCAGGACAACCTTTAAGTAATGGGGAACCATTTCACCACATTAACATAGGTGGGCTGAGGCCTGTGCAGCAGCAGCAGGTTTAAAATTAATTTTCTACTGAACATGCAATTCAAACAGTTACATTAGTTTTAACCCATTTATTGAAATTGAAGATGAAAGGGTGACAAAAGTTAATCTTTTGTTGTCCCATGTATTCGAAAAAAAACTTCTCTTCCAGTTTTCACAATGAACAGAATTCCCCGTTGTTCAGATTTTTAGAACAGTTTTAGTGGTCCTCAAAGTAAGAATGGCACAAGCTAGAAAGTACTATAAATATCGGAAAGGAAAATGGTCATGAAGTGTTAGCAACCATCTTATTGTTAGATAGACTGTGATTTGTATTTGATTTTGTTCCTAGGTTATTACTGGAGCTTCTGGAGTTGCTGTTCGAAAAATTCTATGCTGTAGCTGCTGCCCATAAAATTGTTCTTGGCTATCTTCACCAAATGGTTGTGTCTCCTTCTGGTTTGAATGTGAGCGAGATCAAACTGTACGACATGGCAGAAGTGTGGGCTAGGATCCAGAATGTGCTTCAGGTAAGCTAAGGCCCATTGTGCTTCTCCCAATCAAGCTGCAGCATCCCAGGAGGATCATTAGTTACTTCACCAAATCTGCTGCAATTGCAATATTGTTTTGTGTTTTTAATTGGTGGTCTCTTTCTGTTTAACTGTTGGAGAGGGAGAGCACGTTGAATTAGTGTCAGATTTGAGGTATGTTTTGGGAACCTGTGCTGAGAATTATATAGAGTAAACTCAATCAATTTTGAAAATTATATTCTCCTATCCTCTTCATCTCAAGTTTTTGGAATCACTATCCTTTTTTCCTCATCTCATCTATGTTTCTAAACCTACAAAAAGTGATTAAGCAGATTTGTGCAACTCTATAACTTCAATACTGGTTTGACATTGGGTGGGTTAGTGTCAGGTGCTTGTGTGTCTGAGTGCTTGTTTTCCATACGGCCAGGCCTCCTTTGTAATAATAAATAACCTTGCATTTTGCACACCCTTGGCGTCAAGACACCTCCAGCACCAGGATGATTGGCAAACTGCAGACCATTGTAAAGTTCAGAAGAAAAAAAACAATGGTGCGTGTATGGAAAGCAGAACCAAATGATCTATGGTGAAATTACTTTCTGGCAGTACAGAAGTATTGCTGAGATCATGCCAAATATCTCTTCTCTTCTGTTTCACTCGACATGATGCTGCTTTCCAGGACCATCTTGATGAAGTGGCTATCGATGGCGTATCATTTGAATATTCACATAGATTAATGGCCAAAGGAATATATCTTATATTTCCACCATTGTAGATTGAATAATGGGTTTTATTTAACAGCGAGAGCAGCCAATATACACAAAACCATTCGCCGCACATCATGAAGTGGGAGAGGATATGCGCTTAATGGGTAGCACTCTCGCCTCTGAGTCAGAAGGTTGTGGGTTTCAAGTTCCATTCAAGAGACTTGTGCACAAAAATCTAGGCTGACACTCCAGTGCAGTACTGAGCGAGTGCTGTACTGTCGGAGGTGCCGTCTTTCGGATGAGATGTTAAACCGAGGCCACTTTTGCTCTCTGAGATGGACGTAAAATATCCCGTGGCATATTTTGAAGAGCAGGGGAATTATCCCCGGTGTCCTGGCCAATATTTATCCCTCAATCAACATCACAAAAAACAGATTATTTGGTCATCATCACATTGCTGTTTGTGGGAGCTTGCTGTGTGCATATTGGCTGCCGCGTTTCCTACATTACAACAGTGACTGCACTTCAAAAGTACTTAATTGGCTGTAAAATGCTTTGAGACGTCCTGAGGTCGTGAAAGGTGCTATAAAAATGCAAGTCTTTCCTTTCTTTCTGAGGAAAGTGCTGTGAAGGAAAGTTTTAATGCATTGGAAGAAGGGTTATATTTCTGAAATATAACCCCTCATGGGACCCCTCCGACTGACCAACTGTGTCTCGGACTACAAACTGCGAATCAGTTTATTGAGAAATAAAATTCAACACAAAAGAACAAACACAGCAGGTTTCATTAGCTAATAATTACTCATAGACTGTCTCTTTCTTTCAGAACAGTAAAACTCCAGAAGCCTTTAGCAATTCTCCACAGTACTTCAACCAACTGGCGTCCTTGTATTGTAATTTAAATATTTAACTGTTTGCTTGAAAAGCTACTGCTCCCTTGAATATATTAATGGTTTCTAATAACGCCGACATTCACTGGCAGTACTTAACTCTGCATGTAAAAGTGGAACCTCTTAATTCCTTCCTGTGCACTGCATGAAGAAAAGGGCTGCCTCAGAAATTCCTTCTCCTGTTCAAAAGGTACATTGGTGACGGGTGTCTGTGACCCTTATTATTTTATGGGTTGTGCGTGTAAATGGCCCTTTTCTCTTCATAAAAAGAATAATATTCAGCTTCACTAAACTCTTAAATTCCCCAGTGAAGGATCAGACAAACTATCTCACATTTCCAAGTGACCTGAATTTCAAGGATCAGTTAGAAACTGAAAAAATGCTTTTGCTGCATTGATTAATTGGTAGGTGGAATGACTTTCTTCTACCCAGTGCAAAGAATGGCTTCCACAGACAAGCCCTAATTTTCTATGACTGAAATCTGGCCTTATGTGCAGGGCAATCTGGGATGTAGCGTGCCCGAGGTGAATCATCAATATCTACACCAGGAACAATATCATGGGACCCCTCCGACTGATGGACTGTATTTTTCGGGCTACAAACTGCTAATCAGTTTATTGAGAAGTAAAATTCAATGCAAGCAAGAACAGACACAGCAGGTTTCATTAGCTTATAATTTCTCATGGAACTCTTCTCTCTTTCAGAACAGTAAAATTCCAGAAGTCTTTAGGAATTCTCCAAAGTGCCTTAACTGGTGTCCTTGATTAAATTCTTGACAAAGAATAACGCATGGAGTGCTTCCTTTGCTTCCACCTGTGCAGCAGCACAGGGATAACATAACTCAAAAGTCTGTCTACTAGCCTGTTTAATATACTTCATTACCTTTTGACGTCGCAAGTGGTGAAAAGGGAGTATCAAAAATGTACTTTTCACAACTAGACAAAACTGTTCATCAAAGATGGGTACCAGGGCATCAGGGTGATCTCCCAGAATCTATCTCGAGCTATAACACACACTTCAGGACAAAGCGGAGCCGAAACATCTGAGAAACAAAAGTTGCTGATAAACAATTAGTCTGTCTTCTTCTTGCAGCCCGGCAATTAATATGAAGTCTCAGTATAATTTGTGTGGACTTAGCAACTCCCAACCAGATACATATTCCAGGTAGTTATCAACCATGTTGTTCTACAGGTTTTTATATTTATTTTCGCCTTCCTTTTGCAGCGACACAAGGACAGTAGAGAATCTCTGAGTGTAGTGATCAATTTCAAGTGGTCACACTAGTGGCACAGCTACATCCATATATTGTCAAAAAGCATGGAGAACTGTAAAAGACGTCAGATGCAGAGAAGTGTGGAGTAATGCATTTTGGAAGGAAAAAGAAAGAATGGGGTTATGAACTCAGTGGAAAGATGCTGAAGGGTGTGGAGAAAGAGACCCAGGGGTTCAGAGAAGTAACTCCTTGTAAGTGAGAGTGAAGGTGGATAAAACCATAAAAAATAACTCCGCATTGGATTCTATAACTATGGGTATACAGCACAAGAGTAAAGAGGCACATCTAATTCAAATCCCAACGTGTCAAATTGTGAAATTGAATTCAGTAAGTTAGGTAATTTGTGGGCCAGCATTATAAAAACCCAACTGGTTCATCAGTTCTTCAAGGAGGGAAATCCTCCGCCCTTGCCTGGTCTGCCCGACACATAACTTGAGTTCTCCGGTGGATGTAAAACATCCCATGGCACTATTCGAAGTAGAGCAGGGGAGTTCTCCCGATGACCTGGGCAACATTTATCCCTCAACCAACACCGAAAATGATCTTGTCATTTATTGCATTGCTGTTTATTGGACCTTGCTGTGTTCATATTGGCTGCTGTGTTTCCTACATTACAACAGCAACTACATTTCCAAAGTACTTCATTGGTTGTAAAGCGCTTTGGGATGTCCTGATGTTGTGTTATGCGCTATATCAATGCAAATGCTTTCTTTTGATTGCTCCAACAAAGATCTGTCAAGTACACATTGGGCCAATTTTTGTGTTGTAAACCTCTATGCTTCTATTGACATTGAAATTAAACTGTACAGATCTCTGATCCATCACAGGAGACCTTTGAATGTAGCACATGAATCTCCTTTAACTTAGGTTAAACACTTTATAAGTTTGCATCAGGCATGAGAAGCGTTGAGATCACCCCAAAGGAAATGGAATAGTATTTAAAGGAGATTAGAGTTGGAAGTGCAGTTTATTATGGGCAAAGTAGAGGGAGCATTTGGGAAACCAAAACGGGATTATGTACAGATAAAAGCAAGGATATGAGCCTTGCCAAAGTAGCTGTTTATTCCATTGCCAGCAGGCTGAGTTGGCTTTACTTGCCCCAGTTTTTATCTCATTTCAATTTAAAAGATCTATGTGTTTAAACTTGCAAGTTGACATATCACTGCATTTACCTATCAGTTTTCCCCCAAAGAAGTCCTTGATGTAGTTTTCAATATGACAGTTTACTGGTAAGAAAAGTTTTAAATGGAGCTTCCAGGCACCCTCCTGCGAGTTCTGATCATTCTGACCTGCCTCATTTGTATTACTCTGTTGACAATGCCAGACAGCTGGGAGGCAAATGACAGTCTCGCAGCTTAGCAATGTTCTGTGATAACGCAGAATATTTTTTAAAACTTGTTACAGTAGTTTAAGAACTGGGCCAATATCTGAGCATAAAACGCAGAGTTACTTATCACTGTGCACAGCTGGCACCTTGGCAGCAGAAGTATTGAGTTGTCAGTGAAAACTCTGTTGTCACGTGAATATGGTCCTGTACCTACGTGTATTTTTAAATCATATTTTGAGAACTCTTGAGTTTCTGTTTTGCGTTACATTCTCTCTCACTCCACATATTGGCAACGTGCCTTAATTGCATTCGACTGTGATTGTAATTTATTACCCAGTGATAATCAAAATGGACTGCTTGGTATAATGGATCATTTTAGGTAGGAATTGGTGCTAGATGGAATCTTAAAACTGCACTACCATTAGCACATTTTTTTCAGTTGGTTTAGCTTGGTAACCATGATGCAGGTTGTTGGAAAGCTTAGAAATCAATTTGCGGTGTCGTATTGTCTGTCTTTTTCAGACATCTTTTTTGGCAAGCCGATGGATTTATAATATTAGCTAATGGTAAGTCAGCTTTCGCAAAGAGTGGTAATGAAGAAATCATGAACCGAAGAAGTAATCCCAGATATAATATTTAAAAGGTTTTGGTTTAGACATGGAGAGAAATAGTGTTGGGAAAAATTCCACCCGGTAAATTTGAATTTTGAGTACATTCTGACCATAACATTCGCACAATCTTTTTTATATGCACAATGTACATCAAGCTTAAAACTGCAGTGTAAATGGCCAGATTTATCTAACTGAAATCTCCAGCACTTAATATTAGAACTGCTCTGGAGTACTAGTGTAAATCAGGCTTCTGATGGTGGTTTTACACATATCATGTGCAGTTGGCAGCGTTTGCCTGAGCACATTTTTTTTGTAGAGGTACTGTTGGAGGCAGAATAAATTGTGGGCTTCCATTCTCTCGGCCTTCCAATGGGCCCAGTATAAATTGGCAACACTGAATGAAAAATGTGGAGTGCTGCACGCGGGTCACAGCTTTCTACTTGAGCTGCACACTCTCTGCCTGCTACTGTCTGTAGAAAACTAAAAGACTACGAGTGACTCCTCCAAGACACTCATCGTCTACCTCCCCTACCATTCCCCAGTGCAGTTTCCACCTCCACAACAAGTCTGAGCACATTTGGTGCAGAACTAACCTGGTCGTCCACTGTCCGATCTGATCAAGCAATACTGCTGCCCACGGCCACAACTTCCTACTGCAGCATCATCTTGGAAGGCAAAGAGAATCTCTGATCCTGTCTCGAATCACTAACTGCCTTCTTTGGTCCCCTTCTCCGTAACTTTCTATTCTCGCCTCCAGTGCTAACTGCAGGAAGATTATATACTTTTTCAGCCCAAAGATCGAAACACTGTTACATTGTTGGGAGTTTTTTTTTATACAGAGCTCCAAACTGAGAGAAGGAGACAGGCGAACAGATTTGTCAGCAAATTTCAAAGGCGTTAGTTAGGAGACTTCAATTACCCGAATACAGACTGGGAAAATCATAGTGCTAAGGATCGGGAAGGAGAGGAATTTCTGATGTGTACAGGAGAATGTTCTCAATCAATATGTCTCCAGTCCAACAAGGAAGGAAGCAGTGTTGGATCTGGGAAATTAAGTAGGGCAAGTGAAGTGTGTTGCAGTCGGAGATCATCAAGCCAACAGTGACTACAACATAATTCGGTTTCAAGTAATTATGGAAAGAGACCAGAAAATATCAAAGATAAAAATGCTCAACTGGGGAAGAGCTAATTTCAGTGATTTTTTGAGAAGGCTCACAGCACAGGTAGATGGACAAGGTGATTGCAGGGTAAAGCAGTAATAGAGCAATGGAGGGCATTCAGGGAAGAACCAGTTCAGGTACAAACTAGGCATAATCTTTTGAAGGGTAAAGGTAGAGCATTCAAAGCTAATGCGCACGAGATGACAAAGAAAATATAAGTTAAAATAATACAGGAAAAAAAGGAGCCTTATGACAAATGTCAGAAGCAAGATTCAGTTCATAACCAGAAAGATTATGGAAAGTACAGGAGGGAATTGAAAAAGTTAATACGGCAGGCAAAGAGAGGTTACGGGAAAAGATTAGACTGCAACATTAAATTGAACCCTAAAACATTTTATAACGATATAAAGTGTGAGCGGTTAGCTAGGGAAAAAATTGGGTCTAATAAGGACCCAAAGGGAAATCTTTATGCAGAGGCAGAGGACATGGCTAAAGTATTCGCCATGTCCTCCAGTATTGGCACAGTGTCAGCCGTGGCTCAGTTGGTAGCACTCTCGCCTCTGAGTCAGAAGGTTGTGGGTTCATGTCCCACTCCAGACACTTGAGCACAGAAATGTAGGCTGACACTCCAGTGCAGTGCTGAGGGAGTGCTGCATTGTCAGAGGTGCCATCTTTCGGATGAGATGTTAAACCGAGTCCCCTTCAGGTGGACGTAAAAGATCCTATGACACTATATCAAAGAAAAAGCCGGGGAGTTATTTCTGGTGTCCTGGCCAATATTTATCTCTCAATCAACACCACTAAAAAAAAAACCAGATTATCTGGTCATTGTCACATTGCTGTTTGTGAGAGGTTGCTGTGTGCAAATTGGCAGCTGCGTTTCCTACATTACAAAAGTGAATACACGTAAAAGTACTTCATTGGCTGTAAAGCGCTTTGCGACGTCCTGAGGTCGTGAAAGGTGCTCGAGAATGCAACTCTATATTTCTTGAGTACTTTGCATCTGTCTTCACAAAGGAAGCTGTTGATTTAAAGGTTACACTAAAATAGGAGGGGGAAGTTGTGGAACAGGTAGCAATAGATAGAGAAGACGTGCTAAAAGGAGATTAGCATTACTGCAAGTTGGTAAGTCACCTGGTCCAGATGGAATGCGCACGAGGTTACTGAAGAAGCAAAGGTAGAAATGGAGGCATTAGTCACAATCTTTCAATCCTCATTGGATACAGGAGCAGTACCAGAGGACAGGCTACAAGAGTAGGTCAGAGGCTGGGTATTCTGGGGCGAGTAAATCACCTCCTGACTCCCCAAAGCCTTTCCACCATCGACAAGGCACAAGTCAGGAGTGTGATGGAATACTCTCCACTTGCCTGGATGAGTGCAGCTCCAACAACACTCAAGAAGCTCGACACCATCCAGGACAAAGCAGCCTGTTTGATTGGCACCCCATCCACCACCTTAAACATTCACTCCCTCCACCACCGACGTACCGTGGCTGCAGTGACTACCATCTACAAAATGCACTGCAGCAACTCGCCAAGGCTTCTTCGGCAGCACCTTCCAAACCCGCAACCTCTACCAACTAGAAGGCCAAGGGCAGCAGGCACATGGGAACACCACCACCTGCAAGTCCCACTCCAAGTCACACACCATCCTGACTTGGAACTATATCGGCATTCTTTCATCGTCGCTGGGTCAAAATCCTGGAACTCCATCCCTAACAGCACTGTGGGAGTACCTTCATCACACAGACTGCAGCGGTTCAAGAAGGCAGCTCAACAGACAGTGAATGGGTGACCAAGAAGCAGGGCAATATCAGGAAGGTAGTGCAGGAGTCCCCTGTGGTCATCTCCCTCCAAAACAGGTATGCCGCTTTGGATACTGTTGGGGGAGATGGCCTACCAGGGGCAGGCACTAGCAGCCAGGTTCATGGCAACATGGCTGGCTCTGCTGCACAGCAGGGCGGGAAAAAGAGTGGTAGGGCTATAGTGATAGGGGACTCAATTGTAAGGGGAATAGACAGGAGTTTCTGTGGCCGCAACCGAGATTCCAGGATGGTATGTTGCCTCCCTGGTGCAAGGGTCAAGGATGTCTCGGAGCGGCTGCAGAACATTCTGAAGAGGGAGGGTGAACAGCCAGCTGTCGTGGTGCATGTAGGTACCAACGATATAGGTAAAAAGCGGGAAGGGGTCCTACAAGCAGAATTTAGGGAGCTAGGAGCTAAATTAAAATGTAGGACCTCGAAGGTAGTAATCTCTGGATTGCTACCAGGGCCACGTGCTAATCAGAATAGAGAGAACAGGATAGTGAGATTGAATACGTGGCTTGAGCAGTGGTGCAGGAGGGAGGGATTCAAATTCCTGAGGCATTGGAACCAGTTCTGGGGGAAGTGGGACCTGTACAAAAGGGACGGTCTGCACTTGGGCAGGACTGGAACCGATGTCCTCGGGGTAATATTTGCTAAAGCAGTTCGGGAGGATTTAAACTAATATGGCAGGGGAATGGGAACCTATGTAGCGAAACAGGGGGAAGTAATATGCAGTCAGAAACAAATGTTAGAAGGGTGAGAAACAATAGGGGAAGGCCGAGTAAACAAAGGCAAGAAACACACAGGGCCATACTAAATCATAAGTCTAAAAGGACAAAGGATGTTAATAAAACAAGCCTAAAGGCTCTGTGTCTTAATGCAAGGAGTATCCGTAATAAGGTGGATGAATTGACTGTGCAAATAGATGTTAACGGATACGATGTGATTGGGATTACAGAGACGTGGCTCCAGAACAATCAAGGCTGGGAACTGAACATCCAGGGGTATTCAACATTCAGAAAGGATAGAATAAAAGGAAAAGGGGGTGGGGTAGCATTGCTGGTTAAAGAGGAGATTAATGCAATAGCTAGGAAGGACATCAGCTTGGAGGATGTGGAATCAATATGGGTTGAGCTGCAGAACACCAAAGGGCAGAAAACGTTAGTGGGAGTTGTGTACAGACCTCCAAACAGCAGTAGTGAGGTGGGGGAGGGTATGAAACAGGAAATCAGAGGTGCGTGCAAAAAAGGCACGGCAGTTATCATGGGTGACTTTAATATGCATATAGATTGGGCTACTCAAACTGGAAGCAATACGGTGGAGGAGGATTTCCTGGAGTGTTTAAGGGATGGTTTCCTAAACCAATATGTTGAGGAACCAACTCGAGGGGAGGCCAACCTGGACTGGGTGTTGTGTAATGAGGAAGGACTAATCAGCAATCTTGTGGTACGAGGCCCCCTGGGGAAGAGTGACCATAGTATGGTGGAGTTCTACATTAGGATGGAGAAGGAAACAGTTAAGTCAGAGACCATGGTCCAGAACTTAAATAAGGGCAACTTTGAGGGTATGAGGCGTGAATTGGCGAGGTTAAATTGGCAAGCGATATTTAAGGGGCTATCAGTGGAAGGGCAATGGCAGACATTTGGAGATCGCATGGATGAACTACAACAATTGTACATCCCGGTCTGGCATAAAAATAAAAAAGGGAAGGTGGCTCAACCATGGCTAACAAGGGAAATCAGGGATAGTATTAAAACCAAGGAAGTTGCATACAAATTGGCCAGAAGTAGCAGCAAACCCGGGGACTGGGAGAACTTCAAAACTCAGCAGAGGAGGACGAAGGGTTTGATTAGGGCAGGGAAAATAAAATATGAAAGGAAGCTTGCAGAGAACATTAAAATGGACTGCAAAAGCTTCTATAAATATGTAAAAAGAAAGAGGTTAGTAAAAACAAACGTAGGTCCCCTGCAGTCGGAAACAGGGGAAGTCGTAATGGGGAACAAGGAAATGGCGGATCAATTGAACAAGTACTTTGGTTCGGTGTTTACTGTGGAGGACACACACAACCTGCCGGAAATAAAAGGGGTCAGAGGATCTGGTAAGAGGGAGGAGCTGAGGGAAATCCTTATTAGTCGGGAAAAGGTATTGGGGAAATTGATGGGACTGAAGGCTGAAAAATCCCCGGGGCCTGATGGTCTGCATCCCAGAGTACTTAAGGAGGTGGCCTTGGAAATAGTGGATGCATTGACGATCATTTTCCAACATTCCTTAGACTCTGGATCAGTTCCGATGGAGTGGAGGGTGGCCAATGTAACCCCTCTTTTTAAAAAAGGAGGGAGGGAGAAAGCAGGGAATTATAGACCGGTCAGCCTGACATCGGTCGTGGGTAAAATGATGGAAGCAATTATTAAAGATGTCATAACAGACCATTTGGAAAGTGGCGACATGATAGGTCCAAGTCAGCATGGATTTGTGAAAGGGAAATCATGCTTGACAAATCTTCTGGAATTTTTTGAGGATGTTTCCAATAGGGTGGACAGGGGGGAACCAGTAGATGTGGTGTATTTGGACTTTCAGAAGGCCTTCGACAAGGTCCCACACAAGAGATTGGTGAGCAAAGTTAAAGCACATGGGATTGGGGGTAATGTGTTGACGTGGATTGAGAACTGGTTGGCACACAGGAAACAAAGAGTAGGAGTAAATGGGTACTTTTCAGAATGGCAGGCAGTGACCAGCGGGGTACCGCAGGGTTCGGTGCTGGGACCCCAGCTGTTTACATTATATATTAATGATTTGGACGAAGGGATTAAATGTAATATCTCCAAATTTGCGGATGACACTAAATTGGGAGGCAGTGTGAACAATGAGGAGGATGCAAGGAGGCTACAGAGTGACTTGGACAGGTTGGGTGAATGGGCAAATGTATGGCAGATGAAGTACAATGTGGATAAATGTGAGGTTATCCACTTTGGTGGTAAAAATAGAGAGGCGGACTATTACCTGAATGGTGGCAGATTAGGGAAAGGGGACGTGCAATGAGACCTGGGCGTCATGGTACATCAGTCACTGAAGGTGGGAATGCAAGTGCAGCAGGCAGTCAAGAAAGCAAACGGAATGATGGCCTTCATAGCAAGGGGATTTGAGTACAGGAGTAGGGAGGTGATGCTACAGTTGTACAGGGCCTTGGTGAGGCCACACCTGGAGTATTGTGCGCAGTTTTGGTCTCCTAACTTAAGGAAGGACATTCTTGCTATTGAGGGAGTGCAGCGAAGGTTCACTAGATTGATTCCTGGGATGGCCGGACTGACACATCAAGAAAGATTGGGTCAACTGAACTTGTATCCTCTGGAGTTCAGAAGAATGAGGGGGGATCTTATAGAGACATTTAAAATCCTGACTGGTTTAGACAAATTAGATGCGGGCAGAATGTTCCCATTGGTAGGGAAAACTAGAACCAGGGGTCACAGTCTAAGGATTAAGGGGAAGCCATTTAGGACTGAGCTGAGGAGGAACTTCTTCACCCAGAGAGTGGTGAATCTATGGAATTCTCTTCCACAGAAGGTTGTTGAGGCCAGTTCGCTAAATATATTCAAAAGGGAGTTAGATATAACACTCACAACTAAGGGGATCAAGGGATATGGCGAGAAAGCAGGAATGG
Source organism: Squalus acanthias (assembly GCA_030390025.1). Taxonomy (NCBI): domain Eukaryota; kingdom Metazoa; phylum Chordata; class Chondrichthyes; order Squaliformes; family Squalidae; genus Squalus; species Squalus acanthias. The sequence goes on from CM059434.1 coordinate 128,988,878, forward strand.
GGTACTGAGGTAGCATGTTCAGCCATGAACGCATTGAATGGCGGTGCAGGCTCGAAGGACCGAATGGTCTACTCCTGTACCTATTTTCTATGTTTCTATGTTTCTAACTTGTCAAGGGCAATTAGAGATGGGCAATAAATGCTGGCCTTGCTAGCGACGCCCACATCCCATGAATGAATAATAAAAACATTGCTTCCAAATGAACAGGAAACATAACTGCTTTAAGAACTTGACATTAGAAAGAAAGTGGTTTTAAAAAAAAAAAATTAATACGCACCTTAGGGAATTTTCCAATCCTTTCAAGGGACTGTGCAGAATCTCAATAAACATGCACCTTAATTGGTTTGCCTTGCACTAAATGTCATTGCTATTTTGCTTTTCAGTAACTCATCAATAATCCATCACTTTTTTTTGCTTCGGAAGTTATGACGAACTTGACCTTAAAAAGTTTGTTTCACTGAATGTTGGTGACTGTTTTTAAAAGAAATCATTATTTTAACTGCTCGTCTCCTGTTTGACACAACACCTAACTATTTAATTTTATGACATATAATCGCAGGTAGATAAAAACTCCTTTTAGCTCAAGAATGAGAGAAATCACCAAGTCTCTTCTGACTAACAGGTGGATGAGGAAATCTAGGCTCTCACTCTCACATAGTTAAGCAGATTGGCTGCTGAATACTTGGCAAATTAAACTTACAAAATAATCCTGCAAGTTCATGATATAACTGCACCCGCAATGATTGGTGCCCAGTCATAGTCATCAAGGGATATGGCGATCGGGCCGGTGAATGGAGCTGTGGCAGAAGATCAGCCATGATCTCATTGAATGGCGGAGCAGGCTCGAAGGGCCAAATGGCCTACTCCTGCTCCTATTTCTTATGTTCTTTTGATGAAGTTACCTGTCAATTTGAACTCCACATTACAGCTGCTGGAAAAGTGAAGTCAAACGAAGTAGAATTTTTTAAAAGTTGTATTTGACTTGAACATCTTTGAACAATAAATGAGATGAAACACTAAGGCCGCGAATTTAATTGAGGAGGCGGGATGGGGGCAGGACAGCTCGTTTCCGGGTTCCGGTCCCGCTCCTAGCTGCATCCGCTCTGCAGACGTGATTTTACCTTGATTGGCCTTGTTAAGCCCGCCTTGCGGGTTTACTGGCCAATTAGCAGGAAGTGGGTCTGATGTCGTCATTTGATGACGCGTCATCAGCCGGTTTCCTGAAAGGGACCACGTCCACATGGAGTTTGACAGTTGTTCTGTCAGTGTTTGACAGCATTGAGGTGCTTGCACTTCCACCCAACCCCCTCTATCTACTTTATCACTTCCCCATCTCAGTAGCCACCCCTCACACTCCACCCTTATCCAACTGCAAGCATACCAACTAACAACACCCAAGGGTAGGCACTTGAGAGGTTTAGCCAATGTCCATGCGAAGTTTCTGGTAATGTGTTGTCATACAGTGAAATCTCTTTTTCAACAAGTGCCCCTTATTGGACAGATCTGAGCGCACCTTGAGAAATGTCTTACTCTGTTCCAGTGATTGTTCAGTCACAGCTCCTCTTTCCCCGCACCCCCACCCCCCCACCCTGCTATAGTGATGACTGTGCATGGAATGGCTTGGACATTAAAGGGACGCTTCATGCTGCTGGTGTGGGATGGTGTCAACCTGGCGCATCATGTGTCCGCCAGGGTTTACAGCGTCAAGTGAAGAAAATCTGGCCATGGTGACGCCATCGCTGGCCTCCTGGCCAGCAAATTTCTCAGGGGCTGATGCCCTGTGTCCAGTGCAGCATCAGGTGATGGCAGAGAAGTTTGGTGATGAGGTTGGTGATGTTGGTGTTGGGGCTGATTGTGGAAGGATTCGGAGGACCACAGTCTGATTGATTCATTGGCTCCGATATTGCTGGAATAAATGGCAGCTGCAGGTGAGATGACAGAAGTGATCTGTCAATGGTGAGGGAGGTTCTCCCAATGAGGTGGCACTGGACATACAGTTAGATCTAAAAACTTGTAAGCTAAAGAAATCTGTATATGTATTAAAAATGCAGTATCCAATGTTTTCTGTGCTCTGAAACTTGCCATCTGCAACATGGCATCCTTGACACCACTTCTTCAGCTGTCAGCTTTTCACGAACATCAGAGCAGACTCAAAACAGGCCAGATTGAGCTGGCGTGTTCCTCAAACAGTGGGTAACCAGTGGGGGAGAAGGTAAAATTAGAAGTAAGTCTCAAAATACTCTTAAATTGGCTTTTAACAAGCCATTTAGGTAGCTGAATTGTATCCCCCACCGCTTGCTGTCGGGTCAGTTCTCCACTGACAGACCCGACACCTGGGAGACTCGCGTGGAGGCGGGTTGACATACCCGCTGTCAATCTTTGTGATTTTGACAGCGGACCCGCCTCCAAACCCGCCCTCTGAGCGCTATTAAATTCGCGGCCTAACTTTTCTTTACTTTCTCTCTTCCATTAATATTTTAAATGTTAATTGTCACCTGTGGGTTCCTGACTGTTGCATTGCTTTGCTCAAACATGTTTAATTCAAGACCCTTGTGTCCCAGCCTGTATCCTCCATACTTGCTCCAGATTAATGCTTCAAAAACTACTTTCACTTTCTGCCTTTCTTCTTGTCGACAAAATCTTCCAGAAACCTAGCTTTTCAACCGTGCTTTCGGTTTCTCTCTCGCCCCTCCTTTACTTTCTGTTTGGTGTTCATGTCTTCCCCTTGTAAAGCGTTTTGGAATGCTCTTTTATGTCAGAAAAGCAGTGTAAATTACTGTGATCGGCATCAGCAGTTAAGGATAATTGCCCAAAAGTGTTTTTTTCCTGGTCTCGGAGGGAAACCGCTAATCCCCACTTTATTCCCCTCTGACGACTGGATCAAGATCAGATTTGGAATTCATGGTGTGCAGAGTTGCAGTCATGAATCAAAACTTATGTCCTCTTTTGATTTACACATAATAGATCCTTTCATTGCATTGTGTATGCTTTAATTGCAGTGAAAGAAAGAAGCAAAGAACTTGCGTTTATATAGTGCTTTTCACAACCTTAGGACATCCCCAAGTGCTTTATCGTCAATGAAGTACTTTTGAAGTGCAGTCACTGTTGTAATGCAGGAAACGCGACAGCTAATTTGCACACAGCAAGTTTCCAAAAGCAGCAATGTGATATTGGCCAGATAATCTGTTTTAGTGATGTTGGTTGAGGGATAAATATTGGTCAGGACACCGGGGAGAACTCCCCTGCTCTTCTTCGAAATAGTGCCATGGGATCTTTTACGTCTATCGGAGAGGGCAGATGGGGTCTCTGTTTAACACCTCGTCCGAAAGGCTGTACCTCGGACAGTGCAGCACACCCTCACTGGAGCGTCAGCCTATAATTTGTGCTCAAATCTCTGGAGTGATACAATATTACAGGAAAATTATACTAACAGTTTCCTGATATTCTGATGCTGCACATTGAACAAACCGATCGTCTTTGGAAACCTTTTGTTATCGTTGATGCTGCGTGTGCACCGTCTCCGAACAACCCGTTTGACTCGTGCAGATCTCTTGTGTCTGAAAACATAAGATGCATTACTTGAAACATTAATGCTGTACTACAGGATTTCCCAGCAATCAACACAAAGCTTTCGATGTTGTCATTTTTTTTCCCAGTTGTGGTTGAAGATCAACTTGTTGAGGTGATGAATATTAACCTTGTCATTAACTTAATTTACAGAACATCCTGCTTAAGTCTGGCAATTTTGATGAAACATAGAAACATAGAAGATAGGAGCAGGAGTAAGCCATTCGGCCCCTCTAGCCTGCTCCACCATTCAATTCGATCATGGCTAATCATCCAAATTCAGAACCCTGTCCCTGCTTCCTCCCCATATCCCTTTAGCCTTAAGAAATATATCCAACTCCTTCTTGAATATATTTAATGAATTGGCCTCTACTGCCTTCTGTGGTAGAGAATTCCACAGGTTCACCACTCTCTGGGTGAAGAAATTCCTCCTCATTTCTGTCCTAAATGGCTTACCCCTTATCCTTAGACTGTGACCCCTGGTTCTGGACTCCCCGACCATCGGGAACATCCTTCCTGCATCTAGTCTGTCCAGTCCTGTAATAATTTTATAAGTTTCAATGAGATGAGATCCCCTCTCATTCTTCTAAACTCCAGCGAGTATAAGCCCAATCGACCCAATCTCTCCTCATACGTCATTCCTGCCATCCCAGGTATCAGCCTGGTGAATCTTCGCTGAACTCCTTCCATGGCAAGAACATCCTTCCTCAGATAAGGCGACCAAAACTGCACACAATACTCAAGATGTGGTCTCACCAAGGCCCTGTACAACTGCAGCAAGACATCCTTGTTCCTGTACTCAAACCCTCTCACTATGAAGGCCAACATACCATTTGCCTTCTTAACCGCTTGCTGCACCTGCATGCTTACCTTCAGCGACTGGTGCACAAGGACACCCAGGTCTCGTTGCACTTCCCCTTCTCCCAATCTATTGCCATTGAGATAATAATCTGCCTTCCTGTTTTTGACACCAAAGTGGATAACCTTGCATTTATCCACGTTATATTGCATCTACCATGCTTCTGCCCAATCACCCAACCTGTCCAAATCATCCTGGAGTTTCTCGGCATCCTCCTCACAGCACACACGCCCACCCAGCTTTGTGTCGTCTGCAAACTTGGAGATATTACATCTAGTTCCCTTGTCTAGATCATTAATATATATTGTGAATAGCTGGGGACCAAGGACCGATCCCTGCGGTACCCCACTTGTCACTGCCTGCCACTCGGAAAAAGACCCGTTTATTCCAACTCTTTGCTTTCTGTCTGCCAACCAGTTCTCTATCCAAGTCAATACCTTGCCCCCAATCCCATGTGCCTTAACTTTACACGCTAATCTGAGACAGGAGAGGCTCAAGATTTCAGCGATGCACATAAATGTTGTCAATGCCCAGATTTCTTAACATGCCTTCAAAGCTCAAGCCTGCTGTCAGATAATTTTTCATCAAACCTCCACATAACAAAATGTAGCAGCTAATGTTTATCATCTTAAATCAGGTGTCTGAACCACTCTGCAATACATAGTTTGTATGCCTGGAGACTTGACATTCATCACAGTTTTCCTCTTTGGTGTTATATCAAGTCGTATGGGGAGAGAGCGGGAATATGGTATTGAGATAGAGGATCAGCCATGATCAAATTGAATGGCGGAGCAGGCTCGAAGAGCCGAATGGCCTACTCCTGCTCCTATTTTTCTATGTTTCTATGTTCCTTAAATTACAGAAGAAAGTAGAGAAAAAAGATGATTTTCCTTCTGCTGAGGTGTATTCTAAAGGATGTGATAACCGGACACTTGGAAAACATCAACAGGATTAGACAAAGTCAACATGGATTTTTGAAAGGGAAATCGTGTTTGACAAACCTACTGGAGTTTTTTGAGGATGTAACTGGTAGAATAGATGAGGGAGAACCAGTGGATGTGGTGTATTTGGATTTTCAAAAGGCCTTTGATGAAGTCCCACCTAAGAGGTTAGTGTGCAAAATTAAAGCACATGGGATTGGGGGTAATATACTGGCATGGATTGAAAATTGGTTAACAGACAGGAAACAGAGAGTAGGAATAAATGTGTCTTTTTCGGGGTGGCAGGCGGTGACTAGTGGGGTACCGCAGGGATCAGTGTTTGGGCCCCAGCTATTCACAATATATATCAATGATTTGGATGAGGGAACCAAATGTAATATTTCCAAGTTTGCTGACGACACGAAACTAGGTGGGAGTGGGAGTTGTGAGGAGGATGCAAAGAGGCTTCAAGGTGATTTAGACAAGTTGAGTGAGTGGGCAAAGACATGGCAGATGCAGTATAACGTGGATAAATGTGAAGTTACCCCCTTCGGTAGGAAAAACAGAAAGGCAGAGTATTATTTAAATGGTGATAGATTGGGAAATGCTTATGTACAAAGGGACCTGGGTGTCCTTGTACACCAGTCACTGAAAGCAAACATGCAGGTGCAGCAAGCAGTTAGGAAGGCAAATGGTATGTTGGCCTTCACAGTGAGAGGATTTGAGTACAGGAGCAAGGATGTCTTACTACAGTTGTACAGGGCCTTGGTGAGACCACACCTGGAGTACTGTGTGCAGTTTTGGTCTCCTTACCTAAGAAAGGATATACTTGCCATAGAGGGAGTGCAACGAAGGTTCACCAGACTGATTCCTGGGATAGCAGGACTGTCGTATGAGGAGAGATTGGGTCGACTAGGCCTGTATTCAGTAGAGTTTAGAAGCATGAGAGGGGATCTCATTGAAACGTATAAAATTCTGACAGGGCTAGACAGACTGGATGCAGGGAGGATGTTTCCCCTGGCTGGGGGGTCTAGAACGAGGGGTCACAGTTTCAGGATACAGGGTAGGACATTTAGGACTGAGATGAGGAGAAATTTCTTCACTCAGAGGGTGGCGAACCTGTGGAATTCTCTACCACAGAAGGCTGTGGAGGCCAAGTCACTGAATATATTTAAGAAGGAGATAGATAGATTTCTAGACACAAAAGGTGTCAAGGGGTATGGGGAGTGAGCGGGAATATGGTATTGAGATGGAGGATCAGCCATGTTCATATTGAATGGCGGAGCAGGCTCGAAGGGCCGAATGGCCTGCTGCTCCTATTTTTCTATGTTTCTCTGTATTCACATCATAATTCTGTACTTTTTGTAAATTGATGTAAAGCAAAGGAACCAGGGAAAGTTTTCCATTGACATCTACATTTTACTGGGACAGGAGACAGTGAATTGTTTCATTTCCATCATTGGCCTATCCCGTTCGTGCAGCAGCTGTTTTCAGGCGAGCATTGACCTTTGTTTCGGTGTTCTGTTGGCACTGTGCTTTCTTCCTTTGTGGAATCTGTAATATTTCACATTTGTGAGGCAATCCCATCAGTGAGGAACATGGGGAACTAAAACAGTTCAGTTGGGCTTTAAAGGACCCTTCCATCATGTTTCCAAAACGGCACAAATTTACGTATCTAGCTTTAACTGAGAACCCAGCTAATGCAGTTCACTTGCTAATACGCTACACAAGGAATGGAAAGCAATTTCCTAAAGTTTGTATTCCAGACAAGTTGATTGGGAATAGTGCCAAACAAAGACATTGAATGTCGAGCTGTCTTTTACCTTGCCAGTCTTGCCCTGTTCTCAAGTTGTCCAAATATTTATTGTCTTTATAATGTTTGCATATTCTTGTCTTTTTCTAAGGATGTGCTCTCAGTAATTGGGAGGTAAGAGAACATATAGATGGAAATACTTTCCACATGATTATTTTATTTTTCAGATGGGATCTTCAACAGTCATTCTCAAACTAACCCTTAGCTGTTCGTTTAGACTACGTCTGGATTACAATTAAGTGTAATATTTTGTGACTAACTTGAGTTTTTAACCTGAAAAGTTGTTAACATTTTCCCAGGCTCTGAGATCTCTCTCTCTCCACGTCCACCTCTGGAAACCTCCTGCACAATTGAACCTGTTTTTATAAATAGTAAACTGGAAGTTAACCATTAGTTGGAACAAAATGCAAATGTACAAGATGTTGAGGTACAGTGAGGTGTTTGGATAATTGACAGTTAAGTTTGCAAAATTTTTAAAATCCATCACATTACTAGAAGCAAGCCATGGTCGTTGCTTCAATAACGTCAGACTGTAAATGTGATTACTGTCAGCAAACTGAAGTATTTTGAAAGTGAACACACAGGAAAATGTGTGTCTCTGCACTTTTGTCTTTGGGTGCTTTTTGTGAGCTTTCGCAAAAAATAATGAATTTGACTTTTACCAGACGTTAGCGGTTTTACATTCAACAACAGCATATTGTTAATTTGCATGTTTAACTATCTTTAAATGTTCATGTTTACTGTGTTTTTTAAACTTGCACAATTTAAGGTAAAGCTTTGGAAAAAAAGAAAGACTTGCATTTACATAGTGCTTTTCAGGATGTCCCAAAGCAGCCAATGAAGTGCTTTTTTTTTTGGAAGTATAATCACTGTTGTAATGCTATTAAGTGATGCATAATCCTTATCCTTTAAAAAAAAATTCATTCACGGGATGTGGGCGTCGCTGGCAAAGCCAGCATTTATTGCCCATCCCTAATTGTCCTCAAAGGTGGTGGGAAACCGCCTTCATGAACTGCTGCAGTCTGTTAGGTAGGGAGTTCCAGCATTTTGACCCAGCAATGTTGAAGGAATGGTGATGTATTTCCAAGTCAGGATCGTGTGTGACTTGGAGGGGAACTTGGAGGTGGTGGTGTTCCCATGTGCCTGCTGCCCTTGTCCTTCTAGGTGGAAGAGGTCACAGGTTTGGGAGGTGATGCCGAAGAAGTCTTAGCGAGTTGCTGCAATGCATCTTGTAGATGGTACACACTGCAGCCACGGTACGCCGGTGGTGGAGGGAGTGAATGTTTAAGGTGGTGGAGGGGGTGCCAATCAAGCGGGCTGCTTTGTCCTGGATGGTGTTGAGCTTCTTGAGTGTTGTTGGAGCTGCACTCATCCAGACAAGTGGAGAGTATTCCATCACACTCCCTACTTGTGCCATGTAGATGGTGGAAAGGCTTTGGGGAGTCAGGAGGTGGGCCACTCACCACAGAATACCCAGCCTCTGACCTGCTCTTGTTGCCACAGTATTTATGTGGCTGGTCCAGTTCAGTATCTGGTCAATGGTGGCCCCCAGGATGTTGGTAGTGGGGGATTCGGCGATGTTAATCCTGTTGAATGTCAAGGGTTGGTGGCGAGACACTCTCTTATTGGAGATGGTCATTGTCTGGCACTTGTGTTGTGCAAATGTTACGCCACTTATCAGCCCAAGCCTGAATGTTGTCCAGGCCTTGCTGCATGCAGACATGAACTGCTTCATTAGCTGAGGAGTTGTGAATGAAACTGAACACTGTGCAATCATCAGCGAACATCCCTACTTCTCACCTTATGGATGGAGGGAAGATCATGGATGAAGCAGCTGAAGATGGTTGGGACTAGGACACTGCTCTGAGGACTCCTGCAGTGATGTCCTGGGGCTAAGATGATTGGCCTCCAACAACCACAACTGTCTTCCTTTTGGCTCGGTACGACTCCAGCCAGTGGAGAGTTTTCCCCCTGATATTCTTCTGGGGCCAGGGTTCAAATTGACCTCCATCCTGTTGGGGTCAAAGAATCTTTTTAAATGGAAAAGGAGATACTGTGGTAACATTTTACATGGTGACTGGAGTAAATCTTTGAATTGTTGGACAAGGTTACCGAGGTCCATTGGAATCTCTGACTAAGTGGTGAAAATTGAAGTAATTGTGGGGACCACACTCCTTGCCCTTGAGCCATGGTCATTACTTCAATATGTTGGTCTGTAAATGTGATGACCATTGCATCAAACTGATATATTTGTCTCGCTGCTTACCCACCCTGCACCAAGAAAAAGCCTGTTGTTGGATAAATTGATTTTCATCACATTAAATTCGGCTCACAAAGTAAATGTATGCACCAAGTTAAGAATAGTTTTTATGGGGCTTGTTTGGGACTTGGAAAGCGGTGTTTTCTTTCCAACTCTTAGTAAGTTTGGTTTTTAGTGAAAGAAATGTAGTCATTTGAACTTTATTGAAACAAAATAGATCCTTCAGTCGGACTAAGCGGCATCTTTTAGTGTAGGCAAATAAGATGGTTGATGGGACACGGAGGAACACAACCAGCCTTTAAGAGATCAAAGAGAAGAAGAAAGTAGATGACAAAACATAGACGAATTAGAGGTAAAGCAGTTTTGGCCCATGTTACTTTCAAGCTGGTGTGGTGCTTTCTTTCTTGCATTGCCCAGGCAAATTGGCAAGCAGCATTTTCTAACCCTGGGTGCCATAGCATGTCTTCAGGTCCTTTTTCTGCTTGCACTATTGTTGCATACTTGTTTTGGGAAAGCTTCAGTTGACTGCTCTCCTGCTTTTACACTTGGGTTGTGGAGCAGCTCTCTGTGGGCATGCGAGGCCCAGCTTTTAAATGGCGACTTGCCGCCAGCAACACACTGACTAGTTCCCCCAACTCAAACCAGCTGCTTTGTTGTGCTGGCAGAATTGTAGACCCACATTTTCATAGGTCTCGAGCGGCTTTGGTCACCGAGAGGCAGCAAAGTGTACTGCTCTCCCACATTTCTGTTGGAGTTGTACAAATGCGCAGACTGCCTGTGATAGTTTGGCGATTGCACATGTGCGAAGTCTCTCACTGTAATGTCAACAAGTAGTGACTTGAAGATGTCCAAACTTCCAAAGCTAACGTTTAAGACTACACTTCCAGGAATTATACTGAAACAGTGTGTTTACTCGACTAGATAGACTCATGGCAGCAAGAAAGAGCCAGTAAAAACCATGACTTCCTGGCCACCGATCTGAAATCATCCAGTGAGTTCACCTTGCTGACTGCATGAGAACCTAGCATAGGGAGCAATTGAGAAGGCATTTATCATGACATCTGGGCTGTTTTACACTGTGGCATGTAGCTGATAGGATGAAATCAGTAGATCTGCAGTCAGATTCACTTGTGTAGTGTAAAAGCACCTTCAGCCTGATTTAAAGAAAACAACAAAAATAAGGAATGTTTTCCACTTTTCAGTTAATTGCATTGTGGGATATGCTGGAATTTTTGTTGCATTCAATTTCTTGGTTTAATTTTCTATCTCCATTTCAATTGATATAAGTAATGGGTTTGTATCAAAGCAGGTCTTGTAATTGTATGTATTCTCGTGACATTTGATGAGCTACTCCGGCGAACATCACGGTGAGCTCAATCTTGTCATCACACGATGCCCTGTTTTGACCCTTGGGTTTATTTTTGTCTGCTAAGAAGATGGGTTCCATTTGACCACTGAAATTTCCAAACCTATACTTATTAATCAAATAGCATTTTATATGGAAATTTGATTACTTGCACAAAAATTCATGGTTTTCTGTAGAAGCAATTAAGCATATGTGACTGTCTCAGTGGTCATTGCCATTTCATTAAATGTCGGGTCACAGGTTTTACAAGATATCAGTAAGCTGTCATTAACCATAAAGAGTACTGACTGCAAAGCAATATTCAGGTGAGTGTGAGTGCAGCAATTGGTCAAAGAATATGAAAGCTAATGCACAACATTTTTAGTTCAGGCTTTGTCCCGAAATGGCACCGTCTCTAAAAATTGATCACAGTATGGGGTCATTTTGGAGCCTCTCTTATTGGACTAATGCTCTGAAATCCCACTGAGTCATCGCACTGCGTGGTTTGGTACTGAGCCATGCAGCTGAGGAAGGCCTCAGACTTGATACCTGGTATGTATGGGTTCGTTGATCTCAGCTGGCAAATAATAGGGCACTGCAGTGTGTCACACTTATCGACCAAGATTTCTGTTCCTCATCAATGGCCCCTTTGGAAAAATGCGTGTGTCTGTCACCGTTGAGTGATGTCAACATTGAGCTCACCTTTGCTGGTTTTCATGTTGGAATAGCTTACAAAGATCCACCTAACTCCACTACAAAGGATGACAGCTTGGGCAAGGTGCCAGAGGGTTACCAGCAACCATGAAACCACAACATGAGTCTGTGCCTTTAGGACAGGGGAGAACATTTCAGGGAAAAGTAATAAGAATCCCTTTGGATCTTTGCATGAAGAAATAAGTTGTTTCCTTTCATTGGCGGCAGCTACATTTCTTCCAAGTGGTGCCAGACCTAGATGCAGACTCTGAATGGCGGGATCAGTCACGATCATGAATAACAGATGCATCAAAGTGATGTTCCTATTCAGGTTGGAGCAGAGAAAATACTTATTTGTGCTGATTCTCTAATATACATAGCTGGAGCTCAGCTAATATACATAACTGGTTATTGTGGCCGTGAAAAGGTTGTGGATTTCAAGCTTGGTACTGAGTGTATTCTTACGGTGTAGGAACTTGTCAGTGATGCTCACATTTACTGGAGGCTTTTGGTTCTCTTTGACTTTCTTGTTGATATCTGCAATTCGATAGCACACATACACACCAATAACATATGCTGTGTTGCTAATTAACCTGCTACGCAATGTAATAAAGCCACACAACAAAGTGCCTATATATTACTGTGATCTGTATTACTCTTCGACTAGATTATAATTCAGCCTGGATATGGAGAGACAGTAACTTTTCCAGTGGTAATGGTTGTCAAATTAATATTGTAGCTTATATTGTGCAGCGTTGGAGGATTTCATATCCACGTTTCACTGCCAAAATGCTGACCCTCATTATAACTAAGAAGAAATATAACCACTGTGCCTGTGACATTGCACCATAAAGCTGAGAGAGGCGAATTGTTTTTGGGTTTTTTTAATTTTGGGAAAGGCCTAAATTTAACCAAAACAAAAACACTCCCAGAGGGGTAGGGGGCAGCTGCCCTGGAGGCATATTTGAAATTGGATGTGTCAGGGGCAATGACACATGTTTCATCATTCCATGGTGTAATTCGTGTTGCAAGCATTTTTATGAGTGGCCTTCAAGCAAGACATGGCTCAGGATTGTCCTTCAATAAAAAAATTAATGAATATTACTGATCTAGATCATGAACATCGCTACCATTTTCTTGAGGGCTTCCACATTTTATTTTGTTTCACCCCTTTCCCTCTCCAACACTTCTGTCTCAGTAATCTCATGCTCAGTGTCATGTCAGTGTACAACTGGCAAAAGAGTAAGTACAGATCAGCGCTGAACATTACAAGAACAGTTGTGTATTGGCACATCATGTAGAAAATGGAGGAAAAAAGCCTGGACAGTTATGGACTACATATCTACCCTTCAATGCAACATAAGGGGTGTGTATGTTTGTGTCTTTATGCTTGGTCGAAGCTGCCGGTGTGCCGGGATGTACAAGAATGAGACTGTAAATGACAGAAGTGATGACTTGTTGCAGAAGGATACGTTGTAAAGTTAACATAATGTGCCTGTTTTCAGTAATACTTCCTTTTAATGTTTTGTCCTTCCAGATGCTGTTGACAGAATACTTAGATGTGAAGAACACTCGAACTGCCTCCGAACCTTCATCACAGCTCAGCTATGCCAGCTCTGGGAGTGATTTTGCAGCATTCTTTGCCAAAAAGAGACCTCAGAGACCCAAAATGTCTCTCTTTAAGTAAGAATCATATAGCCCATTTTTTTTTTTTGCTTGTTATTTTTTTTTTAAGAAGAGAAATGGTTGTGCCTCCTTAATATTGTTTTAGTTTCAAACAAAAAATTTGGCCCCTTTTCCCTCAGTGAATATGAGCTTTCTGCAACATTTGAAGTTTGCTGTTTTTATGTGCTAGTGTTAGGAATAGTGAGTCAGGCTGACCAAGTCTTTGGAAACAACCTTCCATTTTGCAAAGATTAGAACAGAGATAGCCACAGAGAAGCCTGCAACCCATTTTGTTTCTCCTAATTAAAGGAGGATATTGTGGAAATAGGAAGGCATCAGTGGTGAGGTTGTGTGTTATCTAATATAAAAACAGAAAATGCTGGAAATACTCAGCAGGTCAGGTAGCATTTGTGGAGAGATGACCCTTCGTCAGAACTGGAAAAAGTTAGAGATGTAACAGAGCAGAGAGCAGAAGTGCGGAAAATAGAACGGACACAATCGAGGGCAAGTCAACCACGGTAGAGGGGTTGACACGGTCGAGGGCCATGTCAACCACGGTAGAGGGACTCCTACACCTTCTGGAGAACACTTCCTCCCACCCCACTTCCTGTAAGGACTCTATTCTATTCTCCCAGTTTCTCCGTCTCCGTCGCATCTGCTGTGACGATGCTACCTTCCATACTAGTGCTTCCGATATGTCTTCCTTTTTCCTTGACCGAGGATTCTCCTCTACCGTGGTTGACATGGCCTTCGACCGTGTCCGTTCTATTTTCTGCACTTCTGCTCTCACCCCTTACCCCTCCCTCCCAGAACCACGATAGGGTTCTCCTTGTCCTCAACTTTCACCCCACCAGCCTCCACATTCAACATATCATCCTCTGCCATTTCTGCCATCTCCAGTATGATCCCACCACCAAACACATCTTCCCTTCCCCTCCCCTTCAGCATTTCAAAGGGACCGCTCCCTCCGCGACACCCTAGTCCACTCCTCAATCACCCCCAACACCCCTTCCCACGACACCTTCCCATGCAAGCGCAGGAGATGCAACACCTGCTCTTTTACCTCCTCCCTTCCCACTGTCCAGGGCCACAAACACTCCTTCCAGGTGAAACAGCGATTCACTTGTACTTCTTACACTTAAGTATACTGTATTCGCTGCTCACGATGTGGTCTCCTCTACATTGGCGAGACCAAACGCAGATTGGGTGACCGCTTTGCGGAACACCTCCGTTCAGTTTGCAGGCGTGACCCCGAGCTTCCGGTCGCCTGTCACTTTAATTCTCCGCTCCACTCCCACTCTGACCTCTCTGTCCTCGGCCTCTTACACTGTTCCAATGAAGCTCAACGTAAGCTCGAGGAACAGCACCTCATCTTTCGATTAGGCACTTTACAGCCTCTGGACTCAACATCGAGTTCAACAATTTCAGACCAAACCTCTGCCCCTATTTTTTTCCACATGGCAGCTGTTGATGATTCTGCCGTTGCCATTTACACTTCATCTAGTCTCATCTTTTATTTCTTAACTTGTCCCATTACCATCTCCTTTTGCCTTGCACCATCATCCCTTTTGTCTTTTAATCTCTCCTGCTTTCCATCCTATTACAGACCTTCCCTTTTTGTTCTTTCCCCCCCTTCCCCCCCTTTCCCTGCCCCTGCACTTGCTTAAAATCTGTTACATCTCTAACTTTTTCCAGTTCTGATGAAGGGTCACAGACCTGAAACGTTGACTCTGTTTCTCTCTTCACAGATGCTGCCTGACCTGCTGAGTATTTCCAGCATTTTCTGGTTTTATTTCAGATTTACAGCATCCGCAGTATTTTGCTTTTGTGTTTATATGGGTTATCTAATCTTTATTTTAACTTTCACATTTTTAACTGTGGCATTGGCTTACTCAAGGATAGGAACGAATAGGATAACTGAAAGCATCTGCTTCATCAGTTTAGCTGTCATGATGCTCATTTCACAGAGTTACATTTTATCTCTGGAAATAATGATTCTGAAATCTTACCATTGCAAGGGGCTTTGTTGAT
Organism: Squalus acanthias; assembly: GCA_030390025.1. Classification (NCBI taxonomy): domain Eukaryota; kingdom Metazoa; phylum Chordata; class Chondrichthyes; order Squaliformes; family Squalidae; genus Squalus; species Squalus acanthias. Next base: position 129,004,031 of record CM059434.1, read on the forward strand.
GTGGACAATGTTGACGTTCTGCATAGAACAAAAGGCAGACCAGCCAACAAAATTTGTTTCTTGTTAGAAAAACTTGAGGTTGAAAACAACACTAAGAGGAGATTAGCAATGGAGCTGTACAATGTATCTCAACGTTAGGCCATTGCTTGTCTGGCACCACGAGAGAAAATTAGAGTAACTTTCCTCCTAGTGGAGTCACCTCATGGACCAAGTTGCCAAGAGTTCCTTTCACCACTCTCAATAAGGCAGCAACTTGGAGTAGATTATTTGTTGTTCTCTGCATTGTTGTCTCGATGAAGCAATTCAGGAATTTCAGTGCAGCTGAGCTCTCAACTGGCTATAACATTTTGGTTCTCGAGCCCCTGCCTCAGCATTTGACACTGAATTGTGTAATCCACGTGTGGAGGCGATTAATTGGTTTAGATAAACAAATGGGAGTGATCGCTGGTGGCTATTTTGATTGTGCAGTTGTGAGCAGTGCAGTATCTGGGATTAAGTTTCAGAACCCTTGTCATTCAGAGTGTTGATACCTGATCTTAATGAGGGTGTTTTTTTTAAATAGAATGTTCAAGTTTATAGGCAAGAAGAAAAAGATGAAATTCAGAGAGACCTGTAGAGGTGGGCAGGAATATGGGATCTGGAATTGAGAAATGCGAGGGGAGGTATTGTTAAATAAGGTGCATCAAAAAAAACTTTCAGAAGCGACTGTGCTCCAATTATCGCTGCAGTATATGGTAATTTTGGTTGCAAGGTAGACTGAAATGTAGCCATGTACTTGGTAGAAGTGATACTGGAATTCTATAAAGAATCAGTGAGACTGCACCTGAAGTGCTATGTTCCGTTTTCATTCTTGTAGTCAGTAATATAATGTTCAGAGACAACACTAAAGTTAATTTCAGGGTGTAGCTTCAGTAATAATGAAAGGAGTTGAAAAGATGGAGGTAGACACTGAAATAACAACATTTGGGAACATGCTTGTGATCTGAGGAAATGACGAGCTAAATATAATTTAAAGCCTAACAACTTGATTGTATTACGAAACCTAGCACAGCAAGTGTGGATTGGGTTAATGGATCCAAAAGTGAGTTGGAGAGATTCCCGAATCAGCAAGGAGCAGAGTGAAATTAACCTGGTACAGTGGTAAGAGGTGTGAAAAATGGCCAGTACATGTCCTGAGATGAGTGGCTGAATGTTGGTTCGGAGAAGGAGCAGAATCTCTTCAGTACAGTAGATTTTCTCTTCGGGATTGATGCACAATTCATCTCGCTAGAGGCTTGATGTGGCAGTGGTGTTTTAGATGAATTTTCTATCGACAAGGGAGCCATAAAAATTGCATATTGTAACTAGTGAGTATTATAGCATGAGAACTATGCATAAAACTGGTTTCGAGAGGGCCCTTGGGTGGTGATATAAGCAATGGTTATTCTTGAGCTGATGTTTAAAACAATCTTACAGGTTTCTGAAAGCTCATGTGTGCAATAAAAATATTCACTTCCATGTGATCTATCAAACCAAAATCACATTATCAAGTTATTAACACTGACAACATGATATTTTACAGACTACAGGTGAAATTTTCAAGCACAGAGTCATCCATTTTGAGATGCACAAAACCTAAATCAGTTAGAAAAACATCCTGGAAATACCAGTAATCTGACATAAAAGAACAGAAATGCTGGAAATGCACAACAATCCTGTCGACATCCAAAAACAGGAAAGACAGATAAATACAAAAGCAAAATATTGCGGATGATGCAAATCTGAAAGAAAAGCAGAAAATGCTGGAACTACTTGGCAGGTCAGGCAGCATCTGTGACGAGAGAAACAGAGTTAACATTTCAGGTTGATGACCTTTCAGCAGAACGGGAAAAAGATAGAGATGTAACCAGTTTTAAGCAAGTACAGAGGCAGACTAAGGGGGAGTGAAGTAAAGAACAAAAGAGAAGGTCTGTGATAGGGTGGAAGGCTGGAGAAATTAAATGACAAAAGTCAAGGCAAAAGGGGGCGGTAATGGGACAATAGGAGAAGCAAAAGATGGGTCGAGAGGAGCTGAAATTGACAAAAGCAGAATCATTACCAGCAATTGCTGTCCAAAAAAATGGGAGCAGTGGTTATGATCTGAAATTGCTGAACTCAATGTTGAGTCCGGAAGGCTGTAAAGTGCCTAATCGAAAGCTGAGGTGCTGTTCCTCGAGCTTCCATTGAGCTTCATTAGAACAGTGTTGGAGGCCAAGGACAGAGAGGTCAGAGTGGGAGTGGGATGAAGAATTAAAATGACAAGCGACCGGAAGCTCGGGGTCACGCTTGCGGACTGAACGGAGGTGTTCAGCAAAGCGATCACCCAATCTGCGTTTGGTCTCCCCAATGTAGAGGAGACCGCATTGTGATCAGTGAATACAGTATACTAAATTTAAAGTAGTACAAGTAAATCGCTGTTTCACCTGGAAGAAGTGTTTGGGGCCCTGGATGGTGGGAAGGGAGGAGGTAAAAGGGAAGGCATTGCATCTCCTGAGCTTGCACGGGAAGGTGCCGTGGGATGGGAGGTGTGTTGGGGGTAATTGAAGAGCAGACAGATTAATATATTGGGTAGAGATCCTTTGTCATTACCAGCATTTTCTGGGTTTTTTTTTCTAGATATACAATAAGAGTTGACAGAAGAAATATGGTATGGATACACACACACTTACTCGTGCTGGAACAACATGCTCTCATCCCCAAACTGAACTCGCTATTTCATGAGGTAGACTTGGGTGGTTTGGGCGGAGAGCAAATGTTTCCATTTTCAGCTAGTTTAACATAGTTACTGACTCCCACAGCTACCTGGACTACACTTCCTCCCACCCCGCTTCCTGCAAGGACTCTATTCCATTCTCCCAGTTTCTCCGTCTCCGCCGCATTTGTTCTGACGATGCCACCTTCCATACCAGTGCTTCCGATATGTCTTCCTTTTTCCTCAACTGAGGATTCCCCTCGACCATGTGCGTTCCATTTCCCGCACTTCTGCCCTCACCCCTTCTCCCTCCCAGAACCACGATAGGGTTCCCCTTGTCCTCACCTTTCACCCCACCAGCCTCTACATTCAATGGATCATCCTCCGCCATTTCCGCCACCTCCAACATGATCCCACCACCAAATGCATCTTCCCCTCACCTCCCCTTTCAGCATTCCGAAGGGACCGCTCCCTCCGCAATACCCTGGTCCACTCCTCAATCACCCCCAACAGCCCCTCCCCTCCCCACGGCACCTTCCCGTGCAAGCGCAGGAGATGCAACATCTGCCCTTTTACTTCCTCCCTTCCCACTGTCCAGGGCCCCAAACACCCCTTCCAGGTGAAACAGCGATTTACTTGTACTTCTTGCAATTTAGTATACTGTATTCGCTGCTCACGATGCAGTCTCCTTTACACTGGGGAGACCAAACGCAGATTGGGTGATCGCTTTGTGGAACACCTCAGTTCAGTCCGTAAGGGGGACCCCGATATTCCGGTCGTCTGTCACTTTAATTCTCCGCTCCACTCCCACTCTGATCTCTCTGTCCTCGGTCTCTTACACTGTTCCAATGAAGCTCAACGTAAGCTCGAGGAACAGCACCGCATCTTTCGATTAGGCACTTTACAGCCTTCTGGACTCAACATTATGTTCAACAATTTCAGACTATAACCCCCCCCATTTTTTCAGGCGGCAGCTGTGATGATTCTGCCATCCCCATTTGCAACATTGAATCTCTCCTGCCTTCAATCCTAGCACAGACTGTCCCTTTTCCTCCCCCCCCCCCCCCCCCCCCCCTTTTCCCTGCCTCTGCACCGGCTTAAAACCTGTAACTTCTCTAACTTTTTCCAGTTCTGACGAAGAGTCACAGACCTGAAACGTTAAATCTGTTTCTCTCTCCATGTGGATGCTGCCTGGCCTGCTGAGTGTTTGCAGTATTTTCTGTTGTTATTTAACATAGTTACAGCCCATTAGGATACTTAGCTATAGAGCTTTACAGCACAGAAGGAGACCATTTGACCCACCGTGTCTGTGCCGACTGCTTTGCCATGGGTCGGTATCAACCAGCATCCAAATCATCACTGGCAGGTCTTGTCCACCACGTGGTTTGTCTGGCACTTTGCTAGAGCAATTCAACACTAATCCCAATGGTCTACTCTCTCCCTATGGCCCTTTATCTTCCTCTGCTTCAAATATTTATCCACTTTTTTCTTAAACGATGCAATGGCCTCTGCCCTGACTACTTCGTGTGGCAGAGTAATCCATGCTCCAATAACTCTTTCTCCTGACCTCTGTCCTCAATTTAAACTGATGAATATGACATACTCTGTCTCAATTCCCTCTAAAACCCTTCATATTGTTTAAAACTTAGATTAAGTCTCTTAGCCTTCTCTGCTCTTGTGAAAATATTCTCTATCACAAGTCTCTTCTCATATCTGGAGTCTCCACTATAAAAATTATTCAACATTCAACAGTGCAACATTTCAGTTTTAAATGCATATTAATACTGATTACTTCGCATAAATTCAAAGGAACTAAACATATTGTGTAGAAAATGTCCTTTAACAGGATTTGTGCATTTGCAGGTTTGAGTCATCTTCACATGCTATCAGTATGAGTGCATACCTGCGTGAGCAAAGACGGGAGCTGTATAGCAAGAGTGGAGAGCTACAAGGTAAAGTAAATTCATTTGACCTTGTGTACTTGATGCATGCTGAACTGTAAACCAAGACTTCTAAAGTGTAGCAACGGCGTAAACCCAAAAATTGGTAGACGTCTTTTTGTTCTCTGATACGCTTGAGGATTATCAGTAAACTGCCTGTGTTCTGAAATGAAAGCATGAAATGCAGGAATTACACCACAGGCCCATCTGCATTTGTAAAGAGAAAAGACAAGTTCATTTTTTGGGTGAAAACCCTTTGTAAAACTGCATTTATCTACATTAAATGTCATTCACCAGTTGTGGGCCTATCAACAACACATCTAGATCTGACTAGTAGTTTTTTTGCATCCTAGATTCTAACACTAAGACAAATCTCTGTGATATCCACAAACTTAAGGACAGTTTCCCCCAATGCCTTCATCAAAATCGAGAAGCGACTTCTCATTTTTGTCCACCCCAGTCCAACACCGGCATCTCCGCTTCATCAAAATCGTCAATGGTGAGGAGCAGTGGTTCCAACAGTGATCTCTGTGGAACTCCACACACACAACCACCACCATTCATAATAATAATATTCCTCTCTCTCTCAGAATGCAGTCAGTTCCTTATACAACCCAGGATCTGCCTTCCAGTTCCATAGGAGTCTGTCTTCTAAAGTAGCTTATTGTGTGGCACCTTGTCAAAAGCTGAAAATCTAAGTTTCCAATGTCGACCAGGCTACCTTCATCCACCAGCCTAGTAACTTGCTCAGAATATTCAGCCAGGTTGGTGAGACCTTCCCTTCTTTTCCTGAAGCCACTTTGAGAGTCGCTAATGATCGCTTCTTAGCAACTTTCCTATAACTGAAATCAAGCTAATGGGCATATATATGACTTCCCTGTTCTTACTTGTAGCCTTTTTTCAGCATGTTCAACATGAGCCTCCCTCCAGTCCGTGGGAATAATCCCTGACTCCTGCGAGCAGTTAAGTATATAAACATGTGGCTCACTTAGCACATCTCTCATTTCTTTGAGGACCCTGGGTGAATGCCATCAGGACCAGCATTTTTTTTGTGTCAGCGCTTTCTCCATCTCGTCGAGTTGCCCAATTGACTCGATTCAAGTCCTCTGCCACCTTTCCAAACCTAGCCCTTTTGAAATACAGAACTACCGTTAAATTCTCAGTGATTTTGGTTTGACTGATCAAGTTGAATCTGATAGTGTTGTGGTCACTGTTGCCCCGTTGTCCCCACCACATGGAGGTCTCGTACCGCATTAGGATTACTGCTTAAAAATTAACTCAAGTACCCGATAATGTTTAGAGTCCTCAGTCACGCTTAACGTTAGGGAACAGTCATTTATAATGTCCACAGGTCTTTCAGCTGTCTTGCCATTTAATAATCGATGGCTCACCATTGAACACCATTTTTTATTGAAGATCGACTGCTAAACCTAACAGTAATGGATATAAAAGTGTCAAAATTCACCAGGTACTGCTGAGGAGTAACTGATTATTTCTGACACATTTGCACACAACTAAGCAAATCAAACTAAATTATCCCCACTTTACACAGCATGGCTTTAAGGACTAAATCTTTGACATGAACATTTCAGTTCCCTTTTCCTTGAACTCTGATCTTCACTTGCATATGTGCAACCATGCACTTGCATGAGTACCAGAAAATAATAACTATGCTGCTTCATCATGTTTGTGACATCAGTAGAAGAAAAGTAGGAATAAAAAGTTCACTTCACACATCACTGGAAACAACAGCAGTAGCTTGGATTGATAATTGGATGACTAAAATTCATGACTGTCCAATATTGAGTATTCATACACACAAATTCAGGTGTCAGCAGAGTTATTTTCAAGAGAAAAAACTACTACAGTCAGCTGATGTGCTAAGGAGAGCACAGAAAATCAGCCAAATCTCTCTGGCATTCATTATCAAGGGTCATATTTTCCTTAGTTTGGGGGAAAAAAGTTATGTTTTTGTGGAACTTAACGACTGCCGATCAACATGGCAGGTACGTGCAATTTTCCAGTACATTTTGTGAAACTTGATTTCAGTTACTGGGAATGACAGAAAACTGGCCTATTATTATTTATCTTTTAATAATACTCATTTTGCATTTCTTAAGTTAAATTAGCAGTTAATTGGTGTAACGAATGAAAAGTTCAGTAATGCAGGTACGGAGTATGCAACACATGTATAATGGCTCTACGAAGATTAATAAATTCCAATTTACCCAAGAGGCTGTCTTCCTGCAAAGCCCATGTCTTTGATATTCTCTGGAAAATATCTCGTTTCAAATTGAGTTTCCTTATAGAAAGAACGAACGAACTTGCATTTATATAATGTCTTTCACAACCTCCGGACGATTTACAGCCAATTAAGTACTTTTGAAGTGCAGTCCTGTTGCAATGCAGGAAACGTGGCAGCGAATTTGCGCACAGCAAGGTCCCACAAACAGCATTGAGATAAATGACCAGATAATCTGTTTTCGTGATGTTAGTCAATCCAAGCTACTGCTGGTCATATTCGACCAGGACACTACTAACATTTTTTGTGGTAGATTTTTAATTAATTTGTTGTTGGTTTATAATAGTTATTTCAGAGATAAGTTACATTTTGTTTTCATTAAATATTTAAAAGGTACCTCACACTTTTGGCCTCAAATAAATGAATATTTAATATGAAACTGTTATGTAAAATAAACTGGAGCTGTTCTTGGCTATACACCAAATGCCACAGCTGCATTCTTTTCTAGCTATTTGGATATATTTTGACATGAAAAAAGTAACAACACATTCGATGTTAGAAAGTAGATAACACCTGAAATCCTGGCTTTTTGGCGTAAAATGGGTGATGACAATTGATGAGCAACATTTGCAACTCATAAGATTCAGGAATATTCTCCTATATCTATACTAATATAATAAAGTTTTGCATATAGCACACACTTCCTGTGAGTATCATACTCAGTTCCTGTCATCAGACTTGAGTGTATCCTCTGACTTGCTGTGAAGCTAGTTTATATAATTTATGTTAAGTAGATTGATCTTCAACTAAAATTTTGTTAGACTTAAAATCCTGTCTTTTTTTAAGCCATGCTCTCTCAGACTCATCTCAATACCAGCATAACTCATATTTTGATTTGATCGACCATGTAAAGATTCACTGTCTTACAAGAATATTTAAAACAATTTCAAACCAAAGTGGACCATTGCTCCATCTCATCCACCCATGCAACTTCCCACAAGATTACCTTGATGGATTTCTGAATCTAATTTCCCTGAATTCTATTTGTTGATAGGAACTTAGTCCCTTTTTGAGCCCCATCATTGTTTCTTGTTCCACAACCCTTGCTGTTCCACATATTTATCATTTTTTTACTTTCTTAAAAAATTGGCTCCATCTCCCACTTGTTTCTGAACTTTATACCTGGCAGAAAAACTGATCTGGATCTTTAATCTTCAACCTTCCCAATACTAAGTACTTCACACCTCATTCTTCCTTTCATAAGGGAATGGTTCCTCGCGAGCTAACACCTTATAGGTATATCCCTTTAGTACTGTGCTCAATATAGGCCTGGATTTTGCGGGGCCGACTGCGTACGCACAGCGATCTGTCAAGGTTTGCTTTGACAGATCATACGACGCAACCCCCCAAAAATCACTTTCGCTGATGCAGAGTTGGGTTATTGCCCAGGAAACTCTTACGGCTGGTAAAAGCAGGCATAGGGCCTGCTTTCACCAGCGTAAGGGTTAATATAAATGTTAAATAAAAAAATTAAAAATCATTCACAAACATTTAAAATTAGTTGATCTAAATTTTGGTCCGGATTATAATGTTTAAAATTATTTTTCAAAAATTTAAATTTTTATTGTAAATGCTTCATTAAAGGGACATTTAATTAAATGTGAAAATGGGAACATTTATTTTTATTCCGATTGTTTTTATTCCTCCACGGTCTCTAAATTGTCAGACTGCTTGTCCGACATCCAGTTCTGGATGAGCAGAAATTTTCTTCAATTAAATATTGGGAAGACCGAAGCCATTGTTTTCGGTCCCCGCCACAAACTCCGTTCCCTAGCCACTGACTCCATCCCTTTCCCTAACATCTGTCTGAGGCTGAACTACACTGTTCGCAACCTTGGTATCATATTTGACCCTGAAATGAGCTTCCAACCACATATCCGCAGCATAACTAAGACCGCCTACTTCCACCTTCGTAACATCGCCCGTCTCCGCCCTTGCCTCAGCTCATCCACTGCTGAAATCCTCATCCATGCCTTTGTTACCTCTAGACCTGACTAGTCCAACGCCCTCCTGGCTGGCCTCCCACATTCTACCCTACATAAACTTGAGGTCATCCAAAACTCGACTGCCTATATCCTAACTCACACCAAGTCCCGTTCACCCATTACCCCTGTGCTCACTGACCTACATTGTCTCCCGGTTAAGCAGCGCCTCGATTTCAAAATTCTCATCCTTGTTTTCAAATCCCTCCATGGCCTCGCCCCTCCCTATCTCTGTAATCTTCTTCAGCCCCACAACCCCCCGAGATATCTGCACTCCTCTAATTCTGCCCTCTTGAGCATCCCTGATTATAATCGCTCAACCATTGATGGTCATGCCTTCTGTTGCCGAGGCTCTAAGCTCTGGAATTCCCTGCCTAAATATCTCCGCCTCACTACCTCTCTTTCCTCCTTTAAGATGTTCCTTAAAACCTTCCTCTTTGACCAAGCTTTTGGTCACCTGCCCTAATTACTACTTATGTGGCCGGGTGTCAAATTTTTTGTCTTTTACTACTCCTGTGAAGAGCCTTGGGAGGTTTTACTACGTTAAAGGTGCTATATAAATACTTGTTGTTGTTGTGTAACTTACTTACTTACTTGGGGATTCCTCATATGCTAATAGTGATTCTGTTCGTAAATGGAATCTCCATAAACATAATGAGGAATCCTCCTTTCTGATAGGAGGACCTGGCCCACGTGATCCCAGGGATGCTTCCGAACCGCCTGCGTCCTTGGGATCCGTGGGCCTTTTACGCAGGCGTATGCCTGCAGGCCCAGGAACCAGCAGGTAGATTCGGATTTTTTTTTCGGGCCGGAGGTGTACTCCGTAGGCACGCCTCCAACCGCAAATTCCGGCCCATTGCAGCTCTTCTTTGCTTTCTCCCAATCCTGTCTTTGGATGAGATGTTAAACTGAGGCCTCATCTGCCTGCTGAGGTGGATGTAAAAGATCACGTGGTACTATTTGAAGAAGAGCAGGGAGTTCTTCCAGTGTCCTGGATAACATTTATCCATCAACCTACACTGCCAAAAAATAGATTATCGATTCATTTGATATTTGTGGAACTTTGCTGTGAGCAAATTAGATACCTTGTTTCACTACATTTCAATAACGACTGCACTTCAAAAGTAATCAATTGGTTATAAAGCATTCTGGAATGTCCTGAGGACATGAATATCAATGCAAGTTCTTTATTTTCTTAATATCCTTTTTAAAATGCCAAGATCAAAACTGCATGCAGTTTCAATTTGCAAGATCATAAGAAATAGGAGCAGGAGTAGGCCATACGGTCCATTGAACCTGCTCTGCCATTCAATAAGATCATGGCTGAACATCTATATCAACTCCACTTTCCCACCCTATCCCCATAGCTCTTGATTCCCTTAGTGCCGAAAAATCTATCGACCTCTGTCTTGAATATACTCAACAACTGAGCATCCACAGCCCTCTGGTGTAGAGAATTCCAAAGATTCACAACCCTCTGAATGAAGAAATTTCTCCTCCTCTCAGTCCTAAATGGCCGACCTCTTATCCTGAGACTGTGCCCTATTTCTAGAGGATCCATCCAGGGGAAACAGCCTTTCAGCATCTACCCTGTCAAGCCCTCAAAATATTCTATGTCTCAATGAGATCACCTCTCATTCTTCTAAACACGAGAGAGTACAGGCCCATTCTACACAATCTCTCATCATAGGACAGCCCTTTCTTCCCAGGAATCAGTCTAGTGAACCTTTGTTGCACAACTTCAAAGGCAAGTATATCCTTCCTTAAGTAAGGATACCAAAACTGTACACAGTACTCCAGGTGTGGTCTCACCAAAGCCCTATATAATTGCATCCTTACTCTTCTACTCCAACCCCCTTGCAATAAAGGCTAACATACCATTTGCCTTCCTAATTGCTTGCTGTACCTGCATGTTAACTTTCTGTGATTCGTGTACAAGGACACCCAAATCCGTCTCTATGCCAACATTTACTGGTCTGTCACCTTTTAAAATATATTCTGCTTTTCCATTTTTCCTCCCAAAGTAGATAATTTCACACTTCCTCACATTATACTCCATCTGCCACCTTCTTGCCCATTCACTTAACCGGTCTATGTCCCTTTGCAGCCCCTTTGCGTCCTCCTCACAGCTTACTTTCCCACCTAGCTTTGTTTCACCAAGGCCAGATATAATTTTAGAATTGCCTCTTTAAATTCTTCAGACTTAACTCTAGCTTATCATCTCAAAATTCTGTTTGCTGACTTAAATGACTGAGCACCATGCCAACAGTTTTAGTTACCCGTCCAGCAAAACCCCTGATCTGTTTCTCACTGTGACACCGCAAGCACTCAGAAAACAATGCTTCCAAATTTAGTTGTGTTCTTTTTTGAAGGAATGTGTAGTGCATACTGTTGAGGAAAATTTGATTTAGACAATTAATTGTTTAAAGTGGCTGTATTATGTACATCGTGTACCGGCACATCGTGTTTATTTATTATGAGTGATAAAAGGACAATAACTCCAATGTTGGGTGGTACTGTGGTAATATCTCTAATATTAACATCTGTAACTCCAGATCTGACCTGGAATTCAAAACTCATTGTTGACATCTCCTGTACAGTTCTGCGAGACTTTCTCCTGACTGGCCTTTTAACAAGGCCAAACAAGTCCTTCAGGGGCAATTTTACTTCACCACTGAGACTCAGTTGGAGTGCAAATGGATAAAAAATAATCCTTCACCGCTCTGCGTCACTCTTGTGCTGCTGTTTACTTGTGTCTATTTTTTCACACGATAGACTAGCAGGATCCATTTTGATTCTCTTCCTCTGCTGAGTGGCGTGATAAATGATTGAAATAATCTTCTGGGCAAATGAATAGAAGCAGAAACATTGGGGACTTGCAAAATATAACTGGACACTAAATGGTCGAATTGAGCATGGGTGAGGCCATTTGATGGGCTGAATGGCCTTTTCTCATCCCCAGAATGATAGTGATGTCAGTTCGGGACACGCTTTAACTTGTCCCCTTCACATAATTACAATCTGTTTGTGGGTACAAAGAACTTGGGAACAAGTTTTCTGTGTTTCCTAAGTTTCTGCCAACTATTCTTCCAGAGTTTGTCTCCTGTCTGACTTCATTCCAGTGTTTTCCTCCAAGTTGTCCTCGGAAATAGATATTTGCTGAGCTTCAAAGAAGACCCCTGTAAATTATCATTTAAAAAGAATTATGTTTTAAACAAGCTTAAGATGAGTAAAGTACTGTACAAGTAGGTATCTATCAGTGGCGGTATTTAGTTACTGAATTAACATTCTCTGGCAAACACCAATGACTATGTGATATTTTGCAGCATTATTGAACCACATGATGCATTCTGAAGTGATCTGGCGTTATATTTGCCTGAATGCATGTATGCATGTCATTTACGTAATGCTGAGGATACAGTTTGTACAGTACATTGAGACATAGCTCATGGCACAGTGAAATTGCAAGATTCAATTTCCTCCCTCTGCTGAGTTCCCTATCTCGGCTGAACTGTTATAAGTCGATATTTAGTGGAGGCTAGACCGTCTTCTGTCCATTTAATGCTCCCAGGACATTAATTTAAATTTAATACGAACAAAACTAATGGGGGGAAGAAACTTACTCGTGGTGTACTTTTTTGCTTTAGCAAAGAATAAAAGCCGAGAACCTGTAAAGGTACAGTTTTATCATCCTACTTTTACGTACCAACTGTAATAGTTTTCATTCTGATGTATTATCTGGTCGTGTATTGTTAACATAGGAAGACATTTTGTTTCACAATTCAGGCCTTCTTTTCTTTAGTACAATTACCATAGTTACAAGGATTCTCAGGTTACGAGTTCCCAGGTTTTTGCCACTACAATTTTTGAGCTGGGTATTGTGGATAACCCACCACCTTTTCTAGTCTGCCTTCGGCCTCGCAACCATTCAATTCTACAGCTCACGACAAAGTAAGATTTCCCCTGGTTGGTATGTGATAGCAATATTGTAAACATGACAGGAAGATTTCCAATATTTGTTATCTCTCGTAAAATTGTGAGTTGTCAGAATGTATTTATAATTTTGCTAGAAATGATATCAAATAATCCCACTCTGTTTACAATGTTACTAACACACAAGGATCAGAGGAACCAACTGTCTTTTGCTGCTTTATGGTGTTCTGCCATGTGGTGCCACATCAGCACCTTTCTGGTTTTCTGATCTTTGTTCCATTCAGCAGTGATGTCTTATCATAAAGACAATAATGCAGCAATCCGATATCTAGTTTTCGCACACTCTGGATCTCCCTCTCATTTTGATTGTGTGAAAACGAGTGTCAGCTAATGACTGATGCAGTCATTAGTAAACTAGCTAGCTATGGAAAATAATTATATTGGAGGCCTGGTTAATTATTTTGTGTCCCATTATTCCATCTGGTTTGTACCACTTTTATCCTGAAAGCTCAATGTAACTGCAAAAATGTTGTAAAGTGGTATCCCCACAGAATATTAAATAATGGAAATCTTTTATAGCTGGTCTACCCAATCATTAGATTTATTTTTAAATGTCACAATTGATGAGCATGTGTAAATGTAGCCTTCTTAGTGGCATCAGCTTTTCCCCAATCTTTTTAATTGAATTTTGCCTCTGGGACTTCAACACATCATGTAGTTTTACCTCAAACCATCTGCTCCTGTCAATCTTTGTGTCATTGGCACTGTGTTGATCGCAGTGTATCACCGAGCTCCTGCCTGGCAATTTTTAAAATTAGTGAACAAAACTGTCAGGGAAAGGTGAATTTCCTTTTTGTCTGCAAATGTTGTGCTGTCCTGCGATGCTTCAGCCCAGTGGAGCTGATGAATTTCGCTCAGTGTTTATATTATCCCAGATCTGTCAAGTTTCACTCACTTGAATTTAGACTCATTCATTTTGGTTTTAAATATATAGCATATCTATTTTTTATGATGAATTATGCTCTGAAAGGGCAAATGCAGCTCAATATATTTACATGCAGTTGCAATCCATTCCAATAGTTTTGATCATATATCTCCTGCCAGCAGCAGTCTATCATTGACAACTCTCATTGGACAGGCAGTGAGTATGCAGGATGGGAAAAGAGAGTGAGGATGTTGCATTCCCAGTTCTTTATTCATACACTTCTTGAAAGATGTTTTTCTCTTTAGGCAAACCTCCATGTATTGCTGTGATCTGAGATCCTTTGGGTTGCTGAGGACCTGCTAGGCCTCCAACAGTGCTATTATTGAGTCAGAATGTGCTTCCATAAACAAAAGTTGTAGATTCAGACACTGTTTCATCATTAAAATCAGCTGCATGTAAGTATGTAGTGCCTTTCATATCCTCACAACGTCCCAAAGCGCTTTACAGCCAATGAATTAGAATGAAGTGTAGTCAATGCTATGTGGGCAATCCCGGCAGTGAATTTGAAGACAAGATCACACAAACAGTAAATTAGATGAATGAGTAGCTCATCTGTCCTTTTTTGGTGGTGTTTGTTGATGTTTGCGTGCTCTGTTTGTGTGCAGGAAGAAAAGCTCAGAACAAAAAAAAAATTGATAAGTCTGTGATAAATTTTGAGTAATAAGATAATTTTCTTGCGAGATGGTTGTGATGCCTGAGATAATGTATTTGTCACCATGTATGTCAAAAATGATCAGGTATTCCATGATGATTTGATGCCCAACTCCTGCTTGTACACAGCAGTGGATACCAGAGACTGGTCCCGTTGCTCTACAATTATTTATTATTCCAACACTCATTATTTGTAGAGTGAAACAAAATCATCTAATTTTAACATCTGAATGTTCTTGTATCGACGACATTGGTACATGAACAAGCCAGATTAGAAGTCAGTCAACTCACTGAAATGTGTGGCAATGATTTAACACTTGCTATTGACCAAGTGTGTTGTTCCAGTGGTACATGTGTAAAGGTGTAAAAATGTATTAACTGCGTCTGAGGAGCACCTGATTTTTTTGATGATTGGATTCCTGTTGTCCTTTTCTTCTGTTCGTGGTGATTGCATTTGAAATCTTGGTCAACAAATTCCAACGGCAGAAGTTATTTGAACTCTTTAATGGAGGTGAAATCATTATGATACCTGATGGTTTCAGAGCATTAGCAAGAAATCCTGCTATTGAGGAATTGGAATAAGTACCTGAAGGAAAAAAGTTTGCAGGGCTATGGGGAAAGGGCGGGCGAGTGGGACTAGCTGATGTGCTCTTGCAGAGAGCCAGCACGGGCTCGATGGGCCAAAAGGCCTCCTTCTGTGCTGTAACCATTCTATGCTTCTATGAATGAAAATAAATAGAAGGAAGGGCTGAAAAGAAGGAAAACACCAATAAAACAAGGAAGTAATGTGTAACCATAAAGATACCCATTGCAAAGCTGGTCTTGGTCCAACTAAACAATGGTGGGAAAGAATTTTGCTTGTACAGTGCTAACCGATGGAGATAGGAAATAAGCCTTTGGTCAACACAAGAATGAAGCGATACAGAGGAAAATATTACAGCATGAGCTAGCTTGGTTCAACTGTTTTCTAGCTTTAATGTTTTACGTTGTTCAAGAGAAAGCAATGCTTTGAAAGCAGTTCAGTAGTTAAACATCGTCACTAGCTGATGGAATTATTTACAAGTTGAAAAAAGCTTTGTGCCATCATCCCCTAAGTGAAATAAATCTAGAATATTTGGTGCTGACATGGATGTGTGTATTGTTCAAAGGCTCAGTCAAAATGGATATAGCTCAGCTGATAGCACGTGGTTGTTCATTGTTTGCGAGGAAAGCAGTTTCTTTTGATCAGCAATTAGTTAAAATGAAGCCTTTCTTTCATCCAAGGTGGTTGGAAATTCGATCTTTAAATGCACATGGAGTCTGCAAGGTGACACGGTCTTTGGTTGCAGAAACTCAAGTGATCCCAGGCAAATGTATGTTTATCTTCTCATTAGCATTCCATGATGTTGACATGTTATAGTAATTTAATATTACAATAATCTGTGCTATTGTGTCTTGGGTCACAAATAATGGCAGATTGGCAACCGTATCGTAAAAGGGAAAAGTATCCTTACAGCTATTGTGAAGTCTGGTAGTTCTTGCTCATTTGCAACACTGGCATCTATCCGACAATGTGGAAAACTGCCCAGGTATGTCCTGTCCACAAAAAGCAGGACAAATCCAACCCGGCCAATTACTGCCCCATCAGTCTACTCTCAATCATCAGCAAAGTGATGGAAGGTGTCATCGACAGTGCTATCAAGCGGCACTTACTCACCAAAAACCTACTCACTGATGCCCAGTTTGGGTTCCGCCAAGACCACTTGGCTCCCAACCTCAATACAGCCTTGGTCCAAACATGGACAAAGGAGCTGAATTCCAGAGGTGAGGTGAAAGTGACTGCCCTTGACATCAAGGCAGCATTTCACCGAGTGTGGCATCAAGGAGCCCTAGTAAAACTGAAGTCAGTGGGAATCGGGGGGGAAAACACTCCACTGGCTGGAGTCATACCTAGCACAAAGGAAGATGGTTGTGGTGGTTGAAAATCAATCATCACAGCCCCAGGACATCACTGCAGGAGTTCCTCAGGTCAGTGTCCTCGGCCCAACCATCTTCAGCTGCTTCATCAATGATCTTCCCTCCAACATAAGGTCAGAGATGGGGATGTTCGCTGATGACTGCACAGTGTTCAGCGCCATTCACAACTCCTCAGATAATGAAGCAGTCCATGCCCGCATGCAACAAGACCTGGACGACATTCAGGCTTGGGCTGCTAAGTGGCAGGTAACATTCGCGCCACAGACGTGCCAGGCAATGACTATCTCCAACAAGCAAGAGTCTAACCACCTCCCCTTGACATTCAACGCATTACCATCGCCAAATCCCCCACCATCAACATTCTGGGGGTCACCATTGACCAGAAGCTTAACTGGACCAGCCACATAAATACTGTGGCAACAAGAGCAGGTCAGAGGCTAGGTATTCTGCGGCGAGTGTCTCACCTCCTGACTCCCCAAAGCCTTTCCACCATCTGCAAGGCACAGGTAAGGAGTGTGATGGAATACTCTCCACTTGCCTGGATGAGTGCAGCTCCAACAACACTCAAGAAGCTCGACACCATCCAGGACAAAGCAGCCCGCTTGATTGGCACACCATCCACCACCTTAAACATTCACTCCCTCCACCACCGGCGTACCGTGGCTGCAGTGTGTACCATCTGCAAGATGCACTGCAGCAACTCGCCAAGGCTTCTTCGGCAGCACCTCCCAAACCCGCGACCTCTTCCACCTAGAAGGACAAGGGCAACAGTCGCAAAGGAACACCACCACCTCCAAGTCACACCATCCTGATTTAGAAGTATATCGCCGATCCTTCATCGTCGCTGGGTCAAAATCCTGGAACTCCCTACCTAACAGCACTGTGGGAGTACCTTCACCACACGGACTGCAGCGGTTCAAGAAGGCGGCTCACCACCACCTTCTCAAGGGTAATTAGGGATGGGCAATAAATGCTGGCATTGTCAGCGACGCCCACATCCCATAAAAAACGAATTAAAAAAAAAAAATTTGGAGCACATCAGAAAGGAAAAGCTCCTGAATGAATTGAGGCCAATTAGAGACATTTACAATCTTTTGGGTTTGACAACAGCTGTAGTGAGAATACTACACAAGTTCTAGTGTGCAGTGTTGCTGCTTAATAGTGTAATTGCTAACCGTGTGTACACCTTATCTCTGGAGCACGCAACCTTTAATGTAAATCATCTGATCATAAGGGGCACAGTCCAGTTTTAAGGTGTAGTCACTGTTCTACAGGCAAATGTGGCAGCCAGTTTGCATACAGAAATGTCCCACAAACCGCGATGAGAAAAACAACCAGTTAATCTGACTTTGATGGTTGAGGGTTAATTGTTGGCTAAGACGCCAGGAGAATTAAGAACATAAGAAATAGGAGCAGGCCATACAGTCCATTAAGCCTGCTCCGCCATTCAATAAGATCATGGCTAAACGTCTGTATCAACTCCACTTTCCCGTCCTATCCCCATAGCGACTTGATTCCCTTAGTGCCCAAAAATCTATCGATCTCAGTCTTGAATATACTCATCGACTGAGCATCCACAGCCCTCTGGGATAGAGAATACCAAAGATTCACAACCTTGAGTGAAGAAATTTATCCTGATCTTAGTCCTAAATGGCTGACCCTGAGACTACGACCCTAAGTTCTAGACTCTCTCGTCAGGTAAAACAACCTCTCAGCGTCTATCCTGTCAAGCTCTCTGAGAATTTATACATTTCAGTGAGATCACCGCTCATTCTTCTGTACTCCACAAATATAGACGCATTTTACTCCATCTTTCCTCATAGGACAGCCCTCTCATCCCAGGAATCAGTGCAGTGAACCTTTGTTGCATCCCCTCAAAGGCAAGTATATCCTTCCTTGGGTAAGGAGACCAAAACTGTACACAGTACGCCAGGTGTGGTCTTAGCAAAGCCCAATATAATTGCAGCAAGATTTCCTTACACTCTTATACTGCAACCCCCTTGCAATAAAGGCTAACATACCATTTCCCTTCCTAATTGGCTTGCTGTACCTGCATGTTAACTTTCTGTGATTTGTGTACAAGGATACCCAAATCCCTCTGAATACCAACATTTACTAGTCTGTCACCTTTTAAAATATATTCTGCTTTTCCATTCTTCCGACCAAAGACTTTGCTACATTCTACTCCATCTGCCACCTTCTTGCCTAATCACTTAACCTGTTAACATCCCTTTACAGCCTCTTTGCGTCCTCCTCACAGTAAACTTGGATATAATACACTCTGTCCCCTCCTCTAAGTCATTGATATAGATTGTCAATAGCTGAGGCCAAAGCAGTGATCCTTGCGGCACTCCACTAGTTACACCCTGCCATCCCGAAAATGACCCGTTTATTCCTACCCTCTGTTTTCTGTCCGTTAACCAATCCTCAGTCCATGCTAATATATTACCCCCAATCCCATGAGCCCTAATCTTGTGTCACAACCTCTTGTGTGGCACCTTATTGAATGCTTTCTGAAAATCCAAATATACAACATCCACTGGTTCCCCCTTATCTACCCTGCTAGTTACAACCTCAAAAATCTCTAATAGATTTGTCAAACACGATTTCCCTTTCATAAAACCGAGTTGACTCTGCCTAATCTATTGATTTTTCCAAGTGCCCTGTAACACGTCCTTAATAACAGATTGTGCTGTGTACTAGAATGATTCCTTACACCTAATCACACAAAGATCCCAAAGTAACAGTAAATGTGATTCATGATGTCCAGGTTCAAGTATGATTATTGTCTCCTGTGTAATTCTAGAATGCACATTTCCAGTCGATAGCCCAAAAGTTACTTTGTAGCATCCAATAAACATCAGAAACTTTATCGAGGGGACTGGTGATAGGTGAGCGAAGAAGTCAGACAGACTTTACCACCTGATTGCAGTAGTTAGATTTTTAAGTGGATCACTTAGCTGAAGACTCAAAATAACCGTTAGGTAGAGTGACAGGCAATCAAAATGATAGTATGTCCTGCCATCTGCTGCATTTAATTATGAAACCGACCTTTCCTGCATTTAAAAAAAATATCAACCATCAAATACTGAAATATTTTTCTGTCGTTATATGTTTTCGTCAAATTTTCCTTTCTGTTTTATTTGTAACTCTGCTGGGGAATGTAAAGTTCACCCAGTGTCTGCATTGAGCATTACTAAGTCAGCAATAACAGAGAAAACTGCCCCTATTTGCATCATTTCCTGTACCACATTCCTCCTTATGACCTTGTTGAGAAAACCCGGCAAATTCTGTGCAGTTGTGTTCTGTGGGAACTACTGGGAACCGAGCCGAGACTGGTCTAAACTGAATGGCCCATAATATACGGTCAGCGGCGAAGCGACAGTGATCAACGCTGACCTCGAAGAAAGCTCCCCACAGAGATCTCGCGAACTCTGTTGCGAATACTTCAAGTTTCTCGATGTGTAATTGATTGTAGCGCTGTCAATAGGGTATTCCTAGTGCGACGTGGCAGTGACATCATCAAGCTGTTTAAGCAGCCAATCACCTTGAAAAATTCTCACATACAGCAAAACAGGAAATGAAAAGCACTGATTATCTGCACTTTTTAAAAATGGTAGAGAACAAAATAAAGATTGGGACATACACATGGGGTTAAGTTAGAAACTGAAATATCATGAACAAACTTTTTTTTAAATGTATTTTTTTTAAAAATCTAGTCATTTTTCAGTGGAGAAGTTTGACATTTGACAAATATAAAAATTAGTTTTTCAGGGCCAGAATGGTTGTTTAGCAGTCAATACGCTGTTAAAACCCCAGTGACACCTATTCCTACAAGGCTTAACATTTAATGGGATGTTTAACAGCGGTATTAGCATAGCAAAGCTCAAGTTTTTGTCCGTTCCACTGATTGCCGGCTATGGGTGGTGGTGGGGGGGGTCATTTATTTTTTTTCCCCTGTATTATTTCTGTTTGGCCATTGTCATTTATAGGGATTATTCCTCTTTGACCAAACTTTTGGTCACCTGTCAGATATCTCTTTAGGTGGCTTGGTGTCAAATTTTGTCTGATAATGCTCCTGTCAAGTGCCTTGGGATATTTTTACCATGTTAAAGGTACTATATAAAGACAAGTTACTGTTGTTGTTTTCTTGGATATGCCTGTGGAGTAGAATTGTAGAGATTTTGGTGCAGAGGGAGGCTATTTAGCTCATCGTGCGTGTTGTAGCTGCCTCACGAGCTAACTGCGCTTTTTTTAGCTCTTGTTCTTTAGTCTGTCTTTTATGAATAGAGTCCTCGAAATAGGCAAAACACACCAATAAGGAGGTGGCAACAATGACGCTGCTGTTGTAGTCTGTTTAAGCAATGAAGACGTTGTGTGCTAATTATCTCTCAAACACCTAGTTTGTGAAATTATTTGTGTTATGCATCTAGCTCACAACCCATTGCACATTCTGGAAGTGTGAGGCAACCATTTTGAAACTGATAAGAAAACAGGAGCTTTAAGCCTCAGTGAGATGTTATTTCACTTCCCCCCCCCCCCCCCCCCCCGGCTACAAGTTTCTTGCCTGTTACCTGTATTAATGGGAGTATTCAAAGCATGCATTAAAATCCATTTGGTTGGTTGGATTCAGACCAGGATCAAAAAGATGGAAAGACCATCCCCTGTGATTTAATTATTTTAACCACACTGCTGCCAAGGTAATTAGAATTTTATTAAATACATATGTTTCATTAAAAAAATCTTTTCATACAGTCTTTCACAAAGGGTGGCTTTTAAATATATTGCTTCACATAACCTGCAAATTGGATTTACTGCCCCAGATCAATAATATTAAAGCAGAACTAATTATAAAAACTAGGCCTGTAATAATTCCCTTTTCTTTTCTGCCCTGCGGGTTTGTGGAGTTACTCAGACTTCTGAGGCGATGATTGTCATATTAGCAGATGCCAGTCAGGTTCTTGGGACTGCAGGTGTTTCAAGTTGGGTTCTGAGAAAGCAGACGCTGGCCACAAAAACTTAATCTGTGTATGATTATTACTGAAGTTTGTTGCAGTCATAATGAAGAAAACCAAGTGGTGTTTGCTCACTCCATATTCGAGAGTAGGGCGCACATACCCAAAATTCATCTCTTGTTCCTATTAACTTTTTATATTTGAGCGTTTGCATCATTGAGTTGTTCAAATTGTGTTTGGTTCCAATTTTTGGTTGATCTGGCTGTTGTTGTTGTTGTTGTTGTAAAACAGATTATCTGGTCATTACCTCATTGCTGTTTGTGGGACCATGTTGTGTGCAAATTGGCTACCGCAGTTCCTACATTACAACAGTGACTACACTTCAAAATGATTTAATTGCAAAAACGTTAGCTAGGTTTTAATGGGAAGGGGCATGTGTTAAAACAAGAGAAAACCATTGCTTATAAAACAGGAGGATCTACAAATTAGGAATTTACCAGATTTGAATGAAATTTAATAAGCACTTTCATCTTCTTCATAAATTGTCCATTTATCCTCCTCATTGTACGTCTGGGAAACTGATTTCCATTTCCATTTCCAAGTGTTTTTTTTTAGCCAAACAGAACAGGTTATTTCCTTTCCAAGGTATATTTCTGTAGCCTATAAGCGTCCCAAATTAAATCAGTTTAGTGATATTAACCTGGTCTCAAAGAAGTTCAGGCCCCAGCATAAAACTAGTGAGGTTGGAAGTGTCACTTGAGGCTATAAGGGAAACTGAGTCCCCTCGGTACACTGTGTCGGGTGTTCAGATATATTAGCATACAGTGTAGGGAACCTTCATCTGCTTGTTCCTAGATAAAATGGTGAGAAACTATTAAATGTTGGTCTTCAGAGAGATTTAGGTGACCTCGTACAGGAAACACAAAGTTAGCATGCAGGTACAGCAAGCAATTAGAAAGGCAAATGGCAGGTTGGCCTTTATTGCAAGGGGGTTGGAGTACAAGAGTAAGGAAGTCTTACTAGAATTGTACAGGGCTTTTGTGAGACCACACCTGGAGTACTGTGCACAGTTTTGGTCTCCTTTACCTGAGAAAGGACATACATGCCTGAGAGGCGGTGCAGTGAAGGTTCACTAGATTGATCCCTGGGATGAGAAGGTTGTCTTATGAGGAGAGATTGAGTCGATTGGGCCTATACTCTCTGGAGTTTAGAAGAAAAAGAGGTGACCTCATTGAAACATACAAGATTCTGAGGGGGATTGACTGGGTAGATGCTGAGAGGTTACTTCCCCTGCTTGGAGAGTCTAGAACTAGGGGGCATAGTCTCAGGGTAAGAGGTCGGCCATTTAAGACAGTGAGGAGGAATTTCTTCACTCCGAGGGTTGTGAATCTTTGGAATTCTCTACCGCAAAGGTCTGTGGATTCTGAGTCGTTGAGTGTATTCAATAAAGGCTGAGCTAGATCGATTTTTGGACTCCTGGGGAATTGATGGCTCTGTGAATCGGGCGGGAAAGCGGAGCTGATATAGACGTTCAGCCACGATCTTATTGAATGGCGGAGCAGGCTCGAAGGGCCGTATGGCCTACTACTCCTCCTAATTCTTATGTTAAAATCTGGGAGTGTTTGCATGAACACAGGGTGCAAAATGTGGGCACTTCAAACTGTTCCCCAATCTCTTTGCCTAGATGAGCAAAAAACCTCTTCACCTGCTCAAAATAAATAAAGAGAATGTTGACGGTCCTTTAGTGTTAAGTATTTCAATTTTTAAATGGAGTACATTTCGGTGACACTTTCTCTACAATTTCATGAGAATTATAAAAGATGTGCTCTGTAATATTCAGCACTAAGCTTCAGCAGAATAAGAGGTTTTTTTTTACTGAATTTTCCTGGGGCACAATGTGAAACTTGACAGTTTAATCGCAGTTTCAGTGTATGAAACAAGACAGCGATACAATCAAGGAATAGGTTTTATCATTCGTTATCTCGATGTAATAACAGCGTTAGGTGGTCCGACTAATTGTTGTGAGATTTGTTTCTATTTAAACAAAAAAATGAAAGCATCTTGACTAGTATTTTATTCTCTTTGCTCCAACATGAGGGGCAGGAGCGATTGTGACTTTGTTCTTTATTTTGCTATTACTTTTCCTTTTTGGATGCAGCATTAAGTCAAAAGCTTGAAACAACGTCATATCAGTCTCATTGAGAAAAGTTAAATTCAGTATTGTGAAAAACTAATTTGATCAATGTGATTTAGTTTTGACGTAACAGCAGGCTTGAATTCAAGTCCTGACAGCTTCAGCACAGTGACATTTAGATTGCAAAGTAAGACGGCCTTGATTAAACCATCACATTTTTTAATTTCAATATCAAACGCTTGCTTTGCTTATTGGATAGGTGTACCTAAGGAATGGAAATTTTAACATAGTTTTGTGAATCTTTACAAAGTTATAGAGGGAAAAAATTGAGTGAATTTCGAGACAACTCAACATTTTAATATCTGAAATTTAGTAGTACTTTCCAAAATCAGTTAATCCTGTAAAATTGCCTTTTTTTGTTGCAGCTGTCAAAAGCTACAGTCTGCTGAATTGAACTCTAAGAGTAATATGACAATTATGAAGAAGTTAATTAAATGACTTCAGAGGTTAACACTTCTGCACTAAAATGGAATCAAAGTCACATTTGTTTTCCCCCAGACTAATTTTATTATGTTGAGACCTATTACATTGAATCCTATTACAAATCATATTTCTTGGAATTTCAATTTATTGGCTACATATCGAGAATTACTGCACTTCAAAGTAATTCACTTTGAAAGGTTTGAGGGAAAACTTAGGAGGTGCTATAAATGCATGGTTTTATTTGGCAGTGGTATGATGTGTGACTGCAATCAGGATTCCCGATGCTGCTCGTTCCTGATCGTAACTGTAATGGGTAGGGTGGTGGGCTCAGCTGAGTGCAAGTGCAAACATTTTCCCTATGGAAAGTGATTGAAAATTACAAACCAAACCACGTTGAATGACTCGTGTACTTGCTTGTGATTGATTCAAATATGTAGTTGCCAGAATCCCCAAAACAAGCCATTTTTTCCATAAATGTGGTGTGGGGGGAGCAAAAATCGGAACTTTTTTTAAGTGGGCCGAATAGTGGAGTATTTTATTCCCCCTCTGTCACCATTCACCTGCCATGTGATTGACATCGAGGCATGCTCGAGCAACTTAGGCTGTTGGTGCACCCTCCTCGGCAGACTAAGATTGTAAGCTTAATGTGTGGAAATTTGCTGATGCAGAGTCACATTTGTACTATTCTTCGGCTCAGTGTGCTGAAGTATTTCTCTAAATGATTGCAAAACGGCAACTCTCGTTGGAAGTGCGCATGTGTTAGTGTTGGGTGAGATTGGATCAGGTTTAGCTGGGATGCTTCTACACGCAGTCAAATACCTTGCAGACACTCTTCGTTGAGGCTCACGCATGAATAAAAACCTTTTGGGAGAGGTACCAGAGGGTTATTGTAGTGCAAGACAGTCGGTGTCAGCCTTGACTCAGTTGGTGGCACATTTGCCTCTGAGTCTGAAGGTTGTGGGTTCAAGCTCCACTACGGAAACTCGAGCGCAACATCTCGGCTGACACTTCAGTGCAGTACTGAGTGAGCGCTGCAATGTTAGAGGTGCCAACTGTCAGGAAAATCAGGTATCCCTGAAGTGGGACTTGAACCCATAACCTTCTGACTCAGAGGCAAGTGTGCTGCCACTGAACCACAGCTGACACATTTAAGTACCTCGATTGATTCTGTTGCACGTTCTCACAACCCTCTGCAAAGATTTTTCTGGATTCACTTTTAATGGATTTTATGTGAATTGTAAAAATATGTTCTGGATTCCCATACTGGAGGAAAATATACTAACTATCTACCTTGTCGATTCCCTTCATTATTTTAAGCACCAAAATCAGATCATACCTGGGAAATGTATGACTTCTGTATTTGAATCCCAAATTCCCATTGTCCATCTAATTCCCCATTTAGATTGTGTACCCATCTTCCATTTTAAAATCCAAAGTGTACTACTTCACACTACATTGTGTTAAATTGTGCGCCACTGTCCTGACCACTTGCTCAATGCATAAAATGTTTTTGCTGTCCTTCACAGTTCACTTTCTTCCAGTTTAGTATAATTTGCAAACTTGGACATACTCCTTTTTATTGCTAAATCCAGGTCACGTATATAAGTGAATGGATGGCATCTATGGCGGACAGCATTTATTACTGCCCTTAAATCCAGGAATTAATCTCTTTTATCCTAACTCTTAGCCTCTTCGCTCCTAACTAATGAGATTGCCTCCAAATCCATGTGCCTCATTTTTAGCTAGCAATCTCTTGTCATTATCAAAGACATTTTGAAAATCCCAGTGGATGACATCCATTGATTCTCCTCAATCCAATATGACTCTCCAAGAAGTTTATGTAGGTTAGCTAGGCATGACTTATCTTTTGTAAAACCATGCTGATTCTCCGTAATCAGTTTAGATTTTTCACTTACCCTGTCCCTGATAATGGATTCTAGCAATTTTCCCACTACTGATGATAAACTCACTGACCTGTAGTTACTTGGTTTTGTTCCTTCCTCCTTTTTGAATGATCGTGCAAGGTTTGCTACTTTGTGTTCTTCCAGAACTATCCACAATTCCATTGGCATTGGAAGATTATAACAAAAGCATCCCTAATTTCCTCATCTATTTGTTTTAATATCCCTGGGTGAACATGACTTGGGCCATTTGTTTGGCGTCAATCGAATTATTTTATCAATTACAGCTTTTCTATTTATGCTAGTCGCTGTTTTTTTCCCCTTCTCTCTCTAGTCTTACCATTATCTTTGGTCTTGTATCTTCCTTTCCTACTGTGAAAATCAAACTTAAATATTAATTGAGCAGTTCTCCTGTGTCCTTAACCCCTGCTATTGTCATTCGTAAATCTGTTTTTAATGGACCCACCTCCTTCTCTATCTTTCTTGATGTACTTATAAAAATCTTCTCTGTCCCTTTGATATCATCTGCAAGCTTTTTTTGCAGATGGTATCAGGGGTAATGGAAAAGGTTTTAACACTCTAGTCTGATTCCCAAGCTTCAGATATAAACCGCAAGAGCTTCAATCTTGTAATTCGAAATGCTGTCTGATCACCTCAATTAGATTACAGCTTGTAACCACTCCCAATTATGTGTTGTGTTCTGTATAAATCACCTTCATCTCTTGTGTTGCTGCTTGACAGTCACACCCTGGTATCCATCATTGTCCATTTAAACAAAAGCAAAATACTGCAGATGCTGGAAATCTGAAATAAAAACAGAAAATTCTGGAAATACTCACAGGTCACGCAGCATATGTAGAGAGAAAAACCGAGTTAGCGTTTCAGGTTCTGACAAAGGGTCATCGGCATGAAATGTTAACTCTGTTTCTCTCTCTACAGATGCTGCCTGACCTG
Source organism: Squalus acanthias (assembly GCA_030390025.1). Lineage (NCBI taxonomy): Eukaryota > Metazoa > Chordata > Chondrichthyes > Squaliformes > Squalidae > Squalus > Squalus acanthias. The sequence continues at coordinate 129,030,917 of CM059434.1, forward strand.
CTGAGTATTTCCAGCATTTTCTGTTTTTATTGTCCATTTAAAAGTTGTTGAACTGTACCAGTTTAAGACTGTAGCAAAACTTCAGTCATGAGAATATATATTGTGCATATTTTGTATATATAATGTGCTTAAGCTTTTCCTCTTGATCATATTCATGGCAATAAAATCTAGTTTGCAGGAGCTGCCATATTGTTTGTTTTGGCGTCCTTATATTTTCGCAAAATGTAGCATTACACACTCTGGACCTACTGCTAGTTTGAAACTGTAACACGAGGGAAGGCCCTATGAAAGTTAAGAGAATTAACCCTTCTCCCACCCCACTGTCGAAGTTTACATACCGAGTAGAACACATAAAATCGTGTCAAAGAAGGCTTTTTAATAAAGTTTACTTGTTACAAGGGAAGGTTCTGACACAGTCAAGTTGCTATGTCAGAATGCTTCGAATCCTACAAGATTTGAACATATTTTATACAAAAAAGAACACAGAACAGGCCATTTGACATAACATTAAACATCCTGAGTAATGAAGCACAAACTTGTGAGTTATTGCATAGGTTTTCGTTATAATAACGAGCAGAAATTCCTTAAAGATCAGATAACCCGATCTTCCTTATGAGACCCCTTTGTTCAATGTTCACTCTCCAATCCGTGGGCCGATGGCTCACCCCATCTCATCCTGAGCTGGTCAGAACTAATTGATGCTTTATTTTGCTAAGCTTTTCTTAGATAAGGAATTCCGAGTTGTCTCTATTCTTGTAGCTAATTAGAATGATTTACTTATGGTGACTCCTATTGTCAGCCATTTTGAATTTCCTTTTTAAATTACTTACTTTAGAGAGGCCATTTTATTTGTGTCTTAAAAGTAAACTGCACTTCCACACCACCCCCTCCCAAACATTTCAGTTTTGCTTTGAACTGTGCTTCACAATGGTATTCAAGTGCAAGATGTGAAGCATGCAGGTTTGATCTGAGCCACAATGAATTTCACCTCCAGCAAATGCTCAGCAGCATGCTTACATCGGAGAGAATGCTCTGGACAGGTGGTGATAGTTGATTGTACGTAAGGAATAAGGCTGAAAAATGTATTATCCAAAACATCTTCTGCACAGGTGGGTGGCATAAGTGGGATGTTGTACACCCAACAGTGCAAGTTCCTCCAATCATAGGTTTGGCATTTAAAAATGGTCTCATGCAATGTAGTGACTTTAAATCCTGGTGGATCTGACAGGGCTTACATTTTTACAGCTTGATGTCTCCCAGCATGGCTGGTTGTGCTGTAATAGAGGTGCCAAAATCCTAGCAAAGCAGGGAATTGTATTAATGCAGCAAACCAATTCTGACTCTTTTAAACCCGGAGTTTAATTCCTCTACATGGTTCATTGTCTCTTCTACGGATTATCCAAGAATTCTCATTGAGGGATATTCAATCAGGGGCCATTAAAGTCAGAGTACATTGTGGTGGTGAATTAATTATTGGAGCATTTTCATGCAAAACATCAAATTTTTTGATTATTCATAGCGACTACGGCTGCAATTAATATTATAGTAAGCACGAATCTCCAGTTGTTTTAATAGGAAAAATAGAGAGAATGATATTATCAGGCAGAGGTCAGGTACTTGACAGCTGCAGGATTGTTTGAATGTAAAATAGATTTGTTACTTGATTTGCAGCATACCTTGCTATTAGGACAGCGACGAATTCACCGTCTGAGGCTTCAGGCTTCATTAGTGTCTTGCTTGGCATGCAATGCACGAGTATTCACATGTTTTTCAGTTAAAGAAGCAAGTGTGCCAGAGGGTATTTTTTTTTGACTGGCACTTTATTTCAGGGCATTTTTGTCTCACTTGGATCAGGAAACACAAACCTTAATTGCAGGAAAAAATTAATTCCCTTCAGTTTGAGCTTTTCCCCAGAATGTTGACCTTGCAGACCAGAGCCACCTATAAGGATAGAGTTAGCTTTCCATATCAAAGCTGCATGCACCCTTCTTGTTACACAGGTAAACTCAATGCACAATTTGATCTTTATGTTTGGAGTGCCCTGAAATTGCTATGTGCAATAGAAGCGTGAAATTCTCCTTTTGATATTTTAGTGGAGGAATTAACCCATTTATTTTAACCAGTTTAATGCCACAGCTAAAATAATAGAGACAGAAATTTCAGACAGACACGTAAATGTATGTTCATTTCATTCAACAACAACAACTTGCATTTATACAGCGCCTTTAACACAGTAAAACGTCCCAAGGTGCTTCACAGGAGCGGTAGCAGACAAATTTGATACCAAGCCACATAAGGAGATATTGGGGCAGGTGACCAAAAGCTTGATCAAAGAGGTAGGTTTTGAAGAGCGTCTGAGAGGAGGAGAGAGAGGCGGAGAGGTTTCGGGAGGCAATTTCAGAGCTTAAGGCCTAGAGAGCTGAAGGCACAGCTGCCAATGGTGGAGCAAAGGGCATAGGGAATGTACAAGAGGCCAGAATTGGAGTAGCGCAGCATTCTTGGAGGTTTGTAGGGCTGGAGGAGGTTAAAGAGATACATGGAGACAGCAGAATTTAATGGTCAGTATTTTTCCTTCCATGTCTGGATTCTCCCCTCCTACTTCCTCCACCACCCTTTCTCTCACACATACAATGCAGCTTGTTCCTAGATCTCTATGAAGCACTGTCTTTGAGCTAGCCTCCAGTAGGTGCATCAAAGAATCTTAGGTGACTATTTTTTCTTCTCTTCCTTAAGCGTGGGAAGCACCGAGCTTATCACTTGCTTACTTTCCGATTGTATTTTAGAGATTCGAACCTTTTATGCCTGAAAAGATACATCCTCCTCCTATTCGGTGTTGTAGTTGTGCCACTGTGCTGCCTTAATTTGTTCAGCTTTTAAATTTTCACAGGTAATTGTATTTGTCATTTTATTATTCACACTGTAGTGATAATACAGGATTCCTTACATGCAGGCTGTGCTCCATAAGCCACAGTTAATTGTCAATAACTGCAGAACACCTCCACTCACCTAAACAGAAACTCAAAGTGCTACAAAATGGCTTTTTTCAATATGCTGAATTGTAACGCATTAACCAAGCAATGTGAGAAAAAGTCTTGGAGGAAACTGTTCACTTTCACCAAATATCTCTGCACCACCTCCGCTTGCACCTTTTAAACTGAATTAAATAGAAGATACATAGCTTAAATATTTATCTGCAGAAACCTGGCTTACAGTCAGCGATTCCCTCCCTCTCACTGGAGCCTCCTCGCTCAAACTGCCACGGTGGTGGCAGAGCTCTTGTAAAGTCTTGCCTCGGCCTCCTCCCCCTACTCATCTGACACCACCTTCTTTGAGCAGTGCACCCGCTCCCATCCTTTCAGCCTGTCAGTTCAAATGCATGTAATATACTGCCCTCCCGGGTCGCACACTGACATAATCATGAATGAGTCGCAATTTGCTTCAACTAAACATTGGAAAAATTGAAGCCATCATTTTCGACCCCTGCTATAAACTCGCCTTATTTGCCATTGACTCCATCCCCCTCCCCATCCATATGCTCAAATTGAATCAGGCCATGTGGAACCTTGGCATCCCGCTTGGCCCAGAGTCAGTCCTACTTTCTGGAACTCCCTAAACATCTTTTGTTCACCAGCTCTCTCCACCTCAAACATACTACTCAAAACCCATCTTTCTAACAAAGCATTCTGTCACCCCCTCCTACTATTTCCCTCCAGTACTTGAGTTCTGTTTCTTTCTATTGTGAAACACTGGGGATTTCTTTTAATGTTAAAGGTACTATCTAAATGTAAGTTGCTTCCTGTTAACACAAATCAGAAGCACAATTGCTGCAATCCCTTCTGCTCTGATGGCATTTTGTTGATTTAACTTTTTTTTTAGAAGAAAGACTGAGTTATTTCAGTAATTTATAACTAACACAGGAAAATTGTCAATCAAAGGAAACTGCACTGGGAAGAATCTATTAGTTTCATTTTGGTTAACAACTTTAGTGCTACAACCAGAAGCATTAGTGATTTGATTGGATTTCAAGGTGTACACAACAAACTGAATTGAAGAAAGATGGCATTGCGCTGCGGAAACTCTAGTCCATTGCTTAAACCAAAAAAAGGCACAGCATGTTTTATTGGGGATTTGCACTACAGATATGTATATATTGCCATGTGCTGGGGCTATCTTTGCAGTGGGTTTTTAAAGATGGCAACTTTATGGATTGTAGAATCAGTAAAATTAGTAACTCAGTGTGATAATGCCCTGTCTAGATGTATCCACTTAAGCAAAATAACAATGAATAATTCAGCTAGAAGAACTGCAACAACTTGTATTTATATACTATGTTTAACATCATAAAATGTGCACACAGGTAAAACTGGAAGTTCGAGAAAGTAACCAAAGACATAGCTGAAGTTGGTAACCATTTGAAGCAGGAGAGAGAGGTAGTAAGGCGGAAGGGGCTTTGGGTGGGTGTTCTGGAATGTGGGGCCAAGATAACTGACGGCTCAGTGACTGAAGGTGGAGTGGAGGCGAGGGGATGCAAAGAACGCCAGAATAGCAAAAGGGAAAGAATTGGTATGTGAGAATTCCTGAGAAATGAAACTGATTTACCTTGCCTTTTATTTATAAATGTGACACTTATAGATGCTTTGTTTGTTACTTTACTCTAAAAATAGTAGCGCACCTCTCCAATGTATTTCTCTTCTGTGGCTCTTTTTGAGAAAAGAAACACTAACATTGAGCCAGTGAGGTTCTGTGTTTCTTGCCCAGTTCTCATGGATTGGTTCATATTTCCCAAATCTAATATGGCACCACAAGTCATCTGCCTTTCAAATCACAATTGAAATTGTAGATTCTATGTTTGACACTATTTAGTCAGAAGCCGTTAAATTGTTTGTCAAACAGTAACTGCATCAAAACACTGATTAACAGTAAGCAGAGAAGAGTTTAATTTATTGGTGTATCTGTCAAAGCATTCAGGGAAGGAAAAAAAGCAGTGTACAGGAAAATTCTGATCCTGATCTGGAATTTTACTGAAGGGATACAGCTCCTTTGTTGCAATGAAGCTGAAAAGTTTCCATGGATATCAAAATCCTGCTGTGGTGAATTAATCATTTTTGAGCTGCATTTGCTTAAATTATGAATATTGTGATCTTGGAAATATTTTGGAGTTCTGCTTCTCCATTTCTACAACCACCCCCCTCCACCCTGCCAAATGAGCTGTCTGATTCAGTTCTGCTTATACAGAGCATATACTTTAAATTGGACATCTCAACCTGATAGACTGAAAATGAAGTCTGACGCAAATGTTTTCTCATAAGGATGTTTTAATACCTTTGATGAAAATACATGTTGCCCTGATTGTATCTTTGAGGTTGATTGTATATCTGGGCAGGTGAAGTGCTGTCATTTACAATTTCAATTGAGTGTGTTAGAATGAGTCCTTCATGCTGGGGAAAATTGGTCTGAACAATCTATGAAGCACTTTGAAGAAATGGAAAAGATAACTTTGTCTTCCCTATCTTGTGAGGTTATTAATTGTGGGGGGGGGGAAAGTTTCCTCCATTCGTTAAGCCCTCACTTTCATGCTGTCCTCTTTTAGGAGGGCATGCAGTGTTTGAGAATGATTGCTCAATTCTCTTTCTTCCCCTCCTTCCCCCCGACCCCCAAATTAAAATTGCCCCAGTCGCGACCAAATGTGCCATTTTTTCGGAAGTATTTGCCAGATGTTTTGGGTGTAGTGGCTGTGTTGGTAAGGGAAGGCAATCCACGTCTTGGACATGACTAATAAAGAAAATCTTACATTTGTACAGCACCTTCTCATATCCTCAGGAGGTGACAAAGCATTTTTCAACCTATGGATTACTTCTGAAGTGCAGTCACTATTGTTCCGTAAACAAACGCAGCAGCAGCCAATTGCATACAGCAAGGCCCCACAAACAACAGATTAACGAATGATCAGAGGATCTGTTTTAACAGGAAAAAATGTTGGCCGTCGGATCTTTAATATCTACCTGACCAGGGGCCTTGGTTGAATACATCATCCAAAAGACAGCACCTTAGGCAGTGTTGCAGTCCCTCAGTACAGCACTGGAAGTATCATCCTGGATTAGGTGCTCAAGTCAGTAGTATGGTTTAAACCTGCAACCTTCTGACTTGAAGTGAGTGTGTGTCAACTGAGCCAAGCTGGCACTTGAGTCGATATGCTTGTGCCATTGCAGCATCTCTGCTGCAGTGTTTTTGAATACTTAAATTAATATATGGGGCTTTGTGGAGGAGCTGTCAGCATGGAAAACAGGTAAGATCAATTATTGTCTTAAAAATTATGCAACTGGGACTCATCTACAGGTAAGTTATTCCTCTTCAGTCACCCTATACTAATGTTTCTGTTATTACATCCCATCAGATTACGCGCAGGAACTATTATTCTGTTTAAAAGCATCACAATTTACCACACAACTGAGGAGCTTTTAGGAATAATTGAAATTCAATACACAATACAGTGGCTCACTTGCTGATGCATATTTACGGAATCTGGTGTTTCTTGAAATTCTGTACAAATTTCTGTTAAGTACTGCATTATAGCAGACACATTATTACCCAATTTCCCCCCTCCTTTCCTGTCCTCTCGACATTAGTCTGCCTCCCTCCCTCATTCTCTCTCTCTCTCTCTCTCTCTCTCTCTCTCTCTCTCTCTCTCCCTCCTACTCTCTCTCCCTCCTACCCTCTCTCCCTCCTACTCTCTCTCTCTCCCTCCTATTCTCTCTCTCTCCCTCCTACTCTCTCTCCCCCCTCCACTCTCTCTCTCTCTCTCTCTCTCTCTCTCTCTCCCTCCTACTCTCTCTTCCCCCTCCACTCTCTCTCTCTCTCTCTCTCTCTCTCTCTCTCTCTCCCTCCCTCCTACTCTCTTTCTCTCTCTCTCTCCACTCTCCCCCTCCGCGCTCTCCCTCCCCCTCCGCGCTCTCCCTCCCCCTCCGCGCTCTCCCTCCCCCTCCGCGCTCTCCCTCCCCCTCCGCGCTCTCCCTCCCCCTCCCCGCTCTCCCTCCCCCTCCCCGCTCTCCCTCCCCCTCCCCGCTCTCCCTCCCCCTCCCCCTCCGCGCTCTCCCTCCCCCTCCCCCCTCCCCGCTCTCCCTCCCCCTCCCCGCTCTCCCTCCCTCTCCCCGCTCTCCCTCTCCCTCCCCCCCTCTCCCCGCTCTCCCTCCCCCTCCCCGCTCTCCCTCCCCCTCCCCGCTCTCCCTCCCCCTCCCCGCTCTCCCTCCCCCTCCCCGCTCTCCCTCCCCCTCCCCGCTCTCCCTCCCCCTCCCCGCTCTCCCTCCCCCTCCCCGCTCTCCCTCCCCCTCCCCGCTCTCTTCTCCCTCCCCCTCCCCGCTCTCTCCCCCCCTCCCGCTCTCTCCCCCCCCTCCCGCTCTCTCCCCCCCTCCCGCTCCCTCCCCCCCTCCCGCTCTCTTCCCCCCCCCCCGCTCCCGCTCTCTTCCCCCCCGCTCCCGCTCTCTTCCCCCCCGCTCCCGCTCTCTTCCCCCCCGCTCCCGCTCTCTTCCCCCCCCCTCCCCCGCTCTCTTCCCCCCCACCCGCTCTCTTCCCCCCCCCCGCTCCCGCTCTCTTCCCCCCCCCTCCCCCGCTCTCTTCCCCCCCCCCGCTCCCGCTCTCTTCCCCCCCTCCCCCGCTCTCTTCCCCCCCTCCCCCGCTCTCTTCCCCCCCACCCGCTCTCTTCCCCCCCTCCCGCTCTCTTCCCCCCCCCCCTCCCGCTCTCTTTCCCCCCCCCCCCCCTCCCGCCCGCTCTCTTTCTCCCCCCCCCCCCCCCCCCCCCCTCTCCTCCCCCTCCTCCGATCTTGTCAATGAAATAGAATGGAAGGAAACATGACTGAGAGGTTGGTAGGTTTTTGCAACAATTTACCAAGGGAGGTTGTGGATTAGATTTCTTCAGGCAAAATTGGATAACCATCTTGAAGAGAAACACCTTGTTCGATGCAAATATTGGGACATCAGGAAGATGAGCCAATGGATCTATCGTCTATTCCAGCCCTTAGGTTTTCTGTGTTTCAAATGCACAGTGGGATTGCTGTTTTGGTCCATTTTGGGGAAAGATCAGATAAATAAAGCTTACAATAGTTACCATCAGAAAAAAAAAAGCATTAAGACAGTTTAGTGGTTTTGACTGGAGTATTGTTCATTTTAAAAACTGATTTCAGCTGAGACGATGAACGGAAGCCATTCAGGCTTCACTCGAGCAGTTCATGACATCATCAGAAAGTCTCAATTGCATTATTGCTTTGTAATTCACCGAGAGGTATCCATTATCCTCAGTGTAATTTTATTTGCCAGCAAATAATGATTGTGACTGGCTTTGGTAATGGTACTGCCTTTTTCTTTGGCTGAAGTCACTTGAATTTGCTTGAATTTCCTTGAACTTCATTAAAAGGCTGGGTTGATTTGAAGAGATTGCTATTCGAGTTTGATATTTTGCTGTGTTTATTAAAAAAAAAATCAGCCTAGTTAAGCTTACAAAGGGAATAGGATCTTTTAATTTGTTTTCCTAGTTTGTGAATAGCTCTCATTTAAAAAATAATTGAAAGACATGAAGGCTGTTTATGCCCGCCAGATAAGTATGTCAGTAAAAATGATTACCAGGAAGTCAGTGTGAGAGAGGCCCAATCTGCTGTCCTCGATCCTGTCTGTTTGGTATTATGGTTTTTGAGTAATCTTCAGCCCCCAAGAAGAAAAGCTATCATTTCACACATCAATGTCATATTTACCTTTAATTGGCATCCCTTGATTAGCTAAGTGGTTGAAAATCACTGCTCTTTCCACAGCCAAAATCATTGCTCATCAAGTTAACCTTGATTGGACAGGACAGCTTAATGTAGGGGCTAATCAGCTATTTTTTCCTTCATTTTTTAACTCCTTTACTGCCACATTTATTCCCATTTTCTACGCAGACTTAATTCCCACATCTACTGTACAGCAAAATGTATTCTCTGAATCAGTTTGATTTAATGCCCGCCCCTCCCCCCTGCCCAATATAACTCATCTCTCACAGAGAGCTGCCTATCATCAGAATTCCACTTTTATCGTGGCACGTTGGAGATAATAGTTGTTTTTTGTTCCACTATCCATGGCTACATTTCTTTTCAAAATGTTTAGATGAAACTTTTAATGTTGATGTCACCATTGGGGGATACTGAATTTGAGGCATAGTTGAACCTGCCAGTGTGAGGGACTTGAATTCACATCAGTAGGGCTCTTTTTGCACTGTTTAGCCAACTGTGTCTACTCCTGGCCAGTTTTTCCTGTCCGTGTTTACGTTCACTCAAAAATCCTATTACTGTGGCTTGGTGCAGTCATTGATAGAACACTGACAATCCTAATCTCCGCTACCTCAGAAGAAAGGTTTCATAAGGTGGAAACAAAATTGAAGGGAGAGTAGTCTTCAGGCCACTTGTCATACTGCTCATGACTGGTTCAGAGTAGCATTAGCTAAGGCCATCTACTAACTCCAATTGGGGTAGAGTAGCTTTAAAAAAAAAGTTGGGTTTGTACATTAAAAAAAAAACACCTCAGTCTTGGGCAGATAAAAGCAAAAAAGGATATTAGAAATTTGTATGGGTTCCCCCAATTCTTTAGTTGATTAAGGCAGAGAGTAGCTGAACTATACAGACCTCTCTCTCCCTGGTATTTGCTGAGTTAGCTGCTCATAGCTGGGATGGGGATGGGGTCCAACAATTGGCCATGGTATCGGGATTATTTTTAAAAATTTGTTCTTGGGATGTGGGCATCGCTGGCAAGGGAGGCTAAAATACGCCAAGGCCCCCATTCCTGACTGTTACGCAGTTCTGTCAGAGCTCACTGAATATGTGTGACATCAGGCGATGACAGGATCAAGATTCTCTTCACTCCCATAGCCCCAAGGAGGTTGAATATTTAGCTACATTCACTGAGCTCACACATTAAAGAGAGATAAGAGGGCTAATTTTGTGACACTGTGCTCTGACGTGCAGCCTCGGTACCAGTGAGCACAGCAGTGGAGGTAGAGCTGTAACCCCAATTTCCTGACCTATGCTTGTTGCTGTACCAGGACTTTGGTCTCCCTGTGAAGCATACAGCATTTAGCAGATAGCACGTTGTATCAATATAAAACTAGAAAAGTGTGTGATGGGTTAGTTACCTTTTGTAAGAATGCTATTGGTGAATAAACAGCAAGTCCCAAACAGGTGAATTCCAGCTGGTGGTTTCTTCTCATTGTCCCCTCAGTTTTGATGTATTAATTTGAATTGAAACGTAAGCTTCAAATTACGGAGTCCTCTGTCTGGTCACATACTAAAACCCAGAAGAGAACGACTTGAATGAAAAACTTAACTTTTTAATGTTTGAGCTATCTGGACTGGAAAATGTCAATTTGTTTGCCCTTCCAGATCAAATTAGCATGGGAGATGCTTCCAGACTGTTTGCAAAACTCACAGACAACTTCGTATTACAGTTCAAAAATACAAACTGCTTCATAAAGCCATGCAAATATATACATGTATGCAATGTTATTAAATGGTAATTAGCCAGAGCTGAAGTCATTTATTGATTTGCTAACTATCCCTAAATAACTTTTTTTTTCTTGAATCCTTTTAAATTCCCTCCATCACTTGCTTAAAAGCAAGGTCTTAATAAATTTGCTGTTTAGGTCACCGGAATGCTTGCAATTACAACTATGCACACATTAGCAATTTAAGTTGTTCAGCTAAAACTAATCTTAGATCCAAGAACGTGTTTGATTTCTTCAACAAAGACCACTCTCGGAACTTGACTTGAAACTGATATAAGCAAAATTTGTTTTTCTGTGACAATAATGGTCAGAGTGATGTGGTGCAGTCTGCTCGGGGTGTGCTAGGCATGTGGGTTAAACTCCCCCATGTTGCTGAGCGAGCTCCACCTCAGTATTTGCGAATACCTTTGTCAACAATTATTAAGAATTAATCCTGGATCAAAATTTATTGCAAGGTTGACCAAAATTGCAAAGTTTATTGGAAGGTCATGCACTTTCTTGAAGCAAACTATTTTCAATATAAAGGTTTTGTGTGAAAATGAGTAGTGTTTTTGTGCTGCTGTTGTTACCTTTACATGTTTCAGTCACAGGTCATGAAACTCTACCTGTGTTTGGAATATAGAAACCATGCGTGTCTGAATGGTTTGGTGATGTTTGTTTGCACTGGTGACTTATTCGCAATTAGCCAGGGAGATGTAATTTACTGATTTGCTAAAGCTTTACAAAAAAAAATCTTTTTTTCTTGTCTTTGGTTCTCCAAGTATCTCATTTCCTCCTATATACTGGACTTACTTTAATATAACAGTGAGAAGTCGCACAACACCAGGTTATAGTCCAACAGCTTTATTTGAAATCACAAGCTTTCGGAGCGCTGCTCCTTCGTCTTCAGCTGACGAAGGGGCAGCAGCTCCGAAAGCTTGTGATTTCAAATAAAGCTGTTGGACTATAACCTGGTGTTGTGTGACTTCTCACTTTTGTCCACCCCAGTCCAGCACCGGCATCTCCGCATCATGGCTACTTTAATATAGACTGCACTTTTTAAAGCACAAAAAGTTGACTTAAGTTTGGTGTGTGATCAGTGCAAGTTATTCGCTCCTGGGGGAGGGCTCAAATTTGGAGTGCGGACTATATGCATGGGTGGTCTACATTTAAGTAAATATGGTTATTTCATAAATGCTACACATAATTGTGTATTTTTAGGTAATGTGTAAAGTAAGAGCCTTGTGTTTTGAAACCCTGAAAGGCCCTTCAAAGAGTTGGAGAAAGTTTGAATAGGTACATGTAGATAGATGAGGCACTGAAGAATGGGTACAGACCGTATTATTTATCAAGTGTACCTCAGTTGAGTTCTCCATTGGTTGTGTGTGGTTGTGCAATTCCTGTTGGATTTTCTCTGATGGGATCGAATACCACAGAAGTTCTCTGACTACTTGACCCTGGAGGAACTCCAGTCTAACCCGGTCGATGGCAATGCTGATAATTCTGACTGATTTTCATCAAAACTTTTTATGAACAAGCTATTATTTTACATCAACAGAAAAGAGGCATCACAGCAACTGAATAAAATGCTGGGTTACCTCGGCATTTAATTTTGTGAGGAAAAATTGCAGCAGGATACAGGGGCCAAACTTTGTAGAATTGCTGTAATTTGCTTTCCTCAATTGACGGTTTGGCTTCATCTTGAGTTAATGTCGGGTCAAAAGGTCCAAGATGTGAAAATGATTAAACATAATGCTGCCCTTTTTTGTGTGTAATCATTTAGATTCAAAATACTTGTTTAACAGGGAATTGTAGTGGTTTTTAACAGGACAAGATACTGTATAACATTAAAAAAGCTTTCCAAATATATCTGACTTTTTAAACTTTAAAATGAGAGCAACTATTGAATATATTTTAGATTTATACTAAAGTGTGCAGATCAATGCAGAGTGCACTAAATATAGCCAATTCTAAACAGGACATTTTTGGATGTTTATTAAGGATGAAGATTGTATGTCCAGGGTTAAAGTTAGGGACACGGAAAATAGGAGTTTTCAGGTGAAACGCCAACTCTCTCTCATCCTATAAGGCCAATTTGTTTCAGAAATTTGGCAAATTGTGAACAAATTGCCCGAGGGAATACTGCTATTTGAACATTTAATGAGCTTGTCTGAAATTTGCCTCTGCTATTTAAGATGCTAGCAGGTCCACTAAAATAGCAGAAAGAGAAATTTTAAGTTAACACGGTAACCCGCAAAGCAATTTCAGAGCTTAAGAATTTTTCTTCTGGGCTGTCAAAATGTTTCTAGCCTTTGAGAAAAAAAAAAGAAAGACTTGGGCAACACGGTGGCATAGTGGTTAGCACTGTTGCCTCACAGCGCCAGGGACCCGGGTTCGAATCCGGCCTCGGGTGACTGTCTGTGTGGAGTTTGCACATTCTCCCTGTGTCTGCGTGGGTTTTCTCCGGGTGCTCTGGTTTCCTCCCACAGTCCAAAGATGTGCGGGTTGATTTGGCTATGATAAATTGACCCTTAGTGTTAGGGGGATTAAATACGTGGGGTTACGGGGATAGGGTGGGATATGTGTCGGTGCAGGCTCGATGGGCCGGAATGGCCTCTATCTGCATTGTGGGGATTCTGTCATTTATATAGCGCCTTTCACGACCAACAGACGTCTCAAAGCGCTTTACAGCCAATGAAGTACTTTTGGAGTGTAGTCACTGTTGTAATATGGGAAACGCGGCAGCCAATATGCGCACAGCAAGCTCCCACAAACAGCACTGTGATAATGACCAGATAATTTTTTTTTTGTTATGTTGGTTGAGGGATAAATATTGGCCAGGACACCGGGGATAACTCCCCTGCTCTTCTTCGAAATAGTGCCATGGGATCTTTTACGTCTACCTTAGAGGGCAGACGGGGCCTCGGTTTAACGTCTCATCTGAAAGACGGCACCTCCAACAGTGCAGCACTCCCTCGGTACTGCAGTGTCAGCCTAGCTTTATGTGCTCAAGTCCCTGGAGTGGGTCTTGAACCCACAACCTTCTGACTCAGAGGCGAGTGTGTTACCAACTGAGCCACAGCTCATCATTCCCATCATTCAGAAGCCCGAGGAGTGGAGAAGCTCCACACTGTTCTGTCTGTGCCCAACTTAGTGTGAAATGGCGCAAGAAGTGTGCTACTTTCAGGACTTCTGTAGTAGAGGCTAAAAGCCCACTTCTGTTGTGTTTTTCGCTGATTGATCTGCGAGAGTCCCTGTGGGTAGATGTGTCCAACCTCTGGCCTCCAAACACAAGCAATCTGGGCTTTGAAGATCAGCCGTCTCAGTCCTCTTTCTGCTTATTCTTCGTTTCTTGTCCTGTTCAAATTTTCTGAGTTTGGAAAGGATTGATCTTCATTGGTGGGTCAATCCTAAATCGGGTCTGTTAGCAGCCACAGATTGAGATGTGCAAATTAATGGGAACATGGATTTTAACTTTGCAGGTGGATCCTGAGGCTCCGAGGCACACACTTTTGTAGCCCTCAAGTACAAAAGCTTGGATTCCTCCATAGAAATTCAGATCTGTGCAGTTGTCTGTAGTTTTATTAAAATCTGTTTTTACTTTTTTTTTATACAGCAAGCGAAATAGTTCTGTTTGATAGCTTTATTACTACCGCATATAAAAACCCATCCTCTTGCATTGTTATTGGACTGCATCTGTGGATCTATCCATAGGATCTCCTGGTGGGAAGAACAAGATTATGTAATGCGATGACCGGGGAGATGTAGTAAGCAGTTTTAGGCTGAAATCTCTTGAGATAAAAATGCCCCTATGATTTTTCCATTTCAGTATCTCGCTTTGCACATGGTATGTTAGATCTAAACTTGAAAGAATGATGACTGCTACACCTAAAGGAGAGTAATCTTCCTGCTTTTAATGGTACCCGAGGGAGGTCCAAGAATTGATAGCCCTCTGACTGGAATATTTGTCAAAGTGCTCAACATCTTTTCTCTGTAAACAATGTAATTGATATTGACCAGTAAAACTTACAACTAGTCATGTAGTCACAGATGTGCATGTGGGACCGTCATCTATCAATTGAAAACTATTTCGATAGATTTAGCAGATAAGGCGCAATTAATCTTAACTGCTAAATAAAGGTTATAAATAAAAATAGTAGCCCTAACTGTATCTAAAAATAATTGAGAGGTCGCACAACACCAGGTTATAGTCCAACAGTTTTATTTGAAATCACAAGCCTTCGGAACTATCGCTCCTTCCTCAGGTGAAGTAAATTGAAGGAGCGATAGTTCCGAAGGCTTGTGATTTCAAATAAAACTGTTGGACTATAACCTGGTGTTGTGCGACCTCTCAATTTTGTCCACCCCAGTCCAACACCGGCATCTCCGCATCATGACCTCTAAAAATAATGTCAGAGCGAGTATCTTTTAATCCACCTATCGCTGTCTGCAAATCCTGAAGCAGTCGGTACACGCTAATTAGCTCCAGTGATGTGCACAGATTAGTCAAACCAGGAAAAGTGAATTCCTGTCCCACGTAAGTGAAGGATATTCTAATGGCTTGCGAACATTATTGAAATGAAACATATGCCAGTATGCAGACATGGTTATAGAAATTGCAGTCCACGTTGTCTGCAATGCATTAGCATTAACACCAGCTCGAATTACAGTGCTTCTGCTGGTCGGAGGCTAATTTTTTCCTTTGATCTCCAGTTGGTAAATGCATGGTTGTTGTACATAGTACTAATAGAGTCCAGCTTTGCTTTTTTTTCCCCAACTTATTGAAATCATACATTGAAATTCTGCAGCACTTCTGAATTCAGTGGACTGAATTATATGATCCACAGGGAAGACCTGTGCAACAGACTGCTTTCCATTTAGTCGACCGTATACATACAATACATTGGAAACTGCCATTTGAATTCGAAGTGAGAAGTAATTGACGTTTTTGGTCTACTGTTTGTGAACATAATATAGGATGAATTGTTTTAAATGTGGTTCCTTGAAAAATTTTGGCCACATATGATGAGAAAAACATTGGGCCAGATTTTGCTGTAAAATGACGGTGAGGCTAATGGTGCGCGCCCTTATTTATGTGTAAATCGTACAGCTGCTTCAGACAAGGAGCAGATACGCGGTTAAAAGCGAACATCCAAACGTTGCTCTCCGAGTTGTGCCACTCTGCCGTTACCTTTGCGAAAACGACATCTTGCTGACTGCCTCACCATTGAACGGCATGAAATTGCTGTATTTGTGTGGTAGATACGAACTGTACGCGCCACAGAAAGTTAAGACTTGTCCATTTCAGTCTAAGTACCCTTTTAATGACGAGATAAGTGTTAATTACTGCCAGTCAACCTCTCTGGCACTGAAAATTAACTATTACATGGAGTTGCATTTCTTCAGGTTTAAATTGGTGATTTTAAAACTGTCAAATTTTAATTTTCTTTCTTACTTTTCCTTTCTCTCTTTTTTCTCTCTCTCTTAATCCAATCTTTCTTTTTTTCTTTCTTTCTCTTTCTGTGCCTGATTTGACTTTGAATTTATCCCCTTTAATTCACCGTCCTTCTCCATTCTTCCGCTGTTTATTTCACAATCCTTAAATCTCATTGGTTAAGGAGATACCCTGTTGGTTGCCTGTTCATTTAGGTCCCAGATATCCTGCTTCCATCTCAATCAGCGCTCACTTTCAGCAACTTTGAGGGCAAAATTATTTTGAGCTGAAGGGTGCAGGGGCAAGTTTAACTAACGGCAGACGGCATTAGATGCCCTGCTACAGCAAAATCTGGCCCATATCTATCATTCTAGGGCCTCTGATTTTGTCCACACAAATCAAGTTATTGAGTACAGAAATTGGAGTGGTTTCCTCCGATGTAGTAATTTGTCAGTACTTTGTATCTACTGTAATATGCTGCACTGTCTAATAGAATTGAACTTCAACATATTTTTGTATGAAGTATCGAACCAGTGGAGTTCTGCCCTGTGATCATTGGAAGATAGTTACAGGAATGACAGAGAAGATGGCCCACATTTTTTTATAGTTAAGGTTGGCGCATGTATATTGCTCATCCCTTCACCACCCATTCACAGAAGCAGAACAACAATTAACAATTATCAAATACACACTATGCACACTCACTCGCTTTCTTCCAACTGTTTTGACAGGCACGCTGTGTGCAAAGTCAAATATTTCTTTGCGTAACTTGACAGATTTGTCGAACAGCAGCATAACCAGGAATTGAAGTCTCCAGACCTGCATTAATTCTGGCTCTTGGGAATCTTTGCAATTTTTTACGTGGACTGCATTACACACTATTCTTAGGTTCTGAATTAACAGGTTTGAAGACTTGCCACAAAGGAGCCCTTGCTCCCAGCTAACAAAGTTTTACACGAGCATCATTGACCCATTAAGAATTTTGGAATGCAGCTTTATCACCCCAAAGTATTTACACTCTGGTTCTACCTTACCAGTCTATATAGCTTGGACCTTGGTAAGAACATCAATCCTTTTGAATGTTGAGCCCCATGTTAAAATGTGATTAAACTTTTCCCTCATATTTAATCCTTCGGGTGTTAACTGCTTTCGAACTTTCAAAATGCAGGTATCTTTCCTGTTGTTAAACATTTGCACCCATTTTTTCTAAGTTCTGAGTATAATTTGGTGCAGGACCACAATATTTTTTTTTTAAAGTATTTTCTTTGCTTTCTCTTTCATTGATGTCTCTGTCACACACCAAACTCAGCCTCCACCACTGTGAAACTGCCACTGGAGGCTGCACAGTAATAGCTTAAGGGTGACTCTCCCTCTGGTTTTGTTCACTCCCTCCCTCCCAACTTTCCCTGTGGACAAATGCCTGACTTCAGATTGTTACCTTCTTATCGTGGCACAACTGAGACAGCAAATTCAGTGAACAAATATTCGGAGGCATCCACTGGCTCCCACCACCTTGTGTAGTATGTTAGATGTCCGTTGTGACACCTGAACCATAGAATAACAACTTGCATTTATATAGCGCATTTAACATAGTAGAACATCCCAAGATGCTTCACAGGAGTGTAATCAGACAAAAAATGACACTGAGTCAAGAAGCAGACATTAGGACAGATGACTAAAAGCTTGGTCACAAAGCTAAGTTTTAAGGAGCGTCTTAAAGGAGAAGAGAGAGGCAGAGAGGTCTTGTGAGGGAATTCCAGAGTGTCGAGTCTGGACAACTGAAGGCACGGCCCCCAATTTTGGGGTGAAGGAAATGGGGGAATGCACAAGAAGCCAGAGTTGGAGGAACACAGAATTTTTGGAGCTTTGTAGGGCTGGAGAAGGCTACAGAGATAGAGAGGGGGCAAGGCCATGGAGAATATTCTATAATTCCAGTGCTTGCCAAGTAGACAGCAATGAGGTAGCTTCATGTTTTATTTCAGTATTGAAGTCTTCCTCAAGTATTCAGAGCAACTAAGAAATCAATTATGTGCGTCCTGTTAAAGTTCTGTTTCAAAAGATCTGCAGCTTTGGGCCCGAGGGTGAGAACAATTGCGAGCAATACAAGACCTTCCCAAAAGACAAAATTTTCTCTGCATTGACTTGAGGGAAATGAATTGAAGTTGAAATATTTCCTCAGGAATATTTGTTGTACACAGTGCTCCCTATAGCAAGCAGTGGTGAAGTGTCAGTGTTAAAACATCTGAGAAATAGAACTTCCATCTGTAGAAGGTCAGTGGGGCTTGTGTTTTTAAATGATGCCTATATTGAAATATGCAACAAAAAGTTTGTATCATTACTGAAATCAGATGGGTCCTAGAAATATATATAAAACATCTCTCGCAGTAAATATCCCCTCATCAAGACCCTTTTGTTCTGATACATAAAAAAAAATACAAATTGTGACAAAAAGCATTCTTTTTCAACATGTTTTGCCTCTTTCTGTTCCTTTTAAAGAAACGGCTGAAAAGCAGCATCACTTGGGAGCGATTACTGAGCCCGACAGCGTGACAGTACAAAATTAGCATCACATATTTGCAACAACACCATCACTGAGGCACCTTGGGAATAAAGCCTGCATCTTTACCTTTGCTAAGCTTGCTGGCTTTGCATTGTGTGGCTCTGTAATTCCTTTTTCTGAACCACAAACATTTCATTTTTCCTTATTGCATAGTATTAAGAACATAAGAATTAGGAGCAGGAGTAGGCCATACGGCCCTTCGAGCCTCCTCTGCCAGTCAATACGATCATGGCTGATCTTCAACCTCAAATCCACTTTCCCGCATTTTACATTTTATTTTATTATTTATTTATTTATTCAATTTTACAGCACAGAAACAGGCCATTCGGCCCAACAGGTCCATGCCATTATTTATGCTGCACACGAGCCTCCTCCCACCCTTCTGCATCTAACCCCATCAACGTATCCTTCTAGTCCTTTCTCCCTCAAGTGTTTTTCTAGTTTCCCCTTAAATGCATCTATGCTTTTTGCCTCAACTACTCCTTATGGTAGCATGTCCCACATTCTGACCACTCTCTGGGTTAAGAATTTTCTCCTGAATTCTCGATTGGATTTATTAGTGACTGCCTTATATTTATGGCCCCTAGTTCTGGTCTCGCCTGCAAGTGGAAACAACTTCTCTGCATCTGCCCCATCAAACCCTTTCATAATCTTAAAGACCTCTAACAGGTCACCCCTCAGTCTTCTCTTCTGGAATCATAGAATGGTTACAGCTCTTGCAGAGAGCCGGCATGGAAGAAGGCCATTCAGCCCGTCGAGCCCGTGCCGGCTCTCTGCAAGAGCAATTCAGCTCATCCCACTCCCCCACCCTTTCCCCGTAGCTCTGCAAAGTTCTTTCCTTCAGATACTTATCCAACTCCCTGTTGAAAGCCGTGATTGAATCTGCCTCCACCACCCTTTCAGGCAGTGCATTCCAGATCTTAACCACTCACTGCGTAAAAAAGTTTTTTCTTACGTCGCCTTTGGTTCTTTTGCCAATCACCTTAAATCTGTGTCCTCTGGTTCTCGACCCTTCTGCCAATGGGAACAGTTTCCCTCTATCTACTCTGTCCAGACCCCTCATGATTTTGAACACCTCTATTAAATCTCCTCTCAATCTTCTCTGCTCCAAGGAGGACAACCCCAGCTTCTCCAGTCTATCAACGTAACTGAAGTCCCTCATTCCTGGAATCATTTTCGTAAATCTTTTCTGCACCCCATCTAAGGCCTTCACAACCTTCCTAAAGTGTGGTGCCCAGAATTGGACACAGTACTCCAGTTGAGGCCGAACCAGTGTTTTATACAGGTTCATCATAATTTCCATACTTTTGTACTTTGTACCTCTATTTATGAAGCCCAGGATCCCGTAAGCCTTTTTAACTGCTTTCTCAACCTGCCCTGCCACCTTCAATGATTTGTGCACACATACGCCCCAGGTCTCTTTGTGCACCCACTTCAGGATTGTACCATTTAGTTTATATGTCCTCTCCTCATTCTTACAATCAAATGTATTACTTCACACTTTTCTACGTTAAATATCATCTGCCACATGTCCGCCCATTTCACCAGCCTGTCTGTGTTCCTGAAGTCTATCACGCTCCTCCACACTGTTCACTATACTTTCAAGTTTTGTGTCATCTGCAAATTTTGAAATTGTGCCCTGTCCAATTCATTAATATATATCAAGAAAAGTAGTGGTCCTAGAACTGACCCCTGGGGAACACCACTGTATACCTTCAGTCCGAAAAATAACCGTTCACCACTACTCTGTTTCCGATGACTTTGCCAATTCCATATCCATGCTGTCACTGTCCCTTTTATTCCATGGGCTTCAACTTTGCTGGCAAGCCTATTATGTGGCACTTTGTCAAACGCCTTTTGAAAATCCAATTACATTACCCTCATCAACGCTCTCCGTTACCTCATCAAAGAACTTAAATCGCATTTAACTAACTTAATTGCCTTTAACAAATCTGTGCTGGCTTTCCTTAATTAATGCACACTTGTCCAAGTGACTGTTAATTTTGTCCCTGATTACTGTTTCTAAAAGCTTCCCCACAACTGAGGTCAAACTGACTGGCCTGTAGTTGCTGGGTTTATCTTTATACCCTTTTTTGAACAATGGTGTAACATTTGCAATTCTCCAGTCCTCTGGCACCACTCCCGTATCTAAGGAGGATTGGAATATTATGGCCAGTACCTCCGCGATTTCTTCCCTCAATTCCCTCAGCGTCCAAGGATGCATCCCATCCGCTCCTGGTGATTTATCTACTTTAAGTACAGCCAGCCTTTCTAATACCTCCTCTTTATCAATTTTTATCCTATCAAGTATCTCCACTACCTCCTCCTTTACTATGTCTATGGCAGCATCCTCTTCCTTGGTGAAGACAGATGCAAAGTACTCATTAAGTACCTCAGCCATACCATCTGCCTCCATGCATTGATCTCCTTTTTGGTCCCTAATCGGCCCCACCCCTCCTCTTACTACCTGTTTACTATTTATATGCCTATAGAAGACTTTTGGATTACCTTTTATGGTGGCTGCCATTCTATTCTCATACCCTCTCTTTGCCCCTCTTGTTTTATTTTTCACTTCTCCGGCCTTTCTATATATACAGGAAACTCTCTTTTAACCGGCACCTAAATATCCGGAAATCTCTCTTAACCGGCAAAATTCAGGAGTAGGTTCAGGTAAGTTTTACTATATATTAGTGGCCGTGTAACCGGGGTTCCTGCACCTGTGGCCGTGCACCAGGGACTCCTGGATCTGTGGCCATGTAACCGGGGTTTTCCTTCATCTCTCTACACTGGATCGTAGCATTATATGGGCCAAGTTTTTGCTGAATGCTCGCTGTAAGATCGCTGTAAGATCTGTCACAAGACGGGAGATGCAGAAAACATGCTGTTGTGTGATGGCTGTGATCGAGGGCACCACACATACTGTTTGAGACCAAAGGTTAAGGTTTGTACATTGTACTTTTTAAATCAAAAAACGTGTAGTTTAAAATTTTATTCTGGCTACTCAAAAGAAAATTCTTTAATGTGACCCCGTGTACGGGGCTCTCGTACCTTGGTAAGTATACCTCTCTGTAATCCGGACTTTTTGATCAACCGGCACCACGCCGGTCCCGTCGGTGCCGGTTAATAAAGAGTTTCCTGTAGCCTGATGCTCAGATGTATTTGCAACCTGACATCTGTCAGACGTGCTCTTTTTCTGTTTTATCATGTTCTCGATCTCTTTCCTCATCCAGGGAGCTCTGACTTTGGCTGCCCTACCTTTCCCCCTAGTGGGAATGTACCTCAACTGTACCTGAACTATTTCCTCTTTAAAGGCAACCCATTGTTCCATTACAGTTTTGCCTGCCAATCTTTGATTCCAGTTTACCCAGTTCAGATCCGTTCTCATCCCACTGAAATTGGCCTTCCCCTAGTTAAACATTTTTACTCTAGATTGCTCCCTGTCCTTTTCCATTGCTAATCTAAACCTTATGAAATTATGATCACTGTTCTCTAAATGTTCACTGACTAACACTTGCTTCACTTGACCTACCTCATTCCTCAGAACCAGATCCAGCAATGCCTCCTCCCTCATCGGGCCAGAAACATACTGATCAAGAAAGTTCTCCTGAACACACTTCAGAAATTCTTCCCCTTCTCTGCCCTTAACACTATTACGATCCCAGTCTATATTAGGATAGTTGAGGTCCCCCATTATTACTACTCTATAGTTCTTGCACCTCTCTGTAATTTCTGTGCAAATTTGCTCCTCCATATCTTTCCCACTATTTGGTGGTCGATCGAATACACCCAGTAGTTTAATGGTACCTCTATTATTTCTTTACTCCAGCCATATAGATTCTGTCCTTGACCCCTCCAGGACATCCTCCCTCTCCAGCACTGTAACATTCTCCTTGACCAATACTGCCACACCACCTCCTAGCTTTCCTTCCCTATCTTTCCTGAACACTTTTTAACCAGGAATATTTAATACCCAATCCTGCCCTTTTTTGAGCCAGATCTCTGTTATTGCCACAACATCATATTCCCATGTGGCTATTTGTGCTTGCAGCTCAAGAGAAAAGAGCCCCAGCCTGTTCAATCTTTCCTAAATTATTAATGGACATTGAAAAGAAAGCCCAAGAAAGTTGCACAAAATAATTGGTTCAATTTTTTTTAAAGTGCTTCTCATTATTACCTTGTTCTTTAACCCCACCTGCAAAGACCATGACTTTGAGTTTGCTAAATGTTTTCATCCAGGCACATAGGCTGCGATTTTGCCAGCGCTCAGAGGGCGGGTTTGGAGGCGGGTCATAGGTTAAATTCGTTTTGATTGACGGCAGGTTCCGATCCCACCGCCAACCCGCCTCCAGCTTTCCCAAGTGTCGGGTCCCCGACTTGCGAATGGACCCGACACCGAGCGGCGGGAAGCGGATTAAAGGCAATTACCTGCCTATTAACAGGTACTTGCCAGTAGTTGTCAGCCTTTTTTTGGATTTTGCCGCTTCTGGCTTGGGTTTCCCGACGTCTGTACACCACGCCAGGTAAGTGTGGCGTGTTGTGAGTCTGCTGCAATGTTTCTGGATTGATGATAGCTGCAGAAGTGGTGTGAAGGATCCAATGTTGCACATGGTGAGTCTCAGAGGAAAGGACATTTTGGGTACTGCATTTTTAATACATTTACAGATTTCTTTATCTTACAAGTTTTTAAATCCATGTCCAGTGCTACCTCATTGGGAGAACCTCTCTCACCAGTGACTGATCGCTTCTGTCACCCCACCTGCAGCTGCCATCTATTCCAGCTTATGGAGTCATTGGAGAGCCTGGGTTCAAGAGGTCACCTTTTTGCACTGATCCAGTGTTTTCAGCACCTCAATGCTGTCAAATACTGAGAAATCAACTGTCAAAATAAAATTGTGCGTGGTCCCTTTAAGGAAACCGGCAGATGACGCGTCATCAAATGATGTCATCTGACCCGCTTCCTGTTAATTGGCCGGCAAGCCCGCAGGGCGGGCTTAACAAGTTCAATCAAGGCAAAATCACGTCTGTGGAGCGGAAGCAGCTGGGGGCAGGACTGGTAGCAGGAAACCAGCTGACCCGTACTCAACCCGCCTCCATTAATAAAATCGCGGCCATCATGTTATCTTGTTCTATCGACTTTTTTTTTAATTGGAAGGTAAAAGTCCATTTATTTATCTCGATTTGTGGTTTCTTTGGGCTAAATATACCAGTTGCAACTGAGAGAATGGGTAGGGATCCTGAATCTGGTCTGAAATCACTTGCTCCCCAGGGATATGTGTATGCATATTTTGCATTATTTTATTATACAGATTTTTCCACTCATTTTTCTCTGTTTTCATAGTCTTTCTATTCTATAGATATACTGCCGAGGGTGGTGCTGCTCTGAATCTTCCTTTCTTGTTTTTTCTAAACTCCAAATATGTTGTCTTACACTTGATTCCTCCTCCGTGTGTGAAATCAAGACTCGTCACACGGTCGCCTGTTCTAGCTCCTTCTTTCCTTGGACCTGGGGACTGTGTAACTCCTTGCTTGCTTCTCTCTGCACTTCCTCTTGCAGTTTCACAATTGTTAAAATTGAAATTTGTGATCACCCAATGACTGCTTCCTCATTAACCTCATTCATTTTTACTCTCCAACTTTGCTGTTCCCTTGCACTGCGGCCCTTGCCACTTTTATCTTGGTTTCTCCGCAATAAGGTCTGGGAGCAGGTGGTGCAGAGAACCACAAGTGTGAACTTGTTGTCGCAACACCTTGCAATGCATCAGTGCTTCAAGATTCCGTCCTATCTTACTCTGTGGTGCTACATGCAGAAACGGTGCTTCTTGTTTAAGGTAAATGGAAAAACACTTGGGCTCAAATTGAGTCACTCTTTCCACTCGCACCAAGGAGAGAGATGTCACCCTTACTCCAGTGACAATAATGTTTGAACCATTTTGAGGTTTATGTCATTGCCATTTTATATATCACTGTTTTTCACTTGACATATGATTGTAGCTGCTGGCTTATTAATTTATTTTGGCAGACATCTCCAGTTCTGCTTAATCTGCTGGCAGTTTAAATTTGACCACTGGCTTGAAAATGAGGCCAGCTGAATCAGATGTATGTTTTGCACTGCTAATCAAATGATATGATTGCCTCGAGATTAAGTAAATCAAATGTGTGAATCACAGCTTAGTATATTTTTTAAAAATAGAATAACAACTTTAAGTATATATAAAATCACAGATCCAAATAAGAGTTAGTGCACTTCCCTGTAACCTCAATGATATCTCAACCTTATCAAACTGAATATGCGACCAAGATTAGATTTGGTTTAAAAATGAGAAGTCGCACAACACCAGGTTATAGTCCAACAGTTTTTTTAAAATTACGAGCTTTCGGAGCTGCTGCCCCTTCGTCAGGTAGAGGTACATTGAGGGAATCTATTACACAGTATATACAGATTCCCTCAATGTACCTCTACCTGACGAAGGGGCAGCAGCTCCGAAAGCTCGTAATTTTAAATAAAACTGTTGGACTATAACCTGGTGTTGTGCGACTTCTCATTTTTGTCCACCCCAGTCCAACACCGGCATCTCCGCATCATGACCAGATTTGGTTTAGTAATGAGAATTTTGGTCACGTTGCTTCAATTTGTGAATGAGGGCCAATAATTTTGTCAAAGAAATGCATTCCTTCGAAGGTGTCAACACTTGTGTTTAATTTGAAACATTATTCTTTGAAAACCTGATATTGACATCATTTTCTCAACTAACATTTTCTCCTGTGTGTTTTTATGACGTGATACTGACAATATAGGTTGTACACTTGAATAAGGAATTTATCATGGTCATTTTATTGACGTTTTATGTATTGCACCGCACCATCTGCTACATGTTTTGAGAATGGAAGGATTTTCCTTGATGGGTTGGCAGGTTTCTAATGTTTGGGTAGGAAGAGTGCAGGAAGCGTCGTCTCGACATCTGTGTGAAGTGTCAGCTTACCTCTGGTGATAGCAAAATGGCTGCCACGTTTGCAAAGTAAATCATTGTTTGTAAAGAGACTTGATGAGGGTTGTCGTTGTCGTAACATATCTTCACACTTTTCCATGCCACAAGGCTACACATGCCTTGGCACTATCGTTGTATCTGGCAAGGTCAGTCGCATTACTGAACTCGGACAGGAATTGGTGGCGGAGCAGATGGTCCATCGTTTGCAGCTCATCACCGCAGTCGCACATCACTGAGTTACTGTCATCGTAACCCCATTCCCACATCATTACTTTTGAACGATCAGTACCAGTGCGTAAGCGACTGAGGCATTGCCAGATTGGCCTCGGTACAGAGGCTCCAGCTGCGAGGCGCTCTTTAGGGTACGATTTTCAGATGTGGCTTATTCTGTAGATCTCTCCACCAGACATAATTCTACACTGTTTCTCACGAGTCCAGAGGGTGCACAGAGTGCATGAAGCTTCATCTCGACATCAGTCTACTCTGAGCAGGCTGGTGCTGGAACAAAAGATGGCAAGAATCATTAGCGTGTCTGTTTCTTTTGACTCTGGCTACAGCTGCTCTTAGTATGTCTGGAGGCGTAATACTCGACAGTAGGTAAAGATCACCTTGGTAGATTTAAGGCAACCAATAATGCGACGGCACCATAGATGCATAGAATCATAGAAATTTATGACACAGAAGAAAGCCATTTGGCCCATCGTGTCTGTGCCGGCCGAAAAAGAGCTATCCAGCCTCATCCCACTTTCCAGCTCTTGGTCCATAGCCTTGTAGGTTACGGCGCTTCAAGTGCATATCCAAGTACTTTTTAAATGCAATGAGGGTTTCTGCCTCTACCACCCTTTCAGGCAGTGAGTTCCAGACCCCCACCACCTTCTGGGTGAAAAAAGTTCTCAACTCCCCTCTAATTCTTCTACCAGTTACTTTATATCTCTGCCCCCTGGTTATTGACCTCTCTGTTAAGGGAAATTGGTCCTTCCTATCCACTCCATCTCGGCACATAATTTTATACACCTCAATTAAGTCTCCCCTCAGCCTCCTTTGTTCCAAAGAAAATAACCCCAGCCTGTCCAATCTTGCCTCATAGCTAAAATTCTCCAGTCCTGACAACATCCTCTGTACCCTCTCGAGTGCAATCACATCTTTCCTATAATCTGGTGACAAGAACTGTCTGCAGTACTCTTGCTATGGCCTAACTAATGTTTTATACAGTTCAAGCATATCTCCCTGTTCTTGTATTCTATGCCTTGGCTAATAAAGGAGTGTCCCGTATGCCTCCTTAACCACCTTGTCTATCTGTCCTGCTACCTTCAGGGATCTGTAGACATGCACTCCAAGGTCCCTCTGTTCCTTTACACCTCTCAGTGTCCTGCCATTTATTGTGTATTCCCTTGCCTTGTTCGCCCTCCCCAAATGCATTACCTCACAATTCTCCGGATTGAACTCCATTTTCCACTTTTCTGCCCATCTGACCAGGCATTTAGAACTAAGTTCAATTTCTTTGCTGAGGCAAGTATATTCAGCAGCAGAAGAACAGAGTGGAGGAGCTGTAGCCCTGTTTGGATCGATCAGTGCCCCACTTTGAGTAAACCAGATATAATAGGATGTTATTCCAAGCTCCAACTTTACCTTTGGCCTTGATGATGTGCACAGGGTTGAAAAAATGGTCAGGTGTTTTCCCATATCACTCGAGATGTAATTCCCGTTTGTCTTCTCGATTCTTAAGGTGAAATGCACTGACCTATGCTTTATCCAGACTAGCCCTTGGTGGATTGGCGGTTTTGTATTGTTACAGACCAGCTGGGCGTTGCTCACAGTTATTTTGATCCGATCAAAAGTCCGACTTTGAGCAGTAACACAAAGATCATCTGCATCCTTCTTCTTCGGCAGTCCCTTGGAACCGAGGATGACTTGCTTCCACACTAAAAATGAGTTCTCAGGTGACTGATGAGTCCAGTGCGGAACCTACAGTCTCTGTCACAGGTGGGGCAGAGGGTGGTTGAAGGGGCGGGTGGGTGGGGTGCTTGGGTTGACGTGCACTCCTTCCGATGTTTGCGCTTGGCTTCTGTTTGCTCCCGGCGAAGAGACTCGAGGTGTTCGGCGCCTTCCCGGATGCTTCTCCTCCACTTTGTGCGGTCTTCTGCACATAGGAAACTTCTGATACGAGGATGGATGGTTTGGTCATTGGTGTATACTGTATATATTGAATAGCATCAGTGCCAGCATACTACCTTGTGGGCGCCCATTCCATTTACTACGCCAATGATGTTTATCATCGCATAGTTTCACAAAAAATTGGTGATTCATTAATAATGTAGGGATGAGCTTTGAGAAGAGCATCCTTTGTCATATTGAAAACCATCTGCACAAGTATGCAGTGATTAACAGTGCCACAGGAAGCTGACAGGTCAACAAAGGCAGCTCCAGTTATTCGACATTGTTCAAATCCGTCTTCAATATGCTGGGTCAGATTAAGTAGTTGGCTTGTGCAGAACTTTTCAGAGTTGAAACCTGCCTGTTCTGGGATAAGCTACTGTTCCACAGGGGGAGAAAGCTGCTTGAAAATGTGATGTCCAATAACTTGTACGTAGAGGGTGCAGAGGAGATTTGCGAGAATGGTAACCCGGATGAGTGACTTCAGTTACGTGGACAGACTGGAGAAGCTGAACTTGTTCTCCTTGGAGCAGAGAAGGTCAAGGGGAGATATAATAGAGCTGTTCAAAATTGAGGAATTTTGATTGTTTCCACTGGCAAGAGAGTCAGTAACCAGAGGACACAGATTTAAGGTAATTGGCAAAAGAACTAGAGAGGAGATGAGGAGATACTTTTCTTGCAGCGAGTTGTTATGATCCAGAATGCACTGCTTGAAAGAGTGGTGTAAGCAGATTCAATAGTAACTTGCAAAAGGGACTGGATAAGTACTTGAAGGGGAAAGAAATTGCAGGTAAGTGATTGGATAGCTCTTTCATGGAGCCAGCACTGGCACGATGGACCGAATGGCCACCTTCTGTGCTGTATGATTCTGTGTGTGACACAATAGAGAGATTGGTCTTAAGTTCTTTGGGTTTGTTGGGCCTTTACCTGGTTTCAAAATGGCGATGATCTTTGCACAACGCCATATTTTAGGGATCTGGCATCTCTCTGAGCATAAGTGAAACAAATCAAGCAGCCACTGAAATGCTTTTGGTTCGAAGTGTTTGATCTGCTCACTTCCAATGTCATCAAGGCCAGCTCCTTCATTGCTTTTTAATATCTTAATGCCATCTAACAGCTTGGACATGATGAACTGTCTAGTCTCGAAGGATTTCAGTATTTTGGTCCCTTTTGTTACTGCGGTTGGAACTTGACAATTTAGAAGAAGCTGGGATCTGTGACATTGCAGTGTATGTTCAGTTTTGTCAAGTCATTGCCGAGTACTCGTATGGTCCTCGTAGCTTTCCTGCTGCTGTGAGTCCTATCAGTTGATTTGATCAGCAGTTACTTTTATGCCATTCATTTGTGCTTGCAGTAATGAGTTTGTCACCTGCTATTAATGTATCAACTGCAAATGGTCTTGTCTGTAAGCGTTCTATGTAATCATCATATAGCTTTTTAGTTTCGTCAGACAATACTGGATATAGTTTGTACAGCAGGGTACATTCCTTTTGATCAGCCTTCTGTATCAATTCCACAAAACGATCATAGTTCTCGGATGCACCAGCTAAATCTTTGGCCGCACCCAGGTCCACTGAGAAACCTTCCCAATCTGCCTAATTAAAATTAAAACCACGATAAAATAAGATCATCGTATTGATCTTAATTACGGTAGGTCGGTGTTGCAAGTTTGGGACCAGATCTTAAACAATTTTCTCACTCTGATCGGCAATACTGTTGCTGACAAATAACAAATCGGGGTTGAATCCACGTCGCCAACGGCCACTATTGACTAAGTTGGGAAGCTTGGGGCCATGTGTAAGGGACAGCTGATTTGCTTCTGCACACATCTGATGAGGATTATATGGATGCAAATCTTTATTTATCTTTAATATTGTAATTATAGTTATTTTATTACCTATTGAATTTTTCACCTCCTTGTACAGGAAGCAGGATGTGGTATAAGTGAGCGGGTATGAAGGAGCGCAGCAGGAGGGACGCAAGTTCAGTCTGATTTGGGTCATTTCTTTTTCTTGGTGTCCAATTGCAGAGGCTTTGAAATGATCTTTTGAGCATGATGAGTGCCAAAAGGAAGAAAGCAAATGAAGATTTTGAGGCATACTACATAAAGCAGGATGAATTCACCTATTCTATATTCTGTGTAACTCCTGGGCAGCTAATGCAGCTGAAATAGGAGGAACACCTTACTTCCTGGTGATGAGTTTGAGTCCCAAGACTGTTTGTCATTCGCCTTGGCAGCATGCAGAGATGAGAAGTTTCATTTGATGGGATAGGAAAACTGATCGAAACCGGCTCACCATGTTTGAATTATAATAGCTGCTAGCTCATCGTGGAGTAGCATTGACATGGAAAAGGACATGGACAAGTCTATTGCCCAGACTGATTCAACTTTTCAGATGAAAGATGCTACTGTGGGTGATGAAAATTGTTGAGTTCTTTTGATATGGGAAGAAAATTTGCAAAGTCAGGACAACAAAGACTGCATATTACATCATAATCAACCACATAAAAATAATAGGTTGGTTAATTTTTTTTTTAATTTTGTGGATCAGGCACACATTGAAGATTGGCATGCCCCAGAGAGGGCGAGCACAGGAGTCTTCAGAAACTGCATTGTCTATTCACAAGGAAATGTGCGAGCTGTCATGCAGCGGAACAAAATCAAACATTGTATTGCGAGAAGGACACATCCATCATGCATCTGTCAGCTTTGCACGTCACACTGTTTACTATCTTTATGGATCTCTAGAAATCTCTCTTGCCCGGTGGCCCAAGTGCTATTTTCCCCAGAGCCGCATTGTCTGACAGTTTTCTACTACAGTACCTGAATCTAAATCTCCACGCTGCACAGGATTTTCTTGTGGACAGGAACAGGCCACACGAGGAACAGATTAGAGCCGCACACTGGTTCCCAAATCTCCTTAGTGCTGTGAAGCGTGGTGTGCTTTGTCAGAGCTCTTTTTTTTAAGAAGTCAAAAACATAAATCTTGAATGAGGCCGTTCTGCAGTTATAGTTAAGCGAACTAACTCTTCTGTGATAAACTATCTGATGCATTGAATGTTGCTGGGTTTCTGGTTTCTTCTAACAATAGATCTGCAGAGCTCCAGCAACAACTGCTGGATTGACTTCTACATTTGCTTTTGGTATGGGGAGTGTCCTGAAAAAGATGGTGCGGTCAGGCTGCACAAGTTAGATTTACTCAGAATTGCATACTTGAGTCGAGGCATAAGCCTTTCTGAAAGAATTATGTTTCGGCTATTATTAAAATGGAGCGAGGGAATTTTTCCACAAATTTCTTGAGAATGAGGCCATTGCTGAATCTGTTTCTTGAGCATATTTCGTCTCTTAAAACTGTAAGAAATTGCTCTTTGGAGACCTGCGCCTCTTGGCGTCGTTTTCCACGGTACAGTATTAGTAATTACACCAGGTGTTTCTCACCTTGTGGGTTGGTTTTGTGCTGCTGGAAAGTGTTTGACTTTCTGTGGGTATAGGTGTCCTTCCAATGTTGTGTGAATGGCCCAGTGTCTGGTCAACGTTTTGTCTGATGTCCAGGCACGATAAAGGGGTTAAATGCTTAACTTCAAAGTTCTATGTATGAATTGCTTGACATCATGTAAATTGTTTGTGCTGTTTTACAATGCATGTTGAAAACTGCAACAAAGCAAGCATTTTTTTTATATATAAGGACGGGATGATTCATTGAGCTAATTAAAAACTGTTGTTTTGACCGACTGAGTTTGAAGCTGACTCCAGATTTCCTGGCTGGCTCCTGCTCTCTGGACCTGAACTTTTGTTCTTTCTCAGTGGCTTCATTTTCTACAGTTCTTCACATTTTCTCAGTGACTTGAAGTAATAATTACACCAGAGAATAGGAAAGAGGACTTATTGGGCAAAAAATCAAAACAAAGTCACTTCTCGGGTTTTTCTCTCCTTTGCTTACAAGGCAGGTCATTGAAAAATTGAATGTGTTTGACATGCAGGAAGCACAATTTATTTTGTTACAAACATAAGGCGCTTCATATTATTTCTAATGAAATTCAGCACTGTTTTGATGCATTGGTAAACTCAAGTTCTGGAAGGGTTTATCAAGTTCTGACTGATCACAGCGTGGCTTCTTTCAGACATTCTGACTCTCTAATTTCTCTCAGTAACGAGTTTTGTTCTGTGTAATAAAATATTCATGCTAAAATGAGTTTTAGACTAATTATCTGCAGCCAACATTCGCTTGTGCAGTAATTTTCTGTTAGCTGGTAAGTTGATTGCTGATTCAGTGGTACAAACAGTCCACTCTGGCTCAATACCTGCATGTAATCGTATATCTCGGATGGCTGGCTACACACATCCAGACTTAATTCTCATTACTGCTGAGACAGATTCGTGAAGAAAATATAGCAGTAACAAAGCAGTTTAGAAAATAATGTTAGAAAATCCTGTATAATGAGAACATTTCTAACCCTTCCAGGTATTCACTGCAGGGAAGTCCATAGGAGCAATGGTTTTTTTTTTGCAAAAGCAAAATTAAAATGTTCATTTAATGAATAATTATGAAATTGTTCTGGTAAGTTTTGTGGCTCCAAGGTACAAG
Organism: Squalus acanthias; assembly: GCA_030390025.1. Lineage (NCBI taxonomy): Eukaryota > Metazoa > Chordata > Chondrichthyes > Squaliformes > Squalidae > Squalus > Squalus acanthias. The sequence continues at coordinate 129,063,135 of CM059434.1, forward strand.
TTAGGGAAGGCCATGTCGACTGTGACCAGAGGCATAATTAATAGGACCTGTTTGAAGGAAATGATGAAAAGTTTATTCATTCAGTTAATGAATGGAGTCCTTGTAGCTGCTGAGTCACTCCTTTCTGTTTTCTCCCTCAATGTTCTATCCCCCACTTTCCACCTCTCCTGTCAGCATTGACTGCCTTACTTGGGTAGAATACAGTGGGCCCAGCAAACTCCCAAATTTTTGATATGTCAGACTTGAGTGTTAGCAGACTATTTGGCTGTGGAATACCTCATGCGGTCCTGATCCCAACCTCATGGATCAGGGATCTTTGGATGTCTCTCAGCAGTGGGAAGCCTGTGCATTTTTTCCCTCCCCTAACACAGCAGGTCTGCAATCAATTGTAGCAATTCTGTCACCCCAGCCGAGAGTAGAGAAAGAGGATCAAACCTGGCATCTTCATGGTCAGTATGGCCCAGCTGCTCCGCAAGCCATCAGTGAGCAGGGGTAGCCCCAAGTTAGTTTTGTTTTCAGTGGAAAGACTTTGTTTATTGCATAAAAATAAGTCAAAGCTAAAGGCGCTATATCTGAACGCGTGAAGCATTCACAACAAAATAGATGAATTAATATCGCAGATAGAATTCAACAGGTTTGATCTAATAGCCATAACAGAGACGTGGTTGCAAAGTGGCCAAGGTTGGGAACTAAATATTCCAGGATACTTAACTTTTAGAAGAGATTGGCAAAATTGAAAAGGAGGCGGGGTAGCCCTGATAAAGGATGGGATGAAGACAGTAGAGAGAAAGAATCTTAGCTCCAAAAATCAAGAAGTAGAATCAGTTTGGGTGGAGCTAAGAAACAGCAAGGGGCAGAAAACTTTGGTGAGAGTTGTTTATAGGCCCCCAAACAGTAGTTGTCATGTAGGGCAGTGTATAAATCAGGAAATTAGAGGCGCATGTAACAAGGGTAATACAGTAATCATGGTGGACTTTAATCTACATATAGACTGGGCAAACCAAATTTGCAGTAATTATGTGGAGGACGAATTCATGGAATGTATGCAAGATAGTTTTCTAGATCAGTATGTTGAGGAACCAACTAGGGAACAGGCTATTTTAGATCTAGTACTGTGCAATGAGAAAGGGTTAATTAATAACCTCTTAGTAAAGGGGCCTTTCGGGAAGAGTGACCATAATATGATAGAAGTTTATATTGAGTTTGAAAGTGATTTAGTTAAATCTGAAACTAGGGTCTTAAATCTAAACAAAGCAAACTACGTAGGTATGTCGGCGAGTTGGGACAATACATTAAAAGGTACGACGGTAGACAAGCAATGGCTAGCATTTAAAGAATTAATACATAATTTACAACAAATATACATTCCTTTAAGGCACAAGAACCCCCACAGGAAAAGTGGTCCAACCGTGGCTACCAAGAGAAGTTAAACATACTATTAGATCAAAGGAAGAGGCTTATAATGTTGCCAGAAAGAGTAGTAAGCCTGAGGATTGGGAGGATTTTAGAATTTAGCAAAGGAGGACCAAGAAATTGATAAAGAAAGGGAAAATAGACTATGAGAGTAAACTAGCGAGAGACATAAAAACAGACTGTAAAAGCTTCCATAGGTATGTTTAAAAAAAAAAATTAGCGGAAGTAAATGTCGGTCCCTTACAGGCTGAGACAGGAGAAATTATAATGGGAATAAGGAAATGGCAGAGAAATTAAATAAATACTTTGGGCTGGATTTTGCCAGCCCCGGGGAGGCAGGTATGGAGGCGGGACTGCCAGTAAGTGGGGGCGGTTGGCAAACCCACCCCCATCCCACCTCCGTGCCCTTTTGCCAGGAGGCAGGAAGCCATCCTGACCCGGGTCCCGTAACCTCGAGGCGGGAAAGGGATTAAATACTTTTAACTGCCTGTTAACAGGTAGAAAAAAGGATTAGTCCCATTTTACCTTTTCAACTGCAGGCTTCCCGACCTCTGAGAACCCCACCGGGTTGAAGGAGTCGAGTAGGAGGTCTGCGGGGGTTGGAGGGGTCTGAAAGTGAGGTGTAGAGGTGAGTGATGGGTGCAAGTGTGGACTGGTAAGTATGTAAGGTGAGTGTGAAGTGTTAAAAAATGTTCACTTACCTTTGTTTCTGCCTGCAGCCTTCATCCGCTCTGGATCAGGAGTCCCGAAATCTTCCTTGTAGATTTCACAGACTGGCTGTTGGATCCTCCGAACCAACAGTCATCTGAAATCAAAGTAGAAAGTTTTGATATGACCTGAACATCAAACTACACAGAATGTCAGTGTTTGACAACTTCACAGAGCTGTCAAACGCTGATATTCTTTCGAGAAGTCTTGACAGATGGCACTTCAGACGTTGACATGCTCTGTCAGTGACTTCCCCCTAATTGGCTTGCTGAGCCCGCAGGACGGGCTTAACAAAGTCAATCGGGAAAATCCCGCTGGTTGGCCAGAGGATGATGGAGGCGTGACTGAGACCTGACGAGCAGCAGTCCCGCCTCCAACTCGTCTCCATTCACAAAATCCAGCCCTCCATGTCTGTCTTCACGGAAGAAGACGCAAAAAACTTCCCGGAAATAGTGGAGAACCAAGGAACTGAAAGAAATTGGTATTAGTAAAAAAAAAAAGTACTGGAGAAATTAATGGGACTGAAAGCCAATAAATCCCCTGGACCTGATGGCCTACATCCTAGGGTTTTGAAAGAGGTGGCGATAGAGATAGTGGATGCATTGGTTGTCATTTTCCAAAATTCCATCGATTCTAGAACCGTTCCCGCGGATTGGAAAGGGGCAAATGTAACCCCACTATTTAAGAAAGGTGGGAGAGAGAAAACGGGGAACTGCAGTCCAGTTAGCCTGACATCAGCAGTAGGGAAGATGCTAGAATCTATTATTAAGGACGTGGTAACAGGGCACTTAGAAAATAATAATAGGATTGGGCAGAGTCAACACGGATTTATGAAAGGGAAATCGTGTTTGACAAATCTGTTAGACTTTTTTGAGATTGTAACTCGCAGATTAGATAAGGGGGAACCAGTGGATGTGGTGTATTTGGATTTTAGAAGGCATTCGATAAGGTGCCACACAAGAGGTTATTCAACAAAATAAGGGATTATGGGATTGGGGTAATATGCTAGCATGGATTGAGGATTAGTTTGCGGACAGAAAACAGAGAGTAGGAATAAACGGGTTGGCAGGCTGTAACAAGTCGGGTACCGCAAGAATCATTGCTTGGGCCTCAGCTATTCACAATCTACATGAATGATTTGGATGAGGGGACCAAATGTAATATATTAAAGTTTGCTGATGGGGAATGTAAGTTGTGAGGAGGATACAAGGAGGCTTCAAGGGGATATAGACAGGCTAAGTGAGTGGGCAAGAACATGGCAAATGGAATATAATGTGGAGAAATGTGAAGTTATCCCCTTTGGTAGGAAAAATAGAAAAGCAGAGTATTTTTTAAATGGTGAGAGATTGGGAAATATTGGTGTTCAGAGGACCTGGGTGTCCTTGTACATGAATCACTGAGGAAGGATATACTTGCCATAGAGGGAGTCCAATGAAGGTTCACCAGACTGGTTCCTGGGATGGGGGGATTGTCCTAATGAGGAGACATTGAGTTGACAAGGCCTATATTCTCCAGAGTTTAGAAGAGTGAGAGGTGATCTCATTGATCCATACAAAATTCTTACAGGACTTGACAGGGTAGATGCAGGGAGGATGTTTTCCCTGGCTGGGGAGTGTAGAACCAAGAGTCACAATCTCAGAATAAGGGGTCGGCCATTTAGGACTGAGATGAGGAGAAATTTCTTCACTCAGAAGGTGGTGAATCTTTGGAATTCTCAGTCGTTGAATTTATTCAAGACAGAGATCGATAGATTTTTGAATATTAAGGCAATCAAGGGATATGGGGATAGTGCAGGAAAGTGGAGATGTGGTGGAAGATCAGCCTTGATTTTATTGAATGGCGGAGCAGGCTCAAAGGGCCAAATGGCCTGCTCCTATTTCTTATGTTCTTATGTTATGTTCTTATATTGGCCAGTTTGGTTAAGCGTCTTTTGGACAGAAGTTCGGGGGACCAATGCAGTTGATGTGAATGTTGTGAAGTGTGTGTAATAGATAGAGTTTGTGGTGCTGACATTGTGGAGCGAGTAGTTTTGTGGCCGAGCTTTTCTGCCGAGGGCACTTTGAAGGTAGGCCTGCTCCTCATGGTCTGTGTCTTTGAGTATTATTCAAAGTACGTCGTCCAGATTCTTCCACTTCAATATTTGAGAGAAACTGAACCCATTTTTTGACAAAATGTTTACAGCGTTTAAGCGTATGTGGATGGGGAAGGGATGGCTCAAGGCTTTGTCACAAAGCAGGGTAAAATGTATGATGAGTGTTTGGCATGGAGAGTGCTAACTATCGTGGCCTTGTTTTGCAGTAATCATTTTATCTTGGAGAGGACAGAATAGTTCATTTTTGCGATCGGCAGGGTGTGATAAATTTTATTTTGCACTGGATTGTTACAACCTTATTTTTATCTTATTTTATCTGAACATGAGTTGAATAAATTGTTGTGAGACTTACTACAATGATAAGTTGTTCAGAGGTCATCATTGGGTGACATTCGAAGGAGTATGAAAGGAAAGGAAATGGGAAGAGTTTGTTGAAATATTTTCTCCTAATGCCGGGGCTGGTAATAGACAGGACATTCTTGGTTCGAATTCCAAATCTATTGGTTCAGGTGCTGTTTACCAAGGTTTTGCTTGGCACTGTCCTCCTTTCCCATTTAAAATATTTTTCTCTTTCTGTCTTTTGAGCTTTTCACTTGCTATTTTTTTCTTTTCTTGTATTCCCTCCTATTTTGCTTTGTTCTTCAAGTCACTTTTTAACCAGTACTGTACTTGCTAACTCTGGTTGCAAACACCACCACCAAAATAAAACACTGAACGAACTCATACATTTGGGGAGTGTGAACAAGGCAAGGGAATACACAATAAATGGTAGGATACTGAGAAGTGTCGAGGAACAGAGGGATATTAGAGTGCATGTCCACAGATCTTTGAAGGTAGCAGGACAGGTAGATAAGGTGTTTGAGAAGGCATACGGGATACTTTCCTTTATTAGCGGATGCATAGAATACAACAGCAGAGAGGTTATGCTTGAACTGTATAAAACACTAGTTAGGCCATAGCTAGAGATCTGCGTACAGTTCTGGTCGTCACATTACAGGAAAGATGTAATTGCACTAGATAGGGTACAGAGGAGATTTAAAAGGATGTTGCCAGGACTGGAAATTTTTTAGCTATGAGGCAAGATTGGATAGGCTGGGGTTGTTTTCTTTGGAACAAAGGAGGCTGAGGGGAGACTTAATTGAGGTGTATAAAATTATGAGGGGCCGAGATAGAGTGGATAGGAAGGACCTAGTTCCCTTAACAGAGAGGTCAATAACCAGGGGGCATAGATTTAAAGTAATTGGGAGAAGGATTAGAGGGGAGTTGAGAACTTTTTTCACCCAGAGGGTGGTGGGGGTCTGGAACTCACTGCCTGAAAGGGTGGTAAAGGCAGAAACCCTTCTTGCATTTAAAAAGTACCTGGGTATGCACTTGAAGTGCCATAACCTACAGGGCTGCGGACGAAGAGAAGTAAAGTGGGATTCGGCAATTTAGCTCTTTTTTGGCCGGCACAGACACAATGGGCCGAATGGCTTCATTCTGTGCTGTAAATTTCTATGATTCTAAAAAATCATTCACAAATGGTTCATAGACCTTGGGCTTGGAGAATTTTTTTTTTTCTCCAGTTTTCTTCCTGTAACTCTCAGTTCTATACAGTCTGACTCACGCTGCGTTATGATTCTGAGGTACAGGCAGCCCTCAGCAAAATGGCCATTTTTTTAATGTACTGACATGTTTTGTGACTGGTTGGTGGGCGGAAGATCGCAGAGAGATTCATCCTATCGTACTGAACAAACATGCACATGCACTTTACAGCATGCACACTGGATAGCGATCAAGATTAAGAAGCCATGGCTGATTTCCTCCCATCCTGTTTCCTACCCCCACAGCACAGAGATATTAAGGCCATGGCCTGATTGAACGCAACTAACTCAGCGCTTCCTGGTCTGTGTGGCCAAGCATCAAATCATGTCGGGTAATTACCAACTTATTCATCTGGTAAGCCCATTGCAATTTTTGACACCTTCATGTTCAACAGCACCCCATACTATAGCACTGTGAAAATACACCACAACCTATGGTGTAAAATATGGTTCCCTCTCCTGCCTCCTCTTATCTTGAAAGACTTTTCTCTAATCCCCAGCTGAAGCTCTGCTATACTGCAGTTGCAACAGCAATTCCAACTGAACTGAAATGAGCCTCTGATAAGAACTACTTTTCTGCTGCCTTCTCGTCTGTTGTAATGAGACTATATCACGTAGTGTCTGACTGCTGTTAGTGAAAGACTCTGTCATTTTGGCAATGAAAGGCTTTTATCAGGAATACACATTTCCACTTTTATTAATTGATCCCAGATATGATAGGGATAAATTGCTTCTAAATTAGGTGTTGTTGAGTGAGGTAAAGTAGAGGACTGTAACTTTCTCAAGGCTGCAATATAATCTGACTTGGCTATCTTAACAGACAAGACAAGCTTCCTTGCTATCTTAGTGTGCACTTGCACGACCGGTTTGCCACTGGTGTAGAACGATTTGCACTTCGCACTGACACTCAACTGGCACTGTAAGTCCAGAGTCAGGACCTGACCTGACTGAAGCAAAGCTTGACTTACACTGCTTCAGTTTGACATTGCCTGGACTTTCAATTCTGTGTGATGTTAAACTGGCATTCAAAGTGTCCAGTGGGTATTGTTGAACACTTTATAAACTTCCTGACCTTTCTTCAAATGTGAGAAGTCGCACAACACCAGGTTATAGTCCAACAGTTTTATTTGAAATCACAAGCTTTCGGAGCGGCTGCTCCTTCTTCACCTGACGAAGGAGCAGCAGCTCCGAAAGCTTGTGATTTCAAATAAAACTGTTGGACTATAACCTGGTGTCGTGCGACTTCTCACTTTTGTCCACCCCAGTCCAACACCGGCATCTCCGCATCATGGTTATTTCAAATGTTTGGAGAGCAGCAATTCTTCAGTCCTAGGTCTCTGAACACTTCTACTTTGAATTGTTGGGAGAGAGCTGCGTCATTGTATCCAGGCATGTGCAGAGCTCCCTTCTAAACAGGATTGTTGAAGTTTCAGGCAGGAGCCAAGAAGAGTATCTGGGTGGCATCAGGAGTAGGAATTCCCAAGTTTTTTGTCGTCTTGGCCAGTTAGCTGCATATCATGGAGCCTCATGGGTCACATATAAGAGCACAAATAAAGCTGAGTTGCTTGGGTTCATAAGCTGCATAATTTGGACATCCTGGCTTGCAGCACTGACAAGATATCCAGCCCAGACTGATGAGATAGAAGTTTCATTTCTTTGCCTGTAAGGTACCCTCACGTTTGAACAGTATCAACCTTTTGCTTAATGGGTCGCGTGACACAAAACTGGCTATAAATTTCACCTTTGTTTACTCTAAGGCCAGAACTTGTTGCTTGAAAGGAAAAAAAATGAGTTTGTGTTCAGGTGTATTTTTCAAGTGGAGTAGAGGATTTTCACTTGTCGTTTGGCCTTGCTTTATCTGACCTTATACTGAATCCCTGTACTGGAACATTATACTTTCCCCAGAACTTGATGCACTTAAAATATGATTTGAGATGTAGTTTACTATTATTTTGTCCCACCAAAGTATTTAAATATGGAAATGGCAAAATTGGAATTTTTTTTATCAGGAGCACTCTTGAGTGCTAGGTATAAAATTTACTCCTTCGTTAGATTTCTGGTAGTGAAATTAGCCACAGTTTTATTTGGTAGTTTGCTTTGCATTAACTGAAGGTAAATTTTTAGGCTTCCAACAGTTAGTCCGAATGGAACTGCCATCATCATGTACCACTTCCAGCACTCCAAACGTAACCTACACAAATCCAACAATGGCTTCGCTTCCTGCCCCCAAACCATCATATCCAGAGTCCCCCATGGATTTGTCCTTGGCCCCTTCCCTTTTTTTTATTGGCGTGCTGCCCTTCAGCGACATCATCTGTAGGCACATGGCCAGTTTCTAAATGTATGCTAATGATACCCAGTTTTAACTCTGTGCCACTTGCTTTGATCCCATGATGGATGTCAGGTTGCTTGTCTGACATCAAATCGTTGATGAGTCAAAATTTTCTCCAGCTGACTATCAGGATTACAGAAGCCATTATTTTCAGTCCCCACCATAAGTCCCTCTCCCATGCTGTTGACTCGAGCCTGCTTCCCAGCCATTAGCTGAACTAGACCATGTTAAACCTTGGCATCCTAATGAACCAAGAGCTGCACTTTCAACCCCACATACTACCCAAAACCAAGACCACTTAATTCCACCTGTGCAACATTGCTCTTTCTCCGCCTCGACCTGACCTCAGCTGCCACTGAAATTTTTATCCATGCTTTTATCACCTCTAGACTCCAATAACTCTTCTGCTGGCTTCCCATTTTTTACTCGCCCATAAATTCCCATTTGTTCAAAACTCAATTACGCATATTTTGCCCCACATCAAGTCAATTACTCCCATCTTTGCTGACTCACATTGGCTCCCTGTCCCCAACATATATATTTAAAATCCTTATCTTACCTTCATATTCCTTCACAAACTCGTTCTGATCCATTTCATTTGCCAGCTCTTTTTTGCATTTTATTTCTTAACGATATTTGCTCTTCTTGTCCCACTTGAGACCAAAGTCACGTAACACAGGTTCTGTGAAGGATAGCATCTATACTCCAGATAACCCAGGTACATTGCAGATGAAAAGAATCCATCAGATGGTATTTCTAATTATTAAGCTCTGCGCTGCTGCCAATTCATAATGAGACCTACTATTCTGCTGAGAAACATTTGGGTACCCTGAAAGTGTGAATCCCCTTCCCCATCCCTCCAATTGTGAATTGCTTTTTTGGAGCTTGGGAAACTAAGAATGTAGAGGTAGAAAACAACAATAAATGGAACTGGTGGGATATTAAAAAAAAAAAAAAGAGTTAAAGGGTTTGCCAGAGAATTGCAAAATTGGATAAAAACCATGCTCTCAGCCTAAGTAAATTTTCAGTGATACAATCTCTATTGTGAATCTCCAGACTAGTCAAGCTAATAAACTGCATATGAAGTCACTGTGCTTAGTCATATCTAACTAATTGGGTTTTCTTAATCTTCCGAGACTGAAATTTCAGTATTTCATTTTTATTATCTAACTCATTGCATTCTTCTTTGCACAATTACTTTTGGCTGAAATGAAGTTTTCCCAATTTATTTGGTGGATGGAAAACTCATTACCTGTGAATACTGTTTTAGCTTCAAGAGATCAACTTTTATGAAATATCAGAGCTACCCAAGTTAGAGGGCTGAAAATATTCATTAACTTTCTCCTTGTGTCCTAAGTTAACATTCTTTATCAGTATTAAAAGTTTTGAACTTGTGAATACGTTACACACTGAAATGGTTTATACTGGACATGTGCACATTTGTTGTTGTCCAGAACTGGTCCTCATGGATGGAGGAGGAAATTCCTCACAACTTTGTACTGATTTGCATTTGCAAATATGGGCATTTGCAAGCAGCGGGCCGTGTATTTCCTTGATGGCTTTTCAAGTTAGTGATTTTGGCGAGGAGCACCAGCGAATCTGTGGGGTGAATTTTTAGCCTCCCGCCTGTTGGAAACGGGGAGTTTGCACCTCGAAAATGGGGGACAATGGCCTACCACCCCTTTGCCATCGTGGCGGAGGCCGTAGCAATGTTCCCTCGAGCCTACTGCTGGGCGACCATGGCTGCTCCCTGAGTCATTTAAAATACAAATTGGCGTCATATGACGTACAGAAGACCACGGTTGCCATTTTTGAACTGTTATGGGTGAAGTGTGCTCCTTGCGCTCTTCGACCAGCATCAGCTGGTGGCCCAGCTGAGCATCATGAAAACGATACATAAATAAAAGATCTTGAATTTATATAGCGCCTTTCACATTGAAACGACTCAGTATTTTTACACAACAGATTACTTTCTGAATGAATTTTGTGGGCAAGTTACACCTGAACTTGCAAATGTGATCTAATTAGAACAAGCTTTTCTTTTAGTTTGTTGATGAATTGATATTCACACAAGGACATAAACTTAAGTGAGAAAAAAGCCATTCTGCTCACCAGCTTCATGGTGCTTTTCCAGGTTATCAAGGTCCATTCCCAGCTCATCTCTTGAGGAAAAGTTCTCCAAGTATCTCCCTTTCACCTGCTCTGATGTAAATTGAGCAAAACTCCAAAATACCCATTTAAATTTACATTCTGAATTATACAGACTCTATACTCGCTGTCTTCCTTGGCATAGCATTTCTATGGACCCACCAGCTCAAGAACTATCAGTTTCTTCACATCATGTGATCATCTCGAGCTGTATTTAACCGTAAAACCTTCAATCCCATTTCTAACCAGATATTCATCTGTGTCTTTTCAAAGGTGTTAATTGATAAACTGTTTAATCTAGAATTCCATTCCACATAGTCACAACTCTGGGCTGTTTTTTTCAAAAAAAATCTAATTGTTTCTAATCTTAATTCTTGCTTGAGACTTGGTAATTTTATACTCTACTGCCCTTTAGTTTGTTACTCACAGTATCATTACAGCTGAGGTCTTCCGCTTTACAGATTTCACTCTAACATGGCGCATTCATTTCAGTCCATTTGTAAACAAAATTGATGTGTGTATATACACCAGTATCAATAGCATTTAGTTAACTATTTTTATATATATATTCCTGTAAAGGCACAATTTTGTGATTTTTATATCATTCAAATTGATCTGAGTGAAGATGATACTCCATTACTAATATGCTGAATTATAATCTCTGTATTGACCAAATAATGAAAAAGTAACTGCAGCAAAGTGCAATCACAAACCTTTGAAAATACTACTAAAATAGACCTGATGACATCAGGGAAGTTAGCAGTGATGGAGATGAGAGAAATGCATTTTATTTCTGAGCTGTCAGAAGTGATACATAAGAACATAAGAAATAGGAGCAGGAGTAGGCCATTCGGCCCTTCAAGCCTGCTCTGCCATTCAATGAGATCATGGCTGATCTTCTGCCTCAACTCCATTCACCGGCCCTATCGCCATATCCCTTGATGCCCTTACTAGTCAGAAATCTATTGACTTCTGTTTTGAATATACCCAATGACTGAGCCTCCACAGCCCTCTTGAGGGAGAGAATTCCAAAGATTCACCACCCTCTGTGTGAAGAAATTTCTTCTCATCTCAGTCTTGAATGGCCTACCCTTTATCCTGAGGCTGTGGCCCCTCGTTCTAGACTCCCCAGCCAAGGGAAACATTCTCCCAGCATCCACCCTATCAAGCCCTGTAATAATTTTGTATGCTTCAATGAGGTCCCCTCTCATTCTTCTGAATTCAAGAGAATACAGGCCTAGTTTACTCAATCTCTTCTCATACGACAGTCCCGCCATCCCAGGAATCAATCTCGTGAACCTTCGTTGCACTCCCTCTATGGCAAGTATATCCTTCCTTAGGTAAGAAGACCAAAATTGTACACAGTACTCCAGATGTGGTCTCAGCAAGGCCCTATATAATTGGAGTAAGACTTCTTTACTCCTGTACTCAAATCCTCTTGTAATGAAGGCCAGCATACCATTTGCCTTCCTAATGGCTTGCTGCACCTGCACATTCACTTTCAGTGACTCATGTACAAGGACACCCAGGTCCCTTTGAGCATCTGCATTCCCCAATCTTTCACCATTTAGGAAATACTCTGCCTTTCTGTTTTTTCTACCAAAGTGGATAACTTCACATTTATCCACATTATATTCCATCTGCCATGTTCTCGCCCACTCACTGAGCCTGTCGAGATCCCTTTGAAGCCTCTTCACATCCTCTTCGCAACTGACACTGCCACCAAGCTTTGTATCATCAGCAAATTTGGAAATGTTACATTTAGTCCCCTCATCCAAATCATTGATATCGATTGTGAATAGTTGGGGCCCAAGCACCGATCCTTGCGGTACCCCACTAGTCACAGCCTGCCATCCTGGAAAAAGACCCGTTTATCGCTACTCTTTGTTTTCTGTCTGTTAACCAATTCTCAATCCATGCTAGTATATTACCCCCAATTCCATGTGCCCTAATTTTGTTCACCAACCTCTTGTGTGGGACCTTATCGAAGGCCTTCTGAAAATCCAGATACACCACATCTACAGGTTCCCCTTTGTCTACTCCACTAGTTACATCTTCAAAGAACTCCAATAGGTTTGTCAAACAGGATACCAACCTGACCACGCTTAACAAATTGCACCAGTCTCAGAAAAACAGTCTGTTTGAATTATATAAAGAAACTACAATAAAAGGATGATACAGTGACAGGAGGATGTAAATTATTCCTCACAATTTCCCACATGATAAGCCCTGGATCTTGGAGTTAGCAAAGGAGGTGCTGAACAGAAACAAGCGAGGAAGAGTTTGAGTCAGTCTGCACCTTTCTCGTATGTCCTTTGGTGAGCAGGTACTTGGCAAGAGGTTGCTAACCTACTCTTGATTAAAGGAGTGGTGCAAGAAGCCCTTGAAGAGGGAAAGTGTTGGACCTAAAGATGCAGATTCTGGTATATTTCTGCATTATAGCTGCCTCTTCACTGAGAGTATGTAACTAAATGAAGAGCTAACCAATTTATAATTTTAGTTTATCATGGATTAAATCCACTAATGTAAGTAAACAAATTGATTAACAAGTAGTATTTCTGACCGTCAGTTTAAACAATGCAATCCTGATTTTTCTCCTGGTATACTCTTTCCTTCCCATGCTCTTGCAACTGCTCCTCAATCATGGCCATCTCATTGGTTGCTAATCTGTGATTGGGTCGCAGTAGGCTGAGTCACCTTTCTTTCCCAGCCAATCCCATTCCTTTCTCAGAAAGAAGAAAGAATGTTTCTTTATTATGTGCCTTAAGGACACCCCAACATGACTTGCATCCAACGGATTACTTCTGAAGTGTAGTCACTGTTATGTCGGCAAATTCGGCAGCCATATTGCATGCAATAAGGTCCAACAAACAACATATGAATAAATAGAGGAGAAACAAAAAAAGTGCATTTATATCGTGCCTTTCATGACCTCCAGATGTCTGAAAGTACTTTGCAGCCAGTGAATTACTGTTGTAATGTAGGAAATGGGCAGCCAATTTGTGCACCGCCAAGTTCACAAACAGCATTGAGATAAATGACAGAACGTATCTTTTGGTGATGTTGTTTGAGGGATAAATGTTGACAGGACACTGGGGAAACTCCTGAGAAATTCCCCAGTTTTTCGAATAGTGCCATGGGATCTTTTCCGTCCACCTGAGAGGGCAGGTGGGACCTCAGCTTAATGTCTGAGCTAAAAAACGGCAACTCCCAACAGTGCAGATTATGTGCTTAAGTCTCTGGAGTGGGGCTTGAATCCACAGGCAAGAGTGCTACTACTGAACCCGACTGGCCACCTGCTTGTCCTTCTCAGCTCGGGAAAGGTATGTAATGTAGTGAATCTGAAAGAAGGAGATAAAACTTATTTAACATAATGTAAAACCTGAGTGAACAATAGGGGAAGTTGTAACTTCTGCATATATGTTGTACACATGGATTTCCCTCATGCCCAGTTTGCGACTGAGAATCAAGTTGAGACAATGCTTGAAGTTCAGACTGAAGCAATTGTTTCCTTCATTTCTAAAAAGACTACATTTGTGATAAATACAATCTTGTAACATGAGACCAAATTAAATTAATCCCTATCTTTAATGATTACATTATATAATTGGGATTTAGCTGTGATTTCCAAGGAGATGTGCCTTCCAGCACTTGCCCCAGAAGTGCTGAAGATGCCACCATGTTAAGCTACAATCTTCAGCAGCTGTGACACCCATTAACTTGCTACTGTTTGCACTGCAGAAATCTTAATTTGTTTATTTTAGTTTTCACAGTTAGCTTTGCACTAATCCAATCTGTTTGCTCTGGCAGGGAGATCCCTTCTACAGGACTCCAGTACTTTGGGTAAAGTTAGTACCCTACAATAACTTGTGGGGGGGGGAAAAAAAGTATTCAACAGTGAGGTTGAGCTGTCTGTACTTCAGTTTGCATATATTTTTATTGAAGCTGAATATTTAGGATCTCTAATGATCCAAATATTGAGTTTAGACGAGTAAGCAGGCTGAGAAATAGCAGAATTCAGATATGATTTTTGGCTTTGGATCATCTGAAACTGAACTGAAGATGCATATCCTATTAAACATTAGCATTAACATTGGAAAAACAATATAGCTGTATCTCAGGTTCTTGCAGTATGGTTGAAAAAACCTTTTGATGTGCTCAGCAGTGCTTAACTGTGAAAATCTAAGCAACAAAACACTTCAACTTGGCACATAAATATCCTCTCCCAGTAAAACGTTTTAACGTTTTTTTTGCCATCGACCCCTCCTGCAGATTTTTGGTTTTTTGTTTCCTCGTGTATGCTGCACAGTTGAGGCTTTTTTCTCTCCAGCTGATGGATCTCTTCTATGTATTTTCACAATTTACCCGCTATGTGTAAGGTGTTCTTTAGAAATCTCTTGTGCAATGCAATGCTTAGCTCCTGGCAGCTTAGAGATGCCACTGGATGATGGACATAAATGGGAATAAAGGAAAATGTGAAATGCTGCTGCACATGGAAGAGAAATTTTCATCAATTTTAAACTACCATTAAGCATCTAAAAAGGGAACAGAGTATTTCACTGGAATGACTGTTTAAAACGACTACCATTTATCGCAAGATACTTTAGAGTTTGAATCGCACTTTGTGCCAAGAATGGCTATCGATCAACTGGCTGTTGTGTGTTAAATTTGAATTGAGATGAGGTGTGGTACCTTACGTACCTGGCTTTGACTCTGAATCTGAAGCCCGAGGTGTTTGGTATGAAAGGCATTCTTGTTGATAAAAGCATTATAAAATGAAACGGAGGACAATTGCAGTAATTTCACATTTGCTCCACCTCAGTAATATTTTGTTTCAATACAGAGCATAAATGCTTACTTGCTGAAGGGATGACAATTATACATTCACATTTCAACAAATAGCAAAACTAATAGAGTGTATCCCCTGATGGCCGTTGCCATCTAATTAGTTACTATTCATGATTATTTATTGGTTATTTGGAATGTCTGTTGGTTGCTATGGAAGAGAGAAGTCACTCAGGTGGCAGGTTGCTTGCTGCACTGTAGTGTCTAATTTATATATAAATATGTTCATTTGGTATCCTGATTTGATTTCTGTTTGTCTTGGTAGTCGAGTACAATTATAATAAGGCTAACTAGGCCCCCATCTCTGAGGCCTGGTCCCAAAACACTAACCAGTTTTAATCAGCTTTCTTTCTCCAGCAAAGGCATTATTGTTGCATTCCACACATAGCTGGTGAGGCTTACTCTGCCTTTTGTTGTTTTTACACATAATCTCCTTAATGTTCCTGAAAAGAAGAAAGTTTAAACAGTGAGATTGCCTATTTCCACCTCCGGAACATCTCCAAACTCCATCGCTCCCTCAACTCATCTGCTGCTAAAACCCTCATCCATGCCTTTGTTACCTCTAGACTTGACTATTCCAACGCACTCCTGGCTGGCCTCCCATGCGTAAACTTGAGGTCACCCAAAACTCTGCTGCCCATGTCCGAACTCGAACCAAGACAGTGGCTCCCGGTTAAGCAACACCTCGATTTTAAAATTCTCATCCTTGTTTTCAAATCCCTCCTTGGCCTCGCCCCTCCCTTTCTCTGTAATCTCCTAAAGCCCCACAACCCCCAGAGGTCTCTGCGATCCTCTAATTCTGCCCTCTTGAGCATCCCTGATTATTATCGCTCCACCATTGGCGGCCGTGCCTTCAGCTGCCAAGGCCCAAAGCTCTGGAATTCCCTCCCTAAATCTCTCCGCCCCTCTTTCCTCCTATAAGACGCTCCTTAAAACCTACCTCTTTGACCAAGCTTTTGGTTATCTGCCCTAATATCTCCTTATATAGCTCGGTGTCACATTATGTTTTATAACGCTCCTGTGAAATGCCTTGCGATGTTTTACTACGTTAAAGGTGCTATATAAATGCAAGTAGTTGTTGTTGTAAGGTTGGGCCAATTATTGCCATTAAAAAAAAAAGGTTCCAATCTTGGAAAATGTCTTGACATTTTTAGATTTAAGGAGGTATAGAGATGAAGCAATAAGATAACCCAGTACTGTTTACCAGGGCCTTTGCTGGGCAACCTCACACAATTCTTCCTTTTCCATTAAAAGTTGATCATTCAAGATGGCCTAATAGCTCAAATGAGCTTGATTCCTGCCCAGGTAGTTTGCATTGCAGGATTGACACTCCATTTTACTTGCCTCTGTTGAACCTTTATCACCTACTGTCCCAGAAAATAGAGAGCTAAAGAACGCTTATTCAAAAGGCACTGCTGGCCAATCACAGAACAGCACTGACTTCAAAAATGACTGCAAAGTGGGTGCAGGAGTACTGAAAAAATCTGATATGAAACCAGGGATTAGGGCCAAGTTAAAATGCATTTTTTGTTTGTTTATATACATCGAAATTACATAGGATGTACAGCACAGAAACAGGCCATTCGGCCCAACCAGTCCATGCCTGCGTCTATGCTCCACTCGAGCCTCCCTGTTTTTCCTCCTCTAACTCTAGCAGCATAACCCTCTTCCCTTCTCCTTCATATGCTTATCTAGCCTCCCCTTAAATGCATCTATACTATTCACTTCAATCACTCCCTGTGGAAGCGAGTTCCACATTCTCACCACTCTCTGGGCAAAGAAGTTTCTTCTGAATTCGCTATTTGATTTCTTGGTGACTATCTTATATTGATGGCCTCTACTTTTGCTCTTCTCCACAAGTGGAAACAGTGGCTGGAAATTTCCCATTTAAAAAAAAAAAGGGTGGGTTTGGAGCGTGGTGCAGTTCAAGTGTTAAAAATGGGATTCCCGACCTGATCCTGCTTCCAACTCGCCCACTTCAGGTTTTGCCGGAGTCGAGATGGGGGCGGGCAGCCAACCCGCTCCCAGGGGGGCATTACCTCGATTTAAATATTGTAATGAGGCTGGAAGCCTACACTTTCCCCTCCATTTTGAATTTAACTGCTTGTGGACGGGTTTCACACAATTTGTGAAATCCGGCAGTTAAACCAAGGTGGGGACTGCTGCATCCAGGAGGTAAGTGGATTTCTACCTACCTCGTGGATCTAGGGTTCCTGCGTAGCCCACCCCCCACGATCGGAGACCCCATCACCAGGCCTCCGATCGCCTAACGATGATGATGAGGCTGGCCACAATCCTCCAATGGCCGGCCATGATCCTTCGCCGCCCCCCCCCCCCTGCGATCCCCGATTTTCTCCCCCCGCCCCAACCGCGATCCCCGCTTGCCTGCCGATCCCCGACCACCCCCCATTGCCTGCTGATCCCCTGCCGATTCTGCAACTCCGCCCCCGCCGATTCTCTCTTTCCCCGCCCCCCCCCCCCCCTGTGATCCCGTCCCCAGACCGACCCCTCGCAACTGAGGCCTACCCGCCCACAGCCAGCCAGCCTCTCAAGCTGGCTGGCTGCGGGCGGGAAACGGAGGCCTCACATTCAAATTAGGCCCTGCCGGTAAAGTCGGCAGGGCCTGCGGGAAACCCAACCTCCCAGGTTTCCCGCCTGCCTCAGAGCCTCCCCTGCCCCCAACCCGCCTCCCCGAAGAAAATTCCGGCCACTCTCTCTCTGTCTACTTTTTCAAAATTGAGAGGTCGCACAACACCAGGTTATAGTCCAACAGTTTTATTTGAAATCACAAGCTTTCGGAGCTATCGATTTGCTCCTTCCTCAGGTGAAGTAAATTAGATACAGAATCGCCAAAGCATATATAGATAGAAAACAAAGCATGTGTACTTTACAATTGCAGACCAATAAATTAAATCATTAAATTAAAACACCGGCATCTCCGCATCATGACTACTTTTTCAAAGCCTTTCATAATTTTAAAGACCTCTATTAGGTCTTCAAAAAAATTAATGTTTAGATACATAAAAGTTAATGTTACTCATGATTAATTGTGAATTACACTCTTCGAACTATTGCTCTTTGTTCAAAGGGAGGAAAAACACCTTAATTCTTTCCTGTTATCTGGAACTGTTACTGGAGAGCATCATATTGGCAATCCAGTGTAGTGCGTGTTTGACGAGCTGAAGCTCTTGCAGGTTTGGATGTGATGACCGATTTCTTTTGCAGAGCGGTTTTACTCAAGGGACCTCAGGATTGCCACGGGCTGTAAAACAATTTACATATAAACATGTGGAATTAATGGTTACAGTGACTCTGAATATTCATGATGTTCACTTTTAGTTCAGAGAAACTTGATTCTATTTCTTGATAATGACTTCATTAAAATAACTACATACCTTTGATGCCTTGGGATGTTTTCTAAGACAAATGCTCATAAGAGGCAGTGATTAATCTGCACACAGTGGAACAAAATTAAAATCTCTCACTGCCAACGAAATGGTTCACAGTTCAGAACTGAGGATTTGTCCTCTATTCTTTTTGTAACAGATGATTGCTGCATTTTGTATCATTTCTGTGGCTGTGAAACTGATACAAATTCTTCGCTGTTGTTGCCTCCCCCCGCCCCCCCATATGGATGCCTGTAATACTGTGTAAGACTGGCTTCGAATATACTCATTATCAATAATCCTACAGAAAGGTATATTTGGTCAATTGCCAGTTATTTCTGCCATATGGGGAATAGAGAGTACAGCTTCAGTTCTCCATAAAATCTGCTTCAATTGCGGTGGTAGCAACAGTAGCTGTTACAGTCGTGGTGCAGCAGTTGTTTTAACATATGCAGGTCTATTTCAGTGATGGCCTTTGGCAGAGTTACTTCTCCGCTCCACTCCCACTCTGACCTCACCGTCCTCGGCCTATTACACTGTTCCACGGAAGCTCAGCGTAAACTCGAGGAACAGCACCTCATCTTTCGTTTAGGCACCCTACAGCCCTCTGGACTCTATCGAGTTCAACAATTTTAGATCATAACCTCAGCCCCTATCACATTTATATTTTATTTTTTCATCCACCCTTTTGTTTGGCCCCCACTTTTTTTTCCCGTTCCAGAAGCTGGCAGCTGTCCTTCATTCTGCCAGTGCATTTCACACTTCATAAAGCCTCAACCTGTCACATTGACACCTCCTCTTGCCTTGATTATCTCTTAATGTCTCTTAATCTCTACTTTTGTTCTTTCATCCCCTCCCCCTTTTCCCAGCTTTATCCTTGCTTTAAATCTATTTCATTTCCTGCTTTTTTCCAGTTCTGACGAAGGGTCTTCGACCTGAAACGTTAACTCTGTTTCTCTCTCCATGGATGCTGCCTGGCCTGCTGAGTTTTTCCAGCGTTTTCTGTTGTTATTTACTTTTTATTTGGATGGGGATAGGAAGTGATAGAGAAGAGGATGATTTTGGTTGACTCTATAAGTGGGGTTAAAAAGAAAAAAACTTACACTCTTATAGTGCCTACACCTCCTCAGAAGGCCCAAAATGTTTTGCAGTCAATTAATGAATTTTGAATTGTAATCATTGTTTTACTAGGCAAATGCAGTAGTCAATTTGTGCACAGTCAAGTCTCAGAAATAACAAATGAGATAAATAGCCAATTAATCTCATTTGGCGGTCGTTGAGGGATGAATATTGGCTGGGACTATTGGGGAAGCTCCCTGCTCCTCTTCAGGTCGTACCATGGCATTTTTTTACATCCAGCTGAATGCACAGACAGGGCCTGGGTTTACTGCTTCTTACCTGAAAGACAGCACATCTGACCGTGCAGTACTCCCTCAGTACTGCACTGAAGAACCACCTTAGATTATATTCTTAAATCCTGGAATGGGATTTGAACCCACAGCCTTCTGAGTCAAACGCAAATGTGCTCCCACTGAACCAAGCTGTCAATGAAGTTACAGCTGGAAATTACTCTGAAGTTGTGAAGTGCAAAAGTATTATTGGAAGCCGCAGTGACATGAATGACCAAGGCAGTAGCTTTGTCACAGCAATCACAGATGATCTTGATGTATTTTTTCAATCAAGAATGAGCCATGAAGAGCAGCAGCATTTGCAATGGTTTCTCCCAATTGTCTGGAGTCTATGTTAACCGATGCCAAAGTCCTTATTTCAACAGAACAATTTCCAATGCTGCTACATCTCACTGTCTGCCTGAGCCCTGATGCACTATCTCCTCTTCCAAAAGCCTGTTTGTCCCACTTTGCCCATGTTTATAGAGACAAACAGGAGGAAGATAGAAGCAAAAGAATAAGAAAGAAAAAAGGGGACAGTAAAAACAAGTCCGAGAAGAAAGAGAGAAACCAAAGTCATGAAGCAGAGAGAGAAACCGAAGTCGAAGAGCAGAGAGAAAGAAAAATATCTGGTCCAACCACACCCCATACCAACCATGATTGTGCCCTGTCTACCTGTGAATTTGCCATCAAGTTGGAAGTATGAGTACTTTTGTGTTATGCACACTATTTGCTGAGTTGCTAGGGTTGCAGATCATTTCACTTTAGTTTGTTATGGCCAGCAGAGAGAAGAGACAAGACAGTGCCATCATATGTCATGGTTGACCAGTACCACCATCAAAGGAGCATTTCATCTCTATTAAGGTCTTTTGAAATCAATTGGCTACAAACAAAAAGTATGAACGATGTCACAATTCACAGAACAGCGTAAGAACATTAGGGGAAAAAAAGTGAAGGACGAGAAATAAGGCTATTCAGTCATCATAACTCGCCCTTCTAGTATTCAAACTCATCCAACTGCATTTTGTAACTAATATCTTCGATTCTACTACTTCCGCTGCTACGTATTCCAAATGTCTGAGTAAAGATTTTTTCTAATTTACTTTTAACTAATTTAAACTTATGTCCTATTGATCTGACTTGTATTGAACTAATACTCTTGGTTCATTTTATCCTTACTAAATAACACTTTCCATTGCTTAGTGATTTCTTACCTGCCCCCAGCCCCCTGCCCCTGCCCTCCTGCCCAACCAACCATCTTACTTCTGGAGTGGAGAGCTTAAATTTCTGTAATTTCTCTTCACAGTTCATGCACAGAAATATATATAAGTTACAACACGGAAACAAGTCATTCAGCCCCACCAGTACATTGTCTGTGCTTACCCTCCACGTGAGCAAATAGTTCTAATTACATTTGCCTACTCTGTTCCCATATTCTTTCGACCCCTTTTCCTTCATCCATCTATTCAATCTGATCTTGAATGTTGACAGTTTCGACCTCAACCACCAAGCTGGAAGTGAATTCCACATCCTCAACGTGTTTAAAGTAGTTTTTCTTGCCATTTGTTTCAAATCTCTTACAGTTGATCTTGTATCTATAGTCCCTTGTTCTTGACTCGTCAACTACTGGGAACAGTCTGCTTCCATCTACCCTATCCTTTCATAATTGTCTGCTTTACTTTTGAGATTATTCTCATTCCTTTTCTCTGTAGCTTGTTTACTGAATGGTCTTCCTTTTGAAGTGGTGATCAGAATTGTGCAATAATACTCCTAAAAAAGTGCCTTAGAAAAGACTGCATAACTTCTTCGCGTTATACTCCAGTCTTCTGGTTACACATCTCAACATTGCATTTACGCCTTTAGTTATTTCTACACATTGGGGGTTCACGTTGAGCTGCACAGCGGTCTGGAAGTCCCGCGCAGGCTGCTCACTGGCTTTTACATGGGCGAAACTATGCATGCGCAAAAATTTGAATGGGCTGTGCAGCCAATTAAAGGGGATGCACACGAAAAAAAAATTACAGTGAACATGGATTGGGGTAATTTTGAACTTCTTCACCTGGGCGGTAACTTGGCGGAGCAGATCGTCTGCTCATTGTAGAATCCGGCCGATTACCATCTCCTCCTGGGGTGTAAATCATGTGGGTTCTGCAGTGGGGGGCAATCTGCTTCACCAGCGAACTTGAAAATTACCCCCATTGTCTCAAAGTTGAAAGTGATGAGCCAAATGTTCCAGGTACCTTTCTAAGTCTCCTTGTGCTAATTCCATTCCTCTTATTGTGCACCTGCATTGCTAATTTTTTTCGACAGTATGCAATGCTTTGCATTTTCAGTAATCAGTTGACGTTCACTATTTGTCCTCCTGGTCTGAAAATTTTTCTTAGTCCTCTGACAAATTAACTGCATCGTCATCTCTACTTCTCTGTCTGTTTGATCTGTCCTTTATGCAGATAATAAACAACAGGAGTCCAAGCACTGAGCTCTGCTGTACTCCATTCGGCACCTCCTCATTGACTGACACTGCACCTAGTGCTTTCTCTTTTTAACCCAGCTTTTTATACGACATCATAATCTGAATTCTCATTGTTTTTACTGCCATGTCTCTTGGGAGCTCATCAAAGCCTTTCTGAAACACCCAAGTACTATATCCTGCTGAGTTATATAACCTACTTTTTTTTATGTAACTTCCTGAAAGGGGTTGAGGAGATTTGTCAAGCAAACTGTCCCCTTTTCATCCATGCTGGCAATTCTTCTTAAACTATGCCTTTATAATTACACCTCAAGCCAGCTCCTGAGAATGGTTTCCATTATTTTATCCATCGTTGATTGTTAGGCTAATGGTTCCCAGTTCATAATGAAAGATGACTAATTCAAAATATTATTGTAATGATGTCTGGTCTTCCGTTGCAACAGAAATTTTACATCAGCT
The DNA here is from genome assembly GCA_030390025.1 of Squalus acanthias. NCBI lineage: Eukaryota > Metazoa > Chordata > Chondrichthyes > Squaliformes > Squalidae > Squalus > Squalus acanthias. The sequence continues at coordinate 129,085,959 of CM059434.1, forward strand.
GTCCCTAGTCCACATATTTACCAAGTGTTCAAGTCCTTGTGTACCTTCTTCATTCCAGACACTTTCAGATATCAGTTTTATTTATTTATCTTTGAGTTTTCTTCCCTCCTCATTCTAATCTTTGAATAGGTTGTTGAATTTTGAGTGTCCTATGCATTTAATTTTCTGAGCCACATGACTACTATTTACTGAAGTATGTTAGAAGTCGTGCCATTTGTGAAAAGCTGACTTTTATCGACTTGTTTTTTATTAAGCCCATGTTCCTGTTGTGTTGGAAATGGCTTTTATTAACGGTAATATTAGGGTCACTTCCTTGCACAGATCACAGTATAGCAGGGCTACGCTGCAAGAATTGTAATTACTGTTTTTGGCTGTTCTCCCTGCTTTGTTAATGTCCACTGAGGGTTCAATTACTGTGCTTCTTATTGGTTTCTACATTCCCTTACATTCCTAGTGCTTTATTCCAATATCAGACTTGCTCTCCAGAGGCGAAGCATTCTGTATTAAAAGCAGAGTTTTGCTGTAATAGATTTACTGTGGGAAGCATGATTTTTTTATATTATATTAAGTTGAATATTTTTGCTATGAAATGCATTCTTAATTGAATAAATTACAAAAGAAAAATGTTGCAACAGACAAGATAGAAGAAATAAAAGTTGTGAACAGAGCTATCTTTAGTTACACGTTTTTTCAATTTGTCGATATTAAGTAAACATTAGTCTATGGATTCCTTTTCAGTAGTTAATTATTTTATCTGTTATTATGTAATGGCGCTCTCAATTTGCTGCAACAGGAAAGGCCATGCTTAGTTATATTGATTTTTGGATACAATACAGTGCAATTTCATTTTTTTCCCAGTAGTGTGATGTAACAGCCCCTCCCAAACTCCCCTCGGTGTTCCCTGGATGGCTCAGTGAATATGTCTTTGGTTTTGTTTGTGGTTGGCTTAAATGGAGCCAAAAAGTTCAATGCCAGTTGTGTCCACTGTTCCCGTTTACAACATTTATAAATGGTTTCGTGCAAGGTCCCTGGTATCAGTAAACTTGTTGATGACGATAAGCTGTGTGGGCAGATAATGAATGGAAAGGAGCTCATCTTAGACCAATTATGTAGATGAGTTGAAATGTGCCAGATGGATTTTTAATACAGATAACTATGCAGGGTAATGCATACAAGACCAGGTAACAGTAAGCATGTATAGAACAGATTTTTTACAAGCGGAAGCTGAAAAGGATTTGGGAGTTTTCATTAATCATACTCTAGCATCTGGTCAGTGTAAGTCGGTTATCAACAAGGCAAATTGTGTCATGGTGTGCACCTGGAGAGCATTGGACTATAAATTGGAACTAGTTGTAGGTGTTATACAGATTAGTGGTGAGGACACTTTTGGAAAGTGGCGAACAGTTTTGGTAGATTAAAACTATGTTATTCAACATAACGGAAGACACGCAAAATAAAAGTTCAAAAAGTAGTTGGAAGGTATTGATGGTTAAGCTTAAGATGTTTTTATATGAATTTAAGGAACATCAACAATAAATTGTGGGATTTTGGAATATTTGAAGCTCGTGAAAATATTGACATTCTTATTACTGAGATATGGTTGCGAGCAGAAGATGGACAAGAGATGGAGCTAAGAAATTATATGCGGTTTCAGAGTGATAAACCCATAAAATTAGATGCAGCAGTATTTTTGGCGAGAGGGGTGCTGAAGAAATAGATAAATGTTAGAAGCAACTTGAGTAGAAACTTTCAGGGTGGTGAGGTAGCACTTGCTAATTGCTATACATTTGTGTCCACAGATGAAGGTGAGCAAATAACTGGGAAGGCCAGTAAGAGGATATAGGGAATTGCTACTTCATAAGTATGAGGAACTTGGCACTCCAGAAGTCAAGTGGGCAGCCTAAGCAATTTCACAGACTAAATCTGTGACAGCTTCTGAACACAACATGTGAAGCAGAGCTACTGGGGCTGATGTTATGTCAAGTTTTTTTTTAATTTAGTTCTCCACCAGAATTGATTTTGTTTACCTGGAAGTGCAACACTTGGATTCCAATAATTGTCGTCTCGTTAGGTTTGATGAGGCCAAGGTCAAAAACAACCACGTGGACCCTGAAGCCCACTCTTTAAAGGGCTGAAAGGAGAGGTCAGCCAAGTGACAAATGGGAAAGAAAAATTACTTTTTAGGACTACTTTTAAGGACTGTGAGCAGGAAGCATCTCCCCATGAGAAAAATAGAAAATAGCAAGATCAAGAGTACAAATAAAAGAAAGACCTGCAAATACTGGAAATCTGAAGTGGTAACAGAATATGCTGGAAATGGGGGGAGGTCCAGAAGTGATCATAGATGAGGGAGGGAGAGGGAAGCCCGGGGTAGGGGAGGCCCAAGGATTTCTTTTGGGCCCCGGAGGAACACTCATGCTCTTCCTGGCCCACAAGAAAAATTTAAAAGTTAAACTTAACTGGGCCTCTTCTGGAGCTGATCCTGCTTGTTGCCAAGATATTACTGCTCCAGCACTGGATGGTCACTGCCACGATCGAAAGTTAAGATGAATGATGTCATCAGACCCCGACACTTAAATATTGATGAGGCCCCCGCTTGCCCGCTGCAGGTGGTCCTGATGCTGCCGGAAAACAGGCAGCTAAAATGGCAGCAGGCACGAAGGCATCAGGAATGCAGCGGTAATCGCTTGACCACCATTTTAACCGCCGAACCACCCTTTTAACCACCCATCTGCCCCGTTTCCGCCAGGCGGGCAGGTTTAAAATCAGCCTTTCTGTCTCGGGAATCAGTAACGGATGTAGAGGTCAGGAAAGGATTTGTTTTGATGAAAGTCAGATGTCTGCAGGGCATTAGCAGAGCTGCTACTTTCATTTGGCACTGCCATTTTTACTTATCAAATTGACGGTGGCTCTGGGAGAGTTGCCAGCAACGAGAATCACCTCATTCAATCTTTGGGTCAGAGCTTGTTGATTTTCTTTTTATTGTTCCTGTTACTGTTTCCCTCTGCCTTTGCACGCAATTTAAATAAATCTTTGGATAATGAAGATTTTCTCTGGATGATTGACTCAAGTTGATAGAGTAGCCACTGCATATGACTGAACTTGGACTGGATGAGTATTTTTGAGTAGTGTGCATGCCATAAAATACCAAAATGAGTGTACTAATCCAAACTGTGTAAATTAAAACATAGCTATTCATATTGGGGTAGTACTTTTCTTAATATGTTTAGTCTTTTATATATATTTATGCATTTTATTATTAATTGAATTGAACAAGTTAACTTTGACAAATAGCCTTTTACGTTTATGCAGTCTGCCACAAAATGAGATCAAAATTCATTAACATTGACATATTTGCTTGAATAGATTATCGAGTACTGTAATAGTTATCAGTTGAATTACTTAAAAAGTCATAAACGTGGAGGCTTACAAGTTAAATAAGATTTACATACTGACGGTTTGCACTTAGAATGTGAAATATTCTATTATCCATTGAAAGGAATTCTTGACTTTAAACTGATCAGTTTTACGAAGTGCACACACTGCCGACACATATTGGAGTTTCTGACATCATAAAAAAAAAATGCAGCATACACTACACTATAAATTGGACTGCAATGTGTTCCCTCGGTGCATACACCTCGGTGAATTTTATGTTTTGAAGTATCACCAGTCTTGTTTGCTTTTTAAGGGTAAGATTTGTGACTTAAAATGATGCTCGCTCTTGTGTAGATACTTTATGAAGATTGGCGGGATGTAAATCAAATCCCAGGAGGCTGACCTGATAGTCACAAGAGAACATCATATGTGACTTCTTGCTCTCGCACTAACCGTGGGTAGTCACAAACAATGCAAATTGTTTTTTACCCGCTTTTTGCCAAAAATAAGTTTATTGTTTTCAATAAATCTTTGGGTAATGAAGATTTCCTCGGCGGGGGGGGGGGGGGAAACCCTGCAAAATCTTTCAGAGGCTCAGATTTCACGCTCCTTTGAAAGCAAATTTTTTACACTGCAGAAGATGCCAGCATTGGGTATGAGATGTAATATGAGAAACAGTTGGCAAGGCTGGGGCTACTATTTTTAGGAGGCACATAAAGAAGTGAGCACTGGCCATCTTGATATTCAAAAAGGAATAGGACACAAACTGCAGTTCCCCAATTTAACGTATTTAGAGGTATATTTTCCAATTGACATCGGTCCCTGGACAAACCCTTTACGTGCTTGTACCAAATCCCTCTGTATGCATTTTTAATGCAGGTGTTAACACATTAATTTTAGGCATTCATATCGTGTCAGGCATTGAGAACCTGAAGAGGTGAGAAAGATTAACTATGCTGTCTGAAGAAACTGTTTTGGGCATTTGAGCATTCTGGATAGATTCTGGTTATTTCATTAGTTGCAACCACTGAGCCGCTCTGTGTAAAAGCAAATACTCAACATTCCAGAAAGGAAAGACTTGCATTTATATTGCGTCTTTCAGAAAACAAGGCAGCCAATTTGCACACAGCAAGGTGCCACAACAGCAATGAGATAATAACCAGATAATCTGTTGTAATGGTGTTAGTTGAGGGATAACTATTGGCCAGGAGAACGCCCCTGACTCTTCTTCGAAATAGTGCCATGGAATCTTTTACGTCCACCTGAGCGGGCAGACGTCTCATCTGAAAGTCGGCACCTCCGACAGTGCAGCACTCCCGCAGTACTGCGCTGAAGTGTCAGCCTGGATTACGTACTCAAGTCTCTGGTAGCCTGAAGTCCTGTGCTGGAGTTTAGTTGTCCAAACCAGGTCGTATTTATTATTTGATATCTGATCTAACAGGCAGACAAGATTGAAATTCTAAGGAAACTATATGACTGAGATCCAGCATTATAACTGAATTTAGCATAGAAATACTGACAGCTTACCACAGTTAGTGCGTGGGTGGCAAACCTTGCCAGTGACATGTAGAGAAGGAATAGTAATAGGTGCATTATGAAAAAGAGAACGGCACTTTTGAATCCTAACTAGATTCATTGCTATAATACAAAGGTATACACTGAACAATAAAAGTTATTGAGGCCACATCACACCAAGTCTAAGTGGTGGGAAATTAAACATTTATGCATGATATGACAGATTCCATGAGGAATTATTTACATTTGAGAGAAATCTATTGCAGCAAAATATTGTCTTGATCAATTCCATGATTTATTAATGGATGAATCCCGAGACAAAAGAGCACTGTGTTGTTTTATATTGCCAAGATAGATGTACGGAAACATTCTTAAAAAACCACCAGAGATGTTCTGAACCTCTGACCATTAATAGATTACATACAGGTCGTTCTTAAGGTCCCAGATGCCCCGTTGCCCTCGCTTATTATCAGTTCACACTTCCAGCAAGTTATGGCGCAAATTATATTCGACCTGTTGGGTGCCACAAGATCTAACGCCGCATTCTGTAAGATGCCCTGCTCCAGCAAGATTTGGCCCGTTATAATTATGAAGAAGCGGTTTGACTGTATAACCCAAGGCATGGATGTGGGTTAGGAATTTTTAAAGTTTTGGTTGCCTTAATATATTATTGCCATGCATGAAGAGAGGGTGCCTGTGCATGCAGCCTAATCTGGCAGTGCCATTTTCTAACTGGTGGCTGGTGGTGTATATGAATTACCTGGGTAACTCTTGCTCCCTTCCTCTGAGGAGGTACCTGGCCTCAAATCGGCCCTCCCCGGAACAACTGCTGATGCAAGTAATTCACCAGCTAAAGAAACACAAGCATAAATGTTCCTCATACCAGTTCATGGTCCAGGACATTGGAGTTGAAGTGCGTGTCCTAAATTTCAATGGATGTCGCAACAACTATACCTACAGGATCCAGAAACATAAGAAAGACTTACTTGCACTTGTATGGTGCCATTCACGACCTCGGGACGTCCCAAAGCGCTTTACAGCCAATGAAGTACTTTTTGAAGTGGAGTCACTGTTGTAATGTAGGAAACGCGGCAGCTAATTTGCACACAGCAAGCTCCCACAAACAGCAATGTGATAATGACCAGATAAACTATTTTAGCGATGTTGATTGAGGGATAAATATTGGCCAGGACACCACAGATAACTCCCCTGCTCTTCTTCGAAATAGTGCCATGGGATCTTTCACATCCACCTGAGAGAGCCAACGGGGCCTCGGTTTAACGTCTCATCCGAAAGACGGCACCTCCGACAGTGCAGCACTCCCTCAGTACTGCACTGGAGTGTCAGCCTAGATTTTTGTGCTCAAGTCTCTGGAGTGGGACTTGACCCACAACCTTCTGACTCGTATGTGCTGCCAACTGAGCCACAGCTGACACAATCTAGGCTCATTCACACAAATTCCCTCAAACAATATCTGCGCAAGGACAAAGGGAAGTTTCTGTGTGAAGAGCCCAAAAAAGTACAAGAAAACCTAGACTTCAGAGAGACATGATCCTGAAGTACCTAATTGGGACTTCATAATTTGTTCCCTGTGACTTGGGGAAGGATAATCAGACTCCAAGGACAGATTCAAATATTGTTGCTGGGTATCTGAGATATATCCAGAGGCAATAACATCTTCCCTGGAGATGTCAACAAATATGATATGAGCACTATTAATGAACAAAAAAACTGCTATTGCGGTTTGGTACCATGCTGTCTGGTCCTTTTTATGTCGAAGTCTGACATATTTAAATACTTTTGAACAGAATAGCATAATGAGCAAAGCCACTGAGTTGTGTTTCTCGTCGCAGAATACAATCCCCAACGTATCAGTAAAACTCCCAGAATCCCATTTAGTAAACATTGAACTTGATTTATTAAATCTTCACAAACTCGTGGGCCTAACTATAAATGGATGAAATCAAGGAATGTGATCCCCAAAACACTGGTAAAAATCTGAAGTCCCATGTAATGAATACAGAATTGACTAATATCTTCATGTAAAAATGATGACCTTGATTACAGGGTATTCATTGAAATTGAGGGAAATACTTCAAGCTTTGTTTAAAAACTAGTTCATTATTTGCTTTTCTGATTTGAATCAAAATTTTTGAAAATACAGATAAACAATTATGGTACAGAAAACAATGGAAGGCTATTTCCTGATTGCTCATTGCACTGTCTGCTGTGGTGCTGAATCGTACAGACCTGTGCTGAGACAGCTGATCTCAGCCAAGGCCAAGTTGGGGCACTACATTGGCCACAGTGCCTCAAGCTAGGAAGAGGAAACATCAGCCAGGGTTCCTGGTCCTATAACTGTGCAGTGACCCCAGCTGGAGAGTGCGCTTGTATGGATGTCGGGAGAGGGCAAGATTGACATTGGGTTTAGCTGTGTTGCCCTCCACAGTCTAATTGCCTTCTGATAATTGCTGGCTTGGCTCTCATAAGTACATCCACTTGGGAGGAGATGCCACAGGTTGGCTGACACCTGTGGAACTGTACCCCAACGTGAGGTATCGTCTTCAGGAGAGTGCGGCAGAAAAATATTTGGGTGGAGGATAATAATTTAAAAACATTAAGGACTTGATTACTGTAATTGTGATCTTCATATTGCTTTTAAAAAAAAAACTCTCTTGTTTACAAGCTTACGTAAAGGTTTGTATCGTGTCCAAAGGAGACCTCGAAAGTAACATTGAGTTGCTGGAAATCATAAAATGACTCTTGAGCTTAATTGGCATTTATAAAAGAAAATCATTTTAAAGCACAGTTGTTTAGCCCTTCCTTTGAAAAACCTGTGCGACTTCTCATTTTTGTCCACCCCAGTCCAACACCGGCATCTCCGCATCATTTGAAAAACCTAACAGCAAACTTTTTGGTGTTAAAATACACATGCTGGTGTGGGAAGGTAAATGGAGTGCTTTCCCAGATCAATAAGGATTTTAAACAGGAAGAAAAATGTTTTCCTCAGGTAACACTTACTGTGAAAGAAGCTAATACATTTTGAGCTGATTCTTAAGACATGGCGCTGCATTATCGTACATAACACGACTATTTTCTGCCATGTTGACAATAGCCTTGGAATAATGATATACCAAATGCTGTTCTTTCAAACATGAAGCAAAACATATTCCTCCAAAAGATTTTTGGGCCGAGAATTTGCTGTAGGTTGACTGGATTATTGGAAGGTCTTGGGAACAACAACCCTGCTACTTTACATTTGATTTTTTTTCCCGGCCCTAATCAAAGTCACAAATGACATTCTATGTGACTGTGACTGTAGTGAACTATCCCTCCTTATCCTTCTCAACCTATCTGTAGCCTTCGACACTGTTGACCACACCATCCTCCTCCGTCATCCAGCTGGGTGGAACGGCCCATGCCTGGTTCCATTCTTATCAATCGATTTGTAGCCAGAGAATCACCTGCGTTGGCTTCTCTTCCCACTCCTGCACAGTTACCTCTGGGGTCCCCAAGGAGCTGTCCTTTGCCCCCTTCTATTTCTCATCTACATGCTGCCCCTTGGCGACATCATCTAAAAATGCAATGTCAGGTTCTACATGTATGCTGACAACACTCAGCTCCATCTCACCGCCTCCTCTCTTGACCCCTCCACTGTCTCTGCTTTGCCACACTGCTTATCTGACATCTAGTATTGGATGAGCAGAAATTTCTTCCAACTAAATATTGCGGAGATGCCGGCGTTGGACTGGGGTGGACAAAAATGAGAAGTCGCACAACACCAGGTTATAGTCCAACAGATTTATTTAAAATTACAAGCTTTCGGAGCTATCCTGCCCCTTCTTCAGGTAAAGTTACTGTGAGAGAATCTACAAGAATTCACAGAATATAAACACAGAGAAAATGCAGAGATTCAATCTTTCCCCACATCAAAGACACACTAAGAGCACAGCCAAGACAATGAGATGTGTCCCAGGGGGTCCAACGTGTCAAAACACCTGCTGGCTGCATATCCTCTCCATTTGGGTTTGTTTTTTGTGTTTGTTTCTTGTGGGTTTTTTTAAAAACTGGAAAGACAGGCAACGATGTCAAGTCACGTTCTGTAGCGTGACATGAACCCGATATCCCGATTGAGGCCGTCTTCATGAGTGCGGAACTTGGCTATCAGTTTCTGCTCGATGATTTTGCGTTGTCGTGTATCCCGAAGGCCGCCTTGGAGAACGCTAACCCGCAGATCCGAGGCTGAATGCCCTTGACTGCTGAAGTGTTCCCCGACTGGGAGGCAACCATCCTGCCTGGCAATTGTTGCGCGGTGTCCGTTCATACGTTGTCTCAGTGTCTGCATGGTCTCGCCGATGTACCATGCTCTGGGGCATCCTTTACTGCAACGTATCAGGTAGACAACGTTGGCCGAGTCACATGAGTATGTACCATGTACCTGGTGGGTAGTGTCCTCACGTGTGATGACGGTATCTGTGTTCATGATCTGGCATGTCTTGCAGAGGTTGCCGTGGCAGGGTTGTGTGGTGTCGTGGTCGCTGTTCTCCTGACAGCTGGGTAATTTGCTGCGAACGATGGTACTTTTGAGGTTAGGCGGCTGCTTGAAGGCGAGTAGTGGAGGCGTGGGGATGGCCTTAGCGAGGTGTTTGTCGTCATCAATGACATGTTGAAGGCTGCGAAGAACATGGCGTAGTTTTTCCGCTCCGGGGAAGTACTGGACGACGTAGGGTACTCTGTTGGTTGTGTCCCGTGTTTGTCTTCTGAGGAGGTCTATGCGGTTTTTCGCTGTGGCCCGTCGGAACTGTCGATCGACGAGTCGAGCGTCATATCCCGTTCTTACGAGGGCGTCTTTCAGTGTCCGTAGGTGTCCATCGCGTTCCTCCTCGTCTGAGCAGATCCTGTGTATTCGCAGGGCTTGTCCATAGGGGATGGCTTCTTTAATGTGGTTAGGGTGGAAGCTGGAGAAGTGGAGCATCGTGAGGTTGTCCGTGGGCTTGCGGTAGAGTGAAGTGCTGAGGCGTCCGTCTTTGATGGAGATTCGTGTGTCCAAGAATGAAACTGATTCTGAGGAGTAGTCCATGGTGAGTTTGATGGTGGGATGGAACCTGTTGATGCTATCGTGTAGTCCTTTCAGTGATCCTTCGCCGTGGGTCCAAAGGAAGAAGATGTCGTCGATGTATCTGGTGTACAGCGTTGGTTGGAGGTCCTGTGCAGCGAAGAAGTCTTGCTCGAACTTGTGCATGAAGATGTTGGCGTATTGGGGTGCGAATTTGGTCCCCATGGCTGTTCCGTGTGTTTGGGTAAAAAACTGGTTGTCGAAGGTGAAGACTAAATATTGGGAAGAGCAAAGCCATTGTCTTTGGTCCCTGCCACAAACTCCGTTCCCTGGCCACCATTTCCATCCCTGGCAAATGTCTGAAGCTGAGCTACACCGTTCACAACTTTGGTGTTGTGTTTGACCCCGAAATGAGCTTCCAACCACATATCCGTTCCATCATCAAGACTGCCTACTTCCACCTCCATAACATCACCCGACTCCGACCCTGCCTTGGCTTATCTGCTGCTGAAACCCTTTGTTACCTCTAGACTTGACTATTCCAATGCTCTACTGGCCGGCTTTCCATTTTCCAACCTACATAAACTTGAGATCATCCAAAACTCTGCTGCCCATATTTTAACTCGCACCAAGTCCTGTTCCCCCATCACCCCTGTGCTTGCTGACCTGTACTGGCTCCTGGTCCGGCAACGCCTCAACTTTAAAATTCTCGCCCTTGTTTTCAATTCCTCCATGGCCTCACCCCTCCCTATCTCTGCAACCTCCACCAGCCCTACACGCCTTCGAGATCTCTGTGTTTGGGACGTCCGGTGGTCGTGAAAGGCGCTATATAAGTGCAAGTCTTCTTTCTTTCTTTTTTTCCTCCAATTCTGGCATCTTGCACAACCTTGATTTTAATCGCTCCACCATTGGCAGCTTTCAGCTGCCTAGGCCCCTAAGCTCTGGAATTCCCTCCCCAAACCTTTCCGCCTCTCTCCTCTATTAAGATGCTCCTTAAAACTTATCTCTTTGACCAAGCTTTTGGTGATCTGTCTTGACATTTTCCATAACTCAGTGTCAAATTTTGATTGATAACGCTCCTGTGAAGCGCCTTGGGTCATTTTGCTACATTAAAGGAGCTATAAAAATGCAAGTTGTTGTTGTTGATTTAATTCAATTCATGGACTAAAATCTGGGTTATATCTCCAACATAGTGGGTCAGCTAGTGAAAACAAGACAATGTGGTTTCCACCTCAGTATTTAAACAGCTGAACTCGTCTTGATAAGGTAAGCAGCAATGTGTTATAAGCAAACCTTCTGCAGAATGGCTATCACAGAGTGAGTTAGAACATAAGGCGTAGGAGCAGGAGTCGGTCATTTGGCCCCTCGAGCCTGCTCCACCATTCAATAAGATCATGGCTGATCTGATCTTGGCCTTAACTCCACTTCCCTGCCCGCTCTCCATAACCCTTGCCTCCCTTATCGTTCAAAAATCTGTCTATCTCCACCTTAAATATATTCAATGACGCAGCCTCCACAGCTCTCGGGTAGAGAATTCCAAAGATTCACGACCCTCAGAGAAGAAATTCCTTCTCATTTCCGATTTAAAAGGGTTTCCCCTTATTCTGAAATTATGCCCCCTAGTTCTAGATTCCCCCACGAGGGGAAACATCCTCTCTGCATCTACCCTGTCAAGCCCCTTCAGAATCTTATATGTTTCAATAAGATCCCCTCTCATTCTTCTGAACTCAAATGAGTATAGGCCCAATCTGCTCAACCTTTCTTCAAAAGACAATCCCTTCATCTCTGGAATCAACCTCGTTGGCTGGATTGCCGGCCAGGTGGGTGGGTGGGGTGGGGTGGGGGGAGAAAGGGGACGGGTGGTAGTGCAGCAGGGGTGGGGTGAAGAAGATGACCAGAGACCCATAAAAAGAAATTTCACTATGGGACTCTGGTCACCCTCCTTAATCTCTCCTCTCCCTCCATCGCAGAAGGACTTGATGTTCCAGGTAGGAGGTGGCAGAAAACAGACTGTTGTCCTGTATGTGGCAGGCTTGCATTCTTGGTCCTTGCAATGCATAACCCAAGGAGGTATTTGGCCAACAGAATCCTAGCAGGTTGTCATTGAAGCTGTGCAGCCTTTCACAAGAGAATCACTTAAAAGTGATAGTTTAGTCACCACACTTCTTAAATAAAGCACAAGCACCAAGGGGCAGCAGTATATCAACTCGAGCTGCCAACATTCACGTATTACACAATACAGGAATTAAGTGCACTGCACGTGGTTTGAGCATTGTGCAGAGTATTTATTTGTCATCCGTTACAGTACAGCAGAAGCCCAGAATAAAATGGCAACAGATGGTATTCGAAGAGCAAAGTTGTAGGAGCAGCATTGTGGGCATGGTTACTTTGTAGATGTGGTTTACCCCATGTGAAATGGTGTGGCTGTAATATTTCTTCGAAGGTGTCTAGAATTAGTATCTTGTACTAGGGTGCCACAGGTAGTTGCTCATTGCCATTTTCCTTCTCTTACTGTGCCACAGTTTTGCCATCTTGGTCATTGACCAGCATGCTTTTGAGGGCGAAGTTTTGAAGCAACCAATGGCAATTATACTAGAAACCATGGTTTGGGGGTGTTGTTGGGAAGGTGGTGTTATGATGTAAGACTTCCTCCAATCAGTCCATATATTTGAAGTGCTGGTTCAAGATCCCAATGACATGTTTAGATAATAAATCTGGTTTTAACATGAGCTTTGTTATAATTTTGTTGTTCTTCTCTCCGTGAGTGTCAGGAGCCACGGCTGCATAGTATAGCTCCCTAGAGTTTTCAGGTCATTCCTCATTCTCTTCAAATGAGGGTGTCATGGATTAAGGTATCATGAGGGCTTCTGAAGAAGTAGGCATTGACCTGCATGAATCTGTGCTGCTGATCGCATATCAAGTCCACATTAAGAAAGTAAATTCCCTTCGGGGTCATGTATGGTACATTATTGTGCAATGGCAGCCTAGGTACATCAATAACTCTCTGCATTTGGGGAAAGCCAATGGTTCTGTGGAATTGTGTTGCCTGCTCAGTGGCAAATGTGATGAAGTTGTTGGCCCTTCTGAGTGATGCATCCGTGGCCTCAATACATCTATTGATAACAAACAAGCCAACACTGCAGACGTCCCCAAAGCAAGCCTGTAAACAGCCAAATATCTGAAATATTAAGGGCCACATTGATTTTGCTGGCCATTGACATGGCCTCACTGCTTGTTTTCGGTTGTCTGGGGGCCTTCCAAATGAGTTGTACAGATCTGTCACTGACTTGATGCTAAAACTCAGCCTCTAAACACATCTCTTCTGCCATTGCCAGATCGTTGAGTCTGGCATGGTCAATCCATTGTGTAGCAGAGTGGTGGGACTCAATTGTCCACCTTGTGTGCCACTTGAGGTCATGCATAACCTTTTCTCGCTCTTGCTGATCTTCCTCTGATAAACAACAAACTTGCATTTATATAGCACCTCAAACGTAGTAAAACGTCCACAGCACTTCACAGGAACGTTATCAAACAAAATTTGACACCGAGCCATGTAAGGAGATATTAGGACAGGCGAGAGGTAAGTTTCAAAGGGGGTCTTACAGGAGGAGAGAGAGATAGGAACAGCTAGAGAGGCGGAGAGGTTTAGGGAGAGAATTTAGTGCCTCGGCAGCTGAAGGCATAGCCGCCAATGGCAGATTGATTAAAATCGGGGATGCACAAGAGGCCAGAATTGGAGGAGCACAGCGATCTTGGAGGGTTGTAGGAGGTTACAGAGAAGGTTGGGGGGAGGTGAGATGATGGAGGGATTTGAAAACAAGGATGAGAATTTTAAAATCGAGGCTTTGCTGGACCTGGAGCCAGTGCAGGCCAGCGAGCACAGGGGTGATCGGTGAAAGGGACTTGGTGCGAATTAGGATATGGGCAGCAAAGTTTTGGATGAGCTCAAGTTTATGGAGGGTGGCAAGTGGAAGGCCTGTCTTACTTGGGGCACTGAATGCAACCCCATCATATGAAAAAATCTACAATGTGAAAAGAAAACGGGCAGCAATTTACCTTGATATCAAGACTCCAGCTTTATCACTCTAGCGTTTTGAACAACCTCTGTTTCATTAAAGCAAGATGAGCACAACAAACCAACAATGTGCTAGTATGGCAATGTGGAGTGCTTCACTATTAAGTGGCTAAGCTGCAGGGATAATTTACTTTTTGTACAACTGGAGTACATGAAACTCTCTTTTAACCGGCACCCAAATAACCGGAAATCTCTCTTAACCGGCAAAATTCTTGAGTAGGTAACCGGGGTTTTCCTTCCTCTCTCCTTTAAAAATAACTTTGAAAAAAACCCCGAGGCGTTTGCCTTGTATCGGAGCATGTAGATTGGGAGGGGAATGTGCAGCCCGGGTAGGCAGCGGACACGACAGATGGTCAGCTGGCGGTCACCGGGGAGACGGAGCTCCGAATGCAGGCGCATGTCAGTGTGTACGGGGCTCTCGTACGTTGGGAGATATAACTCTCCGTTATCCGGACTTTTTGATTAACCGGCACCACGCCGGTCCCGTCGGTGCCGGTTAATAAAGAGTTTCCTGTACATTGGTGCTTGATCTAAAAATTCACCCCACAGCAAATTTTGAAATGGCGGTATGGGAGCACTATATCGCACTCAGGACATCACTGGTTACCCAAGATCGCGCATTTGCCACTTGAATCGAGCAATTTTTAAGCAGTCGTATATCCATTCCACTCAAGAAATACTATCCAATTAAGGTCAATGGGTACTGTGCTGGTTATGTAACAATTTAGTTTACCGTATCCCTTTTGAAGTGAAGTCCTTTTGGAATCCAAATATTTGACTTAAGTGTTTAATTCCAGTTGTGTTGCTTTTCAGGTGGGGCTGATGACAATCTAATTGAAGGAGGAGGCACAAAGTTTGTCTGCAAACCTGGGGCTCGGAACATTACAGTTATCTTCCATCCGTTGTTAAGGTATGGTCGAAATCAAAGAGCAAGATTTTGGCTGATAGTGATTTTGTCTGAAATTATTTTTGGGTACAAATTACTTTTCATTGATGTAATCCAATCAATTTCTCATAGTTTTTTTGCTATTAGAGGAAATTTCTGGACTTCTCTATTTTACACTTATTCATATTTTTAATAACCCCACATCATCAAATCTTGAACTATAGTAATATTATGTTGACTCTGCAAAAGGTCAACATTTCTAATTTCATCTTGGTGATGTGCTTTTTAAATTAAATTCACCGTTGCTGAAAAAAACAGGTGTACGGTTCTTTACAAGACTTTCTAATTATAAAAACGTATTTTCTTCCAAATGGCCCATGGCTTTCACTCACCTACAACATAAAATCCCACAACTTGATAACTAACCAAAGGAGCTCATGGTTCCCTGCTCATTACTGATTCCATTCAAGATATCTCCAGGCGTTCTAGCTAAGATCAGGAACTCGATGCGTGTGGAAATCTCAGATTCTTACCAATTTGTGATGCAGCAAGTGACAGCACGGACACAGCGCACTAATGTGCTGTACAAACAAGCTGTCATCGTTCTTGTGGCTTTGTTACATTAGTATCGTTTTTAAACTTAACCCTGAAAGGATTGCTGTTCGGTGTGTGTTTACGCACAACGATTATCAACTTTAACCATTCTCGCATAGGATATTGAATGGTTCACACACAGCACTTAGACATGTGCTGACTTGAGGGGCCGAATGGCCTACTCCTGCTCCTGTTTAATGTTCTTACACCTGCAAACTCGGACATCCATTCTCCATGCCCAATTGTCATTTAATTTTCAATCCTGTATCCCCATCCTTATGGGCTTTCTGAAGGAGACAGTTCAGTTAAGGCTAATTAATGGTGAATTAAGGCTGGCATTGCAGTATGGAATCGTGCCAATTGAAAATTCAATTAAAAGTGCCAAAATTTACTTCACTTAGGACCTTTAACAGCTGGCGGAGAGAGAAAACCTTTGTGCCACCTGTTCTGTACTGGATTTGAGTCCAAGTTCCAGCAGTTAAAGGCATAATGTTCCAACACACTGCATTACCCTTTGCACCCTCTTAAGTGTTTTGAAATACATGTAGAAGAAACAAAACCGGAAGAAAGTAAACTTGGATGCAGTTTTTTATGCACATTTTTAATATTTTTGTTGGTTGAATTAAGGCCCTGCTTTATCTCTTGCTTTGCTCATTGCCCTATTTTAGTTGCTAAGGTGGCTGCCACCAATGACATTACATATCAATGGGAAAGAGACATTCTCAGTGAAGGTGTCCCTGGCTATTTAAATAAATGCAATTTTACCAAAAGGTATGGAGAAAGGCTCATTGTAACATCAAGAGACAAGGTGGTGAATCAGTTTGCATGTGGGTAATAAATTAAATACCTTTACTGAATGTACTGATTGTATTCTGATTTTAAATTAGTACAATATAATTGTTAAAACAGAAACAAATCTTTCCCCATTGTTTGTGTGGCATTCAATTAACATGCAGAATACTCATTTATTGTGAACATGACTTGACAATCTAAATGTATTGATTACTCTGCTCTACAGCTTTCCATTGGAACCGGAATATTTTAAATGTAAACTTTCTTGAGGAGAATTTTGCTTTATAATTCATTGGTAAAATGTTGAGTTGCCCAATACATGTTTAGTTTCCAATGCCCAAGTTTCTGATGCCATGTAATCTTGATCCTTTGTTTTGCATCAAGATATTTCAGTAGAAATAATGGAGAGGGGCGGCATATTGTGAATTATAGTAATGCAATACTGCAAAATGGGGCACCACAGCGGGAAAAGCAGGATGCAAGTTACATTATGCTCATTGATTGAGGGTGCCTTTGTGAGATGGTGTTTATGTCTAATTTATAATGCAGGCAGTATGTTATTGACAGAAGTTGTGTACTATTTGAAGTACAGTGGGGGTTTGACATGTCACTTGTGAAAAACCAGTAAACCCCAAATGGTGGCTTAAATGCTGACTAAAGCTGGGATTAAACAGCAAAAGAATTGAGACTAGCTAGTTTACTTTTCTGTAACTTTAGTATCAGGCATTCATTCTGATGTTGCATATGTGATGGCATATGAACAACAGAACTCCTGTGTGATTTGTATTGCTCTGTACCAGTCACTTTTTACAAATGGACAGCTAGGTATTTTACACAGAGTAACAGAAGATCCAAGAGTATACCAAAACATGAAACTAGGAAAGGCTTTTTGTCGCTCCTTGCGCAGATCAAGTACAGTTAATCCTATGATAGACTGAACCCCTCATCCCTCCCATTTCATCTCCTGAGGGAAAGTGCTGCACGACTATTGCCTTGCCCTCAATGATGGGCAAAACTCTAGAATATTCATATAACCTCACATTTCCACTGTTTAACCCTGGCCAGCTTTCCTCCACAAATAGTTTTATACATTAGATTATAAATATTAAAACCTTTCTCCCCGCACTAAATATGTTTTTTTTTACCATATTTGTAAATATCCTAAAAGAATGTTACTTAATCTTGTTTTTGTTCATTGAGACAGTTAATGGAATGAAACATACTTATACTATTTTCATCACGTTTCATATCTTATTCCTTGTATGGTTGATATCCTCCCACCAAAGACTAAATTAATGAGACATCTGTCCAAGTTAAGGTTGCCTCTGGCTGTATTTTGTTTTTTCCCTCTCCGGCTCTGAGATTAATGAATTTGTGTTGGCAATACGAAAGACCAGGTTTTACAGATTAGTTTTTTCCCCTACATATTGGTAGAGGTAGATGAAGAAGAAATGGTGTGTTCTACTGTATAATATAAAAAGAGATTGAAAAAATTGAGTTGCTGACCCATATATTCCCATCAGTTACTGATTCAAACAGCACAATTATAAATCATACCAATTAGACCTAATATATAGTTTAATTGACATGATTTATGAAAGAGATATATGTTACCTAAACATTAACATTGGGTCAGAGGTATTGCACCTTTTGAGATCCTTTATTCTAGCTAGGACTATCTGTGCACTTTGACACTTACAACTTTAGCATCAACCCTGCGATGTATTATTAGTCTGAAGGCAGAGATGAGGTGGGGTGAGATCCTGGAAGGATTTGAGGTCAAGATTGAGGATTTTAAATTCAGTGCATTGTGTCAGTTGAGTCGGTGTACGTCATGGGTTCCAGGTGAGAGGCAGCTCAGGATATGGACAGCTGAATTTTCAACACTTTTGAGTTTCTGAAGGACTGAGGACAGGAGGCTGGCAAGGAGGACTTTGGGGAAATCAGGTCTATATATGACAAACATTTCGCTAAAGTTATCTGAAGCACTGGGTGTGAGGTAGGGACGGAGGTGGGTCGTGTTGTGGAGCTGGAAGCAAGCAGTATTGGTGATTGATGGGATGTGAGGTATGGAACCTTGCTCTGGGTGGAGCAGGATGCCAAGGCATTACATGGCCTGGTTCAGCCTGAGCAGGTAGCCAGGGATGTGCCGGGATGAGTGGTAAGAGAATGGAACTTTTGCCAGGGGACACGACCAATGGCTTTTGTCATCCTGATGTTCACTTGGCGAAAACTCTTTCTGATCCACATCTTGAGCACTTGCACTAAATGGTTGTGGGATCAAGGGAAGTGGTGGAGAGGTACAGCTGGATATTGTCGGCATACATATGAAGGCTGACTCTGCTGTGGCTACATCGTGGAGGACAGTGGCGATGACTGTGCAGGACTGGGAAGAAAACCATTGCTGGAGTCATTGGGCCAGGTAGGAGTGGAACCACATAAGCGCAGTTCCATGGATCTGGGAAAAAAAGAGGCAATGGAAGGAGGTGGAGTGGTCGACTGAGGAGGACAACAACAACAATAATATGCATTTGTATAGTGCCTTAAACGTAGAAGAACATCCTAAGGTGCATCACAAAAATGTAATCAGTTGTGTGGGGGTGACTGAAAGCTTGGTCAAAGAACTGGATTTTCGGGAGGGTCTTCAAGGAAGCAAGACTCTGGAATTCCCTCCTCAACCTCTCCGTCTTGCTTCCTTTAAGACCCTCCTTAAACATTGAAGCCAGTATGTCGGACAAGCAATCTGACAATGCAGAGGCAGCGGTGGGGTCGAGAGAGGTGGTGGCGAAGTAGAGTGTTGTCAGCATACATGTGGAACCTGACCCATAGCTTCGCATGATCTTGTCATGGGACAGCATGTTGATGAGCTTTGACCTGCAGACGCTGTGTCATAGGTGAACACAACAACCATTTTGTGCACAGCAAGGTCCCAAAAAGTATAATTAGAGAAAGGATCCATTTATCTGTTTTTGGTGGTGGTGGTTTGGGCAAGAAGTGTTGACCAAGACAGCAGGAGAACTCCTGTTTTTTGTAAAGTTCCATTAAATTTTTTATGTCCACTCTGAACTGCCACAATAGGCAGTTGATGCCTTTTGATTTATCATTGCATCCAAAGATCTATTCCTCCAACAGTGGAACTCCACCTCAGTATTGCATTGAAGTGTCAACCTACATTATGTCATCAATTTCTGCAATGGTGCTGGAACCCATAACTACCTAACTCAGGGGTGAGAATGCTGCCAAGCTGATGCATTCAGGACGTAATGGGACTGTGGTAAACATCAGAAACCGCACCCTCAAGTTCTGGACTACTCATGAGCATTGCTATTAGAGATATATATTCACAAGTACAATAATTGGCCCAGTCAGAATTATCAGCCTTTAAAGATAGGAAACCTTTATTTTTGTTTGTAAGCAAATGCAGCTTTAAGTGAATTCCAATAAACCTTCTTGGATATAACAGGGAGGCTTAATTATTGGTGGATATGTATGGAATGTTGCCTAAGATGTGGATTGATCATGCACAAATAGGCTACCCATGCAAGTGATATTCCCAGGTCAACTTAAAATGCACACACATGTTTCTCCCCTTGTTGAATGGTTTAAACGTGTTGTGCATATTCACAAACTTATTTATGATAAATGGACACTAATGAATGTTTGTTTAGATGGTTTATATTTCTTCTTGACGTGAGATTATCCTTGACATTTGCATGGTATCTTTTTTATTCATTCTTGAACGCAGTGGCATTTCAAAGCATTTAACTCTCTTCAAATCCCAACATTTCACGCAGTCGGTTTCCATGTCCTCTGCTGATCTATGGGAGGAAGCTAGCCGCCAAAACAGGAGGATATTTATTACAAGAGATTTTCATGAACAGATGCCATCGCTTCAGGGGCTTGTGCTGTGTGACTGCATAGTTTAATTGCTGGTGAAAATGCCAGTGATCTTGATACTGTTGAACACCATTTGGCTATCGGGTATCAACACACTGGAATCCTTCAGCATAAATATCAGCCGCACACTCTTGCCGTTTATGTGCAATTACAAGGTTGAAATGTGGTACTGAAGAAAAGTAGATCTGGACAATGCAAAGTGTCGGGCTGTCGGACATAAAATAATTGATTGCAGGGTGATCTAATTTGAATGTTTTGGGTGTTGTTTAAAGTCTAGCAAATGTGACCTGAACTGACCAGGTGCACAGAAGAAGGAAAGCCAGGTGATTGGTATCTTTGTATCCATGCTTTTGTTCGCTCCAGACTCGAGTATTCCAATGCGCTCCTGGCTAGCCTCCCATCTTCCACCATCCATAAACTTGAGCTCGTTCAAAACTCTGCTGCCCATATCCTAACCCATACCATGACCCTGTGCTTTCATTCCACCATGCCTCGATTTTAAAATTCTGATCCTTGTGTTCAAATCCCTCCATGGCCTCACCCATCCTTATTTCTGTACGTATGAACATAAGAAATAGGATCAGGAGGAGACCATCTGGCCCTTCGAGCCTGCTCCGCCATTCAATCAGATCATGGCTGATCTTCTCCCTCAACTCCAATTTCCCGCCCTATCCCATATCCCTCGATTCCCTTAGTGTCCAGAAAAGTAATTTCTTCCAGCCCGACAACCCTCCGAGAACTCTGTATTCCTCCAACTGTGGCCCCTTGTGTATGCCCAACTTCATTCGCCCCACCATTGTTGACTGTGCCTGCAGCCATCTAGGCCCTAAGCTCTCGAATTCCCTTCCAAAAGTTCTCCATCTCTCTCTCCTTTAAGATTCTCTTTAAAACGTAACCTCTTTGACCAAACTTTTAATCATACGTGCTCTATCTCCTCTGTGTCAATTTTTGTCTGATTATGCTCCTGTGAAGTGCCTTGGCATGTTTTACTACATTAAAGGCACTACATAAATGCAAGTTGTGCTTTTTGTTGTTGTGTGTGATTTCAGTATCACTGACATTAGATGGCGCTATATCAGAACGGCAAGTCCACATCCTTGAATTTAAATACTGAGCCGACCTGAAATAAAATTTAAACAAAACAAGATACCGCCCTGTCAATACAAAACCTCAAGAGCAAAGCCATCAGCTGATCATGCAACAATATTGATTGTGTCAGAGGAGGAAAATGTGTTTTTTAATATGACTGTAGATATACAGGATAAATGTGTTTTCGAAATAACTAATTGAGATCTTACGAAAATTCAGTATGGAATCTAAAAGTCGAGATATAATTATGACGCTATATAAAACCTTAGTAAGACGACATTTGGGGTATTGTGCGCAGTTTTGGGCTCCACACTTTTTTGTCAGCTGTGGCTCAGTTGGTTGCACTCTCGCCTCTGAGTCAGATGGTTGTGAGTTGAAGTCCCACTGCAGAGACTTGAGCACAAAAATATAGACTGACACTCCAATGCAGCGCTGAGGGGGTGCTGCACTGTTGGAGGTGCCACCTTTCGGATGAGACGTTAAACCGAGGCCCCGTCTGCTCTCTCAGGTGGACGTAAAAGATCGCATGGCGCTATTTTGAAGAAGAGCAGGGAGCTATCCCTGGTGTTCTGGCCAGTATTTATCCCTCAATCAACATAACAAAAACAGATTATCTGGTCATTAGCACATTGCTGTTTGTGGAAGCTTGCTGTGAGCAAATTGGCTGTCGCATTTCCTACACTATAACAGTGACTACACTTCAAAAGTACTGAATTGGCTGTAAAGCGCTTTGGGACGTCCGGTGGTCGTGAAAGGAGATAAAAAAATGCAAGTTTCCTTTCTTTCTGTCTTTCTTTCTGTCTGAAACCATGAAACTTCATGAAGTCCAGAGTCAATGTTGAGGCCTCCTGGGGCCACGCCCACTTGACTGTATACCACTTTGCTCCCACCTTTGGCCAGTCTATCCTGCTGGTGGGACCTCTGGTGGGTCTATCCTGCCAGTGGGACAGAATGTACCCAGGATTAGTGATGGTGGAGTCTTGGATGTTGGCTGAAAAATGTAACTCTTTGAAAACAACTCCATCAGACTGTTGCTTCTACAGACTGTTGCTTCTAAAGTCTGTGGGACAGCTCTCCCAGTGTGGGCATGAGTCTGCAGTGATTGGTGCAGGGTCGACTGAACTGGGATTGCCCGAGTCTTGTCCTGATCCATTAGCTGGGACACTGCCGATAAGACCATCCGTTATTTCTTTTATTGTCTTTTGTAACGGTTGTTTTACAACTGAGCAGTTTGCTAGGCCACTGCAGAGGATATCAAGGGCCAGCTACATATTGTGGGACTGGAATTAACGTGTAGTCAGAGGCAGCTTCTCTGGTGAGGCAAGAGAGTTATTGCCTCACCTAGAATCTTGTGCACGTGGGGAGTCAGTGCTGCTGTCTGCATGCAGATGTTCAGAATGGTCTTTACACTGTCGATTGATTTGTAATTGGCAAAGTCTGAGCCACAGTGTTGGATTAAGGCCGGCAAAATTGGATAGGATTTTGTTGCCAGAATCCACTTCTGCTGTCCTGACGCCTCTGTCACCCTATACCTTTCTGCACAGAACACTGTCTTTAATTAATGTTAAGAGAATCGAAGAGAAATCTGGCTAAATGCAGAACACTTCTTTCATTCATCCTTTGAGTAATGCACTTACGAGGAATCTTTCAAACATGCACTGTTATATTCAAAAAATAGGGTCGGTGGTGGGATTCCACAGGAAGGGCCTGTTGCCATGGTAGCATGCTAGCTAGGTTAGGCATGTCTGTACGTCTGCACACTGCATGTAGGCCAGACTGGGTAAAGGTGGCAGGTTCCCTTCTGTAAAGAATATTAGTGAACCAGTTGGGTTTTTATGACAGTCCCAGCTTTCATGTTCATTTTTCTGATGCTAGCCCACAAATTACCAGATTTATTCAAGTAAGTTTCACATCTTGTCCTGATGGGATTTGACCTCTGGTTTGCTGGTCCAGTGCCTAACTACTAGACTACCAGACCCAATTTGGTTACTAGCAGAGTTACCGTGCACCAAACAGTCTATAACAGTATGGTAATTGCCACTTGATGGAATTACACAATAGAAACATGGTGGACAACCCACGTGATCTCTTGCGCAATGCACTCTAATTAAGGCATAATTGTTAGTCCCACGGCACCCTCTCTCGTTCATTATTTGCCTAAGGGTGCAAGTTTCAATTCATAGGAGAATCTGTCTGCTAATTCAAACTGCCTTTTTCACAAGTTTAAAGTTGGGAGAAAGCCAATAATATTCAGTGGAAATCCTTGCAATTGTTTCATGCCAGACATTTATTGGCCAGCAGAGATTTTCATTCCACCAGTATGGAGCGGATTAGAAACCTGGAGAAACTGGGGTTGTTCTCCTTAGATCAGAGACAGTTCAGGGGAGATTTGATAGAGATGTTCAAAAACATGAAGGGTTTTGATAGAGTAAATAAGGAGAAACTGTTTCCAGTGGCAGAAGGGTTGGTAAGCAGAGGACACTGATTTCTGGTAATTGGCAAAAGAACCAGAGGCAAAATGAGGAAAAGAAAAATTTACGCAGCGAGTTGTTATGATCTGGTATGCACTGCCTAAAAGGGTGGTGGAAGCAGATTCAGTAGTAACTTTCAAAAGAGAATTGGACAAGTACTTGATGGGGAGAAATTTGCAGGGCTGTGAGGCAACAGTGAGGGAGTGGGACTAATTGGATAGCTCTTTGAAAGAGCCGGCAAAGGCACAGTGGGCCGAATGGCCTCCTTCTGTTCTGTATCATTCAGTGATTCTTTGAAAAGGCCCGATGGCCTACAGTGACTCCCAGTCACCAACGCCTCACATTTAAAATTCTCATCCTTGTGTTTAAATCCCTCCATGACCTCTTCCCCCTTCTTGTAACCTCCTCCAGCTCTGCAGCCACCTCCTCAAAACTTTCCATTCCTCTTGTGCGTTTCCCATCCCCCTTTGTCCACCATTGGCAGCCGTGCCTTCAGCCACCTCAGCCCTAAACTCTGGAATTCCCTCGCTAAACCCCTCACCCTCTCCATAATCCCTCTGCACCTTTCAGACCTTCCTTTAACACCACCCAAGTGGGTGAATGGAGTCATTTTACAGCATTGAAATGCCACTGCAACTTTGTATTTTTTCTTTCAGTTTTTTAATTCAAATTCCCCTTTTTTGAAGGCCTGCTATACAAGAGGGTGGGAGGACCACCTGATTTCCAGTGTACACCTGTGCTCCTCTCGGTTGCACATGCTTGCCACCTGGTCTTCGAGACGGGGAAGTCATTGTGTGGTAAAAATCCTCATCCTACTGCTGTAAATAGCGTTGATGTAATAATATGCTGCACGACTGTAGCTGTAAATGTAATTTTTTAATATACTTTAGGATAGTTGATAGTATGAAGACTCACTTCACAACTCATTTATAGATTTAGTTACATAAAAGTTTTCTGGTGACCCCCAAAGGTAATGCAGTAAAATTTGCATAATTTTATTGCAACCTTACAACACACACTTGCAGCTCTGACCAGTTGCATTCCATGGATGGTTCCAGCAATGCTATGAGGTGGAGGGGGTCCATCATGTTACATTTATATTTTGTTATCTGTGCATAGCTTTTTCCTAACAAATGAATTGGTTCAGGTCCCAGTGAATGCTGCCAATCGTCTCTTCACTTGTCACATAACTGGGTGCCATCAGCAAATGTCACAACATGACTGGAAGTACCTTTCCTCTATCTTGTTGATGAACGGTGGACCCAGAAGAGACGCCGACACAACTCCACTTGTCATTGCTCCCAGGGTAATCTCTGTGACTTTGAATGTATGATATTAGGAAGGCCATCAGACTGTAAAGAATAAAACATGAGCAGTTTAGTCTGAAAGGATCTTCAGCTTTAGTGCAATGCAGCTGATTCCTGAGATGCAGCCCATTATAGTCACAACAACAGCTAACTAACACAGCAGAAATATTGATTTCACAGGAAATGCCATTCAAATGCTTGTCCGTTTTGAAGCAGCAGTTCTGAACCATTTGCTATAAGTATGTTACCTGTAGTGAAATTTCAACGAGTATGCTGTGATTTTTCAGATCTAATAATAATATTATGCATGAACAGCATTTCCGGTTTTGTAAAATTCATGTTGTCTTTTTTTTAACTTAAGCATAGAGTGTAAAAGCAAGGAAGTTATGGTAAACCTTTACAAATCACAAGTTAAGCCTCAGCCCAGCACTACACTTTTTAGGAAGGATGTCAAGGCCTTGGAGAGGGTGCAGAAGCAATTTACTAGAATGGTACCAGGGATGAGGGGTTCAGTTATGTAGAGAGACTGGAGAAGCTGGGAACAAATGATTTGGACTCTGGAATCAGAAGTACAATTTCAAAATTTGTGGACAACACCAAGAAAGAAAGAGAGACTTGCATTTATATAGCTCCTTTCATGACCTCAGGATGTCCCAAAGCGCTTGACAGCCAGTCAAGTACTTTTGATGTGTAGTCACTGTTACAATGTAGGAAACGCGGAAGCCAATTTGCACACAGCAAGCTCCCACAAACAGCAATGTGACAATGACCAGATAATCTGTTTTTTTAGTGATGTTGATTGAGGGATAAATATTGGCCCGGACACTGGGGATAACTCCTGTGCTCTTCTTCGCAATAGTGCCATGGGATCTTTTACGTCCTCCTAAGAGAGCATAGGGGGCCTGGGTTTAATGTATTTTGAAAGAGGGTGCCTCTGACAGTACTGGTGTCAGCCTAGATTTTTGTGCTCAATGCTCTGGAGTGGGACTTGAGCCCACAACCTTCTGACTGAGAGGCGAGGGTGCTACCAACTGAGACACGGCTGATGCATCTTGGGGGAGTAATTAATACAGAGAAGGACTGCGACAAAATACAGCAAGACATTAATAAACTTGCAGAATCAGCGTGCAATTGGCAAATGAACTTCAATATAGATACGTGTGAAGTGGTACATTTTGGTCGGAAGAATAAGGACATACCCCTTGGAAAATAAACGTCCAAATGGGGTCGAGGAGCAGAGGGACCTGGGGGTACAGATACACAGATCACTAAAAGTAGCGACGCAGGTTAATAAGGCATTTTTTAAAAAAAAGCTAACACTGCACTGGGTTTCATTTCTAGGGAGATTGAATTGAAAAGCAGAGAATTTATGTTAAACTTGTATAGAAACTTGGTTAGATCACACTTGGAGTACTGTATGCAGTTTTGACCTCCATGTTATAAAAAGGACAGAGGCACTGGCGAAGGTGGAAAAAAATTTTACTAGAATGATACCAAAACTGAGCGATTATATCGATCAGGAAAGATGAAACAGGCTAGGGCTCTTTAGAGAAGATGTTTCTACTTGTGGGGGAGACCAGAACTGGAGGCCATAAATATAAGATAGTCACTAATAAATCCAATAGGGAATTCAGGAGAAATCTCTTTACCCAGAGAGTAGTTAGAATGTGGAATTCGCTGCTACAAGGAATAGTTGAGGCAACTAGCATAGCTGCATTTAAGGGAAAGCTAGATCAACACATAAGGGAGACAGGGATAGAAGGATATGTTGATGGGGTTAGATGAAGAGGGGTGGGAGGAGGCTCGTGTGGAGCATAAGCACCGGCATGGACCTGTTGGGCTGAATGGCCTGTTCCTGTGCTGTAGATATAATTACTTTGTTCTCCTTCGAGCAGAGTTGGTGAAGAGGAGATTTAATAGAGCTGTTCAAAATTATGACGGGTTTTGATAGAGTACATAGAGAGACTGTTTCCACTGGCAGGAGAGACACAGATTTAATTGGTAGAAGAACCAGAGGGGAGATGAGGAGAAATATTTTTATGCAGCGAGTTATGATCTGGAATGCACTGCCTGAAAAGGTGATAGAAACAGATTCTGTAGTAACTTTCAGAAGGGAATTGGATAGATACATAAAGAAGAAAAAGTTGCAGGGCTCTGGGGAAAGAGCACAGGAGTGGACTAATTGGATTGATCTTTCAAAGAGCCGGCACAGGCACCTTTAGGACGAATGGACTCCTTCTGTGCTGTATGATTCTAATTCAAGGACATAAAAGATTTTTGGCCAAACAAAACATGTCTCTCTTACCCTATTCTCCCAACCCAAAATACAACTGCGATTTAAACATGCCTAAAGATTGCATATCTGCTACCCTACTTGATAGATTATTCTAGGCATTTATTATTCTTTGCATTGTGATTTTTTTTTCTGCTTTAGATGTGCTTTTCACCAGTTTATTCTCTTAAGAGCTCTCATCCTTCTAATTGGTCTTGTTTTGAAGTAATAGTCTAGATTTACTTTGTCTAAGCTATTTAATATTTTTTCTACTTCAAGGTTCTCTTTGAACAATTTTTTTTCTCAATGCATTAGAGATTAGGCTTAGTGCAAAAGTATCGGGAACTAAGTAGTAAATGCACATTCAGAAGTGCCAACAACCTCCCTGCTCTCAGGCCCTAACAAAGTATGTGCTCTCCATTCACTTCTTGACTCATCTGTGCTCTAGCAAAGGTTTTTTCCCCCCAGAGACTGGGAGTGAGCAAGAGCCCTAGACCTGAGAAGAAGTCGCGGGTTGAAATCTGGGAGGAAGCAGGAAGGCCAGATCCTTGGACTGTTCATCACCCCAGTCCTCACTGACCTACATTGGCTCCCAGTCCAGCAAGGCCTCGATTGTAAAACTCTCAACTTTGTTTTCAAATGCCTCTATGTCTTCGCCCCTCCCTATCTCTGTAACTTCCTCCAGCCCTACAACACTCTGATCTCTGCACTCCACCATTGGCGGCCGTGCCTTCAGCTGCCTAGGCCTTAAGCTCTGAAATTCCCTCCCTAAACCTTTCTACCTCTCTCTCCTCCTTTAAGACGCTCCTTAAAACCTACTTTGACCAAACTTTTGGTCACCTGTCCGAGTATCTCTTTGTGGCTCAGTGTCAAATTTTGTTTGATAACGCTCCTGTGAAGTATCTTGGGACATTTTACTACGTTAAAAGTGCTGTATAAATGCAAGTTGTTGTTAAGTGAGAATTTAACTTGATCTTTGGTAAGCATGCTACAAATACATTAATTGTCACGTGGTTTGCACAGATCAATCTGCAGGACAATGACAAATGATCTTTCTAATTATTTAGACGCAGTTATAACCGAGGGGCGATTCAAATCAATTGTATATGGTAGTTCAGCTCCCTCATGCTCAGTGGCTATTCCAAGCCACTGCTCCCAATTATGTCATCAGCACTCAAGGTTTAAACAAATTTGGAAATCATAAATCTTTGCACTATCAGAATAACAGTGATACAGTTATTGTGCAGATCTATTAGAATGCGGGGCTGCAGTCATGTGGTTTCTTCATGAACACCAAACGAACAGTGATAGTTATATGGTACAGTCACACAAATAACTCAAACATGCACTGTAAAATCAGCTGCCTGATAAAATGGAAACCGATTGTAAAATGCATTTTATCTTCAAATGTTTTATATGTCAACATAATTTCTTTTTAAAGTCTTGTAAATGCCTTCAAATTGAATATTGACTTTAAGTATCCTTCTTTGAAACCCGAGATTGAAACAAAATGAAATATTACATAAATTTGATTTGTTCAGTTGAACTCCTATCGATACTCGCTCTCACTTACTGACAAAACAGCCAAAGTATAAAAAGGAGATGATATGAAAGCTTGGTGTGCACATAATGTACCATATACATTGAGATGGCTCCTGGACAGGCAGCTCACTCGGGAGCTCCTTATTGTGCCCCTCTATTCTTGGCCATCCGCTGTCATCCTCTGCCCTTTCTCCCCCAATCTCCTCTCTTCCACTGTTTAAGTTCCCCTGGCTCTGATCGTGGATACATTTTAGCCCTAACAACAAGTTAACTGGTAGTTTAAACTGCCCACTGCCCATACTCCAACCCTGCCTGCTCTTTGTTTTCCTCAGTGAGCACTGGATCTTTTCTCAACTTTGGCTTCCAAATTCCTGGACTTCTCTGGACATCAAGACTACGCTTTTGCGCTGGAGCTGCTGTGTCTCTGATCTGCTGCTCAATTGCTTAAATTTTGAAGTAATTTTGTCTAGTTTACATGCTCATCCTCCACCGCTGCTGAACCTGTGACGGTCCTACTGATTTTTCAGCTACAGTCTGGTTCCTGGCCAGAGATTCACTCTCCTGGGCCAAAGGACATTTCTCCGTCGCTTCTGGATCACACGGTGACCTCCAACTTCGCCACTGTTTTTCTGCCCCGCAACTGATTCTGCACATCTCCTGGATCTTCATTCTTAAGGAAATACCTCCAGCCGTGCATCCTCCGATACTCTACCCTTCAAATAGCTTCTGGACTCACTCGCCCGCCACACCTGTCTCCGAACCTGGACATCAGTTCGTCAATGCTCCATGCTGACTCCACCCTTCCTCCGTCAACTTTATCCCACCACGGGTCCTCTGACTTTAACTCTAGACTCCCTCCTATTGTTTCCTCTCTATTCCCCATTTACTACCAGGATATATGTATCCTAATCTTGCTATGTAACCAGGCCTATGTAATTTGAGTTTTCCATGTCCATTCGCGTGCACGTTTTAACTGCCGAGCCCATCACTTCTATTTCCACTTTTTTCTCCCCCTTTTTTTCTTCTTTTCTCTTTACACCTCCTAGACCCTTCTTTCCTGTCATCATGCCTCCTTTCATTTCTCCCCTCTCGGTTACTTTGTCCTCCCAAATCTTTACCCCAACCCTTCAGCATACCTCGACCTTCCGACTCTCCTGCCGCAGTCCCAGGCTCGACACCCTCTTAGATAAGCCTACAGCTTCCCTCTGACCCCTTACGAGCAGCAACCCCAACTGCCCCATCCTACTCTGTCGCCGACCAGCGTTCCTGCTGGGAGCTAATCTTTCTTACCTCCTGCCCGCCTCACTCAACCCTCCTAATGCTGACCCTGTGGACTCTGCCACTGGATCAGCTATCACCATCCTTCTCCGTATCTTCCTTCAGAATGTCCGTTCACTTGTGAACCATACCCTTTCCATCCTTCAGCTCATTGTGGATGATTGCATCGACATCGTGGCCTTGACAGAAACCTGGCTGAGGAGTGATGACACCATCCCCTTAAATGAAGCCTCCCCGCCTGGCTATACCTTCCACCACTTGCCCCGCCCAAACCATCTCGGTGATGGTGTGGCTCTTAACACCAAATCATACCTTGGCCTGTTCCCCTATTCCTCTGGCATGTTCTCCTCCTTTGAGCATCTCACCACCTTCCACCCCTCTCGTCTCATTTAACATCCATGTTCTCTGCCGCCCACCCAAGTAAAAAGAAAGAAAGAAAGACTTGCATTTATATAGCGCTTTTCACGACCACCGGATGTCTCAAAGCGCTTTACAACAATGAAGTACTTTTGAAGTGGAGTCACTGTTGTAATGTGGGAAATGCGGCAGCCAATTTACGCACAGCAAGGTCCCACAAACAGCAATGTGATAATGACCAGATAATCTGTTTTTGTTATGTTGGTTGAGGGATAAATATTGGCCAGAACACCGGGGATAACTCCCCCGACAATTTTCTCAGATATCTTCACGGCTTTCCTCCCTCAGCCTTTGCACCGAGAGACTTCTCATCCTCGGTGATTTCAGCCTCCATCTCAGCTCATCATGCTCTCTCTCTCCTCTAAGTTCACTGTCTTCCTGTTCTCCCTTATTTCTCCCTCCATATAAACTCCCCTACCCATATTCACGGCCACCCCCTTGACCTTGCCATCTCGCGTGGCCTTGCGACTCACATCGTGTCAATCAAAGAAAGGGCTTCCTTGTATCGCTCTCCACCCACTTCCCCTTCCTCCTCCCAACCCTACTTCCTTCTGTGTCCATCCCTGGGAAAACAACACTCCCAATTCACTTAGAACTGAACTTTCAAAATCCCAACTGTCTAGCTTTTGGCCCTCCATTCATCATGGTGTTTCTGCAGCTATTGATCTGTTTAACCACACCCTCACCTCCACCTTTGATGCCCTAGTACCCATTAAAACCATTACTGTCTCTCACCCTGGTCGTTCTCCCCTGGTACGGCCCTCATCTCTGCTCCCTTAAGTCCAAAGGACACAGACTTGAACGTATATGGTGGACAACTGGTTTAGCTGTTCATCGCCAGATCTGGCTCGACCACATAAAGCACTATCTGTTCCTGCTCTCCTCTACCAAAACTGCTCACTATTCCAGGATCATCCGGGAATGGAAAGATATCCCCCGGCTCCTTTTCTCTACTGCAAACCATCTTCTTAAAACCTTCTCCCCTGCCTCCTCCACCCTCCCCTCCAACAACAACTGCGAGGAGCTCAGGGACTTCTTTGTCACTAAGATTAAGACCATCCGTTCAGCTGCCTCTGCCATTTCCCTCGCTTTCCCATGCTCTTCGGGCCAAACTTCCTCCAATGCTCCCCCCTGCTCTAGCCCTGAATTCACGTCTTTCTCCAGTTTCTCTCCTATCTCCCCTCGTGCTCTCTCCGAGCTCATCTTGTCCATGAGACCCACCTCCTACTCCCTCGACCCTATTCCCACGTCTTGAACATGCTGTCGCCTCCCAAATCCATGCCCATCTTTCCCGGAACTCCATGTTTGAATCCCTCCAATCAGGGTTCCGTCCCTGCCACTGTAACGAAACGGCTCTTATCAAAGTCACAAATTACATCCTATGTGACTGTGGTAAACGATCCCACCTCATCCTTCTCGACCTGTCTGCACCCTATGACACGGTTCACCACACTATCCTCCTCCAACGCCTCTCCACTGTCGTCCATCTGGGAGGGACTGCACTCGCCTGGTTACATTCTTATCTATTCAGTCATAGCCAGAGAATCACCTGCAATGGCTTCTCTTCCCGCTCCCGCACCGTTAATTCTGGTGTCCCCCAAGAATCTATTCTTGGCCCCCTTCTATTTCTCATCTATATACTGCCCCTCGGCGACATCATCCAAAAACACAGCATCAGGTTCCACATGTACACGGACAACACTACATCATTACATAAATTTAAAACAGAAATAGACAGTTTCCTAGAAGTAAAGGGAATTAAGGGTTACGGGGAGCGGGCAGGAATTTGGACATGAGTCTAGGTTCGGATCGGTCATGGCCCTGTGGGTAGCATAGCGGGCCCAGGGGCCGTGTAGCCTGATCCTGCTCCTATTTCGTGTGTCCAATTCTGTTACGTTCAGGAGATGGTTCTGTGATAGTAGATTGGCGGTTAGGATCAGATCAGCCATGATCTTATTGAATGGCGGAGCAGGCTCGAGGGGCCAATTGGCCTACTCCTGCTCCTATTTCTTATGTTCTTATGTTCTAACACCCAGCTCTACCTCACCACCACCTCTCTCGACCCCTCCACTATCTCTAAATTATCTGACTGCTTGTCCGACATCCAGTTCAAGAACTTGAGAGGAAAGGGAGATTGGGGATGGGGCAGTGGGTTTGCAAGGACGGAGGGTCAAGGTTTGTTTTTTTGAGGAGAGAGGTGGTGACGGAAGATTTGAAGGAGAGTGGGAAAGTACCTGAGGAGAGAGAACCGTTAACAACATCAGCTAACATGGGAGCCAGAAAAGGAAGTTGGGTGGTCAGCAGTTTCGTGGGAATAGGGTCGCGGGAGCAAGAAGTGGGTCTCATGGACAAGATGGGCTCGGAGAGGGCATGAGGGGAGATTGGAGAAAGATGTGAGTCCAGGGCTGGGGCAGGGGGGGAACCTTCGAGGAAGTTTGGCCCGGTGGGCTAGGGGAAGGAAGGGAAGTGGCAAAGGCAGCCAATCAGATGGCCTCAATCTTAGAGACAAAAGTCCATGAGCTCCTCGCAGTTGTTGTTGGAGGTAAGGGTGGGTAAGACAGGGGAGAGAGGTTTAAGAAGATGGTTTGCAATAGAGAAAAAAAGCGGGGGGTTATCTTTGCATTCCAGAATGATCCTGAAATAGTGAGCATTTTTGGCAGACGAGAGCAGGACCCAGTAATGCTGGTCTGCCAGATCTGGCGGTGAATGGCTAAACCAGTTGTCCGCCATCTCCGTTCAAGTTTGCATCCCTTGGACTTAAGGGAGCGGAAATGAGGGTCGTACCAGGGGGAACGGCCAGGGTGAGAGAGTGTAATAGTTTTTATAGGGCCTAGGGCATCAAAGATGGTGATGAGGGTGTGGTTGAGCAGCTCGTTAGCTGCAGAAATGCTGTGGTTAATGGCGGGCCAAAGCCTGGACAGTTGGGATTTCGTAAGTGCAGTTGTTAGTGATTTGGGTGAGTTTTTTTTCCAAGGGCGGACACAGAAGGAAGTATGGGTTGGGTGGTGGGGGTGGAAGGGGGATGTGGGTTGAGAGCGATATAAGGTTATGGTCAGAGATGACCTTATCTGTGATTGACACGATGGGAGTAACCATCAAGTCCCGTTCACCCATCGCCCCTATGTTCGCTGACCGACACTGGCTCCCGGTTCAGCAACGCCTCAATTTTAAAGTTCTCATCCTTGTTCTCACATCCCTCCATGGCTTTGCCCCTCTCTATCTCTGTAACCTTCCCCAGCCCCACAACCCACCCCCAACCCCCGAGATCTCTGCGCTCCTCCTATTCTGGCCTCGTACGCATCCCCGATTTTTAATCATTCCACCACTGGAGGCTCTGCCAGTTGAGCTTTCGAGGCCCTATGCTCTGGAATTCCGCCACCCCCCCCCCCCCCCCCCCCCGGCAAACCTTTCCGCCTCACTACCTCTCTTTCCTCCTTTAAGACGCTCCTTAAAACCTGCTTTTTTTGACCAAGCTTTTGGTCATCTGCCCTAATATCTCCTTCTGTGCTCGGTGTCAAATTTTGTTTGATAACACTTCTGTGAAGCTCCTTGGGACGTTTTACTACGTTAAAGCAGCTATAAAAATGCAAGTTGTTGTTGCTGTTGTACATGCCACCATGTGTGCGGTGGTGTTGCTGAGCGTTCTAGATTTGTTAAGTTGACAGACACTGCACTTGTGGCTGAGTATATGTTTAGTTAAGCTTAAACCAGCTGTTCACCTTAGGGTTTGCTGGCTCCATCTGGGGAAGATGCAAGCTGAAATTGATTTAACAGTGCTATTTAAGCCACAATTAAACAGCCTCTTGAACATCCTTCCCTGCGCATCTCTACCTTAAGAGCTGCCTCACTGCCATCGAAAGGGTAGACTCCGGCTCAGTTACGGCTGGCTGAATGGACCAGCTAGTCTTTTCCTGCCCGTTAATTTCGAATGTTCGCATGAAAGCCTTCCAAACTATTTCTCTGCAATTGTGTTATCAGCCAGAGGATCCTCATCTTTATGGTGGACAATAGAAGTTGTTGCTCCAACGAAGCTGAAGTATGCTGTCTTGGATGATCAGCCTCTCTCTTAGAATCATCCAGACTCAACACAGTCTCCTACTTCAAGGCATTGTTTCCCAGTATCTCAGAACTCGAGTACAACCTTACTTCTTTAAGTCTTTCCTTCCCCTGACAATTTAAAACTTGATGTGAACTATTCAAACTTCTGATCTACCTTGTCAGCGTGCCTCAGTGGGTAGCACTCTCGCCTCTGAGTCAGAAGGTTGTAGGTTCAAGTCCCACTCCAGAGACTTGAGCACAAAAATCTAGGCTGACACTCCACTCCAGTGCAGTGCTGAGGGAGCGCTGCACCATCGGAGGTGCTGTCTTTCGGATGAGACATTAAAACGAGGCCCTGTCTGCTCTCTCAGGTGGACGTAAAAAATCCCATGGTACTATTCGAAGAAGAGCAGGGGGTTATCCCCGGTGCCCTGGCCAATGTTTATCCCTCAAACAACAGAACAAAAACAGATTATCCGGTCATTATCGCATTGCTGTTTGTGCGCAATTGGCTGCCGCGTTTCCTGCATTACAACAGTGACTACATTTCAGAAGTACTTCATTGGCTGTAAAGCGCTTTGGAATGTCCTGCATATAAATGCAAGTCTTTCTTTCTTTGTCATGTCCTGTGCTCATTTCAAGTTTGATGGTGTCACCAAGGTTCTCATTTAAACAAAACTTACAATTACATGGAATAGCTGGTGGAGTGACAGAGGATCCTCAAGTGATTTTTATTTTCCTCCTCAATCTGAAATCAGCTTGATTGGTCGTAACTTTGCCAAAATGGTAAGTAAATGAGACTTCTGATGGTGGCCAGACTATCGATGATGGCGAGAGAAATGACCTTTTTTTCTTAAGTTTGTCCAGCAAAAATAATGTCATCTCAAATAAGTCAGCTTTATTTTTGATGTATTAAACACTAACTGTTGCCGAATAATGACTTTGCCATAAGGGCTTTTATCCGTCATATTTGGGTCAGTGCAAAAAATGTCTCAGATGCAACTATTATGTTGTTATCAGACTTTAATTCTTCTGACAGTATGGGTGTTTGTCCTTGATGCTGCTTGACAGATCTTAAAGCCTTCAGGTTAATGGTTTGCCTTTTGATGACAGCAGATGAAATGCTAAAAAAAAATACAGTAAGCATACATTAATTTGTAGTTGCGAGTAAGCATGAGATTAACTGTCACAAAAGATTGTACACCAGATCATTCAAGTCTGTTTATTTTAACCAAATAGCCCTTGTGGATTGGAGGCCAGTGTGACTTTGACTTGGGCTCCTTCTGAAAAAAATACTTTTAGACAATTACCGCACTATAACA
This sequence comes from Squalus acanthias, assembly GCA_030390025.1. Taxonomy (NCBI): domain Eukaryota; kingdom Metazoa; phylum Chordata; class Chondrichthyes; order Squaliformes; family Squalidae; genus Squalus; species Squalus acanthias. The sequence goes on from CM059434.1 coordinate 129,121,888, forward strand.
AAATAGATCAGGGGGATGTTTAATATTAATTAAATGTTCATTTGCCTATTCAGCTAACGGGCATAGTTAACGCCGGGTGGGCGGGGCGGGTGTTATTGCATTTGTTTCCAGCTTCTGTCATTACAGCTTGGAATCTTGTCATCGCGCTTCAGCCATTCATGTCGATAGGGTGTTAACAGATACCACCTCGTTCTAAGCGTGCATGTTTGTCGGCTACAAAGTGGAACTGGCACTGTGATGACTGAACCCTGTGTTTTTTTTCATGTTCCTTTGTCAATAGAGGAGGCCTTTCAGGAGTAAAACAAAATGACCTTTGCTTTGTAGCTTGGTTCAGTTCGTAGTACACTCAACAGTCAAAGTTGTGTCTTCAAGCGCCACTCCATGACATAATGGGAGTATTGTGTCCAAAAATCTGTCGATCTCAGTCTTGAATATACTCAAATATTGAACACCCACTTGAGCTAGGCTAACGCTCCAGTACAGTACTGAGGGAGTTCTACGTTGTCTTTCCTTAGTTGAGATTTTAGGGCAGAAATTGCAAGGCTCTGTTGCTGGCTAGTGCTTTACGATACATCAATGCTGTTTGCAGATAGGACTACAATGTTATTGTAAGCTTTGTGACTTGAATGTGTGGCATGCCCAATAGGAACGGAGTTGAAAAAGCCTATAGTCATTTCATTTGGGACCCTTGCAACTGGCTACGAGATGTGACTTTCATCCCAGCAGTCTGGACTGGATTTACACCCAAGTCCCAAAAGTCAAAGGACAGTGTGCTTAAGTCACTGTGCCACCCAGTTCTCCTCCTACAGTGATTTGTTTTAATTGTGTACAACGATCTAAAATAACAATGAGATTGCAAGCACAATTTAAATAATGCACCACGGAAGTTTTTGAACACCCATGGTGGAGATCGAGTCTTCTGTACCACTGCGTTCCGAATCTGTCATACCCTACACTGAATTGCCAGGTAAGAAGCAGACCTCCCTGTGGGGAGTGAAAGCTAAAGTAAGATTCCTGTTTGTTCCACTCTCACATACTTCCTTATGGTGACTCAACCTGTAGATCGTGTGTTAATAACAGAATAAAATGGCAGCATCATTCAGAAGGAGCAGAGATTTAGGCGTCCGTGTACAGAAATCACTAAAAACTAGTGGACAGGTATAAAAAAAAAACAGAGTGACTGTTGCCAACGACCGGAAGCTGCACAGAAGTGTACTGCGCGTTAATCTGGAAGTTCCAACAACCAGAAACATGAGGTTTCTGTGTTTTTCCAAAGAGCCCGCTCCCTTCCCGGCATTGTTTCCAAGAGCCCGCTCCCTTCCCGGCATTGTTTCCAAGAGCCCGCTCCCTTCCCGGCATTGTTTCCAAGAGCCCGCTCCCTTCCCGGCATTGTTTCCAAGAGCCCGCTCCCTTCCCGGCATTGTTTCCAAGAGCCCGCTCCCTTCCCGGCATTGTTTCCAAGAGCCCGCTCCCTTCCCGGCATTGTTTCCAAGAGCCCGCTCCCTTCCCGGCATTGTTTCCAAGAGCCCGCTCCCTTCCCGGCATTGTTTCCAAGAGCCCGCTCCCTTCCCGGCATTGTTTCCAAGAGCCCGCTCCCTTCCCGGCATTGTTTCCAAGAGCCCGCTCCCTTCCCGGCATTGTTTCCAAGAGCCCGCTCCCTTCCCGGCATTGTTTCCAAGAGCCCGCTCCCTTCCCGGCATTGTTTCCAAGAGCCCGCTCCCTTCCCGGCATTGTTTCCAAGAGCCCGCTCCCTTCCCGGCATTGTTTCCAAGAGCCCGCTCCCTTCCCGGCATTGTTTCCAAGAGCCCGCTCCCTTCCCGGCATTGTTTCCAAGAGCCCGCTCCCTTCCCGGCATTGTTTCCAAGAGCCCGCTCCCTTCCCGGCATTGTTTCCAAGAGCCCGCTCCCTTCCCGGCATTGTTTCCAAGAGCCCGCTCCCTTCCCGGCATTGTTTCCAAGAGCCCGCTCCCTTCCCGGCATTGTTTCCAAGAGCCCGCTCCCTTCCCGGCATTGTTTCCAAGAGCCCGCTCCCTTCCCGGCATTGTTTCCAAGAGCCCGCTCCCTTCCCGGCATTGTTTCCAAGAGCTCGCTCCCTTCCCGGCATTGTTTCCAAGAGCCCGCTCCCTTCCCGGCATTGTTTCCAAGAGCCCGCTCCCTTCCCGGCATTGTTTCCAAGAGCCCGCTCCCTTCCCGGCATTGTTTCCAAGAGCCCGCTCCCTTCCCGGCATTGTTTCCAAGAGCCCGCTCCCTTCCCGGCATTGTTTCCAAGAGCCCGCTCCCTTCCCGGCATTGTTTCCAAGAGCCCGCTCCCTTCCCGGCATTGTTTCCAAGAGCCCGCTCCCTTCCCGGCATTGTTTCCAAGAGCCCGCTCCCTTCCCGGCATTGTTTCCAAGAGCCCGCTCCCTTCCCGGCATTTTTTCAAAGCGCCCCTGAGTCGCGATGCGAACAACCAAAAAAAGCACTTAGACTGTGCACGCGCAACTATTTCAAATTCATTGGCAGCAGTTGCATCCATTAAAAAAAAAATGAAAAAGGCCAATGGAATGTTGGCCTTTATCTCAAGGGGACTGGAATACAAGGTGGTGGAAGTTATGCTACAGTTGTATCAAGCTCTGGTTAGACAGCAGCTAGAGTACTGAGTTCAGTTCTGTGCACCACACCTCACCTCAGATGTATTGGCTTTGGAGGTGGTGCCGCGCAGATGCACCATAATGATACTGGGGCTAAAAGTGTTAAATTATGAGGAAAGGTTGCATAGACGAGGCTTGTATTCCCTTGAGTATAGAAGATTATGGGGTGATATAATTGAGGTGTTTAAGATAATTAAAGGATTTGATAGGGCAGATAGAGAGAAACTGTTCCTGCGGTGGAGTCCAGAACAAGGGGGTATAACCTTAAAATTAGAGCTAGGCCGTTCAACGGTGATGTCAGGAACTTCTTCACACAAAGGGTAGTGGAAATCTGAAACTCTCTCCCTTAAAAAGCTGTTGGGGGTCGGTCAATTGAAAATTTCAAAACTGAGATTGATCGCTGGGTCAAAATCCTGGAACTCCCTCCCTAACAGCACTGTTGGATTCCCTTCACCACACGGACTGCAGCGGTTCAAGAAGAAGGCTCACCACCACCTTCTCGAGGGCAGTTAGGGATAGGCAATAAATGCTGGCCTTGCCAGTGACGCCCACATCCTCGGAACAAATTGGAAAAAAAAAGATTTTTGTTCGGCAAGGGTATTAAGGGATATGGAACTAAGGCGAGTAAATGGAGTTAAGATACAGATCAGCCATGATCTAACTGAATGGTGGAACAGGCTCAGGGACTGAATGGCCTACTCCTGTTCCTATGTTCGTTCTCAACTACTGTTGCTATAAGGCGTTTCAGTTTTAAAACAAATTTGAATACAAATTAATCGTGATACGAGATGAAAAAGACGATGTTAATGGCTTGGGTGATAGTTCGAAGGACCTCTGGGAATTCCCAGAAGTAAAATGTTGGATATAATTATGAATCATTATCTGTTCCTCAGCCATTTATAATTGGGAGCTATTTCACTACAGTGTTTCTTATTTGCAAACAGACATTAACAATAATTCAGAGCTCCATGACAATTCAACATGGTTTGAGTCACAATTTCACAAATTGCTGTCCATTGTAAAAGACCTGAATGTCTTGGCTTCCTCCTGCATTCTGAAAGCGATTTTGGCAAAAGCGATGTTCCATTGTTAAAGAGAAAGATTCAACATTGGTAGTGTGTTTTAAATTTTATTTTACAAATGTATTCACCTGCTCTTTCCCCCTCCCCATTGACTTACACTGGCTTGTGGTTCCGCAGGTGCCGGTCGTACTTTATTCACATGGCCATTCTTCATATGTGAGCCTGGACAATGAGTGTTGGCTATTGCAAGGGAGGATCAGAGCCAAACCTAATTGTGCCTTGACGCATCATCCGTGCAAGCACAGTAGTTGGGCTTGAGAACCGGACTATAATTTGCTCTCCCCAGCATAGGGAGAACCGAGTTGTAGTGCTCCAGCTAATATCACCTAACACAGCACTAACTAGGGATTAAACCTGAAACTTTACTGAACTGTAAATATCAGTACCAACCAAACACTTAACTCACCCCTCCCCCAAAACAGTAATCTGGATTTTTTGATCACCAATTGGAAAATCCAATCTTGCCTTTCCTACATGATGATGAGGATGTGCTTAATGTTGGCAAAACCGAAGCTCTCCCATATGGAAGGATGTTTTGTTTGATGAATGATGACCACACTTGAGACGACTGGCTTGCAGGATTGGCTGAGCCTTCATATTGTGAGGGAGATTAATTAATATGCACAGCAGAGACATAAAAAACCTCGTGCTTCAGACAGCTTGCTTCAACTGTAAGAGTTTAGTCTGTCCCTTGGAAAATTACATGCATTACTTCTTTCAAACTAGTTCCCATGATTGTGTCAACATTCACTGTTTAAAGGAACAGTATACTTTAATTGGTGCTTATGTTGCAATTCTACTTCTACCCGACAGCTTGCCAAGTAAAGAATATGTAACTTTTTTAATTTAATTGCTAATGTCTGCCGTTCTAATTTATCTGGAGTAGGGCTGTGCTGGACTCAGCATGAAAATACAAAGTAACTTTTGCTGGATGATGTTACACCAAACTCTTCAGAAAAAAATTACTCCATACTACTTAGAAATTATAGCAAGAAGTCATTTGACCCACTGCGCCAGTGCTGGTGCTAGTTCTTCAACTGTAGCTGTCTACTCCATCCTATTTCCCTGCCTTTTTATTGTATCCTTTCATATTCTTCCTTTCCAAATACTTATCCAATTCCTTTTGGAATTAGATTATAGTCGCTGCCTCAATACTTAGGGGTACGGTAGCATAGTGGTTATGTTACTAGACTAGTAATCCAGAGCCTGGACTAATGATCCAGTCATGAGTTCAAATTTAATTGCAAAATACTGCGGATGCTGGAAATCTGAGATAACAACAGAAAATGCTGGAAACACTCAGCAGGCGATGGCAGAATCATCAACAGCTGCCGCCTGAAAAAATGGAGGCAGGGGTTATAGTCTGAAATTGTTGAACTCAATGGAGTCCAGAAGGCTGAAAAGTGCTGAATCGAAAGATGAGGTGCTGTTCCTCGAGCTTACGTTGAGCTTCATTGGAGCAGTGTAAGAGGCCGAGGGCAAAGAGGTCAGAGTGGGAGTGGAGCAGAGAATTAAAGTGACAAGCTGCCATCCCCATTTGCAACATTTAATCTCTCCTGCCTTCCATCCTAGCACAGACTGTCCCTTTTGTTCCTTCCTCCCCTCCTCCCACCCCTTTCCCTGCCTCTGCACCTACTTAAAACCTGTTACATCCCTAACTTTTTCCAGTTCTGACGAAAGGTCACAGACCTGAAACGTTAACTCTGTTTCTCTCTCCACGGATGCTGCCTGGCCTGCTGAGTGTTTCCAGCATTTTCTGTTGTTATAACGGCAAATTTAAATTGGGGAATGAATTTAAATTCAATTAAATCCAGGGGTATTCAATATTCAGGAAAGATAGGCAAAGAGGAAAAGGAGGTGGGGTAGCATTGCTGGTTAAAGAGGGGATTAACACAATTGTAAGGAAGGATATTAGCTCTGATGATGTGGAATCTGTATGGGTAGAACTGAGAAATACCAAGGGGCAGAAAACGTTAGTGGGAGTGGTATACAGACCCCCAAACAGTAATGCGGAGGTTGGGGATGGCATTACAAGGGAAATTAGAGAAGCGTGCAATAATGGCACAGCAGTTATCATGGGTGACTTTAATCTACATATAGATTGGGCTAACCAAATTAGTAACAGTACTGTGGAGGAGGAATTCCTGGAGTGCATACGGGATGGTTTCCTGGACCAATATGTCGAGGAACCAACTAGAGATCAGGCCATCTTAGACTGGGTATTATGCAATGAGAAAGGATTAATTAGCAATCTTGTTGTGCGAGGCCCCTTGGGTCGGAGCGATCATAATATGATAGAATTCTTCATTAAGATGGAGAGTGAAGTAGTTGAATCAGAGACTAGGGTCCTGAATTTAAATAAAGGAAACTACGATAGTATGAGGCGCGAGTTGGGTAGGATTGATTGGGGAATGTTACTCAAAGGGCTGACGGTGGATAGGCAATGGCAAACATTCAAAGATCGCATGGATGAACTGCAGAATTTGTTCATCCCAGTTTGGCATAAAAATAAAACAAAAAAGGTGACTCAACTGTGGCTAACAAGGGAAATTAGGAATAGCATAAGATCCAAGGAGAGGACATATAAATTGGCCAGAAAAAGCAGTACACCTGAGGATTGGGAGCAGTTTAGGATTCAGCAAAGGAGCACAAAAGATTAATTAAGTGGGGGAAAATAGAGTATGAGAGTAAACTTGCAGGGAACATAAAAACTGACTGTAAAAGCTTTTATAGATATGTGAAGAAAAAAGATTGGTGAAGTCAAACGTAGGTCCCTTGCAGTCAGAATCAGGGGAATTTATAATGGGGAACAAAGAAATGGCAGACCAATTAAATACATACTTTGGTTCTGTCTTCACAAAGGAGGACATAAATAACCTCCCAGAGATGTCGGGGAACATAGGGTCTAATGAGAGGGAGGAACTGAAAGAAATCAGTAGCAAAATTAACGGGATTGAAGGCCGATAAATCCCCAGGGCCTGATAATCTACATCCTAGAGAGAAGACGGGGAATTATAGACCGATAAGCCTGATATCGGTAGTGGGGAAAATGCTAGAGTCCATTATAAAAGATGTAATAGCAGAGCACTTGGAAAACAGTGACCGGCTCGGACAAAGTCAACATGGATTTACAAAAGGTAAATCATGCTTGACTAATCTACTGGAATTTTTTGAAGATGTAACTGGTAAAATAGATAAGGGAGAACCAGTGGATCTGGTGTATTTGGACTTTCAGAAGGCTTTCGATAAGGTCCCGCATAAGAGATTAGTGTGTAAAGTTAAGGCACATGGGATTGGGGGCAAGGTATTGACTTGGATAGAGAACTGGTTGGCAGACAGAAGGCAAAGAGTTGGAATAAATGGGTCTTTTTCCGAGTGGCAAGCAGTGACTAGTGGGGTACCGCAGGGATCGGTCCGAGGACCCCAGCTATTCACAAAATAAATATTAATGATCTTGACGAGGGAACTAGATGTAATATCTCCCAAGTTTGCAGATGACACAAAGCTGGGTGGGCGTGTGTGCTGTGAGGAGAATGCCAAAAAACTCCAGTATGATTTGGACAGGTTGGGTGATTGGGCAGAATCATGGCAGATGCATTATAATGTGGATAAATGTGAGGTTATCCACTTTGGTGTCAAAAACAGGAAGGCAGATTATTATCTGAATGGCAATAGATTGGGAGAAGGGGAAGTGCAACGAGACCTGGGTGTCCTTGTGCACCAGTCGCTGAAGGTAAGCATGCAGGTGCAGCAGGCAGTTAAGAAGGCAAATGGTATGTTGGCCTTCGTAGCGAGAGGGTTCGAATACAGGAACAAGGATATCTTGCTGCAGTTGTACAGGGCCTTGGTGAGACCACACCTTGAGTATTGTATGCAGTTTTGGTCGCCTTATCTGAGGAAGGATGTTCTTGCCATGGAGGGAGTGCAGCGAAGATTCACCAGGCTGATACCTGGGATGGCAGGAATGACGTATGAAGAGAGATTGGGTCGATTGGGCTTATACTTGCTGGCGTATAGAAGAATGAGAGGGGATCTCATTGAAACTTATAAAATTCTAACAGGACTAGACAGACCAGATGCAGGAAGGATGTTCCCGATGGTCGGGGAGTCCAGAACCAGGGGTCACAGTCTAAGGATAAGGGGTAAGCCATTTAGGACAGAGATGAGGAGAAATTTCTTCACCCAGAGAGTGGTGAACCTGTGGAATTCACTACCACAGAAGGCAGTGGAGGCCAATTCATTAAATATATTCAAGAAGGAGTTAGTTATATTTCTTAAGGCTAAAGGGATCAAGGGATATGGGGAAAAGGCAGAGACAGGGTACTGAATTTGGATGATCAGCCATGATCTCATTGAATGGCGGAGCAGGCTCGAGCGGCCGAATGGCCTACTCTATCTTCTATGTTTCTAAAAAAAATCTGGAATTTAAAGCTAGTATCAGTAATAGTGACCATGTAACTACCAGATTGTCGTAAAAACCCATCTGGTTCACTGATGCCCTTTAGGGAAGGAAATTTGCCATCCTTACCTGGTCTATATATGACTTCAGACCCACGGCAATGTGGTTGACTCTTAACTGCCTCTCTGATGTTACACCAAACTCTTCAGAAAAAAATGACGCCATTATAGAAATTATAGCAAGAAGTAATTTGACCCACTGCGCCAGTGCTGGTGCTAGTTCTTCAACTGTAGCTATCTACTCCATCCACTCGGTTGTATTCAAGAAAGTGGCTTCTCAAGGACAATTAGGTAACGGCAATAAATCCTTGCCAGTGACGTCCACATCCCGTGAATGAATACATTTTAAAAAGCCTTTGTGATAATGCTAAATCTATACCCCTTTTTACTGATTTGACAGCTGGTGGGAACAATCTTTCTCTATTTACCCTCTCAAAAACTTTGGTAATTTTGCAACTCTTTTTATTTCTCCACCCACCCACCCCTTATTTCAGTGAAAAAAGCCTCAGTTTTGGAGCCTATCTACATCACTATAACTTGTCATACCTGGTATCATTCTCTCAAATCTTCACACTACTTTTTCCTTGACTCTAAAATCCTCTCTCTAATGTACCCAGAACTGCCTGTAGCCTAATAAGCATCTTGTACAAATTCAATGACACCTCCTTGATGCATATAAAATACTTATTTCAATAAAAATCTGAATGTTTCAGAATCTGACGGGCTCTGTTTGTTTTGCAAAAGGATTATATTTGCAGTATCTGAATTGGACAACAAAGTGGATTTTTATGTGAATTCTGTGCAACTTTGATTGTCTTCCAATTCCTCCCCCCGCCCCCCCCATGTCTTTGTTCCCTCTCCTGCCGTTAGCTCAGGGACACTGAGGCTTATTGAAATTAGTTAACTCAGCACAGACAAGGGATTAAACCTGGGGCCGATATAGGCTCAGAGACTGAGATTTTACCTCTGAGCCAACATAAGGGCTCAGTGCTTTAGCAGTGTTCAGATTGTGACACATGGTTTTCAAGCAAACATAGGTTAATGGATCTGAATCAGGAGCCAATTTTCTTTCATTTGGATTTGTTAAGCTTTTTAACAGGATGTTTATTTTGTGCTTATTACATTTAGAGCTTTATTTTCATCTTTTAAAACTACTTTATCAGATCTGTCACCAATGTGGAAATGTCAGTGGTGCGAGTTATGATCAACAAAAGCGAGATAAATTGCAAGCTCATTTTAAAAACGTGTTTACTTTTCCAAGTGACATTCATCAAATTGTTTGATTTTTCACAACAGAATGAGTAATGTTTGACAGATACGCTTAATATTTTCCATTTAAGTTGCAGCAGCAATATACCAACTGGATGCTGGGTACTGCTGTAACTGGAAACTTGTCCCCCACCCCCACAGCTCAAGAAAACTGGAAATAATGCCGGGCCTCCATGCAGCAACCTCCCACTAGGGGCAGCCATTTTTCTTTTTGTGGGCAGGGCAAAAATTGGATTCATGTCATGGAAAATACTGTTTTGTGTCAGAAAAATTAGTATTTATACGGATTTCTGCACTATAAATTCAAAGACAGGCATTTCCCAAGTTGCAACGAGGTAAAACTTAGCTTCTGAAAAAAATTTTTAAAGGTGCATTTACACGATAGGAGTGCAGCCGACAGCGGTTGTGTGGTTCTCCCTCCGTTGCCCGCACTCCATCGTGTAACGCCCCTGGCATTGAAGAAAGCCAGAAAAGGGCAGCTCTGCATTTGTGCCCAAGGGTTAAGGCCATGAGTTCCATGAAGTAAATCCGGGACAGCGGTGCTGTGTCTCTGCACTCCGGGTCTCCGTATTGCACAGTGGAGTTCAGTCGTGCTTTAGGGACGGGTTCCGAACACGGAGTGTGAAAAAGAGACGACGATGCTCTGAGGTCTCTGACCTGAAATAGAAAAAAGAAAAAACTGGTGGATATAAAAAGATGCCTTGCGATCTTTCAATAAAGACTGGAGTTGACGGGCTTCTGATTCTTTATATTGACTCGGCTTACTCTATTACTGGCGATTTCTCTAATCTTTCCAAAACCTCACTTGTTAGATGAAAATGGAGAGGGAGGGAACCATCAGTTCCACTTTCAAATGATCAAACAGTTCACTTCAGTGCCTTTTTTTTGTCATAACTTTCTTATGTTAATTTTTCTTTTTCAAGTTTTTTTTTGTTGAAGTGCGCACTGATCGCTCAGTTGGTTACACCACTGAACCATAGACATCAGAAAGATTCCAGGTTTGATGCCTGGTCTTTGTTGGGTTCATGGATCTTATTTGCAGCTATAATTGTCGTAACGACGAGCCAGTGACCCTTGTGGAAGTGCAAATTTTAGAGCGTTGGCTAAGGTTTGTGTTTACAACTCCTTTAAACTCACAGACAACCAGCCCCGTCTTCAGCCTTCTTCTTAGTCTTCCCCAGGGCAACAGCAGCAGCAACAACAACTTGTATTTATATAGGATAGCAAAATACTGCGGATGCTGGAAATCCGAAATAACAACAGAAAACGCTGGAAAAACTCAGCAGGCCAGGCAACATCCGTGGAGAGAGAAGGGTTCCGACGAAGGGTTTCGACCTGAAACGTTAACTCTCTTTCTCTCTCCACGGATGTTGCCTGGCCTGCTGAGTTTTTCCAGCGTTTTCTGTTGTTATTTTGTATTTATATAGCGTCTTTAATGCAGTAAAACATCCCAAGATGCTTCACAGGAGCTTGATCAAACAAAATTTGACACCGAGCCACATAAGGAGATATTAGGACAGGTGACCAAAAGTTTTGTCAGAGGTAGGTTTTAAGGAGTGTCTTAAAGGAGGAGAGAGAGGTAGAGAGGCGGAGGGGTTTAGGGAGGGGATACCAGAGATCAGGATCTGGGCAGCTGAAGGCATGGCTACCAAAGGTGGAGTGTTTAAAATCAGGGATGTGCAAGAGGCCAGAAATGGAGGAGAGCAGAGATCTTGGAGGCTTGTATGGCTGGAAAAGATTACAGAGCTAGGTAAGGGCAAGGCCATGGAGGGATTTGAAAACAAGGATGTGAATTTTAAAATCGAGACGTTGCCGGACCAGGAGCCAATGTAGGTCACCGAGCACAGCGCGTGATGGGTGAATGGAACTTGATGCAAGTTCAGATGCCCGCAGCAGAGGTTTGGATGAGCTCAAGTTTATGTAGGGTGGAAGATAGGAGACCGGTCAGGAGAGCATTGGAATAGTCAAGTCTCGAGGTGACAACGGCATGGATGAGGGTTTCAGCAGCAGATGAGCTGAGGCAGGGGCACAAAAGCAGTTTTTTAAAATCAGTTTCTTCCTCCCTTTTCTTCAGCCTCTTCCTCGGCCTGAGCAGCTTGGAAAGCAAAAGGAAACCATCTCCAAAAGCAAGCAGTTTACCCACCTCCTGAATCCTCCTCCTGCTGTCCCTTGGTTTTACAATCTTCCTTTTTTTTCTTTGGAATTGGTGACTTCACAATGCACAAAGTACCAACTTACCCGCATAACACACTGTCACAAAAGGATAAAGTATTGGAAGTGAGTAGTACAGAAATTGTGCTTTTTTTACTGAACTGAAATTAAAGCATAGTTTTTAAACTTAGCTCAGTTGGCAGTTAACTGTTCGTCAACTGGTTCACTAATGTCCTTCAGGATAACGAACTTGCAATCCCTACCTGGTCTGGCCTGCATGTGCCTCCAGTCTTACACTAATGCCCTCAAAGCAACTCTGATTTGGTAATAAATACTCCTCACCTGTACAACACACATCTAAAGAACAAATTAACGAAAAATTCAGGTCCCTGATTGTTACTATTGGTGAGACTTGCATAAAAAAATCGTACAGGTAACAAAAACTGTCACATAGGCCTCTTGGCATGGACTTAAATATGCTATAGCAATGATGAGAATAATGTTCAGGATCTCATTTATGATGGGTCATCCCTTGTTAGCAAGCTTGGTTGTAAAACTGTGTGTATAATAATCTATGATCGCAGTGCCAAGAGTAAATAAACTCATTATGATTTGTAGCTGACTATTGGGTCAAGGAACTCTATTTAATTTTCCACCACTGAATATAAAAGACATAAAGTGTAAGCAGAGAGAAGGCTGAAAAGCCTTCGTTAATTAAGCTTGGACTGTTATGCATATGAAGATAATGCAGGCACGATTTTCTTACATTTGTGGATGTAAATGAGGTCGCAAGTTGCCTTAACTCACACTCAAGTTTTAGAGAAGGCACAACAGTGTATAGTGTATCGAAAATGTTTTCGAAGATGCTCTGTTCTGTTGCTTTGACTACTCTCCGAAACGGAAAAACACTTGACCCCCCTCCATGCAAATGCTATCATTAACACCCCAAAAGAAAAACCTATTTTAACAAACGGTCTGGTAACAATTGACTTGAACTAGCTCCTGTGTTCAAGTGAGAGCCATAAGCCATGTCCTGTGAATCATAGAGCCTTCTAGTCAAGAGCTGCTGTGATAATGTGAAGAATGCTGCACTTTGTTTTTGAACTGCTGGTATCAAATTAACTCTTCCTCCCTTTCCTCGTCGAAATTTAAAATCCAATTCTTGACAATTTACTGTGGTGTAATAACCGAAGAAAGCCTGATTTGTTTAGACGTGACTTTGGCTGGAGAAATTACAGTGTATCCGTCGAGAATGTCTCTTACAATGTTTGAACCTTCCTGTGACACACAACTTGGAATGCAGGTTGACAAGGCAGCATTACGGACAGTGATAAACATGTACCTTCCATTGGTTGGCAATTAATGACACATACATGGAAAATCAGACCCATGGGGCAGGATGTCACTACAGTATTAAGATACCTTTGACTATAGCACGCCTTAGTGACAGGTCTCTGCAGTTAAACACACCAAAGCCGCCGCTGTCAAGGGCCATCAGTGTTTGGTGCTCTCAGCTCTGGGTGATATATCTGTCTGTCCCCTTTCTCTGACTTGAAATCCTTCCTTGTTCCTGACATGACAAGATTTATGTTAGCATGCAGGCTTCTCTAAAGCACGGGACATTACACAGGTAGTGGTTGGCTTTCTTGTGCTGCATGTCAAGCAGGCTCACAGCCTGAGTGTTTCATTGGAATTGAAATAGCAATGCATGTCAGATATGTCATTTTACTGGAACAAGCATCCCTGTTAGCAGCAGATAGCAAGGATTTTGTGTCTTTAGGGTACATCTTAGCACAAATAAATTCAACATCTGTGCATATGTTAGATATGTCATGTTTCTCACACTCAAGAAATGTTGCTGTGAGTCATTTACTTTTCAGCACTTTACATTGGTACAAGACGATGTCCAGGTTTTAAACCTAAAGAGAAAACGAGGCTCTGCCTCATGAATGTACGTTAACGCTTTCTAAAATTGATTTTACTTAAAAGGTCGCATTTACCTTGATGTCTTTGAATCTAATATTTATTCGTTTTTTTTAAAATAAAATCTTGTTACAAATGGGAAATAGCAACCACCTTTGATATTTTTTGTAATCTGGTTCGACAGGGTTTAAGATCATGATTGCTTGCAAGTAAAATCATTTCAAGCTGCAACTTCCTAAAATCAAACACTCTCTTTCTCTTCCGGTTCCAGCGCTTTAGGGTCCAGTTGATGTTCATGGACATTAATTTAGATTGGCTCTTTCCCCCCCTCGAAGATTAATGATCAAAAAGAATTTGTTGCACCATAGATATGTGCCAACATCAGATGTGCTCGCAGTGGCTTCTTCATATTATTCATTGAAAACTAATTCAAATCATTTAGCACAGAGAGAATAACCGATGCTCGATGGGTTCTTGTCAACAAATGGGATTCAGAGTTATCAGAAAAACACGAAGGCAATACTGTGGTTCGGTGGGCTGGACAGACCAACGGTCTTCTCCTGCCTGAAACTCTTACTGGGCACTGCCATCGAAGGAATCAGAGCCCAACAACAGTTGACATCTTCAGCTGGAAGAGGTAGCTATCTACAGAATAACATACACCTGGCAAGGAGAGGGATTAAAAGATATTAGCAGGTACGTGAAGAGGTGGTGGATTTGATGAGACTAAAGGATGCCTGTGGAGGAGAGGGTTTAGAAGAGTTTAGGAGAAGCTTTGTGAGCAGTAACTTTGTCAACTCAAAACGTCTCCAGAATATCATTCTGTCAGAAGATTACATCATACTAACAGAAAGGAAGAACTTGCATTTGTGCAGCCTCTAATCACATCCTAGAATGGCCCAAGTGCCTCATGCACCACAAAGTACTTTCCAATTGCAGTCACTGTGTTGCAGCCATAGCAGTCATTTTGCACACAAGATTTCACAAACCGTAATGAGATGAATGATTAGCTAATCTGCTTTTGGTTGTTTTGGCTGAGTGAAGAAAGTTGATCAACACACTGGAAGAACTCCCTGCCCTTGTTCAAAAGGTACCATAGGATCTTTGATATCCACCTGAAAAGCCAAATGGAGCTTCAGAAGGAGGACGGTACCTTGCACAGTGCAGCACGCCCTCAAATACTACACGGAAGTGACAGCCCAGATTATGTGATTCAAGTCCAGGAATGGGGCTTGAACCCGCAAACATCTGACTCAGAGGAGAGATTGCTTCCAACTGAGCCAAGCTGACACTGATGAGCTTTGTAATCAGAGCAGCTCCACTCTAATTCATTGAGAAAGAGAGACTGACCATAACTGGTGGGACTTCATGGGAATACTTATGACTAATTCTCAACAATTTTTGTTTGCACTTGCTAACTTGCCTGATGAATCAGCATTGGGATGGAAATGCATTCGTTCACTGAGAAATCGGCTAATAACCAGTTCAGAAATCTCTGCCAATGCAGCTCTTGACTATCTGCTAGAGTGCTTGTGAGAAAGGCCTTCCCTGCCTTATGAGGGAAGGATTTCCCCTCTCTTGCCCCAGGTGTCTTGAATGATATTGGGAACATGCCAGATGAGGAAAAGTGAAGGAGAATAAACACCTCTAACAGATCACTCCACAGTGCACAAGCACACCAATCGAGTTTCTAGCATTCTTCAGTTACAAGAGATTAGCTGCATCTTCACCTGATCAATCCTGCTGGCTTTCCAGTAGGTCATATTCAGATTACACTAAACACTGTTGACGGCTCACTGTTGAAGAAAATGTAAGCCTTGCTTTTTCTTCACTTGCAGGTTTGCTCTTAGCATTTTCCAGCGATACGACTCAGAAACTGAAAGCTGATGAAAAGTTGACTACATAGCGTATTAAAAATTACAGACTTTGGTAACCTTTAGGCATTTAGTTTTTTTTTAAAGTAACCCAAATAAAAGGGTTTTGACAGAAATGCTCTAGGGTTTTAAAAGGGGGGGAAAAAAATCAAATTTGAAACATTCCCTTTCTTCAGAAGTGCCTGAGGATCTGACAGTTTGATAAAGAATGCCATGTTGAAGAATTCAACAAAGAATCACCACTTCTATACTAATCCTCTCCTTGATCAGTGTAATTTTTCTTCCTGCTTGTTGAGTAAGGCTGAGCAGAAATAATTGTTTCATAATTAGCATTTTATAAAATAAATTCTTATTAAATATTCAATAGGAACCTTTGAGTCATAAGAACAAGGCTATCCATTTGAAAAGGGTAACACTTGTGTTGTCTTAATTATGATCCAGCAAAACAAAGCTTTAAGACCACCAGTCAACAGAGATTTCCTCTCCCCTGGGGTCAGCGTCAAAAATGCATGAATTAATCCAATTTACTTTTGCATTAGGAGGCCACATGTCTCTCAAACCCAGCTGAAGTCAGTCCCAAAGGTGGTGGTGATAGACACGTTTCCTTGTGTGCTGATTATTTGTCTATTGTGGGATGTCATTTACACTGCCTAAAACAAAAAGCCCTTCTTGAAGCAACGGTGTGAGGATAGATACTTAAACATAAGTAATTTGCCCCTGCTGAGTTTTGCTATAAAGCTCAGCAGGGACAAGCCCCAAAATAATAGGCCGTGACGCCTCTTAATAAAGTTGAATGCTGGAAAATACAGCGGTGGCGAGCGTAATGCAGGGAGATCCCCATGGAGCACGTCCATCAGTGGAGCACATCTACACTGAAAGTGCCTTGTTAAAATGTACAGCTCCTGGGCTCCACGGATGAGCCCTTCACAGCAGATAGATGCATATATTTATACGTACATAAAACAGTCGGTCTGATTTTACCACAGAGGGACATGCAGGGAGATTGTAACTTTAGGCTTAACTACTTTTCCCAGCATTAATGTTCCCCTGTAAACCATTTGAATGCCAATTGATTGCAGTTGTCTTGTTTTATGTTTATCACCATAGAGAAAAAAATGCAGTTACGAGAATGACTTGGGTTTTATGTATGTCGAGACGTGGTATTAGGTTACAAAATTCCCAGTAAAACTGCCAGCCGGGTAGCACTGGGTGCCTTCTGTCACGACTCCGTTAAGCTTGTGCTGCTTTATATTTATTAAAGTGAGACTCCACTTCCCCGATGGTGCACTGGGCTATTTTTGACTTAACATATTTGCAATCGTTTGTTGAAGAGCATCTCACTCCTCTATGTAGTCTTTCATTTTTAAATGTTTGGAACAATATCAAGATGGATTGAATTTCTTTTTAAAAATGTAATGTGGTGAACGGATTTGTTTTTTAATATCTTGCATACGTCCATCCTGCATTAGAAAGTCAAGTTACCCTTGGTTCTGGGCTGTTAACTTGTTAGGTCCAGGTGTAAATTGTTTTTGGAGTCGGTGATAAAAATCTGCATCCCACAGTACAGCTAAGTCGCAAGGTATTGTACAGTGTGTCGGAGTAGCGTCGCACTACTCTCCCAGGCACTTGTCTTTTCTGTTTGTTTTGGAGGAGTAAGAAAAGGGTGAATTTATAAACTAAGACCATCCAGAACAGACTGAGTTAAAGTAACTTGGGCCGAGTAACCCAATAAGCCCACTCTTACAGAATCCAGAAAGAGAGATGGAAACAGAAACCTCAACAAATAATTAATATACAGAATGCTGGAGTTGCACTCTGTAGTTTGAAAGAAAAATGCTAGTTTATTGATGATTTTGTTACAACAGCACATTTATTATGACTTCATTACTGTGGCATAGGGTCTGACAAAAGGGTTAGAAGATGGGATTGGAGGAAGAGACTGTCCTCGTGGCTGGGATTTCAGTGATATAAATCCTGGCGAGGCAGATGTGTTCATGCCTAAATCCATTGAGATGCATTTATTTCCACCATTGACTTCAATGATGGTGATGATAACTCTTAACAATTCAATGATTTAATTTAAAAATAAAGCAGTTATTTTACCTCAGCCAAACCCATGCTGCCAATTGACGAGAAAAAACAATTACAATCAGCTTCAGTGCCTTTGTTACAAAAGAAAATCTTGCATTCTTCAAAAGCAAAACTAATTGTTTTTTAAGCTGCGTCAGTAGTCTATTATGTCACTTTGGTTCTCCCCCTCTTTAACTGTGCCGTTTGTAACCCAGAACACATGCGGCGCCAATTGGGTAAATTACCAGAACATTCACATAAATTACAAAATTAATTTTGTATTTCTTTGTGAACATGAATGGAAATTGATTTGTAAGCAACAGATAGCTGGTGAAAGAATACAACATTCGAAGACACTATGAAGCAAACCATGCTGAGAAATATGATGAGTGCAAAGGAAAAGTCGCAGAAAGATAAATTTTTGAATTGGCACCATCATTTCAAAAGCAGCAATTAATGTTTGCTAAGGCTCACCATGGAAGTGCTGCTGCTGTTAAGACTATGTGATTGCCCATGAAATAGCCGTGTCATCGAAGCCATATTCTGAGGGAGACTTCTTGAAGAACTATGCTAAATCCTTCAGAAATAGTGCGGTGGAAATTCAAACACGCACCAGAAGTCGGGGCCCGAGGCTCGTCCGAAATTGGGCCTCATTTTAAAAATAGAGATGAGCCTCGAGAGGCAGCTCACCTGACGTTGGGATCAAATTTGGGCCTGCTGCATCACTGGTAAGTCCTGGGAGGTTGTTGTTGGTGACCACCTGTCCTAGTATCTCCTTTATGTGGCTCAGTGTCAAATTTTGTCTGATAATGCTCCTATGAAACGCCTTTGGACATTTTATTATGTTAAAGGCACTGTATAAATGCAATTTGTTGTTGAGGTGAGACGGAGGAAATTGCAGGAGGGCTGAGCATGAGGAACCCACTGTCGTGCTCTGAAGCTGGGAGGAGCACTCCTGCTCTGTCCGCCCCCCGCCCCCCCCCCCCCCGCGCCCCCCACACCGACTCCACAGAAAGGGAAGTTTAATAACAAAAAAACTTTCCCTTCCATTTCTTAAGTGGCCTCCAACGCTCCTGCCGGCACAGATCAGGCAGAGGACCTCGCGCCCAGAACTTGTATACGATGCACTCGTTTTGCACCCGAAAAGGGGCCAAACCCATACCAATTTCTACCCGAGAATGTCCAAATAACTTTTGCTGAATGTGGCCCTCCCCAAGTGCCAGGATGAGAGTTCAGGCCCACCATATAAAATGCCTTTGACACCCTGATCTCAGCTGACGTTCCAGTGCGATACTGAGGCAGTCCTACACTGTTGGAGGTGGGATGAGACGTTAAACCAAAACCTGTTCAGTAGTTCAGGTGAACACAGAATTTACAGCACAGAAGTAGGTCATTTAGTTCATTGGTGGTGTGAGCTCTTCAGCTGGGCTTGTCCACTGTAATCCCATTTCCCTGACAAAAACAGAAAATGCTCGAAACACTCAGAAGGTCAGAGCAGCATCTGCGGAGACATCAGACAAGTTCACGTTTCAGATATGACCCTTTCATTCGAACTGCAAGATATTATCGATGAACAGCATTTAAAAGGAACAAAACAAGTGAAAGGAGTGGGGTGGGGGAGAGGTACAAATATACAAAAAGGAGGAGGTCTGCACCCTTCATATCAACCTGCTCTTTTTCTTCTACCAGGCTGCTGGGCCACTGGAGCCTGCTCTGCTTTGCCAGTTTTTCCAGTTATTCCCTGAGTGAAGGAATTTCTTGGAATGGCATGGCTGACATCAAGAATTTGGCATCTCGAGAATTACAGATGCTGAATTACTGGTATTCTGCTTTTCTGTGATGTGACTATAAAACGCCCTAATGCTCATTTTGTCAGAATAGGGGCTCCATCAAAACGAATTGGAGAAAAGCAATCAACTGTGTTGTATGGTGAGTGCTCATGTGCAGCACTGCTTGGACAGCATGATTTTCAGCCATTGCCACTGGCTTTATAAGTTGTAAATTGTATTCAAAGAGACGTTAAGCCTTTTTTTTAAATTAACATCCACTTTTATAGTGCCATCTGCCTCTTATCTTTCTTCAAGAATCCTCCTTGGTCATAGGCTGCCTGGTCACACTGAAGCTGCGACGTTGAGAATTCAAATATTTGGTCCATTGTACTTAAATGGAGAGAAGATGTTGATTGTTGTTCGGCTTGTGAGGGAAAGGTGCTTTTTATTGTTAGCTCGTTCTCAATCTTGCCGCTTTTGGATTATGCAGAATTAATTTAATCAAAGTGCTGTTTAGTGGAAGTTAGGCCAAGTAGTGACCTTATTCCCATCAGCAAACTTCAATCATTCGAAAAACCTGCTTGAAGACGTTTTATCTTTGGAGAGTGGCGTCCATGCGTCTGCTCCCTCATTTAGTCAGAGGTCGGAGAGGAATTTTACAGAATATTATTTCCCTTATTGGCCCTGGGTTTTTTCTCTGCATGTCTCTTTGCAGTCATTATTCTTTGCTCTGGTAATCTGCTGTTTATAATTTTTTCAGGCCTCCTTATCTGTGGCTGACTGCGTCGTGTCGTGTGTGGTGGAGAAGGCAGACATTCGACTATTTCTCAGGCTTTTGATCTACTGCTGTTGGGTGCATGAGACTGCCCCTTTGATTTCTTCATTTTCCCCTGCCCTCTCCCATTGCCACTACCCCCTAATCTCTCCAATGAGATAATGACAGATCACACTAAAACACCTGGCTACAATCATTATCCTTTCTTCCGTCCTTCCCCCGAACCCAAGGTTCTTCAGTAAACTGCTATGTAATCCCTCTGATCTTCACCATTGTCTTGTTTGACTTAAAACCTGCAGCTTTAAAAAAAAATGATAGTGTCCCTGGCTCCCAATGCGCGATACTCATGTAGCTAGCACCAATACCAAAGGGATGTTTGCTCATTTCACTACACCTGGTGGCCAAGAAGACCTGGTTATTAAAAAAAAGGGGATTTTTACCTTCGGGTTGCAGTCAGCTGCACAAGACCTGAGCGACGGGAACCGGCGCTGCTAGCACAGGTCTCGCACAGGGTAAAAGCAACTTCCCAGTTGTGGCTTCAAGCCTGGCACCTCGTTCAGGTCTTCCCTCAAAGCTGAAACTTCAACTTGGAGAATTGGAGTTTTGTGTGTCCTGTCAACCAAAGGTATCTGAATGTTCATCTCAGTTTGTGTAAAGGAAGAGAGAATGAGTAGGACCTTAAAATCCATTTCCCCTCTTAACGTAGGCAAATGTGAGGCCGTCCACTTTGGACCTAAAAAGGATAGATCAGAGTACTTTCTAAATGGTGAAAAGCTAAAAACAGTGGAGGTCCAAAGAAACTTGGGGGTCCAGGTACATAGATCATTAAAATGTCATGAACAGGTACAGAAAAGAATCAAAAAGGCTAATGGGATGTTGGCTTATATCGAGAGGACAAGGGGGTAGAAGTTATGCTGCAGCTATACAATACCCTGGTTAGACCACACCTGGAGTACTGAGAGCAGTTCTGGGCACCACACCTTAGGAAGGATATGGAGCCTTGGAGGGAGTACAACGTAGGTTTACCAGAATGATACCTGGACTTTAAGGGTTAAGTTACGAGGAGAGATTACACAAATTAGGGTTGTATTCCTTAGAATTTAGAAGGTTAAGGGGTGATCTGATCCAAGTTTTCAAGATATTAAGGGGAACAGACAGGGTAGACAGAGAGAAACTATTTCCATTGGTTGGGGATTCTCGGACCAGGAGGCACAGTCTAAAAATTAGAGCCAGACCTTTTCAGGAGTGAAATTAGGAAACACTTTTACACACAAAGGGTGGTAGAAGTTTGGCACTCTTCCATAAACGGCAATTGATGCTAGATCAATTGTTAATTTTAAATCGGAGATTGATAGCTTTCTGT
The DNA here is from genome assembly GCA_030390025.1 of Squalus acanthias. Taxonomy (NCBI): domain Eukaryota; kingdom Metazoa; phylum Chordata; class Chondrichthyes; order Squaliformes; family Squalidae; genus Squalus; species Squalus acanthias. Next base: position 129,143,251 of record CM059434.1, read on the forward strand.
TAACCAAAGGTATTAAGGGATATGGGCCAAAGGTGGGTGTATGGGGTTAGGTAGCAGATCAGCCATGATCTCATTGAATGTCGGAGCAGGCTCGAGGGGCTGAATGGCCTGCTCCTGTTCCTATGTTTATATAAATAGAAAAAAAAAATTAAAATAAAGCACTTCAGTATTTCATTGAAGGAAGATACTAGATAGTAAAGCAAACAATCAGCTTGTGTCCTCTGTAAGCATTTTGTTTCAGGCTTCGCAGAGACAAATTGTGAACCTTGCAAGGTTTTGTTTGTAATTGTTCCGAAGCCCAAAACTTGGTACTTAAGTGAAAATGAACAGAGCAGAAAACACATTCAGTTCCGCTCTTGTGTGAACTGATCCAGCAATCTCCCCAGATGGTTTACTTGCACCGTGGCATGACTGGTACATGCACTGAAATAGTCCGCACCTTCAATTTATGTGTAGTTAATCATGGTAGAGGAAGCGAGTGGTGTCAGAGAGGTGAGCTGGATGTAACTAGGTGCATATATAATTAGTATCTGTGTAGTCCTTTAGAAGTCATGCCTGAAGTGATCTGCAATAGTGGGTGGTGAAACGACTGAACAGCTGCATTTTAATTGAGACATTATAAGTGAAGCCAGAACAAAATGAATTCGATGCCGTCGTAGATTGGATGATTGGGACTTGGCTGTGGGATTAAAATACAGAATATGACAGAACAATCACAGCTGAATGTAATTTGCACTTTGTCCTTTTACCCCTTTAAAGACAAATTAATTAATACAGTGAAGCACTGAAGTAACAAGCTGGTCTAGTGAAAGTCTATTGTGGAGACTTTGCGGCCTTGCAGTGGTTCCTAAACAGCGGTGAGAGTTTCACCACACAAATCTATGTCCCTGTTCTTCTACCAATCTTCTCCCCTCCTGTACTGAAGGTGCTGACTTAGTATGGGATATGGTTCCATGGTAGTTCAAATGCTATATTTTTTTTTCCCCAGGTAGAGAGTGTAGGCAGGTTATTCAACCATCGATGGCATTGCATGGAAGCCTGATCCTGACATTCACACTTGCGCACAACCCAGCAAGAGACAATGGGTAGTAGCCAGGAACAAGATTTTTTTATTTCCTCCCAGCCTCCCGCAAGATGCTAATTTCCTTGTCTCAGCCTTGCCACCATGGAGCAGTATTGTTAGTGTCTGCTGTGCCTAGTGGCATATGAGGTCACACATTTGTTGGACTGCTGTCTGCCCAGAGCAAGATATTTGACTCCGATCGAAGTATCATCTTGTCTTGCATCCAACAGGTCATGGTTCTTCACAGTTTATGTTTATATTTGTAATTCTGCAACAGACTTGATTTGTCTTTGGGTTGTTTCCGTAACAAAGGGCATCGTTATGTGGACAGGTCATTAGCCTGACTCTGCACCCCCATCCCCCACCTGGAGGACCAATGAACTGCCTTTAGTCTGGGTTCTGCCTTTCAACCTGTCTTGCTTGGGCAGCTGTACTAAGAGTTATACTCCCACCAGCACAGCTCTCAGGGTCATAGCAGCACACAAGCCTTCCCACCACATCAAGGTGCAGTCCCGAGCGAAGGAGCAGCATTGAGGGGGTGCCAGGTAAATTCTTACAGGGAGAAAGGGACAACCACTCTCCCTACCTCAGGGGTGCTGAGACCAATTGTAGCTCCTCAATAACTTGGCTGAGATCAACTAACTCAGCACAGACTTGGGCTCAAGCTTAAACTTTCATGATCAATAGGGTTAGACCTATACCGTGCAGTACATTTACCGATTGAGCCATTGGATGAGTTAGACTTATATGCGTTCTCTTGAAATACATTGCTATGGCCTTGTGCCACGTGGCTACCTCCACATCCGTACCAAGTATGACGTGTCTCAGGACCATAGTCAATAACCCATGTTTGACCACATCACTAAGCTATATCGGTTCAGTGTCTGCAATTGTGAGGACCAATACAGGCATGTAATCTCTTATAGAATTTACAGCACTGACTGGGGTGATTTGACCCAGTGATCCTGTGTGAGTTCTAGCACTTTAGATGGAGCTGACCCAATTACATTTCCTTTGCCCTGCCCCTGAATCCTTTTATCTTTTTCCTTTTCAAATACTTATCCAACTCTTTTTTTTTTAAACGGTTTTATCGGCTCTGCCTCAATAGACACTTTTGGTCAAGCATTCCATGTTGTATTAACTCTCTGTGAAAATTTGTTTTGAACTTCCCCCTTCATTCTTCTTGTGACAACCCTGAGACTGTGCCCCGAGCTATTGCTCGTCAGCTGGTGGAAACCATCTTTCACTATTTACCCTCTCCAAACTTTTCATAATTGTGAAAATCTCTGTTCAATCCCTTTCACCTTCTACGTTCCAGTGGGAAAATAGCAATTTTTCAAGCCGTTCTTTACAACTATAAACTCTCATTGCTGGAATTAGTCTTGTGATTTTTCACTGTACCCTTTCAATAATGGGGTGCTCAGAACCGGTACATATCGAGAGTTCTGTTTTTTTAAAAAAAGCTTCTCCACTACATACAGCTGCTGGTGTTCCTTTGTAATTTTTGATGTGCACATTATCATTTTTATTTTTCAGGGTTGTGAGTTATCACCTGGTTGACATAAATCTATTTATTCCGTGCAGTGTATGGATCAAGGACACGCTAGAAAAATGGAATGAAATTTTAACATTTTAGACATGACACATTGGTTAAGGTGATTGTAAATACCAATGGTTTGCCTGGTCTGTCCTGTCGTGTATAATTTGATAACAGACTGGGTGTTGAGTGGGTGTAATGCTTTTAGCTCTGATGACTGGGTTGGATTTGATCTCTCTGATAATTGTGGGGAAAACAGATGAGTTTGGTCAGTTCCCTGAGGACCCGAGTCCATGGCACTAAATTGGACTCATTTAACTAATTTGGTGATCTCACCAAAAGAACAGATTATTATCCCAATAAAATCTTCATCTGTGGCCAATCTATTCCTGAACATGAGCATTTAATACGCTCTGCTACAAAGCAGAGGAAAGTTATCTTCCTAACACTGTCATCCATTATACTGGTGATGAGTGTATACAGAACAAGTTAGTCCACTGATGCTCAGTAAAGTTTCAGTGCCTGACTATTGCAAATTATGTGGTGTGAAAATAAAATTGGTATCAAAGGTATCTGCTTGGGACAGCACAGTGGCACTCAACATGAATGGAACAGCTGGCAAGTACAAAGGTGTTCCATTCAAAATTTTGTCCCACTGATTCCAGCAACCTCTTCCAGTTCTAATTGTGATAAAATTCCATAGAAATTCACTCAGAGTTGGTGAGGATGGCAAGAAGGGATGTTTGGAATTCATCTCAAAAGCTAACAAGTGTTGACATTCAATTCTCATCTTGTCAGTATTGTGGTGGCAGCTTTCATCACGGAGCTCTCGGTGCTTCTTAGACACACCCTGTCAGAGGTGTTAATGGGGAGCTGAGGAACACATTATACTTTTATCGCTTACGTCACACAGCTGTCGTTGGTTGGCCTGAGGGTACTAACATTTCAACAAGATTTATTAATCAAATGGATTTATTCTAAAGCTGCTTTTACATTGGAGAAGTGGCATGCTTTTTTTAAATATTTGATTCTGGGATGTGGGAGTCGCTGGCAAGGCCAGCATTTATTGCCCATCCCTAATTGTTCTTGAGAAGGTGGTGGTGAGCCACCTTCTTGAACCGCTGCATTCCATGTGGTGAAGGTACTCCCACAGTGCTGTTAGGGAGGGATTTTGATCCAGCGACGATCAAGGATTGACGATATACTTGTAAGTCAGGATGGTGTGTGTCTTGGAGGTGGTGGTGTTCCCGTGCGCCTGCTGCTCTTGTTCTTCTTGGTGGAAGAGGTCACGGGTTTGGGAGGTGCTGCTGAAGAAGCCTTGGCAAGTTGCTGCAGTGCATCTTGTGGATGGCACACACTGCAGCCACGCTATGCCGGTGGTGGAGGAAGTGAATATTTAAGGTGGTGGGTGGGGTGCCAATCAAGCGGGCTGCTTTGTCCTGGATGGTGTCGAGCTTCTTGAGTGTTGTTGGAGCTGCACTCATCCAGGCAAGTGGAGAGTATTCCATCACACTCCTTACTTGTGCCATGTAGATGGTGGAAAGGCTTTGGGAAGTCCAGCCAACTCCTGGCACACTGACCTTGTGTAGCCGGCAGCTGCACCAAAATAAACTTTGACAGCATCTCCAGTATTTTGCTTTTTGACTAAAATAAACTTGCTGGATTCACCAAGACCGAGTTTAGAAAAACGAAAACACAACGCAGGTCTTCCCAAGTGCAAAGCCTTAGCAAATCCAGTGAGCTTACTCTGGCAAAAACTGAAAATTCTGGAAACAGCAGGTGAGGCAGCAACTGTGGTGAGAAGTGATGAGTTAACAATTCAGGCGAGGACCTTACATCAGAACTGAATGATATTACAGAGGAACAACATTTAAAAAAGTAACAAAACAAAGGGACAGGGGTGCAATACGCGCGCGCACGCACGCACGCACACACACACACACACACACACGTATATACGTGTGTGTGTGATAAATGGGCACACACACCTGTTCAGTGCTGTAAGACGTGCGGAAATTGCCCCTTGCCACATCCAACAGTTTCCAAAGTTCAGACCCGTCGTACAGACAACACAAAACCTGTGGAAAAACTTCTTTTACTTAAAAATCAGCAAGAGATTACAAGTAAGTATCCGACAGTTATGTAGCGTATAACTTTAAGCTCAAGCGATAATAAGCAAAATACCACATACATACTAACACCAGCGATTAGTCAATTCGGCAATGACTAGACGTATGATTTCTGACAACTGACCAGGTTGCCCGGCTGTTTTTTAACAGCATCTTTTATACCTTAAAGCTTGGCAACCCTCCCACTGCATTCATGTCCCTAACTGTACGGATAATGTTCATCGGTTGTTTTTCAGTTCCTCTTATCAACAGTCCGTTAAGCATCCATGGGCTTCAAGGCCGGTTACATTCCATTGTCTGAAGATGTTTCTGTTTTTGCAATGATTCCACAGCTCAATAGTCTGTTCCCACAGAACTTCCAAGGTTTGTTTTCCTTAACTGTTGAAAGACAGTTGGCAGCATTCACAGCTTGCAACCGTAGCATCTTTTATTTTTGAAAAAAGTTCTCTCAGCAACCAGTCTCTTGGCTTCGCGAAGCATGATGGTACATAAAATGGAGTCAACTTTTAAGTTTGATCAAGTTATAGCAAAATTTACAGCAAATAGTGTGTTCTTACAGTGCTCAAGTGGAAAACAGACAATAGGAGGCATAATGAGAGAAATCTAAGAAATTAAAGACATAAGACACAGATAAAACATGAATAGCAGAGGAGTTGGGGATGCGACAGGCAAATATGGAGGCATGAGAAACTAGCAAAACAGAGCAGGCTTTAGTGGCCCAGAAGACTGGTAGAAGAAAAAATGCAGGTCGACATCCGCACCCCCCCTACCCCTTAACCCCCATAAAATCCCACATCACCAGCACTTACAGCCGAAGAGGAAATAGGAGCTATAGTTAAGGTCTGAAGTTATTCAAGACAATATTAAGGCCAGAGGGCTGCGAAGTGCCCAATAGAAAGACGAAGGGCTTTTCCTGAAGCTTCTGTTGAGTGTCATTGGAACAGTGTGGAAGGGCAAAGACAGAGAGGTCAGAGTGGGATGGGGATTTGAAGTGGCAAGTGACAGAGGTCACAAAACCGCCCCCTCTATACTGGGGAGACTCTGTGCAAATTAGGTGACTGTTTTGCTGATCATCTCTTCTGCCAACATTTCTGGAAAGGGATGGGAAGAAACGGCTTTTGGGGTGTCTGTTTTCTTCCTTCCCCCTGCCCCCCGTTCTGTTCGTGTTTTAAATGCTGTGTGTCAGTAATATTGTTACTGACAAAGGTTCCACACTGGAAACACTAACTAATCTGTTCTCTCCACAAATGCTGCCTGACCTGCTGAGTGTTTCCGCATTATCTGTTTTATTTCAGATTTCCAGCATCTGCAGCTTTTTGCCTTTTTGTTTCTAAAGTTTGTCGTTGCCAGTGGCGCACACATTGGGAGCCAACAGCAGAGCACAGAACTTGGCTCAATCTAAAAGCAGCTTTAAAGACATTCAATGATTTGTCAGTTCCTTGATTCACTGTTACAAGTAGAATGCTGGGGATTCCTTTATTGTATTTAGGTCATTCATGAGTATATACCCACCAAAGTTTTTTTTCCCCTTCCTCTCCTAGAAGGGATGGCTCTTGCTGGGTTTCAGTTCCATGACTGCCGGCAGCCCAACAATACCGCACTAAAGTCGCCATTTTTCACAAATGAGTCCAGGCAGTGCATGTTAACAGGCTGTTCAAACGTGAGAGGCAACACAGTCAAGTCCGATCATATCCTCATGTGACGTTCATACACCTGCAGGAGGGGTCACTGCATAATGATCAGCAGCTGGAACCCTGGCTGATTTTCTCCTATCTTACCCAGGGATGCCGAGGACAACTGTGATGATTCTTACCAGGGATCGAAACTAGGATCTACATGTTCTCTTTGGCTCAGCTCTTAACTGGATTAATTCACTAAACCATCAGCAGAGGCCAACATAAGTTTGCTCAGTTCAAGGCATGACTTGGTGCTTTGTTAGGACTCCTACCGTACAGAATTACAGACATAAACCACAGGTATGTGGCATCATTATTTTAAAAAAAAAACAAGGAAGAAGCCTAGTAACACTGTTACTTGGATATCACTGAAGCAACTTATTTCAGATCATTTTTATTGAGATGTAATAGTTATATTGGAGAGCCAGAGGCATGTGAGTTTGAATCCGAACCTTAACTGTCCTTTCCTGTTTGTCACAGGGCAGTACTCGAGATGACTCGAATAAATCTCACTTTTATTTCCACACGTCTTGACATATAGTACAAAAACTGTTCTGTTTTTTAAGCCCAGAATGGCTTCAGGTTGCCTTCACTAAAATGGAATAATTAAGCCTTTGAATTACATTTCTGTAAGGCCCACTCCTGTTCCTATGTTCCTATTTAGTTCATTGGCTTTCAGGTTTTATTTTCTGAAAATTTAGTATTTAATGCTTTGAAAATTATATTCACTCTGAAATTATTTTTTGTTGTTGCAATAATGATGTTTTCAGCACATTAAACTAATCCAGTATAAACACTGGAATAAGCAGATTGTATCCTATAGAGCAGAGTGACATCAAATAATAATTAGCTCACTCAATAGGAAGAGCTCGTTAACAGTCCTATGAGCGATCCATTGCATATTGTGATGCTCTGCAGGATAGCCTCCACATAGCAGGATTTAATAATGAAAGTTATTGGAACTTTTGCAATAGCTGGTCTGTTAAAATTCAAGTTGGATGTGAATGATTGAAATCCGGTCAAATTCTCAAATGCCTACCAACCTGCCCAACACCTTGCACAGTATTTTATGCTCTTCTGATCAACCAACAATAAGTACTCCTGATAACCAGTCTTGAAAAAGAATTAATGTCTATTCAAATTAAATAATAACTTAGAGGCCTGTGCATTGAATTAGGGGCTCAAGGTCAGATCCTCGAATAAATCTACCTCCTTGCAATTCATATACAAATGTATTTTTGTTATTAAGTCATATCTTCAACATTTTGGAGAAATTATTCCTTTGAATAAACTGGACATTTTTTGCACTTTTTTTGGTCCAGTTTGATAATTGTTTGCATGTAAGTCAGGAGTGTCCAACTGTGCGTGCAATCCTGTTCTCGGAATTTTTTGCGAACAGCACGAGTTTCACATCTGTGCGTGAGAGAGAGGTTTATACCGAGATTATCAAATACTCCACAATGCGCACTAGTTTTTGCCCCTCTGGGCATGTTGTCTGGAGTAAAGGAATGATAACTACTTGCATTTATATAGCGCTATTTCCCTCAGGAGTTTAAATGAGTCAGGCAGAGACCACGATAGAATACGTTTTTTTGGAGTGTCTATTGACACCACTGTGTCAGCCAAGGAGCTGGCAGGGCTGGATTTACTGCAGGACTTAGAGCATTTACTCAGCAAACAGCAAAGCAAACTAAGTCTGTTTAAAGAGTTTATTAAAAAGAGTATCCACGAACTTCAGCAAACAGAAGTCAGCAACTTCTCTGGATAAAAGCGGGGTGATTTCTCCAGCAAATTGCAGAGAGTGGAGGATAGTTACATAATACAAATTATGGGCGTAAAATCAATCCCATGCACTGACAGCAGTTCGGTCTCCAGGCGTGATTGACGGGGGAATTACCCAATCATCTCCATTGTGGCCGGGAATAGTGGTGTCACTATATGCAGCCTAGTTTTTTTTCCATGCTACACTGGCAGGCTTGATGGGCCAAATGGTCTTATTTTGTTCCATGCTTTCTTATGGTATTAAAGTGTCGAGCTTGTTTCACGAGAGTAACTCCCATTATGATGAGGTATTCTAATCACGTCAAGATGTCCTCAATGAAGGATAGTTGGGAAGTAAGAGTATGGGATTATCTGTCGATATGATTGCATCATTTTTAATTTATAGTTTGCTACTTAGGAACAAAAACTAGGGGATCATGAGTTTTTTTTTGAAGCTCATGAATATCAATTCCAGCAGAGCAGTGGGAGCACATCAACGACTTGAATAGAGAAGAAAAAGATCCAGAAATACCAGGGTGATGTGGAAACAAGGAAATTGCACAGATTCAATTTTTGGGGGGATTAATACCAATCATTCTGTAGACATAAGCATGATTGTAACCCGAAGTTGGAATGTTTGAGCAAAGTGAAAACCTCTTGCTGTTTGTTGATCCTGTGCTGAGAAAAAAATTCTAACGTTCAGTAGAGTGCACCGGAAGCCACGCTCTGTGTAGGTGGGCACGCCTGCAGAGCTTTGCCTAGCCACAAGTGCACAGAGGACAGTGTCCTGGCCAATATTTATCCTTCAATCGACATCACTAAGAAACAGATTATCTAATCATTATCACATTGCTTTTTGAGGGAGCTTGCTGTGCGCAAATTGGCTGCCGCGTTTCCTACATTAAAACAGTGACTACACTTCAAAAACAAGTAATTAATTGGCTGTAAAGCGCTTTGGGACGTCTGGTGGTCGTGAAAGGTGTTATATAAATGCAAGTCTTTTCTTTCTTTACTTTCAGCGCCATCATTCTCCATTTTCTTCAATGGAATGGGAGTGTCTTTCCAGTCCTAAGAAAACAGAACACCAGCACAGGTAGCCTGGTTGCACTGAGGCCATCCCTGCCCACCCACCCCTGCTCCCCAAAAAAAACTTAATGCAGTACGTCCTCTCCTCTTTGGGCTCACCAAAGAGAAGGGATTGTGCATTTTGGAAGTGTGGGTTTTGTAGCAAGGCAGTTAATGATAGTTGTATACATGAATTTGATTTGGAGTGTATCTGACAAAAATGGCAGCCACGGCCTCTCCTTTTGTTAAAAATTATTTCCAAGGTGATATCGAAGTCAATCAAACCAGTCAACATGTAATGTTTATTTGTATCGGAAAATATGTTGCAGTGTTTGTTCCCGTTCTCTAGCCACTGACTCCATCCCTCTCCCTAACATCTGTCTGAGGCTGAACCACACTTGTTCGCAACCTTGGTGTCATATTTGACCCTGAAATGAGCTTCCGATCACACATCCGCAGCATAATAAAGACCACCTATTTCCACCTCCGTAACATCGCCCGTCTCCGCCCTTGTCTCAGCTCATCCGCTGCTGAAACCCTCATCCATGCCTTTTGTTACCTCTAGACTTGACTATTCCAACGCACTCCTGGCTGGCCTCCCACATTCCACCCTACGTAAACTTGAGGTCATCCAAAACTCAGCTGCCCATGTCCTAACTTGCACCAAGTCCCGTTCGCCCATTACCCCTGTGCTTGCTGACCTACATTGGCTCCCGGTTAAGCAGCGCCTCGATTTCAAAATCCCTCCATGACCTCGCCCCTTCCTATCTCTGTAATCTCCTTCAGCCCCACAACCCCCCCCCCCCCCCCCCGAGATATCTGCGCTCCTCTAATTCTGCCCTCTTGAGAATCCGTGATTATAATCGCTCAACCTTTGGTGGCCGTGCCTTCTGTTGCCTCGGCCCTAAGCTCTGAAATTCCCTGCCTAAACCTGTCCACCTCACTACCTCTCTTTCCTCCTTTAAGACGCTCCTTAAAACCTACCTCTTTGACCAAGCTTTTGGTCACCTGCCCTAATTTATCCTTATGTGGATCAGTGTCAAATTTTTTGTCTTAAAATACTCCTGTGCGGCGCCTTGGGACATTTTACTATGTTAAAGGTGCTCTATAAATACAAGTTGTTGTTGTTGCTTCCCTTTCGCCCACCAACCCAGATTTTCAATGATTGCAGCTGGAGGGGTGGGGAGGAAACGCTTCATATTTGTAGAATATTAGTCCCAAACATTTCCAAGCAAAGGGTTCAAAATTTACTGTGCCGTTCAGGACAGAAGTAAAGGCTAGCTCCAACTCTTGGGTTTCATATAAACGGCTCAAGCCTCAGTCGCATGTTTTCTGCTGTCCTCGAAACTGCTCAGTGGCTTACAGCCTTGTAACTGCTTTTCCGGTATCTGTGAAATACCGAAAGATGCTGCTGAGTTATATCTTTGCTCTCAGTGGGATACGAGTTTATTGTTGGACTTGATGAGAGATACAGCAGGACTCTCATACAGGAACTGTTGCAGGGCTGGTTATGATTTTATACTGTGGATAACGAGTTACTGTATGGTGTATGTTCAAAACAAGGTCAGCAAATAATCCCCTTTCTTTGCTGTATTCCCCTGTTCCATCTGGGATTATCTTTCTCATCCCACACGAGTCTCTTCGTCAAATTCTTATTTGTGATTAGAAAGAAAATCATTTGAAAGTTCTGGTCCTGTCCCTTCCAGGTCAATGGATTTATTTCTGATATTCAGGGCTATGTTTGATTATTCAAGTGGAGTGATGATTGATCTAAAAATACAGGCATTGTGCCAAGACATAGCGGAAGATGCTAGATTGAGGATTTTCATACCTTATGGTCATGTTTACTTTGTGCAGATAATATCCATAAGTAGAGCAGTTTCAAAGAGTAAAATACAAACGTAAGTTCTCCATTTTATGCAAAGTTTTTAACCTTTCAATGCCTGGACAAATTGTAGAGAGCATGTCACGGTCAATCACAAATATTCTAAAAGAATCATATTCCATTAAAGGAGCTAAAAGCCATGATTGTGGCTTAACTTATGGCCTTTTTAATCAAAGGAATTGGCACTTATTTGAAGTGGATGCGTGGCAGCGGTAGGCAAGGACAAAATTGAGCTCAGCTGTGTAGGGTTAATCATCAAATAAAGGAAAACCGAAAAATTCAGACCTTTTAAATCAATATTATCTCATAGAATTCAGGCTATGTGGGGTTGTTAATGCTGAAGTTTCCGTGCTTTATCTCTTATCCTTGGCTATCAAACCCCACGGATATTTCTGGAGGTAATGACACGCAGTACTTTGCGGCTGGATTGCTGGAATTTTTGTTTGAAGGTTGCAAGAAGGAACCTTCACCCTTGCCGAGCTGACCTGGTATCGATGAGCAAAACCCTTCCCTAAGGGAATCAAAATGTGCTCGTCAGTGAAGACTGGTTTGCAACAACTTGCATTTATATAGCGCACTTAATGTAGTAAAACGTCCCATGGCACTTCACAGGAACATTACCAAACAAAATTTGACACCAAGCCACTTAAGGAGATATTAGGGCATGTAACCAAAAGCTTGGTCAAACAGCTAGGTTTTAAGGAGCATTTTGAGATGTAGCTTCTGGGCTATTCTGTGTTTTTTGGGGGCGGGGGGGGGCTAATTTTATTGAAGCTCTATTTGTTTTCCAGGCAGCAAGAGTGGAGGACCAATGTCACATTGCGCTGCTCTGTAGAAAATATTAATACTGGCTAGGAAGCATGTTGTCCAGTCACTGACGGAAGGACAGCAAGTTGTTCACCCTCCTCCCTGCATTCAGATTCCCCACAATCATGTATCATACCCTCATCAAAAGTGTGGGCACTTTCTACCAGCAAGTGCATGAGACTGACTGACCTGAGGTGAATAGTGTGCTGATTTTATGTCCTCTGGAGGTGAATCCGAAGCAGATCCTAAGCAATCCAATCATTGTTAAGATAATAAAATACTGAGTGAACTCGGTTGCCGCCTTCTCACTTACTTATCAGTAACCACCTTCTAATATCTCCATGCAGACAAGATGAAGCAAGAATCATGACTTCTGGGTCTCATTCCTGTTCGATGGTTGCATTTTGTATCCCCTTATTATGTTCAGAACAGCTGAGTTAGATATGAACAAGTTCTTCTTTGCATGTCGAGCCAGATAGGGCATAAAATTAATCATCAGATTGCATATGATTTTGGATCTGCTGAGGTAGCACGGGCACCATCAAGGCCACATCAACAGTTGGAGATTGGCCCAAACTATTAGTGCATTCAGGTGTTCTGGAATCCTCTTTGATGTGTGACTATAACATATGGCAGAGTGTACCGGGATTATCAATGGGAAATGAATGGACAAAGTGAGCCACACTGGCGGCATAGTTCATCTGAAAAATAAAAATTAACCACCACAAAACACAAAAAAAATTAAACCTCTTTGGAAATAATAAGCCATTTGCTCATTAAAAAAAAATAATGACACGGATGATATTTTGAAAGTTTATCACAGAAAGGGCTTCATCGTCATTTGCCCCAATCCTAAAATGGCACTTTGGATGATACTAATAAGCTAATCGCAGAAACCTGACTTCCCCCTGGAGTGCAAGAAGACACTTAAAAGGAGACATAAACTTAAATAATGCAAACTAGTATTCCTTAACCCATTGACCTATAACAGTCGACTAGCATTAAGCTTCTTGAGAGTGTGGGCTGTTGGTCCTTTAACTGCTGACTCCAGCTGGCTACTTTTATTGCAACGTGATTCATAATTAACTAACCAGAAAAGTGATTCTTGTGCAATCCTCGAATGATTTTTGCTGGTGCTTAGCCTCACACTAATGGTCGAGTAACTTTTTGTTGGTCAAATATAAATTGTGTAAAGAAAGCTCAATCTCCATTTTCTCCTGTAACTGTGAATATTACTGTATATAGAGACAGGAATATACAATTTTAGACTGAACAGTTTTTTGAGTGCTACATGCAGGATTTTTTTTTAAAGTCACGAGAAAAATTTTTGAGCCGAAGTACCTTTTTCTCATTTCATTGTTTCGTGATGTGGACCCATTAAATACACCGAATTTTCATCAGCGGTAAAGCAAACGTAAAAGTTCAAGCCATAATCCCAGCCCTTGGCCGCAACCCCCTCCCAAACCAGACTTTGGAAAGCCCGTGCAGGAAAAGCAATAACGAAAGCTAGTAATCTGTAGGAAAATGAAAGAGAAGATGTGTCCTGATCTGCTAGCACCCCATAAAGAAGTAGTGATCTTAATCAAGCTGTCACTGGTTGGGTAGAACAGAGCATCAGCAGGCCAGCAATCTTCGACACATGGGGCCCATTGTGGAAGTAATATGTGCACATTAATGAGGTATGCTGGTTCAAGTACGTGAAACAATTATGTTTAACCTTCATCAAAATATCATAGCTTTATTTTTTCCGTACCTGAAGTGCTTTCAATTTTCTGTCAACAAGGGGAAAAGAATAGGGAGCCATCAAGGAAAAACATGTAGTCTACAGGAAAAGGCTGATCATGAACTGGGAATTCATGTTCTTTTCATAAAATTCTTTTAAAGAAGCTGTCAAAATGATTATCTTCCCCTTGTTCTTCTCCATATTTAACAGTATTCTTTCTGTTGGCAAAAGAGGGAAGCATTATAAAGATACAGCTTCACCCTGTACCCTCCACTCAGGACTTGGATGGCAGTGAAATGAATGGAAGTTGTTTAGCCTTACAAGATCTGGCCAGCTATTCATTGTGTGGTGTTTTTTCACAACATTGTACTGAGAATGACACATCTATTATGTTGCTATGTAGGGTGAAAATATATGATGTCAGGAACTCGAACATCGCTTTATAGGAATTACATCTCTACATATTCAAAAATAGCGATGTCAACCAGGAGAGCAAATGCTCTATATTGTTTACTAACTCTTAATTCATCTTTTTATTCTTTGTTCATTTGTTTGGGTATTTCTTCCTGCCCCAATTTCCCCAATCTTTATCCAAGTTCATAGATACACAGCTCTGTGTTTTTCAACCAGCAGAAAGTCAGATCAACAAGTGGGCCATAATCTTCTCTTCAGCCTCTGAATAACCATCATTGAACCCTAAACTGATTGGAACAGTCTTGCATGAAACGTGAAGCTGCTACCTGTAGTATAAAGGAGGAATGTTGTGTCCAATTTGACAAGTGTCATTCAATTTATATTTTTTCCTTTCTCCTTTCTAACCTCTCCAGTATGCATCGACTTCCTTCCCCCTCCAGGGTACAGATCTGCAGGTCTGGTCAGTCTCCAGTATTTCATCCAAGTGGCCATTATCCATGCGTGAGCCTTGACAGGGAATTTGGCAGGTTGTTCCAAGGGGCATGTGTACTTACATGTACTTACATCTGCTGGACAGTGATCAGCAGCAAGAACCCCTTGCCTATTTCCCCCTTTCTAATCTAGGGCCCCTCGGCCATTGTCGTGCCTCTAGTGCTACTCCAGTTGACATCAGCTAACTCTGCACAATCTGGGGATCGAACCTGGGATCTTCCTCCTCCATATGGGTCAGTGAACAGGTGACACTGCACACCTTACGGATCCATCAAGCTCTTGAAATGTACTTTTACAGAGTGGAAGACACCTCAGCAATGCTATCAACTGTGAGCACTACGAGATTGATATTTTACTTAAGAGCTCCCGAGATCTGCATGACATGCCAAAACAGCGTGCAATGAGCTTCTGGAAGAATTTGGAAATGAGCAATTCAGAGGGGCAGACTATCGAGGTAGCTTGATCTTAATTTTACCAAACCTTTAACTCCAATACTGTCAGTGACTACATACGTTGTGGTGGGGGGCAGGTACGGGAGAAATTAATTATCCCTTTCGTAGTTGAGACAGCTAGTTTTAAAGCTATTCTTGCCTTTTATATGATACCTGAAATTATATGTACACTATATTTATATATATTTTTTTAGAACCTCAGAAGCAATCTTTAGAGGAAATGTAGAGAGGCGGTAGCTCGTCAAAAATTTAATTTAATTCCCTGTGGATTGATTGCAGTCTTTTCCATTAGCTGTGACAATGCAAGATGATTGCTGTACTTCAGGGATGCATATTACTGGGAAATGCATTATATTATGTTATGTTATTGTAGTTGTCAATTTTTTTATTCTTCTCGATTTAAAATCGAAGACCAGAGGAAAAGGTTTGTCAACATGGAATGTGCTAAGATGGCAAAACTGTGATTATATTAGAGAGTGCCACCGTGGATTTGGTTGTATAATGTGGTCAAGAAACGCAATGTAAGTGGTAAATATATGAAGGTTAATTGACTCAAAAATAGATTATGGGAGCACAAGGTTTTACTCACTGTTGACGTATCTCACCATGTTAAATATCACAAAGTAATCAAACACTGATTTAGTTTTTCTTTCCTGCACCCCTTCACACGCACATACAGCAACATTTCTCATAATGCAAGGAATTACCTGGCAATCATCTGCAGATCATTTCTCAATAAACCTGCAGTAATATTAATCCTCCTGTGTTAACATCATCACGCATGAAGGACACAGTGCAGTGATAGTCAGCACTGCTAGTGTAAGACTGACTTAAAGTTAATTTCTTTTTTATTAATTCTTGGGGATGTGGGCGTCGCTGACAAGGCCAGAATTTATTGACCAGCCCCTGTTGCCTCGAGACGGTGGTGGTGGACCTTCTTCAACCGCTGTAGTTCGTGTCGTGAAGGTGCTCCCACAATGCTGTTATGTTGGGAGTCCCAGGATTTTAACCCAGTGACAATGAAGGAACGCTGATACAGTCCCCACTGCTTCTAGCAGCCGTGTTGGTGCTGACGCAGTTTGCCTGCTATCTGCGTTGGACGGTTTATATGAATCTAAGTTTGTAAGGGGAACTGAAGGAGTAGCTTTAATTGCAAACTGTTGCCAATAGATATACTCTTGACATAGAATGATTTAAATTGGGAAGTACCGAAAGTGAACATGGCTTTCGGATATCACCTCAGCATGTGAAATCCTCTGTTAGCAACTAATTAACAAAATCTAACTGAGGCTTGAAAGCTGCCCCTGTTCACGCATTTGTCAATCACTGTGTTGACAATTTCTTCAAACGCCTTCCGTATTAGCCGACACCGCTTAGAGATGATTAAGAAACTACTCGCTGAACACCTGTTTCTGCCTGAAATAGCTGCCGCGCTTAACACATTGTCAGCAGCAACTTTTAATTGGTAATAATGAAAAATGGTTTGTGCTATTTGCCCAATTTAGAGGACTTGGACGTGATGGTCTTGTGCTTCTAGGTGGTGGAGGTTTGTCCTGGATATTGCAGAGCTTCTTGAGTGTTGTTGCAGCCCATCCAGGCAAGTAGAGAGTATTGCATTCACACACCTAACTTGTGCCTTCTAGGTAGTGAAGAGGTTTTGGGGAGTCGGGAGGTGAGCCACTCGATACAGAATACCCAGCCATTGACCCATGGCATTTATGTGGCTGGTTCAGTTCAGTTTCTGGTCAGTGGTGGTGATATCAACAGATGAATGTTTAAAGTACTCATGTGATGCTCCTCTATTTTAGTGGAATTTTAATCCCTTTAAAAATAAATTAATGCCGACATTAAAGTAGCAGTCCAAGGAATGTCATACAAACATGTAAAATGTTCATCTGCTAACATCACCAAGTATAATTTCTAGTCTTGTATGTTTGTGAGTAATAACCATTTGCAGGAAGTAATTTCAAGGCTTTAATCTAATCTTGGGGTTCAGATGATGGTTAGAAATTTCTTGAGCTTAATTTCATAATTTTCAACATCTGTGAACCCCTTGATTAGATTACAACTTTATCACCACTCCACGTATCTGTTCTCTAATCAGTAATGTGCAGAGAGTTTGATCTTCCTTACACTCGACTGAGCTCCCCTCTCGCTCCCAACACAGCAAATTAGTCATTGCTTAAAAAAAAAGGATACCTTACCTTAACTGTTTTGGCTGCATCATGGTGTTTATTAATCCAGAACCGAAACATCTATGTAATGAGGTACTGTACATGTTGCCTGGAAGATCTCTGAATGGAGAATGACAGACTAAATTCTGAGCTATGGTGTTAGTCAGTCCTGGGAAATCACACTCACTGCAGGGCAACTTGACTTTTCCTTTTGGTGTCCAGAAAAGTATCATCACTTGTCTGAATCTACAATGACACCAATGCATTTCACCCTCCATGAATGATCCTTCATTGCTGCTTTCTCTGTTTCCTTGATATCACTGACCCTTAGGCATCCTTTGTTACGAGCCTTTCTTCTCCCCATTTTAAACTTTATATTACTCGCCAAATGCTTGTGGCAGTATACACAGGAGAGTCGGATCAAGTGCACTCTTCAGTTAAAGTGGCATTAGAGGGCAAGCAGATATAATTCAGTGTCCGTTTTGAAGTCATACATTCTGTGCTTATTTTTATACGTTGCTTGGATTTTGTATTATTTATAGTTGAACAGCAAAACCTGTGGCAATTTGGGAACCAGAAAAGTAGAGTTGGTTGGAGCAGAGGCGTTTCTCTGCAATACAGCCTGAGGAGCTGGGAGGTGCAGAATTGAGGCGCCAGAGCACCACCACTGCTGAGTGACCAGTTCACATAGGCAGTATCCATTGTAAATGTGGACATAGGAATTTATAATGGGAAATGTTGACACAAAATGTGACAATAGGAAGTAAAGTTTTGCAGACAGGAAATGCACAAAGATGTAAGATCTTTAATATAGTATAGATGAAAGGCATATATTATTCCTTTTTAAGATTTGCTTCCTGTATAGTGCTCGAGGGGCCGTATGGCCTACTCCTGCTCCTAATTCTTATGTTCTTCTGTTCACATCCTCGGGACATCCCAAAGCATTCCACAGCCAATGAATTACTTTTGAAGTGTAGTGTAGGCAAATGCAGCAGATCGGTTCGACAAACAATAATGAGATAAATGGCCAAGTAATCTGATGTGATGGTGTTGATTGAAGAATAAATGTTGGCCAGGACACCAGAAGAATTCCCCTACTCTTGGAATAGTGCCACGGGATTTGTTTCTGCATTGAACAGGCACACAGGGCCTCAGTTTTACGTCTCATCCGGAAAAATGGCACTTCAACAATGTACCACTTCCTCAGCCTGGATTATGTGCACAAGATTCTTGCAGTTTTTGAACCCACAAACTTCTGCCTGCAGAGCCGAGAGCACTACCAACTGAGCCAAGCTGACCTTGACTTGTCGTTACCGAGTTAAAGCTTTTGACAAGTGAAATATAGACTCAATTTTTTCAGCAACTTAAACTTGCCAAACAGCAGATGATGTTTAAGAGAATAACAAAGTTTTATCTCTGGGCCAAAAGGATATCGGTCAGACAGCATAATGTGGTATATTCATCATTGGATAACGGTGCAGGGAAAATGTAAAGTAGATTCAGTACAAGACTATTCCTCTGAATCACTCCAATACATTGCTGATTATCTTATCTAGACATTTTCTATCCCACTGAATTGTTTCAGTTCAATATCTCTCTTCTCTGCCAATGTCTCAAAACAATTCTTGTATGAATTAAGTAAATGCCGTTTGTGCGTCGGGGGTGGGGTCATACTTTTATAGGTTTTTGATGGACTAACTATTCAACTCTGTGTAAGAACACAAAGATTTTTTAAATGTCAGTGATTATGAATCACTCCTTAGAAACTGCTAAAAGCAACTGAAGTTGTGAAATCTTTCACCACTCATGTGAGTCGGAAGTGCAGTCTGCCAGTTACTGCTTCTGTTAAATGAAAACTATTAAATTAAGCTACAGTGTTCAATTTTTTTTTAAATGTGTAACTATAGCTCCATGAGCATTATTCATTCTTCTGAGTTAAGAAAGCAGGAGAGGGGATGGGAGATAAATTGGAGGGGATGGAGGTATAGAAGTGGATTAAGTTGAGACAAGTCCCCTTGATGCTGAAGTAGGGATGCTACATTTCTCTGTGTCCTTGGGCTAGGAAGGACAAAAGTAAGCCAGGATTGCACGTCTGATAGCCAGTGACCCCTGCTAGAGAGTACGGAGTGAGAACACTATCTGGTTCGGCTGTGATGCCCCCCCAACAGTTCAGTCGCTTGCTGATGCTCACTGCCTAATGACTACTATATGGCTGATGGCACCCATGGAGCCACAGTCCAGCGTGACCCACTACCTTTTGTTCCGTAACGGTATCAAAGAATGTGGAGCAAAGGCAGGTAAATGAAGTTGAGGTGCAGATCAACCATGATCTGACTGAATGGCGGAGCAGGCTCGAGGGGCTGAATGGCCTACTCCTGTTCCATGCTTCCCATTTTGTAGCACACTTCAACCAATGTCACACACTGCTTGGTATCGTTGTCCTGTATGGAGAACACATCCAATAAATATAAGTGGGTTGTGCAGGGCCAGTTATTGCTGTGATATCCCACAATTCAGACCAGTCACACTCTAACCATCTGTATCATTGTTCAGATTTCTTTTCCATATAGATGTGCTTTTGCTGTTGATGGATGGATTGAAATTTTGCTAGAAAAGTGGATTTGGATTAGAGGCAAAGCTTATAGATTTTTCATCACTTCATGTAGTCTTATGTGTAAAATTAATTGGTGCAGTGGGTATAGAGACTGGATTAAAGTTAGACTAAGAATCGAACAAAACCATGAGAAATTAGATTGCATTATTTGTTTCCAGCCAGTTTCCATAACTCAGACATTTTGGGACACAAGGTGGGGGAGGGAAAGTAATGATCTGAACTCAGATTTTTGTTTTTGTTCCCATGTAAAAAAAAACATTGTGTGTGGATCAATAGTTTTCTCAGTGTGTCGCTTTTGGTCGTGTTCTACTTGTTTTTCGGAGGCATTCATTCTGAAATGAGCCATTGCACATTTCATTCAGCACATATCAAAGATGAACTGGAGACACAAACAAAATGTACTCTTGTATTGACTGAGTTTAATTGGATTTCTAACTTGTCGAAGGAACTTGTTTTTTTGGAGGGAAATAAACAAAGCAGAATTATCCTTCAATCGTCTCTATTTTATTCCATTTATCAACAACTTTTTCTTCATTTGCCCCACTAGAAGTGGAGGGGGATTTCTTGTGTCCTGTTAATTTGGCCTTGGAGTGGTTGTGGTACAGGACTCGGACCCAGAGATCTAAATTCCACCATAGCAAGTTATGAAACTGAATTCAGCAACTCTGGTGATTTGTAAGCTTCATTAGAAAAAAATAATATAAAAGTTCCAAGCTTATTGTAAAAAGCCAATTGGTTCACTGATGACCTTCAGGAAAGGGAACCTGCCATCCCTACCCTGTCTACACATGATTTCAGTCCCAGTGATTGACTCTTGATGCCTTCTGAATTGAGCTTGCAAGCCAGTTAGTTGTAAAAACAATTGTGATGACGTATGAAGAATGCCCACCACCACCTTCTCAGCCCAAATAAAGATAGGCAGTAAATGTGGCATGACCAGAGTTACCTGCATCCCAAGAACAATAAAAAAAAAAGTACTTGGAAAGGCAAAACCCTGCGTAATGCACCTTTAACATTGGACAAATACTGCCAACTACAGGTGTGTGGTGCTCTCAGTCTACACACTTTCGTTATATGAGGAGCACTCCTGGCCCATCAGCATTGGGCACCTGCATTTTCCTGCATCTCATGAGCTACCACCAGGTCTCCCCGTAAATATAAAATGCATTCCCTGCCTTCTACCCATGGGAATCGCTGATCTCCTGTTTCCAGCAGGGCTTGACCACAATAGAAGCACCAGGTAGAACAAACGAGACTGTGGTAAATGGAGGTCATGCACCTCTCTCCCAGGACCCACCTAGACTAAATAAAATAGCTTTCAATAATGCTTCTGCCTCCAAAGATGGTTTCATTTCCTGTCTCGGCGCAATGCACTCCATCTCATTATTAATACAGTGCTACCTCTGAAGGCAGCAGCATATTGTTAACAGTACCGAGCATCAGCTAGGAAAGGGAATTACAAAATAAAGTATCATACAGTTCAGTAGGGACATGCTATAGTCTCTGGAGTTCACTCCTTCCTGTTCATTGCACAACTCATGCACTTAAATATTTTTGAGCCCCACAGTGCCTTGCAGCCACTGAACACATCTGAAAATGAATCTATCCAAATGTTTTGATGGCAAGTTGATTTCCTTCGTTGAGGTCCTTTAATTACCAGGACACACTGGCTCCGTGTGAGCAAAATGACATTTATTAGCATCTCTACGGTTATTATTTGTAATTACATTGCGCTTCCAAATGCCCAAGTGATATAATTAAATCATTTCTGCGCCTAGTTACTTAGCAGATGCTGTAAATTACAACAGAGTGCATATGTTAAGAGTATGCTATTCTAATTAAAGGATCTTCAAGTGAACAAGCATGCCTCAAAAAAGCTAGAGAAGCTCACTCGCTGGCCAGCACCTGTCAGCTTGCCATTACAAGTATCTTCATTGTGACAATGTTTCCCCGTTAAGAGTCCTTTTATCAGGAAAGGAATTGGATTTTTTCAAAGGCTAAAACCTTCACTACATTACTGTTGTCAAATTTATTTGTATTTCTTTGGCACCTAGAGATAGGTCGGGTTGTAAGTATAGAGCTCATTAAGCTGTTGGACGTTTTCAAAGTGCGGATGATTTTATTTATTTATTTTACTTTTTCCAGCTAACCTTTTCTAATGATATTTCAAAATTCTAAGGAGCAATGCGATTGATTGATTAACAGGAAAGCACAAACGGTGGGCCTGAGTCCACCATTACCCCTCAGTCCCGTAGAAACCATATAGAATGTCATTTGTAGAATGCCATCTGTTAGAATTGAATCACGTCGTAGACTATAATATTCAAAGTCGTGGAGTTTCCACTCAGTTGCCTTGAAGGCTTAAAGAGAAATTTCAGACGTGTGCCTCAACCTTTACCTGTAGTTGTTTATCTAAGTTGGCACAAGTCCGTAGAAATGCAAGTTGGACCTGATCTATTGGAAGGAGGGACTGAATGTCCTTGTCTTGTCTGTTTTTGCATCTTGTCACCAGGGCAACATGCTCAAGAGAAGGATGGTGAATGTGTGGAATTAATTGCTCAGAGAGACACTGGCAGCATCCAAGGGTGGGTGGGGGACAGGAGTGGTGGTTACTTTGTTGGTAAAAGTTGAGTGGTACAAGAGAGAGAACGGTATTTTGTTCAATTCTGAGTCTCACCAGATGAATTGTGTTGGCTCTTTTCAATTCTATACTTTCCTAACCTCAGAGGTTCCCATTTTTGATGGCATTTTCAGAGTTTACTGTATGGTGAGGGACACATGAAACTTCAATACACTTAATTTCACATGGTTTAATTTGCTTCTGTTGCTTGCTTTGCATAGCTCCAAGTACAAGACCGTGTTGAGAATTGTCTCTAATTTATATATTGCTGCCCTTGACTGAGCATTGCATTGTGTTTAGGATTAATAGTTTACTACAATGAGCAAGAGTTTTGGACCTCGGGTAGACTCCGAAGGCAGGCCTATAATATAAATGGGGTATGAACTCAAGGCACTGACTCCTGAAGATGATTTTAGTCAGATACACTTATTTTGTTTTTTCAGCCACTTCATTTCTATAATGATTTCCTTCACTTTCAGGCAAAACATTTGCAGAGACGCTGCCTTGTGACTGAGTGCCCAGAAATCTGAGCAGAGACGAGAGCTGAGACGTTACATTCAGCCCTATTAACTTGCTGGATGAAATGATCTGTGTCATAATTGTGCTGTATAGACATGGGTTGAATATTTTTTTTTGACATGGGGTATGACCATATGTTTGACATGGTGATAACTCTCATCACCTCTCCACAACCACCCTTGATATCATGACTGTCGTGCTGTCCAACTGCTTGGATGATGTCAAGTTGAGAATAAGTCAGATTTTTGCAGCTCAACATTGGCAAGACTGAAATCATCCTATTTGGCCCTGTCAAAAATTGCATCCCTTTGGTCACACATCCATCCCTGGTTGCTGACTTGAGCTCAAACAGTGGTGCACTGTTTTGAGTCCCAAGCTCAGCTTCAAATTTCACATCCAGTCCCTCACCAAAATATTACAGTTCCACCTCCAAAATATCACACACTTCTATTTCTACCTCCCCTTACTCTCCCCGCCATTGCCCTTGGAACTCTTATTACTTGGTCACCTCCAGACTCAACTTTTACAGTGACCTCCTCACCAGACACTTAATCTGCGGACTACATACGTTCAAACCTCTTCCACGCACTTCCCATCTGCACAATGCCCCAATCGTCTATTACCCTGTCTTTGCCAACCTCCATTGGCTCCCCATTACTCAGCTTATTGACTTAAAAATCTTCATTCTCGTCAACAAATCTCTCCACAACCCGCTCTTTCCTTTTTTATCAATGAGCATTAGCCATCTTGCCTCCAGCTCCTGAATTCTCTCTCAGTTCCTCTACATTGCTAGAGCCCTCTCCGTCTTCAAAAGCCTAGTTAGAACCGCATTCCTCAATCGTAAGTTTGGCAGTCTCTCCTAATCTCCCACCTACTGTGGTCTGACCCCTAACTATGAAGTGCTTTGGGACATTTTGCTAGCTTAACTGCATTATAGCAATGTAAGCTGTTGTGCATACTGATCGTGGGCAATTCACAATTTCTTTGCTCTGCTGAAACCAATACCACTTACACTAATGTTAAGGGGGAGAACATGATCTAAGGAGCTTCCTTGGCTGTTGTAACTGTACATTCAGCCCACTATAGACCAAAATATTTTTTTTAAATAACGTTTACTTATGTTATTGTCATGTTATGTTGGTGTCAGCTGTGGCTCAGTGGGTGGCACTCTCACCTCTGAGTCAAAAGGTTCTGGGTTCAAGTCCCACTCCAGAGAATTGAGCATAAAAATCTAGGCTGACGCTCCAGTGCTGCACTGTTGGAGGTGCTGTCTTTTGGATGAGATGTTAAACTAAGGCCCCAACTGCTCTCTCAGGTGGACGTCAAAGATCTGATGACACTATTTCGAAGAAGAGCAGGGGAGTTATCCCCGGTGTCCTGGCCAATATTTATCCCTCAATCAACATCACTAAAATAGATTATCTGGTCATTATCACATTGCTGTTTGTGGGAGCTTGCTGTGCGCAAATTGGCTGCTGAATTTCCTGCATTGCAACAGTGACTACACTTCAAAAGTACTTCATTGGCTGTAAAGCGCTTTGGGATGTCCTATGGTCATGAAAGGTGCTATATAAATGCAAGTCTTTCTTTTGAAATGTCTACCATTATCAGTGCTTAACCATTGAGTTGTTTACTCTGTTTAGTGTTTAGCACTGTAGCAGCCGTGGGAACAGCTGCTGTTGTTTTTGACGTCACAGTAACAAAAATGAATGAGTTGATGCTCTCGGGTCCGTGTCTTGATTAACTGTGCGTGGCATGGGAAATGGTGCACAGGTGTAGTGGAAGTTGCAATTAAAAGAAACTGACCCGAAAGAGCATCAGGAGCGTGGACTGTGAGTGAAAACAAAATGCAATGCAAACGGGACCTGCACAAATGCCCTCAGCCCTTTGGAACAGGGCCGTGCAACATGCCTGATCCTTTAACGTTTTGTCTTCTTTCCGGATCTTCCAATGTCTTGAGCCATCCTTGGCCTTTGCTATTGGATCGGATGTGCATTGGAACACCCCTTTGTGCCTTATCCAACCAATTCTCTTGACCACAGTAGCACAGCTCATAATTTGAGTTCAGCATCTGAGCTACCTTGCCAAACAAAAACCTTTTGGCGCCCTACCTCTTTGCAGATGGAGGTAGTCACCATAACATGCCACTGGTAGTCAGTGTGCCAACTGTCTTTCAATTCTCCTCCAATTTTTTTCGCTGGGTAATATTATAATCTGTAAACAAACAGGGTAACGAATGCTGCATTAAATGCTAGTTTTCTATAAACCTATCTTGCTTATTAATTAAATCTGGGTATAATTGAAGGAAAGATATGTTAATGTTTGGATTGCTGCATAAAATGCTTCTTATAATTGCTGCACCTTTTAATATTAAGCCTGTGTTTACTGTGCTTTCAAACTCTGTTAGTATAACAAGATAAGCATTATAATTTTTTTTTCAAAGGTTGTCCCTCTCCACCCCCAGCACACATCTCATTATCTAATTTGTGATGTTCACTGTTGGCTTATGGTTTTGTTTTCAAGAAAGATGATTTCTTTGTTTCAGCAAACTGCTGATTTCCTAAATAAAGCTAGACACAAAAGCAGAAAATGCTGGAATTACACAGCAGGTCATTCTGCACCTGTCAAGAGAAAAGACAAGGGGGGAAAAATTTGATTGATTTGCGCCTCCCTTTAGCGCACTAAGAGGGCACTAACGGGGCGCAAAGCAACTAGCGCCTTGACGCCTCCCGCGAAATTCAGCGGGAGGTTAGCAGTGGAGGTAACCGTTTGCACCCCGCTGCGCTGCCAGCAATGACATCATCGCTGTGCGCGGCACCCCGGCCGCGATCTTCGGTAGTGCCCCCTGACTTACCACCGGACGCTATGTCCGACAGGGTCAGGGGGGCCTACCTGCGGCCGGGGCGGAGCAAATTAAAGGTGAGGTGCCGGGTGGCCATTTTTGTTGCTGGCCGTCTGCCAGCACCTTCTCCCGATGCCGTCCCCGGCCTCCTCTGCAGCGCCCCCCGCGGGGTGCCGGCTGAGCTCCGTGTGCCCGGCAATCCTCTTGAGTGCCGGGCTCTTTTGCCGGCATTCCAATCCCTGGTGGCCCAGCTGGGCCCCGGGTCGTGCTGCACAAGGCCCCTCCCCTTTAATAAGGGGAGGAAGGCCTGCAGTACCGCGGCGCAACGTGCCGCAGAGTGTGGCGCTGCAGTACATAGCGCCGTGATATTCACTCTCCGTGCCCCAAGAGGGAGGCGGGGCGCTTCCAGTAGCACCCCGTCTCCCTCTTGGGCACTATCAGTGAATTCCGGCGCCCCAAAGGGGGCGCGACCCAATTTTTCCCCCAAGTTAACTTCCAGTGCAACCTGTCAGTACTGAAAACTGAAAGATAACGAACCATTTTACTAAGATTAAGAGGGAAAAGTGGGAGAAAGAAACAATACACCAATCACCGAGAGAAAATTAATAAGTTAAATGATCTGCATGCTTAATGACTCACTGACATGATCTTTTATATCATCTAACGGGTCTTTTCTTTTATCAGTTGGCAGGTCAATTAAACCTCTCTGTGATTGGAGTCTCCCCCTCCCCTTTTTGCCGCACTCGACTGAATACTACTTTATCTTTCGGTTTTCACTTCTGATGAAGCGCCATACCTGAAACATTAAGCTGTTGTTTGAAAAAATAGTGACTGCATTTATTTTAACATTACACCTAGTTAGTGTTAAAAGTAAAAATAACACACGTTAATTCCCACATGGTTGGTGATGTACGCAGTTTGTTAATTTGACTTTATCTAGCACAATTAGTTATCCTATAATCTGGAGAATTATGACCAAGGTTATTGTGTGGAAAAAGCACTGCTCCCAGATCAGACCGATTTTTGCCTAAAGACAGAAAACGGTTCCTACGTTATTTCATTGTCAATGTCTAACTCTGTCTATTCAACCTTGTGTTGCCAATTGCTCTGTTTTTGTCCTCTCCTCTTCTGCAGGTCCTGACCTGCTGGGTGACAGTTCCACAGGTGCTACCTTGCCATTCTTCATGTGTGAACCTGAACGATGGAGGGCTGCACCGCTTGGAATCCACACATGCACCTTCAGTGGGAGCCAAAGGATCGCAGTTATCAACAAAAAATTTGACTGATTTCTCCTTTCCCGATGAGGCTATTTTTAGTATCCCATTGCCACCCCACTAAGGTTGGGGTTTCAGCCTTTTTTTAAGGAGATAACTGACACTAGAATCATGGAAACTTACAGCACAGAAGGAAGCCATTCGGTTTGCCTGTGTTGGCTCTTTGAAAGAGCAGTTGTGCTTAGTCCCACACCCCTGCTTTTTTTCCTGTAACCCTGTAAGTTCCTCATCCTCAACTACCTGTCCAACTCCCTTTTAAAATTATTTACAGAATGGGCTTCCACCACCTCTTCAGGTACAGCATTCCAGATCCTGACAACTCTGAGTGGAAAAAAAATTCTTCTCCGTTCCCCTCTAGATCTTTTGCCAATGATTTTAAATCTGACCTCTGGTTATCGACCCACTCGCCAGAGGGAATAGTTTTTCTCGATCTACTCTATCAAAATTTCTCATCATCTTGAAAACCTTTATTAGGTCACCTTTTAACCTTTTCTGTTCCAAGGAGAACAGTCCCAACTTTTCCAACCTATCCTCATAACAGAAGTCCCTCATCCCTGGTAACATCCTGGTAAACCTCCTCTGTACCCTTTCTAAGGCCTTTACATCTTTCCTGAAGTGCGGTGCCCAGAATTGTTCACAATACTCCAGCTGAGGCCGAACCAGTGATTTATAAAGTTCTAGCATGATCTCTTTGATTTTATATTATTTTCCTCTATTTATAAATACAAGTAACCCATATGGTTTTCCAACCACCTTATCAACTTGCCCTGCCACCTTTAAGGATTTGTGTTTTGGACACCAAGGTCTCTCTGCTCATCTACACTTATTTATAGTACACTGCCTTTCCATATTAATCCTCCCAAAGTGCATCACTTCGCACATCTCCGCATTGAATGCCATCTGCCATGCTTCTGCCCATTTCACCATACTGTCTGTCATCCTGAAGTCTACAACTATCGTCATCACTATCTACTATACCAGTTTTTGTATCGTCAGCAAATTTTACGCAAACTCCCTATACCCGAGTCTAGGGCATTTATAAAAATTGAAAAGAGTAATGGACCCAAAACTGACCCATGAAGAACACCACTTCAAACTACCTCCCAGTCTGAAAAACACCATCCACCACTACCCTTTTATTCCTGTCACTGAGTCAATTCCGTATCTATACCGCCACTTTCCCCTTATTTCCATGGGCTTCCATCTTAACAAGCCTCCTGTGTGGCACTTTGTCGAATGCCTTCCAAAAGTGCATATATACATCTACTGCACTACCTTGGTCAAACTTTTCTGTTACCTCATCAAAGAATTCAATCAAGTTAGTCAGACACGATTTTCCTTTAACAAATCCATGCTGGCTCTCCTTGATTAACCCATGCCTTTCCAAATAAAAGTTTATTTTGTCCCTGATAATGGTTTCCAATAACTTCCCCACCACCGATGTTAGGCTGACTGGTCTGTAGTTTCCTAGTTTATCCCTCTCCCCTTTCTTGAATAGTGGTATAACATTAGAAACCCTCCAGTCATCCGGCACTCCTCCTTTATCCCATGAGGATTGACAAATTGTGACCAATGCCTCTGCTGTTTCTACCTTTGCTTCTTTCAGCATTTCATCCAGACCAGGTGACTTGCCTACTTTCAGTAATGCTAATCTTTTTAGTCCATTTTCTCTCTCGATTACTATCCTGTCCATAACTTCCCTCTCCTCTTTTAGTGTAAACTTCACATCATCCGCTTCCTTTGTGAAGATAGATACAAAGTACTCATTTAATACTTTAGCCATGTCCTCTGCCTCTACATGAAGATTTCTCTTTGGGTCCTTAATAGGCCCAACTTTTCCCTATCTTGCCGCTTACATGTTATATATTTATAAAATGTGTCAGGGTTCAATTTAATTTTGCCTGCTAATCTTTTCTTGCAATCTCTCTTTGCCTCATGTATTAACTTTTTCAGTTCCCTCCTGTACCTTCCGTAATCTCCTGGTTATTAACTCAATCTTTTGTGATAAGCCTTTTTCTGTTAAATTTTAACTTTTATTTCCTTTGTCATCCAGGGCGCATTAGCTTTGGGTGCTCTACCTTTTCCCTTCAAAGGAATATGCCTAGTTTGTACCTGAACTATTTCTTCCCTGAATGCCTTCCATTGCTCTGTTACTGCTTTACCCTACAATCCTTTTCCAATCTACCTGTGCTAAGTCCCTTCTTAATTCACTGAAATTAGCTCTTCCCCAGTTGAGCATTTTTACCTTCGATATTTTCTGGTCTCTTTCCATAATTACTCATTAACTGCTTTGGCTGGAAGCCCATGTCGACCAAATGTTCATTCACTTCCTAGCTACTAATAATTCTGGTGAATTGCTAATAATTCTTGTATGGCATCTGTCCAACTGGAGTGCTTCAAACATGTTAAGAGCAATCTTTATATATTACCTGAAAATTACATCTACTTACAGTGCTTCCTTACAGTTGCCCCTCATTTATCCATTTTAGCATTGGGACATTGAAATTGCACTTGATTATCCCATTATAATTCCCAGAAGCCTCTGCTACTTGCATAAATAGTTCACTATCTATTTGCTCACATTGAGCTGAGGCTCAATATCACTTTGTTGTTACTATCATTGCTAATACAGCAGTCAATTTCTGATTTCTACAACTCTATATGATGTAGTGTATACTTTAACAATGTGGCTTCCAAGATCCTCCGAGAAAAGAAATGAGATCACATATTTTGTGAGAATCTCATTAAATGTTTTAGTAGTTCACTGGTATGGAAAGTCCATCAAAACAACACTTTCAATATTTCATTCAAATTTTCAGTGAACTACAGGAATCCCCATAGCAATGGGAATACCGTCGAAGCGTTGCACATGAACGGTGTCCTTCTATGATGCAGTCAAATTTAGAAATCTTTTATTCATAATATACAGTTCCTATGACATATCTGATAAATGAAAGTAGTTTGAAATGTGTTTCTTATTCACTGTCCTAAAGTTTAGAAAGTGTGATAACTGTGCACAATGAAGACTTTCATTTGCCCCTGTTTCTGATTGTAGGTTTTCAAATGGTTGGTCTGCAGCATCTTAGATGCAGTCATTTTCTGCTGAACTCTTCCTGTTGTGACCTTGTAAAATTCTGTACCATTCCTTGGCTGAGAACGTGGCTGCATGAATTCATGAAGAGTGTTCTAGTTTTAGATGCATTTAAGGGAAGCTAGATAAGTACATGAGTGAGAAAGGAATAGATGGATATATTGATAGCGTGTGATGAAGTAAGGTGGGAGGAGGCTCGTGTGGAGCATAAACACTGGCATAGACCAGTTAGCCTGTTTCTGTGCTGTAAATTCTGTGTAGTTTTGCTGTTGTATTTATAAGGTGCAGTGGAGCAGAGTGGGATGACTGTTCCTCCAATATTTTTCCCCCTCCTGCCATGAGAAAATGCAGGAGTTCCTCCTTTCACCGTATCTCAAGATTCAGAAACTTGACAGAGGAGTCACAGACCCAAACTTACTTCTTGTCTCTTTGTGGCATCAAATTGTTGGAGCGCCAACCTGCTTTACCACCAGCGTGCAGCCCAGGTTAAATTCAACCAACGCAGCAAAGCAGTGAGTTCTTCACAGGATACAAATGTACTGACATTTGCTCCGTTTTACTACGTGACAGTCACTGCAGGCTTTAGAAGCGTCTCGTGCTGAGCCTAGAAGAACTGAATGAGCCGAATATACTGAGTATACAAATTGGGTTTGGTGGGCATTGAATGCTGAAGATGAAATAAAGTTATCCCGAGAAAGAAAATACATTTCCACTCCTGTTTTAAAATAGCATTCGGATCGTGTTTATTTCTGTTAGAGGTCTCAATAATACAAGTTCTAAAACTAAGCAGGATTCAGGTGGAATTGAGTTATTCTTAGCCGGAATCTTCAAATAGATTCCTGATCTGAGTTTAACCCTTCCATCCCAATTTGGGGGAGGGGGCAGGGCAGTGGATATCTGCCACTTGGTGGCCATTTCTGGTCCACTTGGCTAGAGGAAGGCACCCGATAGTGAGATGGAAATTTTTTTATTTTTTAATCTTTTACCTAGAGGAAGGGGAGAAGATTTGTAATTTACATTTTGTACCCTACCACAAAGTTTTTACAGCACAGGAACAGGCCTTTCGGCCCAACTGGCCCATGCTGGTGTTTATCCTCCACACGAGCCTCATCCCACCCCTCTCTATCTAACCCTGTCAGCATAACTCTCTCTTCCTTTCTCCCTTGTCTGTTTATCTAGCTTTCCCTTAAATTCATCTGTGCTATTCTCCTCAACAACTCCTTGTGGTAGCGAGTTCCACATTCTCACCACTATTGCACAGTACTGTTCCCGTTTGAATGTGCAGTGTGTGAAAGGTTAGTTCTTGTGCATACTTGATGACCTGCTGCTCCTGATTTTATCACATTCTGCTGCTGGGTATGCAAACAGCAAGGCAATAAAGGAAATCGGAAAAAAGCCCAATTAAGACACCTTTGCTGTAACTGGCGATTTGTCGCACAGTCAGAAACATACTTCATACACACTCCACTTTTCATTAATTGAGAAATGGTGTTTGCTCATAGCTGGAGGAGCTCATTAACCAGAGCTGCCCAGGGGATTGTTTCATATTTATTTATCATTTTTTAAAATTTCTGGCCAATAAACGCCAACTTGCATTAGCATTATCTTGCGTTTCCCTGGTGAATTATCAAGTGCCGAGGAACTTCCAAGGAATCTGCCAGTCCATATTTTTCCCAATCTAATCAAAGCCTAAGTGCTAGCAGCAGCTGATGGCTAAGGGAAAAGTTTTGAGGGGAGAAAACATGCACATTCTCATGTCGCGGTACCTGTCAGAGCTAATGGATTCTATTATTATCTCAGATGTGCCTCAGTATTACTGCATAATCTATACCAGCTACTGGAATGTATTGTTACACCACATGTGTTCTAGTATCACAATACAGTATATGCTAGAGAATTATGTTTTTTTTCCCTCTGATCAACTGTGAAAAATAACCTGGTGATACTACAGGTCCTTTCTGGGGATTTAGTATACCCTCAGATCCTACGTCTGTAATACTCACTGTGTCACGATCGAATTCAGGCAATGTTCATACAACACCACTGCAATGAAACATAATGACATTGGAGATCTGAGAGTTTATGTGAAGAAGTAATCTAATCTAAGGGTTGAGGTGACCAGCATAAACTTAGTGAGCTTCTTGTCTGTCCCTGGATAGGTTCTTCAGTCTGAAAACCCTGTTTATAATTGAGAAGCAAGAATTTTGTTTTTTTTCCAATTTTTTTTTAGTTCAGGTTCCAGGTTAGGAATGATTAATATTCACAGGTGGGTGTATTTATGTCTTGTGTTGTTTGCATGTTTTAACATCAGGACACAAACATTTTTTACTTTTTTTTTGTCAGGGTTGAGGTGGAACCTGCATTAAGAATCCAGATCAATCCAAATTGGGTTAACTAGAATTCACTGATGACTGACTCATCTCAGTTTTTTCTCAATTCAGAAGTGTCCATCTCCTTAAGAAGATGCTCCAACTCTAAGAGAGTGGGACAGTCTACAACACCTCGTTGCACGGCAGAAGTTGACATATCACTATGGTTGATGTGTAAATGGTTTGTTTCAAAAGGGTAAAAAGTGTTGCTTTCCTGGGTCTCTGGAGACCTGGCGGATTTGCGCTGTATTGATTTTCCCTGGCAATGTTGTAAGTTTTTTTTAAGTTATTGAGATATAATGAGTAGGTGAAGGGTCTAGCTCCATAGTGTAGGACACCACTTAAGGTTAAAAAGAGTCCAAGAGTTTTCGACCAATGTAAATTCTTGCTGTTCTTGTCAGTTCGGTGCGTCAGTGTTCCCTTCTCGCTCACATTTGAGCCAAGTAACTCTTACCTGCCAGTTCTACTCAACATTCACTGTTATTTTTTGTTTTGAAATTCCAGGGGTTAAATTACGAGGAGAGATTACACAAACTAGGGTTGTATTCCCTGGAATTTAGGAGGTTAAGGGGTGATTTGATTGAAGTTTTCAAGATATTGAGGGGAACAGATAGGGTAGATAGAGAGAAACTGTTTCCACTGGTTCGGGTGTCTAGGAGTAGGGGGCATAGTCTTAAAAACTAGAGCCAGACCTTTCAGGAGTGAAATTAGGAAACACTTCTACACACAAAGGGTGGTAGAAGTTTGGAACTCTTTTTCGCAAACGGTAATTGATGCTAAATCGATTGTTAATTTTAAATCTGAGATTGATAGATTTTTGTTAAGCAAAGGTGCTAAGGGATATGGGGCAACGATGGGTATATGGAGTTAGGTCGCAGATCAGCCATGATCTCATTGCATGGTAGGACAGATTCGAGGCGCTAAATGGTCTACTCATGTTCCTGTGTTCAACAGAACTTGAAGGAAAAAGTGAAATGATCTGAAAGCTACTCCTATTTATTTGCAACTGATTTTACAAGGTTGAGTCTCCCTCTTCAAGATCAGTATTTGTGGAGGGAGGGTGGGTTCGGAACTGTCTAGTTATGATGCTTCAGGCACCATGAGTGTGGGGCAGGCCTGGTAGACCAGTTGGTCTTTTTCTGTTAATCATTGAAGAAAAAAAAGCTCTATCCCAAAGCATGTTGATGTTTTGGGTATGGCCCTTCATCAGAATTGCAGCTCATACCTGACGCGTTAACCTATGCTTCTGCTTCAAATGCTCACTGACTTGCTGTGTGTCTCCAACATTCAAAGCTTTTATTTCAGGTTTCAACATTCATGAACATTTTTTTTATCACATATTTTGTGCAACTGGAAAGAGAAGGAATCAGAGCATACAGTTTATATCGAGTTCCAATGTGGGATAACAGTTTGGCGTGTTAGTGTTAGGTAACGTCGCTCCTTCAAGAGAGATGAAATGAGAATTTTGTGTGTTAGAAATTTCTTTAAATGAGCAGTATGTCTTAATTGAAATAAAAACAGAAAATGCTGAAAATACTCAGCATGTCAGGCAGCATCTGTGGAGAGAGAAACAGATTTAATGTTTCAAGTTGTTGACCTTTCATCAGAACTGTCTTAATTGACATTAGTGTAAGAATTGCTAATATTGAGATCTGCCCTTCAGCAACCTGCCAGTTAAACAAATGTTAATATCTTTGAAGCCTGTTGCAATCAACTGTTGATTATCACTCAATGAACTTAGTGATTATATCTCCATTGTTAATCTTTTAGTGCACACATGGGCATGCATCAAAGATAAAAAAAAAATATGCTGGTTGACTAAGGCTGGACAGACAACTGCTTTGGGCAAAAACAAAAGGACCCAAAATGGAATAAAGATCATAAACTCCTCATTGTGTTTGGTGAAAGTAATAATAGATACCCTGGGAATGATTTCAATGTTTTTGTTTCATCTAAGGGTTCAGGTAATGGTTATAAACTTCTCAAGCTTTACAGTGTCAGTTTAAAATAATATCTAAAACCCCCAACTGACATTACTGTCTTGTAATCACACTCCTGATTTTACAATCTTACTTAAAAAATAGTTGTCTAGGCCGGCATTTTTAAGTAATGTCAAGTTGAGCGGATGTCAGCTGTTTTAATTTCTTTGCGATACTCATCTGCATTGTGACACTTCTGTGGGCTGGTTTAGGACTGGGATAGTGCCAGACACTATTGCATCCATCACTCCAGCTGATTTGGAAGGAGCTGAGACAAAGTGAGTTGGGCAGGATGGGTGAGATGGTGCTGGACCCACTTTGCTCTCCAATATGTTTCGAGCATGTGTTTGGTTCTTTGTGTGTGAGGAAGGGGGGCAGAGTCGGGAGGGACGATTCAGTTGGTGTGCGGGCAGCAGCTGTTGGTGCAGATGCACGCTGTCGGTGCACTCCACGTCCTAAATGCCCAGTGATAATTATAAAACATTAACAATCATGACTTCAATACAGCAGGTCTGTTGAGAATTGTATTAGTAGGAAATTCAGTTCTATAATCATGGTATTCTTGACCACTTCGGCTGGTCAAAGATGTGGATCTCAAATGATTGTCACAGGTGTCATTGTCAGACTGCACACTACCAACAAAAGGAACACGCAGTTTCCATGTTGACATGTTCTACAATTTACCAACCTATATGATCCAGGGCACCATAAGAAAGATAGCAAGTATAAGTTCAGAAATAAAAGGGAGAGGTAAAGTTTGCATTGCCAAGAAAACTACTAAGGAGGATTGGAATTTTTGTCCTGGTTAGTCTTTTGCACTTTTAGGCTCTCCAATGGCCCATGTCAATTGTTGACCAAGTGGGACAACATGGGTCTTTGCCAGTTCCTGAGCTGGCCAGTAGAAGGTGTATGATGTCCATGTGCCTGACATTTGTGTTTTGGTTCGTTGTGGAATTGAAGACAGAAAAGCACATTTTTAGAATTTCCAAGTGTCTAGAAACAATGTTGGAAAATGTGACTGCCACCTTTTGCCAAGTTGTATACAGGTGAGGCAGGGAAAATGGGAATATGGCTTTAATTCTGATGCTTGTCTTGCTGTTGATTGGAGAAAAAAAAATGAAAACCTTAGTAGCCTTAATAACTAAGCCTCCACATACGTATTAAAAATCTTACAAATGTGCACACTGCCTGTCGACAAAACCTCACTTCGGTTGGCACGGTTTTGTCACACATTTGTGTCAACGGTTCCTTTGATAAATTCCTATGTCCACATTTATTATAATAAATACCTGTGTGAACTGGTCACTCTATAATTACACCCTTCTGCCAGCGGTGACACTATAGTGTTTCAGTTTTGCATTTCCCCGCTTCAGGCTGTACTGCAGGGAAATGCTGACGCTGCAACCAGCTCTTTGCTGTTCCCCAAGCTGCCATGGGTATTGCTATTTAACTATAAACAATAATATAAAATCATTGAGTTGTACATAAAGACAGATTTATGACTGCAAAGTGTATATTGAATTATATCTAAATGCCCTGGTCCAATTATCCCGTTATAGACTATACTTGGTCTTGACTCCCTGTGTACACTGCCACAGGGGATCGACTAGTATTGATATACATTTCTAGACGACCTACTCAAAAACCAGAGTCTCGTCCAAAACTGTACAGGTGGAAACCCTATTTTAAAATCTGATAATGCCATGTGCTTGATTGACACTAAACGGATCCATTTGCAGACTTGACTTTCTGTCTGCTCTTTTTGGCTTATACTTAATCTGGCAACACATGTATCCATTAATTTTTAACTAATATGCTTTGCGAGCACAGTCTGTAATTTGAGTCTGTGTTAATGCCATTCACAGAAGAGGTATTCTTTTAAAATGGTTTAAATGTTTTTATTCCTGGGGATTGTTTTACATTGGAAACGCTTCAGTTTTTTCTCTCTCTCTGCAGCCTTCGTGACAGCTTGCCAACCAACAACAAGGGTAGTATAGTAACTGTCAACTTCAAGTAGTTTATTTTGTTGTGTGCTGAACTGGGGGTTTATGGACCAGAGTAGCATGAATTTAATTGCAACATGCTGCCATACGCTTCTTAAGATAGCGAAAATGAGGCATAAACTGTTCAGATTTGAATACGTTAAACCCAAGCATAATTAATTATGATGGCTGACTTTCACAATGCAAACAGATGAATAGAGCTATTCATTGCTTTTTTAAATCCAGTAAATATTTGTGACCGAGGGCAGTTGTCCTTAAAGTTAAACTGTGTGTTTGGTTGGGCATCTTAAGGTGTAACTCAAACCTGTAAAACGAATGCAAACTACAGACCTTTGCAATGGATGGCAGCTCTGGTATTGAATTAGTTAGATGCAGGATTACTTCCCACAACACTGCATGACTTGCCTGTCTCAACTGCAACCTCAGAAGAGTGTCCCTGACTGCACAACTCTGATATTCCCATGTCCCACAGTAACTCTCGTTATGGTGTATGAGTGATACCACCAAATTGGTGTCAGGTTTTAATGTGTTCGGTGCCTGGTGTTTGTGCCAGATTTTTAATGTGTTCAGTGTCTTGTAGCTGCTTGTGATTCAGTGGAGTATATCCCACCAGTGATGGCGTTTCACAAGTGTCAAAGACCCATACGTCATGAGCATGAGTGAATTATGATGGCCATCCCCACGAGTGTGAGAACATCTGGAAGTCACAGTCACTGAGACTGAATATGTTCTGTTAATCTAGGGGCATGCTAGTGTTTGGCATATACCAAGAGAGTCTCATCATCAGGTTCCCTTGAAAGGAGTCCTGATAATGTCACTTGTTGTTCAGAAAAATTTCCGAATGGTGACACACCTTATTTAAAGAAGAATGGTGATGATAGTCCCTCTTTAAAAGGGGTCCTAATGGTGAGACCTTGTTTTAAAATGCCTGGGGCTGTTTTGCAAGCAGCTGCTGTCAATTTTGAATGCTATCTATTGTTCTTGGCTAAAAATAATAATGTCACCTCTGAGACATGCTGTGCACCATACAGCTATTTTTTTTAACTTCTGAAAGCCCTTGCAGCCTTCTTTCCTGCTCTTATTTTCTCTGATGTTTTTAGGGAAAGTTTTCATGAAAATGACTGAACTTCAGCATTTTGAAATCTCCCCTGACCAAAGATCGAAATTGCCAGTTTCTGTAGTTTGAATTCTGATATCAAATGTGTTGATACAGGTATAAAATTTCTGAGACCTACTGTGATGCATGGATGCCCTTAAAGTAAACCTAATCCATATGTATATCACTAAGTCTTCCTTGTAATGGGCCCTTTACTTAAGTCCATTACTCAAAAGTGCAAAATCCTGAAAGTGTGCATTAGTTTTATCATCCGTATTTTCATACAAATGGTTTGGCTGAATGTAGAGAGGACTTGAGGTAGTGAGTGAGGCTGTGGCTCAGCCCAACATAATGACAGGTTCCCAAAATTGGGAGTTAATGGGCCAGAAATTCGGCTGTTGTCGGGTGAGTATGCGCTGTGTACTCACCCGTAAGGCCACCTGAAGTGCCGGTTTCCTGCATGCACTGTGCATGCGCGGGAAACCGGAACTTCCGTTCCCCTGAAGGCAGGGGTTCAGAAGTCGAACGCGTGCGCGGGAGAGGCAGCACGCACGCAGCGAACTTCATTTTTTTTCAGGTTTCTCCGTGAGGGTAAGTATGGAGAAGCTGCACATTTAAAAAGGAGGCGCGAGGCCTGTTTTTAACAAGGTAAGTGGTTAATTAATCACAATTTAAACATTTTTTCAACAGGTTTATCTTTTTTAGATACTTTAAAGAAAGGTAAGTTTATTTTTAGCACCGTTTAAAAAGTTTAATTTTTTTCAAAAATTTAAATTTTTGTTTAAAGTAGTTAATTTATGTAATTTATAGTTATTTTAAAAATGTGATGTTTTTTTTAAATGTATTTGAAGTTTTAGTGTGGTTTTGGGGCCGATCTCTATTCATAGATTTGACAGGTCTTCCTGTCAAATCTATGAATGAAAATTCCCTGCTAGGATTGGCTCTCCATGGCCCACGTGATCCCAGGGGAACGCTTCGAACTAACTGCGTCCCTGGGATACGCGAGCACTGTGCGCTGGCAGCTGCAGGAGGCCCAGGAGCCGAATTCCTCGTGGGCCCGAAGCACAACGGCAGGCGCAGTAGGTAAGTACGCGCACGATGCTTGCACCCGCAGGAAGCCGGAGAGCCGAATTTCTGGCCCAATATTTCATTTTAGATACAGTGGCAAGAATGTATACAGGAGAGCAGGCGTTGAATAAAATTAAGAGTTTGCTGATCTTAGACTGGAAATGACAGTTGGCAATATCACCAGGCAAACGTTTAATGTGTTTATTTGACATTTCTTTGTCCATTATTTAATGGTGGCATTATCCCATTGAAAAAAACCTAATTAATTCCCGTGTTAGCACAGCAGACCCAGGAATGTCACGTGAATGTAGTAAGCAGCCATTCGTCAATATTTTCTAATAATTTCTAGGCTCTTGCCATTTTGTTAAATCACTAATTATCAATGTGCTGCTTTTGTGAGTGGTTTGAAGGCTGAAAATATACAGTATTGCTCACAGTAAGGCGGGGAGTGAATGTCAGGAGTGGCAATGGAGCGAGAATGGGGATATTTTTTGTGTCTTGCTGCAGTGTGATAATCTTGATAAATCAATGTTCTGGTCAATTAGGTATTACCACATCAACTGTATGATTGATAACATTTCTGGCAGGTTTTATTTCCATGGGTGAAAATATAAAATCTTCCCTGTTTCTGTTGAATGTTTTGTTGTTAATCAGAAATATTATGCTTGGTCCTCTAAATGCAACTTTATTTTGCTCTGTTTCTTCATGACTGGAGTAAATAAAAATTTTACATGGTTTTATAATATCTTTGAAATTTCTCCCCATCCCGTGCCCTATTTCCCACAGAAAAAAATGGTAAGTGCCATTCCCCCCAAGTCTTTGTTCTTGCCTTTCTGTCACAAGCTGCCATGAGGTGTACGAGTGGCCCAGAGTGAGACATTCCCTGACAGTGCAGCACTCCCTCAGTACTGCCAGCAAGCCTCCAGTAACTTGCAGAAAGTAGCCATTCATTCTTCAGAGTCAACGGGGAGTGTCAGGTGCAAAACAATTGAGCTTGTCCTGTGCTCAAAGGATACATTACATTAACAATCAGAATCAGCAACCCTGGCTGATTTTCCTGCCTCCTTAGTTCAGGGGCTCTGAAGCCAATTGTAGTGCCCCAGCTAAAGAGACTGACTGACTGAAATCAGTGAATTCAGCACAGACCAGGGATTAAAGCTGGACTAACAACAGAAAACGCTGGAAAAACTCAGCAGGCCAGGCAGCATCCGTGGAGAGAGAAAGAGAGTTAACGTTTCAGGTCGATGACCTTTCATCAGAACTGGGAAGAGCCGGAAATCAAATAGATTTAAGGCCAGGGTAAAGCTGGGAAAAGGGGGAGGGGATAAAGGAACAAAGGGGGAGATGAAGAGACATTAAGAGATATGCAAGGCTAGAGGTGGTGTTAATGTGACAGATTAAGGCTGAATGAAGTGTGAAATCCACTGGCAGAATGAAGGACAGCTGCCAGCTTCTAGGAGGAAAAAAAAAGGTGGGGGGGGACAAATAAAAGGGTGGATAAAATAAAATATAAATGTGATTGGATGTTTATGTTAAAGCTTAAAGATTTA
The DNA here is from genome assembly GCA_030390025.1 of Squalus acanthias. Taxonomy (NCBI): domain Eukaryota; kingdom Metazoa; phylum Chordata; class Chondrichthyes; order Squaliformes; family Squalidae; genus Squalus; species Squalus acanthias. The sequence continues at coordinate 129,183,454 of CM059434.1, forward strand.
TGTTAAAGATTAAAGCTGGACTACTTGGCCTGCCTTGTTGATGGCTACGTGGCACTTGGTATGTTAATTCTATTGTGAAAGTTTACCAGTTCTGTGCTGAGGCTTCAAGTCAAGAACTCGGCTCCCACGGAAGAGTTCAACCTCCAGCAGTTATTAAACTCTATGTAATTGCCTTATTAGAATGCAATAAACAAAAGGAACCATCAGTAATTGGTTTATGTAATCTTTCTTAAAGAGCAGTAATGGTTCCGGTATGTACGTTTTATTAAAACATTCAAAAATATTGTGCCTTACTCTTTTCAGCAAGACTGAGATAAGCTTCCTAAGCAGATTGTTACAGTTATAATTGCAATTTCGTTGGCGGAATTCAGGAAAAGAATTACTAACTGCCGTGATCTCGTACAGTCTTTCAGAGTTGTTTGATTTGCTTCTTGCACAGATGCCTCAGAAGATGTGATCGAATTGATAATTTGTGTAATTGGGGGAGGGAAGAAAAACCCATTTACTTTCCAATCTAGAAGGATTATTTCCAGTGAAGATTATGCAAAAGTAACTGATGGGGAATCGCAGCTACTGCTGCTACTCGTTCTCAGTTTGTATTACCATATCTGTGAAGCTGAGTTACAGGAGTCCATCATAGGAACAGGAGCAGGCCATTCAGCCCCTCAAGCCTGTTCCGCCACTCAATTAGATCATGGCCAATCTGTATCTTACCTCCATCTACCCGCCTTGATTCCGTAACCCTTGCCTAACAAAAATCTATCAATCTCAGTTTTGAAATTGTCAATTAAAAAAAAAAGAAAGGCTTGCATTTATATAATGCCTTTGATGACCACCAGACATCCCAGAGCGCTTTACAGCCAAGTAAGTAATTTTATTTCCCAGTGTAGTCACTGTTGTAATGTAGGAAACGCGGCAGCCAATTTGCGCACAGCAAGCTCCCACAAACAGCAATGTGATAACAGCCAAATAATCTGTTTTTAGTGATGTTGATTGAGGGATAAATATTGGCCAGGACACCGGGGATAACTCCTCTGCTCTTCTTCGAAATAGTGCCACAGGATCTTTTATGTCCACCTGAGATAGCAGATGGGGCCTCGGTTTAACGTCTCATCCAAAAGACGGCACCTCCGACAGTGCAGCAACTCCTTCAGCACTGCAATGGCGTGTCAGCCTAGAGTTTTGTGCTCAAGTCTCTGGAGTGGGACTTGAACCAACAACCTTCTGACTCAGAGGCGAGGGTACGACCAACTGAGCCTCAGCTGACAATTGTGTTAGCTTTTTGACTGTTGTAAGTGGTTACAAACAAGTGGGGAAAAGATTGCAACATGCTTTCTTCCAGCACTGATCGGATAAAATATCACCTCAGACTGTTTCGTAAGGCAGAGAGGTGGACACTGATCAGGAAAAGGAGGAATCCCGGGTGGTGCCAAAAACCCAGCCGAAGAGTGGTTTATGGAATGGTTTTTGAATGTAAGGAGAGGGTAGCAGGTAAAGTGCTTCTGGAGAATTCTAGAGTATGGGAGCACAGCGACTGACTGACCGGCTGCCTCTGGTGAAGGAAGGAGCAAGCAGTAATCTGTAGCCTGATGAGTAAAGGGTGCAGGCAGGGATGGGTGGTTGGAGAAGATCAGTCGGGTACGATAGAGTGAGGTCACAGAGGGATTTACAGAAAAGGATCTTGGAATTCGACTCACTGGGACACAGTGGATCTTGGGAAGGATGTGGATGTGCAGAGAGGACGTTGGCTGTGATGTTCTGAATTAACTGAAATTTGTGAAGGGTGGAAATGAGAAGGCAGGCAAGGCGAATATTTGAGAAGTCAATCCTCGAGGTGCTGGAGGTTTGAACAATTGTAAGTGAAGCAGGCAATCCTCCTGAGCTTGGAGGAATGTATACTGGTAAAAGACCAAATGTGGTTAAAATCCCAGCATAGAAACCGGAGTAGGCCATTCAGCCCCTCGGGCTTGTTCTGCTATTCAATTAGATCATGGCTGATCTTACCTCAGCTCCATTAACCCACCTTTGATCCATATCCCTTGCTACCCTTACCTAATAAAAAAAATATCTATTGATCTCAGTCTTGGAAATTTCAATTGACCCAGCATGTGCACAGCCTTTTTGGGGATAGAATTCCAGATTTCCACCACCCTTGGTGTGAAAAAGTGCTTCCTGATTTCGCACCTGAATGGCCAAGCTCTAATTTTAAGATGATGCCCTTTTGTTCTGGATTCCCCCACCAGAGGAAATAGCTTCTCTGTATCTACTCTATCAAATCCCTTTATCGTTTTAAACATCTCAATTACATCACCCCTCCATCTTCTAAACTCAAGGGAATGCAAAGCAAGTTAATGCAACCTGTTCTCATAAATTAACCATTTAAGCCCTGGTATAATTGTGGCGAATCTGCCTTTCCTGAGGTTTGGTGCCCAAAACTGAATGTAGTACTCCAGATGAGGTCTAACCAAGGCTCTGTACAACTGAAGCATAGCTTTCTCCCCTTTTTTATTCCAGCCCCCTTGAGGTAAAGGCCATTCATTCTTCAGTCAGTGTAGACAGGTATCAGGTGTAATATTAGTAGAAGTAGGTGGAGTTTCATGTAATTCTTGGAGAGAAAGGAACAACTGGGTCGGCCGTGTGCAGCAGAGGTTACTCCACTTCATTCAAGATGCGGAGATGCCGGTGTTGGACTGGGGTGGACAAAAGTGAGAAGTCGCACAACACCAGGTTATAGTCCAACAGTTTTATTTGAAATCACAAGCTTTCGGAGCTGCTGCCCCTTCGTCAGGTATTCCTTCACTTCACCTGACGAAGGGGCAGCAGCTCCGAAAGCTTGTGATTTCAAATAAAGCTGTTGGACTATAACCTGGTGTTGTGCGACTTCTCACTTTTGTCCACTCCATTCAAGTTATTGACAGTCAAAGGGGAAGATCTAGCCAACAGAAATGGGGGAAGGAGTAGTATAAATAACTTGTCTCGTCACACACATGCACGTGCACTTCCATCTGTACTGGACAGGCAGTCAAGTTAATTGTTAACCTTAGTAGATCATGGGAATGTATGCGGTACCCTATAATTGGCCCTTTATTGTACCAATTTACTGTGAATGATAAATAAACAACAGTAAGAGGCTGCCCATGAGTCTCTCAACTTTAAACTTAAGCTAATGCTCTGAGTCAGAGGACGAGTAGCTCAGATATGTACAATATATATAGCTGCCTTTGTTGCCGTATGTTAGTACAATGTGTAATATCACCAGGTACAGTTTAATTTCAGTTTGCTAATGTACTGAGGGGAGTGATCTGATGAGGAATGCTGTATATATACTTTGTGGAATACATGTAGTTACAAAGCCCTCCTTAAATATGTAAAGCCGTTTTCTCAAATTGTTTAATGTACGTGAAGAGCCAAGTTATTTATATTTCTCCTTCCTCCATTTCTGTTGGCTAGATCACGGACAACACGTGGTTAGCACTGGTGCCTCACAGCGCCAGGGACCCGGGTTCGAATCTGACCTCGGGTGACTGTCTGTGTGGAGTTTGCACATTCTCCCCGTGTCTGCGTGGGTTTCCTCCGGGTGCTCCGGTTTCCTCCCACAGTCCAAAAATGTGCGGGTTAGGTTGATTTGGCTATGGTAAATTGACCCTTAGTGTTAGGGGGGGATTAAATATGTGGGGTTACGGGGATAGGATGGGATATGTTAGGGGGAATTAAATACGTGTGGTTACGGGGATAGGGTGGGATATGTGTCGGTGCAGGCTCGATGGGCCGAGATGGCCTCTATCTGTACTGTGGGGATTCTGTGTGAGAAAGCAGGGACAGGGTACTGGATTTGGATGATCAGCCATGATCGTATTGAATGGTAGAGCAGGCTCGACGGGCCGAATGGCCTACTCCTGCTCCTTGTTTCTATGTTTCTATCTTCCCCTTTGACTGTCAATAACTTGAATGAAGTGGAGTAACCTCTGCTGCACACGGCTGACCTAGTTGTTTCTTTCTCTCCGAGCATTACATGAAACTCCACCTACCTCTACTGATATTTTAAAAAAACTGTCTTATCGATCACATTGTTTTAAAGTGAGGTGAACTTATCTGTTAATTAAAGTGATGGATGTCGGTGCTGGGGAATGGAACACTTTCTACTTTGTCAGCCTGTGTCGGCATCAGCCAATCAGGTCGGGTATAGAACAGGTTAGCTGCAGAGTAATGATTTTCAACTTTTCCCATACAAAGTGGATGTGCATGCCTTACTGTACCAGTGCAGTATTTTTATTCCCCATGCCAGCCATCCTGTTGGATTCTGAGTAAGATTGACAATTTAGCAGTACTTGTGCTGTGACCTTGCTCCCACTCGATCTGATGACTCTGGGTGTAACTGCCAGAGGGAATGGAGATTTTTATCCCATCACCCAAGGCCTAATCACTAGAGTGCGAAAAACAAAAGAAAAATGGTCTGTTTCCAGTTATCCCTTACTCTGAACACAAAATTCACCTCAAAAATGTGCATCAACTCGTCGATTCTACTTAATTACTTAGCAGTATATCACGGTGAAGTTCATCACTCCTCATTGGAAGCACATAGCCCACACTTTTTAAACAAAAGCCAAATACTGCAGATGCTGGAAATCTGAAATAAAAACAGAAAATGCTGGAAATACTCAGCATGTTGAGCAGTATCTGTGGAGAGAGAAACAGTTAACGTTTCCGATTGATGACGGTTCGTCAGAACTGCTGTGGTCCAAAGAACCTGATAGCGGTTTAATTGAGTTTTCTTGCACGCTTGTTCAGTTCTTTGACCACCTCATTCATTTGAATTGTCTTCCTTGTTAGTTAATGCTTTTCTGCTCTGACAACATTAGAGGAAGCAGCAGAAATGCCTTCTCCAAAGTGAATGGGCCTGGTAGTGCAAGAAGCAAGTTGTGGTATATTGTTACTGTTATCAGAACATTGTACTAGTAGCAGAACATTTGAAAACTTTATCTCTCGCGACAGAGAGAAACTAATTTTATTTGAAAAAGAGACACCGACCTGAAGCATTATGGCCACTGTAAAATGCACAAACGCTAAAGAGGCAGTGAAAGCTGCACTAAGGTTAATAAACCGTCATCCATTACTCCTTCAAATTTTCATTGGCTTTGATCATTGTGTCCTTATTACAAGTCGTGGGAAGGTGGCCTGGTATAATGCAGTTAATTCGGAGACGATGTGCATCCATATTGGGTGTCGCATTGTGTTTGTTATATTGATAGATCAGCTTGAAAGACTTATGGCCAGACAGCCTTGGGTTATATTACATTAGGTAATAGCAAAAGAACTATTTGAATCCAACAATGCTTGAATATAAATCACAGTGCATATTGAATTGAAAAGTCATTCCAATTTTTTCCGTCATGAGAAAATATTTCTCCAATAGCCTGGTAATATAGGGGATAGAGGTTGTGATCCAGAGGTGCATAAACCACAGCAGTCATGCAGATGGTGTGGTGCACAGGTGTGGTGTAGTATAGTGCTGGTGTTGTTTATCAAAGTCAGGAGGGTAAAAGGGGAGAAACATAGAGGTTTCTCATGAACAGTAAGAAATCTGTTTCATGATTTTATTTTCCATAATTATAAACTGGCATAACATCATTTAAAAAAAAAACCCTCCCAACTCACCAAGGCTTCTTCAACAGCACCTCCCAAACCCATGACCTCTACCACCTAGAAGGATGGGAGCACCATCACCTCCAAGTTCCTCTCTGAGTCACACACCATCCTGACTTGGAAATATATTGCCGTTCCTTCATCATCACTGAGTCTAAAGCCTGGAACTCCCTACCTAACAGCACTATGGGAGTACCTTCACCACGCAGACTGCAGCGGTTTAAGAAGGCAGCTCACCACCACCTTCTCGAGGGCAATTAGGGATGGGCAATAAATGCTGGCCTTGCCAGCGATGCCCACATCCCAGGAACGAATAAACATTTTTTTAAAATGAAGAGTAAAGTTTTAATTGTGGGGCCAGCAGATGCTGCTGTTGTCACCACAGTAGTAGGAATGGTTGTGTGAAAGAGTTTCCTCTCTGCACGTGGCAGGACATGGAAAGCGGTATGATTGAACTCACGTGTGAAAGGAAGTGAGTGCACAGAATTCTTGAGAGGTGGGAACGCACACAGGCATGGAATAATTGGTCCTCATCAATACTGCCTCATGATGCTTATTCAGATTATTAGAGAGAGAAAAGTAGTGGCGAGTTATGTTGCAGAATTGCTTTGGGAAGAGGTCCTCCAATACTGGCTCTAGCCTTGGGTGCTGCAGAACCACCTTGTTTGTATTGCAAGGTGGATTCCACAGAAGGCAAAACAACACAAAAAGAATTGTGTATGTGTATGAACTGTTTTTAAGGCGTGCTTTGTGACTACGTACTTGGGTTGTCATCTTTCCACAGTGTCTGGGAAACTTGGTACAGGCCAGTTAACATTCCTATATGCCCTCTGATTGACCTGTGCTAACCTAGGTCATGTGGTTAGCAGCAATCAATCAGATTCCACAACAAATGCAAAAGGCAATTGTTACAGTTCCACTCCAAATCTGAACACTTAAGTAAATTGAAATAACTCTTAACAATTTAAAAGTTGTAACTGAAAGTTTGGCCAAGCAAGTTGAAGTAAGTATAAAAATTCATAAGTCCTAATTGAAGGCTTGGGCCCACTCAGCGGATAGACCCTTATTGAAATGCTGGGACTCGGTTGATGAAGAGACACAGTCAGAGGTATCAACTGCTGGGAACTATTCATTTCCAGTTTTTAAAATCATTTTGCCTTTGGCAATGACATGTGAGACCAACTATATATTTTTAAATGTAATAACAAAGTCCCAACAGTTTCAGAAGTTGGAACTGACATTTATGGGTTACTTTACTGCTATAATCCCATTATTTTAAGCCCTGGACAGAACTCTGAACTAATTGGCTAATCATGCTGTTATCAAATCAGCCAGTAAAGCGCCCAATGACTACAGTTGCTTCATCAGTTTTGCGAGTCTTAACGACTTAGCTAGCTCCCTAGCTGTTATACGCTGTTCATATACAGGAAACTCTTTATTAACCGGCACCCAAATATCCGGAAATCTCTCTTAACCGGCAAAATTCTTGAGTAGGTAACCGGGGTTTTCCTTCATCTCTCGTTTAAAATTAACTTTAAAAAAAAACCCCGAGGCGTTTGCCTTGTATCGGAGCGTGTAGATTGGGAGGGGGATGTGCAGCCCGGGTAGGCAGCGGACACGACAGATGGTCAGCTGGCGGTCCCCGGGGAGACGGAGCTCCGAATGCAGGCGCATGTCAATGTGTACGGGGCTCTCGTACGTTGGGAGATATAACTCTCCATTATCCGGACTTTTTGATTAACCGGCACCACGTCGGTGCCGGTTAATAAAGAGTTTCCTGTATTCCCAAATCTCAGGTTATGAAAAGAATGGCCAATATATTTCACTTTTTACTAGTATATTAACTGGTTCTTGCTCAGGTCTGTTGTGTTCATACTAAAAATATTTTAAATCATAAAATTATTTCGTCGCACTCCTATTCTAAGTTGAATTCGCCAATCTCAGCCAAGCCAGCAGTTGGGGTGCTACAATTGATCTCCGCACTCTGTCTAGGAGGGGAAAAATCGGCCTGGGCACCTGCTGTTGATCAGTATCCAGTGATTCTTGCTGGAAAGTGCATGCATTGACGTCGGGTGAGAATAGGATTAGTTTGGCTGTGATGGGCCCATCAGAACCTGCCATAACCACTACACTACACCATTGAACCCATATTACTTGCTGATTTGATTTGGCAATTTTCCAGTGCTCTCTGTCCAATCGCACTCGAGATTGGCCAGTTTGTACAAAAGGGTGACTGGTGTCAAGGAACCGCCCCCCCTCCCCACCACCCCCAAAGATATAATTGTACAGGCTTTGAAGTAGTGGGATCAATTAAAATACTTAAAAATCGGAAGTCATATGAAACCCTAGTTTTTTTATTTGGGATTGGGTCAGTACTGGCTGCAATTATTGCCCATCACTTGTTTCCCATCACTTGTTTCCCTCAGAGTAATGAGCCACCTTTTTTGTACTGAGTGGCTTTAGAGGCCATTAAGAGTTAACCATGTAGTGTGGACTAGAATCACAGGTAGGCCACAGTGGGTAGGGGTGGCAGGTTTTGCTCCCTAAAAGACATTAGTAAACCAATAAGGGTCTTTACAACAATCCGTTAGATTCCATAGTCATTGGTTCTAGACCACAAATTAGCAGATTTATTGAATTCAGTTTCGCAACTTGCCATGGTGGGATTGAAACTCATCACCTTGTCCAGTGCCATTACCACTATGCTATCATACCCTTATTACCTTCTGACTCGATTTGACTAATTATTTTTGTGAATGACTTTCCTCTTTGGTGGTAAATGACTGGAAATGTCGTTATTCTGAGCCTGACACTGACATTGCAATGTTGAGTTTGGGGAGAAGCGAATGGACAATGTCTAACTTGTTTTGGAGATTCAGTCAAATGTTGGAAATCTGGCAATGAGGCGTTTCGATTGTGTTCTCTCCCTTCAGCCAGAGGATGATGTGAGGACACGTGGTCAGGGGACAATGAAAAATAAAAAAAAAGGTGCCCTGTATGCACCTGCAACTTGCAGAGAAATTTCTGAAATTGACATGCATTTAACAAGACCTCTACTTCCAAAAATAAGTTGTTGACAATTTTTGCTAGGTGTTGGAAGCAATCATGATTCATGAGTACAGCACAGCTGTTGACCTGTTTATTTTAGATAAACAATTTTGAACATTCTTGTAACATGAAGAACATTTGTCTAAGACTGCATGGCAGGCCTCGGCTGCACAATAAGTTGTCATCTGCTCAAGAGTTACTGAGTCACTTCCAGTATTAAAGTTCCTAATTCGAAGAGGTGATCATAATGGGATGCGGGGTAGGGGGATTGGGTGAGGGACAAGAAATAATTTTCATTTTCCCTCTTTTCATGTCTGTCAGTGTATATACAAGCATCCACTTCACCATGTATTGATCGTCACACTGCAGTTTGAGTGCCACAGCTGAGGTTAACATGAGCTATTAGCAATTAGGCAAACTATTAGTCAGTTGCACTTCCCTAAATTACCCGGCCAAAGATAGTAACAGCTTTATTGAACCATGTCCAAGTTCAATGGTAGCTTTAAATTTTCCTTTTTAATTCAAGTGTTTGAGCAATACTCTGTTTTCTGTTTCTCCTTCTCATTGTCTTCGCATTAAATTTTTGAAGATCATTTTAAAAACTGACAATTTCCTTGTCCTTAGTGCCACATAAGCCAGTTATAACCAAGCTGGCCATGGAGGCCACAAGATTTTTCATGGTCCTTTTCCCTCCGCCCACTCTCCAGCTGTTGCCTGTTGCAGTGGTTTTTCTTTTTATATATCCTGTATACCGTGTCATCACCTCAGCTTTGGACTTCCACAGCCTGGGGCGGCACAATAAGTTGTGTCATCTGCTCAAGAGTTAATGAGTCACTTCCTTTGAGTCCCTTTTGCCAGCTGGGACTCATTACATCACCAAAGATACATCACCTTCCTCAGGACCCACAACCTCTGCTGGTCTCTTTGTCGTCGCAGCACAAAACATGCTGTTGTTGCACACAGGCCACCCTTCGTTGCTTCCTAGTTGCTCACTCTATCCTCTCATTTGATACCCAAATACCTCATTACACAGCGCATCCCTCAGGAATGTTTCTGCCCCTCTGTACAGATTGAGCGCTCAGCATTATGCAGAACTTTTAAATGGACTCTCGCTTCAAACATTGTCCTTTGAGCCATCGCATTCTGAATATGACAGTTGCTTGGATGTTATTTCCAATGCTTGGGAAGGAGAGGTATTTTCCTTGGAAAGAGGTTGAGGGGGCTGACAGGGTGTAGCCCAAGATATAATAGCGTACTGCTACTCCTTACAAAATGCATCTTGAGCTCCATTTATAAATTATGCCTTCTCTAAGCACCCATTGCAAACAGAAATAGGTATGATGTTGTTTTGAAACAATCCCTTTAGCACTGATTGTTCTCTTGAACTCCAAATATAAATATATTGACCAAAAACAACAGATAAAATCATTGCTGAGAGTGTTTAGGCAGCCTGACTCTTATTGTTGCAGTCTCGCATCAGCTGTGTGCTACCTTCAGATCAGACTGCACAACATAGCTTTGTCAATAAGATTCAAGCCCCTAGAAATTTGGAAAACCCGTTTTCCTTTTAAACTTTGTACTTTAAAGCAGAGTAATACTCACACTTCCTTCCCCCCCCATAGAGACACTTTCCTGCCACGTGTGGTCTGACCCATTTCCCAGACTACAATACAACAGACACAAAGGGCTCATGGATTGTGTCACCTTATTTGACCCAGAGGCTGGGAGGAGGCACAGGCATCCATTTCGCTGCAAATGGTGCACCCTGGGCATATTCAAACAGAATGGACGTCAGGGATCAGTACATCATACAAAATAAACAACTCCTGTCACAGATTTCGTAACTCCTGTGACACTGTTGAATATATGACCAACAATTCCGTGCTTTAGTTTGGCTCCTGATAAGTGTGCTCGGTCTGCAGTTTGGGGCAGGATATTACATTTGTCAGCTGTCATCATTTTTAAGTTGGAAATAAGTCACAGTTTGTTTTTCTGCAGCCTGTATCCTTACGGGCAGCAATAACCAGAAATTACTCCAGTGCAGACCTGGAAACAGGCTGCCTGTCAGTCCACTGGACAGTAGGCGAAAGGCAGAAGGATGACAACTCTCCCTCCAAAGCTCCCCGGATCACTTTAGCGTTTTCTCAGAGACCAGGAACTTAATTGAAGTTGTGGATCAAACTTGTGTCTGGCCTCTTCATGCTACCAATGTTACAGCACCGCACCGCACCGAGTCCGTAGAATTATTCATGGCTTCCTGCCACCCCCCACAACAGCAGGTAAAGGCTCCGTCTCTGACCCAGGCTCATTGCCTGATCCACGCCGAGTTAACTGATCTTGGCTGGGGCAGCATTATGGATGCTATAATTGGTCACAGCTGCCCTGCATTGGTGAAAGGAGAATCAGGCAGAGTTCCTGCTTCTGAGTACTGTACAGGGACTCTCCACTGCAAGTGTGTGCATGCTCACACTCGACTGTCACGTCTTTCTCCCATCGGGTAGCCACAAGCATTCACTGCCTTGGCTCGCACAAGGAATGACCGCTTGGGCAAGGTGCTGGTGGTGACCACTGATTGTAGGATTGTGTCCCAGTGAGGAAGTTGAAGCCTATAGAAGAGGAACGATGGGGAAAATGTGGGAGGGAAACTAAAACACAACAACAATCTTAAATGTAAATCCATTCTTCCAGAGCTTTCAATTCTTTTAAAAGAAAAAAAATCTATTGTAAGGGATTATGGTATTGATCTCTCAACTAAGCTGATGCAGCCTCCCTCCTCCCAGCCTCTGGGTCAAATAAGGTGACACAATCCATGAGCCCTTTGTGTCTGTTGTATTGTAGTCTGGGAAATGGGTCAGACCACACGTGGCAGGAAAGTGTCTCTATGGGGGGGGAAGGAAGTGTGAGTATTACTCTGCTTTAAAGTACAAAGTTTAAAAGGACAATGGGTTTGCCAGATTTCTAGGGGTTGAATCTTATTGACAAATCAGCCTGTCAAATTAAATTGTAGAGCTCCTTTCTGCATTTGTGCTCTTTCACCTGAAAGATTGAATTTGTTTTCGATGTTTACGGTATGACCAGCTGAGCACATGCCATACTCCCCTCTAACTAACAGTGTTCTATTTGAAATGGCCTACTCCTGCTCCTATTTCTTATGTTCCTATGTAAATGCTCAGAAAATTGTAAGTCTACTTTTTCTTTCCTTCAGGTTCATTCAGGAGATTGAAGTTGCCATGTGGACTGGCTCTGGCAAGCAGTGCCCACTGCGAGAGTTCCTCACCATGTACATCAAGAACTTCTTCCTAAATCAGGTTCATCTAGACGTTAACAAGGAGATCGAGGCCGCGACCAAGGTTGCAGATCCTTTGAAAGTGCTGGCCAGCGCTGATGCCATGAAAGTGTTGGGAGTGCAACGGCCCCTTCTTCAGGTAGGAACGTGGTATTGCACAGCAGATGCACACAAAGCTTTTAAAAGAACACTTGTATTGCACACTATGCATACAACTACAAAATTTGGAAATCTGACGTTGCTTACTTCATTTGGATTAGGCTGTTTATTTGAGGTTTACTTTGTCCGCATGTTAAACCAACAGTGTCCTCACAATGAAAGGTCCTGTGCCATCTTATTATGTTTAGGAATGCACAGTGTCATGATGCTATCATGGCTTCACTGGTCACATCTGGAGGCACAAATACAAAGTCAAAAGTAGAACATTGTATTGACAAAGCCATACAGCAGCAGGTATTCCATAAATGTTAACGCATACTCCACCTTTTACCAGGTGGTAATGCTCTTTTAACCTTGCGCCTGGAGATCCTGTGCCTTAGGGCTGACTTTTGCTGGCACTCCGAGGGCGGGTTCGGAGGCAGGTCCGCTGTCAAGATGGCAGTGATTGACAGTGGGGCAGAAATCCGCTCTGAATCCGCCTCCTTGTTAATTTCCCAAGTGCCGGCTTCGCCTGCGGTTTGCAGACCCGGCACTAAGCGGCGGGTCAGGCAATTGAGATACTTAAGAAGCTGCTTAAAGGTATTTAAGCAGCATTTTACCAGGTCCTAATGATTTTTCCATGTTTTAAACGAGGTTTCCGGTGCTCGGGGATCACGCCAGGTATGTGTGTCAGGTTCTCAATGACTCTCCATTGCTGTGAATAGTTGATGGCTGCAAAAGTGGTATAAAAGCTACCATTTCACAGCTGTTCAATTTCCAATCTTAGAGGCTGGAGCCTTCAGGATTTGGAATACACTTTTCAGCTTTATGGAGGTTTGAAGTGTTTGGAGCAAACTCTCTATCCAGCGTCACCTCCTTGGAGCAACCTCTCACCATTGACAGATCACTTCTGTCATCTCAACTTCAGCTGCCATCTATTCCATCAGCCCTTGAAAAAATCTTACCTTGGTCCTCAGAATCCCACCACGATCAGCCCCAACACCAGCATCACCAGGCACACCAGCAGCACCAACAACAGCACCAACCTTCTCCGCAAACACAGGGCATCAGCACCCGAGCACATTGCTGCCCGGGAGGCCAGGGATGGCCTCACCATGGCCAGATTTACTTCAGTCGACGCTGTACATCCTGGCTGCCACATGATGTGCCAGGTTGGCACCACCCCACACCAACACCATAAAGCATCCCTACAATGCCCAAGCCATTCCTTTCACACTCATCACCTCTGGGGCGGCACCGTTATGTCTCACCATTCATTGCAACTCACTAAGCCACTTCCAAAGGTGCACACAGATCTGTCCAAGAAGGCAAAGTGTTGAAAATAAAGATTTCAATGTTTGACAACACATTAACAGAAACTTTACATGAACATTGGCGATAACACCCAACTGCCTACCCTTGTGTGTTGTCAGTTGATATGATTGGATAAGGATGAGGGTGAGATGGGGAAGTGATAATGTAGATAGAGAGGGATGGGTGGAGGTGCAGCTTCTCCAACCTGTCCTTGTAGATAAGATCCCCCATCCCTAGAACCATTCTGGTAAATCTCCTCTGCACCCTCTCAAGGGCCTTCACATCCTTCCTAAAGTGTGGTGACCAGAACTGGACGCAATTCTCCAGTTGTGGCCTAACCAGCACTTTATAAAGGTTCAGCATAACCTCTCTACTTTTGTACTCAGTACCTCTATTTATGAAGCCCAAGATCCCATATGCTTTGCTAACGACTCTCTCTATGTCCCGCCACCTTCAGGAATCTATGCACATTAACTCCTAGGTCCCTCTGTCCCTCCACACTCTTTAAAACTATGCCATTAAGTGTATATTGCCTCTCCCTGTTTCTTCTGCCAAAATGCAACACCTCACACTTCTCTGTATTAAATTCCATCTGCCACTTGTCTGCCCATTCTGCTAGCCTTTCTATGTCCTGTTGCAGTCGATTGGTATCATCCTCACTGTTTGCCACACCCCCAAGTTTGGTGTCCTTGGCAAATTTAGAAATTCTACTCTATTCCAATATCCAGGTCATTTATATGTATCAAAAAAAGCAGTGGCCCCAGCACTGACCCTTGGGAAACACCACTGTCTACCATCCTCCAGTCTGAAAAACAGCCATTTACCACAACTCGCTGTTTTCTGTCCTTAAGCCACTTCCTTATCCAAGCTGCCACTGACCCACCTATTCCATGAGCCTCAATTTTGTTAACCAGCCTTCTATGAGGTACTTTGTCAAACGCCTTCCGAAAATCCATGCAGACAACATCCATTGCATTCCTTTCATCAATCCTCCCTGTTACATCATCAAAAAATTCAATCTAATTAGTCAAACACGATCTGCCTTTTACAAATCCATGTTGGCTCTCCTTAATTAGCTTAAACCCCTCCAAGTGCCTGTTAATTTTTTCCTTGATTATTGTTTCTAAAACTTTACCCACCACTGATGTTAAACTGACCGGCCTGTAGTTACTAGGATTGTCCTTACACCCTTTCTTGAACAATGGTGTCACATTTGCCACTTTTTCCTCGTCATCCAAGGCACCTCCCCCGCATCTGGGGAAGATTGGAAAATTATGGCAAGCCCTTCCGGTATCTCCTCCCCCAATTCCCTTGGCAACCTGGGATGCAAGCCATCTGGACCAGGCGACTTATCCACTCTAAGCATACCCAGCCTTTCTAGTACATCCTGTCTCTCAGTTTTCACCCTTTCCATTGCTCCTAACTTTTCCACTTCTACCGATATTGTGTCAGCATCCACCTCTTTAGTAAACACCGATACAAAGTACTCATTGAGTATTCTAGCCTTGCCCTGCGCCTCTAAGCATATATCACCTTCTTTGTCCCTAATAGGCCCCACCCCACCTCTTACTACCCGCTTACTGTTTACATGCCGGTAGAAGATTTTTGGGTTCCCTTTTATGTTAATCGCCATTCTACTCTCATATTCTCTCTTTGTCAATCTTATTTTCATCTTCACTTCTCCTCTCACTTTATTGTATTTGGTCAGGTTCTCCCTTGAAGAATTCACCTGACATTCATCATACACCCTCTTTTTTTTGTTTCATCGTCTTCTCTATCTCCCTCGTCATCCAAGGAGCCCTTGCTTTGGTTCCCTTACCCTTCCCTGTTGTTGGAATGTACCTAGCCTGTACTTGGAATATCTCCGTAAAGATCACCCATTGTTCCGTTACAGTTTTTCCTGTCAGTCTTTGGTTCCATTTTACCCTGGCTCGATCCTTTCGCATCCCATTGAAGTTAGCCCTATTCCAGTTTAGAAGTTCCACTCTAGATTGTTCCTTGCTCCTCTCCATTGCTAATCTAAATCTTATGATACGATGATCACTCATACCCAAGTGTTCTCCCTCAGACACTTGCTCAACCTGGCCCACCTCATTCCCCAGCACCAGATCCAGCATTGCCTCCTTCCCAGTTGGGCCAAGAACATACTGGTCAAGGAAATTCTCCTGAACACATTTCAGAAATTCCTCCCCCTCCTTTCCCTTTAACCTAGCATTATCCCAATCGATATTTGGGTAATTAAAGTCCCCCAATATCACCACACTATAGCTCTTGCATATCTCTGCAATTTCCCTGCAGATTTGCTCCTCTATCTCCCTCTCACTATTTGGAGGTCTGTAGAATACCCCCAATAGCATGATCATACCCTTTTCGCTCCACAACTCTAACCAAATGGATTCTGTCCTTGTCCCCTCAAGAACATCCTCCCTTTCCAACACAACAATGTCTTCCTTAATCAGCACTGCCACCCCACCTCCCTTTTTTCCTTCCCTATCTTTTCTGAACACCTTGTACCCTTGAATATTAAGTGCCCAGTCCTCACCGTTTTTAAGCCACATTTCCGTTATTGCCACAACATCATATTCCCACATGGCTAATTGTGCTTGTAGCTCACCAACCTTATTCACCACACTTTGTGCGTTTACGTACATGCATTCTAAACCCATTTTTTAATTTTTCGTAGTCTTTCTTAGTCTGCTCCTATCTAATATGGTACTACTTCCGCCTCTAGTACTACTTTCTTCTCTAGTACTATCCAACACACTCACTCTTTTATGCACCTTATTCCTCTTTTTTACTCCTATATGCTGGTGCCCATCCCCCTGCCAAGCTAGTTTAAACCCTCCCCAACAGCACTAGCAAACCTCCCCATGAGAATATTGGTCCCGGCTCTGTTGAGGTGTAACCCGTCCGGCTTGTACAGGTCCCACCTTCCCCAGAAATGGTCCCAATGCATCAGGAATCTAAAGCCTTCCCTCCTGCACCATCTCTCTAGCCACGCATTCATCTGTTCTATCCTCCTATTCCTGTATTCACTAGCACGTGGCATCGGGAATAATACGGAGATTACTACCTTTTGAGGTCCTGCTTTTTAATCTCTTTCCTAGCTCCCTATAGTCTGCCTGCAGGACCTCATCCTTCTTTCTGCCTATGTCGTTGGTACCGATATGGACAACGACCTCTGGCTGTTCCCGCCCCCCCCCCCCCTCAGAGTGTCCTGCAGCCGCTCAGTGGCATCCTTGACCCTGGCACCAGAGAGGCAACATACCATCCTGGAGTCACGTCTGCGTCCACAGAAACGCCTATCTGTTCCCCAAACCAATGAATCCCCTATCACTATTGCTCTTCCACTCTACCTCTCCCCCTGTGCAACTGAGCCACCCGTGGTGCCGTGGCCTTGGCTCTGGCTGCTCTCCCCAGAGGAACCATCACCCTACCAGTTTCCAGAACTGTGAACTGGTTAGCAAGCGAGATGCACTCTGGGGATTCCTGCCCTACCTGCCTGGTCCTCCTTCTCTGTCTGGTGGTCACCCATTCCCTCTCTGCCTGCACATTCTGAGGCTGCGGGGTGACCACTTCTAGAAATGTGCTTTCCAAGTATTTCTCAGCCTTGCGATGCACTGTAGTGACTCCAGCTGCCGCTCAAGCTCCGATACCCGGAGCTCGAGTTGCTACAATTGGCGACACTTCCTGCACACATGGTCGTCCAGTCCACAAGAAGCATCCAGGATTTCCCACATGGCGCAGTATGTGCAAATCACGGGACTGAGCTGCCCTGCCATGCTTCTATTTACCAGACTATGGAGGTAATCTAGCAGAAATAAACTTAAAACTTCACAAGAAACACTCAACAGCTACCCACCAATCAGCACTTCCCTCTATTAGATAGGCTATGTACTCCTTAGCAGAAATCTACTCAAAACAGAACAAAAAAAAACTTACCACAAATACTCACCCTATACTCACCTCTCAGCTCCCTTGTGCCAGCGACACCTTTGAATTCTGATGCCACTCCTTCGCTGTGTCGCTTGCTGACTGTCTCCCTCGCAGGTAGTCCGCTCACTCAGCCAAAGTATAGAAGGATATGTTGATGGGGTTAGATGAAGAGGGGTGGGAGGAGGCTGGTGTGGAGCTTGAACACTGGCATGGACCTGTTGGGCCGAATGGCATGTTTCTATGCTGTAAATACTTTGTAATTTAGGACAAAGCGGGAGAAACCTTTTTGCAGAAAGGGTTGTGAGGCTGTGGAATTCACTGCCAGAGTTAGTGTTTGAAACAGAGACTATGTCAACATTTAAGAATAAGGTAGTGCATCCTCGTGTGGAGGATAAACATGGCTGGTTGGGCCAAACCGCTTCTTTCCATGTTGTAATTTTATGTTCTGCTTTGAAGGGATAAAGTTTTTTTTTAATTTATTCGTTTATGGGATGTGGGCATCGCTGGCAAGGCCAGCGTTTATTGCCCATCCCTAATTGCCCTTGAGAAGGTGGTGGTAAGCCGCCTTCTTGAACCGCTGCAGTCCGTGTGGTGAAGGTACTCCCACAGTGCTGTTAGGTAGGGAGTTCCAGGATTTTGATCCAGTGACAATGAAGGATCGGCGATATACTGCATGTATATGCTTTGTTATGTAAAATTAAAATACTCCTGTACTTTGACAAAGGCATGCTGTGTGTAAAGGCGCTTTATATTTTGTTGTTCTTTAGTTCAGGTCATGGGAGATGGATGCTCAAGCGTGGCTCCCTGCATTTACAACCGTTTCTCATATCTTGACAGCAGACTCGCATTAAAGTTCTGACGAAAGGTCATCGACCTGAAATGTTAACTCTCTTTCACTCTCCACAGATGCTGCCTGACCCGCTGAGTAGTTCCAGCATTTTTGTTTTTATTTCAGATTTCCAGCATCTTTTGCCTTTATAGTGGCTTCATGCTGTGCTGGTGCCACCAGCTCCTGACGCACAGCTAGCAGCAACACCAAAGTCAGCTTACCAGCCACTCGGAGGACACTGGTCTTCTGAGTGGATAGTCCACTTTAGGGGCATCGCAACTGAACCCTCCCATTCTTACTTGACATTCATGCTTGCAAAATACTGCTGGTGCTCGAAATCTGAAACAAAAAAAGTAAATGCTGCAAACACTCGGCAGGTCAGGCAGCATCTGTGGACAGGTCAACATTTTGGTTGTGTGGAACCTTTTATGAAGACTGAAATTCATGGTTGCACATTTTTCAGCGGGAGTCAGCTCACAGACGCCAGTTTCCCAGAATCTGAATTAAACAAGACCAGTATAAAAGCAACTTTCCACGCTCAATTCTAAAATAGTCACTTAAAGTTATTTGCAATTGGCCAGTTAAACAAATTACAAAGAGTGTTTTGCAGCTGGTTAAATCTCCTGTTGAACACCTTCTATTCTGTCTACTGATCAATTTCAGTGGATGAATAAGTGCTACAATTGAGCCACATTAGATTATTCAGAGCATTTCAGACCTCGTTAAGTCTTTTTTTTTGTGAACTGTCTGCTATTCAGTCTCCTATTGATCCGTTGCATTAAATTTCAATAAACTAACCTGTTGGGTCACTCGTTCTAAAGCAGCTTTTATATTGTGCTCATTTAGTTCTGGGAGACCAGCATCCATGAGTTGGTGCCTTTTACCCTGATAAATCCACTCTCTATTCTTTCAGCGGAATCGTCGATCCACAAAAAATTGGATGAACGATTCTGCAGCCAGAAAGAATGAGGGAGGCGGATCTCGCAGTGTAAACGCAGGGAGCGGGCTCATGGGCTCCCCAAATCTGACCTAGATGAGATGCCAGTGTAAAAACAGCCTTAGGCCATCTCTGGTACAATTGCTTGACTGCTGATTCTGATGTACCGGAGCAACACCAGTACCTGGGGTGCTATTTATCCAGCTTCACATGCAACACTATTTTTCCTTGGCACCTGAGAATAGGGTTTTATCAAGAGAGAGCTGTATATTGGAAAGAGCTCAAAGAAGAGTTTCTTAATCTGGAAGAGTTTAATTTTTGCCAAGACTATGTTTCCGGGTGTCGTTATACTACAGGTACTGGCCTGAGACTGCTACCTGTTTATATTGACCTGGAGCTGGCAGAATGAAGTTGTGCTGCTTGCTCTGTAGCTGCTTTCATACTGCGGGGTGGTTCTCCCAAGGGAAAAGCATCTTGCATCTCTTTCTGTCCAGATAAAACACGCTAGCACACAGGCAAGGAGCTCTGCTCACCAGCATCCAAATGCTGATTACATTTTGATGTTAGCCGAGAGCCTTCTCTTCAAACTTCACTTTGTACCCGCCACAGTTATACTACAACTTCTATGAAGCTGAAGCAGTGTGAAGCTTAACATCCCAGAGGGAGTCTCTCATCTGTTGCCTGAAGAAAGCAGCTTTTATATTGCCTTTGTACAATACTGGCACCTGATCCACGAGTGTCACACAACCAGCAGTGGTCCCACAGTAATCTTGCTGGATTCAGTAAGGTCAGCCACTGTGTTGATTGTTGCAGTCTGCCTGATGGCCTCTTGCGCATCCCGGATTTCCTTCACCCAACATTGGCGGCTGTGCCTTCAACTGCCTAAGCCCTAAGTTCTGGAATTACCTACCATACCTCTCTGCCTCTCTCCTCATTTAAGATGCTCCTTGAAACCTATCTCCTACTGTCTTTAATATCTCTTTATGTGGCTCGGTGTCAAATCTTTGTCTGGTAACGCTCCTGTGAAGCTCCTTCGGACGTTTTACTACGTTAAAGGCGCTATATAAATTGTTGTTGTTGAGCTCAGATTGATCGCATGTAGATGTTAGGAAGTACATGTGCTCCAAGCTGACCACCAGCATCAACTCTCTGCATCCCTTCCACTGTTGGGCAGATCACATGGAGCATAAATAAGGCATGTAAATTGGAATATTTTTACAAGTAATTGTGTTGGTTTTTGTTTAGGGTACGTTACCCATCTGTGAGGCACACATCTTGTTCATTTCACTTCAATTTTCTCACTCGCTGGTTTCTTTTTGTTTTGCATCTTCGTTGAACTCTGTAACAAGGACAGTTGCATCTCAAGACTGATACAATCAGGCTGATACAAATGAGAAAGCCCATTTCACCCATCGCAGCTCATCCATCCATGAAAAATACAGCTGCAGCCCCACATTACAGCACCAGCTGTTTCTTAAATGATTCCAGGGTTTTTGCTTCCACTACCCAATCCAGAAGTCTGTTCCATGTGTTGATCACTGTGTTAAGAACTTCCTGACATTATTCCTGAATTTAAAGCTAAGTGGGCAAATACGGAGATAAAATGTTGCTCGCCTTTATAACAACTGCAATATATATGTATATAATATTCGAGCCTTGGCAAGGGCACAATAAATGTGGAAGCAGCAAGTTGAGTCTCTGACCATGAAATGGTGCAGTGCGACAGTACAATTACCCCTCCCAGCTAGAAAGCTGGCAAAATAGAAGTATCATAGAATGAGATGGTAGCAAGGAGTGTGACCCTGATGGCCACTCCAAATGACTTGCAGCAGATGGCTCACCTCTGCATCTGGGTTGTCTGTTGATCTGGAGCCTGTGTTGATAATTCTGCACCATCATTGCCAGGCAGGTACAGGCAGGTGTGTGAAACGGTACTGAGAGTTGGGCACAATCTACCTCTTGTGCAGTCTGATGTGCCTGGAATTCTTCCATTGCACCTATTGTACCTCAAAAAATATATATATACGTAAAGGTGAATTCCCATTGGGAAGCCCACTATCCCAATATTGTGGATGTGCCTAAAAAAAAACAGCACTGCAGAATACTTGGCACAAAGCCTCCTGACCAACTAAGTGAAATGAGAAAGAAAGGCGGGGGGGCGGGGGGGAAAGCAAAACAAGGTTCAGAAATACCTTTAAAATGCTGCTAGGGCTGACTAACTGTAGGGCTTTTTAAATGCACTTCCAGAAACAGGTCACCCAAATAGCCCTGGATACCCATTTTATATGGTTAGATAGGTGATTGAGCATTATACCAACATAAATTACATTGTGGGGCCTACTTTAATATAATTCATTAAAAACTGGCAGGCACTTCCAGTGCTAATAAAAAATCCATAGAAAGAAAGCAAACACTTGCACTTATATAGCACCTTTCACATGCACAGAATACCACAGCCAATCAACATAGACCGCAAATTCGAGGCCAATATTTAATATTATATACTGCTGAAACTCGGAGCCTTTGTCATGTCCAGACTCGACTATTCAAATGCTCTACTGGCCGGCCTCCCATCCTCCATGCTCTGTAAACTTCAGCTCTTCCAAAATGCTCCTACTATATCCTATTCTGCACTGAGTCTCGCTCACCCATCATTTCTGTCCTTGCTGACCTACATTGGCTCCCAGTGCCTCCAATTTAAAATTCTAATGCTCATGTTTAAATCTCTTCATGGTCTCACCCTTCCCTATCTCAGTCACCTCCTCCAGCCGTACAATCCCCACCCCAAACACTCCATTTATCCAACTCTGGTCTCTTGTGCATACACACTTCCTTTGCCCCACCATTGGTGGCCGTGCCTTGAGCCGCCTTGGCCCCACGCTCTGGAATTCCCTCCCTAAACTGCTCCACCTGCCTCTCCTTGAAACCCACCTCTTTGACCACATTTTTGGTCACCCCCCTTCTAATATCTTTGGCTCCGCATCCATTTATTTCTGATTATGCTTCTGTGAAGTACCTTGAAATGTTTTCTAGTTAAAGGTACTATATAAATGCAGATGGTTGTTGGCTGAGGGATAAATGTTGTCAAGGAAATTGAAGGGGAGAGCTAAATGGCTGAAAATCTGTCACAAGGGATCTCTGCTCACTTTACACTCATCAATCATGCATAACTGAACGGAAAATCTATCCTGAAACCTCAATGAGAAACAAGTACAGTAGAGCCCTCATTATTCATCACAATTAGGATTGCCAATTCTGGTTGGATGTATTCCTGGGGGTTTCATCACATGACTCACCTCCAACCACCCCGCCCAGTCAAACAACCTTTTTTCCCCGCATACAATATTTTGAGAAGTAATAAACAAAAGTGTTCGTAGAAAATTAAGGGAAAAAACCCACTCTTTTTTGTATTCCTTATGACTTGTCTCCTTGCTTGCTCGCAACAGTGTCCTGGAGATTAATCTTTCATTCTTGGAGACTCCTGGGCAATCCTGGAGGGTTGGCAGCACTAAAGCGATCTCCCGTCGCACTCTCACCTTGCCAATCGAAACAGGTGGGGAATGGAGAGCCCTGGCAGCTCTGACTATCGGTGATTCAATGACCTACCGTCCACCTGGCCCAGACTAACCCTACCTGAAGTTGCTGCCTGTGAATAAAAGCCCCAACCTGAAGTCGGATTGCAGACACGTATGGAAGATCAGACCAAGAGGGACAGCACAGCAGTTAAGACACGTTCTGATCAGAGTTCCACTGGTCTGGTTTGCAGATGATCATGAGCATGGATAATAGGAAAGCGATTAATCGAGTCTGTACTGTAGATTAATTCTGACAGTTCCATTTGTAGAACACTGAATACAACACTCTGTGAAACATTACTTAATGTGTAATTCATGCCATTCAATCGCTGATTTATTTTTATGTGGTTGAAGTGCTTTACAGAAGTCACAGATTGCAGTTCTGTATCTCATTTATTTATAGTACTATCCTTTGGATTCCTTATTGGCCTGGTGGATAAAAGCACTACCTGGTGTCGTACAAAGTCATACACACTAGAAGTTCCCAGGTTCAATCCCCGATCAATGCACTGCCCAATGGTTCTGAGACGTATGGACCAGAGTATGTTGATCTCAGTCAGGGCAGCAGTTTGGGGGACCACAACTGACCTCTTAACACGCGCCCCCCGCCCCCCCCCCCCCCTGCCAATCTCCCCTGCCGGCCCTGGCTAGGAGGGAACACATCAACCAGGATCCTGCTCACATTCACATCTGGTAACTCTTGCTGGCAAGTGTGCATGTGTCGTTATTGAAAATTGGAATAAAATAGAAATAATTATTCTCTTACACCTAATCCGCATTGACAGTAAAACTGTTAACCAGTCCTTTAAAGGCTGATGTACATAGCTGCTTCCTAATGTGTGACAGTGTCTTGCTACTATAAGTTCATGACAGCAGTAAGCTGAGGATGAGGTGTGCAACAGTAATCAATTCAGCAACTACTAGACCAGTAAAAGTGCTAAAACTGGCCCATAAGTCGTCTCCAGCCTGGCTTTGTTCTGATGCTATCTGTTGACACAGAACAGTTGATGCTTTTCATCCACTTCCACCTCTCCTCCAGCTTTCTGATTGATTATTTTAATTAGAAGTGTGGTTCTGACAGGCTGCCTGGGCAAGATATAGATTGAAAACATAAATCTTCATTTTTGCTCTATCACTGAATCTGCATGCTTGCTGGCAGGGTCAAGAGGAGAATGCTTCTGTCATCTTTCTGTCTGCAGCATTGCTGTCCAGTCGACCTACACAATTTCTTAAAAGGTTAAATGATGCATTGTGAAATACAAAGTAATGCTGCCCACACACTTCAAAGAAATACTCAATCCGATGTGTTTTTTATGGATTTCATTTGGTTTGGGGGGTGGGGGGGGGGGCAATTTTTTTCATTCCTCGTCTGAAGATGCTGACTTTTACTGGAGTGCAGTTCCATGAGCTCCAGCAACCATCCAGTACCTCACCCAAGAAGCCTTTCTTCTTGTGAGTCTACAAAGCACACGGAGGGGAAAAGCACATCACGACTGTGCCTGATCCTGACTTCGGTCAGCCTACATGTGCAGTTTACAGCAGGAATCACTAAGTAGCAGCTGTCAGCAGTGAGAACTCCAAATGACTTTTTCTGCTCCCTAGCCCAGGGTCACTGAAGCCACTTGTCATGCCTCAGCTGCTGCCCTGGCTCCAATGAGCTACGAGCACAGATCAGGGATCAACCTGGAACCTTCCTGGGCTATAAGGCTCGGTGCCACACCAGATGTCACCATAACCCATGGGTCATTGAGGAAACTGCCAGCAGATTGTATATTTTCTAATGAAAGTCTTCTTTGAAAAATACCGCAGGGTAGGAATGTTTGCATTAAAGGCAAGTCCAAAATTCTAAATAGGACAGAAACTCATTTTCTTTTGATTGAGGTGAAGTTATGGGCAGTGGACGTAGCTTTCGCAAAGATAGATGTCTCAACATTGACCATAGTGTTCCTGAGAGCCCGAAAAAACAAGCAACAGGCAAGATGTGGATTTTCGCATGGCTTTATCCGGGCTCCAACAGCTCTGGCGTAGGTTTGCGAGGCAGAGAATAGCTGAGAGCAAACTGCTTCATGACAGCAGCAAATTGCAAAAGGACATAGATCGATCAAGCGAGTAGGCAGAACGATGGAAGGTACATTTTAATGCAACAAAGTGTGAAGTAGTACAATTTGGATGCAAGGATGGCAACTGAGAGTACAGTCTAAATGGGGAGTACGGGATTTAAGAAAGGGATTTAGGGGTTCAGGTGCATAAGGCTAGCTCACAAATGCAGCCGGCATTCGCAACAGCTAATGGAATGCTGTGCTTCATCACAAAAGGCAGGGAATTGGGATTAAAAAGATAGAGTTGCCATGGCTCGCAAACTGGCAGAGCAGGCCCAAATGGCCTCCTCCTCCCACATGTCCCTCCTAACAGTTGGACACATTGTGGAATTGGGTACAGTCCGTTTCCCTTTTCCCTTTTTCAGGGAATAGTTTCCCTACTAAATCGACCTGCCTCACCCCAACGATATAATTGTAAACCCAGTTTTTCATGGATCTGCACATCTACCAAGGGATAAGGGAGCCAAAATTGGTGGTGTAAACCTAGGGAGGCAGCTCATGGACTGTGGTCTCACAGGATCGGAACTAAACAAGCATCAGAGTAAAAGTGCCTATATCATTCTCCATAGTCAAGCCACCCTGGTTCAGCAAGTTATGCTTAATGCGGCAGCAAATGGAATATAACATGGAGATAACTAAAATCAGAAAGGAAAACAAAATGAAGACTAGAATTTTAAAAAGTTACTAAGTATTTACAGCACAGGAATAGGCCATTCGGCCCAACAAGTCATGCCAGTGTTTATGCTCCACACAAACCTTCTCCCACCCTTTCTTCTCACGCCATCAACATATCCTTCCATTCCTTTCTCCCTCATCTTTTTATCTAGCTTCCCCTTAAATGCATCTATGCTAAAAAGTTATTAAATATAATAAAAATCACCAAAATTGCAGCATCTGTTCTCAAGTGCACTACATCAGGAGGTCAAACTTGACTTTCGTGCATCTGTTACAAATAAACTAAAAGGGAAGAGCATACTGAAAAGGTCAGAATTAATGTACTTATGTGGCCATTTACAATAATAGCTCTTCTGAGAGGCTTGATTTTGTCTAATGAAGGAAGTATTCAAAGACCTCTTCACATGATAATGTAATCAGATGCTTTTACATCATTTTAGTCATGGTACTTTTACCACCTGAGCTGGGTGAATAATTCTCTTCACTCCAGTAGGACACTGTGAGCTGTCCTCTGCAGCCATTAGTAGAAGTTCCATTAGAATGGGCATGCTGTTTGAATTTGATGCATGCTCCTGGGGTATGCACTCTATTGCAATCAAACCGAAGAATATCTCAGAATGTGGTGCTCTGCCAGGCATCAGGATGAGCTTTGATGACCTTACTGCATCTGAATTGCCCCAATTTGAGTCTATTCATTTGCTTCTGGATTCTTTCCATTTTGGATTTGGAGTGACACAGATGGCTAGCCAACGCATGAACAGCAGATCTGAAAATCTGGAGCTACACTATAGGAAGTTGATGATACAGTGCTCTGTTCAGACCAAAGTTTTAAGTACTGTCTCCAGTCCTGGTCACCAGACACGAGAGATATTTAAATCTAGAGATAGTGCAGAGAAGAAACCTTAAATACTGTATGTTTTTGTGCAGCATCTTAAAGCAAATTCAGCAGATTTCAAAAACCTCAATTACTCACAATGCGGTAACCTTGTTTGCCTCATGAAGCTTAGATACACACCACGAGTAATCAAGTATATCGTTTCATGCATTGTTTTCCCACCTAACATATTCACCGCGTAGTCATTAGATCTCACAATCAGTCAAATGGTGTTACGTTTCAAGCCAACAGCGTAGTGACCGACATTGTGGTAACACTGCCTTAAAAATATAGACTGTGCATGTAATGTGCACTGCATCGACATGCACTTTGGCCACAAAAAAGCAAACCAAAGGTTTAAGTTGGGGGTGCAACCTATTCAGTAAGCTGTCAATCGAACCTCTTAATCGAATGAGACATAACATTTTATTGTGAAATAAGTCAGTCATCGGGTGTGCACGTACCAACGATGGAGGGCACCGGGCTGCCACGATCCTGGCACAACTGCAAATTTTCAGGCCACTAAGTCTGCGAAAAATTATCCTGTTGAAGCCTGGAGATGAAGGTCATCTTTTAATTTTTCCGGTTTGCAGAAACGACACAGCCCAACCTCGTAGAATTTACTTTCCTCTTCTGCAGGCGCTGAATCTCAGTATGGTAGTTTCATGGGCACAGATCACTCTCCAGTACCGTGATCAAGTGGCCATTCTTCATTTATGAGTGAGTGTTGGCAGGCTATTTCAACCGTGCAGGCATCACCACTGAGCCTGATCTTGTTCTTCGCCGGAGGTTCTTGCACACGCGCGTTCCAGCAGGGGCATTCGACTACAATTACAAGCGGGAGGCCCGGCCAATTTTTCTTCTCCCCAGCCAGGGCTGCTGAGGCCAGATTTAACAACTGCTGGCCCTACTTAAAACAGTAGAATCTGTACAGGCACCAAGCGTGGGGCGTTCTGTCTTCCATGGCTCAATTCCACACTAATGTGGTGTGTTTACCCAGTACACCATTCTGAGACCTAACTTTGTGATTTTAACACAGTAACAGATCTTCTTAGTTGGATGTGTTCCTGGATAAAATTGTGGTCCGTGTTCCATTGCAAGACTGAACAATGTCCCGTAGTGGTGATGAATGACTTCAATTCTGAACAACTGGCAGAATAAGTGTGTATTTCATTGATTGATGGAGCCCAGCCTGATATCACCCTTCATTCAATCAAACCTTTACTTTTCTTTTGGGAGCAGAACCTTCAGCCAAGGTTTCTGTTCCTCATTGTTGTTCATTGACCCTTGGTGAGGGCACAGTTGTGTGATGCTCTTCATGGTTGCATCACCTGCTGACACTGACTGTCTGGGCTGTCACAAGAAGAGTAACCACTAGTCGAGGGACTGGAGGGCTGTCTGTGCCCGAGCAAAAGTCGGTCCCTGTAAAAGAGAAGGAGTGAATATTGAGTAAACTTTCTCCATAGCTCAAGTCAGTGAGTAGCCGGGTCAAATACACCACCAAGATCACAGCTTCGATCCCCAGTCTGCCCTGAATTACCTCACCTTAGCTGGGGGGGTAGGAGAGAGGAGAGGAGAGGTAGAAGAGCTATGATTTGCCTCAGAACCCATGAGTCAGGGATAGGAAAAATCAGCCCGCGTTCTGCTCCTGATCGACATCCAGTGACTCCTGTTGCAAAGTGCGTGGCTGTCAGTTGACAGCAGATGGACTCAGTTGTGAAGCATCCTGCAATCGAAACGGCTGCTAACACTTGCATTTAAAGCTCATAAATCAATAATAGTATTTGGTTGAATTGCCAGAGGATACCCAGTGCCTGTGGAACTGTATCCAGCAGTTTCAGCGTGGGTGTTTGCTTTGTGAATTTGGAGCAGCATCTGACGCAGTTGATGTGGAGATTTGGCTGAGTTGGAGTTTATGTCGGGTGGAGCACGAAAGGCCAATGCGAAGAATGTTGGAAAAGTCGAGCCTGGAGATGATGAGCCATGGGTGAGGGTTTCAGCAGCGGTGAGCTAAACTGGCAGGAAACATTAACATGGTGAGGGTGCTCCTTTTAAAAGAAAATGTAAATTGATACATATTTTCTACTTGTTTGTATTTCTGGCATTGACATTAATGGCTCTGGAATTAAATAGTTCCAGTGGGCAGCTTCTGGTCTGTTTAAGTGGAAAATTTTTCAGCATTGACCTGTCGGGTTTGTATGGTTCTGTGAGGGACAGGGATCTCAGTCAATATTATAACCACGAAGGTAAAGAATTAAAAATTATATTTTGTCAAATGACATTAGGTTGCATCATGCCCTCTGGCCTGACTCTCTGTCCCCATAATCTTCCTTCCTGTCATGTGCCCAACAAAGCATAGCTGTACTGCTCTGCATCGGTGCTTCCTATTGGGAAATGTGTCTGCCTTGCTTCAGTGCCGTCAGGTCAGTTTGAAGAGTCAGAGGTGGAAGTGATTTATTGTGTGACCTCTGTCCTGGAAGATCAAAGCGAGCAATAGTGAGGAACATTTCACAGTTCTGGACTTGCCTACCTATCTGAGCGCACAGGGAAACAACAGTGCCATGTAATATAATATAAACTGAATGGTACAATTTTAAAGGGGGTGCAGGAATAGAGAGATCTGAGGGTTTACGTACACAAATCTATGAAGGTGGCAGGACAACTTGATAAGGCTGTTTAAAAAAGCATACGGGATCCTTTGCTTTATAAATAGAAGCATAGAGTACAAAAGCAAGGACGTTATGCTAAATCTTTATAAATCATCGGTTCTGCCTCAACCTGTGTATTGTGGCCAATTCTGAGCAGCACACTTTAGGAAGGATGTCCAGGCCTGGGAAAGGGTGCAGAGAAGATTTACTAGAATGGAACCAGAGAAGAGGGACTTCAATGATGTGGAGACGAGAGAAGCTGGGATTGTTCTCCATTAAGCAGAGAAGGTTAAAGGGAGATTTAATAGAGGTGTTCAAAATTATGAGGGGTTTTGATAGCGTAGATAGGGAGATACTGTTTCAACTGGCAGGAGAGTCGGTAACCAGAGGACACAGATTTAAGGTAATCGGCAAAAGAACCAGAGGCGAGATAGGAGAATTTTTTTAATGCAGCGAGTTGTTGTGATCTGGAATGCACTGCCTGAAAGATGTTGGAAGTGGATTCAATAGTAACTTTCAAAAGGGAATTGGATAAATACTTTCAGGGAAAAAAAATTGCAGGGAAAGAGCAGTGGGGTTGGGACTCGGTGGTTGGTCTTTCAAAGAGCCGGCACAGGCAGAATTGCCGCCTCCTGTGCTGTATGATTTTATGTGTTGAAATTGGAAACAGCTATGCTGTGTCCAAAGAGAGGCATTTTTGCCTTCAGTCCCATCGTTCTGAGTATCCAACAGTTAAGAATTTTAATGACTCACATGTTTTCATTATTTTCTGTTGATCTTCTTTTGGAGCAGAATGCATTGTTTTAGCACAGGTTCTGATAATATCATCAGGGGGCTGGTCATGAAGAGATACTGACTGCTGCTCTGAGAGATGAAAAAATCACCATTCAAATGCACAAGATAATGGATGTACCCAGGGCTAATAATTTGTAACTCAGTTATGAGAGAAGGCGAGAAAAACCTCAGGCCCCTTGGCCTTGAAGGAAGATGAATGAGCGAGGGACATGTGGAGCTATAAAAAGATATTAATCAGAAACAAAAGGTAAATTTAGAACACTGTTTGAAATTAAACCACAGCTGCATAATAGGGTACAAACTAGTAAAAGGCAAGTCCAGGAAGGATGTCAGGAAGCAGTTTCTTCACACACAGAGTAATTAATACTTGGAATGGTCTTCTTCGTGGGACCGGGGAGGCAAACACTCTGGAATTGAGAAGAATTTAGCTGCTGTGATGGGAAGCTACAGTTTTCCATGGAAGGACGAGCTAGATGAGCCAAATTGCTTCCCTCAGCTCTGTAGATCTTTTGTGTCCTATCTGATGTAAATTCTGCTGTTTCCATTGCTGTTCTTACCTCAGTGAATACAGGTTTTCCAGCACATCAGGAATTGGCCACACCAGTGTAGATCTCACGCAGCATAACAGTGGCTTAATAGTGTATGGTTTACACACAGGCCTCGTATACAGTATTTGTTATTTCACAATGTAATTTGTGTTATGTATCCTTCTTGCATCTTCCAAGGAGTCTGAAAAATTGTGCAAACGTGCATGTTTCTGTCTCTATTTAGGGGCATATCCCATAAGTAATGGTGGCTCTGGTTGCCCAATAATGTCCTAGTGTAAACGCGAACTGTTTAATTTTGCTCTTATTCCTCTCGCCTTCCACAGTTAAGCTATTTACTTCACAGTTGGAGTATAATGATGTGAAGCTCCAGTGACTGAAAATGATTCAGGTCTTTTGAATATTTTTTCAAATTGCATAAATAAAATGCCTGACCTGCTGTGACCAAAAGTGTCAACTGCCTGGATAGGTTGTTGGCAAAATGACTTCTGTCAACTCAGTTTGCGCATACTTGTGTTGTGTTGTTGTTCATCTTTCCTGGAACTCCACGTTTGAATCCCTCCAATCCGGTTTACGCCCCTGCCACAGTACCGAAACGGCTCTCATCACAGTCACAAATGACATCCTTTGTGACTGTGACAAAGGTAAACTATCCCTCCTCATCCTTCTTGACCTGTCTGCAGCCTTTGACACAGTTGACCACTCCATCCTCCTCCAACACCCCTCCACCATCGTCCAGCTGGGTGGGACTGCACTCGCCTGGTTCCATTCTTATCTATCTAATCGTAGCCAGAAAATCACCTGCAATGGCTTCTCTTCCCACTCCCGCATCTTTACCTCTGGGGTCCCCCAAGGATCTATCTTTGGCCCCCTCCTATTTCTCACCTACATGCTGCCCCTTGGCGACATCATCCGAAAACACGATGTCAATTTCCTCTTCTCCTTCTTAGGCAGTCCCTCGGAACCGAGGATGACTTGCTTCCACATTAAAAATGAGTTCTCAGGTGACTGATGAGTCCAATGCGGGACCTACAGTCTCTGTCACAGGTGGGGCAGACGGTGGTTGAACGGACGGGTGGGTGGGCTGCTTGGGTTGACTTGTGCTCCTTCCGCTGCCTGCGCTTGGCTTCTGCTTGCTCCCGGCAAAGAGACTCGAGGTGTTTGGCGCCTTCCCGGATGCTTCTCCTCCACTTTGTGCGGTCTTGGGCCAGGGATTCCCAGGTGTCAGTGGGGATGTTACACTTTTTCAAGGAGGCTTTGAGGGTGTCCTTGAAGCGTTTCCTCTGCCCACCTGGGGCTCTCTTGCCGTGCTGGAACTCCGAGTAGAGCGCTTGTTTTGGGAGTCTCGTATCGGGCATGCGGACGATGTGACCCGTCCATCGGAGCTGATAGAGTGTGGTCAAAGCTTCGATGCTGGGGATGTTGGCCTGAGCAAGAACACTGACGTTGGTGCACCTATCCTGCCAATGGATTTGCAGGATCTTGCAGAGGCAGCGTTGGTGGTACCTCTCCAGTGCTTTGAGGTGCCTGCTGTACATGGTCCATGTCTCTGAGGCATACAGCAGGGCGGGTATCACTGCTGCTCTGTAGACCATGAGCTTAGTGCCGGGTTTGAGGTCCTGGTCTTCAAACACTCTCTTCCTCAGGCGACCGAAGGCTGCACTGGCACACTGAAGACGGTGTTGGACTTCGTCATCGACGTCTGCCCTTGTTTGACAGTAGGCTCCCGAGGTATGGAAAGTGGTCCACATTGTCCAAGGCCTTGTCGTGGATTTTGATAATCGGGGGGCAGTACTGTGTGGCAGGGGCAGGTTGGTAGAGGACCTTTGTCTTACGGATGTTTAGTGTAAGGCCCATGCTCTCGTACGCTTCGGTGAAGATGTTGACGATGGTTTGGAGTTCGACCTCCGAGTGAGCGCAGACACAAGCGTCGTCTGCATACTGTAATTCAACGACAGAGGATGGGACGACCTTGGATCTGGACTGAAGGCGACGGAGGTTGAACAGTTTCCCGTTTGTTCTGTAAATTAGCTCCACTCCAGCGGGGAGCTTACTGAGGGTGAGATGGAGCATTGCAGCAAGTAAGATCGAGAAGAGCGTTGGTGCGATGACACAGCCTTGCTTGACCCCGGTCCGTACGTGAATTGGGTCTGTGGTGGAACTGTTGGTCAGGATCACGGCTTGCATGTCGTCGACGTCTGCCCTTGTTGACAGTAGGCTCCCGAGGTATGGAAAGTGGTCCACATTGTCCAAGGCCTTGTCGTGGATTTTGATAATCGGGGGGCAGTACTGTGTGGCAGGGGCAGGTTGGTAGAGGACCTTTGTCTTACGGATGTTTAGTGTAAGGCCCATGCTCTCGTACGCTTCGGTGAAGATGTTGACGATGGTTTGGAGTTCGACCTCCGAGTGAGCGTAGACACAAGCGTCGTCTGCATACTGTAATTCAACGACAGAGGATGGGACGACCTTGGATCTGGACTGAAGGCGACGGAGGTTGAACAGTTTCCCGTTTGTTCTGTAAATTAGCTCCACTCCAGCGGGGAGCTTACTGAGGGTGAGATGGAGCATTGCAGCAAGTAAGATCGAGAAGAGCGTTGGTGCGATGACACAGCCTTGCTTGACCCCGGTCCGTACGTGAATTGGGTCTGTGGTGGAACTGTTGGTCAGGATCACGGCTTGCATGTCGTCGTGAAGCAGGCGAAGGATGGTGACAAACTTTTGAGGGCAGCCGAATTTGAGGAGAACACTCCATAATCCCTCACGGTTGACAGTGTCGAAGGCCTTTGTGAGATCAAAGAAGGCCATGTACAGCGGTTGGTGCTGTTCCCTGCATTTCTCTTGTAATTGACGTGCAGTGAAGATCTGGAAACAGCAACAGAACTCGAGAGCAAGAAAGCAGCTCTACAGACGCCTGAAGGCCGAGGTCCAACAAAAAACTCGCGACCTAAAGAACAGATGGTGGGTGGAGAAAGTGCAGGAGATCCAGCAGCTAGCCCACAACCACGATGTGCGTGGATTCTTTAGCGCAGTCAAGACCACCTACGGCCCAAGCACCCAAGGCCCTATTCCACTGCGGGCCAAGAACGGAGAGGTACTCATCAAGGACAGAGAGGCAGTCAGTGCCCGCTGGAAGGAGCATTTCGAAGATCTCCTTAACCGCGACTCTGTCTTCGACGCAAGTGTCCTCAACTCCATCCCGCAGCATGCTACCCGCCACCATCTCAGCACAACCCCAGCCCGGCATGAGGTTGAAAAGGCCATCTGACAACTGAAAACAACAAGGCCTCAGGAGCAGATGGAATCCCTGCCGAGGCACTAAAGCATGGCGGAGAAGCACTACTGGTGCGAATTCATCAACACATTTCTCTTATCTGGAAGGAGGAGAGCATGCCAGGGGATCTCAGAGATGCCGTAATTGTGACCATCTTCAAGAAAGGTGACAAGTCCGATTGCGGTAATTACAGAGGAGTTTCCCTGCTGTCTGCCACAGAGAAAGTCATCGCAAGAATCTTCCTCAATCGCCTTTTCCCAGTGGCCGAAGAGCTCCTCCCAGAGTTGCAATGCGGATTCCGCCCACGAAGGGGCACAATGGACATGATCTTCACCGCACGTCAATTACAAGAGAAATGCAGTTTCCACATGTATGTTGACGACACCCAGCTCTACCTCACCACCACTGCTCTCGACCCCTCCACGGTCTCTAAATTGACACACTGCTTGTCCGACATCCAGTACTGGATGAGCAGAAATTTTCTCCAATTAAATATTGGGAAGACCGAAGCCATTGTCTTCGGGCCCTGCCACAAATCTCCTCCAGCCCCACAACCCCCCGAGATATCTGCGCTCCTCAAATTCTGCCCACTTGAGCATCCCTGATTATAATCGCTCCACCATGGCAGACGTGCCTTCAGCTGCCTAGGCCCTTAGGTCTGGAACTCCCTCCCTAAACCTCTCTGCCTCTCTACCTCTCTTTCCTCCTTTAAGATGCTCCTTAAAACCTACCTCTTTGACTAAGCTTTTGGTTATTTGCCCTAATTTCTTATGTGGCTCGATGTAAATTTTTTGTCTTATAACACTCCTGTGAAACACCTTGGGACGTTTTACTACGTTAAAGGCGCTATATAAATACATTGTTGTTGTATCTAAGAACGTTAAGAACATAAGAAATAGGAGCAGGAGAAGGCCATTTGGCCCTTCGAGCCTGCTCCGCCATTCACTAAAATCATGGCTGATCTTCTACCTCATCTCCACTTTCCTGCACTATCCCCATATCCCTTGATTCCCTTAATATTCAAAAATCTATTGATCTCTGTCTCGAATATACTCAACGACTGAGCCTCCACAGCTCTCTGAGGTCGAGAATTCTAAAGATTCACCACCCTCTGAGTGAAGAAATTTCTCCTCATCTCTGTCCTAAATGGCTAACCCTTTATTCTGAGACTGTGACCCCTGGTTCTAGACTCCCCAGGCAGGGGAAACATCCTGCATCTACCCTGTCAAGCCCTGTAAGTATTTTGTATGTTTCAATTAGGTCACCTCTCATTCTTCTAAACTCCAGAGAATATAGGCCTAGTCTACTCAATCTCTCCTCATATCCCCCCATCCCAGGAACCAGTCTGGTGAAACTTTGTTGCACTCCCTCTATGGCAAGTATATCATTCCTTAGGTAAGGAGACCAAAACTGTGCACAATACTCCAGGTGTGGTCTCACCAGGGCCCTGCATAATTGCAGTAAGACGTCTTTACACTTATATTCAAATTCTTTTGTAATAAAAGCCAACATACCATTTGCTTTCTTAATTGCTTGCTGTACCTGCATGTTAACTTTCAGTAATTCGTGTACAAGGACACCCAGGTCCCTCTGAACACCAATATTTCCCAATATCTCACCATTTAAAAAATTCTCTGCTTTTCTACTTTTCCTACCAAAGTGGATAACTTTACATTTCTCCACATTATATTCTATTTGCCATGTTCTTCACTGACCCAGAGGGGCCCTTAAACTTAAAATAATTTATGAACAAAGTATTCCTTAAAAGCAGATACAAGACATCTAAGAATATGCAGTTGACGCTTCAATTATCAACTCCCAGTGGTTTCTTCCTCTTTTAAGGCATTAAATAGTCTAGCAAGTAAGTCTGTGATCAATACTTCTCATTGACAATAAACACTATACTTGTGTGTACATGTGTTCCGGGGGTGTGGGGGATATTTTGCTGGAGTCAAATCGTCTCTCTGTACCATTGCTGAAGTCACCTTGGTGCTATTTCTGTTCCAGTGCCTTTCAAGTTGAGGCCTTTTGTCAGTACTAGCCCTGGATCCACAACCCTGAATAATTATTTGAGACTTTTCATTGAATTTTATTCACTAATGTCCACAGCAACTTGGCAAATTGATTTTCTGACTTGCATCTGTCCCCCCCTAGTAGTCAATGGGACTCGAGAGCTTTGTCAAATTTATACACAATGAATTTTATTGTACGAGAATACGCTGAGTGCAAATTACTCCCTCCAGGATGATGAAAACAACAGTGCGGTTTCTTGAGGAGCCAGTGACAGTCCTCATTTCTGATGACAACACAACTCCAAGCTATGTGTGAAAACCCAAAATGAAAGGTGTCCACAATTCAGGGAAGGGTGGGCAGGAGAAAATGGAAAGCAATATAGTCTAGCTTGATAAATTCTGGGGGAGAAAACAGCCCGAGAATGCGTATGAAAATGCAATCAAGGATTTGCAGATAGGCAATGAGGCACATGGTCTATTCCCACATCATATAAATGCCCAGGACCGGCATCAGTGCGTTAGCTGATTTTGACCCAAAGCTAAAAAAGCAAATATGTCAGTCTTGCCGCCAAGTCAGAAGGTTGTGGATTTAAACCCAACTTCAGGACCGTAGCTGACACTCTAATGCAGTACTGAGGGAGTGTGCTGCATTGTTGGAGGCGCCATCGTCCAGATGAGACATTAAACTGATGTCCCAACTGCCTTAGCTAGATGTTAAAGATCTCACAGGACTATTCCTCTCTCAACCAACACCAGACGCATTAACTGGCCAGTTACTTTATTTACCGTTTGTGGGACTTTACTGTGCACCAATTGGCTCCTACGTTTGCCTAAAAGAATGGAAATGATGATGACAGTGAAGGGCTGAGAGATTAAACTAATGAAGGGGTGGGAGGATTCAGGAAAGAGTAACTTTAAAAGCAGTGAGAGAAATGCCAAGGCTCGAGAGCAGAGTAGAGTTTTGGGTAAAAAATAAGCAGAGTGGGTCAGAGAGAGTAACAAAGGTAATAAGGCATCAGTGACTAAGGTGGCATCAGGGAAAAATAGAAATAAGTCAAAGCTAAAGGCATCTGAATGCGCAAAGCATTCACAACAAAATAGATGAATTAATAGCGCAGATAGAAATTAACAGGTTTGATCTAATAGCCATAACGGAGACGTGGTTGCAAAGTGGCCAAGATTGGGAACTAAATATTCCAGGATACTTAAGTTTTAGAAGAGATAGGCAAAATTCAAAAGGATGTGGGGTAGCCCTGATAAAAGATGGGATAAAGACAGTAGAGAGAAAGGATCTTAGCTCTGAAAATCAAGAAGTAGAATCAGTTTGAGTGGAGCTAAGAAACAGCAAGGGGCAGAAAACATTGGTGGGAGTTGTTTATAGGCACCCAAACAGTAGTTGTAATGCAGGGCAGAGTATAAATCAGGAAATTAGAGGTGCATGTAACAACGGTAATACAATGGTCATGGGGGACTTTAATCTACATATAGACTGGGCAAACCAAATTTGCAGTAGTAGTGTGGAGGACAAATTCATGGAATGTATGCAAGATCGTTTTCCAGATCAGTATGTTGAGGAACCAACTGGGGAACAGGCTATTTTAGATCTAGTACTGTGCAGTGAGAAAGGGTTAATTAATAACCTTGTAGTAAAGGGGCCTTTCGGGAAGAGTGACCATAATATGATAGAATTTTATATTGAGTTTGAAAATGATTTAGTTAAATCCGAAACTAGGGTCTTAAATCTAAACAAAGCAAACTGCGTAGGTGTGAGGGGCGAGTTGGCTAAGGTAGATTGGGAAAATACATTAAAAGGTATGATGGTAGACAAGCAATGGCTAGCATTTAAAGAATTAATACATAATTTACAACAAATATACATTCCTTTAAGGCACAAAAAACCCACAGGAAAAGTGGTCCAACCGTGGCTAACAAGAGAAGTTAAAGATAGTATTAGGTCAAAGGAAGAGGCTTATAATGTTACCAAAAAGAGTAGTAAGCCTGAGGATTGGGAGGATTTTAGAA
Organism: Squalus acanthias; assembly: GCA_030390025.1. Taxonomy (NCBI): domain Eukaryota; kingdom Metazoa; phylum Chordata; class Chondrichthyes; order Squaliformes; family Squalidae; genus Squalus; species Squalus acanthias. Next base: position 129,221,101 of record CM059434.1, read on the forward strand.
TTCAGCAAAGGAGGACCAAGAAAATGATAAAAAAAGGAAAAATAAAATATAATATGAGAGTAAACTAGCGAGAGACATAAAAACAGACTGTAAAAGTTTCTATAGGGAAGTAAAAAGGAAAAGATTAGCGAAAGTAAATGTGGGTCCCTTACAGGCTGAGACAGGAGAAATTATAATGGGGAATAAGGAAATGGCAGAGAAATTAAATAAATACTTTGTGTCTGTCTTAACGGAAGAAGACGCAAAATAATTCCCGGAAATAGTGGAGAACCAAGGCTCAAGCGAGAATGAGGAACTGAAAGAAATTAGTATGAGTAAAAAAAAAGTACTGGAGAAATTAATGGGACTGAAAGCCGATAAATCCCCTGGACCTGATGGCCGACATCCTAGAGTTTTGAAAGAGGTGACTATAGAGATAGTGGATGCATTGGATGTCATTTTCCAAAATTCCATAGATTCTAGAACAGTTCCTGCAGATTGCAAGGTAGCAAATGTTAACCCCACTATTTAAGAAAAGAGAGAGAGAGAAAACGGGGAACTGCAGTCCAGTTAGCCTGACATCAGTAGTAGGGAAAATGCTAGAATCTATTATTAAGGATGTGGTAACAGGGCACTTAGAAAATAATAATAGGATTGGGCAGAGTCAACACGAATTTATGAAAGAGAAATCGTGTTTGACTAATCTGTTAGAGTTTTTTGAGGTTGTAACGAGCAGAATAGATAAGGGGGAACCAGTGGATGTGGTGTATTTGGATTTTCAGAAGGCATTCGATAAGGTGCCACACAAGGGGTTATTAAACAAAATTAGAGCTCATGGGATTGGGGGTAATATACTAGTATGGACTGAGGATTGGTTAACGGACAGAAAACCGAGAGTAGGAATAAATGGGTCATTTTCGGGTTGGCAGGCTGTAACAAGTGGGGTACCACAAGGATCAGTGCTTGGGTCTCAGCTATTCACAATCTACATCAATGATTTGGATGAGGGGACCAAATGTAATATATCCAAGTTTGCTGATGATACAAAGCTAGGTAAGAATGTAAGTTGTGAGGACGATGCAAGGAGGCTTCAAGGGGATATAGACAGGCTAAGTGAGTGGGCAAGAACATGGCAAATGGAATATAATGTGGAGAAATGTGAAGTTATCCACTTTGGTAGGAAAAATAGAAAAGCAGAGTATTTTTTAAATGGTGAGATTGGGAAATGTTGGTGTTCAGAGGGACCTGGGTGTCCTTGTACATGAGTCACTGAAAGTTAACATGCAGGTACAGCAGGCAATTAAGAAAGGAAATGGTATGTTGGCCTTTATTACTAGAGGATTTGAGTATAAGAGTAGAGACGTCTTACTGCAATTATATAGGGCCCTGGTGAGACCACACCTGGAGTATTGTGTACAGTGTTGGTCTCCTTCCCTAAGGAATGATATACTTGCCATAGAGGGAGTGCAACAAAGTTTCACCAGACTGGTTCCTGGGATGGGGAGATTGCCCTTTGCGGAGAGATTGAGTAGACTAGGCCTATATTCTCTAGAGTTTAGACGAATGAGAGGTGATTTCATTGAAACATACAAAATTCTTACAAGGCTTGACAGGGTAGATGCAGGGAGGATGTTTCCCCTGGCTGGGGAGTCGAGAACCATGGGTAACAGTCTCAGAATAAGGGGTCAGCCATTTAGGACTGAGATGAGGAGAAATTTCTTCACTCAGAGGGTGGTGAATCTTTGGAATTCTCTACCCCAGAGGGCTGTGGAGGCTCAGTTGTTGAGTATATTCAAGATGCGGAGATGCCGGTGTTGGACTGGGGTGGACAAAATTGAGAGGTCGCACAACACCAGGTTATAGTCCAACAGTTTTATTTGAAATCACAAGCTTTCGGAGCTATCGATTGCTCCTTCCTCAGGTGAAGTAAATTAGATACAGAATCGCCAAAGCATATATAGATAGAGAACAAAGCATGTGTACCTTACAATTGCAGACCACTAAATTAAATCATCCTAGTCAGGATGATTTAATTTAGTGGTCTGCAATTGTAAGGTACACATGCTTTGTTCTCTATCTATATATGCTTTGGCGATTCTGTATCTAATTTACTTCACCTGAGGAAGGAGCAATCGATAGCTCCGAAAGCTTGTGATTTCAAATAAAACTGTTGGACTATAACCTGGTGTTGTGTGAGTATATTCAAGACAGAGATCAATAGATTTTTGAATATTAAGGGAATCAAGGAAAGTGGAGTTGAGGTAGAAGATCAGCCATGATCTTATTGAATGGCGGAGCAGGCTCGAAGGGCCAAATGGCCTACTCATGCTCCTATTTCTTATGTTCTTACTCCACAATGGGAGTGATTGGTGTTAGTCTGTTTCTTGTACCAATTGTGAGCCATCGACAGGATTCTACTCCCACTTTTGCACTCAGTGGATACCAAGTAAAAATGAGTTGGCATATCAAAAGTGATATCCGAGAAACTGCAGTGAATATTGAGACCTGATTATGGTTTGATGATAAGAATATTTCCGAATGATCCACCAACTTTGTAGGTTATTAAACAGACTCGTCACTCAGGTCAGTGATCGTCTCTGAATGATAACATTCTGGCCTAAATTTCTTCCAATTTTTGTCACCTGGTGTTGACTTTCTTCACTGCTATCCTCAATGATGGTTTGTGACCACCCCGCAAAATAGACAATTGAATTGGGCAACTTGAGTTGTCCCATTGTTTCCTGCACCCCATCCACAAGCGTTGATGTTCTTCACCATCATATACTGTTTCTAAAGGAGGGGAGGATGAGAGAGAGAGAATATGAAGAAGTTTGGCAATCTGGGTTCCAAATTTGCATCCTTCTAGTTGATGGTGCAGTTTGCGCTAGCCATTGAGATGGCATTGCTTGAAATGAATGTGACTTCCACGTATCCATATGGATATGTGAAATTTGTCAGAATACAGACCCTCATTTTCTGATCTTTCCTTAAAATATTTGGCTTGCAAATGTGCAGTATTTCCATAGGGGCTGTTCTATTTCTGTTCACATTTCCTTTCTCATTTGAAAGCAAATTTGTCATAACTTTAATGTTGCTTTTGATTTTGAATTATATCGGAAGTTGCTTTTAGTGCTGCCAGATGTTCATCGCAAACTGTGCCTGTATCAGCTGTGTCTCAGTAACAACACAGCAACGCACAACCTTCAGCTTAATCTGCAGTATGGTCAGCTTTGCAGATAACTATCAGCAATATCTCTCTCTTGGTTCCAGCAGCATCTTAAATCAAAAGAAGGGACAACTTGGTTGCACTGAGAGGGACATGAGTGGGGGGTCGCAAAATTGGGAGAAAATATTTTGACATTTGTAACATTCATCAGAGAGGATTTTTTTCCTATTATAAGCATGGATCCTCCAGGTCGTCACACACCATAGAATTGCTCAACTCATTCTCCCCGGTACTGTTACATATGAAGACATCCCTAAAGGCTCTGTGTCTTAATGCAAGGAGTATCCGTAATAAGGTGGATGAATTGACTGTGCAAATAGATGTTAACGGATACGATGTGATTGGGATTACAGAGACGTGGCTCCAGAACAATCAAGGCTGGGAACTGAACATCCAGGGGTATTCAACATTCAGAAAGGATAGAATAAAAGGAAAAGGGGGTGGGGTAGCATTGCTGGTTAAAGAGGAGATTAATGCAATAGCTAGGAAGGACATCAGCTTGGAGGATGTGGAATCAATATGGGTTGAGCTGCAGAACACCAAAGGGCAGAAAACGTTAGTGGGAGTTGTGTACAGACCTCCAAACAGCAGTAGTGAGGTGGGGGAGGGTATGAAACAGGAAATCAGAGGTGCGTGCAAAAAAGGCACGGCAGTTATCATGGGTGACTTTAATATGCATATAGATTGGGCTACTCAAACTGGAAGCAATACGGTGGAGGAGGATTTCCTGGAGTGTTTAAGGGATGGTTTCCTAAACCAATATGTTGAGGAACCAACTCGAGGGGAGGCCATCCTGGACTGGGTGTTGTGTAATGAGGAGGGACTAATCAGCAATCTTGTGGTACGAGGCCCCCTGGGGAAGAGTGACCATAGTATGGTGGAGTTCTACATTAGGATGGAGAAGGAAACAGTTAAGTCAGAGACCATGGTCCAGAACTTAAATAAGGGCAACTTTGAGGGTATGAGGCGTGAATTGGCGAGGTTAAATTGGCAAGCGATATTTAAGGGGCTATCAGTGGAAGGGCAATGGCAGACATTTAGAGATCGCATGGATGAACTACAACAATTGTACATCCCGGTCTGGCGTAAAAATAAAAAAGGGAAGGTGGCTCAACCATGGCTAACAAGGGAAATCAGGGATAGTATTAAAACCAAGGAAGTTGCATACAAATTGGCCAGGAGTAGCAGCAAACCCGGGGACTGGGAGAACTTCAAAACTCAGCAGAGGAGGACGAAGGGTTTGATTAGGGCAGGGAAAATAAAATATGAAAGGAAGCTTGCAGAGAACATTAAAATGGACTGCAAAAGCTTCTATAAATATGTAAAAAGAAAGAGGTTAGTAAAAACAAACGTAGGTCCCCTGCAGTCGGAAACAGGGGAAGTCGTAATGGGGAACAAGGAAATGGCAGATCAATTGAACAAGTACTTTGGTTCGGTGTTTACTGTGGAGGACACACACAACCTGCCCGAAATAAAAGGGGTCAGAGGATCTGGTAAGAGGGAGGAGCTGAGGGAAATCCTTATTAGTCGGGAAAAGGTATTGGGGAAATTGATGGGACTGAAGGCTGAAAAATCCCCGGGGCCTGATGGTCTGCATCCCAGAGTACTTAAGGAGGTGGCCTTGGAAATAGTGGATGCATTGACGATCATTTTCCAACATTCCTTAGACTCTGGATCAGTTCCGATGGAGTGGAGGGTGGCCAATGTAACCCCTCTTTTTAAAAAAGGAGGGAGGGAGAAAGCAGGGAATTATAGACCGGTCAGCCTGACATCGGTCGTGGGTAAAATGATGGAAGCAATTATTAAAGATGTCATAACAGACCATTTGGAAAGTGGCGACATGATAGGTCCAAGTCAGCATGGATTTGTGAAAGGGAAATCATGCTTGACAAATCTTCTGGAATTTTTTGAGGATGTTTCCAATAGGGTGGACAGGGGGGAACCAGTAGACGTGGTGTATTTGGACTTTCAGAAGGCCTTCGACAAGGTCCCACACAAGAGATTGGTGAGCAAAGTTAAAGCACATGGGATTGGGGGTAATGTGTTGACGTGGATTGAGAACTGGTTGGCACACAGGAAACAAAGAGTAGGAGTAAATGGGTACTTTTCAGAATGGCAGGCAGTGACCAGCGGGGTACCGCAGGGTTCGGTGCTGGGACCCCAGCTGTTTACATTATATATTAATGATTTGGACGAAGGGATTAAATGTAATATCTCCAAATTTGCGGATGACACTAAATTGGGAGGCAGTGTGAACAATGAGGGGGATGCTAGGAGGCTACAGAGTGACTTGGACAGGTTGGGTGAATGGGCAAATGTATGGCAGATGAAGTACAATGTGGATAAATGTGAGGTTATCCACTTTGGTGGTAAAAATAGAGAGGCGGACTATTACCTGAATGGTGGCAGATTAGGGAAAGGGGACGTGCAACGAGACCTGGGCGTCATGGTACATCAGTCACTGAAGGTGGGAATGCAAGTGCAGCAGGCAGTCAAGAAAGCAAACGGAATGATGGCCTTCATAGCAAGGGGATTTGAGTACAGGAGTAGGGAGGTGATGCTACAGTTGTACAGGGCCTTGGTGAGGCCACACCTGGAGTATTGTGCGCAGTTTTGGTCTCCTAACTTAAGGAAGGACATTCTTGCTATTGAGGGAGTGCAGCGAAGGTTCACTAGATTGATTCCTGGGATGGCCGGACTGACATATCAAGAAAGATTGGGTCAACTGAACTTGTATCCTCTGGAGTTCAGAAGAAGAAGCAACCCCAACAGCAAGAGAACTCCTTCCAGCTGACATTCTCAAGTTAAGTCGACCTGTGTAGTGATTTCATCTCCTCTTTCGGTCAAATTATGAACCATCTTTTTTCCATTTTCTCCCCTTCTCTCCTGAACAGGCTGGTTCATCCTGTAATACATTTCCACTTCTGGCAGCAGCCCTCCATAATGTGCCTTTTTTAATATGTGATAGCCAGCTATTAGTCATGGGGAAGCATCTTACCTATGAAGGCACAGTCTCAGGATAAAGGGTCGGAAATGAGGAGAAATTTCTTCACTCAGAGGGTTGTGAATCTTTGGAATTCTCTATCCCAGAGGGCTGTGGATGCTCAGTCGTGGAGTACATTCAAGGCTGAGATTGATAGATTTTTGGGCTCTAAGGGAATCAAAGGATATGGGAATCAGGCTGGAAAGTGGAGTTGAGATCAAGGATCAGCCATGAATGATCTTATTGATGGCGGAGCAGGCTTGAAGGGCCGTATGGCCTCCACCTGCTCCAATTTCTTATGTTACCTAAGCATGACTCTGTCCAGGCGTGCACTTTCCAGCATGAGTCATTGGATAGTAATAAGGAGCAGGAATTGTAGCTGATTTTATTGTCTCCCTTCAGGTGCACCATGGCCAATCGTAGTATCCTTAATAATTCCCTGGCTGAGATCAGCTAACTCAACCCAGACTGAGGGTTGAAACTGGGACATTTTTGGTCCATGTGGCACAGTATTACACTGGCTCAAACTGTGAATATTTGTTCTATTAATAAAATTAAACCCTCTGACTGCCCCCCCCCGCCCCCCCAGCTTGTTGTTTTCTCACTCTTTTAGCTTAGCCCAAGGTTATCATTTGACTCTTCAGAAATCAAAATGTTGGCTCATTGCATCCATAATGAAATCATCCCATCAAATACTCAAGCGTCAGAGTTATAGAATCATAGAAAGTTACAGCACGGAAGGAGGCCATTTCGGCCCATCGTGTCCGCGCCAGCCAACAAAGAGCCATCCAGCCTAATCCCACTTCCCAGCTCTTGGTCCATAGCCCTGCAGGTTACAGCATTCCAAGTGCACATCCAAGTACTTTTTAAATGTGGTTAGGGTTCCTGCCTCTACCACCCTTTCAGGCAGTGAGTTCCAGACCCCCACAACCCTCTGGGTGAAGAAATTTCCCCTCAAATCCCCTCTAAACCTTCCACCAATTACTTTAAATCTGTGCCCCCTGGTTTTTGACCCCTCTGCTAAGGGAAATAGGTCCTTTCTATCCACTTTATCTATGCCCCTCATAATTTTATACACCTCAATAAGGTCTCCCCTCAGCCTCCTCTGTTCCAAGGAAAACAGACCCAGCCTATCCAGTCTTTCCTCATAGCTAAGATTCTCTACTCCTGGCAACATCCTTGTAAATCTCCTCTCTACCCTCTCTAGTGCAATCACATCTTTCCTGTAATGTGGTGACCAGAACTGCACGCAGTACTCTAGCTGAGGCCTAACTAGTGTTTTATACAGTTGAAGCATAACCCCCCTGCTCTTGTATTCTCTGCCACGGCTAATAAAGGCAAGCATTCCGTATGCCTTCTTAACCACCTTATTTACCTGGCCTGCTACCTTCAGGGATCTGTGGACATGCACTCCAAGGTCCCTTTGTTCCTCTACACTACTCAGTGTCCAACCATTTAATGTGTATTCCCTTTCCTTGTTAGCCCTCCCCAAATGCATTACCTCACACTGCCTCTACTGACAATTTGACTATTCCTTGGCAGCCTTCAACTCTGCGCACATGGCACCTCTGTTAGTATGTGTGAATTCTGAAACCTACAGAACGGAATTAAGATAGTCTGCTGATGAGGAGCAATCCTGTTGTCCCAGAAAAAAGTGCAGCTGTTCGTACAGTTCATTTTTGACATATTAATCCTGTCACTGTGCTTTTAAGGATGTTAAGATCAGGAAATGTATCATTTCTGTCTGTGAAGTGTAATTAGGCTCATTTGTTAAGTATTGTAATTTAAGAATTAAAACATAAAACTGGTGCGGCACTGCTTTATAGAAGATGACATAATTGCAAATTGAAAATTTAAACCCTACAAATACAGGCTTTACTGCCTACACATAGAAAGCAATTCCTATAAGTCCCTCTCTTCATTTTCATTAAAAATCACCTTTTGAAGTTGGAACAATTTGACAATTTTCTGCCTGTGTGAAATATACTTCCACTGCACACTGCTATTATCCTTCAGTTCTCTCCACCTATTTGATCCCTCTCCCCCCCCCCCCCCCCCCCCCCCCTGCAAACCCGGCAAATGTTCATGACTGACTGTATCCTTCATCGATCTCTCACCCAGGCTATATATTTTCAGCAGTATATATTCCATAGCTTTCTTGCTGCTTCTAACAAATGGTTTATGTTAACGCCTAGCAAGTGATTGTGAGGGAGCTGAAAGAAATTTGTGTCCATGTGTGGAAACTATAGACATAAGGATTGTGGCCTGTTCTTGAGGTCCACTAAGCTTTTTTTAAATAAAAGAATAATCTTGCGTTCATATAGCGCCCCTTTATCGTGTTAAAACATTTCAAAGTGCTTCACAAAATGAATTTACTTTTGAATTTCAGTGATAATTTATATAAGCAAATACTGCAGCTGTTATGCAACAGCAACATCCCACAAATGGAATGAGATGAATGGTCAGTTAATCTGATTTGGTAGTGTTTGTGGGAAGAATATTGTCCAGGGCACCGGGAGAATTCCCTGCTGTTCTTCAAAAGTGCCGTCTTTAACTTCCACCTGAACCATTTCAACAGGCAGGCCTGACCTCCGTTTAATGTCTTATCTGAAGGACTGCGCCTCAACAATGCAGCCGAATGCAATCCATCACAGAAAATCGGCAAATTTAAAAGAAAATCAACTCTTTTTTTCAAGTAGCACAGCTAGGCGTGCTGTGACAAGTGTTGCCGAGATTTTTCCTCCCCTCAACCTCACCCCACCCCCCTCCCGAGGCAGGCCACCTGGCAGAAGCATAAATACTCCCAGGAGCCTGCCCCGCTTATTATTGGCCTGATCCCAGAAGGACCGCCTGGGTCAGGGTTGAGTGAGACAGGTGGATGCAAAGCCCTGCCCGCCACTTATAGAATGATACCTAGAATGATTCAACACAGAAGGAGGCCATCGTGCCTGTGCCTGTGCCGTTGGGCAGGGTCATCGCCAGATCAGAAAATCCAGGCCCATGAGTTTCCAAGCTCGAATTGGATCGATGGTAAGAAAACAAGTAAATATGGGAGACTGGCACATGGAGGTCATGGGTCTCCGTTTGAGCACTGCTCTCCTCAGGGCTACTTCACTAACATAAAAGGGTCTGAGTAAAATTTAAACCAGCATCTTCAATGGTTTCAGGACCACATTGGCAGCCTCTGAGACGGTTTGTTTACTTAGCAAATAATCTGCTGTTATACCAGCACCTTGTCGGAAAACAGAGATAGAAAGAGCAGTGACAAATGTTTCCTTTTAATATCTGTCACGGTAGAATTATATGCAATGCTAACGTTCATTTGTTGCTGTAAATGCGCAGATTGTAAAACATTTTTTTAACATAGTTTAAATTAGATTCCACTCCAAGTACAGGAGATGTATTTATTCAGTGTCACCTTCTAGCTAGCTGTCCAGCTACCTATTGATGAGCACTGTCTTGTCAGCTTAATAATTTAAGACATATTTAAACTGAATGGAATCAAATTTTATAAGTGGCATTCTGATTAGCCTCTGGGTTCCATTTATTAAAAAAACAATTGCATGGCCTTTGACCATGCTTTGAATGTGCTCTGTCATTCACAAATAATTTATTCCTTTAAAATAGTTTTTTTTTAAACTCAGAGGACTTTCACTCATTCATTTCTGCAGTTGTTTAAAAGTATCAGCAAGCTGTACAATTGTTTGCGTTGGTGTGTTTGTGTGGGAGTGTATGTACATACAAGTGTGAATAGTGACATAGCGAACTAAGTGTCCCCATTGCGGCAACTTTTCTCCTCCACTTTTTTCCCCTCTGATGAAGATCGCATCTTATACCGACGCATGGTTCTAATGACACCAGCCGCACTTCAGTACCTTGGCCAAAGCTCCAATGTTCACGATGAGGTTGGAAAATGAGCATTAGTGAGCTATTCGTTTGTGGTCTGGGGAGAGGGAAGGCAGTTGGGAGATTCACAGTTGAGCCTGAACCATTACGTCCCCAGTGTCCACACACATGGCGCATTCCAACAGGATAGTCAGTTTTTTCGAAAAAGTTCATGAGCATGCTCCAGTGCAACCATCCATCCCGCCACTTGACACGGAAGGTATGGTTTCTCACACACGTGCATGCAGCATTTTCCACTTTTATCTGCCTGAATCAGGGACTAAATCCTGATTTTTTTTTTTCTCTTGCCATTGAGTCTTTCTGGGACATATTTTCTATTGTGGTAGTCTGCCTTGTAGGAGAAAACTTGGTGTATTACAGTTTGCTCAATCTCCATGGCATCGCCCCTCCTTATCTCTATAATCTCCTCCAGCCCTGTAATCCCCTTAGACCTCTATGCTCTAACTATTCTGGCCTTTTGGACAACTGCCTATTCTGGCCTTTTGGACAACCTCCCATTTTAAATGCTGCACCAATGGAGGTCGTGTCTTCAGCTGCCTCGGTCCGAAGCCCTGGAATTCCCTCCCTAAATCTCTCAGCCTCTCCACTTCTCTTTCCTCCTTTAAGGTGCTCCTTAAAACCTACCTCTTCAACCAAGCTTTTGGTCATCTGCCCTAACATCTCCTTATATGGCTTGGTGTCAGATTTTTTTTTTGATAACATTCCTGTGAAGCGCCTTGGGACGTTTTATTCTGTTAAAGGCGCAATATAAATATAAGTTGTTGGATATACAGTGAGGGAACGACCAGCCAGAGTGACACTGGAAATGCAGTCATAAGTAAAAGCTTTACAATCAAATTACTTTTTTCACTAGCAATACAAAGCATTTTCGAGTTTATTAATTATTAAATGTCAGCTTTTTTTTTTATTCGTTTATGGATGTGGGCGTCGTTGTCAATGCCAGCATTTATTGCCCATCCCTAATTGCCCTTGAGAAGGTGGTGGTGAGCCGCCTTCTTGAACCGCTGCAGTCCGTGTGGTGAAGGTACTCCCACAGTGCTGTTAGGTAGGGAGTTCCAGGATTTTGACCCAGCGACAGTGAAGGATCGGCGATATACTTCTAAGTCAGGATGGTGTGTGACTTGGAGGGGAACTTGGAGGTGGTAGTGTTCCCATGCGCCTACTGCCCTTGTCCTCCTAGGTGGAAGAGGTCGCGGGTTTGGGAAGTGCTGCCGAAGAAGCCTTGGCGAGTTGCTGCAGTACATCTTGTAGATGGTACACACTGCAGCAATGGTATGCTGGTGGTGGAGGGAGTGAATGTTTAAGGTGGTGGATGGGGTGCCAATCAAGCGGGCTGCTTTGTCCTGGATGGTGTCGAGCTTCTTGAGTGTTGTTGGAGCTGCACTCATCCAGGCAAGTGGAGCGTATTCCATCACATTCCTTACTTGTGCCTTGTAGATGGTGGAAAGGCTTTGGGGAGTCAGGAGGTGAGACACTCGCCGCAGAATACCTAGCCTCTGACCTGCTCTTGTTGCCGCAGTATTTATGTGGCTGGTCCAGTTAAGGTTCTGGTCAATGGTGACCCCCAGGATGTTGATGGTGGGGGATTCAGCAATGGTCATGCCATTGAATGCAAAGGGGCGGTGGTTAGATTCTCGCTTGTTGGGGATAGTCATTGCCTGGCACTTCTGTAGCGTGAATGTTACCTGCCACTTATCAGCCGAAGCCTGAACGTCGTCCAGGTCTTGCTGCATGCGGGCATGGACTGCTTCATTATCTGAGGAGTTGTGAATGGCATTGAACACTGTGCAGTCATCAGCGAACATCCTCATTTCTGACCTTATGTTGGAGGGAAGGTCATTGATGAAGCAGCTGAAGATGGTTGGGCCCAGCTTGGCCCAGAAGATGTTTCCACTTGTGGGGGAGTCTAAAACTAGAGGCCATAAATATAAGATAATCACTAATAAATCCAATAAAGAATTCAGGAGAAACTTATTTGCCCAGGTTAGAATGTGGAACTTGCTACCACATGGAGTAGTTGAGGCGAATAGCATAGATGCATTTCAGGGGAAGCTCGATAAGCACATGACGGAGAAAGGAATAGAAGAATATGTTGATGGCGTTAGATGAAGTGGGGTGGGAGGAGGCTCGTGTGGAGCGTAAACCGGCATGGACCTGTTGGGCCAAATGGCCAGTTTCTGTGCTGTAAATACTTTGTGGTAGGATTCAAGCTGCACGCCAGGACTTGAGCACATAATCTCGTCTGACATTTCAGTGCAGTACTTGGGGTGTGCTGCATTGTCCGAGGTGCTGTCTTTCATGTGAGACATTCTGGCCCATATTAATCCTTCAACGAACACCACTAAAAGAGATAAATTAGTCATTTATCTCATTGCTGTTTGTGGGACCCAAATAAATCACTCTGAATTGCTTTGGGATGTCCTGAGGGTGTGAAAGGCTCATTTGTTGTTCTAATATCCTGGAGCACATTTAAAGCATGATCTATAATCGATATAAAAGTTCTGTTTTATAATAAGTGATAAACCTTTTGCTTGCACATCCTCAATACTTAATGTTGCCCAATTTCAATGCTGCTGCTGACAATTCAGTCATTGACTCAATTATTAAGTCACTTTCTCTTCGAATGAAATTACAACCACATCATGAAAGCGTTGTTGAGTGTCATTTTGTATCATGCCACGTTCTTAGTCAGGACTAGAATGAATTGTACGAGTGACGTGATGGTTGAAGAAGAAAGAGCGTAGAACCAGCACTATCACACATTGAGGGATAAGGTAGAATCAGAGGTTTGTCCAGAACATCTTCAAGCTGGGGAGGTGTTCAGAAATGGAGTGTGAGAAGCATGCTTTTTCTTCAATTTATTATTTTACATTGGCTAAATTTCAGTGGCTGGTGAAAAATGAAGCGTTAATCTGTCCTGTTTAGATGAGCAATGAACAGATTAACAGTTACAAAGGAGTGAAAGGGGGCTATTAATCTTTTGTGCAAGTGCGTGAACAGACTGAAACTTAAATGAAACTTGTTTTATTGTCACATACTTAACAGAATAAACTCTTCAATGGAAAAATATAGAGGGACATGGACATTTAAAACAGCAATTTGATTAGAATGAATGTACATCAGCACATTAGGAGAGTGTTCTAAATTTCAGCCTTTCTTATTTTTATTCTGATGTATTCCTCATCAAACCAGAAGACGACCTAGGCTATTTCTATTTCTACATGGAAGGAATCTGGTACGAGAGAGTGCAAGCAGGTGAGACGTATGCACTGAAATACAGTATGATTTACTTAGTGCCATGTCTAGAAGCTGTGTTTTCTTTGCCTGATTTAAATGCTGGCGCTGTGATTCAATGCCATGATACAAACTTGGGCATTGAATACTGAGGCATAGAGATCACAAGTGCTGCTAGCAAATTATCTATTATTTTCTATTATTATTTCTAAATTGTCAGTATTGAGCACTTCCCTGTTAGCCACTGCATGGAGTTCAGAGCTCCCTTTAACCTGCTTCTATCCCTGCCCACAGAAGAGCTTTCACTCCAGCTCCAACAGGACACGTTTGGGCTCTTTTGAGTGAAACATAGAGAAACATAGAAACATCGAAAAATAGGAGCAGGAGTAGGCCATTCGGCCCTTCGAGCCTGCTCCACCATTCAGTATGATCATGGATGATCCTCTATCTCAATACCATATTCCCCCTCTCTCCCCATACCCCTTGATGCCTTTTGTTTCTAGAAATCTATCTATCTCCTTCTTAAATATATTCAGTGAATTACGGTATTAATGTCAAATTATGCTTTAGTTTCTGAGGACTGCCAGATTAGCTTTATTTAAGATCCTTAGAATCAGTCCTATTAACGATCTTGGATTCCCATCCAGGTCCCAAAAGCAAGGCCAACATTTTTCAGGCTTTGGTCAATTTTGCTAGTTATTTTTATTAACCCCTCTCACCAAATAAACCTATAATAGCTAGAAGTTTTCATTGGAGATTTATGGCCAAAGCAATACGAATAGACTGGTTATCCTGAAGGCCATCATGAGAACAGAAACAACTCCAAACACCTCGACTCCACCATAAAACCCCCTCCTCAGACCTCCTTCCTTGCCGTAGACACAATATATGAGGAACTCATGGGCTTTCTTGTGTCCAAAATTGTGTCCTAACCTATTCTGTTCTCTGTAATTTCCTCCCTCTCTGCCCCTCAACGTGTTTCTCTCATTAACGAAGCTTCCTCAATCCCCTCACATCCAAGGTCCTGACCACCCAACTTCATCTTCTCTGCCCCACTCATGCCAGCATCAAGACCACCTTCTTCAAGAAACTCAATTTCAACCCTTCTATTCTCTCCAACTGAAGGTCATCTCTTTCTTTCCAAAGTCCTGGAATGCAACCTTCCCATTATTTCCAAAGTCTTGCAATGCATCTGGAAATGAAGATTCGATCTCTCTCACCACTCCTTTCATGAGACCTTCCAAGTAAGTTGAGGCAAACATATTTAAATTTCTTTTATCCTGCAACACGGTGGCATAGTGGTTAGCACTGGTGCTTCACAGCGCCAGGGACCCGGGTTCAAATCTGACCTCGGGTGACTGTCTGTGTGGAGTTTGCACATTCTCCCCGTGTCTGCGTGGGTTTCCTCCGGGTGCTCCGGTTTCCTCCCACAGTCCAAAAATGTGCGGGTTAGGTTGATTTGGCTATGATAAATTGACCCTTAGTGTTAGGGGGGGATTAAATATGTGGGGTTATGGGGATAGGATGGGATATGTTAGGGGGAATTAAATACGTGGGGTTACGGGGGTAGGGTGGGATATGTGTACTGTGGGGATTAAAGCAGGGGACAGGGTACTGGATTTGGATGATCAGCCATGATCGTATTGAATGGTGGAGCAGGCTCGATGGGCCGAATGGCCTACTCCTGCTCCTAGATTCTATGTTTCTATGTTTCAAATTTAGAAAAGTATATCTGAGTCTGTCTTGTTCCAATTAAGTAGTCCATTTAAAGCTGTTGGGGGGAGAGAGAGAGAGAGGGAGAGAGATTGACTAGAAAGCCAGCCAGCAACAAACTGCCACATAAAGGTTACCATTCAAGTACAGGAAACTCTCTTTTAACCGGCACCCAAATAACCGGAAATCTCTCTTAACCGGCAAAATTCTTGAGTAGGTAACCGGGGTTTTCCTTCATCTCTCCTTTAAAAATAACTTTTAAAAAACCCCGAGGCGTTTGCCTTGTATCGGAGCGTGTAGATTGGGAGGGGAATGTGCAGCCCGGGTAGGCAGCGGACACGACAGATGGTCAGCTGGCGGTCCCCGGGGAGACGGAGCTCCGAATGCAGGCGCATGTCAATGTGTACGGGGCTCTCGTACGTTGGGAGATATAACTCTCCATTATCCGGACTTTTTGATTAACCGGCAACACGCCGGTCCCGTCGGTGCTGGTTAATACTGTAAAGAGTTTCCTGTACCTTGTGCCAGGATCAGTTTACTTTGAGGTTTAGTGCAGCGGCTGCAACTGTTTTCTGAGGAGGGGCCATGTGTAACTGCTGTAAATCTGCATTGGGTTCTTGCTACTGTTCACTTATCCACTTAGTGTTTACTAAACCTGTTTGGCAGTTTATAGCCTAAACCTCAATCTAGTCTAGTGTTCTTTAAGCCTTCCTGAGTGGAACCTCGTGTCGGATATAGCCTGTAAGCTGAATTACAGTGATGAGGGTTTTTTTTTCATTCGATTTTTGAACTTGCTACAAATGATCTAGATTTTGGGCAGATAAAGGCACACTCAAGGTCTTAGGGAGTGAGGGCCTGCTCATGGAAGTGATCTGAGATACTGAACCAGAGAAAAAATATCTAGAGTAAAGCTCCAAAGAATCTATCATTTTCTTCCAGCCTTACTTCCCTGCATGCATCGGTTACTCCTCTAAACACCGGGTTTCTCTTTGTACCCTGCTTCCTCCACTATTGATAGCTACTCCTTCGACCACTTCTGGATCTCCCTGCCTGGTTCCCTCCGCCTTGCTTTCAAAATCCTTTCTCTTCAACTATGTCCCGACCTCAACCTAAGCTGTGGGGTTGGGGGCCGAGCCATGGTGGAGTTCAGTGAGTGCGGGGGGCGTGGTGGGTGCAATTTTAATGAGGGATTCCAATGATGTCCTATTCCATGAAAGCATAAACTTGAACCAAAATGTTTCACCGTTTATTATATACTGAGTATTTTTCTACACATCATTTTTAAAAAAAGTTTTGTTGCAGTTACTTGATGGATACACAGGGGGCAGTGGGACACAAGTAAAAGGGTAATATCAACAATAATAGGACAGAGCTGCTGTAGGTATCAGGCAACACATTACTATTTCTACAGTAATGGGGTTCTGTTCAACAGTAGACAAATACATTGTACATTATGCAACATACACTGCCGAACACTGTTCAGTATGTTTCAATATAAACAGAACACCTGCATTCCTCTGGCAACACACAGCACCATGCTGTTAGTGCTTATTGTTCTCCCCTTCCCCCCACCCCCCTGCTCTAAAGGCAAAATGGCACTATCCGCTTTTGTCATCGGGACCACATTTTGTTCTGGTCATGATGCGGGGATGCCGGTGTTGGACTGGGGTGGACAAAAGTGAGAAATCGCACAACACCAGGATATAGTCCAACAGTTTTATTTGAAATCACAAGCTTTCGGAGCGGCTGCTCCTTCGTCAGGTGAAGGTGACTTCACCTGACAAAGGAGCAGCGCTCCGAAAGCTTGTGATTTCAAATAAAACTGTTGGACTATAACCTGGTGTTGTGCGACTTCTCACTTTTGTTCTGGTCATGACCTTCGACATGTAGGCCTTCCCCCAACATCAAGGGCGATCTACAGCAAGCAGTGTAAAGTTGGGTTTGCAACTCTTGAGTAACTAGGCAGCTGTGATTGCTCCGACGTTGCCATCTGTTTCTGAATCGGTCCCACGGTGTAACTGTGACAAAGTCTGACCTCAGGCAGCCGCATCATATTGCAGATGCGATAGCTGGACCTGCTTCTGGCTCGGGCGGAGATCACTTCTTACAAAAGCTCGGTACTGCAAGGACCGTGAGATCTCTTGGATGAGTTTTGATCGCCTAGGTGGGCGTCAGAGAGGAATTTCCCAGATTCCCCCCCCCCCCCCCCACCCCCCCAAATTGACCTCGGTATTTATCCAGTTTTTTGCCTCTCCCAGGAGATGACATGGTTTTTGGGTGGGGTGGAGATGGAGAATGTATATATTGTGATATCACAATTGTGTGCAACAGTCTGGATGGACCAGAGGGTCTTTTCCTGTTCGTCATTGTTCGTAGAAATGCTTCTGTAATGTAAATAAGGTCACCGTGGCGATGCTGCTGGTACCTGGTGCAGGAACCCGGGAGTGTACTTGATGTCATTGGTGGCCAGAGGAGGAACTGTCCTCGCCTCTCTCCCTTGTTCTACTCCCATTACCATCATCAAATGTGTGCACTCTAAACAAAATCTATAACCGGCTGCCAAAAGGATTAAAGTGGAGCAGGAAAAAATCCAAATGTCATTAGCATAAGGCACTTGGACAACAGCAGAATCTTGATCAGTAAAGCTCCTTTCTCCTGCTCTCCAATGACATGCCCTTGCTTTGGTGGAGAGCACTTTGATGGACAGCTAATTTACAGTCTATTTCAGAGTTGGCAGCCTATGAAAATGTTGCTGCTAGCAGCAGACTGTGAATGTGAGGCTGGGAACAAACAAAAATTAGCCAGAGGCAACAGCATTTCGAACATTAGCCAGTCAGTCAAATTATTACCGGATCCAAACCGCCTGAGAAAGTAATTGCCATTTGGGACTAACTTACAGCCTGAAACAAAAACATTTTGTAATTTCATTAAAATTACATAAGGGTTTCACAGTCACTGATTTTAGGGGAGTTGTTTAAACTGTTAACCCTATGGGTGCTTTCTTTTAATCATTCTGGTACAGTCTGCACTGTTTGATAGCAGCATGCTCGCCATCTTTTGACTTCTCATGTAAATTTAAATCCAGCCTGGACTGCTGGGACAGAAGTCTCTTCTTTGCTAGCTGAGAGGATCTTTAATAAAAATGGGTTTGGGACGCGAATCAGTTCCTTTTGGGCTTGTGTCCACAACCAAGAACTGCTTGTAGTTTGTCACAAGTTAGCATTAAAAATGGCCCTTCAGGGTGCCTGGCGTTGGAAATGTACTGGAGAAGAGGGAGCTTTATTTGTATCTGCCCAGCGACCTCTGAGAGTTTGCTGCTACTGGGTCCCCAGAATGGTCATTCCCAGCACTGACGTCTCTTGCCTTAATGAACACACGAAAAAGTAACATTTTAAAACACAAACATTGTGTACAGATTTGCAAGCCAGATTGTTCACTTTCACTTTCAAATGTGAATCCATTCTGTGTTCAGGGCAGTTCATACGTTATTAGGGAAGTGAGTACATTCGCAATACATTGGATTAAATGGGGGGAAAATGAACTGTTTACTGTGCAGAAGCGAAATACTGCGGATGCTGGAAATCTGAAATAAAAACAGAAAATGCTGGAAATACTCAGCGTGTCGGGTAGCATCTGTAGAGAGGCAGATGCTGCCTGACTTGTTTACTGTGCAGGTCAGACTGTTATTCATTGAGCATAATACAATGGATTCCTCTAATTATTAGGCAGTGTTCCAGTTGAGGGAGCTTCAGGTGAGGTGATCAACCACAGGACGAGTTTATATTCATCCTTAAACTAACTGCAAGGCAACTGGTGCGTGTTCCCGTTGTATGCCATTTTTGTCTCTCTCCTGAAGGAGCCTTCTGCTGGTGTATGGTTCTGGGGGCACTGCAAAGCTCACTGCCCAACTGGTCATTTCTCAACTATGAGCCGAATAAGTGAGGGTTTTTTTTTGCCCCACCATTGGTGGCCGTGCTTTCTGCTGCCTCGGCCCTAAGCTCCAGAATTCCCTCCATAAACCTCTCCGTCGCTCTCTCTCCTCCTTTAAGACGCTCTTTAAAACCTACCTCTTTTCCCAAGCTTTTGTTCACCTCTCCTGATACCTCCTTATGTGGCTCAGTGTCTCATTTTATCTGATTACACCCCTGTGAAGTGCCTTTGTTGCCTCAGCTAATTCAGCACGGGCCAGGTTTTGTAACTTGTACTCTTCCTGGTGTTTATCATACAGTAACTGTACCACAATAAGCACAGTTCATCAAGGGGAGATTGAGTGAGAATTTTTCTTGTAAACACTTGTGTTTTCTGTTTGTTCCACTGACTGAGCTGAGGTGATCAGTGTGTCTTATATTTTCAGTGTGCTTTTATTTCCATCCCCCTCAATTAAATCTTTTGCTTTTAAACTTGAAGTTGGCTGCATTTCCTCTGACCACAATATAGTCACTGGTGTACAATCTGTTTGATATCCTTGGTATCTGTTCTTTTTGAAAATAAAAGTTCCTCCTGTGAACTTTCCTCTCTAATTCCCACTGGCTCCAAATATCCTGGCTCCAAATATCCTAACATCCAACACACTCTACCTCCTCCCTACAACCCCCTCTCTTCAAATTAAAACACACTGCATCATCTCCGACTCTAACCCATTCTTTCCAGGACCTCAAAACAGTGCAACTCCTTTCCTTGCTTAGTCTGCAGACTTGGTGTCACTTAACCACTACTTGCCTTGTCTTCTCTTAAACTGCTTTGCAGTCTTGGTGGTGTCCTGTACGGTACACTTTGGCTCTTCGCCTTGAATGTCTAATTTGAAAAAGGATCTCATGAATTGAGAGCTTTAGGCTAGAGCACCACCTGCATTGAGGTTCTGTGCAGTATACCAGCGTATTTAGGGAGGTGATATTTGCTGTCTGCTGCATATGAAAAGCATATTTTGCAGGGAAGCACAGCTGTGACTTAAATACTGCTGGATCTGTCAAACACTATTGCTTGGGATTTCATGAAATTAAAGGTTTGGATGCAAAAATGCATCAGTTGGTGTGATGTTGATCTGGAGGGTCTCGGGTTCAATCCCGAGGCTGGGGGGTTCAGTTAAGTGATCTCAGCCTATGCAACCGTTCAGGTGGTACAGTTGCCTTCCGTGCCCCTGGATTAGGTGGCAAACAAACAGCCATCTGTCCTGCGACTGATCACTATCCAATTGCCCCTGCTGGAAAGTACGCGTTTGCATGGTGGAGACAGCATTGGGGTGATCTGTGAAACCCTCCACAGTGGAATACTGGGCTATGGGCCACTTAGACACTGGGCAAACTGAGGCAATAACCTTAAAAAAAAAAGTTTAAATGATTTAGGCATTATTTCTTCCTTTGTTTATAACACTTTTATAATTTATGTGGTTAATATACTTTATAAGCACTTCAGTACAAGATCTCAATTTGATTATGCACAATAGATAATTATTATCCAAGCTCAGAGATAAATTGCAGTGCTGTAGCAGAAGTGCATTTCAAGCACTTGGAAGCACTGAACCTTTACATGGTACATTAATCATTGTCGTTGCAGAATACAAACTCCAAATTTAATTTATCATTAAGGTTTTGAGCAGCCAAGATGGTAAATGTACTGAGTCTAAATAGAGCGAGGTTGGGATGATGGCTGCCATGGGTCTTTGGCCACCGGCTGTGTTGAGTTGACAGCCAGTTGTTTGCTGTGGATTTTATTGAGAAGGCTAAGGGACATAGTGCAGGACACGACCAAGGGAAGGAGATTGAGAGAGCAGGGAGGCAAATGAAGAAATTGCATTTAGATGGCATCAAGCTTTGAGTCTTAATAGCCTGAAGATTGTGGAAGGGAATAAAAAACTGATGGTGCTTTTCCATTACAACACTGGTTTTGGGAGGACAGAGCTGTACCTGCCTCCTGGCAGCATTCTCCTGTTTTTGTTTGTTCCTGGTGCCATTGCACATTGGGTGCTGGGCAGAAGACAGAGCCAGCAAATTCAGCAGCAGATGTTAAGACAGAATAGAGGTTCTTTCGTGCCACTTGAATAAGGGGAGGCAGCCAGTTTATATTTCTTCTGCCGCTGATGGTGAGAGGACCGTGCGCTTGCCATTGGCTGCAGTTGTTAAACCTAAAGGCACCTTGAGGAAGCTAAGACGTCTTACAGTTTTAAGGCCCTGCCAAAAAATGAGTGGAAGATGGTGCCATAAGTTTCAAGAGGAAATCTCGACCTTTTTAAAATTCAACACATTAATGAGGACGCCGGTTGAATTTAATTAGCATTTGTTTTTCTCATTTTAGTTTAATTTTAAAAATTTATTTGCATTTGGACCATGACCAATGATGACATAACAGGGAGGAGGAAATAACTGAAAAAATAAGAAGGAATTGTATTGACATACATACCTGAGATTGACACAATACATAAAGCATCCCAGGGAACATCAAACTAAAACCAACTTTTTTATCCCATTTTTCACACAAAGCATTTGCTTTCCCGTCTAGTGCACCTGCCCCCCCTCCCCACCATGCCACACACCATCTCCTACTGAGGGGTTCAGCACCAACCTGCTACAAGCTCCCAACAATTGGTATGTAATGATAGAAATCAAGTGTTGCTCAATTTGAACTAGAACTCACTCATTTTAGTTCAAAAATGTATCCTACTTTGATGTATTTCACTTTGAAAGTATAAGCGGGTTTACAATCTCTCATTCTTTCTGATCATAAGTCCCACCTCTAATATTTTCCTGCTGTTGGTAGCCCGGCAGACGTAACTCCCCTACCAGCAGCAGTTGGCCAGGCTTGATTACACCTTGCTACCAGTGAGCAAGTAACTCGTTTGCTACCCAGGCTGTTTTTTTCTGCAGTGATCATGAATAGAGGGTATGTCGATACATGCGTTCAAATCCCCTCAAACGAGACTGATCAGTCACATCAGGTGAGCTCACTAGTGGAGGTATTTAAAACGTGCTATTTACAACAAGTGCATTGTGGGTAGCCAATGGCCTCAGACCTGCCCTGTTTGAGAGTTACCCTGACAACACGGGGGGAGAGGGTCCTGGTGGAGAGAAATCTAGAATGCTAAAGAGAAAAGATAAGGAAGCAGTGCAGGAAAGTGATTGGGGTAAGGATAACCAGATTGTGTCAGGAAGGGACAGAGCGTACAAACAAAGGAGTGTACGAACAAATAGGATCCGGGTAAGAAAAAATGGTAAGACAAATAGGGCCATAGTACAAAAAAATGTTAAGATGTCTAAAAATGTTGAAGACAAATCTAAAGGCACTGTATCTGAACGCACAAATCGTAATAAGGTAGACGAATTAACAGCACAAATAGATGTAAACGGATATGATATAATTGCGATTAAGGAGACATGGCTGCAGGGTGACCAAGGCTGGGAGCTGAATATCCAAGGATATTCGATATTTAGGAAGGACAGGCGAAAAGAAAAAGGAGGTAGGGTGGCCTATTTGTAAAGGATGAAATCAGAGCAATAGTGAGAAAGGATATTGGCTCAGAAAATCAAGATGAAGAATCAGTCTGGGTGGAGCTAAGAAGCACCAAGGGGCAGAACACATTGGTGGGAGTTTTCTATAGGCCTCCAAACAGTAGTGGTAATGTAGGGGATGGCATCAAACAGGAAATTAGAGATGCATGTAACAAGGGTACTACAGTAATCATGGGTGACTTTAATCTACAAATAGACTGGCCAAACCAAATTCGCAATAATACTGTGGAGGATGAATTCCTGGAGTGTGTACAAGATAGTTTTTTAGACCAGTACGTTGAGGAGCCAACTAGGTAATAGGTTATCCTAGATTGGGTATTGTGCAATGAGAAGGGGTTAATTAATAATCTTGTTGTGCGGGGTCCTTTAGGGAAGAGTGACCATAACATGATAGAATTCTTCATTAAAATGGAAAGTGAAGTAGTCCAGTCCGAAACTAGGGTCCTAAATCTAAACAAAGGAAACTACGAAAGTATGAGGAGTGAGTTGGCTGTGATAGATTGGGGAGCTTCATTAAAAGGCATGATGGGGGATAGTCAATGGCTAACATTTAAGGAACGAATGCATGAATTGCAACAGTTATACATTCCTTTCTGGCGCAAAAACACAAAAGGAAAAGCGGCCCAACCATGGCTAACAAAAGAAATTAAGGATAGTATTAGATACAAAGAGGAGTCATATAAAGTTGCCAGAAAAAGTAGCAAGCCTGAGGATTGGGAGCAGTTTAGAGTTCAGCAAAAAAGGACCAAGAAATTAATTAAGAGGGGAAAAATAGAGTATGAGAGTAAACCTGCAAGGAACATAAAAGCAGATTGTAAAAGCTTCTACCAGTATGTAAAAAGAAAAAGATTAGTGAAGACAAATGTAGGTCCCTTTCAGTCAGAAACGGGAGAATTTATAATGGGGAACAAGGAAATGGCATATAGAAAACATAGAAGATAGGAGCAGGAGTAGGCCATTCGGCCCCTCGAGCCTGCTCAGCCATTCAATGAGATCATGGCTGATCATCC
Source organism: Squalus acanthias (assembly GCA_030390025.1). Classification (NCBI taxonomy): domain Eukaryota; kingdom Metazoa; phylum Chordata; class Chondrichthyes; order Squaliformes; family Squalidae; genus Squalus; species Squalus acanthias. Next base: position 129,244,654 of record CM059434.1, read on the forward strand.
AAACTCAGTACCCTGTACCTGCCTTCTCCCCATATCCCTTGATGCCTTTAGCTTTAAGAAATATATCTAACTCATTCTTGAATATATTTAATGACTTGGCCTCAACTACCTTCTGTGGTAGAGAATTCTACAGGTTCACCACTCTCTGGGTGAAGAAATTCTTCCTCATTTCTGTCCGAAATGGCTTACGCCTTATCCTTAGATTATGACCCCTGGTTCTGGACTCTCCGCCCATCGGGAACATTCTTCCTGCATCTAGTTTGTCCAGACCTGTCAGAATTTTGTATGTTTCGATGAGATCCCCTCTCATTCTTCTATACTCCAGCGAGTATAAGCCCAATCGACCCAATCTCTCCTCATATGTCATTCCTGCCATAATAGTCTGCCTTTCTGTTTTTGGCAGAACAATTAAACAAATACTTTGGTTCTGTCTTCACGGAAGAAGACACAAATAACTTCCCAGAAATGCTAGGGAACCAAGGGTCTAGTGAGAAGGAGGAATTGAAGGAAATTAGTATTAGTAAAAAAAATAGTGCTGGAGAAATTAATGGGAATGAAAGCCGATAAATCCCCAGGGCCTGATAATCTGCATCCCAGAGTATTAAAAGAGGTAGCCATGGAAATAGTGGATGCATTGGTTGTCATTTCCCAAAATTCTATAGATTATGGAACAGTTCCTGCAGATTGGAGGGTGGCAAATGTAACCCCACTATTTAAAAAAGGAGGGAGAGAGAAAACAGGGAACTACAGACCGGTTAGCCTAACATCACAAGAACATAAGAAATAGGAGCAGAAATAGGCCACTTGGCCCCTCGAGCCTGCTCTGCCATTCAATAAGATCATGGCTGATCTTGGGCTCAAAGCCACTTCCCAGCCCGCTCCCCATAACCCTTCACTCCCTTATCTTGCAAAAATTTGTCTATCTCCACTTTAAATGTATTTAATGATCCAGCCTCCACGGCTCTCTGGGGCAGAGAATTCCACAAATTTACGACCCTCTGAGAAAAGAAGTTCCTCCTCATCTCAGTTCTAAAAGGGCGACCCTTTATTCTGAGACTGTGCCCCCGAGTTCTAGATTTCCCCATGAGGGGAAACATCCTCTCTGCATCTACCCTGTCGAGCCCCCTCAGTATCTTATATGTTTTGATCAGATCACCTCTCATTCTTCTAAATTCCAATGAGTATAGGCCCAGCCTGCTCAGCCTTTCCTCATAAGTCAAACCCCTCATCTCTGGAATTAACCTAGTGAATCGTCTCTGAACTGCCTCCAATGCAAGTATATCCTTCCTTAAATAAGGAGACCAAAACTGTACGCAGTACTCGAGGTGTGGTCTCGCCAATACCTTGTACAGTTGTAGCAGGACTTCCCTGCTTTTATACTCCAACCCCCTTGAAATAAAGGCCAACATTCCATTTGCCTTTTTGATTACTTGCTGTACCTGCATGCTAACCTTTTGTGTTTCATGCACAAGGACCCCCAGGTCCCTCTGAACTGTAGCATTTTGTAATCTCTCTCCATTTAAATAATAGTTTGCTTTTTTATTTTTCCTGCCAAAGTGGATAACCTCGCACTTTCCCACGTTGTACTCCATCTGCCAAATGTTTGCCCACTCACCTAGCCTGTCTATATCCCTTTGCAGATTCTTTGAGTCCTCCCTTCAGTAGTAGGGAAAATGCTAGAGTCTATTATCAAGGATGTGATAACAGGACACTTGGAAAATATCAACGGGATTAGACAAAGTCAATATGGATTTATGAAAGGGAAATTGTGTTTGACAAACCTACTGGAGTTTTTTGAGGATGTAACTGGTAGAATAGATAAGGGAGAACCAGTAGATGTGGTGTATTTGGATTTTCAGAAGGCCTTTGATAAAGTCCCACATAAGAAGAGGTTTTTGTGCAAAATTAAAGCACCTGGGATTGTGGGTAATATACTGGCATGGATTGAAAATTGGTTAACACACAGGAAACAGAGAGTAGGAATAAATGGGTCTTTTTCGGGGTGGCAGGCGGTGACTAGTGGGGTACCGCAGGGATCAGTGCTTGGGCCCCAGCTATTCACAATATATATCAATGATTTGGATGAGGGAACCAAATGTAATATTTCCAAGTTTGCTGACTACACAAAACTAGGTGGGGTTGTGAGGAGGATGCAAAGAAGCTTCAAGGCGATTTAGACAAGTTGAGTGAGTGGGCAAAAACATGGCAGATGCAGTATAACGTGGATAAATGTCAAGTTATCCACTTCGGTAGGAAAAACAGAAAGGCAGAGTATTATTTAAATGGTGCAAGATTGGGAAATGCTGATGTACAAAGGGACTTCGGTGTCCTTGTACACTAGTCACTGAAAGCAAACATGCAGGTGCAGCAAGCAGTTAGGAAGGCAAATGATATGTTGGCCTTCATTGCAAAAGGATTTGAGTACAGGAGCAAGGATGTCTTACTACAGTTGTACAGGGCCTTGGTGAGACCACACCTGGAGTACTGTTTGCAGTTTTGGTCTCCTTACCTAAGAAAGGATATACTTGCCATAGAGGGAGTGCAGCGAAGGTTCACCAGACTGATTCCTGGGATGGCAGGACTGTCTTATGGGTCGACTAGGCCTGTATTCAGTAGAGTTTAGAAGAATGAGGGGGGATCTCATTGAAGCGTATAAAATTCTGACAGGGCTAGACAGACTGGATGCAGGGAGGATGTTTCCCCTGGCTGGGGGGGGCGGGGGGTCACAGTCTCAGAATACGGGGTAGGACATTTAGGACTGAGATGAGGAGAAATTTCTTCACTCAGAGGGTGGTGAACCTGTGGAATTCTCTACCACAGAAGGCTGTGGAGGCCAAGTCACTGAATATATTTAAGAAGGAGATAGATAGATTTCTAGACACAAAAGGCATCAAGGGGTATGGGGAGAGAGCGGGAATATGGTATTGAGATAGAGGATCAGCCATGATCATATTGAATGGCGGAGCAGGCTCGAAGGGCCGAATGGCCTACTCCTGCTCCTATTTTTCGATGTTTCTGTGTTTCTAACAGGTACTTTCAGTGATCTGCACGCCCAGATTTCCTGGGGGAGAAGGAGGGAAGGGTTTGAGTTCTCCATTGTCAGCTGAGTTAGAGTGAATAGGGAGAGGAAACTGGCCACTGAGAAATCCCTTCCCAACTCCATGTGCCCCATGCTATGGGTGACGACGAGTACCAGAGCCACTGTCGAGCACCTTGCAGCAGCAGTTCTCCAGCATTAGGCAGAGAGCTTCGGATGGGGTTGAGTTATCTTTTGGCTCAAGTTTATATAAAAAAAATAGGCTTTTCATACCCTCAAAAAAAAGCTCCATTACCAAGATGTAAACATTTTGTTGTGTGCTTACAAGTTGTGGAAAGAAGATCCAATGACTTTGGAAATTTTACGTGACTTTCAAAAAAAAAAATGAATCTTGAAACGCTGGAAATGTTGCCATCTGTTCAGTAAATGAGCAGATGTAAAGTGGATGAAAGTTCCGGATCTTTTATTGAGGATTTTCCACACTTTTTTTCACAGTTCAGATAGGTTGAAAAGTGATAGACATTAAGTTAGAGTCTGTAAAAAGTTATTGGATATTCAGTAGATATTAATGCACCTGCCCCTTCATTACAAGGTTCTGTTACATACAGAGTAGTACCTGAGAGTCAGTAATACATAGAGGAGGAATCTTTTGGGCTTTCATAACATTATCTGTATCCTGAGAACAGCTATTGCCACACTACCCTATTCCTAGATCTGTTTACTTTGATCATGTAAATCTGAAGAAAAATATGTTTGGATGAATAAATTAAAATGATACTCTAATCATTATGTTCCCAGATGTCCCAGTTCACAAGGACAAAGCACATTTGCAAGTGTGCAGTGTTAATCACACTGACGCAATATTAACCACCTTACTGACATAGTGGCAAAACAAGTGGTAGACACAATGGGCTTGATCTTGCTGGAACGGGGGATCTCGTGCCGTGCCGTTAGTTAGACTTTTTCTTGCACCCTTCAGCTTGAAAAAGTTTTGTGTGACTTGCTGGAAGTGCAAGCTGATAATGACGCGGACAATGGAGCATCTGGGACCTCAGTTAACGGCGGGACCAACAGTGCATCTCCTTGACCAATGAGAATTAAGGATTAAGAAAGGAACAGAGGAACGACAAAGAAGGGGGTGAATTAGAGTCAAATCAGGTACAGAAAGAGCAATAGAGAGGGAAAGAAAGATTGGATAAAGAGAGAGAGAGAAAGAGAAAAAAGAGACAAAGGGAAAGTAAGAAAAACATTTCAAAATTTAAATTGATCTTTTTAAAATTGCTCAACAACAATTGAGTACATACAGGAATGAGATTGAACAGTTTAAATTGTTCCCATTCTGAGCTAGAGAGATTGATTGGCATTGCATTAACAATTATCACATTATTAAAAGGGTATTTACGCTCTTAATTACCAGACTGAACTTTCTGTTGCAAGTTTAATGGGCAATTAATGTGCAAATCCAGCAAGTTCTCAAATATAACAGCGAGGCTAAGGGCGAGATGCCGTTGTTCCGTAGTGTAAATCGACCAGTAAGTTCTGTAGATTCGCAACTCATGGTATGTCTCTTAATCCCCTGAATTTGCTGGCCGATTTGCGCATTAATAACAGCGTTATTTTCCCAGCAAGATCCGGCCCATAGTATCTTTGTAGTATGCAGCCACTACCTGAGGTATTTCTGCAGTACTGGTCCTCGATCGTGGTGCTGAAGAACAGCCCAATTTTATTACCCAAGTAAAAGAACGGAGACTGCCAGATCCTGACCTCTGCTGGTGCCGCACTGTGATTGACCGTGAGGAGATTTGTGAGCGTCCTTCTCCAGTATTACAGAAGCTGGATTGTGTTAGTGTTCTTACCTCAGTTTGCCAGAAGGGAGCCGCACCTCAACTCACTGGACATTTTTTACACTTTTACTTTCCCCCTCAATGTAAAAATAGCAGCCTCATCACTGCGGCTGTTTACCATGATTCTTGAGCTTTTCCCACAGTTCTCACAAGCATCAGCTGTAATGGGGGAATGCCAAGCGCCAAATGGAGCCTCGGCGTTTTCCACTGGACTGTCAGTAAGGAGACCACGAGGCCACAAGTAGTCTGTGGGGGCTTCCCTGGGTTCTTTGGACTGTACATCTTGTGCTTTCTAATTATAAACAGACAGATCTGTGTCCAATCACGTTAATTAGGAGCAAAAGAATGCTTTCTCAGAAGGTATAGGTAGTGTGGTGGTGTTCCCCTCTGGGACCCTGACTGATGGAATCACAGTGTTCTCTGTCCATTGGCTGCAAGGATGCCGTGTCACGTGAATTTGGGTGGTTTCAATCCAATTTCTAGTGGGCATGGGCCAATTGCACAAAACTGCCACTAGTCAAGTACTAAATGGAAACTTTCACTGAGATGCCACAATAGCCTTGGTGTGGTGAAAGGAAAATGCCACACTAGTGCAATAAGGAATGCTCTTCTGAAGTTGAGGTTGAGGATAGTGTTGGGACAGAGCAGAGGAAGTTTTATTCTATATCTAACCACATTATACCTGACCTGGAAGTGCGCCATGATGATATTGAGTGGCTGAAATGGAAAGCATTTCATTTCAAAGCACAAACATTTTTCATAGCACACAAAAAAATCTCAAGTTGTTCATTCAGCTATGGTGTGTGCTTTAGCCATTGTGTGCAATGTTTATATAAATATGTGTACAGTCCATTTCTGTATCCCAAATCCACGTACAGAATTCCAAAGGACCAAAGCTCAACCCATTCATGCCCACGATATTGGAATCGTGACCCAAGAGTAGTATGTAAATGTCAACTCCTGATTCGAGCATACAATATCCATTCACTACCAGCTTTGCTTTGTTGCTCAGCAAACTAAATCAGCCCAATGCCAAATTTCATCAGGAGACAGCAACACATTTACAAGTGTAATCACTTGTGTCAAATGCATTTAAGTGTTTTCTGCTGTTTCTGTTTGCACTGAATTGTTGAATGACTGATTTCAGTTGGCCTCAGTGAAAGATTCGCAAATTGACTTTTTTTTAAATCGGTGATTTCTGGAAATTCTGATCCAAACCCAACATTGCCATCTCTTTAAGTTTCAGATACTCTAGCTCCATTGAGCAAAACCAATTCGACTCTTAAAGATAATCGTTAAGCTTGCTTCACTCACGGCTCAGTAAATGAATGCACCATGTGGTGTGATACTGAGCCATATCAGACTAGGAAGATCCCAAGTCCGGCCCTCTTGTTTGTGCTGAGTTTATTGATTTCAGCTGCCATTGAGGTGCTACAGTTGGCCTCGGCACCCCTGAACTAGTGAGGGGGGAAAGCAGCCAGGATCCCCTTGCCTGTTTCACCATTCATATATATTACTGACTTGGATGAAGGAATGAAGAGTTGTATATCCAAGTTTACAGATGACCCTAATTTAGGAGGCACAGTAAGTTGTGTGCATGGGAGGAGGAAGTTACAGAGGGACATAGACAGACTAAATGAGTGGACAAAACGATGGCAGATGGAGTTCAATGTGGGGAAGTGTGAGGTCATCCACTTTGGATCTGAGAAAGACGAATCAGAATATTTACTCAATGGTGAGAGACTTGGAGCTGTGGAGGAGCAATGGGATTTAGGTGTCCATGTACACAAATCACTAAAAGCTAGTGCACAGATACAAAAAGGCTGAAGTAATGTGCTTTTATCTCAAGGGGATTGGAATTCAAAAGTGAGGAAGTGATGCTACAGTTGTACAGAGCTTTGGTCAGACCCCATCTGGGGTACTGCATTGAATTTTGGACACAGAACCTCAGGAAAGATATATTGCTTTGGAAAGCATACAGCACAGATTCACCAGTGTGATACCAGGGCTTGAAGGGTTAATTTATGAAGACAGGTTGCATAAACCTGGCTTGTATTCCCTTGAGTTTAGAAGGTTGAGGGGTGATCTGATTGTGATATTTAAAATAATCAAAGGATTCAATAGAGTAGATAGAGAGAAATGATTTCCTCTGGTGGGGGGAATCCAGAACAAGAGGGCATAACCTTAAAATTAGAGCTAAGCCATTTAGGAGTGAAATCAAGAAGCACTTTTTCTTACAAAGTGCAGTGGATGCTGGGATAATTGAAAATTTCAAGACTGAGATCGATAGATTTTTGTTGGTAAGGGTATCAAGAGATATGAAGCAAAGGTGGGTAAATGGAGTTGAGGTATCGATCAGCCATGATCTCATTGAATGCAGAACAGGCTCAAAGGGCTGAATGGCCTACTCCTGTTCCTATGCAACATGTCCTCCCCATGTTTGTTGCAATATGATGGTTGACATATCAGCACCCAGCACTCCTGTGCTCGCTGACCTGCATTGGCTCCCGATCTGCCAACGCCTCAGTTTTAAAATTCTCATCCTTGTTTTCAAATCCCTCCATGGCCTCGCCCCTCCCTTTCTCTGTAACCTCCTCCAGCCCTACAACCCTCCAAGATATCTGCTTGCCTCCAACTCTGGCCTCTTGAGCATCATTTTAATTGCTCCACCATTGGTGGCCGTGCTTTCAACTGCCTAGACCCTAAGTTCTGGAATTCCCTCTCCAGTGAATTGTTGAGTGAGTGTTGCACTGTCGGAGGTGCCGTCTTTCAGATGAGACGTTAAATTGAGGGCCCTTCTGCTCCCTCAGGTGGACGTAAAAGAGCCCATGGCACTATTTCAAAGAAGAGCAGGAGAGTTATCCCTGGTGTCCTGGCCAATATTTATCCCTCAATCACTAAAACAGATTATCTGGTCATTATCATATTGCTGTTTGTGGGAGTTGCTGTGCGCAAATTGGCTGCCACATTTCCTACATTACAACACTGACTACACTTCAAAAGTACTTAATTGGCTGTAAAGCCCTTTGGGACATCCTGAGGTCGTGAAAGGCGCTATATAAATGCAAGTCTTTCTTTTTCTCTACACCTCTCCGCCTCTCCACCTCACTCTCCCCCTTTAAGACGCTTCTTAAAACTTACCTCTTTGACCAAGCCTTTGGTCACCTGTCCTAATAGCTCCATATGTGGCTCAAATTTTGTTTGATAACGCTCCTGCGAAACAACTTGGGATGTTTTACTACGTTAAAGGCACTATATAAATGCTTGTTGTTGTTGACATGTGGATACTTATCCAATAATGAGGAGCACTTGCTAATATTTTGCTCTTGTTGCTATTTATCATTCACCAGCACAATTTGGGATTACTTTTGGATGAAGTGGTACACAGATGCAGTAGTTTTTTCCCTGTCATTAATAGACAAATGAAAAATCACTTCAAAGCATGTTATTTTTGTGTATCAATTTTATTTTATTAAATTGGGAAATTCTGAGCCCAAAAGACATATTTGATTTATTTTCACAGATGTCGCCTGTCACATGAGTATTGTGGTTCTACCCTACTGCAGAGGTTCTTCTTTGACTCTTACCTGCAGGGTTAGGAGTTATGTATTGATGTGGTCCCAAGGCTCGGAAACAGCTGCGCCTTACATTACACTGTGTTTGTTACATCAGTGCAAATTCATCATAATCTGCATATCAATAAACCTCCATCCGTTTTATGTTAATTCACAAAAGGATTTGGACCTGTATATAATCAGTTCAACAACAACAACTTGTATTTATATAGCGCCTTTAACGTAGTAAAACGCCCCAATGCACTTCACACGACTATTGTAAGACAAAAATTTGACACTGAGCTACATATGGAGAAATTAGGGCAGGTGAAGAGGTAGGTTTTAAGGAGCGTCTTCAAGGCGGAAAGAGAGGTAGAGAGGCGGAGAGGTTTAGGGAGGGAATTATAGAAACATAGAAGATAGGAGCAGGAGTAGGCCATTCGGCCCCTTGAGCCTGCTCCACCATTCAATGCGATCATGGCTGATCATCCAAATTCAGTACCCTGTCCCTGCTTTCTCCCCATATCCCTTGATCCCTTTAGCCTTAAGAAATATATGTAACTCCTTCTTGAATATATTTAATGAATTGGCCTCAACTGCCTTCTGTGGTAGAGAATTCCACAGGTTCACCACTCTCTGGGTGAAGAAATTCCTCCTCCATCTCAGTCCTGAATGGCTTACCCCTTATCCTTAGACTGTGACCCCCGAACTGAATTTAAATTTCCCAGTTACTTTCCAAGACGCTTCACAGGAGTGTTACCAGAGCTTAGGGCCTTGGCAGCTAAAGGCACGTCCACCAATGGTTGAGCGATTATTATCAGGGATGCTCAAGAGGGCAGAATTTGAGGAGCGCAGATATCTCTGGAGGGCAGGCGGGGGTGGGGTTGTGAGGCTGGAGGAGATTACAGAGATAGGGAGGGGCAAGGCCATGGATGGATTTGAAAACAAGGATGTGAATTTTGAAATCGAGGCGTTGCTTAACTGGGAGCCAATGTCGGTTAGTGAGCATAGGGGTGATGGGTGAATGGGACTTGGTGCGAGTTAGGACACGGGCAGCCGATTTTTGGATGACCTCAAGTTTATGTTGGGTAGAATGTGGGAAGCCAGCCAGGAGTGCGTTGGAATAGTCAAGTCCAGAGATAACAAAGGCAGGGATGAAGGTTTCAGCAGTGGAAGAGCTGAGGCGATATTACGGAGGTGGAAATAGGCGGTCTTTGTTATGCCGCGGATATGTGGTCGGAAGCTAATTTCAGGGTCCAGTATGACACCAAGGTTGCGAACAGTGTGGTTCAGCCTCAGACAGATGTTAGGGAGAGGGATGGAGTTCAGAATGTTCAATTTGCAATAACAACAACTTGCATTTATATAGCACCTTTAACGTACTAAGACTTTCCAAGGCGCTTCACAGGAGTGTTATCAGACAAAATTTGATACCGAGCCAGATATATTGGGACAAGTAACCAAAAGCTTTGACAAAGAGGTAGATTTCAAGGAGTGACTTAAAGGGGAGAGAGATGCGGAGAGGTTTAGAGAGGGAATTCCAGAGCTTAGGGTCCAGGCATTTGAATGCACGGCCACCAATTGTGGAGCAAAGGAAATTTGGGATGTGTAAGAGGCCAGAATTGGAGATGCGCAGAGATTTCGAAGGGTTATAGGGCTGGAGGAGGTTACAGAGCTGGGGAGGGCTGAGGCTATGGAGGGACTTGAACACAAGGATGATAATTTTAAAATCGAGGCATTGCCAGATGGAAGACAATGTGAGCACAGGAGTGATGAGTGAGCGGGACTTGGTGCGAGTTAGGGTATGTGCAGCTGAGTTTTGGAGGAACTGAAGTTTACAGAGGGGGTGGTATGTGGGAGGCCGGCTCGGAGAGCATTGGAACAGTCGAGCCTGGAGGTAACAAAGGCATGGATGAGGGTTTCATCAGCAGATGGGCCGTGCAGTGGTCTAACCAACAAACAACACTGAAATAGTACAACATGTGTTCATCATTCCCGATACAGCGTTCACATCAATCGCGAGGTCCCACGCAGGCCGCTCACCAGCTGCTGCCGCTGGAAGAGATGCCACTGGACGAGATACCACACGGGCCCGCGCAGGGGAAAAAAATTAGAGGGAACATTGCTGATAAGTATAGTTGCAGATCAAGGTTTGATAGAGTAGACATAGAGAAGATGTTTCCATTTGTTGGGGAGACAAAAACCACGGGCCGTAAATATAAGATTAATAAATCCAATTGGAAAATTTGGGAGATACCTCTTTACCCAGAGAGTGGTTAGAATGTGGAACTCGCTACCACAAGAAGTAGTTGAGGCGAATAGCATAGATGCATTTAAGTGGAAGTTAGATAAACACAAGAGGCAGACAGGAATATAAGGTTATGCTGATAGGGTTAGATGAAGAGGGGTGGGAGGAGGCTCATGTGGAACATAAACACCGGCATGGACCAGTTGGGCCTAATGGCCTGTTCCTGTGCTGGACATTCTATGTAATGTGTTCCTTATTAAAATGAAGAAGTGCAAAGATTGGAGATGTTCAAAACATATTTTCAACCAGCTTGTTTCCCTTTCCTGGGTCTTCCTGTGCCATGTACCATGTGCGATTCCAGGTCGAACCCCGACAAGTGAGGCGATCCCGGTTGTCACTCGCCACCACACTGAAACTGAGCTGGACAATTCTATCAACAATTTTCCCTCCATGTTGGAAGAGCCTGGCCTCTAACCTGGTGTCTCTCTATGGCAGCATAGCTGAGATTGGAAACTCAGCATGTGTAAATTACTTGGGTGAGGGATGGTGAAGTATTCCACTGATGATACACTAAGTTAAACCTGGCATTATTTGACCAACTTGTGAAATCATTAATTGGAATATTTCATTTGAAACGATGGTGGGGAAGGTGTAATAATAATTTGCAGTGTAGATAGGAAGTTTGGAAAGTTAGATTTTAATAAGGGACGCATTAACTGTCAAAATTTGGTTAGGGACTTACTTTATTAAACAGCTTAAGCTTCATTAGCACTGCATCCAATAGATAAAACAAATCGCTACTTCAAAATGATGCTCATCTTGCATGGGGGGGTTCCACAGAGTAACTATTACTCCAATGCAAAGTACACGTGACTTTATCCAGTCAATTTTCCGAATTGAGAGCACACAACTTATTTTCAGTCTAACCGTACTTGGTAAAAATCCAGCCCCAGCATTTAGGCCTGTGCACATCTTAAAGATGTTTAGAGAGACTGTGTAAGTGATAATTGAGTGGTGGTTACAGGCCATCCCACATAAGTGGCAAACTCGATCTCTGGGATGCCTGCCATGATTGAGTATGGCTGTCAAATTTAAATGATCACCTGAAGCAAATTAAAGTTTTGTCATCACTTAGTGAGCTGGTAGCTGCAAAAGGTGCACTGTCGAGCCTTGGAAATAATACTGTAATAAAAACCATCTCAAATACTGCCTCAGCACAGGACTGAGCTAATAGGCTTCAAACTGGTCATAACTAAGCTATCATAATGTGATGTACGGTTGGCTACAAAAACATCCCAGTTTTACAAAATGCTTGATGCACAGGAATAGGACCCTGTAAGCTGTAATATGTTCCACATCCTGTCAGAATGACATACATATGTTATTGGATGTTTGTCCACAGTAAGCACCATGCCAGTGTTTATTTGCAGCATTCACTTTACAGCATTCTGCAGTAAATGCCTGTTTTCTTGTTTGCACATTAGAACAGCCTAGGATCAACATTTACTTCGAATCCTGCTTTGAGGAGATGTCAGTGTGCTAGTCTGCCAGATTCACTCACTCCGAGAGTGTGGCCAGGAGAGAAAGAGATAATAAGTGTGCTCTGTCACCTTGTATGTGATTAATTCTCTACAGTTTATCCCATACTTGCTGCGTACACACCCGCACATGCTTCCATCAGGTTGCCACTGCTAGATTTTTTTTTTGAAATGACGACCCAGTTAGTTTCACAACCCCTTTTTAAAATGCAGCTGCAGCACCACAATGGGGTAGGTCTGCTCTCTCAGGTGGACGTAAAAGACCCCATGGCACTATTTCAAGGAAGAGCAGGGGCGTTCTCCAGGTGTTCTGGCCAATATTTATCCCTCAACCAACACCGAACAAACAGATGATCTGGCCATTATCACATTGCTGTTGGTGGGACCTTGATGTGTGCAAACTGGCTGCCACATTTTCTACATTACAGCAGTGATTGCACTCCATTGACTGTAAAGCGCTTTGGGACATCCTGAGGTCGTGAAAGGTGCTATATAAATGCAAGTTCTTTCTTATGTAGGGCAGATCCCAGTCTCATCCATGTATTCCACAAAACATCAGGCGCTTTCCCCGCATAAATGGAAAATCAGCGGGTGTCTGGAGTCCAGTCAAAAGAGCATGATTGGCCGGTAGCTGGGAGTAGCTTGCTTGCCTATTCTCTTAGCTGGGGAATGGTGTGGGTAGACCTAAAAATAAATAAAAGGGAGGGAGGGCTTTTTTTTAAAAAAAAGGACCAAATAAAGTCAAGATTTGCATTTGCATAGCACCTTATCACATCCTCAAAACTTCTCAAAGTACCTCACATAATGAACTACTTTTGGAGTGCAGTGATTGTTACGTAGGCAAATATTTGGAAGGGGAAGGAGAAAGAAGAATGGGCGATAGCATGAGAGGATGTGATGGCTATTGCAAGAGATTTAACTTTTTGATTACGTGAAGTCTGAGTCAATTTGTGTGAAAATCTGCAACAACAAGGAAAGGAATCATATGGGGAATCAAGACAACTAGGACACCATAACAAAATCAAAATGGAATTGCTCCAACAAATTATGGAGCGGGGCTGGGAAAGGGCGAGTGCCGATTACAGATTATTTCAATTATCCTGAATTAAGGTGCGTGGATACCTGAAAAGGGATCGCAAATTCATAAACCTGGTGTAGGACGGTTTCTTGTCACCGCATAAGGCTCTGGCACTCGAGTTTGAGGCCATGCTTGACTTAGTATTCAGTAGCGAGCCCAAGATGACAAATAATCAGGAAGGTGTGAGCACCAGAATAGCAGCAATCACAGCGTCATTAGATTTTGATATGGGACAGGCTGGAGCAGGGGAAAATAGAACTAATAGAGCAGGTTTCAGATGCGTTCATCTGAAAGCCACGAGGGATGAACAGGGGGGGATAAATTGGGTAAAAATTGCTGGAGGAGAAAAACACCGAGCTAAGATAGATGGTTTTCAAGGACGAACTGCACGGTGGGTGTAATTGGAATGTATATAGTGTAGAAGGAGACCCAGTCCTCAATGGTTATGTGCAGAAATTGAAGTTCCCACTAGAATAAAATAAAATAGCTTTCACACCAATTTAAGAAAATTAGGACAATTGGAAGTTGTACAAAAGTAAATTGATTGGGCATTATGGGAAATTGTAAGATTCTGTAGGTATGAGATGAGGGAGGCTAATGGCAAAGTTGAACTTTTAGATTTCTTTATCAGTGTTCACTGTAGAAGAATTTTAAGTGTTCACAATCGGGACCACATTTGCAGGCGGTGTTTATAAGAGGTCCTAATGAACACAATGGACAGCAGTGAAATGGTTGTTAACCAAGATGGAATGCTGGACTTTCCTTTCTAGGAAATGGGGTCATATCCAGTCCAGACTGATCAGACTGAAAAACTTAACTGTGTGACGACTCTAAGGGTCTGATATGAAATAAATGTGGGCCAATCTCAGTTCAGCTCCTAATAAGTGCAACATAGCTGTCCAGGATTTGGCACTTGGTGCCAGTAAATTGGCATCTCACTCATCGAAACATAGCTGTTTTTAAAAATTTATTCAGCGACGTGAACGTCGCTGGCAAAGCCAGCATTTATTGGCCATCCCTAAATGCCCTTGAGAAGGTAGTGGTAAGCCGCCTTCTTGAACCACTGCAGTCCATGTGGTGAAGGTGCTCCCACAGTGCTGTTAGGGAGGGAGTTCCAGGATTTTGACCCAGTGATGATGAAGGAACAGCGATATATTTCCAAGTCAGGATGGTGTGTGACTTGGAGGGGAACTTGGAGGTGACGGTGTTCCTATGCACCTGCTACCCTTGCCCTTCTAGGTGGAAGAGGTCGCGGGTTTGGGAGGTGCTGCCGAAGAAGCCTTGGCGAGTTCCTGCAGTGCATCTTGTAGATGGTACACACTGCAGCCACGGTACGCCGGTGGTGGAGGGAGTGAATGTTTAAGGTGGTGGATTGGGTGCCAATCAAACGGGCTGCTTTGTCCTGGATGGTGTCGAGCTTCTTGAGTGTTGTTGGAGCTGCACTCATCCAGGCAAGTGGAGAGTATTCCATCACACTCCTTACTTGTGCCTTGTCGATGGTGGAAAGGCTTTGGAGAGTCAGAAGATGAGACACTCGCCGCAGAATACCTAGCCTCTGACCTGCTCTTGTTGCCACAGTATTTATGTGGCTGGTCCAGTTAAGTTTCTGGTCAATGGTGACCCCCAGGATGTTGATGGTGGGGGATTCGGCGATGGTAATGCCATTGAATGTCAAGGGGCGGTGGTTAGACTCTCGTTTGTTGGAGATAGTCATTGCCTGGCATTTCTGTGGAGCGAATGTTACCTGCCACTTATCAGCCCAAGCCTGAACGTCGTCCAGGTCTTGTTGCATGCGGGCATGGACTGCTTCATTATCTGAGGAGTTGCGAATGGCACTGAACACTGTGCAGTCATCAGCGAACATCCCCATTTCTGACCTTATGTTGGAGGGAAGGTCATTGATGAAGCAGCTGAAGATGGTTGGGCCTAGGACACTGCCCTGAGGAACTCCTGCAACGATGTCCTGCGGCTGTGATGATTGACTTTCAACCACCACAACCATCTTCCTTTGTGCTAGGTATGACTCCAGCCAGTGGAGAGTTTTCCCCCCGATTCCCATTGACTTCAGTTTTACTCGGGCTCCTTGATGCCACACTCAGTCAAATGCTGCCTTGATGTCAAGGGCAGTCACTCTCACCTCACCTCTGGAATTCAGCTCCTTTGTCCATGTTTGGACCAAGGCTGTAATGAGGTCGGCAGCTGAGTGGTCTTGGCGGAACCTAAACTGGGCATCAGTGAGCAGGTTATTGGTGAGTAAGTGCCGCTTGATAGCACTGTCGATGACACCTTCCATCACTTTGCTGATGATTGAGAGTAGACCGATGGGGCGGTAATTGGCCAGGTTGGATTTATCCTGCTTTTTGTGGACAGGACATACCTGGGCAGTTTTCTACATTGTCGGATAGATGCCGCTGTTGTAGCTCTACTGGAACAGCTTGGCTAGAGGTGCGGCTAGATCTGGTGCACAAGTCTTCAGCACGACAGCCGGGATGTTGTCGGGGCCCATAGCCTTTGCTGTATCTAGTGCGTTCAGTCGTTTCTTGATATCACGTGGAGTGAATCGAATTGGCTGAAGACTGGCTTCTGTGATGGTGGGGACCTCAGGAGTAGGCCGATATGGATCATCCACTCGGCACTTATTGCTGAAGATGGTTGCAAACGCTTCAGCCTTGTCTTTTGCACTCACGTGCTGGGCCCCACCATCATTGAGGATGGGGATATTCATGGAGCCTCTTCCTCCAGTTCGTTGTTTAATGGTCCATCACCATTCACGACTGGATGTGGCAGGACAGCAGAGCTTTGATCTGATCCGTTGATTGTGGGACCGCTTAGCCCTGTCTAAAGCATGCTGCTTCAGTTTTTTAGCATGCATGTAGTCCTGTGTTGCAGCTTCCCCAGGTTGGCACCTCATTTTTAGGTATGCCTGGTGCTGCTCCTGGCATTCTCTTCTCCACTCCTTATTGAACCAGCGTTGGTCCCCTGGCTTGATGGTAATTGTAGAGTGAGGGATATGCCGGGCCATGAGGTTACAGATTGTGGTGGAATACAATTCTGCTGCTGCTGATGGCCCACAGCTCCTCATGGATGCCCAATTTTGAGCTGCTAGATTTGTTCTGAATCTATCCCATTTATCACGGTGGTAGTGCCACACAACACGATGGAGGGTGTCCTCAGTGTGAAGACGGGACTTCGTCTCCACAATGAACTGTGCGGTGGTCACTGCGACCAATACTGTCACGGACAGATGCATCTGCGACAGGTAGATTGGTGAGGACGAGGTCAAGTAGGTTTTTCCCCTCGTGTTAGTTCTCTCCACCTGTCGCAGACCCAGTCTGGCAACTATATCCTTCAGGACTCGGCCAGCTCGGTCGTAGTGGTGCTACCGATCCACTCTTGGTGCTGGACATTGAAGTGCCCCACCCAGAGTACATTCTGTGCCCTTGCTACTCTCGGTGCTTCTTCCAAGTGGCCAATATTTATCCCTCAGCCAAAATAGATTACCTGTTTTTTTTTATCTCATCATTGTTTTGTGGGACCTTGTTGTGTGCAAATTGGTTACTGCATGTCCCTACAATGCAACAGGGACTCGCTCCAAAAGTACCTCATTGGCTGTGAAGCACTTTGTGACATCCTGAGGTCCTGTTTTGGGGAGGGAGAAACATATGAGAGACTGGGAGACAGACCCATGTCTTTAAAACTCTGGGTGCCTTTTAACGCTCGTCATCCCAGATACTGTCTCGTAAATTTATTCCAACTAGTGCAACGGGCCAACTCAAATAAGCTGCATCTTGGGGATTGCACTTTTGAAAGAAAATTTATTTTTAATTCCAAAATCTCCAATTTCATCTGATTTTTTTTTTGTTGCAAATCTATTGAGAGAAGCGAGAGAAGGATTCATCTCCCTAGGAGTGACTTTCTAGTATGAAATTCAGTTTTTGAATAGTCTAAATGGATAGACACAATTTGTGGCTATTCCATAAATAATTCAGAGCCTACTTACATGCTTCGGAAATTCGGATGTCTTTCCACATTACACTGGAACATTTTGTCTTGTTAAGCCTTGCAACAAATGACTGCTATTGGAAAGTTTCTACTTTCCTCCTTACATTTTGCACAGAAACCTTTTTACAAGCTATCAGTGTCATGTTGCAACAAATGAGTACCTGCAGAATCAAAGTGTATCTCAACCAGCTCTTTAAATTTATTTTCAAGCTATTTGGTCTAACCACTGAGCTATTCACCCAGTGTGTGTGGTGAATAAAAAATATGGCCTCGAAAGGCACTGAATACAAAATCCCCATTACAATCTGAAGTTCTCCATGCAACACCAAGTCAAGGTGTGTCTGTGCTGGTTCACTTCTGCTGAGGACAGCAAGCATAAGGCTCTTTTATTTATATATGGGGGTGCAAGAAGAGAGAGACCTTGGGGGTGTTTGTGCACAAATCTTTGAAGGTGGCAGGACAGGTGAGCAAGGATCAGTGCTTGGACCTCAGCTATTTACAATCTATATCAATGACTTGGATGAGGGAACCGAGTGTAATATATCCACGTTTGATGACGGTACAAAGCTAGGTGGCAAAGTAAGCTGTGAGGAGGACGTAAAGAGGCTGAAAAGGGATATAGACCGGTTAAGTGAGGGGCAAGAAGGTGGCAGATGAAGTATAATGTGGGGAAGTGTGAAATTATCCACTTTGGTAGGAAGAATGGAAAAGCAGAATATTTTCAAAAGGTGAGAGACTAGTAAATGTTGTGATTCTGAGGGATTTGGGTGTCCTTGTACACAAATCACAGGAAGTGAACATGCAGGTATAGCAAGCAATTAGGAAGGCAAATGGTACATTTGCCTCTATTGCAAAGGGGTTGCAGTATAACAGTAAGGAAATCTTACTGCCATTATATAGGCCTCTGGAGATACCACATCTGTGTATATATACTGTGCAGAGGTTTTGGTCTCCTTACCTAAGGAAGGATATACTTGCCTTAGAGGGGGTGCGACGAAGGTTCAGTAGATTGATTCCTGGGATGAGAGAGCTGTCCTATGAGGAAAGATAGAGTAGAATGGGCCTATACTCTCTGGAGTTTAGAAGAATGTGAGGTGATCTCATTGAAACGTATAAAATTCTTAGAGGGCATGACGGGGTAGATGCTGAGAAGCTGTTCCCCCTGGCTGGAGAGTCTAGAACTAGAGGTCATAGTCTCAGGATAAGGAGTCGGTCATTTAGGAATGAGATGAGGAGAAATTTCTTCACTCAGAAGGTTGTGAATCTTTGGAATTCTCTACCCCAGAGGGCTGTGGATGCTCAGTCGTTGAGTATATTCAAGACTGAGATCGATAGATTTTTGGGCACTAAGGGAATCAAGAGATATGGGGAAAGGGTGGGAAAGTGGAGTTGATGTAGAATTTCACCCATGATCTTATTGAATATGGCCAACCCTCCTGCTCCTATTGCTTACGTTTTTATGTTCTTAAAGCAGTTAATAAAGCATATGCAATACTGGGCTTTATAAATAGAAGCATAGAGTACAAAAGCTAGGAAGTTATGCTAAACCTATATAAAATACTAGTTTGGCCTCAGTTTGGAGTATTGTGTCCAATTCTGGGCGCCACACTTTCGGATGGACGTGAAGGCTTTGGAGAGGGAACAGAAGAGATTTCCTAGAATGGTTCCAGAGATGAGGGATTACAGTTACGTGATAGACTGGAGAAGCTGGGGTTGTTCTCCTTCGAGCCGAGAACGCTAAGGGGAGATATGATAGAGGTGTTTAAAATCATGAAGCGTTCAGATAGAGTAAATAAAGAGAAACTGTTTCCAATGGCTGAAGGTTCGATAACAAGAGGGCACAGATTTAAGGTGATTGGTGAAAGAATCAGAGGTGACATGAGGAAAAACTTTTTTACGCAACGAGTGGTTAGGATTTGGAATGCACTGCCTGATAGGGTGGTGGATACAGATTCAATAGTAGCCTTCAAAAGGGAATTAGATAAATACTTGGAAGGAGAAAAAGTAACAGGGCTTTGGGGAAAGAGCAGGGGAGTGGGATTAACTGGATTGCTCTTCGAAAGAGCCGGCGCAGACTCGATGGGCCGAATGGCCTCCTTCTGTGCTGTACTATTCCATGATTCTCTGCGCCTGGTGCATTTTCACTTGCTTCCTAATTTTCTCTCCGTCCCTCCTGAAGTTACTGCCTCACACTGGGCTTACAGTTTCCAGCACACCCAGCAGTCCTGCATTACCTCACACAAGTGGGCGTTTTTCATGTGTGAGCTTAAGCATTGTGGGTTGGCAGGCTGTTTGATTGTGGCAGGGGCATCACAGCGAAATCTGATCCTGCCCTCGCCCAAAATCCCACGTGAGCACTTTCCAGCAGAAGTTTCATTGGACGGTGATCAGGAGAGGAAGACAAGTCTTGAGGAACTGAGGCCAATTGTAATACTTCAGCTGAAATCAGGTAATACCGGGAGATGAATCTTTAATATCTTCTGATCTATACAGATGCGTTTTCTAAACTATCTTCCACTGGGCCAAAAACTAGTTTGAATTGCAATGTAAGAGAAACTCCTGGAAGGTTGGCACTTGTCAGGTAGGGTAGGAATGTACAGAATTTTCTCCCTTCCTGTCCTAAAAGCAGTGCCTCTGATTCCAACTAAAGTCCAGACATTTAGGAGAGGAGGGGACAAAATAAGGGACTTTAAATAAAAAAGGATGTAAAGGAAAAGTCTGATCATTCTGGGGGTAGTGTCACTGAGTGTCATAGTTCACACTAAATATCATTGACTGTGACTAGGGCAAGTGGTTTGCTTTCAGAAACCAGCATTTTCACTGCAGTAGGTGCTTGGCAGCAAACTACACTACACACGGTAAATATAGAAACTCAACGGATTAAATCACTTGCCCAAGCTATTAGCACAGACGCAAATGTACAAAGGAACACTGAGGAATTTGATGTGGAAATACTAACAGACATCTGCCACTATACCGATGTCAGGAAGATTTTTAAAAATTCAAGGATTTGTTTCTTGTGATTAGAATTTTGCAGTTCCTGCTCAAGTCCATTACATTGATCAGAGCAAGGCCTTCGAGCTATCAATAGTATTACCTGTATATCATGGAGATCAATATATTTGTTCATGCATGTACAGGAGGCAGTGATTCAATCAGCTGGGGAATGAAATGGAAATAAAACGGACTATAAAGA
The DNA here is from genome assembly GCA_030390025.1 of Squalus acanthias. NCBI lineage: Eukaryota > Metazoa > Chordata > Chondrichthyes > Squaliformes > Squalidae > Squalus > Squalus acanthias. Next base: position 129,265,151 of record CM059434.1, read on the forward strand.
TGTACAACTCTATTTACTCGAAGTTTTATTTCATTCAGAGTCCAGCTAACTCCTGAATAGTGGGCTACAACCTCTCCTGTAGATTTATTGTAAGTCGTATACTTACTACTTTTCTCCCCTTCTGATTCTGTGGTCTGTCCTTCCCACATCCCGCATCATTCCCAGTGGAGAGGAACAGACAGGCAACCTGTTCTTAGGCTTTCAGTGCTGCTCTGTGACTGTGTGCCCACTGGAGCCTAAGATGTTGAAACAGAAAATGCTGGATATACACAGCAGGTCCATCAGCATCTGTAAAGAGAAAAGATGGGTTAATGTTTTGGGAGGAGATGCTTTGTCAAGGAAGGGCGTCTCTCGATCTTAATTTCCCTCTCTCTCCTGTGAGGAAGTGGTTTGTGGCCACTCAGCAGCTCCGCACAATGACATGTCTGACATCAGCATCTCACTGTGAAGTGAATTAGCATTCTGCCATGCTGTGGCACAGTCTGTTGAAGTTTTAACACTCTGCGCCACAATGCTGCTTGGAGATTCCAAGTACTGTTGGCTTTTTATCCCTTCACCAAGTTTATATGCTACAGTCTTTTTTTAAAAAAAAGTGACTTGACCGGTTTCTGAGGGAGAAGGAACGTAGGAAGAAACCTAAGGACAGGAGTAGGCCTTTCAGCTCCTTGAGCCTATTCCACCATTTAATTAGATCATGGCTGTTCTGTATCTTAATTCCATCTACCCACCTTGGTTCCATAACCCTTAATACCCTTGCCTAACAAAAATCTAGCAATCTCAGTTTTGAAATTTTCAGTTGACCCCCAGCCTCAGCAGCATTTTGGGGGAGAGAGTTCCAGATTTCCACTACCCCTTTGTGTGAAGGGTATGCACTCTGCAGTGTGAAGGACATTGGGTCTTATTAATATGTTAGGGGGAATTAAATACGTGGGGTTACAGGGGTAGGGTGGGATATGTGTACTGTGGGGATTAAAGCAGGGACAGGGTACTGGATTTGGATGATCAGCCATGATCGTATTGAATGGTGGAGCAGGCTCGACGGGCCGAATGACCTACTCCTGCTCCTAGATTCTATGTTTCTATTAAGGATGTGTGGGTTCATCAAGTTTGCCTGCTGATGTGTCACAGATAACCACGCCCCCTCCTCAGCCTTGTCTGATTGGTTTATGGAGCCAGGGAGGAGTTTCCTGAAATTGACCACAGACTTTGTTTGCCTCCGGTAGTAGTTGGCATTCCTAGCAGGTTGTCACAAGGTTGTACCGTCTGGTGAATAGAGCAAACTTTGAGACCTTTTCTTGCCCTTGTTTTTGTATGTTCATATACACAGTGATGGGTGAAACAATTCTGGTCTGGTGGCATAACATTGTGCCTCCTGTTCGACACTGATCACTTATTAGCAATAAAGCTTTTTGGTCAAACAAGATATGGAATGTCGGAAAAATGTTCATGCTGTAGAGATGTTGGGGCCTGAGCTGCTTGTGGTGTCCAACTTGCAGTGCAATTTTCAGGGGATGCAGTTCCACAAATCAATCTGGCAAGATTGACCCTTTAAGTTGTGATTGACTTTCAGCTTTCCTTCTCATGGTGTCCTTTTTGCAGATGGTGTTACTGGGCATAGTGCTCCATCAATTTAATTCATAATTACAGAACAAAAAGCTGTCAGTCACTGAGATCAGTTCATGCATATCACCAGTGGTAGCAGCAGAGCTCATCTACATGTCCCTAAAGTGAAAGCAAACTGTGGCGGAGTTCTATTCATGTGGAAGAGGATAATATTATACAATCTGCTCTCCGTCGATGCCTAGTCAGGAGCAGGTTCACTTGAAATTTTACTTGTTGTAAACTGATAGCAGCCTTGATCTAAGGAAATTTGATTTGTTAAAGACAGTCAGATTGTACCAGGATGATCTCTGCACTCTCCACAGTCCCTTCTATACTGCACGCCCTCATCGCAGTGCTGCCCAAACTGCATGCCCTCTCTGTGGTGCCTGCTAAACTATGTGCACTCTCCAGGGACCCTCTAACACTGCACGCCCTCTCTGTGGTGCTTCCCATACAGTGCACCTTCTCTGGGTTGCCTCCTACCTCCAAAACTCAGAAAAGCTGTCACAGCTCCAAAAAAAATATATAAAACTGTGAAAAACAGCCCTGCATAAAGGCCTGTGAGCAAGGCAACCAAATAAGTTAAAATGCTCCATATTACATTGGATTTCGGGATATTTATTGGTGTTTAGGCATAACATTTCGCAATTCAATTTGTTTTTCTGTGAAAACTGAAACCCAGTGGCTGGACATTTAGGGGGTGATTTTTGCCAATGGGGAGCTTTTGGAGGCGGGACTCCCACTTGTCGGGTTTCAGTCCCGCCTCCATCAACTTCTACCCAACCCACACTATTTTCCCTTGATTGACCTTGTTAAGGCGGGCTTCGCAGGCCAATTAAGGGAAAGCCGGTTGCAGAGAACGTCAACGTATGACGTTTCATATGTCTAAAAATTTTTGACAGATGAATTGTCATCGTTTGACAGCTCTGTGAAGCTGTCAGGCCAGTGAGTGTGACGGGCCCTGGGACACAGTTGCAGAAAGGATAGGACAGACACTTAAAAAGTCAACCGTTGCCAATTATGTGTGTTGTGCACTCTTCCAAATTGCCTCCCTTAGCACACGCCCTCCCCACAATGCCTCCTATGCTATGTGCCCTCTATGTGTCTTCATACTGTGTGCCCTCACTTGTGATGCCTCCCATGGCTTCTCCACATCCTCTGTGGCGCAAACTGTCCACAGTAACCCCCATACTGCATGCTCTCTTTGCGGTGTTTTATTATCCTTTCGTTTCCCCCTCCAATACCTCCTCCGCTATACAGCCTCTCTGCAGTGTGTTCTGTACTGTGCGACTTCGCCACAGTATCTCCTCGGCAAAATTTCAATTTATATTCTTCAACACTTCTGTACTCCTTCACACAAAGTAGTTGATTAGAAAGGACTTTTCAAGATCCAATTTAAGCACATTGCAAAGTTTTTTTGTCACATTGTATTTAGAGCTGCCGAAGCTTTGTGCCTGGAAGGTGTCAACCAGTAGTGACTAAAGAGTTCAGATAATGGATCGCACAAAAGTCATTACGAGGCATTCTTATGCACCTTGAAGTGTCTGGAAGTGCTTTTACACCTCAAAGAAAACTTACGTTTCTAACAGAATTCTTCGTGTCAATGCTTCCATATCTTCCAAATTTCCTCATTTTTACCAGCAAGATGTTCCCAAATTGGACCGAGGAAGGAAATCATGAAACTTTATGAAAAACTAAGTTCGCCGTTGCATAATTTCGGAATGACCGGTTCCCATTTTTAGAAACCGTATTTATGTCATGATCTGATTTAATGTTTGGTTACACTTAACGTGATGCTGGTGTACTAAAGAATGATTATAGTTTCATTAGTTCTACACTTTTCTTGGTATTCAGTTATTAAAATATGCTGGAAAATCTAAAGGCGAAGTACAGGGGGGAAAACTACGTAGGTTATCAGAAAAGCTTGAGCCGTATCTTGGAGGGGGTAAAACCATGAGGCAAGTCAAAAGTAGAACTTTGTCAGCAAAGATCATATAAAATTAAAATATGTGGGGGAGCATGGAGCAAATAGGCAGCACACTCTGTTTGAGCAGAGTATCTCTGTCAACTGGGACCTGGGCTCCATTCCAGCCCAGGCTCCAATCTGACAGCTCTAACAGTCTGAGTGACTGGAATTTGGGAAATTTCAACTAATATCTAGGTCAGCGTGAGTGCATGGCATAAAACTGGTCATAACTCAGGACTAATGGGCAATAAATTGGCATGCTTGCTCAGTGTGGGAATTAGAAATGTCACACTTGTGCATTTCATCTACATAGCAATTGACTGCATTTCCAAGTAATTAATTGAAATGCTTGGAGACATCCTGAGATTTGTGGCAAGATGCTATGTAAATGTAAGCTCAATCTTTCTTTAAAGGCTGTTTTACTGGAGTTGGAGGTCAAGGCATGTTTGTTGGGACAGAGTAGAAAGAACTTTATTCTAACCGGATCTGTGCCTAACCTGGAAGAGCTTGATGCTGACATTGGATGCCAAAAGTGTGAGAATATTCCATTACCCAGCTCTGAACCCCTCTTCTCCCCCCTCCACCTGAGAGAACAGACGGGGCCTCGGTTTAATGTCTCATCCGAAAGACGGCACCTCCGACAGTACAGCCCTCCCTCAGCACTGCACTGGAGTGTCAGCCTAGATTTATGTGCTCAAGTCCCTGGAGTGGGACTTGAACCCACAACCTTCTGACTCAGAGGCAAGTGTACTACCCACTGAGCCACAGCTGACACTGTATGTATTATGCATCAGCATTTCAAGGTGCAGTAATTAATTGCATATAAGGCATTCCAAGATTTTTCTGGGAGATGCTATTAAGCACTATATAAATGATGTCTTCCTTTCCTTTCTTTCTTTTCTGTCATTTCCTTTCCTTTCCTTCCTTCACAACTTGAATACACCTTTAGATTCTACCTCACAACATCGCTGAATACATGGTATGCAACATTTCATTGCTCTGTACCAAGGAGTGAAAATAGCTTGAGAAGAAATACTCATGGCCTTTATAAACTACATTGGACAGCTCCCAGTGAATTACAGGCAGTGATCTAATCTCAGGATTCCAGTGAACATACAACACTCGAGCTGTAGTCTCGCAGCTTTGTGACATCATCCACGCCCCTAGATTGGAAAAAGTTGAGTTGAATTTAGTCAGCAGTATCCCATTATCCTGTGTGTAATCCAGTAACGAAGAAGGATTGGTCCCAGTCACTTGGAGATGGAGAGGGATACGCTGGCATGATCGCAGCGGCGACTGCTGTACTTAAAATAAATCTGTACAAGCGCTAGGTTCCGCGAGCTGGGAGAGGTTAAGCATTTTCACCTGCTCCTTTCAGCTAAAATCCCAGTCAATGAGAATTAATGGAAAAGCATTTGACCCATTTCATTAACTCCTGTGAACCTGAAATCTCATCCTATCCAGACCATCCCTACAGTTTTTGCTACACAACATCAATCTTCAGTTTCTTGCACTTTTTTGGCACCGCGTGGAGACCTTTATTGCTTATGAAGCATCCAACAGTTCATTAAAAATATGCCCATGGCTAAACAAAAGGCTCTCCATAACAGTGATAGCAATGGGGTCCATTACCAAGGCTTTTTTCCCCCCTCTAATGTTCTGCTCTCCTTTCCTGAAGGTTATTTTTGGGGTTGATACCATGGGCACTGGCAGCTCTCTGATATCTCACTGAAATAGCTGTTTTTCATGAGAACCAAACCAGTGAGTATATGGAGCCTATTCAATTATAGCAATCCTGTCCTCACCTGACATTTACTTGCGTACACTTTTCAACAGCGCTTACTCGATATCAGACAGGAGTAGACTCTTTCATGGCTCTTTTTTTCTTCGTTCACCTCCAAAGCCCAGGGGTGCTGCAACCAATTGTGCTACACTAACTGATATTCTAATTGCGATCAGGGATCTTCTGGTCAGTGTTATACTGAGAAGTCGCACAACACCAGGTTATAGTCCAACAGTTTTATTTGAAATTCCGATTTGTATTCCCTCACTGTACCTGACGAAGGAGCAGCGCTCCGAAAGCTCGTAATTTCAAATAAAACTGTTGGACTATAACCTGGTGTTGTGCAACTTCTCATTTTTGTCCCCACCCCAGTCCAACACCAGCATCTCCGCATCATGAGTGTTATACTGGACAGTGTATTTACCAAATGTATCCTTGGAATAATTCAAGATTCCTTTTCTTTTGGATTCATTGGAGGTATTTCTAGAGCGATGAGCACAATCCTCCCACTGCCCAGTTTAACACGCTTCATACACCATTAACTCAGCACAGTGTGAAGTCAACTCTCAAATACCTATACTGAAAATTCAGGTGTTGAAGTCAACTGTCGATTGCATTTCACTAAGTGGCTTCTCCTGGCCATTAACTTACAAGCGATGGATCTCATTTTCATTACCCCTTTTTAATTTTAAAAAAAATTCGATTCAACACTATTTTTTCTCCATTATGTTTGTTGATTTTTTTTTTTTGAGTACAATATAAAATTATAGATACCCGGGATATTAAACCGAGCACCTGTCTACCTGTTCATTTGGACGTAAATGGTCCCATGGCACGCTTCTGAGGAAAAGCATGGTATTCTCCCAGTGTCCTGGACAATATTTCCTTCCTTACTCAACACCCCCAGAAAAGATTAGCTGGTCATATTTCCCATTGCTGTTTGTAGGACAGTGCTGTGTGCAAATTGGTTGCTACATTTGCTGCAAAGTAACAGTAACACTTCAAAAGTAATTCACTGGCTGTGAAGCGCTTTGCAATGTCCTAAAGACATGAATGGCGCCGACATAAATGTAAGTTCTTTCTTGCATAGGTGAGCAATGATAGGATTCACACCTCGTTGCCCCCCCAGCAGCCCCCCTGCACCCAACTCTCTTGAGCAGCTGACTCTGGGGTTCCGGTTTCATCGATGCTATCAAAAGTGAAATTTTTCCTCAGGAGTGACATCTTGCTGCTTCTCCTTGTGTTTTGATTGTGGATATTTATGTCCGGCGTTTGGGTGCAAGTTTTAATTTTGTTCATTTTCCCTGGTCTTTGGGTAGACGGGGGAGAGGGCGTATTATGGGCCACGCATTCAAAGTATCCAACTTCCATGCGGTATGCATTAATGCTGTTGTAGCTGATGATTAAGTTGCACTGTGGACAGCAAATTATATCTAATTACTGCTATACTACCTGCTTCAGTGTTGGAACATTAATTTCAGTTGCACGGCTGAAAGTTTAAGGCAACTACCTCTACCTGTAGTATTTGTGGTATACTGTACTACATTCTGAAGCAACTGTTAGAGAAACAGCAGGCATTAGCATCGGTATAATCTATACATCAAAGGGAGTATCTCACTTTCTTTAATTGGATTGTTCTTTGCAAGTGGAGAAACTGAAGAGCGATCTATCCAAGCAGACATCAGTAAATGATCACTTTAATGAACTAAAACAGTCCTTGCAGTGTACAGAATTACAAAGTCTGTCTCTAGCCAGATATCAGAAGTTGTTTGTCTGAGGCATGCCTTCATGGATGGCAGTATGGAGCAAGGTGCTCCACAGTGGGAGATGGCAGTACGAAGATTCCACGGTGGGAGAGGGCAGCACGAAGATTCCACGGTGGGAGAGGGTAGCACGAAGATTCCACGGTGGGAGAGGGCAGCACGAAGATTCCACGGTGGGAGAGGGCAGTACGAAGATTCCACGGTGGGAGAGGGCAGCACGAAGATTCCACGGTGGGAGAGGGTAGCACGAAGATTCCAAGGTGGGAGAGGGCAGCACGAAGATTCCACGGTGGGAGAGGGCAGTACGAAGATTCCACGGTGGGAGAGGGCAGCACGAAGATTCCACGGTGGGAGAGGGCAGCACGAAGATTCCATGGTGGGAGAGGGCAGCACGAAGATTCCACGGTGGGAGATGGCAGCACGAAGATTCCACGGTGGGAGAGGGCAGCACGAAGATTCCACGGTGGGAGAGGGCAGCACGAAGATTCCACGGTGGGAGAGGGCAGCACGAAGATTCCACGGTGGGAGAGGGCAGCACGAAGCAAGATTCCACGGTGGGAGAGGGCAGCACGAAGATTCCACGGTGGGAGAGGGCAGCACGAAGATTCCACGGTGGGAGAGGGCAGCACGAAGATTCCACGGTGGGAGAGGGCAGCACGAAGATTCCACGGTGGGAGAGGGCAGCACGAAGATTCCACGGTGGGAGAGGGCAGCACGAAGATTCCACGGTGGGAGATGGCAGTACGAAGATTCCACGGTGGGAGATGGCAGCACGAAGATTCCACGGTGGGAGAGGGCAGCACGAAGCAAGATTCCACGGTGGGAGAGGGCAGCACGAAGATTCCACGGTGGGAGAGGGCAGTACGAAGATTCCACGGTGGGAGAGGGCAGCACGAAGCAAGATTCCACGGTGGGAGAGGGCAGCACGAAGATTCCACGGTGGGAGAGGGCAGCACGAAGCAAGATTCCACGGTGGGAGAGGGCAGCACGAAGATTCCACGGTGGGAGAGGGCAGCACGAAGCAAGATTCCACGGTGGGAGAGGGCAGCACGAAGATTCCACGGTGGGAGAGGGCAGCACGAAGCAAGATTCCACGGTGGGAGAGGGCAGCACGAAGATTCCACGGTGGAGGGCAGCAGGAAGCAAGATTCCCCAGTGGAGGGCAGCAGGAAGCAAGATTCCCCAGTGGAGGGCAGCAGGAAGCAAGATTCCCCAGGGGCGGAAAGGGCAGTTTGAAGCAAGGTGCCCCCCACATTCTGCTAAGGATGGAGGGAAAATTGGCGGCAGACTTAACCGGCCCCAGTTCAGTAGTGCCATTGACCGAGACTTAGAAGTTGGTGGTCTTGCTGTCCTCGCAGCTGGGGTGTGATATACACAGGGCATAAGAGGAAAGAAAATGTGCATTTTACAAAGGGCCCAGGTAAATAATTTGTTTACAACAGCAGCTGGCATTTATATAGTGAGTTTATTGTAAAAAAAAACTCAAGTTGCGTATGATATTTTTATCGTTTACATTGCTCACTAATTCCAGCACTACTGTCTTGAGCTTAAATCCCAATCTTGAATGTTCGAGTCGATCTATCCAAGGAGGTGAGGTACCTCAGTGGGAGAGTATTTTTCTTCAGGTGTACCTCTTTATTGATTAACTAAGGATCATTATGGATGGGTTTCCATGGAGCTGTCTGCAGGCTTGGACTATCCTGCTTTCTTAACCAAGCGCGATAGCATGAATGCAAGGAGTTTCATTTGAAGAGACGAGGAGAATTTTTAATAACCTGTATATACTTGTTTTGCTTGATATTTATGGGGCTATGCAGTGGCATTGCCCCATCAACGGTCTTGTGTCCAGTCCTACAGGGCAGCCACGTGGGCCAAGGACTATTGCTCGTGTGGAGGATAAACACCAACATGGACTGGTCGGGCTGAATGGCCTGTTTCCGTGTTGTAAGTTCTGTATAACATCTATGTTATGTTGTGGCTTTATGCCTATGTGACACTGCACAGCAAGTCTCTGACGTGGTATATCATGATAAGAAACAACTTAAGATCCAACATTTGATCAAAGAGAGGAAGATGGAAAATCACTAGACGTGCTTTTACTTTGACAGTGGTCTGGATCTGGGGAGAGCGGCCTGTGTACACTGCTCTCCCGTGTTTACACAGTAAAGTGTGGCCAACCTTAATATAGTCTGGCTCCTGAAACAAGCACACTGCGTTGGATTGCACAGATTCTGTGAGCTTTTGAGCACTGCATGTGTGCAAGTGGTTTTTGCCACATTGAATTTAAAAGAATCTGATGGTTAAAATATCCTGTGCAATGCTGTGCTTGTGCCAACTCAAATGAGCCTGTCATTGCCTGGGCAGAATGCACGCATGAAAAGTCAAAGGCACTGTGTAAAGTAAACCAAGCGCTGGGCATTTTTACCCACCTCCCAGGATCTGGCTGAGAAACTAAGCTGCTCGAGGCCGAGGAGCTCTCTCTGTCTCATTTAACACTGATCAGCTGATTTGTGAAGGGCACACACTGCTGCTTCCAGACAGTACCATGACATTATCCAGTCAGCTTTTTCTTTAATGAATTATCTTGCTACTAAGCCTACTAAAAGATGAATATAAAATGAGCTCCTTGTGCTGCAAAGGAGCTCCTGCAATTCTTGGGTGTCACTTCATCTCATCCAGCAGTAACCCCTGCTTGAGTTCATAGCATAGAATCATACAGCCATTCGGCCCATCATGCCTGTGTTGGCTCTCTGAACGAGCTACCAATTAGTCCCACTCCCCATGCTCTTTCCCCATAGCCTGAAAATGCTTCCTTTTTAAGTATATATCCATGTACTTAATTTGAAAATTAGCATTGAATCTGCTTCCACCATTCTTGTTCAGGTGGGATGCAATCTCATTTTTGAGTGGTACGATTTTTTTTTCTTTGATGGTGCACAACGGGGGGAAAAACCTCCTTTGCACCATGCAATGCAACAATATAATTCGTATCAGAAACTGTTGCCATTTCACATAAGTACCTCATGGCCCGCTTATGGCATTGCCAAAAATGTTTTCTGTAAAGTATCTAGTTGCTCCCAAAATGGCGACATTGATATGACTCACCGCTGAGAGGCCAGCGACAGCAGAGTTTTGGTGGAGCCAGTGGGAAGGTTTGTGTCCACCTTCTCAGCACGAGGTGGATGTGCAGCATGGAAGAATCCGATTACAGGGAAAACAGAATACCACTTGTACAAGGCAAAAAAGTAAAAAGCTCTGAGCCCTATAAATTAAAGCAACATGCCATGCAGTTGAGTTCCAAGACCTGTAATTCCCAATGAACAGAGTACCCGATCTCCACTAAGCAGTTCAAAGGAGAGGTGCAAACAAAGTGTGGAAACTTCTAATCGAGGAGGGGAGATGGGGAATTCCGAGATACAGTGAGCTGTTACTCTAACCCCCCCTCCCCGAGCTGCTTTCAGTTATACGCTGCTTACCAACAGAGGTGCGACAGCAGGTCACCTTCACTGAAGACTAAAGCAAGGGAAGAGATATAAAGTAACTTTCTGAAATAGTAAGTGCACTTATATATATAAAAAAAGATCTAAAATCCTAGTGATCCCGAGTTGCAATTCTATGAAAATCGCAGTCTTCCCACTTCACCTTTCTGACCGTGCACTCGACTGGGGTGAACATATTGAGGATAGGAAGTGGTTCAAGTTCTGCTCCATTAACTGAGTCATATGCTTATCAGCCATTCTCCAAGGCAAATCTGTCACTGTGAATTTCTGTGCCGTTACAGTGGTTTTGGTCTAATCGACCGTTTCTGCCCCCTGCTGTTTCCAGCTGATTTGGAATCGATATTTGTCCCAGTATCTCTCTGCAGTTTATGGTGGCTGGGGGAGGGGGGAGTGACGGCTACGGAAGTGTACCTCATCGAGCACTGGGACCAGTTGGGGTCCTGTCAGTGTAATTGATTATTCCACTGTGTACAGTACTGCAGACAGGTGAGACCTCATGAAGTGGAACAAATCGGTACCGATTGCAGTTCCCCTCTGAGATGCCGATTTGGATTTGGGCTTCCTTTCCTGACACATTGATTTATATATTTGTGGCCAGTCCTTAATGAATAGCGCCCATCACGGGTCACTGGAAGCCCCTGCTGAATAAGCCCTGTCAGAGCTGGGAAGAAAATGAATAATGTTTTAAAAACCTATTGCTGTAGATTTAGGAGAACGTGGATGGCAAAAGAGGGGAAGGTCACTTACCTCCACTGTAATTAAGACTAAGCAAACATTCAATCCTTTCTGTCTGCCAACAGGTGAACTGAATAGCCTATGAGCTAAAAATAAAATTGTTTAACAAGAGTTCGCATGAAAATATTTATATGTGCTGCATCACAAAAGTGTGCTGGAGCTTTATTTTAACCGGCCTGTACCTCACTGTAGGAGCACTTGCTAGTTGATGAGTGTCTTGCAGGCTGCATTGCAAATGAGAGTGCTTTTGGCAGCGTCATGCAATTTGTACCTGATGGTTTTTAAAATGTGTAGCCAGTTTTGGTTTGCTGTCATAAAATGGGGAGTTATTTCCAGCCACCTCCTGATCCCTGCAGGATCCAGATAATTTTCCACCACTTTATGTCGGTGTTCCTGGATCGTGTGCTCAGTTGCTGTGGGTTTTGTTTTACAAATTCGCATGCAGAATTAACGAGGTATTGATTGGAGGGACCAGTTCTGTTTTCAACCTGTGGGTGTAAATCTCTCGAAAGGAACGTGGCTCAAATGCTGTACACATGCCAGTCTGGCAGTTCAGTTGAATCCACAGCTGACTGATGCAAAAGCAAGAATATTACTTTTTTCTCTTTTTTTCATTGAGTTGAGTAGCCAGACTGCTTGCTGCATGTGATAGCTGCACTGAAATAAAAAGACACACAGAATTAACAGCACAGAAACAGGCCATTCGGCCCAACTGGTCCATGCTGTTGTTTATGCTCCATATGAGCCTCCTCACTCCCTACTTCGTCTAACCCTATCAACATATCCTTCTATTCCTTTCTCCCTCATGTGCTTATCTAGCTTCCCCTTCAATGCATCTATGCAATTCGCCTCAACTACTCCTTGTGGTAGCAAGTTCCACATTCTATCCACTCTCTGGGTAAAGAAGTTGCTCCTGAATTCTTTATTGGATTTATTAGTGACTATCTTATATGTATGGCCCCTAGTTTTAGACTCCCTCACAAGTGGAAACATCCTCTCTACGTCTACCCTGTAAAACCCTTTCATAATTTTGAAGACCTCTATTATCACCATCTGAAAGAGAGAGATAGCTGGTACTTGTACCATTAGCCTGTAGAAGCTTTGTTTCTTCCCCACCAATACATTTATGTCTCCTCTCTCAATTGGTCAGATCACCATTCTCCCTGCTCAGAAGGCAAGCAGGTAGTTTCATCCCACATTTACTTTTGAGTTACTTGTTAGGATTGTGAAAGCAGCGCAGGGTGACTTGGCTCCCCATTTTCTCTCTTTCCCTCTGTGGAGGTGGCTCACCTCCACTCTGCACCACTCCGTGATGCCCCTTGTTGAAAACGAGCTCACTAAGTGATCTACAGCCTTCTACGCCATCCTACATCATGACCTATCTGGCAGAATCTTCACAATTCTTACTTTAGCAGACTAAATTCACTTAAGAGGAGTTCATAGTTGAATGGTTTCATACTCACGAGTGATCAAGTAGTACAGCAATCAAACACCTGTCTACTAACCAGATGTCTTTTTGATATAAATCCTGGAGCAGCCTCACAGTGACCTTTTCCTGCTGCTGCCCAGCAGCCCCTGTTTCCAGTTCACACCAATATCACCGGTTGGGGTGCCAGATTTGGTGAGCAGTGGGCGAGAGAAAAACTGTCAGAGTTGGATTCGGTGACAGACGAGCATTAGTCCCAGACATTCCTGACCCACCAGAGGAAAGTTGCTTCATGCCCAAGTAGCTCCCAAGGGAATTATTGAGTAGAAGGAGATAAAATGAGGACATGAAAAAAATGCTGAGGCAAAATTGATTTTCACTTTTTAGTTTCTGTGAATACGTTTGCATTTCACCCAGTCGATAAAAACACTCAATGGATCATCATTTTTATACGCTAATGATTTATGTCAGTTATAAAGAAACCTTAAGAAGGAGCACACAATGCAGGGATCACCTCAATATGCAGACTCACTGCCCACTTCACTGAGCTCCCAATTTTAGCCATGCTGCAATAGGTGCTGAACAGCTGCTGCTTCCCCATAGTCGGAAGATAACTGGGGTTCGGGGCGGTGGGCAGTCACCTCCTAGCTACACTCGTACACCTTCAAGCTGGGTTATACTGATACTGGGTGAGGCTTGGGAGCAGGTTTCTTGTTCCCTTGGCCACAACGGCTGTATGGACTGGGGAGAAAACAGAAGGATTTCATACCCTTGGAGCACATACTTCAAAGTGCACTGTACGCCAGTACGACAAGGAGGCACAGGTTTCAACTAGTGAAAAGCAACATTAGGTCTGATTTATCTAAGTTGTTTCTCACAAAATGTGATCAAAAATTAGAATGGATTTCCAGGTAGGATAGTGGAGGCAAAAGCTCTGGAATCATTTAAGGGACAATTGTATGCTAAAATGGGGGGAGAAATGCAGGCTTTCCAAGATGGATGAGCTGAGATGGGCTGAATGGCCTTCTCCATGCATATGAATCCTAATGATGAGATCACCCTCTCCAATTGAAGAATTCAGCAATAGGAATAGTACTGGGGAGGAGAAAAATACCACTTGACTGAATTTCTCTCATGCATTGTACAATGTGTTCTGTCCTCAAACTACATTTAAAGAATATTCCTGTTAAAGAATCTAGGCAGAAAATGAATATAACTCATTAGCGAATAAAAGTGATGATCCACTGAGATTTTTATCTACTGGGTGAAATATGAAAATATTCACTGAACTAAATCCGATTCTTTTAATGTATGTGATGTTACAAGAATAATTGTATCCATCTTAACAATTCAGCAAGTTCATGTTTTTGTGTGTAAATGTGTATAGGGACTTGTTTGAATCTGTAACTCACTGTGGCGTGGAGTAGTGGATTACAGTTCATATTCGGATTCCATATGCAGTGAGCTCCTGTTCTCTGCTCTGCTATTGTGAGGAGTTGGCAGGTGGAGGCTGGGGCGAGAGAGAAAGAAAGGATGTGTCACCCTAGCTCCATCTTGGTGTTTTAACCAGTCAGAGCGGGACTGCCAGAAGTCTAGGAGCTCCTGGTCTGTCAGACTCCCGTCTGACAGGAATGATGTTGCTATAAGGAACCGGGTGGGCAATAACTTTTTAATATATGTTTCAACAAAAAAAAACTTGTATTAATTATTGCATTGTCCCCTGAGAATGATGTGCTGGTTGATGTTAAGGTGTTGCTCTTTTTTTCCCGCAGAGCACCGTGGTGGTGGAGAAGTCGATGCAGGACTTGGTGAACCTGATGCACGACCTGAGTGCGTACTCTGACCAGTTCCTGAACATGGTGTGTGTGAAGCTGCAGGAGTACAAGGACACGTGTACAATCGCCTACAGGTAGCGGCCAATTCCGATAGCGAAACGAACCCTAATCCTGTCGTTATGTTGCTCACTTGCGCATCGTTATTAACATCATTTTCTTGCTTTTTGTTTTTAACTCCTATGGTCAAAATCTCCTTGGGTTGCTATGACATCTTGCTCAAACTTACGGGTACCTGATGCCACTGAGCATTGGCACTGGCTTCTTCCTGGAGAGAGGTGCACGTTTGTTTTACTGTTTGACAGGCTGTGACAATTCACTAAATTCCTGCCTCGTTGCTGGGAAGTGTTGAACATAAGGCCAGGTGCTTCTCCACAGAGAGGGGAAATATATCAGAGAAACAGTTGTCACCAAGCTGCTCTCGCACACCTCCTGATTAATTATTTTTTTTAATCAATTTTTGATATCCTCTCCCGCAAACCCTAGTTGGTTCAGCTTCTCTTCTGTTCAGTGACGTGATGGTATTGGCCTGGAACATGTGCAGTCTGCTCAGCCCGCCCTCATTTAAAATGACAACTAACACCACCAGTTGCAATTACTTACATTCCTGTTGCATTCTCCACATAAGAGGAGTCTCCAGTAGATTACAGGGTGGAAAACACTAAATAATATAGAATCTACAGCACTGAAACAGGCCATTGGGCCCAACTGGTCTGTGCCAGTGTTTGCACACCACACGAGCCTCCTCCTGCTAATTACTTCTTCCCGTCCTGCCCCCATATCTCTCTATTTCCTTTTTCCTCCTATGTACATCGAGCCTCCCCTTAAATGTGTCAATGCTATTTGCTTCAACCACTCCCTGTGGCAGCAAGTTCCACATTCTCACCACTCTCTATAAAGAAATTCCATCAAAATTACTTATTTGATCTGTTCGTGGCTATCTTATTTATGCCCTCTTGTTCTGAGGTCTCAACACAAGTGGAAACAGTTTCTCCACATCACCCTATCGAACCCCTTGAATAATTAAGATCTGATTTGGGTCTTGTCAGTCTCTTTTCCAGAGAGAAGTGTCCTAGCCTCCTCAATCCTTCCCGAGCGGGTGGGGGTGAAGAAAGATAAAAGTTGTTTGGAGGAAAGTGAAAGCATGATTGAAGAAAATGGTCTTTCAGGCTTCTGAAAACGGGCAGAGAGGTATTGAAGCAGTTCAGGGATATAGTGCCTGAAGGAGTGGTCACAGATGGAGCGGAAGATGCAAGGAACAAGGAGTAAGCTGTAGTCAGAAAGTGGAGGGTGCGTGCGGGGATCTACGGCTGGAGGAGGTCAATGATGTACAATGCAATGAGGAAGTGAATGGATTTCAAGGCAAAGATGAGATCTTTGGGTGATGGGGGTGTGCAGGTCTTTGTGGAGCTGGGAATGTGGGCTCTTGCACTCTGAGTGAGTTGTAGTTTGTGATGGAAGTGGAAAAGCCAGAAAGGGCAGTATTGGAGAAATTGAGCCTCAAAGTGACCTGCACTTAAGTTACAACAAGCTCATGTTTACTGCTCGTTTTCATGTCTAAAACAAGGCTTTTAGGTTTCCTTTTCCATAGAAAAGGCACTGAATTGTAAACGATAGTGGAAATACTGGAATCCCACGTAATAAAGCACAGTTAAATTATTCCATAACTGTTGAGCAATAGGTCCTAGTCCCAGGTTTATACCCCAGGGCTGTTATTAAACGTTTTTTTATTTGAGTTATCAGTTTTTCTGGGACTGTACTAGCTTTTTTGACGCTATTTCAGTTTTTGTGAGTCTCCTAGGCTGGCACGTATGGTACAGCCCCGTCAAATATAAACCGTACCAGAATAATCTTTTTGCCACCTATTAGTAAATAATCTGGACTTAACATGTGCACTATTAAAGAAGTGAATTTAAAAATGCTACACAAGTTGTACTAAGTACATGGGGTGGCGGAGCACAGCATGCGGAGCCAGTCGATGGTGGGAGGCAGGTTCTTTATTCCCAGGAGTCTCTAAACCCCAGCTACATCACTGTGAGGTAATATCAAGCAGAGATCACAGGGAAAAAAATGTGGTTGCTTTGCGCCTCCCATTAACGCCCTATGAAGTCATCGCCATGCGCACCGCCCCGGATGCGATCTTCGGTAGCGCCCCCTGACTTACCGCCGGACGCTATGGCTGACGGGGTCAGGGGGGCCTACCTGCGGCCAGGGCGGCACTAATTAAAGGTGAGGTGCCGGGCGGCCATTTTTGTTGCTGGCCACCTGCCAGCACCTGCCCCCGTTGCCGTCCCCAGCCTCCTCTGAAGCCCCCACCCCCCTGCGGAGTGCTGGCTGCGCTCCGTGAGCCCGGCACTTCTCGAGTGCCGGGCTCTTTTGCCTGCACTCCGATCCCTGGTGGCCTAGCTGGGCCCCGAGTCGTGCTGCGCGCAAGGCCCCTCCCCTTTAAGAAGGGGAGGAAGGCCTGCAGTACCGTGGCGTGATGTGCTGCGGCACGTAGCGCCGTGATATTCCCTCGCAGCGTCCCAAGAGGGAGGCGGGGCGCTTCCAGTAGCGCCCCACTTCCCCCTTGGGGCGCTACCGATGAATTTCGGCCGCAGGGGCGCTAATTTTTTCGGCGTGCTAAAAGTAGCGCCCCGGCGAAGTTAGCACCCCAAAGGAGGCGCGACTCAATTTTTCCCCCACATGTTCAAATATGGGGATGGGGGTGCAACATAGGGACAGCTCCCAACAGGCTATTTTGCCTGCCTACAGCAATCAGTTTCGAGCGCAACATTGTCAGAGGCCTGGAAGCAGGTTACCTGCTCATATACTCAGTTACAGGCAGTGTATGTACTTGGGAGTAAGGTACCCAGCTACACACTCAGTCACAGGCAGTGGTTTTTTTTTATTCGTTCATGGGATGTGGGTTCGCAAGGCCAGCATTTGTTGCCCATCCCTAATTGCCCTTGAGAAGGTGGTGGTGAGCCGCCGCCTTGAACCGCTGCAGTCCGTCTGTTGAAGGGCTCCCACAGTGCTGTTAGGGAGGGAGTTCCAGGATTTTGATCCAGCGACGATGAAGGAACGGCGATATATTTCCAAGCCAGGATTGTGTGTGACTTGGAGGGGAACTTGGAGGTGGTGGTGTTCCCGTGCACCTGCTGCCCTTGTCCTTCTAGGTGGTAGAGGTCATGGGTTTGGGAGTTGCTGTCGAAGAAGCCTTGGCGAGTTGCTGCAGTGAATCTTGTGTGGGCCCGAGAGCAAGGCGCCCAGCTACACACTGTCACAGGCAGTGTATGGGCTTGGGGGTAAGGTACCCAGTTACACATTCAGTCACACACACATGTCTGGGGAAAAAAATTGTGCAGTTGGGGTAATATTTCAGGTCAACAAAAGCTCAAAGAAGAAAAAGAAAACTCAAATAAATAAGCTAGGTTGCATCATTTTTTGTTGTTGCTGAATCTGTAGAATGTCACGTTCCCTGCAGATTCACAACTGTTTTTGGGACTGAACTGTGATTTATTTCACATCCTTGAGAGTTCCTAAATTAAGCTGGAGAAGGATCTAATCTGCTATTATGATAATTTTCAATGTGATTATTCTAAACTTTTGTAGTTAATTTAGGTGTTCTCAAGTTTCATGCAGCGATAAATCAAGGTTTGACAAAATTAGGTTTAATTTTGATTATTTTCAAACTGAATTGATTTATTACATTGAAAACTCGTAAGTAGGGCAAGTGATTTGCTGCAGTGACTTGTTATCACTCAGATCAACTGAGAAACCATCACTTTCCCTGCCTGCAGTGAAATTGTTGTACTCGTGTAGCAAATTGCGCTGCACGGGTAAGTAGGAATTTACTTCACTTGTTGCAGGTTGGCACAGCTCGCCAACTCATCTGCCTTATTTAAAAGGCACTTTGAGTGATTCTGTGGCATTGAAGGACTGAGTTAAGTATCACTTTGAATGATTGAGGTATATACATGCCCACAGTGTTAGTGTCAGAGCTGCTTCTCTGAATGCCCTTTTCTTATGCCTCTGATTGTGCTCTTTGTTCTCTTGTTTAATGTGTAAGTGTGCAACAGGTGGCCCGCCACCTCCTGTAAACCACCCATAGTTTCCTTATTTCCCTTAGTGATAACATTAAGAGTTTTTGCACAAGGAAGACTAGGCAGAGCAGTATGAACTTTTCAGGCCTAGTAGAATTAGTAAAGACTGCAGCTCGACTGTCCATGTACACCAGTGATGAAGCAGCATTTTTGAACCAATTCGAAAGCAGCCTCCAGGCCCAGGAAGGTGCAAAAGGCTGGAAGTGAAGAATTACAGGAGTGATTCACCAGTGCACATGTCAGCCGCAGCAGCACAAGTCAGCAGCTGCAGCAATGGTATCAGAACAGTCGCAGGGAGCAAGCAGTGGTGGACCTTCCCAAGCTGTAGAATAGGACACAAGGAAACAGAGCATACGTCCTGCTGAGTTCATGTGCAGTTCCCTGCCCAGTGGCCCTCGTATGTCATTTCCTGACGTTACGTGTACTTTCCTCCTCTTGAAGTATTGAGTTGTATTAATTGGCTGCAGCAGTCTCCAGATCCCGCAGTCACAATCTGCTTGGGTTCTTGGAATGGATGGTAGTAATAGTAGGTGGAAGGGAACAAGGACCTGGGATGTGAGACTTCCATGTGCTAACATGCATTACAGTAGACACGTGAGACAAATGACATGTCAGGTTTAAGTGTTTCTGGGGCAGGGAACATGGTGCCACTTGATAACCCCAAATGGCACAGCTTGAATGTTAGGATAGGGACATACCAATTGGCTTCTCTGTATTTCAGTGCACTTCCCTGTTATTTAGTTGACAACACACTTACCTTTTCTGACCTTGTGAGGTCATTAAACTTCTTTTGGCATTGTAAAGCGATTCTTGGGATTATGAAGGTGCCACTCAAAATCTCAGCCACCTCCTTCTACATGATTTGGGTTGTTGCCTTTGATGGCTTCTTCCCAGCTATTCCAACAATACCATTCCTCCTCATTTTGATTTCTGCCAGCAGAAACTCAAAATCAGATGCAGAAAAATTCAAAGCTCACCCTTATATTTACTTTCTGCAGCCGCTATTGCATTCTCTCATACTACAGCCTGCTCATCACTTTAAATGGATGCAGCCCTTTTAATGAGCAGGATACGTCCGTGCTCTATCCCATTCCAGAATTTTCCACCCACCTCCGCAGCCTATCTGGCCTGCTGCTGATGGGACTTATGTCCTTGTCCTGCCCAGCATTATGCAAAGTAGCTGACCCTGAGAATTCTGACAGAGTCAGCATCCTTGGATTTCTGTGAGTAGAAGTTCCATCCTGCCACCAGTGCAGCGCGGAGCCAGAAATTTCAGGGCCAAGTGTCTGGCTTTTGAAATAAACGGCCATTTTCCGTTGTGTCCCTCAATATTAATTATTGAGATTATTAAATTAATTTTAATTGGCAGCAAAGCAAATCTCAGAACTAAAGCCACGTTCCACATCTTTATCTGGTTTTGGATTTGACAAAAGGTGACAACCCTCCCTGCAACACACACGTACCTAACAACATGCACGAAGTTGTGGCTGCTACAGTATTAACTCAGGCCTCTCAACAATCATCAGGCGGAAGAAATGTTACTTTATTTTTGTATCCCATCTGTCTGGACTGCATTCAAAATGAGGACTCCAAAGGTGACAAGACTGTGTCGGAAGCCATTGTGCTCCTCTCCCCCTCCACCACAAGCTGCGCTGCATCTTAATGAACCACATTTCAAAAAAAGCCTCACAATTTGGTCATGTTAGCTATAACCAGTCTGAATTCTAGCCTATTTCTAAATGTATTGAGTTAAATGTAATTTTCCTTATCACAGATGGTCAAGCTTTCCTTGTATTTTCTAGCTTTTTAAAAAGGGTTCAAATTTCTCACTGCACAGTCTACAATTTTGTGAGTAATTTGATCTATATTGAAAAAATGTAATGGTATAGAAGTACATTAATGGCTGTTATTACCTCTGTGTTTGTTTTAACATCTTAACCTGGCTCTCTCTTGCACTGTGAAGCCATGACAGGTTTTGTTGAGCAGTTTCAACTGCACAGGAGGGAGCCAAGAGAAGACGTATCAAAGCAGAGCTTGGAGCTTTTAACAGGACAACATAACAGTTTAGACAGTAATATATGTGCAAGTGGACCTCACCAGGGGAGTGGCAGGTTTGACCGAGTGAAGGACAAGACCACAGGTGGTGTTCTTCAATCGACCGATCTCCGCTCAGTTTACAGCTGCAGTAGGCGTGCAGGTACATTGCTGCAGTTCGAAAAAAACCTTCAGAAAGTTGAAGAAACAAAAAGAGGCTCGTTCGCGTCCACAAATTACAAAGAGGTTTTGGTTCCAGGTGGGCACAGGCAACTTTTCTTACGAGGTGTCCTTGATTGTGGTGAGCTGCCATCGATTGTGATGAGTTATTTCCCTTAAACCTGCACAGATGGTCAGCAGGCAGCCTGTTTAAGGGTACAACCAAGTTATAAATAATAATTTGAATAAAAACATCAGAAAACAATCTTTAAATATAAGACTGCACCCTCGCTGCAATGCATTGTCTGGCATTAAGGATATTGCCATTTGTAGTGAGATTCTCTACAGAACTCACTGTTGAAATCAGAACTCACTATCTCCTACTGTAACTCCTAACCTCTTATAATCTGCACACTTTTAAAACCGAAACTTGGCATCACCTAACCACTGTCTTTGATTTATCTATTCTGTCCCACTCTTTTAATCTTGGGTAATGACCTGCCTTGACCTAGTTTTTCTCAATTTAAGAAAAAAATGTAAGTCCTATTGTATGTTTGGGAGCGTCACCGCTGTTCTAGCTTGTGTTTTGCTGACATTCCCTGGCATGAATTATGCTTGAAGTTTACTGGGAACAATGGCCGCTGTGCTTAACCATGCTCTTTAGCATCAGTCAAACCAGGGGCCATAATCTTATCATCTTATAGCTGTGAAGGTTATGATGAAGATAGAGTGCAGATATCAAAAAGCATCTAAAATGGCTGATATTTTCTCCCATCAATGTAAGTCGTGTGGAATCATCCAACAGTTTGGAATATTGTGCACCTACTTCAGGTAGATCTTTCAAGAGTGAAAAAAATTGTTCGTACAAGTCTGAAGGAATGTCAAGTGACATGGTTAGAATTGTTTCTGTTTATCCTTTATTTTTCTCGCCAATTTTATCAAGCATCTTTCTTCCTTCCCCTTCTTTCCTCATTCATTGACTCACTTGCTGAAGCACCAATGCCTCTCCGAAATGGCCATTATTTATGTGTGACCATTGGCAGTAAATGTCAGCAGGCTGTTATGGGAAACAGAGTGTTACAGCTGAGCTTCATCCCAGCCTCACCAAAGCTCACATGCACACTTCCATCAGAGCTGGATGGATGGTGAACAGGAGAGGAAACCCTATCTGAATTTTCCCTCTCTAATCCAGGGTGCTGAGGCCAACTGTGGCGTTCCTAAAGCTGCTCTGGCTTAAATCAGCTTACTCAGCACAGACTGGGAATTGAACCTGGACTGAATGGATCAATGGCTATGGTTGCATAGTGGTCATGCTACTGGACGAGCAACCCTTCGTTGCAAGTTCAAATCCAACCATAGCAATTTGTAAAGTTGGGTCATCAGTGGCTCACAAATCCCCTTCAGGATAGGGAGCCTGCCACCCCTACCCAGTCTGGCCTACATGTAACTCCAATCCCACACTACTGATTGACTCTTAATGTCCTCTGAAGTGGCCGAGCAAACCACCCAATTGTAAACAAACCAAGTACCAGTTGCCTTGTTCTGAGCTAGGTGAGGGATATACAGTGAGGGCTGTGGTGCTCCCTAAAGTCAAATAGTCTGGCAGCTTTCCTGTCCAAACTTGCACATGACAAATGGCCACGTGGGTGAGGTCGTGAGGGCTGCCACCAACCATTGCTCATTGCCCCATCATCAGCCGCCATCCTCAGGAGAGGAGAGGAGAAAATTCAGGGGGGAAAATTAGATAAAAGACCCCTGATGTTTTTACCATGTTGAAAGGTTATTTTAGTCACACTGTGCATTACCAGCACCCTGTGTATTTTTATAAACTTCTGATATTTTATTTATGCAGCGGTTGACAGGACCCAAACAAGAATGTCTGTAATTAAAGAGCTAAACTAATACTTTGTTCCAAAATATCCTAAATGCAGAGCCCAAGGCATTTTATGTTTTATAAATCTCTGATCTGGCAGTGTTGACTGAAAGGGATTTGATTTCTATTCCCTTTTCAGCACTGTGTGTTCTCCTGTATGTAGCTGTCAGCAAGGCTCAGCGTAGACATCTGAGTTCCCTTCATTCTCAGCCTGGTTGCCAAACCGTGTACACGCCAGGACCCGCGTCCCGGGACTGTCAGCAGATCTTCCAGCTGACTGAATAAACGAGGAAATCATATGAAATCATGCTCCACCAGTGGCAGGTGTTACATGAATAAAAAGCACTGAACTGCTTCAGTCTGGGGTTCTTTCCCACTGATGTTAAATCACCTGATCAGGTGCCGCAGTTAGTTTTATGCCCCTGGAGACCAAGAGTAAATAGCTGAGCAGATGGTTCCATCCGTGGGCTTCTGAGCACAAAAGGGGTGGAGAAAAAGGGATGTCAGTTTTCTTTTAATAATTCATATAATTTATTCTCTTAAAATGACTTCGAAATCATTACATCATCGTGGGTGGGGGCGGGGAAGCAGATCTAGTATTTCGTGAATGTGAGGGTTCCTGCAATGTTATAAAGGGCCGCTGGTGTGTATCCACTGTGTATCTCAATGTTTATTAATAGGCCACAATAGAAAATAAATTAAGGCCGCTTAATGCCAAAAAATGCCCCAAGACGTTTAATAACAGAAAAAAATTGCTGAAATGTTTGCCCATTTTCCAGCAATGGGATCCAATTCTTCAGCTGCTTTTTAAAGCATGATTTATTTGAAGGAATGTTCCAGGGAGCCTTGCAAAAATTGTTATTTATTAGTGTTTGCTTGCATATTAACATCCGTTTTAATTTGAGCTTTCCTTCCTTGCAGAGCGGGAGTTTGGATTTGGAGTGTTGAGATCAAACAGGCAATCTGGAGCTGAGGGGTGTATGTAAAGTTGCAACATGTGAGAGGAGAGGCATTGAGACTAGACAGAGTTGGAGCAGTGGAGTGTAACATCAGGGCTATTGAGACTGGAGTTGTGGGAATGGGGAAAGAGTTCTGGGAGAGTGCGGAATGTAAACTTTGAAGACTATGCAGGAGATTCAGGGAGGAAGAGCGTATGGGGGATTATGGAGTGTGGGACTTGAGGCTTTTGGGGTGGACTGGAGATCCAGAGATGGAGAAAGAATTAGGGGAGGATGTAGGGTGTGGCATGGGTTGGGTGGGGGCGGGGGGGGAGTTGAATCTAGACGGGGAATTGAGAGAAAGAGCATATGGGGGAATGTGAAGCAGGGGACTGGACATGAGATCCAGAGGTAGGGCGAGAACTATAGGAGGTTGTATTGTGCGGGATCAGGTTTTTCAGCTTGGTAGCAAAATTCATGTAATGGGAAACAATTGAGGAAATGCCGAGACAGTGAGACTGGATGGTACTAATTGGTATTCTGGTAGCCATCCTGCAAATCTGGGCAATCACATCCTTTACTTATGTAACATTAAATGGCGCACAGTGCTGTGTCAGTGCCAGAAGCCTTATCCAGCACTTGCAGTAAAATTTTATTTCAACACACTACCAGCAGGGAGTAGTAGTTTTAGACCTCTCGTGAGACAAATTTTAACTTGCCAACAAAGCCTAGGGCGAGCTAGTAAGTTGATGTTGGAAAGAAATTCAGTAGCTTATCACTCCGTTTAAAATTCTTCAGTAGTTTATCGCAGCATCTCCCAATACTCTTGAATCAATCCCTGCCAACAAATGCATTGGTATTCTGGCTGTACCCCATTGCAGTACTATATAAGACTGTTTCAATGTCAGGAGCAGTGTTGGCACTCCTACTCTACCCTTCTTTTCCCACCCCGCAGTCCACGACTATGTTCCTTCCGTTCACTCAGTGGTCCTGATTCTCTGCCCCAGCACCTCAATTTTTCGTGCCTAAGACAGGATGCTGTCCTCACAGTGAGTGGTGGTTATGTTGGGACTGTCAGCTCCACTAAGTGTTGGAGCCTTGATTCAGGGGTGGGTGCATTATTACTCCTGCATCAGATTTTGTTAAATTTAAACTTTTTCAATAGCAACTATCCATAATCTGACTGAGACCACATTAGTAAGAGTCACACATGCAATCATTTGGAATAGAAAACAATTCAACCGCAGTATCCCATTGACATTGGGAGCAATATTGAAAGTAATGAGGTTAAATTTAGACAAAGATGATCTAATTAGT
The DNA here is from genome assembly GCA_030390025.1 of Squalus acanthias. Taxonomy (NCBI): domain Eukaryota; kingdom Metazoa; phylum Chordata; class Chondrichthyes; order Squaliformes; family Squalidae; genus Squalus; species Squalus acanthias. The sequence continues at coordinate 129,290,164 of CM059434.1, forward strand.
GATTTCAAGCTTTTTTTCTTTTCGCTAACAATGTCCTTCCCTCCAAGCATTGATTCTTGGCTGGGTACAATTTGACTGACAGTGGGCACCCTCTGGTACCTTGCCCAAGTCACCATTGATCATGTATGAGCCTGGACAATGAGTTTCAGCAGGTTATTCGACCAAATTGGGAATCACAATGGAGCCCGATGCTGTCTTTACTCAGTGTCCACACATACGCACTTTGCAGTAGCGATCAATGGATAGTGTTCAGGAACAGGAAGACTGGATGATTTTCGCCATCCCAACCAAGGCTGTTGCAGTGCCCCTACCACAAGCCCAGGGGTGGTCAAAAGACCAGAAATTGAACTTGCTGAGCCATGACTGGAAATGCATAGAATTCTAATAATTTATATTTGAAAAGACCCTGCCAGGTTGATGCTGTTGCAGTGCCCTGTGGGAACAGATATAAAAACATTTCTACTCCCACACAGGTTGCAGCTAATTTTCATGATCTTTTATCTTGAAGAGCCGTATGCTATTTTAAAGTAAAATTAACTGATCAACCCTAACATTGCTCACGGTAAGTCAGAGAATATGTTAAGAACTTAAGAACACAAGAAATAGGAGCAGGAGTAGGCCATACGGCCCCTCGAGCCTGCTTCGCCATTCAATAAGATCATGGCTGATCATCGACGTCAACTCCACTTTCCCGCCCGATCTCCAAATCCTTTGATTCCCCGAGAGTCCAAAAATCTATCTATCTCAGCCTTGAATATACTCCAAAGACTCAGCATGCACAGCTCTCTGGGGCAGAGAATTCCAAAGATTCACAATCCTCTGAGTGAAGAAATTCCTTCTCATCTCAGTCTTAAATGGCCTACCCCCTTATCCTGAGACTATGCCCCCTAGTTCTAGACACTCCAGCATGGGGAAACAACCTCGCAGTATCTACCCTGTCAATCCCCTTCAGAATCTTGTATGTTTCAATGGGATCACCTCTCATTCTTCTAAACTCCAGAGAATACAGGCCCATTCTACACAATCTCTCATCATAGGACAGCCCTCTCATCCCAGGAATCAATCTAGTGAACCTTCGTTGCACCGCCTCCAAGGCAAGTATATCCTTCCTTAGATAAGGAGACCAAAACTGTACACAGTACTCTAGGTGTGGTCTCACCAAGGCCCTCTACAGTTATAGCAAGACTTCCTTACTCTATACGCCAACCCCCTTGCAATAAAGGACAACATGCCATTTGCCTTCCTTATTGCTAGTCGTACCTGCATGCTAGCTTTCTGTGTTTCTTGCACGCGGACACCCAAATCTCTCTGAACACCAACATTTAAAATTTTCTCACCATTTAAAAAATATTCTGTTTTTCTATTCTTCCTACCAAAGTGAATAACCTCATATTTTCCTACATTATGTTCCATATGCCACCTCACTGCCACTTAGTCTATCTATATCCCTTTGCAGACTCTGTGTTCTCCTCACAGCTTACTGTCCCACCTAGCTTTGTATTGTCAGCAAATACATTACACTCAGTCCCTTCATCTAGGTCATTAATATAGACTGTAAATAGCTGAGGCTCAAGCACTGATCCTTGCGGCACCCCACTAGTTACAGCCTGCCAACCTGAAAACCCGTTCATCCCTACTCTCTGTTTTCTGTCCGTTAACCAATCCTCTATCCATGCTACTATATTACCCCAACCCCATGAACCTTTATCTTGTGTAATAACCTTTTATGTGGCACCTTATCGAATGCCTTTTGGAAATCCAAATGTACTACATCCACTGGTTCCCCTTTATCTACCCTGCTAGTTACATCCTCAAAAAACTCTAATAAATTTGTCAAACACGATTTGCCTTTCATAAAACCATGTTGACTCTGCCTAATCATGTTGTGATTTTCAAAGTGCCCTGATACCACTTCCTGAACAATGGATTCCAGCATTTTCCCGACGACTGATGTCAGGCTAACTGACCTGTAGTTCCCTGTTTTCTCTCTCCCTTCTTTCTTGAATAGCGGTGTTACATTTGCTACCTTCCAATCCGCTGGGACCGTTCTAGAATCTAGGGAATTTTGGCCAATCAAAACCAATGCATCCGCTATCTCTGCAGCCACCTCTTTTAGAACCCTAGGATGTAGGCAGTCAGGTCCAGGGGATTTGTCGGCTTTTAGTCCCATTAGTTTCTCTAGTACTTTTTCTCTACTTATATTAATGATGTTAAGTTCCTAACCCTCATTAGACCCTTGGTTCCCCACCATTTTTGGTATGCTTTTTGTAGAGACACCGAGAGACTGAGATAGACAACAGGACCTTTGTGCAAAGAGACTGATGGTGTACCTATTATATCATGTTACTCCCCCATGGGATTCCTCACAGGCAGAAATTGCAGAAACATATATTTTTTTTATTCGTTTATGGGATGTGGGCGTCGCTGGCAAGGCCAGCATTTATTGCCCATCCCTAATTGCCCTTGAGAAGGTGGTGGTGAGCCGACTTCCTGAACCGCTGTAGTCCGTGTGGTGAAGGTACTCCCACAGTGCTGTTAGGTAGGGAATTCCAGGATTTTGACCCAACGACGATGAAGGATCGGCGATATACTTCTAAGTCAGGATGATGTGTGACTTGGAGGGGAACTTGGAGGTGGTGGTGTTCCCATGCGTCTGCTGCCCTTGTCCTTCTAGGTGGAAGAGGTCGCAGTTTTGGGAGGTGCTGCCGAAGAAGCCTTGGTGAGTTGCTGCAGTGCATCTTGTAGATGGTACACACTGCAGCCACGGTACGCCGGTGGTGGAGGGAGTGAATGTTGAAGGTGGTGGATGGGGTGCCAATCAAGCGGGCTGCTTTGTCCTGGATGGTGTCGAGCTTCTTGAGTGTTGTTGGAGCTGCACTCATCCAGGCAAGTGGAGAGCATTCCATCACACTCCTTACTTGTGCCTTGTAGATGGTGGAAAGGCTTTGGGGAGTGAGGAGGTGAGACACTCTTCCTTTAACTGTTTATTTATTTGTCTCCCATTCTCTAATTACTTCTGTTTTCCCCTCTCTATCTTTGTCCTCAACTCTTCCTATCTCAGTCTCTCTGCTTCTCCCACACACTTTTACTGTCTCTGTAACTCTGGGTTTATCCAACTTACTTTCTCACTCAACTTTTATATAAGTCTCTCCTCTCTTCACTCTGGGTTTATCTAACTTTCTCACTCTACTTTTGTGCAGCAGCACAACTGAGACCTGTAACTCACCATTTGAAGGTGGTCAGGGGATTATGGATGTGGCCGAATGTTCAACTAGCTCAAAGCTCAAGATATCGGGGTGCCCCAGTGCCAAACTGCTATTCTGTGATGAAAGGTTTCATTCGATTTTCAGCAAATGGGGGTTCACATACACAAATCTTTGAAGGTGGCAAGACAATTTGATAAGCCTGTTAAGAAGCATACGGAATCCTTGGTTTTATAAATAGAGGCATAAAGTACAAAAGCAAGCAAGTTATGCTAAACCTTTATAAATAACTAGTTAGGCCTCAGCTGAAGTACTGTGTCTAATGCTGGGCACCAAATTTTAGGAAGGGTGTCAAGGTCTTGGAGTGGGTGCATAGGAGATTTACTGGAATCGTTCCAGGGATGAGGAACTTCAGTTATGTGGAGAGACTAGAGAAGCTGGAATTTTTTGTTTTTGTTTGTGGGATGTGGGTGTCGCTGGCAAGGCCAGCATTTATTGCTCATCCCTAATTGCCCTTGAGAAGGTAGTGGTGAGCCGCCTTCTTGAATCGCTGCAGTCCGTGTGGTGAAGGTACTCCCACAGTGCTGTTAGGTAGGGAGTTCCAGGATTTTGACCCAGCGACGATGAAGGATCGGCGATATACTTCTAAGTCAGGATGGTGTGTGACTTGGAGGTGGTGGTGTTCCCATGCACCGGCTGCCCTTGTCCTTCTAGGTGGAAGAGGTCGCAGGTTTGGGAGGTGCTGCCGAAGAAGCCTTGGCGAGTTGCTGCAGTGCATCTTGTAGATGGTACACACTGCAGCCACGGTATGCCGGTGGTGGAGGGAGTGACTGTTTAAGGTAGTGGATGGGGTGCCAATCAAGCGGGCTGCTTTGTCCTGGATGATGTCGAGCTTCTTGAGTGTTGTTGGAGCTGCACTCATCCAGGCAAGTGGAGAGTATTCCATCACACTCCTTACTTATGCCTTGTAGATGGTGGAAAGTGAGACGCTCGCCGCAGAGTACCTAGCCTCTGACCTGCTCTTGTTGCCATAGTATTTATGTGGCTGGTCCAGTTAAGTTTCTGGTCAATGGTGACCCCCCCCACCCCAGGACGTTGATCGTGGGGGATTCGGCGATGGTAATGCCATTGAATGTCTTGGGGCGGTGGTTAGACTCGCTTGTTGGAGATAGTCATTGCCTGGCACTTCTGTGGCGCAAATGTTACCTGCCAGATATCAGCCCAAGCCTGAACGTCGTCCAGGTCTTGTTGCATGCAGGCAAGGACTGCTTCATTATCTGAGGAGTTGTGAATGGCACTGAACACTGTGCAGTCATCAGCGAACGTCCCCATTTCTGACCTTATGTTGGAGGGAAGGTCATTGATGAAGCAGCTGAAGATGGTTGGGCCTAGGACACTGCCCTGAGGAACTCCTGCAACGATGTCCTGGGGCTGTGATGATTGACCTTCAACCACCACAACCATCTTCCTTTGTGCTAGGTATGACTCCAACCAGTGGAGAGTTTCCCCCCCGCCCCGATTCCCATTGACTTCAGTTTTACTAGGGCTCCTTGGTGCCGCACTCGGTCAAATGCTGCCTTGATGTCAAGGGCAGTCACTCTCACCTCACCTCTGGAATTCAGCTCCTTTGTCCATGTTTGGACCAAGGCTGTAATGAGGTCGGGAGCCGAGTGGTCTTGGCGGAACCCAAACTGGGCATCAGTGAGCAGGTTATTGGTGAGTAAGTGCCGCTTAATAGCACTGTCGATGACAACTTCCATCACTTTGCTGATGATTGAGCGTAGACTGTTGGGGCGGTAATTGGCCGGATTGGATTTGTCCTGCTTTTCGTGGACAGGACATACCTGGGCAGTTTTCCACATTGTCGGATAGATGCCAGTGTTGTAGCTGTACTGGAACAGCTTGGCTAGAGACGCGGCTAGTTCTGGAGCACAAGTCTTCAGCACGATAGCCGGGATGTTGTCGGGGCCCATAGCCTTTGCTGTATCCAGTGCGCTCAGCCGTTTCTTGATATCACGTGAATGAATCGAATTGGCTAAAGACTGGCTTCTGTGATGGTGGGGACCTCAGGAGTAGGCCGATATGGATCATCCACTCGGCACTTCTGGTTGAAGATGGTTGCAAACACTTCAGCCTTGTCTTTTGCACTCAGGTGCTGGGCTCCACCATCATGGAAGATGGGGATATTCATGGAGCCGCCTCCTCTTCCTTCTCCAGTTAGTTGTTTATGGTCCACCACCATTCACGACTGGATGTGGCACGACTGCAGAGCTTTGATCTGATCCGTTGATTGTGGGATTGTTTAGCCCTGTCTATAGCATGCTGCTTCCGCTTTTTAGCATGCATGTAGTCCTGTCTTGCAGCTTCCCCAGGTTGGCACCTCTTTTCTTGGTACGCCTGATGCTGTTCCTGGCATGCTCTTCTACACTCCTTATTGAACCAGCGTTGGTCGCTGGCTTGATGGTAATGGTAGAGTGAGGAATATCCTGGGCCATGAGATTACAGATTGTGGTGGAATACAATTCTGCTGCTGCTGGCCCACAGCGCCCCATGGATGCCCAGTTTTCAGCTGCTAGATCTGTTCTGAATCTATCCCATTTAACACGGTGGTAGTGCCACACAACACGATGGAGGGTGTCCTCAGTGTGAAGACGGGACTTCGTCTCTACAATGACTGTGCGGTGATCACTGCTACCAGTACTGTCATGGACAGTTGCAGCTGCGACAGGTCGATTGGTGAAGACGAGGTCAAGTAGGTTTTCCCCCTCCTGTTGGTTCTCTCACCACCTGTCGCAGGCCCAGACTGGCAGCTATGTCCTTCAGGACTCTGCCAGCTCGGTCAGTAGTAGTGCTACCGAGCCACTCTTGGTGATGGACATTGAAGTCCCCCACCCAGAGTACATTCTGTGCCCTTGCTGCTCTCAGTGCTTCTTCCAAGTGGTGTTCAACATGGAGGAGTACTGATTCATCAGCTGCGGGAGGGCGGTCCGTGGTAATCAGCAGGAGGTTTCCTTACCCATGCTTGACCTGAAGCCATGAGACTTCATGGGTCTGGAGTCAATGTTGAGGACTCCCAGGGCCACTCTTCCCGACTGTATACCACTGTGCCGCCACCCCTGGTGGGTCTGTCCTGCCGGTGGGACAGGACATACCCAGGGATGGTGATGGAGGAGTTTGGGACATTGGCTGAAAGGAATGATTATGTCAGGCTTGTTGCTTGACTAGTCTGTGGGACAGCTCTCCCAATTTTGGGGCAAGTCCCCAGATGTTGGTGAGGAGGACTTTGCAGGGTCGACTGGGCTGGGTGTGCCGTTACCATGGTGTGCCCTTGCAGTGTCCGTAGCCGGTGCCGAGGTCCATCCGTTTTCATTCTCATTATTGTGTTTCGTAGCGGTTTGTTACAACTGAGTAGCTTGCTAGGCCATTTCAGAGGGCAGTTAAGAGTCAACCGCATTGTGGGTCTGGAGTCATATATAGGCCAGACCAGATAAGGATGGCAGATTTCCTTCCCTAATGGACATTAGTGAACCAGATGGGTTTTTACGACAATCCAATACTGATACTAGCTTTTTTTTATTCCAGATTTATTTAATTAACTGAATTTAAATTCCCCAGCTGCCGTGGTGGGATTTGAACTCACGTCTCTGGATCATTAAGTCGTCCAGGCCTCTGGATTACTTGCCTAGTGACATTACCACTTTGCTACCATTCCCCTGAATTGTTCTCTTTAGAGCAGAGAAGGTTGAGAGGAGATTTAATGGAGGTGTTCAAAATTGTGAGGGGTTTTGATTGGGTAGATAGGCAGAAACTGTTTCCACTGGCAGGAGGGTCGGTGACCAGAGGACACAAAGTTAAGATAATTGGAAAAAGAACCAGGGGGGAAGATGAGGAGAAATATTTTTACACAGCGAGTTGTTCTGGTCTGGAATGCACTGCCTGAAAGGGTGGTGGAAGCGGATTCAGTGGTAACTTTCAAAAGGGAATTGGATAAATACTTGAAAAGGAAAATTGATGCAGGGCTATGGGGAAAGGGCAAGGGGGGAGTGGAACTCATTGGATAGCTCTTTCAAAGAGCCGGCACAGGTATGATGAGCCAAATGGCCTCCTTCTGTGCTGTATGATTCTGTGAAATGCTGTATGTGATTTTAATAAGAGACTGCATTTTTCTTTTGAAAGCTGGGGCACTGAGAACTGTCCATGTGTACTATCTCCAAATATCAAGCATGGATTTCTGTCAAAAGCCACTGACACCTGGAGTTTTAAAAACTGTCTGGAATTGCCTGGTTCTGAAGGTGGTGGAGTGTTTCAGAGCTCGCTGATTGTGATCTGGCGTGGAGACAGCTCCCCCTCAAGCACGCAGGGTAACTTGTCACCGCTCCTAACAGCTCAGACAGTGTGCCAAATGGAGCAGAGCAAGAAAACACATTAGAACAAAAAAAGAGCGAAAAGAGCTTCAGGGCCCTGCAGCTTCGAGAAAACAGTAAACGTGTCAAACGGAGTGAATGAAAGAAGAACAAAAAAAGGGCTAACTTTCCCGTCCTACCTCAGTGAAAATGTGTTGAGGGGGAATAATTGTGAAACATGAGTTGAAGTAACACTGTGTAATGCAGTTGAATAAACAATGTAAAATAGGAGGAGGATGTTTGTTCGAAGGTTACAGGTATATTAAAATGACTAGTTTAAGTGCAGAATCCTTTTTATATTTTGAGGAAAGACACAAGAGTACATCAGTATTCAGAATCTTTGACTCTCAATCCTTATATATTGGAACCTTTTAGTATGGATATGATCCATGTCAAATTCAATATTAAATTAAAAAATACTTTCCCGAATACGAATAAATGCATTGCCTGGTGTGGAACTGAGCCATGCGCACCAAGGTGGCAGGAGAGTTGTCACAATTGCCCTCAGTGCTCTTGGGATAGGGAAGGAAAATATTGGCCAGGATAACCATTCATGATCACTGTCCAGGCATCCCTGCTGGAACTACATGTGTATGCACTTCAGGTGAAGACTTGGCTGCGAAGTCCCCAGCGGCCAAATAGCTGCTTACTGTCGAGGTTCACACACGACTAATGGTCATTTGAGCAACGTAACAAAGTTTTATCACTGATCCAAGTGTCTCCTTTGAGGTTAGCTTTCCTTTTTTCTCAATAGAGCCGGTCTTTTGTGGAGTCCACTGTCATGCAACCTTTGGGGCTTCACAAACACTCCCAGTAGTTTGAGCCACTTTTACAAATAAAAGCAGATTTCCTGTGCTGTCAGTCACGTTGAGTCAGAGGATATGCTGACGGTGACGAGCAGTAAATGTGATGCCCACAGGGAGTGTGCGGAATTACACACAGGACTTTTATTATTACAGTAGTGGATCGTCCGTGGTGTTGCTCACAGTAAGTTGGAGGATACGTTCTCTCTCTCTCTTACCTGCCTCCGTCCTCTGCATGTTGCTGCTTCTCTCTTTCTCTACTTTTCTGCTTCTCTCCCTTTTCTCTTCTGGTATTCTCTCTTGTTTTCTTCCTCTCTTTCTCTTGTTTTCTGTATTTCTGTCTGCTCTTCTGCTTCTCTCTTTTTGGGTGGGAAATGATGGGTGTTCCTTTGGGACGGGAGTTGGTGTGTGTCACGGTGGGGAAAGCAGCATATTCTGATGGCGGTTGGGTGGTGACGGGATCTGCTGAGTGGTGTAGGGTTGCAGGAGGGAAAGCAGGGATCCAGACCATAAGCTGCATTTTCCACACACGAGGTACCAACTGGGTAGGGAGTGAGCTGGCAGTAAATGGTGGTAGAAGGAAATGGGAAAGGACAAGAGGTGGGATGGCATGAGTGAGTGGGTTGGGGAGGTGAGAGGGAAAGGGCGGTCAGGGTGAGGAGCAGTAGGAGAGGGAAAGTGCAAGGTGTGAGAAGGCATGGACACTGGGACAGGACGGAAGGCAAGGCCATGAAGGGTGGGGACTGGGAGGCATGGGCACTTGTGGCAAGAATAGGGAGCAACAGCAAGAGTTTGGGAATCCCCTACTCGCCTCAGGTTTGGGATAGCTGCTGTTACTTAAAGGCTCGAATTCAAGTAACAGGGACTTCCCCAAAGTCCTGGGCAAGCTTTTGAGGGAATCCTTACCTGCAGTTGATAAACTTGCTTCAGGCTCTAACTTGTGAAGTGCACAGTGGGAGGCAGAGGCCGCAATGTAAACTGGAGGCAGTGGCGATCTGTGGCTAAAGCCACAAAAGTTTCAGGCAATTGGAATGGGAGGCCACTGGACACACCATAACAGATGGGAAGCTATTGTTCAGGAGGTGACAGGATGGGATGCGGACAAGTGATGCTGGCCTCAGGGAGCAGGGGGACGCAAGTGGGACAGGCCCATAACGAAAGCAGTGGCTAACAGCAGCAAAAGCTGCAAAGATTCACCAGAATAGGAGAGAGACAGCAACCCACGTTGGGAGCTGCGGGCCCAAGGGAGCGAGGCACCGAATTTGCCTGCCTCACGGTGAGTGGGGAACAGAGAGCCAGAGGCTGGCATGCAGGCAATCTAAAACGTTGTGGCTATTTTTCAGCTATTTTGAAATGTTGAACATGGGAGAAGGTAGAGGGAGGTGTAACAGTGCCACCTCTTGTGCGGAGGCCTGCAATTGCAGCACAAGGCTTTTAATATATTGTGTGCGTAAAAAGAAACTTCAGATTGAAATGCAGGCCAAGTTTATCCACATTGGAATAAAAAGATAAAATGAGGGAAATACAGAGCAGGACATGCAGCTTCGGAAGAGGAATGATAGGTTAACATTTCAGGGTAGTTTTAATCAGTATAATCAGAATTTTTTGTTTTTATTACAAATATCTAGCAGACACAGCTATTCTTCTAACTTTGCTATTCATACTGGATCTGAAGCAACCTTCAAATGTTCATTCCTGGTAACTTATGACCAATGGTGTCCCACTTCCCATGAGAATGAAAGAACCTAGGGGGCAAAATTGGGTTGCGCCCCGAAAAAATTACCGCCCCCGCGCCCGAAATTAACTGGTAGCACCCCAAGAGAGAGGCAAGGTGCTATTGGATGCGCCCCGCCTCCCTCTAGGGGCGCTGCGAGTGAATATTGCGGCGCTATGTGCCGCAGCGCCACGCTCTGTGGCACGTCGCGCTGCAGTACTGCAGGCCTTCCTCCCCTTATTAAAAGGGAGGGGCCTAGCGCAGCGCGACCCAGGGCCCAGCTGGGCCACCAGGGATTGGAGTGCTGGCAAAAGAGCCCGGCACGCGGGGAGGCTTCACAGGAGGCCGGAGACAGCAATGGGGGCAGGTGCTGGCAGGCGGCCAGCAACAAAAATGGCCGCCCAACACCTCCCCTTTAATTTGCGCCGCCCCGGCTGCAGGTAGGCCCCCTTGATCCTGTCGGACATAGCGTCCGGAGGTAAGTCAGGGGGCACTGCCGAAGATCGCGGCCGGGGCGCTGTGCACGGTGATGATGCCATCACCAGAGGCGCAGCGCCACGGGGCGCTAACAGTAAGCATAGAAGATAGGAGCAGGAGTAGGCCGTTCAGCCCCTCGAGTCTGCTCCACCATTTAATGAGATCATGGCTGATCATCCAAACTCAGTACCCTGTCCCTGCTTTCTCCCGATATCCCTTGATCCCTTTAGCCTTAAGAAATATATCTGTCTCCTTCTTGAATATATTTAATGAATTGGCCTCAACTGCCTTCTGTGGTAGAGAATTCCACAGATTCACCACTCTCTGGGTGAAGAAATTCCTCCTCATCTCAGTCCTAAACGGCTTACCCCTTATCCTTAGACTGTGACCTCTGGTTCTGGACTCCCCCGCCATCGGGAACATCCTTCCTGCATCAAGTCTGTCTAGTCCTGTTAGAATTTTATACATTTCAATGAGATCCCCTCTCATTCTTCTAAACTCGAGCGAATATAAGCCTAATCGACCCAATCTCTCTTCATACGTCATTCCTGCCATCCCAGGTATCAGTCTGGTAAATCTTCGCTGCACTCCCTCCATGGCAAGAACATCCTTCCTCAGATAAGGCGACCAAAACTGCACAAAGGTGTGGTCTCACCAAGGCCTTGTACAACTACAGCAAGACATCCTTGCTCCTGCACTCGAATCCTCTCGCTATGAAGGCCAACATACCATTTGCTGCCTTAACCACCTGCTGCACCTGCATGCTTACCTTCAGCGACTGGTGCACAAGGACTCCCAGATCTTGTTGCACTTCCCCTTTTCCCAATCTATTGCCGTTCAGATAATAATCTGTCTTCCTGTTTTTGCCACCAAAGTGGATAACCTCGCATTTATCCATATTATACTGCATCTGCCCAATCACCCAACCTGTCCAAATCATACTGGAGTTTCTCTGCATCCTCCTCACAGCACACACGCCCACCCAGCTTTGTGTCGTCTGCAAACTTGGAAATATTACATCTAGTTCCCTCGTCTAGATCATTAATATATAATGTGAATAGCTGGGGTCCCAGCACCGATCCCTGCGGTACCCCACTAGTCACTGCCTGCCACTGGGAAAAAGACCCGTTTATTCCAACTCTTTGCTTCCTGTCTGCCAACCAGTTCTCTATCCAAATCAGTACCTTACCCCCAATCCCATGTGCTTTAACTTTGCACGCTAATCTCTTATGCGGGATCTTATCGAAAGCCTTCTGAAAGTCCAAATACGCAACATCCACTGGTTCTCCCTTATCTATTCTACCAGTTACATCCTCAAAAAATTCCAGTAGATTAGTCAAGCATGATTTACCTTTTGTAAATCCATGTTGATTTTGTCCGATCCTGTCACTGTTTTCCAAGTGCTCTGCTATTACATCTTTTATAATGGACTCGAGCATTTTCCCCACTACCGATGTCAGGCTTACCGGTCTATAATTCCCCGTTTTTTCTCTACCACCTTTTTTAAATAGTGGGGTTACATTAGCTACCCTCCAATCCATGGGAACTGTTCCAGAGTCTATAGAATTTTGGAAGATGACCAGCAATGCATCTACTATTTCTAGGGCCACTTCCTTAAGTACCCTAGGATGTAGATTATCAGGCCCTGGGGATTTATCGGCCTTCAATCCCGTCAATTTCCCTAACACCATTTCCCTACAAATACTGATTTCATTCAGTTCCTCCCTCTCATTAGACCCTATGTTCCCCAACATCTCTGGGAGTTTATTTGTGTCCTCCTTTGTGAAGACAGAACCAAAGTATGTATTTAATTGGTCTGCCATTTCTTTGTTCCCCATTATAAATTTCCCTGATTCTGACTGCAAGGGACCTACGCTTGACTTCACCAGTCTTTTTCTCTTCACATATCTATAGAAGCTTTTACAGTCAGTTTTTATGTTCCCTGAAAGCTTACTCTCATACTCTATTTTCCCCCTCCTTAATTAATCCCTTTGTCCTCCTTTGCTGAATCCTAAACTGCTCCCAATCCTCAGGTTTGCTGCTTTTTCTGGCCAATTTATATGTCCTCTCCTTGGATCTTATGCTATCCCTAATTTCCCTTGTTAGCCACGGTTGGGTCACTTTTTTGTTTTATTTTTATGCCAAACAGGGATGAACAAATTCCGCAAACCTCCCGCTGAATTCCGCAGGAGGCGTTAGCCGCGCCCGGGCGCTAGTTGCTTTGCGCCCCGTTAGCGTGCTAACGGGAGGTGCAAGTCAACCAAATTTCCCCCCCCCCCCTAACGCTCCTACCACCTTAACCAGGCATTCCAAGGTGCTTTACAACCAGTGCTCTATTTTTGAAGTGCAGCTGCTGTTGTGCAGTCAATTTGCACAAGCTAGGTCCCAAGGCAACAAATGTGATAAGTGACCAGCTAATCTGGTTTTGGTGGTGTTGGTTGAGGGAGGAACATTGGCCGTGACACCGTGCAAACTGGCCGGCACTCCTTCAAATGGTGCCATGGAACTTTGTGCCTCCACCTGAGCAGGCAGACAGGGCTTTGGTTTAACGTCTCATTTGAAAGACTGACTTCTAGCCCCATTTTAAAAATGTTGTTCCATGTTACCATATAAGCTAATTTTTTTAAAACGTTATTTCATACTTATACTGTTTTACCAAACCATCTTTACTTAACCCTTGTTACTTTAACGGGAGTTTTGGAGAATATGTCCAAATATCTACATTGAACTTTCTTCAATAAGTTGAGAAAACATCCAGTTAGTCGAGATCATGCATTCAGAGCAACCTGAAGTGCCCTTGCAGGAAATGATCTGTGTTTAATTAGATTCCTCTTGTCAATGCAGGAGCATAGTTCAGTCAGAAGAGAAGCTCATCATCAGTGCATCATGGGCGAAGGACGAGGACATCAGCCGACTGCTGACATCCCTCCCAAACTGGACAAACATGGCTCAGCCCAAACAGATGAGGCCTAAGCGAGAAGACGAAGAAGACTTCACAAGGTGAGATTGAGATTTTACATTTGAATCCTCGACTCCTGCATCCTCTTTCACCTTGAGCCAAGGACCAGATCCTTTTCTGGTGCAATTAAGCTGATGTTTAAAAAATGGCAGGAAAGGGAGTTTAATGTCTAAGAAATGTCCAGCCGTCATCACGTTAAAGAAAGAAAAGTTCTATTCTGAAACATAAAGTTGAAATTGTCCAAAAGTGTATTCTTGTTGAAAAGGGCGGTTGTCTTATTTTCCTGCCGTCATCCTTGATGCCAATGTCACAGTGCCCTCAACCAGGCCAATCAGAGGGCACTCCAGCCACTTCCTGGTTTGCCCTATGAAAATACATTGGCACATTTTGAGATTTTGCTAATTTAATCCTAATCTAGGAGGAATTTCAGGTAATTGATATTAAGATACTGGTTTAATTTAAGTTTAACAACAACTTATATTTATATAGCACCTTGAATGTACTAAAATGTCCCAAGTCGCTTCAGAGGAGCGTTATCAAACACCAAGCCACATAAGGAGATATTAGGACAGAGGACCAAAAGCTTGGTCAAAGAGGTCGGTTTTAAGGAGTGTCTTAAAAGAGGAGAGAGAGGCGGAGAGACTTAGGGAGGGAATTCTAGAGCTTCCGGCCCAGGCGGCTGAAGGTACAGCTGCCAATGGTGGAGTGATTAAAATCGGGGATGCGCAAGAGCCCAGAATTGGAGGAGCGCAGAGATCACCGAGGGTTGTCGGGCTGGAGGAGGTTAGAGATGGAGAGGGACGAGGCCATGGAGGGATTTGAAAACAAGGATGAGAATTTTAAAATTAAGGTGTTGCCGGACCAGGAACCAATGCAGGTCAGAATGGGATTAAATCCTCAGAGCACACACTTTCTAGGAATGCGAATTGGAGCCACTTGAAGTGTCTATCCACACTGGTATTTCTCGCATACCGCATCAGTTTGAGACAAAGATTTGTTCATGCATCCCAGAGAGGGAAGTTGGGTGGAATCTATTGGAATGGCTTCATTCACATGAGCCCGGCAGGGCATGTTGCCAGGAAAGCCCACACTTAGTGAGCGGTATGAAAGTTGATTGGTGGCTCAACTGGCCAATCCACAGACAAGGAGAGCTGAGGCAGGGTCCAAGGTCAGGTCTTTGGTTTCCTGAGTAGCTGGAACAAGCTGACTGAGTCTGCAGAGATCTGATGAGGAAGTCAAGACACAAGAGAGTTGAGGGCTCCCTGCTTTAGCATAGTGCTGACCAGTTTCAGATAAATTACTGATCAGAGTCCCTCTTACACTAATAAGGTTTCTCGGGCTACTCCTGATATTTAAGTGTCTTTATCACTATTACATTACCGTTTCTGTATCATAGTATGTGAGGCAAAGCCTTATTAATGTGACGAGATAGGTGGAATGTCTGTAAAGTCAAAAGGCGGACACTCTGTTTTGTGAAACAGGCTATGGGAGCCAAATTCTGGGTATCTTAAGGCTCCAATCTATAAGATCGCAGGTGTTTGGAGTCAGTCATAAGATAGTAAGTCATCTAATTTCTGTATTAAGATGATACCGTAAACCAAAAAAGCATTTGTTTTTTCCTCTGTGAAATGCCTTGGGGCATCTACTACATTCGAGATGCTAGATAAATGCAAGTTGTTGTTCGGGATATTGATTTAGCTGAAGGTTTTTTAGGTTAGCGGTGTAGTTGTATACAAGGTAGAATGAAAATTGAAGAAGTGAACAGTTGTACAAAATGGTGAGGCAGTTTAATGATGCAGCAGGTTGTGTAGCCACAGTGCGTGGGATAGTGGAGGCGAGTTTGGACGCATGATCCCGCACACCACAAGTTCTCAATCTCGGCCACAGCACTGGAGGGAGATTCCTCTCGAGCTGCTCTCATCCGCCCTCTGATGGCCAACTGTAGAGCAGCAGCGGTCGAAGGAAGCAGGGCATCTGCCTGCCCTTTTCACAAACCATTGTGTGTGATGTGGGATGAAAGAAAAAAGGACCCATCATCTTTATAAAAAGGAGAGTACCAGTGACAGTTAATACTGGAGCTGAAACACTAATGATTCTAAGAGACTATTGTGATATATGCACATATTATATGAGATGCATTGCACAGGAATAGACAAGTGCATATTGTAGTGCAATTTGCAATAGCCTTTGTGGTAAATGAATTCTGTATGGCTTTTACACTGATGACAAATGATATCTTGGACTCCAAACTCAGCAGCGAAAATGTTTATCTGACATCTGTTAGGGGCTTAGTCGGCAAGTGACACCCTGCAGTTCGGAGTGGTATGCATCCTTTTAGCCCTGGGTGCTAATCAGGAGGCATCAACAACTTATAAAATATATATTATCACTGACACAGTTCATAGCTAATAGCAACAGTCTGACAAGTTTGTAGCCCAAAGTGGTAGGTCTCAGTGGTGTTACAAAGGGGAAATTAATGTAATTTCTTCTACAAACAGAGAGACTTTGCTTTGGCAAGTAGATTGGGAGTATTTTACACTGAAGTGTTGTTTACAGGAGTGGCTTTCTTCAGTCCTGGCTCCACTGTGACAGTTGTGGCTAGAGTGGTAGTTCTATTCCATTGATGCATGAAGCTGTTTAATGAATGATAATCCACACCTTCGTCCTAAAACAACCTATAGTATAACATAGGCAGTATCTTATTAATAAAAAGTGTAGTGTCAGTGTGAATGGATTTGAAGTCCCTCCTAACTTTCTAATTGATTTGGTTTGCATAGTATAATCTGCCACAAAAACATGGCCTCCTTCTGTGCCATTATGACACTATAGCGGGGTAATGGGACTGACTGGATTGCTCTACAGAGAGCCGGCAAGGACTCGATGGGCTGAATGGCCTCCTTCTGTGCCGTTATGACTCTATGAATTAGCCAGAAGTAATTAGCTATGACAGTCACATTCCACAGCAAACACAGAAAGCAACCATTACGGTCCCACATCAAAAACTGAAAATGTAACCATTTAAAAATTGCAGCTGAATGTTTAAATAAATAAGCTGAAGTAACTGTAAACATTGGGGAAAAAAACAGTTCTAATTAAAATTTTAAGTCGGGTGAAGTTTCAGACTGGCTGAAGCTCTTCGGCCCCTGGAAAAGCTTGGCACTCAATTTATGCACAAGCCCAGTCAGGGCTTAGGCCTACAGTATTCCAGAAGAACATGGGGCAGACAGATTTTCCTCCTCTTGCAGTTGGCATAAAGGATTGCCTGGGCAGGAGGGACCACGTGCCCATACATGCCTGATTTTTCATCCATTGAAATGAATGGACGGAAAATCAGTTAAGGTCTCTTATGGATGTGCAGTCCTCCCTACCTGATCTTCCTTTCTGAGCTGTCCCCAGGAGATCCTTTATGCCAACTCCAGTAATAGTCCTCATATATTTTTCCTTTTGTCTGCATGCTTCACCATAGGAGAACCATTTGCATATTGTACACAGTGCAGTCAGTATATATTGTAGCTATTCAGATATCCAGTGTCGCCACTGTGTAATTTTAGGAGACTGATATCCCAAGTGATATCACTCAGCTTTGTTTTATAACACCAGCAGGAATTAAGGCGCCATCTATAATCATCTTCTAACAAGAGTACAGAGAGTATCCCTGCTAAAAGAGCATCTATCTATGTCATCAAAGTAAACATGAGGGATTAACACTTCTCCCCCCTCCTCATCGCAAACCTTGAGAAAGCGGTGACAATTATAGATGGTCTCTAAACATGTTGTATTTTACAAGGTTAAAAGGGCAGGATGAGTTTTAGCCACATAACACATACTCAAATGACACCAGTGACTTCCATTTCTCCTTCCCTGGCTTGGTCCATCCTTCCATTTATCAATCTGTCAGAATCCTGAAATAGAAATATCTTTTAAGTGTCTCGAAAGATGCAGGGTAAAAGTGATTAATTGTACTTACTGACACGTTGCCATTTCCATTTTACTGCGGGGATGGGACAGTTGGCGAGGAGGTGGGCAACTAAAGGTTAAATGGCCTGGGGTGACTCTGGTCAAGTGTTGCAGTATATCAACTCCCCATTGTTATGAAGTTGTCAGCATTTTTCCTTTAATATGATTGAGAGCTGCAGGGTAGCTAGTAATATGCTAATTGATGAGCAGCACTCTGCTTGCTGTCCTCACCAGTTATTTCTCTTGGCTTTTAGGTCTCTAAGCAACTGATATGTTCACCATTTCAAAAAGGTTACTCTTCATAATAATAAGCATCTTGCAGTAGAACAACAGCTGACAGAATTCATTAGTTTGAGCCCCAGTAAACATGTCTCTGCAAATCTTAAAGCTGCATTATGTGCAGGAGGAGAAAGGCGGCAATTTTTCAACCACTGACCTTTTAAAAGAGAATTTACACAATTTTCTGACTTCTTCCTGCTATTACTTGTTTTTTAGGTGTGACGTTGCCAATAATTCACTCTCTCATTCATTGGAATTGCAAATTGAAATTTTTACTTCAGGGTTTTTTGTTTGGAAGGGGAGAAAGAGAAGTGAGGGAGCTTGGTGGAAGCAACGAGCAAAACACATTGGTAATTCTGTCCCATAACATCGTCAACTGACTGCTTTAGCGAAATGGAAAGGGCACCTGTGTTACAGGTACATATTTGCTCACTCCAAAAGCTCCTCAAAATGAATGTTTGAGTGACTGATAAAACTATGAATGTTGGAAATCTGAACTAAAACAGCAAATACTGGAAATGTGTCAGTCAGCATCTGAAAAGGAACAAGTTAACATTTTATTTGGATCCATCATCAGAACCTTTCTTGGATTGGGATGTGGAATTGTATGAGGGAGGTTATTGGCTTAAAAAATTGCCTCCCTTAACTTTAGCACCAGAATCGGATCTGAACATCCCACTACAGTTTCTTCCTCATATCCCTCTCCAAACCCATCTCTTCCATGTGAACCACCTTCTGCTCCCTTGATCCCCTTCCCCACCCAATCCTTGATCACTCATCTACCACTCCTGACCCCTATACCAGCAACATTCACCCCCTTTGTTCTGGCACCATCCCTTTCCCCTTCAAAACTGGTGCCATCAACTCCTACTTTAAAGAAAAAACCACTCAACCAATCTGTTTTTATCACGCATCTCTAACCTCCCTTTTCTCTGTCACATCCTCAAGTGTGTTGTTATTTCCCAGCTCCGTGCCCATCTCTCCTGAAATTCCTTGTTTAAATCCCTCCAGTCCAGCTTCTGGCCGCGTCACAGTACGGAGACCGACCACTCTGGCCAAAGTCGTAAAAGACTACTGTGACTGTGAACGTGGTGCGACTCCAAGTCACGTGTGCAGCTGGGTAATATTAGGAAATATAAGTCTTGTGCAATTTGACCGAAAAATATCCAGAGAATGAAAGGTGACATTATGCAAATAAGATATGAAGAGTTCGACTCACTTTTTTTTAATATAGATATATTCATACAAAAATACTGGCACAGCCCTCAAGAGGTTTGTTGTAACATTGATTTTGACAGCATGTTCCTTAAAGTACACAGATATTCTTTGTTTTTAACCCTTCGAACATTTATAGCATGACCCTAATTGGTCATTACCCTGGCGGGAAGGATGAGGGCAAGAGATGTGCTCGCATAGATTATCTTCAGTGACACTGACACCGAAACTGATTCATATTCATGACTTGCTTACAGCTAATTGAAGCTAATTTTCTCAGTGGTACAGTGTAAGAGACAATGAATTAATCTGAACATCTTTACTCAGAGAATGGTGAGAATGTGGAACTTGCTACCACATGGAGTGTTTGAAGCGAATAGCATAGATGCATTTAAGGGGAAGCTAGATAAGTACATGATGGAGAACAGAATAGAAGGATACGTTGATAGGCTGAGATGAAGTAAGGGGGGGAGGAGGCTTGTGTAGAACATAAACACCAGCATAGACCAGTTGGGCCGAATGGCCTGTTTCTTTGCTGTAAAATTCTATGTAATTGCTCCCTCTGTCAGGGGCATGGAGGTAGCTCGTTTGAATGACAGTGCATTTAAGTGGGCACTTGACTGTTTCAGCTTCAATGAAAAGCTAAGCTTTTACCAGACACAGTGGATAACTACTGTATCTTCCAAAAAATTCCCCCCCACCCCCCGCCCCCATTGCATGCTTCCGTTCCAACATCTGGGAAAATAAATCCTGGCCTTCGTCTTGTTTCTGGGATGGAGTACTTTTCCCACCACTCGATTGACAATGCGGGCCATTAGCTGCTCAGGTTTGCAGGTGCATATGATTGGGAGGCATTCTGGATAAACTCACGTACAAGGGTAGAAATTCCTGTCCTGGCACAGTGCTAGCAGGGCCAGATTGAAGTGTGCGCAACACGCATCTGTTCAACAAAGAGTTGGCCTCACCAGTAATCCTGAGGACAGCTTATTTGAATAAATTCTTAATGTTCCCTGCGCATATCGATCCAGGGAGTGTAATTAATGGTAAATGGGCGCATAAATTTTGAGAGCTTTTATAAAGGCTTAAAATGGATTTGAAGCAGTTTACTGAGGCTGCTTGGTGCTAGCGGAATAAGTAACGAAGTGAGGCAAATGGCAGAGCAACATAGCACCTGACTCCATTTGATGGGCAATGCAGTACATGTGCTGCTGTTCTGTCAGCTGGGTGTGAGGACAATTGCTCTGTTTGGTAATCTAGGGCACCCCTTCCCAGAGGACAGAAGGGCACTATGGTTGGCAGGAGGTGGTGGCCAGGATCATCACTGCAGGCACTACCTGAGACCACATGCAGGAGTAAAGAATTTGGCAATGTAAGATTACCCATCATCACCATGTATCAAGTAGCTGGCACCAGATCGCATGCTCAAAATGTTGCCTGCCACCCTGTTACACATTTACCACTCATCGATGGCATGCCTTCGCACATCCTTACAGCTCTTTGATTGCATCTCATGTATGTGTATACCTCAGCAGGGCATACAATCAAGCTGCAACTTACAGCTGAAAGCCTTGCCAAATTTCTAAATACTTCAAAAATGAAATAATTGTAACACTCCCTCGCTGTATGATGCATTGTCATTTACTGAACCCAGAATGGCCTACAAGCAACATATCAAGAATACTTCTCTGCCTGCATAACAAGATGATACTTAATATGAAAGAAGAGAATTACATAGAATGTACAGCACAGAGACAGGCCATTCGGCCCAATAGGTCTGTGTCGGTGTTTATGTTCCACACAAGCCTCCTCCCACCCTACTTCAGCTAATCCTATTAACATATCCTTCTATTCCTTTCTCCCTTGTGTTTATCTAGCTTCTTCTTAAATGCATCAGTGCTATTCACCTCAACTACTCCTTGTGGTAGCAAACTAGAGAAGGGCTTAGAAATACAGGTTCTTGACTTCCTTGGAGAAGACCGATCCTGGAGGGAGTAAAGAAAGCAGCTGTCACCTAAGTTCAGGGCTAGTACCATCCTGCTCTTATATCTTGTCCCCTGTTCGAAGGTGTGTTGAGATTCAACATTCTAACAATTTATTCCTTTTCGATCATTGTAAGCCTGGAAGAGAAGGACGCCAGGACTCTCAGTTTTCCAGAACTAGATATCAACACTCTGCGTCCATCTCAGCAAAGGTAGAAAGTGCCAGCTGCACATAACCTGAAGAATGCAGTTAATGAGCTTGAGGAGGTAACATTGGCGAAGAGAAGCAAGTGGTTGTGGCAGAAGAAGAGCAGGAAGACGCTTGGTGGATGGCCACATGGCTGTCATTAGTGACCCCTCCTACTTTCTGAAATGTAACTCGTGTGTGTGTGTGTGTGTGTGTGTGTGGTGAAATTGGGCAGCTGTGTCGCGCTCCAGTTGCTTTTCAGTGAGGAAAAAGATGAAAGCGTTATCCATGCTGACCGATGCAGTTGGGGCCAGTGTTGACCTTTGACTACTGGCAGTGTCGTACCTATGTTAGAAGTTGGTTGCAAGTGTCCTTGCAACTCTGCAAATGGCTCCCAGCTAACTAGGAGCTTGTGGAGGCACAGGTATGCTCAAGTCTTTGACATGTTGGTATGCTAAGGCTTGCAGATGTGGTTGGCGGCATAATGGCTGGTGTAACTTGAATGCCTACTAATCACGCTGGCATATCTTCATTCATCTTGTATAACTTCAACCATAACCTACTCTACTTGGGCATATTAAAACCAACCTCGGTCATTAACTTTACCTTCCCCTGAATGCTACAGCTTACATCTAAATGCTTTGTTGTTCCCTGAGGTCTTGTACAATTGGTGTTGGTAACTCCTTTTTATGTTTACTCTTTTTAGAACCATACAGCACAGAAGGGGGCTATTCAGCCCATCGTGCCTGTGCCGGCTCTATGAAAGAACTACCCGATTAGTCCCACTCCCCTACTCTTTTCCCACAGCTCTTTAAAAAAAAAAAAATTCTTTTTAAGTACTTGTCCATTCCTTTTTGAAAGTTACTATTGAATCTGCCTCCATCACCCTTTGAGGCAGTGCATTCCAGACAACTTGCTGTGCAAAAAAAAAAAAATAATAATAATTCTCCTCATCTCCCCTCTGGTTCTTTTGCCAATTATCTTAAATCTGTGTCCTCTGGTTACCGACCCTCCTGCCAGTGGAAACAGTTTCTCCTTCTTTACTCTGTCAAAAGCCTTCATAATTTTGAACACCTCTATTAAATCTGCCCTTAACCGCCTCTGGTGTAAGGAGAGCAAGCTTTTTATCTCCGTTCTTGTCCTGCTGGAGACCTGGAAATGAATCATTTGCAGCCCCCTTCATCGTGACTGAGCAACAAAAATGAATTTTTTTCAGGATGTTTAAAAACAAACTGTAATGAATAAATAAAAAATGAACGCCCTTTTATATCACCTTTTGATTGCTTTGTGACCAAAATTGACCACCGAGTACTCCAGATGTGGTCTGCATTATAAACATGTGGTGGTCATTTCGTTGTAACAATACAGAAAATGTCATAGTGTTTTTAACAGCGATATTGCTCACATTAGAGTTATTATTGATGAATTCTTGATTTCCCTTCTGAGCTGGGTTTAAAAAAAAATTATTATAATACACAGAGCTGCCAATGCGAAGGAGTCTGAAGTGTTGACTGGCAACTTGGGAGACAAGCTTATACCACAGAATGAAATCCTGCGAGATGTCAGTGACCTAAAGGCCCTGGCAAACCTGCACGAGAGCCTGGAATGGTTAGCGGCACGGCTGAAGGGTTTCTTCTCCAGTCTGCCTACAGCTCAGTGTAAGTATTTGGCTCCTTTCATAAAGGTTTCATTGATCTTGATTTGGGTAAACACACTGAACCCTAATTACAGTATGGATGAACCAATTTGGGTTTAACGTTGTCTAAATTAACCTGCTTTATTTCAGTTGCAAACTGGGGTTTATATTCTCTTTTTCTATCTCTCTCCCTCTCCCATCTTCCTCGTCTCCTCACCCTCCATCTCCCCTTCACGCTCCCTGTCCTCCTCACCCTCCTTCTCCCCCTCCCTACCCACCATAGTACTGAAACAGCGATAACCAAATTCGCAAATGACATCCTCCATGCCTGTGATGCATTATCCCTCCTCATCCTCCTCAACCACTCTGCAGCCTTTGATACGGTCAACCACACCATCCTCCTACAACTCCTCTCCTCCATTGTCCAGCTCAGTGGGACTACCCTCATTTGGTTCTACCTTTACCTATCTGATAATAGCCAGTGTATCGCCACCAATTTCTTTTCTTTCCACTCCCACAACGTTGGCACCAGAGAACCCCAAGGATCTGTCCTTGAAGCCTCATCTTCCTCGTGTGACATCATCCACAGACATAGGATCAATTTCTGCATGTACATTGACAACACCCAGCTCCAGCTCCACCTCTCCACCACTCCTCTCGAGCCCTCCACTGCAGTTGTATTTTCAGACTGGTTGTCCATCGAGTCTTGAATGAGGCCCAATTTTCTACAGCTTAACATTGGGAAACCAAAGCCATTGTCTTCGGCTCCCTGCCACAAATTCTGTACCCTATCCACTGATTCCATCCCCTACCTTGCCACTGAACCAGACTGTAACCTCGACTTCCTGTTCAACCATGAGCTAATCTTCTGACCTCTCGCAACGACCGCCTATTTCCACTTCCGTAACATCACCTATCTCCACCCCTTCCTCAGCCCAGCTGCTGTCGAAACGCTCATCCACGTCTTTGTCACCTCCAGACTTGAGTATTCCAATGCTTTCCTGACTGATCTCCCATCCTCCATAAACTTAAGTTCGCCCCCACCAAACTTTCCATTTCTCTGACTATGTCCTCTTCTGCATCACCCTGCTCTCTTCACCGCACCTTTGGTGGCATTGCCTTCAGCCATCTTAGAATCATAGAATGGTTGCAGCACAGAAGAAGGCCATTCGACCCGTCGAGCCCGTGCCGACTCTCTGCAAGAGCATTTCAGCTAGTCCCACTCCCCGCCTTTTCCCCGTAGCCCTGCAAAGTTCTTTCCTTCAGATACTTATCGAACTCCCTTTTGAAAGCCGTGATTGAATCTGCCTCCACCACCCTTTCAGGCAGTGCATTCCAGATCTTAACCACTTGCTGCGTAAAAAGGTTTTTTCGCCTTTGGTTCTTTTGTCAATCACCTTAAATATGTGTCCTCTGGTTCTCAACCCTTCTGCCAATGGGAACAGTTTCCCTCTATCTACTCTGTCCAGACCCCTCATGATTTTGAACACCTCTATCAAATCTCCTCAATCTTCTCTGACCCAAGGAGAACAACCCCAGCTTCTCCAGTCTACCAACGTAACTGAAGTCCCTCATTCCTGGAATCATTCGCGTAAATCTTTTCTGCACCCTCTCTAAGGCTTTCACATCCTTCCTAAAGTGTGATGCCCAGAGTTGGGGCCGAATCAGTGTTTTATAAAGGTTCATCATAATTTCCACACTTTTGTACTCTATACCTCTATTTATGAAGCCCAGGATCCCGTAAACCTTTTTAACTGCTTTCTCAACCTGCCCTGCCACCTTCAACGATTTGTGCACACATACCCCCAGGTTTCTCTGTTCATGCAGCCCCTTCAGGATTGCACCATTTAGTTTACATGTCCTCTTCTCAGTCTTTCTACCAAAATGTATCACTTCACACTTTACTGCGTTAAATTTCATCTGCCATGTGTCCGCCCATTTCACCAGCCTGTCTATGTCTTCCTGAAGTCTATCACTCTCCTCCTCACTGTTCACTATACTTCCAAGTTTTGTGTCATCTGCAAGTTTTGAAATTGTGCCCTGTACACCCACGTCCAAGACATTAATATATATCAAGAAAAGCAATAGACCTAGAACCGACCCCTGGGGAAGACCACTGTATACCTTCCTCCAGTCCGAAAAACAACCGTTCACCACTACTCTCTGTTTCCTATCACTTAGCCAACTCCGTATCCATGCTCCCACTGTCCCTTTTATTCCACGGGCTTCAACATTGCTGGCAAGCCTATTATGTGGCATTTTGTGAAACACCTTTTGGAAATCCATGTACACTACGTCAACCGCATTACCCTCATCAACCCTCTCAGTTATCTCATCAAAGAACTCAATTAACTTAGTTAAACACAATTTGCCTTTAACAAATCCGTGTTGGCTTTCCTTAAATAATCCACAGTTGTCCAAGTGACTGTTAATTTTGTCCCTGATTACTGTTTCTAAAAGCTTCCCCGCTACTGAGGTCAAACTGACTAGCCTGTAGTTGCTGGGTTTATCTTTACACCCTTTTTTGAACAATGGTGTAACATTTGCAATTCTCCAGTCCTCTGGCACCACCCCCGTATCTAAGGAGGATTGGAATATTATGGCCAGTACCTCCGCGATTTCCACCCTCAATTCCCTCAGCGTCCTAGGATGCATCCCATCCGCTCCTGGTG
This sequence comes from Squalus acanthias, assembly GCA_030390025.1. Classification (NCBI taxonomy): domain Eukaryota; kingdom Metazoa; phylum Chordata; class Chondrichthyes; order Squaliformes; family Squalidae; genus Squalus; species Squalus acanthias. Next base: position 129,315,648 of record CM059434.1, read on the forward strand.
ATTTATCTACTTTAAGTACAGCCAGCCTTTCTAATACCTTCTCTTATCAATTTTTATCCTATCAAGTATCTCCACTACCTCCTCCTTTATTATGTCGATGGCAGCATCCTCTTGCTTGTTGAAGACAGATGCAAAGTACTCATTTAGTACATTAGCCATACCCTCTGCCTCCATGCATAGGTCTCCTTTTTGGACCCTAATCGGCCCCACCGCTCCTCTTACTACCCTTTTACTATTTATATACCTATAGAAGACTTTTGGATTACCTTTTATGGTGGCTGCCATTCTATTCTCATACCCTCTCTTTGCCCCTCTTATATTCTTTTTCACTTCTCTTGACCCTAAGCTCTGGAATTCCCCCCTCCCCCCCCCCCTCCGCACTGCTTCAGCTCCCTTTCCTCCTTTAAGACCCTCCTTAGAATCATAGCAGTTTACGGCACAGAAGGGAGCCATTCAGCCAGTCGTGTCTGTGCCTGCTGAAAAAGAACTATCCAGCCTACTCCCACTTTCCAGCTCTTGGTCCGTAGCTTTGTAGGTTACGGCACATGAGGCAGTGAGTTCCAGGCCCCCACCACCCTCTGGGTGAAAAAATTTCTCCTCAATTCCCTGCCAATTCTTCTACCAATTACTTTAAATCTATACCGCCTGGTTTTTGACCTTTCTGCTAAGGGAAATAGGTCCTTCCTATCCACTCTATCGAGGCCCCTCATAATTTTATACACCTCAGTTAAATCTCCCCACAGCCTCCTCTGTTCCAAAGAAAACAACCTCAGCCTATCCAATCTTTCGTCGTAGCTAAAATTCTCCAGTCTTGGCAACCTTAAAACCCCCCTCTTGTCACCCCTCCTAATATTGCCGCCTTTGGCTCAACGTTCATTTCTTCATTAAGCCTCTGTAAAGCCTTGGACATTTTTTCTACGTTAAATGCACTTTATAAGTGCCAGTTTTTGTTGTGTAGTCATTGTTGTTTTATAGGCAATCGTGGCAGCCAATTTGTGCACAGCAAGGTCTTACAAACCACAATAAGATAAATGACCAGTTAGTTTGTTTCTGGAGATGTTGATTGCGGGATAAATGTTGGCCAGGACACTGGGAGAACAGCCCTGATCTAATTCAAATCCTGCCATGGGAGCTTTTACGTCCACCTGAGAGGGCAGAAGGGCCAGGGTTTGATGTTTCATCCGAAAGACGGCACCTCGAATAATGCAGCACTACCTCATTACCAATGTTGCCTGTAAGCTGTGTGGCTGCGCAGCTCTCTGGACCTCCTGCGCAGCCAGCTTGCCGGCTTTTCAGTGGTAAAAACCGCGCATGTGCAGCCCCTTTAAAGGAGCCATGCACCCAAAAAAAAAATTAACGGGAACATTGCTCATTACTGCCTGAAGTGTTAGCCGAGATTATTTGCTCAAGCCCCCTGGAGTGGGGCTTGAACCCACGACCTTCTGACTCAGAGGCAAGAGTGCTGCCACTGGGCCAAGGCTTCACACTGACTGCAGTGTGACAGGCCATTGGCACTACTTAAGCTTAATTTTTAATGCTTTTGATTTCAGCTGGAACCCGAGACAAGTGCACATTCCAAAGCTTCATTTACACTTGCCAGTGAACAATACAGAGCTGGCATTGTAACTGGGGTGTGCTGACCCTGTGAAATACGATAACTGAGGTGTGCTGGCATTGTGATCCCTCTTTAGAGGCATCAGTCTCAAGCGGGTACCTGTGGTGTAACAACACCCCAGAGGGACCATCCAAAGAGAAATCTCTTGCACTGAAACCTACCAAAAAAAACCACCTTCATCTAATTAAAAAAAAAACAGAAGATGGCATTTTGTTGGCATGTTTACCATTTGTGTTCTTAACACAGATAAAAACTCAATAATCCATTACTGTATGCGTGTTATAATTAACATTAATATAAAAACAGGATGGCTAATAGGAGTGCTTTATCACAGATGACAGTCACCTCGCTGTTCATTATTACTGTTTGCTGAGTTGATGGAAGTTGTGTAGCTGTCGTCTTATCTTGAGTCATTCGAAATTGGATTTCATTTTATTAGGCTATTCAGGAAGGAAAAATGATTTTTTTTTTATTAATACAAATAATTTTCCTCTTCACATAATGTGAAATGTAATAAATTAAAGCTCACAGTAACCCTTTGAGTGTTGAATTCTTCCCTGGACAATGTTATTTTAGTTAATATTCTCCATCAAAAAGAACTTTCTACATGTCGGCTATATTGTCATCCGTCTATCAGTGCCTCTCGGTACGTGTGTGAGTAAGGAAAGTTAGGGATTAAGTGAGACCGGCAATCATTTTAGCTCATAAAGCTGGTCCATTAAAGCAGGAAAGTAATTTATTTTATTCATTCTCGGCATGTGGGCGTGGCTGGCATTTGTTGCCCGTCCCTAGATGCCCTTGAGAAGTTGATGGTGAACTGCTGCAGTCCATCTGGTGAAGGTACTCCCACAGTGCTGTGAGATGGGGAGTTCCAGGATTTTGACCCAGCGATGGTGAAGGGACGGCCGACATATGTCCAAGTCGGGATGGTGTGTGGCTTGGAGTGGAATTTCGAGGTGATGGTGTTCCCATGCACCTGCTGCCCTTGTCCTTGGAGGTCGTGGGTTTGGGAGGTGCTGCTCTGATGGCATGATAAATAAATGCATCACCCCGCGTGATACTGAGACGTTCTAGCCAGAAGGTCGCGACCAGAGCCGCCGAAGAGATGCTGCATTCGACCTCCGCATGCCGGGAGGGAGACAAAGGTCATCACAGGTTGATCACGGTCCATATAGTGTTTATTCATGGAATTTGGGCAAAGACCGGATTGGCTCAGCTGTGAATCCCTCCACAGTCTAATAGCCTGCAGACATTCATTGTTCAGGCTCACTCACTAAGAATGAGCAGTTGCTGCAGGACTGCACATGTACCAGGTCATGCATTCAGAGCACCCACTTCGGGGCTGGAACTAGAAGCCGACCAGCACCCATTTACCCAGTCCCCAGCCAAAGCCAACAGAGGAGATTGGCACAACAAAATAGTCTATGTAGTCCAGTAACTCAAGTTTCTCCAATCTTTCCTCATAGCTCGGACCTCTAACACTAGGAAACCACCTCATGGCTCTTCTCTTGCTGCCAACAGTTCACGAATGTCTTCCCTGTGTCTTGGTGACAAGAACTGAGCACAGTACTCAAGATAAGATTTGACCAGAATTCTATAATGGCTTGAACATAACTTCCTTTAACTTGCATGCTGCTGTTTTAGCTATATTGTTCCACATTCTGTCAGCTTTGTTGTTGGCAGCCATGCCTTCAGCTGCCTAGGCCCCACACTCTGGAATCCCCTCCCTAAACGTCTCTGTATTTCCACCTCCTATTCCTCTTTTAAAACTCTCTTTAAAATGCACCTCTTTGGCCAAGCTGTTGATCGCGCCCTGCCCTCCCCCACCCGGCCCCATATTGCCGCCTTTAGCTCAGCATCCATTTTTGTCTAATTACGCATCTGCGCTATAGAAGACAATCCAATCACTTCGACAATTTGAGACCAGTTGTCTTGGCCCTGAAATTAGTGAGAAGTTTGTGACCAGAGCCATCCTGCCTTCCCTGCACAAAACATGATGCTAAGGACAAGGATCCAAAATGGGCTAATAGAGGAGCGAGTGGATGGCAGATATGTTTGTGTACATGTGTACGTCTATGTATGTATGTACTTTTGTGATGCTGTGCTGCCGATGAGGAAACAAGTTCGATAGCCCTATCTCTGCCCCTAATTTCCATGGAGAGGAAAGATCCAGCTTCCTCGTTTTCCTTTGAAATCAAGAGCAGAGCAGGAGATAGATACTTACAGGGAAAGGGCAAGAAAATGGGATTGGAGCAGAGAACTCCAGCCGGGACACAATGCTTCAAATTGCCTCTTGTGCTGTCATCCCCATGATTCTATGGTTTCTCCAAAGGGAAGAAGCAGAAGTAAGACAGAGAATTACCAGGGGCTGCTCTCACAGCCTAGTAGTCAACTGAAGTGTAGCATGTTGTGAGCAGAGCACCTGGCTGCCCCCTCAGCCAGAGCAGAAGAGAAACTGCAGTAAAAGTGAGGGTAAAATGCTATAATTTTCTTGGGACTGATGGATTGAATTCGTAAGGTCAAATCAAAGGGAGATTAATTTTTTCTCTCCTGTTTTCTGCTCCTATTTTTTTTTTCCGTCCTGGTTTTTTGCTCCTTTTCTCTCCTGAACACACTGACTGATGCCACTGGATGGGTCTCTAACCCTTCAGTGCACTTCCCATGGGGCCTTTCGCCATCAGTGAGCCTGAGTATTGAGTCTTGTCAGGCTCTCAACTGGATCGCATGTGCATCAAACAGGGGTCACAGGATGTTGAACAGGAGTGAGAACCCAGCCTGAATCTCCACTGAGGCCACGGGTGCTGGAATTGCAGGGTTAAAGTGACTTTACCGCTTTGGTAGGTTTGTGATCTGACTTTGATGCAGCAACAAATTATCCACATCAAGGAGCTGCTGGCTTCTGTCAGATAGCGCAGGATTCTACACAGAACATCGATTGTCCGACTTCATTCCCACACTTGACGCAATCTCTTTTTTTTTGAACGTGAATTTTATAGTTAGCCTCCAATTAACCCTCTCTCTGAAGAGTTTTATAATCCTGTGATACTGGGTGTTGCAAAGTAGAATATATAGTGCACATTTCTTCTTCTGCTGTATCTCCACCGCAGGAAATAGCTCAAAGGATTTTTTGAATGTTATTTCGTTGCAGGTTTCCTGAAAGAATAAACCTTAATTTTGAATTAATGCGTCGTAATATGGGGGTAAATGTATGCACACCGCTTCTCCAGCGACAGATATTTACATACACTATTGTCTTGCAGTGTTAGGCATGTGTAACAGATGCACACCATAACCTCTCTGGTGATGGGGGAGTTATATGTGAGCATCACTGCCTCCCCTAGCTGTAGGGTAAAGGATAATGAGCTAGATCCCTGTTTGGTTTGGTGAGTAATTGCACTGTGGTGTGTGGTACACAGGCACTTAGACCAGGAAGTAGCATCTGTGCTGAGTTAGCCAATTGCACTGCAGCTGCATTAGGAGCACTACAATTTGCTTCAGAGTCCCTGGGCTTTGGAGGGCAAAAAAAAAGTTGACTTGACTTTCCACTGCTAATCACAGTTTGGGGACTCCTACATAGTGCGTGTGAGCAAGCATCAGGGGGAGGGAGAGGGGAACCAGAGACCATTACAAATCAGCCCAACCCATCGTCACCCGACATCCACACAAACATGCACTTTCCAGCAAGGATCACTGGATCAGGGTGAGGAGGGGCAACTCCGACTGATTTCTTTCTCCCCCTATTGTCCTCATGTGGGACCAGCTAAATGAGCACAGGTTGGGGGTTTAACCTGGGGGCTTCTGATCAATGTTCCCGGTAGGCTGCACTATGTTCTGCCTGGCCTGTTTCTTTCAATGTGCGGTCCCTTTAAATATCTGCGCATGCATGGTATTTCCGATGTAAAAGCTTGTGAGCAGCCTGCGCGGGACCTTGCAGATTACTGCACGGCCGTACGTAGCTTAGAGGGAACATTGCTTCTGATATGTATGCCTACACCTGGGGGGTGCCTGTACCCACTGGCTCAAGGAGAGATGCAAAATCCGATATTTAACACAAAAAATAGAAATAATTTAAACATTGCAGTGCAAAGCAAAAGACGTGACCATATAGAAGCTGAACTCACGGCGAAGCCGATGTCATTAGGATTTGCTTGATAATTGGATTGAATTTATGCGTTGTTGTTAGAACAACGAGTACCATTCTTTTACATTGTTTAATTGTGACAATTCATTAAACAGTAACAGTAAGCAAACCCTCGGCAACATTAATTCACGAAAACAACATTCTTACTGTGTTTAGCTAGCACTTTATCACCGATGACAGTCACTCTGCTGTTCATTATGATTGTTTACTGAGCTGATGGGAGGCACAGGGCTGTCTTCTTATCTCCAGCCGTTTGAAATTGCTTTTCATTTTATTTAAATCTCCAGAGTTCACGTAGGTGTTCAGAAGCAAATTGTCGAAGGAAACATTTTCCATACAGAATTCTGTATCGTCACGGTAAAATAACAAATATTTAATTACCTTTATAACTGAGGTGTTTGTGTCATCACCACCTTAGCATGCCTTGGATCGCAACTTGAACCAGACAGTCTTTTGTGTGGGCAGTTTGGAAATTTCTAGCATGAACTGGACACCAGGGCCTCAATATTAACCCCCGCCCCCTCCAATGACAGGCAGAAGAGGATCTTCGGCCTTTTCCCCCCCTTCTCCCCACTTTCCGGTTGCCTCTTTCTCCCCCATCCCCCCACCCCTGAGATCGCTTCTCTCTCCGCACCCCAAGCCCAGATCTCAGGCCTTGCTCCCACCCGCCCCCGATTGCCGGGGACCATCCTCAAGGATCCCCGGCTGCGGCTTCCTGCCACTGGTTTTGCCACCCAGTAGCCAGCCTGCCTGCCAATATGGCGGATGCCTGGCGGGAAACGGAGGGAAAAAATTATACTGAGGTCCTGTCGTTAAATTCGGCAGGACCTCCGAGTCCTTGGTCTCACTGCGTTTTCCCCTCCCCGTAAATATCGGAGTTCAAAATAAAAATCAATTTTTTCCCCCACTCACTTTGTTGTTCTACTGATATGGAGCTGCCAGTTAGTTACTGAAGTTACTAAACTTTCATCAGCAGCAAAACAAATCTCAGAATTCACGCTGCAATCACACACTTTGCCTGGGTGGACCAGGATTGAAGAATTAGATTTGTACCAGATTTGAATTCATCAAGTCCAAATGGTGTCATTATTTGTTTTGATCATAGTTCGGGGTACAACTCCCCACAGCCTGTTGATCTCAATATTGAGCTGTGATTCAAATCCCATTGGATTTGTATCTCCACAGAGAAAAGAAAAAACTAAGCGTGCATGTCAGTTTTATAAGTTAATACTGCCCTAAAGAGAAAGAAAGAAAGACTTGTGTTTATTTATCACCTTATCATAGCTCTCATAGCTTAAGCAATGAGCATCAGGCTCCCCTGACCTAGCTAGAGCAGGCAGTGACTGGTTGAGTCATACAGGCCAGTAAAAGGGCCTGTATTCCATTCCTAAGCTGTGCCAAGTTAGCCTCAGTCTCGGTCGGGATTGTAGTCAAACATAAAATTGGTCTCAGCATCTCTGGGTTAAGGAAGAGGGAGATTTGGCCTGGGCTTTCGCTTCTGACTGCAATCCAGAGACAGCTGATGGAAATGCGTGTGGTACCCTAAATGATTGAATATCCTACTGGCGCATTCTGTCTCGGCTCACATACGTAGAAGGGCAATTTGCGCAAAGTACCCCAGAAAAGAATCATTGCTGTTAGGAAAGACAAGAACATGGATGAGAGACTTCAATTATATGGAGAGCCTACAGAATTGTTCTCCTTATAGCAGAGAAGGTTAAGGGGAGATTTTATAGATGTGCTCAAAATTATGATGAGTTTTGACAGAGTAAATAAGGAGAAACTGTTTTTACTGGTGGATGGGTCGCTAACCAGAGGACACAGATTTATGATAATTGGCAAAAGAACCAGGGGAGAGTTGAAGAGAACTTTTTTTACACAGTGAGTTATGATGATCTGGAATGCACTGCCTAAAAGGGTGGTGGAGGCAGATTCAATATTAACTTTCAAAAGGGAATTGGATAAATACTTGAAAAGGAAAAATTTGCAGAGCTATGGGGCAAGAGCAGGACTATGGGATTAATTGTATCGCTCTTTCAAAGAGCCGGCACAGGCAGGGAGGGCCGAATGGCCGCCTTCTATGCTGTAAGGTTCTATGATTCTCTGGTGAGAAAGGAGCAGAGAGAAAAGGACCGGTGATATTTTAGTGAAAATACCTTTTTTTTTAGAGATACTGAACCAAACAACATAAAGGACAGAATGAATATGCATAGTTAAGTTATATGATCTCTGAAGCACCCTTTGTTAATCTATCTCTGCAGATAATCCAGTTCCTTAATGCTGTCATACTCGGTAAGTTCTCTGAGACAATTTCCGGGATGATATCTTCAGCACTTGGCATTTAAACAAAAATATTCCACTCCAATAAAGGAAACAGACACTGGGAACCCTGTGATCTTTCATTAGATAAATGCGTTGCTGTGTGCACTAAGTCACAGCTGGTCTCAAAAGGAAAAAATGTGGTCAGGATGCCTACTCCAGATAAGTATCCAGTGGCTACAAAGTGTGTGTGTCTGTGTATATGTCGCCTCCCCGCCCCATGGTCGATTAACCTGTTGAAACATGGCGTGACTGTGAAGAATGCAACAGATATCAGAAGTCCAGTGGAGGCTTATGAAGCTTTTCCCCCCCCACATGGGTCAGCTGTTTCAGGAAAAAGAGTTAACTAGAGAAATCTGAAGGGTGGAGGGAGCAAAAATGGATGTCGGGGAAACACAGAAGGAATGTTGAGGCTGATTCTAATTGATTTTAATCGTTTAATTTTTGACAAGGAGTCTGAATGCTGAAGCTCATGAGTTCAAAGCGTAGATTCTATGAACTGGAGCTCCCAGCCGAGCTTCCCGCGACAGGAGCGCAAATCAGGATGTCCGAGCACGATAAGCGCATTCCATGCAATTGGCCTTCCATTAAAATGAATGGTGTGCTGACTCCCTGCCTGAATTCCCAAGATATATTCTCATTCCTCGTAGCACTGAATCGGAACATTTACCCCAATCGTTTCTCTCGCAAGTAAAAAAAAAACTTTTCTCGAGATTTTCCTCTCCATTTGTAACTCTGCCTCAAGGGTTCAAAACGGTTACTCATACGGCCCAAGCTTTCCAAAAAGCATTTTAAAATCGTGCAGCTTTACAGTGATATTGACAGCAGTGAGCTGTAACCATGCTCGAGGGGGACGCTGCTCATTGAGCAACCCCTAACTATTGTCGGAGAAAGCCAAGTTACTTGACCTTTAGAAGTTTGACAGTTTGTCATTGGGTGGTTTTTCACAGAACACAGAGTCAGTAACGCTGCGTTCAGTGACGGACACTGAATCCTTTCGCCACTGCTGCTAAAAAAAAAAAATTGATTTTCTTTGAAATCCCATTAAATCATCCGTGTGTATGTTTAATACGAGTTTTGTGTCAGCGGCAGCATTAAGGACAGAGGACAGGAAGCCTTTCAGAGTGTCATTGCTTAAATGGGTTTCTGGAGAAGGAAAGGTCCCTGTTATTTATTTTTTTCTTTCATATCATGAGTTTTAATTCAGAACCGCATTGATTTACAAGAAACAATCTTCCAGGAGGCACAACCTTCCGGCTGGTAAAGTCACCTGGTTGTTGGCTCCCATCTCCGCAGTTGCTGATGTGAGAAATGACAAAAGAGCAAGTCCTAAAGGCTGAGGCTACAGAGCAAAGAAAAACCTTCTTAGAGATTAGGATTCGTCTGTGTTTTTGACAGCACTGACTCCTGGCTGGAGTAAGGTTCTGGCTGGGATGCGGTTCTAAGAGGTGCTGGATGATTTCCTCTTTTCCCCTTTTACGCCCAGGGACACGGAGACCACTTGCACTGCCATTGCTGCTGCTCTGACTTGAGTCAGATAACTCGTTGTAGTGGGGCCTTAATCCATACCCCATGCTGGGCTGGATGACAGTGGAGTTACCAGATGAGCCAGCAGGGCAGCCTCCTGAAAGAAAACGGGAGGCTTTGGCAACATGCACGATTTTACAGATCCTGTATGGGGTTAGCTGTAGAGCAGAATTGTCTGCAATCACTTTAGTGTCAGCCGTGGCTCAGTGGGTAGCACTCTTGCCTCGGAGTCATAAGGTCATGGATTCAAGCCCCACTCCAGAGACTTGAGCACATAATCTAGGCTGTCACTTCAGTCGGAGGTGGCGTCTTTTGGATGAGACGATATACCGAGGCCCCATCCTAGGGACTAAGGCATTATTTGAAGAAGAGTGGAGAGTTCTCCCAGTGTCTTGGCCAATATTTAACCCTCAATCAACATCACTAAAACAGATTATCTGGTCATTTATCTCATTATTGTCTGTGGGACCTTGCTGTACACATTGGCTGCTGCATTTCTCTACAATGACTACACGTCAAAAGTATTTTTTGGCTGGGAAGTGCTTTGGGGCGTCCTGAGGTTGTGAAAGGCTCTATTTGCTAACCTCATGCAGGAGGCAGTCAGAAGTCTACAAGTGCCCTTAGTGTCCCTGGCCTATAATGGGGAAAAAAGAGCCAGAGTTTTCACTCCTGATCATTATCCAATGGCATTCACTGGAAAGTGCAGGTGTGTATCTGGTCTGTCGATACTCGCTGTCTAAACTCGTACCTGCAGGATAGCCACTGTCACCTGCAGAGTAGGACCACAGCATGAGTTAATGCTTTCATGAGAGACGGGGAGAAAATTGTATAAAAGATGGAATGGGACTTCTCCATTGATGCATTTCGTACAAACTTATTTCATCCAAACCGAAGCTCTCCTCCCCCATTAAAAGCTAATTTAAAACGCATTTTACGACCTTTATGAAGTGAGCTACTCTTTGCTTCCATTCTTTTTTCCAATTGTACTTTATCACGTTTGAGAGAATTGATCTGACAGAAAGTCCCGCCCAACATCTCAGTGTATGGGTAGGATGCCTCCATGTGATACAGTATGTTTGCAATCACGGGCAGGAACACAAGACTGACTAACTGATCCTGAAGAACATCAGAGCACCCCCAAACCTGGAGCACACTCCTGCACCCCTTAGTGGACATTTACAGAGCAGATTAAATAGATAAATAAAAAGAAAGAAACTGGAAATCTGAAGTGAGAACAGAAATTTGCGGCAGGTCGATGGGCGGCAGTGACGAGGAAAGATGGGTTAACATTTCGGATGTAACTCTTGGTCAGAATTATTACAGAGCACCACGAGCAGAGGTGGAACCTGGAAAAGCGAAATGGCAAATGACATCGAGCAGTTGGGCCGAATGGTCTGTTCCTGTGCTGTAAATTCTATGCAAAAAAAATAGGAAAAAGAAATGGGATTTACAGATTCATTTCAGCATCTGGCCAAATATGGGGCGAATAGTTTTTTTTAAAGTATTAAAAGTGTCTCAGTACTCAAAGGGTTAGTCCTGTTACTGGTTGTAGGATGGATGAAATAGAATTTTTGTTAACCCTTCACACAAAGTTGTTGCTTGAGGTCATTTGCATTTGTTAATTCGGCTGCGTTATAAGTATTCCCATCTGCACTATTCATCAGCTCTGTAACATCTTCCCATTTGTACCCCATCTGTAATATTTTATTGTAGCTGTGTTCTGTATCCTTTACAGTATTATCAGTTCACTCCATCCTGATCTTGCCAACAGCGTCTTGTTGTAAACCAACTAAATTGAGCTGTTCGCTATAGCAATTTAAACAGATTGAAAGTGTCTAATCTGCATGTTGTACAAAACGAGATTCCCCTGAGATTTTATATACAAAATCTTGTGTATACACTGCACCAGTATATAGGTCACACCCTTATTTACAGTTGTGTTTTTATTTCCATTTTAAAAAGCCATATAGTTGGAGCTGCTCAGTGGGTTTGTGTCCTGTGATATTGAACCATACAGACAGACAGGAAAGACCAGGATAGGGCTTGGTCTATAGTGCGTTAACTGATCTAAACTAGATCAGTTGTAGGGCACTTGAAAGGGGGGAGGGATCTAGCCAAGATGGTGGGTCACAGGGCAACGTGAAGAAGTGCGTCCCACCCCTAGCCCAGTGTCTGCTTCCCTATCCCCATTCTCCCAATCCCGTCCCCTCTTCCCCTTTATCCTCACTGCCATCCCCTCCCAACTCTTCATCCAAAGGCTTGGGTCACTGCTACATCCCCTGCCTCTAAGGATTGCTGCCCCCTCTTAGCTGGTTTCCTCCCACTGTGCAGAGGAACCAGTGAAGAGGCAGTCCCAGGGAGGGAGGTGAACTAACAAAGAAATATTTACTTAAAACGAGGGGATGAATTATTTACACTATCAGAATAGAATTTTGCATTGTAAACAACGCTTGATGTCAGAGGAGGTTTCGCCAACAGTCTCCTATAAAGAGTAGGTGTCACTTGTTATATTTAAATAAAAACATTTTGGAAATGAATATGCTGATTCTATCAGAGGAGTTAGCTTGGAAGGGGCCATTGCGCCTAACAATGGGAAGTAAATATTGAATTTCCTTGCACAGTTAGAGCAGGAGCGCTGCTGGTTAATAACCGTCTTTACTGATGGAATTCAGTGGCCCTCAAATTTCCCATCTCAGCAACTAATATTTTTATTAACAAATTCTAAAGTTAACGTCCCTGTTTATTACAGCCAAGGTGGTTTGAATTTGTTCTGCGTGTGCTGATTATTCCTGTCGTGTGTTCCTGTTTCACAGCATTCTCTCCGGGGCAAGACGTTCATGTAAACATGGATATTCCTCCAGTGTCTGAGCAGATTATGGAGACTCTCAATGATCTTGCAAGGTCGTTTCAAGAAATGGCTGACCGGTGCCTGCTGGTGCTTCACTTGGAAGTCAGGTACAGTATCTCTACTCAAAAGAATATAAGAGTACAGGAAAAAGCCATTAAGCCCAACAAGCCTGTCCCTTTATTCTTGCGTCAACCCCACCCACTCTTCTCACAGTAACCATGGGCTGGATTTTCCCAGCCCTGAGGAGGCGGGTTTGGAGGCGGGACTGCCGGGAAAATGGCACCAACCCCGCTCCCAACCCACCTCCGTGCCATCTTCCTGGGAAGCGGGTCCCCGATTTGCGCAGGGACCCGTCTCCTCGAGGCGGGAAGGGGATTAGAGCCAATTAACTGCCAGTTAACAGGCAGTTTTGAGGCTTTTCCCCATTTTACGCCTGCAATTGCGGGCTTCCCGACGGCTGCGAACCTCGCATGGGTCAGCGAGGCAAGCAGTGGGTCTGCGGGGGTGAGAGCGGTCGATATGTCATCTGTAGAGGTGAGTGATGGGTGCAAGTGTGGACAGGTAAGTATGAGAGGTGAGTGTAAAGAGTTGGAAAAAGTTTCCTTACCTTTGCTTCTTTCAGCAGGCTTCAACCGTTGAGGATCTCAACGGCAGAGATGACAGAATGGCTGCTGCATTCTCAGATGCAGCAGCCATCTGCTTTCTGCTGAGGAGAGAGGTCTTGGTGAGCCTTTGTGCAAGGGCTCACCTTAGAACAGAGATTGTCAGTGTTTGACAGCTTCTCAAATCTGTTAAACGCTGACAATTCATCTGTCAAAACATTTTCGACAGATGAAGCATCATACACTGTCACCGGTTTTCCCTTAATTGGCCGGTCGGCCCGCAGGGCAGGCTTAACTGGAAGGCAGCAGTCCCGCCCCCAACTCGTCTCGGCTGGCAAAATCCAGCCCCTACAGTTTCTTCTCTGTTCAAACGCATCTAATTGCCTCATGAGCTCATTTTGCCCACATATCAATTGTCACTGCACTTCAAAAGTAATTCCTTCTGTGATGCATTTGAATACAGTTCAATGTGCTACGGTGCTATATAAATGCAAACATTGGCCTAGAAATTCCGTTCCCTACGGGTGTGTACACGCTGTGTACTCACCCGTAGGGCCAACGGAAGTGCCGGTTTTACGCATGCATTGTGCGTGCGCTGGAAACCGGAACTTCCGTTCTGTGAAGAAAGGGCTTGACTGGTCAAACGCCTGCGCCGGATAGGCAGCGCGTACGGCAGAAACTTCCGTTTTTTTCCACAGTTGCTTCAGTCCAGGTATGTCGGAAACAGCTGCGCCTGGAACAGCAGGTGCAAGGCCTGCTTTTACCAGGCTAATAGTTGAAGAAAGTAATAAAAAAATAGCCCCGTTAAAAGCTTTAATTATTTTTTTCAAAAATGTAAATTTTTATTTAAACTGGTTAATTTATGTAATTTATAGTCATTTTAAAAATATGATTTTTAAAAAAAAATTTATTTGAAGTTTTACTTATGTTTTGGGGCTGATGTCTATTCATAGATTTGACAGGTCTTCCTGTCAAATCTATGAATGGAAATTCCCTGCTCTGATTGGCTCCCCATGGCCCACGTGATCCCAGGGACGCTGCGAACTACCTGCGCCCCTGGGATACACGTGCCCTGCACACCGGCAGTTTGAAGAGGCACAGCAACGGAATTCTGCGCCTCCCGGGAGCCCTCCGGTCCAGGCGGAGATTTTTCCAAATCGCAGCCCGCGAACGGAATTTCTGGGCCAATATCTTTATTTATACTCTCTGCTTCAGTCTTGTTTCCTGGTAATTTATGCCACAAGTCTAATTAATATCCTTTGAATGAAGAGGTTCTGTCTGACTTCATTTATTCCTTATTGCGTTCCCTGGTAATTGAATCATGGTCTTTTTTTTGTGCAGTGTTTGCTGGTTAATTTTTTTTGCTGTCAGTGTCCTCTCCATCGGGCTCTTTTATAGTCCAGATGGGTGCATTTGTGTATAGATGTGGACTTCTTAACACACCAGAAATAAAATATTACTGTCAAATAAGGTCAAAAGTAGTGAAAAGTAAACTTCAGATCAGGTATCAAAAGGAGCAATTTCATGTAAAGGGTAATAAATCTCTAGAATAATCTATCAGAGTCTCGAGACTTTTGGGGCATTCAGTACATTGCTGCGAGGTTGGTAGAATTAGGATACTGGAGGGACAAGCTTTGGGGGGCTGAATTGCCTTTTCTCATCCTTGATTTTTCTTGTCCTTTTAAATTAGTTGTTCAGGCGTAAGTGGTTTTGGAATGGTTTTGTGGCACAGAAAGAAATTCTCTGAAATAGAATTTCTGGAGAAAATTTTTAAGAGGCGCTGAAATTAAACTGAAGAATTTTGAGAAAAACTGAGACACCTGGAAGCAAAAGCTGGGCACAAGAATCCATGGTGTGAATGACAACAACTGCCTCAGAGTACCTTCATAGATTTCTGCTTTACTTGCTCAACAAAAACACAGGGGTAATGCACTGGCACATCATCTGATGGCTATTTTGTGGGAGATAATTTGGAAGAGGCAGGCTTCGAGGTGGAATCCACTGTTGACATATAAAGTAATTTATTGTAACAAATACTTAATTACTCAATAGGGGATGGGGTGGGGGTGACCTGGCAGACCCCTTTGCATTACTTGCTATTACTATTTATTTACATTGTAAAGAAAGTGAAGCTTTATTCCTTTCAATTAAAATAAAACTACCGGTGACACAGCTACTTAATTGTTAAAATAAAGATGAGTTTAATAACTTACCAAACCTGTCAGACAGAATATCTAGAGATGGTGAGCTCTATATGTAAGTGCACCACCTATGTGTCGCCCCGACAAAATACATGTGAGTGTGTGTGAGAGAGAAAGACACCAAGTACTCCCCGTACGCACACATTCTGAGACCCTTATTGAATAGAAATTCTGAGACCCCTTCATCCAGAAACATTCAAAGACCCCCCATTACAGAACAAATTTAAGCTCTTTCCCACCTTTTCTACCCATCTTCTCCTCTCCCATCTTCTTTCCCACTCCCCCATTTCCTTCAGTTCATTTCCTGCCGCCTCAAGTACAGTCATTGAGTTCATCAGTTCCCTTCTGCAAAACTGGTTTTTAATCAAATATTTATTGAATTAAAGTGTGAATGAAAAATTTAATTTGTAAGAAATAATTGGTAGCTGGAAGGCATTAAAAGAATATGATCTCACTAAGGGGTTCAGAAGGTGGCATGAACTGGAAGAGCATTCTATTTGCCATCTGAATCCCTTGGAAAGAGATTCTTTTTATTGGAAGCACTCCCACCTATGGACGTGTTCGAGATAACAAAATACATTTTCAAAGCAAAAGTAAGAAATGCACAGTGGGTTGATCAGTATCTGAAAGGCAATGAAATCTCTCCCTTTAACTTAACTTATCAGGTGCTGATTAGCTCGCTGTGCATTTTCTGTTTTTTATTTTGGACTTCCAACATTCCAGTTTATTCTAAATAAAAAGCAAAAGAGAACACAAATCCTGAAATCTGAAAAAGAAAACCAGAAAATGCCAACAAGCCTCTGCAGCTCAGTCAGCATCTGTGGAGAGAACAGACCAGTTCACATTTTAGGTGTAACTTTTCATCAGAACTGGAAGCAATTAAAGATGAACAATATTTAAGGAACAGAACAAAGGGATGGGGAAGGGAAAAAAATTCAGATGCACATACAGGATTCATTTTGGTAGGAAGAATGTGGAGAGGCAATATAAACTCAATGGTACAATTTGAAAGTGGGTGCAGGATCAGAGCGCCCTGGGGGTGTACGTACACAAGCCTTTGAAGGCGGTAGGACAAGTTGAGAAGGCTGTTAAAAAGTCATAGGGGATCCTTGGCTTTATCAGTAGAGGCATAGAGGACAAAAGCAAGGAAGTTATGCTAAATCTTTATAAAAGTCTGGTTAGGCCCCAGCTGGTGCTTCAAAGAAAAACAGGAGATGGCACTGAAATGATACTAACATGAAACAATAGGACAAAGAGGGTAAGGCAGGTCTGAAATGGAAACTAGCCAATCTGGCTGAGTGGAACAGACTTCAGTAGCATGAGGAGGAGAAAGAAGCAGGCCTACACACCAAGGGTCCAGATTGACCCCAGCACAGTGATCAACAAGCGCCAACCCACTCCCTCCCCCTCAAAAATGCCAACATGGAATGGTGACACAGGCACAGAAGAGTTGCAAGGGCCATAAGTGTATGGGCATTAAGACCCAGAAGAACTGAGAAAGTCAGAGGGATGTGGCACATGCTTTGATTGGCTTAAAGCCAAATTATAGATCCAGACAAAGGATCCTGTTTATTAGCCCACTTGGGTGTACTGGTTGTCTGCATTGTACTGCCTTGCATTAAAGTAACATCGAAAACCCCTCCCAGACAGAAGCCTCTAGCATAGCGTGACAATGGGTATGGCAGTATTTCTGGGAGGAAGGGTGGGACATTATGCTACGGGGGACAGGGAGAGTCTGCACCCTCGGTGCTAGCCTTTTTTTCTTTCTCCACAGCCTCCTGGATTAGATGTCTTTCATTTCTGTAGAGCCTTTACCACCTTCAGACTGCCTAAAGCACTCCACAACCAATGAATTACTTTGAAGTGTTTTCACTGTTGTAATGTAGGCGAATGTAGCAGCCAGTTTGGAAATGGCAGGGTCCCACAAAAAGCAATGACCAGTTAATCTATTTTCAGTGGTGTTGGTTGAGGAATAAATGTTGGTCAAGACAGGAGAAGTTAGTAGTGTACCACCTTCTTGAATCACGGAAGTCCTTGTGCTGATAGTGCCCCCACAATGGTGTTAGCTAGGATATTCCAGGATATTGACGCCGCAACCATTCATGGACAGCATAAGAACTTAAGAAATAGGAGCAGGAGTAGGCCATTCGGCTCTTCGAGCCTGCTCCGCCATACAATGAGATCATGGCTGATCTTCTGCCTCAACTCCATTCACCGGCCCTATTGCCATATCCCTTGATGCCCTAACTAATCAGAAATCTATCGACTTCTGTTTTGAATATACCCAATGACTGAGCCACCACAGCCTTCTGGGGTAGAGAATTCCAAAGATTCACCACCCTCTGTGTGAAGAAATGTCTTCTCATCTCAGTCATGAATGGCCTACCCTTTATCCTGAGGCTGTGGCCCCTGGTTCTGGATTCCCCAGCCAAGGGAAACATTCTCCCAGCATCCACCCTATCAAGCCCTGTAATAATTTTGTATGCTTCAATGAGATCCCCTCTCATTCTTCTGATTTCAAGAGAATACAGGCCTAGTTTACTCAATCTCTTCTCATACGACAGTCCCGCCATCCCAGGAATCAATCTCGTCAACCTTTGTTGCACTCCCTCGATGGCAAGTATATCCTTCCTTAGGTAAGGAGACCAAAATTGTACACAGTACTCCAGGTGTGGTCTCAGCAAGGCCCTATATAATTGGAGTAAGACTTCTTTACTCCTGTACTCAAATCCTCTTGTAATGAAGGCCAGCATACCATTTGCCTTCCTAATGGCTTGCTGCACCTGCACATTCACTTTCAGTGACTCATGTACAAGGACACCCAGGTCTCTTTGAGCATCTGCATTCCCCAATCTTTCACCATTTAGGAAATCCTCTGCCTTTCTGTTTTTTCTACCAAAGTGGATAACTTCACATTTATCCACATTATATTCTATCTGCCACGTTCTCGCCCACTCACTGAGCCTGTCGAGATCCCCTTGAAGCCTCTTCACATCCTCTTCGTAACTGATACTGCCAGCTAGCTTTGTATCATCAGCAAATTTGGAAATGTTACATTTAGTCCCCTCATCCAAATCATTGATATAGATTGTGAATAGCTGAGGCCCAGGCACCGATCCTTGCGGTACCCCACTAGTTACAGCCTGCCATCCTGAAAAAGACCCGTTTATCCCCTACTCTTTGTTTTCTGTCTGTTAACCAGTTCTCAATCCATGCTAGTATATTACCCCAATTCCATGTGCCCTAATTTTGTTCACCAACCTCTTGTGTTCGACCTTATCGAAGGCCTTCTGAAAATCCAAATACACCACATCTACCGGTTCCCCTTTGTCTACTCCACTAGTTACATCCTCAAAGAACTCCAATAGGTTTGTTAAACAGGATTTCCCTTTCATAAATCCATGTTGACTCTGCCCAATCTTACTATTAGTTTCTAAGTGCCCAGTTATTGCATTCTTTATAATAGATTCCAGTATTTTCCCAACTACTGATGTGAGGCTAACAGGTCTGTAGTTCCCCATTTTCTCTCTCCCGCCTTTCTTAAATAGCGGGGGATTACATTTGCTATCCTCCAATCTGCAGGAACCATTCCAGAATCTATAGAATTTTGGAAGATGACAACCAATGCGTCCACTATCCCAATGGCCACCTCTTTCAAAACCCTAGGATGTAGGTCATCCGGTCCTTGGGATTTATCGACTTTTAGTCCCATTAATTTTGCTAGTACTGTTTTTTTACTAATAATTTCTTTAAGTTCCTTATTCTCACCACACCCTTGGTTTTCTCATATTTCTGGGAGGTCTTTTGTGTCTTCCTTCGTGAAGACAGAAACAAAGTATTTATTTAATTTCTCTGCCATTTCCTCATTCCCCATTATAAATTCTCCCGTCTCTGACTGTAAAGGACCTACATTTACCTTCGCCAGTCGTTTCCTTTTCACATACCTATAGAAGCTATTACAATCCATTTTTATATTTTTCGCTAGTTTATGCTCATATTCCATTTTCCTAATCAGTATAGCGTGTGATTTAGAGGAAACTTGGAGGTGATGGATATCCAGTTCATTGGCAGGGCACTGATCAAGCAACTGCTTTGTGCTTGATGGTGTGAAGCTTCTTGAGTGTTGTGATAACTGCATCCATCCAAATAAGTGACAAGTATTCCATCAAACTCTTGATGTTAGTCTTGTAAATGTAGAGAGGCTTCGAGGGGTCAGGAGGTGAGCCTCTAGCAGTGGAAAACCCAACCTTTAGGCTGTTCTTTTACCACTATGATGATATGGTCCAGTTAAGCTTCTGGTCAGTGGTGATCCCCTCACCCCCAAATGTTGTGGATAGGCGGGGCTCTACGATGGTGATGCCATTGGAGATCAGCAGGCAGTCGCTGGGCATTTTTATTGGAGATGGTCATTACCTGCCCTGTATGTGGCACAAATATTAAAGGCTGTAAATATTATATATAACACTATCTGTCTTTATGAGATTCTTTTATAAATGTAACCATTGTATAATTCAATTGAAATTCAGCTTCCTGTTAATTTTTCAACTCTCCCTATGATAGGACTGGTTGTTGTTAGCATGCCACCATGGTGCAGATAAGATTTCTCTTTTGTAGAACAGCCAGCCGCAGTGGCAATAATTAACAACTTTTACTGCTGATGAATTGGTCACAAATACTAATTAAGCCGAGGACAAACTTTTTTTATTAGATCAAGGCTGAGTGGTGATAATAGAAACCGAAAGGCCTCGAAAAACACAATATTCTGTGCACATAATTCCTGAATAATAGTTTTCCTCTTAAGCAGCTCAGCGGTTTGGAACATCGTTTCAGCTAGAGACTTCACCGTCCTCCCTTGTTTCCTCAGAGTTCACTGCTTTCACTATCTAATCCCACTGGCCAAGCAAGGTAACTATGCCATCGTTGCGAATGCAGAGAGCATGGATTATGACCCCCTGGTGGTACGACTGAACAAAGACATCAGCGCCATCGAGGAAGCGATGAGTGGCAGCTTGCAGCAACACAAGTTCCAATACATTTTTGAAGGTAAATGGGTTGAAACTGAATCAATACGACTGAATGCGCTTGCACCAAGATTGCTTTCTGATCATTGACTTTCAGCCATTAATACACAAAAAAAATCAATTGTTGAAATCACTGTAGGATTCAGAAGAGATTTATTGACACCAGCTGACAAACTATACCTCCATTACTGAATTACAGTCATGTACAAATACACTGACAGACAAGCATAATTATGAACTAAATTGATGCAGTGCCTCCCAGTTGGTTGCACATCTCCTAGCACATTTGCATTGTCTATTTCTTTTCCCTCCAACAAGTTATGAATTCCCTTTAAGGGAAAGTTTAGGAGCTGTTACATCGTGAAAAGAATATCTGTACACAAACGGGCATCATCAGCTAAATGTTTAAAGGCGAGATAATTAAACACTTTGTGCAACATGATAGTTCCTGTGGTGCTGTGGAAAGAATATCATGTGTGAATAGCAACCAGCTAGTGTTGAACAGTGAATGTGTGTGAATAAATAGATAAGAAAGAAAGAGGAAAAAAGCTTACATTTATGTTACGCCTTTCACATCCTCACGAGGTCCCAAAGCGCTTTATGACTGACTAATTAATTTTGAAGTGCAGTCACTGTTGTAATGTAGGCAAAACATGGCAGCCAATTTGAGATAAATGAGCAGATAATCTATTTTTGATAATGTTGGTTGTGAGATAAATGTTTTGATGCTCATCCAGCATCCTTTTTAGAGCAGGACCCCACCCCTTGCCCACGCCCCCCTCCTCTCCTGGGCTTCCATTGAGGGGGTTTATTGGACCACCTCCCTACAAGATTTCACCCCGTCCCTCAGCGTATCTCTGCCGTGGGAGGCTAGATTTGTGCTGCCTGTCCACTCAAGTTATTCAAATGATTTGATCCCTCCATTTCTGGCGGGATCAACACCACAGCAAATGACGGCTTGAGGTCCTGCACTGGTTCACTTCTGGTGGCACCGCTGGGCCCTGGAATTTCTAAGCTATTGCCTTTATAAAATAAAATTCTATGGAATGTTTTTATATTGCGCAGTTGTCTTACTAGTACTGATCAGTTTTATGTAATATTTGGCGTTCTCATTTATTGTACTTTGTCATTGATGTAGGGCTACAGTCAGAGTTCATCCTGTCATCAATTTCATCATTACAAATTCCTCCATTTACTGTACAAAGCTGCTGGATTGTCTCACAAAGATACATTACCAGATGATAGAACCCTTCAGGGAAAACACAAGGGGAATTAGGAAGAATTCAGTGAAGGACAACAAGAATGGTTCCAAGACTTTGATCAATGAGTTATGAGAACCGCATTAAGGAGCTTGTACTTTTTAAGAAAAGAAACAAACGAATTTATGAGAGGGGGAGGAATGGGAGGTGATTTATTCTTTAAATTTTTTAAGGAATTGATGAGGCGGATACATAAAATGTTGGTACTAAATCAAGGGAAATGAACCTATTTAGAAATTTTAGAAACCTTAAGCTAAATTTGACAAAGGGAGTAGCTTATTTAGTTCATATTTAAGAGCTGTGACCTTGCAGACTGAGCCATACTGACCAGGGTGGTCCCAGGTGTGATTCTCTGTGCAGAGTTAGGGTAGCATAGCTAGAATTGATCTCTGTATTCATGAGCTAGGGAAGGGAAAAATAAGCTAGCGTCCCTGCTTGTGATCGTTATTCACTGAAAATTGGAGTGAGGAGGGAGGGAACGATCGGGGCATGGTGGGGAGGGGCATTAGATCACATCAGATTGAGCCAGATTTAGTTAACAGCCTAACTGTACGTGAGCATTTATCCAATAGCGCTCATAACATGATCAAGTTCAACGTAGCGTTTGAAAGGGAGAAACACGAAACAGCTACTAAGATTCTAGGTTTGGGTAAGGCCGACTTCAAAGGGATGAGACAGAGACTGTCCACAGTAAACTGGGCAAATCCATTAATGGGTTAAATGACAGAAGATCAGTGGGAGATGTTCATAAAAGAATTTAAGGTGATACGGAACCAGTTTGTACCCCTGAGGGGCAAGAGCCCTAGGTGCCAAAAAAAAAGCCATGGACGACTGAAGAGGTAAGGGGCAGCATAAAACTACAAGAAAAGGCATACAAAAATGCAAAAAATAGCACAGATACTGGTGAATGGGAAAGATACAAAGAACAGCAAAGGGTCACAAAACAGATCGTAAGAGCTACAAAAAGGGAATATGAAAAGAAACTTGCAAGGGATATCAGAATCAACACTTTTTTTTTTACAATTATATTAGGAAAAAGAGGGTAGTCATGAGCAATGTTGGCCCCTTAAAAACTCAAAGCTCATGATTATCAATGATCATAAGGAAATGGATTTATATGGACTTCTGGAAGGCATTTGATAAAGTCCCACATGAGAGACTGTTAACTAAGGTAGAAGCCCATGGAATTGAGGACAAATTATTGACCTGGTTAGGAAATTGGCTGAGCGGCAGGAGACAGGCAGTAGGGATAATGGGTCGGTACTCAAATTGGCAGGAGGTGACTAGTGGTGTCCCTCAACTATTCACAGTATTTATTAATGACTTAGATGATGCATAGAAATTCATATATTAAATTTGCCGAGGATACAAAGATAGGTGGCATTGCAGGCAGTGTAGATGGAAGCATAAAATTACAAAGGGATATCGACAGATTATGTGAATGGGCAAAACTGTGGCAAATGGATTTCAATGTAGGCAAATGTGAGGCCATCCACTTTGGACCTAAAAAGGATAGAACAGAGTACTTTCTAAATGGTAAAAACCTAAAAATGGTGGAGGTCCAAAGAGACTTGGGGGGTCCAGGTACATAGATCATTAAAATGTCATGAACAGGTATAGAAAATAATCAAAAAGGCTAATGGAATGCTGGGCTTTATATCTAGAGGACTAGAATACAAGGGGGTAGAAGTTATGCTGCAGCTGTACAATACCCTGGTTAGACCACACCTGGAGTACTGTGAGCAGTTCTGGGCACCACACATTGGCCTTGGAGGGAGTGCAGCGTAGGTTTACCAGAATGATACCTGGACTTCAAGGGTTAAGTTACGAGGAGAGATTGTGTTCCCTAGAATTTAGAAGGTTGAGGGGTGATCCGATCTAAGTTTTCAAGATATTAGGGGAACAGATAGCGTCGATAGAGAGAAACTATTTCCACTGGTTGGGGATTCTAGGACTAGGGGGCATAGTCTAAAAATTAGAACCAGACCTTTTAGGGGTGAAATTAGGAAACACAGCTACACACAAAGGGTGGTAGAAGTTTGGAACTCTCTTCCGCAAACAGCAATTAATGTTAGATCAATTGTTAATTTTAAATCGGAGATTGATAGCTTTCTGTTAACCAAAGGTATTAAAGGATATGGGCCAAAGGCGGGTATTTGGAGTTAGGTCGCAGATCAGCCATGAATAAGGGGCTGCTGTCTGTGTGGAGTTTGCACATTCTCCCCGTGTCTGCGTGGGTTTCCTCCAGGTGCTCCGGTTTCCTCCCACAGTCCAAAAATGTGCGGGTTAGGTTGATTTGGCTATGATAAATTGACCCTTAGTGTTAGGGGGGGATTAAATATGTGGGGTTATGGGGATAGGATGGGATATGTTAGGGGGAATTAAATACGTGGGGTTACGGGGGTAGGGTGGGATATGTGTACTGTGGGGATTAAAGCAGGGACAGGGTACTGGATTTGGATGATCAGCCATGATCGTATTGAATGGTGGAGCAGGCTCGACGGGCCGAATGGCCTACTCCTGCTCCTAGATTCTATGTTTCTATGTTTCAAAACTGAGATGAGGAGAAACTTCTTCACTCAGAGGGTAGTAAATCTATGGAATTTGCTACCTCAGAGAGCTGTGGAAGCTGCGACATTAAATAAATTTAAAACGGAGATAGACAGTTTCCTAGCTGATAAGGGAATTAAGGGTTATGGGGAGCGGGCAGGGAAGTGGACGTGAGTCTAGGTTCGGATCAGCCATGATCTCATTGAATGGCGGAGCAGGCCCGAAGGGTCGTATGGCCTACTCCTGCTCCTACTTCTTATGTTCTTATGATCTCATTGAATGTCGGAGCAGGCTCGAGGGGCTGAATTGCCTACTTCTGTTCCTATGTTTCCTTTTTTGATTGAGGGGCCAGGGGGAAGCACTTCTGTTCCCAATGTTAACCCCAATATGTGTGGATGTTGGGTGATAATAGACTCAGACTTGGATGTTGTTGCCCTCCATGTTCAAATGGTTTTTGGACATTCACTATTTGAGCTCATATAAAAGGAATGGCAACTTGGACAAGGTGCCAAAGGGTTACCAGCACTCAGAGAAACAGACCCCTGCGTGAAAAGGAGGGAAGAAAATTATATTTTAAAAAAATATTAAGAACTTCTTGTTGGAGAGGTGGGGCAGTGGGGTGGGGGGTGGCGGCCAGTGGGATGGTGGTGGTGGAGAGAAATGGTGGATACAAACTGTTCCTTCAATGATCCAGTGTCTTGGCCTCAATAACCGTGCACAACTGAAGTGACCTCAATAAGTTGAATAGTCTTTTCTCATTCCTGGTCGTGTATCATTGCATTTTCTGTGATCTGTAGGACTAAGTGAATGATATCAAAATGTTCATTTTGGGAGACATTTAACTGTTTTTCTCCCCCACCCACCCCTAGGCTTGGGCCACCTGATTTCCTGCATTTTGATCAACGGCGCGCAGTATTTCAAGCGGATCAGTGAATCAGGCATCAAGAAGATGTGCAGGAACATATTTGTACTGCAGCAGAACCTGACCAACATCACCATGTCTCGGGAGGCAGACCTAGACTTCGCAAGGTTAGTACAGGAGAATCGGCAACCGCTTCATGAAGAAGAACCAAGTGAGGCAAGCATGATCAGTCAGTCTCTGGCTTTCTCTTCCAGACACCCACTTGGTGTGGGGAAAGTTAATAAACGTCTACTGTCCTTGTGGCTAAGTATGGTTGCTGGAGACTTACAAAGAGTTGCAGAGTACCGTCTTTGGCAGAGTCCCACCAGAAATGGTGGATACAAACTGTTTCTTAAATCAGAGAGGCTGTTGCCACTTGTGGGGAGTCCAAAACTAGGGGTCATAAATAAAAGTAGTGTGGGAGGAGGCTCATGTGGAGCATAAACACCAGCACAGCCCAGTTGGGCCGAATGGCCTGCTTCTGTGCTGGAAATTCTATATGATTCTATGTAACTGTGGTAGGACAGGCTTTCCCCCACTTGTTGGGCCCCAAGCTGACCCCAGCAGGTTTCCCAGGGTCAGCCTCATTAGTATGTTTTTGGCGGCTTCCCCACAGCATTCCTGCCTGCGTCAGGGAGCCTGCTTCTTCTAGGGGAGGTTGAAATTTAGCTCCTGCAGGCAGGCCTCAAATACCTGCAGCAGTAGAACAGGCCCAGCTGCTTTTGGGGCAGCCGAAGAGGCCACTGATGTTAAAAATTTGGGGAATCAGCGTACAATCGATTAGGGTCCTTTGGGGAGATAATGGGGTCGGGTTTCGCACTCGATATCGGCCAAACCAGCACAAAAGATCGAGGAATTTCAAGCGCAAGTTACGTCCAGTGCAAATCGAGTTTCTGCAATCTTTTGTGCTGGAATCCGGCCCCGCCCAGGAACTGGCCACACCCCCAGACTGAATGAATCACCATTGCGAGTTTCTGCTAATTGCACCTGTTTGCGGCCCTTTGAGGAGGCTTTCAAAATTGAGCCTTTTTACAGGTGCAAGGGCACTAATAGACACGTTTAAAAAGCTTTTAAGTATTAAAAAAACAATTTACTAAGAAAGTGACTACCAATGAAACTAGTAAATGGTTCTGCATAGTTTTTTAAAGTCATTTTCAGTTATTTAAAACCGGGTTACTCACAGGTGGTGGACTAGAAACTTATTAAAAAAATGTTTATTTTTGGTGATAAACCCATTTTCAGCTGTATTAATAAAACTGCAAAGGAAATCAACAATTGCGTTCTAAAACGCTGTCCAATTGCACTGGTTCATGGAAGATTTTACGTTTGTGATTATGCAAATGAATTTGAGCAGGAACTTGACCATAACTTCACTTCGGAAAACTAGCGCAACTTTGAGTGCAGTTTGCGCCCAGATTGCCGATTGCGCCCAAAGCGGAAACTCTACCCCTCAATCTTGAATCCCCCAACCGCCGTTCCTCGTGTCCAGCATTGCTATGGCAATAATAATGAAAAATGTGACCTGGTGACCTCATTTACTCGTTGTGTCATTTGAACACACCTGCCCAAGTTTCGATGATGTAGTCAGTGGCTGCCTTCACTTCTGGCAGAAAATTCCCCCAAATTGGCCGTGACTCGGAGAAAATCTAAACCTGTGTTTCAGCGGTGAGATTGCATAAATGTATATAACTAGTCGACGTCCTCTGCCAATGCCAGGGGACAATTCATTTAAAAAAAAAAAAATTAATTCAATAGGCCTCAGCATCTGAAACGCGAGAGTGAACCTGCTCATAAGTTGAGTTCCAGGCTTGTCTAAGGGCCCATGGATTGACTAGGGGCAGGTCTTCGACTAACTTAAAATTTCAGTCAGATAATGAATATTTTAAAATCTTTACAGTTGCATTAACTTGAGCTTTGAGCTACAACTTTGTTCGAATGGTTAGAGTTAATTCTACCTGCATAAACTTTCAGTTTTTGGTGTGGAAGTGTAATGTGTTTTCTGTGGAGTGCATTTGACTGATGGTGCCCTGTGGCTAGCGTGGGCCAAGCAGAAAGCAATTTGCGACACTACTATCATACAGACACAAAAAACATTATGATATAGATAGATTACAGTTTACACCAGTTGTGTCTAAAAGTTGTTTCCAATGGGTTCCACCCTAAGGATAACGTACAGTACAGTAAAGAAATATAAACATCACAAGATAGGTTTGGATGAAGGCCATTGAGACTATTTGATGTCATCTTTTCAGAATAACAACCCTATTGCCTTCCCATTACACTGTCTAGCTCTTTCTTAAGTGATCCAGTGACTTGGCCTCAGCATCTCTTCCTGTTAATCTGTTCCAACTGTAGGCCATCCTCTGTGTAACGAAGTACTTCCTGATGTATGTCCTAAATTTCCCCTTTGCAGCCCTCAACCACTACCCTGGTGCATCTGACCGGTACATAGATAAACACATAGATTGGTACAAGTCTAGATGACATAGTATAGCTAGTTCTGTTATTAGTTATCTAATGTAATAATGCTACAATTTTGTAATAAGCAATTAGCTTTTCCTTAAAAGATCAATCTTTAACAATGACTATATTTCAAAAAGACAGAGGAGATTCCTAGAACTTGGAGTGATGTCCGTCTCTGTTTCTGCTCCCTTGGTGAGCCAGGAGTAGTGGTGCGACCTCCCCTTTTTCCATTAACTGACCTCAAATGGTTGGAAGGCTCTGAGGACCTCAGTGAAATATAAACACACAGCCTTTGAGCAATGAGCCCAGCACTCTCGAAACTGAGCCATCCCACTACTTCAACATTGAAAGTACCTTCATTTCTTTTAGTCAGCCTTCATCATTTACCATTCCCCAGCAAAGAGGGCTGCCAGGCAACCTACTTCAACAGGCTGTATCCAATCTATATCAGCAATGTGATTTATTAACAAAGCATTGTTTTAAAAAATACATACACCTCCCTTGGGAATTGTGTTTGATTTTTTTTTAACATACTGTTAGAGCAGCAGTACGTCGAAGATGTGCACGTGTCAGGGTTTTATCTTCAGTTATTCTTCCCCTGCCAAATCTGGGGACGGTCTTCCAACATCTCTCTCGCGCTCTTGGACAGAATATGAGAGTAAGCCTTCTCTCACCTCGAGAATCCAACTTCTCTCCCACTGCAGCCTTACTTGTCTCTCTATGTTGATACTGTGGTCATTGCTTCCCTGAACATTCCTCTTGTTCCAGCTAAGCTCCACATCTTCCTCCTCTTTGCATCCTCAATGTCTTGAAATCAGCCATAACTCATTCTTTCTTAGGACCTCAAAACTCCAAGGCTTCCTACCGTCACTCCCTTTTACAATCTTCGAGCTTTTAAATTCCAAGCTTGGCATCACCTACATTGCGAGTTCCTAAATTATCTATCCTTCTCCCTACTCTTTCTAATGTCAGTGTCTGCACTTCAACTTCAACTTCGCTTGAACTTCTGAATCAAAAAAGAAACATTGCCGTGGTAAAACTTTGCGTGTGTGCCTTCTCACTTATTATCACCGAATCACGCTGTACACACAAACACTCTGAAGAACTTTCTCAATTGAAAAACACAAAGCCTTTGTTGGAATAGACTTAAGAACCTTCCTGAACTACCTCAATCAGTTTTAACTAGGGGGCATTGCTCTGATTGCAGTTACACCTTCAGATAATTTGGTCTTTTATGAATAATCATTTTCAATGCATAAAAAACCTTTCATATCTCTTTGCCTTGACCAAGCATTTTCACAAATTATTTTTTTTTTACCTGCATGCGTTATTTTCAAAATCAGTGCTGTTGAGTACTTTTTTTTTCTTGCACCGTGGATGCCACGACTTTCATACATTTGTATATCCGCTGAGTAATTGCCCTTTGGACACGGCCAAGAGTTGTTCTCGTCAGCCGCATTGCACTTTCAAAAGATACCATATGAAATAATTAAGGCATAATTTCTTTCCGTAGGCTTTCCAATGCATTCTGCTGATTTGTGTTTTTATTGCAATAATTCATATATCTATCCAAAAAAAATTAATTATAGCTTACGGCCTTGTTACTTTTAAAAAGCAGATGGACTCGCTAACCAAGAGCAATGATAATTATATTTTGATGATAGTTGTCAGATCTATTAATTAGGGAGAAGGAAGCGGAGAGTCAAGGAGGTTACACAAATATCTAAAAATTTCCCTCTAATTAGATGAATTAAAATTAAGCGGTGAAAGTAAAGGAAGTATGCACATCACACTATTTGGTGTGCGGTGGATTAACTAATCACAGGCTGGGCCACAAGAGATGCTGGAGTTACTGGTGATTTTGAAAGAAAGGCAGTTGACCTCCAGCTGCCCGGCTGGATATGCCTCGGGTTTGTGCCATTGGAAGAGGAGTCCTTAGTCGAAGGTAGCAGCCCCCCCATCTCCTCCCCCCCCCCCCAACCCCGGCGCCAAGTTCTGATACCTGGCTGTGGCGCCTGTCCGAAGGCGGGGAAAGCCAAGGAAATACGGCGTGAGCAGACCAACCACCTCCCTTAGGAATGCCAGGTCATTCTTGTGCATGAACAAGCGAGCAGCTCAGGAGATGATGTGAATGTTCTGGGGACACCACTCTCTTGTCAGCAAATTCCACCCATAACTCAGTGGGAAAACAACGGCTCACAAAGGTGAACTACAGCCAGCCTCCTGTCCAAGTCCTCCTCCGCCAGCTGCGAAGGTTTCGCCCTGTCCCTCTTTTTTTGCGGGGGGGGGAGCACAAAGGAATGATGAAGAAATCAGACTTTTTTTTTTAAATGAAGGAATTGAAGTATTGACCTTTGCCGTGCAGAATAATGATTTTGAGATGCATTAAATTTGCAACATTTCTATTTTGACATGTTTTAACCAGAGAAATTAGACAAATCCTGTCTCTCTTAACCGGCTGCTGTTAAGCTTCCTGTTGAGTGACTGCTGCTTGGTCTACATGGCAAGGAGTAAAATAAGTTAGAGTCACTCTTTCTGGAACCTAGGATGAATGTTGCTGCAGTGTGATTCAGTCTTGTCGTGCCTCTGCATCCAGTGGACAGGCAGGATGATGAGCACATACTGGAGCTCTGAGTATGGACGTGGAGTTATTTTTAATTGACTGGTGATGTGTGGGAGGAAGGTCGTGTGATTGCACCAAAGTTGATTTATTTGTGTTTGATTGGTTGCTCCTTATTGTGTGTCCTGATTTGTCCTGAGGTGCATTTAAAACCGTACAGGGAGCTCCCTCAATAACTCAGTCAGTAAGAAACGGGGCTAGAATGGAAGCCTCTGTCAGGCTCCTGCCAAGTTGTAATTGGTCCATTTTTTTGTTTTACCCCATCTCTCTTTCTCTCTCTGGTTAAAATTGCTGGCCTCTGCTCACCGCCTCACCCTTCTCAGACAGCATAAAGACCAAAAACTTGTATGAGGAGCCACAGGCACGAATTGTGCTAAGTAGAGGTTTTATTTTTGGCAGCTGTGACTCAGTGGTAGCACTCTCGCCTATGAATCAGAAGATCGTGGTTTCAAGCCCCACTCCAGAGACTCGAGCACCTAATCTAGGCTGACACTTTAGTGCAGTACTGAGGGAGTGTCGGAGGTGCTATCACTGGATGAGACTTCAAACTGAGGCCCCGTTTCACCCCTCAGTTGGAGGTAATAGATCCCATGGCACTATTCGAAGAAGAGTAGGGGTGTTCTCCCCGTTGTCCTGGTCAACATTTCCGCATCTCCGCATCACAACAACATTTATCTGTCAGGCAACATCAAAAACAAATTATCTAGTGATTTATTTCAGTGCTGTTTGTGGGAGCTTACTGTGCACAAATTGGATGTCGCGTTTCCTACATTACAACAGTGAATACATTTCAAAATTATTTAATTGGTTGTAATGCGCTTTGGGACGTCCTGAGGTTGTAAAAGGTGCTACACAAATGCAAGTCTTTCTTTCTTTCAGCTATTTTCTATCCTTCCCCTTGCTTGGTCTTTCAAATACCATGAATCATCCACAGTTGACCGGGTATGCAGCCTGTGCCCAGACGTCCACCGCTGCTACAATGTCAGCTTGACTTAGTAGCATTCTCTTGCTGGGTCATACTGGTTGTAAGTTCAGCACTCAAGCTCACAATCTAGGCTGACATGAAACCAAGGACCCATGGGCGCATCATCCAAAGAATTACGCCTCGGATTCCTCTCTGACTGCGATCAGCTAAAGCTGTTTTTACATCACCACTTAGTAAAGTGCAGGTTAGGAACCAGCTGCAATCCCAGAGTAAACTTGACTGATTCACCAAGACCGCCCACCGAAAATCACCAAAGTTGTCAGGTCTGCCTGGCAGTTTGCCTTAGTGAATCTGACCAGTTCACTGTGGGTTGCGTGGGGTCCATGTGTCAGGGCCCGGTCTCCCTAATATGCCAGTAAGTACAGTATAGAATCTGCTTAACTCACCACTGACTGGGAATCTAATCTAGTACCTCCATTAAACAACAGCAACTTGCATTTATGTAGCACCTTTAATGCAGTAAAACTTCCCAAGGCGCTTCACAGGAGCGTTATCAGACAAAATTTGACCCCCGAGCCGCATAAGGAGATAGTAGGACTTTTAAGGAGTGTCTTAAAGGAGAAGAGGGAGGTAGAGAAGGTGTATTTACAAGCTAATCAGGACAGTTCTACGTGGATTGTTATTGAGCTTGCGTCCTCCAGAAATCACATTGTGAGAGAAACTGCCAGCAAAAGACCAAAAAGGATCGAAATGAGAACTTTATGGCAGGTGATGTGTTGGAGAAAGAACAACAGCAGCTAACTGACACAGGTCTTTGTGTTGTGATGAGAAATACATATTCATTGCCTTTGTAATTAGTTGTCATTAGAGCTATTTACATGCATTGAATGTCCTTTGGTGGAGGAGGCTGATGGTTCAACTGTACCCAGGCTGCTTGCAGCAACACCTGGGGATATAATCCTGTCACAATTTGAAGAAATAAATGTGAGAAGTCGCACAACACCAGGTTTTTGTCCAACAGTTTTATTTGAAATCACAAGCTTTCGGAGCGCTGCTCTTCGTCAGGTGAAGTCATCTGACGAAGGAGCAGCGCTCCGAAAGCTTGTGATTTCAAATAAAACTGTTGGACTATAACCTGGTGTTGTGCGACTTCTCACATTTGTCCACCCCAGTCCAACACCGGCATCTCCACATCATGAAGAAATAAAGGCAAGGCAGAAAGGTTAGAAAGTATTTAGCGTGCGGTAAATTCGCTGTCAGAATATAGCCAGCTTCACGGCAGTAAATTCAGAGTTAACCACGATGGCAAACAAAGGCTTACACAGACACGATGCGGAGATGCCGGTGTTGGACTGGGGTGGACAAAATTGAGAGGTCGCACAACACCAGGTTATAGTCCAACAGTTTTATTTGAAATCACAAGCTTTCGGAGCTATCGATTGCTCCTTCCTCAGGTGAAGTAAATTGGATACAGAATCGCCAGAGCATATATAGATAGAAAACAAAGCATGTGTACTTTACAATTGCAGACCAATAAATTAAATCATCCTGACTATCTGCCGAGGTGTGATAAAGTTAATTAAGTCAGCCAGGAAGGTACCACATCAAAAGACATAGCAAGATACAACTGAGACAATGAGGTGTAGTCGCAGGGGTTCTAACGTGTCAAAAGCTGCCGTCTGTATGTAAAACGAAAAGCTTTAAAAAATTTTTACTTTTTTACTGGGAAAATTTTTACTTTTTTACTGGGAATCACATCTGTGAACAAGCTAACGACGACTCGAGTCCGGATCACGTCATGTATCGTGACATAAACCCAAGATCCCGATTGAGACCGTCTTCATGAGTGCGGAACTTGGCTATCAGAAACTGATAGCCAAGTTCCGCACTCATGAAGACGGTCTCAATCGGGATCTTGGGTTTATGTCACGATACATGACGTGATCCGGACTCGAGTCGTCGTTAGCTTGTTCACAGATGTGATTCCCAGTAAAAAAGTAAAAATTTTCCCAGTAAAAAAGTAAAAATTTTTTAAAGCTTTTCGTTTTACATACAGACGGCAGCTTTTGACACGTTAGAACCCCTGCGACTACACCTCATTGTCTCAGTTGTATCTTGCTATGTCTTTTGATGTGGTACCTTCCTGGCTGACTTAATTAACTTTATCACACCTCGGCAGATAGTCAGGATGATTTAATTTATTGGTCTGCAATTGTAAAGTACACATGCTTTGTTTTCTATCTATATATGCTCTGGCGATTCTGTATCCAATTTACTTCACCTGAGGAAGGAGCAATCGATAGCTCCGAAAGCTTGTGATTTCAAATAAAACTGTTGGACTATAACCTGGTGTTGTGCGACCTCTCAATTTTTTACACAGACACAGCAGGGCTTCTATGGCTCTCCTGGAAGGACAGTCCTTTGCCTGGTGCAGCAAACCCTCTTTGAACTGCAGTAACCACTTCACTCTTGCAAGAAGACCGTAAGAACTGAATGAGTTACTTTGTTGGAAAAACTCAGCAGGCCAGGCAACATTCCACGGATGTTGCCTGGCCTGCTGAGTTTTTCCAGCGCTTTCTGTTGTTATTTCAGTTTTCCAGCATCCGCAGTATTTTGCTATTGAGTTACTTTGTTGGTTGGGATGGATAACTAGACGTCATTTCAGACTGTCAGAACAGCTTAAATAACAACAGAAAATGCTGGAAATACTCAGCAGGTTCGGCAGCATCCGTGGAGAGAGAAACAGAGTTAACGTTTCAGGTCTGGGACCCTTCATCAGAACTGGAAAAAGCTGGAGATGTAACAGATTTTAAGCAGGTGCAGAGGCTTGACCAGAACTAACTCTCAAAATAACAAATTGGAAGCTTGTCCTCAAAACAACAAAATTCTTCAAGAAATTTGTAATGATTCTCGCCTAATGCAGCCTCCTTATTGCAAATGGATTCAGCATTTCAGATCAGTGGTACTGAACCCTAAATCAGCCACACAGTGTGAGATATATAGATTATTCATAGTCAGTCACTTAATGCTAGGTACTTCTGACCCACAGCCTGAAACTTACAAACATTTTCCAATCTACATAGTTCCCTCACCAGACAATTAAACTCATATTGGCCTGAGGTTCTGTTTGCTTAACATTAGATATTGTGGCCTTAGTGGAACATAGCGACACCCTAACAAAAGAAGAATACATTGTGCATTCTATGGTATGATAGCATTCCTGACCTTAGATCATCCAACCACTGTGGGCAGCACCACAGGATTTCCACTCGTAAGACTTTTTGAACATGTTGACCCATTAAAAGGAAGTAAACTGACCGTGTTATCTTTGGCGACACTGAGGTTATGGGCTGTGTTGGGAACACGGACGAGAGGCCCAAGACACAACCGAAATTGGAGCTCGGGTCTCGACGGCATATTTCAGGTGTGCTGCAGCCCACAGTAGTGGTGTGGAGCTGGGAGGAAAATATTTACCTTCTGGCAGCCTCCAGAAGTCCCTTTCAGGACCACTGGTTAGGCTGCAGAAGGAAATAAATAACTGAGCAGAGCTGGCCCAGAGCTCAGTGCTGATGCATTTCCGGGAGAGGTCCTGAAACAGGCGTCAGGCCCCTCGTTAACATATGCAAGGAACATTGGAACAGGAGGAGGCCATTCAGTCCCTCGAGCTTATTCTGCCATTCAGTTAGATCCTGGCCAATATTTATCCCTCAATCAACATAACAAAAACAGATTATCTGGTCATTATCACATTGCTGTTTGTGGGAGCTTGCTGTGCACAAATTGGCTGCCACATTTCTCACATTACAACAGTGACTACATTCCAAAAGTACTTCATTGGCTGTAAAGCGCTTTGAGACGTCTGGTGGTCGTGAAGTGCACTATATAAATGCAAGTCTTTCTTTCTTTCTAATCTGTACCTCAACTCCATTTACCCACCTTAGCTCCATATCCCATGATACCCTGACCTAACAAAAATCTATCGATCTCAGTCTTGAAAACTCCCTGTCCCAGCATCCATAGCCTTTTGGGGGAGAGAGTCCTAGATTTCCTCTACCCTCTTTGTGGAAAAAGTGCTTCCTAATTTCACTCCTAAATGGCCTAGCTCTAATTTTAAGCTTTGCCCCTCTTGTTCTGGATTCCCCCACCAGAGGAAATAGTTTCTCTGTATCTACCCTATCAAATCTCTATCATTTTAAACATCTTGATTAGATCGTCCCTCAACTGTCTAGCTTCAAGGGAATAGCACTCTGCAAGGGGCACAACACCTGTTTTAGGCAGCCGCCAGGGACGCCTAAATATTGCCAGATCAAAAAGGAAAGGATTAGCGAAAGTAAATGTGGGTCCCTTACAGGCTGAAACAGGAGAAATTATACTAGGGAATAAGGAAATGGCAGAGAAATTAAACAAATGCTTTG
Source organism: Squalus acanthias (assembly GCA_030390025.1). Taxonomy (NCBI): domain Eukaryota; kingdom Metazoa; phylum Chordata; class Chondrichthyes; order Squaliformes; family Squalidae; genus Squalus; species Squalus acanthias. Next base: position 129,351,055 of record CM059434.1, read on the forward strand.
TGTCTGTCTTCACAGAAGTAGACGCAAAAAGCCTCCCGGAGAACCAAGGGTCTAGCGAGAATGAGGAACTGAAAGAAATTAGTACTAGTAAAAAAAAATAGTACTGGAGAAATTAATGGGACTGAAAGCCGATAAATCCCCTGGACCTGATGGCCTACATCGTAGGGTTTTGAAAGAGGTGGCTATTGAGATCGTGGATGCATTGGTTGTCATTTTCCAAAATTCCACTGATTCTAGAACGGTTCCCGCGATTGGAAGGTAGCAAATGTAACCCCACTATTTAAGAAAGGAGGGAGAGAGAAAACAGGGAACTACAGACCAGTTAGTCTGACATCAGTAGTAGGGAAAATGCTAGAATCTATTATTAAGGACATGGTAACAGGGCACTCAGAAAATAATAATAGGATTGGGCAGAGTCAACACGGAATTATGTTTGAGTTTTTTGAGGTTGTAACTAGCAGAATAGATAAGTGGGAACCAGTGGATGTGGTGTATTTGGATTTTCAGAAGGCATTCGATAAAGTGCCACACAAGAGGTTATTAAGCAAAATTAGGGCTCATGGGATTGGGGGTAATATACTAGCATGGATTCAGGATTGGATAACGGACAGAAAACAGAGTGTAGGAATAAACTGGTTATTTTCAGGTTGGCAGGCTGTAACTAGTGGGGTACCGCAAAGATCAGTGCTTGGGCCTCAGCTATTCACAATCTATATCAATGATTTGGATGAGGGGACCAAATGTAATATATCCAAGTTTGCTGGTGATACAAAGCTAGGTAAGAATGTAAGTTGTGAGGAGGATGCAAAGTGGCTTCAAGGGGATATAGACAGGCTAAGTAAGTGGGCAAGAACATGGCAAATGGAATATAATGTGGAGAAATGTGAAGTTATCCACTTTGGTAGCAAAAATAGAAAAGCAGAGTATTTTTTAAATGGTGAGAGATTGGGAAATGTTGGTGTTCAGAGGGACCTGGGTGTCCTTGTACACGAATCACTGAAGGTTAACCTGCAGGTACAGCAAGCAATTAAGAAAGCAAATGGTATGTTGGCCTTTATTACAAGAAGATTTGAGTATAAGAATAAAGACATCTTACTGCAATTATATAGGGCCCTGGTGAGACCACACCTGGTGTATTGTGTACAGTTTTGGTCTCCTTGCCTAAGGAAGGATATACTTGCCATAGAGGGAGTGCAACGAAGGTTCACCAGACTGGTTCCTGGGATGGGGGGATTGTCCTTTGAGGAGAGATTGAGTAGACTAGGCCTATATTCTCTAGAGTTTACAAGAATAAAAGGTGATCTCATTGAAACATACAAAATTCTTACAGGGCTTGACCAGGTAGATGCAGGGAGGATGTTTCTCCTGGCTGGGGAGTCTAGAACCAGGGGTCACAGTCTCAGAATATGGGGTCGGCCATTTAGGATTGAGATGAGGTGAAATTTCTTCACTCAGAGGGTGGTGAATCTTTGGATTTCTCTACCCCAGAGGGCTGTGGAAGCTCAGTCATTTCAAGACAGAGATTAATAGATTTTTGGATATTAAGGGAATCAAGGAAATATGGGGATAGTGCAGGAAAGTGGAGATGAGATAGAAGATCAGCCATGATCTTATTGAATGGTGGAGCAGGCTCGAGGGGCCGAATGGCCTACTCCTGCTCCTATTTCTTATGTTCTTATGTTCGATATGGCACCTGACTTATTTCAGACACCCTTGGGGAGTGTGAGACAGCACCAGGAAATTGGTGCAGTTTACCCCCCCCCCCCCCCACCTCGCCCTGTTCCAACGCCCAAGAAATGTCCAGGGTCCAGTATTTAAACTAATAGTTACCATTGAATAAGATCTAAATGGGCTAGAATTTACTGTAGTCAGCGAACGAGCGGCGCCCGCCCTTCATTAGACTTGCCCTTGCCCGTTTAATTTCTATGACCTTGTGCACTGGAAGTTGCTGTAAATTAGAGATTCAAACGGCGCAGCGCCCTCTAGAGGGCATCTGGGACCTGTGTTCGCAGGCAAGCAACTGTGTCTCACATTAACCAATCAGATTGAAGGATTGTTAATGAACAGCACAGAGTCTGAACCAGGAAGTGTAAGTTAGAATAGTGAATTCAATGCTTAATATCAGGTACAGAAAGTGAAAGAAAGATGGGATTCAGAGAGAGGGAGAAAAGAGACAAAGAAAAAGTTCAATTTTTGTTTAAATCTCCAGCAACAAATAAAATCTGAAGGAATTTTCGGTGCCAGAGAGGTTGTTTGGCAGGAATTAAGACTTATCACATTGATAAATAGGGTACATAGAATGAAAGGGACAAGCCCTAACTTTCTGTGGCAAGTTTAGTCCATATCTACGACATAAGTACAGGAACGTCACGCCGTTCAATACGTTTGAATGGGGAGCCAGAAGGCGGGATGCCGTTTTTGCGCAGTTTACGGAGGGGCGGTGCATCTCGGACAGCAACTTCCGGATTTTCTCGTTTATCTGCGCTCACCTGAAGTTGTTGCCTGATTTGCACATAAATAACGGTGAGTGCCATTAGCCTCACTGTTATTTTTACAGTAAATTCTGTCGCATTATGTGTCTATATGGTGTCTTTATGACTGCAGTGATAATTTGAAAAATGAAAATAATTGACACTGGCGCTGTCGGACTCTGCTGACAGGGGACTGAATGACAGAATTACATTTCCTTACTGATTTAATACACACACATGTTCATTTCTTCTGATTAGCCAGCCAGATGTATCAACTGCAAAAAACGCAACATTAAATCTCAGGTTTCCTCCCCCCGCCACCCAAAATGTAGACATAAAAAGGCAGGCAGAATGGCAATTTTAATTATTCATCACAGTAGGTTATTTTGATGAGAGTGTGCTGTCCTTGGTTTAAATGCCTTATGTTGATGTTTAAATGTGAAATTTGCATTTAGCATAATGCTTCAAACTAGCCCTGTGATATTTTGTTCATCTGAGCCGAATGTATTTGCAAAACAACCCAGTAAATTTGCTCTAATTTATTTGCAGTGCCAGAATATTCCATTTCGCTGTCTGTGCCCTGAATTATAAGCATATAGTTTCGCTGCTAGTTCCACATGCAAATAAGCTGGACTTTCAATGTTTGACATCGTAAATATCACTAATCAATGTTTTCCCGTATTATGGTATTTAATGGAGCTGAATATTTCATGCAGCCCTTGAGGACTATCTATATTTTGCAGTTTAAGACAAATTAAACCACACCTTACGGTCATAACTAAATTGTAGTTCTTCCCCTAATGATGTAGAGAAAGATAACATCGGTCTCAGCATCCGCATTAAGTATTAACCCACTCAGTCACCCAAACATGGATTTGCCATTAAATGCAGTGCACGAACAGCACGATCGTGCAGGTTTTTATGACCTGTAAATCTGGAGGTTATCATTTGCGTGCTGATCATAAAATATTACAACACAGAAGGAGGCCACTCGGCCCATTGTACCTGTGAAAGAGGTACCAATTACCCTGTATTCCCAGTCCCCTGCTCTTTCCCCACAACCAAACAAATTTTTCCTTTGCATGCAATCTTTCAACATTAAAGTTAGGGATGTCAGTTATTGAGGGCAGCAACCTATAGTTCAGCTTCTGCGGAAGATAAGAGCACACAGCTGTAAACTATATTTGTGTTTGTGTCACTTTCTTCACTATTGGAAAGGTTCAAACAGCAACAAAAAAAAATCAAAACTGCTCCCATTTTGTGTAAGAACGTAAGAAATAAGAGCAGGAGTAGGCCATTCGGCCCTTCGAGCCTGCTCCGCTATTCAATGAGATCATGGCTGATCTTCTGCTTCAACTCCATTCACCGGCCCTATCGCCATATCCCTTGATGCCCTTACTAGTCAGAAATCTATCGACTTCTGTTTTGAATATACCCAATGACTGAGCCTCCACAGCCCTCTGGGGTAGAGAATTCCAAAGATTCACCACCTTCTGTGTGAAGACATTTCTTCTCATCTCAGTCCTGAATGGCCTACCCTTTATTCTGAGGCTGTGGCCCCTGGTTCTAGACTCCCCAGCCAAGGGAAACATTCTCCCAGCATCCACCCTATCAAGCCCTGTAATAATTTTGTATGCTTCAGTGAGATCCCCTCTCATTCTTCTGAATTCAAGAGAATACAGGCAAGAAGCAAGAAGGAGCAGGCAGCTCACTGCATTGCTACCTTGTACTCTCACTTCACATACGCTGCAATCACACTTTGGCCTCACAGATGTCAGCTTGTTTCAGGGTAAACTCTGGTCCTCAAGTCAGAAGATTGTGGGTCCAGTCCTATCCCAGGACTTGAGCGCACAATCTAGGTTAACACTGCAGTGCAGTACTGAGGGAGTGCTTCAGATGAGACATTAAATTGAGGCTTGCCTGCCTGTCTGCTGGTGGATGTTCAAGATCCAATGTCGCTATTCAAAGAGGAAAATAGAGTTCTTGTAGTGTCCTAGCCAATACTACCCACCCACCCACAACAAACAAATTAATTGATCGTTGATCTCATTTCTGTTTGTAAAACTTCTCTGTGCACAAAATGGCTGCTCACATAACAATAGTCATTGTAAAGTAATTCATTGTGTAGCAAGTGTTTTTGGACATTTTATTTAAGTGAAAGCCTTTTTTTAATCCTCATTTATGCACAGTAAGATCCTGCAAACAGCATTGAGATGAATGATCATTGATCTGAGACCAGTATCTGCTGGCTGCAATGCACAATGGCACATCCTTGTTGTATTGTACCAGCCTGACTGTCACTGAGTTAGAGAGATGGAGTGACAATGGAGCTCTGCATATGTCTGCTACCATGAATACGCAGAGCTCCTCTCCCTTGGCAGCTAATTTGTAATATTAGGAGGGACTGTCTGCTTTCTCAAGTTAAAACGATTCTATATGAAGTTTTAAAAATTCCCAGAAAGCCAATGGATCTGCCTAGATACTTTTAAGATGTGCCTTTACACCAGATTGGAGTTATACTGCATCTGTTGCAAATTTAAAGCAGTGTGAACACAACTCCTGAGGGAGGAGACGGTTGTCATTTTGCATAGCTTTAGTGCATTTAGGTGTCAGATCCTGATCTGAGTTATATTGCCCTTTTTGCATAAATGCAAAGCAGTTTGGGGTATGCATCAATGTGAAAGTGCATCCTTAATCTGATAGAACTGAAAGCTAAATTGTCTACTTTGCTGATAAAGGGGTCCTTAATAAAATTAATTTAGGATGTTGGAATGGGAAAAGGCCTTTCATCTCTTCAAGCCCATTCCGAGTGGGTAGATGTCCACAACCCAGAACTGTTGACAGTTCAGAACTAGTTAGCACTAAATTGGCAGTCTCACTCGGGACCTAAAGAGGGCTAGTGTAGGAAATGAAGATATAAACTCAGCCTGCACTTGACTATGATTGGTGATGCTAACACTGTTTTTTATTTTATTCATTCCTGGGATGTGGGCGTTGCTGGCAAAGCTGACATTTATTACCCATCCCTAGTTGCCCTGAGAAGGTGGCATTGGGCCACCTTCTTGAACCGCTGCATTGCAGCCGTTTGATACAACTGAGTGGCTTGCTATCCTACTTCAGAGGGCAGTTAAGAGTCAACCATGTGGTGTGGGTCTGGAGTCATATATAGGCCAGAGCGGGTAAGGACGGCAGGTTTCCTTCCCTAAAGGACATTAGTAAACGAGTTGGGTTTTTACAACAATCTGACCGATTCATGGTCACTTTTCCTGATACTTGGCGCCAGAAGTATAACTGAGTTCCAAGTATAACAGTGTTACCTGTCTGCTTGATGAACTGAAAAATTCACCTAAAAAGTTATGAAGAAAATCCAGACTCTGTCATTCAATCTAGGACATCCATCACCTCAATTTAGAGAAGGGCAATTGTTCCTACAGCAAATCATGCTGAGCGCCTGTAACCTCAGGAGCCTTTGCCTGGAGCTTAGGAAGAAGTGGGCAACCTGGATCTCCTCCAAGAGGCCGACACAGCTTTGAAACATTCCAGTGGCATCCCCCCAACCATAAAAGCACCCATTCAGCAGTCAGAGTGGCAGAAGAGAACTACAGCTCGCCCTTGAACCCTATAGTTTAGGTGTCCGCTTTGGTTCAGTGGTAGCACTTTTATCTCTGAGTCAGAAGGTCATGAATTTAAGTCCCACTCCAGAGGCTTGAGCATATAATGTAGGCTGACCTTTCAATGCAGTACTGAGGGAGTGCTGCATTGTCAGAGATGCCATGCCTTTCGGATGAAACGTCTGCCATCTCGGGTGACCAAAAGATAGCGTGGCACGATAAGAGCAAGGGAGTTCTCCCAATGTCCTAGCCAATATTTATCCCTCAACTAACACCTAAAACAAATGATCTGATCACTTATGTCATTGCTATTTGTGAGAGCTTGCTGTGCGCAAATTGGCTGTCGCATTTCCTGCATTACAACAGTGACTACACTTCAAAAGTGCTTAATTGGCTGTAAAGCTCTTTAGGACGTCCTGAGGTCATGAAAGACGCTATATAAATGAAAGTCTGCCTTTCTATAGGGAAATAACCAACCCAGCATGCCCACTCACCTCTTCATTTCCTACACAGCTACCTATTCACACCAACCTTCCCTTGCACAGTGCCACCCTTGCCTGGCCAAAGAACGCAACAACAACTTGCACTTTTATAATGCTCTTTACATATTAGAACAAAGGATCGAGGAGAAGGCCAAGTAAGAGACAGGAAAGGAGAGCTTAGGGGACTAATGGAACGGGTTCAAAAATTCTTTTTTTGAAGAAGGCTTTTGAAGGGAGAATAGCCGTAAGGCAGAGCGCTAGAGAGTTCCAAAGAGCCTCCGATGGGATCATGGGGGACAAGCATTGATCCCAAGTTGGAGGAGCGGAGAGTGCGGGCTGGGTCATACAGCTGGAGGAGATTACTCACAAAAGATGGGGCGAGACCACAGCATGATTTGAAAATCAGGACCAGGACCGTAAAACCATAGGATATCCATAAGTAACACGCCACGTGAACCCAATGCCAACTAACTAGGGGATGCTTAATTCATGTTAAAGTTTATTAATAAAAATGTCAGATCTGAAATGCTTAATTTCTGCTAACTCCACACTTGCTTTCTGCCGGTATAGCAGGGGAGCAGAGATTTTCACCGCAAAGTTGTGACTAACTTTGAAATCTGCCTTGCCCTTGGTCATGAACACTTTGCATAAATAAGTTTCAACTCGACAATGATTTCTGTTAATTTTTCATTCTTTTCTTTGAGGTTATTCATAAATATTTATGACAGGTCATTCTGGCTTGTACAAGCAGAGAAAAAAAAATCTGTTCAAAATTTGATGGATGATTCCAGTGATCATATCGCATGATGAAATACGAACGAGTCAATATAATTGGCCTTTCTACCCAAAGATTTCCTATTTAGACTTTGTTCTCTATTGTAATTATCTGAACAGCCTTATTTTCTATCAGATATGCATTTTAGGTAAATGGTGGCTCCAAGTTATAAAGGGTTTTATATGTAAGACAACGTCCCTTATCGCAAAGTAAACCAGCATTCTTATGGTATCAGGAAAAGACATTGCAAACCAACTGCACTAATTTATTTGGCATTTTCTCTCCACCTCTTCTGGAAAAGAAAGACTTGCATTTATAAAGCACTTTATCACATCTCTCGGAAACTTCCAAAAACATTTCGACGTACGGCATGTGAAAATGATGGGCAGAAAAAGATCAGCTGGTCCATCAGTCCTGCCGCACGCTCATGATGGCTGGAGCATCATGACTAGACACTTCCAACCCATTCCCCCGCAGCTATGTAATCTCCTGGAAGAAGCAACAAAAGAGATAAACTCAATGGGCCAGAAATTTGGTTTTCCGGCTTGCTGCGGGTGCAAGCATCGCGCGTGTACTTACCTACCACGCCTGCCGTTGTGTTTTGGGCCCACGAGAACTTCGGGTCCTGGGCCTCCTGCAGCTGCCAGCGCGCAGTGCTTGCGTATCCCAGGGGCGCAGTTAGTTCGAAGTGTCCCCTGGGATCACGTGGGCCGTGGAGAGCCAATCCTAGCAGGGCATTTTCATTCATAGATTTGACAGGAAGACCTGTCAAATCTATGAATTGAAATCGGCCCAAAAACCACACTTAAACTTCAAATAAATTTTTAAAAAACATCACATTTTTAAAATAACTATAAGTTAAATAAATTAACTACTTTAAACAAAAATTTAAATTTTTGAAAAAATTAATTATACTTTTTAACGGTGCTAAAAATAAACTTACCTTTCTTTAAAGTATCTAAAAAAGATAAACCTGTTGAAAAAATTTTTAAATTGTAATTAATTAACCACTTACCTTGTTAAAAACGGGTCTTGCGCCTCCTTTTTAAAAGCGCAGCTTCTTCCATACTTACCTTCCCGGAGAAATTGGAAAAAAAAACGAAGTTTGCTGCGTGCGCGCAGCCTCTCCCGCGCACGCGGTTCACCTCTGAACCCCTCCCTTCACGAGACCGGAAGTTCCGGTATCCCGCGCATGCGCAGTGCATGCAGGAAACCGGCACTTCAAGTGGCCTTACGGGTGAGTACACAGCGCGTACTCACCCGACAAGCGCCGAATTTCTGGGCCAATAAGGGAAAAATACTCTGGGGAAAATTCTTCCCCGACCCTCTCAGGCGATCATAACCAGTCCAGGAGATCACATGGACCAAGTGTTATCTGTAAAGCCACTTACCTTCTATGTGATGCTATCTCTGCCCCAGTCTAGAACTGGTCCAGCTCCCTCTTGTTTCACATACAATGAATTATTTTGAAATGCAGTGACTATTGTTACATAATGTGGAGATGCCGGCGTTGGACTGGGGTGGACAAAAATGAGAAGTCGCACAACACCAGGTTATAGTCCAACAGATTTATTTAATTTTACAAGCTTTCGAAGCAGTTCGCTCCTTCGTCAGGTAAGTTAGCAATGAGAGAATCTCCCAGAATTCACAATTTAAACCCAGACAAAATCTATTCACATTATTCCCTGCAACAAAGAGCACAGCCAAGACAATGAGATGTGTCCCAGGGGGTCCAACGTGTCAAACCACCTGCTGGCTGCATATCCTGTCAATTTGTGTTCTTGTGTTAGCCTTTTTAAAAAAAAACACCTGGGAAGACCGGCCATGATGTCAAGTCACGTTCTGTATCGTGACATGAACCCGATATCGCGATTGAGGCCATCCTCATGAGTGCGGAACTTGGCTATCAGTTTCTGCTCTATGATTTTGCGCTGTCGTGTATCTCGAAGGCCGCCTTGGAGAACGCTTACCCGCAGATCCGAGGCTGAATGCCCCTGGCTGCTGAAGTGTTCCCCGACTGGGAGGCACCCCTCCTGCCTGGCGATTGTTGCGCGGTGTCCGTTCATACGTTGTCTCAGTGTCTGCATGGTCTCGCCGATGTACCATGCTCTGGAGCATCCTTTACTGCAACGTATCAGGTAGACAACGTTGGCCGAGTCACATGAGTATGTACCGTGTACCTGGTGGGTAGTGTCCTCACGTGTAATGATGATATCTGTGTCCATGATATGGCATGTCTTGCAGAGGTTGCCGTGGCAGGGTTGTGTGGTGTCTTGGTTGCTGTTCTCCTGAAAGATGGGTAATCTGCTGCGAACGATGGTACTTTTGAGGTTAGGCGGCTGCTTGAAGGCGAGTAGTGGAGGCGTGGGGATGGCCTTAGCAAGGTGTTCGTCGTCATCGATGACATGTTGAAGGCTGCGAAGAACATGGCGTAGTTTTTCCGCTCCGGGGAAGTACTGGACGACGTAGGGTACTCTGTTGGTTGTGTCCCGTGTTCGTCTTCTGAGGAGGTCTATGCGGTTTTTCGCTGTGGCCCGTCGGAACTGTCGATCGACGAGTTACATAGACAAACGTAGCAGCCAATTTGCACATAATCAAAATCCCAATAAACTGCAATTGGATGAGTGACCAGTTACAGGAAACTCTTTATTAACCGGCACCCAAATATCCGGAAATCTCTCTTAACCGGCAAAATTCTTGAGTAGGTAACCGGGGTTTTCCTTCATCTCTCTACACTGGATCGTAGCATTATATGGGCCAAGTCTTTGCTGAATGCTCACTGTAAGATCGCTGTAAGATCTGTCACAAGAAGGGAGATGCAGAAAACATGCTGTTGTGTGATGGCTGTGATCGAGGGCACCACACCTACTGTTTGAGACCAAAGGTTAAGGTTTGTACATAGTACTTTTTAAATCAAAAAAAGCTGGCTACTCAAAAGAAAATTCTTTAATGTAACCGGGGTTCCTGCACCTGTGGCCGTGCACCAGGGACTCCTGGATCTGTGGCCATGTACGGGGCTCTCGTACCTTGGTAGATATAACTCTCTGTTATCCGGAATTTTTGATAAACCGGCACCACGCCGGTCCCGGTTAATCAAGAGTTTCCTGTATCATTCTTAGTACTGCTCTGGAGTGTCAGCCAAGTTTATGTGCTCAAGTCCTCGAGTTGGGAGCATTGTTGGCCAAGGCACTGGAAAAACTTCCAGCTCTTCGAATGGTGTCATGGGACCCTTAACGTCCATGTGAAGCACAGGAACAGGGTGTTTGGACCTTGGCTTAACATCTCACCTGCCTGAGGCCACATCCAACACACCTGCCTGAGGCCACATCCAACAGTACTGTACGAAAGAATAAACTCACGTTTCTATAGCTGCTGTTCTGTCATTTGGTTAGATCACGGCTAATCTGTATCTCAACCCTATTTACCTGCCTTTGCTCCATAATCTCTTACTTAACAAAAGTTTATCCATCTCAGTCTTGCAAATATCAATTGATCCAGCATCCACAGCCTTTTGGGGGATGTTCCAGATTTCTTCTACCCTTTGTGTGAAGAAGTGCTGATTTCACTCCTGAATGGCCTATCTCTAATTTTAAGATTAAGCTTCCTTGTGGATTCCTCTACCAGAGGAAATAATTTCTCTTTTATCTACCCTATTGAATCTTTTTATCATTTTAAAAAACCTTGATTAGATCACCCCTCAATCTTCTATACTAAAGGGAATACAAGTCAAGTTTATGCTACCTGTCCTTGTAATTTAACCCTTTAAGCCCCGGTATAATTCTTGTGAATCTGTGCTGTGCTCCCTCCAAGGCCAGTATATCCTCCCAGAATTGAACGCAGTATTCCAGATGTTCTATACAGGAGAACTCCCTTGCTTCTATTTGTCTAGCGCCATAGAATCTTTTACATCCATCTAAACCGGTCGATGGCGATGGTTTAATGGCTCATCTAAAAGATGGCACATCTGACGGTACAGCATTCCTTCAGTACTGCCCTGGGGTGTCAGCCAAGTTTATATGCTCAAGTCCTAGAGTGGGGCGCCTGACTCAAAGGCAAGAGTGCTACCAACCGAAAGTGATGTTGCATCCTAACAGAGATAGACAGGGAAAAATGTAAACAAAATATTTAATTAACACTAAATATTTAGCACATTTTCCCCTCTGTTGATTTCTTTAATTTCAAAAAGAGGTGATGCCATCGTCCGTGGAACTGCCATAAAGGAGTTACTGTGAAGGTGATGATTTAAGAGGGGTAGCAGGATCGTGAAATGGGCATTTGATGCAGTGCTCAGGTGATGGTCAGGATGTGGTCTTTTTTATTAATTTTTGGGATGTGGGTGTTGCTGGCAAGGTCAGCATTTATTGCCCATCCCTAGTTGCCCTGCAAAGGTGGTGCTGGACTTGCATCTTGATACAACCGATGGGCTCACTTAGGCCACTTCCGAGGGCAGTTAAGAATCAACCACATTGGTCTGGAATCACAGACCAGGTAAGGACAGCATGTTTCCTTCCCTAAAGGACATTAGGGAACCAGTTTTCAGGACAATCCGACAGCTTCATGATCACTTTTACTGAAACCAGTTTCATTTAGTTCCAGGCTTTTTAAATTGAATTCCAATTCTCAGACTGCCATGGTGGGATTTGAACAACATTGGCCCAGAAATTGATCTCGCTCTGTTCCCGCGTGGGTAAGCCTTCCCCGCGATGTCTCACCTCGCTTATGCTTTTTCTGATCCAGCTCGCACGAAATTGATGTTCCAGACATCAGCTGTGCTGGGCTTGCGTATCCCAGCGGCGTAGTTAATTCGTGCGAGCTGTGGGATCACGTGACTCAGTTAGAGCCAATGGCAGCACACCATCTTCCATTCATAAGTCTCACAGCATGGCTGTGAGACTTATGAATCTTACACCCCCCCAAAATAACAGCTAAACCTCAATTAAATTTAAAAAAAAAACCATCACATTAATAAAATAAGTATAGTTAATTAAATTAACCATTTTAAATAAAAAATTAAATTTTTGAAAAAATTTAAAATCTTTTAAAAAGTTATAAAAATAAACTTACCTGTCTTTAAAGTCTATAAAAAAGATATACCTGTAAAAAAAAATTCAAAAAAATACTTAATTCACTACTTACCTTCTTAAAAGCGGGTCTTACTCCTCCTTTTTACATTTCCAAAATCTTCCCTACTTACCTGCGCGTCCAAAGCATGAAGTGCACAGCGTGCGCGCAGCCTGTAGCGCGCACGCGATGCAGCCAGGCCCCGCCCCCTTTTCGGAAGAGCAATTGCCGGTTTTCAGCGCATGCGCAGGGCATGCAGAAAACCGGCAATTGGAGTGAGAATACGCGAGAGTACGCAGTGCGTACTCTCGCGTCCCGGGATCAATTTTCGGCCCATTATGTTTATCCATATGTTGTTTGACTGCAAGGGAGTGACTTATGCATCAGTATAACCCATAGACTATTTTTTTAAATTCTTCAAAAGGTAACTGTACCATAGAGCAACTTGCCCATCAGATTTCACGGTAGTTGATGGTCAGATTGCGCCTTGGGTACTGTGTCCAGTTTTGGTCAGGGTGGCCATTCAATCCCTTGAGGCAGTGCAGAGAGAGCCACAAGGGGACTGAGCTCTTCATCCTTGAAACGGGGCGACTGAGAGGGTACCTCATAGAAGTATACGAGTTAGTAAATGGTATAGAAAAGACAAACCTACTTCAAATTAAATTGTAACCATAGAACAAAGATCAAACTTAGTGCAAGGCAAATTTAGGACTGATATCGGGAAGTCCTTCATATAAAGGGTGATCAATGCTTGGAATGAACTTCTGGATGGGGCAGTGGAGGCAAAGACACTACAATCATTTAAGAAACATGCTGCTATAGTTTTTTTTAGATAGATAAGCTCGGGTGTGCCTAATGGCCTTCCTCATTTGTACCTGTCTTGTTACCTAGATCCTTTAAGATAAAACATATGAAGTTATTGTCAGTGCACCTGGTGCCTTTAATTCTGGTTTGCTATGTGCCTTTTCTACACAGGCAGTACTATGAGATGCTGTACAACAATCCCGACGAGCTGTTGAACCTAGTGGTGGACCAAGGGGTGAAGTACACAGAACTGGAGTACATCAATGCCCTCAGTCTCCTCCACCGCAGCCAGACTGGAGTTGGAGATCAGACCACACAAAACATGCGCCTGCAGCGGCTCAAAGAGATCATCTGCGAACAGGCTGCTATCAAACAAGCCACCAAGGACAAGAAGATCACCACAGTCTAAAGACCCAGCCACAGAGTGGGGACTTAGTAAAGAGCAACTCCAACCTATTTAGAATTGTGGCTAGACTCAAAGGCAAGTTGCCATTATATTTAGTGTATGTTTAACTGTTCAAGTCCATTAGTGGTGAAACGTGTACATAGATTATGAAGGTTAAGGTGGCGCTATTGTACCGTGTTGCCTTCTGATGAGTACCAAGGGAAGTTCTTTGCAGGAAGGAGTTTTGTTCTCATGGGCCTGCTTTCCTTTTCGCTGGCCAACTAAAACTGCAGCTCAGAATTAACAGGACCCGCCCCCCCCCCCCCCCATTTTTTCTTCCTTTGGGATCTCGCGCAGCTGCCTCATACTCTACACCCCTGTGTTTCCTCCTTCACCTCCGAAGGTTGGATCGCCATCAGTGCCACCCAATGATCAGCTGACTTCTAGCAGCACCATCGGTTTCTTATGATAGTGCCCATTCTGCCCACCCACACACACTTCTGTTGATGCAGTACAGTACTCCTTTGTTAACAGCTGGCAAACTTGCCTGACCAAAGATGGCAACTTAAAATCAGTCAATAGATTTTGACGCACTTCCCGCCTCCGCCTTCCCCCCCCCCCCCCCCCCCCCCCCCCAAATTGGCTACAGTGTCCAGTTGACATTTCGGTTAGTGACCATAAAAAGGATAAGCTGCTAATAAAATAAAAGGCCAAGTTGCTGCAGTGATGATGCTCTGCTACCTGTACCATTAGCACATTTAATAAATACAGTATGTCATCCTATTAATTCTCAAATTGACACGGGAAACGTCAGTGCAGCAAAATTTGCACCATTTGAATCCAGTGTTCGACAACTGAAGATTAGACAGGAGAGTCTGATGGGGCTCGTACTTTGTGCTAAATTTGACAATCTCACTCGCAGTTTAAGGGCGGAATATGAAAACCTGGCATACTGGCGCAATCGGGAACGCTTATCTGAGGTTGGGGCTAGGCTTTATTGTTGCGCAACGTAGAGGAAGCTTTACTCTACATCTTATCTCTCCCATACCTGACCCGTGATCACTTAAAACCGATTCTGGGTGCCCAAGGTGGGAAATGTTTCATTCTCTGGCATTGTCCTACCTCGCCTTCAAAAACTCCCCATTCTTCCCCCGGCCACCCCGACCGCAAGAAAGCACCATGTGTACAGCCGAGTACATACAAGCTGGTCCAGCTGTAGCCAACTGTGCTTGTGGTCACAGGAGAGAACTAGCGCTTCAGCTACTGTCTAAAACCTCCTGCAAGACAACAGTATAAAACTCAGTCAAATAACAATTTAGAAGAATGCACTACACTGATCAAACTAATTCCTTTATAAAAACAGAACGTACTACTGTGCAGTGGTAGGAGTGCTGTACTTGCACTTCCTTCCTGAGGTTCAAAATGGACCCAAAATACACGCTTGTAAGCCAGTTAAAGGCCTTTGATTTGCCATGAAATTTGACCACATGGAAATATAGGAAAAATTCACCAGGAACTTCCAAATAATAATCGTTGTTTTTAGTTGACAGTTAGATCTACTCAGCACCAACTGAAAATTCAGCTGATAAAAAGCCCCACTGATGGTCCAGTGGGTAAAGGGCCCACTCTGTGTAGCACGCAGACTCTGGCTCAGGTCCCAGTCTGTGTGGGGTTAGCTCATTTTAGCCAAGGTGGCATTTGGGAGATTACAATTGGCTTCTGCACCCTGTAGCTAAGGAAAGAAAACTCAGGGTGGGGAGGGGAGGGTTCCTGCTCCCCATTGTCTGCCCACTCGCCGGTGCAAACATGTGGATGTTTACGCCAGCCCAGGATTGGGCTCCGTTGTGATGCTCTCTCTAGTTGAATAGCCTGCCGACAGTCGCTGAGCTACACAGATGAGAAACAGCCACTTGGTCTTGGAGGGCAGCCGCTCATCTGTGGAACATTAAATTCAGGACAGCGGGGGAGAGAATTGATCGAGAAACTTAAACAAAAAATGATAAACAGTACAGAACAGGTTTGTCTTGGATTATTAAATATCAGCTGATCTCTGAATTACAGGAGGCATCTTACTTGACTGAATAAAGATGAGGACGTGTGCAGACCTGGTGCTTAATTGTCTAAGAACGGGGAGTTTTATGTAAATGGTTGGGTTACCTGATTAGGCAAATTCCACTGAGATGAATGGGTGAAAATAAGATTAGCGCTCAACTCGGCTGTAGTGAGATTAGATTATCTGTGCTTGTCTCCGATTAATAAAATACATTTATGCAAAACTCATCGGAGATTATTTGAACTCTTTAAAATACATTTCTCATCTGATTGGATTTTATTACGGTGCATCTGGGACATTAATGATTATGGCGTGGGGTTTTGAAAGGAGAAGAATTTGTGCTAAAATGCTTAAATGAAAAGCAGACTCCGTATGAGAGGGAGGGCCTCAAGCCAATAAAGCGTTTTGCATAAGAAACAGATGCAGATGAGTGGGTCCCACATACAAAAGAAATCTTCACCGAAAGTCTAAGGCTTGTGCCGTGTTGAGATGATTTTCGAGTCTTGTCGACTCCTTAATGTACAGACTACAGCGCGCCCCCAGTGTAAATCACTTGACCCAACTTTAAGTTGTGCCTTTGCAGCCATCTCCTTGGATCCATTCGGCCAGGAGACGAGCGACAGACTTCAAATGTAATGATGGGAGAGTGAGTGGGTGAAGGAGTGGGTTTTATTTTCCTAGACTGCTCCAAGCCACATGGTAACAGAACCTTTAGATCAAACATGGGATAAACTCAAGTGTATTTATAAAAGAGTGAAAATAAGTTGGGAGAGTTTTGTAGGAGCTTTTCAAAAATCAGATATTTTTTTTGTCCCTGGTATGTGTAGGCCAATCAAAAGGGGCATGCCCTCCCCGAAATGGTGCCCATCCTCTTTTTAATTTGTGCGTGCCATCACAAGTCTGTATGCAAGTGAGACATCCTGCACCACAAATATCCTGTACACTCCGAATGATTATGGGTTTTGTCAATAGAGGCAGCAGAGGATGATGTCGGTGTAAGTCAAGCTACCTCTAAATTAGGGCTGGTCAGTCACAAAAAAAACACTCGCGCAGAATTATTATTGCAACATCTGTTCGTTGTTATTTAGATTCGCAAAAAAGGAACGGGTGGTTTCTGATTACAGTCCCAACTGCATAAGCTGTATGAGATTTACTAATGCACTGCATGAACCAATGACGACTCTGTCCTTTAATGTGCGCGTAAGATACTCTGCAATAAAGTTGGAAAAAAAAAAGGTTGCTGGTCAGGATTCTTGTGCGTGTCTTTTTTTCCCCTCCCATTTCCATAGGAGGGGCAAGCCTTCTACAATGAAGTGCCAATGCACGGCATCAAATGTGTTGAGTTGCAGGTTCAATCTCCGGCTTCACACGACATCCGTAGCACTGCTGGAAAAAGCACCAGGGAGGGAAATTTGGTTGAGGAGTCTCCATTAGGTTGCACTCAAATGCCTCCTCACCACTGTTGAAATTACCACCCCTAAACCGCCCATCTTCTCTTCTCCGTTGCAGGGAAGCAGCCCAGCGCGGCCGGGGGGAGGGTATAGAGAAAAGATTTGGGTTAAAAAGAGAATGACAGACACTCAACAATAAAAAAAAAGAGGGTGGGAATAAATAAAAGGTCTGTTGATTGCTGATTGAAATCTCCTTTCTGGGCCTTTTGACTGTTCAATACCTACCCCCCAAAACCCTGTTCTTTCGCTCATTCCCTTATCAGGATCTTGTCCCGATCTCTCGGAAAAGATTAATGGAAGATTATTCACCGCGCATTTCGCTGTAGCACATTTAATTAATATGCAGCTCTCCAATGAAGGGACGCTGAGTGTTGTCATATCTTGCTTGTGCTTATTTAAGCTTATAATGATGACTACTGGCCCTTTGCTTCTGGTTCTGCACATAGAACAACTTCTCTGGTTCCGCCTCATTCGTTCCCTTAATAATTTTAAACACTTGAAGTATTTCTTCCACACCTCCTCAATTCGTTCTCTCAGCTATAATTTGAGTCTGCAGAGCCTCTCTTTGCAGATCAATTATCCAAATGCCAAGATCATTTAAGAATAAAAATGAGTACAAGTGTAGAGCTGCACCATGGTTCCTTTTGGAGTCTGCAGCCACACTGAACTTCAGCTGTTTCTCTCAGAGTGGCTGCATTTGTTGAGGTCTGAATCAAACATTAAATACATTGTTCCAATTTTCCCTCCGTGCTCTTCAGAAGATGCTGGCTCCTGCTGGGGGTCAGCTTAATGGGCACCAGCCCCCCTCCCCCAGTAACCCCCCCCCAGACAGTGACACTCATCAGGCTATTCAAACATGGGGGCATGATAGCTGAGCCTAACCGTGTTCTTACCTGGTGTAAACACACGTGTGTGCACATGTATGTTTCCAACATGGGTTATTGGGTAGCACGAGTGCAAAATACAAGGCTGAATCGTTTGCACAGAAGCCAGTCTTCAGCCAATTTGATTCACTCCGCGTGATATCAAGAAACGGCTGAGCGCACTGGATACAGCAAAGGCTATGGGCCCCGACAACATCCCGGCTATCGTGCTGAAGACTTGTGCTCCAGAACTAGCCGCGCCTCTAGTCAAGCTGTTCCAGTACAGCTACAACACTGGCATCTACCCGACAATGTGGAAAACTGCCCAGGTATGTCCTGTCCACAAAAAGCAGGACAAATCCAATCCAGCCAATTACCACCCCATCAGTCTACTCTCAATCATCAGCATAGTGACGGAAGGTGTCGTCGAAAGTGCTATCAAGCGGCACTTACTCACCAATAACCTGCTCACCGATGCTCAGTTTGGTTTCCACCAGAAGTAACATTCGGGCCACACAAGTGCCAGGCAATGACTATCTCCAACAAGCGAATGTCTAACCACCCCATGACATTCAACAGCATTACCATCACCGAATCCCCCACCATCAACACCCTGGGGGTCACCATTGATCAGAAACTTAACTGGACCAGCCACATAAATTCTGTGGCTACAAGAGCAGGTCACAGGCTGGGTATTCTGCAGCGAGTGTCTCACCTCCTGACTCCCAAATCCTTTCCACTATGTACAAGGCACAAGTCAGGCTTGTGATGGAATACTCTCCACTTGCCTGGATGAGTGCAGCTCCAACAACACTCAAGAAGCATCCAATCTGGCCAATTACCGCCCCATCAGTCTACTCTCAATCATCAGTAAAGCAGCCTGCTTGATTGGCACCCCATCCACTACCTTAAACATTCACTCCCTGCACCACCAGCGTACCGTATCTGCAGTGTGTAACATCTACAAGATGCACTGCAGCAACTCCCAAACCCGCGACCTCGACCACCTAGAAGGACAAGGAAGCAGGCGCGTGGGAACACCACCACCTCCAAGTTACACACCATCCTGACTTGGGAATATATCGGCCGTTCCTTCATCGTCGTTGGGTCAAAATCCAGGAACTCCCCCTCATAGCACTGTGGGAGTACCTTCACCACACGGACTGCAGCAGTTCAAGAAGGTGGCTCACCACCACCTTCTCAAGGGCAATTAGGGATGGGCAATAAATGCTGGCCTTGCTAGCGATGCCCACATCCCAGGAACGAATAAAAAAAATCATGAACAAGAACCCTTGTTGATTCCCCCCACCCCCCTCCAGTCTTTACTTTGAAATCAAACTTATGAACTTGGGGTCTGTGTGGCTCAGTGCAACACTGTGTGGTGCATTTACCCACTAGCAGAGAGGTCAAAAACCAGGGGGCACAGATTTAAAGTAATTGGTGGAAGGTTTAGAGGGGATTTGAGGGGAAATTTCTTCACCCAGAGGGTTGTGGGGGTCTGGAACTCGCTGCCTGAAAGGGTGGTAAATGTGAGAAGTCGCACAACACCAGGTTATAGTCCAACAGCTTTATTTGAAATCACAAGCTTTCGGAGCGCTGCTCCTTCGTCAGGTGAAGTGAAGAGAAGCATATAGGCACAGCATATATAGTCAGAGAACACTGCCAGATGATTACAGTTAATCTTTCTAACTGCCCTTTATCACACCTCGGCAGAGAGATAATCACGGCAATCAAAGGTGTGGATGGTGTCCAGACAGGTCAGTCAGGAAAACATTACGTCAAAGACAATGAGGTGGGGTCACAAGGGATCAAATGTGGCAGATGCTGGGGTCTGTATGGAAAACAAAAAACCTTTTTTGCTGGAAATCACAGCAGGTCCGGCCGCATCTGTGTAGAGAGAACAAGCCAACGACGACTCGAGTCTGGATGACTCTACGTCAGGTGGGGTTACATGTAGCATGACATGAACCCAAGATCCCGGTTGAGGCCGTCCTCATGGGTGCGGAACTTGGCTATCAGTTTCTGCTCGACGATTTTGCGTTGTGTGTTTCGAAGACCGTCTTGGAGAACGCTTACCCGAAGATCGGAGGCTGAATGTCCTTGACTGCTGAAGTGTTCTCCGACTGGGAGGGAACACTCCTGCCTGGCGATTGTTGCGTGGTGTCCGTTCATACGTTGTCGCAGTGTCTGCATGGTCTCGCCGATGTACCATGCTCCGGGGCATCCTTTCCTGCAACGTATGAGGTAGACAACGTTGGCCAAGTCACATGAGTATGTACCATGTACCTGGTGGGTGGTGTCTGTGTTGATGATCTGGCATGTCTTGCAGAGGTTGCCGTGGCAGGGTTGTGTGGTGTCGTGGTCGCTGTTCTCCTGAAAGCTGGGTAATTTGCTGCGAACGATGGTCTGTTTGAGGTTAGGCGGCTGTTTGAAGGCGAGTAGTGGAGGCATGGGGATGGCCTTAGCGAGGTGTTCGTCGTCATCGATGACATGTTGAAGGCTTCGAATAACATGGCGTAGTTTCTCCGCTCCGGGGAAGTACTGGACGACATAGGGTACTCTGTTGGTTGTGTCCCGTGTTCGCCTTCTGAGGAGGTCTATGCGGTTTTTCGCTGTGGCCCATCGGAACTGTCGATCGACGAGTCGAGCGTCATATCCCGTTCTTACGAGGGCATCTTTCAGCGTCTGTAGGTGTCCATCGCGTTCCTCCTCATCTGAGCAGATCCTGTGTATTCGCAAGGCTTGTCCATAGGGGATGGCTTCTTTAACGTGGTTAGGGTGGAAGCTGGAGAAGCGGAGCATCGTGAGGTTGTCCGTGGGCTTGCGGTAGAGTGAAGTGCTGAGGTGTCCGTCTTTGATGGAGATTCGTGTGTCCAAGAATGAAATCGATTCTGAGGAGTAGTCCATGGTGAGTTTGATGGTGTGATGGAACTTGTTGATGTTATCGTGTAGTCTTTTCAGTGATTCTTCGCCGTGGGTCCATAGGAAGAAAATGTCGTCGATGTATCTGGTGTATAACGTTGGTTGGAGGTCCTGTGCAGTGAAGAAGTCTTGCTCGAACTTGTGCATGAAGATGTTGGCGTATTGGGGTGCGAATTTGGTCCCATGGCTGTTCCGTGTGTTTGGGTAAAAAACTGGTTGTCGAAGGTGAAGACATTGTGGTCAAGGATGAAGCGGATGAGTTGTAGGATGGCGTCTGGAGATTGGCTGTTGTTGGTGTTGAGTACTGAGGCTGTCGCAGCGATGCCGTCATCGTGGGGGATACTGGTGTGGAGTGCCGAGACGTCCATCGTGGTGTGATAAAGGGCAGTTAGAAAGATTAACTGTAATCATCTGGCAGTGTTCTCTGACTATATATGCTGTGCCTATATGCTTCTCTTCACTTCACCTGACGAAGGAGCAGCGCTCCGAAAGCTTGTGATTTCAAATAAAGCTGTTGGACTATAACCTGGTGTTGTGCGACTTCTCACATTTGTCCACCCCAGTCCAACACCGGCATCTCCACATCATGAAAGGGTGATAGAGGCAGGAACCCTAACCACATTTAAAAAGTACTTGGATGTGCTCTTGGGATGCTGTAACCTGCAGGGCTACGGACCAAGAGCTGGGAAGTGGGATTAGGCTGGATAGCTCTTTGTTGGCCGGCGCGGACACAATGGGCCGAAATGGCCTCCTTCTGTGCTGTAACTTTCTATGATTCTACTAAGCCAGCAGGGGGCAGCATGGCTTTCTTAAAGGAGAAACTATGCTTCTAAATTGCCAATTAAAGAATGAACTTTCACTTATAAAGTGCCTTACACAACATCCTAATGCACTTCTCAGCCAATGAAGTACTTTTTGAAGTGTGGTGACTTCTGTGATATAGGGAAAGAGCGAATTTGCACACAGCAAGGTCCCACAAACTGCAATGTGACAAATGATGAGATAATCGGTTTTAATAATTTTGGTTGAGGGATAAGTGTTGGCCAGAATCTCCTGCACTTTTTCAAATAGTGCCATGGGATCATTCACATCTACCCGAGAAGGTAGTTTAACATTTGCTCTGAAAGAGACAAGCTAGATTATTTTCTCAAGTCTCTGGAGTGGGGCTTGAACTCACAACCTTCTGACGTAGATGTGAGAGTGCTACCACCGGGGCTCTTTTCTCTTGAAAAGAGAAGGCTGAGGGGGGACCTGATAGAGATCTTTAAAATTATAAAGGGGTTCGATAGGGTAGGCGTAGAGAAGGTGTTTCCACTTGTGGTGGAATCCAAAACGAGAGGGCATAAATTTAAGACAGTCACTAATAAATCCAATAAGGAATTCAGGAGAAACTTCCTTACCCAGAGAGTGGTAAGATTGTGGAACCTGCTGCCACATGGAGTAGTTGAGGCGAACAGCATAGATGCATTTAAAGGAAAGCTGGATAAGTACCTGAGAGAGAAAGGAATAGAAGGTTATGCTGATAGGGTGAGATGAAGTCGGGTGGGAGGAGGCTTGTGTGGAGCACAGACCAGTTGGGCTGAATGGCCTGTTTCTGTGCTGTAAATTCTCTGTAATTCTATGTAAGGCTAACACTACTAAATCTTCTAAAGAGAAGGGGCTCAGACTGTGGGAAGTTCACTCCATTGGTGATGATGCTGCAGGAGTATGACACGCAAATAACTGCTCCCAGCAGTTTTAGAGCATGAAAAACAACAAGAGAGACTGAGCCCTGTAAGTGTACAGAGAGCGCTCTTTACATTTTAAATATGCGGAAATTCTACTATCTATAGTTAGCCGTTAAGATGTTGGACCTGAATTTGCGGTCGGAGGCTTCCCGTGGACGGATGCCTCCGAACCGCAATAAAACTATGAATCTACCTGATGGCCCTGGATCCACAGAGACTCACGCTCCTGGGCGTAAGCCTGCTTAAAGGCCCACGTATCCCAGGGGTGCATACGGTTCGCAAGCGCCCCTGGGATCACGTGGGCTGGCCCAACCAATCAGAAAGAGGATTCCCATTATGCTTATGGGGATTCCATTTACGTACAGAATCGCTATAAGCATGAATAGGAATCACCCAAAAAATACATGTACACAACACTGAAATAAAAAAAATCATTACATGGTTAAAATTAATTGAAATACAATTTAATTAAACATTTAAAACAAAAAATTTTTTTGGGGAAAATAAAGTTTTAAAGGGGCTGAAAATAACCTATAACTAATTTTAAAGTTTTTTTATGTTTAAATAATTTAAAAATATATATTTTAATATTTATTTAAACTCTTACGCTGGTAAAAGAAGGCCCTCTGCCTGCTTTTACCAGGTGTTAGAGTTTCACGGGCATTCGCTGGGCAGTAGTTGGGCAAACAGCCCAACTCTCCGCCTGTGGATGCCCTTTTCCCGGGGATGCGGAGGATCTGTCAAGAAGATTCTTGGCAGATCGCAGGTTCTGGGTTTTCGCACATGCGCATCGCGTGCAGAAACCCGGAGCTTGCGAGGCACTTACGGCCGCATTCGCACCTGCGTACACAGTCATAGGCCCCGGAAAATCCGGGCCAATGTGAGTTTTTGCTTTCATAATGAAAATGTGGCTAGTGTGGAACATACTTTATGCCTCGAGGTGGTGCTAGTTGATTCTAGCCATCTTTACCCTGATTGGGGCGCTAATTTTTGAAATTGTGAAAAATGAGCGCAGGCGCTAATGATTCTGAGCTTCCCCTAAATTGGCTGTTAGCGCTCCTGGAAAGAACTGGAGCGTTAAATCAAGCGCTAATGACCTAAGTAAGGCGCTACAGGGGCACTACCAGCAGAGCGATAATGAATTTCAGGTGCTATGCAATCGGGAATAATCCTTCACACTGGCTTCTTCCAGCTCTTAAAGGGGAGGTTGCATCATTGTGCAGATCCTCATTATCAGCATTGCTGGCTGTGAAGGCGACCTGCAACCAACTCAATCCCCTGATCATGATGGCTGATCCCACTCCCAGGGAGAGAGCTCGTCGTTTCACGGACGAGGCATTGGAGGCATTGGTCGCGGGAGTGGAGCGAAGGAGGGCAGTGCTGTTCCCGGACACTGGAAGGAGGCCATTGCCCCAGGTCTTCAGGGCAATATGGAGGGAAGTGGCCCAGGCGGTCTCGGCCAGTAGTGTGGTCATACACAGCCTGACACAGTGCCGGAAGAAATTCAACGACCTCACTCGGGTGGTCAAGGTGAGTACATACTTCAACAGGTTCTACATACCAGCATCTGAACCTCAGTCTGTACACACTGCACAAACCACCACACCCCCACCACTCACCCACCAAGCATCTGCACCTACCAAACTCACATCCACATCTCACACCTTGCCTACAATCACAGCTATTCAACCAGGGCAGGCGTTTCTCCCAAACACATAGCTGGACTCACACACATTCGTTTCCCTTGCAGGCCAAGATGGCTCACAATAGGAGGGAGCAGCAGAGAATAGGCGGGGGTGATTAGCAGCTCCAGCAGCTTTCAGACCTGGAGGAGCAAGTGCTGCAACTCATTCGGCAGCAGGTGGTGGGCAGCATGGCCGTCGGCTATGTTGACCCCCTTTGGGGGCAACAACAGTATGTTCATCCCCTCTCCTTCTCTCATCCCAGTTCCCCCTCTCACCACAATCCTTTCCCAATTTCCAGCTCCTGATACCGTCTGCATTCCTTGCTCCCTTCCTGCCCCCCTGCCCTCACCTTAACACGAGTCTTGTGCCTTTATGCTTTCAGAGAATCAGCAACCAGATGACCAGCCTATCCCTGAGCCTCCCACTGAGAGTGAGGAAGGAGAAGAGGAGGAGGAGCAAAGCACCGCGTCACTGCATCTCTCACCCTGCAGGCACCACCTCAGATACTGGCACTACACGATCTTTAGAGGCAAGTTTAGTAGAGGGGTCTGCACTGGGTGATGCATCAGGGACGAGCGGGCTGCAGCAAGGCCAGGGGGAAAGGGTAGCTCGGGAGCCAGTTCCCTGGTAGGCGAGTTCTGCTGCACAGGACTCAGATGAGGACTTCGATGGGGAGGCATTCACAAGAAGGGTGATGGCCATGCACTCCGAGATGATAGGTGCAATGGCAAGTGTGCCCGAGTGCCTCTCGGCAATGGTAAGCAGCGTGGAGGAGTCCACCTCCAACATTGCACAGAGCTCTGCGCACACCATGGAGCCCATCATTTCCACTCTGCAGAGGATGGTGGACTCCCAGAGAGACCGTGCGGATCCAGACCCCATGACGTGTGTCATGGGTGATGTGGCAGCTTCCATTGCAGCACCGGCAGAAGCGATGCAATGTCTTAGTGCTGTAATGCAGTCTATGGTTGGTGGCATCGAATCTCAGACTGCTCTCACGCAGTCTCAGCTTCATATCACGCGAGCTCTGACTGCTGCCATTGTCGCTGGGTCCACCACAGTCCACCGGGGATCTCGTGGTGTCGCAGCAGGCCAGCATTCTGAGCTCCAGCAGATTGGTAGTGATGCTGAGGTGCTGCCCCGGGGGAGTGTCAGTGGGTCAGTGGAGCAGGAAGCTACTGTCCTCGCATTCCTGATCCCACCACTGCCACTCCGCCATTGCACTTGTCGCTGCCTGTCATCCAGCCAGGCCAGACTGCCGCCGCCCAGCCTGAGGTGGCATAGTGTACAGCCGGGCCTTCCAGGCCCAGAGCTGGTCGAGGGCGTCCTGCAAGGCCATCTGCAGTCTCTGGCACCGACACTCAGCAGCCTTCCACCAGCCCTGCTGCAGCCACAGGGGAGACACTACGTAGGAGCAGTAGATTAGGGAAAGGCACAGTGAAGAGGGGAAGTCAGGGTTTGCACAAGGGTGATTAGTTAATATTGTTGTTGTATATATGTGGTTCCTAAATTTGGATAAATTTATTACTGGAATGTTGCAGATTTGGGGCTGTGTCTAAATTCAGCTTTGGGGTGTAGTTTGGAATGAGAAATTGATGGAATGATGGGGACGTGCTGAGCAACCAGGAAGTGGCCTTGAATTCATTGTAACCGAAGTCTGATGAGGTGGTCACGGACCGCCCTTCCACAAGGCCGATTGAGTGGCGGCCTCCTCCATTGCTGCTGTTCGTGCTCTTGCTCCTCCTCCTCCTCCTCATCCTCGTCCTACTCGTCTCCCTCTTCCTCCTCCTGAGGTGGTGTGGCAATGCCTGGTGGCAATGGCTGCGCCCTCATGATGGCCAAGTTGTGCAGCATGCAGCAGACCACGACGGAAAAGGGACACCTGCTCAGCCAAGTACTGGAGGGCTCCTCCTGAGCTGTCAAGGCAGCGGAACCGTTGCTTGAGCACCCCGATGGTCTGCTCAATGATGTTCCTGGTAGCAGCATGGCTCTCATTATGAGTGCTGGGCACGAGTGTTGGGGTTGCGGAGGGGCGTCATGAGCCAGGTGGAGAGTGGATAGCCCTTGTCTCCAGCAGCCAGCCGCGAGCTTGATGTGGTGGCTGGAACAGAGCTGGTCATGGGGAAGGAATTGTAGTCCCTTCTCCTTCTGTGGAGAACATCTGTGACCTCGCGGATGCAGCAATGGACAGCGAACGGCGATATGTTAGATATGTCTCCTGTTGCTCACTGGAAGGATCCGCTGGTGTAGAAATTGAGGGCGACGGTAACCTTGACTGCCACTGAGAGAGCTGTGGTGCTCAGGATGTGAGGCTCCAGGTGTGGCTGCAAGAGGTGGCAGAGCTCTGTGACCACGTCCTTGGTGAAGCAGAGCCTTCTAAGACACTGTCCCTCAGTGAAATTGATGTAGGAGAAATGCTGCTGGAATACCCTGGGAGGGTAAGGCCTCCTGTTGAGAGCCCTGTTGGCCCTCCTCCCTCTAGCCACATTTTGCAATCTTTCTCTCTGCCTCTGCGGCCTCCGACATTGACGCTGGAGGGCGAGGTCCAGTGCCAGTACAGCCCCCATTAAAGTATGGAAATGTTGCACTTTCAAATCTCACCTGAATGAAAGTGAATAATTTTTCTGAGGCAGAAGACTCCTTCAAGTGAAAAACGCTGAAATCGCTCAAAACGCCTGTTTGCCCATGTCAAACTGACAAGGCAGCATTCTTTGCCGCCTAAAAATAAACCGGATGTTGACACCTTTATATAGCGCTCCTCCAGCCCTCATCCGACTGCATTCCGCCTCCTCTACCTGTCGTTGCTAACGGCAGGCGCTCAGGCAGGGGGCGAGAGTGATTTTCTGAGCTGGGGCGACTACCGGGGCACTGCGCAGCCGGATGACGTCACGTCTGCTCTCTCAGATGGACATAAAAGATCCTATGGCACTATTTCGAAGAAGAGCAGGGGAGTTATCAACGGTGTCCTGGCCAATATTTATCCCTCAATCAACATCACAAAAACAGATTATCTGGTCATTATCACATTGCTGTTTGTGGGAGCTTGCTGGGCGCAAATTGGCTGCCGCGTTTCCTACATTACAACAGTGACTACATTTAAAAAAAAATTACTTTGGGACATCCGGTGGTCATTAAAGGCGCTATATAAATGCAACTTTTTCTTTCTTTCTATGGGACTGGCCTCCCACAGCTGTACTGAGCTGTAGCATAGGACAAATGAGCCTCATAGTTTATCACGTGAGGTGCTGGAAACTCAATGTGCAGGTACAATGTTTGAGTGACAATGTCTGAAAATGTAACTGCAATTAGCATTTGCAACAGCACGATGAATAATGTAAGACACAAGTAATCACAATTCCACCCTCGCAGGCTGATTTTAATGTCTGTTATGCTACATTTGCACCAAGGGCCCATAACACTGGGTCTCCACCCCTTTTTGTATGCTCATCAAGGTGAGAGATGTTAGTGGTGGTGAATGGATCGCATTTCAAGGACTGATGTCAGCACCGAGCTCCCCAGGCCCGGTACAGCGCAGTCAGATGCACAGTAACGCTTCCTCTATTCTGCCACAACAACATGCCTCAGTACCAGCCTCAGAGGAACAACCTCTTCTGCACCATACATAACATTTTTAAGGTTTCCCACACCTACCATCCTGATTAACTGTTATGCTGGATAGCCCTTTGAAAACGCTCCTGTGACATAATCACTAGACTACTGGATATGGTACAGTACTGGGTGCAGTAATGTGGTGGTTACGTTACTGGATTAATAATCCGGAGAATGTGAGATATTCAAATCACACTATGGCAATTTGAGAAAAACCTGGAAATAAAAAATAAGTAAAAGGGACCATGAAGCTGTCGGATTGTCATAAAAACCCAACTGTCTTTATGGAAGGAAACCGGCCTGGCCTATGTGTGACTCCAGTCCCACACCAACGTAGTTGACTCTTAATTGCCCTCAGTAGTGGCCTAGCAAGCCACTCAGTTGTATCAAACTTCAGGGAAACTAGGGGATGGGCAATAAATGCCAGCCTTGCCAGCGATGTCCACATCCCCAAGAATGAATAATAAGTAAAAGACAATCCAGCAAAGCCCGATTGGTCTCACCAACCAAAATGGTAGGTGCTTTAGGCACCTCCCTCATAACAACCGTGGAGAATTGTCTTCTCACAGTTCAAGTCAGCAAAGAGCCAGGTGCCAGGTAATCTGTTTTCAATGATGTTGGTTGAAAATAATTATTGGCCAGGACACCTGGGGATAACTCCCCTGCTATTCTTCGAAATAATGCCATGGGATCATTTACGTCTCCCTGAAAGGACAGACGGGGCCTCGGTTTAATGTCTCATCCGAAAAACGGGACCTCCGACAGTGCAGCACTCCCTCAGTACTGCACTGGAGTGTCAGCCTAGATTTTTGTGGTTGTGTCTCTGGACTTGAACCCCTTTCTTCTTCTTAGGCAGTCCCTCGGAACCGAGGATGACTTGTTTCCACACTAAAAATGAATCCTCAGGTGACTGATGAGTCCAATGCGGGACCTACAGTCTCTGTCACAGGTGGGTCAGATGGTGGTTGAAGGGGTGTTTGGGTTGACGTGCGCTCCTTCCGCTGTTCGCACTTGGCTTCCGCTTGCTCCCGGCGAAGAAACTCGAGGTGTTCGGCGCCTTCCCGGATGCTTCTCCTCCATTTCGTGCGGTCTTGGGCCAGGGATTCCCAGGTGTCAGTGGGGATGTTGCACGTTTTCAAGGAGGCTTTGAGGGTGTCCTTGAAGTGTTTCCTCTGCCCACCTGTGGCTCTCTTGCCGCGTCGGAGCTCCGAGTAGAGCGCTTGTTTTGGGAGTCTCGTATCGGGCATGCGGACGATATGGCCCGTCCATCGGAGCTGATCGAGCGTGGTCAAAGCTTCGATGCTGGGGATGTTGGCCTGAGCGAGAACACTGACGTTGGTGCACCTATCCTGCCAATGGATTTGCAGGATCTTGCGGAGGCAGCATTGGTGGTACCTCTCCAGTGCTTTGAGGTGCCTGCTGTACATGGTCCATGTCTCTGAAGCATACAGGAGGGCGGGTATCACTACTGCTCTGTAGACCATGAGCTTGGTGCTGGGTTTGAGGTCCTGGTCTTCAAACACTCTCTTCCTCAGGCAACCGAAGGCTGCACTGGCACACTGAAGGCGGTGTTCGACTTCGTCATCGACGTCTGCCCTTGTTGACAGTAGGCTCCCGAGGTATGGAAAGTGTTCCACGTTGTCCAAGGCCTCGTCGTGGATTTTGATAATCAGGGGGCAATACTGTGTGGCGGGGGCAGGTTGGTAGAGGACCTTTGTCTTACGGATGTTTAGTGTAAGGCCCATGCTCTCGTATGCTTCGGTGAAGGTGTTGACGATGGTTTGGAGTTCGGCCTCAGAGTGTGCGCAGATGCAAGCGTCGTCTGCATACTGTAATTCGATAACAGAGGATGGTACGACCTTGGATATGGACTGGAGGCGACGGTGGTTGAACAGCTTCCCGTTTGTTCTGCAGATTAGCTGCACTCCAGTGGGGAGCTTACTGAGGGTGAGGCCATTGCAGCCAGGAAGATTGAGAAGAGCGTTGGTGTGATGACACAGCCTTGCCTGACCCCAGTCCGTACGTGAATTGGGTCTGTGGTGGATCCGTTGGTCAGGGTCACGGCTTGCATGTCATCATGAAGCAGGCGGAGGATGGTGGCAAATTTTTGAGGGCAGCCTAATTTGAGGAGGACACTCCATAATCCCTCACGGTTGATGGTGTCGAAGGCCTTTGTGAGGTCAAAGAAGGCCATGTACAGCGGTTGGTGCTGTTCCCTGCATTTCTCTTGTAGTTGACGCGCGGTGAATATCATGTCCATTGTGCCCCTTGGTGGGCGGAATCCACTTTGCGACTCTGGGAGGAGCTCTTCAGCCACTGGGAGAAGGTGATTGAGGAGGATTCTTGCGATGACTTTCCTGTGGCAGACAGCAGGGAGACTCCTCTGTAATTACCGCAATCGGACTTGTCACCTTTCTTGAAGATGGTCATGATTACAGCGTCTCTGAGATCCCCTGGCATGCTCTCCTCCTTCCAAATAAGAGAAATGAGTTCATATATTCACGCCAATAGTGCTTCTCCGCCATGTATTAGCGCCTCGGCGGGGATTCCATCTGCTCCTGAGGCCTTGTTGTTCTTCAGTTGTCGGGGTGGTGGCGGGTAGCATGCTGCGGGATGGAGTTGAGGACACTCGCATCAAAGACAGAGTCTCGGTTAAGGAGATCTTCGAAGTGCTCCTTCCAGCGGGCACTGACTGCCTCTCTGTCCTTGATGAGTACCTCTCCGTTCTTGGCCCGCAGTGGGGTAGGACCTTGGGTGCTTTGGCCATAGGTGGTCTTGACTGCGCTAAAGAATCCACGCAAGTCGTGGTTGTCGGCTGGCTGCTGGATCTCCTGCGCTTTCTCCACCCACCATCTGTTCTTTAGGTCGTGAGTTTTTTGTTGGACCTCGGCCTTCAGGCGTCTGTAGTGCTGCTTTCTTGCTCTCGAGTTCTGTTGCTGTTTCCAGATCAGGAATGCCTTGCACTTGCGGCTTATTAGCTCCTGGATCTCCTGGTCGTTCTCGTCAAACCAGTCTTGGTGTTTCCTTTTGCTAACTGATTGATTTGTGCCTGGTGCCAATGATCGCCCTGGGATACGGATCAGTTTCTTTCTAAATATCTTGAAATTGGCACATGACTTTCCACGTAATTTCCAGAACTGCAGTGAGCTCACTTGAAAGGAAGCCAATTAGCAGTGTGGTCCCAATCTTTCTCCAGTGACCCGGGGTCTTCAGCTGCTTTGGTCCCAATCTTTCTCCAGTGACCCGGGGTCTTCAGCTGCTTTGGTCCCAATCTTTCTCCAGTGACCCGGGGTCTTCAGCTGCTTTTGGGATTCCTGAACATACTGAAATAATTGTTGCTTGGTCTCTATTTTGTCCTTCTTTCAGATTCTATGGCTGGAATTTTCCGGGGTGGTAGCGGGCGCGATCGGTGGCAGGTCGGGTGGGAAAGTTATTTTTGACAGCGGGTCGGGAACCCGCTGTCATCTCGCTCCCACACACCTTTCCCCCCAAGTGCGTCATCTGTCATCGCGGACGACCCAATCGAGATGATTATCAGGTAGTTTACAGGCACTTAAGAGCCTTTTTTTACTTACTTTTTAAATTTCCCTGCACGGCCACGGGATTCACGCAGCTCAGGAACCACGTCTGTCAACCTGAGGCGGGAGTTCAGTGGCCATTGCTCCAGCTGATTACTTGACAGCATCAAATGTAGAGTGAAAGCTCCCACCTGACAGATGACCACTTTCCTCAGGCAGAAGCTGTTGCTCAGTCCATTTCCAACACAGATTCTGCAGGCTGCAAGTCTTTCCAGCAAAGTCTCCATCCAGTCTCACCTCATTGATAGAAAGCTTCTGTCATCTGTACTTCACCTGCCATCTATTCCATCAACATGGGTGCCATTTATGCTGTCTCATCTTGGTCCTCAGAATCTGACCACGATGAGCCCCAACATCAGCAGCACCAGGCACACCAGCAGCACCAACAACAACACCACCAACCTTCTCCGCAATCACCTGATGCTACACAGGATAGAGGGCATCAGCACCCGAGTACATTGCTGCCTGGAAGACCAGGGATGGCCTCATCATGGCCAGATTTAGTTAACTTTACGCTGTACAACCATACAGCTGCCAAATGATGTGCCAGGTTGGCACCACCCCACACCAACACCATAAAGCCTCTATACAATGCCCAAGCCATTCCTTTCACACTCATCACCATTGCGGGGGGTACCGTTATGTCTCGCCATTCACTGGAACTCACTGAGCCACTTCCAAAGGTGCACACCAATCTGTCCAAGACCGGAAACTGTTGAAAATGAAGATTTTTATGTTTGACACCACATTAACAGAAACTTCACATAAATATTGGATAAAACACCCAAGTGGCTACCCTTGTGTGTTGTTAGTTGGTATGATTGCATGAGGATGAGGGTGAGTGTGAGGGGTGGCTAGTGAGATGGGGATGTGATAATGTAGATAGAGAGAGAGGGATGGGTGGAGGTGCAAGGTATGTTGGTGTCAGTAAGGATATGCAGGAGTAGGGTAGGGAAGGCAGAGTGATGGGGATGTGATGAGAGGCACAGCAGGATGAGGTTGAGTGTGGCTTTGTACTAACGTTTCCTGAACTAATGAGATCATTGAAATATTTGCAGCACTGCACCCAGGTCCTCCTGACCACATCCCTGCTTGTACCCTCCTCTGCAATGTGCAACCAGGCTGTGTTGGTCTCCTGGGGAAGTCTCTTCCGCCCATCAGAAGGGAAGAGGACCTATGGAGGGAGTCATCGGAGAACCTGGGTGCAGTCATTGTCAGTGTTTGCAGCACTCCAATGCTGTAGTGCACTGACAGCACTATGTTAGATGAAACTTCAAATCTAACGTGGCCATGGTCCCTTTAAATATCCCGGCTGAAAACGCATCATGAATGACGTCACCAGACCCGCTCCATCTCATTGGGCCGGGTAACACGCTGGGTAGGCTTAACAGGCCCCATTAAGGTAAGTTCATTTTCAACAGTGGGATGGAGCCAGCAGCAGGGGTCGCGACCCGCCACGGACACCAGCCGCACCGGACCCGCCCAGGTAGGCAAAATTCCGGCCTGCGTTTGTATTTCTCTTGGTCAGAATTTCTGCCAGAATTGACAAATGTTTCCTTCTCGTTTTGCAGGTCCCATCGGAACTGGCCATTTTTAATCTTCCTCCCTCTCCTGCTAGTATTCAAAACCAAATCTTGGTGTCACCCCGCCACTCCTTCTTGATTTATTTTGTCTTCTCTCCTACTCTTGTTCAACCCCTCCAGGATACTGTCATGTGACCATCACTCATGTATGAACCTAGACAGTCAGTCCTGGCCAATATTTATCCCTCAACTAATGTCACTAAAAACAGATTATCTCGTCATTATTACATTGCTGTTTGTGGGAGCTTACTGTGCGCAATTTGGCTGGCGCGTTTCCTACATTACAACAGCGACTACACTTCAAAAGTACTTCATTGGCTGTAAAGTGCTTTGGAACGTCCTGAGGTTGTGAAAGGCGCTGTATAAATGCAAGTCTTTCATTTTTCTATTTTTATCAGCAGGCCATCTGATCTCCACACATCTATTTCTGTCCCTCAGGGAACACTAGGTAATAATCAACAACAACTTGCATTTATATAGCACCTTTAACGTAGTAAAACGTCTCACGGCACTTCACAGAAAAGTTTTCAAACAAAAATTTTACACCGAGCCACATAAGGAGATATTAGGAGAGATGACCAAAAGCTTGGTCAAAGTTTTTTAAGGAGCATCTTAAAGGAGGAGAGAGGTGGAGAAGTTTAGGGAGGGAATTCCAGAGCTTAGGGCCCAAGCAGCTGAAGGCACGGCCACCAATGGTGGAGTGATTACAATCGGGAATGCACAAGAGGCCAGAATTGGAAGAGCGCAGAGATCTCGAAGGCTTGTAGGGCTGGAGGAGGCTACAGAGATAGGGAGGGGTGAGGCTATGGAGGGATTTGAAAACAAGGATGAGAATTTTTTAATTGAGGTGTTGCTGGACTGGAGCCAATGTAGGTCAGCGAGCTGAGGGGTGATGGGTGAACGGGACTTGGTCCGAGTTAGGATACAGGCAGCAGAGTTTTGGATGAGCTCAAGCTTATGTAGGGTGGAATATGGGAGACTGGCCAGGAGAGCATTGGAATAGTCAAGTCTAGAGGTAACAAAGGCATGGATGAGGGTTTCAGCAGCAGATGAGCTGAGGCAGGTGCGGTGATGGGCGATTTTTCTATTGAGGTGGAAGTAGGTGGTCTTGGTGATGGAGCAGATACATGGTTGGAATCTCATCTCGGGGTCAAATATGACACCAAGGTTGTGAACGGTCTGGTTCAGCCTCAGACAGTTGCCAGGGAGAGGGATGGAGTCGGTGATCAAGAATAGAAGCCTCAGTTGATTTTGTTCCCCTCCCTAACCTGCGCTGAGGTTAATTGTAATTCCCTTCGCTGAGATCACCTAACGTAATACAGACTAAGGATTGACTTTGGGCCCTGGTCCTGTCGAGTGTATAGGCTCAACCATCGCGCGAAGGGTTGTGTGTAAGGTTCAATCCGCTATCCTGCTGTCCAGTCAGTAGCGTACACCAGATTCCAGAACTCCTCCAAAAAGAAAGTAGCCTGCGTTCTCTGTGAATTAATTTTTTACCTGATAATGTACTGAAGGAGTACAAACATTGGTCCTTTGGGAGCAAGGCTGGAATGGCAGCACCATGTGTTTTGTGAAATAGATGTGTTGGCACTGGTACTACTGGCAGGTTAGTGATAGGATTCCCAATTGTGATCATTATAATTGGCAATTCAGCTGTAACTAGAGCCAAACAAAAATTTATCCAGTAGCTGTTCAATATTACGAAACACACAGTGGATTGAGATAACACTTCCTCCAGGCTCTGTTCCATGGAACAGGATACAGGCTATGTTTTCTCATCTACCATAGCATTGCTCGCACTATGTCAGGGGATTCGCTATTTTGTCAGCACTGGGCCTCGATGTCATGCACAATACTTAGGGGTAGAAATT
This sequence comes from Squalus acanthias, assembly GCA_030390025.1. NCBI lineage: Eukaryota > Metazoa > Chordata > Chondrichthyes > Squaliformes > Squalidae > Squalus > Squalus acanthias. The sequence goes on from CM059434.1 coordinate 129,385,986, forward strand.
AGGTCGCGCCCCATTTGGGGCGCAAATATCGTCCGGACGCAAATATTAGCGCCTGGCGCTAATTATCGGCACTGACGGGAAACTTCACTTTTACCGCCCCGGGAGGTGAGTGGAGCGCTAAAGCAGGCGCTGCACACCTCTGTTAAGGCGCAAAGGCCGAGCAGTGAGGCGCTAACTCGGAGCGCTGGCGAAGCTCATGTAATGTCAGTCAGCAATGGAACACACACACAATGGCACGGGCCAGTTCTTAAAGGGGATGGTTAATCTTGCTTTCCATCCACATCCTGTTCATTGCTGCCTTGAATCTCGGCCTGGAGAGACTTGCACATCAAATGTGCTGGAAAGAACAATGGAGAGCACCAGGCAAAGAGCTCAGAGTGCAGCTCCCACGGTCTCTGCTAAATCGATACAAGGAATGGCAAATCAAAATGAACCTGCAAAGTGCTGCTCAGTACCCAAAACTCCTTCACACAACGTTGAATCTCTCCAGAAGTCTCTCCCTCTCTCTCTCAGAATGCGTAGTTCAAAAATGCCACCAACAATAAAAGACAGGAAGAGGCCCCCTTTAAATAGCGCCCCCCCCAGCCCCACAGCGATTGATAGCGTTCCAGTCTTCTGGTCGTTGGAAGCGCCAGGCGGTAAGGCAGGGGGCGCCACTCAATTTCCGCTACGGGGCGCCCCAAGGGCGTTGCACCATGGAATGACGTCACATTCTGCGCGCGCAGGTGGTCGCAGCGGTAAGTTTTAGCGCCGCCGCACAATCTCAAGTTAAGTTCTCGAGCGGCGCAAACATCGCTGCGCCCGGGTGTTAGCGGCTTTGCGCCCCATTAGCGCCCTCTTAAGGCGCTAACGGGTGGCGCAACCAAGTGAATTTTTACCCCTTAGAATCTTACAGCACAGAAGGAGGCCATTCGGCCCATCATGCCTGTGCCGGCTCTTTGGTAGAGCTCCCCAATTAGTCCCACTCCCCCTGCTCTTTCCCCAGAGCCCTGTAATTTTCTCCCCTTCAAGTATTTATCCAATTGCCTTTTGAAAGTTATTATTGAGTCTGTTTCCACCACCCTTTCAGACAGTGCATTCCAGACCATAACAACTCGCTGCGTAAAAAAAATTCTGATCTCCCCTCTGGTTCTTTTGCCAATCACCTTAAATCTGTGTCTTCTGGTTACTGACCCTCCTGCCAGTGGAAACAGTTTCTCCTTATTTACTCTATCAGAACCCTTTGCTGCTAAGTTTAGACAGTGTCTAAAGGCTAGAGGCAGATGAGCTCCTTTTGAGGTCAGAAAAACAAACAGGAAATGACTGTCCTTCTTTCTCATTTAAAAAAATTATTTTGCCTCTATAATTCAAGCGTGATATGTGAAGTGCGACGGACACAATCCTTTAGACATATACGCTTGGATCTCCTGTATCGTTGCTCAGGGTAAGTCAGTTGACGTGCGTTTTATAAGAACCAGGTAATGGAGAATGTATTAATGTGCTGCTAAGCCTGGTGAAACCATATTACAAAGTTTAATTTCTGTCAAGTAACCGCTGGGTGGGGGGGGTGGTCAGAGTTTAATTGCTATTGAAGCTGAAATCAAAACCCTTCAGTCCTCTTTTTCTCTTTTTATTTAAAAGGTCATCCAGAGGTTACGGCCATACTAGCTCTGTGTCAAATGACTGCCATTGATTTTAAGTGTCTTGATTAGATCATTGAGAGTTTACACGGATTATGGCTCCTATTTTGAAAAAGAATGCAATTGTTTCTTTCTGGGGTTTTTGACGCAGAACTCGGAGTACAATGGACAGAAATGCACAGTTGACGTGTCATTGTAAAATATTAAGAATATAGAGATAGATAAAACTATTATAGAAGAGGCCAATTGGTCAAACACCATCTGGAATATTCCACACAGTTCTGATCACCTAATTACTGCTTTTGACAAGGTACAGATGAACCAAGATGAGGAAATTTAAATTATGAAGAAAGGTTAAGGAAATCGAGCTTGAAAAAGGGAAGACTTTGATGTTTCTGTCTGAGGTTTTCCAGATTGTGAAGGGGATTGACAAAGTTGCTCGAGACAAATTGTTCACCAGGGGGCACAAGTTGAGAGTAAGAAAGGAACTCAGATGGAATTCTTTTTACACAAAGAAGAACTTGCATTTATAGAGCGCCTTTCACCACCTCAGAACATCCCAAAGCGCTTTACAGCCAATGAAGTACTTTTGAAGTGTGGTCATTGTTGTAATGTGGGAAACATGGCAGCCAATTTTCACACAGCAAGCTCCCACAAACAGTAATGTGATAATGACCAGATAATGTTTTGGTGATGTTGAGGGTAACAGACTTACCACGGAGAACAGACAATATCTGGGTCGCTGGTGGTGAGTTCAGTCTGTTGGTGAAACATTAATTCACTCGAGTCTGTCTCAAAGCAAAAGATCACAGTTTATTACTCAGAGCGCTCTGGGAGAAGGGTCATAGCCTCGCGGGCTAGTAACCAGCTTCTCAATTTAATAGTGGCAGCCAAGCTTCTTTATACACTTCAAGAAGCCAGAAAATACAAACATCAGCACAGTTATTACATCATGAGCGACCCTTATGGTCTCTAAAAACAACTTGATTAGAATCTTACACTGTTAGCGAAACTCATCCTTTACTTCTGCTTTTGTTTAATAGTGGTCAGCCATCTGCACTGCAAGGTTTCATTCTTACACCTTTTCGAGGTTAGTTTATTATAAAAAACAATGATTCACGTTTTGTTCTGCAGTGTCTGCATTATCTTTACCGCAGACTAAGCAAGCTGGTCTTTATCTAATTATACCCCTGTCTCCATCGGCTTGTAGCCTTCGGGAGATACTTTGACCTTTACTATAGTCCTTTAAGCAGTTCAACTAATCTTAAACATTACAACTGATTTGCCCTTACATTATTACAATTATTTTTTTTTACTCTTACAGGTCAAAAAAGATACTTCTTTGTTCAGCCTTTTACTGTTCCTGAAAAACTCTCCCTGACATGAAGTTGTAATGGAATAAGCCATATTTCAGAAAAATACACCATCCTATAAACAGATTTCTGATATTATTAATACAAGACATACTGAGTTTAAAAGTCTGGAAAGCCTCGGCGACACAGGCTGCAAACACAATACAGGCTTCTGAGATAAGATGGTTTGTTAACAAAAGCTGTAAAACACCACAAGCTTTGAAATGGGAGATGGTTGTAAACACAAAAACAATGCCCCCATTGAACCAAACCATTGGTGCTTCCAGAATGTCTAGAGTTTGGAACAAAACAATAGCAATGCCCAAGTAAAGTGTCAAAATCTAACACGTCGAACAGGTGCACAGAACATTAAAAAAAAACAAGTGCCTTTGAAAAAATGACATCAAGTAAAAGAAATACCTGCTGTAAAATAGTTTTATGTTAAACTTAGAAACAGGAAACACGATTAAATATGCAACCAATTGAGATAGCAAGAAAACAAGTAAACACCCTAAGATAAGTGTTTTTAATTTACAAATTGTAAAAGATACCTACAGAGAGGCTTTGAAGATATATCAATAGATGACACCAAGCAATTACATTGTGTTTGTATTGAACTTGGAACACCACGGAGTCACGACATCTGGTTTACAAGCAGTTAAGTGATATTAAGAATTCAATAGAAAGACTTCCTAAGAATGGCATCAAATAGATAAATCGACAATAACCATAAAAATGATAGTTTTTGAAACACCTAAAGGTAGCGACAGAATTCTAAAAGTTGGCAGCTGAAATGACAGTAAGAATAGAAAAGAATTCAATAAAGAATCACTAGAGATAGTTAGCTTACATCAGCAGGAAACTTCAAAGAAAATACCACTAAAAAAGGTATAAAAATAGAGCTTTTCAGATAGAGAGTCAGAAGTCGCTGGAAGGGCAAGCGTTTCTCAACTTCACAGGCACGCTCTGTAAGTTTTCAACTCTGAGTCTCAGGTAATCAAGGTATTTGATTTTGGTGGATATTCTGGATTAAATAAGTAGAAGTGTGGAAATGTAACGAAGTTAAGATTTGAGAATAAGGATCTCTGATAAGAAATGTAAGCTATTTGTATTTTGAACGGTTAAAGTTGTGATTGCCACACCAGCTGTTAACTAAATGTCGGTTCTTTAATAAATCTATATATTTTTAAATTGTCTCAAAGAGTATTTCTGTATCAATCTCGCGAACTCAATTTCTGTACACTCTTCAGTGAGGAGTTGCAGAATTCTGGGGGGTTTTCCAGACCCTCATAATATCCGGAAGGTTACAGTCTAGTTAAACTTGTTAAAAGTGCTATCCGGAGGACGGTAACATCTTCAGGCCATTTCTTTCCTTTAGGGAGAGGTAGTCTGACCTTTAGACCCAATTAAGCATCTCTAGGATTCGGCTACCACTAACTTTAGTTGAAGGTGAACATCTGGGGAATACGCCTGATCTGGGGTAGCCCGAAAAGGGCTAGGCCTTGTAATTATCCCTTCAAAGTAACTTGTCCCCGAGAATGAACTTGATAGTTTTCCAGTTTTTTTGGAGTTATCGTGACAGTTACATTTGTCTGCACTGTTGAATGGGGCTCTGTGATGTTCTGCATCTTCCTTCACTCATTATTTTTTGCTGTTGAAAAAATGTTGACGACCTCCATGTTCTTTCAGTGGATACGGAGAGGCTGTTTTGGGTCACAGATTCCTCAACGGCTGCTATCAATTGTTCCCACCATCCTGCAATCAATTGTTCCCACCATCAGTGGCAGCTGGGACAATTCAAGTGTGATAAGACTAGACACAGCCTTGAGTTGCATTCTTCTTCTTCTATGTGGCATGTCATCAAGCAACCCGGTTGAGATCTAAGAAAACTCACCCAACTGAGGCAAGGCAACTCGAAATGACAGGTAGTCCCCAGACTCCAATTCGCAGCCTTCTGGTTGATAGTCAAGCACTCAACTGAATCACACTGCCCTAACATGCTGAATTTACTTCCATTACTAGTTGGATGAGTAGCTCCATCCCAGTAACCTGACAGCAGGGATTACTGCGATACAGCTCTGCGGGAAAATGGTTACACAATCCTGTAGACAGCTTGGCACCTACGCTAAGCCATAGGAGAGTACAGGACCGGAAGACAATCTGCAGCCCGCCTAGTTTTTAAACAAGAAATAAGTCGTCGAGAATCAATGTAGTTCATGGATATCACTGGTCACTTCCATTGGCCTGTGAGAAGCCACAGACTAATTCATTTTTTTTTTAAAAAGGCTAATGACTTAACTTCAGTGGAAATAAAAAATGGGAGAGATGTAAAAACAGACTGCCAACTCACGATCGTCCATTTTACACCACTGCACAAAGTCAAGATCTACCCCATTGTGTGCAGTTCTGGTCATTGTGTCTTCAGAAGGATGTTGATGCATTGGAGAGGGTTCACAAAAGAGCAACAAAGACAATTACGGGATTGAGGCTCCACATTATTGAAGCAAGTCACACAGAGATGAACTTATGCTTATGAAGGATATGCTGATAGGGTTAGATGAAGAGGGGTGGGTGGAGGCTTGTGTGGAGCAGAAACACCGGCATGGACCAGTTGGGCCGAATGGCCTGTTTCTGTGCTGAAGACTCCATGGCCGCGATTTTACTGACCTCAGTGATGTCGGTGGTGGGTCACGGCCCCGCTGCTGGCTCCATCCCGCTCTGTGAAATGAATTTTCGTTGATAGGACTTGTTAAGCCCACCCAGCGCATTTCCTGAGCCAATTAGAGGAAGCGGGTCTGGTGATGTCATTTGATGACGCGTCATCAGCCGGTTTCCTTAAAGGAACCATGGCCAAATTTATTTTGACATTTGTGCTGTCAGTGTTCTACAGCATTGAGGTGCTGCAAACACTGACAATGACTGCACAAAGGCACAGGGCTGCACTCAGGCTCTCCCATGACTCCCTCCATATGCTTATGGAGGAAGTCACAGCATGCAGGGAGGTCCTCTTCCCTTCCCATGGGCGGAAGAGACCTTCCCAGGAGACCAACACAGCCTGGTTGCACATTGCAGAGGAGGTCACAAGCAGGGATGTGGTCAGGAGCACAAGGGTGCAGTGCCGCAAACGTTTCAATGATCTCAGTAGATCACGAAATGTTAGTACAAAGCCACACTCCACCTCATTCTGCTGTGCTTCTCATCACATCCCCATCATTCTGCCTTCCCTACCCTACTCCTGCACATCCTTACTCACACCAACTTACCTTGCACCTCCACCCATATCATTTATCACTTCCCCATCTCACTAGCCACCCCTCACACTTACCCTCATCCTAGTGCAATCATACCAACTAACAACACACAAGAGTAGCCACTTGGGTGTTTTATGTAATGATCTTGTAAAGTTTCTGTTAATGTGGCGTCAAACATTGAAAGCTTTATTTTGAACACTTTGCATTCTTGGACAGATTTGTGTGCACCTTTGGAAGTGGCTTAGTGAGTTGCAGTGAATGGTGAGACATAACGGTTCCCCCCCGCAATGGTGATGAGTTTGAAAGGAATGGCTTGGGCATTGTAGGGAGGCTTTATGGTGTTGGTGTGGGGTGGTGCCAACCTGGTGCATCATGTGGCAGCCAGGGTGTACAGCGTCAAGTGAAGTAAATCTGGCCATGGTGAGGCCATCCCTGGCCTCCCGGGCTGCAATATGGTCGGGTGCTGATGCCCTCTGTCCTGTGTAGCATCAGTTGATTGCGGAGAAGGTTGGTGTTGTTGTTGGTGCTGCTGGTGTGCCTGGTGCTACTGGTGTTGGGGCTGATCGTGGTGGGATTCTGAGGACCAAGGTGAGAGAGTATAAAGGGCACCCATGCTGATGGAATAGATGGCAGGTGAAGTCGAGATGACAGAAGTAATCTGTCAGTGGTGGGAGAGGTAATGAGGTCAGACTGGATGGAGACTTGTGTATAGACTTGCAGCATGGTGAATCTGTTGTGGAAATGCAGTGAGGAACAGCTTGTGGCTGAGGGAAGATACCTCTGTAAGGTGGGAGCTTTTACTTTACATTTGAAGCTGTCAACTCAACAGCTGATTCAATGGCCACTGAACTCCCGCCTCAGCTTAACAGACGTGGGCCACGACCAGCATGGACCCCGTGGGCGAGCTGTCAAATGTAAAAGGTAAGCAGAAAATCATTCTTAAGTGGCTCTAAAACTAATTATCTGATTTAGGGTCGCCCGCCGCTGTTGGGTTTGCTCAGTGCTGACAGACCTGACATCGGGAAAGGCGCGTGGGAGCGAGTTGACAGCGGGGTCCCGAACCCAGTCAAATATATCAAATTTCCCAACCGACCCGCCACCCATCCTGCCCGCTGATCCCCCCCCCCCCCCCGGAAAATTGCGGCCTATATAATTGTATGAACCTACTTTCACTGTAGAAATTAAAATGTGTGTGTGGGGAGTGTGGGTGCGGGGTGGTGGGGGGGCATGGTCAAGGCTTTTCAAATACTGAGAAGCATAAATGATGCAGACTTGGGCAGTAAATGCAGAAGTAGAGGGCACAGGTTCATAACGAATGAGCCCCAAGTGAGACTAATGATTGGAGGTAGTTTTTTTGTTCCCTCCCAATTTTCACTTCTTGTGTCCTGAAGAGGGTGACTAATGGTAGACTTGGGCTGTGAGTCCAGTTAGATTTCAGCAACATTGCCTATGTTTCAAAGCCACTGTTTTACTGGATGAGAAAACATGAAAAATTAAAGGAATGCCCAGGAAGGTTCAAGCTGTCCAATTTTGACTAACGCTCTACAAGGGATAGATGGGGTAGCTGTTGTCGGCTCCTCTGATGTCAACTGTGTCAACCGTGGCTCAGATGGTAGCACTTTCACCTCTGAGGCAGAAGGTTGTGGGTTCAATTCCCTCGCCAGAGACTTAACACTCCAGTGCACTACTGAGGGAGCATTGCACTATCGGAGGTGCCGTCTTTCAGATGAGACGTTAAACCTGCACTCTCAGGTGGATGTAAAAGATCCCATGTCACTATTCGAAGAAGAGCAGGCGAGTTATCCCCGGTGTCCTGGGCCAATATTTATCCCCTCAACCAACATCACTAAAACAGATTATCTGGTCATTATCATGTTGCTGTTTGTGGGAGCTTGCTGTGTGCAAATTGGCTCCCAGCATTTCCAACATTACAACAGTGACTGCACTTCAAAAAGTACTACATTGACTGTGAAGCACTTTGGGATGTCCTGAGGTCATGAAAGGCGCTATATAAAAGCAAGTCATTTCTTTAACGACGCCTCGATTTTAAAATTCTCATCATTGTTTACAAATCCCTCCATGGCTTCACCTCTTCTTATCTTTGTAATCTCCTCCAGCCCTATAATCCCCCTAGACCTCTACGCTGTGCCTATTCTGGCCTTTTGAACATCCCCGATTTTAAATGCTCCACCATTGGCGGTCGTGCCTTCAGCTGCCTAGGTCCAAAGCTCTGGAATTCCCTCCCTAAATTTCTCCGCCTCTTCACTTCTCGTGCCTCCTTTAAGACGCTCCTTAAAACCTACCTCTTCGACCAAGCTTTTGGTCATTTGCCCTAACATCTCCTTATATGGCTCGGTGTCAATTTTTTTTTTAGCTAACACTCTGTGAAGCACCTTGGGACATTTTATTACGTTAAAGGCGCTATATAAATATAAGTTGTTGTTTACTTGAATCATCAGTCAGGTGGGCTGATAGATTAGATTCAGCAGCTGTGAATGTTAACAGCTGGACTTGCAAAAATGGGAGCACTCTTCTGATTTACTTTATATAATGAGCAGAAATAAGAGGCTATAAAAACAGAAAATGCTGGAAATACTCAGTGGATCAGGCAGCAGCTGTGGAAAGAGAAACAGAGATAACGTTTCAGGTCGATGACATTTCATCAGAAATAAGAGGTTTAAGAACATAAGAGCATAAGAAATAGCAGCTGGAGTAGGCCATATGGCCCTTCAAGCCTGCTCTGCCATTCAATAAGATCATGGCTGATCTTCGGCCTCAACTCCACTTTCCCGCCTGATCCCCATATCTCTGTATTCCCTCAGAGTCCAAGGGGGAGAAATTCGGTATCGCCCCATTTGGGGTGCAATTATCGGCCGGGCGCAAAGTTTAGATCCTGGCGCTAATTATTGCCTCCGACTGCAAACTTGGCTTCTATCGCCCCTGGAGATGATTGGAGTGATACATACCTCTCTTAAGGCAGTAACGCCAAGGAGCGAGGCGCTACCTCGGAGAGCTGGCGAAGCTCATGTGATGTCAGTCAGCAATGAAACACAGACACACTGGCGCCGGCCAGTTCTTAAAGGGGAGGGTCAATCTTGCTCTCCATCCACACCCTGCTCATTGCAGCCTTGAATCTCAGCCTGGAGAAACCTGTACATCAAATCTGCTGGAAAGAACAATGGAGAGACCCAGGGAAAGAGCTGAGTGCAGCCCCCAAAGTCTCTTCTAAATCGATGCAAGGAAGGTCAAATCAAAATGAACCTGCAAAGTGCTGCTCAGTACCCAAAACTCCTTCACACAGCGTTGAATCTCTCCAGAAGCCTCTCTCTCTCTCTCTCTCTCTCTCAGAATGCGTGGTGCAAAAATGTCGCCGACAAAAAATGGCAGGAAGCGGTCGCCTTTAAATAGCGCTCCCCCAGTCCCTTCCCGACTGCAAAACGCTCCCCTCAACCTGTCATTGCTAGCTGCAGGCGGAAAGGCAGGGGGCGCCACTCAATATCCAGTCCGGGGCGCTACTGAGGCGTTGCGCACTCGACTGACGTCACGATCTGCAGGTGCAGGAGATCGTGGCGGTAGTGTTTAGCGCCGCTGCAAAATGTTGGGTCAATTTCGCGAGCGGCGCAAACATCACTGCGCCCGGGTGCTAGTTGCTTTGCGCCCCATTAGCGCCCTCTTAGGGCACTAACGAGAGGCGCAAAGCAACCAAATTTTTCCCCCCAAAAATCTATCAATCTCAGCCTTGAATATACTCAACGACTGAGCATCCACAGCCCTCTGGGGTAGAGAATTTCAAAGATTTACAACCCTCTGAGTGAAGAAATTTCTCCTCATCTCAGTCCTAAATGGCCAACCCCTTATCCTGAGACTATACCTCCTAGTTCCAGATTCTCCAGCCAGGGGAAACAGCTGGCTTTGCTGAAGGACGGTTTGCTGAGGTAAGGTCTAAATTTAAAACCTACCTCTTTGATGTCCTACTATCTCCTTATGTGGCTCGGTGTCAAATTTTGTTTTATAACGTCCCTATGAAGCGCCTTGGGATGTTTCACTACGTTTAGGCGCTATATAAATGCAAGTTGATGTTGTTATAGGAGAATATAACCAGCCCTGGTCACGATGATTGGAATTTAGTTATTCCGCACACTTATAATAGGTAGCAATCTGCCGGAGGTACTTGAGGGAGTGTTGGTGGTCTTTATAGTTGACCATCCTCTCCCCTTTAGCCTCCAATCTTGCTCCATTACAACCACTTTTTTCATGCTATTTTATCAATATGGCTTTGATTCTCTGAATTTTTCACTTCTGTTCCTCCTAACCTTCACATATGTGATTCACATATGTGATTTCTCCTCATCTCAGTCCTAAATGGCCAACCCCTTATCTTCCTCCTCTCTGCATCACTGTATCCTACTGTAAGTCATTCTTTCCTAGGACATCATATCTGTGCTGTGACTTACCCCCCTCAGTCTTCTCTTTCTCCTGTGATCTATAGGCTTTTGTCCACATAACATCGGTTACTGCTCTTCAAGGTAAAATGTATCGGAGATATGTGAAAAGGTGCAAAAATTAATCTAAGTCTTCCTTTTTTTTAAAATCCCAAGCTTGCTGTCACTTTATTGCTGCTTCCCGATTTACATTGTCCAAGGGTACATCAAGAAGCAGTAATTAGATGCCGCCATGCTTGGAATTTAAAGTGGTGTGGTGCACGAGGGGCTTGGCGTGATGCACGAGGGGCTTGGCGTGATGCACGAGGGGCCTGGCGTGATGCACGAGGGGCTTGGCGTGATGCACGAGGGGCCTGGCGTGATGCACGAGGGGCCTGGCGTGATGCACGAGGGGCCTGGAGTGGTGCACGAGGGGCCTGGCGTGGTGCACGAGGGGCCTGGAGTGGTGCACGAGGGGCCTGCTGTGATGCACGAGGGGCCTGATTTGGTGCACGAGGGGCCTGATGTGGTGCACGAGGGGCCTGGCGAGGTGCACGAGGGGCCTGGAGTGGTGCACGAGGGGCCTGATGTGTGCACGAGGGGCCTGGAGTGGCGCGCGAGGGGCCTGATGTGGTGCACGAGGGGCTTGTCCCTTCACCTTGGTTTGTCAAATAAAATGTTAGCTGAGTTGCTTTCAGCTTTATCCAAAGAACAAGAAACACAATCAACATCAATCAGCCAAGCGTCAATAATCAGCTATTTATTAGTAACCAAAAGGAAAGAATGTTCTAAAAAAGAGGTTACAACAGTGACTACACTTCAAAAAAGTACTTAATTGGCTGTAAAGCGCTCTGGGACGTTCTGAGGTTGTGAAAGGCGCTATATAAATGCAAGTTCCTTCTAAATGATAAATCTACATCAACAATTTAAGGTCAGCAATCAACCTTTTAATCAGGTATTAGTGCAGCGAGTATCATGTGAACTCTACCTAACATTCACATGTTGAACTCTAAAACTAAAGATCTGATTGAAAGAGTTTGTGAAAGGTGATGAGGAGTCTCCAGTTCACGGTGCACTTCGGCCCCAAGCGAATCTGAGGCACTTTACAAATCTCCGTCCAAATAACAGTCATAAATGTCCAGATATCCATCAATCTTCCAGTTAAATTATTTTGGGTGATTGGAGGAGATCCTCACATTGTCGTACCTTAATTGCTTTCAATGAATATTGACAAAGTAAATACGGCAGAATTGATGAGAAGCCCCAGGATGTGATTTATATACAAGTGGGCTTATTAGCTCATGAGCGATATAAACACGATAAAACTATCGAGGGTTTCACCAGAGTAGGCCTTTGAGCCCTAGTTAGAGTCAGTGCTGCAGGTGGAAAACTGATTGTACTGCACTGCTCCTCATCGTGTGTTCTTGTTTACTATATTACATAGAATGTCCAGCACAGAAACAGACCATGCAGCCCAACTGGTCTGTGCTGGTGTTTATGCTCCACATGAGCCTCCTCCCATCCGACTTCATCTCACCCTATCAGCATATCCTTCTATTCCTTTCTCCCTCATCTAGGTATCTAACTTCCCCTTAAAGGCAGTGGTTCAGTTGGTGACCCACCACGGTACTGAGCTTTACACACCGGTCACAAACAGATCACAAGTGCAACACTTTGTCTACACCGAGTTAGCGGAGCCAAGGGAGGTGGTGAGGTCCACTACAGCGTTCCAGGATGGAGATGGGAAAAATCAACTGGACCTTCTGATCCTGATCACTACCCGCTGACTCTGCTGCAACGTGTGCGTGTGACTGGATGTAAAATGAAGGCAGTCAGTGTTGACCATCATACTGACTGTCTGGGCTCACACAAGAATGTGTCTCTTGCGCAGGGGACTGGACAATGTCTGGCACCCAAGCTTGTCCAAGCCCAGCCTGAGTCAGCACCTCATGAGAGGAACAGAGAAAGCAAAACGGCCTTATGGTATCGAGCCAATGCCTTGATCTTAAAATTCTCATCCTTGTGTTCAAATCCCTCCGTGGCCTCGCTCCTTCCTATCTCTGTAACCTCTTCCAGCCCTACAACCCTCCCGAGATATCTGCGCTCCTTCAAATCCGGATTTTAATTGCTCCACCATTGGCAGCCATGCCTTCAGCTGCCTAGGCCCTAAGCTCTGGAATTCCCTCCCTAAACCTCTCCGCCTCCCTCTCCTCCTTTAAGATGCTCCTTAAAACCTCTCTCTTTCCCTATATGAATATCTCGTTATGTGGCTCGGTGTCAAATTCTGTTTGAGAACGCTCTTGTGAAGGGCCTTGGGATGTTTTACTACGTTAAAGGCGCTATATAAATGCAAGTTGTTGTATCAGAAAATTTGTCAGCCGTGGCTCAGTGGGTAGCACCCTTGCCGCTGAGTCAGAGGTAGAGGGTTTAAGTCCCACTCCAGAGACTTGAGCACAAAACTCTAGGCTGACACTCCAGTGCAGTACTGAAGGAGTGCTGCACTGTTGGAGGTGCCGTCTTTTGGATGAAACGTTAAACTGAGACCCGTCTGCTCTCTCAGGTGGACGTAAAAGATCCCATGGCATTATTTCGAAGAGCAGGGGAGTCATCCCTGTTGTCCTGGCCAATATTTATCCCTCAATCAACATCACTAAAACAGTTTATCTGGCCATTATCACATTGCTGTTTGTGGGAGCTTGCTGTGCGCAAATTGGCTGCCACGTTTCCGACATTATAACAGTGACTGCACTTCAAAAAGTACTTAATTGGATGTAAAGCACTTTGGGACATCCGGTGGTCATGAAACATAGAAACATAGAAACTAGGAGCAGGAGTAGGCCGTTCGGCCCGTCGAGCCTGCTCCACCATTCAATACGATCATGGCTGATCATCCAAATCCAGTACCCTGTCCCTGCTTTCTCACACAGAATCCCCATCGAGCCTGCACCGACACATATCCCACCCTATCCCCGTAACCCCACGTATTTAATTCCCCCTAACATCCCATCCTATCCCCGTAACCCCACATATTTAATCCCCCCCTAACACTAAGGGTCAATTTATCATAGCCAAATCAACCTAACCCGCACATTTTTGGACTGTGGGAGGAAACCGGAGCACCCGGAGGAAACCCACGCAGACACGGGGAGAATGTGCAAACTCCACACAGACAGTCACCCGAGGCCAGATTCGAACCCGGGTCCCTGGCGCTGTGAGGCACCAGTGCTAACCACTATGCCACCGTGTTGCCCTATATAAATGCAAGTCTTTCTTTCATTCTACACCCCGTATGCCATTTTTAAAATATACATTTAATTATTTGTTTTAATCGTTCTCAGCAAAATTAATTGAATGTTACTTGGTCCTTGCTACAGCTAATCTCACAGGAGACATCACTCCTTAGTATTTTCTGCAGTCTGTATCTTCAACACATCTCTCACAAACCCAACAAGTGACAATTTGTAAAAAATCGAACCTGAATGAAGGGAGTTTCTGTTTTTGGCAATGATAATGCTGTTTGTTTCTGTCTCAGTCACTTTCTGTGTCTTTCTCTAAATCTTGTTTCTTTTTCTCTGTCTCTCAATGATCAGCTGTCTCTCTTTCTCAGCGTCTGTCTTTGTCTGTGCGAGCTTGTGTCCACGAGTCTGTGTCTCTGCAGGTCCGTTTTTCTCTCCTCGTCAGTGTGTCGCTCTCTCTTAATGTTGGCCCAGAAATTGGATTTCGATGGTTGCCGCGGGGGTAAGGATCCCCCGCGATATCGCACTCCGCGCCTACCTTTATGGTTTCGGGCCCACATGAACTTCAGTTACTGGGCCTCTCCCTGGTGCCGGCGCGCAGTGTGTGCGTGTCCCAGAGGCGCAGTTAGTTCGATGCGACCTCTGGGATCAGGTGGGCCAGTTAGAGCCAATGGCAGCACACCATCTTTCATTCATAGTTTTGACAGGAAGAGCTGTCAAAGCTATGAATACAACAAGCCCCCAAAAGAACAGCTAAACCTCAATTAAATTTTAAAAAAAGCCATCACATTTATAAAATAACTATAGTTAAATAAATTAACCACTTTAAACAAAAATTTAAATTTTTGAAAAAATTTAAATTCTTTTTAAAAGTTATAAAAATAAACTTACCTTTCTTTAAAGTCTCTAAAAAAATAAACCTGTTGAAAAAAATTTAAAATAATACTTAATTAACTACTTACCTTGTTAAAAGGCGGTCTTACGCCTGCTTTCTTTATGTGTAAAATCTTCAACACTTACCTGCGCGTTCAAACCTGAAAAAAAAACTAAGTGCACTGCGTGCGCACAACCTGTAGCGCGCACGCGGTTCACTTAGGAACCGCCCCCTTCGCAATACCCGAAGTGCCGGTTTTCCGCGCATGCGCAGTGCATGCAGGAAACCGGCACTTCGGGACCTAATACGCGAGAGTACACAGTGCGTACTCTCCCGCATTAGGTCTAATTTTCGGGCCAATGTGTTCCTCCAATAATCTCAGTATCAAATATGTCTCTTATTTTAGGGTCTGGCTGGGCAGTGAGCTGGGAAACAAGTGTAAGAAAAGTAAAGAATGTGGTAAAAATGTTATCCACTCCTGCCACACCACTGAGTTCATTTGGGCTGAGATGGGCTCCCATCAAAAACTGATTTTTAATGAGGCTGTGAAATTATTTTAACTTATCAGAAACCACGGGAAGTGAGAAGCAAGAACAGGCGTGGAGGAAGAGATACAGAGAGAACAGGAAGAGAGAGCAAAGTCAGATTAAACATTAAAGCTCTCCTTAAAAACCATTTCCTTGACCAAGCTTTTGGTCACCCCTCCTGCTATCTCCTTCTTTGATTTTTGTCTGATTACGCTTACCTTGGAACATTGTTCCATGTTAAAGACACCATGTAAATGCAACTTGTTGTTGCAGACAACGGGCGCGATTTTGCCAGCCCTGGGGAGGCGGGTATGGAGGCGGGACTGCCGGGAAAATGGCAGAATTTGGGGGCGGGTGCCCAACCCGCCTCCATGCCATCTTCCCAGGAGGCAGGTAGCCGTCCCGCACCGGGTCTCGTCTGCTTGGAGGCGGGAAGGGATTAAAGCCTATTAACTGCCTGTTAACAGGTAGTTAACAGGCAGAAAATATCCCCTTTTTGCCCTCACAAGTGCGGGCTTCCTGAAGGCTCCGAAACTCGCCAGGTCAGCGAGGCAGGTAGTGGGTCTGCGGGGGTCGGGGGGGTGCAAAAGTGTGCTGTGGAGGTAAGTGATGGGTGCAAGTGTGGAGAGGTGAGTATCTGAGGTAAGTGCAAAGTGTTATTAAAAGTGTACTTACCTTTGTTTCTTCCAGCAGGCTTCAGTCGGTGTGTATGCGGAGAGTCTCGCACCTCCGCTTTGGGGATGACAGATGACCGTTGCATTCACAGATGCAACAACCATCTAATTTCTGCAAAAGAAAGAAGTTTGATGAGGTCTTGAATTCCTCATCAAACTACAGAGAATGTCAGTGTTTGACAGCTTCACAAAAATTTTTGACAGATGAAACTTCATACGTTGACGTTCTCTGCAACCGGCTTTCCCTTAATTGGCCTGCTAAGCCCGCTAGGCGGGCTTAACAAAGTCAATCAAGGGAAAATAGCGTGGGTTGGCCAGAAGTTGTTGGAGGCGGGACTGAAACCCGACAAGTGGGAGTCCCGCCTCCAAAAGCTCCCCATTGGCAAAATCACCCCCAAGGTGTTTGACCATGTGGCATCACAGCCAAGCTTGATCCTGTCCTCAATCCAGATCTGCACTCATAGAATCATAAAATGATACAGCACAGAAGGAGGCCATTCGGCCCATTGTGCCTGTGCCGGCTCTTTGAAAGAGAATTATCCAATTAGTCTCACTCCCCTGCTCTTTCCCCGTAGCCCTGCAAATTTTTCCCTTTCAAGTATTTATTCAATTCATTTTTGAAAGTTATTATTGAATCTGCTTCCACCACCCTTTCAGGCAGTGCATTCCAGATCATAACAACTCGCTGTGTTAAAAATAATTCTCCTCATCTCCAATATTACTTAATTTTTGGGGGGGGGGGGGCGGGTGCGGCCCCATTAAGGGGGAGCGCGGCCTATTCACAGTTTCGCGAAACTTAACATTGAAAAAGCCGGTCCCGGGCTGTGCGGGACCGGTAGAGAGCTGCACGGCTTAGAGGGAACGTTGCTCATCTCCCCTCTGGTGTTTTTGCCAATTACCTTAAATCTGCGTCCTCTGGTTACCGACCCTTCTGCCACTGGAAACAGTTTCTCCTTATTTACTCCAGCAAAACCCTTCATAATTTTGAACACTTCTATTAAATCTCCCCTTAACTTTCTTTACTCTAAGGAGAACAAACAATCCCAGCTTATCTAGTCTCTCCACGTAACTGAAGCGCCTCATCCCTGGTACCATTCCAGTAAATCTCCTCTGCGCTCTCTCTAAGGCAAGAGTTCCTGGTGAGCCTTCTGGAGGAGGAACCAAGGTGAACTGCCCCTCACTCGCAGGTCAGATACACAGATACACCAGAGAATCACCTGCAACGGCTTCTCTTCCCACTCCCGCATCATTACCTCTGGTGTCCCCCAAGGATCTATCCTTGGCCCCCTCCTATTTCTGATCTACATGTTGCCACTTAGCGACATCATCTGAAAACACAGCGTCAGTGTCCACATGTACGCTGACGACACCCAGCTCTGCCTCACTACCTCTTCTCTCGACCCCTCCACGGTCTCTAAATTGTCAGACTGCTTGTCCGACATATAGTTCTGGACGAGCAAAAATTTTCTCCAATTAAATATTGGGAAGACTGAAGCCATTGTTTTCGGTCCCCGCCACAAACTCCGTTCCCTAGCCACTGACTCCATCCCTCTCCCTAACATCTGTCTGAGGCTGAACCACACTGTTCACAACCTTGGTGTCATATTTGACCCTGAAATGAGCTTCCGACCACATATCCGCAGCTTAACAAAGACCGTCTCCTTCCACCTTCGTAACATCGCCCGTCTCCGCCCTTGCCTCAGCTCATCCGCTGCTGAAACCCTCATCCATGCCTTTGTTACCTCTAGACTTGACTATTCCAACGCACTCCTGGCTGGCCTCCCACATTACACCCTACATAAACTTGAGGTCATCCAAAACTCGGCTGCCCATGTCCTAACTCGCACCAAGTCTGGTTCACTCATCACCCCTGTGCTCGCTGACCTACATTGGCTCCCGGTTAAACATAGAAACATAGAAACATAGAATCTAGGAGCAGGAGTAGGCCATTCGGCCCTTCGAGCCTGCTCCGCCATTCAATACGATCATGGCTGATCATCCAAATCCAGTACCCTGTCCCTGCTTTAATCCCCACAGTACACATATCCCACCCTACCCCCGTAACCCCACGTATTTAATTCCCCGTAACATATCCCATCCTATCCCCATAACCCCACATATTTAATTCCCCCTAACACTAAGGGTCAATTTATCATAGCCAAATCAACCTAACCCACACATTTTTGGACTGTGGGAGGAAACCGGAGCACCCGGAGGAAACCCACGCAGACACGGGGAGAATGTGCAAACTCCACACAGACAGTCACCCGAGGTCAGATTCGAACCCGGGTCTCTGGCGCTGTGAGGCACCAGTGCTAACCACTATGCCACCGTGTTGCCCACGTGCAGCGCCTCGATTTCAAAATTCTCATCCTTGTTTTCAAAACCCTCCATGGCCTCGCCCCTCCCAATCTCTGTAATCTCCTTCAGCCCCACAACCCCCAAGATATCTGCACTCCTCTAATTCTGCCCTCTTGAGCATCCCTGATTATAATCACTCAACCTTTGGTGGCCGTGCCTTCTGTCACCTAGGCCCTAAGCTCTGGAATTCTCTGCCTAAACCTGTCTACCTCTCTTTCCTCCTTTAAGACACTCCTTAAAACCTACCTCTTTGACCAAGCTTTTGGTCACCTGCCCTAATTTATCCTTATGTGGCTTGGTGCCAAATTTTTTGTCTTAAAATACTCCCGTGCAGCGCCTTGGGACGTTTTACTACGTTAAAGGCGCTATATAAATACAAGTTGTTGTTGTTGAGGCCAATTGTAGTGCCAATCTATCAATCTCACTCTTTATGATCATATATCTATATTTATGATCCTCTAACCCTTGTCAACTCTGCACAAATGATCATTATTAGCTTCTTCGTCCTGCCCTTCATTTACCTGCGCAAAAAAAACATTTTTTGCAAGCCAACAACTAACTTTCAACCAGTGAAATCTTGACTCTTGCTCAAGGTTGCTTTTCAACACCAAGTTGTAAGGCGAATACGCATGTGCAGGAGCGGTGCATTGTGGGAGTTGTAGTTGCAGACGGACGCGGAGAGGACTACAACTCCCGCGGGGGGGCAGCGCGGCTGTCTCCTAGCAACCGCCTTAGCAACAAGATGGCGGCGGCGGAGGTGGTGGTGCCACTGGACGTGAGCAGGTGAAGCGGCGCTTTTTCTAACCGAGGCGAGGCAGGGGAAGTGATGATGGAGGCCACGGCGGTGGGCGAGAGCGAAATGCCACCGGAGGAGACGGCGGAGGAAGAGGACGTGGAGGAATTGGAGGCGATGGTGCGGGGGTTGCTGGAGGAGATGGTGCGGGAGTGCGCCCAGGAGGCCCTGGAGGAGGGCGTGCAGGAGCTGGTGGCCGAGATGCTGTGGTGGGGGCTGGACCAGCGGACCCGCGAGGTGGCCGAGGAGTTCTATCAGGAGCTGCTGGACAGCGCCCTCAGCAGCAGCGAGACCGCCAGCTTGGAGGAGTGCGAGAGCCTGCCGGAGAATGGGGAGGCTGAAGTGAGTTTGGAGCCACTTCCAACTGGAACAAAGTCACTCCAAAGGGGAACAGAGTGATTCCAATAGGAATTGACTCACTCTGAATTTGAGTCATTCCAACTGGACCAAAGTCACTCCAAAAGGAATGGAGTCATTCCGATAGGAATTAAGTCAATACCCTGATTGAAACAGAGTTGCTCTAGAACCAAGTCATTCCAATGGGAAGACCAAACGCAGATTGGGTGACCGCTTTGCGGAACACTTCGGTTCAGTCCGCAAGCGTGACCCCCAAGCTTCCGGTCGCCTGTCATTTTAATTCTCTGCCCCATTGCCACTCTGGGCTCTCTGTCCTTGGTCTCCTACACTGTTCCAATGAAGGTCAACATAAGTTCAAGGAACAGCACCTCATTTTTCAATTAGGCACTTTACAGCCTTCCAGACTCAACATTTTAAGTTCAACCATTTCAGATCATAAGCACTGCCCCCATTTTTTTTCGGACAGCAGCTGTTGATGATTCTGCTGTTTTCATGTACACCTCCTCTGGACCCATTTTTTGTTTCTTTACTTGTCCCATTAGCATCTAATTTTGCCTTGCATCACCAGCCTTTGACATTTAATCTCTCCTGCCTTCCACCCTATCACGACCTTCCCTTTTGTTCTCTCCCTTCCCCCCGCCCCGCTCTCTCCCTTCCCCCCGCCCCGCTCTCTCCCTTCCCCCCGCCCCGCTCTCTCCCTTCCCCCCGCCCCGCTCTCTCCCTTCCCCCCGCCCCGCTCTCTCCCTTCCCCCCGCCCCGCTCTCTCCCTTCCCCCCGCCCCGCTCTCTCCCTTCCCCCCGCCCCGCTCTTCTCCTCCCCTCTTTCTTATGCCTCGTGATGGGTCTCTGCATCTCTTGCTATGCTGTTCTATGCCTGGCTGCCAGAATTTTTTTTCTTCTGACTGTCTTCCATTCAGCATCTCGCCGTCACAGCACAGCTGAGATTGCTATACCGACGGGGAAACCTGATGCATTTATTTGTGAAGTCCTACCAACACCCTTTATTTGGTGTGTGTCAAGAAGACATTTGAAATTTTCAAAAAGTGTTTTGTTTTACAGGAACAATTTAATGGTGTATTGACGGAAGAAATCATAGTGAAAGGTTTGTCAAATCTGAGACACTCAGCAACTGGATTGGAACAGGCCTATCTCAATCTCTCCCTGTCTGTAAGTATGTTAACACAAACTCTTACTGATAACAAAACGAGATAAGGCTCATGGTACAACAGAATAGTTTACCTAAACATAAATTCTAACTGTTGGTAAGCTAAATTGAAAGTTGCTCAGATAATTCTATTTTAAGTTACAACCCACCAGTGTACGTGGGATTACAAGGGCATGATATTATGCTCTGGATTGCCTACATGGCAAGTGCCTAGTTAGATTAATAACTACTTTTCAGGGCACCGTGGGAGTAATAGGATTTAGGAACCGTTTTCTTCCTTTCATTTCAGCCGTGGAACAGAGCTGGAAATTTCTGTTGTTGAATTTTGACATGGGGCCAGAAAAGTGTGAATGCCTCAACTTACTCACTTCCAGTCCGTTCAATGTTGCATTTGAAATTGCTGCTGGCCCCAGGCACATTCTCATGCAGAATACCTTCATTAGCAGTGTAGATCTTGTAAATACTACCTAATGGGAGAGCCTGCAAATTTTTTTTGTCTTCATACACTGCACATACTAATCTTGCATTAAAGGTCACCAAGGCTCTCGCTTGTCAGCAACTACTCTCTTAATAGCATAGCTATTTGGTAATGACTGAGGAGCACTGCCTCTGCAGGCCCAGTTTCAACAAGGTGGCAGTTACAGAACTGTGCCATCTGCTTCGAGGAGACCTACAGCTAAGCCCCACCATAGGGATGGCACTGCCAGTGCAATCTAGATGACCAAGGCATTCAGCTTTTATGCCTCTGGCTCTTTCCAGGCTAGCACTGGGGACCTGCTGTATCAGTCAATTTGCTGCCCACAGATTTATCAAATAGGCAACTAATGCATTGTCCAGGAGAGCCAACACTTTAATCTCCTTTTCCCACCGAACAGCAAGAGCGGCATCGTGGCATAGCTGCCTAATTTCATTGCATTGCCGGATTTCCCAAAGTACAAGAGGTCATCTGGCCCCGCAGGCACAACTCCAATAGCCTACATGAACAGAAAGCAGTTCTACTCCACTAGTGTGCAGCTGGTCAGTAACCACCAGCACTGTTTCATGCAGGTCAATACCCGCTTCCCAGGCAGCAGTCTCAATGCTTATTTTTTTAAGATAAACCTCTGTGCTAGGTGTTAAGAGAAGGGAGACTGGAAGGATGGCTCTTCAGAGACCATAGCTACCACCTCCAGGCTTGGCTGGTCATACCTTTGTGGCACCCGTAAACAGAAGTAGAGTCCAGATACAGTGACCATGCAGCTACCAGGGTATTTACACAGCATACCACGAGCATCTTAAAGCAGTACTTTAGATGCTGTGACTAGATCGAGGATGCCTTACAGTACACCCCTGCCGCTTCACAGATTTGCAGTACAAAGAAGCCTAACCATGCAGAAGAAAGTCCAATCTGCAATCAAGGCAAATCAGAATGCAGACACGAGCACTTTCATTCAGAACACCTTTTCAGCTAAGAAGACTGATGCTCATCTGGAGAGATTCAGCTAAGTTTCTGAACTGCTCCCTTTAAGGAACTCTGACCACACTGCACCAAGAAAGTGGCTCCAATCACATTTCCCTCTAGACCTCCTCCACTAACATCAGTGGTCATTGTTTGCTGCGCTTTTACATTATTCGCCACAATCAGAAAGGAACTCTGAACAAAATCCAAATACATTGGAAACAATTTGTGTCATGCGTGAATGATATTAGTGTCGTTTCCTGCAATGCTTCTCATCAATGCTGATGTATTGCGTGTGACTTCAAATCCTTGACCAGTGACTTTTTGTGAGCGACTCGCCAGCAGAATGAGTAAGTGTGCTGGTTGACTCCAGGCCTACAAAAACAGAAGAAGAATGAGGTCTCCGTGAAAGCCAGTTGGGGATCAGGTGGCCCTGTATATCTTTGTGCTTGTTCCTAAAATGACCTGGCAACTGATTCAGCCACAGCTGGCACTGCTGCATGTGATGCATTGTGGTTGAGTGTGTTGCTGTCTGTGAGTGATCTCATAGTCTGAATGGTGGAGGTATCCCAAGCAATCCAAGAATTAAAAAGCCTAGAGCGAAGGTTAGGAGCAGCCTTATGTTAGGATTAGTTTATGAGAATTAAGTTTTAAACTGTTATATAATATAGGAATTTATTGGTACTTTAGGTTATCCAGGGTATCTCTGCAAATAAGTCCTCCTTTCTGTTTTACAGAATTACCAACTAAGTGACATTTCTATTCTTTACGATTACACTCACTTACAGAAGTTGGAACTTCCTAACAACAATATAACAGGTATAAGTATTTAGAGCAGTGCACTGGTAGGGATTTTTTTAAACCGTGATTAAAGGAAAATTGCAGTGACATAGTGAGGTCAATAATGCAGTCCCGATTAATGCTGCTCCCTAGTTGCGCTGTGCATCTGAGTGGCAGTAAGCTGGCCTCACGCGATAATGCAGAGTCAGCTCACTTAAAATATTTTAATAGTGGCCCGGATTTTCTGGAGCCTATAATTGCGTACATGGTGCGTACGCGGCTGGAACTGCCCTGCAAGTTATGGGTTTCTGCGCGCAATGCGCATGCGTGAAAACCCAGAACTTGCGATCTGTCAAGAATCTTCTTGACAGATCCTCCGCATCCCTGGGAAATGGACATTTGCAGGCGGAGAATTGGGCTATTTGCTATTTGCCCAGCTCTTGGCTGCAGTGTGTCCTACGTTACAACAGTGACTACACTGCAAAGTACTTAATTGGCTGTAAAGCACTTTGGAGAGTTAGGCTATTTGCCCAACTCTTGCCCAGCGAATGCCCATGAAACTCTTAACGCCTGGTAAAAGCAGGCGTGAGGTCTTCTTTTACCAGCATAAGGGTGAAAATAAATATTAACATTTTAAAAATCATTTTAACATTCAAAAACTGGTAAAATAAGTTTTTTAATTTTGGCCCCTTGAAAAATGTTTAAATTTATTTTTCAAAAAATTTTATTTTTGTTTTAAATGTTTAATTTGTATTTTAATTAATTTTAAACGTGTAATTTTTTTTATTTCAGTGCTGTAAAAATTTATTGTTTGGGTGATTCCTGTTAAGCTTATGGGGATCCCGTACCTAAATGGAATCCCCATAAGCATAATAGGAATCCCCTTTCTGATTGGTTGGGCCGGCCCACATGATCCCAGGGGCGCTTGCGAACCGTATGCACCCCTGGGATACGTGGGCCTCTCTCTACGCAGGCTTACACGTAGAGGCCCAGGAGCGCGAGTCTCTGTGGATCCAGGACCATCAGGTAGGTGCGCACTTTTATTGCGGTTCAGAGGCATCTGCCTCCGACCACAAATTCAGGCAGTGCTTCTGGCGTGCCGTGTGTGACTCGCTGGGAGTGCCACGGGGGTCAGGGGCTGGAATGTCAGGGAGTGATCGACTGCCTGTCGAGAGCTGGGTTTTCTTTATTGGTGAGTCACAGAGTCTCCATTGAAGAATCGGCCATTGTTGGCCAGAGAAGTGGTGGGGGCAAGTAAAGATGGCGTTATACAAAGAGGGCCAACCTGGATCAAATTCCCCTCATCTCTCCATGGGCATCCACTGCCGTGCCCATTCCAATAAAGAAAAAAAAGAAAGACGTGCCTTTCCCAACCTCAGGATGACCCAAAGTGCTTTACAGCCAATTAAGTACTTTTGAAGTGTAGTCACTGTTGTAATGTAGGAAACATTACAGCCAATTTGCGCACAGCAAGGCCCCACAAACACCAATGTGATAATGACCAGATAAGCTGTTTTTTTTAGTGATGTTGTTTGAGGGGCAAATATTGGCCAGGACACCAGGGAGAACTCCCCTGCTCCTCTTCAAAATAGTGTCATGGGGTCTTTTACGTCCACCTGAGAGGGTTGATGGGGCCTCGGTTTTACGTCGCATCCAAAAGATAGCACCTCCGACAGTGCAGCACTCCCTCAGTAACCAACACTGGAGTGCCAGCCTAGGTTTTGTGCTCTGGTCTCTGGAGTGGGACTTGAACCCACAGTTTTCTGACTGAGGCCAGAGTGTTATCCACTGAGCCACGGCTGCCACAATGGGTGTTTATTGCTTGTTGTGCTGCTTAGGCAGCCCTGTTGTATTATGGAAAGGCACCTTTTTAATATTGTAATATTTTCTGGGGCTTTAATGAATAGCGTGTACATCTGTAGCATGGGCACCCAGCACCCCAGTCACTGGCTGGTTGCATTGGGACCCACCAGGTACATTGGGCACGGAATAGGCCTCAGGCCTCTATACTCTAAAATAAGGGTCGTGCCCACCCAATTTCCCCCTCCCATTAACTCAGGTGTGTTGAAGCATGTAAATTGTGCCTCAAAGTATTCTGATGCAGGTTTGATTTCCCCACATTTCTAAGTTCCTAAACTGTAATGTATTACTGTGGGAGACAAATGAGGCTTTGTACTTTAGAAAAAGAAATCTTTCTCGGGATGTGGGTGTTGCTGACATTTATTGCCCATCCCTAGTTGCCCTGGATGTAAACAAGTGGCTTGCTAGGCCACTTCAGAGGACAGTTAAGAGTCAATCACGTTGGTGTGGGACTAGAGTCACATATAGGCCAGACTGGGTAAGGACGGCAGGTTTCCTTCCAGTTAGATTTTTACAACAATCTAACGGCTTCATGGTCACTTTCACCAATACCAGCTTTTAAAAACTGAGTTCAAATTCTCAAACAACCATGGTGGGATTTGAACCTCAGTTCTCTGGATTATTAGTCCTGGCCTCTGGAATACTAGTTCAGTTACATAACCATCACGCTACCATAACCTTACACAAGGGAAGGGATGAAAAGTTGAAGGAGGAGGGTTGTTGCATTATGTCAGCCTGTCTTATTTGGTAGTGCTCTCTCCTCTGGCTCAAAGAGTTGGGGCTTCAAGACTTGTACCAGAGATTCTGTTCATAGTGTGGGCTGACACTCCAGCGAATGCCATATTGTTAGAGGTACTGTCATTTAGATGAAACATCACACTGAAGTCCCATCTGCCTGTTCAGATGGGCAATAATGATCCTTATTCGAGGAAGAGAAGTTTTCCTGGTGCAGTAATTCACCCTATCTTGCAATTCTCAAAGGTGATAGTTGTATGTGACTTGTTCAGAGCTGCTTTTACTTTGCAAGTTTTTTATTGCCATTAACAACTGCTGTGTGACCCCCCCCCCCTTTTATGTTTGTCATTGGGTGTCAGTTTCCATCGGCCTGTTGGACTCTGATGCAAAATAGGCAGAAAAGCAGGAAGATTTCCTTTTTCGTTACACATGGCGCACAGAGGAAGTAGCCCGCCCCCATGGAGACGAATACCATCAGAAGCTAGTTCATGAAATGAGGAAACCTAGCAGTTGGGGGTCAGGGCTCTGACTCATTTTGAAGAAGTGGTTATGTAACTGGTGAAGAGCAATTCTCACTGAAATTTTGTGGAATGGAATCTAAAAGTTGCCTAAGCCATTCATCTACGTAAAATGTATACAGGAGTGAAAATGCACAGGACATGCTCAGCATGCTTGGCTTCCTGCAGTAGAAACCTATGTGTCTACCATAATGTGATTAGCCACCTTTTTGTGCGTTCCCTGTGTTTGGGAGGACCGTATGTCTGCTTTCAGCTGGACTGCTCTAATGCCTTATGTGCCTTAGAGCACTGAATTAGAAGTCTGTTTCACCTACTTGCGTATTTGTTTAATGTAGCAGCCCCCAATATTAGAGTTCTCTTAGTAATACCATATACATTGAACTGCCTACTCAAAATTAATTAAAACATTTCAAATTACACAAATAACGGAGTGAAAAGGGCACATTTCTTTAATAAGCATTGGTAAATAAATAATTAATAGTAAATGAGAAAATTTGAATTGGTTTGACATCTATTAATAAAAAGTAATATAGATGCAAAAAACATTTAAAATACAGGGAATATCATATGAAAGCATTAAGTGTTCGTACTCTAATATCACAGAAAGTAATTTCTAGGCTTAGGTTTCCGAATGTTCAACAAAGAATGTTACAGATGTCAGTTACAAGCAGCAATTACAAAACAATCAAGACACAGTCAAGCAAGTAGGAAAAATGCAAAAGGAAAGCTAGATTGTTTCCCCTCTCTCCCCCCTCAGTTTCAGTTTTCCCTTTGTCCAATTAGTTGTCAAGAGGTCTATATTTTATTGAAAAAGTGTTTGTTTAAAATAGAATTTGATAAAATGCTTTCCTTTCCATGACCTGTTATTCATACTTAGAAATGGAGAGCAAGTTACCAAGAGTGCGACTGGACATTCTGAAACTGATTGTTGTGCTTTGAACTGTCAGTTCTGCAATAAAACCATGACTGAGAATGCACTTTGACAGAACCTTTTTTTTTTTAAAGACAGCTTGAAGTAAACCAGCAACACTACAATGAAACAAAATAAATCAGATCCTAATAACATACATTTTAAGAGATTTCCATTGAAGTTAATTGTGAACTGCATGAATCAAATTGCTTGTTTCCTGAGCTGTAGCTTAACATTACTTTTATGGTTTATAGATTTGCGCTGTGTAAGCCGTATGCCCTACCTGTTGCAGCTGGATGCCTCCCACAATGCGCTGAGCTCACTCGCTGACCTAACACTACCCAAATATATTAAGGTAAGCCATTGAGTGGCTCTTAAACAAATTAAGGACTCACTGAGCATCCAGTTTGGATAGGATTTTATGCAAGGGACGGAGGCTAAATAAATAATATACAAGCAAAGGAAATGTGGATGGATTGGGTAAAGAAGCTATTGATTGTGCATTGTCCAGTCTATCAAAGTGTATTTTTATTTAAACTTAACATTTACATACTTTTATATATTTGTTTCTCTAAGTTTATATTCAGGTCAGTTTTCCGAGTTTACCCCGCCAGCGAGGAGCCTCGTGCACCAGCTGTACATATTTGGAAATCGTGGGCAGGATATCTGTGAATTCCTGATGTGCACAGCTGCTGGGCAAAGCTCCCTGCTAGCAGTGCAAACTCAAAGTCACCCCTATTGTGTCCACTTTATAAATTGATATCCTACAGATGTACATTGAGTATGTTGGCCATGTTAAATATGCTTATCTGCTTGGGTGGCATTTTATGGGGAAAAAAGAAAGAAAAAGAAAGACTTGCATTTATATAGCGCTTTTCATGACTACCGGACGTCCCAAAGCTCTTTACAGCCAATTAAGTACTTATTGAAGTGTAGTCACTGCAATGTCGGAAAGGTTGGAGTGAGTATTTAGCTGTGGCTATATTGGGAACCAAGATGGGTGGATGGCTATACTGGGTTGGGTAACTCCCACTGTGAAGTTCAAGGCAGGGTGTTGAGAGTGTAGTATTTTTTAATAAATAACATATATACTAAAGGAGCCTTTCCTTTTCAGTTTTAAAGCCAAATCATTCAATCCTTTCACCTCTCATTATTTTTAATGCATATTTCCTCATCTCCGAAATGATATTTTAGTGCTTGCAGAGCGAGCCCCTAAACAACCGCAAATCAAGCTCTGGTTATGCTCTGCCTTAGAGAATTGAAAGTTAAAAAATGATGTTGCTGGCGAGTGACAGCAGAAGAGGCTTTGAAGGAGCAAAGCTTTAATCCAGCTCCCACCCACCCTCCAATGCTACATAAATGTAGCAGCAATCATATTGCAAACTAAGAGCAATAGAACATCTGAATTGTGATTGTTATGGATTAGAATTTGGTAACTTTTTCAATTAAGAGAAGCAGTGATGGAGATGTGGGTGTACAGTAGAACAGAACCGAGAACCGGTTACCTGTTTCCGAGGACAAGACTGCAAGGTCAGTACTACTTAATCAAGTAGCAATCTTCTATTCTATACTGCTGTGCAACCATAAATCCTAATTGCTATCCAATTGTACTTTCATTCAGTAAGGTTGCTGTTGTGTTCTCTGAAGTGGTTCGCATCATCTTATTCTTCAAGAAACATTTCTTAACCCTTTGAATGTTCTGAACATGTTTACTCGTCTGTTTACATTAAAAAAAAAATTCCATCCACATTTCCTCAGCGTTCATCATTGGAATTTATTGTAGCTATTTAATCATTTGCACTCTATGCTCATTAAATATATGTTTTTAACGTTGTCAAGCCACGGCTAAGTGTTGGTGTCTTGAATGTGGCTGAAATAGTTTGAACTGAAGTTGTCTCAGGAGATGGGCAGAACCCTCCCCAGTTATATTCAGGACAAAGTAACTGTTTATTTTATGTTGCAGGAAGTGGATTTTTCTTACAACCAGATATCTGAAATGAAGGATCTCTCAGACTATCAGTTTCTCTTTAAACTGAATTTGGGCAGTATCCTTTACCCATTTACTAAATTTGGCAGAAATACTAAGAACAGTTCTTTTCGTTTGAAGTGGTTCATTATTTTCTTCAGTTACTATTAGTTAGTCTTATGGTTCCAGTCATAGGTCTGAGTGACAGGGAGATCGAAGAGGTGGCCATGGTGTGGGTGGGGAGTTGATATGTCGGGTGAGGCTGAGCGAGTACAGGAGGGCATAGAATTCAGGGAAGAGGGGGGTAGGGAACATTTAGGTGTAGGTTTAAGTCATCGAGGATGAAGAGCTGCTCAGTACAGAGGCTCAGTGAGGAAAATAGTGAAGAAATTTTAGGGAGGCAGGCTTGGAGGCATATTAGAAAATGGGGATTTTGAAGGAGAGGCAGGAAGGGTGATAGAAAATGAGGTGTTTGAATGAGAAGAGGCAGGAGGAAAAAGACAATAGGCCAATATTATTGCAAAAGCAAATGGAAACACTCAGCAGGTCAGGCAGCATCTGTGGAGAGAGAAACAGAGTTAATGTTTCAGGTTGATGACCTTTCATCAGAACATTCCAGTGTTGACAGGGTTGGTTCGGGGCAATGGGAAATCTTGCTGTATTACTTGAACACATGGGTATTTACTAAAATATGATATTCACAGCATCCATAAAGTGGTGAGTCTGCCAGACCATCCCACCTTTCCAAAAGTGTAAAGCTTCAGTTAACAGTGGTTATTAACTGTGAGGAGAACATAAATGGAGGAAATTTCCCTCTTTCCCTGTGGAATGAAATCACAATTGCTGAAAACTACAGTTCCAAAGCTGATCTGCAGTGTAAGTAATGAAATAAAATTAATTGGACTGGCAGGATTTACTCGGTCTGCAAACTTTACTTGGGATTTAAGTTGTTCATTATTTCTTGTGTATTCTTCCTTATGTCTAATTACTGGTTCACAGACAATCAAATCCAGGCAATCGAAGGCTTGCAGAACTGCAGAAGTCTCAACTACTTCAGCCTGGCAGAAAATAGGCTTTTGGAAGTTAGTGGCCTGGACAACCTGCCAATTAAATTTCTTTGCCTAGTAAGTCATCACTTCATAGAGCCTTGTTTCTTGTCCCTTTCACTTTGTCTCTTGTCTAGAGGAATTAGGAGCAAGCTTTAAGCATTACCCATTGTTCCTGACATTTCTGATGTGCCAAAGATCGGCTGACAAGCCACAGACTACAGTCTGAAGTTACTAAGTGTTATTACTAAAATTAGAAATTCGAGAAAATAAGAACCTTGGGAACAGGACAAGACTGTTGGGCTTGACAAGCCAATATCTTTTCCATAGATTATCTTCACCATATCCCTCAATCCCTTTACTTTCCAGAAACACACCTAATTGTCCCTTGACCAATTTATATTGTCCACTTCAATGGTCATTATTTTCACCATGCACAGTCATCCATCAATGTCAAATACGCCTTGTCTAAAGAAATGGGGAGCAAGCTTTAAATATTTCTAATAGTTCCTGACACTTCTGTGAAGTCAGATCTGTGCAGACTGTGGTAACACTTTTCGACTCCATCTCCCACATTATTTTTAAATCTACCAATAGAACATGGATGTGACCTACAGTACCAATGAGTGGTATGACTTGGGGGGTCGCACCCACAGATGCTGCTGCATTGTAGTGTTCAGAGCCTAGATGCTTCCCTGTTCTTCCGTTTTTCCAGGCAGGTGGGCATAGCCCACCATCTCTCTTTCGGTTAGGTGAATGGTATGTGGCACGGGGGAAAATCTAGAGGCAAAAGAAAAACAAGAAGCAATAAGTGCCCTTCTATACTGCTTCAGAAGATAGATTCTCTGCAATCCACCTGAAAGTATGGATGAGTGTGGTAGCTTCCACATACTGAGATTGTCTAAGCTATCACAGATACAGCTGATTCTCTTTCCCTCTGTCCATGGCAATCTTCTAATTGAGAATGAGCCAGTTCTGATCTTCTGCACCTCCTAATAGATGTAGCATTGGGAGCAGCCTAGAACCAGGTCACTGTGCCCTGCCTTCTCACCCCCACATTACATACACGCGTGAGTGCGCGTATAAATTGGCTGCAAAATAGTATGTAATGTGGGAAACGTAACTGGAAAAGAAAAAATTGCATAAAGCTTTAATGAATTATTAATTCCTTGAAGAATATATATTTTTAAAAAAAAGCTTTTTTAGAAGAATCAAATACAAAGATACCGACTGTTGCAACGATCACTATCAGATAGTTCGCTGATTAATAATATATCCAATGTATTGGGAGTTTAGGTGCCAATCAAAGTCTGTCCAGGCCCACAGAGCCACTTGGCAAATTTCAACTGTGCCGTAAGAACCTTTTTTATATTCAAGTCTTTATTAAGCTTTTAATTGGAAATTACAGCATGCCATCATGCTAAACAGCCTCCAGAAAGCTGGCACAAAACGCCATATGTTCAGTGCAGTGAAGGAAAGTGTAAATGCTCTTTAAATAAGGAGGACTCAAAGGAGTCTGGATGCTTGGGGTCGGTATTGTGACAGGTGAGTACTCGTCCTGAATATGTGCCAAGTGTATGTCCTTTGTATACCAATTAGTTTTATAGCTATTGTAATTCACACAGTTTTTTGCAGTGGAACTCTACATGTATCCCATTTTGTGAGAGTGGACATGCTGTGATGATGCAGTGCCAATGAGTGCTCTTGCACTTTTCACCTTTAGAGTCATTGGCAGTGCTGTGCTGATTGTCTTGTTCACAGACCAATTGTGACATTTCTTATTTGTTGTTCGCAGAACCATAGATTATTACAGTACAGAAATAGGCCCTTCGGCCCATCAAGTCAATGCTGATGTTTTTCTCCACATGAGCAACCTAGTCTAATCCCACTCTCCTGCTTGTTCCACTCCTTTTCAATATTCCTCTTTTTCAAGCAGCTATCCAATTCCCAAAGAAGAATTATGGACACGACTTCAACAATGGCACAGAGTTTCACATTCCAACTGTAAAGATAGGTTTTTTATCCCCTTTAATTCTTGTTGTGTTTGTCTTAAATTTGAGCTTTCTCATTACCTAATTGAAACAATCTATCACTATTTTGTTTAATGTGGAGATGCCGGTGTTGGACTGGGGTGGACAAATGTGAGAAGTCACACAACAC
This sequence comes from Squalus acanthias, assembly GCA_030390025.1. Taxonomy (NCBI): domain Eukaryota; kingdom Metazoa; phylum Chordata; class Chondrichthyes; order Squaliformes; family Squalidae; genus Squalus; species Squalus acanthias. The sequence goes on from CM059434.1 coordinate 129,418,028, forward strand.
CAGGTTATAGTCCAACAGTTTTATTTGAAATCACAAGCTTTCGGAGGACTTCACCTGACGAAGGAGCAGCGCTCCGAAAGCTTGTGATTTAAAATAAAACTGTTGGACTATAACCTGGTGTTGTGCGACTATTTACTTTAACCCTTCAGAATCTGGAAGAAGTCTCTCAGGTTATTCCCTTAACCTTCTCTGCTCCAGTAAAAAAAAAAGCCCTGACTTCTCAAATCTCTCTTCATAACTGTAAGTTACCCCTCATTTCTGGTAATATCCCAGTGAACCTATGCTGCACCTTTTCTATTAAATTCAACATTACCTTCTTGCTTTTGTATTCAATGCCTGTAGATATCAAACTAAGCATTCTGTTTGCCTTTTTAATGGCTGTATCTTCTTGTGCTACCACCTTTTAATGATGTGTATCCAGACACCCAGGTCCCACTGCTTCTCTACTCCATTTAAAATCTTACCATTTATGACATAGATACCGATGCATCTGATTCAAAAAGAAATTGTATTAGTAGTTCCTCGTCTTTTATTTCTTTGTTCTCTTAGCAATGCTATGAACGTTTTTTTTTTAAAGAATTGCTGAATGCAGCAATGCAACTGACTCCCTGAAAAGATGCAGAACTGTTTGTATAAAAGCAGGAAATTCTGACAATTCCATGGGGGACAGAAAATCAAGAACAAATTACCTCAAAATGCCAAATATTTTCCTCCTCTATGCTTATAATTTATTCACAGCAAGGTAACCAGCTCACAAACGTGAGTGGACTGGCAAATCTGAAACGCCTGCGCAAGCTTGATTTGTCGAACAATAAAATAGAAACTTTGATTGGTTTGGAGGACCACGACCTGCTGGAAACTATCGATCTGGAGAACAATCAGGTGAGAATCTGTACAAGGTGAGAAGGCGAGGTTTACTCATTTCCACTCCAACCTGGTTTGTGAATTAAGGTGTATAAGGTGGACTTGTACAGTTTTCAGCGAGCGGGCTCCTGTTCAGCTAACCATGTTGAGTCTGTAGTATGCACATGTGTTTGAAAAATGGGCACATTGTGACTGAGTTAACAGCTTGAGGTGTGTAGGGTGAGGTTCCTTTGGCTGAATTTTCTGCTCTTCAAAGCAAAGGATGTTAGTCCTGGGAAATAAAACACCGTTTCCCTCTTCTGTCACTCAATATCAGCATCTAGCATTTCCAAGTCTGGTGCAGGATGAGCCAGATGCAGAGCAAAGCTTCTTCTGCAATCTAACATCAGTGTACCAGCTTTTTCCGCTCTGCAACATCAATGTTCCATAGTTCCAAACTCCGTAGAGCACTATCCTCTGCAGCAGTGAGATATTTCCATTTCCCATACCAGCCATTGCTGCTTTCCTATGAATGAGATTGCCAAACAATGAGTTGTTTTGTGCTCTGGACCCACGCTTGATATGAACTGAAAGCAGTTCTACCCAAGCAGATTTCACGTGGGACCCTATAATCATCAGAGAGGAGAAGCTTTCATCCTGAGAGTCTGGGTTGGATCAGACCCAATCCCCAAGCATTCAGTCACTCCATCATAAAAGTCTTTAAAGTTGCGTAAAAATATATTTCTTCTATTATCCTTTTAAATATATGGTCTGGGAACTGTGTAAATATTTTTCCTAATTCACATTCAATCTTGCAGGGTCATAATTAGCTGCAGAGACTAGGAGTACCGTCCAATTAGTTTTCCCCTCTTCCCCCAGCCTCCTGGCAGCTTTAACAGATGAGACCATCTTTCTGACAAATTGCAAGTGATACCATTAGTATTACATTTTCGTTGCTTAAAACTGCTGACGAATGTTGACCTGTAGCAGGGAAGTATTGATGATCTGTTAAGACATCCAGTGCCATATAAAGATCTAAAAGATGCTTAAAAAGAAGTCTTTGTTCATTATATTGACTTTTATCTTATCAGATCAGTGACCTGAATGAAATTAAGCACATGCAAAACCTTCTACTTCTCCGAGTCCTGAATCTACTCCGGAACCCAATCCAGGTACTGGGTGTTGGACTGCTTTCATGTTCTTTTTTGTTTTGTTACTTCAAATGCCAGATTACACTTACGCACACTTACGCGCACGCACACGCACACGCACACACACACACACCCTTATTGAATCCTCATACTATCCACAACCAGTATCAGTGCACAAGTCTTTTCATACTACACCATTCCAGTATCAAAGCTGCTGTTGAGGCATCACAGTATCCACAATTCCATTGTGAGCTGCTGAGACATAACACTATCCACGATTCTAGTATGAGCACAAGCTGCTGTTGAGACACCACACTATCCATGATTCCAGTGTGAGCAGCTAAAACACAGATTCACTCACAACAATAACAACTTGTATTTATATAGCGCCTTTAACGCAGTAAAACGTCCCAGGGCGCTGCACAGGAGTATTGTAAGACACAAAATTTGACACTGAGCCACACAAGGATAAATTAGGGCAGGTGACCAAAAGCTTGGTCAAAGAGGTAGGTTTTAAGGAGTGTCTTAAAGGAGGAAAGAGAGGTAGCAAGGCGGAGAGGTTTAGGCAGGGACTTCCAGAGCTTAGGGCCTAGGCAACAGAAGGCATGGCCACCAAAGGTTGAGCGATTATAATCAGGGATGCTCAAGAGGGCAGAATTAGAGGAGTGCAGATATCTCGGGGGGAGGGGGTTGTGGGGCTGGAGGAGATTACAGAGATAGGGAGGGGCGAGGTCATGGAGGATTTTGAAAACAAGGATGAGAATTTTGAAATCTAAGCGCTGCTTAACCGGGAGCCAATGTAGGTCAGTGAGCACAGGGGTAATGTGTGAACGGGACTTGGTGCGAGTTAGGACACGGGCAGCCGAGTTTTGGATGACCTCAGGTTTATGTAGGGTGTAATGTGGGAGGCCAGCCAGGAGTGCGTTGGAATAGTCAAGTCTAGAGGTAACAAAGGATGAGGGTTTCAGCAGCGGGTGAGCTGAGGCAAGGGCGGAGACGGGCGATGTTGCGGAAGTGGAAATAGACGGTCTTTGTTATGCTGTGGATATGTGGTCGGAAGCTCATTTCAGGGTCAAATATGACACCAAGGTTGCGACCAGTGTGGTTCAGCCTCAGACAGATGTTAGGGAGAGGGATGGAGTCAGTGGTGGGGACCGAAAACAATGGCTTCGGTCTTCCCAATATTTAATTGGAGAAAATTTCTGCTCATCCAGAACTGTATGTAGGACAAGCAGTCTGACAATTTAGAGACTGGAGGGGTTGAGAGAAGTGGTGGTGAGGTAGAGCTGGGTGTCGTTAGCGTACATGTGGAAACTGACGCTGTGTTTTTGGATGATGTCACCATGGGGCAACATGTAGATGAGAAATAGGAGGGGAACCAAGGATAGATCCTTGGGGGACCCCAGAGGTAACGATGCAGGAGCGGGGAGAGAAGCTGTTGCAGGTGATTCTCTGGCTACGATTAGATAGATAAGAATGGAACCAGGCGAGTGCGGTCCCACCCAGCTGGACGACGGTGAAGAGGCATTGGAGAAGGATGGAGTGGTCAACCGTGTCAAAGGCTGCAGACAAGTAAAGAAGAATGAGGAGGGATAGTTTACCTTTGTCACAGTCACAAAGGATGTCATTTGTGACTTTGATGAGAGCTGTTTCGGTACTGTGGCAAGGCACAATCTTATACCAAATTTTATCTTTGATCACTATATTCTATGCATACCACCAATAAATCATTGTACATCAAAGATACATACAAATGCCACAGAATAACAAAATAAACTAAACAACCAGGCACTCAACTCTTCTAATTGTTTTATTGCTGTTATAAACTCTCCATTCCCTAAATAGAAGTCATGATGCGGAGATGCTGGTGTTGGACTGGGGTGGACAAAAGTGAGAAGTCGCACAACACCAGGTTATAGTCCAACAGTTTTATTTGAAATCACAAGCTTTCGGAGCGGCTGCTCCTTCGTCAGGTGAAGTAAAGGAATACAAAATCGACAAAGCATATATAGATAGAGAACAATGCATGTGTGACTTACAATGGCAGACGACTACATTTACGACTACATAAACAGTCAGGAGGATTAAATGTAGTCGTCTGCCATTGTAAGTCACACATGCATTGTTCTCTGTCTATATATGCTTTGTCGATTTTGTATTCCTTTACTTCACCTGACGAAGGAGCAGCCGCTCCGAAAGCTTGTGATTTCAAATAAAACTGTTGGACTGTAACCTGGTGTTGTGCGACTTCTCACTAAATAGAAGTGATCTGATCCCCGTTCTGATAGGCACGCAGGTCAGCCCTCTGATCTGTGGAGATACATTTGCTTTAAAATCCCCTTACTCAGTTTACAACCCATGCTCAGCAGAAAGCTGTTGTAACTTTTAACTCATCATGTGCGAATCTCACAGACTGCGCAGAAAGAATAGCAAGGTACCCAAGTAGTGTGACCCTTGTTCCCACACTGGAGAAGGTGGTGGTGGTGGTTGGGGTGAAGGGGTGCAGAAGGGCAGGGGGTGGAATTCAGCCGACCAACTTCCTTCGCCAGCCATGTGGATAGAGAAATAACAACAGGAAATGCTGGAAACACTCAGCAGGCCAGGCAGCATCTGTGGAGAGAGAAAAACAGAGTTTCAGGTCTGTGGCCCTTCGTCAGAATTGGAAAAAGTTAGAGATGTAACGGATTTTAAGCAGGTGCAGAGGCAGGGAAAGGAGGGAGAGGTGGAAAGCAGGAGTGGTTAAATGTTGCAAATGGGGATGGCAGAATCATCAACAGCTGCTGCCTGGAAAAAATAGGGGCAGAGGTTATAGTCTGAAATTGTTGAACTCCGAGTCCAGAAGGCTGTAAAGTGCCTAATAGGAAGATGAGGTGCTGTTCCTCGAGCTTACGTTGAGCTTCATTAGAACAGTGTAAGAGGCCGAGAACAGAGAGAGTCGGAGTGGAGAGATTAAAGTGACAAGCGACCGGAAGCTTGGGGTCACCCTTACGGACTGAACGGAGGTGTGCTGCAAAGCGGTCACCCAATCTGCGTTTGGTCTCCCCAATGTAGAGGAGACCGCATCGTGAGCAGCGAATACAGTATACTAAATTGCAAGAAGTACAAGTAAATCGCTGTTTCACCTGGGAGAAGTGTTTGAGGCCTGGACAGTGGGAAGGGAGGAGGTAAAAGGGCAGGTGTTGCATCTCCTGCGCTTGTATGGGAAGGTACTGTGGGGAGGGGAGGGGCTGTTGGGGGTGATTGAGGAGTGGACCAGGGTGTCGTGGAGGGAGCGGTCCCTTCGGCATGCTGAAAGGGGAGGGGGAAGATGCGTTTGGTGGTGGGATCACGCTGGAGGTGGCGGAAATGGCAGAGGATGATCCGTTGAATGTGGAGGCTGGTGGGGTGAAAGGTGAGGATGAGGGGAACCCTATCGTGGTTCCGGGAGGGAGGGGAAGGGGTGAGAGCAGAAGTGCAGGAAATGGAACGGACACGGTCAAGGGCCATGCCAACCATGGTAGAGGGGAATCCTCGGTTTAGGAACAAGGAAGACATATCGGAAGCACGCATCATAAAATTCAGTACCAGAGGTATACTCATGTAATTGGAGACAGATATCTTTATATTATCATTGCATCAAATTGTACATTTTAATTATGAAGATCTAGAATGTTGAGGAAAAAAGCTGATTCATGGGTGTGTTGGTCCTTTCAATATCAGATGATGATTAGACATGGAATTGATGGTGTCATATCATTTAAAGGGTTGTATCTTGCAAAAAATAAAAGTACTGAACCAAATTGTGCCTATCCAATATTGTGACTGCCTGTTTCAAAACATATTAACGTAGAAATTATTTATAATATAAGCAGGTGTTAAAAGTTTGTATGATAACAGCATAGAAATATCAGCTGTGATATTACTAAACAGATAAAACAGCAAGGTCACATTAATCTGTGGTACTGTGGTCGCTATTTTTTTTAATGACTAGTTTGGAACATAATTGGTGCTCTGGTCTTGATTACATTGTTGAAACTGCAGTCAAGACCTAAGTTTTGATTCTGCTGAAAAGCATTAGGTATTACTGAGATCCCAGTGGAATCAGTGCCCATCTTCAAGGTTAATTAGACTTCAGCACTACCATTGTCATCACCAGTCAGAAGCTTCCATTTTGAATCTTGTCTGTGTGAAGGGCCATAAGTTTTGGGGAGGGTGACCCTAGGCCTGGCTATTACTGCTTCACTTCAGTCAGCGCAAATTCTTCTTTGTTTTCCATTAAATTTGTGGGAAGTTTTAGAACTTTTCTTCAAGTCACTGTGATTGCCGAGGAAGCAAAACGATCTCCCAAAGGTCAGTGTCCTCAGTCAGCTCTTCAACATCCATGACAGGCAGGTCTTCTCAAAGCTGCAGAAGAGAAAAGGAACTGGAATCTAGGTTTTAAAAACTCCTTCAAGAAAAGTGATCAGAAAGAGGAATTTAGATTCTGCATATGAATACTTTATTAAAATGTTATTAACGAGTTTCCTGCAACATTTGGTTCCACTCCTATTTTAATTAAATAACACATCTTCTCACTTATAAAATGAATATATTTATTTATTTGAAATGGTGTGTTGCAGACTTATGATACATTTAAAATTTTTGTCTGTGTATGACATATGTTTAACTCTTTTTAAATGCTCATCTGCGTTACAGACTTGCTGTGAATTTTAAATTATTAATCATCTGCATTTGTTTAATTTTAGTTCTGATGTGTGTTGCAGATATATTTTTAACTATTGACTGTGCAAGGCATGTGCTTCCCCCACCCCACGCCTCCTTCCTCCTCTTCTTGAAGCTAAGCAACCCTTGTAACCTTGCACAACTGGCTACTTTTTAATGAATGAATCTCAGGTGTGAGTGCCAGCAATTCTGTACCCTAAAGGCATCCCAGCTAAGCATGTTTCTATTTTCCTCCCAACATCCATAACACATTCACTTCCAACAGGCATCACTAGGCAGCAATCAGGAGCTTCTGGACAGTTTTTTTTTAATGTGCCACCCCCTCCCATGATCCAGTGATGCTGAGGCCACTAGTAACCCCATCCAATGCCATCCTGTCTGAGATCAGTATCAGGTGCCAGGTGTAGGGCCCTCCAAGTCTATGGTGGCTTACTCCCCTGAGTAGCACTTCACCCTTAATTCCAAATACAAAAGTCTTGCAAGCTGTTTCTCCTGCTGCATCGTCACTGCGTTGAATTTGAGAATTATTGTACAATCTCTGACTTGTTCCTTCTCAGGATCACGAAACTATAGAACTCCTTATCTCCCTCAAGCTGCATTTCTTCCAACACTCTGCTGAATTTTCAAACCCGTGCTGCTACTACCTCTTGATTTTTCTTGTCTTCCTATTCTTTTCAACCTTGGTGGTGCCCTAAACTATCTTGCACTTCAACAGTTTAAAAAAAAAAGTCTTCCAGTGCACAGTGAGAAAATTAGTCTCTTGGAAATAAATTTCACGGAAATTATTTGAAATCTAATTTCCAAAAAGTATTCAAAATTTAGGAAAAAGAAATTGAGCCACAAAAAGATCCCATTTGGCAAACCTCATGGTTGTGTGTCCAGTCCAATATATTAATTTCTATGAAACGATTTAAAACTCAATCCTTGTACTAAGCCAGTTCTTTCTAGCTTATTTTTTCCTAATAGGAAAACCCAGATTATTTGTTCTGGGTTCTTTTCATGGTGCAGAAACTGACCAAACTGGATCATAAAAGAGTGAAAGCATCTGATAAGGTAAATTGAATGATTCTTTGGAAATTACTAATGGGGCCTAGTCAATTGGTAACACTTATGTCCACATCCTGTAATGCAACTTTATGCATCTGTAATAAAACAATTGTTTCAAAATTGCTTTTGTTACTGGGCCTCAGTGCACTCCTGTACAAAATGCTGTAATTGCTGTACATGTCCAAACGTATTGCAGTTTTTAATAGTTTTCATTGTCTTTCTGTGTGATCACAGTTTACTTTTGCTAGGAAAGTCTTAATTTGATGGCAGGTTTTGAAGATTAATTCATGAGCACTCAACCCAAGGAAATGTAGAGTGACCATTTTTTAAACCTCTTGTCAGCAAAGCTAAGCCACAAATACTGCCCTGCCCCCCCATACAAGCTTTTAGTTGAACTTAAAGTGTGAACAGTAACTGAAAAGTGTCTGAATGTTGTGATGAAAGCACAGGCTGAATTTATCTATCAGCAGATAGCCTTAATTCCTTGAAAGCAGTGCAGGAGATAATGATGAAGGCCTGTCTCCTCAAGGCTACTGTTTGAGCTGCTATCTTGTTCTTGCGTTTTGCAACTTTCAAAAATTATTACCTCAGGCCAAACAGTCGCGAAGAACTATTGGCATTCTATAGGAGGCGATTGGGCGCCTTATCCCCTTTTTCAGCATCTTGAGGGTATTCTCAATTAAGTCTGTTTATCATCAATCTGTGTGTGGCCCTTAGTAAACTTAATAGAGTTTATTACACTAAGTACTGTACTTAATTTCATTTAATTTAATTGGGTTTCTGCCTTATTCCTGTCTTCAGTGGAGTGTGCAAATTCTTGCAGGATGCTTTGACTCACTGCCTCTAGATTTCAGCTTCTAACTGTGTTTCAGTAAAACTGTCTGATTCAGCAGCAACTGAGTAAGACAGTTTTATTAGAAGGACTAGAGGCGAAGAGCCGAAACATCCTGCAAGAATTTCCATACAGAACTGAAGACAGCAGTACTGTAAATCCAATTAATCATATATATATAAGTTCAAAACAAATTTAGTGCACCAGGAATTGCACATGATTAATTAAGTTTCTGACTTATTCCTGTCTTCAGTACTGTTCGAAATTCTTCCCGGACATTTCGATTCACTGCTTCACATCTTCCTAATAAAACTGTCCAGTTCAAATTGCTGGGGAATTAGACAGTTTTATTGAAACCAAGAAGTTAGCAGTTGAGGGAGACTTGAGGCAGTGAATCAAAATGTTCTGGAAAAACTTCCACATACTATTGAAGACTGGGTTACCATATGCCCTGTATATATAGCAGTGATCACTATTGCCAAATCACTGTATGTGATTGTTTCTGTGTTCCATTATTCTATATATATAATTTTGGATGATTGGCGGAGAGCATTTCAATCGAGCTTTTCTGATGGCAGTGAAATTTGAGGGTTTACAAATGCCATCCCTACACTGTGTTTCAATTACAGCTTTTCAAAACAATATCTGTTGGGTTTATAGTGGTGGTTTATGGCTCCAGCTAGCTTATGGTAGGATGTTCTTCTTCAAACTATTGGCTATGTGCCAGTTGCTTGACCTGAACAAAGTTCCAGTTTATTTTATTTATTGGATATCCTATAGAAACAGCAGAGATAAAATTGTTTACTGGCAGAGTTTGATTGAAATTTTTATACGACTTCACCCTTCAAGCTTCAACCTTAAACTGACAATACAGGGCCTCACAACTGCACAGTTCCTTGCAAAATGCTCCTGCAATGCATGTCTTGTGAGGGTCTGTAACTAGGCTTGTGCTAGATATCTCACTAAAAACAGTTGTGAGCAAAGTAAAATAAATTCCAATGTTATATCAAATAGATTGTCCTTATCTCTGGAACTGATGAGCTATGCAATCAGTGAAAGGTTATTTTGTGTAAAGCACCAATCTTCAATGTGCATCAACTACACTATCACCTACAATTTCAAGAATATATACTATGGTCTCAAATTAATAACACATTAGGATCATAAGAACAATATTCAACATAGATAAGTGTGAGGTGGTGCATTTTGGTAGGAAGAATAAGGAGGCCACATACTGCTTGCATACTAAAGGGGGAATTTTAACCCCAAAAAAACAGATGACTTGGGGTCGGGTGGGAGGTTAAATAGTTAAAAATCTGAATTCTGACTCCATCCCGCCCATTTCTGGTTTTAACAGGGGCGGGTGGCCAACCTGTTCGCAGGAGGCACGTTGGCACTTCAAATATTCTACGTGCCTCACGGTGATCCATCATTTTAAACATAACTGTGGGCGGGTGGGTTTTCCCAGGCCACGGGCAACCCGCCAGATAAAGGGAGGAGAGAACGGCTGGATCCAGGAGATAACTGCCTTTACACTTACCTGCTGGATCCAGCGTTCCTGCCTCGCCAACCACCTGTTGTTTCCATGACATTCCTTGTTGTTCTTAGTGGTAGAGGGCATAGGGAGGGAGGTTAGACAACTCTAAGCATATAGAAAAATACTTTTAGATAAGGGAATTAACTTTCCATGTACATGCTGGCAGAAAGGCATACCTCATCCATCGCCAATGCATATCGGAAAATCCTGTCCGCGATTTTGTGATATGTTAGAGCAGCAGGTGAAGTTCCTAACCACCAGCAGGCATTTTTGAAAATTTAGGCCTGTATCTCAAGGGTCACATTTTTAATCTGCTTTCTTAAATGTTTTTTACATCGCACCTGGGCTGAACAGCCCTGTCATACTGGGATAGAATGGTACTAATAGTTTATCCATAAGCTAAGAATAATAATGCTGACTGCCTTGAAAGAAAGAAAGACTTGCATTTATATAGCGCCTTTCACGACCACCAGACGTCTCAAAGCACTTGACTGCCAGTGCAGTACTTTTTCTTTTGGAGTGTAGTCACTGTTGTCTTGGTGGCGTAATAATAATATAATAGTTCATGAAAAATACATTTACATTAACTTTTCCTCCCCCAGGTTATGGCAATCAATACATACAACCCTCCTGCTGAAGTGGTAGCTGCCAGCGATCACATGACTCATATTATGTATAGTTTTCTGCAGCTCCAGAGGATTTATGACAGGTATTCAAAATGTCCTTGACTGAAAATGTGTTCTTAACCTGTAGAGGGCGCTTAAACATTGCACAATCTTAAACCTATGGACTGGAACTTGAAGTAGTCCATTCAAACTTTTAATCCATTTGCTCATTGAAAGATCTCTTCCACATTCAGCTGGTGCCCCATTTTGTGAAGCATTTTGGATTATTAATTTTTTAGTGAATTGATCTTAATGAATATAGTAAGAAAGGGTTAGGTGACTTTTGAAACATTCCAAGTCTGATTTGCCTGATGCAGCACTGTAAGCCTCTTACTGACAATGAATGTTGACCATAACATTTTCATTGCTTTCTCTGAGGGTCTCAGCACAAAAGAATTCTTTCCCACCATAATACACTTCATTTAAACTATGGTTGGCATCTGTTCAAAGTTGTGTATTTTAGTTTATTGGAGAATCATTTAAGAAACGGATGCTGTGATGGGGGGGACTTTAGGTTCTTTTTGGATAGATGAATTTAGATGGGCCAAGGACTACATAGGATGTACAGCACAGAAACAAGCCATTTGGCCCAACCAGTCCATGCCAGCATTTATGCTCCCCTTGATCCTCCTAGAAACATAGAAACTAGGAGCAGGAGTAGGCCATTCGGCCCGTCGAGCCTGCTCCACCATTCAATACGATCATGGCTGATCATCCAAATCCAGTACCCTGTCCCTGCTTTCTCACACAGAATCCCCATCGAGCCTGCACCGACACATATCTCACCCTATCCCCGTAACCCCACGTATTTAATTCCCCCCTAACATATCCCATCCTATCCCCGTAACCCCACATATTTAATCCCCCCCCTAACACTAAGGGTCAATTTATCATAGCCAAATCAACCTAACCCGCACATTTTTGGACTGTGGGAGGAAACCGGAGCACCCAGAGGAAACCCACGCAGACACGGGGAGAATGTGCAAACTCCACACAGACAGTCACCCGAGGACCAGATTCGAACCCGGGTCCCTGGCGCTGTGAGGCACCAGTGCTAACCACTATGCCACCGTCTTTCCTCATCTAACTCTGTCAGCATAACCCTCTATTCCTTTCTCCCTCATATGCTTATCTAGCCTCCCCTTAAATGCATCTATACTATTTGCCTCAACTACTCCCTGTAGTAGCGAGTTCCACATTCTCACATACTTGCTCTCGAGGCAGTACAAAGAAGGTTCACTCGGTTAATCCCGGGGATGAGGGGGTGGACATATGAGGAGAGGTTGAGTAGATTGGGACTCTACTCAATGGTGTTCAGAAGAATGAGAGGTGATCTTATTGAAACATATAAGATTGTGAAGGGGCTTGATCGGGTGGATGCGGTAAGGATGTTCCCAAGGATGGGTGAAACTAGTACTAAGGGGCATAATCTTAGAATAAGGGGCTGCTCTTTCAAAACTGAGATGAGGAGAAACTTGTTCACTCAGAGGGTAGTAGGTCTGTGGAATTTGCTGCCCCAGGAAGCTGTGGAAGCTACATCATTAAATAAATTTAAAACAGAAATAGACAGTTTCCTAGAAGTAAAGGGAATTGGGGGTTACGGGGAGCGGGCAGGAAATTGGACATGAGGCTGAGTTCGGATCGGTCAGGGCCCTGTGGGTGGCGGAGCGGGCCCAGGGGCTGAGTGGCCGGGTCCTGCTCCTACTTCTTGTGTTCTTTAGATTTGAGGTTAGGATCAGATCAGCCATGATCTTATTGAATAGCGGAGCAGGCTCGAGGGGCCGATTGGCCTACTCCTGCTCCTATTTCTTATGTTCTTATGTTCTCACCACTCTCTGGGGTAAAGAAGTTTCTTCTGAATTCCCTATTTGATTTCTTGGTGACCATCTTATATTGATGGCCTCTAGTTATGCTCTTCCCCACAAGTGGAAACGCACTCTCTGGGCTGGATTTTGAATGACCCATGGAGTCGGGTTTGGAGGCGTGTGGGGGGTTAAATTTGCGGGGTCGGGGTTTCCGACCCCATCCCGACTCCATCCCACCTCCACGCAATTTTGACAAAATCAGTCACGGGGTTCCCTGACTCTCTCCCGCCTCCAAGAGGCGGGAGAGGCCATTACAGCCCTTAACAAGCCCTAAATTGGGTCTGTAATGCTATTTTGAATCGTTGTAGCTAGTTTAACCCTTTTCTGACGTGAAGTACGCCTGGTGTGAAACACTCCAGTGAAACCTGGCGGGAGCACAAGTAGATAGCTGACTATGAGCGGCAGGTCCACTATTACAACGGAGATGTGATGAAGGTAGTAGTAGTATTCGGCCTGAAAGTCGCCTCTGATGTTGCTCCATTGAATGTCTTCAGAGACTGCCTGGCCTTTGCTGCGAGAGGACTTGGATGCAAAAAAATTCTCTCTCTCTCTCTGTCTCTGTCTCTCTCTCTGTGTCTCTGTCTCTCTCTCTCTGTCTCTCATATTCATATCAGTTTTGCATCCAGGTCCAATCACATCAAAAGCCAGGCAGGTCCTCTCTCACCAGCAGCCAGACAATCTCTGAGAGCAGGCAGTCACCAATGATGACATAATCAGAGGCGGGTTTCAGGCTGAAACCACTAATTGCTTCATGGGTTCCCACATGCTGGAACTCAATTGCCCAATTAAGTGAAAATTGCATCATTCATCCACATTAATCTGGAGTCGGGGGGGAAACACGAAATGTGGAGGACCCGACCCCAAGACAAAATCCAGCCCTCTGTATCTACTCTATCAAAACCTTTCATAATTTTAAAGACCTCAATTAGGTCACCTCTCAGCCTTTTTTCAAGCGAAAAGAGACCCAGCCAGTTCATCCTTTCCTGATAGGTATGCCCTCGCATTTCTGGTATCATCCTTGTAAATCTTCTCTGCACCCTCTCCAGTGCCTCTATATCCTTTTTATAATATGGCGATCAGAATTGTACGCAGTACTCTAAGTGTGGTCTAACCAAGGTTCGATACAAGTTTAGCATAACTTCACTACTTTTCAGTTCTATCACTCTAGAAATAAACCCTAATGCTGGTTTGCTTTTTTATGGCCTTGTTAACCTGTGTCGAACTTTTTGTGTGTTTGTACACCGAGATCCCTTTGCTCCTCTACCCCACCCAGACTTGCACCCTCCAAGTAATAAGTGAGCTCCCTATTCTTCCTACCAAAATGTAATACCTCACATTTATCTGTGTTGAATTTCATTTGCCAATTATATGCCCATTCTGCAAGTTTATTAATGTCCTCCTGTAATTTGTTGCAGTCCTCCTCAGTATTAACTATCTTCCCCAATTTGGTGTCATCCGTAAGGACCTTCCTCATCTGTATCTATCTTGTGATTAATATATCATTAAAGTGCATTGAAACAGTCACTGGCATCATCAACCCTTCTGAAAGAAAAAGAAAGAAAGACTTGCATTGATATAGCGCTTTTCACGACCTCAGGATGTCCCAAAGCGCATTACAGCCAATTAAGTACTTTTTGAACTGTAGTCACTGTTGTAATGTAGGAAACGTGGCAGCCAATTTGCAAACAGCAAGCTCCCACAAACCGCAATGAGAAATGACCAGATAATCTTTTTTTAAATGATGTTGGTTGAGGGCTAAATATTGGCCAGGACAGGTATTGTCATTCATTATTGCCAATTTAGAGTTGCAGCCCCAAATATCCACAGGCTTTCTGGTGCACTTCTGCCTTAAGTCCGCTGGAAGGCCTGGACTTCTCTACCAGTTTCCACAGAGCCTTGTTTGGGGCTGAACCACCTTCTGCCCTAAGGAAAGTCAACCACATCAGATGGGGTATGGCCAGGGGGAGGGGGACTGCCAGGGCAGGAGTTTCTTCAACCTCAGCCTGGCAGACAAGTAGCAGCTGGTATGCCAGCTGAAAAGAGACACACTGGCCACTGAAAGGCACACGTGGGGGTCTCCTGTGATTCCAGTCCGGAGTTGTGGGCTGGAGCCCCAAAGAATCATTTTGAATTTCACAGCTCCCTATTCAAGGGGACCAATGAGGCAACCAAGGACTTTTGTTGGGGGTGATTGGCCAGCCTGTACTGCATTCTCTGGCTTCCCTGGACTGGCCGGTGCCCGAGATGTGGGCAGGCACATGTAAATTATATTTAAATGAGGGGAATATGGCCTCTCTCATTTACACCTTTGGAGCAGGTGGTCAGGATTTTTTTTATTTTATAGATAAAATTGACCGATATCTGTCTTTCTTTCAACGTTCTGTTTGTTTTGTTCCCCGGCACTTGTATCATTATGACTGGACAAATGAATTGGTGAGGCGCACTTCAGCCCCTCGAGCCTGTTTCGCCATTCAATTAGATCATGGCTGATCTGTATTTTAACTCCATCTACCTGCCTTGGTTCCGTAACCCTTAATACCTTTGCCTGAGAAAAACCTTGACGTGGAGATGCCGGTGTTGGACTGGGGTGGACAAATGTGAGAAGTCGCACAACACCAGGTTTATAGTCCAACAGCTTTATTTGAAATCACAAGCTTTCGGAGCGCTGCTCCTTCGTCAGGTGAAGTGAAGAGATGCATATAGGCACAGCATACATAGTCTATATATGCTGTGCCTATATGCATCTCTTCACTTCACCTGACGAAGGAGCAGCGCTCCGAAAGCTTGTGATTTCAAATAAAGCTGTTGGACTATAACCTGGTGTTGTGCGACTTCTCACATTTGAGAAAAACCTGTCAGTCTCGGTTTTGAAATTTTCAATTGACCATTCTGTAACACATCTTGCATATTTGCTACCTGAACACTGCAGTTTTCTATACAATGTCCTGGAGGCAGTAAAAATACTGATTTTTAAGTGATAACAAATCATTTGCCTTAATCATGATTGCAGTTAGCCAACAGCTACTTTCCCCTCCATGTTCTTGTGGCCAAGCATTCCTCTCGCTAGAGCACCCCTCACTTTCTCCATGGAAGGCTTACTTATGGTGCCCGGCCTTTGACCCTTTACCCAAACCACCTTAACTACTACGATAGCAAAATACTGCAGATGCTGGAAAATTGAAACAACAACAGAAAACGCTGGAAAAACTCACCTTAACTACTGACTGTAACTATGGAAAGAGAATGACAAATTTCTTCTTTCCTAATTCCATTGCTCACTATTCTCCAAAGTTCTCATTAGACAATACTTTCAGGGACGAGCAGTCTAGTCTTCTTTGCAAAATAGCTATTTCTCCCAGCTGGACAGGATTATCAGTGCCTCGAATGCACAGTAAAAATGCATTTTTAACCTCTGACTGATCTGTCAATTGTTATATATTGCCCAAGTGTTTTATGGCCACTAATTCTAGATTTATACCCCTACTTGGTCTTCTACCATTTCTCAGGTGATGGCCACACATTCATAGTGCTTTTTATAGGTTTACATAATCTCTTAGTTTATCTTCAAGTTTAACTGCAGTACACTGCACTCCCTCTGCTGTTTATTCCAACCTCTCTTCACTTTATACCTTGCATTATCTGCAAACTGAAGGAAAATCTGTGTCAATTTTAACTGAAATTTCAGTTGAAACTGAGGGTTACCAAATTGGCTGCAGGTCATCAAAAGACCCATCTCTGTAGCCAAGCTCCTCTTCAGTTCAGAGTCATATTCACTTAGTGAATGTATGCTGAGCTTCACACTTCCACTCCAATCACCGTAGCAAGTTAAACAAGCAGTGATTGACAGTTCATAATTAATTACATGCAGTGCTGATACATCAGCCTGTCCCTTGGCTCTAATGCCCATTTACCGCAGTAAAAGTGTTAAGGCTTATCCGTCGACAAAATATTTCAGAACACAACGGTGAGTGTGATCAGCTCCCAATGTTAGCTGGTACTTTTAAGAAACTGGCGTATTTCCCGACTGACTCAGTTAAGCGGGGACTGCATAATTGGGTGGCTACTGGTCCTGCCCAGCCGGATTGTCTGCATCTACTATGATGCTAACAGCCATATCAGCAGGACCTGGCAATGACCCTAGGGGACTGGCTGAACAGCCTTCAAGTCTGTAGAGAACCAGTCGCTGAGCCATTGCCATCTGCTACAGGAAACCTGCAGTTGAACGACACCATAGGGTTGGCATTGTCAGTGGTAAGCAATTTTACCCCCGCACACAACATTTTTGGCTCCATCTCTTCCAGTCTAGCATTGACACTTTTTTTCAATATCAGCCAATGTGCCGCCTGCAGATGTATGAAACAGTTGGCTGACGCATCGGTCAGCGTCACGAGCGATTTCATCGCCTTTCCTATTAAATAACACCAGGAACGTGGCATGGTTGCCTAATATTACCACACTGCAGAATTTGCTCAAGCACAAGGGCCCCTCGATGGTGGCCAGCAGGTTCCTGCTGCTCGTCTGGGCCTGGGCCACTCCCTGCTTCTCCTCGCTGTGCCCTGTGACTCACCTGCTGTTTAGCTCAGTAACTGTGTTCTCTGGGATGTGTGTAACTCTGCTAAGCTTGCATTCATTGCTGAGAGGGATGCAGGGTGCTGGCCCACTGGCATTGCTGGCAGGCTGCAGCTTCAGGTCTACAGTGATAGAATAGTGACACATGTAGCAATGCTATCTCCAAGCGACATGTTCGAACAGAGCTCAGATCACACTCCTCTTTTAAGTGGCTGCATCTCTTGAATTTTCCCAGCAGCCCTTAAATTATATAAGTTTGATACGGATTGAGGCTCACCATGAATATGTAATTGGAGCGGAGTCCGGGAAATTGGCCTTGCTCGAAACCAGTCAGCATGGTGCTCCCATCATTGATGTTTGACCTATTTCTCTGTCCCCACAGCATATTTACTTTGAGATACTAATGCTATATCGTACAATAAGATAAATATTCCTGCACAAGGATTTGGATTGTGCTTGAGCATTCGTTAAATAAAATCAAAACTTATTCATATCAAACAATATTTTTTTCAAAATCTCACCATGGCCTCTAGAATGTTTCCTGAGCATTTCCCAGGCTAAGCATGATATTGAATAGCTTAGTTTTGGTTTCTGGCATCTCTTGGGGCTCATCACTTTCCTTGTGCCATAAGAAGCTGAGCTGAGATTGCCACTTAGGACCTTCACCACCATGTGCAAGAATGTGAAATTTCATCCCCCTCAGTCTGGATTCACTTTCCAGCAATGAAAGGATAGTGTTCTTGATTCTTAGTCACCCAGGAAAATATAGTTTGGAATGATTCTGAAGCTGTCTGATTAAATTCATCATTTTGAGCCCAGGGAAGCCAAAATTCAGAGTACCGTAGAAACATGAGAAATAGAACACAGGATAGTAACTTAAGTGAGGTCAGAATTGAAGTGCAGGAGGGGAGTAGGTTATCTGACCTTTCATAAGAACATCAGAAATAGGAGCAGGAGTAGGTCATTTGGCCCTGCGAGCCTGCTCCGCCATTCAATAAGATCATGGTTGATCTTTGACCTCAACTCCCCTTTCCTGCACTATCCCCATATCCCTTGATTCCCTTAATATCCAAAATCTATCGATCTCTGTCTCGATAAGAACATAAGATGTTCTAACATGTGAGTTTAAAACTAATACAGAGTGTTCGAAAGAAAGTTTACTAATGCCTGCTCTGTCCCTATCTCTCTCTTTCTCTTTGCCACAGTAAAGATCCTGCATGGAATGAACATCACTGAATGTAGTTCCCTGAGAGCACTCTAAGGGGGCGAAAATCGGCTCCTTTGTGCCTGCCGTTAGCGCCTCCGGGGGCGCTAACGGGGCGCAAAGGGGTTATTGCCCAGTGGGGCGGGGTGGGCGAAAAAAGCACCTCCCGCAAAATTCTGTAGGGCGTTGCTGAGGCACTACCCGAAAGCGCCGCACCCCTGCTGGCAGTGCTCTAGGCCGCTGCGCCTCCGGTGATGACATCTTAGCGCTCCGCCGCGTCTCCTTACTGCCTCGCGGCAAAAATTTGGCTGTGCCCCACAAGGCTGCCGCGGGCAGTGTCAACGCCAGCCTCGCGGGTCGTGAGCTGGGCTGACCTCCGCTTGCGGGGCGGTCGTGAAAGGGGAGGTACGGCCGCGACCCGTGCCACCATTTTCTTTTTTTGGCTGACCTCCAGGTTGGCCCTCCATGGCATGCCGTGGCGTGGTCCTGGCCACCATCGCGCAGTCCGGCACCGCGCTGCTGTCATGGCACCACGCCGCTCTGGTGGCCTAGTTGGGGTCATCAGAGGCCCTGCAGAGTGCGCAGAGGCCCTCCCCTTTAACTGAAGGACAGGGGCGTTGAAACGCGGCAGTGCTCTGTGGAGCGCTGCCGATCGCACCCTGACATCGCCTCAGTTACCGCCCCACCAGGAAGTGGAGCTCCCGACGTTGCACTCCACTTCCTGGGCGGGGCGGTAAGGCGAATTTTGCGGCCGGGCACAGGATGTTTCGCCTCGCCAGCGTTACCGCCCTGAAACGGGGCGCTACCTAATTTTACGCCCTTAGGGTTGTTGGGTTGGGTAAAATTAGGAACTATAGTAGATTTTATGTTGAGCTTAGTGGGTGCAAGGTCTCCTGACCTCTGGGCTTTGTCCATCCAGCAATAAATTTGTTTGATTGGCTAAGGCTAACAACAAGGAAAACCTACGTCAAAGCAAAGCAGATCTTCGCAGCTGCCGGCCTTAGTGAATCCAGCAAATTTTACTTTGGGTTTGCCGTCGGCTAGGCAGGACCCTCGTGCCCCGGCATGCCACTAAACCCAATATAAAACCAGCTTAAATCAGCAGTCTCAGTCACAAAGGCCACAATTTGATCAGCGCAAAAAAAAAACCCAGTAAGTTTATGTGAATTGCAAAAGAGGTTGGGAAATCCAGCACTGTGTTTGCCTGTAAAGAAAGAATGACTTGCATTTATACAGTGCTTTTTATGACCTCAGGATGTCATAAAGCACTTTACCGTCAATTAAGTACTTTTGAAGTGTAGTCACTGCTGTAATGTAGGAAATGCGGCAGTTAATTTGCGCACAGCAAGCTCCCACAAGTGATGATGTGATAATGACCAGATAATCTGTTTTAGGTGTTGGTTGAGGGATAAATATTGGCCCTGCTTTTCTTCAAAACAGCGCCATGGGATTTCTTACGTCCACCTGAGAGGACTTGGTTTAACGTCTCATCCGATAGACACTGTACAGTAAAATGTTCCTAAATGTTTGATTCTCTAACAATCCTGCTCTGCTCTTGTGAAAAGTGTACCTTTTTATTCTACTTCTCTTGTTTTAGAACTTCTAACAGGAGCTTTTTAAGAACCCGTTACTTGTTTTTCTCTGCAGCACCTTGCCTAACTTCGATATTCCATACCCCATGCTGGTTCTGGCGGGGCCCCAGGCCTCTGGAAAACGAGAACTTGCTCACATGCTTTGCCAAGAATTCAGTGACTATTTTGGATACTGGTAAGTAAAAACAGATAGTGATGGTCTTTCATCATTAGTGTTCCATGAACTAATTGAATAAATTACTTGTAAAAGCAAAAGAAAGAAATCTGTGGGGACAACAGCCTTCCATTTCAATGGGTGTTTTATATTAATCCAAGCAAAACCTATTCAATGGGGGGAGGGTAGAAGGTGAATGGCTCTGAATAATGGTACTAGTTAAGATTACTGAGCAGAACAATTAACCTTTTTTAAAAAAAAAAAATTGTATTTAATAGTAATTAGTAATTTGACCTTAATGGATTTATGAGTTCACATAAAACATTGAGGGTTAGGACAAAAATAATGGCAGAACAACAACTTGCATTCATATAGCGCCTTTAACGTAGTAAAACATCCCAAGACGCTTAAGGCATTATGAATTCTCATAATGTAATTATTATTGTGTTGCACTTTATTTGTTAATTAAAACATACAAGAGAGAGTGGGCTTACAACCAGTATCTTTGGATTTCTTTGGTTAGTACTGATCAGTGGAATTGGTCTCGGAAAGAAGCGAAAGAACTTGCATTTATGTAGTTCCTATCGCATTCTGCGGACAGCTTAAAGTACTTCATGACCAATTAATTATTTTTGAATTATAGTGACTGTTGTTATGTATATTGATTTGATAGCCAATTAGCACATGGCAAGGTCCCACAAACAGCAAAATGAGATGAGGTATTCTGTTTTCTCGTGGTGGTTGGTTGGCTAGAGCACCCGGCTGTTCTTCGACTAGTGCCATGGGGGTGCAGTTTAATATCGTCGTCGTCTTCTTCTTAGGCAGTCCCTCGGAACCGAGGATGACTTGCTTCCACACTAAAAATGAGTTCTTAGGTGACTGATGAGTCCAATGCGGGACCTACAGTCTCTGTCACAGGTGGGGCAGACGGTGGTTGAAGGGGCGGGTGGGTGGGGTTCTTGGGTTGACATGCGCTCCTTCCGCTGTTTGCGCTTGGCTTCCGCTTGCTCCCGGCGAAGAGACTTGAGGTGTTCGGCGCCTTCCCGGATGCTTCTCCTCCACTTTGTGCGGTCTTGGGCCAGGGATTCCCAGGTGTCAGTTGGGATGTTGCACTTTTTCAAGGAGGCTTTGAGGGTGTCCTTGAAGCGTTTCCTCTGCCCACCTGGGGCTCTCTTGCCGTGTCGGAGCTCCGAGTAGAGCGCTTGCTTTGGGAGTCTCGTATTGGGCATGCGGACGATGTGGCCTGTCTATCGGAGCTGATCGAGCGTGGTCAAAGCTTCGATGTTGGCCTGAGTGAGAACACTGATGTTGGTGTGCCTATCCTGCCAATGGATTTGCAGGATCTTGCGGAGGCAGCGTTGGTGGTACCTTTCCAGTGCTTTGAGGTGCCTGCTGTACATGGTCCATGTCTCTGAAGCATACAGGAGGGCGGGTATCACTACTGCTCTGTAGACCATGAACTAAGCAGTTTAATGTATCATTTGAAAGACAACACCTTCAACACTGCTGCACTGCTTCAGTACTGCACTGACGTGTTGGCCTGGATTAGGTGCTGAAGTCCTGGAGTGGGGCTTGAACCCATATGCTTCTGTCTCACAGGCAAGAGTGGTACCAACTGACCTTCATGTGCTAGTTTCATGCTGATTTTGGGTAGAGATTCGCTTAGGAGTAAGTTTCTTGTCACTGCCAGATCATTGCACAGATGCATTTAAGGTAGGGTGACCATATTTTCTAAACCGAATCTGGGGACACTAAGGGCTGGATTTTGATACTGGGGCGGGTTGGGGTCGTGTCATCCGCATTTCGTGTTATCCACCCGCCTGCAATTGGATGTGGGAGATTGATGCAATTTTCACTTAATTGGGCAATTGAGTTCCAGCATGTGGGAACCCATGAACCAATTAGTGGTTTCAGTCTGAAAGTCGCCTCTGATGATGTCATCATTGCAGGTCAGAGACTGCCTGGTCTCAGAGATTGCCTGGCCTTTGCTGTGAGAGGACCTGGATATGAGAGAGAGAGGAGAGAGGCCAAGTCCTCCCAGGCAGTCTCTGAAGACATTCAATGCAGCAGCATCAGAGGTGACTTTCAGACCTAATACTACTACTACCTTCATCACAATACTACTACTACCTTCATCACATCTCCATTGTAATAGTGGACCTGCAGCTGATAGTCAGCTATCCACTTGTGCTCCCGCCAGGTTTCACTGGCGTGTTTCACATCAGGCGTACTTCACGTCGGAAAAGGGTTAAACTAGCTAAAACGTTTGAAAATGGCATTACAGAGCCAATTTAGGGCTTGTTAAGGGCTTTAATGGCCTCTCCCGCCTCTTGGAGGCGGGACGGAGTTGGGAACCCCACGACCGATTTTGTCAATTGCGTGGAGGCAGAATGTAGTCGGGACCCCCGAATCTGCAACTTTAACCCCCCACACGCCTCCAAACTCGACTCCACGGGTCATTGAAATCCAGCCCATAGGGTGGGAGCACAGCAATGTAGTCAGTACGCGCTTCAAGAAAACTGGAATGACGGCTTTGTTGCTTCTGCTAGTGGAATACGCATGAGACAACGGCATTTTCACTTTACACTGAATCTTGCGTGTGTTCTGGCAATAGTGCTGTACCATCTATACTCGACCCCGAATGCCCGAACTTTTAATTTCTCAATTTTAAATCTGTTCCAAACAGACTGAGATTTTCTATACAAGGTGTGAAACACCCTCTGTCTCAGAAGGTTTCAGAAAAATCTTCCTGGTGGGAGAATTTCGAGCTTGTCTTTTTTTTTTTAAATCACGATGCACCATACTGATCTCTGAGGTAAGGTAATCCACTGACCCACCAACTCTCACCACGCCCTCGACTTCTCCCGCGCATTTTAAAGGTTCCGTCCTCAGTCAGTCACTGCTGACCAAAACACGGAGTCAGGTGACTCAATCCCCCAGAGTGCAGTGCAGCCCGAACTATCGCTGGGGCCTTTTCTCCGCCGTGCTGCATTGTGGCGGGGCTGCCATCATTGCCTCTGTTCAACCAGCTCCTGGAATCCATTCCTGAGCTCAAACTAGGCATGAACGGGATGAGAAGCTCCCCCCGGTGTTTCTGTACATTCGTGTTTTAAAAAAAAAATCAAAGATTGAATTTTTCCAGTTTATCCAGAAATAAAGTGAAAATCCAACTCCTGCCAACCAGCAGACCAATGAATATGGCTCTATTCGGGGACAAGTATCCTGAAATGGGGACTCTTCTGGGGATGTTGTTTGCCTGGGGACACAGTACCTAATCCAGGGACTTTCCCCGGAAAACGGGGAGGTATGACCAGCCTAATTTAAGGGGAAGCTAGATAAACATATGAGGGAGAAAAAATAGAAGGTTCTGCTGATAGGGTTAGATGAAGAGGGGTGGGTGAAGGCTTGTGTGGAGCATGGACAAGTTGGGCCGAATGGCCTGTTTCCGTGCTGTACATTCTATGTAATGTAATTGCACTCCAGTATAAATTGTAGATGGAGTCACAGCTAAATTGGTCGTCTCATTAGCTTCCAGTTGGTAAGCAATGATGACATCTTAAACAATATTAATAGGTGTCAAACAAGTAAAGAGTGAACCGACTAGTGCGTGAAATGCGGAGGTATAGGAGAGTTATACAGGGCAGAGTATTAGATTTTGGGCAGGAGAAGACCATCGATCAATCTGACCTGCCCGCTTAGTTACCCCCTTTCCTTCCTGTAATATATCGCAATGTCATTTTTATAGAAATATCTGACTGGGTGGGGGGAAAAGGGAATAATTTTATGGGCAGGCTAAGTGGACCCATGAACTCTGTATTTGATCCATTAATATTAAATGTTCTATTTCTACCATAAACCATGAGTGGCTCAGCTGTATAGGTGGGGGGGGGGGGGGAGGAAGAAAAGTGGGAAAGCATTAGTGGTAGGGGATTTGATAGTTAGGGGAGCAGACAGGTACTTCTGCGGTCACAGACATAACTCCAGGATGGTATGTTGCCTTCCCGGTGCCAGGGTCAAGGATGTCACCGAGCGGCTGCAGAACATTCTGAGGCGGGAGGGTGAACAGCCAGAGGTCCTGGTCCATATCGGTACCAACGACATAGGTAGCAAGAGGGATGAGGTCCTGCAAGCAGATTTCAGGGAGCTAGGAAAGATTAAAAAGCAGGACCTCAAAGGTAGTAATCTCCGGATTACTCCTGGTGCCACGTGCTAGTGAGTATAGAAATAGGAGGATAGCGCAGATGAATGCGTAGCTAGAGAGATGGAGCAGGAGGGAGGGCTTTAGATTCCTGGGGCATTGGGACCCGTTCTGGGGGAGGTGGGACCTGTACAGGCCGGAGCCAATATCCTCACTGGGAGGTTTGGTAGTGCTGTTGGGGAGGGTTTAAACTAATTTGGCAGGGGGATAGGCACCAGGATGTAACATTAGAAAGGGGAAATAAAGTGCTCAAAGGATTGGGAGAGGCAGATAGCATTAAAGTAAGAAATAGTAAGGTATTAGGTGGGGTCAAACTAAGAGAATACAGGATTGTCTAAGATGGGTTTACAGTGTACGTATGTGAACGCACGAAGCGTAGTAAACAAGTTAAGTGAGCTGCAGGCACAAATAGCCACATGGGAATATGATGTTGTGGCAATAACTGAGACCTGGCTCAAAAAAGGGCAGGATTGGGTATTAAATTTTCCTGGTTATAAAGTGTTCAGGAAAGATAGGTGGTGTGGCAGTATTGGTCAAGGAGAATGTTACAGTGCTGGAGAGGGAGAATGTCATGGAGGGCTCAAGGACAGAATCGATATGGCTAGAGTTAAGAAATAGAGGTGCCATTACACTACTAGGTGTATTCTATAGACCACCAAATAGTGGGAAAGATATGAAGGAGCAAATTTGCAGAGAAATTACAGAGAGGTGTGAGAACTATAGAGTAGTGATAATGGGGACTTCAACTATCCTAATATAGACTGGCATCGTAATAGTGTTAAGGGCAGAGAAGGGAAAGAATTTCTGAAGTGTGTTCAGGAGAACTTTCTTGATCAGTATGTTTCCGGCCCGACGAGGGAGGAGGCATTGCTGGATCTGGTTCTGGAGAATGAGGTAGGTCAAGTGGAGCATAGAAACATGGAATGGTTACAGTACAGAAGAGCAACTCATGCCTTTGTTACCTTTAGACTCAACTGTTCCAATGCTCTCGTGGCCGGCTTCCCATTTTCCACCTTCCATAAACTTGAGCTCATCCAAAGCTCTGCTGCCCGTGTGCTAACTCGCACCAAGTCCCGTTCCCCCAGTGCTCGCTGACCTACATTGGCTCCCGGTCCAGTAATCTCATCTTTGGACACAATACTCCAGAGCTGAGGCCTAACCCTTTATTTATAGCTACCAGTGTCATTGGGATCAACAAACCTGCTCAGCCCCACAGGCCTGAAACATGATTCAAAAGGTAGACCACAGCCGCAACATCTCACCGATTCTGGCATCAAGTCTCCAGATTTGTTTTCTTTCTAAGGTCTTTAGGTGAACATTTAGGGAACAGTGATCATTGTATCATAAGGTTTAGATTAGCTATGGAAAAGGACAGGGAGCAATCTAGAGTAAAAATGTTTAACTGGGGGAAGACCAATTTCAGTGGCATGAGAACAGATCTGGCCCGGGTAAACTGGAATCAAAGATTAGCAGGCAAAACTGATATGGAACAATGGGCTGCCTTTAAAGAGGAAATAGATCAGGTACAGTTGATGTACATTCTCACTAGGGGGAAAGGCAGGGCAACTAAAGTCGGGGCTCCCTGGATGACGAAAGAGATAGAGAATATGATGAAGCAGAAAAAGAGCGCGTATGACAGATGTCAGGTTGCAAATACATCTGAGAATCAAGCTATAGATAGAAAGGTCAGAGGAGAAGTGAAAAAGAAAATAAGAGGGGCAAAGAGAGGGTATGAGAATAGAATGGCAGCCAACATAAAAGGTAATCCAAAAGTCTTCTGTAGGCATATAAATAGTAAGAGGAGGGGTGGGGTCGATTAGGTTCCAAAAAGGAGACCAATGCATGGAGGCAGTGGGTATGGCTGAGGTACTAAACAAGTACTTTGCATCTGTCTTCACCAAGGAAGAGGATGCTGCCATAGACATAGTAAAGGAGGAGGTAGTGGAGATACTTGATAGGATAAAAATTGATAAAGAGGAGATATTAGAAAGGCTGGCTGTTCTTAAAGTAGATAAGTCACCAGGAGCAGATGGGATGCATCCTAGGATGTTGAGGGAAGAAATTGCGGAGGTACTGGCCATAATATTCCAATCCTCCTTAGATACTGGGGTGGTGCCAGAGGACTGGAGAATTGCAAATGTTACGCCATTGTTCAAAAAAGGGTGTAAAGATAAACCCAGCAACTACAGGCCAGTCAGTTTGACCTCGGTAGTGGGGAAGGTTTTAGAAACAGTAATCGGGCAAAATTAAGTCACTTGGACAACTGTGGATTAATTAAGGAAAGCCAACACGGATTTGTTAAAGGCAAATCGTGTTTAACTAACTTGATTGAGTTCTTTGATGAGGTAACAGAGAGGGTTGATGAGGGTAATGCAGTTGACGTCGTGTACATTGATTTCCAAAAGGCATTCAACAAAGTGCCACATAATAGGCTTGCCGGCAAAGTTGAAGCCCGTGGAATAAAAGGGACAGTGGCAGCATGGATACAGAATTGGCTAAGTTATAGGAAACAGAGAGTAGTGGTGAACGGTTGTTTTTTGGACTGGAGGTAGGTATACAGTGGTGTTCCCCAAGGGTCGGTTCTAGGACCACTGCTTTTCTTGATGTATATTAATGACTTGGACGTGGGTGTACAGGGCACAATTTCAAAATTTGCCGATGAGACAAAACTTGGAAGTATAGTGGAGAGTGATAGACTTCAGGAAGACATAGACAGGCTGGTGAAATGGGCGGACACGTGGCAGATGAAATTTAACGCAGAAAAGTGTGAAGTGATACATTTTGGTAGAAAGAATGAGGAGAGGGCATATAAACTAAATGGTACAATCCTGAAGGGGGTGCATGAACAGAGAGACCTGGAGGTATGTGTGCACAAATCGTTGAAGGTGGCAGGGCAGGTTGAGAAAGCAGTTAAAAAGGCTTACGGGATCCTGAGCTTCATGAACAGAGGTATAGAGTACAAAAGTGTGGAAATTAGGATGAACATGTATAAAACACAGGTTCGGTCCCAACTGGAGTACTGTGTCCAATTCTGGGCACCACACTTTAGGAAGGATGTGAAGGCCTTAGAGAGGGTGCAGAAAAGATTTACGCGAATGATTCCAGGAATGAGGGACTTCAGTTACGTTGATAGACTGAAGAAGCTGGGGTTGTTCTCCTTGGAGCAGAGAAGATTGAGAGGAGATTTGATAGAGGTGTTCAAAATCATGAGGGGTCTGGACTAAGTAGATAGAGGGAAACTGTTCCCATTGGCGGAAGGGTCGAGAACCAGAGGACACAGATTTAAGGTGATTGACAAAAGAACCAAAGGCGACGTAAGAAAAAACTTTTTTACGTAGCAAGTGGTTAAGATCTGGAATGCACTGCCTGAAAGGGTGGTGGAGGCAGATTCAATCACAGCTTTCAAAAGGCAGTTGGATAAGTATCTGAAGGAAAGAAATTTGCAGAGCTATGGGGAAAGAGCGGGGTAGTGGGACTAGCTGAAGTGCTCTTGCAGAGAGCCGGCATGGGCCGAATGGCCTCCTTCCATGCTATAACCATTCTATGATTTTAAATATGATAGTGGAACAAGGCTTTAAGTAATTTCATTATTACATCAATACCATTACAGTCAGGCTATTGTAAATACAGACCTTGTTTTATATGAAGTGGCTTTCACCTCTCAAGAAAATCAAGTGAATAGTGATTAAAGCTAGCAGTTATGAGCAACTACAGCTCCAATAACCAAATATTCTAATAACTTTTCCATGGTTCTTGTGTACTTTTTGGCACTTTTAACAAGTCTAAGCAGGATGGGTTGTAGGCGGTTCGGGAACGTGGAGCAGCGGGGTAATAGAGACGCCCTTTCTGCCCCAGGTTCTTCTCTCTCTCATTCATATATATATATATCTCAGTTTCAGTATATGGATAATAAGAATTCAGACATTGACTGTGACAAATTATCAAGGTAAACTGCTTTTGGTGCATTAACTGAGTCAGTTCTGGGTCAGTGTAAAGTGAGAAATTACACAGCTGGAAAATATTACACTTATGATGGTACAGCCACGCACGTGAAATGTAAAAGATCTTGTTTTTCTGTTGAACAAAACAACCTCAAATTGAATGGACAGTTTTTCTGTGTTAATTGAATATTCCACAAAGTTTATTTTCTGAAGGTCAGGTTGTTCACCTGCTTTCCTTCTGAGTTAAACATGTTCACACCCTCACACTCCCTCCCTCCCTCCCTCCCTCTCTTCCCCCCCCCCTGCCCCACCCCCCCGGGATTTGGCTTGTTTTATTACAGTAAGTAGAAATAGGAGTGCTGAGTGTGAAAGTGTGAAAAGATGGTATCAGTAAAAGTGACCGTGAAGCTGTCGGACTATCGTGAAAACCCAACTGGTTCACTAATTTCTTTAGGGAAGGCCACCTGCCGTCCTTACCTGGTCTGGCCTATATGTCACTCCGGTCCCACGCCAATGTGGTTGACTCTTAACTGCCCTCCGAAGTGGCCTAGCAAGCCACTCAGTTGTATCCGATCTCAGGAAAACTGTGGATGGGCAATAAATGCCAGCCTAGCAAGCCACTCAGTTGTAGGAAAATCACCACTGCATTGGTTTAACAAGGTGGCCCACCACCACCTTTTCAGGGCAACTAGGGATGGGCAAAAAATGCCAGCCTTGCCAGCGATGTCTACATACCAAGAATGAATTTTTAAAATTGAAAAGCCAGTCATTCTGAGCTGCTTTTTCTCACGCCTCCTACCTTTAGAGATAGGCTAGGTACAGAGACTTAGGAAGGGGTCCCCAGTCTTTCAGTCAGTGAATGTGCGCTGCACAGGGAACTAGAAAATAGAGGGAGAAAATTAAGAGGTAACTTACCAAAAACGTTCTAACTTTTAAGCCTGTGCTCATTCTACGTAAGAAAAAGCTGTATGTGTTCTCCAGTACAACAGTATGCACCTTGGGTATCTCTCAATGGAAAAGGAATCATCATCTGTCAGGAGAAGATGGATAAGCCTTGTCATGCTACATTGTTGGCAAGTACAATGGTGGTTAGCAATCCAGAGGTCAAAGAGAGAAAGTCCTAAATATTTTCCAAACTATTTACCATAAAACTAATAGAGCAAATACATTTGCAGCAACACAGTAAGCAGAAAGAGAAAGCAGAGATATTCTAAAAGCAAGAAAGTAAACCAAAATATATCAAATACAGGAAACTTTCGTTTATCCGGCACCCAAATATCCGGAATTCTCGCTTAACCGGCAAAAATCATCCTCCGAAAACTCCTCTCAAATAACCGGCAATGTTGCCGAGTCGCAGTCGAGTCTCCGCGAACGCCGAGTGCTCCGAAAACTCCTCTCAAATAACCGGCAATGTTGCCGATCCCGAGTCCGAGACCGAGTCCGCGAACGCCGATTTAGTCAGTAGGGGTACTTTTCAAAAGTGCCACTACTCGGCCACCTGGCGCTGTCGGAAGTCCGAAACACTGCAGTAGCAGGATTTGATTCTCCCGCGCTGCCTGGAGTCTCTTTGTTAAAAATAGCCTCGGTAGATATAACTCTCCGTTATCCGGTACTTTCGATAAACCGGCACCACGCCGGTCCCGTCGATGCCGGATAAACGAAAGTTTCCTGTAAATATGTTTTAGCCTATTAGCCAGCTTATACTGAAAGGCCCACTATTGGCATACAGAGCTTACACCTAAGACAAGTCAGGTGCAGGAAATCATCTATATTATTGAAAATCAGAGGGTGAACCTGTCACTGCACCAAAGATTGTGATGACGAACAGATGGTTGTGCGAGCTGCGATAAGGTGCTGCGTAACATATTTTGTGTGGTTGAAATGAAATATGGGGCCAACAGAAAATGAAAGCTCTGAAATTAATTAAGCAGTCAGCAGGGTGCAGTGGTATGATGTACCAGATGACTAGGGGATTTATTTTCTTTATTATTGTGCTATTCATTTTCGATCAGTGCTAACTTTTTAATGACTCACCTTGGCGAGAGTCAGTTTATATCTGACTTTGCTTCCTTGGCAGTAATCCCAGTTTCTGATTCATTTAGTATCTGTGGTTAATTGTTTAGTTTCTTTGTTCCCTATGTTAATTATTATTTGCCCTTATTTGAAAGATGTTTCACTGTGTTCCTGTGCCATTGGCCAGCTGAGACAGTAGGCGACCTGCTCCCAGGCCTTTGTCAATGCTGCTAAGGGTTAGGTGAGAGCAGAAGATGATGTCCAAGCTGACCAGGCACTTCCTCCCAGGGAAAGGGGGGAAATCGGAGGCAGAGTCCTGAGCTCCTGGGTTCTCTGTTTCACTTCCTTGTTGCCAATCTCAGAGCACTATTACCACCTGTCTGCTATAAGGACACTATCTAACACTTGTGTTAAAGTGATCCAGGGTCATTCTGCTGCCCCTCTTGGCTGCAATCACTATCTCTACAGACGGCTGAGATTCGGAACTTATTGTGTGAGAAATAATGGCCAAGATTCCACCCCTTGTCTCTCCACGGTAAGGTACAAGAACATAGGAACAGGAGTGGGCCATTTAGCCCCTTGAGCCTGTTCACCATTCAGTGAGATCATGGCTGATCTGTGACCTAACTCCATATACCTTAATACCTTCGGTTAACTGGAATCTATCAATCTCAGATTTAAAATTAACGATTGACCTAGCATCAACTGCCGTTTGCAGATGAGAGTTCCAAACTTCTACTACCCTTTGCATGCAGAAGTGTTTCCGAACTTCACTCCTGAAAGAACAACAGAAAATGCTGGAAACACTCAGCAGGCCAGGCTGCATCCGTGGAGAGAGAAACAGAGTTAATGGCCCAGAAATTGGAGTTCGATGGTTGCCGCGGGGGTAAGGATCCCCCGCGATATCGCACTCCGCGCCTACCTTTATGGTTTTGGCCCACACGAACTTCTGGTCCTGGGCCTCTCCCTGGTGCCGGCGCGCAGTGTGTGCGTGTCCCAGAGGCGCAGTTAGTTCGATGCTACCTCTGGGATCACGTGGGACAGTTAGAGCCAATGGCAGCACACCATCTTTCATTCATAGTTTTGACAGCAAGTGCTGTTAAAACTATGAATACAACAAGCCCCCAAAAGAACAGCTAAACCTCAATTAAATTTAAAAAAAAGCCATCACATTAATAAAATAACTATAGTTAAATAAATTAACCACTTTAAACAAAAATTTAAATTTTTGAAAAAATTTAAATTCTTTTTAAAAGTTATAAAAATAAACTTACCTTTCTTTAAAGTCTCTAAAAAAGATAAACCTGTTGAAATTTTTTTTAAATAATACTTAATTAACTACTTACCTTGTTAAAAGGGGGTCTTACGCCTGCTTTCTTTATGTGTAAAATCTTAAACACTTACCTGCGCGTTCAAACCTGAAAAAAAAACTAAGTGCGCTGCGTGCGCACAACCTGTAGCGCGCACGCGGTTCACTTAGGAACCGCCCCCTTCGCAATACCCGAAGTGCCGGTTTCCCGCGCATGCGCAGTGCATGCAGGAAACCGGCACTTCGGGACCTAATACGCGAGAGTACACAGTGCGTACTCTCCCGCATTAGGTCTAATTTTCGGGCCAATGTTTCAGGTCTGTGACCCTTTGTCAGAAGTGGAAAAAGTTAGGGATGTAACCGGTTTTAAGCAGGTGCAGAGGCAGGGAAAGAGGGGGAGGGGAGGAAGGAACTAAAGGGATGGTCTGTGCTAGGGTGGAAGGCAGGAGAGATTAAATGTTGCAAATGGTGAGGGCAGAATCATCAACAGCTGCTGCCTGAAAAAATGGGGGCAGGGGTTATAGTCTGAAATTGTTGAACTCAATGTTGAGTCCAGAAGGCTGTAAAGTGCCTAATCGAAAGATGAGGTGCTGTTCCTCGAGCTTACGTTGAGCTTCATTGGAACAGTGCAAGAGGCCGAGGACAGAGAGGTCAGAGTGGGAGTGGAGCGGAGAATTAAAGTGACAAGCGACCGGAAGCTCAGGGTCACTCCTGAAAGGCCTGGCTCTAATTTTTAGGCTATGCCCCCTAGTCCTAGATTCCCCAACCAGCGGAAATAGTTTCATTCTATCTACCCTATCAGTTCCCATTAATGGCTTGAAAACTTTGATCAAATCAGCCCTTAATCTTCTAAATTTTAGGGAATACAATCCTAGTTTGTGTAATCTCTCCTCGTAATTTAACCCTTGGAGTCCAGGACTCATTCTAGTAAATCTACGCTGCACTCCCTCCAAGGCCAATGAACTGAACACAGTACTCCAGATATGATCTAACCAGGGCTTTGTATAGCGGTAGCATGACTTCTAACCCCTTGTATTCTAGTCCTCTAGATATAAAGGCCAGCATTCCATTAGTCTTTTTGATTATCTTTTGCACCTGTCCATGACATTTTAATGATCTATGTACATGGACCCCTAAGTCTCTTTGGACCTCCACTGCTTCTAGCTTTTCACTATTTAGAAAGTACTCTGATCTATTCTTTTTTGGTCCAAAGTGGATGATCCCACACTTGCCTATATTGAAATCCATTTGCCCCAATTTTGCCCATTCACTTAATCTATTAATATCAGATTTAATCAATTCAAGGTTTTAGTCTAATAGTTTTATACTGTGCTAAATGTTACTCTGTTTTACCCACTTATCTGTTACTTTCAATTAAATACTTGTATTTGAAGCGCATCTGACCCACCACTTTCCCACTTAGAAACTAGGACGCTTGTGGTTCCAGTGTCAATCAGCAATTTGTCTGGTGCGTGTTTTCCTGTAACTTGACTTTCTCGTGTGACCTGGATCGCTCAGAATTCCAGTATTCTGATTTTCCCAGC
Source organism: Squalus acanthias (assembly GCA_030390025.1). Taxonomy (NCBI): domain Eukaryota; kingdom Metazoa; phylum Chordata; class Chondrichthyes; order Squaliformes; family Squalidae; genus Squalus; species Squalus acanthias. Next base: position 129,451,193 of record CM059434.1, read on the forward strand.
ATTCAGAAGAGTGATTCGGGGAGCCACTTTCTGATGATGGAATGCAGTGCTCAGCGATTCGTGCCCAAATGAAGTGTTAGAATTTCAGCCACAGTTTAATTTGATCCACATGGACCAAAAGATGGGATAGAAATCCATCCTAGCAGGAGAAGAATAGCTCTGGTGGCTGTGTGTAGTGAAATTGTAAGTAAGGGCATTAAGATTTCCTCGGATCAATATTTCCAGTAAAATCGTAAACAAGGTCTTTTTTAACACATACAATTTCAGTAGAAGTACTGCCCAGAGGAAATCCTCATGAATGTATTTACAATTTCTATACACATAATAGCCAGAGCAAATCTTCCCCTGGGATAACCTCTTAACTACTCTTGGAAAGTTTCCACTTTATTATTTTCAGAATCGTAATACTTTAATCTGAGTATGGAATGTTCTTGCCCCCTACTGATGGCATTCAGCTAACGCTATGTATATGAAGAGTCTGCAACCAGATTCAGCCAGAGATAAAATGTTTCTTTCTAGTTTGCTGTCAGACACGTCAGTCAACACACACTGTATCTCCATTACATTATATTAGACTGTCAGCAACCTTGAAAGACAAATCAGTTGGCAGCATTTTCATTAAGTGTTCCTGGGCAAATTCTGTGTCTGTCTAACTCTACTGTCTCCATGCTGAAAAGAGCCTAGATTTGCATTATTGTGTCAGTAATGGAAATGCACTTCTGTGTGGTTTGCTGTGAGGCAAATTTACTCATTTGTCTGGGCTAGTCTTTGAATTCTGACCTGTGCTCTATCTGACCTCCATTCACTACTCCCATCTTTATTCTAAAGGAGTAATTTTATGAATTTGCACTGCCAGCGGGGTGCCTTCTACACCGAGAATGAATATTGAAACTCGTGTTTGCCACACACAATCATCCAACCAGTGTTAAATGGTTGTAAAATTATGGGCATGCGCACCTGAATTTCTGATGCATGTCTCTCCATCTTAAGCACAAAGTCAGAAAATGTTCCCTATCACTTTTGGAATTTCAGAAGAATCAAATATCATATCTAGAAACTACTTTGATCTATTATATAACATTTAGATATACAGCATGAATCTTATGACCTCAGTTTGACGACACTATCACAAGCACAGAGTAATTAGCAACCATTTGACAGTTTCGACTTAACTCTGTGAACCTCTAAATATGGTAGGTTATACATCATTTTATTCAACATAGTGTCCCTGCATCACAATGTGTGATGCATAATAATCTGCTTGTATTAGTTTGCCTGAGGTTATTGCGAAAAAAATAAGACAATGGCAAAAATGATCAAAATACTTAAGGAACTGCAGCAATTACACCTGTACAAGTTAACAGCAAATACAGAAAGATGATGCTCCTTTAAAGGAGAGGAGAAGTTGGTGCAGGAGTACCTTTTGTTGGAAGTGTTCCCCCATTGTCTATTTAAAAAAAATTACACTATTGATTTTCATCTTGGCCACCTGAAATCAATGGGATGAAAATCAGGCGCATACTACAACGGACAGGTGATCCTCTCCAACAGATTACCACGTAGCTGATGAAGGTGAAAATCACTGCCACTGAATTTTATTTTCTCCATACAGAGATCTACAATGTTGGATCTGTTTGCCTCCAGGCCATTCCAGTAATATCACAGACAGGCATATGTCTTGGAAGGGATCCACTGATTGCAAAGGGATTTGTCATTTTGGACCAGCTTGGTGGCCAAGAGCTGCCTGATCTTGGGGAATCGTACTTCCTCCTATTCAAGGCAATATATTAAAAAAAAAATTGGCCTGTAATTTGCAGTCAGCGGCGAAGCAAAGGCATTCGCCGCTGGCCCCGAAGTAAGCTTCCCACAAAGATCTCGTGAACTCTGTGGTGAGAAGTTCGGCTTTTCCAACGTGCAGTTGAAATCAGCGTAAGTTAATGGGGAATCCCTAACGCGAGCTGCTGTGAGGTAAACGAGCTGTCTAAGCAGCTAATCAAAATGCAGAATTCTCACAGACCGAGCCCCGGGAAGTGAGTAAGCTTCTCTGATTCTAACTTTTTAAAAATGTTATAGAGAGCAAAACAAAGATTGGGGGTCTCACATGGGGAAAAGGTAAACCTGAAATAAAGATGAACAAACTTTAAAAAAAAATAATAATTTAAAAAAAAATTCTTAAATTGTAATTTTTATTAAAATAGATAAATTTGACACTCTACAAAATTAAAATTAGTTTTTCAGGGCCATAACATTTGTTTAGCAGTCAATACGCTGTTAAAACCCCAGTTACACCTAATCCAAAAGGGTCTGACTTTTAACAGCAATATTACTGCGGAAGAGCTGCAGTTTTGGTCAGTTTCCCTGATTTCACAGATTACACTGATTGCTGGCTGTTGGGAGGGAGGGGGCCGGTGGGGGCACACGCAGACAGTGTCGGAGCAGTGAATGACTGACCGCAACTTTGGGCTTTCTGCGTTAGGATGCGCATGCGCTACATCATGAAGTTGCGGTCAGTTTCAAAGGGGTAATAACCGTGAACACTTCTCTGTTATTACCCACCGCAAATTCCGGGCCATTAGTCTGTGTGATATTCTTGTACAAAAATAAATGTATTAAATTCCTTTGTCCGCTATTTTAAAGGAGGAATTATCCTCTTTATTTGAATCACACAATGTAATTTCAAGGCTAAATATTTGTTTAAATAGACAATAGAGTTGCATCGAATTTGCAGCACAGAAATAGGCCATTCGGCCCAAATGGTCCATGCCAGTGTTTGTACTCCACAAAAGGCTCCTCCCACCCCTCTTCATCTAACCCTATCAGCATAACATTCTATTCCTTTCCCCCATGTGTATCTGCTCCTTAAATGCATCTATACTATTTGCCTCAACTACTCTGCATAAAGAAGCTCCTCCTGAGTTCCTTATTGGATTTATTAGTGACTGTCATATTTATGTCCCCTGGTTTTGGAGAGTACTTCGGACAAGAAAGTATTCCCCCTTTTTAGACTTTCCTTCAACTTTAAGCACGAGCGACTCCTGTGGTGTGCTCCAGTCATAATGCTTCAAGAAGGACTTTTTGCCCGGTTATAAATCTTTGATATTTGACATGAAGTCAGTTGTCCTCATCAAGTCCATATAGTTTTGGACTGCACTGAGTCTAGGTGCTAGCTGATTTTTACAAGTTGAAAGTGGATATGGAGCTAACCAGTTTATAAAAAAAAAAACTTTGAATAACTGTTTTAGTGTTTATAACACTCAAACTTGCAATGCTTACATTTCTATATTGGGGAAAACTACTGTTGACCTTGGAGGTCAAAAAGATTGATGCATTAAAACTGTGTCTCATAATCTACTGTTCTCAAATGCCATATTTACTATGCCTGTCTGGTAACCGCATATGAACACAAAGTGAGGTATGTGTTAAATTTAGACAAAAATGTTTTTTCATTTAGTTGATTCAAAGCACATGTAGTGACTGAGTCTGCTGCTTGCTGTTGGGATATGAACATTCATGATGTGATCCATTTATCTTCAGTGTAAATGCCAAGTACATCTTTAGAGTAAGCCAGCTAGTTGCTACATCACAGGGTTTGAGATGAACATTGTAAGATCACCAGCAAATTGTATTTTTTTAAATTTGTTTTTAAAAGAAACATTGATTTATTTTCTTCCCATTCCCCTCTCCTGAAGTCTTCATGCAGTACTAGCCTCCTTTCCGTTTTTTCATTTAGAACAGTTTTCATAGTATAGGAATGTATAGGAAAGCTCAAACCTGCATTCTACTCTGCGACTCCCGAGCAATTTTCTTTTGCTACAAATATTTAGGATGACAAACCAAGGGCATGTGATTTGTGATCACTCAGATACCGGCATCTCCACTGCCTTTGAGACTTGTTATGCACACTTGCAATACTTAAGCTGCAAATCGCATGATATGTGTTAGGTTAGTGGGCTGTCACACCACACCAAATCACTTGTTCTAACACACATCATATGGTATCAGGGCTTCTATAGCAAATAGCGCCATTAAGATATCCTAGATAATGTTGCATTAATGAGTCTAAACAACTTCATATGGACAGTATGAGTGAATCTCATTGTAGACCTCCAGACCAGTAATAATTGCAGTTCTTAGCCAATAGGTGACCCCCACTGCCGCCATGTGAAAATTGTCATCTTGAGCACTACAGATGGCAGAGGAACCAAACCAGATAGCTGCCATTACCAACATCTATATAGATAGACCTACATTCATTATCCCACTAAATGTGCTCACTAAAGGTCTGTGAGATGGAAGATTTGGTACGTGGTACCAACAAGCATTAAATAAATGTTTGACCAACCTTTTAGGAACTCCTGAAGAACAATGACTCTATGGGCAGAATAAAATACAACAATCTGATAAGGGAAGATGTCAACTGCAAATCTTAGTTTCTCTCCACACCATTTGTAAAAATGGACAGGTCTGTGGACACAACCACAGGGGTGAAATTGGATATTGTATCCTCCACTTCCCAGACAGATTAAATTGCAACAAACTCATCTGCTTAGTTGCACTTGCGTTCATTAAGCCCCATGCAGAAAATCTGAATTGTATTTCCTTGTGGCAGTAGTGTTTGGTATAACCGTCTCCTGATTAAGTCAGATAACATTAAGGCCCCCTACCAGAGCCTGCTGGTGTGTGTGTCAAGAGCCCTTTGTGTTATGGTATATAGACGAGCCACTTAAAAACAAGACAAATAAAGGGAATTCACCCTGAAAATATGATTACGTGAAAACTAAAGGTTCTTTGCCACTAGTACTAGTCACAGAGCCAGCCCCTTCTAGGGCATGCTTCCTTACCGAATTTGAAAATATTACACAAGAGTGAGCATCTTCCTAATGTTTCCACCACTGTCAGATCTGAAACTTTGCAACTTGGGATCCAATGGGCCTGCTTTATCTGATTTTTTTCAGCTGCCCATTGTTAGATTTAAGATCCTAGAAGTTACTGTTAGTGACAAATGCTATTTTAACAGAGACATTCACCAGTTTATTTTAAATAGGTTCGAGCTTCAGTTAAAATGACAGAGGAATTTCATAGAAGTGTAAGAACAAGTACTCACTAATTTGACCAGCAGTAATTTTTAGGCTGAGGAACTAAAGTGGAATAAATTGCTAGCATATTTAATATCCTGCCTCCAGATGTCTTTAGCAGTCACATTTTAGGAGAGCTAAACTTTTACAAGAGCATGCTTAACATAAAATTCATGAGGCTTCAATTTTATAGCTGGCCACCTCTGGCCATTTGGTAATAAACATTTTTTGTGGTTTAATCCATGCCACCAAAGGACAAATGTAAAATACGTTAAAATAAGCCTTACGGGAAAATGTTCTGTTTTACATTATTTGCTAACGATGCCAGTGGCAGAAGCAATGTTGCAGCAGTCAGTGTTACTCAGATATTTGAAACAATAGGCTGACCATCCATCCTGACATTCAGGCCACTGTGGTCGGATCCTATGCTGACCTTGCCACTGAATTAATATTCGTTCCACAGATTTGGGCTAAATTACAGCTGCTGGCAAAGTTAAGATTATGTTATCCATTCCAGATGTGAAAAAGTAGTTTTTCCTCTTTCGATAAATTGCTGCCTGTTATTTGAAACCTGAGAAGGCATTGGAGCAAGTAAAGGGTTAACATAATAGACAAAGTGCTCTCTGGCTATTGCCTCCAGGCCTGGCCAACATAGTCTGAGGCAATCCGCTTTTATCTTTCATTACTTGAATAAACCACTGTTGTGTTTAAAGAAGATGAGGGGGGAAAAAGTCAAAATGATTAGACTTGAGTTCTTATGCAATTTTTACCAATTAAGCTTGTAAAATTAGCAGCAACCTTAATAATCAAAGTAAGCTTGCCAGTACCACCACTTCTCCCTGAAGCTATTCAAATTAGAGTGTGCCAAAAAACACAGATCTAAAACATTCCAATTCTGTGACAGCATTGCAGAGCCTCAAGGAGTGCAACATTGTCAAAGGTGCTGTCTTTCAGTTGAGATGTTAAACCTCTCAGATGGCTGTACAAGATCCCATTGTATTGTTCGAAGAAGAGCAAGGGAAACTCAAGGGAATACAAGCAAAGTTTATACAGCCAGTCCTCATAATTTAAGTACTGTGTGGCTCAGGACAATGTGTCCAAAAACTTATGACCTAGAAAACTTTGATCAAATCACCCCTTAATCCTCTAAATTCCAGAGAATACAACCCTAGTTTGTGTAATCTTTCCTTGTAATTTAACCCTTGGAGTCCAGGTATTATTCTAGTAAATCTACGCTGCACTCCCTCCAAGGCCAATATATCGTTCCTCAGGTGTGGTGCCCAGAACTGAACACAATACTCTAGGTGTGGTCTAACCAGGGCTTTGTATAGCTGTAGCAAGACTTCTAACGCCTTGTATTCTAATCCTCTAGATATAAAGGCCAGCATTCCATTAGCCTTTTTGATTATTTTTTGTACCTGTCTGTGACATTTTAGTAATCTATGTACATGGACCCCTAAGTCTCTTTGGACCTCCACTGCTTCTAGCTTTTCACTATTTAGAAAGTACTCTGATCTATCTTTTTAGGTCCAAAGTGGATGACCTCATACTTGCCTATATTGAAATCCATTTGTCACAGTTTTGCCCATTCACTTGATCTATTAATATCTCTTTGTAATTTTACGCTTACATCTTTACTGCTTACAATGCTGCCTATCTTTGTGTCATCGGCAAACTTCTATATGTGGCTCTCCACCCCTTCATCTAAGTCGTTAATAAATAGTGAATAGTTGAAGCTCCAACACAGATCCCTGTGGGATGCCACTAGTCACATCCTGCCAGTTAGAGCACCACCAAAGAAACTGATTATCTGATCATTTAGCTCATTGCTGTTTGTGCGACCTTGCTGTGCGCAAATTGGCTGCCTGTGTTTCCCTACATTACAACAGTGAATATACTTCAAAAGTACCTTCATTGGCTATGATGTGCTTGGGACGCCATGAGGTTGTGAAAAGCACTATATAAATGCAAGTTTGTTCTTGCTATCTTTGTTGGGAATAATGAATTTAAAGCACCAACTCCTTTGCGGTGTTGGTCAGAACTCCTTCTGTTTGACGTAGTGGCCGTACTAGGAACATATTGCTGTATTAGTGACGCCAGCTCCCGACACACAGGTCTTGAGCAGCCAGCAGCAATCCCTTAATCAACTTGTTGGATGCACTAGCCCTAGTGAATGCGGCAAGTTTTCTTTGGAATTGCTTCTAGCTGTGTGACGGTCATATTTTGGGAGCTGGTAGCACTAACACGGCATAAATACAAGACAAAGCCAGCTTGAGTGAGTGTGACAACCAGTTCATGCTGAAATATGGCCTGTTTCATGCTCTTGACTCAACCACTAGGAACTGAGTTGAGATTGCCCAAACTCACCTCACTTCATGTAGCTGTCAGAGAGAAAGCCCACACATTCCATCAGTTTCGGCTGGGTTCCAACCAGGTTGCAGAGGTGAAAGGACCGTGTTTTAACTCACTTTACCTTTCAGACTTTCCTACTAGAGCTGCTGTTAAAGTATTTCATCCTGTAGCTTGATTGAGTTGAGCATTTCCAGGATGGTTGAAGAAGTAAAGAGTTCAGGATGTGAAATGCTTGTGAAAATTCTTCCTGCTATTCATTTTTCTCGCCAATTTCCTCCCACCTCCCTCCTGCAAGGCATTGGCGTCTTGCTAGGTTACATTTCTATGTGCGACGGTTGTTGTCAGGTCGGTACCTTGGTCAAATGGCCATTAGCCATGTGCCGGGCTATTTGACCACACTGGCAATCTTACCCTCATCCAATGTCCAAACGCATGCACTTCCACCAGGGGTTACTGGATAGCAATCAGGATTGGAGCCTTGTCCAGTTGTCCCGTCCACCCCTCCCAAAAAACCCCCAGAGAAACTGAGGCTAATTGTAGCAGCCCAACTGCCACCCTGGCTGAGATCAGCTGTCTCAACATAGACCAGTGATCTAGCCTGGGGCCTTCCTGTTCTGTACGGTTCAGCTACTCACTAACTAAACTCATTGAGCCATCAGCCTGGCTGGTATTTATTTAATTTTTTTAATTCATTCATGGGATATGGGCGTCGTGGAAAGGCCAGCATTTATTGCTCATCCCTAATTGCCCTTGAGAAGGTGGTGGTGAGATGCCTTCTTGAACCGCTGCAGTCCGTGTGGTGAAGGTAATCTCACAGTGCAGTTAGGTAGGGAGTTCCAGGATTTTGACTCGGCAATGATAAAGGAATGGCGATATATTTCCAAGTCAGGATGGTGTGTGACTTGGAGGTGATGGTGTTCCCATGCGCATGCTGCCCCTGTCCTCGGGGGTTTGGGAGGTGCTGTCGAAGAAGCCTTGGCAAGTTGCTGTACTGCATCTTGTAGATGGTACACACTGCAGCCACGGTGTGCTGGTGGTGGAGAGAGTGAATGCTTAAGGTGGTGGAGAGAGTGAATGCTTAAGGTGATGGATGGTGTGCCAATCAAGCGGGCTGCTTTGTCCTAGATGGTGTCGAGCTTCGAGTGTTCAGCTGCACTCATCCAGGCAAATGGAGCGTATTCCACCACACTCCTGACTTGTGCCTTGTAGATGGTGGAAAGGCTTTGGGGAGTCAGGAGGTGAGTCACTCGCCGCAGAATACCCAGCCTCTGACCTGTTCTTGTAGCCACAGTATTTTCCTACTAAAGTGCATATTATTCTCTTTTTCTCTCCTTAAGTCATGCTGTATAGCTTACATCATGCTTGCTGGCTTTGCCTTTCTCCAATTCTTGCTCTTTTTCTATTCATTAGTCTTTTGCGCTCACTTCCCAAGTCTCAGTGCTTCCGTGAACATTGCTCTCAGTCTTTCTTTGTTCTAAAACATGCAGTTTTATTATTAATAATAACAAGTACTTTTAAATGAATTTTATTCCACTAATCCAATCAGGTTCAGGTGAGTTTCGCCTTTGTGGTTAATCACTTCAACTAAACCTAATGATTGAATAAGTGCTGTGTAATTCATTCAAAGCAATCTATTATTCTCTTTATTTCACAATTAAGCTAATACATGACTATAAAGGACTGCTTATTCAGGACTCATAAATATAACTCTTTTACATAAATTTGGTTAATTGCAACCTTTTTCCTTCACTCTGGCTTGTTGCATTTGACAGGATTGATCTTCTGATACTGCATGGGATATTTAGTTCCTTTCATTTCATTAATATCTATTATGCATACACCTATTCCACTGAATGTCTCCACATACAAGCAGTAAATGCATTCAAATTGCTTCACTTAAGGTTTCTAGACCAACAGCTTGTTTCTGCTAATTCCGTTCTGTCTACATTAGATGGCAGATCCTCAATTAAATTACTTAAGTCTGTGGCTCTTCATTCTTTTCTGTCTTGCCCCTTTCTTTTTAATTGGACTGTAATTTCACACGGGTACACATTTTGTGAACTTGTTCTATCCACCCACGTGGAAGCTTTGGATTTTGCCAGATGCTGAGTTCTAACCTGAGTCATGTGATCTGTCAGTTTCTAGAAGCCAGTTGGATTCATGTCCCCTAATTATAGTGTCATAATCTTTTCGCCTGAAATTATGAAACTAACGAATTAAAGTCAGAATAAAGTAATGAATTATTCTGAGAGTGTGAGGGCTGTAATCAGTGTTGAAAAACGTAGCATTTACCAAATGTTTTGCCAGTGTGGTTGGCCTTGGTAACTTTATAGAATAAAAGAATGACATTGACCGTGTTGGCATCTTATGGTACTCCTGTACTTTGTCAATGTGTCATGGAGGCAGTTCAACACTGGCACTTAAAGCCTTGGATATAGTTATAACTATATTTTTTAAGTCTTTGAAAGTAAGCTTTGACAAGCACCATGTGACCCACATTTTACTTGCGTAAATTAAGGTTCCTTTTGTTAAATTATTGTGAATTTGGAATGGCATCTTTTGAAGCACTGCTTGTTGCCTGTAGTTATGGAATCGAGTGTTGTACATCACCAGTGGCACAGCTACCGCGCACATCTGAAACAAATAGCTTTGTTCTCTTTTATGTCGGTTTAACCAAAGAGCCAATTTGTACGAGGACATCTGTTTCCTTTTGGTTTCAGCACCTCTCACGGCCAGACAGCACAGTAAAGTTTCTTAAAATATTGCTGTTGAGAAAAGACGGAGGAAACGAGTGGTTCACTGCGTTAGAACACTCTTCTTTCATCTCTGACACTTGGGTTCAAAACTAGCCCAGATTGATATAATGAAAGTCTTCTCTCTCTCTCTGCTAATGAATTTGAGCCAAATCTCAAGCCAGATCCAGTTGGGGGTGGAACAGCACAAAACTGCCCATAATTCAGCACTAATTGGCATCAAGGTAGCAGTCCCACCCAGAGAGGCTATGAGGTTGATTGGTGCAAAAAGTGGAATGTTACACTGGGGACACTTTTCCAAGACTGAAGTTATGCAATATTGGGGGACAAATTCTTCTATCACTAAGTGTAGCAATATCGTAAATGTGTTGGTGTTTATTTATTTTTTCTTTTCAAGGAAGAAGAAAGTCAAAGTAAATTTGGGTTCACTAAATATATGCTAACCAAAGTGTTAGAGTGGTCAAATTCTTTACTTTTGAAAAAATTATGCACCAACTCCAAGGCTAATCCCTGTTTTTAGGCAAAGCTTTTAAAAAATCAAATGAATAATCGACTTCAATTTCCCCACTATATTGGAAGTGGAACTCTAGTAACGAAAAACAATTTTCATTATGCTTCTGAATTATTATCGCTGTACCCATAGATTATGATTTAGCAAAATCGTAAGCATGTTATTTTCTAATGCATTTACGGCGTGACTACACGTAGCAACCAGAGCATTTACAACAACAACTTGTATTTATATAGCGCCTTTAACATAGTAAAACATCCCAAGTAACTTCACAGGAGCGTTATCAAACAGAATTTTACACCAAGCCACATAAGGAGATTTTAGGGCAGATAAAGCTTGGCCAAAGTGGGAGGTTTTGTGGAGCGTCTTAAAGGAGGTAGAGAGGCAGAAAAATTTAGGGAGGGAATTCCAGAGCTTAGGGCCTTGGCAGCTGAAGGTGGAGTGATTAAAATCGGGGATGCTCGAGAGGCTAGAATTGGAGGAGCGCAGATATCTCGGAGGGTTGTAGGGCTGGAGGAGGTTACAGAGATAGGAAGGAGCGAGGCCACGGAGGGATTTAAACACAAGGATGAGAATGTTAAAATCGAGGCGTTGCTAAGTTTAGCCTTCCTGCATTGTACTGTATCTGACCTGAGAGTGCTTGATACTAGCAATGGGTGCAAAAAGCAACAAAAAAATCTTCCATCCCCCAGCAATTTGATGAGTATGAAATTTACCAAAATATAAATTAAGTTGATGGTTATATAGAAAAAAACAATCCAGGTGCAGTCTGCTTATTTCTGTCAGGATTTCTCAGGAGATCTGGTGTTTTAAACAAGCTATTTCCTTTTATTTTTACATCTGTTGTACAGATCCATCTGGTTTCAAGCACCTTCAGAGCTGCCTCTCCAATGAAGCAGATCTACAACAGGGTCCTGTTTTAGCAAAATGATTTGCAGAGGCTTATATTTTAATTTTTTTTCCAGTGTCTGTCACACAAGCCGAAGTCCTTACTTTGGAGAAGAGGATGGATGTGATTATCATTTTGTATCTGAACAAATGTTTGAAGAAATGATTCAACTGGTAAGAATGCTCTGACATTAGAGACCCATGTAAAGGATTGGACATAATGAATTCATAATTTTTAAAAAACACTTTGGGAACATTTCCAGAATTTTTATTAAAGTGAAATTAGATTGGGTTTCTGTTAAAGTATGCCTGAATGCACATTATTATTTCTACTTAAACATTGAGGAAGTCTGTTTGATTGCCTTGTGTCCACTTCTCCCACCATTTGCTGTTCACATCTCTTCGGCCTGACACAGCACCATGACTACCTTGGTCAAAGCCACCAATAATGTCCTATGTGACTGCAACTGTGTTGTCTTATCATTTATCATTCTTCTTCAAAACCTCTCTGCAGTCTTTGATGTGGTAGATTACTCCATCCTTCTACTCAACGGTTGTATAATTCAATATTTAGAACATGATTAAATTACACTTTTTATAATTCCAGTGCTGATGCCTTGTACCCTATGGGACAGATTAAATTTTTCCCTTTGTTTTATTTCCACTTCCCCATTTTTTAAAAACAAACCACCCCCTGTCCACACACAATTGTTCACTGAGAGATCTGGGGGGAGAAATTCGTTTTAGCCAGTAAAATTGCTGGTGAGGTAACGGCCGCTGAAAATGGCCACAAAGCTAACGGAGCAAAATACATCTGGGGGATGGAGATTGTTGGCGCAGCACTTACCTGCCACGCAACGCTGTCCTGGTGGCGTTACTGGCGGCATCCGACCCGAAGCTTGTGTGCAGGAGCGGCATTCGAGCTTCGCACAGCTTCTGGAAGCGAGGCTGTGGCGCTCTCAAGGAATTGTGGGCAATGAAGAGGTCTGAGAATTAAAGGGGCCATGCATACTGAAGCAAACAAATTAAAATGAAGTGCACAATGCAGTTTTCAGCCCTTTCTGCCTTTCAAAAAATATTTGATATTAAAAAGATGTCCCAAATGTGATTATTCAGCTCTTAAAGCTGAATTCCCTTCCTAACCTCAAAAAATGGGAAAAATGCCTTGGCACTAACACAAATGGCTCAGCAAGCCAGGGAAGGGACACCCAGGGTCTCGTACGCAGCACTCAAGCTTTGTGCAGGGGCTCAACTCTGCAAGACTGGCCCTCTACCCACAGGGGCCAGGAGCTCCTCCAGAAAGAACGATGTGACTGTACATCACCGAGATCGTCACTGCCAGCAGTGTCACTCCCACCAGCTGGCTCCAGTGCCCAAAGCAGCTTCATGACCTCAGACCACTGGTCAGGGTCAGTGAATGTATCTTCAAAAGCCGTCTCCTACCAACTTCACCACTAGCCTCACACGCTGCTCAATGCACGACCCCCCACCCCCAATCACTCACTTAGCAACAATCTGCACCAAGTACAAGGCACATCTTCCATTCCTATCCTCACCTCCATGGAGGAGACGGTGCAGGCCATTCTTGGCAAGAGCATGGCTGAGCCCTTGGCCAGCGGCAGGGCTGAAAGGATACAAGATGCTGGTATCCTCATATATTATGCACCTCATGCTTTCCCGCCCTCCCATCACCACAACTCCACTCTTGTGCCTTCCTCATTTCACACACCCAAGAAATGCAGCCTGCCCAACCAGTGGGTGACCAAGAAGAGGGAGAGAAGAGTGAAGAAGAACAAAAAGATGATTAATTTGACACTCCCAGCCGCCAGCTCCTCAAGGTCAACCAGCAAGGCCATTTGCAGTGTCCCCCACTGAAAGTCAGCAGCCTTCCACCAGCCATGCTGCAGCCATTGGAGTAGTACTGCGTGACATCAGTAGGATAGGCAAAGGCACTTACAAGACAGTCACTAAGAGAATGTATATGGGTGATCAGTTGATTTCTTGATGTCACATTGGATGGATAAACGTATTTAGGTGGATTGGAAAGTTTGCTTTGTGGTGGCTTTTATTTCAGCATCGTGGCCAAGAGTACGTTGTGATGGTCAGTAACAGATGGAATGTAAGGTATGGAACTAATGTTGAAAGGGGAATTGGGGTTGTGGTCACTGGGACCGCAGGTGGATGATTCCATCTTGGAGATCCCGGCCACAAAGGGGCTGTCTGGGATGCATCCTTCCGTCTGATTCCTCCTCTTCTGCTTCCTCCTTTTCTGTGTCTTCCTCTTCCCTCTGCAAGCGGATGCTGTAAATGTGAAATGACAGCATAAAATGCTGGAAATACTCAAGCTGGTCCGGCAGCATCTTGACCTGAGACATGAACTCTGTTGTTCTCTCCACGGATGTTACCTGCTGAATATTTGCAGTATGTTCTGTCTTCTCAAAGGCCTTTATTTACCATCCAAGCCCTTGCAAGCGTCCAGCAGCACTCCCTACACACTTGCAAAACTTTTCACATCTATTGCAGCAAGCCACCACTTCAATAAAATCAACAAAACCTAGTCCAAAAGCTTAAATCCAAACTTAGCTGAATGATGTGTCTGTCCCTTTAAGAGGTGCAGACATTGCCACTGTCAGCCTGCTTGCACGCCAGGTTAACCAGGCAAAGGTAAGGTTGAAAATGGTGGCTGCCGCAGGACTCGCCAGCAGCTGGTGAAAGAACGGCAGCCACGGTTTGTGTCTTTTAATGGCGCTAAGGCCACAAATTTCTAGCCCCCAGTGTCTGGAGCACTGTGTGCGGTGCTTTGTAATGTCCCCAGAATGTAATGGTTGGGCTATTTTGCTCTTTGATTCTTCATACCTGCTTTCTCTTATGAGAGGCACCTTGAATCTGCTCTCCTCCTCCTCCCGTTGCCCCCCCCCCCCCCCCCCAACCCCCCGACAGCTTGACTGAGAACAGGAAGTCATTGTATGGGCATAAGAAAAGTTCTCCTCATTTCAAATGACAACCAGTATAAGCATGTTTGGCTCCGTATAATTTCATACTTGTTTCAAGTATAATTCTTCTTTAACATTGTTTATCCATTTTGTGAAATTGTGACCCCTTTTATAACTTATTTCCCCGCCATCCTGTCTGATTGACCATGCACCACCTATGTTTGAGAGGCTGTGCCGGTGACTTGCTCCCAGGAGTCTACCTGAGCAACTCTCAATTGGAGAGGAGTCCGAGTTAATTCAGACATGCCTCGGGGGAATTTTAACATGGGTGAGCACGTGGGATTGGATGCGGGTGGGGGGATAAATTGAGAATAATTTCGAGCACGTGGGGAAGCTGGCTCCAATCCGCCGACTTCCGGGTTTTATGGAGGCAGGACAAGGGGCGCGCAGTAAACCCACTCCCAGGAGGCGGGTTGGCATTTTAAATGTGTTAATGAGCTTGGCAGCCTCTGATTTAACCTGCTTTGCGGGTTTTCAGTGGGCAGCTGGGTTGCCCAGGCCTCTGGAAACCTGGCAGCTGAAGCAAGGCGAGAACCGTTTTGAGGAGAAAGGAAGTGCCTTTAAAGCACTGCTTGTGGGCCAGGAGGAGCAGGAGTGCTTCTCCCCCGCCCCCCCCGCCATACAAAGATCCCTGGGGTCGGGGATCGGAACACCCCACTCCCCGGGATCGGACCTACCCGATCTGGAGTGCTCCCCGCCTGACTGGAAGCCAAGCCTGTCAATCAGGTTCCACGCCCGGAAGTCAGCCTATCGGGGCCAAAGACCGCACGCCGTGGAGTTAAAACCCGTTCGAAACTCCACCTCTCCCCAACCCCACCACCTACGTAACCCACCCCAGTAAATATCCAGGACTCCGTCTCTCTCACCCTGGGGTAGCACCTGACATCCCCTTTATCCTTCTTTACTATGATATAGCTTGGTTTGCAGCTTAGTGAGATAGGAGAATTGTATGCCTTGGCACTGCAAGTCGTTGCCCCCCTCGCATTGCCTGATTAAAACTCACATCTGAGCAAAATTCTGATCCAAACCCAAAAATCCTGTACTTCAAAACTTTGTGCAAAATCTGATGAAGGACGTAATAATTAAATAGAGGGTAAATCACTGTGAAAACAGGGATACAGCGTTTATTTCACCACAGTGAAGGAACAGTTACTCATGAGCCCCAAGTGCTCTGTACTCTGCATTCCATCTGTCACGCTGTGTGATTATCTTTATTATACACTTGTTCTCTTTAATCACCAGTGTTTTCCAATTTTCTCCTCTCCTGAAGGCGATGACTCGTGTTAGTCTACTGCTGGTGACTCATGCGAGCTCATAGCCCTCCAGAAGCTCACTGGTGAGCCCAATCCTCACATCTGAGCCTAGGCAGTGACCATCAGCAGTTTAGTGACCTTGGAAGCATCACAGCAGAGTTCAATCGTATCCTTCCCCAGCATCTAAGCACATACTCTTTCCAGGAGTTGGGTTGGGGGCAGGGCTGGGGGAGGAAACATAGGATCGCGATCCGGGTTGGAAGCTCCTGCTGATTTTTCTTCTTCAGCCCAGCAATACTGAGGATGGTGTAAGTGGCCTCACTGCCGTACAGGCTTAAAGCAGCTAATTGAACATGGACCAGGGATCGATCTGTGGATTCTGCTGGCTTCTCTTCCCGCTCCTGCATGGTAACCTCTGGTGTCCCCCAGGGATCTATCCTTGGCCCCCCTCCTATTTCTCATCTATATACTGCCCCTTGGCGACATCATCCGAAAACACAGCGTCAGATTCCACATGTACGCTGACGACACCCAGCTCTACCTCACCACCACTTCTCTCGACCCCTCCACGGTCTCTAAATTGTCAGACTGCTTGTCTGACATCCAGTTCTGGATGAGCAGAAATTTTCTCCAGTTAAATATTGGGAAGACCAAAGCCATTGTTTTCAGTCCCCGCCACAAACTCCGTTTCCTAGCCACTGACTCCGTCCCTCTCCCTAACATCTGTCTGAGGCTGAACCACACTGTTCGCAACCTTGGTGTCATATTTGACCCTGAAATGAGCATCCGACCACATATCCGCCGCATAACTAAGACGGCCTATTTCCACCTCCGTAACATCGCCCGTCTCCGCCTTTGCCTCGGCTCATCCGCTGCTGAAACCCTCATCCATGCCTTTGTTACTTTGACTCTTCCAACGCACTCCTGGCTGGCCTCCCACATTCTACCCTACGTAAACTTGAGGTGATCCAAAACTCAGCTGCCCGTGTCCTAACTCGCACCAAGTCCTGTTCACCCATCACCCCTGTGCGCGCTGACCGATATTAGCTCCCGGTTAAGCAGTGCCTTGATTTCAAAATTCTCATACTTGTTTTCAAATCCTCCATGGCCTTGCCCCTCCCTATCTCTGTAATCTCCTCCAGCCTCACAACCCCCTCCCCCCCGAGATATCTGCACTCCTCCAATTCTGCCCTCTTGAGCATCCCTGATTATAATAGCTCAACAATTGGTGGCCCTGCCTTCTGTTGCCTAGGCCCTAAGCTCTGGAATTCCCTGCCTAAACCTCTCCACCTCTATCTCTCTCTCTTCTCCTTTAAGATGCTCCTTAAAACCTCCCTCTTTGACCAAGTTTTTGGTCATCTGCCCTAATTTCTCCATATGTGGCTCGGTGTCAAATTCTTTGTCTTATAATACTCTTGTGAAGCACTTTGGGAAATTTTACTATGTTAAAGGCGCTATATAAATACAAGTTGTTGTTGTGTATGGGACAGTACCACATCATATAATGCACTTGCCCATTGATCCAATCATTAGCTTTTAAGTAACCAGATTTGTCAGGGAAATTCACTAGCCTTTATATAACGAGGCTTGTCAGGAAATCTTTTTGACGGCGCATCACAATGGTTGAAGACTTTGGTGTACACATGAGATGACTCACCCACCTTCAAGAGCCCTCAAAATTTATCTCTTCCGCCTGCTTTTGCTCATCTTCCTTATTATTACTCAGCATCTGTCTCTCCTATCTGAAGTGCCTTGGGTATTTATTGTTAAAGGTGCTATTTCAATGCAATTTGTTGTGGTTTGTATGTCTGGGTGTCGACTTGGGTTAGGGGGTGTCAGCTTGGTTTAATCGGTAACGTTGCCAACTCTGCGTCAGAAGGTTATGGGCTCAAGTCTCATACAAGGATAATCTAGGCTGGTTCTCCAGTTCGGTACCAAGGGAGTACGACATTGTCAGAGGCGCCATCCTTCAGGTACACCTTAATGTTATTGGTACAATGAGAAAATGGGCCTCATTCATCGGAATGTATTTTGCAACCGAGTCGTCCAAAGTGAAGATATTTAGAATAGGGGTTTTTCCTTTGGCCTCTAATATTAAATTGCTGATGGGTGTTGCTTTCCATTGGATGCCACTCCATTCCCAGTTAAAAAATATTTTTAACCCTTTACTGCTGGTTTTTGCTGTTGAAATGAGAAGATTTAATTATTTTCAATGTCTACCTGCTCAGATTAAAAAAACAGATATTTTGTTAACATGAACTAAATTATGGGAATCTTGCATTTCCGCCAAAATATACACAGTTAATGCAAAACCTGAGGTTATTCAAATGGGGGGAAAAAATGCACATTTTCGAAGATTGGCACTTGAAATCACACATGGAATTTTAGCGGACGAGCACTCAGCGAGTTCATCTGAAAGTCTGCTTTATAGAAATGTTATTTATCTTAAATGGGTTAATGGCTTCGCAGAAGTTGTAGAGGGAGAGGATTTTCAGATGAACATATTGTTTTTGTCCTCTATTATCCTACTGAGTGCTCTTGGTGCCATTATGTTAAAAGGTTTGTTTTTTGCCTCCTGGTGCAAATATAAAAATACAATCTTGTTGATCAGTAAAATATTCATCATGTCCTGTAACTGAAGTAAACAGTCTAGCTGTTATATGGGGGAAGATTTCCTCTGTGTATTATGTGTAATTAAATCACAACATCGTGTTTATAAATGGTTGTTGCACTTCACACACAGAGGAAATCACAGAATGGTTACAGCACGGAAGAAGGCCATTCGGCCCATCAAGCCCGTGCTGGCTCTCTGCATGAGCACTTCAGCTAGTCCCACTCACCCGCCCTTTCCCCGTAGCCTTGCAATTTTTTTTCCTTCAGGTACTTATCCAACTCCCTTTTGAAAGCCGTGATTGAGTCTGCCTCCACCACCCTTTCAGGCATTGTATTCCAGATCCTAACCACACACTAGTAAAAAAGTTTTTCCTCATGTTGCCTTTGGTTCTTCTCCCAATCACCTTAAATCTGTGTCCTCTGGTTCTCAACCCTTCTGCCAATGGGAACAGTTTCTCTCTATCTACTCTGTCCAGACCCCTCATGATTTTGAACACCTCGATCAAATCCCCTCTCGATCTTCTCTGCTCTAAGGAGAACAATCCCAGCTTCTCCAGTCTATCACGTAATTGAAGTCCCTCATCCCTGGAATCATTCTCGTAAATCTTTTCTGCACCCTCTCTAAGGCCTTCACATCCTTCCTAAAGTAATTATTTTTTTAATTGATTGATTGTCGCATTGTGGTTATCATATTGCCCTTTCACCTCTGGAACAATGGTTCATATCCAGCCCAGTCTGCTGGGATGGACGTCTTCTCTGTATATTGGTTGTAAGGCTTCCAACAGAAATGGGTTTGGGAACAGTCTCAACCCAGATATTGGTGGATGTAGTACCACAGCAGAAAACAGCACATAATTCAACACTAATTTATGCTAAGAGAGCTCATAAAGGTGGGTGGTCTGGGAAATGGAAATATCACATTGGGACAGTAATAGCTGTTCCTCTGAGGCTGAAGTTTTATTTCCCAGCACAGAAATTCTTGTGTTAAAAAGGCGAATGGGGGGGAAAAATGCTTCAAAAGGAGTGAATTTCACTCTAAAAGCGCAATCAACTTCTACACTGCTGTGGGACTTGGTTCCCTAGGGTTGAGTTAAGTTCAACCTCTGCTTGTTTTAAATTAGAGGTTTTACTAATGGTACTTTGAAAACCAAGCAGCTGCAAAGAATTATAGAAAAAAAAGAAAGACTTGCATTTATACAACGCCTTTCACGACCTCCGGACATCCCAAAACGCATTACAGCCAATTAAGTACTTTTGAAGTATAGTCACTGTTGTAATATAGGAAACGCAGTAGCCAATTTGCGCACAGCAAGTGATTAACTTAAATGTTTTACAAAAGCAAAATACTGCAGATGCTGGAAATCTGAAATAAAAACTGGAAATGCTGAGTATTTCCAGCATTTTCTGTTTTCATAACTTAAATGTTATGTTTTTCCGATCCATTTCTTTTGATATGAAGAATCCTTCTGTTAAATAATGAGTGCGGAAGGCACCATTCAGTGGGAATTGTTTTGCAGAAGTTATTGCAGCCAATGTGCAAAGGACCTCCATTAACACGCACTTATTCAGAATGATACAATTGCAGATGCACCGTTTGTTATTGGCTTTCAGCCTCAATTTTTCTGTGCGAGTATTAGTGTACGAACGTTTAACACATTTGTATGCAATTCTTTGGTCCACTATTTTAAAGTAAGCATTAATCTGTATAAATAGTAGACACAGGCAGTTCAAACATGCGGTATGGTAATATCCACACGGCATAATTTGAAGGCCTGTATCTCTACTGATGATTTCGTTTTCTCACATGGTGTAGCTCACTACTTCTCCAAGCCAGTTAGATGTTTAGAACCATATTAGCTTACAGCACAGAAGGAGATCACTTGGCCCATTGCGTCTGAACCAGCTAGAGCAATTCAAAACTAATCTGACTGCTCAGCTCTTTCCCCATAGGACTTCATCTGCTCTGCTTCAAACATTTACTCCCCATCTCCCTTAAAAGATGCAATGGTCTCTGCCTTGACTGTTGTCCATGGCAAAGCATCCCATTCTTCAACAACATGGGAACACAGGAACAGGATTAGGCCGTTTAGCTCCTTGAGCCTGTTCTGCCATTCAATGAGATCATGGCTGATCTGTGACCTATGACTCTCTATGTAAAGAAACTTCTCCTAACTTCTCTCCTTAGTGTCTTCGTGGCAGTTTAAAATTGGTGAACCCTTGTCGCGAACACAGAGGGTGCGATTTTCCCATTGGAGGCGGGTTTCGGTGTGGGTGGGTTCCAAACCCGCCTCCACTGAGGTGGGAAAAATTTGCGATTTTCCCATAATTGTCCAGTTAATTTCAGAGGTGTGGGTTCCCCTGGCCCAATTACTCTTTTGGGACTGAAACTCGCCTCTGCTGACGTCACTTATCCAGCTTCATTTAAGGGCTGCTTGCTGCCTTGTCTCATTCCACTGGTTTTTGGTCGATGGTGCACCACCTCCAAAATTTTATCTCCTTGAAGAATAGCCAGCTCCAAATTCTCGGATGAGGCGCTGGGTATGCTGGTTTGAGGGGGCGAGAGCTAGCAGGGAGGTGCTCTTCCCCTCATCTGGGAGCAAGAGGCCTCCCAAAGAAACCAAGGCTGTGTGGATCCAGCTGGCAAGGGATATAACCTCCAGATCTGTGTGCAGATTGGGTGATTGTTTCTGTTTATTGATGAAATGCCATTCCTGTGTGAATGTATTAAAATTAGGTGATGGCAAACTGTTGGCGTGATGGCATCTGTTATTTCGGCTTAGGCAGCTCCACATTGCGGGCTCCGCGACACTTGCGTGGTCAGGTTGGTGGTCAGAGTGAAAGGAGGCCACAGAGTCGTGTCCATTATCTATCATGTGTTAAGAAGGAGCCAAGCACATGTGCCACAATGGGCAACCTATGCAAATCTGGCCAGGATAAGTGCATCCCTTGCATCACGGGCAGCCATGTGCTCGCGTGCTGCCGCTGCTGCTGGTAGACATGCCGCCGCTCGGTCCTCCTCTTCCTCCTCCTCCTCATCTGAGGAGGCTATGAACTGAGCCACTTGCTCATCAGGAAGCTGCAAACCACGATGCTGTGCCATGTTGTGCAGTGCACAGCAGACCACGACCATTCTGGAGACCCTGGCTGCTGAATACTGCAGGGCTCCACCTGATTTGTCAAGGCATCGGAATCGCATCTTCAGCAAGCCAATGGTTTGCTCGATGATGGACCTGGTCGAAATGTGGCTGGCGTTGTAGCGCTCTTCAGCCTCGTTAGCTGGCCTCCTGATCGGCGTCATTAGCCACTTCTTCACGGGGTAGCCCTTGTCACCAAGGAGCCATCCGTAAAGTTAGCTTGGTGAATTGAAGAGTGGAGGAACACTAGAGTTCCGCAGGATGAAAGAGTCATGGCAACTACCACAGAACTTGGCGCAAACATGCAAAATCTCCTCCTTGTGGTTACACACCAGCTGTACGTTGAGGGAGTGGAAGCCCTTGTGGTTGACAAAGATAGCTGGGTTTTGATGGGGTGCCCTAAGGGCCACATGTGTGCAGTCTGTGACGCCCTGCACCATTGGCAAGCCTGCCATATTTGCAAAGCCAACTGAATGCGCGGTTACACTTGCTTGATCCCTTGAGAAGTGGATGTAATTGTGCGCCTTTGCGAAAAGAGCATCGGTAACCTGTGTGATGCAACTGTGGGCGGCCGACTGGGAGATGCCACTGATGTCTGCTGAGCCTGAGGCAAAAAAGTTGAGTGCGGTGGTGACTTTGACAGCCACTGGTAAGGGGTGTCCATCCGCTCCTCTGGGCTCCAGGTGTTGATGCAGCAGTGCGCAGATGTCTCTGACAACCTGTCGCGAAAGTCTCAGCCTCCTTTGGCACTGCTGCTCAGTCATGTTGAGGTAGCTCATCCTCTGTCTGTAAACCTTGAGAGGGGGGTATCTCCTGCGGCGACGTGCTTCCATGCACTGGTGCCTTCTGCCCTGTGCAGCATCAGGTGGGTGAGCAGGAGGTTGGCGCTCCTGCTGCTGAGCTGCCTGGTTCTGCTGCTGTCGTGGCTGCTCCTCATCTGAATCTGAGGTCCATGGTGAAAGGAAATAAATGGTTCCCATGCTGCTGGCAGATACCTCCGCTGGGGAAGTGCTCAGTCCAAGCAGGGAGAGGGTCTTCCAAGGAGGTCCCACAGTTGAGAGATAGAAGCTGCAACACCTCCGACTTCGGTAGGCCTGCTAAAAGTGCTGAAAGACCTGTGGAACAAAAGTTCTGCCACCTGCAACTGATCCCTGATGAAAGCTCCGTTTTAATGGTGGTGCAGCTGTGAGGAGGCCACCCACTTGTCAACCCGCCAGGATTAGCTGGCGTGATTTCGGAGGGTCGTGCAACACGCACAAAATGTGGCAAAATAACAAAGGCCTGTCAAAATAGGATTATAGAGGCCCTTAACTACTATTTAAGGGTCTTAACTACCTCTCCCGACTGATGAGGCGGGACCGAATCGCACCCATCAAACCCGCCTCCGGCAAAATTGCTTGGAGGCGGGTTCCGAACCCGCCCTCGGATTTTGCCAACTGTCCCGCCTCCAAACCCCCCACCTCGGGGCTGGGAAAATCGCCCCCAGAGATTTAGTATTTCCCTAACATCTATGTTAAGAAAAAGCAGATAATTGCACAAAGATGGGTGGCAGGTCAAAAGATTGGACAGAATATAAAAAACAGCAAAGAATGACTAAAAGATTAATAAGGAGAGAAAAATTAGAATACGAGAGAAAGATATTTAAAAAAGAAAAGAGCTAACAAAGTGAGCGTTGGTCCTATAAAAAGTGAGTCTGGGGAATTATTAATGGGAAAATAAGGAGATGGCAGTTGAATTGAACAGGTATTTCGCATCGGTCTTCACTATAGAGGATACAAGTAACATCCCAGAAATAGCTGTAAATCAGGAAATGGAAGGGAGGGAGGAACTCAAGAAAATTACAATCACCAGGGAAGTGGTACTGAGCAAATTGTTGGAGCTGCGGGCTGACAAGTACCCGGGTCCTGATGGATTTCATCCTAGGGTCTTAAAAGAAGTGGCTAGTGAGATAGTTGATGCGTTGGTTTTAATTTTCCAAAATTCCCTAAATTCGGGGAAGGTTCCATTAGATTGGAAAATAGCGAATGTAACTTCTTTATTCAAAAAGGGAGGGAGACAGAAAGCAGGAAACTACAGGCCAGTTAGCTTAACATCTGTCATAGGGAAGATGTTAGAAGCTATTATTAAAGACATTATAGCAGGGCACTTAGAAAAGGTTATCGGGGTAGGCGGGAATGTGGAGTAATCAGATCAGCCATGATCTTATTGAATGGCGGAGCAGGCTCGAGGGACCGAGTGGCCTACCTGCTCCTAGTTCGTATGTATGTTCGTATCAAAAACCCTTCATAATTAAAACTTGAGTAACTCTCCTTTTAACCTTCACTGCTTAGTGGAAATAGTCTCATTATCTCAAGTCCCCCCTCATAAGTATAATTTCTCATCCCTAGTATCTTCCTGATGAATCCACACTGTACACTCTCATGACTTTCTATAATGGGGCACCTCAAAGCTGTTCTCCAGTTTAAAAATATTTTCCCCTAAAAATGGAAGTGAAACAAAGAAAAGAATGTTTGATGGTGAGACTGGTTGTTTAAATTGACTGATGCATCTATTTTCTAAAGATGATGCAATGACTATCTCCAACAAGCGAGACTCTAACCACCTCCCCTTGACATTCAATGGCATTACCATCGCCGAATCCCCCACTATCAACATCCTGGGGGTCACCATTAACCAGAAACTTAACTGGACCAGCCACATAAATACTGTGGCAACAAGAGCAGGTCAGAGGCTAGGTATTCTGCGGTGAGTGTCTCACCTCCTGACTTCCCAAAGCCTTTCCACCATCTACAAGGCACAAGTAAGGAGTGTGATGGAATACTCTCCACTTGCCTGGATGAGTGCAGCTCCAACAGCACTCAAGAAGCTCGACACCATCCAGGACAAAGCAGCCCGCTTGATTGGCACCCCACCTTAAACATTCACTCCCTCCACCACCGGCGTACCGTGGCTGCAGTGTGTACCATCTACAAGATGCACTGCAGCAACTCGCCAAGGCTTCTTCGGCAGCACCTCCCAAACCCACGACCTCTTCCACATAGAAGGACAAGGGCAGCAGGCGCATGGGAACACCACCACCACCTCCAAGTTCCCCTCCAAGTCACACACCATCCTGACTTAGAAGTATATCGCCGATCCTTCATCGTCGCTGGGTCAAAATCCTGGAACTCCCTACCGAACAGCATTGTGGGAGTACCTTCACCACACGGACTGCAGCGGTTCAAGAAGGCGGCTCACCACCACCTTCTCAAGGGCAACTAGGGATGGGCAATAAATGCTGGCATTGCCAGCGACGCCCTGATCCCATAAACGACTAAAAAAAAAAATGTTTTATTGCGGGAGACCTTTAGAGTCCAGTTTACCCTCAGGCCACGTATATCCGTGTTGTGGCAGCTTGTTCCTGCTTTGAAGCATAAAAATACATCAAAAGTTTTACCTAGTCATATCTGTGGTGTGAGCATGTCCGTCTTCCAAATCTGGGCTTTCAATTGATTCTTTTTAAAGCCAGCCTTCTGCCATTGAAAACCCAGTTTTTCAAAGGTGTTCCAAACTCCAAAATAGACAGTGTGAGCCAGGAGAAAGTGAAAGGTTTTCAACCTGATTTTGTAAGAGCAAATAATCAAACACAGTATTTGGCAGATTAAGAAATATATTGCACCCTAACTACTCCCAGATTTGTTATTGCACTGTAAAACTCTTGTTACTCATTGCCATTTCATGTGCTGTTGTAATGCATTGAGTTGTTAGCTGCCATCTCCATTTGAACCTTTTTGTCCTTTTGTACAGGGGAAATTTATCGAGACAATGAAGTACAATGGACATTATTTCGGGCTCAGCAGAGATGCATTAGAAACTGTCGCCAGAGAGGGTTTAGCCTGCTGTATTCATATGGAACTAGAGGTAGGTGTGGATGTCTTAATGCAATGGATTTGTGGGCTCTTTTGTGAATGACAGACATGGCTTTAGTAGCGATAGTCTGTGAAATCATAAATACTAAATCCATCAGAGGAAATGTAATAAGATTAAGTATTCTGCATGGTAAACAGTGTTTGATCATTAGAGATATTTCGCATTTTGGTAAAACAGGAAAAAAATCAGAGTTAAGCATAAACACTTTAATATACTGCCAATTTGCTTCTTGTGTGATACTAATTCATCGCCTCAAATTGCTCCCACCACCACCACAGACCGCACCAGTGACCACAGACCACCTGTAACAGCTCAAATGCTCTCTCTGAAAACAACTCCAGTCTAGAGCGACTAAACCTTTTATTGGCCCACTAGGTGTTTTCCCACTTTAGAATTTTATGGTATGAAAATGTTACTAACCCACCATTATGCTACACTAAAATCTTCATGGTAACAGTGGTAAGTGCTTACATTTGAGGTGTTCCAGAATTTCAAATATCTACATTTACAGGGCTCCTCCATGAAGGTGGCATAAGCAAGGGGGTGTTTTCAGAGCACCCACTGCCTAACATCAGTGTGAAGATGTAGGTCTGTTTTTAGAACATCTTTTTTATCCTTTCAGCTTCAATAGAGTTTTACTGTATTGCAAGCTGATCTCCGACAGTAAGTAAAGCTCTGTCTAAGAGTTGACAGAGATTGAAGTTTAGTTTAACAAGTGAAGATGGGTTAAACAGCCACCTGCTGATGTGGCTGTGTCCACAGGATGAATTAACAATATAAAAGGCTGGGACTTATGTTTTATTTATTAAAAACCTCACTTAATTAGAGTCAGGTTACTGGTTCGAGATTACCACTTCAAGTTAGCAGCATGATATTGTGGGGTGTAGGTTGCTGTGATTTCCTACATCTTGGCTTGGACATTAGTGGACTGGAAAGGGAAGCCAGAAGAGAATATGAGTGAGAGCCAACTTGGGCCACTTTTGCACACTGCCAGCAGCTGGTTACAGGGTACCATTCCCTTGAACTCATCCAAAACTCGGCCGCCCGTATCCTAACTCACACCAAGTCCCGTTCACTCATTGCCCCTGTGCTCTCGGTCAGGCAATGCCTCGATTTTTAAAATTCTCATCCTTGTTTTCAAATCCCTCCATGGCCTCGCCCCTCCCTATCTCCGTAACCTCCTCCAGCCCTACAACCCTTTGAGCTCTCTGCGCTGCTCCAATTCTGGCCTCTTGCGTAACCCCGATTTTAATCGTTCCACCATTGGCGGCCGTGCCTTCAGCTGCCTGGGGGGCCATAGGCTCTGGAATTCCCAACCTAAGCCTCTCTGCCTTTTTACCTCTCTTTCCTCCTTTAAGATGCTCCTTAAAACCAACTTCTTTGACCAAGCTTTTGGTCACCTGTCCTAATAGCGCCTTATGTGACTCGGTGTCAAAATTTGTATTAAACACTCCTGTTAAGCTAGATTCAACGGCCAAAATAGTCAAGTTCACTCTTGATAGGAGCCATTTAATGCAATTACTATAACAGTGCATAAGGTTCACTTTGATGTAGATTTTTTATCACATGCCAGTATGCACAATCTTTTACTTCTCAGCCACCAGGTGGAAGGTGAGTTAAGTTCAGGCATCTAAGTACAGTGAAAAGCCAAGGGTCATGGTGTAGAACAGCAAGTAAAAGAGATGTGGTGGAACAGGAAACACTGATTAGGTGTCACCAAGCTTGGGTTTAAAAGCCTGATGTTGTAGGGGAAGGAAAGGTAAGGAGTTCCATAATGTTGAGATTTTGTTTGAGGAAAAAAAAGAAAGAGCTTGCATTTATATAACACCGTATCACATCCTCAGGACATTCCAAAGCACTTTACGCCCTATGAATTACTTTTGAAATGCAGTTACTGTTGTTATGTTGGAAACACGGCAGCCATTTTGATCATGGTAAGGTCCCACATGAGATGAATGACCAATTAATCTGTTTTTTTGACACTTGTTTGGTGCCAATGTTGTGTGTGTAAGTTTCCACAGTTGTACAATGTTTGTACTATAAAATATAAATGTGAGAAGTCGCACAACACCAGGTTATAGTCCAACAGTTTTATTTGAAATCACAAGCTTTCGGAGCGCTGCTCCTTCGTCAGGTGAAGTCTGACTTCACCTGACGAAGGAGCAGCGCTCCGAAAGCTTGTGATTTCAAATAAAACTGTTGGACTATAACCTGGTGTTGTGCGACTTCTCACATTTGTCCACCCCAGTCCAACACCGGCATCTCCGCATCATGTATAAAATATAAAGCAATGCCTTTCCTTGACATCCTGGGCTCTTCCCAGACAATGTCTTTTGACTGGTACTGGTTCTTGAACCTACCAGGCGACAAGCTATCCTGCTGCATTTCCTGACGATTGCCTTGTAACTAAATGTTTTCAACAGATAAATGTGGGAACTAAAAAACTGACTTGCATTCTAGTGCTATTTACTTAGGTGATATTCTAGTTTTCACAGCCAAGGTCAGGTTAGAAATGTGCGGTTTGTATATTGTGCTGACCTCCGGTTTTTCATCCCAAATCAAAGAGCTGGAATTCTAGGATGAAGGGTGGTGTCCAGTATATTAACTATCTATTACTACTGTATTACAAAATCTACACCTCCATTGTACTGGAAGCTGCTTTGCTGTGACCAGTTTGTTGGACATGTCTAACATCGGGAACTCAATTCTAAAAGAAAAAGGCTCCCCAGTGTAGTTATTCAGTTTGTGACTGACCCACATAGACCAGGAAGGTCCTAGGGTCTGCGCTGAGTTAAGTGATCTTAGGTGGGCAGCAGTAGAGTGCTATAATTGACCTCAGCATCCCTGTTTTGGGGTGAAAATCAGCCAGGGTTCCGCTTCTGATTGCTATCATGAGACCCATGCTGGAAATGAGTGACTGTAGACATCAGGCAAGGACAGGAGCGGGCTTGATTGTGTTGTTCCCACCATTGAATAACCGGGTGACCCTCACTATGATGTCTCACATCTGAACGATACTTGGATGCAGTACCAGAGAGCTGTCTGCCAGCAAGGAGCCAAAGCCTTTCGGAAGAGAGAGGGAAAGGGAAGAGCAAAATTGGCAGAGAAAATTGGTTTTAAAAAAAAAGACAGAGGCCGGAATTTTCCGGCTGCCGTGTGTGCATGATTGGAGGCGGGTCAGGAGTGAAATTTGAAATAAATCGGTGCGGGTCGGGGAACCCACAGTCTCCTCGTGCCTTTTACTCGGGCGTGTTTGCCAGTGCGGCTGTGACCCGAACGGTAGAGGCGGCCGACATAATTTAGAAAAAAAGACTTACATTTATATAGCGCCTTCC
The DNA here is from genome assembly GCA_030390025.1 of Squalus acanthias. Taxonomy (NCBI): domain Eukaryota; kingdom Metazoa; phylum Chordata; class Chondrichthyes; order Squaliformes; family Squalidae; genus Squalus; species Squalus acanthias. The sequence continues at coordinate 129,480,009 of CM059434.1, forward strand.
ATGACCACTGGACGTCTCAAAGTCAATGAAGTAATTTTGGAGTGTAGTAAATTTTGTAATGTAGGAAATGCGGCAGCCAATTTGCACACAGCAAGCTCCCACAAACAGCAATGTGATAATGACTAGATAATCTGTTTTTTTGTTACGTTGATTGAGGAATAAATATTGGCCAGGACACCAGGGGAGAACTCCCCTGCTCTTCTTTGACATAGTGCCATGGGATCTTTTACGTCCACCTGAGAGAGCAGACAGGACCTCCGGTTTAATGTCTCATCCGAAAGACAGCACCTCCGACAGTGCAGTACTCCCTGGAGTGGGACTTAAACCCACAACCTTCTGACTCAGAGGCAAGAGTGATACCCACTGAGCCACAGCTGACACTAATTTAGATAATTATTAGGTTGTTGTCAGACCCTTAAGCGTCCTTTTATCCCTACTTTTGGAATTTCACTACATGACCATGGGAATCACGCAGCTCGGGAACCACATCTGTGAACCTGAGGCGGAAGTTCAGTGGCCATTGAGCGAGGTCCATTACTGCACAGCGTGGAAAGCACAATACTCCCACCTGACACCTGGTTACTTTCCTAAGGCAGATGCTGCTGTTGAGTGCATTGTCAGCACAGATTTAGGTTTCCAGAGGTTGGAAGTATTTTCAGCAAATTCGGTAACCATTGTCACCTCATTGCTGCAACCTATCAATTGCTCCCCTCATCTCTACTTGACCTGCCATTAAGGGAAAGTCGCTCTGAGAAGCGGCATGAAATGAGGAACGGGGTCCCGACCCACCATGCCGACCGCCCGCACATGACCCGCCCAGGTAATAAAAATTGCAGCCAGAGTTTCCATCTGATAGGTGATACCCCTCTAATGTCTAGCCGCAAACCTCTCTCCCTTCATTTCATTTTTCTTATTTTAACAATATGGCCGCACAGAGGCAGAGGGCTGCAGAGGAGTGTATGATAAGAGAGAATACGAAGGGATTAGGAGAGAAGTAAAAAAAAACAATTGGGAAGGCAAAGAGGAACTATGAAATTAAATTATCAAGGAACATAAAACAAAATAGTAAAATATTTTACAGGCACATCAATAAAAAAAGGAAGGTTGGGATGGAAATAGGGCCATTAAGGGATAGACAGGACAATACCACAGGTAACGATAGGGAGATGGCAGAAATATTGGCCCAGAAATTGATCTCGCTCTGTTCCCGCGGGGGTAAGCCTTCCCCGCGATGTCTCACCTCGCTTGTGCTTTTTCAGATCCAGCTCGCACGAACTTGATGTTCCAGACATCAGCTGTGCTGGGCTTGCGTATCCCAGCGGCGTAGTGAATTCGTGCGACCTGTGGGATCACGTGACTCAGTTAGAGCCAATGGCAGCACACCATCTTCCATTCATAAGTTTCACAGACCTGCTGTGAAATCTATGAATCTTACACCCCCCCAAAATAACAGCTAAACCTCAATTAAATTTAAAAAAAAAACCATCACATTAATAAAATAAGTATAGTTAATTAAATTAACCATTTTAAATAAAAAATTAAATTTTTGAAAAAATTTAAAATCTTTTAAAAAGTTATAAAAATAAACTTACCTGTCTTTAAAGTCTCTAAAAAAGATATACCTGTAAAAAAAAAAATTAAAAAAAATACTTAATTCACTACTTACCTTCTTAAAAGCGGGTCTTACTCCTCCTTTTTACATTTCCAAAATCTTCCCTACTTACCTGCGCGTCCAAAGCATGAAGTGCACAGCGATGCACCCAGGACCCGCCCCCTTTTCAGAAGAGCAATTGCCGGTTTTCAGCGCATGCGCAGGGCATGCAGAAAACCGGCAATTGGAGTGGGAATACGCGTACTCTCACGTCCCGGGATCAATTTTCGGCCCATAAAATCATTTCGATTTGGTATTTACCAGGGAGATAGAACAGGTGGACATGACAATGGATGATGAGATGAGTAATGAGATAAGTGCATTTAAAATTAAAAAAGGGGATATATTAAATAAACTAATCAAATTCAAAGAGGATAAAACCCCTGGTCTGGATAGATTGCATCCACGCATTTTAAAAGAATCTAGGGAAGAGATAGCAGAAGCATTACTACACATATTTAATAATTCGTTACAAAAAGGTGTAGTGCCAGAGGACTGGCAGATAGCTAACATAATACCTATATTTAAGAAGGGGGATAGAACATGTCCAGGGAATTATAGACCAGTCAGCTTAACATCGGTGCTCGGAAAAATAATGGGATCCCTACTAAAGGAGAGAATAGAACATCTAGAAACGAAAAGTATAATCATGAATAGTCAGCATGAATTTCAAAAGGGAAAATCTTGCTTGACCAACCTTATTGAATTTTTTGAAGAGATAACAGAGAGTAGACAATGGTAATGTAGTAGATGTAATTTATCTAGATTTTCAAAAGGCCTTCAATAAGGTATCCCATAATAGACTGATGAATAAGGTCAGAGAATGCGGAGTCAGGGGACAAGTAGCAGAATGGATTGCTGGCTGGCTTCAAGACAGAAAGCAGAGAGTGGGTATAAAGGGTAGCTCTTCACAGTGGCAGAAGGTAGGTAGTGGTGTTCAACAAGGATCAGTGCTGGGACTACTGCTGTTCACAATTTATATTAACGATTTAGACTTTGGAATCAAAAACACAATTTCTAAATTGAGGGGGATGGTCAATACAGAGGAGGACTGCAATAAATTACAGGAGGACATTAATAAACTTGCAGAATGGGCAAATAATTGGCAAATGAAGTTCAACACAGGTAAATGTGAGGTATTACATTTTAGTAGGAAGAATAGGGAGGTCACTTATCACTTGGAGGGTGCGAGTCTAGGTGGGGTAGAGGAACAAAGGGATCTGGGAGTACAAATACGCAAATCGCTAAAAGTTGCGACACAGGTTAGCAAGGCCATAAAAAAAGCATGATGCGGAGATGCCGGTGTTGGACTGGGGTGGACAAAAATGAGAAGTCGCACAACACCAGGTTATAGTCCAACAGTTTTATTTAAAATTACGAGCTTTCGGAGTTGCTGCCCCTTCGTCAGGTAAAGGTACAGTGAGGGAATCTATTACACAGTATATAAACACAGAGAGCAATTTGTCTGCAGAGATATAATTGCAAAAAAAGCAAACCAAGCACTAGGGTTTATTTCTAGAGGGATAGAATTGAAAAGTAGGGAAGTTATGCTAAACTTGTATCGAACCTTGGTTAGATCACACTTAGAGTACTGCGTGCAGTTCTGGTCGCCATATTATAAAAAGGATATAGAGGCATTGGAGAGGGTACAGAGAAGATTTACAAGGATGATATCAGAAATGCGAGGGTATACATATCAGGAAAGGATGAACAGGCTGGGTCTCTTTTCTCTTTGAAAAAAGAAGGCTGAGGGGTGACCTAATAGAGGTCTTTAAAATTATGAAAGGTTTTGATCGAGTAGGCACAGAGAGCATTTTTCTACTTGTGGGGAAGAGCAAAACTGGAGGCCATCAATATAAGATAGTCACTAAGAAATCCAATAGGGAATTCAGAAGAAACTTCTTTACCCAAAGAGTGGTGAGAGTGTGGAACTCGCTACCACAGGGAGTGGTTGAAGCGAATAGTATAGATGCATTTAAGGGGAGGCTGGACAAGCATATGAGGGAGAAGGGAATAGAGGGTTACGCTGAGATTTAGATGAGGAAAGACGGGAGGAGGCTCGAGTGGAGCATAAACGCCGGCATGGACTGGTTGGGCCGAATGGCCTGTTTCTGCGCCGTATATCCGATGTAATTCTACTATGGTCAGTGCTCCTCTGAACTTTTCTCTCTCATTCCTTCTAAGCTCAAAAATATGCCTTCCTACGTCCACACTCAACCAGCTTGGCTCAGTTGGTAATACTCATGAGTTCAAAGCCTCACTATGGACTTGAGCACATAATCTAGACTGACACTTCAAAGCAGTACCAAGAGTGAATTATGATGTGGGAGGTACCATCTTTTGAATGAGATGTTAAACCAAGCTTGTTAAGGTGGATGTGAAAGATTCTGCGGCATTATTTGAAAAAGAGCAGGCAGTTCTCCTCATGTCCTGGCCAACATTTCTCCATCCAACAACAGTCCAAAAACAGATGAATAGGTCATTTATCTCATGTGGGACCTTACTGTGCACAAAATGGCAGCTGTGTTTGCCTTTATAACAACAGTAACTGTATTTCAAAAGTAATTCATAGGTTGTAAAATTCATTGGAATGTCCTGAGGATGTGATAAGGTGTCATATAAATGCAAGCTTTTTTTTCTCAACCAGAATCTCAACATTATGCAACTCCTTACCTTTCCTTCCTCCTACAGCATCAGGCTTTTAAACCTGAGCTTGGTGGCACCTAATCAGTATTTCCTGTTTCATCACATCTCTTTACTTGCAGCTCTACACCATGAGCCTTGGCTCTTCACTGTACATAGCTGCCTGAACATAACTCACCTTACACTTTTTTTTTAAAGAAATCCAGGAGAGCTGAGTGCTGTTTAGAATGAGAAGGGAGTAGAATTGTAAATTGTTTCTGTCTAATTCCACCATTGAATAGGGAGTACGTAGCTTGAAGAAGACGTACTTAGAGCCTCGATACATTCTGCTGATCCCGATGAATAAAGAAGAGCACAAGAAAAGGTTACAGCTGAGAGGGCTGTACAGTAAATCACAATTCGATTTTGCCACATCCAGAGTTGACAACTATATCAGCATGAACCAGGAATACCCAGGATACTTTGATGCTGTGATTAACACTGGTAAGGGACTTGGCTCTTTTCAATTGTCTCTCTCCAACAATTAGGTAAGAGTATTGGCTCCAAATTAATCCTGTCGAAAGTCCTGTTTGCCACTTTGTTCAGAGTTCAGCTGTATTGTGACGGAAATCCTTTCATTCTCATTTTTTCGGGGTATCTTTTTTTTTCAGTTGTTTCCTCCTTTTCCCTTGCTATCATCACTTTAACATACATCAGCCAGTGCTGAAATGGCAGTGTGTTCAGCTGTATTGTAACAGAAATCCTTTACTTTTCATTTTTTCAAGGTATCATTTTTTTACCAGTTTCCTCTCCTTTTCCCTGGTAGGCTAAAAGGTCTTTCCCAGGCCTCTGCTGATGACACTCTAAAGCTGGGCCACCAGGATTCCACGCCACATTTCCTCATGTGTCTGAGATCAGGAATTTAGCATTATGGAGGTGTCACTGGATTACAATTTAATTTTTTTTAAATTCATAGTTTAGATTTTTTCCTCATAGATGTCACCTATGAATTATTTTCCAATTACCAGTCCCCTGCCTATAACAAGTGCCTGGGATGATTGGCTCCTTCTGAAAATCGGAATGAGAAATAGTTATTTTTCCCTGAGGACTATGTTTGGAGAAGATGTGAGTACAAAACTGGAAAGCAAGTCCGAAGATTAGAATTTTTTTTGTCTGTCGCAGTATATGTAATAGTTGATATGAGGAATCGTTAAATGCAATCTATTAACTTTTGATGTTTGTCAAATATCTGGTTATGAAAGGGGTTGAAGGTTATAACAACCGGTATAGATTTTTGTCTAAATTTTAGATGATGAATACTGTGTGTAATGATATGGCTCCAATGCTGCTGGGACCCTAGGAAGGCCATCCATGGAATGCAATAGACCAGAGTTTTAATGTTAGATGAGAAGTCCCTTCACCCTGTTCCTTATCCAGGTCTTGTCTCAGGACTAAATCTGATCATTTTTAGTTTCTTTTTCTACCTCAAATTTCTATCTACTGAATGAAGAATTTATCCATTTCCTTTTTGAATGCTTAAACTGAGCCAGCATCCATCGCACTGAGTCTGTCCCGATACTAAGCACGAGGTAATTATTCTTCAAACTGAGTTTAGTTCATGGTTTCTTTAGCCAATAATCACGTCCTCTGGTTCTTCTATTCTGCTTTTGCATAAATACATCTCCACTTCCATAGCAATGATTTCCTTCATTATTTAAAAAAAATGGATCATGCCCTCTGCCCCAATCTTTTTTTACTCGCCTCTCATCATAGCTCAACGATGTCAACTCGGAATTATCTACGGGTTCTGAACTGGCGTAGTTATTAAAGTGAGCACATCTTTCGTTTCACACGATAGAGGGTTACTCGTAAAGATAAATGAAAAAATAGGCACAAAAATTAGGAATATGACTTTGCCAACAGCTAAACGCTATCACTCACTTCAAATTTTGGTGCTTAAATTCTGCTGGAGTCCTCAAAGAGTTAAAGTAATAGTGTCTATACTTCTGAGTTTTTGTACTGTCTTTGTATGCAGATAATCTTATAGATGCATACGTGCAGCTGAGCCAGCTGCTCAGGGAGTACCTGAGCCTCAGTGATCAAGTAAGCGATGACAGTACCAGAACCACGGAAGGGGACAAATGGCAGACGTCTGGTGAGTGTGTGCCGGAATGTCAGAATGCTGATAAATAGCTGAGTTTTGCAGTGATGAATTGCTGACCTTGTACTTCTGTAGTCGCAGTTTTGAATCCCAGCGGTGTTCATGCTTTCACCAACAGAAGTCTTGCATTCGGTTTGAAGATAACACTTGCATAGCATAAATGATACAGTCAACCATTGTGCAGCGCTGAATGATATACATACAAGACAGTTTAGGCTGCAAAGCCTATCTTTGTAGCATACACCTTCCTGTCATGTGATGTTACACGGACACTTTTTGTCACAATGCATGCATCACACTTGTTCCTCTTATGTGATTAATTATTCCAATCTCGTGAGGGAAAGAAAGTTTTGTAGATTTTCTGCTCAACCCTCAAAGATAATTAAACAAAACTCTAAAACGTCTATCTGTCCCCAGGCCTCCACTATTGAATTCTGACTGGTACCATTTCCTTTGCTCCAACAGCACAAAAATCATCACGTTCCATGGAGTATTTGCTTGTCTCTGCTCGTACTTATCCCCAGGAGCCTTAAGTCCCAGCCCTAATGAGATGTTTACCCAGTTTTTTCTTGAAGGACTTAGTTGCTGCAGCATCAGCTTGTATTGCTGGCATTCTGTTTTACATGAATACCACTCTCTGGTGGGGGAAAAAAAGGTTTCCTCTCATCGGTCTCGCTTTAGTCATGTTGATTTTGTATTTGTGTCTTTGTAGAAGTACACAGAGAAGGGAAGAAAGCAATAGCTAGCAATACCAAAGATAAGAAGAAAACCATGTAGGATGGAAATTGAAATACAGTCAAAGTACAAAATGCTGGAAATGCATAGGCAGGTCAATCAGCATCTGAAGGAAAATAGGTTGTCGTATTAGGCTTTACACTTCCAGCATTGTTTGTTTTCAGACCAACACTACTTTGTTAAATACAAATACATAGGGCCAGATCTTGCTGAAGTGGGGCATCTCACGGTGTTAGTTAGACTTTTTCCTGCAACCTTCAGCTCGAAACTCAGCAGCCTTCATGGTCATTTTTTTTCCTTCTGTGTTGGCCCACAAGTACCAAACTTATTAAATTCACCTTCACAACTTGTCATTGGTGGGATTTGAACTCATGACTTCTGGGTTGCTAGTTCAGTACCATAATATTGTCAGCATGTTGATCCTTGTGACAACATCCATAGGTATGGAGTCAGCATCTATATGCACGCTGAAGACAGGCAGCTCTACCTATTCACCTCCACACTCAATTCCACGACCACCACTAGGCCATCTGACTGCTCCCCAACATCAAGTCATGGATGAGCAAGGGCTTTCTCCAATTTAAGTTGACAAGTTGGCAAAACTGATGCCATCCTATTCAACCCCCTGCTAAAAACTCTGCACCCTAGTCCTTGATTCTATCCCCCTTTGTGACTGCTCGCTCAGGCTGAAAATATGAACTGGGAGAGGTGGCCTCTTATTATTCAGTGTTCATTGCTAATGGCCCAGAAATTAAACATCGATGGTTGCCGCGGGGGTAAGGATTCCCCGCGATATCGCACTCCGCGCCTACCTTTTTGTTTCGGGCCCACACGAACTTCAGTTCGAGGGCCTCTCCCTGGTGCCGGCGTGCAGTGCTTGCGTGTCCCAGAGGCGCAATTAGTTCGTGCGAGCTCTGGGATCACGTGGGCCAGTTAGAGCCAATGGCAGCACACCATCTTTCATTCATAGTTTTGACAGCAAGGGCTGTCAAAGCTATGAATACAACAAGCCCCCAAAAGAACAGCTAAACCTCAATTAAATTTAAAAAAAAAGCCATCACATTAATAAAATAACTATAGTTAAATAAATTAACCACTTTAAACAAAAAATTAAATTTTTGAAAAAATTTAAATTCTTTTTAAAAGTTATAAAAAATAAACTTACCTTTCTTTAAAGTCTCTAAAAAAGATAAACCTGTTGAAAAAAATTTAAAATAACACTTAATTAACTACTTACCTTGTTAAAAGGGGTCCTACGCCTGCTTTCTTTGTGTAAAATCTTCACCACTTACCTGCGCGTTCAAACCTGAAAAAAAAACTAAGTGCACTGCGTGCGCGCAGCCTGTAGTGCACGCGGTTCACTTAGGAACCGCCCCCTTCGCCATACACGAAGTGCCGGTTTCCCATGCATGCAGGAAACCGGCAATTCGGGACCTAATACGCTAGAGTACACAGTGCGTACTCTCGCGTATTAGGTCTAATTTTCGGGCCATTATATTTACAGATTTGTGCTGTTTGTATAATTCGTGAATAGTATACGGTCAAGCAGAGCAAGCTTGTTACATAGATCTGAACTGACATGGTTAAGTTTAATTTCTCAGTTGTTCAAGTACCTGAGTTGAAATGTTGAGTTTACGAATAGAGACATATGCATTGTAAATGGTCATCTATAACCTTTGACAGATTGTTTAACCTCGCAGTGCAGAAAAGCTTAGATTCAAAGCATCCAGGCAGTTGAACTTTTAGCCAATTTAATTTGATAGTTTATATTTGAATATCCAACCAAATGACCAAGGTATATTTGCTACTGGTTTGACTCTAAAATGTCCATTCAAATGACTGTTGAAAAAGCCTATTACTACTAATTCCCATCCGTCAGCTCAGCTGCGACGATAGGGCCGAATGAATTCGCTCCACTGTTGTTGGTTCTGAACTAGCCTGATGGCTTCAGTCATTTTTTTTAATTATTCGTTTATGGGATGTGGGCGTCGCTGGCAAGACCAGCATTTATTGCCCATCCCTAATTGCCCTTGAGAAGGTGGTGGTGAGCCGCCTTCTTGAACCGCTGCAGTCCGTGTGGTGATGGTACTCCCACAGTGCTGTTGGGTAGGGAGTTCCAGGATTTTGACCCAGCGACGATGAAGGATCGGCGATATACTTCTAAGTCAGGATGGTGTGTAACTTGGAGGTGGTGGTGTTCCCATGCACCTGCTGGTCTTTTCCTTCGAGGTTGATGAGGTCACGTGTTTGGGAGGTGCTGCCGAAGAAGCCTTGGCGAGTTGCTGCAATGCATCTTGTAGATGGTACACACTGCAGCCACGGTACGCTGGTGGTGGAGGGAGTGAATGTTTAAGGTGGTGGATGGGGTGCCAATCAAGCGGGCTGCTTTGTCCTGGATGGTGTCGAGCTTCTTGAGTGTTGTTGGAGCTGCACTCATCCAGGCAAGTGGAGAGTATTCCATCACACTCCTTCTGTATCCCTTTCTGTGACAAGCCACTCTTGACAATGTCTATCCAGCGCTTCCTTGGCTTTCCTCGACTTCTTGCTCCATGTGCGCCTCTGTGTGCCGGGCCATGGAAGTTATTCTAGCTGTTTCCATTTTTGAAACGTGCCCAAACCATCGCAGTGGTCTTTCTCAGATCTTCTGTATAAGCGTTTGTTTCTTGTCCAAGCCCTGTTCTTGTTTTATCATTCTTGATTCTTTACATCCTGGTTTTGCTTGTCAACTTTTCTCCTGTTCCAACACTCAGATCTGTATAATAATATGGGAATAACCATTGCTACATAAACTCTTATCTTTGTTTTTACCACAATATTTTTAGCCTATTAGCCCTCATAATAACTTATTTGAAAAAAATAAATGCTGCATTATTTTTAGCCCATTTTTCTTTTATTTATTTTGCATGTTAGGGCCATTCATTGTTCCAAGGCCCTGCCAGTATTGTTCAGCAGTTGTCCAGTTAGTGGTGAGTATTAGGACCACCAGGTTACTCTCATATCCAACTTTTCCCTGCAGCTGGGACTGGATATTCAGTGGTTTTGAATTTGGAGTCCTTCCTTTCCATGGCACAGCGTATCAGCAGAGTAGCCTGCTGTACAACTGGGGAACTTGACTTTTTAAAACCTCCACTAGTCCCTTACTAGCAACTTCAAACTAAAATGTTTCCATCTGTAGAATTGTATGAATCTGAAGTTTGGGCCAAGTAAGAAAAATAGTCCCTATGTGAAAGGCTCATTGTCTTCTGTAAATTATCTTGCAGTCAACAAATTGAGGAAAGTGCAGTGATTGCACCTGCCACTTAAAAAAACAAACCCAAAACATGTCTACATACGTACATACATACGAACACACGAATTAGGAGCAGGAGTAGGCCACTCGGCCCTTCGAGCCTGCTCCGCTATTCAATAAGATCATGGCTGATCCGATTACTCCACATTCCCGCCTACCCCCGATAACCTTTCACCCCCTTGCTTACCAAGAATCTATCTACCTCTGCCTTAAAAATGTTCAAAGACTCTGCTTCCACCGCCCTCTGAGGAAGAGAGTTCCAAAGACTCATGACCCTCTGTGAGAAAAAATTTCTCCTCATCTTTGTCTTAAATGAGCGACCCCTTATTTTTAAACAGTGACCCCTAGTTCTAGATTCTCTCACAAGAGGAAACATCCTCTCCACATTATCCCTGTCCAGACCCCTCAGGATCTTATATGTTCAATCAAGTCACCTCTTACTCTTCTAAACTCCAGCGGATACAAGCCTAGCCTGTCCAACCTTTCCTCATAAGACAACCCGCCCATTCCAGGTATTAGTCTAGTAAACCTTTTCTGAACTGCTTCCAACGCATTTACATCCTACCTTAAATAAGGAGACCAATACTGTACACAGTACTCCAGATGTGGTCTCACCAATGCCCTGTATAACTGAAGCATAACCTCCCTACTTTTGTATTCAATTCCCCTCGCAATAAACTATAACATTCTATTAGCTTTCCTAATTACTTGTTGTACCTGCATAGTAACCTTTTGCTATTCATGCACTAGGACACCCAGATCCCTCTGCATCTCAGAGCTCTGCAATCTCTCACCATTTAGATAATATGCTTTTTTATTCTTCCTGCCAAAATGGACAACTTCACATTTTTCCACATTACACTCCATTTGCCAGATCTTTGCCCACTCACTTAACCTATCTATATCCCTTTGTAGCCTCCTTATGTCCTCTTCACAATTTACTTTCCTACCTATCTTTGTCTCATCAGCAAATTTAGCTACCATACCTTCGGTCCCTTCATCCAAGTCATTTATATAAATTGTAAAAAGTTGAGGCCCCAGCACTGATCCCTGTGGCACACCACTCGTTACATCTTGCCAATCAAAAATTGACCCATTTATGCCTACTCTCTGTTTCCTGTTAGCTAGCCAATCTTCTATCCATGCCAATATGTTACCCCCTACACCATGAGCTTTTATTTTCCGCAATTACCTTTGATGTGGCACCTTACCAAATGCCTTCTGGAAATCTAAGTATAGTACATCCACCGGTTCCCCTTTATCCACAGCACATGTTACTTCCTCAAAGAACTCCAATAAATTGGTTAAACATGATTTCCCTTGCATAAAACCTTGTTGACTCTGCCTGATTACTTTGAACTTTTCCAAGTGCCCTGCTATAACGTCTTTAATAATAGCTTCTAACATCTTCCCTATGACAGATGTTAAGCTAACTGGCCTGTAGTTTCCTGCTTTCTGTCTTTTTGAATGAAGGAGTTACATTCGCTATTTTCCAATCTAATGGAATCTTCCCCGAATCTAGAGAATTTTGGAAAATTAAAACCAACGCATCAACTATCTCACTAGCCACTTCTTTTAAGACCCTAGGATGAAGTCCGCAGCTCTAACAATCGATAAAAATAAATTCAGCTCAATGGGGAAATCCACTGTGTGGTTTGGAAAGCCAATGAGTTTGGACATGGGATACTCGAGTATACAACTTCCTATTGTAGCAACATTTAGTGCAGCATTATTGAGCTACTTGTCTGCGTATTAAAATCCAACATTTGCTGTTGCATAGATTTGCCAAAGAACGCACCATCCGAAGTTAGCCAACTAAGCTGGAGTAAAATTTCATGGTCCAGTGGATTGCCCATTGAGTTTGTGGATTCCTCTACTAGGAACTACTCTTCCAGAGTACAAGCTAGGCTATCAGCGGAAAGAACACCTTTGGTAAGAGGCAAAACATGTTTTTTACATAGCATGAGGCACATCGATAACATTTACACCAGTCAAGCTAACCAAGTTTGGTCATCAAAATGTGAACTCACTCAGTTTTGTTCACTTTGATTCTTTAACTGTTCAGGCACATATCAAAGCCGAGCTTGGTGATCAGAAATGTTTGGTTTGTATTTATAATACAGGCACATTTTAAGAGGTCAACTATGCACTAAGTGACAGTGGAGGGATATTTGGGTCCAAAATTCCAATACTTTGGTAGAATGTAAACTCAGTGGTTCTGTCAGCAGAGAGACGGAATTTGGGACTAAAGACAGGATCTGCTGCATTCACATCTCATTTAAGCTGCGCCCTAAATTCTGCCGCAAGTTCTCCTCTGTAAATTCTAAATTTCATCATTTATGCCCTAAGAACCACCTATCTAACCTATACCACGATAAAACAGGGGTAACTTAGAACAGCAGCTGAGGAAGACTGATGCAGGAATCCTAAAGGTGAGATGCTGTGTTTCATTGTTTTTGATTTCCCCTATTTTTGATTAATATGTTTGAGGAGGAACACCGGAGAAACAGGGAGACCAGGCTTCTAAAACAGCGCTGCAGGTGATCCAGACTCTCCTGCAGATACCTAGCTATCGGGGTGCACAGACCTAGGAGATTTTAACTGGATACATAGGGGAACCTTCACTGGGGTATCAATATGTGGCCTTACCGTATATTCTAACCAAATTTGAAAAGCAAATAAAAACAGTATTGAGGGTGACTTCCAAATGAAGCAAGTAGCCTCAAAAATAAAGTGCAAGAAACAATTTGACAAAAGACCAATCCATAGTAAAATTATGAGTATCTATTAACAGCACAATGAAACACAGCATCTCACCTTTAAGATTCCTGCATCCGTCTTCCTCAGCTGCTGTTCTAAGTTATCCCTTATGCGTAAGGAGCCCGTGGCTCCGCCCATGAGCCCTGGAACAGATTTTCTGCATCCTACAAGATCATCTGCAAACTGCCTCAAGAGCAAGGACATCTCTTGCTGTGGCTTAGAAAGTCACTCAAGCACCTCATTTCCTAACCTCTGGGACAACAGGCAGCATCTGCCCAGGTCAGTTAATTTGCTGTCCTTTCTTGCATAAGGCAGATTTTTAATCACCTGCTTATCAAGAAAGGACAGTTCATTACATTTGACGCAGGAGCCAAACAAATAAGTGAGTGGGCCATTAATTTTTATTGGATTGCAGGATTTCCATGAGTAATGTAACTACTGGTTGCATTCATGTAACCATATGAGCTCTTAATGTCAACCCACACCATTATGTGAACCAAAAAGGCATTTCACCCCCTTGAGGTCCAATTAGTGTGTGACTACAAGAACAGGTTTGTTCTCAGCACTGTCTAATATGCAGGGAACTTCTATCCTTCAGCAATTCAGTGGTCCCTGCACTCTTTTAGAATCAAGGGCAAGGTGCTGGCTGGCTTCTTGGAAACAAGAGGCATCCAATTCTATCAGGCAAACGGTAGCATAGTGGTTATGTCACTGGAATAGTAATCCAGAGGCCTTGACTAATGATCCAGAGACGCGAGTTCAAATCCCCCATGCTGGGTAACTTAAATTCAGTTAATTAAATAAATCTGGAATAAAAAGCTGGTATCAGTAATGGTGACCATGAAACTATCGGGTTGTTGTAAAAACCCATCTGATTCAATGTGGTTGACGCTTAACTGCCCTTTGAAATGGCCTAGCAAGCCACTCAGTTGTACAAAACCGCTATGAATAAAACTGGATGGGCCACCCGGGATCGACCTGGGCACACCCAGCCCAGTCGACACTGCAAAGTCCTCCTCACTAATATCTGGGGACTTGTGCCAAAATTGGGAGAGCTGTCCCACAGACAGAGTCAAGCAACAGCCTGACATGGTCATACTCACAGAATCATACCTTTCAGCCAATGTCCCAGACTCCTCCATCACTGTCCCTGGGTATGTCCTGTCCCACCAAGTGGGAGTGGCCCTGGGAGTCCTCAACATTGACTCCAGACCCCATGAAGTCTCATGGCTTCAGGTCAAGCATGGGCAAGGAAACCTCCTGCGGAATACCACCTACAGCCCTCCCTCAGCTGATTAATCAGTACTCCTCCATGTTGAACACCATTTGGAAGAAGCACTGAGGGTAGCAAGGGCACCAAGAGTGGCTCTAGCACCACTACTGACTCAGCTGGCCGAGTCCTGAAGGACACAGCTGCCAGACTGGGCCTGCAGCTGGTGGTGAGAGAACCAACACGAGGGAAAAACCTACTTGACTTCATCTACACCAATCTACCTGTCGCAGATGCATCTGTCCATGAGAGCATTGGTAGCAATGACCACCGCACAGTCCTTGTGGAGAGGAAGTCCTGTCTTCACACTGAGGACACCCTCCATCGTGTTGTGTGGCACTACCACTGTGCTAAATGGGATAGATTATAACAGATTTAACAGCTCAGAACTGGGCATCCATGAGGCGCTGTGAGCCATCAGCAGCAGAATTGTATTCCACCACAATCTGTAACCTCATGGCCCGGCATATCCCTCGGTCTACCACTACCATCAAGCCAGGGGACCAACCCTGGTTTAATGAGGAGTGCAGAAGAGCATGCCAGGAGCAGCTCCAGGCATACCTAAAAATGAGGTGCCAACCTGGAGAAGCTGCAACATAGGACTACATGCATGCTAAACAGCGGAAGCAGCATGCTGTAGACAGAGCTAAGCGATCACACAAACAACAGATCAGCTCAAAGCTCTGCAGTCCTGCCACATCCAGTCGTGAATGGTGGTGGACCATTAAACAACTAATGGGAAGAGGAGGCTTCATGAATATTCCCATCGTCAATGATGGTAGAGCCCAGCACGCGAGTGCAAAACAGAAGGCTGAAGCGTTTGCAACGATCTTCAGCCACAAGTGCAGAGTGGATGATCCATATCGGCCTCCTCCAGAGGTCCCCACTGTCACCGAAGCCGGTCTTCAGCCAATTCGATTCACTCCACATAATAGCAAGAAACAGTTGAGCGCACTGGATACAGCAAAGGCTATGGGCCCCAACAACATCCCGGCTGTCGTGCTGAAGACTTGTGCTCCAGAAGTAGCCGCGCCTCTAGCCAAGCTGTTCCAGGACAGCTACAACACTGGCATCTACCCGACAATGTGGAAAACTGCCCAGGTATGTCCTGTCCACAAAAAGCAGGACAATTCCAATCCGGCAATTACCGCCCCATTAGACTACTCTCAATCATCAGAAAAGTGATGGAAGGTGTCGTTGACAGTGCTATCAAGCGGTACTTACTCACCAATAACCTGCTCACTGATGCCCAGTTTGGGTTCCGTCAGGACCACTCTGCTTCAGACCTTATTACAGCCTTGGTCCAAACATGGATGAAAGAGCTGAATTGGTGAGGTGAGAGTGACTGCCCTTGACATCAAGGCAGCATTTGACCGAGTCTGGCATCAAAGAGCCCTAGTAAAATTGAAGTCAATGGGAATCGGGGAAAACTCTCCACTGGTTGGAGTCATACCTAGCACAAAAGATGATGATTTTGGTTGTTGCAGATCAATCATCTTAGCCCCAGGACATCGCTGCAGGAGTTCCTCAGGGCAGTGTCCTAGGCCCAACCATCTTCAGCTGCTTCATCCATGACCTTCCCTCATTATAAGGTCAGAAGCGGGGATGCTCGTTGATGATTGCACTGTGTTCAGTTCCATTCGCAACTCCTCAGCTAATGAAGCAGTCCAAGCTGGTATGCAGCAAGACCTGGACGACATTCAGGTTTGGGATGATAAGTGGCAAGTAACATTCGCGCCACACAAGTGCTGGGCAATGACTATCTCCAACAAGCGAGAGTCTAACCACCGCCCCTTGACATTCAACGGCATTATCATTGTCGAATCCCCCACCATCAACATCCTGAAGGTTACCATTGATCAGAAACTTAACTGGACCAGCCACATAAATACTGTGGCAACAAGAGCGGGTCAGAGGCTGGGTATTCTGCAGCGAGTGTCTCACCTCCTGTTTCCCCAAAGCCTTTCCACCATCTACAAGACACAAGTCAGGAATGTTAGTGATATTGATTTTGCCTTCACTTGCCTGGATGAGTGCAGTTCCAACAACACTCAAGAAGCTCAACATCATCCAGGACAAAGCAGCCCGCTTGATTGGCACCCCATTCACCACCTTAAACATTCACTCCCTCAACCACCGGCACAAAGTGGCTGCAGTGTGTACTATCTGCAAGATGCACTGCAGCAACTCCCAAACCGCCGACCTATACCACCTAGAAGGACAAGGGCAGCAGGTGCATGGGAACACCATCAGCTGCAAGTTCCCCATCAAGTCACACACCATCCTGACTTGGAAATATATCACCTTTCCTTCATCGTCGCTGGGTCAAAATCCTGGAACTCCTTCCATAACAGCACGGTGTACCTTCACCACACGGACTGCAGCGGTTCAAGAAGGCGGCTCACCACCACATACTTGAGGGCAATTAGGGATGGCCAATAAATGCTGGCCTTGCCAGCGACGCTCACATCCCAGGAACGAATAAAAAAAAAAGTGACTACTAACACCATTGAGAATGACCACCAGTGAAGTGAAGGAATGATAGAAAAAAGAAAGACTTGCATTTATATAGCGCCTTTCACAACCACCGGACATCTCAAAGCTCTTTACAGCCAATGAAATACTTTTGGAGTGTAGTCACTGTTGTAATGTGGAAAACACGGCAGCCAATATGCGCACAGCAAGCTCCCACAAACAGCAATGTGATAATGACCAGATAATCTGTTTTTTTGTTATGTTGGTTAAGGGATAAATATTGGCCAAGACAACGGGGATAACTCCCCTACTCTTCTTCGAAATAGTGCCATGGGACCTTTTACGTCCACCTGAGAGAGCAGACGGGGCCTCGGTTTAACGTCTCATCTGAAAGATGGCACCTCTGACAGTGCAGCACTCCCTCAGCACTGTACTGGAGTGTCAGCCTAGCTTTATGCACTTAAGTCCCTGGAGTGGGTCTTGAACCCACAACCTTCTGACTCAGAGGCGAGTGTGCTACCAACTGAGCCACAGCTGACATGAATGCTACAATGAGGATCAGATCTGCACTCAAATTAAAAATTTCCTGGGCTACTGGTATGCTGAAGCAAAGATTGAGGTGCCTAGGAACAAGAGTCGGCCATTCAGCCCCTTGAGCTTGTTCTGCCGTTCAGTTAGATTGGGTCCAATATGCTTCCAATGTTGTCTCTCAAATTGTGGTGTCATGCTGTGTCCTTCACAGTTTCCCTCTTCAGAAAGGTCTGCAAATTGAGATTCATGAGGAGACTGAGTCAGAAGCTGAACCACCTTAGACAGAGCAAGATGAGGACCCAGCAGGGCCACATACAGCTGCTAGGAGAGTGCCTCGAGACAGACTCATCAGAGAGACTTTCAGTAATGTCTGATATAGCTATGCAACATCTGTAATAACCAGGTTGCACCACATAATTTAAGCCTACAATCCTTCATAACACACCATTCATCATTACAAGCAGAAGTCCCCTGAGGGTCCAAAGTCCACAAACATTCTTTCCTGTTCCAGTGCAACTTTTAAGTTTCCCACAAAAGTCATGAGCAAAATCATCAATATATTACAATCAACAGAAAGAATTTAAAGTTTCTGGAACTTGTAACTGAAAGGTCGTTTAATTTCACCACTCTGCACTTTTCTTATGCCCCCTGTTTTCCTTTGTCCTATTGGAGCCATGTTGTCCCTGTCCTGCATACTGCTTCAGCTTTAAGAGCAGTCCAGGTTTTAAATCCTGAAATCCTGCAGCTGTGCCCTCAGAACAACTTGACCTGCGGCCTCCACCCCCCACCCGGTGAATTTCCCAGGCCTCCCACGTGCATCTCATTGATTGATGGTGCCACTCAAACGTTTGTCATAGGACAAGCAGTCTGGCGGCCAGAAGTCCCACCCCACCGCAATTCCAGTGGTGGATCGCAGGACTTGGAATTTTGGGGCCTTAGTTTATTCAATTTGATGGGCTAGTTTACTCTGAATGTTCAGCCTGGCCTGTTTGTCCACAGAATTACCGGCTGAAGCCTCAACACTAGATTGAAAATACAATTATTTTTCTTGCTAATTGTTTCTTTTGCTGTTTCTGATTAAATGATCTGTGGAGGAGGGCTCTCTCCCTCTCCTCCTTTAAGACCCTCCTTAAAACCTACCTCTGTGACTAAGTATTTGGCCACCCATTGTAATCTTTCCTTCTTTGGCTCAGTGTCAGTATTTCCTTACTCTTCTGTGAAGCACCTTGGGACATAATTTTACGTTAAATGTGCTGTATAAGTGCAAGTTGTTGTTGACTTGGTTGTGATGGGGTTACTATGCTCCACAGTACAGTAAATTTAAATTAACAAACACAGTTAAAATTATATGATTACTCGCATACCCTGGGTAGATGACTAGTAAATATCCTGCTGTTATTAATTAAGCTTCCTAATGCTGTTGCAAACCATAACTCCTCACAGCTAAGTCCCCTGTTTATATTTATGTTATCAACATCAGTGTTTAAATAAAGTAAGTTTTCTCATTCAACAGAATGGCTTTGGAGCACCATCAAATCTCTCCCAAGCTCTATACTGCCCTCTTCCTTTCTGTAGCTCTCTTTGTTGTCCCGTCAATCTTTTATTCTATCCTTTCAACAGCAACAACACACATTTATATAGCACCTTCAAAGGAGAAAAACATCCCAAGGTGTTTCTCACAGAGGATTAAAAGAGATGACCAAAGCTTGATTGAAGAGATGCAGAGAGTTCCAAAGAGTAGGGCTGAAATTTCTGCTATCAGTGGTGGAGTGGAGGAAGAAGAATTGCACAGCAGGCCAGAGTAAGAGGATCGAAGGGAACATCAGGTTGGAGAAGGTTGCAGAGACAAGTAATGATCTCTGCCTCAACTAATCTCTGGCATAAAGCATTCATGCTCCTGTGTAAATAAATTTCTCCGTACCATTTTCCTCACTCAGTGACCATTTTAAATTGATGACCCCCTCATCACTGACTCCCTAACCAGAATCTTTCCCTATTCATCCTATTAAGACTCTTCATAATGTTAAAAACCTGTATTAAATCTCCTATTAGCCTTCTCTTCTGCAGTGGACAGAGTTCCAGTATCACAAGCCTCTCCTTATAACTAGTTTATCATCCCTGGTATTGTGGTGAATCTATGCTGTATGCTCCCAATAGATCTAATGTATTTTCTATAACTGGGTACCTAAAACTACATACATTAGTTTAACTATGGCCTAACCATTGTCTTATCCAAATTTACCATAACCTCTTTGCTCTTTTGCTCTATTTTACAGACTTATTTGGCATCAGTCACCCCCAGCCAGGCCCTACATGTTAAGGGAATTATTTATTTAAGGATAGCATAGTGGTAATGTCACTGGGCAGGTAATCCAGAGGCCTGGACTAATGATCCAGAGACACGGCTGCTGGGGAATTTAAATTCAGTTAATTAAATAAATCTGGAATAAAAAGCTAGCATCATGAAACTGTCAGATTGTCGTAAAAACCCATCTGGTTCACTAATGTCCTTTAGGGAAGGAAATCTGGCCTATATGTGACTCCAGACCCACAGCAATGTGGTTGACTCTTAACTGCCCTCTGAAATGGCCTAGCAAGCCACGCAGTTGTAACAAACCGCTACGAAACAAAATACGAATGAAACCGGACGGACCACCCGGCATTGACCTTGGCACCGGCTGCGGACACGGCAACGACACACCCAGCCCAGTCAACCCTGCAAAGTCCTCCTCACCAACATCTGGGGACTTGTGCCAAAATTGGGAGAGCTGTCCCACAGACTAGTCAAGCAACAGCCTGACATAGTCATACTCACAGAATCATACCTTTCAGCCAATGTCCCAAACTCCTCCATCACCATCCCTGGGTATGTGCTGTCCCACCGGCAGGACAGACCCACCAGGGGTGGCGGCACAGTGGTATACAGTCAGGAAGGAGTGGCCGTGGGAGTCCTCAACATTGACTCCGGACCCTATGAAGTCTCAGGGCTTGAGGTCAAGCATAGGCAAGGAAACCTCCTGCTGATTACCACCTACCGTCCTCCCTCAGCTGATGAATCAGTACTCCTCCATGTTGAACACCACTTGGAAGAAGCACTGAGAGGAGCAAGGGCACGGAATGTACTCTGGGTGGGGGACTTCAATGTTCATCACCAAGAGTGGCTCAGTAGCACCACTACTGACCGAGCTGGCTGAGTCCTGAAGGACATAGCTGCCAGTCTGGGCCTGAGATTGAGGTGGTGAGAGAACCAACACGAGGGAAAAACCTACTTGACCTCGTCCTTACCAATCTACCTGTCGCAGATGCATCTGTCCATGACCGCATTGGTAGCAGTGACCACCGCACAGTCACTGTGAAGACAAAGTCCCTTCTTCACACTGAGGACACCCTCCATCGTGTTGTGTGGCACTACCACCGTGTTAAATGGGATAGATTCAGAACAGATCTAGCAGCTTAAAACTGGGCATCCATGAGGCGCTGTGGGCCATCAGCAGCAGCAGAATTGTATTCCACCACAATCTGTAACCTCATGGCCCGGCATATCCCTCACTCTACCATTACCATCACGCCAGCGGACCAACCCTGGTTCAATACGGAGTGTAGAAGAGCATGCCAGGAGTAGCACCAGGTGTACCTAAAAATGAGGTGCCAACCTGGGGAAGCTGCAACACAGGACTACATGCATGCTAAAAAGCGGAAGCAGCATGCTATAGACAGGGCTAAGCGATGCTACAATTAACGGATCAGATAAAAGCTCTGCAGTCCTACCACATCCAGTCGTGATTGGTGGTGGACCATTAAACAACTAACAGGAGGAGGAGGCTCCATGAATATCCCCATCCTCAATGATGGTGGAGCCTAGCAGGTGAGTGCAAAAGACAAGGCTGAAGCAACCATCTTCAGCCAGAAGTGCCGAGTGGATGATCCATATCGGCCTCCTCCTGAGGTCCCCACCATCACAGAAACCAGTCTTCAGCCAATTCGATTCACTCCACATGATATCAAGAAATGGCTGAGCGCACTGGATACAGCAAAGGCTATGGGCCCTGACAACATCCCAGCTATTGTGCTGAAGACTTGTGCTCCAGAACTAGCCTCATCTTTAACCAAGCTATTCCAGTACAGCTACAACACTGACCTCTATCCGACAATGTGGAAAACTGCCCAGGTATATCCTGTCCACAAAAAGCAGGACAAATCCAATCAAATTACCGCCCCAGCAGTCTACTCTCAATCATCAGCAAAGTGATGGAAGGTGTCATCGACAGTGCTATCAAGCGGCACTTACCAATAACCTGCTCACTGATGCCCAGTTTGGGTTCTGCCAAGACCACTGGCTGGAGTCATACCTAGCACAAAGGAAGATGGTTGTGGTGATTGAAGGTCAAGAATCACAGCCCCAGGACATCGCTGCAGGAGTTCCTCAGGGCAGTGTCCTTGGCTCAACCATCTTCAGCTGCTTCATCAATTATCTTCCCTCCAACATAAGGTCAGAAATGGGGATGTTCGCTGATGACTGCATAGTATTCAGTGCCATTCACAGCTCCTCAGATAATGAAGCAGTCCATGCCCGCATGCAACAAGACCTGGACGATGTTCAGGCTTGGGCTGATAAGTGGCAGGTAACATTCACGCCACAGAAGTGACTATCTCCAACAAGCGAGAGTCTAGCTACCGCCCCTTGACATTCAATGGCATAACCGTCACCGAATCCCCCACCATCAACATCCTGGGGGGGTCACCATTGACCAGAAACTTAACTGGACCAGCCACATAAATACTATATCAACAAGAGCAGGCCAGAGGCTAGGTATTCTGTGGTGAGTGTCTCACCTCCTGACTCCCCAAAGCCTTTCCACCATCTACAAGGCATAAGTAAGGAGTGTGATGGAATACTCTCCACTTGCCTGGATGAGTGCAGCTCCAACAACACTCAAGAAGCTCGACACCATCCAGGACAAAGCAACCCCCTTGATTGCTACCCCTTCTACCACCTTAAACATTCACTCCCTCCACCACCGGCGTACCGTGGCTGCAGTGTGTACCATCTACAAGAGGCGCTGCAGCGCCTGCTGCTGCTTCGGCAGGACCTCCCAAACCCGCAAACTCTTTCACCTAGAAGGACAAGGGCAGCAGGCGCATGGGAACACCACCACCTCCAAGTTACACACCATCCTGACTTAGAAGTATATCGCCGATCCTTCATCGTCGCTGGGTCAAAATCCTGGAACTCCCTACCTAACAGCACTGTGGGTGTACCTTCACCACACGGACTGCAGCGGTTCAAGAAGGCGGCTCACCACCACCTTCTCAAGGGCAATTAGGGATGGGCAATAAATGCTGGCCTTGCCAGCGATGCCCACATCCCATAAACGAATAAAAAAAAAAGTTGCAGATCTTTATACCCCAATAATGTGCCTCAGGCCTACCTCCTACTTCATCAATGCAATATTTTTCCATTTCCCACATCAACCACCTTGGAGCCTCTCAGTGATTGCCATTTGGTCCTGAATTCGGGGCAGTTTGGGCCATGTGGCTATTCCCGCTAGGGATTCATTCCAGACAAAGGAACAACATTTCATCCTTTTGGGTTTGGAATTGGACAGCATTACAATTGAGCCCAGTGTTGCTCTCCCCCAACATCCATATGTATATTTCCCAGCATAGGTCACTGGACATCAGGAGTGGCAACGCTGGCTTATTTTTCTCCCCTAGCCCAAGTGTCATGCCCTAATGCCATCCTAATGGAGATCAGCTAACACAGTACAGACTTAGGATCAAATCTGTGACCTGTGGGGTCCTTCTGGCTCAGTATAGCATATGCCTTAACTGACTAGGCCACTAGGAAAGTTCTTGCCCATAATTCTAACCTTATTCCCCACTCTCAGAATTAACAAGTTGATGGGACAAAATCCGCAGACTCACTCTATTGCCTATTTCTGCAATCTCCTTCAGCCCTACATGCCAGCCTGCACCCTCCACTCTTTCAACTCTGGCCTCCTTCCCCCACCAACAGTGCAATCAATCAAGCTTTTAGCAATCTTGGCCCTGAAAATCTCTCTCTAAACCCTCCGCCATGCTACCTTTCTCCCACCTTCAAATCCTCTCCAACCTACCTTTTCAGCCACATCTTTGGTTACCTCCTCCAAATCTCCAGCCCAGCATCTGTTTTCACCTCTGTGATCTGTCTTGTGACGTTCACTATGTTAAGGACACTATTTAAATGCCAAATGTTTTTGGCTGACAGGGGTGGATGCACCTTTATCAAAGAAGCATCACGGCATAGTTACAACAGTTTATATCACTCATTCTGTTTTCACCGTGACTTGTACTATGGAGTCACCTTGAACTTCCAATGCTCTGACTTGTTTATTTACTTATTTTTAAAATTATTATAGCTGGTAGTTCCGGCCATTCGGTTCTGTATATTAGTTCAGAAGATATAAGCATATACCTTCTATTGAGTCTCTGAACTTGCATGTATCATGTCACTGTGTTCTTAAAAAATCCTTTAATTATGATAAACTGTGATCTCTGTGTACATAGACTGATATACAAGCACAGCTGTCACTGCTGTAATAGTAGCATTAATAACCAGAATAAAATTTCCACTTTATGGAAGAAATTTATTGGGATGAAATAGTTGCAAAAATTCCAGTGGGTAGAATATGCTTTCTTTTATCCATTATTTATGAGCTGTGGTTTGATTTTTTTTTTGCCTCCATTAGATATCTTTCTCAACGTTATCTTCAAGTTGATTTTCTTTGTTATTTAGGAACAATATTCTATTGAGCAACGCCAGAAGGTGGCACGGGAGGCTGTGATGGGAAGAACTCCAAGCGCATTCACCTACCTGTTCAAAAGGTGACCGGCCCTGCATTCCTCTGATTGATGGGATTCAGCTCAGTGTGTTGACCAGAACTGCAGCTCACCAACTTGGCATTGTTCCATTCATAATGGAGGGGGTTAGACGAGTATCGGTTTCGGCAGGCGTATTAGCACTTTATTTCTATGCGGGTAGGACCGTTCATTAATACATCGACACCCTGTTACAGGGACTCCGCCCATCGGTGGCAAGATGCTAATTCAGCTCTTTTTTTTGTGTGGGGGGGTGTTGTGTAATTTCTCCCCTCCACCAACATTTTCCTCCTTTCTCTGCTGAAGGTGATGACTCTAATTAGTGTATCATTTAACAGACGCAGGCAACTCACTGGTACACCCCCCACCCCGCCGCCCCCCAGCACCTTCTCTTGTGTGAGCCTATACAGTAAGTGGTAACGGGCTTTCCAACCGTGAGGTGCTTTGTAGATGAGCCCGATCCTGTCTTCATCTGAAGCTTTGCACACACATACTTACAGCAGACCGACCGGTGTAGTAGCAACCCTTTTTGTCACTTTGTAGGGTTAGATGAAGTAGGGTAGGAGGAGGCTCGTGTGGAGCATAAATTATAGTATCATAGTAGTATATAGCACAGAAGGAGGCCATTCGGCCCATCGTGCCTGTGCCGGCTCTTTGAAAGAGCTATCCAGTTAGTTCCACTGCCTCGCTCTTTTCCCATAGCCCTGTAAATTATTTCCCTTCAAGTATTTATCCAATTCCCTTTTGAAAGTTACTATTAATTCTGCTTCCACCACCCTTTCAGGTAATGCATTCCAGATCATCATAACTCGCTGCATAAAATTTTTTCCCCTCATGTCACCTCTGGTTCTTTTGCCAATCACCTTAAATCTGTGTCCTTTGGTTACTGACCCTTCTGCAACTGGAAACAATTTCTCCTTATTTACTCTATCAAAACTGTTCATGATTTTGAACACCTCTGTCAAATCTCCTTTTAACCTTCTCTGCTCTAAGGAGAACAACCCCAGCTTCTCCAGTCTCTCCACATAACTGAAGTCCTTCATCCCTGGTACCATTCCAGTAAATATCTTCTGCACCCTCTCTAAGGTCTTGACATTCTTCCTAAAGTGTGGTGCCCAGAATTGAATGCAATACTCCAGCTGAGGCCTAACCAGTGTTTTATAAAGGTTCATCATAACTTCCTTGCTTTTGTACTCTATGCTTCTGTTAATAAAACCAAGGGTCCCATATGCTATTTTAACAGCCATCTCAACTTGTCCTGCCACCTTGAAATATTTGTGTACATAAACGCCCAGGTCTCTGTTTCTGAATCCCCTTTAAAATTGTACCATTTAGTTTATAATGCCTCTCCTCATTCTTCCTACCAAAATATATCACTTTACACTTAGAAACATAGAAACATAGAAAATAGGTACAGGAGTAGACCATTCGGTCCTTCGAGCCTGCACCGCCATTCAATGCGTTCATGGCTGAACATGCTACCTCAGTACCCCATTCCTGCTTTCTCGCCATACCCCTTGATCCCCCTAGTTGTGAGTGTTATATCTAACTCCCTTTTGAATATATTTAGCGAACTGGCCTCAACAACCTTCTGTGGAAGAGAATTCCATAGATTCACCACTCTCTGGGTGAAGAAGTTCCTCCTCAGCTCAGTCCTAAATGGCTTCCCCTTAATCCTTAGACTGTGACCCCTGGTTCTAGTTTTCCCTACCATTGGGAACATTCTGCCCGCATCTAATTTGTCTGAACCAGTCAGGATTTTAAATGTCTCTATAAGATCCCCCCTCATTCTTCTGAACTCCAGAGGATACAAGTTCAGTTGACCCAATCTTTCTTGATATGTCAGTCCGGCCATCCCAGGAATCAATCTAGTGAACCTTTGCTGCACTCCCTCAATAGCAAGAATGTCCTTCCTTAAGTTAGGAGACCAAAACTGCGCACAATACTCCAGGTGTGGCCTCACCAAGGCCCTGTACAACTGCAGCATCACCTCCCTACTCCTGTACTCAAATCCCCTTACTATGAAGGCCATCATTCCGTTTGCTTTCTTGACTGCCTGCTGTACTTGCATTCCCACCTTCAATGACTGATGTACCATGATGCCCAGGTCTCGTTGCACCTCCCCTT
This sequence comes from Squalus acanthias, assembly GCA_030390025.1. Lineage (NCBI taxonomy): Eukaryota > Metazoa > Chordata > Chondrichthyes > Squaliformes > Squalidae > Squalus > Squalus acanthias. The sequence goes on from CM059434.1 coordinate 129,506,488, forward strand.
TCCCTAATCTGCCACCATTCAGGTAATAGTCCGCCTCTCTATTTTTACCACCAAAGTGGATAACCTCACATTTATCCACATTGTACTTCATCTGCCATACATTTGCCCATTCACCCAACCTGTCCAAGTCACTCTGTAGCCTCCTAGCATCCTCCTCATTGTTCACACTGCCTCCCAATTTAGTGTCATCCGCAAATTTGGAGATATTACATTTAATCCCTTCGTCCAAATCATTAATATATAATGTAAACAGCTGGGGTCCCAGCACCGAACCCTGCGGTACCCCGCTGGTCACTGCCTGCCATTCTGAAAAGTACCCATTTACTCCTACTCTTTGTTTCCTGTGTGCCAACCAGTTCTCAATCCACGTCAACACATTACCCCCAATCCCATGTGCTTTAACTTTGCTCACCAATCTCTTGTGTGGAACCTTGTCGAAGGCCTTCTGAAAGTCCAAATACACCACATCTACTGGTTCCCCCCTGTCCACCCTATTGGAAACATCCTCAAAAAATTCCAGAAGATTTGTCAAGCATGATTTCCCTTTCACAAATCCATGCTGACTTGGACCTATCATGTCTCCACTTTCCAAATGGTCTGTTATGACATCTTTAATAATTGCTTCCATCATTTTACCCACAACCGATGTCAGGCTGACCGGTCTATAATTCCCTGCTTTCTCCCTCCCTCCTTTTTTAAAAAGAGGGGTTACATTGGCCACCCTCCACTCCATCGGAACTGATCCAGAGTCTAAGGAATGTTGGAAAATGATCGTCAATGCATCCACTATTTCCAAGGCCACCTCCTTAAGTACTCTGGGATGCAGACCATCAGGCCCCGGGGATTTTTCAGCCTTCAGTCCCATCAATTTTCCCAATACCTTTTCCCGACTAATAAGGATTTCCCTCAGCTCCTCCCTCTTACCAGATCCTCTGACCCCTTTTATTTCCGGCAGGTTGTGTGTGTCCTCCACAGTAAACACCGAACCAAAGTACTTGTTCAATTGATCTGCCATTTCCTTGTTCCCCATTACGACTTCCCCTGTTTCCGACTGCAGGGGACCTACGTTTGTTTTTACTAACCTCTTTCTTTTTACATATTTATAGAAGCTTTTGCTGTCCATTTTAATGTTCTCTGCAAGCTTCCTTTCATATTTTATTTTCCCTGCCCTAATCAAACCCTTCGTCCTCCTCTGCTGAGTTTTGAAGTTCTCCCAGTCCCCGGGTTTGCTGCTACTTCTGGCCAATTTGTATGCAACTTCCTTGGTTTTAATACTATCCCTGATTTCCCTTGTTAGCCATGGTTGAGCCACCTTCCCTTTTTTATTTTTACGCCAGACCGGGATGTACAATTGTTGTAGTTCATCCATGCGATCTCTAAATGTCTGCCATTGCCCTTCCACTGATAGCCCCTTAAATATCGCTTGCCAATTTAACCTCGCCAATTCACGCCTCATACCCTCAAAGTTGCCCTTATTTAAGTTCTGGACCATGGTCTCTGACTTAACTGTTTCCTTCTCCATCCTAATGTAGAACTCCACCATACTATGGTCACTCTTCCCCAGGGGGCCTCGTACCACAAGATTGCTGATTAGTCCTTCCTCATTACACAACACCCAGTCCAGGTTGGCCTCCCCTCGAGTTGGTTCCTCAACATATTGGTTTAGGAAACCATCCCTTAAACACTCCAGGAAATCCTCCTCCACCGTATTGCTTCCAGTTTGAGTAGCCCAATCTATATGCATATTAAAGTCACCCATGATAACTGCCGTGCCTTTTTTGCACGCACCTCTGATTTCCTGTTTCATACCCTCCCCCACCTCACTACTGCTGTTTGGAGGTCTGTACACAACTCCCACTAACGTTTTCTGCCCTTTGGTGTTCTGCAGCTCAACCCATATTGATTCCACATCCTCCAAGCTGATGTCCTTCCTAGCTATTGCATTAATCTCCTCTTTAACCAGCAATGCTACCCCACCCCCTTTTCCTTTTATTCTATCCTTTCTGAATGTTGAATACCCCTGGATGTTCAGTTCCCAGCCTTGATTGTTCTGGAGCCACGTCTCTGTAATCCCAATCACATCGTATCCGTTAACATCTATTTGCACAGTCAATTCATCCACCTTATTACGGATACTCCTTGCATTAAGACACAGAGCCTTTAGGCTTGTTTTATTAACATCCTTTGTCCTTTTAGACTTATGATTTAGTATGGCCCTTTGTGTTTCTTGCCTTTGTTTACTCGGCCTTCCCCTATTGTTTCTCACCCTTCTAACATTTGTTTCTGACTGCATATTACTTCCCCCTGTTTCGCTACATAGGTTCCCATTCCCCTGCCATATTAGTTTAAATCCTCCCGAACTGCTTTAGCAAATATTACCTTCTCTGTATTAAATTTCATCTGCCATGTGTCTGCCCATTTCACCAGTCTGTCTCTGTCCTCCTGAAATCTGTTACTGTCCTCCACATTGTTGACTACATTTCCCAGGTTCATGTCATCTGCAAACTTTGAAATTATGTCCTGTATACCCAAGTCCAGGTCATTACTATATATCAAAAAAAGCAGTGGTCCTAATATCGACCCCTGGGGGGTAAACCATTGTATACTTCCCTCCAGTCTGAAATATAACCGTTCACCACTACTCTCTGCTTTCTGTCCCATAGCCAATTTTGTATCCACGCTGCCACCGTCCCTTTAATCCTATGGACTTTAATTTGCTAACAAGTCTGTTATGTGGTACTTTATCAAATGCCTTTTGAAAGTCCATATACACAACATCAACCGCACAACCCTCATCAACCCTCTCCGTTACTTCATCAAAGAACTCAAATCAAGTTAGTCAAATATGATTTTCCTTCAACAAATCCTTGCTGACTTTCATTTGTTAGCCCATACTTTTCCAAGTGCCAATTAATTTTGTCCCGGCTGACCATTGGACCTTAGGCCATCGGACCATAGACCTTAAATACTGGCATAATGCCTGTTTCTGTGCTGTAAATTCAATGAAATTCTGTGTAATGTAATATGTACTGACACTACACCAGTGTGCTTATGGAGGGAGTCAGAACACGCAGGGAGGTTCTCTTTCCTTCCGATGGGCGGAAGAGACCTCCCCAGTAGACCAAAACATCCTGGTTGCAGATTGCAGAGGAAGTCACAAACAGGGATGTGTTCAGGAGGACCTGGGTGCAGTGCCGCATACGTTTCAATGATCTCATTAGATCAGGAAATGTTAGATCAAAGCCACACTCAACTTCATCATGCTGTGCCTCTCATCACATCCCCATCACTCTGCCTTCCCTACTCTGCTCCTGCACATTCTTACTCTCATCAACATACCTTGCACCTCCACCCATCCCTCTCTATCTATATTATCACATCCCCATCTCACTAGCCACCCCTCACACTCATCCTAGTGCAATCATACCAACTAACAAAACACAAGGGTAGCCACTTGGGTGTTTTATCCAATGTTTCTGTAAAGTTTCTGTTAATGTGGTGTCAAACATAAAAATCTTTATTTTCACCACTTTCCAATCTTGGACAGATTTGTGTGCACCTTTGGAAGTGGCTTAGTGAGTTGCAGTGAATGGTGAGACATAATGGTAACCCCCGCAATGGTAATGAGAGTGAAAGGAATGGCTTGGTCATTGTAGGGATGCTTTATGGTGTTGGTGTGGGGTGGTGCCAACCTGGCGCATCATGTGGCAGCCCATATGGGTGTACAGCGTCAACTGAAGTAAATCTGGCCATGATGAGGCCATCCCTGGTCTCCCGGGTAGCAATGTGCTTGGGTGCTGATGCCCTCTGTCCTGTGCAGCATCAGGTGATTGCGGGGAAGGTTGGTGTTGTTGGTGCTGCTAGTGTTGGGGCTCATCGTGGTCTGATTCTGAGGACCAAGGTGAGACAGTATAAACAGCACCCATGTTGATGGAATAGATGGCACGTGAAGTACAAATGACAGAAGCATTCTGTCAATGGTGAGAGAGTTCTTCCAATGAGGTGAGACTGAATGGAGACTTTGCTGGAAAGACTTGCAGCCTGCAGAATCCGTGCTGGAAATGGACTGAGCAACAGCTTCTGTCTGAGGAAAGTGACCATCCGTCAGGTGGGAGCTTTTACTGTACATTTGATGCTGGCAAATAATCAGCTGGAGCAATGGCCACGGAACTCCCGCCTCAGGTTGACTGACGTGCTTCCCGATAAGCGTGGTTCCCGTGGCCATGTAGATTATATTTGAAAAGTGAAAAAAGCCCGTTAGGGGTCTGACAACTAGCTGTTAATCATCTCAATTGTGTCGCCCGCCGCTGCCGGTTGGGTCGGCTCCGTGATGACAGACGTGCGTGGGGGTGGGATGACCGCGGGTTCCCTGCCCGCTGTCAAAAATAACAACTTTCCCACCCGACCTGCCACCGATCGTGCCCGCTACCACCCCAGAAAATTCCGGCCTTGGATTCAGTCTGGTGGGTGACTGATGGCATCATAATCTTTAATATCTGTAGTTATATATTCACTGATACATCTAACTGTTTATAGCATAAATTAATAAAAGTTTTATTTTCACTCAGGGCACAAATCAAAGAAGTTCATCAAATTGAGAGTGGGCAGATGCATCATCAACAATACAAAAAGAAAGAATTTGCATTTATATAGCGCCTTTCACATCCCAAAGCTCTTTACAGGCAATGAAGTACTTTTTGAAGTGTAGTCACTGTTGTAATGCAGGAAACATGAAAGCCAATTTGCACACAACAAGGTCCTACAAACAGCAATGTGATATTGACCAGATAATCTATTTTAGTGATGTTGGTTGAGGGATAAATATTGGCCAGGACACCGAGGAGAACTCCCCTGCTCTTCGTATTAGTGGCTATGCGATCTTTTACGTCCAACTGAGAGGGCAGACAGGGCCTCAGTTTAACGTCTCATCCGAAGGAAAGCACTCCCGACAGTGCAGCGTTCTCAGTACTGCACTTGAGTGTCAACCTAGATTTTGTGCTCAAGTCTCAAGTGGGTCTTGAACCCACAACTTTCTGACTCAGAGGCAAGAGTGCTACCACTGAGCCACACTGACATTCCGTGTCAAATTAGCACCGTCATGATAATTTGACTCCGCTTTATATTTTAATACATGCACAGCCCCAATATGTCACTGAAGAATCCTGCTGCCCCCAATACCACCTCTGCCTGCTCTCAATGTGCTGAACTTTCGGGTTGCAGGCACAGTAGAGGATTATTACCCGTGAGTTTGATGTAGGAAAATAATAAACGTTTTCATTATAAACACATTCATAATTTCGCTACACCCAGCACGCGGAGTATGTATTTGTAAAGTCCAGATTGGCGAGCTAGTGGGTAACTTTCGAAGTGGTTTGGTTTAAGTCTGAGCTGGCCCCAGAAAACAATCGAACCGGGCACTGATTTAAAAATTTGTAAATTCACGCTGTAAACAGTTAATGCTGCGATTGAAAATGAAAGTACTGTACACAGGTTGATTCATGAGGTGCCTTCCATACACTGACCGTTTTGGTTGGCTAGTACTGCAAAATCCTGCTCTTCAAAGAAGTCTCACACTGCTGCCTGCAGCAATGTCACTGCGCCTTACTCTGTACTAGCTGTGCAAACTGCTGACGGAATGGAAGAATTGGCGGCAAAGGTTTCCGTCACTCACTAGGGACTTGGAATATATACTTTTTCCACTCGGGTCTCTGACCTTTCTATGTGGTGCTGCAGTGCATATGTAAACTCCTAGTATAGTGTTAGCTGACGGCTGGAGGATCAGTGCCATTCATGAGTGCTCCTGCTTTGTGACTGCGAAAAAAAACCGTCAACTTGCCTGTTCACCGTGGGCTTTTTTTTCCTCTTCCTCTCCTGAAAGCATGGTGTTATGTTAAAACGTGTGGTTCCACAGACATCAGCAGCCCTCTGGCATCTCAGCCTTTCTTCACGTTTGAGCCTGGACACTAAGGCAGCAACTATCACCTAACTCGCCAGGCGGGAAACCAATGGGATTGGGTGCAATGCTGGATTTGCACCCCACTCGCTTCGGGTGCGGTGTAAAACCATCCTTGCAACCGATCCCGCTGGGCAAGTTAGGTTAAAATTGCCCCCTTTGAGTGTGAGTGGGTTATTCAATTATGGAGGCATGAGAAGTTGAGCCTGGTCCAAACATATGTACCATCCAGCAGGAGTGGCTGGATAGGGATCAACAGCATATTGTTATTCTCCATAGCCCAGGGGTTCTGAATGTAATTGTGGGTCCCACATCAGGTTTTCAGAACTTCGAAGGACCACAGTTTAATTAAGTGTTTATTATGTGTGGCATTGTGCAGTGAAGCATCAATGTTGTGGTCAACCATAAATGTAACGGATTTTTAATATATTACTGATGGTAACATTTCCCTTTTAATTATTAGATCAATTTTTGTAGTACAAGAAACATATATTTGAGCGTGGAGTCCTGCTGGTGCTTTTCAGTTATATATTGTGGTATGGAGTGATAGGATACAGGTTTGAGACTAGTTCACTGCACAGTTGGTTCCCAATCTTGGACCAATTGGAAGAATGAGGGACAGATGGTGAGGGAAGGCTATTCACATTCCCACAGAGAAGGAGAGAGAATACTGACAGAGAGAAAGAAAGACTTACATTTATGTAATACCTTAGCACATCTCACAGAAATGCTTCATATTCAATGGCCCGTAATTTCCGATAGGAGTCTTCCTGCGTGCGGATGCCTCCTATCGGAAAAAAATCTACGCTGTTATCTGAGGGCTCCCGAAGTCCGGACACTTCCGATGCTGGGCCTCTCCAAAGTCGAAATGCGCAGGGCCCATGTATCCCAGGGGCGCATGCAGTTCGCAAGCGTCCCTGGGATCACGTGGGCCAGGCCAGCCAATAGGAAAAAGGAATCTCCCTTCATACTTTTGACAGATAGACCCATCAAAAGTATGAATGGAGATCACCCCAAAAACACACTTAAAACATTAAATACATTTTTAAAAAACTATCACGTTTTTAAAATGAGTTAAAATTACATTAAATTAAATATTTTAAACAAAAATTAAATTTTTTGAAAAAAATAATTAAAGTTTTTTACGGGGCTAAAAATAAACTTTTTTTTAAAAGTATTTTTAAATTATAAATGAGTGGGAAATGTTTTTTTTCTTCACTTTTTTAATTCTTATGCTAGTAAAAGCAGGCCTTACGCCTGCTTTTACCAGGCGTAAGATTTCTAAGGGTTTTCAGCGGGCGGAGGTTCTGCAGAAAGCGGAACTCTCCCCCCGCAGAGGCCCTTCTCCAGGGCAGGCGTCCGATCTGTCAAGAGCATTCTTGACAGACCGGAAATGCTGGTTTTCAGCGCATGCGCTTCGCATGCCTGAAACCGGCATTTCCGATGTCCCTACGGGTGTGTACACAGCGCGTACACACCCGTAGGCATCGGAAAATACGGGCCAGTGAATTCTCTTGAGTTATTTTTGAAATGCAGTGACTGCTATTAGGTAAACGTGACAGCCACTTTAACTTGGTAACATAGTAATGTTCTAGTCAGGAGAAAACTATTGGTCCATCTAGCCTACCCTTCCAAAGCATCAATCAGTTCCTTCACAGTAAAATCTTTAACATCCACCTGAACCACTGAAACAGGCAAATGGGGCTTTGGTCCCATCTGAGGAACGGTATTTCTGACAATGCAGCAGTCCCTCAATACTGCATTGGAGCGTCAGTCTAGACAAGTGAATTGCAAGCTATAAGTTGCACATAATGCACGCTGTTCTGAGAGAGCAATGCCTTATTTGCAGGTGTCGTCCCACAGATGAGACACTAAACCGAAATCATATCTGCCGTTTTCAATGGACATTAAAAATCTCATGGGAGCAGTTGTCTTATGCATTGTTTCTCCCTCAGCTAACAACAGCTGAAAACAGATTTAGTGCTTCCGTCTGAGTCAGAAGTTTTGAGCACATATTTTAGGCTGACACTTCAGTGCTGTACTGAGAGAGTGCTGTGTTGTCCAAGGTTCCATCTTTCAGATGAAATGTTTAACCAAGGTCCTATTCAGGTGGATGTAAAAGATCCCAGGGCACCGGAGGGAAGAGAGTTCTTCTGATGTCCTGGCCAACATTTCTCCCTCAATGAAAAAAAGTTTAACTGGTTGTTCATGTTATTTTTCTATTTATAGGACTTTGTCTTGTCAGATACATAACAACAGTGATTAGACTTCAAAAAGTAACTAATTGAAAATGAAGCACTTTGTGATAATGCGCTGTATAAATCCAAGATCTTTCTTTCCAAGGTACTTTGAGATATTTTGCATGAAAGGCACTATATAAATGTAAGGTTTGTTTTGCAGCTCCTATCAGTTGGTTTGAGAGTGACATTGGTATATGCCTGGGAGCAGGGTACCTCCCTGCCCACTCAGCATGGGAAACCATGACACAGAACCTATCTCCAAGTAGCACGATCCTTATTTTATGTTGACAGTCCTTTTCTGCTCAACATCTCTTGACTCTTTATAAAGCTGAGCTAGCCCCAAGGCTTGAATACTGGCCCCATATCTGGGTGTACCACATACTCCTAGACAGGATATGAGAAAAAGTTGTCATCTGATAGGTGATCCCTCTCTCATATAGGAACAGGTGATTCCTCTCTCATATAGGAACAGGAGAAGGCCATTCAGCCCTGCAAGGTCTTGATGGGAAAGGAGGGAAGGGAACGGATTTGAGTGATGAATATTTTGAACCATTTTCAGCAGGGAGGAAATTAACTTAGTATTAATAAATGCTCTTTCTGCAGGGTTCGAAACTTCCCCGCTTTGGGGGACGCCAGTACTGATGTATCAAAACTCACGTCCTACACGTCGCTCATCCCCATTGCGAGTAACATCAGTTATGAACGGAGCTCCCACAGTTTCTCTCTTTCGACCAGGTACATCTGTTCCTGAGATAGTTTTGAGTTATTTGTGGAGAGGACATTTTTTAAATAGCTTTTCTGTGCCGATTTTCTGCTCTTCAAGGTAAGGGATGTTAGTGTTGGGGAATTTTTTCATTTTGGGCACCCCAAGCACTTCTAGGTCAGGTATTGCGCATTTAAATACAGATAAAAGCCTTCAACAACGTCCCAACCTCAGAAGAGCATCCTCTACTGCACCAGTGTTCCACTACCCAAACCAGCCATTCTGTGGCCTCTCTTAGGTTTGCCAATTAGGGGCCATAGAATGGCTCCATGGGCCCATTTTTAATAGAAACTGAATTTAAATTGCCCCAGATTAATTTCATGTAAACGGCAAGGAATGTTTGGGTACACACACACACAGACACACACTTGAGTTGAAAAGCTGGCCAATTTTCTATAGGAAGAGCATAGCTTGGATTTAATTAGATAAAATAAATGACTGAGGAGCACTTTAAAAAAAAAAGAAACCTCCAGTCCAAAGCCTGTATAAATCCTATTCTATCACTTCATAGAATTCATCCCTTGTCTCTCGTTAGAACAAGAAAGAAAAGCAGAGATTGGTAAAATGTAAGAACACACATGATTTCCCACACAGTCAGCTCCTGGTCTCATCTGTGGCACTGCCGAACAGACAAGGAGGAGGGACATTCACAGGGCTTCCCTCATACACCTTTAAGCAGTGTTAATAATGCTAGAGAGAAACATTTATCTTGACGTCAACAGATGGTAGTACAAGATGGTGTTGATCTCAGGTTTTTATTGGCAATACTTCAAAGATAGGCAACGCACCTTCCTGCTCTCCCCTGCATCCTATGAGATGGAAAACATTCACTGCACCTTGGAAAGATGAAAGGTTGAACACCTGGAAATTCAAACTCCGGATTCCTGCCCCTAGTCTTGGCCAGCTCCCCAATATACCAACCAACCGTCTCCAGTTAGCAGACTTGTTTTCTTTTCCCCACGTCCAACTCAGTTTTGTCACAAAATAAAACCTCAGTGGCAAAAAGAAGGAAGGTTTTGAAAGTCCTGCAGCTAGTGGCACAGGAACACTGAACATGCAGTACCATGGTGTACAGGATACAGGTTTGATTTCTCCCACTCTGCCAAGTTCCCCCATCCCAGCTGTATCATTTTGGGAGAGGCGCCAATGAAGAGAGAGTCAACCTCCTATCAGCCAGCTCAGAGTGACATTGATAAAGGTGGGGAAGCAGCTCGTTTGAAATTGGATAGATTTCATTCCCTCAGTATAGACAGCCGTGCTGTATTGGGCTTGGAAAATCATTCTTTCCCACCCTGCATTTTTAACATCATTTCCTTCTCTTAAGAGCGAGCCCTATTCTGTGCGCTGCTCCCAACCGAGAGGCAGGAAGTTGACTGCGTCCAAAACAGTCCAAGCCAATGCTTCACTTGAGTTGGCGGCTAATTGGATCAGAATGCAGTATTGATAAATAGGTCCCCCTGCATATAGGCCACACCCGAAACTATATTTGGGGTGCATTACCCACATCTGAAAATATTTTATGTAGGCTGCACCCCCAATTTTTTACATTTTTAAAATTTGTTTATGGGATGTGGGCGTCGCTGGCAAGGCCAGCATTTATTGCCCATCCCTAATTGCCCGTGAGAAGGTGGTGGTGAGCCACCTTCTTGAACCGCTGCAGTCCGTGTGGTGAAGGTACTCCCACAGTACTGTTAGGTAGGGAGTTCCAGGATTTTAACCCAGCGACAATGAAGGATCGGCGATATGCTTCTGAGTCAGGATGGTGTGTGACTTGGAGGGGAACTTGGAGGTGGTGGTGTTCCCATGCGCCTGCTGCCCTTGTCCTGTGGGAGTACCTTCACCACACGGACTACAGCGGTTCAAGAAGGCGGCTCACCACCACCACCTTCTCAAGGGCAATAAATGCTGTCCTTGTGAGTGACACCCACATCCCAGGAACGAATAATAAAAAAAAAATCTATACTCAGTGATGGGTGAGGTTGGACATCAAAAATTCTCTTCTTTAAAATAAAATTAGGCAGTAATAGGCTTTCTACACTGTGAGTTTGTGATCTTGGCTCAGGCAATATCCTGGGGAGGAACTAAGCGGAAGCGAGGTTTTTGAGAGAAAAGGAAAATCAGTGCTCAGGGCCGCTCTCTCTCAGTCCTGGTGTCTGGTTACAGAATAGCCTTGGCAGAACCCTGGAGACCTCATCCTTCAATTGGGGTATCGACAGTCGATAGCTTAACGGGAGGAGAGAAGAAGTGCAAAATATAGGGGATTTGGATGTGCCGCTGTTTTAAATGATCTCCCTGAATAAGCTGATTCTCTATGTGTGTGTGTTTTTTATTAAGATGCGTTAAGTTTGCCCATGTGTTTACAATGTTAGTTCAAATGCACTCTAGAATTTACTTGAAAGTAATTCCTTTTAGAAACAGGGCTCTAGCTCCGGGCTGGCAATACAGAGAGCTAGCAGCAACTCCTATATCAATGGGAGTGGATTGATGTAGCTTTAGAAACGGCCACTGAATATGCACCAGGCATATTAGACTAGAGGAGTCAGTAATCATCCTTTTTTTTTTAAATGCATGTTTTGAGCTGATTGGTCCATAAGTTATGGAAAAACAATGAGCAAACTAGAGTCATATTTTGTTTCTTAATTTGTCCCATTACCATCTGCTTTTGCCTTGCACCATCATCCCTTTTGTCTTTTAATCTCTCCTGCCTTCCATCCTATCACAGACCTTTCCTTTTGTTCTTTCCTTCCCTCCCCCCTTTCCCTGCCCCTACACTTGCTTAAAAACCTGTTACATCTCCAACTTTTTCCAGTTCTGACGAAGGGTCATCGACCTGAAACGTTGACTCTGTTTCTCTCTCTACAGATGCTGCCTGACCTGCTGAGTATTTCCAGCATTTTCTGTTTTTATACCAAACCATGAATCTGGACTGTGTTCACTCATTTTCAAAAGGCAGATTTTAACAGTTGTTACTTTGTAAAGATGTGTCAAAAAATTAATTAACCTATCAGAACATCATTACATTTATCAGACTCTGTGCAGAAAGATTCCTGTTTGCAATCAGTTTCTACATCTCTAAAAGCTGTATTTTTGATGGAAGTTACATCTCTCACTGTCTAATGTCTCTCTTCTGTTGTAACATCACAGGAGCATATTACACCAGGCATGTCGTATCCTGGATATGGTAACGAGAGTTTGGTGAGAGAAGGATACAGGTTGTGACTAGTAATTGCGGTCAAGGGTAGAGAAATAATGGCAAATTTGTCGAAACACTGGTTAGGCCACAATTAGAGTACTGTGTGCAGTTTTGGGCATTCCATTAAAGAAAGGACGTAGATTCATAGGATGATGCCAGGGATAGGAACCTATAGTTTGAGAAGAGACTTGAGATACTAGGACTATTTCCACTGATGCAGAAAAATCTAAGAGGAGAATTAATAGTGGATTTTAAAATTATGAAGAGTTATTTAAGAGTGGATAGGGAAAGACTATTTCCTCTAGTTGGGGAGTTAGTAACGAAGGGTTATTAATTTAACATTGTCACCAAGAGAGTGAGAAAGATTGGGAGAAATTTATTTACACAGAGTTGTTGGAGTAGAATGTTTTTCCACAGAGTGTGGTTGAGGCTGAGACCAATGTATCTTTAAAGGGAAAAGTGGATAAATAATTGAAACAGAGGAAGATACAAGGCTAAGGAGAGAGTGTAGGGGCACTGAGATTCATTTTGGATTGTCTAGCAAAGAGCTGGCAAAGATAGAATGGGCTGACTGGCCTCCTTACTTCTATGGTTCAATTTTAAATTGCTATCTCTCTATATTATGAAAGTGATGGTGTGGATTCTTCTCTATCCAGCAGGGTACCAGCAGGACAGGACAGGACGACCGTACTTCTGCCTGCCCCTCCAATCCTGTTGTGACTCCTGGCCATTTTCCTGGGTTGGGTTCATTACCAATGCAGGGCAGGCTCCCAGGGGGATTCCTGCCACGAAGAGGGAGTAACACACTTAAGCGTCACACTCTAATGTCACATTCTGCCGTCACAATTTAGACAAATTTCTTTGTCACACTTATAGCTGATTGAACATATTCAAATTTATCCTGTCTTAATGATTGGCTCATATGCAAACTTATTCATTCTGATTTAAATTTAATAATTTGATTACTCATACAAATTTCTCAAAGGAAATGTAGAACTGTATTATTGACAGTAAGACTGACCATTTACAGAGGGCTTGCAGTTGAGTGGACTATAACAATACATTGGGGGAAAAATTCAGTTGGTTGCGCCTCCCATTAGCGCCTTAAGAGGGCGCTAATGGGGCGCAAAGCAACTAGCGCCCGGGCGCGGCGATGTTTGCGCCGCTCGCGAAATTAACTATACATTTTGCGGCGGCGCTAAACACTACCGCCACGATCTCCTGCGCCGGCAGATCGTGACGTCAGTCGAGTGCGCAACGCCCCGGTATCGCCCTGGAGCGGATATTGAGTGGCGCCCCCTGCCTTACCGCCTGCCGCTAGCAACGACAGGTTGAGGGGAGCGTTTTGCAGTTAGGAAGGGACTGGAGGAGCGTTATTTAAAGGCGACAGCTTCCTGCCTTTTATTGTTGGTGACATTTTTGAACCACGCTTTCTGAGAGAGAGAGACTTCTGGAGAGATTCAACGCTGTGTGAAGGAGTTTTGGGTACTGAGCAGCACTTTGCAGGTTCATTTTGATTTGCCCTTCCTTGTATCGATTTAGAAGAGACTGTGGGGGCTGCACTCTGAGCTCTTTCCCTGGTACTCTCCATTGTTCTTTCCAGCAGATTTGATGTGCAGGTCTCTCCAGGCTGAGATTCAAGGCTGCAATGAGCAGGATGTGGATGGAAAGCAAGATCAACCCTCCCCTTTAAGAACTGGCCGCGCCATTGTGTGTGTGTTCCATTGCTGACTGACATCACATGAGCTTTGCCAGCGCTCTGAGGTAGCGCCTCGCTCCTCGGTCTTTGCGCCTTAAGACAGGTGTGAAGCGCCTGATTTAGCACTCCAATCACCTCCAGGGGTGATAAGTCAAGTTTGCAGTCGCTGGCGATAATTAGCGCCAGGCGCTAATCTTTGCGCCCGGCCGATAATTGCGCCCCAAATGGGGCGATACTGAATTTCTCCCCCATTGTTTGTTATGTTGTATAACACCCTTATTGTTGTAAAACAGTGTATCCTCCAAATCACTGTGAGCAGTGCCATGCACCGTTTCTATAAAATGTGTGTGTGACTTTATCATTCTAACCACAGACCTTCCCCAATATGAGCAGGTTGGGAATTCATTCAGCCCTTGAGGCAGTCATCGCCAGTAGAGCCCATTTGTATTTTCCATCAGCAGCAGTTTGGCCCCACAGGCAGTGAACAAAGTCATCTGGAAGCATGTACAGCAAGGTGACAATCATTCATAGACGTTGCCAGAAGATATTGGGGGATGGGAGGGGAGAAAACCATAATGAAGTGAAAAGGACACTCTGCTCTCATTTGAAGGGAACACTCTTCTTTCATTTTACTCACCCCTCTTGACATCTAACGTCCCACGAGCACTGCCTCTACTGTCTCTCACACATGTTGGGTAGAGGTTCTGGAATTCAGGTTTAGGAAGGATGATAAATTACACCATAATGAGCTGTCCTTGAAAGCAGCCACTCCAGATATTCTGAAGCACCTCACAAGCCAGGGCTGAGAGATTTATAGCTTTTCGTTGGCACAATGCCAAACAGCCACAGATCCTTTCATGCCATGTTAGACATCCATTGCAAAGATCTTTGCCTTTCTGTACTTCATTTCCAACCGTTACAGATCCTTCTCTGTGGGAGTGCAAAGGATACTGTGATAATATTTAGCATTTCCCAACTTCTGATAACAGATGAATACTTTCTCCATTGGCATCTCCTTTGAAAAAGATTGGATTTTGTAGCTTCCAACGATGCAGCATGTTCTGAACACACCTCCCGACAGGGCCACATTCTGTGGTCTATAATCCCTTCAACCTCGCCACCTCTCAATTTGTCCTTATGCTGCGGATGTGTTTTCTTCCCTACTCTCCTGAAGGTGCTGCTATATCCTAAGGCTCAGTTCCATAGGTGCTGCCATTCTTCATGTGTGGGCCCTGGTAATGGGGTTTTGGCAGGCTATCCACTACAGAGGGTATCATAGCCCAGTCTGTTCCTATCCACAACAACAACTTGTATTTATTTAGCGCCTTAACGTAGTAAAAACATCCCAAGGCACTTCACAGGAGCGTTTATCAAACAAAATTTGATATACATAGAATCATAGATCATAGAATCATAGAAAGTTACAGCACGGAAGGAGGCCATTTCGGCCCATTGTGTCTGCGCTAGCCAACAAAGATCTATCCAGCCTAATCCCACTTCCCAGCTCTTGGTCCGTAGCCCTGCAGGTTACAGCATCCCAAGTGCACATCCAAGTACTTTTTAAATGTGGTTAGGGTTCCTGCCTCTACCACCCTTTCAGGCAGTGAGTTCCAGACCCCCACAATCCTCTGGGTGAAGAAATTTCCCCTCAAATCCCCTCTAAACCTTCCCCCAATTACTTTAAATCTGTGCCCCCTGGTTTTTGACCCCTCTGCTAAGGGAAATAGGTCCTTTCTATCCACTTTATCTATGCCCCTCATAATTTTATACACCTCAATAAGGTCTCCCCTCAGCCTCCTCTGTTTCAAGGAAAACAAACCCAGCTTATCCAGTCTTTCCTCATAGCTAAGATGCTCTACTCCCGGCAACATCCTTGTAAATCTCCTCTGTACCCTCTCTAATGCAATCACATCTTTCCTGTAATGTGGTGACCAGAACTGCACGCAGTACTCTAGCTGAGGCCTAACCAGTGTTTTGTACAGTTGAAGCATAACCCCCCCTGCTCTTGTATTCTATGCCACGGCTAATAAAGGCAAGCATTCTGTATGCCTTCTTAACCACCTTATCTACCTGGCCCGCTACCTTCAGGGATCTGTGGACATGCACTCCAAGGTCCCTTTATTCCTCTACACTACTCAGTGTCCTACCATTTAATGTGTATTCCCTTTCCTTGTTAGCCCTCCCTAAATGCATTACCTCACACTTCTCCGGATTGAATTCCATTTGCCACTGTTCTGCCCACCTGACCAATTTATTTGATATCTTCCTGCAGTCTACTGCTTCCTTCTTCAGTATCAACCACACAGCCGATTTTAGTATCATCTGCAAACTTCTTAATCATACCCCCTATATTCAAGTCTAGATGATTGATATCTACCACAAAAAGCAAGGGACCTAGTACTGAGCCCTGCGGAACCCCACTGGAAACAGCCTTCCAGTCACAAAAACACCCATCAACCATTACCCTCTGCTTCCTGCCTCCGAGCCAGTTTTGAATCCAACTTGACACTTTGCCCTGGATCCCATGGGCTTTTAACTTCGTGACCAGTCTGCCATGTGGAACCTTATCAAAAGCCTTGCTAAAGTCCATGTACACTACATCAAACGCACTACCCTCATCTACCCTACAAGGAGATATTAGGACAGGTGAGGTTTGAAGGAGTCTTAAAGGAGGAGACAGAGGTAGAGAGGTTTAGTGTCAAGAGCTTAGGGCCCAGGCAGCTGAAGGCACGGCTGCCAATGGTGGGGTGATGAAAATCGGGGAATGCGAAAGAGGCAAGAATTGGGCACTTGACATCTACACATGTAGAGCCCACGAGATGAGCATTAACTGTAATAGAATTTTTCCCCCTCCCACCAGGGGAGCTAAGGCCAATCGTAGCTCTGCAGCTGCAGCTAGGCTGATATCAGCTAACTGAGTGATTAAACCTCTTTTGTACTTCTTACAATTTAGTATACTGTATTCGCTGCTCACGATGCGGTCTCCTCTGCATTGGGGAGACCAAACGCAGATTGGGTGACCACTTTGCAGAACATCTCCATTCAGTCCGTAAGCGTGACCCCAAGCTTCTGGTCGCCTGTCACTTTAATTCTCCGCTCCAATCCCACTCTGATCTTTCGGTTGTCGGCCTCTTACACTGTTCCAATGAAGCTCAATGTAAGCTCGAGGAACAGAACCTCATCTTTCAATTAGGGACTTTACAGCCTTCTGGACTTAACATAGAGTTCAACAATTTCAGACTATAACCTCGTCCCCTATATTTTATTTATTTATTTATTTTTGAAGGGCGAAGTGAGCTCTGACGGTGGATTAAATTTATTTTCGGGGAGGGGGTTTGGGGCCCATGCCCCTTCCCAGGAAATTTTGATTTTTGACACTCTTGGTGCACTTAAGCAGCATTTTAAAATGTAGCATGAATCTTTTATTTGCCTGCTTTTTCTGTTCTTTTGCTGTGCTTTCTCTTTTCCATATAAATTCCTGCTCTCGATGTTCTGCCCAATCGGGCGTCTCTACCACCTTCTGCACACATGCCCTTGCGTAGCTCCATTGTTTTGGCCTATGAGCAATTGAACCAGTTATATTCCTTTCCAACTCCCTTAGGCGATCAAAACTAGTTCAGGAGACCATTCTGGCCCTGAGTAATGTTATACAGGTACCTACCTCCTGTGCAAGGCGGTCTCCACCCCAGCCAGAAACGGGTCCAGCTCATGCCTGAAGGAATCCAGCGAATCAGTGTTCACCATACGAGCAGACAGTCTGTTCCATGGGTCCACTATTCTCAGGGAAAAGAACCACCTCCTAACATCTAACCTAGTTCTGCCTTTACGTAACTTGACATTGTGACCCCTGTCATCCCTTACCTATTTAGTTGAAATAAACTGTCTACACAAGTATGATCTAGTTCCTTCATCATCTTAAAAGCCTCGATCAAATCACCCCTAAGTTTATGCTTCTCTAAAGTCCCAGCTCTTTGAGCCTATCTTGGTAACTAAGATGCTTTAAACTGGGAATTAATCTTGTGGCCCACCTTTCCAAAGCCTCAATATCACCTACCATATGAGACCACCAAAACTGGACACAGTATTGTAATTGGGGCCTAACCAAGATCTTGTACAAGAACAAAATAGTATGCTTTGTTTTATAATGTAACGTCCTGTAAATACACCCTATATCGGTTTGAGTACACAATTAGCGATCAATCAGTTACTGACAAAGTGACAATTAGGCAACCAGGCTGAGCTGCTGTGTGTAAATCTGTTTTAAATGTTGATAAAATGAGTTCTTTCTCAGTCAATCTTGGATTACAATGATCCTTAAAACAAGTTCAAATAAGATCTCCATTTTCAGGTACATTTATAAACCATATATATTCTGGGGAGTGTGGTGATATAATGGGAGGGAGGTCGGTAGTGTGTAAACCATGACAGCTCAGGTGTGCAGAGGTTATACCGTAGAATAATAGGTCCCACTCTTGACTTGTCCTTCACATCTATATCTCTGTATGTTGTTTATGCAATGATATGCATGTTGCATAAACTGTACCTACTGCTTCAATTGTACTTATTTTGCTGAGAATTTTCAATAAATGTAAAGATTTAATAAAAAGCCACTTCAACCAAAAAGCTAGGAAATTCTCCTTGATCAGACACATCAGAATGCCCCACATTCATCCTTAAACATGGAAACTAAACAAAATCAGTGGCTAAATCATTCCTGCCACTTTTGACTGACTCCATATTTTCAACCTTTGTGAAAATAGCTGTCCTTGTGATGTGCTCCTTCACTCTGCATTTTTCTGCTCTATATTTAAAATAGCTTATTTCAAAAACAGCATGTAAAGGTGCATTTACATTACACGTTTAGCATCAGTGCAAGGCTGTTTCAGCTTCACACCAACGCTAATCTTGTGCAGAAGAAATTGGGTGTTAAGACCCAAAACTGCCTTCTCCAAAGAGTCTCACTCCACTTTGTTCTGGTGTCAGATCTTGCCCTGACACTGGATTCAGGCTGCATTTACACCACTTTGCACTGATGCTACATTTGTAATGCGCCCCAACAAATCAGTACATTTAAAAGTCCCAGTTAGAAAATCACATCACAGTTTAAATTTCTATCTTTTTTAAATAATTGTTCTCTTGGTTTCAATAAAAAGCCATCAACAAGTTAGAAGTTACACCAGGATATAAGTTGCACCCTTGTGTTTAGAATAAATCTCTTGCTTATACATAGGATATGATGTGGTATAACAGGAAGCGCACACAGCACCTTACCAGAATCTAGGAAGCACAGGTTTACTTCCAGCGTAAAATGCTGAAGAAACATAACAAGCTTGTCACCATCTGAAAACAAAAGAGCTGGGTTAATGTTTTGAGTAGAAAGCCTTCCTCAGTACTGGTTCTGACACACCGGGGTGGGGGGTGGGGGGTCATTTTCACCTTCACCGCTTGGGCGGTAAGCTGGCAGATCTAAATGAAATTCAGGTGGATTCTATAACGGGCAGGTGATCCGTTCTGCCAGTTTAGCGCCCAAGCAGTGAAGGGGAAAACTAACTCCAGCGTCTCACCACAAGTGCTGAACCAAGCTTTTTCTGTGTTCAGATGCTGATGGGCTTGTTATGTATTTCCAATACTTTGTTAGATTTTCATGTTTTTGTATAGCCAATGGAACATAGAATCATAGAAGATAGGAGCAGGAGTAGGCCATTCGGCCCCTCTAGCCTGCTCCGCCATTCAATGCGATCATGGCTGATCATCCAAATTCAGTACCCTGTCCCTGCTTTCTCCCCATATCCCTTGATCCCTTTAGCTTAAGAAATATATCCAACTCCTTCTTGAATATATTTAATGAATTGGCCTCTACTGCCTTCTGTGGCAGAGAATTCCACAGGTTCACCACTCTCTGGGTGAAGAAATTCCTCCTCATTTCTGTCCTAAATGGCTTACCCCTTATCCTTAGACTGTGACCCCTGCTTCTGGACTCCCTGACCATCAGGAACATCCTTCCTGCATCAAGTTTGTCCTGTCCTGTCAGAATTTTATAAGTTTCAATGAGATTCCCTCTCATTCTTCTAAACTCCAGCGAGTATAAGCCCAATCGATCCAATCTCTCTTCATACGTCATTCCTGCCATCCCAGGTATCAGCCTTGCGAATCTTCGCTGAACTCCTTCCATGGCAAGAACATCCTTCCTCAGATAAGGCGACCAAAACTGCACACAGTACTCAAGGTGTGGTCTCACCAAGGCCCTGTAGAACTGCAGCAAGACATCCTTCTTCCTGTACTCAAACCCTCTCGCTATGAAGGCCAACATACCATTTGCCTTCTTAACCGCCTGCTGCACCTGCATGCTTACCTTCAGCGACTGGTGCACAAGGACACCCAGGTCTCGTTGCACTTCCCCTTCTCCCAATCTATTGCCATTCAGATAATAATCTGCCTTTCTGTTTTTGACACCAAAGTGGATAACCTCGCATTTATCCACATTATATTGCATCTGCCACGCTTCTGCCCAATCACCCAACCTGTCCAAATCATCCTGGAACGTTGAGTAATCCCTTTGGATTTGACTTGCTCCTTCAAGGCACATCTCTTGAAATCCTCCCTTTGATGCTATTGACCCAACATTTTTTTGAAAGTACATTTCTTCCAGGATGGGGAGAAATCTGAAGCTCCCAATGGCTCTGTGGGTGAATGCACCACCTAAGATGCTTAGGGCCCTTCCAGTTGGCAGACAGGAGACCATCAGTCTAGGCTGATTCCAAACCCAAATAAATGTTTGGCTCCCACTAATATTTTAGTGTTTTTGCTCTTGTACAATAGAGATACCGATGAAAGATTGACAACTTCCATGTAGTCCCTGGCCACTAACCATGTTACTGCTTTCTCCACCAGCTCTGAAGCAACCCATGGCACTTTTGAAGCATCATCGCTTTCGTCAGCTGATGTATTTTTGGAACAGGTTAAGCCTGTAGAAGTAGATACTGACTCCTCTGTGGAATTTGTCTCTCAGGCATTACTATCTGTGAAAAACCTGGATATGTCAGGATTGAGGAAAACATTGGAAGGTTTGTTTACCCACTACAGCAGAGGTAGCTACTAAAGAAGGCAGGGTGGGAGGAATCGAGGGGACTGAAGAAGCGAAATGGTCTGGGATTTTCAAAGCATCAACTACTTTAGTTTTATGTACTTCTTTTAAATATAGATTTTTTTTAAACCAAAATTAGCCTTTTTAAAAAGAAAATACAAGAGAATGTAGGAAAAAAGATGACTTATCCTACCTGGCTCATCTTATGTTCAGAACACCTCTCGGAGAGCAGAATTGTTGCAGCCAAGAACTTCTCCATCACCTATGTGTTGGGCTGACAGATGGCACGTCAGAAAGTCACTTAAAAGTTGTCTTCCCTCCCTTCAACCCAATCCATATGATGTTATTCTGTCATTCTCTGGAAAGAATACAAGAAATAGCTTGTTGTCTGACAGGCAATTCTTCTGTGAGCTCCAGCTTCCTAGCTCTCTCTCGCTCTCCATAACAACTCCATTTTATCAATATCAGTTTGGGCGTTGCCCTTCTGATATTTCGCCACTTGTTCCTCCTCCTCTCCCACGGTGCTCTTCCTCTTCCCAGCATTCTTAACAGTGTCCGCACTATTAAAATCAAGACTCCTTGAACACTCTACTACTCTTAACTCCTTCTTTCCCTGGACATAGAATCGGTAGAGTCCTCAACTCCCACAGTCTTCCCTCCCTCCTAAAATCTCCAAGATTTTTAACCCCCTTGCCTAATAAATACGTCTTTGTTACCTCATCTTATCCGCTACTCTTTTCAATGACTCCTTTCTAGGCAGCTGCCCAGATTATTTTTGTGTGGCCGAGAGGAGCTCTCCTGCTGTTCTACCAGTAAAACTGGTTGGCGTGTGCGCGACATGTGCTTGGCTCAGTTCTGTCCTAAAATGGCAATAGGGGGCCTATGTACATCGTAGGATTCAGATTTGCTTATTAAAAGGACCTACCGCCAGAAACGGGCAGGTGGTTTGGCCGCTCAGCGGCAGGCCCCTTTATATATGGCGGCAGCCAGAGCTCTGGCGTTAATGGGGCGGTAAGGCTACTTGAACCCATGTTGAGGCCGTTACCATAGAACGATACAGCACAGAAGGAGGCCATTCGGCCCATCATGGTTGTGCCAGCTCTTTGGTAGAGCTATCCAATTAGTCCCACTCCCAGGCTCTTTCCCCATAGCCCTACAAAAGTTTTCCATTCCCTTCAAGTATTTACCCAATTCCCCTTTGAAAGTTACTATTGAATCTGCTTCAACCACCCTTTCAGGCAGTGCATACCAGATCACAACAACTCACTGCGTTTAAAAAAAAAGTGTTCTCATATCGCCTCTGGTTCTTTTGCCAATCACCTTTAATCTGTGTCCTCTGGTTATCAACCCTTCTGCTACTGGAAATCTTTTCTCCTTATTTACTCTATCAAAACCGTTCATGATTTTGACCACCTCCTCAAATCTCCCCTTAACCTTCTCTGTTCTAAGGAGAAAAACCCCAGCTTCTCCACATAACTGAAGTCCCTCATCCCTGGTACCAGTCTAGTAAATCTCTTCTGCACCTCGTCAATGCCGATTTGCCAAGTTAAAATCAGCCCCAACTGGTGATCAACACGTGGAATGGACCTCCGGGAAGAGTCGTGGAGATGAAAGCCTTGGCTCCATTTAAGGAACAATTGAATGCCATGATTGGCGGCGGGGAGGGACAGTAGGTCCTTTCTGTGTACGCCAAAGCCAAATTGTCTTCCTCCTCCATATTGACTTTGTGATCCCATCCTGAATCTGCATCCAAATCCCTGAGGTCTAATTCCAGCACCTAATCCACTGCTGCACCAAGGCCAGAGCTGAATCATTTTCAGTGTCCGGAGTACATAGAAATCTATGTGCGTGCAGGTGTGGGGTGGGCAGAGGAAGAGGGAATGATGAGAAGTTTGAACAAGTTCACCAAAATATTTTTTTGCTTTAAAGGCAGGCAGTTATTAAATTATGTTCAAATGTTTGTTTTGATGCAATGCAGGTGATCAGAATTCTGTAGGCACTCTGGAAGAAGCAAGGCCAGAGTCCAGTAACGAACTACAGTCTGCATCCAGGTCTCTTTCAGCCCAAAGTATGCAGTCTCCTACTCCTCGACTTGGATTCAACGTCAAGCCCATTCTGCCTCCAATTCCATCAGGGCGAACAGCAGCTGAGATCCCAGATAGCCCAAAGCAAGCCGTCTGTACATTGAAATGAAAGTTTATCAACTCCAAATTAAATGCCGCCTCTGTAATTACGACATTAAAAGTTCTGTTATTAGTACTTTGCTTTTTATTTAGCTCATTCTACCCCTCTGTCTCCACCAGCAACAACAACTTGCATTTATATAGCGGCTTTAATGTATTAAAAACACCTTAAGGCGCTTCATAGTAGCGTTACCAGACAAAATTTGACACCGAGCTACACCAGGAGATATTGGGGCAGGTGACCAAAGGGTCACAGAGGTAAGTTTTAGGGAGCGACGTAAGGGAGGAGAGAGGCGGCGAGGTTTAGGGAGGGAATTCCAGACCTTAGGGATCAGGCAGCTGAAGCATGGCCGCCAATGGTGGAGCGATGAAAAGTGAGGATGCGCAAGAGGTCAGAATCAGAGGAGTGCAGAGATCTGGGTTGTAGGGCTGGAGGAGCCTCTTATGTATTGTCGTCTTATGCGCCCTTCTGGAAGCTTGTTCTTGGTGTAGAGGGTGATTTCTCCAGAACTCAGTTGCTCTGTAAATTAGAAACATAGAAGATAGGAGCAGGAGTAGGCCATTCGGCCCCTCGAGCCTGCTCCGCCATTCGATGAGATCATGGCTGATCATCCAAATTCAGTACCCTGTACCTGCCTTCTCCCCATATCCCTTGATACCTTTAGCTTTAAGAAATATATCTAACTCAACCTTGAATATATTTAATTACTTCGCCTCAACTACCTTCTGTGGTAGAGAATTCCACAGGTTCACCACTCTCTGGGTGAAGAAATTCTTCCTCATTTCTGTCCTAAATGGCTTACCCGTTATCCATAGATTATGACCCCTGGTTCTGGACTCTCCGACCATCGGGAACATTCTTCCTGCATCTAGTTTGTCCAGACCTGTCAGAATTTTATATGTTTCGATGAGATCCCCTCTCATTCTTCTATACTCCAGTGAGTATAAGCCCAATCGACCCAATCTCTCCTCATATGTCATTCCTGCCATCCCAGGTATCAGCCTTGTGAATCTTCACTGAACTCCTTCCATGGCAAGAACATCCTTCCTCAGATAAGGCGACCAAAACTGCACACAGTACTCAAGGTGTGGTCTCACCAAGGCCCTGTACAACTGCAGCAGGACATCCCTGCTCCTATACTCAAACCCTTTCGCTATGAAGGCCAACATACCATTTGCCTTCTTCACCGCCTGCTGCACCTGCATGCTTACTTTCAGCGACTGGTGCGCAAGGACACCCAGGTCTCGTTGCACTTCCCCTTCTCCCAATCTATTGCCATTCAGATAATAGTCTGCCTTTCTGTTTTTGACACCAAAGTGGATAACCTCGCACTTATCCACATTATATTGCATCTGCCACGCTTCTGCCCACTCACCCAACCTGTCCAGATCATCCTGGAGTTTCTCGGTATCCTCCTCGCAGCACACACTCCCACCCAGCTTTGTGTCATCTGCAAACTTGGAGATATTACATTTAATTCCCTTATCTAGATCATAAATTGGTCCCTGTCCAAGCATGTACCCCTTGCCCTGGACTCAATTCAGCTGATGTTTGCTTCATCTATGAAGCCAGCTCTGTGTTTAAATATACCATGCGGAGCTGCTTTTACTAATTAATGAGGTGAACTTTGCAGTCAGTCTTTCCTGACCTGCATAAGCTCCAAACATTCTTGGAATATTGCAGAGTCTCAATCGATATTATTGACGCTAATGCAAACTAATGGGTTACTGGCATGAATGAGATTTTACAGTGCATCTATTGGAAAATGCCATTTTATAAATGATGCAGTATTCACAAGACTGGCAACACATGCTGCAATGCAATTTGGAAGAGGAGTTAATGGTGCTAAGTGATCAAAATGCTCTAAGTTTCAAAGTCAGCTTTTGCGTCACCTCTGTCGGGGGAATTGAGCTGTTGTGGGTGGAGAGAGAAGAAAGTCTTAAAAAATCTCCTAAAAAGTGTTCTGATGCTGCTTACCTAATAGTAACTAATGGCTCTGAGATGGATTGTCATTGGAAAACATCATTGTGGGCCTCACTTACACTTCTTTTAGGGTGAGTACTGGGTGATCATAGGATAGGCAGAGCTGGCAAGATATTTGGCAGGGGACATAATTCCGCCAGTCCTGCCTCACATTGACGTCACGATTGGGGGGGGCGGGAGGTGGTGATATGTGGATGAATTTTGCACCGTGGTCAGAAAGGGTGGGGACCAGCGAAATCAGGTTCCATTCCAATTCTAATGAAAGGTCATTGACCTGAAACGTTAACTCGGTTTCTCTCTCCACAGATGTTGCCTGACCTGCTGAGTGTCGCTAGCATTTTCTGTTTATATTCCACCTCAGATTCCTCCCCCCCCCTCCTCCTCCAAACCCGGCTCAGATTGCACAATTTTCATGCAAGAAAAGCTGAGGAATTTCTAATCCACAATATAGAAGTGCAGAAATGGTGCCCTCCATAGTAAAGGAACTAACAGAGGAAGCTAAATGCACTTAAATATCAGCATCCCTTCCAAAATACAGCTTTCGATTTCATTTTGGGACCGGTATCCTAGCTTGAAGAGTCCAAATTCAGTGGCCAGGCCAGTGGATCGATCATCAATGGCTGAGATCGGTGCTGGGAGCAGTGCTCGTCTAAGCAAGGTGAACGTTGACACAGATGCTGACCATAACAAGTCCTCCTTCGCTAGCTGTCAGCTTAGCTGCCCTTTGGCCCCGTTTAGTCACCTGCTGCAAAATACAGTGAATGAGCCGCATGCCCAACCCGCACTCACCCAGAGAGCCTTGCAAGATAGCCACTAATAAATCCAACAGCCAATGCAGGAGAAACCTCTTTACCCAGAGAGTGGTTAGAATGTGGAACTCGCTACCACAAGGAGTAGTTGAGGCGAATAGCATCGATGCATTTAAGGGGAAGCTAGATAAGTACATGAGGGAGAAAGGAATAGAAGGATATGCTGATAAGGTTAGATGAAGTAGGGTGGGAGAAGGCTTGTGTGGAGCATAGACGCCGGCAAAGAGCAGTTGGGCCGAATGGCCTGGTTCTGTGTTGTAAATTCTATGTAATTTCGGGGCTTATAAGAGAAAGCTGGATATTGGGGTCGAGGAAATGTTACGTGTTCTCTGTTTGGTTTACTTGAGGTACCTGTGGTCATCATGAGGTATTTTTATTTAATGCTTTTTATTTGTGTTGCTCTCCCTGTATTAATACTGGTCATCAGATGCCTGTCTCTTGCCCTGCTGGGCTCCTATACAAGATGCACACACCTGAATGTTGACTGGCTATAAAAGTGCAAGCATGCGGACCCACTGCACGGGGTGACCGTTCGATCTCGCGCTACCACGGAGGAGCCTCAAATGACCTTTTGGAAATTCAGCCAAGGTCTCGCCGTGCTTTTTGGGCTGTCGAAGTTAATGGTCGGAAATGAGTGCGCAGCGAGTGCCGAATTTCCAATGTGCGGTACCAGGTGAGGCTCAGCACCAGAAAGTCATTGTGTTCGTTCATCTGCAGCAGGAGTCTTAAATATGTTGGCAGATCGACCACACCCAGAGTTTTTCCAAGTCTACGATGGCCATCAGGTCTCTGGGGAGGAGAACCATGTGCTTGCCACCAAGTCCACTCCTGTAATGTAAAAGCACCGTGTAGTCATGGAATTCATATCGGAGAGCATGAGCTCTCTGAGCGTAACTCAATAATTTTAGTTTATTTAAAAAAAAATCCCATTCTGAAAAATCAGCAGAGCTACGTCCAGTTTAATGAGCATATTAAACTGTACGCAGTCTCCTCGTTTGCCCTTGTAAAATCTCACTCGTGGAATTGCACCAAGGATCAGAGGTCTGTAAACAGGGACAGCTGCTCAACGTATCCTTGCCTTCAGCTGCGGCTGAGGAGGCCTGGACCACCTGGGCCTGACATACGTCGCCAGTCACCGCAGGGGTTCGCTTGAGAAAATCCCACATATGGTTTCTCCATACCTCCCTCCAGCACCTGCTCCACAAAGTATTGGGTGCGACTGCATTTCTCAGGGAATATTTCCAGACTGAGGTGCTATTTTCTTTATATAGGAGTCTTAACAAATTAAAGAAACAGCAGAGTAATTAGTTTGCAGGTGCAAATGTGCCTGGGGTTGTGTTTCATTGGGTTATAATTCTTGCCTGTCGACAGCATTGAAACTTTTATGGGCTGCATACATATTTTTTCGAATTCATTCTCAGGGGATGTGGGCGTCTTTGGCTGGAGGGGAACTTGGAGGTGATGGGGTTCCACGTGCGCCTGCTGCACTTGTCGTTGTAGGTGGTGGAGGTCGCGAGTTTGGTAGCAGTGCCGAAGAGGCCTTGGTGAGTTGGTGTAGTGCATACTGTAGATAATGCACACTGCAGCCACAGTGCACGGTTTATGGTGGTGGATGAGTTGCTGATCAATACATACTGCATAATCTGCAGTTACAGAAAGCACTGGTTGAACACCCAACCAGAATGCATTCTGGCCAGATGTTTATGACCCCTCTAGCGGGCAGTCCCAGCCCATTTCAGCCGCACATCTGCTGCAGTATAACTGCCATCAATAGAAAGCTATTTCACAACTCTAATTCTTAGCTTGTTTACCATCCCTATTAAATTATTCTGCCAGAACTTGGTTATGTTAAACATTTAACCCACATTTAGATGTTGGTGAGTAGTGCTCTGGGAACACACACACCAGCACAAGAAAGTGCCTCATCACGGCTCTCAAATGTCCCCAAGCGCTTCACATACAATGAATTACATTGTGCAGTTACTGTTAAGTGGGTAAATGCAGCAGCCACAAACAGTAATGAAATCAATAACCAATATTTTTGGTGGTGTTGGTTGAAGGAGGAATTTTGGTCTGGACACCAGGAAAACTCCCTTGCTCTTCTTCCAAGAGCCAAAAAGGGAAAAATTGGGTTGTTTCGCGCTTCTCATTAGCGCTCCCGGGCAGCCCCAAGAAATTCAGTGGGAGGTTAGCGGTGGCGGTAGCGCCTCGCGCTGCCATCATCGCCATGCGCAGCGCCCCGGCCGCAAGCTTCCCTTCCGCCCCCTGACCTATCGCCGCACGATATGTCCGACAGGATCAGGGGGCGTTTTTGCAGAAGCGGCGTCGCTAAAAGAGCAGGTGTCAGCCGGCCATTTTTATTTTGTGCGGGGTGCCGGCCGCGATCGCTCAGCCCGGCACTCCTCTCGAGTGCCGGGCTGTTTTCATGGCACCCCTCTCGAGTGCCGGGCTGTTTTAATGGCACCCCGCTCCCCAGTGGTCCAGCAGGGCCCTGGTGTGCGCATCGCTAGGCCCCTCCCCTTTAATCGGGGAGGAGGCCTGCAATGACGCAGCGCTAAGTGCCGCTGCTGCACGTAGCACCGTGAAATTCAGTAATAGCGCTCCAAGCAAGAGGTGGAATTTAGTGCGGAGGGGCGCTAACTTTTTCGGGGCGTTGGCGACGTTAGTGCCCCAAATAGGGCGCCACCCAATTTTCCCCCCATAGAATCTTTAATGTCAATCCGAATGAGCAGAAGTCCTTTAATGTTTGATCCAAAGATGACACCTCCAATAATTCAGCATTTCCCACTCCAGAGACTTGAGCACATAATGCTAGGCTGACACTCCAGTACAGTACTGAGACAGCGCTACACTGTCAGAGGTGCCATCTTTCAAATAAGACATTAAACCGAGACCCCATCTGCCCTCTCGGGTGGACATGAAAGATCCCATGCCACTATTCGAAGAGGAGCAGGGGAGTTATCAGTGTCCTGGCCAATATTTATCCCTCAACCAACATCACTAAAACAGAATATTTGGTCATTATGATATTCGGACCTTGCTATGCTAAAAAAAAAAGGCTGCCGTGTTTCGTACATTACAATAGTGACTACACTTCAAAAGTACTTAATTGGCTGTAAAACACTCTGGGACATCCTGAGGTCATGAAAGGCGCTATATAAATGCAAGTTCTTTATTTCTTGCACTAAAGTATCAGCCTTGATTATATGCTCCACTCTTAGTGAAGCAAAGGCATAGAGCTCCATTTTGTCTGGCCAGAGAACAATGCAGAGCCAACAGTATAATTCAGGTCTGCCAGCTATGTGTCACTTTAAATTAGCACTAGTTTCAAACGCATATGTGTATAATAGTACCATAACATCCACGGACTAAGTGCAGTAATAACTTCTGCCCTCCTGTGAACAGCACCAGAGTCACTGGGGTGGGACCAAGCAATGCTGATCTCATAAATCCTCCATCCAATAAACTGCTCAATAAAACCATGCAAGTGCAACTCAAGTGCAAAAATTCCTGGCTTTGAACGGGTGAACTGATCATAACCCCTCCTAGATGGGTTTGTCCGAGGGTTTGGGTACATTTAAACCCCCACCCATCCCTCTGAATTGGATGTGTGTACTCCAACCAACATAATGCTGGGGAATGGGTGAGGTATGGATGGAAGATAACTGACAAGGCAAGACTGTAAAGGATGGTGCTGGGTTATCAAATAGCCTCAGGATTGGCAGCCTTTGGCCAAAATCAGACAGGATGCTGATGATACATTGGACACAGGCAAACTGAAAAAGAGAAATTGAAAAGAGTGTGTGTTTTATTGAGGTAAGAAGTGACAGTGTACTGCACCACAGGCTATAGCAGGCGCCTCAGACACCGAGCTCAAAACAGCAGCCTGATCAATACACACATTAAAAACAATGGCATTTCAGACAAAGAGATACCCTCTCAAAAACAAAACGTCATACTTTTAATACCAGTCTCACCAAGGCAGAGGCTCATTTACCGAATTGTCGTAGAGGCCCAACTGTTATGAAGGTAAACATCTGCATTTTTACCACTCACTCTTAAGTCATCCTTGTTAATTGTTTTATGCTTTCGAACTGCCAGAGGCAGATATTGTGTGTGTAACTTGACCTGGTTTGACATCATAAATGAGAAATACCTACCTCCCACTTAGCAGTTCATGGAGGGAGGGCGACAGAGGGCAGCTCCACACAAAATGGCTGCCCCCAGGCAGCAGTTTTAAAGCATATAAATCGTGGTAACAGAGAGCTGGAAAATACAGTCTTGCCAACGTTCATTGGTTACTGATTTTGCACTATTGTTTAACGTGCAAGATTCACTGGGATAAGGGAGAGAGAGCAATCAATAAATCGTTACAAAATCACGCATGTCGGCATTTCTGAAGTACCAACACATCTACAGATGTAAAACAAATACTTGCAATTATACAGCACCTTTCACCTTCATGGAAACACTTCAAAGTGCTTCACACAATGAATTACTTGCAGTAAAGGTCATGTAGGTATTCACCCCTGCTCTTTGCAACAGTCAGGATTGTGTGAAGATTCAGCGAACATAACTCAGCTTTTATCATCACACATTTTCTAACACAAAAATAATAAACTAATCAGTAAGAGAGGACCTCCGACAGGACACAATCTATATAATTGGCTCATTGCTGTTGTGGTTGACAGCATCCTCTAAATTGCAAGTTCTTCTATGAGTTTCTGTCTTTTCACTCTCTCTACCTGGATCTGTTAATCCATATATAATGTACACACACTATATGCATTTATATATACTGTTGACAGTTATTTTATACAATAAAACTTGCATTTATTATAAAGTGAGTCCACACCTCCATAAGCTTAACCTAATGAAATTTATTTCCCCAAAGAACTAAACTGTCCCAAGGTCCCTCAGGATTTGGGTTTTTTCCCCTCCAGCAGATCTGGATTTTTACCAAAATTGTATTTAGGATAAACGTCCCATTTTCTAACCCGATATGCTCCAATATATAAAACTCAGAACATCTCACCCCATCAGTCTAAGGTAGATATGGAACCAAGTCCAAGTTCCAGAATCAGTGTTTTAACCCACCGCACCTCCCAGTCACTCAATGTGTTAACCCACCGCACCAGAATCCCTCAGTTTGTTAACCGACCGCACTACCAGTCCCTCAGTGTTAATCCACTGCACCAGTGAGTCCTCTTAAAACAAAATATTTTTTTTTTACTAAAATCACAGTCACAGCACCTATTTTAAAATAAAAAGAAAGCTCATTACAATGCTACTTGTAACCATTATTTTAACAACTTCTTTACCTGGCTCTGTGCCTTTTTGATGGCAGCTATGTCGTACCTACGTCGAATCCACCGGACAGAACAGACACGTAGCCAGATCGAAAGTTCACAAAGGGAAGGAGGGAGGAGATAAAGTAAATTATACACTTGCAAAAATAGTGTTTTCACGGGAAAGAAAACGAACGAAAATTTATTCCTCTGGATAGTTGCTGAACTTTCTAAAAGGAAAGTGTTCAGGCTGAATACCGAAAGACGACCCAGTCTCCGTTAAACTACTTTGTCTAACTGCGTCGGACCTGGTCCCACTCAGTATTCTTGCGTAATTGCGTTGGACTTGATCCCACTGCTCTGGAGAGAATTATGGCTCCTTTATCTTTCTGTAGAGCAGCGGTTTGAATGTTTTCCAAACTTCGGCGTAAGTGAGGGTTCCGACAAAGACCACCGATGTCCCGACCCAGTGCCAGAAGGTGAAAGGGGTTCTTGAAGTAAACGATGGAGAAGATTAGACTGATGAACTTACGAAGTGTTATGATGAGCGTCACCGTCAGGGACGTGCACTCCGTCGTGAGGAAAAAAACACCACGGATGCAAACGTATCTGAAGAGGCGAGGTTAAGGACAGGAAAACACCCGTTACACTGGCACACAACTAGCCTCTTCCACCCTCTTACAAACCAGTCTTCGTCTGGGAATAACCCATTTATCGCATTTCATTTGGTTGTCAAGAGTATTCATTGAAAAGCAAATCACATTCAAGGAAGCTGTGTTGGACTCCTCCCACAGCTCTGCTCGATGTCAGGATCATACAGCACAGGAGAAGGCCATTCGGCCCATCATGTCTGTGCCAGCTCTTTGAAAGAGCTATCCAAATAGTCCCGCGCCCCCTGCTGTTTCCCCATAGCCCTGCAATTTTTTTTCTTTTCAACTACTTATCCAATTCCCTTTTGAAAGTTACTATTGAGTCTGCTTTCACTATCCTTTCAGGAAGTGCATAAAAAACAATTCTCATCTCCCCACTGATTCTTTTGCTAATTATCTTAAATCTGTTATCCACCTTGGGTGCAGGAACGGGAGGGCAAATTATTA
Organism: Squalus acanthias; assembly: GCA_030390025.1. Classification (NCBI taxonomy): domain Eukaryota; kingdom Metazoa; phylum Chordata; class Chondrichthyes; order Squaliformes; family Squalidae; genus Squalus; species Squalus acanthias. The sequence goes on from CM059434.1 coordinate 129,538,781, forward strand.
TTTAAATGGCAATAAATTGGGAGAGGGGGAAGTACAGAGAGACCTGGGTGTTCTTGTACACCAGTCACTGAAGGCGAGCATGCAGGTGCAACAGGCGATCAAGAAGGCAAATGGTATGCTGGCCTTCATAGCAAAAGGGTTGGAATACAGGAACAGGGATACCTTGCTGCAGCTGTACAGGGCACTGGTGAGACCACAGCTCGAGTACTGTGTACAGTTTTGGTCGCCTCATCTGAGGAAAGATGTTCTTGCCATGGAGGGGGTGCAGCGGCGATTCACCAGGCTGATACCAGGAATGGCGGGATTGACCTATGAGGAGAGACTATGTAGTTTAGGGATGTACACACTGGAGTTTAGAAGATTGAGAGGGGACCTCATAGAAGTGTATAAAATTCTGACAGGTCTAGACAGACTAGATGCAGAAGGAATGTTTCCCTTGGCGGGTGAGAACAGAACTAGAGGACATAATTTAAGGATAAGGGCTAAACCATTTAGGACAGAAATGAGGGGGAATTTCTTCACTCAGAGGGTGGTGAACCTGTGGAACTCATTGCCACAGAGGGCAGTGTACGCCAGCTCATTAAATATATTTAAGAGGGAATTAGATATATTTCTACAGGCAAAAGGGGTTAAGGGTTACGGAGAGAAGGCGGGGACGGGATACTGAATTGGAGGATCAGCCATGATCTCATTAAATGGCGGAGCAGGCTCGAAGGGCCGGATGGCCTACTCCTGCTCCTATCTTCTATGTATCTATGTATCTATGTATCCTCTGGTTACTGACCCTCCTGCCAGTGGGAAACAGTTTCTCCCCATCTACTCTATCAAAACCCTTCATAATTTTTGAACACCTCTATTAAATCTCCCCTTAACCTTCTCTGCTCTGAGAAGAACAATCCCAGCTTCTCTCGTCTCTCCACGTAACTGAAATCCCTCATCCCTGGTACCGTTCTAGTAAACCTCCTCTCCAAGGCCTTGACATCCTTCCTAAAGTGTGGTGCCCAATACTCAAGCTGAGGCTTAACCAGTGTTTTGGTTTAGCATAACCTCCTTAGTTACTGCTGGCTGAACATTTAATGTTTTCAGATGGCATTATTTTAATGGAGACATTACCCCATTTAAAATGAGTGGGCTAATACTGGCGTTAAAATAGCAGACAGAGGGATGCCATACGAATGTGTTAAACATCCACTAATATCACCAGCAACTATTTCTAGGCTCTGTCGTGCTTGATCTCAGCCTTCAGGTAGCTGCCCCGGCAGCGGTTGCTGCTGTACAATTGAGTTTGGGTTGGAGGAAAACCAGCCATAGCGCCGTCCAGCAACTTAAACAACAGCAGCCTCGCTCTTCCGATCGGCATAAATATGATCGCCAGCATTAAACTAAAGCTGTTCGGAAAATCCAGGCCAGTGCCTTCAACGCAAAGGTCCCACATGGAGCAGACTGGACATTGAGAGTAGAAAGGGGAAAGGTTCGGGGAAGCGTCCAAGGAGGGATGTTGCGATGAGGCTTCTGAAAGTGGAGAGAGATACAGCAAGTGGAAGAGAATTCCAGAGCCCTAGGGCGTGATGTTTGAAGGCATTGCCACTGGTCCTGGAGCGGGAGGATGAGCAGGGCAGAATGCTGGAGGAGAGTGCAGAGGTAGGGTGGAGTGAGCTGATAGGAGTGATGTATGGATGGCATTTTTCAAATGAGTGCGTTGTAGTCAATGGCGGTTGTGGAGCACTGGTCTGATGGGTGGAGTAGGACTTGTATGGGACAGGATGTGGGCAGCAGAGTCTGGTTGATTTGGAGTTTGTCTAGGGTGGATCTTTGGATGCTGGCTACAAGCCTAGAATTAGAAAGATCTTGATGAGGGTTTCAGTGATGTAGGGATGGAAGCGGAGGACGTTTTGGAGGTGGAAATCGACGGTCTTCATGATAGACTTGATGCGGGGTTAGCTCAGAGTCAAACACAAGACTAAACTTGCGCAGGGGTGATCATGAGGGGGGAAAGAGAAGGGGAGACTCTTCCAAGACTCGCCGGGATGACTCCTGAACTTGTGCACTGTTGGGTTCAGTGTTTCTGGTGAGAACCAGAGAAGAGGTCTTCAGTCTTACCAATGTTTAGCTGGAGGATGTTGTGGCCCATCTACGACTTGATGTTCAACACTCATGGAAGGAGCCGAGAGGTAATCCTGGGTATCGTGCACACTACAGAAATTGATCCAATGCTTGCGGATATTAACGAATTGTGGATTGAGGCACCACGTGAATGAGGAATAAGACAGGCAGAGAATGGAACCTTGGGGCACACCAGAACTGACCGTGTTGAAGGAGAAGCCATTGCAGAAAATATGCTTGCTATTTTGGGACAGGTAGGAATGGAGGCAAGAGAGATTTGGGAGAGGTGTCATCATCATATATAACATTACCAAGAGGTGTGAGAGATGGAAGGGGATTGATGCAACTTTTCACTCCATCAAATCACAGGCAGAACCTCCCATTCTATCCCCATGCTCAGGGAGCTACGGCTCCAAGCCTAGACCCCAGAGGTGGAGACACCTCTCATTCCATCAAAGACAGTTAACCGAGGAATCAGGATGGATTCTCAATGCTGGAAAAGATACTGAGTTAGAACATTCATCATCAGGTATAACCACATGATTGGTATGGTCGCTCCCAGGAGTGGAATCGGCATCTGTTCTGTGGGAGAAATATGAAAAAACCAGCAGCGTCACACACCGACATCAGGTTTTTAAACAGTACATGGACATATAAGGTGACAATGTAAAACACATACAGAATTAAGCAGCATAGAAACAGGCCATTCGGCCCAACAGGTCTATGCTGGTGTTTATGATTCAGACAAGCCTCCTCCACCCTACTTCATCTCACCCCATCAAAATATCCTTCGATTCCTTTCTCGCTCATGTGCTTATCTAGGTTCCCCTTAAATGCATCTATACTGTTCACCTCAACCACTCCAATGTGGTAGCGCGTTCCACACTCTAACCACTCTCTGGGTAAAGAAGTTTCTCCTAAATTCCCTATTGGATTTATTAGTGACTATCTTATTTTTTGGCCCCTAGTTCTGCTCTCGCCTGCAAGTGGAAACATCTTCTCTACATCTACTGTATCAAACCTCTTCATGATTTTAAAGACCTCTATCAGGTCACCTCTCAGTCTTTTCTTTTCTAGCCTGTTCAGTCATCCTGATAGCTGTACCCTCTCAGTTCTGATGTCATCCTCGTTAATCTTTTTTGCACCAGTGCTCCTATATCTCTTTTGTAAAATGGAGACCAGAACTGTGCACAGTACTCTTAAGTGTGGTCTAACCCTAATGAAGCCCTCGATTAGATTCCAGTCTGTAGCTCACTCCTGGGCACCCATAATTATTCTTTTTATAAACCATCTGGAATCCTTGATGAAGTTTCCAGCCTGCAACTTACTCCCAGGTATCCATAATTATTTTATATATAAACCAACTCAACCCCTTAAGATTGGATTCCAGCCTGTAATTCACTCCCAGGTGGCAGCAGGGTCGACACAGGTGTGCCTTTCCTCTTCAACTTTCCCTCTCGCCAGATGCTCCAATTTCCCTTCAGTGCCTTCCCACAAGACGCAGCTCAGATTGGGAGTAGAAGTTGTCTGCCTCTGCTCTGTAGCACCCCTATAACACTTACTCCACGCAAGACAGTTTCCGTAATGGTGCAATAAGCATCAGAATTCAACTTCATGCACATCATCCTCTACATACCACCAGAAATTTAATTTGGAAACAGAAAATATTAAAGTAGATTAAAGTGTAAAAATCTTTTTTAAAAAAAGGTCACTCACTGGACTGGCTGAAGAGGATTCCATGATCGTAAATGTCAGAGGCAAACAACAGGAAGGCTGGTAATGGCAGGAAATGCTGAGTGGAGAGAAAGGCAGCATTTTTAATAATAGACAGTGAGCATCTGAAATCAGCCCAAGAGCATTTAGTGGCAGCCTGAGTGAAAAGTCAGCCGAGAGCGTCTTTGTCCTGTGTTCTCGTGGACTTATCGGACTGTAAAATCAAAATGCCTCAAATGGCTCAGAAAGAGAAGATCTCGGGGGAAGCCTCTATCTGAACACTGCAGGAGCACCGTCAAGGACCTCAGGACGTCCCAAAGCGCTTCACAGCCAATGAAGCACTTTTTGGAGTGTAGTCACTGTTGTAATGGCGGGATTGACCTATGAGGAGAGACTATGTAGTTTAGGGATGTACACACTGGAGTTTAGAAGATTGAGAGGGGACCTCATAGAAGTGTATAAAATTCTGACAGGTCTAGACAGACTAGATGCAGAAGGAATGTTTCCCTTGGCGGGTGAGAACAGAACTAGAGGACATAATTTAAGGATAAGGGCTAAACCATTTAGGACAGAAATGAGGGGGAATTTCTTCACTCAGAGGGTGGTGAACCTGTGGAACTCATTGCCACAGAGGGCAGTGTACGCCAGCTCATTAAATATATTTAAGAGGGAATTAGATATATTTCTACAGGCAAAAGGGGTTAAGGGTTACGGAGAGAAGGCGGGGACGGGATACTGAATTGGAGGATCAGCCATGATCTCATTGAATGGCGGAGCAGGCTCGAAGGGCCGGATGGCCTACTCCTGCTCCTATCTTCTATGTATCTATGTATCTATGTAATGTAGGAAATGCGGCAGCTGATGTGTGCACAGCAAGCTCCCACAAACAGCGATGAGATAATGACTGGATAATCTGTTTTAGGTGTTGGTTGAGGGATAAATAAATATTGGCCAGGACACCGCCGGGGAGAACCCAGTATTCTTCTTCAAAATCGTGCCATGGGATCTTTTATGTCCACCTGAGAGAGCAGACGGGGCCTCGATTTAAAGTCTCATCTGAAAGCAGACACCTGCAACAGTGCAGCACTCCCTCAGTACGCCACTGAAGCATCAGCCTGGATTATGTGCTCAAGCCCCTGGAGTGGGACTTAAACCCACAACCTTCTGACTCCGAGGCAACCTAGCTCGACAGGTTCCAGGGGAACCACACGCAGAGCACGCACATATAAAGACCACGTGGCAGATAGACAGTGCCACACATGGGCCCCTAATCCCACATCGTATAAAGCCCGAGACACCAATTATGGTTTGCAAAATTGCTTTAATAAAAATGGACCTTGCGGCTATAAAAGCCTACGGTTGGAGGCATTGGGCTGGATTTTGTCTTGGGGTCGGGTTGGGGGTCGTGTCATCCACTTTTCGTGTTGCCCCCCCGACTCCAGATTAATGTGGATGAATGATGCAATTTTCACTTAATTGGGTAATTGAGTTCCAGCATGTGGGAACCCATGAACCAATTAGTGGTTTCAGTCTGAAAGTCGCCTCTGATGATGTCATCATTGCAGGTCAGAGACTGACTGCCTGGTCTCAAAGACTGCCTGGCCTTTGGTGTGAGAGGACCTGGATGCAATTGCAGCAGCTCTAAGGACACAGAGAGAGACAGAGAGAGACGGAGAGAGACGGAGAGAGACGGAGAGAGACGGAGAGAGACGGAGAGAGACGGAGAGAGACGGAGAGAGACGGAGAGAGACGGAGAGAGACGGAGAGAGACGGAGAGAGACGGAGAGAGACGGAGAGAGACGGAGAGAGACGGAGAGAGACGGAGAGAGACGGAGAGAGACAGAGAGAGACAGAGAGAGACAGAGAGAGACAGAGAGAGACAGAGAATTGTTTTTGCATCCAGGTCCTCTCACAGCGAAGGCCAGGCAGTCAGACCTAATACTACTACTACCTTCATCACATCTCCGTTGTAATAGTGGACCTGCAGCTGATAGTCAGCTATCCACTTGTGCTCCCGCCAGGTTTCACTGGCGTGTTTCACATCAGGTGTGCTTCACGTCGGAAAAGGCTTAAACTAGCTAAAACGTTTCAAAATAGCATTACAGAGCCAATTTAGGGATAGTTAAGAGCGTTAATGGCCTCTCGCGCCTCTTGGAGGTGGGACGGAGTCGGGAACCCCGCGACCCATTTTGTCAAAATTGCGTGGAGGCGTGTTGGAGTCGGGATGGGGTCGGGACCCCCGAATCTGCTACTTTAACCCCCCACACGCCTCCAAACCCGACTCCACGGGTCATTGAAAATCCAGCCCATTGTCTTTGACCAAATTTACAGCCAACAGTTCTTATAAGTCTTCATTTTTCTTGATTAATAAAACAAACTGAACTCAATAAACATCCCTGAACCTCACCTTAAGAGGTCTTTCCCACTCACAGAAGGAGCCTCTTCTCAATGTTTTAACTAAACTAGAAGCAAGCTATCATTGGTGTTGAAGATGTTACTCACATTATAAAACATTGCCTCCCTCGAGCGCTTCCCATACTGCTTATATAATGTCTCTTGATAGAGGCCCATTCTGGCGGACATGAAAAGTGCAAAGGACAGCATAGCAATACCTGGAGAGAGAGAAAATAAATGACTTAATTAATGATTTAGAGCTCTTTAAGAAGTTTAACACTGCCACAGGAGGCAAATTGTGGGTTGAGCACCTAGCAAACGCAGTGGATGAGGCCTTTTAAGACACGAGTGGAGACGTTCAGTTAGAAACGTCTTTGAAATCCTAAATTCTTGGACATTCCTTGACTTACCGTGTGTCAATGGGAAACCTCTTTTCTTTAAAAAAAAACAGGCTACAATGGGGTGTCCAAGTTTTTACCTTCATGGGCGCACAAGCACTTGGGGGGGGGGGGGGGGGCCTGTATAAAAGGTTTAAATCCAGGTTTCCATTAATTTGTGTATACCTCAGGTTGCTGATCATCAATATTTAAAGCTCTCTGAAAGCAGGTCGCATTAGTTTTTGTTCTATGTCTCCCTTCCGCCCCCTCGCCCACCACTCCATTTTCTCCCCTCCTTTCCTGAAGGCACTGCTGGGGTGTGCCTCCTTGGGCAGTGGCTGTCTCCAGTATCTTGCCCGAGTGGTCATTCTATTATCCGAGAGACCAGCCCATGAGTGTTAGCTGGTTATTTGCCCATTGGGAGGCTCACAGTTGGATCAACAACAAAAACTTGCATTTATATAGCACCTTAACGTAGTAAAACGTCGCAAGGGGCTTCACAGGAGCATTATCAAACAAAATTTGACACAGCCACATAAGGATATATTAGGGCAGATGACCAAAAGCTTGGTCAAAGAGAGAGGTTTTAAGGAGCGTCTTAAAGGAGGAAAGAGAGGTAGAGGCGGAAAGATTTAGGGAGGGAATTCCAGAGCTTAGGGCCTCGGCAGCTGAAGGCACGGCCGCCAATGGTGGACCGATTAAAATTGGGGATGTGCAAGAGGCCAGAATTGGAAGAGCGCAGATATCTTGGAAAGTTGTAGGGCTGGAGGAGGTTAGAGATGGGATGGGGTGAGGCCATGGAGAGATTCGAAAACAGGGATGGGAATTTATTTATTTATTTATTATTATTTTTTTTTAAATCGAGGCATTGCTTAACCAGGAGCCAATGTAGGTCAGCGGGCATAGGGGTGATGGCTGAACGGGACTTGGTGCAAGTTAGAACATTGGCAGCAGTGTTTTGGATGAGTTTATGTATCACAATGCAGCCTCGGTCTTGCCTTCATCCAATGTGCACACTTCACCCAGGGGTCACCAGATGCCAATGAAGAGCGAGAACCTTGGCTAGCGGTAGGACACTGGGGCCAATCAAAGTGCCCCAACTGCTACTGCAGCCATGAGCAGCTAACACTGTACAGAACACAGCTCGAACCTGCAACCTATCTGATCTATATGGTTCAGTACACCGGGCAATGCATTTATCCAATGAATGATCAGGGGGACCCCTCACTTTAAAATGCTATGAGGATGACTGGTGTGAGAAATGGAAATCCTCCAAATGGTCATCTTCCAAAATTTCATTGATTCTAGAACGGTTCCCGCGGTTTGGAAGATAGCAAATGTAACCCCACTATTTAAGAAAGGAGGGAGAGAGAAAACGGGGAACTACAGACCAGTTAGCCTGATATCAGTAGTAGGGAAAATGCTAGAATCTATTATTAAGGACTTGGTAACAGAGCACTTAGAAAATAATAATAGGATTGGGCAGAATCAACACGGATTTATGAAAGGGAAATCATGTTTGACGAATCTATTAGAGCTTTTTGAGGTTGTAACTAGCAGGATAAGGGGGAACCAGTGGATGTGGTGTATTTGGATTTTCAGAAGGCATTCGATAAGGTGCCACACAAGAGGTTATTAAACAAAATTCGGGCTCATGGGATTGGGGGCAATACACTAGCATGGATTGAGGATTGGTTAACGGACAGAAAACAGAGAGTAGGAATAAACGGGTCATTTTCGGGTTGGCAGGCTGTAACTAGTGGGGTACCGCAAGGATCGGTGCTTGGGCCTCAGCTATTCACAATCTATATCAATGATTTGGATGAGGGGACCAAATGTAATATATCCAAGTTTGCTGATGATACAAAGCTAAGTGGGAATGTAAGTTGTGAGGAGAATAGAAAGAGGCTTCAAGGGGATATAGTCAGGCTAAGTAAGTGGGCAAGAACATGGCAAATGGAATATAATGTGGAGAAATATGAAGTTATCCACTTTGATAAGAAAAATAGAAAAGCAGAGTATTTTTTAAATAGCGAGAGATTTGGAAATGTTGGTGTTCAGAGGGACCTGGGTGTCCTTGTAAACGAATCACTGAAAGTTAACATGCAGGTGCAGCAAGCAATTAAGCAAATGGTATGTTGGCCTTTATTACAAGAGGATTTGAGTATAAGAGTAAAGATATTTTACTGCAATTATATAGGGCCCTGGTGAGACCACACCTGGAGTATTGTGTACAGTTTTGGTCTCCTTACCTAAGGAAGGATATACTTGCCATAGAGGGAGTGCAATGAAGGTTCACCAGACTGGTTCCTGGGATGGGGGGATTGACCTATGAGGAGAGATTGAGTAGACTAGGCCTATATTCTCTGGAGTTTAGAAGAATGAGAGGTGATCTCATTGAAACATACACATTTTTTTACAGGGCTTGACAGGGTAGATGCAGGGAGAATGCTTCCCCTGGTTGGAGAGTCTAGAACCAGGGGTCACAGTCTCAGAATAAGGGGTCGGCCATTTAGGACTGAGAGGAGAAATTTCTTCACTCAGAGGGTGGTGAATCTTTGGAATTCTCTACCCCAGAGGGTTGTGGAGGCTCAGTCATTGAGTATATTCAAGACAGAGATCGATAGATTTTGGGATATTAAGGGAATCAAGGGATATGGGGATAGTGCAGGAAAGTGAAGTTGAGGTAGAAAATCAGCCATGATCTTATTGAATGGCGGAGCAGGCTCGTGGGGCCGAATGGCCTACTCCTGCTCCTATTTCTTATGTTCTTAAATGGCTGTAGTACAGAGTACACCTCAGATTAGGGGTTAAGGCATCTTATTGGGATAGAGTGGAGGGACTTTTACACCAGATCTAATCCCTAATCTGCTCTCAGTGGAAAATATTCATTCTCCAGAACTCATATCAAAGTCTACCAAAATGTTAAAAAGATCCTCAAAAAAATGGCTGACACAATAGAGCAGTTGGAAAGATTAACTGTAATCATCCGGCAGTGTTCTCTGACTATATATGCTGTGCCGATATGCATCTCTTCACTTCACCTGACGAAGGAGCAGCGTTCCGAAAGCTTGTGATTTCAAATAAAGCTGTTGGACTATAACCTGGTGTTGTGCGACTTCTCACATTTGTCCACCCCAGTCCAACACCGGCATCTCACCATCACAATAGAGCAGCAGAATTGTAGTAATGCAATGCAAGGATTTTGTCTGTGTAGCTTAAAGCTAAAGGTCTAATGTCACTGTGCTCCGATCTGGACACCTTTGATCCTTTTGATGGTCCCAATGGAGAGGCCAACTTTTCAGCATGCTCTTGGACAGACAACTCAATCCAAACCATGGCTGATTCATTCCAAGTAACAAGTAACAAAAAAATTCCATCCGTCAGCTCAGCAATGACGATGGGGCTGAATTAATTCACTCCATTGTTGTCGGTTCTGAACTGGCCTGGTCACTTCACTCAATTGTATCCGTTTCTGTGACAAGTCAGTCTTGACATCGTCTATCCCTTGGTCTGCCTCAGCTTCTTGCTCCATGAACCCATGTGCCAGGCCATGCCATTCTTGAAACGTGCCCAAACCAGCACAGTCATCTTTCTTAGATCTTCTGTATAAGCATTTGTTCCTTGTCCAAGCCGTGTTCTTCTATCATTCTTGATTCTCTACATCCTGGATACTCACAGTATTCCTCTCAACCTACTCATCTCTGCTGTTGGTATCTTTTGCACGCCAACCTTTCTCATGTTCCAACACTCAGATCTATATAATATGGGGATAACCATCGCTTCATAAACTCTTGCCTTCGTTCTTACCAAAATATCTTTAGCCTTCCCTAACCTGCTTAATCTTCCAAAAGCAGCCTAAGCAAGTCCAACTCCTTTTGATGTCTTCTTCACAACTCCCAGTCTCTGAAACTAACCCACCAAGGTATACAAACTTTTCCACCTGCTCAACTGCATCCCCTCCGACTGTAATATGCACACCTCCCATTATTATAATACACATCTGTAATTCAAACACTTTTTAATTGTGCGACTGCTGACTTTCCAAAGTATGCCGCCGATATAGAAAAGCTCGCATTCTGCACTTCCCTTGTGTGGTCCCTGCCGTCTGCCCAGCTCCTTCTCAATCTGCAATTTGCTCTTTTAAAAAAAAAACTCCCTCTCGTAGTGTCAGTCTCTACAGCATATGGCGCAGCCATCCATCTCATGTCCCACGTGGGCTGCCTGTCATCCTCTGAGAGACTTGTGCCCTTTCTCTCTTCTAACATGCGTTTCCACAATGCAAAAACCAGGCCCATCACGTCACATCTCTCCCAGCCCATCTGCCGCACTTTCAGAGTCTAGGGCCTGAAGCTGCTTTGAGTCGGACCTCCAGCAATAATCACTGTCCTCACATAAGACCATCATCACCAGTCTCACTCTGGCAGAGGCACATATTTAGTCTCTCATCTTCAAAGAATAATTTTACCTGGCACATTAATTGAAGGGAGAACAAGAAAGAAACAGAGGAAATGAATCCAATGACAAGAGTTTTTGAGTTTGTGTAAGCCTTCAGCTGCCTAGGCCCCAAGCTCTGGAATTTCCTCTCTAAACCTCCCTACCTGTCTCTCCTCCTTTAAGACGCTCCTTAAAACCTACCTCTTTGACCAATCTTTTGGTCACCTGTCCTAATATCTCCTTATGTGGTTCGATATCAAGTTCTTGTCTGATAACGCTTCTGTGAAGCGCCTTGGGACATTTTACTACGTTAATGGCACTATATAAACGTAAGTTATTGTTGTTGAAATAAATGATGTTACATGAAGAAATTGGAAGAAATGTAATAAAACTAATGACTGATGAAGTGATGCAAATTAATCAAAGGGAGAGGTAAATTTTCACCCCTCCTCAACCGGAACCGAATTCGACTGGTGTAAAATAAGCTTAATTTATATTTGGAAAGCAGTTGGTCAGGACAGATCGTCTGCATTACCTTTGTGTATGTGGGAGGGGCAACGACAGTAAAGAGAAATGTTGCTAATTCGCCCCAAAGCAGATTAAGGCCTCCTTTTCTACTTCAGGGTTAACCCTAGCAACTAGAACACTAGTGGGTGTAACCTTGCAGTTCAAAAATGGCCGGATTACACTTTTGGTCAGAAGTACTGGAACACTCTGGGTGTGTGTGTGTGTGGTCCACGGGTGACAACAGCTCTCTGGCACCTCGTCCAAGTGCCTATTTTGTTTTGTGTGTTGGAAGCTAGGCCTTGTTGGCAGCCGATTGGAGCAAGAGAAGCACCGCCCCGGACCAAGCCCAATTGGTCCACGTCCAACATTCATACCTACACCCTAACAGGGGCACTGGACAGTGATCAGCAGCAGGAACACTGGCCAATTTTACCCCTTCTCTAATCCCGAGGCCCCAACTGAACCAACTCGCGGTCTGCACAGAGCGGGATTAAACGGAGTGGGCTTGAACACAGTGTTTTATTTGGGAATTTGGAAAGAGTGGGAATTTGGAGAAGAGGGGGAAGGAGTTGCTGCTATTTTGCCTACACTACTTGTAGTGCTTTGTGTTACAGATAGATATTTAATTTCAGTACCCCGAACTTAATCTAGATCAAGTAAGTAGTCAAGAAACTATACTGTAAACTAAGTTACCTAATTACAAATTTAAGTAAATTTAATTAAATAAAACAAGGTCATATAGGGATGGCAGTGCAGGTGGTGTGCCGCAACTGCAGCACGTGGGAGTCTGTGGAGAGCATTGTGATCCCGGACAACCACGTTTGCAGCAAGTGCCTGCATCTTGAGGAACTTCAGCTCAGAGTTTTTGAGCTGGAGTCTGAGGTGCAGACGTTGTGGGGCATCAGGGATGGAGAGTTACCTGGACACTTTGATCCAGGAGGCAGTCACACCCCTTAGGTTAGCTAGTGTTACAGGTCTGGTTAGTGGTCAAGGACAGGAGGGTGTGACTGCAACTCAGGCAGGTAAGGGGACCCTAGGTGCAGTGCTGGAGGAGCCTCAGCATTTGCCCTTGTCCAACAGGTATGAGGTTCTTGCTGCCTGTGAGGAGGAAGGGAAAAGCCTGCAGGATGGATGAGCAAGCTGACCATGACACCATGGTGCAGGAGGCCATTCAAGTGGGGGGAGTGAAAGGGGATGTAGTTGTGGTAGGGGACAGTATAGTCAGGGGGATAGATACTGTTCTCTGCAGCCACGACAAGGAGTTCCGAAGATTGCGTTGCCTGCCCGGTGCCAGGGTTAAAGACATCTTCTCGCGGCTGGATAAGAACTTGGAGTGGGAGGGGGTGGATCTAGTTGTCGTGGCCCACGTAGGAACCAAGGACATAGGTAGAACTAGGAATGAGGTTCTTCTGAGGGAGTTTGAGGAGCTAAGATCCAAATTAAAAAGCAGAACCTCAAAGGTAATAATCACTGGATTGTTACCTGAGCCACGTGCAAATTGGCATAGGGACAAACAGATTAGAGGTTTAAGTGCGTGGCTCAAAGAGTGGTGTGGGAGGAAGGGGTTTCAGTTCATGGGGCACTGGCACCAATACTGGGGAAAGAGGGAGTTGTTCCGTTGGAACTGGCTCCACTGGCTGGGACCAGTATCCTGGCGAACCGATAACTAGGGCAGTAGACAGGGCTTTAAACTAATGAAGGGGGGCGGGGTGGGAGGATTCAGGAAAGAGTAAATTTAAAAGCAGCGAGAGAAATGTCAAGGCTCTAGAGCAGAGTAGAGTTTTGGGTAAAAATAAGCAGAGTGGGTTATGAAGGGACAGAGAGAGTAACAAAGGTAATAAGGCATCAGTGACTAATATTACAAGAGGATTTGAGCATAAGAGTAAAGACGTCTTACTGCAATTATATAGGGCCCTGGTGAGACCACACCTGGAGTAGTGTGTACAGTTTTGGTCTCCTTATCTAAGGAAGGATACACTTGCCATAGAGGGAGTGCAATGAAGGTTCACCAGACTGGTTCCTAGGATGGGGGGATTGTCCTATGAGGAGAGATTGAGTAGACTAGGCCTATATTCTCTAGAGTTTAGAAGAATGAGAGGTGCTCTCATTGAAACACACAAAATTCTTACAGGGCTTGACAGGGTAGATGCAGGGAGGATGTTTCCCCTGGCTGGGGAGTCTAGAACCAGGGGTCACAGTCTCAGAATAAGGGGTCAGCCATTTAGGACTGAGATGAGGAGAAATTTCTTCACTCAGAGGGTGGTGAATCTTTGGAATTCTCTACCCCAGAGGGCTGTGGAGGCTCAGTCGTTGAGTCTATTCAAGACAAAGATCGATAGATTTTTGAATATTAAGGGAATCAAGGGATATGGGAATAGTGCAGGAAAGTGGAGATGAGGTAGAAGATCAGCCATGATCTTATTGAATGGCAGCGCAGGCTCAAAGGGCCAAATGGCCGACTCCTGCTCCTATTTCTTATGTTCTTATGTAACTTTTTGAGGAGCCTTGGGTCCCATCTGTGAAGGTGGAGATAAATCTAAGTTTCTTACATGCAAGAAAGTATTCAGACCTAAAACACGCTCCTTGGTAGGCTCAAATCCCAAGCAGAGGTACAGAATAACTTGCATAGAATTTACAGCACAGAAACAGGCCATTCGGCCCAACTAGTCTATGCTGGTGTTTATGCTCCACACGAGCCTCCTCCCACTTTACTTCATCTCACTCTATCAACATATCCTTATATACCTTTCTCTCTCTCATGTACTTATCTAGCTTCCCCTTAATGTATTCGTGTAATTAAAATTGAAATTAAAATAGTCCACTGAAGTGTATTGCCTTACCTATCAGCCACTGTATAAATGCATAGAAACTGTCATCGTCAGACGCACTTGTATGTGAAGACTGAAATACAAAAGAAAATTAACGATGACAACTGCAGTTGCATAAAGTTACACAAAACAGAGTCCGAATCTTCAAGAGGAGGAGCAGCTCATCTAAGTAGCGCCTACGAAGCTCCCTAATGGCCCCATGGTTCAGTAGACTGCCAACATTGTCCAGCTTACACGTGAAGAATAGCCACTTGGATGAGGTGCCAGACGGTTGTTGGCACCCACGGAGCTGCGCCCCAGCATGAGTGGGTAATTGTACCGTGTGTGGTCCAGAGTCGCACAAATAAGGAAGGATCACCAGTCCTATTATTAAGCTGAACTCAATGGGACAATAGTAGGGACATTGCAGTTGGCCTCAGCCGCCATGGCATACAAAGCCGGGGGGGGTGGGGTGCAAGGCCAACCAGGATCAAAAGTCAGTCCGGGGTCATTCTCCTCACCGTTGTCCAGTGACCTTTGCTGGAAGCTGCACTTACACTGGTGACGATTGGGCTCAGTTATCATCGGGCGCTGCCTGGGCCACACATCACCAAAGGCGACTCAGGTGAGGTACTGGAAGACATGTGGCAACTGTGGAATAGTACCCCAAGTATACGTCACCAGCTTCAGGGGGAGGAGAGTGAAGGCAGGAGAAAAGAAAAATGAAGGTGTGTCTACAACCTTTGTAAAGGATGTATTTCTATGCAGGATGTAATGGGGTGGAACTCTTCCCTTGTCTCTAATGCACAGGGAGAGAAATTCCAGGCAGGAGTTAACAGCAGCGTCATCGACAATGGAAGCAAGGCTGGAGCTGTTACTCTACATGATAGATGCACATCTTCAGCAGGTAACACAATTCAAACTTGGTACTGTTGCACAATAAAGGAACTTCAAACTTGGTACTGCAAGACGGTAAGAAAGACTGAGAAAGATCTTGCATTTATAGAGCGCCTTTCACGACCTCAGGACGTCCCAAAGCATTTCACAGCCAATAAAGTACTTTTTGAAGTGTAGTCACTGTTGCAAAATGTAGGGAAATGTGACCATTGAGCCAATTTGTGCACAAGAAGGTCCCGAAACAGCAATGAGATAAATAACCAGGAAAACGGTTTGTGATTTTGGTTGATGGATAAATGTTGTCCAGGACACCAGGTGAATTCCCCTGCTCTTTGTTGCATAATGCTGTTGGATCTTTAAATCCAACTGAGAGAGAGCAGGCGGAGCCTCGGTTTAACGTCTCACCGGAAAGACATTTCGAAACCGGTACTGCCAGATAACGAGAGCTCGCGAAAAATAACTCTGCTGATCTTTCTTTAACTGCCCCGATTGGTTTTCCGGCTGCACTGCTTTTCAAGATCAGACCAGCACCGCAACATTGCCAACAGGATTATCGGGCGCCCAGTATGTGCGGGACGCTCGGAAGGATTCCTGTCTGCAGAATGCAAAAGGACAATGAACAGCTGTACCGCCATTACTAAACTCTTGTTGAACGGTCCCTTAGGGTTGACCGCAAAAATCGGAAGCAAACTCCAGATATTAATAAAACCTGAGTACGTGAAACCTTCAACTTCACGGTCTAAATTCAGCTGCTCTTTCGGCAGTACTAGGGGATCACCATGTAAATGAATGGACCTGCCAGTTAGCAATTACCAGCTAGTAATGTGATGCATAGATTCAATGCTTTACGCAGAAAATAATGGCAAGTGATTTGTCCATCAGTTTGGGACCACTGCTGCCTCTGGGTAGGAAAGCAGTAGGTTCAATTCCCACGCCCAGGTTTGAGATGGTAAACTACACTAGCAATCCAGGGCAGCATTGAGGGATTGCCAGTGTTGGAAGTGTCCTTTGGACAAGACACCAAATAAGGTCCCGTCTGCCTGTTCCGGCAACTGAGATGGAGGTTGAAGATCCCATGTGATCTATTCGAAGAGCAGGGAGTTCTCCTGGTTTCCTGGCCAACATTTATCCTTCAACCAACACCACCAAAGACAGGTCATTCATCTCATTCACATTGCTGTTTGTGGGACCTTGCTGCACACAAATTGGCTGCCACATTTCCTACATTACACCAGTGACCACACTTCAAAAGTACTTCATTGGCTGTAAAGCGCTTTGGGACGTCCTGAGGTTGTGAAAGGTACTGTAGAACTACAAATGCTTTCTTTCACTGCTGTTGGAGAGAGAGGTTAAACCTAGAAGAGCTGCTGTATTTGTCTACATAACAGTCTCTGCCTTTTGAAAGCAACTTGTGTTGTGAAGTGCTTTGATTTGAGGCATTTCCACACGCGTTAAGGTGCCATATAAATTCTCGTCTTTCTATTTTTTTTTTTAACAAGGCCAGTAATCCAGCTCTCTGACCAGATGCGAGGGATTCCTGTGACCAAGGCAACCAGAGGATTGCTGCAGACACAAACAAGCGGCTCAGAAGCAGAGCTTGAATGCTTTATAACTTTGTCATCTGAACCCTGGGATAAGATTACAACCTTGAAATTACTCCGGGGGATTTTAAAAATAACTGCAGAAACGTCGAGTGTTTGCGCCACTCTATATAGAGACTCTATATAGGAATGCACCAGAGTGGCCCGATCTGGATTTTGTGCTTCCTTAGCCCATTTACACTGACTGGGTTAACCCTTCGCATACCACAGGCGTCCTTCATGGGTGCATTATCGCTCTCCTAGCCACTGACAAGCATCCTTCAGGGTACCTTCTTGTTTTGACTTGTGAGAAAGAGAAAAAGAGGGGTCAGCATAGGTGGAAAACTGGCGGTCAGGGAATCGGCCGCCCGTTACCTACCCTTCCCGATTCCGGAAAGGAAAAATTGGGAAGGATGTATAATGGGGGGGGGTCGATCTGTAACCACTGACTACGCGGTTAGTCTGCGCCCAAAGCACAAATTCTGTAAGAGGGGAGGGAACAGACTGAAGAGCAGAACAGGGAAGGTGGGCAGCTTAGATTAACTAATCAGCAGTAAATATATGAAACAGACTGCCCAGGTGAGGGGCAGAGAGTATCAGCAAGTTCAAGGTTGAACGTAATAAATATTCAGCAGAGAAGTGATTGATGGGTGTGCAAGAGCTTTCAAACTTCAGGAGCGACCCGGTGGGTCATGATAATCTCTCCTGGTTCTTTATGTTTCTAAGTTCCTATCTTCAGGGCAAGTCTGTTAGTTCCAGATAAGCCCTTGCTCTTCAAGCACTCAGCTACAGAGACATGCACACAAAGTCCAGTCCACAAGCAGCAGGAAAGGCGAACTAGTTGGGTTGTACTTTAAATCCGGTCAAATGCTCCTGTAATTTTACACACACACACACACACAGAAATTCCCAGAGTTAACGGAAAGGACTGATTCCTCAGTCAAATAGAGAGGGGGGGGCGGAGTGGGAAAGAAAGATAAATTGGGCAGTTATCTGAGCAACAGGCGTTAGCGCGATAGAGGATTAATAAGGTAACCGAACAGCATGACCCTGTTGAGTGAGGATTGAGGCTCACTGGGCACAGCAGTGACTGACACCTGAACTGCAACAGAGAATGACATTTTGCAGATGTTCAAAGTGCGGGAAGCAAACGCGTGCAATTTCAAACCCGGAGCTGAAGCAAACACTGCAAAAATCCTGTGTGCGCATCAAATCCACCTCCTCTGCAATACTATTAGTGACAGCACACACACACACACACCCCCTTTGTTAAGAGGACGTAAACATGTATCTGCTTAACCAGGTTTGTAGGTATTATTTCATTTGATTAAACCCTCTAACCAGCGCCTTTCAAGAATTGTGCCGCTCTGTGTCAAATACGCAGCAATGCATCAAATTCTTTATGTCACAGAATCATACAGCACAGAAGGAGGCCATTCGGCCCATTATGCCTGTGCCGGCTCTTTGAAAGAGCTATCCAATTAGTCCCACTCGCTCTGCCCTTTCCCCATAGCCCTGCAAATTTTTCCTTTTCAAGTGTTTACTAACGATCCTGTGAAGCACCTAGGGATGTTTTACTACGGTAAAGGCGCTATATAAGTGCAGCTTATTGTTGTATCTATGCAATTCCCTTTTGAAAGTCACTATTGAATCTGCTTCTACCACCCTTTCAGGCAGTGCATTCCAGATAAACTTATGCAAAAGTTTTAATAGATAGACCTCTGTCTTACCACTTGTTTTGCCGACATGAATGTACAGATAAAAATCCCCAAAGAAACCAGGGCTATCGAAATGTACTTCGCAACTGTGTATCTGTGAAGGAGGGAAAAACACAGAATCTTGTTCAATGGCGGATCGATTTACAGTTCGGGCCTGCATTAGAATCCACCATCTCCCCCAACTCTCTCCAACCAACCCCCCCCCCCCCCCCACCATGGGTTAGGCATGTCCTTTGTTCCACAGCTACTAGGAGCCTCAAGTTAGAGGGGCCTGGTCAATCCAGCGAGCCCTATGGAAGTTCTGCACTCAGGAATGGCAAAGGGCCACTGAGCTCAACAGACCCATCCTTTCGATTTTTGTAACTCATTCTCGGGATGTGGGCGTCGCTGGCAAGGCCAGCATTTATTGCCCATTTCTTAGTTGCCCTCGAGAACTTGGTGGTGGGCCTTCTTCAATCACTGCACACAACGGTTTGATACAATTGTGGGGCTTACTAGACCACTTCAGAGGGCAGTTAAGAGTCGACCATGTTAGTGTGGGACTGGAGTCACATATAGGCCCAGACTGGTTAAGGACAGCAGGTTTCCTTCCTAAAGAACATTGGTGTCCTGGCCAATATTTATCCCTCAACCAATATCATTAAAATGGATTACGGTTTATGGGACCTTACTTTGTACAAATTGGCGGCTGTGTTTCCTACATTACAACAACGACTACACTTCAAAAGTACTTCATTAGTTGTAAAACACTTGGGACATCCTGAGGTAATGAAAGGCACTGTTTTAATGCCAGTCCTTTGTTTTCTTTGCTGGTTTTCTTTAACCGAGCACGGTGCTGACGGTGTCTTTTCCTTCTTGCTCCCATTTTACTGTACAAATCCTCCAGGCCTCTCGCTCTCAGCTCGTACCAAGGTCAGCTTTGCCACATATCTATTCCAACCACCTTCCCTCTACACCTGCTTCTGCCTACAGACCTGATCGAAACACAGGTAGACAACAGACACAGCACTAATAACTGACCTTTTCTTGAAAAAGACAATTCCCAATACCATGCTGGCTATCAAAGAGCCCTGAAAAATAAAAGTAGAACGTTACACAAACTCTAGTTGAACAATTCCTCCATCAGCTCTAGGAACATGCATTAGATAATAGGACATGGCATTAAACTAAAGGGGTTAGGACAGATGGCACAGAACAGGTAAAGGGCATTCGGCCCATCAAACCCATTCCTTGCACAGACCATTTACAGTAATTAGGACCTTCATTATTTGCTTCCCCAATTACCCACTTGAGTCTTTTTGAATAAAACCTTGTGATGAAGGTAGTACCTAATGTTTCTTTTGGTATTTGCCTTCATTCCTGTAAAGAGGGTATTGCTCCACCATATATACACAAGACCAACATTTGGAGACTCTTTATCATTCATTGGTGGGGGAGGGGGTCCTCCCAATATGGCGGATAATGGTGGTTCTGCTGTAGTCACTTTACTTTAGAAAACCAGGTGAAGGGTCAAGGAGAGGAAAATCAGTCAGGGCTTCCACCCTTAATCACTAAGGGTTTTTTGGCCTCTCCCAAGTGATTATATGGCTGTTTTGGGGGGTGGGGGGATGGGGCGGTGCAAGGAAGTGTTTAGTCATGATGCTCTAGCCATCGTGAGTGTGTGGGGCAGGCTTGATGGACCAGCTGGTCATTTCCTGTCGTATGTATCCAGTGGCCTGTGCCATGTGTAAGGGCAGGGCAAGGACAGCATTGAGCTTGGCTGCGGCCCTGGCTGCTGCTGAATATCCTGCCGACACTCACTATCTAGGTCCATGCTTGGGTGAGGTATCTGGGGAGGGCGGGGGAAGACAAGGGTCAGCCTTGCCTGTGAAACTGACGCCCGAGGGGATGAGTCGCTGCCTTCAGGTCGGGCGGAGAGTAAACTGAAATTTTCTTTTTCGTTCCTGGGATTGTGGACGTCGCTGGCAAGGCCAGCATTTATTGCCCGTCCCAATTGCCCTTGAGAAGGTGGTGGTGAGCCGCCTTCTTAAACCGCTGCAGTCCTTGTGGTGAAGGTACTCCCACAGTGCTGTTAGGTAGGGAGTTCCAGAATTTTGACCCAACAACAGCAAAGGATTGGCGATATACTTCCAAGTCAGAATGGTGTGCGACTTGGAGGGGAACTTGCAGGTGATGGTGTTCCTATGCGCCTGCTGCCCTTGCCCTTCTAGGTGGTAGAGGTCGTGGGTTGGGAGGTGCTGTCAGAAGCCTTGGCGAGTTGCTGCAGTACATCTTGTAGATGGTACACACTGCAGCCACGGTACGCCGGTGGTGGAGGGAGTGAATGTTTAAGGTGGTGGATGGGGGTGCTGATCAAGCGGGTTGCTTTGTCCTGGATGGTGTTGGAGCTGCACTCATCCAGGCAAGTGGAGAGTATTACATCACAGGAACTATTTGTCTTGATAATAAAATAATCTGAGTAAGAACAGGACTGAAGACTCCAAGGGGAGATCAGTTAGAAGTGGGTGAAAACAAGATGGCCACTGTCCCATTGAAACCACAGTAACATCATTTGTGGAATAAAGCTGCTCAGGGTTGTACAATACTCCTACAAGGCGAGACTGAGCTCCTAGATATTTAGCTCAATTGGACATCACACTGAAATTGTTCAAAGCTTCAGTGGAAAATGTCACCTGGTATTCAGGTGTAGTCCATGCTGATGCCAAGGTACAAGGGCCAACAACAGGAGTGAGCTTGATAGAGTCATAGAATGGTTACAGCACAGAAGGAGGCCATTTGGCCCGTCAAGCCCGTGCTGGCTCTCTGCAGGAGCACTTCAGCCAGTCCCACTCCCCCACCCTTTCCCCGTAGCCCTGCAAATTTTTTTCCTTCAGGTACTTATCCAATTCCCTTTTGAAAGCCACAATTGAATTTGCCTCCACCACCTTTTCAGGCAGTGAATTCCAGATCCAAATGGCCTTATTCATTTACTACCTGAGCTCTATATACTATATGATAAATGATATAAGTACAGTCCCGAGACACAACAGGGCTTTTATACTGTCACACGCTTTAGCTTATTTATTTGTTTTTGTATTGAAAGGAGAGAAACCACCTCAGTGAGTGTGTGTCACTTACTGATCTGAAGATCATGTGTAAAGGCATCGGGATGTTGAAATTGAGGGCGTAATTATTGACCACACTCACGGCGAAAAACATGGAGACCATAATGACATAGTTCCTGTGTGGAAAAGAAAGGGGGAAGGGTGAGAGGCTGGAGCTTAATCTGCAGAGCAACTGTCTTCCCGCAAAAGATTACCGAGGGAGAATTTACTGGCAAACATTTGAACGGAATCAAAATTTACTGGATTACTACCTGAGCCACATACAAATTGGCATAGGGTCAAGCAGATCAGAGAGTTAAATGTGTGGCTCAAAGAGTGGTGTGGGAGGAAGGGGTTTCGATTCATGGGGCACTGGCACCAGTACTGGGGAAAGAGGGAGCTGTTTCGTCGGGACGGGCTCCACTTAAACCGGGCTGGGACCAGCGTACTGGCGAATCGAATAACTAGGGCTGTAGATAGGGCTTTAAACTAAAAAGGGAGGGGGGGGGGGGGTTCAGGTGAGGGGAAATTTAGAAATCTAAAGAGAAAGGTCAAGGCAATAGAGCAGCACAGCGATTTGGGTAAAAATAAGCAGAGTGTGACAGGAAGGGATTTTAACAGTAGCAGTGCAGCAGAGAATAAGGTCAAAGCAGGGAATAATGATAAAAAAGTTAAATTAAAGGCTCTTTATCTGAATGCACGAAGCATTCGTAACAAGATAGACGAACCACTGGCACAAATAGAGATAAATGGATTTGATCTAATAGCCATTACAGAGACGTGGTTGCAAGGTGGCCAAGGTTGGGAACTAAATGTTCCGGGGTACTTGATGTTTCGAAAAGACAGGCAGAATGGAAAAGGAGGGAGGTAGCCCTGATAATAAAGGATGACATAAGGACAGTAGAGAGAAAGGATCTCGGCTTGGAAGATCAGGAAGTGGAATCAGTATGGGTGGAGATAAGGAATAACAAGGGGCAGAAAACACTGGTGGTAGTATATAGGTCCCCTAACAGTAGCTATACCGTTGGACAGAATATTAATCAAGAAATAGTAGGAGCTTGTAACAAAGGTAATGCAATAATCGTGGGGGACTTTAATCTTCATATAGACTGGACAAATCAAATTGGCAAAGGTAGTCTGGAGGACGAATTCATGGAATGCATTCGGGACAGTTTCCAAGAACAATATGTCATGGAACCAACCAGGGAACAGGCTATTTTAGATCTTGTATTGTGTAATGAGAAAGGGCTAATTAACAATCTCATAGTAAAGGGCCCTCTGGGGCAGAGTGATCATAATATGATAGAATTTCACATTACGCTTGAGAGTGACTTGCATAAGTCCAAAACTAGAGTCTTAAACTTAATTAAAGCCAAGTACATAGGTATGAGGGGCGAGTTGGCTAAGGTAGATTGGAAAATAGATTTAAAAGTATGGCAGTAGATAAGCAGTGGCTAGCATTTAAAGAAATAATTCTCAACAAAAATACATTCCATTGAGAAACAAAAACTCCACAGAAAAAGAGATCCATCCGTGGCTAACTAAAGAAGTTAAGGATAGCATTAGAACATAAGAAATAGGAGCAGGAATAGGCCACTTAGCCCCTCGAGCCTGCTCCGCATTCAATAAGATCATGGCTGATCTTGGGCTCAAAGCCACTTCCCTGCCCGCTCCCAATACTGATCTCCACCCATACTGATTCCACTTCCTGATCTTCACTCCCTTATCTTGCAAAAATCTGTCTATCTCCACCTTAAATGTATTTAATGACCCAGCCTCCATGGCTCTCTGGGGCAGAGAATTCCACAGATTTACGACCCTCAGAAGAAATTCCTCCTCATCTCAGTTCTAAAAGGGTGACCCTTTATTCTGAAACTATGCCGAGTTCTAGATTTCCCCATGAGGGGAAACATCCTCTCTGCATCTACCTTGTCGAGCCCCCTCAGTATCTCATATGTTTCAATAAGATCACCTCTCATTCTTCTAAATTCCAATAAGTATAGGCCCAACCTGCTCAACCTTTCTTCATAAGTTAACCCCCTCATCTCAGGAATCAACCGAGTGAATCGTCTCTGAACTGCCTCCAATGCAAGTATATCCTTCCTTAAATAAGGAGACCAAAACTGTATGCAGTACTCAAGGTGTGGTCTCACCATTACCCTGTACAGTTGTAGCAGGACTTCCCTGTTTTTATATTCCAACCCCTTTGCAATAAAGGCCAACATTCCATTTGCCTTTTTGATTACTTGCGTACCTGCTTGCTAACTTTTTGTGTTTCATGCACAAGGACCCCAGGTCCCTCTGAACTGTAGCATTTTGTAATCTCTCTCCATTTAAATAATAATTTGCTTTTTTATTTTTCCTGCCAAAGTGGATAACCTCACACTTTCCCACATTATACTCCATCTGCCAAATGTTTGCCCACTCACCTAGCCTGTCTATATCCCTTTGCAGATTCTTTGAGTCCTCTGCACAACTTGCTTTCCCACCCATCTTTGTATCATCTGCAAACTTGGCTACATTACACTCGGTCCCTTCATCCAAGTCATTAATGTAGATTGTAAATAGTTGGGGCCCCAGCACCGATCCCTGTGGCACCCCACTAGTTACCGGTTGCCAACCGGAAAATGACCCATTTATCCTGATTCTCTGCTTAGTTAGCCAATTCCCTATCCATGCTAATATATTACCCCCAACTCCGTGAGCTCTTATCTTATGCAGTAACCTTTTATGTGGCACCTTATCAAATGCCTTCTGGAAATCCAAATACACCACATCCACTGGCTCACCCTTATCCACCCTGCTCGTTACATCCTCAAAGAACTCCAGCAAATTTGTTAAATATGATTTCCCTTTCATAAAACCATGCTGACTCTGCTTGACTGCATTGTGATTTTTCAAATGCCCTGCTACTGCTTCCTTAATGAAGGACTCCAGCATTTTCCCAACGACAGATGTTAGGCTAACTGGTCTATAGTTTCCTGCTTTCTGTCTCCCTCCTTTCTTAAATAGGGGTGTTACATTTGCGGTTTTCCAATCCGCTGGGACCTCTCCAGAGTCCAGGAAATTTTGGTATATTGCAACCAATGCATCCACTATCTCTGCAGCCATTTCTTTTAAGACCCTGGGATGCAGGCCATCTGGTCCAGGGGACTTATCATCTTTTAGTCCCATTATTTTACCAAGTATTTTTTCCTTAGTGATAGTGATTGTCATTAGTTCCCCCCTCCCTGTGGTCCCTTGATTGTCCATTATTGGGATGTTGTTAGTGTCTTCTACCATGAAGACACATACAAAATATTTGTTCAGAGTCTCTGCCATTTCCCCGTTCCAATTAGATTGAAAGAAGAAGCTTATAATGTTGCGAAGAATAGTAGTAAGCCTGAGGATTCGAAGAGTTTCAGAAACCAGCAAAGGATGACCAAAAAATTGATAAGGGAAAAAAATAGAATATGAGAGAAAACTAACAAGAAATATAAAAACAGATTGTAAGAGCTTCTACAAGTATATAAAAAGAGAGTAGCAAAAGTAAACGTTGGTCTCTTACAGGCTGAGACAGGAGAAATTATTATGGGGAATAAGGAAATGGCAGAAACATTAAACAAATATTTTGTATCTGTCTTCACAATAGATACCCAAGAAGCATACCAAAAATGGTGGGGAACCAAGGGTCTAATGAGGGTGAGGAACTTAACATAATTAATATAAGTAGAGAAAAAGTACTAGAGAAACTAATGGGACTAAAAGCCGACAAATCCCCATGACTAGACGGCCCACATCCTAGGGTTCTAAAAGAGGTGGCTGCAGAGATAATGGATGCATTGGTTTTGATCTTCCAAAATTCCCATGATTCTTGAACGGTCCCAGCGGATTGGAAGGTAGCAAATGTAACACCGCTATTCAAGAAAGAAGGGAGAGAGAAAACAGGGAACTACAGGCTAGTTAGCCTGATATCAGTCTTCAGGAAAATGCTGGAATCCATTGTTAAGGAAGTGGTATCAGGGCATTTAGAAAATCATAACATGATTAGGCAGAGTCAACATGGTTTTATGAAAGGCAAATCGTGTTTGAGAAATTTATTTGAGTTTTTTGAGGATGTAACTAGCAGGGTAGATAAAGGGGAACCAGTGGATGTAGTACATTTGGATTTCCAAAAGGCTTTCGATAAGGTGCCACATAAAAGGTTATTACACAAGATAAGGGCTCATGGGGTTGGGGGTAATATCTTCTTCTTAGGCAGTCCCTCGGAACCGAGGACAGAAATCATAGAAAAAGTTACAGCACGGAAGGAGGCCATTTTGGCCCATCGTGTCCGCGCCGGCCAACAAAGAGCTATCCAGCCTAATCCCACTTCCCAGCTCTTGGTCCATAGCCCTACAGGTTAGAGCATCCCAAGTGCACATCCAAGTACTTTTTAAATGTGGTTAGGGTTCCTGCCTCTACCACCTTTTCAGGCAGTGAGTTCCAGACCCCCACAACCCTCTGGGTGAAGAAATTTCCCCTCAAATCCCCTCTAAACCTTCCACCAATTACTTTAAATCTGTGCCCCCTGGTTTTTGACCCCTCTGCTAAGGGAAATAGGTCCTTTCTATCCACTTTATCTATGCCCCTCATAATTTTATACACCTCAATAAGGTCTCCCCTCAGCCTCCTCTGTTCCAAGGAAAACAGACCCAGCCTATCCAGTCTTTCCTCATAGCTGGGATTCTCTACTCCCGGCAACATCCTTGTAAATCTCCTCTGTACCCCCTCTCTAGTGCAATCACATCTTTCCTGTAATGTGGTGACCAGAACTGCACACAGTACTCTAGCTGAGGCCCAACTAGTGTTTTATACAGTTGAAGCATAACCCCCCTGCTCTTGTATTCTACGCCACGGCTAATAAAGGCAAGCATTCCGTATGCCTTCTTAACCACCTTAACTACTTGCCCTACTACCTTCAGGGATCTGTGGACATGCACTCCAAGGTCCCTTTGTTCCTCTACACTACTCAGTGTCCTACCATTTAATGTGTATTCCCTTTCCTTGTTAGCCCTCCCCAAATGCATTACCTTACACTTCTCCGGATTGAATTCCATTTGTCACTGTTCTGCCCACCTGATCAATTTATTGATATCTTCCTGCAGTCTACAGCTTCCTTCTTCAGTATCAACCACACAGCCGATTTTAGTATCATCTGCAAACTTCTTAATCATACCCCCTATATTCAAGTCAAGATCATTGATATATACCATAAAAAGCAAGGAACCTAGTACTGAGCCCTGCGGAACCCCACTGGAAACAGCCTTCCAGTCACAAAAACACCCATCAACCATTACCCTCTGCTTCCTGTCTCCAAGCCAGTTTTGAATCCAACTTGACACTTTGCCCTGAATCCCATGGGCTTTTAACTTGCTTCCACACTAAAATGAGTTCTCAAATGACGAGTCCAATGCGGGACCTACAGTCTCTGTCACAGATGGGGCAAACGGTGGTTGAAGGGACGGGTGGGGTGCTTGGGTTGACGTGCGCTCCTTCCGCTGTTTGCGCTTGCTCCCGGCGAAGAGGCTCAAGGTGTTCGGCACCTTCCCAGATGCTTCTCCTCCACTTGTCTTGGGCCAGGGATTCCCAGGTGTCAGTGGGATGTTGCACTTTTTCAAAGAGGCTTTGAGGGTGTCCTTGAAGCGTTTCCTCTGCCCACCTGGGGCTCTCTTGCCGTGTCGGAGCTCCGAGTAGAGCGCTTGCTTTGGGAGTCTCGTATCGGGCATGCGGACGATGTGGCCCGTCCATCGGAGCTGATCGAGCGTGGTCAAAGCTTCGATGCTGGGGATGTTGGCCTGAGCGAGAACACTGACGGTGCACTTGATGCCCTGATACCACTTCCTGAACAATGGATTCCAGCATTTTCCCGACGACTGATGTCAGTTGGTACCCTGCTAGTTACATCCCCAACATGTGGTTGGGGGTAATATAGTAGCATGGATAGAGGATTGGTTAACGGACAGAAAACAGAGAGTAGGGATAAACGGGTCTCTTTCAGGTTGGCAGGCTGCAACTAGTGGGGTGCCGCAAGGATCAGTGTTGGGGCCTCAGCTATTTACAGTCTATATTAATGACCTAGGTGAAGGGACCGAGTGTAATGTATTTGTTGATGATACAAAGCTAGGTGGGACAGTAAGCTGTGAGGAGAACACAAAGGGCTGGATTTTCATTGACCCGTGGAGGCGGGTTTGGAGGCGTGTGGAGGGTTAAAATTGCGAAAACTGGCGGGCGGGCACAAGTCTGCCTCCACGCAATTTTCATTAAATCGTGTCTGCTGGTCCCGACTCCATCCCGCCTCTTAGAGGCGGGATAGGCTGTTAAGGCCCTTAACAAGCACTAAATTGCCTCTATAATGCCATTTTGAAAGGCCTTTGTGATTTTAACCCTTGTTGTACGTGAAGCACGCCTGTTCTGAACCACGATTGTGAAACCTGGCGGGAGTACATTTGGCTGGCTGGCTATGGGGATGCATATATGGATGGATGGGGAGGAGACATATCTGGGAGTGGTGGTGTAAAAATATCTGGGAGCAGACTTAGGGCTGCTGCTGCTCATTTTGCATCCAGGTCCTCTCACAGCAAAGGCCAGGCAGTCTCTGAAGACCTTCAATGCAGCAGCAATGATGACATCATCAGAGGCGACTTTCAGACTGAAAACACTAATTGGTTCATGGGTTCACACATGCTGGAACTCAATTGCCCAATTAGGTGAAAATTGCATCAATCTCCCACATCCAATTGCAGTAGGGTGGATAACACGAAAAGTGGATGACACGACCCCAACCCGTCCCAGTATCAAAATTGAGCCCAAAGAGTCTGCAAAGGGATATAGATAGACTAAGTGAGTGGGCAGTAAGGTGGCAGATGGAGTATAATATAGGAATGTGAGGTTATTCACTTTGGTAGGAAGAATAGAAAAACAGAATATCATTTAAATGGTGAGAAAATGTTAAATGTTGGTGTTCAGTGATTTGTGTGTCCTCGTACAAGAAACACAGAAAGCTAGCATGCAGGTACAGCAAGCAATAAGGAAGGCAAATAGCAGGTTGGCCTTTATTGCAAGGGGGTTGGAGTATAAGAGTAAGGAAGTCTTGCTACAATTGTACAGGGCCTTGGTGAGACCACACCTGGAGTACTGTGCACAGTTTTGATCTCCTTATCTAAGGAAGGATATACTTGCCTTGGAGGTAGAGCAACGAAGGTTCACTAGATTGATTCCTGGGATGAGAGGGCTGTCCTATGATGAGAGATTGTGTAGAATGGGCCTATACTCTCTGGAGTTTAGAAGAATGAGAGGTGATCTCATTGAAACATACAAGATTCTGAAAGGGTTTGACAGGGTAGATGCTGAGAGGTTGTTTCCCCTGGCTGGAGTGTCTAGAACTAGGCGGCATAGTCTCAGGATAAGGGGTCAGCCATTTAAGACTGAGATGAGGAGGAATTTCTTCATTCAGAGGGTTGTGAATCTTTGGAATTCTCTGCCCCAGAGGGCTGTGGATGCTGAGCCTTTGAGTATATTCAAGGCTGAGATCGATAGATTTTTGGACTCCAGGGGAATCAAGGGATTATGGGGATAGGGCGGGAAAGTGGAGTTGAGGTCAATGATCGGCCATGATCTTATCGAAAGATGGAGCAGGCTCCTATTTCTTATGTTCTTACGAAAAAAAAATGAAAGGAATACTCTTCAGGAGTAAATTAAAATCAGACACCATTAAGTGGTGCAGAGGCTTCTCTGCGCAGTTCTTAGGGAGACCCCCTGGTGCGGCTAGTTTTAACCCGGATCCCCGGCCCTGCTGGTTTTAAGCCAGATCCCCTTCTCTAGAAGTTTAGGGAGGGAATTCCAGAGCTTAGGGCCGAGGCAGCTGAAGGCATGGCCGCCAATGGTGGAGCGATTAATATTGGGGATGTGCAAGAGGCCAGAATTGGAGGAGCGCAGAGATCTCAGAAGGTTGCAGGGCTGGATGAGTTTACAGAGATAGGGAGGGGCGAGGCAATGGAAGGATTTGAAGCATGGATTCTGCTAACCACAAGACAATGCTGTTTTTACACAGACCAGCACCGTACTCTTTTAACAACAGAATTTTTCCAGTACCGTAAAGGAATCTTTCGGACCTCCGTGAAAAAGCGAGCTTGAAAGATTAAACCTTCCAGTGCTATGAACAGGAACTGTCCAAACGTCACGATGTTCCCACATCCTGGAAAATCCCTGTAGAAAGAAATGGTTTTTTTTTTAAATTACGAGTTTAACGCAGTTAACAGCTAATTGCTAATTCTACCAGTTTAACTTTTTATTTTAAAGGTTTTTCCTGCAAGAAAATGGCACAGAATCGCACAAATCAAACTAACAGCAACAACAAATTATAACACAATGGATCAAATATAACTAAATGACCGATCAAAAATGCCTGCACTGGACAAATAAAGGTCTTGGCTTGAGGCAGACCAGCCCATACAACAAGATGGGCAACACGATTAGAATGAGTCTTTTGAGGTCTCGGCCTCATGCTCTACAGGGGAGCTAGAAACTGCTTACAGCTCCACCATTTCCCCAACATCTCCAAACTACTCTCAGCAGGTCCAGGGCTGGTCATTCTCATCTTCTGACACTGAAACAAACAGTAATATCAGAATCATAGAAATTACAGCACAGAAGGCGGCCATTCGCCCATCATGTCTGTGCTGGTCCTAGCTTTTCAATTGGAGCTATCTACTCCAACCCCATTTCCACGCCCTTTACCCATAAGCCTTTATATTCTTGCTTTTCAATTCCCTTTTGAATCATGCCATAGTCCCTGCTTCAATCTCTCATTGTGCTGAAACGATACAAGTTCTAATAGTGCTGTGTGAGAAACCATTTCTTCTCATTTCTCCGCTATGCTTTTAGTGAAAATTCTGAGTCTAAGACCCTTGTCACTGATTCTCCAACCAACA
Source organism: Squalus acanthias (assembly GCA_030390025.1). Classification (NCBI taxonomy): domain Eukaryota; kingdom Metazoa; phylum Chordata; class Chondrichthyes; order Squaliformes; family Squalidae; genus Squalus; species Squalus acanthias. Next base: position 129,569,348 of record CM059434.1, read on the forward strand.
GAAACAATCTTTCCACGGTTTATTCCCTCAAAACTCATAATTTAAAAAAAGAATACTTAATTAGATGCCCTTAACTTAACTCTCTTTCAGAGGGGAAAAAAATATTTTTTGAGCCTTTCTTCAAAAATATAACCACTCATTCCTGGTATCATTATTGGGAGCACAGAACTTCATACAATACTCTAGCCCAACCAATGTCTTTCAACATCACTTCTCTGCTTTTATATTCAACGCCCCCAATGTGTGAAACCCCACATCCTATTTGCCTTTTTATGGCCCCATCTTCCTACACTCCCACCTTTCTCAGTCTCTGTTTCTGCATCTGTAGATTTCTCTGTTCCTCCGCTCTGCAAGAGTCTTGTCATATAGGGCCAATTCATTTTTACTATTCATTTCTCCCAAAACGTACTACTTCGCATTGAACTGCATCTGCCACCTGTCTGCCTACTTTGCTAACCTGGCTATGTCCTGCTGCAAGTGCCTGCATTCTCCCTCACAATTTGCCATGCTCCATGATTTGATTCCATTAGCAAACTTTGACATCGTCCCCTCATCTGCCTACGTCCAAATTTTATAAATACTATCTGCGGCTCATTACTACCCACATCCCTCCAGTCGAAAAAACATCTGTTTAACACTACACTGTCTGTTCCGGAGCCATTTCTCTATCCATGTGGCTACATTCCCTTTAATATAAACAGAAAATGACGGAAATGCTCAGCAGGTCAGGTAGCATCTGTGGAGAGAGAAACAGAGTTAATGTTTCAGGTTGTCGACCTTCTGTCAGAGCTGGCAAAAGTTAGAGATGTAACAGGCTTTTAGCAAGTACAAGGGCAGGGAAAGGACAAAAAGGAAGGTCTGTGATAGGGTGGAAGGCAGGAGTGATTAAATGACAAAAGGGATGATGGTGCAAAGCAAAAGGAGATGGTAATGGGACAAGTAAGGAAACAAAAGATGGGTCTAGAGGAGCTGTAAATGGCAACAACAGAATCATTATCAGCACCTGCTGTCCTAAAAAATGGGACCAGTGGTTATGATCTGAAATTGTTGAATTCAATTGCTGTAAAGTGGCCAATCAAAAAATTAGGTGGTGTTCCTCGAGCTTACATTGAGCTTCATTAGAACAGTCTAGGAGGCCGAGAGCAGAGTGGTCAGAGTGGGAGAGGGACGGAGAATTAAATTCCCTTTAATAACCTGTGCCTCAGTTTTCATAATATGTCTCTTATGTGACATCTCACCAAACGCCTTCTGAAAATGTTTACACACAACATCCACTGCATTCTCTCTATCTGTACCCTTTGGGATTTCCTCCAAGTATTCCATTAAATTAGTCTAGCATGATAAGCCTATGCCTTTCTAAACGTTCACTAATTACAGCCTGCATAATGGACTCTGAAGATTGATTTTAAGAAAGTGCTCTCCTGTAGGTGAGGCTCCTCAGCGGGTGTACATCTTCATAAAGTTAGAAATTTGTCAACCACTCCAGTTACCCAGCTTATCCCTTTCCCCTTTCCCATACAGTATTACAGGAATCAAGGGATATGGGGATAGGGCAGGGGATAGGGCAGACGTGGAGTTGAGGTCGAAGATCAGCCATGATCTTATTGAATGGTGGAGCAGGCTCGAGGGGCCGTATGGCCTACTCCTGCTCCTACTTCTTTTGTTCTTAATAAACATACTCCAATATTAAAAGCAGCTTGATTGCTGGAACAGCAAACCCTGTACCAATTCCCTTTGGAATTCTCTGCCCTGAAGGGCTGTGGATGCTGAATCGTTGAGTATATTCAAGGCTGAGATAGATTTTTTGGGACTCTAGGGGAATCAAGGGATACGGGGATAGCGCAGACGTGGAGTTGAGGTCAAAGATCAGCCATGATCTTATTGAATAGCGGAGCAGGCTCGAGGGGCCGTATGGCCGACTCCTGCTCCTAATTCTTGTGTTCTTATGTTCACTCAACAAGTACAATTTACACTCGTGAAATACTGAGCTACAGGTCTCATCTGGCAAGTTACCACTCAGGAGTTTGTGTGGTTATCTGCGGTTATACAGAGATAATACTGACCAGCGGGCTGGTACCAATAGGTGCAACGTCCCAATACAAAATCTTTCACACATTTGCAAACACAATTTTAAGCATAATTTAGACATCCTGAGGATGAGAAATGAGAAAGGCTTTATACAAATGAAACTTCCTTCATTCTTTGCACTTCTCTGCATTTAACTTAAAGCTTGCTGTTGCGTCTCCATTGAACTTTCAGGCATGCGGTCGAGTGGCGCTGGCGAATGTATTTCATCAACCCAATGAATCATGTAACTCAAATAATCGTGTCATAAATTACATAACATACCACTTTCTTAGATAAGATGTATAGAAGCATGGAATGAGTGAAGGCTACCCAGCCCACTTCTTACACACACACCATGTAAAATGTGCTCTTTTGTGGACCCTATTTAATCTACCGGAGAAAGGTTTTGCAAAGTATTACTCCACCCCGAGAAGGCATCTGACACAAGACTGAAGGGCCCTAATTGGCTACAATGTGACTTTGGCCTCGCTGTAGAGGTAGCGAATTGACTACAGACTTAACAGCCCAGTTAAAAGGACATGTTCAGGCTATGCCTCGAGACCAACGGAATGATGGGAAAGTTGGTCAAGAACTGAGATCAGCAGCGGTGGGAAAAGTGCTGACTGTGAACCAGAGTGAAAGGCAAGTTCATCTGACTAACCGCATCATCCTGCTAAGCAAGCAAAGGAATGCGATAACCAGGAACCAGCTTGCGAGAAACATGGACTTGAGAACGGGTAAAGTCATCACGGCTGGGACTGCAACTGATAAGAGCTGGTAAAATGATTACGGTTGAGGACAAAGTGCAGGCGGCTTTGTAAATGTACGTATGGAACAGAACAAAACAAACTTTCTGGGCGCGACTTGACTTTTGCGCGCGAAGATCCGTATTTAAACAGCCAAGGTTCAACTGATAACTGGCTGATCTAGACAGACAGAAGAAGCAGGAGGTGGGAACGGTCACTCATCTCACAGATAACCACTTCGACCAGCTTCATTTAGAGCAGCCAGGTTCGGGTAGGGCGACCTGGAAATAGGAAGGCAGTTTTAAACCTGTCCAGAAAAGGGGCCAGTGTTATAACTGCGGGAAACCCGGACACTTAACCAGGATTCTGCATTCTTTGGCAAAGAGCAGGAGGAATAATACGAATTGGAAACCTAAGGATAGGGACAATAAGGGCGAAGAGGGTGGTATAACTAGGAGGGATGTGGCCGATCTGTAGAACGTTGTTGCACAGATGAAGGACCAATTGAAAGAGGGAAAGGATAAGGACGGGAGGATCAACGTGACCACGGATAGTGGGAACGGGACCGGGAAACCCGAAAGTAAATGAAGGGGCCGCGCCCAGCCCGAGTACCTGTGCCCCCTCCAGTACGATCAATGGGGAAGACCATGCTTCAATCTTATAGTGGAGGGACAGGGAAGGACGTGTCTGGTGGACACCGGGGCGTCCCGTACAGTTCTCTACCAGGAGAATCCTTATTAATCCCCATGGTCAAACAGGCCACCCTATAGTTTGTCAGGGTTTACGGGTAAAGCTCAGGTTGGGGCAGTATCGTTTCCTTTACTGATCCAAGCAGGAAACTTGGAAACAAAGCGGCAATGTGTTTTAATGAACGCCGCACAAATTGTACAAGGCGTATTGGGGGCAGATTGGCGAAGTGGGAATAATATCATCGTAGATTTCTGCAACCTGTGTCTATGGCACGTGAAAGAGGACACTGAGGGAATAGTGGTGATTCCCCCAGGAATGACTTGGATCCATTCCACAACTGGGGTCATATAAGACATGGAACAGTTAAAACGGAGGGTCCCCTCAGAATATCAAGCAGTTTGGGAAAAAGAGACAAGGGGCCTTCGCAAAACACAAAAATGACTGTGGAAGTTTGAAGGGCGTGGAGGTTCAAATAGATGGGGAACCAATGACCAAACCCCTGAGACAATATCGATATGCAAGAGAGGCGGAAGATGACATTGCGGGGGGGAGTGAAATCCCTCGTAGACCAAGGAGTGCTCAGACCCATAGCTACGCATGTTAATTCACCTGTCTGGCCGGTGAAGAAGCCGGAAGGGTCGTAGCGTATGACGGTAGACTATCGGGTACTAAATAAGTGTATTCCAGCCTGCTCCCCTACTGTAGCCGCGGTAGGCAAATTGATAGCTCAGATTCCCTCATCCGCGCAAGTGTTCAGTGTCCTGGACATCTCGAACGGGTTCTGGTCTGTTCCCGTGAGAGAGGAGGACCAGTATAAATTTGCATTCACCTTTAGGGAGCAGCAGTACACCTGGACGTGTCTGCCTCAAGGGTTCCACAACAGCCCATCTATCTTCCACCAGTGCATGGGGCCATTTGTAGCCTATACTTGGTCTCTTTGAAAATTTAAGTCACCCCAAACAATTGATTCAATAGGTGGACAATCTCTTGCTTTTCACCGAAACCAAAGAGCAAACTTGTTGCATTGCTAGATGAATTGCTAGGACTATTGGAGGATGCAGGCCTGAAGGTGAACCCCAGAAAAGCACAAATAGGGCAACAGACGGTACAATTTCTGGGACTCACCCTCACACACGGAGAAAAGAGTATAGACCAGAACAAAACGTAAGGCGGTACAGGATCTTCCGATCCCAAATGGCGCGCATGGCTTGAGATCTTTCCTGGGTCCGACAGGGTATTGCCGAGAATTTATTGAGGATTATGCTGCCGTCACTAAGCCATTGCAAGCGCTACTCGGGAAGGGAGTAGAATGGCTGGAGGTCGCGGCCTCCGATGTTAGTCTGAGTGCAGCATTGCTACAGGAATGCAATGGGAAACTGAGACCTGTGGGGTATACCCGAGTATTGATTAAGTAGAAAAGGGTTACCCCGTCTGTGAGAGACATCGGTTAGCAACCTTTTGGGTGGTAAAACACTTTGAAGTGTTTACGGGAGAACACCCAGTGACTCTACTTACATGTCACACTCCTACCCAATTATTGCTTGAGGGAAGGATTCAGGACGGTACCGTTAGTAGCGCCCGAATAGCTAGGTGGACTCTGTTAAGTCAAGTCAGACCAGGACAAAAACCGAACGACTGACCGAACCCAAACTGGCAGCAAACCTACTGTACCAGGGATCACAGCACCGGTGTATTGTAGAAGGAGCTTGGGATTCAAAAGGAGGTTTTAGAGCTGGACTGCACCCCGAGGGAAGGGATATTTATGTAGACGGATCTAGTTATGTTGAAAATGGAGAGAGAAGGACCGGTTGCGGAATATACGATCCTCAGAACCAGGTTGAGTTGCGCTTAAAGTTACCTACGTCCATGAGCGCGCAGCAAGCCGAATTGGCAGCAGTGGCACATGTGGTGACTCATCCAAACGAATTCCCTACCCCCTACACGATTTGCTCCGACTCCATGTTCGCATGTAATTCTTGCACCGAATTTCTGGCCATATGGGCCAGGCGAGGCCTTACCTCAGCGGAAGGGAAGCCGTTACTAACATCGCCCTTATTAAAAGCAATCCTGGATGTCACCGATAACAGTAATGTTGCGTACTACATCCACAAGGTTAAGGCCCACTCGAAGGCCGAGCCCCAATGGGAAGGCAATAAGCGAGCGGACAAGCTGGCCAAAGAGGGAGCAAAAGAGGGGACACAGTGGGACCCGCTTGAATCTGGATTAGTGATGGCCCACACAGTTAGGGAAGTGGCCCTTCGGGATCCAGAACCCTCTGATTTGAAACAGGCGCAGCTGAAAGACGTCACGTTAAGGGCTGTCATTCAAGCAAAGGAAAAGGGAGAGGGTTCGTACAGTGCACCAGCTATAACTATAAGAGAGGGGATGGTGTTCAAAGGAGATAAATGGGTAGTACCAGCAGGAAACAGAACAGAATTTATACAGCTAGCTCATGAGGGACCCGGCGCTGGCCACCCAGGAATTGGGAATACCTGTCAGAGAGTCGCAGCTGTGGCCTGGTGGCCCAATATCCAAAGAAATGTGGAGGAACACGTACATAATTGTCTAGTGTGTGCAGCCAATAACCCAGACCCCCAGACACGGAAAGCATCGCTAGGACACACGCGACGAGTAGACGGTCCACGGAGAAGCATACAGATTGACTTTATAGGACCCCTGCCCGTTACTAAGAAAGGGAACAAGTATTGCCTAGTCCTAGTTGGCAATTTTACTAAGTGGGTAGAAGCCTTCCCATGTAAAGCGGCTACTGCCCTGTTTACGGCCAAAATTCTGGTAAATGAAGTTTTCTCCAGGTGGGGACTCCCGGACATTGTGGAGTCCCACCAGGGATCCCATTTCACGGGGCAGATCACGCAGACCGTGTTGACCACGTTGGGGATAAAAGCGAAGTGGCATGTCACTCACCACCCACAGTCTTCGGGGATTGTGGAAAGGATGAATAGGACGATCAAAGAAAAGCTGAGGAAACAGTTAGGTAAGGCAAATGAAAAGAAGTGGGATGAAGCCCTGCCATTGATACTCATGTGGATAAGGGCTGGAGCCTCTAGGACTACAGGTTATTCCCCTCATGAACTGGTCACCGGGAGAGCTATGAGAACGGCTATGCATCTGCTAGTCCCAGGCTTGAGTGATAGGCAAGAATTGGAGACCAATAAAGACAAATTTGCCCGAGATCTCAAAGAGCGTTTGCAGCGCCTCCTAAAGGTGGCTGCCACTAATATACAAGATGCGGAGATGCCGGTGTTGGACTGGGGTGGACAAAAGTGAGAAGTCGCACAACACCAGGTTATAGTCCAACAGCTTTATTTGAAATCATGAGCTTTCGGAGCGCTGCTCCTTCGTCAGGTGACCTGACGTCTTTCACCTGACGAAGGAGCAGCACTCCGAAAGCTTGTGATTTCAAATAAAGCTGTTGGACTATAACCTGGTGTTGTGCGACTTCTCACTTTTGGCCACTAATATAGGTAAGGGTCACACAGAGAACAAGCTAAGATTGGAGTTCGCAGGGAGCCAAGAATGGGATGTGGGAGACCTGGTAATGGTGAGAAATTACGCACAAGTAGGAATGTTTGAGCCCCTGTATAAGGGACCCTACCCTGTGGACAAAGCCAGTCCAATGGTCTATGCCATTCAACTCCCAAAACAGGTTAAATATATTAACCATATTAACCAGTGTAAACGTTACAACCCAGACACAGAGGGTATCACAGCCTAGGGTACAGGGATCGATTCTGAGTCTGTCCAACCGAGATTGGTGGACAGACCCCATCATATGGGATGATGATGATGATAAGTCAACAGGCGCCCCAGGCTGCAGGAGCACCGGCTGCCCGGCCGATAGCACAAGCTGCCGTCCAACAGGCAGGCCAACAGGCGGGTCCACCCGGAGCCGCAGCTACACCAGGGCTAGGGGGGGGCGACAGCCGAGGGTAACCCGGTCTGGTAGAGTGGTGAAACCAACGGTGCCTTATACACCTCTGGGTACGTCTATGGCAATCCCGATAAGGTGGAAGTCCTCCGGACCCACTTCTACTCCGTCCCCCACGCAGGTAACAACCAGAAGGACTGATAATATTTACATTACCAATTATGAGTTGTGTAATAACTTTGTACGTCACCCGTGAAGGGAAAACCCCTCAGAGTAAGTTTTATTCTTTTTGTGTTTTCAGGGAAAAATGGCGACCGTTCGGATACTTCTCTCCAGGTTGATTTGCAGCATGGCTACGGCTTATAACATCCCGTTGAGAGTAGACCGGGAGGGCCCGTGTTGCCTCCCGGAGCGAGATCTCACTGCTCTTGGCCACGGATAGCGTCCTTGGATAATGACGGGCTGGGTAGAGCAAAGACATTGCTGCAATGACACAAATCCAGGAGATAGGCCATGATGTATTTTACCGCTAGCAGTAGGTAAAGGACTGAGATGTTTTAACACAAGGCCTTATTTGGATAGAAGCCCATTTTGGTTTAAGGGAGCGAGGGGATGGAAGAGGAGAACCAGACCGGCCCAGAATAGAGCAAGGGTCAGACGGAGGAGAGAGAAGCTCACAATTATAGGGGTTGAAGAATTCTCTTTTACGTGTAAAGATCAGACCCTCACCATCGATGTGTCCCTATGGAAAGTGAATAAGGGCGAGGAGTTCTGTGGGGGTTGTGGCAACGGTTATAGCATGTGGGATATAACAGGATCTGATCCCTGGTCACTGTCCTCCCAGCGGGAAGGGGAATATTGCGCCACGATAAACCAAACTGTTGTTATGGTTTGCGGCCCGAGTCAGCTCGACTGTTCCGCCTTGGGGAATCTGATGGGGATAAGGGTCCCATGCACCTCTTGCCCCACCCCACCACCCCCTGCAGAAAACCCAAAACTGACCCCGCCTTCGACTAGAAAGGAGGACCCACTATCGTGTCCACCTGTGACCCCGGGTCCAAGTAATGGTTTAGTATTGATACCAACTGATAAAATCCTATATCATGACCGACATCATGAGGTAGTCCCGATAGTCTTAAACTTAACCAGCCTTACTTCACCGGACTGGTGTGGGGGGAAAACCCGAGCTCTATATAAACAATTAGTAAAGGAGATTCTAAGTCAGTCACTGGGGATAGATCCCGATACGAATTGGAGGAGGTAGTACAAACCCAATACTGTTCTGAATCTATCCTATTTAGCACGCTGGTAGTGCCACACAACACGATGGAGGAAGTCCTCAGTATGAAGATGGGACTTCGTCTCCACAATGACTGTGCGGTGGTCACTGCTACCAATGCTGTCATGGACAGATGCATCTGCGACAGGGAGATTGGTGAGGGAAGGAGGGAGGAGGACAGTAGGAGTATGTTTGTGTGTGTGTGCTAGGCATTTGTATCAGAGCCTGGTCTCCAATCGTCTTGGATCCCCTTGCCACTGGACCAAGACCTTGCTCTGTCAAGCCCATGTGGTAGCTGATGTGCAACGGCCACCCCACGTTAAAAGAATTCACGCACAGGCATCTTCCACCCTTTAAAATGAAGTTCAGGACCTGGAACGTCAGGACCCTCATGGACAACCCCAACAGCGACAGACTGTACTGCTATCATTGCCCGGGAGCTCAGACGTTTCGACATAGACATCGCCGCCCTAAGCGAGACCCGGCGGGCAGGGGAAGGCCAGCTCAAGGAGCAAAGCGGTGGTTACACCTTCTTCAGGTTTTCCTTTCCAGAAGAACGCCACCTCCATGGGATAGGCTTCGCCATAAAAAATGAGCTAGTTGAACGTCTCAGAGACTCTCCTTGTGGAATAAACGAACGCCTCATGACTCTACGGCTCACCCTAGCCCGGAACCAGTGCACTACGATCATCAGTGCGTACGCCCCAACACTGGAAGCCACAGGCGAGACCAAAGTGGAATTCTACTCCAGCCTCGAACAATCCCTGTCCTGAGTCCCAACGGGTGACAAGCTGATCCTCCTTGGCGACTTCAATGCCAGAGTTGGAAAGGACACAGACCTCTGAGGAGGTGTGATCGGCATAGCAGGGCCAACTCCAGTGGTACCCTCTCCTGACGAAATGCTTAGAACATGTCCTTGTCATAACCAGCACCTTGTTCCGTCAGAGAGACAAGTACAAGGCTTCATGGCAACACCCTCGCTCCAAGCACTGGCATCTGCTGGACTACGTCATCGTCCGAGCGAGGGACCGCAAGGATGTCCGCATCACCCGCGCCATGACAGGAGTCGACGGCTGCTGGACAGACCACCGCCTAATCCGCTCTGTCATCTCCATCAACGTAGCCCCAAAACAGCGGCAGCAACAGAAGCAATGCCGCAGGAAAATCAACGCTGGAGCACTCAAAGATCCTGCTAAGAAAGCCCTATTCAGCCTGCGCCTCACAACCAACCTGATGACTCCCAGTGATTCAGAGATACAGAGTGTCCACAGCGCCTGGTCTGCACTCAAGGCCTCCATAATCAGCACCTATGAAGAGACGCTCGGTCACTCGACCAGGAACCACCAAGACTGGTTCGACAAGAACGACCAGGAGATCCAGGAGCTAAGCCACTGCAAGCGCAAGGCATTCCTGATCTGGAAACAGCAACAGAACTCGAGAGCAAGAAAGCAGTTCTACGGACGCCTGAAGGCCGAGGTCCAACAAAAAACTCGCGACCGAAAGAACAGATGGTGGGTGGAGAAAGCGCAGGAGATCCAGCAGCTAGCCGACAACCACGACGTGCGTGGATTCTTTAGCGCAGTCAAGACCGCCTACGGCCCAGGCACCCACGGTCCTACCCCTCTGCGGGCCAAGAACGGAGAGGTACTCATCAAGGACAGAGAGGCAGTCAGTGCCCGCTGGAAGGAGCACTTCGAAGATCTCCTTAACCGAGACTCTGTCTTCGACGCGAGTGTCCTCAACTCCATCCCGCAGCATGCTACCCGCCACCACCACAGCACAACCCCAGCCCGGCATCAGGTTGAAAAGGCCATCTGACAACTGAAGAACAACAAGGCCTCAGGAGCAGATGGAATACCCGCCGAGGCGCTAAAACATGGCGCAAATACATGAACTCATTTCTCTTATTTGGAAGGAGGAGAGCATGCCAGGGGATCTCAGAGATGCCGTAATCGTGACCATCTTCAAGAAAAGGTGACAAGTCCGATTGCGGTAATTAGAGGAGTCTCCCTGCTGTCTGCCACAGGGAAAGTCATCCAAAGAATCCTCCTCAAATCGCCTTCCCAGTGGCTGAAGAGCTCCTCCCTGAGTTGCAATGTGGATTCTGCCCACTAAGGGGCACAATGGACATGATATTCACCGCGCGTCAACTACAAGAGAAATGCAGGGAACAGCACCAACCGCTGTACATGGCCTTCTTTGACCTCACAAAGACCTTCGACACCGTCAACCGTGAGGGATTATGGAGTGTCCTCCTCAAATTTGGCTGCCCTCAAAAGTTTGTCACCATCCTCCGCCTGCTTCACGACGACATGCAAGCTGTGATCCTGACCAACGGATCCACCACAGACCCAATTCACGTACGGACCAGGGTCAAGCAAGGCTGTGTCATCGCACCAACGCTCTTCTCGATCTTCCTAGCTGCAATGCTCCATCTCACCCTCAGTAAGCTCCCCGCTGGAGTGGAGCTAATCTACAGAACAAACGGGAAGCTGTTCAACCTCCGTCACCTCCAGTCCAGATCCAAGGTCGTCCCATCCTCTGTCATCGAATTACAGTATGCAGACGACGCTTGCGTCTGTGCACACTCTGAGACCGAACTCCAAACCATTGTCAACACCTTCACCGAAGCATATGAGAGTATGGGCCTTACACTAAACATCCGTAAGACAAAGGTCCTCTACCAACCTGCCCCCACCACACAGTACTGCTCCCAGATTATCAAAATCCACAACAAGGCCTTGGACAACGTGGACCACTTTCCATACCTCGGGAGCCTACTGTCAACAAGGGCAGACGTCGATGACGAAGTCCAACACCGCCTTCAGTGTGCCAGTGCAGCCTTCGGTCGCCTGAGGAAGAGAGTGTTTGAAGACCAGGACCTCAAACCCAGCACCAAGCTCATGGTCTACAGAGCAGTAGTGATACCCGCCCTCCTGTATGTTCAGAGACATGGACCATGTACAGCAGGCACCTCAAAGCACTGGAGAGGTACCACCAACGCTGCCTCCACAAGATCCTGCAAATCCATTGGCAGGATAGGCACACCAACATCAGTGTTCTCGCTCAGGCCAACATCCCCAGCATCGATGCTTTGACCACACTCGATCAGCTCCGATGGACGGGCCACATCGTCCGCATGCCCGATACGAGACTCCCAAAACAAGCGCTCTACTCGGAGCTCCGACACGGCAAGAGAGCCCCAGGTGGGCAGAGGAAACGCTTCAAGGACACCCTCAAAGCCTCCTTGAAAAAGTGCAACATCCCCACCGACACCTGGGAATCCCTGGCCCAAGATCGCACAAAGTGGAGGAGAGGCATCCGGGAAGATGCCGAACACCTCGAGTCTCTTCGCCGGGAGCAAGTGGAAGCCAAGTGCAGGCAGCGCAAGGAGCGCACGTCAACCCAAGCACGCCACCCGCCCCTACAACCACCGTCTGCCTCACCTGTGACAGAGACTGTAGGTCCCGCATTGGACTCATCAGTCACCTGAGAACTCATTTTTAGTGGGGAAGCAAGTCATCCTCAGTTCCGAGGGACTGCCTAAGAAGAGAGAGGTGAGAACGAGATCAAGTAGGTTTTTCCCCTCGTGCTGGTTCTCTCACCACCTGTCGCAGGCCCAGACTGGCAGCTATGTCCTTGGGGACTCAGCCAGCTCGGTCAGTAGTGGTGCTACCGAGCCACTCTTGGTAATGGACGTTGAAGTCCCCCACCCAGAATACATTCTGTGCCCTTGCTACTCTCAGTGCTTCTTCCAAGTGGTGTTCAACATGGAGGAGGTACTGATTCATCAGCTGAGGGAGGGCGGTAGGTGGTAATTATGGCTACTACTTCTTGCCCTCACCCCAAGCTTCAACCCAGAGGGTGAGGTGGGGGCAGAGGAGTCATATCATGGCTTGAGTTTGATCTACTAATCAGAGGAAAAAATCATTTCTAATTCTAAAAAAAAACTCTAATTCCAATTCATTAATAAAAAAGAATAAGACTTGCCTTTATATGGTGTCTTTCACAACCTCGTCCCAAAAGAGCTTCACAGCCAAAGAAGTACTTTTGAAGTGAAAAGAAAAAGACTTGCATTTCTGTTAACGTCTTTCACAGCTTCAGGACGTCCTAAAGTTCTTTACAGCCAATAAAGTACTTTTTGAAGTGTAGTTACTGTTGTAATGTAGGAAACGTGACAGCCAAGGTCCCATAATCTTAAAATGACCGTAACAACTGTTATAGGCATTGGTTGAGGGATAAATATTGGCTAGGGCACCGGAGAGAGCTCCCCTGCTATTCTTCAAAATTGTGCCATGGGATCTTTTACATCCACTCGAGGGGGCAGACAGAGCCTCGGTTTAGCGTCTCATCCAAAAGATGGAACCTCTGACAATGCAGCACTTCCTCAGTACTGCACTGGAGTTTAAGCCGAGATTTTGTGCTCAAGTCTCTGGAGTGGGGCTTGAACCCACAACCGTCTGACTCAGAGGCGAGAGTGCTACCCACTGAGCCAAGGCTAACACCTTGAGAACCAAATGAGGGCAAAAATCACACTTGTCATAATAAATTACAAAAATAATGGAATTTGTCATAGCATGGAATCTGGGGCAAGTGACCAGCCTTACCCATAAGAAGTAGAAGAGTAGACGAGACAGTAATCTGCAAGTGTTTGATTGATAATTCATAAGATTTCAAGGTCACCTGGTCCAAAACCGGATGGGTAGTGTTAACATACTACAGTGCTCAGTTTGGGAATCAGGCTAAACATAAGTAACAGCCAGATCTCTGGTTCTCACCTGCCATGAAATAATGGCAACAGCCAGATCCCTGGAGCTCACCTGCCATGAAATAAAGGCAACAGCCTGATCCCTGGAGCTCACCTGCCATGAAATAAAGGCAACAGCCTGATCCCTGGAGCTCACCTGCCATGGAATAAAGGCAACAGCCAGATCCCTGGAGCTCACCTGCCATGGAATAAAGGCAACAGCCTGATCCCTGGAGCTCACCTGCCATGAAATAAAGGCAACAGCCAGATCCCTGGAGCTCACCTGCCATGGAATAAAGGCAACAGCCAGATCCCTGGAGCTCACCTGCCATGGAATAAAGGCAACAGCCTGATCCCTGGAGCTCACCTGCCATGGAATAAAGGCAACAGCCAGATCCCTGGAGCTCACCTGCCATGGAATAAAGGCAACAGCCAGATCCCTGGAGCTCACCTGCCATGGAATAAAGGCAACAGCCTGATCCCTGGAGCTCACCTGCCATGGAATAAAGGCAACAGCCAGATCCCTGGAGCTCACCTGCCATAAAATTAAGGCATTAGACTGATCCCTGGAGCTCACTCACCTGACCAACAGTTCCAGGAACACAACGTTGCTGGTGCAGCCCAAGAATACCAGGCCAACGGCAAAGCCTGGGTTCATCTTGCCCCTGGTAAAGGTGTGTGTGAGGGTAAGGTACCCCTGCTCGCTTCTTGCTCCTTCCCCTCCACTCACTGCACAAGAAGCCGACACGTCCACCGCTTTCTCCCTCTCCCTTTCCCTTTCCGATCCGGTGCCCGTCCCACTGCGCATGCCTCACGCGCAATGCGCGCCGGGAGTTGTAGTTCTCCGCCGCGGGGACGCCAGCGCCGTGGGAACTACACGCGCAGTGCATGCCGGGGGTTGTAGTGCACGCACGGCGCGTCGACGCACTCAAGCTGCCTGGTTTATATTTTAAAGAAAGACTACAGTTCCCAGTAAGCTTTGCGAGCTGTCTTGGGCACTGTCGTGGCAACAGTGAGTGACTGAAATGTGAAGCCAACTAAAAGGTGAATACACTTCACAAAAAACTATCAATTATTTTGTTGCTTATGTTTTGGGGGGAGGGGGGTTTCTTTAATTATAGAATTTATTTCTTGTGGTAGCAAATTCCACATTCTAACCACTCTCTGGGTAAAGAAGTTCCTTCTGAATTCCCTTTTGGATTAATAAGGGATTCAGGAGAAACTTCTTTACCCAGAGAGTGGTAAGAAAGTAGAACTCGCTACCACAAGGCGAATAACATAGATGCATAATGTGGAGATGCCGGTGTTGGACTGGGGTGGACAAATGTGAGAAGTCGCACAACACCAGGTTGACTTCACCTGACGAAGGAGCAGCGCTCCGAAAGCTTGTGATTTCAAATAAAGCTGTTGGACTATAACCTGGTGTTGTGCGACTTCTCACATAGATGCATAAGGGGAAGTTAGATAAACACATGAGGGATAAAGGAATAGAAGGTTCTATTGATGGGGTTAGATGAAGTAGATGAAGGCTCATGTGGAGCAGTTGGGCCAAATGGCCTGTTTCTGTGCTGTAGACTCGATGTAATTCTCTATGTAAGGTACAAAAGGTTTGATGTTTAAATAACTTTTCACATTATTGTTTCTTGCTTGTAACTTTAAAAGGAGTTTTTTTTAAATAGGAACAACTTACATTTATATACAAAAGCAAAATACTGCGGATGCTGGAAATCTGAAATAAAAACAGAAAATGCTGGAAATACTCCGTAAGGGTGACCCTGAGCTTCCGGTCGCCTGTCACTTTAATTCTCCGCTCCACTCCCACTCAGACCTCACCATCCTCGGCCTCTTACACTGTTCCAATGAAGCTCAACGTAAGCTCGAGGAACAGCACCTCATCTTTCGATTAGGCACTTTACAGCCTTCTGGACTCAACATAGAGTTCAACAATTTCAGACCATAACCTCTGCCCCTATCCTTTTTTCCCATTTTTTTTCTCTCTTCCCACATGGCAGCTGTCTTTCATTCTGCCAGTGCCATTTACACTTCATCTAGAGCCATCTTTTGTTTCTTAACTTGTCCCATTACCATCTCCTTTTGCCTTGTACCATCTCTTAATCTCTCTTAATCTCTCCTGCCTTCCATCCTATCACAGACTTTCCCTTTTGTTCTTTCCTCCCCTCCCCCCTTTCCCTGCCCCTACACTTGCTTAAAAACCTGTTCCATCTCCAGTTTTTTCCAGTTCTGATGAAGGGTCATCGACCTGAAACGTTAACTCTGTTTCTCTCTCCACAGATGCTGCCTGACCTGCTGAGTATCTCCAGCATTTTCTGTTTTTATTTTATATTTATATGGCGCCTTTAACGTAGTAAAATGTCCCAAGGCGCTTCACAGGAGTATTAAGACAGAAAATTTGACACCGAGCCACATAAGGAGAAATTAAGGCAGATGACCAAAAGCTTGGTCAAAGAGGTAGATTTTAAGGAGCGTCTTAAAGGAAGAAAGCGAGGTAGAGAGGCGGAGAGGTTTAGGGAGGGAATTCCAGAGCTTAGGACCTAGGCAACAGAAGGCACGGTCACCAATGGTTGAGCGATTATAATCAGGGATGCTCAAGAGGTCAGAATTAGAGGAGTGCAGATATCTCAGGGGGTGGTGGGGCTGGAGGAGATTACTGCGGTAGGATGGGGCGAGGCCATGGAGGGAATTGAAAACAAGGATGAGAATTTTTAAATTGAGTTGTTGCTTAACCGGGAGCCAATGTAGGTCAGCGAGCACAGGGGTGATGGGTGAACGGGACTTGGTGCAAGTTAGGACACGGGCAGCCTAGTTTTGGATCACCTCAAGTCTATGTAGGGTAGAACGTGGGAGACCAGCCAGGAGTGCGTTGGAACAGTCAAGTCTAGAGACAACAAAGGAAGTGTACTGCAAAAGTAACATTAATTTATTTGGAAGATGCGGCCCTAAAGGGGCACCACAGTAAGTGTTTGGCAAATTTGATTTAATTTGTTCAGAAATATTCAACCACGTCATCACATCACTTATTCATTATGACAAAAGTAATTAGCAATAAACAGTTTCTCTGGTTGTTCTCCTTCCACAAACAAAAAAAGTTAGTCGAACACTTTCATGTAGACAGTGCCCCTTTTCAGTGTACATGGTTGTAGAACAGAATTGGATTGTGGCCATTTTGGGAAGGCAAGTCTTTTGGAAAAAATGCAAACATATAAATGACTTGATAAGAACTAGGAGCAGGAGTAGGCCATATGGCCCCTCGAGCCTGCTGCGCCATTCAATAAGGTCATGGCTGATCTTCGACCTCAACTCCACTTTCCCGCCCGATCTCCATATTCCTTGATCCTCCTAGAGTCCAAAAATTTATCTCTCTCAGCCTTGAATATACTCAACGACTCAGCATCCACAGCCCTCTGGGGTAGAGAATTCTAAAGATTCACAACCCTCTGAGTGAAGAAATTCCTCCTCATCTCAGGATAAGGGGTCGGCCATTTCCTGCTCCTAATCATTATCCAGCTGGAAAGCTCACGTGCATAGACATTGGGGAGAACAGGTCCCGACTCTCCAGTACCACATTCAAATTGACATTCGTCATGCATAGCTCTATACAGAGCTAGTTGTGGGGGTATCACAGCCGAGTCGGGACCTGTTCTCCCCAATGTCTATGCATGTGAGCTTTCTAGCTGGATAATGATTAGGAGCAGGAACCCAGGCTGATTATTTTTTCTCTGTATAGGATTGCCAACTCTGGTTGGACATATTCCTGGAGGTGTCATCACACGACTGCCTGTCTCCAACCCCCCACACTCCACACTCCTGCCATTGTTCGCCCAACGTGTCCATTCTCGCTGTGCCCCACTTTACCACACCAATTGGAAAGTGAATAGACTCTTCATTACCCGATTTTAAGAAAGACCTGGTTTAAGAAGGCGGCTCACCATCACCTTCTCAAGGGCAATTAGGGATGGGCAATAAATGCTGGCCTTGCCAGCGACGCCCACATCCCAGGAATGAATTAAAAGAAAATTCTTGACTGTCAGTCATTTCCCATGTCCAATATTTTTATAACTACTAAACAAAAGGGTTCAAAGAATTTAAAAAAAACAGGATTTTTTTATTGCCCCGATGATTTTCAGTGTCAGCTGTGGCTCAGTTGGTAGCACACTCGCCTCTGAGTCAGAAGGTTGTGGGTTCAAGTCCCAATTCAGGGACTTGAGCACATAAAGCTAGGCTGACACTCCAGTGCTGCATTGTCGGAGGTGCCGTCTTTCGGATGAGATGTTAAGCCGAGGCCCCATCTGCTCTCTCAGGTGGACGTAAAAGATCCCTTGGCACTATTTCGAAGAAGAGTAGGGGAGTTATCCCCGGTGTCCTGGCCAATATTTATCCCTCAACCAACATAACAAAAACGGATTATCTGGTCATTATCTCGCAATTTGTGGGACCTTGCTGTGCGAAAATTGGCTGCCGCGTTTCCCACATTACAACAGTGACTCCACTTCAAAAGTACTTCATTGACTGTAAAGTGCTTTGAGGCGTCCGGTGGTCGTGAAAGGCGCTATATAAATGCAAGTCTTTCTTTTTTCCCGGGTTGCTCGCAGCAGTGTCCTGGAGATCAATTCCTGGAGACTCTAGGGCAATCCTAGAGGGTTGCCAACCCTACCTCTGTAGCCCAAGGCCACTGAAACCAATTGTAGCACTCTCACTGCCACCTAGCTAAGATCAGCAAACTCAGATACAACCAGGGTCTTCCTAGTCCAGAAGAGTCAAAGGCTGCAATCCCACTGCCTTAACCCACTGAGCCACCGAGGAGCCTGTTACCCGGTTTTCAATCACTGGTTAAATAAATAACCAGTAGTTAACATGGTTCTTCCTTCAGTAAGAAGACAAGAAATTGAAGATTCGTTGAGAATGGCTGGAAGTCTGATTGAACGTCAGTTCGTTGAAGACCGTTGCACTGAAATGGCCATAATTCCTTTCGTCTGGAATGTCCGAACGGAGGGGCCGCACTTCTCTCTTGACATGAAAATGTCTCGTCTGAAAGAGCTCGTGTTTAATTTTGTGTTTGGATCAAGAGCCCACAGGTACAGTGTGAAACATTGGTTCCCCGTGGTTATAAAGAAACATATTTTGCTGCCTTAATGAATTGCTTTTCAAAGAGTTGGATAAATATCACACCAGGCAGTGGATCTATCCACTAACCAATCGGGGCAAGAGATCGGGGCAAGAGCGGGGGCCCTCGTTGTTTAGTCCAGTTGCAGAATGTTTTTGTTAATTATAATCCTGGGTCTGATCAATTAGTTAATAAGTAAGGGTTTCTGAGTGTAATTATTTATCTGTGTTTTTATTTTAATCTCACACTCACCCATCTATTAAGTAATAATTCAATGTAAGGTTAATCCATGTCAATGTAATAGTTTATGTGATGCTCATGCCTTAGTAATTGTGACTGAATACTGAATTTATCTACCTCAGGCTATATGAAGCTGGTGTATATGAAACTTAACTGGACCAGCCACATAAATACTGTGGCAACAAGAGCAGGTCAGAGGCTAGGTATTCTGCAGCGAGTGTCTCACCTCCTGACTCCCCAAAGCCTTTCTACCATCTACAAGGCACAAGTAAGGAGTGTGATGGAATACGCTCCACTTGCCTGGATGAGTACAGCTCCAACAACACTCAAGAAGCTCGACGCCATCCAGGACAAAGCAGCCCGCTTGATTGGCACCCCATCTACCACCTTAAACATTCACTCCCTCCACCACTGGCGTACCGTGGCTGCAGTGTGTACCATCTACAAGTTGCACTGCAGCAACTCACCAAGGCTTCTTCGACAGCACCTCCCAAACCCGCGAGATGCATGGGAACACCACCACCTCCAAGTTTCCCTCCAAGTTACACACCATCCTGACGTGGACATATATTGCCGATCCTTCATTGTCGCTGGGTCAAAATCCTGGAACTCCCTCCCTAACAGCACTGTGGGAGTACCTTCACCATGCGGACTGCAGCGGTTCAAGAAGGCGGCTCACCACCACCTTCTCAAGGGCAATTAGGGATAGGCAATAAATGCTGGCCTTGCCAGCGACGCCCACATCCCATAAACAAATTTTAAAAAAAAATTTGGTCGAGGCAGAGGGTTGGGAGGTTTAGAAACTTCAGTCTCAGTGGATATAGGTTAGCAATCAGCCTGCTTTCTGGGCTGGCCTTTCCTTTGCAAGCTCTCTAAATTGAGCCTTCAGAATGACCAAACTTAAAATGTGTAACACCAATTACTTGTATGAAAATTAATCCCAGGCCTCGTCCTTTTCACAATGTAGGATTCTAAAAATCAACATCTCCTTAAATGAATTGGAAGAGCTGCAGTGTGAGAGCCTATCTCCCTTTGTGAATCTGCATGAGCTGAATGTGTCACTCAATTCTCTGCGTAGGTAAGTGCCAGTTTAATTGGTGATCTTTAGTAAATTACCAGAATAACTCGGGGCTCATGGGCACTCATTTTTCTGTCTGGGCATCTTACCCTTCTCTTTCTGCTGGCTTCCTCTCATTACTCCTACCCTGGCTATTCCCTTCCTGCAGCCAGGAGGTAGCAAAGTGACAGGTTGTATTTGAGCAACCTAACTTACCATGTTTGTGCTCTAAACTTGCTGGTTTGGTGATGACAGGTTATAACCTCCTAGAGGATGCACATGTTCTATTTCGTGAACATTGCAACGCCTTAGTTTTAAACTCATCATCATTGGTCGACAATCGTCGGAACTCCTGTCACTGTCCTCCACACCACTTCAAGGCAGGGGCTTGAACCCTGGTGTTGTGCTTGGGCCTGATCCACGGTCGCTCTTCCATTGACTTGTTCTGTACTGCAGTTGCATCACGGCCTGCAGGTTGCGGATGCCGTGGCTAATTCCAGGACCCGCCTTTTAATGGCATTTCCTCCATCAAGGGCCCCACTCCCTTCCTCCAGGCGCTCGTCCGCCCGAAGGCATTGGCACTTTCTGGAGGTGACCAAGTTACTTAACCCGCTGCCTGGCTATGGTTGGCGTCTCGAGTTGGACATATTCCTGGAGCTGTCGTCACATGACTGCCTGCCTTCAACTGCCCCGCCCCCATACTCCTACCATTGGTCGCCCAACATGTCCATCCTCATACGATAGCAAAATACTGCAGATGCTGGAAATCTGAAATAACAACAGAAAACGCTGGAAAAACTCAGCAGGCCAGACAACATCCGTGGAGAGAGAAAGAGAGTTAACGTTTCAGGTCGATGACCTTTCGTCAGAACTGGAAAGAGCCGGAAATCAAATAGATTTAAGGCCAGGATAAAGCTGGGAAAAGGGGGAGGGGATAAAGGAACAAAAGGGGAGATTAAGAGACATTAAGAGATGTGCAAGGCAAGAGGTGGTGTTAATGTGACAGGTTAAGGCTGAAAGAAGTGTGAAATCCACTGGCAGAATGAAGGACAGCTGCCAGCTTCTAGGAGGAAAAAAAAGGTGGGGGTGGGGGCCAAATAAAAGGGTGGATGAGAAAATAAAATATAAATGTGATAGGGGCTGAGGTTATGATCTAAAATTGTTGAACTCGATATTGAGTCCAGAGGGCTGTAGCGTGCCTAAACGAAAGATGAGGTGCTGTTCCTCGAGCTTACGCTGAGCTTCCGTGGAACAGTGTAATAGGCCGAGGACGGTGAGGTCAGAGTGGGAGTGAACGGTGAATTAAAGTGACAGGCGACCGGGAGCTCGGGGTCCCCCTTACGGACTGAACGGAGGTGTTCCGCAAAGCAGTCACCCAATCTGCGTTTGGTCTCCCCAATGTAGAGGAGACCACATCGTGAGCAGCGAATACAGTATACTAAATTGCAGGAAGTACAAGTAAATCGCTGTTTCACCTGGAAGGGGTGTTTGGGGCCCTGGACAGTGGGAAGAGGGGAGGTATAAGGGCATGTGTTGCATCTCCTGCGTGTGCACGGGAAGGTGCCGGGCGAAGGGGAAGGGGTGCTGGGGGTGGTAGAGGAGTGGACTAGGGTGTCGCGGAGGGAGCGGTCCCTGCGGAATGCTGAAAGGGGAGGTGAGGGGAAGATGCGTTTGGTGGTGGGATCACGCTGGAGGTGGCGGAAATGGCGGAGGATGATCCGTTGAATGTTCCTTTATCCCCTCCCCCTTTTCCCAGCTTTACCCTGGCCTTAAATCTATTTGATTTCCGGCTCTTTCCAGTTCTGACGAAAGGTCATCGACCTGAAACGTTAACTCTCTTTCTCTCTCCACGGATGTTGTCTGGCCTGCTGAGTTTTTCCAGCGTTTTCTGTTGTTATTTCGGATGTCCATCCTCATGGAGCACCGCCTTCCCACGCCCAATTGGAAAGTGAATAGGCTCTTCATTACCTGATTGGATGATTTTTTCCCCATCTCTGATATTTTTATTACTAATAACCAGTGTTCAAAGATTTAAAAAAAAAAACGTTTTTAACTTCCCCTATGATTTTTCTCCTGGGTTGCTCATAGCAGTGTCCTGGAGATTAGTCTTTAATGCCTGGAGACTCCAGGGCAATCCTGGAGGCTTGGCAACCTGCTGGCTGGCACTCGGTGTTGACCAGTCGCAGGTGGTAAAGTCTGGTGTCATTATGGAAATTGGTTTTAACACCTGACCTGCCAGCAGTTTTAAACTCACTACAACTTATTCATGAGCTAATATTCATCACAGAATCACAGAATCCCTACAGTGCAGATAGAGGCCATTTCGGCCCATCGAGCCTGGACCGACACCCTATCCCCATAACCCCACGTATTTAATCCCCCTAACACTAAGGGTCAATTTATCATAGCCAAATCAACCTAACCCGCACATCTTTGGACTGTGGGAGGAAACCGGAGCACCCGGAGGAAACCCACGCAGACACGGGGAGAATGTGCAAACTCCACACAGACAGTCACCCGAGGCCGGATTCGAACCCGGGTCCCTGGCGCTGTGAGGCAACAGTGCTAACCACTATGCCACCGTGTTGCCGTAATATTGGGACAACAGGACTTGGGCTTTCTGTCTCCCTGCATCTTTCACTCTTCTGAATACTGATACCTTTTCCCATAGTGTATGATAATCGCATGGACAGGGGAGCATTTTATAGAATAGTGTTTGTAGTTTTGTGCACCCTACCTCAAGGTGTTGGAGAGAGTTCAGAGAAGAGCAACTTGAATAGTTATATAGAGAACCTGGAAGACTGAAGAAAAAGAAGATGGTAAGACAGGACATGATCCAATATTTAAAATGCTAAAAGGAATGAATGATAAAGATGTAAGCAAGTTATTTTACTTGGACTCTGAGCACAAATCTAGAGGATACAAATACAAATGTACAAGCTTCGAGCAAGACAAACAAAAATAGAAGCATTCAGCTCTCTCAACTGTAGGCCCAAGGGGCATTAGTGTTTGGGACTAGCCAGGTGGTCCTTCTGATCCTCTACTTCTCTAGGTTCCATTGATTCCCCCTGGTCCAGAGGAGTGCCTATGTGGAACAGACTGCTAACAAAAACAGCTGATAGCATGCCATTTAACTCTTTTTAGGAAAAAGTGCTGGATGAATATTGGTGTTGGAACTGAATTGAGGGTCAGGGGATAAGTATAGATATAGGTGGTTAAATACTCTTTGGTTTCTGTGCAGCTGGGACCATGGGAAAGTCATCTGTGGCAAGGAGTTAGTTAGGGTTGAATTATGTAATTTACAATGTTTGACTGGGAGCCTGGTGTCTCACTAGATCACCTTGTGGGTCAGGGAAGAATTTCACAGAGGATTAACTCCTCAAATGCTTTACTTTCGGTTTAGCAGATCCTGTGGGAGATTAAATAAATTGGGCAAACAGTTTACGGAAGGAGTGGAATTGATGGGCTGAATGGCAGTTCTCTCCCGCATTGTGGTACCTTTTCTCAAATTGTTAGAGTTAGTCCACTGGGTCTTTAATTATAAACATGAAGTAGAAAATACACAATAAATAAATGTAAGGAAGGTTTTATTCTCAAATTATACACAAAGAATTGTGTATGAGTGGTTTTGATAGAATAAATAGGGAGAAACTGTTTCACTAGCAGGAAGATCAGTAACTCAAAGACACAGATTTAAGGGAAGAAAATAAAAACATAAGAAATAGGAGCAAGATTAGGCTATTTGGCCCTCGACCCTGCTCCACCATTCAATAAGATCATGGCTGATCTTCTACATCATCTCCACTTTCCTGCACTATCCCCATATTCCTTGATTCCCTTAATATCCAAAAATCTTTCGATCTCTGTCTTGAATATACTCAACAACTGAGCCTCCACAGCCCTCTGAGGTAGAGAATTCCAAAGATTCACAACCCTCTGAGTGAAGAAATTTCTCCTCATCTCAGTCCTAAATGGCCGACCCCTTATTCTGAGACTGTGACCCCTGGTTCTAGACTCCCCAGCCAGGGGAAACATCCTCCCTGCATCTACCCTGTCAAGCCTTGTAAGAATTTTGTATGTTTCAATGAGATCACCTCTCATTCTCCTAAACTCTAGAGAATATAGGCCTAGTCTACTCAATCTCTCCTCACAGGACAATCCTCCCATCCCAGGAATCAGTCTGGTGAACCTTTGTTGCACTCCCTCTATGGTAAGTATATCCTTCCTTAGGTAAAGAGACCAAAACTGTACACAATATTCCAGGTGTTGTCTCACCAGGGCCCTATATAATTGCAGTAAGATGTCTTTATTCTTATACTCAAATCCTCTTGTAATAAAGGCCAACATACCATTTGCTTTCCTAATTGCTTGCTGTACCTGCATGTTAACTTTCAGTGAATCGTGTACAAGGACACCCAGGTCCCTCTGAACACCAACATTTCCCAATCTCTCACCATTTAAAAAATACTCTGCTTTTCTATTTTTGCTACCATAGTGGATAACTTCACATTTCTCCACATTATATTCCATTTGCCATGTTCTTGCCCACTCACTTAGCTTGTCTACATCCCCTTGAAGCCTCTTTGCATCCTCCTCACAACTTACATTCCCACCCAACTTTGTATCATCAGCAAACCTGGATATGTTACATTTGGTCCCCTCATCCAAATCATTGATGTAGATTGTGAATAGCTGAGGCCCACGCACAGATCCTTGCGGTACCCCACTAGTTACAGCCTGCCAACCCGAAAATGACCTGTTTATTCCTACTCTCTGTTTTCTGTCCGTTAATTAATCCTCAATCCATGCTAGTATATTACCCCCAATCCCATGAGCCCTAATTTTATTTAATAACCTCTTGTGTGGCACCTTATCGAATACCTTCTGAAAATCCAAATACACCACATCCACTGGTTCCCCTTATCTATTCTGCTAGTTATACAACCTCAAAAAACTCTAACAGATTCGTCAAACATGACTTCCCTTTCATAAATCCGTGTTGACTCTGCCCAATCCTATTATTGGTAAAAGAATCAGAGGGGAGATGAGGAGAATTGTTTTTATGCAGCGAATTGTTATGATCTGGTATGCACTGCCTGAAAGGGAGATGGAAGCAGATTCAATAGTAATTTTGAAAAGGGAATTGGATAAATACATGAAAAGAAAAAATTTGCATGGCTATGGGGAAAGATCAGCGGAGTGGGACTAATTGGATAGCTGGTTCAAAGAACTAGCACTGGAACGATGGGCCGAATGGCATCCTTCTGAGCTCTATGATTCTATGAATTAGAGTACAAAAAGGGTCTGTTTCAAACAGCAGTGAAAATGGTGACTGAATATATTAACAGCCTCTGCCTGACCTGTGCTGGGGTAGTGTGCCAAGCTAATGGTTTCAGACTGCAGTTATGTCCTGCAAATATACCTGCCTTCCCTCAGTTCAATAAAGGCAGTAATCAGTTATTACTTAAATGCACCTTTCTCTTAATAATTGCTGCACAGTTGGCTTACAAGGACGATCTACGTGCTCCAAGCATTGCCATCTTACATGCTCTTTCTCCTCACTGGATGTTTAATGTGTTAAAATCAGGATTCTTCTTACTGCACTCTACCCTTAACTCTCTTTCCCCTGTGATCTCAAACCTGTGTAATTTCTTACCTCCCTGAGTCCAAGTCTACAGGCTTTAAATTGAAGTCAATGGAATTGAATATTGGGTGTATTACAGACGGCCAATGCAAGACGAATTTCTATCCCTAAGTGCCTGAAAATTCCCAATGAACTGATCAACACCCCTTTGTAAATTTCCAAACGCGTGTGTTGAAGTTTATTCTCTTTCTCTCTATGTGTGTGTGTGTGTTTTTTGTTGCAGTATTTCCTGGCTCAATGCCTTACCTCACCTGATGATTTTGAACCTGGCCCACAATGCTATTGAAACTCTCCGGGGGTTAGAAAGCTGCAAGACGCTGACAGTTCTGGACCTCTCGCACAACCGGATCAGGAGCATTGTCAACCTACCCACTCTCAACAGCCTGACCGAGTTGCACCTCAGCGGCAACAAGGTAGCATTTCAGTGACCGCCCGTCCAGCTGCCTGACATATCGTTGTGCCAGCAAGCTGTGCAACAAAGTCTGTGGCTTATATTCCTGCCCAGGGCATGCCTCAAAGTCAACTTCCTATCTCTGTAACCTCCTCCAGCCCTACAACCCTCCGAGATCTCTGCGCTCTTCCAATTCTGGCCTCTTGCGTATCCCCGATTTTGATCGCTCCACCATTGGCGGCCGTGCCTTCAGCTTCCTAGGCCTTAAGCTCTGGAATTCCCTAAACCTCTTCGCCTCTCTATCCTCCTTTAAGACGTTCCTTAAAACCTACCTCTTTGACCAAACTTTTGGTCACCTGTCCTAATATCTCCTTATGTGGCTCGGTGTCAAATTTTATTTGATAACACTCCTGTGAAGCGCTTTGGGGCGTTTTACTACGTTAAAGGCGCTATATAATTGCAAGTTGATGGGGATGTGCAAGAGGCCAGAATTGGAGAAGCACAGAGCTCTTGGAGGGTTGTAGGGCTGGAGGAGGTTACAGTGATAGGTAGGGGCGAGGCCATGGAGGGATTTGAAAACAAGGCTGAGTATTTTAAAATCAAGGTACAGATCGACAAGATCGAGTGATTGCCGAATATGAAATGTGTAATATGATCAGGATGTTAACGGCTGCACCTGAGAGGGCATTGGGTAATTGCACTGCGCTGTACTGAAACATACAATCTAGGAAAAGTTCCAGGTTCTATTCCTGCCCTTGGCCACAATGGCAGCAGAGGGCACTACAATTGGCTTCAGCCCCTCCAGGTGAGGGAGTGAAAGGATCAGTCAGTCTTCTTCTGATTGCTATCTTTTGGCTCCTGTTGCAAGGTGAGTGTGTGTCAGCTAAGAACAGGATTGGGCTTGGCTGTGATACTGCCCAAGGTATCATAGCCTGCGAGGCTTGCTGTACAGGCACAGGCATGAAGAATGGCCAATTAGGCAAGGTGTTTGAGGGCTGCATGTGACCATCAATCTGTACCCCAGCATGAGTCAATGTGTTATTCAATAAAATATTCTCTTCCTGTCAGCTAACACTATTACCTTCTAGTATAGCGTCCACCTTGTGAAAACTGAAACACTTCTTGTTTTGTGATACAAAACCACATGGAAATACTTGATGGCCATGGTGATGGGGCCATAGTGATGGTGGTTAGCATTTTAAAGAAGTCTCTGTAATGTCTTTCTCTTTGCCCTCCCATTCCCCACCTCCTGAATGTACCTGGTTCTGAACATACTTGAGGCACATACATAGCTAACTGCGATGAGGAAGTCATTCAGCCCATCTAGCTCATCTTTGCAGGGAAACCTATGGTCCTCCTAACTGCTGTTTGTTTGACTTCCAGAGCTTTGCCTCCGTTACTCTACTCGGCAAACCGTCCCAGTTATTGATCGCTCTTTGCACGAGGGAAGAGCTTCTCGACAATAGTGCTGAACCTACCTTTTTCCATTTTGTGACCCTAGGGGCATAAATATAAGATAATCACTCATAAATCCAAAAGGGAATTCAGGAGAAACTTCTTTACCCAGAGAGTGGTTAGAATGTGGAACCCGCTACCACAAGGAGTAGTTGAGGCGAATAGCATAGCTGTATTTAAGGGGATGCTATATAAACACATGAGGGAGAAAGGAATAGAAGTTAATGCTGATAAGGTGAGGTGAAGAGGGGTGGGAGGAGGCTCATGTGGAGCATGGACCAGTTGGTCCGAATGGCCTGTTTCTGTGCTGTAAATTCAATGTAATTCAATGTATTTCAATGTAATTCTGTGCAATTCTATGTCTCCCTGTCCTGTGCTGGTGCTGTAATCACAAGGTGATTATTTTGTGTTTTCAATGCGTTTCAGTTGGAGTCCCTGGAAGGCGTTCAGCATGCCCCCCAACTCTGCGAGCTGCACATTCAGGGTAACCGTATCCGCAGCCTACTGCCTCTCTCCAGCTCCCTGGGGCTGTGTGTTCTTGATGCCTCGGACAATGTGATTCTCTCCCTCCCTGACACACTGCATGTTCTTGGAAACCTGAGGAGACTGAAGCAGCTGAGACTCAAGGTAAAGATATTTATCATCCTTTTAGAGTTTTTTTTTCTCACTAACTTTTTTTTTAGATTCAAATGTCAGGAGTTTTGTTGAAGTCCATGGAAATAAAAACCGGGAGAGATGTAAAACAGGCTGCCGATTCACTATCAGGCAGAACAGGCTCGAATGGCTGAATAGCCTACTCCTGTTCCTATGTTCCTATCACCGGTTTTATACTATCGCACAAAGTCAAAATTACTTCCAATGACTGTTAACTATCATCCCACAGTAAGAACTCATCTAAGTCAGGCATCATAGATAGGCCAGGCATCTACCTACAGTAGCTGTTACCTGCGTATGTGGTTGTTAAAACAAAATGGCTTTGCGTGTTAATGCTTCTTCACATTGTGCCAGGGAACAGGTAGGGTGCAAGTGCTGTGATTTTTCCCTGCATTGGCGGTCCCTAAGCTCGGTAGCGTTGTCAGGTGGGGATGTTTCAATCTTCCCACAGGGAGGGTGTCATTTCCCCACTCCCTGCCCCCACTTCCCCAGCAGCAGCATCAGCAGAGGCCTAGGAGCAGGCTGCCTACTTACTGACTTATCTAGGGACCAGTGGGTGGTCTGGAATGGCCTAGATGGGGAGGGGAGGGGAGGGGAAATGAAAAATAAATTTATTGAAAAAGGGAAAGAAAAAAGGCTCTGAATGTGTTCACTGCATAACGTAATCTTGAATTTAATTACGGTTTGCCGACTTACAAAGTAAGCCTTTACCAATGAACCTATAAGAAGACGCTGGGTTGTCCCACTGTCATCGAACAAAATAACAACAAATAAAAGAGCCCCCTTTTAGAGGGGCACAACTAATAAAGGACTAAACCACAAAACAAAGGAAATTTAGAACTTAAATAATAATATCACCCGTGTCCAATCAACACTCCAGTCCCTGCGGTGCTCACCGGTGGCGAAAGGTCTCAAGCGGACCGGTGGACACCACATTCTCCTTCTCCGGGGCCACCCAGGCACGGACAAGACTGCAGAAGAGAGGCAGGCAGCCAGAGCGACCACCCCCACGGGCCGCATCCAACCTGGCCCTGAGTTTTGTGGTAGACTCATATTTCAAGTTTTGCCGCAATTCATTTTGTCGATAATTTGTCTTATAAATCCCTGACCCTGAGCTGTAATGATCTGTTTGGGAACAAATATCTGTGAGTCACACTAACTGTTAATGGTGAGAAGATGTTGCGCTGAAGCTCCCCATTCACCATAAACTTGTGGATTAACCACTTACACAACAGGTGTCAAACAGAGTGTGATCTTCATACTCTGCTTAAGCTGGAAAGATACCGAGAAATATGGATCCAGTATGTATACAAGAAGAGCCCGCTCAGCAGCAACTCAGCACGCCCCCAACAGAGCGAGGGACTAGCTGAGATGAAAAGAGAATGCTGAGGAGTGATAGAGGTCTGTAAATTTATGAAGGTGTTTGATAGGGTAGACATAGAGAAAATATTTCCGCTTGTGGGGAAATCCCAAAACTGTGGGTCATAAGTATAAGATCTTGCTGTGGCATGAAGGAGCCCTAGTAAAACTGAAGTCAATGGGAATCGGGGGGAAAACTCTCCACTGGCTGGAGTCATACCTAGCAGAAAGGAAGATGGTTGTGGTGATTGAATGTCAATCATCACAGCCCCAGGACATCGCTGCAGGAGTGTGATGGAATACCCTCCACTTGCCTGGATGAGTGCAGCTCCAACAACACTCAAGAAGCTCGACACCATCCAGGACAAAGCAGTCTGCTTGATTGGCACGGGGTTAGATGAAGAAGGGTGGGAGGAGGGTGGTGTGGAGCATAAACCCCAGCATAGGCCAGTTGGGTCGAATGGCCTGTTTCTATGCTGTAAATTTTATGTAATCTATGAAAGTGAAGGTGGGAGTTCATCACCTCCCCCCCCCCCTTTACAGGAATAAGAGTGACACAACACAATGACAGACAAGGTAAGGTAGCACCTGTGCAAGCCTACCTAACTAGCCCTGCCCCCTTCGGCATGGCCTCTATCAGTGAAGGCACCTGCAGATACTGCAAAAGCGAAATGACAACCGCACCAACACATAAGCCCTGTGAAATTCAGATTTTCTTCTGAAACCGTGTTGCAACAGTAAGTGTCTGACATATTTTTAATTTCTTGCTTAGGGCAATCCCTTAACCCGAGACAATCGCTACAGCACTGCTGTCCGGCAATCCACGGCAGTTGAAATTCTGGACAATATCCTCCTCAAAGATCGGTCCACGCATGGGTCGATGTTTGCGCCACATGCAGACGTACGAGGGCAGACGAAGGAGGACCTGAAAGAGACTGCACGGGTGGCATTCCAGAACAAAGTTCAGGAGAAACGAAGGGAAACTGGAAGTGCCATACATTACCTTCACAGCAGGATACTGTAAGTAAACATTTGTACTTCAACCGTAGTCCTTTGTTGACGCTCTTGCTCTCGCTATTTTTTCTGATTGCAAATTAAACTTCCCCCATCCCTGAATCTGGCTCCAAGAAGTTGACTTACCTCTTTTGTACCAAACAATTCTTT
This sequence comes from Squalus acanthias, assembly GCA_030390025.1. Classification (NCBI taxonomy): domain Eukaryota; kingdom Metazoa; phylum Chordata; class Chondrichthyes; order Squaliformes; family Squalidae; genus Squalus; species Squalus acanthias. The sequence continues at coordinate 129,599,852 of CM059434.1, forward strand.
TCTGCTCAGAAACTTTTAACTCTCTATAAAGTCAAAGTCCATCAGTGACTGGAATAATGAACGCATGTCTTGGGAGGTTCTTCAAGCACCTCTCTTGGACTCATAGACGGTTATTTTCTCACCTCTAGCCTTCAAGGTCTGTCATAGTCTTCCTTCATTTTATTACTACCACTAAGGTCATTGCTTCTCTGAACTTTCTCCTCTTGTTTCACCTAATCTCCAAATACACATTCTCCCTGCATTGTCATTGTGTTGAAATCAATATTCATTGCATCAACTCAAACTCATTCTTTATGAGGACTTCAAAATTACATAGGGCTAGAAATTCATTATAGCCAAGAAATGGGCTGAGCTTAGACTAAAAATGGTTAAGTAGCGCCAGTTGAAAATCATCTAGGCTGCATGCAAAATTTGTCCTTACTCCTCATTAAAATGATTGCAATCATGATTCTCGTCTAAAAACCTAAGCTCATTGGCATTACACTGAAAAGCTGGATCAATATCGGGGGCAGTCTAATTACAAGTCATGATTGCCACAGGCTTTTTTCACTACTTAAAGGGGAGGTTCATTGATGCTGCAGCACCTCATTCTCAGCATTGTTGGGTGTGCAGCTGCTCCAACAATCCTAAGAAGAAGGACAAGGAGAAGGATCAGTTACTAACAAATCCTGATGGCAGATCGCCGCCCCAGGGAGAGAGGCCAGAGGTTTTCCGATGAAGTTTTGGAGGCATTGGTTTTAGCGAGTCTGCCGGACTATGTGGAGGAAGCTGGCACACCACGTCACAGGGAGTACTGTGGTCCCCAGGACCCACACACAGTGCAGGAAGAAGTTTAACGAGCTCACACGAGTGATCAGGGTGAGTGAAGGCTTCAACAAATGCTACTTACCACCACTGCTCAATGCACCACACCTCCAGCACTCACCCACCAACAATCTCTACCTAGCAACACTCACACCCACACCTCACACCTCGCACACAATGACAGCTATTCAACTATGGCATGCACAAGTGTCATTAGTTATTAGAATTCATGTGATATGTGTGATATGTTTATAGATAAAGTTATTGGCCCAGAAATTTGACTCGGAGGCTTGCCGCGGGGGTAAGGATCTTGTGCGATATCACACTCCGCGCCGGTCGTTGTGTTTCGGGCCCACACGAACTTCAGTTCCTGGGCCTCTCCCTGGTGCCGGCGCGCAGTGTGTGCATGTCCCAGAGGCGCAGTTAGTGCGATGCGACCTCTGGGATCACGTGGGCCATGGAGAGCCAATGGCAGCACACCATCTTTCATTCATAGATTTGACATGAGACCTGTCAAATCTATGAATACAACTTGCCCCCAAAAGAACAGCTAAACCTCAAATAAATTTAAAAAAACCATCACATTAATAAAATAACTATAGTTAAATAAATTAACCACTTTAAACAAAAATTTTAATTTTTGAAAAAATTTAAATTCTTTTTAAAAGTTATAAAAATAAACTTACCTTTTTTAAAAGTCTCTAAAAAAGATAAACCTGTTGAAAATTTTTAAAATAATACTTAATTAACTACTTACCTTGTTAAAAGGGGGTCTTACCCCTCCTTTTTTCATGTGTAAAATCTTCCATACTTACCCTCGCGTTCCAACCTGAAAAAAAACCTAAGTGTGCTGCGTGCGCACAGCCTGTAGTGCGCACGCGGTTCACTTAGGAACCGCCCCCTTCGCCATATCGGAAGTGCCGGTTTCCCGCGCATGCGCAGTGCATGCAGGAAACCGACACTTCGGGACCGAATATGGGTGAGTACACAGTGCGTACTCTCCCGTATTCGGCCGAATTTCTGGGCCATTAATTGTGTTTGGAATATTTTGTGGTCTCTCATTTCACCTTTGCGCCCTGGAGGATGCTGTGATATGGCGTGAGACAGGGATGGTATGATGGAGACTTGGTGAGCTACGGGGATCTGGGGTTTCATTCACGTGAATCGAAGTCTGATGAGACAGTCACGGACAGCCCGTCCAGAAGGTCGATTGTCTCACTGCCTCCGCTCCCTCTGCCATAGATCCTGGAGGGTGAGGTCCACTGCCAGTACAGCCCCCATAACTTTTAGCAAGTGTTGTAGGTTGAAGCTTTTCAGAAATAATTATGGAGTTTTGTACTTGTCACAACACTCTCTGATACCAAAAGAACCTTGAAATTAATAAAGAAAACTCTTCCTGTAGCAGGGAGTAGCACACAGCCACTCAAACTTCAAAAACCTGTCGGATCCAAGTGATTGGTGAGGATCCCTTTAAATAACGTTGCTGGAGCCAGCTTCCTGCTGCTGCACGCCACCTCAGTCTGTCATTGCTTTCTCCAGCCGGTACGTTCAGTGGTCAAAACGAAATTGGGAGATTGGGCGTCAAGTGAGAGTTGCACACTCACTGACATCATGATCTCTGTCACTGCGATGTCCCTGGTGATCGAGTTTACCGGCAGCGCTACCGGATGAATATGGTGTGAAGCGCTGGAACTGCCATCGGCTGGCTGTAGAGTTCGGAATGGCGTTTTAGTGCGATCTCGTGGCGCTAGCGTGTGGTGCTAAACACACGAATTTCTAGCCCATAGAGTTTACAGCACAGAAATAGGCCATTCAGCTCAACTGGTCTATGCCGGCATTTATGCTTTAAACGAGCTCCCACCCCTCTTCATCTAACCCTATCAGCATACCCTTCTATTCCTTTCTCCCTCGTGTGTTTATCTAGCTTCCCCTTAAATGCATCTATGCTATTCGCCTCAACTACTCCCTGTGGTAGCGAGTTCCACATTCTTACCACTCTTTGAGTAAAGAAGTTTCTCCTGAATTGCCCATTGGATTTATCAGTGACTATCTTACAGTTATGACCCCTCGTTTTGGTTTCCTGCATAAGTGGAAACATCTTCTCTACCTCTACCCTATCAAACTCCTTCATAAATTTAATTGTGGAACTGTGGAAATTGTGGAACACCTCACCTCCCTCAGTTTTCCCTTTCTTTCACAATATACAGGCTTTTAAAACCCAAGTTTGTTGCCCCCTATCTCTTGATCTACTTTGTCTTCTTGCTTACTCTTTTCTTACTTCATAGTATCGTGAACTGTGGGCCTTGGCTCTTTTTCAAGGTTTCTTATTAATGCTTTTTTAAAATTCGCTTATGGGATATGGGCGTTGCTGGCAAGGCCAGCATTTATTGCCCATCCCTAGTTGCCCTTGAGAAGGTGGTGGTGAGCCGTCTTCTTGAACCACTGCAGTCCGTGTGGTGAAAGTACTCCCACGGTGCTGTTAGGTAGGGAGTTCCAGGATTTTGACCCAGCGACGATGAAGGATCAGCGATATACTTCTAAGTCAGGATGGTGTGTGACTTGGAGGGGAACTTGGAGGTGGTGGTTTTCCCATGCGCCTGCTGCTCTTGTCCTTCTAGGTGGAAGAGGTCGCGCGTTTGGGAGGGGCTGCCGAAGAAGCCTTGGCGAGTTGCTGCAGTGCATCTTGTAGATGGTACACACTGCAGCCACGGTACGCCGGTGGTGGAAGGAGTGAATGTTTAAAGTGCTGGATGGGGTGCCAATCAAACGGGCTGCTTTGTCCTGGATGGTGTCGAGCCTCTTGAGTGTTGTTGGAGCTGCACTCATCCAGGCAAGTGGAGAGTATTCCATCACACTCCTTACTTGTGCCTTGTAGATGGTGGAAAGGCTTTGGGGAGTCAGGAGGTGAGACACGCGCCACAGAATACCTAGTCTCTGACCTGCTCTTGTTGCCACAGTATTTATGTGGCTGGTCCAGTTAAGTTTCTGGTTAATGGTGACCCCCAAGATGTTGATGGTGGGGGATTCAGTGATGGTAATGCCGTTGAATGTCAAGGGGAGGTGGTTAGACTCTTGCTTGTTGGAGATAGCCATTGCCTGGCACTTCTGTGGTGCGAATGTTACCTGCCACTTATCAGCCCAAGCCTGAACGTCGTCCAGGTCTTGTTGCATGCGGGCATGGACTGCTTCATTATCTGAGGAGTTGAGAATGACGCTGAACACTGTGCAGTCATCAGTGAACATCCCCACTTCTGCCCTTATGTTGGAGGGAAGGTCATTGATGAAGCAGCTGAAGATGGTTGGGCCTAGGACACTGCCCTGAGGAACTCCTGCAGCAATGTCCTGGGGCTTTGATGATTGACCTTCAACCGCCACAACCATCTTCCTTTGTGCTAGGTATGACTCCAGCCAGTGGAGCGTTTCCCCCCCGATTCCCATTGACTTCAGTTTTACTCGGGCTCCTTGATGCCACACTCGGTCAAATGTTGCCTTGATGTCAAGGGCAGTCACTCTCACCTCACCTCTGGAATTCAGCTCCTTTGTCCATGTTTGGACCAAGGCTGTAATAAGGTCGGCAGCTGAGTGGTCTTGGCGGAACCTAAACTGGGCATCAGTGAGCAGGTTATTGGTCAGTAAGTGCCGCTTGATAGCACTGTCGATGACACCTTCCATCATTTTGCTGATGATTGAGAGTAGACTGATGGGGCGGTAATTGGCCGGGTTGGATTTGTCCTGCTTTTTGTGGACAGGACATACCTGGGCAGTTTTCCACATTGTCGGATAGATGCCAGTGTTGTAACTATACTGGAATAGCTTGGCTAGAGGCGCAGCTAGTTCTGGAGCACAAGTCTTCAGCACGATAGCTGGGATGTTGTCAGGGCCCATAGCCTTTGCTGTATCCAGTGCGCTCAGCTGTTAATATCGGGAAGGTTTTGAACATACTCAATTCCTGGAACAGCCCACTCCAAACACTGGGCTCAAGCAATGCAACTTTAGTTGTAAGGGAAAGTTCGCAGAGTAACATGATGGAAAATTTTAAGAGAGAAACTAAATAAAAAATAATTTGCAGCACTTGTCACATCACTATGTCACCAATTGCTTCATTGCACCCTCCTCTAAGTGCCAATCCGCTCATCCCATTGTTAAGTTGCACGTAACATTGTTCATGAGAGTTGATGGTGATTCAATGGGATGAGCATATTTGCACTCAGGAAATAGCTAACCAATGAAGCGTTTGCGGGGGGTGGGGGGGGTGGGGGGGGCGGAAGGGTGGCTGAGTTAAAGCATCCGTCAAGACAGGGATTCGAACCATAGTTCCAGACATGGGAACTGAATTATAAACAGAAAATGCTACAAATTTGGACCAGGTCATTTGGTCTCTGAAAGAGAAAAGGCAGATTAACGTTCCTGATTCAACCGTTATCTTTTAGATGCTGATTGGTTTGCTGCCATTTTCTAGAATTTTCTATCTTTACCTCAGCTTTCTGGCTTTTCTGGGTTTCTTTTTCCTTCATACGTGGGAAGAAACTTTCTGTACTTTAATTGTACGGCTGTCAGAGTGTTCCTGAATCAGGTCTACTACACTCACAGTAGTTCTTGTGTTTTAAGTTTGTGTGTGTATATAATGGCCCGAAAATTAAACCTAATACGCGAGAGTACGCACTGTGTACTCTTGCGTATTAGATCCCGAATTGCCGGTTTCCTGCATGCACTGCGCATGCGCGGGAAACCGGCACTTCGTGAATTGCAAAGGGGGCGGTTCCTAAGTGAACCGCGTGCGCGCTACAGGTTGTGCGCACGCAGCGCACTTAGTTTTTTTTTCAGCTTTGAATGCGCAGGTAAGTGGTGAAGATTTTACACATAAAGAAAGCAGGCGTAGGACCCCCTTTTAACAAGGTAAGTAGTTAATTAAGTGTTATTTTAAATTTTTTTCAACAGGTTTATCTTTTTTAGAGACTTTAAAGAAAGGTAAGTTTATTTTTATAACTTTTAAAAATATTTTAAATTTTTTCAAAAATTTAATTTTTTGTTTAAAGTGGTTAATTTATTTAACTATAGTTATTTTATTAATGTGATGGCTTTTTTAAAAATTTAATTGAGGTTTAGCTGTTCTTTTGGGGGTTTGTAGTATTCATAGCTTTGACAGCTCTTGCTGTCAAAACTATGAATGAAAGATGGTGTGCTGCCATTGGCTCTAACTGAATCACGTGATCCCAGAGCTCGCACGAACTAATTGCGCCTCTGGGATACGCACACACTGTGCGGTTGCAACAAGAAGAGGCTCTGAACCTAAAGTTCGTGTGGGCCCCAAACAAAAAGGTAGGCGCGGAGTGCGATATCGCGGGGAATCCTTACCCCCGCGGGAACCATCGATGTTTAATTTCTGGGCCATAAAAATCCTCGGGGGAAAAATTCGGTTGCTTTGCACCTCCCGGAGGGCGCTAATGGGGCGCGAAGCAACTAGCGCCCGGGCGCGGCGATGTTTGCGCCGCTCGCGAAATTGACCAGACATTTTGCGGCGGCGCTAAACACTACCGCCACGATCTCCTGCGCCCGCAGATCGTGACGTCAGTCAACCGTGCAATGCCCCGGACTGGATATTGAGTGGCGCCCCCTGCCTTACTGTCTGCCGTTCGCAACGACAGGTTGAGGGGAGCGTTTTGCAGTCGGGAAGGGACTGGGGGAGCGCTATTTAAAGACGACTGCTTCCTGCCTTTTTTTGTCGGCGACATTTTTGCACCACGCATTCTGAGAGAGAGAGAGAGACTTTTGGAGAGATTCAACGCAGTGTGAAGGAGTTTTGGGTACTGAGCAGCACTTTACAGGTTCATTTTGATTTGACCTTCCTTGCATCGATTTAGAAGAAACTATGGGGCTGCACTCTGAGATCTTTCCCTGGGACTCTCCATTGTTCTTTCCAGCAGATTTGATGTATAGGTCTCTCCAGGCTGAGATTCAAGGCTGCAATGAGCAGGGTGTGGATGGAGAGCAAGATCGACCCTCCCCTTTAAGAACTGGCCGGCACCATTGTGTCTCTGTTCCATTGCTGACTGACATCACATGAGCTTCGCCAGCGCTCTGAGGTAGCGCCTCGCTCCTCGGCGTTAGCGCCTTAAGAGAGGTGTGTAGCACCTGATTTAGCACTCCAATCACCTCCAGGGCCGATAGAAGCCAAGTTTGCAGTCGGAGGCGATAATTAGCGCCAGGCACTAAACTTTGCGCCTGGCCAATAATTGCGCCCCAAACGGGGCGATACCGAATTTCTCCCCCCTATCCTTTTTCTCCATTTTCCCACCAATCCTTTCCTGAAGATAGTGATCCACTGATACTTTGCTCAATTGTGAGCCCAATGAGTGTTTGTAGCCAAACCCACTTCTGTTCTCCCCTGAGATTCACATATATAAACTTATAGTAATTAGGAGAGGAATGCGGGTCTGTCTTCCTCTCTGTAACCAAGGGGCACTGAGGCCAGTTTTAGCACTTCAACTGGTGAGATCGGGTAACTGAGCACTGACTGGGAAATTAACTTGAGACCTTCCTGGACTGGGCTGCTCCACTGCATTTAATCGCAGAACTTTTTTCTTCTTTTCAAAGGACTTTATTGCCATTATTATATGCAAAAGAACCAGAGGGAAAATGAGGAGATTTTTTTTTTACGCAGTGCGCTGTCATGATCTGGAATGCACTGCCTGAAAGAGACTGCCTGAAAGCACTCCAGAGACTTGATCACAAAAATCTAGGCTGACACTCCAGTGCAGTACTGAGGGAGTGCTGCACTGTCGGAGGTGCCGTCTTTCAGATGAGATGTTAAACCGAGGCCCCGTCTGCGCTCTCAGGTGAACGTAAAAGATCCCATGGCACTATTTCGAAGAAGAGCAGGGGAGTTCTCCGTGGTGTCCTGGCCAATATTTATCCCTCATTCAACATCACTTAAAAAAAACCAGATTATCTGGTCATTATCACATTGCTGTTTGTGAGAGCTTGTTGTGCACAAATTGGCTGCTGCATTTCCTACATTACAACAGTGGCAACACTTCAAATACGTACTTAATTGGCTGTAAAGTTCTTCGGGTCATCCTGAGGTAATAAAAGGCGCAATAAATGTAAGTCTTTTTTTAAACAACTACAACTTGTATTTTTATAGCGCCTTTAACGTAATAAAATGTCTCAAGGCACTTCACAGGAGTTTTATAAGACAAAAGAAAGGGTGGTGGAAGCAGATTCAATAGCAACTTCCAAAACAGAATTGGAGATATACTTGAAAAGGAAAGATTTGCAAGGCTATAGAGAAAGAGCAGAGGAGTGGGACTAATTGGATAGATCTTTAAAAGAGCTGGTACAGCTACGATGGGCCGAACGGCCTCCTTGTGCGTCGTAAGATTCTATGATCAACCTTTAGCATTTCTCTGTCTTTTGCTCCCAATCACAAGATCACCAGATCTGAAGGTAGATATGGATGAGGGAGGCCATAAGACCCATCATAGCCCATCCATAGCAATAAGAACCTACAGTCCCCCATCACACCATCTATCTCTGATATGATTCCTGGGTTTTTGCCTCCTCAACCCTACCCATTTGAATGTGTGAAGAGCTTTAGTCCAAAATTTCAGTTTTAAATCTGCACCACTATGCGTTGGCATGCGACAGCCCTATACCCCACCTTTCTAAACTCATATTGATGCACTTCACAGGAGCCTTCAAGAAGAACAGCAGGATTACAAAGACCACTTAACAGCGGAGTTGGAAGCGTACAACAGGTACCTGGAGCAGACGTAGTCCCAATTCCTTCAATGACTTGAAGCGAATAACTTAGTCATTGCAAAAATCATTAATAATTCTATTTATGAATAAAAAATGTAGTTATTTTTTAACTGTAACAAGTTTACTGTACATTGGAGGAAATTCAAAGGTGACAGTAACCTCCAGGGCACTTAATAGGACTCAATAGGATTTCTCTTTGGATCCTTTAATAGGATTCTTATTTAAACAACCCCCTCCCACCCACTTCCTTTCCTGAAGAAACTGGGGGTAATTTTAACCTAACCCGCTGGGCGGGCAACCGATGGGACCTGATTGTCTTCCCATTTTACACCCAGCCTGATTTGACTTTAGGTTAGGTTGCAATTACCCCCACTGACCCATACTAGGGTATGGTTCCATGGATGCAACAATAGTCTTGCAGGTTTTGACTGGGCCATATGGTAATCCTCTCTCTGATCAGTCCAAGCAACATATTTCCTGCTTCAAAATGTAGTAGGTGTGTTCCACTGTGACCCTGGTGGCTATGTGGACTACATTGTGCTCTTACTTTACGGTAGCACTCTCACCCCTGAGCTCCGCTCATAAAACCCGCTCCAGTAAATATTGGGGCCTATCATTCCACGCTGTATTTAATCATCTCCATCTGTACTTATCCCTAGATATTCATCCAGCTCTTTTTGTTAAATTGGCATGCCATCAATTGGTTTAGTTGGAACTCTATTCTACATATTCACTACTCTGGGAAAAGGATAATTTTCATCCCAAGTCTTGCTTCAGGTTTGTTGATGTTCTATTCATTGATGCTGGGATTGTCTATTTCAGCATGTATCAGAAAATGTTGCCTTTCCAGCCCACAATCTTCAAGCAATGAATGTTAATAGTTGGAAAATCACGAGCTGGAGATGCTGGATTTTCCGATAAGTTCTCCAGTTTGGTCAGGTTTCTGAATGGACAATTTCCTTGCCTTCGCTTCCCCTGATCCCATCTCTCCCAGGAGCACTGAGGTGGAAAATCCCAGCACATGGCTTCTAGTCATAGGAACAGGAGTAGGCCGGTCAGCTCCTCAAGCCTGCTCCGCCATTCAATTAGACCATGGCTGATCTGTACCTCAACTCTATTTGCCTGCCTTTGCTCCAAACCCCTTGATACCCTTACCCAACAAAAATATATCGATCTCAGTCTACTTTCACAGTCCAAGTTACTTATCTCTGCCTTATCTGTTCCATGATGCGGAGATGCCGGTGTTGGACTGGGGTGGACAAAATTGAGAGGTCGCACAACACCAGGTTATAGTCCAACAGTTTTATTTGAAATCACAAGCTTTCGGAGCTATCGATTTGCTCCTTCCTCAGGTGAAGTAAATTAGATACAGAATCTCCAAAGCATATATAGATGGAAAACAAAGAATGTGTACTTTACAATTGCAGACCAATAAATTAAATCATCCTGACTATCTGCCGAGGTGTGATAAAGTTAATTAAGTCAGCCAGGAAGGTACCACATCAAAGACATAGCAAGATACAACTGAGACAATGAGGTGTAGTCGCAGGGGTTCTAACGTGTCAAAAGCTACCGTCTGTATGTAAAACGAAAAGCTTTAACATTTTTTTACTTTTTTACTGGGAAAATTTTTACGAGTCGTCGTTAGCTTGTTCACAGATGTGATTCCCAGTAAAAAAAGTAAAAATTTTCCCAGTAAAAAAGTAAAAAAATGTTAAAGCTTTTCGTTTTACATACAGACGGCAGCTTTTGACACGTTAGAACCCCTGCGACTACACCTCATTGTCTCAGTTGTATCTTGCTATGTCTTTGATGTGGTACCTTCCTGGCTGACTTAATTAACTTTATCACACCTCGGCAGATAGTCAGGATGATTTAATTTATTGGTCTGCAATTGTAAAGTACACATTCTTTGTTTTCCATCTATATATGCTTTGGAGATTCTGTATCTAATTTACTTCACCTGAGGAAGGAGCAAATCGATAGCTCCGAAAGCTTGTGATTTCAAATAAAACTGTTGGACTATAACCTGGTGTTGTGCGACCTCTCAATTTTATCTGTTCCACTCAGCATTTCACAAACCTAGATCATATCCCCTCTAAATCTTCTTTTCTCCAGTGAAAACAAGCTCAGTTCTGTGAGTCTTTCCTTAGAACTAAGAGTCTTTGGTCCCAGCCTCATTCTTGTTCTTCTTCTCTAGACTCTTTCCAATGCAACAATGTCCTTCTGAGGACAGGTATTGTTCATTTGGACTAGGAACCAGGTGGAGATGGCCCTTATAAGAGAGAAGGCTTGCACTCATTAGTCTGGTAGGATTCTAACCCCCACCATGTTCCAGATGTGAGCTCACCGATGATCTATGTAAGGATTTTGTTTTTGATGAAAAGTGTAGCAGAAATAAAACAAATTCCCTGACTTCTTCCTCTCAGGTATTTGGACGCTATTCCCGCTGAAGATTATCAGAGCATTGATTCCGAGAAGGTCCCCAGTGCCATGGAGAGATACATGTTCACCAAGTTCTGGGAGAGATGGGATCAGGGGAAGCGAAGGCAAGGAAATCGTCTATTCAGAGACCTGACCAAACCAGAAGAGGTAAGGCCCAGCCTCAGGGCCGGCAATCTTTAGCCGGGGGCAGCCAGTTTACTTTTTATTTCCTCCCAGTAAACTTTGCCAGATATATTTATCATCAAAAAAACAATAGTGTCAAGTGAATGTATTTGATTTATACAGTTGCACATTGATTCCCTGTTTATACCCTCCAGGGGTAATTTAGTGAGGTCCCACACTCCTCACATGGAGTCGGCACCAATTAAAACTTCGCGGTCATGCTATCTGCGATTTCCTGTCAATTGAAATTAATGGATGGAGAACCCACAGCTTAAAGGTAAACTGAGCCAGTAGGCAGGGGCGGATTGGCTGTACGGGAAACTGGGAGGTTTCCCCAGTGCCCCCGTGAATGGTTCCATAGCGCTGTGTTATCAGCGTCCCCTCATTTTTCTGCGAGCATCCCGAAGAATCCCGCACCCTTTCGGGGGAAGCCAGTCCTCTCTTGGAAGTGGAACTACAACTTGTATTTTATAGCACCTTTAACGCAGTGAAACGTCCCAAGGCGCTTCACAGGAGCGATTATCAAACAAAATTTGACACTGAGCCACATAAGAAGGTATTAGGACAGGTGACCAAAAAACTTGGTCAAAGAGGTAGGTTTTAAGGAGCATCTTCAAGGAGGAGAAAGAGATAAGAATATAAGAAAATAAGAAATAGGAGCAGGAGTAGGCCATTCGGCCCCTCGAGCCTGCTCCTCCATTCAATAAGATCATGGCTGATCCGAGAGAGGCGGAGAGGCTTAGGGAGGGAATTCCAGAGCCTAGGGCCCAGCCAGCTGAAGGCACGGCCTCCAATGGTGGAGCGATTCAAATCGGGGATGCGCAGCAAAAGGTCAGAATTGGAGGAGCACAGAGATCTTGGAGGGTTGTAGGGCTGGAGGAGGTTACAAAGATAGGGAGGGGCGAGGCCATGGAGGGATTTGAAAACAAGGACGAGAATTTTTAAATCAAAGCGTTGCCTGACCAGGAGCCAATGTAGGTCAGCGAGCACAGGGGTGATGGGTGAATGGGACTTGGTGCAGATTAGGGTGCGGGCAGCAGAGTTTTGGATGAGTTCACGTTTAAGGAGGGTCTATGGCGGCTATGCCAGTAGGACAAGGCAGCACAGGGTCAAAGTACTGAGAGACAAATTTAGGAAAGATGTCTGGCAGTTCATGCAAAATGTGGTCGGTACTTGGAATGGATTCTGCGTGGGATAGTTCGGGATAAAACCTTGGACTTATTTAAAAGACTTTTGGATGGTGTGTTGGACGGATTGTAGGCTTTTCCAGATGACTGAGCTTGCGTGGGCCTGAATGATATTCCTCATTCTTCTGATCTAATTTGCTTCACATATCCCAGCTGAGACCTTTCACCTGCTGGGAGTTGTACCTATATTGGTGCTGCGTTGGTGCCGCATATTCTTGCCTTTACCTGTATATTTTCTGTTACTGGAATTTAATAAAAGGTTAATTAGTTACATTATTTCAACCAGAATATTTATTACCTTCAAAAGTTGTGCTGACAGACCCTGAGGCCTTCAGTACTTATGAACTTTCTAAGGAATGAGCACAAATGAGGGTCAGATCTCCTTAGCTCACACATTCACCTCTGATAAACCCCTTTTTAATTAGAAACTTGGAGGAATATTCTGCCAAACTGTTTTCCTTTTCTCTTCTATCCAGAAGCTGGAAAATGAACCCAGAGTGGAGGGAATGAGTGGCACTGAAATAGCGTAGCAAGAGGGCCGTTGGAACAGTCTGGGGACTGGGCCAGTGACATAGCCTGGGGACTGGGCCAGTGACATAGCCTGGGGACTGGGCCAGTGACATAGCCTGGGGACTGGGCCAGTGACATAGCCTGGGGACTGGGCCAGTGACATAGCCTGGGGACTGGGCTGGGCCAGTGAAATAGCCTGGGGACTGGGCCAGTGACATAGCCTGGGGACTGGGCCAGTGAAATAGCCGGGGGACTATTGAGCAACGTCATAAAATTGCCTGACCTGAAATTGTAGGCTTGGGGCAGTTCTGGTCTCACACCATTCACCTTCACTGTTGACTGGTGTAAAGCAAGGCATTTGCAGTCAGTGTTGTTGCCTAATCTGCTCTTTCAAAGGTTTTCATTGTTACAGCTACAGAAGAGCCATCAGAGGTCAGAGGTTACATAGATACATAGAAGATAGGAGCAGGAGTAGGCCATCCGGCCCTTCGAGCCTGCTCCGCCATTTAATGAGATCATGGCTGATCCTCCAATTCAGTATCCCGTCCCTGCCTTCTCTCCGTAACCCTTAACCCCTTTTGCCTGTAGAAATATATCTAATTCCCTCTTAAATATATTTAATGAGCTGGCGTACACTGCCCTCTGTGGCAATGAGTTCCACAGGTTCACCACCCTCTGAGTGAAGAAATTCCCCCTCATTTCTGTCCTAAATGGTTTAGCCCTTATCCTTAAATTATGTCCTCTAGTTCTGTTCTCACCCGCCAAGGGAAACATTCCTTCTGCATCTAGTCTGTCTAGACCTGTCAGAATTTTATACACTTCTATGAGGTCCCCTCTCAATCTTCTAAACTCCAGTGTGTACATCCCTAAACTACATAGTCTCTCCTCATAGGTCAATCCCGCCATTCCTGGTATCAGCCTGGTGAATCGCCGCTGCACCCCCTCCATGGCAAGAACATCTTTCCTCAGATGAGGCGACCAAAACTGTACACAGTACTCGAGGTGTGGTCTCACCAGTGCCCTGTACAGCTGCAGCAAGGTATCCCTGTTCCTGTATTCCAACCCTTTTGCTATGAAGGCCAGCATACTGTTTGCCTTCTTGACCGCCTGTTGCACCTGCATGCTCGCCTTCAGTGACTGGTGTACAAGAACACCCAGGTCTCTCTGTACTTCCCCCTCTCCCAATTTATTGCCATTTAAATAATAATTTGCCCTCCCGTTCCTGCACCCAAGGTGGATAACTTCGCACTTGTCCACATTATAGTGCATCTGCCATTTATCCGCCCAATCACCCAGTCTGTCCAAATCGCTCTGGAGCTTCCTGGTCTCCTCCTCTGAGCCCACCCCCCCTCCTAGTTTAGTGTCGTCTGCAAATTTGGAAATGCTGCATCCGACTCCCTGATCCAGGTCATTAATGTAAATTGTGAACAGCTGGGGACCCAGGACAGATCCCTGCGGTACCCCACTTGTTACTGCCTGCCATTCAGAAAATGAGCCGTTTATTCCAACTCTCTGTTTTCTATCTGACAGCCAGTTCTCTATCCACGTCAATACTTTCCCCTTTATCCCATGAGCTTCAATTTTCCATGCTAATCTTTTATGTGGGACCTTGTCGAAGGCCTTTTGGAAGTCCAGGTACACCACATCTACTGGCTCTCCCCCATCTATTTTACCAGTTACTCCCTCAAAAAATTCCAATAGATTAGTCAAGCACGATTTACCCTTTGTAAATCCATGTTGACTCTGTCCTATCCTGTCCCCATTTGCTAAGTGCTCCGCTATTTCATCCTTAATGATGGACTCCAGCATTTTGCCCACAACTGATGTAAGGCTTACAGGTCTGTAATTACCTGCTTTTTCCCTACCCCCCTTTTTGAATAGTGGGGTAACGTTAGCTACCCTCCAATCCATGGGCACTGTTCCCGAGTCTAATTGGTTGGGAACTGCTGCAGTCACGGAACTCAACGTGGCAAAGTGTCTCTTGTCATGTCAAAAATGTTCCGCCTTCATGCTTTTTTCTAATTATGACTACTGTGCACCCACCCCCCCCATGTCAAATGGTGCCAGAGGCTTGGCATTAAACTCTCATATTAGACAAACACAAGTACTGCCACAAAATACGCTGCAAGTCATTGGATTTTTTTTCTGAGAATTTCTGTGCTCATCAAGGTGAGAGTTGCCCATGAGACACTTTCCCCATTTCGGGCATTAGCATCAAGCACTTCCAGGTCATACAGTGAAGTACAGAAAAAAGCCTCCGCTACAGTCTCTGAACAAGGTGCTCCAGTCCCTATCTCAGAAGAACCCCTATGGCACCAGGTTTGATATTTCCACCATCCTTGTGGCATCTCTGAGTGAGATTATTCATTAGCGCCGAGCAGGAGAAGTTGTGTGCTCTGGGCTGGTGGTCACTAGGAACTAGGTTGAGACTGCCCAAAGTCGGATAAACCCACAATCTGCTGCAGGTTAACACTGCTTTGCAATCTCACTCGGAGAGTGAAAGAGAACGCTGCACTCGAGCAGTAGGGGGGGCGGTTCATTGGATTTTGGAATTATGACGGGTTGTTAGCTTAGAGCAAAAGGCACCTTTAGTCTGCGCTGAGCTTAGGAGTGCTCGATGGGAACTGTCCTGTTCCCAGCACTAACATACCAGATCGCAATGAGCACATAAAAAGAGATTTTTCACCGTGAGTCTTTAATAATAAAAAAAATTGGCAACGACTAGAATTTTTGTAGCTTGCAACATTACAGGTACTTTACTGTGAAAATATATCACTTGTCCCCTGAGGCACAGGACTGTGTCTGAAACGTTTCCAAAAATAGTGTCCATTGATATACCGATTATTGCCCAGGTGCACACAGGAATTTAACACGCGGTAGGAAATCACACTTTCTGATTGTTTTAGGAATTTGCAGATATGTTATCTAGGAATAAACTTCATTCTTTATATTTGTAATATAATTTTACAAATTTTAAAATGGTTTGTATAACTCCAATAAATTAGAGAGTGTTTGTTCATAACTTGCTGCTGTTGTATTGAAACACTAAAGGCCATTGTGCCCAAGAAGCATGGTTGCTTTTTCATAGATCAATCCCGCCTATCCAGCCTCTTACCATATCCCTAAATCCTTCCTCTCTCTAAAACACCGCTTACTGTCTCTTAAACCCATTTCTCACTTACCTTCTTAGAAAGAAAGGAAGACTTGCATTTCTATAGCGCCTTTCACGACCTCAGGACACCCAAAAGTGCTTTACAGCCAATGAAGTACTTTCGAAGTGTAGTCACTGTTATAATGTAGGAAACGCGGCAGCCAATATCTGCACAGCGTGGTCCCACAAACAGCAATGAGGTTAGGACCAGATAATCTTATTTTTTAAGTGTTGTTAGTTGAGGGATAAATGTTGGCCAGGACACCGGGGAGAACTCCCCTTCTCTTCTTCGAAATAGTGCCATGGGATCTTTTATGACCACTTGGCATTTGAACCTTACACCAAGGTGACGCAATGTTCCTGGACACTTGTCAATTACTTTTTTCAGTTCCTTTCATATTCGTGAAGGTCCCGTTGGTTTAAGAACTTGTGAAATAATCCCTTAGATAAGAACCTTATACTCAACGACCCATTGAGTTCATAACATCTAAGAGTAGGATAAGCGGATGTTTGTCTGGACCTACTTGTATTTGACAACAAGTAACAATTGCAGTGAAAGCCAAGAGGTTAATAACCCAGTATATAGCAATCATTAAAAGAACAAGGAAAGTATGGCAGATCCCAGTTGAACCAAGCTCTGTAGTATCTGCTAATGTATACAGTGCTATTGTGAGGCTACAGGATGGCACTGAATAGATAGTTGGTTTGAAAAAGGAAACAGAATAGTCATTAAAGGGAACCTTTCAAATTGGAAAGAGGTCACAAATGGGTTACTCCAGGGGTCAGTCATAGAATTACACAGCACCGAAGGAGGCCATTCAGCCCTTCATGCCTGTGCCAGCTCTCTGAAAGAGCTATCCAATTAGTTCCACCAACTTTCCCCATAGCCCTGCAATTTTTTTTCGTTTTCAAGTATTTATCCAATTCCCTTTTGAGAGTTACTGTGAATCTGCTTCCACTGCACTTTCAGGCAGTGCATTCCAGATCATAACAACTTGCTGCATAAAAAAAATCTCCTCATCTCCTCTCTGGTTCTTTTGCCAATTGTTTTAACTCTGTGACCTTTGATTACCGACCCTCCTGCCAGTGGAAACTGTTTCTCCTTATTTACTCTATCAAAACCCTTCAACCGTTCCAGTCTTGGGAGTCTCAGTAATGCTATGTAGCACCTTCTCATGCCACAGTGATTCCAGGCACTTCACACAGTGGGGGCGATCTTGCCAGCCCTGGGGAGGCGGGTTTGGAGGCGGGACTGCTGGGAAAATGGCAGAAACTGGGGGCGGGTACCCATCCTGCCCCCAACCCGCCTCCGTGCCATCTTCCCAGGAGGCGGGTAGCCGACCCGCGCCGGGTCCCGTCTCCTGGAGGCGGGAAGGGGATTACAGCCACTTAACTGCCTGTTAACAGGTAGTTAACAGGCAGTTAAGAGGATTATCCCCATTTTTCCAGCAGAGGCGCAGGCTTCCCGACGTCGGGAAACCCCACCAGGGTCAGCGAGGTGAGCAGTGGGTCTGCGGGATGCAAAAGTGTGCTGTGGAGGTGAGTGATGGGTGCAAGCGTGGAGAGGTAGGTATGTGAGGTGAATGAAAAGTGATAGAAATAGTTTCCTTACCTTTGATTCTTCCTGCAGGCGTCAACAGTTGGGGAACCGTAGACTCCCGCATCTCCGATACAACAGCCATCTGATTTCTGCTCAGCAGATAGGTTTGATGAGTCTTGAGTACAAGGACTCATCAAACAACAGAGAATGTCAGTGTTTGACAGCTTCACAGATGAAATGTCATACGCTGATGTTCTCTGTAAATGGCTTCCTCTTAATTGGCCTGCTAAGCCCGCTGGGCGGGCTTAACAAGGTCAATGAAGGGAAAATAGCGTGGGTTGGCCACAAGTCGATTGAGGCGGGACTAAAACCCGACAAGCAGCAGTCACGCCTCCAATGCGTCCCCATTGGCAAAATCACCCCCAATGTATTACTTTGACATGTAGTAACTATTGTTATGTATCACAAAATGATCGACAGCACATGTGATTTTCTGATCTACATTGACAGCAGACAAGCTACCTTACCATCAGCACTGAGTCAGAAAATGTAGGCTTATTTATATCTTCATTCATTTTTGAAAAACTAGTTGCATGCCCAATATCCATAGTGTAGGACATCACCAAGGTCAAACTGAATAGAAGAGAAGATTAAATAAATCAAGAAGTAGTGGTTCAGTGATAATCAGGCTAGGCTTTACTGGAGAATGAAGGGAAGACTGATGGGGTTAGGAGTTCCATAGTCTGAGGGCTTCAAAACAATGGGACTCCTTAACTCCCATAGTGCTAGAGCAGGAGATGGTGCAACGAGCCTCAATTTCAGATTGATTGTATGGTGAATTTTGTGTTAATCAAGGTGAAAGACATCAATATTAGGGAATGGAACACTTATAACACTAGAAAGAAAAAAGAAAGACTTGCATTTATATAGCACCTTTCACAACCTCAGGATGTCTCAAAGCGCCTGACAGGCAATTAAATGCTTTTGAAGTGTTATAATGTAGGAAAACACGGCATCCAATTTGTGCACGGCAAGCTCCCACAAACAGCAATGTGATAAAGACCAGATAATCTGTTTTTAGTGATGTTGGCTGAGGGATAAATATTGGCCAGGACACCGGGGAGAACTCCCCTGCTCTTCTTCGAAATAATGCCGTGGGATCTTTTACGTCCACCTGAGAGAGAGCAGACGGAGCGTCGGTTTAACGTCTCATCCGAAAGACGGATGTTGGAAGTTTATTTTCAGGCTGGTTTCAAACAAAGGCACCTGATGTGCAAGGACTGAGTACGAGCCCACAAGCCACCCAGCACACAGGAACCGCACTTGCTTTTGGTCGCAGAATGTAGGCTTAGGCTTCGTTTGAATTTCTGCACCTTGTCCAGGTGCTTTCAATGTTTGTAACACGGCCCCTGCGATTCTTGTTGTTTTCCCTGCAGAGAAGATTGAATGAGGGAACTGCATTCAGGAAACCTCAAGAAAGATACTGCTTTTAATTTTGTTGCTAGTAAATTTACCTTCCAGCTCCAACAGTCACTGAATAGTTTCAATTACGGGTATGAAGTAAATTTACCTTAAACATGCAAGTCTTGGCAGCTTTGTGCAGTGAGAGATGATTCAGATCAATTTTACTGCCAGCATCCCATTAATGGTTCTGTAAATCTCAGCCACTGCCTGTACCCTGGGCTTTACTCTCGTTAATTGGACGACTGGTTTGACAAGACATTTGTGAACTGAAATTATTCTTGGAATGGAATTTTTATATAGCCTGGTTATAAAAAAGAAAGTTTTATGATATTTGTCCCCCGGCCTATTTAATCCTTTATTGTGGAACTGTGAGTACAACACCAAACATCTTAGAACGTAAGAAATAGGAGCAGGAGTAGGCCATTTGGCCCTTTGAGCCTCCTCCGCCATTCAGTAAGATCATGGCTGATCTTTTACCTCATCTCCACTTTCCTGAACTATCCCCATATCCCTTGATTCCCTTAATATTCAAAAATCTATCGATCTCTGTCTTGAATATACTCAACAACTGAGCCTCCACAGCCCTCTGGGGTAGAGAATTCCAAAGATTCACCACCCTCTGAGTGAAGAAATTTCTCCTCATCTCAGTCCTAAATGGCCGACCCCTTATTCTGAGACTGACACCTAGTTCTAGACTCCCCAGCCAGGGGAATCATCCTCCCTGCATCTACCCTGTCAAGATATTTGTATGTTTCAATGAGATCACCTCTCATTCTTCTAAACTCTAGAGAATATAGGCCTAGTCTACTCAATCTCTCCTCATAGGACAATCTCCCCATCCAAGGAACCAGTCTGGTGAACCTTCGTTGCACTCCCTCTATGGCAGGTATGTCCTTCCTTAGGTAAGGAGATCCAAAACTGTACACAATACTCCAAGTGTGGTCTCACCATGGCCCTATATAATTGCAGTAAGTCGTCTTTACTCTTATACTCAAATCCTCTTGTAATAAAGGCCAACATACCATTTGGTTTCCTAATTGCTTGCTGTACCTGCATGTTAACTTTCAGTGATTCGTGTACAAGGACACCCAGGTCCCTCTGAACACCAACATTTCCCAATCTCTCACCATTTAAAAAATACTCTGCTTTTCTATTTTTCTACCAAAGTGGATAACTTCACATTTCTCCACATTATATTCCATTTGCCATGTTCTTGCCCACTCACTTAGCCTGTCTATCTCCCCTTGAAGCCTCTTTGCATCCTCCTCACAACTTACATTCTGACCCAGCTTTGTATCATCAGCAAACTTGGTTATATTACATTTGTTCCCCTCATCCAAAGCATTGATGTAGATTGTGAATAGCTGAGGCCCACGCACAGATCCTTGCGGTACCCCACTAGTTACAGCCTGCTAACCCAAAAAAGACCCGTTTATTCCTACTGTCTGTTTTCTGTCCGTTAACCAATCCTCAATCCATGCTAGTATATTACCCCCAATCCCATGAGCCCTAATTTTATTTAATAACCTCTTGTGTGGCACCTTTTCGAATGCCTGCTGAAAATCTAAATACACCACATCCACTGGTTCCCCTTATCTATTCTGCTAGTTACAACCTCAAAAAACTCTAACAGATTCGTCAAACATGACTTCCCTTTCATAAATCCGTATTGACTCTGCCCAATCCTATTATTATTTTCTAAGTGCCCTGTTACCACATACTTAATAATAGATTCTAGCATTTTCCCTACTACTGACGTCAGGCTAACTGGTCTGTAGTTCCCCGTTTTCTCTCTCCCACCTTTCTTAAATAAATCTTGCTCATGAATGAGCCAAGGTGGAAATGATCTTCAGTCCACCCAATGACTCCGTTGGTTTAGACATTGGCCAGTGTGCTACCAAGACATATAGACCATGAAGGTCCAATTCCTGTTGGAGGATCTCAGCTGAAGTGTAATTTCCCATCAGCACTCCTAGTAAAAACTGCGGAGATAGCAGGAAAGATCACAGTACTTGTGGCTGCATCCCCACCCCCTGACACAGATCCAGCTTCCCTTCTTGTGCAGTGAGTTCCAAAGGTGTAGTCAAAGTGGACACAACCTGCACCCACAGAACCATACACGTTTGCAGCACAGAAGAAGGCCATTCAACCCATCATGTCTGTGCTGGTTACAGCAATCCGAAACTAATTCTGCTGCTCCACTCCCGCCCCATTGTCCTGTATCTTCCTCTGCTTCCTCTACTTTTCCCTTAAAAGCTGCAATGAGCTCTATTTCAACTGTGCAAATGCGCTAACAATTCTCAGCATAAAGAAAAATCTCTCTTACTGACAATTTTAAATTGATAACGCCTTGTCACTGACTCTCCAACCAGAGGAAGTAGTCTTTCCCTATTTACTCTATCCATCATAGAATCATAAAAGATACAGCACAGAAGGAGGCCATTCGGCCCATCGTGCCCATGCCAGCTTTTTGAAAATCCATTCAAATTTTGAAAACTTCTATTAAATCTCCCTTTAGCCTTCTCTGCGCCAGTGGAAATAGTCCCAGAATCTCAAGTCTCTCTCAGAACAATAGTTCCCCATTCCTGGCACCATCCTGCACTCTCTATGGCTTTCCATAATGGGGTGTCCAAAACTGCACAAAGCACTGTAACTGTGGGTTAACCATTGCCTTGTCCAAATTGATCTTTAGCTCTTATACTCTGTGCGCCCCTGTTTATAAAACCCAAATCCTTCTACTGATGTACAGTCCTGTGGTACATGTGGCACATTGCCTCCGACAGTGTTGCAGATTGCCCCCTGAACCCAACCAGGACCAAGCAAGTAGTTGCTGAACTGGTACCCAACATGGAGCAGAATGCCTGGCGTCAACTATCTCTCACCCTCTATGTAACACGCTGCTGGGCATCTGTTACTCTACTGTATATGTAACTTAGGACAAGTTGAGTGCTAACTGTACAGCTGCATGATGAACATTGTATTAGCTTGGAATGTGCAGTCTTCACCCAGATGTGTCAGTCTAGTGAGCAAACCCTCCATTAGCACGTAACGTGGTATTTTATATCGGAAAGACGTGGTCAAAAATATGCAAGGCACAGCTGTTAAGAATTTTCATAGGAATGTACAAGAACGGAAAAGACCATCGCTGTCCTTCTGACTAATGCATTCGTATGAAATTCCTTTTCCCATTATTTTATAGAAGGCGGTCAGCCATAGAGTATTGCCTCTGTTAAAATGACGGCTAAAGCAACTTCATGCCAATGAGTTAAGCAACCTTCTGTTGATATTTGAAGACTGAAATTTCATGCAGGTGCCTTAACCTTAGCCCCAGAAGTGACTTTTCCATTTGCCACACCAGCCATCTTTCTGACCCTTCTCATCATTTTCGATCCAATGAGGAGACTTAAATCCTCTTCACTGATTTTAGCTGAAACGGTTGCCAAAATGACACACCTGGACACAAAAAAAACCCCAAATGCCTACTGTTGATGATTGTGAATGTGGACGGAGTGTTATTGACAGAAGAAGTCAGCAAAGCATCTGAGGATAGTGTAAAAAAAAAGCACCAGGAAGTCAAAATGCCTTTGTACATTAATTGCAGGCTGATCTTGTATTGTGTTCAAAATTTTAGATCATAACCTCAGCTCCAATCACATTTATATTTTATTTTTTCCACCCTTTTATTTGCCCCCCCCCCACCTTTTTTTTTCCTCCTAGAAGCTGGCAGCTGTCCTTCATTCTGCCAGTGGATTTCACACTTCTTTCAGCCTTAATCTGTCACATTAACACCACCTCTAGCCTTGCATATCTCTTAATGTCTCTTAATGTCTCTTCATCTCCCCCTTTGTTCTTTTATCCCCTCCCCCTTTTCCCAGCTTTACTCTGGCCTTAAATCTATTTGATTTCCGGCTCTTCACAGTTCTGACGAAAGGTCATCGACCTGAAACGTTAACTCTCTTTCTCTCTCCACGGATGCTGCCTGGCCTGCTGAGTTTTTCCAGCGTTTTCTGTTGTTATTTGTATTGGGTGTAGCTGTTTGTCAGATTTGGAATCTGAAAGATAGGTGATCATTTTAGTCGAGTTGTAGAACAGAAGGAAAGAAGGGGGAGAACGAAACAACAGATGGTTCAGCCACAGAGAGAAAGCTCTTTTCTATCGAGCAGTTTGCAGTTCATTCCACCTGTTAGTCTCCAGTCTGTGATTGGACTATCTGTGATTCTTCCATTCCTCCTTTCTCCCCAACCTTACTGAGGAGCTGGCTTAGCCTTTGGTTCATTTTTTTTGGACTCCAGGGGAATCAAGGGATATGGAGATCTGGCGAGAAAGTGGAGTTGAGGTAGAAGATCAACCATGACCTTATTGAATGGCGGAGCAGGCTCGAGGGGCTGTATGGCCTACTCCTGCTCCTATTTCTTATGTTCTTATTGTTCTTAAACAATGCACGCAGACATTTTGCATGAATGTGCTGAAAATAGCACACAGAGGAAATTCAAGCCCCAACAGATATATGGCGTAGGGTTTGTTTTAATAAACAAAATTGCTTTTCAGCTGAAAATTCTATGACGTACCGGGGCCATAAAAGAGAAAATCCTAAACTGGGAAGAGAGAAACGGGTGATCTAAAAACTCCACCTGACAGAACGTGGGCCTGGCACCCTCGTTACATGTTTGGGGTCTCATTACTATATTTGCTCTAGATATTTTTTGCCTTCCATATTTCAAACTTATTTCTAAGGTATGCCCTAGTTCTCTATGACCCAGAGAATGTATTCACTTTCCCAGGAATCTAGGAAAATTTGTAACATGCCCAGGGAATGAACAGAGAATCCTTTCCAATTTATCTCAACAATGTATAATCCAATGCTTTCACGTGATTCTTCGGAAGGTGGCGGAGTACCTCTAGTCTAGACTTTGACTCAGCCTTCAACTGTTAAACAGATTTATTGAACAGTAAATGAACTTGCCATTGGTAGCAGTAACAGAATATATATTTTTACAGTAGCCACAGCTGACACTAATAATGAATAGTTAGCAATTGGTGTGCTAAGTGATGATTTATAAGTAATATTCTGCTGTAATGGTTCTTTTCTTCTCACTCTCTGGCCTGATTGTCTATCTTCAAAGGTTGCAGACAGATTTTCTGATTTAGGTGGATAAATACCTTCAAAAAAATGATTGGGACCAAGCAGATTTAAATAACTTTCACATTTCAAAACAGCTGCCAATCAAATACTTATTTGAACAAGTTCGACGAGATGTTTGTATTTGAATTGAATGGCTTGACCTCTCACTTGGGCAACAGGCAAGCAAGTTAAAATCTGTAACAATTGTGTTGTGTTGAGCTGGCATATGACTTCTATGGGAGAGGCTGTTTTTTAACCTCTTATGTACCATGGCAGAGTTAAGAGGCAAAACCATGCCAAATCTTAGACAGAAATGCTTAATTTTTATCACAAACGTTGCTGGCTCCATTTATACTAGTGAGTACATTTTGTTGAACCTGGGTTGTGTTACTTTACCTGTTAATTAGTAGTGCCCAAGCTTTTTCTCTTTGTGAGCTGCTTCGGTGTAGGTCATCACAGGCCATGTATCAGCATTCCCATTAATTTGTATATCTCAAGCTACAGATACCAGCAGCCCTTGGGTGTTCCGGTTCAGGATTTATCAATGAGCAACAGTGCAGCCCTTTCCAAACCTCAAAAAAAATCAAAGCGGTCAAACCAGCAAGTAAGAAATATAAGCACAAATAGGACTGAGTTGCCTGGTCATTGTGGTCTGGACTGCCAGGGCGTTTGGGTTGTGTATGGTCCATGGGCTAGTTTGCACTTCCCGGAGATACAAGCTTAGCAGCAGGCTCAAGCCTACTGACTCTGGTTAAAACACCAGAATTTCCCAAAGGTGCAAAAAGAGCCCTGTCGGTTAGGGGTTAGCCTCTTCACCAGCCTTATTTTCTTTTTTGATAAATATTTTTGCGTTCTCAGTCCGACTGAACACCTGGCCAGAAAGACTTCCTGGAATGTTAATTGTCGTGATTCTGTTGACCTTTTTGTAATAAGGAGAGAACACGGGAGGGTTACTTTGGGTAGTTCTTTCCCAAAGGCACAGCCTTGCACAGACACCCAATCACTCATGCATACAGCATTAGCACACTTCTGTCCAGATCATTTCACACTTTGCTTTTTTCCACTTGACCTGTACAATGATTGAATGGTCCTTTGGGACTGGTGTGTTGTGGTATGTTTGCTTTGATCTCACTCCTTCTCGAAAATGCTGTCAGCCATTAACAGACTGAGAAAACTATTTAATTGGGTACAAGAAATCATATGGTTATACTGTTGATTAAAGTACAGTTTTCACTTTTATAGATTGTTTGTGAAACTCTAAAGTCAAGGATCATCTGTCTATACATTGGAATACACCACCATATATTTAAAGTGGCTAGTGCTTCTATAGGTAATAGTAGACATGTACCTGTATAGTGCAGTGGCAGACCTGAGTTATACTGTTGATTTCTGTGTCACTCTCGGCCCAGCAACAACAGAACTGAAAGAAAAGAAAGACTTGCATTTATATAGCACCTTTCACGACCACCAGACGTCTCAAAGCACTTTACAGCCAATGAAGTTCTTTTTGAAGTGTAGTCACTGTTATAATGTAGGCATGACCAGCATTCGAGCTCGAGTTAAATTTTGATATTAGGAGGATGCTGTTGGGTCTTTGGGTCTTTCATGGTGTTGCCTGATTCTGGGACGTTATCAGCACAGAATGGATAGTGCATTTGTCGAAAACCAATAGGACGGTACTTCAAGAGTAATCCATTGTGTGGAGCATTTTGAGATGGTTTGACGTGAAAGGTGCTATAAAACACAAAACAAGTATTACTGTATTAATGATTTAAAATTAAGTATTACGAATTCATAGGCGGTCTAATGAAAGATTTGGAACCACTTTTTGCAACCTTCTAGGGCAATTAGGTGACTGAGAGGCACCCTGAAGTGGTGTGGGCACCTGCCAGCCTTATGCTGATTAGGTGCCCTCCAATTGGCCCGTATACTCTGGCATAAATATCGAGATCAGCTTCGTATAACAACAACAACTTGCATTTATATAGCACCTTTAACGTAGTAAAACATCCCAAGGCGCTTCACAGCAGCGTTATCAAACAAATATTGACATCAAACCACGTTAAGAGATATTAGGACAGGCGCCCAAAAGCTTGGTCAAAGAGGTAGGATTTAAGGAGCGTCTTAAAGGAGGAGAGAGAGGCAGAGAGGATCAGGGAGAGAATTCCAAAGCTTGGGGCCTAAGCAGCTGAAGGCACGGCCGCCAATGGTGGAGCGATGAAAATGGGGGATGCGCAAGAGGCCAGAATTGGAGGAGCGCAGAGATCTCATGTATGAAGTGTGCCCACCTGGAGGAGATAGCGGAGGGCTGCTAGTGCCCACGGAACCCCAATGCGAGCTGATGCGTTCAAGAGAAGGAGGAGGGGGTAACGCACTGAAAGCAAAAGAAGAAAAAAAGCAGGTTAAAAGCACAGGCACGATGGGCTGAATGGCCTCCTGTACTGTATCATTCTACGATTCTAAATTCATTTAAATGAATAAAATTTTTTGACTATGTTTTACAGGTGGTTCGAACTGCAGCGTGGCTCCTTTCAAATCCACATCCCCAAGCATCTCAGTCAAGCAGAACCTGACAACGAGGTGCTGTCGTCCTGGAAAGTATCAGGAAACCATCTGAAAAGGGAGGAGTCCCAGAGGATGAATTCTTTTCTGAAAATTCCCCATCCAAAATTTTTTATTTTTTTTAATTCGATGTACTGTATTCATTTATAACTCTATTCAGCTGCTTCGGAGGTTTTGAGCCGATGCAGGAAACCTGCAACTGATTACTGCTGTAGTTCTGATTTACAAGCTGCACCTTCGGGTTCTCATGTGGAAGCTGAAGAATGCGTTGAAATTACACCTAATATATTCACTGGATTGTTTTACTTCCTTACAATCAACTTGTGGATGGTGCAGTGGAATGGGCATCTGCGTCTGATGTGATTCCTACCACTGACAAAGCAAAATGGGCCCAAAATAGCACCATGCTCTGCCACAATTGGCAACTGCGCTCCCCACTATTGAGTTGAGCATGTAGACCAGGTCTGACCAATGTTCAGCCAGGGTGTGGGCAATACTGACAGGGCAAGATTTATCATTGCTCTGAAGGGCGTCGATAGTCAACCAAATAGCAGTCACATGTCGGCCAAACCAGGTAGAGATGGCAGGTTCTCTTCCCTGAAGGACATTAGTGAGCTAGCTGGATTTTTATGACAATCCAGTAGCTTTCATGGTTAATTTTTTGGTGCAAGTCCACAGATTAGCAGATTTTTTTCAAAATCAATTTCACAACTTGCTGTGGCCAGATTTGAACCACGCAATCTCCAGGTTACTAGTCCAGGGGGGGAAAAATTGAGTCGCCCCCCCCCCTTTGGGGCGCTAACTTTGTAGCGCCCCGAAAAAATTAGCGCCCCGAAATTGAGTGGTAGCGCCCCAAGAGTGAAGCGGGGCGCTACTGGAAGCGCCCCGCCTTCCTCTATAGGTGCTGCGAGGGAATATCATGGCGCTGCGGCACGTCGCGCCGTGGTATTGCAGGCCTTCCTCCCCTTCTTAAAGGGGAGGGGCCTTGCTCAGCGAGACCCGGGGCCCAGCTGGGCCACCAGGATCGGATGCTGGCAAAAGAGCCCGGCACTCAAGAGAAGTGGAGCGCAGCCGGCACTCCGCGGGGGGGTGCTCCGGAGGCCAGGGACAGCAGCGGAGGCAGGTGCTGGCAGGCGGCCAGCAACAAAAATGGCCACCCGGCACCTCGCCTTTAAATAGCGCCGCCCCGGCCGCAGGTAGGTCCCCCTGACCCCGTCGGACATAGCGTCCGGCGTTAAGTCAGGGGGCGCTACCGAAGATCGCGGCCGAAATGACGTCATCGCCGGTGGCGCCGTGCCACGGGGCGCTAACGGTTACCACCGCCGCTAACCTCCTGCTGAATTTCGCGGGAGGTGTTGGCGGCGCCACGCCCGGGCGCTAGTTGCTTTGCGCCCCGTTAGCACCCTCTTAGGGTGCTAACGGGAGGTGCAAACCAACCGAATTTTTCCCCCCAGGTCGTTTAACCGCTAGGCTAGCATACCCACTAATAATGGCCTCACCACCACGGAACTAGGAAAGGGGACAATCGGCTCCTGATCATGTTCACTGGCTCATGCTGGAGACTGTGGGCTCGATTTTGCCAGGCCCGAGGAGGCGGGATTGGAGGCGTGTGAGGTGTTAAAATCGCAAAAAATGGCGGGCGGCTCCGATCCCGCTTCCGGGCAATTTTCCCAGAATCGGGGTTTCAGACCCCGTTTCCATTCTGCCTCCAAGAGGCGGGATAGGCCCTTAAGGCCCTTAACAACCAGTTAAGTGCCTCTATAATCCAATTTTGAGAGGTCTTTCTGAATTTAACACTTTTCCCCCGTGCTGCACGTCTCCTCTGGAACACGCCAGTTAATCCTGGCGGCCTCACAAGTGGATTGCTTACTAACAGCTGCAGCTCCACCATTAAAAAGGAGTTTTCAGCAATCATCATTTGCAGGTGGCAGAGCTTTGTTGTCTCAGGTTTGGGGGAACTTTTAGCAGGCCTACTCATTGTTGTGGAAGTTTGGAGCCTGAGACCCATCTCCAGTGTGACCTCCTGGGAAACCCCTCTCCCCACCTTGACTGAGCGCTTCCTCAACTGAGGCATATACCAGAAGAATGGGAACCATTTTATTTCCTTTCCTCCTGGACAGTGGGGAAGGGGGCTGTCGCTGTTCCTGTGGGGGAGTAAAGGAAAGAGTTAGACATGTGAGATAAACGTTGCATGCACATTGAATTGTGTAGATGATCATAAGTCAATCTGTTGGAGCATCAGAATCAATATCAGTCACTCATGCAATGTCAATGAGAGAGATGAAAAACTATTCTGTCACCAGCTTGCTCTGATGCGCCCGTCTGTCCGTCCCCCACTTGCGCATCCTCCTCCACTCCCACGATCTCCAGGGCCGCCTCCTCCGCAGTGGTGAGCTGGGCTATTGAGGGTGGCCTTCCTCCTGCCCTCGTCCTCTCCCTCTTATTGTGGGCTCTCTTTTCCTGCAATGAGGGACACAAGTGGAGTTTGAGTGAGAATGAAGGAGTGAGTGTAGAGAATCCATAGCATAGATGCTTAGAAGGACACAAAGATGGAGTGAGGTGCCAAGACCAAGGGCCCTCCCTGTGTGTTGTAAGTTGTTGTCATCGCATCACAGTGATAGGGAGTGTGAGGGCTGCATAGTCGAATAGTTAAGTGAATGTGAACATACAGAGAGAGGGAATGGGTAAGGGTGCAGGGATGTAAGGGTGAAGTGGGATGTGGAGGAGGAGGTTGACAAAGCAGAGTGATGAGAGGCGATGGGGATAAGATTGAGGGTCATGGGGATGGAATACTCACTTTTCCTGTGCGGAGAAGGTCATGAAACCTCTTTCGGCACTGCAGCCAGGTTCTGCTGCACATTGAAATCGCATTCACCTCCTGTGCCACTTGCAGCCACACAGCTTTGGTCTATTCTGGAGGCTTTTTCCTCCCTGTGGAAGGAAAGAGCACTTCCTTGTTTGCTCTTGCTCCCTCTACCAGAGCTTGGAGGGAGGCCTCATCAAATCTGGGTGCACACTTTGGTCTGGTGCTGGACATAGTAGCAGTAGGAATCCCTCAGAAGTATGTTGATAAAGCTGTAAGGCTGAAAAAGAACCAAGGCTGCTTGCAGGCCTTAAATCCAGCTGCATAGATGACGTCATCGGAGGCGAGTTTCAGTATCAAAAGACTCATTGGGCCAGGGGTTCCCACACGCTGGAAATCAAGTGCCCAATTCGGACAAAATCGCACTTTTGTCCCGCCTTACATCGGAGGCGGGGTCTTGACACGCCGACCACCTGACACGCCCCCAGACCACCCTCAATGACAAAATCCAGCCCTGTGTCTGTGTGATGGCTTTTTCAATTGTTCTTCGTATTTCTTCCCACCACTTTTCTCCTTTCGCTCACTATCCTGATCCCTTGGTGCGATAAGCTTCTACTCACACCAGTCACCCAGTACTTTGCCCAAGTAGCCATTCCTTTCATTATGAGCTTAGTGAGTACTCACAGGACAGTCAACTGTGACCATCACAGCTGAGCTCAGTTCTGGTCTTAACCAATATCCGCATCGCTGGATAGTGATCAGGAACAGAAACTCTGGAGAATTTTCTTTTCTCTAAACCTGGAATGTGGATACCAATTGCAGCACACCTAAAACTACCCTGACTGAGGTCACCTACCTCAACACAAACTGGAAATCAAAGCTGGGACTTCCTGCTCTGTATAGCTCACCTATTCCTGTCTTAACCATCTAAGCCCTTGGGGGAGCTGATGTGTAGATGTTGAGTGAGGATAGGATCAGTTTCGATTGCAAAATAAGGTCAGGAGTGGGGCTGTCAAATGATATTCAGCTCCATGCACAACTTGTATTTATATAGCGCTTTTAACGTAATAAAACATCCCAAGGCGCTTCACAGGAGTGTTATAAAACAAAATTTGACACCAAGCCACATAAGGAGAAATTAGGGCAGATGACCAAAAGCTTGATTTTAAGGAGCATCTTAAAGGCGCAAAGAGAGGTAGAGAGGCGGAGAGGTTTAGGGAGGGAATTCCAGAGCTTAGGGCCTAGGCAGCTAAAGACACAGGCCACCAATGGTTGAGTGATTAAAATCAGGGATGCTCAAGAGGCCAGAATTGGAGGAGCGCAGATATCTCAGGGGTTTGTGGGGCTGGAGGAGATTACAGAGAGAGGGAGGGGGGAGGCCATGGAGGATTTGAAAACAAGAATGAGAATTTTAAAATCGAGGCGTTGCTTAACCAGGAGCCAATATAGGTCTGCGAGCAAAGGGGTGATGGTTGAATGGGACTTGGTGCGAGTTAGGACACGGGCAGCAAAGTTTTGGATGACCTCAAGTTTATATAGGGTAGAACGTGGGAGGCCAGCCAACTCATCCAAGAGTGAAGTGGCTCATGTCAGTCTACAAAGCACATGGACAACATGCAGACTTGGGTTGACAAGTGGTAGGGAGCATTAGCGCCACATAAGTGCCAGGTAATGACCATCTCCAACAAGAGAAAATTCAACTATCTCTCCCTGACTTTCAGTGATGCATCATTAAATCCCCTACCATTAACAACTTGGGGGTCACCACTGACTAGAAGCTTCACTGGACCAGCCACATCAACACTGTGGCTACAAGAGTAGATCAAAGGCTGGGTACGATGTGACGTGTGGCTCAACTCCTGCCCCCTGAAAGCCTCTCCACCATTTACAAGGCTCAAGTCAAGAGTGTGATGGAATTCTCACCATTGCCTGGATGGGTACAGCTAGAACACTCAAGAAGCACAACATCATTCAGAACAAAGCAGTTGACTTGATCATTGGACTCATTATCCTCCCCCTCCATCACTGGAGCACTATGGCTGCAGCACATACAATCTACTGGATGCACTGCACCTACTCACCAAGGTTATTTCTACAGCACATCCTTCCCTGTGACCTCTATCACCGAGAAGGACAAAACCAGTAATATCGTGGGAAAACTATCACCTTCCAGTCACAAACCATTGTGACTTGGACATATATCGCTGTTCCTTCATCATCGTTGGTTCAGTATCCTGGAATTTACTACCTAAAACCATTGTGGGAGCACCATCACTCCACAAGGACTACAGCAGTTCAAGGAGAAGGCCCACCACCACCACCACCTTCTCGGGGGCAACTGGGGATGGGCAATAAATGCGGGCTTGCCAGCGTCACCCACAGTACCCCAAGGACTGCAACAGTTCAAGGAGAAGCCCCTACTGCATCAGTATGACATTTCCTTTCCCCACACCAGCCATTGTTTGGCCTCTCTGAATGAGATTGCCAATTTAGTGTTAATTTGTGGCAACTTTGCCTCACTCTCTATGGTGAAGTATCTGATCTTGATTTAGCAGCATCTACACTGTCATGGTTAACATTAGTAGCCAAGTGCAGAGGAGGTTGTGGACATGAAGACATATTGGCCCAGAAATTAGACTTCGATGGTTGCCGCGGGGGTAAGGATCGGCGCGATCTTACCTACCGCGCCTGCCTTTATGGTTCGGGCCCACACGAACTTCTGGTCCCGAGCCTCTCCCTGGTGCCGGCGCACAGTGTGTGCGTGTCCCAGAGGCGCAGTTAGTTCGATGCGACCTCTGGGATCACGTGGGCCAGTGAGAGCCAATGGCAGCACACCATCTTTCATTCATAGTTTTGACATGAGACCTGTCAAAACTATGAATACAACTTGCCCCCAAAAGAACAGCTAAACCTCAATTAAATTTTAAAAAACCATCACATTAATAAAATAACTATAGTTAAATAAATTAACCACTTTAAACAAAAATTTAAATTTTTGAAAAAATTTAAATTCTTTTTAAAAGTTATAAAAATAAACTTACCTTTCTTTAAAGTCTCTAAAAAAGATAAACCTGTTGAAGATTTTTAAAAATAATACTTAATTAACTACTTACCTTGTTAAAAGGGGTCTTACGCCTCCTTTTTTCATGTGTAAAATCTTCCATACTTACCCTCGTGTTCAAACCTGAAAAAAAACCTAAGTGCGCTGCGTGCGCACAGCCTGTAGTGCGCACGCGGTTCACTTAGGAACCGCCCCCTTCGCAATATCGGAAGTGCCGGTTTCCCGCGCATGCGCAGTGCATGCAGGAAACCGGCACTTCGGGACCGAATACGGGTGAGTACACAGTGCGTACTCTCCCGTATTCGGCCGAATTTCTGGGCCATTACCTTACATCAAATGTACTGCACCATTCGTAGAATCATAGTACAGAAGGAGCCTATTTGGTTCATCATGGCTGTGCCAGCTCGCTGAAATTTCTGCTCAAATCTTTGAAGGTGGCAGGATAGACTGCCAAAGCAGTTAATAAAGCATATGGGATCCTGGGCTTTTTAAATAGAGGCATAGAGTACAGAAGCCAGGAAATTATGCTAAACCTATATAAAACGCTAATTTGGCCCCAACTGGAATATTGCATCCAATTCTGGGCACCACACTTTAGGAAGGATGTGAAGGCTTTGGAGAGAGTACAGAAGAGATTTACTGGAATGGTTCCAGGGATTACAGTTATGTGGATAGACTGGAGAAGCTGGAGTTGTTCTCCTTAGAGCAGAGAAGGCTAAGAGGAGATTTGATCGAGGTGTTTAAAATCATGAAGGGTTTAGATAGAGTAAATAAAGAGAAACTGTTTCCAATGGCTGAAGGGTCGATAACCAGAGGCCACAGATTTAAGGTGATTGGCAAAAGAACCAGAGGTGACATGAGGAAAAAAAATGTTTATGCAACGAGTGGTTAGGATTTGGAATGCAGGGCGGTGGATACAGATTCAATAGTAGCCTTCAAAAAGGAATTGGATAAATAATTGAAAGAGAAAAAACTGCAGGGATATGGGGAGAGAACGGGGGAGTGGGACTAACTGGATTGCTCTTTGAAAGAGCTGGCGCAGACTCAATGGGCCGAATGGCCTCCTTCTGTGCTGTACTATTCTGTGATGCTATGATTAGTCCCACTCCCCTGCTTTTTCCCCATAGCCCTGCAAATTTGTCTTTGTTATGGAGTGATCCAATTCCCTTTTGAAAGTTACTATTGAATATGCAGCCACCACCCTTTCAGGCAGTGCAGTCCAGATCATAACAACTCGCTGATTAAAAATATTTCTCCTCGTCTCCCCTCCTGGCTTATTTTTGCCAATTATTTTAATCTGTGTCCTGTGGTTACCAACCCTCCTGCCAGTGGAAACCGTTTCTCCCTATCTACTCTTATCAAAACCCCTCATAATTTTGAATATCGTGTATATGAAAAACTCAGCCCATGTTTGAAACTTAGGCCGCGAATTTGCCGGCGCTCAGAGGGCGGGTTTGGAGGCGGGTCCGCTGTCAAAATAGCAAAGATTGACAGTGGGTAGGAAACCCGCTGTCCACCCGCCTCCACGCAAGTCTCGCAGGTGTCGGGTCTGTCAGCGGAGAACTGCCCTGACACCAAGCAGCGGGGGATACAATTGAGATAATTAAATGGCTTGTTAAGAGCCAATTTAATACTATTATGAGGCTTCCTTCCCATTTTACGTTCTTCCCCACGGGTTACCCGCTGCTCAGGGAACACGCCAGCTCACCCTGGCGTGAGTTGAGTCTGCTCTGATGTTTCTGATAAGCTGACAGCTGCAGAAGTGGTGTCAAGGAATGCCATGTTGCAGACGGTCAGTTTCAGAGCGCAGAAACTTTTGGTTTCTTCATTTGTAATACATATAGAGATTTCTTTAGCTTGCAAGTGTTCAGAGGCAACTGTATGTCCAGTGCCACCTCATTGGAACAACCTCTCTCACCACTGACAGATCGCTTCTGTCATCTCACCTGCAACTGACATCTATTGCAGCAACATTGGTGCCCTTGGAAAAAGTCAGACCTTGCCCCTCTGAATCCTTCCACGATCAGCCCCAACACTAACATCACCAGGCACACCGTCATCACCAACAACATCACCAACCTTCTCTGCCATCACCTGATGCTGCACAGGACACAGGGCATCAGCCCCTGACAACATTGCTGCCCGGGAGGCCAGCGATGGCATCACCATGGCCAGATTTACTTCACTTGACACTGTTAACCCCGGCTGCTACATGATGCGCCAGGTTGACACGATCCCACACCAGCACCATGAAGCATTCCTTTAATGTCCAAGCCATTCCATGCACACTCATCACTATAGCGGGCGGGGGTGGGGGAGTTATGTCTGAACGTTCACTGGAACTCAGTAAGACACTTCTCAAGGTGTGCTCAGATCTGTCCAATAAGGGGCAGTGTTGGAAAAATAGATTTCACTGTATGACAACACAATACCAGAAACTTCACATGGACATTGGCTAAATCTCTCAAGTGCCTACCCTTGTGTGTTGTTAGTTGGTATGCTTGCAGTAGGATGAGGGTGAGTGTGAGGGGTGGCTAGTGAGATGGGGAAGTGATAAAGTAGATAGAGAGGGTTGGGTGGAGGTGCAAGGTAAGTTGGCCGGGAAGCCCGCAGGGCGGGGCTTAACAAGGCCAATCGAGAGAAAATCCCTTTAACAGAGCGGCTGCAGCCAGGATCGTGACTGGAACCTGGAACCCAGCTCTCCCGACACCAACCCGACACCGATGATAAAATCGCGGCCTTAGTGTTTGACAACTTTTTTTAATCCTCTCGAAAGTGAGACCCTATTGCCTATTATGACTGGGAAATGTTTCTAGAAGCTTCTTTCTTAAATTGCATCCCTAACTTTTTATTTAAAATCAATGGGTTAATGCACTCAAGAATGTTGTGTGAATACTTCAAGAGTTTCATTGGCTGTAAAGCACTTTGGGTCGTGAAAGGCCCTATATAAATGTAAGTTTCTTTCTTTGTAATATGAGGCCCCTGTTATAATTGTCTTTGGGTGGGGGTGGGGGTGGGGTGTTGGTGGGTGCACAGGAAGTGCTATCACAGGCTCAAAAGTTAAAATAAATTCATTGCATTCTTGATTGAACTTTATCTCTTCCATGTGTGCTTCGCTCACGATGCCACAGATGTGAAAACACGGCTGACTGCATGAGAAAAAAGGACCACAGACCTAAATGCTGGTTAATGATGTCCTGAAGGCGAGTTGCTGTGTACAAGGTTGAGAGTATTGGCGGGTAGGAAGGGGAAATGTATTCATCTGGATTACCACATACTCCTAAATGTTACAAAAACAAGACCTACCAGTGTCTCTGATTGCTCATTTCTACTGTGAACGGCAGAGTCCACTGACAGTGGCTGCAATTTTAACTTAACTGATCCGTCGGGAAACTGACAGCATTGGGTGCAACGCTGGCTTTACACCCCGCCCGATTTTACAACCTTTTGAAGTCGGTGCTGAATTATATCGGGCAGGGTGTAAAACCGGATTTCCACTCGATCCCTTTGGTTGCCCGCCTGTGAGTTAAGTTAACATGATCCCCATCGATGTCTCTGTCCCAGTTGCCCGTCTACCTTGCAACTGCAGGGGAACAGTCTTTATAAACGGTTGGACATACCCAAGCAGCAGCGACTGGGACCGTACGTCCTTTGCCATTTGTTGTGGAGAGTCCGTGAAGTTCTGCAAAGTGAAGGGGACCCTGACTAATTTACAAATGCTCCGAAGGCCAATACAAAATGCGACGGGGTAAATTCACCAGTGGAAAGCCACACTCAAGGGGAGTGTGGGTCGCAGATAAGAGCTACCACACTGTAGCACAACAGTGGGAGTGTGAAGTGAGCAGTGAGGGAAAACTGAAGACGGAGCCGCAGCATCTCAAGTACAGTATTGAGAGCAGTAAGTAAGTGGGAGTGTAACACAAAGACATGGGGAGGGGGAGTGATGGAACCATTGTAACTGCTGTGCTTTTGCTATAGTAATGGGACCAGAGCTGCCTGATTATTCCTCCATCTTTCTCTATGGGGTAACAGTTGGAAGGCACATCTGAGACTGGACTCATTGTAACGGCCTGCATCAACCTGCCTCAGTGGCTGAGGTAGCAGATATTTAAATGATGTACCATAAGATCCTACAGTAGCAAAGATGAAAAGAGTGTGGATTATGAGTGTGTGCCTAATATGTGGATTACTGTTCAACACATTGTCAATTTTTGTTTTGAAGGCAGCAGAAAAAAGATACAGTTTTGTGTTTTGTCAAATCACTGATGTTGGTTTCTTTTTAGAGAAATCTCATTGGCTCCCGGTCCAGCAACCACTCAAATTTAAAATTTTCATCCTTGTGTACAATTCATGGTCTCGCCCCTCCCTATCTCTGAAACCTCCTACAGCTCTACAACACTCCAAGAACTCTGCATTCCTCCAATTCCGGCTTTTTTTGTACCCCCAATTTCCTTTGGCCCTCCATTGGCAGCTGTGCCTTCAGTTGCCTAGGCCCTAAGCTCTGGAATTCCCTCCCTAAACCTCTCAGCCACTCTACCTCTCTCTCCACCTTTAAGATGCTCCTTAAAACCTTCCTCTTTGACCAAGCTTTTGGTCACCTCGCTTAATATCCCCTCATGTGGCTCGGTGTCAAATTCCATCTGATAACGCTCCTGTGAAGCGCCTTGGGACATTTTACTACTTCCTCGAACCTGTTCCACCATTCAGTTAATTCATGGCTGAGCCGTATCTTAACTCCATCTACCCGCCTTGGTTCTGTAACCCTGATCAGCCATGATCTCATTAAATGGCGGAACAGGCTCGAGGGGCCGAATGGCCTACTCCTGCTCCTATCTTCCATGTAACCCTTAATACCCTTGCCTAACAAAAATCTATCAATCTCAGTTTTGAAATTTTCAATAGATCCCCAGCCTCAACAGCTTTTTGGGGGAGCGAGTTCCAGATTCCTGCTACCCTTTATGTAAAAATGTATTTCCTGACATCACCGCTGAATGGCCTAGCTCTAATTTTAAGGTTATGCCCCCTTGTTCCCCCACCAGAGGAAATAGTTTCTCTCTATCTACCCTATCAAATCCTTTAATCATCTTAAACACCTCAATTAGATCACTCCTTACTCTTCTATACTTAGGGGAAAATAAGGCTAGTCTGTGCAACCTGTCCTTATAACTTAACCCTTTTTGTTCCTGGCATCATTCTGGTGAATCTGCGTTGCACCCCCTGCGATGATGACGAGCAGACTTACCTTCTTCCCCTCACCCCCGTAAACAGGTATCTTTCTCCTGCCTTTGAGATAACCTCCTGTCAATTATTTTATATTTTTAAAGGGGCTGTGGGGGCTGGAGCGCAAGCTGGCACATGTTACAATGAAAGGTTCCAGTCACGGAACTTCCCCAGGGTAGTTTACTGCCTGCTGTATTTATTTGCAAATAATACAGATCAGGACAATGATGCTTGGGTGATGTAACCATGGGGATCCCCTCCCCCTAACCCATAAGGTAAGGTCTCCCTAATTCCCCTTTGCTGTCACCCCCATTCCCATTAAAAAAAGAACTCCGTAATAAGACAGCTTAAGAGAAGAGCTGCGTGTGCTGACGGCAAGGCTTCTGCCCGAGCATTCCTCCTCTTCTCCTGGAATTACTTTGCCTGTGAGGTAGATTCACATTCCAGCTTGTCGTGTAAAGGGGAACGGGCTCCGAGAAGAAGCATACATCACTGACACTGCCGTCCCTTAAATGTGAGCAGTCTGCCTGGGGAACTCCTCCCACAGACCGGAGTTCTGGGCCCCCCTCCAGCTTCCACACAGTCGCTCGCTCCTCTGTCAAACCCGCCACAGGCAGCCACAGGCAGCAAAGAAGCTGACATCAAACACAACTCTCTCCTCGTGCGTTGTTGAAACTTTTTTCTTAGGGGACCAGCGTTTCTTCCTGAGGGATTTTCATCGTCAAGCAAAAAAAAAAAAGAATTTAAACTTTCGTATGGCTTGTTTCATTCAAGGAGTTTTGGAGCTGCCATGAATTTTCTTTAAGTTAGGATGGTAACGATATCATACATCGAACAGGTAAGTGTCTTGATGTTTCTCATGCATTGCAAAGATAATGTGTATGAATAAATGAAGGTGTTTTTTTCCCCAATCCCTTTTTAGCCACAAAGTGGGAAGAATTATTATATGGATTGGTTTTAATGTTCAGAAATGTATCTTTAAATTTATTACTGTACTTTACAAAGTGGAAAAGGGAGGAGGGGGAAATAATAGCTTAGATTAGCAAAGGAATCACTGAATCCAGCAATCCAACTGGGTGAACCAAGCACCGGGCACATAACCTTGCATTCTAGGACTGCAGTTATACTGTACACAGAGGCCGGCGAGTCATGCTTGATGTGCCTGTACAACAACAACAACTTGCATTTATATAGCCTCTTTAATGTAGTATAAACGTCCCAAGGTGCTTCGCCGGTTGTATTGACTGAAGTTATACCGTCCATTTGATATTGTGATCCATACATTGGCCTCCATTTCCCCGCTCCTAGGGTTGCCAACCCTCCAGGATTGCTCTGGAGTCACCAGAAATTCAAGATTAATCTCCAGGACACTGCTGTGTGCATCCCAGGAGAACAATCATAAGGGCATTAAAAAAAATGTTTTTCTTTTCATTTTCTTTGAGCAGTTTTACTTATAAAAAATATTGGAAATGGAACATTTTTGGTTGAGCAGTTGGAGGCAGGAGGTCATGTGATGAAACCTCCAGGAATATGTTCTACCAGTGTTGGCAACCCTACCAGCACCATGTGCGGGGAATAAAAGGAAATGCAGTGACTAAGGCGCGATCCGACAGCCGTGCGTGCACGCCATGCCTTCGTTCCTTGGACCTACTGCAGCTGTGCTGTAACCTTTAGGAATGAAGTGTTCCTGAGGAAAGATCAATAAAGACGAAAGTGGATGACACTGTGTTTGAAATACTTTGTAGTCCTTTCTGGCAGGTTATGGTATTTTATGATTTGGGGTTTCCTTACGCTGTGTGTGCAG
Organism: Squalus acanthias; assembly: GCA_030390025.1. Taxonomy (NCBI): domain Eukaryota; kingdom Metazoa; phylum Chordata; class Chondrichthyes; order Squaliformes; family Squalidae; genus Squalus; species Squalus acanthias. The sequence goes on from CM059434.1 coordinate 129,639,448, forward strand.
TGTGTTACATTCAGCGTCTACACCTGAACTCAGGCAGGCTACAGTTATATTGTAGCCTCCCATAGCAGAAAGAAAGAAAGAACATGTATTTATACAGTGCCTTTCATGACCTCAGGACATCCCAAACGTTTTACAGCCAATGAAGTACTTTTGAAGTTTATTCACTGTTGTAATGTGGGCAATGCGGCAACCAACTTGTGCACAGAAAGGTCCCACAAACAGCAATGAAATAAATGACCAGATCATCCATTTTAGATGTTGGTTGAGGGATAAATGTTAGCCAGGACACCGGAAGAACTCCCCATCTCTTTGAATAGTGCCGTAGGATATTTAACGTCCACCTGAGAGGGCAGACGGGGCCTCGGTTTATTGTCTCATCTGAAAGATGGTGCCTCTGACAGTGCAGCACTCCCTCAGTGAAGTGTCAGCCTGGATTATGTGTTCAAGTCTCTGGAGTGGGGCTAGAACCTAAAACCTTCTGACTGAGACGAGAGTCCTACCACTGAGCCAAGAATGGGCCTGAAACAGCATATTGAAGATCTTCAGTCACATTACACTAAACAGTCAGATTGCTGCTGTTGGATTGGTGCAAATTGGAAACCGCTTTACATAAACACAGGAAGGGTGGGACAATGGCAGCCTAAGAGTGTTTAACATTTTTTTTAAAGAGCTGCAGTCCTCTTGGGAGATACAAGAGGGGTCATTTTACAAATTAATGCTCCTGGCATACAGATTTGTCCACTGTGAACACATAATGGCCTGCATTTTGCAATCAGCAGTGAAGGGACACTGACCTTGAAAAAAGCTGCCCACAAAGGTTTAGCGGGCTCCAGAGATTCCTCTATTCCAACGTGACGTGATTTTGAATCTGTGGCACCCAGCAACAGTGCAGGCAGCAAGAAGGCTGATCAGCCAATCAGATTGAAGAACTATCAAGACAGCAAAACAGGAAGTAAAAAGCAGTGATTATAATTCACATTTAATCATTGTACAGAAAGCAAAATAAAGATTGGGACATACACATGGAATTAAGGTAGAAGCTGAAATATCATAAACAAATTGAAAAAAAAATCTTAATTTTTATGGTTTTAAAAATCATGCAATTTTTAAATGTTTTTCTGAGGGAATGAGACACCACAATTATAAAAGTAGTTTTTCAGGACCAGAGAGGTTGTTCAGCAGTAATTATGACTTAGTACACAATTATAAACTCAGTTACTCCTGATCGAACAAGGCTTAACATTGGGGAGACCAAACGCAGATTGGGTGACCGCTTCGCGGAACACCTCCGTTCAGTCCGTAAGGGTGACCCCGAGCTTCCGGTCGCTTGTCATTTTAATTCACCCCTCCACTCCCAATCAGACCTCACCGTCCTCGGCCTCTTGCATTGTTCCACGGAAGCTCAGCGTAAGCTCGAGGAACAGCACCTCATCTTTCGTTTAGGCACTTTACAGCCTTCCGGACTCAATATCGAGTTCAACAATTTCAGATCATAACCCCGGCCCCTACCACATATGTATACATTTTATCCACCCTTTTGGTCCGTGCCTTTTTCCCTTTTTTTCTTCCTTTTTTTTTTTCTCTCTCTCCCCCCACGGCAGCTGTCTCTCATTCTGCCAGCATTTCACACCTCACCTTTTGTTTCTTAACCTGTCCCATTACCATCTCGTCTTGCCTTGAGCATCTCTTAATGTCTCTACTTACCATAGACCATCCCTTTTGTTCTTTTATTCCTCCCCCCAGCCTCCCCCTTGCATTTTTATCTGTTTAATTTCCTGCTCTTCTCTCAGTTCCGACGAAGGGTTTCGACCTGAAACGTTAACTCTGTTTCTCTCTCCACGGATGTTGCCTGGCCTGCTGAGTTTTTCCAGCGTTTTCTGTTGTTATTTTAACTTTTTCATTGTTTTTTACAGTGAGAATAGTGTGTAAAAAGTTGAAGTTCACATCAAATCACTGATTCTGTGTTGATTGCATCTGCGAACATTGCAACAGCGCACGCTGTGGAGGAGCAGGGTATCACTGACAGCAACCTCCGGATTTCTGCATTTAACTGAGCATGTGTGGATACCAGAAGTTGCTGTCAGTTTTACACAGTAATGACGGCGAGTACTGACAGTTTTGTCGTCAATACAACCGCAAATTCCGGGCCATTGATAATTTAAGCAGCTAACTCTAAGCTGAATTGCCGATATGCATTCCTGGAGGGTGGAGCTACTTGCTCGGAACTTGAATTAGTAAATTTACACACATGTTTTGCTCTCTTCACAAACCGAAGAGGGCTGGGTGACACTGCAATGATGTCACTGCGCCACCTGCTGCAGATACATTGGGGTAGATCTTGACTTTGGGTAGTAGTGTAAAACGGGTGATAGCGAATCAACAGCTCGTTTTGCATCTCTCCCCATTTTTATTTCCATTGAAGTCATGGGACTGAGTCAAAGAGAGAGCGTTTTACAGCAACATTTAGAAGCGAGCTATACTTTTTAAAGTGCCTGTCACAGGATCCATAAATAGCCTGGATTTCTGTTTTCAACACAAATTAATAACACCTTTCATACTGTACTAGTAGTCTATAATTTTCTTACTACACGTGTCAGCAAAATTTTATGTTGGAGTCAAGCCCTGGGCAAATACAAAGTGAGCAGATCTTTCAAATAAAACTTTAACCCCATCCCCAGTCTCTAACCTTGCCAGTGAACTTGTGTAATGGCTTAACGTGCAACATGTGGTTTTTAGTTGTGTGTCTCTCACATGGGCCACAGGGTAAGGCTAGATGTCATTAATATAGTTTCTGCTCTCCCTCACTGCTCTCTTTGTTCTCTCGTCTTTTCTCTCTTCGTGGTGGCACTCTCGCCTCTGAGTCAGAAGGTTGTGGGTTCAAGCTCCACTCCAGAGACATAAGCACAAAATCTAGGCTGACACTCCAGTGCAGAACTGAGGGAGTGCTGCACTGTTGGAGGTGCCGTCTTTCAGTTGAGACGTTAAACTGAGGCCTCATCTTCCCTCTCAGGTTGGATGTAAAACATCCCACAGCCACTATTTTGAAGAAGAGCAGGGGCGTTCTCCCCCGGGGTCCTGGCCAATATTTATCCCTCAACCAACACCACTAAAACAGAATACCTGGTCATTATCTCATTGCTGTTTGTGGGACCTTGCTGTGCGCAAAATTGGCTGCCGCGTTTCCTACATTACAATAGCGACTACCCTTCAAAAGTATTTCATTGCCTGTGAACTATCGAGCTGACCAGGTGGACTGCAATGATCTTTTCTGGTCCTTCACATTGCTGTTTGCTGTACAACAGCTGTTTGTGTGTCTTTCATGTGTAATCACTTTCACACAAAGTTAATTAACAATTATAATATCACTACTACGATTGAGAAATAACCTGTAATTGTTTAGGGTTGAATTCTGCGTCCAATATATACAGTACGCTGTTATCTATATATCTTAACAGGGGAGTTTAATTTATGGCGCTGTTGTGGAAACAACTGCACCAATATGTATCACCTCTTCATGATAAATTAGTAAACCTTTGTTCACAAATGCTCAGCACAATGGTATAAATTACATTGAAACATTAGTCGCCCCACTGTGCACTACTTCTAGAGATGAAATGACACTTGGCTTTTTCCCCCCCCTTCTTGACCAAATAAAAGTTTTGCCAAACATTTTTGTCATGAAGACAGTGCCTCTTTAACAGGCACCAACTAATGCTGATATTTGCTTGAACAGATGTGTCCAAACATAACCAAACCAAAAATCCGCCTTTTCAAATGGGAGGTGCACGTGTCCATGAATAGATGAATAGAGCGGAATGTTTAGTGTGTTCAATTTGACCTCTTATCCTAAAACTAGTCACGAGCGGAGAAGGAGCTGGGTTATTGGCTGGCGATAAGCACCACACTCCCTCCCCTTCTCCCTCCCCCTCCCCCTCCCTGAATCTCAACATGGAAAAATTTATTTCAAAGCTCATCATGCTCTAACTTTCTTCTTGAATCTGCAGCTTTGTGTTCTGTCTTTGTACTTGCAGAGTAAATCGAGGAAAAAAAGGTATCTGCTCAGCAGAGTCTGTTTCTTCGCTTTTCTGAGGGTATAAATTCCCTTGACTTTATTTTCTGCCCAATTCCCCTAGGGCTCTGCAGCTCAAGCACCAACCGCGTCTGAGAGAGCAAGAAATGCTGACATTTATGTAGCATCGTGTCACGTTGTAGAAATATCTCAAAGCGCTTCACAGTGAAGTACTTTTGAAGTGCAGTGACTGCTTTATGTACAGTAACATGTGGGGAATCTGCTTCTAGCTCTTTGCCAATGGTGCCCTGATGCCTGATACCTGCAGGTCTTATTGGACTGTGCCTGTAAGACAGTGCAGTTTGGGGAAAAGTTCTGTTAAGTAAGGAATTGACCACTTTGTTTCCCTCTCAGAGGCCAGGATTGTATTAATTGCAGCTTTGCCTCTGAGATAAATTCAGCATTAATCACTGCTAAATATTACTCTCTAATCATACAGGGCACTACAGAAAAGTATGAGTTCTTTCTGAGAGTTCAGTTATTTTACTTTTAAGGATATTTTAATTAGATCGACTGGGTTTTATTGATTTGAATTAATCAGCGGTATCGTCAATAGTACCAGAGTGTAATAAAGTATTTTTCTTCCACAGGTCACAAGGTGAGGGAGGCCACTCGGCCCATCTTAACTCATCTGCCCAAGAAGTAAACTTATTGGAGCTGATTGTGCAAACCCATTGCAATGGGAGTGGGTCCACAGCTCGTCCCTCCAACACACTGACCTGATCGTGCCAAAATTTGCAAGTTCAGGTCATTTAAATCATCGAAACATAGAAACATAGAAGATAGAAGCAGGAGTAGGCCATTCGGCCCCTCGAGCCTGCTCCGCCATTCGATGAGATCATGGCTGATCATCCAAACTCAGTACCCTGTACCTGCCTTCTCCCCATATCCCTTGATACCTTTAGCTTTAAGAAATATATCTAACTCATTCTTGAATATATTTAATGACTTGGCCTCAACTACCTTCTGTGGAAGAGAATTCCACAGGTTCACCACTCTCTGGGTGAAGAAATTCTTCCTCATTTCTGTCCTAAATGGCTTACCCCTTATCCTTAGATTATGACCCCTGGTTCTGGACTCTCCGACCATCGGGAACATTCTTCCTGCATCTAGTTTGTCCAGACCTGTCAGAATTTTATATGTTTCGATGAGATCCCCTCTCATTCTTCTATACTCCAGCGAGTATAAGCCCAATCGACCCAATCTCTCCTCATATGTCATTCCTGCCATCCCAGGTATCAGCCTTGTGAATCTTCGCTGAACTCCTTCCATGGCAAGAACATCCTTCCTCAGATAAGGCGACCAAAACTGCACACAGTACTCAAGGTGTGGTCTCACCAAGGCCCTGTACAACTGCAGCAAGACATCCCTGTTCCTATACTCAAACCCTTTCGCCATGAAGGCCAACATACCATTTGCCTTCTTCACCGCCTGCTGCACCTGCATGCTTACCTTCAGCGACTGGGGGTAGGATTCTTCCAGCCTTTAGAAAGGCTGAAATTAGTTTTAAAATATTAGCCAGCCATTCCAAGGTTTGTATGAGGAGAAAAAAACAACGAGGGCAAAAGTAAGGGACATAAACCCAGCCTAGAGGCCCGAGACAGAGTCTGTGAGACAAGATTGCATGCCACAGAATATTGCCTGCCAACCTGTTCCACGTGTACTGCCCACCTATAACAAGTCCTGGCATCTCTTTACAGAAACGGGCGGACTCCCAGCTAAAGCAATTGAGGCTGAGACAATCAACTCTGTTAAAATGTAGCTGGATAATTGTTAAGGAATTTATGGCTTTTCACAGAATCACAGAATCCCCACAATGCAGATAGAGGCCATTTCGGCCCATCGAGCCTGCACCGACACATATCCCACCCTATCCCCGTAACCCCACGTATTTAATCCCCCTAACACTAAGGGTCAATTTATCATAGCCAAATCAACCTAACCCACACATCTTTGGACTGTGGGAGGAAACCGGAGCACCCGGAGGAAACCCACGCAGACACGGGGAGAATGTGTAAACTCCACACAGACAGTCACCCAAGGCCAGATTCGAACCCGGGTCCCTGGCGCTGTGAGGCAACAGTGCTAACCACTATGCCACCGTGTTGCCCACGGCTTTTGCTATGAGTGGAGAAATATTCAGCCCGTGTGTTACCCTGTGTGTGTGTGTGTGTGTGTGTGTTAATCGATACAGCATTTTGGAGCATTCCTGAAAGTGCAGCTGCAAGCCAGAACTTGGGCAAACAGCGAGTAATACTGACTGAAGCAAACACCACGAGGCACTTGTTAGGACTTGTGGTGAAAGTGCCACCTACGTCTTCCTCCTTTCCTTTCACTATTTTGCTGCTTTCTTTTCCCGCCAGGAAAAGACTGAGACGGTCTCCTGTGAAGGGACGGACAGCCATAATTCCACTAACGGGCCATTTTTTAATGTATTTCAGGTGCAGTGCAGCTTGTCCAGCTGTGGTGGTGTGTCACCCACTGTAATGCTAACCAGCCGTCTCCTCTCTATCTGCTAGAGAAGGAATTAGCTGAAAATAATGTCCAGGTATTTCCTTTCACCCGGTCTCTATTTCTTCCAGGGGCCTGGGATTCATAAAATATCGTCCTCTCAAGTGTTTCTGCTTCCCGACACATTTGGTTCTACGTTACTTATCCCAAGTGCAGACATATTTAATCAAGATCGGCTTGAAAGTTGAGCTTTCTCTGAAAGCTACTTGGCCCATCTCCATCCCCTGAAACTCACATTGATCCTTCTCAGTGAGGCCCCTATCTTTTTATTTCTTCCTCTTTTTTTTTAAGGTTCTTCCCACCTGACTGCAGGTAATTTTTCAGGGATGAAAGAAGCAGGCCGTAGACTTTTGTCGGTGTTTCCCCCGCGACCCAGTTGTAACCTTGAAATGTTTATTGAGAGCACGTTTAAACAATGGAACAAGGAAGAGGCTGCTCAGCTTATCAAGCCTGGCTCAGCTCATCTGCTGCTGAATCCCTCATCTATTGCCTTGTTACCTCTAGACTTGACTATTCTAAAGCTCTCCTGGCCAGCCTCCCATCTTCCAACCTATATAAACTTGAGGTCATCCAAAGCTCTAATGCCCATATCATAAAGTCCCGTTCACCCATCAACCTTGTGCTTGCTGACCTACATTGGCTCCTGGTTCGGCAACGCCACAATTTTAAAATTCTCATCCTTGTGTTCAAATCCCTCCGTGGCTTCGCCCCTCCCTATTTCTGCAACCTCCTCCAGCCCCACAACCCTCCGAGATCTCTGCACTCTTCCAATTCTGGCCTTGCGCATCCCCGATTTTAATCGCTGCACCATTGGCGGCCGTGCCTTCAGCTGCCTAGGCCCTAAGCTCTGGAATTCCCTCCCTAAATCTCTCCGTCTCTCTACCTCCCTCTCCATCTTTAAGATGCTCCTTAAAACCTACCTCTTTGACCAAACTTTTTGGTCATCTGCCCTAATATCTCCTTATGTGGCTCGGTGTCAAATTTTGTTTGATAACGCTTCTGTGAAGCCCTTGGGACGTCTTACTACATTAAAGGCGCTATATAGATGCAAGTTGATGTTGTTGCAACAGACCATGTATGGTCTGCGCTATTGTACAAACATAGGAAAAGAAGGGCTAGTAAAGGCTCGGGCCCTTCAACGCTCCCTATCCAAGTGGCCTCGTGTAAAACCCTTCCCCCACTCCTGGGGAGGCAACGAAACAGAGGAAGGAAACCGCTGGCCTAATTTCAGGAAAAACTCTGGGACATTGCTCTCTGACTCCATAAGGCAATTAAGCAAGTTCCAGGACATCACGTCAAGTCTTTTGTTAAGGGACTGTGGCCTACACATACTTAGCACATCCGCCGAGTCTGGATCACGGGTCTGGATCACAGAGGCTACTTGACCAGACAACTTTGCACATTCCCTGAAAGTCTTCCCGTTGCACGCACCCTCACGAGCATTTCAAATCTTATATTATGATCCTTGCACCCTCGCCTTCAACCTTATTTGCCGTCCCGGGACTCATTTCCCATGATTGAGCCCAGAATAGAGCTGACTCTTTTTTTTGGCTACCCAATAAACTGCGTGAGGAAATAATGCTGCACGACCTCTGGGCAATCTCTTGTCCAAGAACCGCCACTTCTCCCTTTTCTATCGTTAGCTGAGACTCAGCAACAAAAAACAACGCACATCATTTCTTTCTGTTCACGTTAAATGTTGCCACCCATTGTTCTGTTTACTTGTGTCGGTCTCTTCTGCGAAAATGACGTCTTTGCATTCTAAACTCCCAGTCATCTCTCAGTTTTAACCGAAATTTGCCATCTGATACACAACCCTTCCTTCACCTTCTATATCCAACTCCGTCTCTCTCTCTCTCTCTCTCTCTCTCTCTCAGGGAATTTGGTCCCCGTCGCAATTGTTTTTTTGTGCAAGGAATGGGTGTTGGGAGGACCAATATCTGGGTACGAGAGATCTTCCCTCGGAAGTTCACCGACGACCAAATTAGATGCCAATGGCTTCCAAGTGCCCAAGGCACCTGCCTGAAACAGGCGTTAGGCCCCATGAATATGTTAATCAGGGTCCTAACTCCTGTTTTAGTATCCTGCCCCCAAATCCGCCATAATCCAGGCGGAGCTTGCGCCGCGATGTACCGCTCTGTTTTTCCGGGTCAATAGCGGCCCTAACTAACCAACGCTCCTTATGGGACCGCTGGAGGCTGCAGACAAATAGCTATGTTGACTTTTTTTTAGTTACCTTTATGTGTAGCCAAGAAGAGCTGGAGTGCTTGCGGCTGACGCCGAGGCAATCTCCTCCACTCGACCCCCCCCCCCCGCCATTTGCCACCCACCCCGCCCCCCCCAGGACCTAACCTGCAGGATGGCTCGGAGGCCCCAACCGGTGAGCTGCAACAGGACACCCGATTGCCGACCGCAGCTCGCCGGTTTTACGGAAACCAGGCCCGAGGCCCAGTTTCAGCGGGTCTCGGGCAGACATCTACGGGTGCCCGCTCTTGGTGCTTCACCCACTTAACACTGGTTTCCGGCGCAACATGAATTTCTCCCCCTCTGTTTCTCTCTCTCTCTCTCTGTGTCTCCATCCATCTGTCTGTCTCTCTATCTCTCGCTCTCTCGTAGGAGATTGATCTTTAATTCCTGGAGACTCCAGGACAATCCTGGATGGTTGGCAACCCTAATCGGGATAATTAATTTTTTTCTCTCTCTCTCTCTGTAGCGTCACTAAGTCCCCGTTAAAGAACGGGTCAGTGAAATGGTTGGGGGTGGAGGGTGGTAAGCGGGTGAGGGGGATGGGGGGCGGAATGGGTGCAATGTTAGGGAGGCCCTGTATAAAGTAGAAAGCCAACCCGGATCAGAATTGTTTTCTCCTGAAGTGCCCATTCCAAGAGGAAGCTCAGCATCTGGAGTCTTGCTCAGGCGCTTTAACCGGCTTGCAGGGAGGCCCCATAATTTCGCGTACGCAGGTTCCCCGTGCTCAGCTGATTGGTCGCACAAGGCTTGTCAGACATGGAGTAGGTATGTGTCAGCTGTGGCTCAGGGGGTAGCACTCTTGCCTCTCAGAGCAGAAGGTTGTGGGTTCAAGTACCCACTCCAGAGACTTGCGCACAAAATCTCGGCTGACACTCCCAGTGCAGTACCGAAGGGAGTGCTGCACTGTCGGAGGTGCCGTCTTTTGCATGAGACATTAAACTGTGGCCCCCTCTGCCCTCTCGGGTGGATGTAAAAGATCCCACGGCACTATTTCGAAGAAGAGCAGAGGAGTTCTCCCTGGCGTACTGGGCCAATATTTGTCCCTCAACCCCCATCACTGTGATAATTATCTGGTCATTATCTCATTGCTGTTTGTGGGAACTTACTGTGCACAAAATTGGCTGCTGCGTTTCCTATATTACAACAGTGACTACACTTTACAAAAGTACTTCATTGACTGTAAAGTGCATTGGGGCGCCCTGAGGTGGCGAAAGGTGCTATATAAAAGCAAGTCTTTCATTTAGGCCTCAAGCCTCTGTGCAGGTGGCTCCACTGCCCCCCGGCACTCCTGCTGCCCCCCCCACCTCCAACCCGGATCACGTTACAACCTCTGTGTTCATTATTGTACATAAGGTAAGGGGAAAAAAACAGCCAGCAAGGGAACAAAAGCATTTCACATGATTAGATTATTACCCTGGAGAGCAATTTCCTGTACCTCCCAGAAACTGCCATGCTGCAGCTTTGCTCTGTAGATACTAATAGCGAGTGACTTTCAATTGCTGTTCTCCATTAATGGTGTAAAATGCATCAGCATTACTTCAATGTGCTCAGTTGGCACAGTGTAAAGACCCAGGTAGCCAGAAGAGGAAACAGGTTTGATCCCTGCTTCGTGCAGAGGTAGCTGCAATGGGTTGGTAGGAACATCAGAACAGGAGTAGGCCATTCAGCCCCTCGAGCCTGCTCCGCCATTCAACTAGATCATGGCTGATCTGTATCTCAACTCCATTTACCTGCCTTGGTTCCGTAACCCTTAATACCCGTGCCTAACAAAAATCTATCAATCTCAGTTTTGAAATTCCTAGCTTTTTGGGGGAGAGAGTTACAGATTTCCACCACCCTTTGTGTGAAGAAGTGCTTCCTGACATCACCCCTTGTTCTGGACTCCACCAGCAGAGGAAATAGTTTCTTTCTATCTACCCAATCAACTCCTTTTATAATCTTAAACACCTCAATTTGATCACCCTTTGATCTTCTATACGCGAGGGAATATAAGCCTAGTCAATGCAACCTGTCCTCATAATTTAACCCTTTTAGCCCAGATATCATTCTGGTGGTGAATCTGTGCTGCACCCCCTCCAAGACCAATATATCCTTCCTGAGGTGCGGTGTCCAGAACTGAATGTAGTTCTCTAAATGGGAGTTATAGGGACACTACTGTTGGCCTTCAGTGGCCCCTGGGCTGGGGAGGGTAAAAAGAAGTCATCCAGATTTTTCACTCCTGATAGCTGTACAATGACTCCCGGTGAAAAGTCCACGGACATGGTTTTTGGATGAAGACAAGGAGGCTGGAAATGGTTTGTTGGAATAACCTGCTGACACTCAAGACCGGATTTCCGTCTTTCTGAAGGGACTTCCGCCTGCCCCATCGACCCTACCGTCACCCCGACCCATTTTCCTGGGTCAGGGGGTCACTTAACATGCAGGGCGGGTTCCCGGCTGACTTGCTGCCACTAAATGGAAGGTGGCTGCCTCTGCCGGGAGGAAATTCCTGGCGGTGCCCCATCAGGACCGAAGGAGGTGGAGAGGGCACTTCAGGGGGCAGGAGAACCCTATAAAGAAGAGTGGTCAAGAACGAGGGGCCAGAGAAGGGCAGGAGAAACTTCCTTACACAGAGAATTGTGAGGCTGTGGCATTCACTTCCAGGGTTAAAGGTTGAGGCAGAAAGTTGGCAACATTCAGACCAGCTTGGATAGGCTAATGAAGAAAAAGGGGTTGATGGGATATGGGAAGAGGGTGGATAAATGTGGTTAAAATTATTTGCTCGAGTGGCGGGTAAACACCGACACGGACTGGTTGGGCTGAGTGGCCTGTTTTCGTGTTGTAACTTATGTACTTCTATGAATTTAGGTAAAGTTTTTGTAGGCCTCGGCCAAGATCACAGCTACAGCTGTGGCTAGTCAGCAATTTCTATTGGAAAGCATTGTTCTAAAGATAAGTGACTGGTCCATGGTAAATCTGCTCTCCAAATTCATTTCCGAATTGAATGCATTTCCTGTTCCTGACCTTGTGCTTTTTCCCCCGCTAACTTTAGGTAAGGATTCACAACAAGGAAACGATACTCCAAGACTGAATTAGAGCTTCAACATGAAGCAAGACAGGATGGGAGGACTGAGTGTGATGATCGTTACTTTATTGGCCACACTTGTACACTGCAGAGTCCAAGTACAGCCAGAAGGTATGCCTTTTCTTAATAAAACCATAAGGAGACACTGGGTTGTCCCAGTGTCATCGAACAAAAAAACCCAAAAGTGCCTCCTTTTTAGAGGGGCACAATGAATAAAGAACTAAACCATTAAACAAACAAAAATTATAAAATTAAATAATAATATTATCACCCGTGTCCAGTACCTGTGGTGCCCACCGGTCGTGGAAGGTCTCAAGCGTACCGGTGGACACCGCGTGCTCTTTTTCCAGGGCCACCTGGGCACGGACAAGACCATGGAAGAGAGGCAGGCAGCCAGAGTGATCACCCCCATGGGGCGTGTCCAACCTGGATCTGTGGATGGCCACCTTGGCCAGGCCCAGGAGCAGATCCACGAGGAGGTCCTCTGACTTGCCCGCCCCGCCACCCTCCGCACCAGGTGGCCAAAGATCAGGAACGTGAGACTGAAGTGGAGCAGCATACAGAGGACAGGTCCTATATCAATTCATTTCCTTTCCACAGGGGCAGTGATGTGTTTGAAGACTCTGGCAGTAGGAAAACCGTGTGGTTTCCAGTTTAGGGCTGAACTTGACACTGATCATCAGGGGAGGGGAATCTGCTGTCAGACTTTTTCTAATGGTGCTTTTGAATAGTTTCATAGGCAATGCAGTTGATGTGGTGTATATGGACTTCCAAAAGGCGATTGATAAAGTGCCACATAATAGACTTGCCAGCAAAGTTGAAGCCCATGGAATAAAAGGGACAGTGGCAGCATGGATATGAAATTGGCTAAGTGACAGGAAGCAGAGAGTAGTGGTGAACAGCTGTTTTTCGGACTGGAGGAAGGTATACAGTTGTGTTCTCCAGCGGTCGGTACTAGGACCACGGCTTTTTTTGATGCATATTAATGACTTGAACTTGGGTGTACAGGGCACAATTTCAAAATTTGCAGATGACACAAAACTTGGAAGTATAGTGAACAGTGAGGAGGCTAGTGATAAACTTCAAGAGGACATAGACAGTCTGGTGGAATGGGCAGACATGTGGCAGATGAAATTTAATGTAGAAAAGTGCCAAGTGATACATTTTGGTAGGAAGAATGAGGAGAGGCAATATAAACTAAAGGGTACAATTCTAAAGAGCGACCTGGAGGTATATGTGCACAACTAGTTGAAGGTGGCAGGGCAGGATGAGAAAGCGGTTAAAAAAGCATATGGGATCCTAGGCTTCATGAATAGAGGCCATGATGCGGAGATGCCGGTGTTGGACTGGGGTGGACAAAAATGAGAAGTCGCACAACACCAGGTTATAGTCCAACAGTTTTATTTGAAATCACGAGCTTTCGGAGCGCTGCTCCTTCGTCAGGTACAGTGAGGGAATACAAATCAGCAAAGCATATATAGACAGAGAACAATGTGTTTCTGACTGCCCTCCATCACACCTGGGCAGAGATACAATCAGTCAGGAAGGCATTACATCAAAGACACAGCAAAATACAGCTAAGACAATGAGGTGGGGTCACAGGGGGTCCAACGTGTCAAATGCTGCAGTCTGCAGTTAAGCTTTTAACTTTTTTTTTAAACTGGAAATCACATCTGTGAACCAGACAACGATGACTCTAGTCATCCAGACTAGAGTCGTCGTTGTCTGGTTCACAGATGTGATTTCCAGTTTTAAAAAAAAGGAAAAATATTAACTGCAGACTGCAGCATTTGACACGTTGGACCCCCTGTGACCCCACCTCATTGTCTTAGCTGTATTTTGCTGTGTCTTTGATGTAATGCCTTCCTGACTGATTGTATCTCTGCCCAGGTGTGATGGAGGGCAGTCAGAAACACATGGGGGGAAAAATTCAGTTGGTTGCGCCTCCCGTTAGCGCCTTAAGAGGGCGCTAATGGGGCGCAAAGCAGCTAGCGCCGTGGCGCAGCGATGTTTGCGCTGCTCGGGAACTTAACTAGACATTTTGCAGCGGCGCTAAACTTTATCGCCGCGATCTCCTGCGCGCGCAGATTGTGACGTCATATGAGAGTGCAATGCCCTTGTGGCGCCCCGGAGCAGAATTTCAGTGGCGCCCCCATCCTTACCGCCTGGCGCATCCAACGACCGGTAGAGTGGAACGCTATCATTCGCTGTGGGGCTGGGGGGGGGCGCTATTTAAAGGGGGCCTCTTCCTGTCTTTCTCTGTGGTGGACATTTTTGCACCACTCGTTCTGAGAGAGAGAGAGAGAGATTCGGAGAGAGAGAAAGAGAGACTTCTGCATTGAGTCAACGCTGTGTGAGGTAGTTTTGGCTACTCATCCTAACTTCGCTGGTACTTTGGTTTCTGGCCTTCATAACTTTGCTTGCTAAGAGATATGGGGGCTGCACTGATGGGGGGCGTCGTCCTGTGCCAGCTGAATCGGAGGAGACAGAGACGCAGAGAGAGAGTGGCAATGATGGCCAGACGGAGGAGGGCCAACAGGCGTCTGTACAGGAGAGCTTACCCTCCCAGGGTATATCGTGAACAGCTCTCCTACATTCATATGTCTGAGGAGCAGTGTCTGCGAAGGCTGCGATTCAGCAAGGAGGTGGTCACTGAGCTCTGCCACCTGCTGCAGTCAGATCTGCTGCCTCAACTGAGGTCCAGGACGTCTCTGTCGGTGGCAGTGAAGGTCACAGTGGCTCTGAACTTTTATGCTACTGGCTCATTTCAATCTGCTGTTGGGGACATCGCCAATATCTCCCAGTTCGCGGTGCATTGCTGCATCAGGAAGGTCACAAATGCCCTCTTTAAAAGGAGACGAGAGTTCATCTCTTTCCCCATGACCCCAGACAAGCAGCAAGAACGCGCTCTGGGCTTTGCGAGGATAGCGGGCTTCCCCATGGTGCAGGGCGCCATTGACTGCACGCATGTGGCTTTGCGTGCTCCGCATGAGAATGCCGAGGATTTCCGGAACAGAAAGGGGTTCCATTCCTTGAATGTTCAGTTGGTCTGTGACCACAGACAGCTGATACTCGCTGTCAATGCCCAGTATCCTGGCAGCTGCCACGATGCTTTCATCCTGCGCCAGACTACTGTGGCAGAACTTTTCGAGGCACCGCATCAGCCAGTTGGTTGGCTTCTTGGGGACAAGGGGTATCCACTGAGCACCTGGCTGATGACACCGCTCCGTACGCCCAACACCCCTGCTGAGCTGCGGTACAACGAGAGCCATCAAGCTACCAGGAACATCGTGGAGCACACAATCGGCGTGCTCAAGCAACGGTTCCGCTGTCTCGACCATTCTGGAGGAGCCCTGCAGTACTCGCCTGAGCGAGTTTCCAACATCGTAGTTGTGTGCTGCATGCTGCATAACCTGGCAATCCTCAGGACCCAGCCAATGCCACCAGGCCTTGGAGCACCACCAGAGGAGGAGGAGGAAGAGGAGGAGGAGGATGATCAGCAGCAGCACCAAGGCATGAGGGCGGCCCACAATGGTGAAACTGCAAGGGCCGTCCGTCAGCGGCTGATAGCAAGCCGCTTCTAGGCCCCTGCTGTGGAAATGGCTTCTGCCATTGAGAACAGCATGAATGAACCCAACACGCAACCCCTAAGCCGGCCAAGGCACCAATGATTCCAAACACCAAACATGTATATTTTGAGTACCAAAACTTATTTATTTTACAATCTCTGTGTGTGTCATTTCTTCATGACAAACTCATACAAATAAACACAAAAAAACAGTCATTACCATAACTGGTTCTCACAACCTGGAGATCATGTGCAAAACACTCAACAAAAGTTTGACCACGAACCTCGGACTTTAATAAAAAAATGACCAGCATTTTGTCACACCTCCTATATCGAGGGTGAACTCCTTCCCGTGCGCCCTTCCCCCCTTCTTACCCTACTGCTCCTCTGCAATGGGACCTCAGTGGCTGCAGCAAGGCTGGTGGAAGGCTGCTGACTGTCAGGCCCTGACAATGCAGATGCCCTTGAGGGACGGCCTCGACCAGTTCTGGGCCTGGAGGGCCCGGCTGCAGACTGCACCAACTCTGCATGGGCGGCAGCAGTCTGTCCTACAGGCGGTGGCAACTGCAGTGGAGAAGTGACAGTGGTGGCAGCAGGAATGCTGTCATCTTGAGCGAGGACAGCAACTCCCTGCTCGACCGGCACACTGGCACTCCCACGGGGCAGCACCTCAGCATTCGGAGCAATCTGCTGGAGCACAGATTGCTGGCCTGCTGCGGCGCGGTGAGAGCCCCGGGGAAATGTGAACGAACCAGCGAGGATGGCAGCAGACAGTGCTCGCGTGGCCTCAATCTGAGTCTGCATGAGAGCAGTCTGAGATTGAATTGCAGCACTGAGCTTCAGTGTCGCATCCGCCTGCGCTGCAGCGAAGTGCTCCACACTCCTTGCCAGTGCTTCAATGCATTCGGGCACCCTACCCACTGCAGCCATGAGCTCAGTGTGCATGCCCACCGCCTGGGTGTTCATTTCCGCGATCAACCGCTCCTCCTCTGCGTCCAGTGCAGCAGGACTCGCTGGCATACTCTCCCTCCGGGGAGAAGGCCCCCGAGCTTCCCTACCCCCATCGCGTTGCTGCAGCCCGCTGGGTCCTGGAGCTTCACCCTCATCAGACCCTTCCCCCCTGCTCCCCTCCAGGGAAGGCGTGTTCCCAGTGTCGGCATGGGCTTCCTCGGGAGAGGGTGGCACTGATGCTCCGGCTTCCTCTTCCTCCTCGGCTGCAGCTTCACTCCCACTGGCAGCTTGAGGGCCCGTCTCCTCAGCTGGTGAATCACCATCTGAAAGCAGGGAGGTACAAGAGTGGCTTTAGCGTGAGGACAGGGTGGCAGTAAGGGAGGAATAAGTGCAGCGAGTTAGTAAGTTGGATTGAAAGTATCAAAGGCTGGTGTTGTGAGGGACAAGTGGAAGGATAGAGGACAAAAAGGTGATGACCTTACCATTGCTGTCCAGAACGGGGTCGGCGTCTCCAGTGGCGACGGGACCGATCACCCGGCTTGCCACAATCCTGTGGACGCGCTCCTCAAGATCGCTGAGGGGTTGCAGCTGAGGCCGCCCTCCACCTGTCCGTTGCTGCTGTCTCCTATTATGCGCCAGCTTGGCCTGCAAGAAAAAGGACGGCGTCTGAGTAAATATACAGCCATGGTCTTGCCTGATGTGCCTCCCATAGGTGAATAGCCCTTACTGTATACAGCCATGGTCTTGCCTGATGTGCCTCCCATAGGTGAATAGCCCTTACTCTATGCAAAGTATGGAATGTGTGTGTGTGCTTCATGAAAGGGCCATAGGTGTTGGATGAGTGTTGTTAATTGTGGTTTTAAGACCCTCTGGCCATAGAGTGAGGTTGAGATGGAGGGATGGAGAGGTATTGCAAAAAAGCCACTCACCCTGACGACCCGAGTGAGGTCGTTGAACTTTTTCCGGCATTGGACATGGGTCCTGGGCACCATGCTCCTGGAGGAGACGCGCTGAGCCACCTCCCTCCACACTCTTCTGTAGTCGCGCGGCAAAGGCCTCCTGCCACTCTCTGGGTACAGTATTGCTCTTCGGCGCTCCACCGCGCCAACCAGAGCATCCAAGGCCCGCTCGGTGAAGCGCTCAGCTCGTTCTCTCACCCTCTCCATCCTTGGCTGGAAAATGGATTCACAGGTCTCTCCAGGCCGAGATTCAAGGCTGCAATGAGCAGGGTGTGGCTGGGGAGCAAGATCGCCCCCCCCCCTTTAAGAACTGGCCGGCGCCAGTGTGTCTGTGTTCCCTCGCTAACTGGCAGCAACTGCGCTGCGCTCGCGCTCTGAGTTAGCGCCTCACTCCTCGGCCTTTGCGCCTTAAGACAGGTGTGCAGCGCCTGATTTAGCGCTCCAATCACCTCCAGGGGCGTTAAAAGTGAAGTTTCCAGTCAGTGGCGATAATTAGCGCCAGGCGCTAATTTTTGCGCCCGGACGATATTTGCGCCCCAAATGGGGTGCGACTGAATTTTTCCCCCATTGTTCTCTGTCTATATACGCTGTGCTGATTTGTATTCCCTCACTTTACCTGACGAAGGAGCAGCGCTCCGAAAGCTCGTGATTTCAAATAAAACTGTTGGACTATAACCTGGTGTTGTGCGACTTCTCATTTTCATGAATAGAGGCATAGGGCTGGATTTTGAAACTGGGGCGGGATGGAGGCGGGACTCCCACTTTTTGGGTTGTAGTCCCACCTCCATCGACTTGTGGCCAACCCACTGTATTTTCACTTGATTGACCTTGTTGAGCCTGCCCAGCGGGCTCAGCAGGCCAATTAAGGGCCACCCGGCAACAGGTGATGTTACAGATTGACATTTCATCTGTCAAGAGCTTTTGACAGATGAAATATCAGCGTTTGACAGCTCCTTGAAGCTGTCAAACACTGACAATCTGTCCTCTAAGTTAATTCCTTCCTCTCAGGCTGATTTAGAGATCTCTGCAGAACAAAAAGCAGAGGCTACAGCTTTTGACAGCTCAACAGCCATTCTGCTTTCTGTGCTGGTGAGATTTCTGACTCCCGAGACCTGAAGGGCTGACACCTGCAGGAGGAAGTTAAGGTAAGTAAAAAAAATTTCCACACTTTACACTTACCTTACACATTTACCTCTGCACACATGCACCCATCACTCACCTGCCCACCGGACATATCGACCCCTCCAACCCCTGCAGACCCACGGTCCGCCTCGCTGAAATGGTGTGGTTGGGACCTGTCGGAGAGCCCACATTTCAGGCATAAAAATAGGGATTAGGCAAAAAACTGCCTGTTAACTCCCTGTTAACAGGCAGTTTATTGCCACTAATCCCCTTCCCGCCTCGGGGAGGCGGGTCCCAGCACAGGTCGGGTACCCGCCTCCAGCGAAACTGGCATGGAGGCAGGTTGGGGGCGGGATGGGGTCGGGACCCCCGATTCAGCTATTTTCAATCCAGTCCCGCCTCCAAACCCGCCTCCACGGCTCAATGAAAATTCTGCCCATAGAGTGCAAAAGCAAGGAAGTTATGATGAACCTTTATAAAACACTGGTTTGGCCTCAGCTGGAGTATTGTGTCCAATTCTGGGCAATGCACTTTAGGAAGGACGTGAAGGCCTTAGAGAGGGTGCAGAAAAGATTTACAAGAATGGTTCCAGGGATGAGAGGCTTCAGTTACGTGGATAGACTAGAGAAGCTGGGGTTGTTCTCCTTGGAGCAGAGAAGGTTGAGAGGAGATTTGATACAGGTCTTCAAAATCATGAGGGGTCTGGACAGAGTAGATAGAGAGAAACTGTTCCCATTGGTGGAAGGGTAGGGAACCAGAGGACACAGATTTAAGGTGATTGGCAGAAGAACCAAAGGTGACATGAGGAAAAGCTCTTTTCCGCAGTGAATGGTTATGATCTGGAATGCACTGCCTGAAAGTGTGGAGGCAGATTCAATCGTGGATTTCAAACCTGAAGGAAAAAAATTTGCAGGGTTACGGGGAAAAGACGGGGGAGTGGAACTAGCTGAAGTGCTCTTGCAGAGAGCCGGCATGGGCTCAATGGGCCGAATGGCCTCCTTCTGTGCTGTAATGATCCTATGATTCTGTGAAGACTGTGCCAGTGTTTTTCACCACATAGTCTAATCCCATTCTCCTGCTCGCTCCCATACCCATTGAGTCAACAGAGTGAGGCTACAGAGAGGAGGTTATGCATGAGGACTGAAGGGTATCAGTTTAATATTACAATCGACTTTACTCAGTCCTGACTGGCATTATGCCAATAGTTGTTGAATTGGGCAATTCCTGTGGACTGCTCAAAGTAACTGCAGCAAACTCAGAACATCTGGGAGCTAACAGAGAGGATAATGGACACAGTGATTACAAGACATTAAGAGAATGAAACGTGAAGAGTTTATAACTGACACTGGAAATTATTCCCAGCGTATCCATTCATTTTATATTATATGGAATTGTCATGGGAACGATCTTATTCCTTTTTGTTTTTTTTTTTTGCAGACATGGTTGTCAATGGTTGTCAAGCAAGACACCGACCAATAGGCTGATTTGTCATGAGATAGATATTGATTAAGTAACAATTTTGATGGCATCGCGACAATTTTATCAGCAATTAACGCGATGAATTCATCTGCACCACACGCGTTTGCTTGTCTTGGTCCAGTTAGGTTTCAGGGAGCTTACCTTCCCTCTCTAATTTGATGCGTCTTTAACACCAACCTAGCTCCCAGATGTTCTGAGTTTGCTGCAGTTACTTTGAGCAGTCCACAGGAATTGCCCAACTCAACAACTATTGGCATAATGCCACCAGTCAGGACTGAGTAATGTAGATTGAACAATTGATGCCCATTCCAAAAAACACCTGCAGGATCAGTGAACTATCAATGAAAGGTTTGACCCTGAGACCGCTGCATGTGATTTGCTCTCCCTCATCCAACCCTACCTGAGCTACGTACCATCCGCAACTGTTAGTGTGGAGATCGCTTTCCGCTATCGGAGGATTCTTCCCATACTGTCATCAATGCTACTCCAAGACCAGCTGTTAGGAAACGCACAAAAAACAGCCCACGAGTTCCTGCCTATTCTTCCCTGTCTTCTGGTGGAGGAGGGAAGTGGGAGGGAGGGAATGCCTGGCTTCAGCTCAGCGCTTCTCCTCAGCGACTCGTATCAGATTAGCGACTCAGTAGTAGTATGTGTGGCGAAGAGAGGGGGGCGTCACAGGTGCAAAAACACACCGACCACACTGTGGTACTGCGCTATGGTGTGCTCTTATTCCATGCCATCGCACTGCCCTGGAGAGCTTACAGAGGCCAATATGGGCAGTGCCCAATGCGCTTTGTCTGGTAGTCAGCAGCCCTTTACTGGCTGCTGGTGCCTGAAATTCTGATGCTGATGATTGATGGCTGGGAGTGCCAGGAAATGATGCAAATGAGTTGACCTCATGCTACCCGGCGAGGTCGGCTCGTTGGTGAACAGGCACCGACACCACTCCATGTGGAGCGCAATATCAGCACCACGTAATCAATACCTCTGGATTTATCTCACCTTCTCTCCATCGCCCAGTGTTAGCGCTTTCGCCTCTGAGTCAGAAGGTTGTGGATTAAGATGCCGTCATTTGGATGAGACGTAAACCGAGGCCCCCATCTGCCCTCCCACGTGGGCGTAAAATATTCCATGGCAGTATTCTAAGAGAGTCCTGGCCAATATTTATCCCTCAACCCACAGTATCTGGTCATTATCACATTGCTGTCTGTGGGAGCTTGCTGTGCGCAAATTTGCTGCCGCGTTTCCTACATTACAACAGTGGCTGCACTTCAAAAAGTACTTCATTGGCTGTGAAGTGCTCTGGGATGTCCTGAGGTCGTGAAAGGCGCTATAGAAATTCAAGTTCTTTCTTTTTCCTTTACTGCTTTCACCTTTGCTGTATTTGGGCCTTTAGTTGGAGTTTCTCAAATTTAAAATAAAAATCAACTTTCTATCTGCCGCACAAACCCAGCGATCTATAGAAGAACTTATCATGGGAGTATTTGTGCGTGTCTGTGCATTACTAGGTTATCAACCCCTTTCCTCAGGAACTTTACTAATACTTGAACTTAGTGAGCTACTTTTGCCATCTACTCATAAACCAGGTGCATCGCTGTCTAGCAATATTCAGTTAAGACATGCTTTATCTTCACTTCATCTATCACTGATTGATTTGTTTATTCAGCTGGAATTCTTTTCAAATGCTCTTAGTCCCGTTACGTTCTTGGAATCAGACATCACCTTCACATCTGGCTGCATTTGTCTAGATTTACTGGTTTTATTATTTTTGCTGTCTTCCAAAATTTCATGCCGTTGTCATTTTGATAGATTGTACAAGTTTAACAACATGCCTATAGGGACGGGATGGTTCAGTTGCCAGCACACTATCCTTTCAGTTCTGGGACCGAGGGTGAGAGGCTGAAGGCTCCTCTCTTGCTAGATCTTAACACCCCGAGTGAAACTAGTTTGGGACAGTCTTGATCCTGATTCCAATTGCACATGTCATGAAGGTTGTGTGTTCAAGTCCAACTCCAGAAACCTGAGCACAAAATCTAGGCTGACGCTCCAGTGCAGTGCTGAGGGAGTGCTGCACTGTCGGAGGTGCCGTCTTTCAGATGAGACATTAAACCAAGACCCCATCTGCCCTCTCAGGTGGATGTAAAAGATCTCATGGCACTATTTTGAAGAAGAGCAGGGGAGTTCTCCCCGGTGTGCTGGCTAATATTTATCCCTCAACCAACATCACTAAAAACAGATTATCTGGTTATTATCTCAGATGGATTTGGGTAGGTTACAGTTTAATAACTTGTGATTTTTAACACAGTGAGAATGCAGGGACAAGGAAGAATGTGTGCAATGACCATAACAGTATTGATAAACAGACTAAGGCAAGAAAAATTGTGATGGAGAGAGGTTCTATACAAGCTTTCTCTTGTATCCTGTTGGGGAGAGCATCGTAGGCATTGGAAGAACCTCTCAATATGGAAGCACAAGATGGATTTCTTACACAGGCACAGAGTGTGCGGAGATAGAGGGGAGGAGAGTCTTACAGAAAAAGGGAGAGGAAAAGAGTGAAAAATGGATCTGGAGACCGAATGACACACAGACAACATCTAAAGAAAGAAAGAACAAATTTGCATTTATATAGCGCCTTTCACGACCTCAGTGCATCTCTAAGTAGTTCACAACTAATTAAGTACTTTTGAAATGTAGTCACTGTTGTAATGTAGGGAAATGTCAATTTGCACACAGTAAGATCCAACAAATAGGAACAAGGTAAATGACGAGATGTTGGTTCAGGAATAAATGTTGGCCAGGAAACTGGGATAACTCCCATCGTGTCTTCTTTGAATACTGCCATGGGAACTTTTATGTCTACCTGAGAGGGCAGATGGGACCTCGGTTTAACTCCTCATCCAAAAGATGGCACCTCCGACAGTGCAGCACTCCCTCTGTACTGCACTGAAACGCCAGCATAGATTTTGCGCTCATGCCTCTGGAGTGAACTTGAATCTGACTCAGAGAAGTGTGTGAGCCATACATACAGAGAGAGAAGGGAAGAGCAAGGAGGACTGACTGTAAGTGAAACAGAGAGAGAGACACACACAGAAAGATTTACAGTGTTGGAAAGCAGCAGAGAGACATTTTCAGGCAGAGGGAGACATTTAAAACATTTTTTTGAATGTGCTCGTGTCTTTTATGCAGCCTCACCCTCTCCTGTTGAGTCAGTGTTTATAAAGGCAGGTGTTGAACATATGACTTGCTGGGGCCCCTAGACATCTGGCATGGGTTTGAACCAGGTATTTAAATAGCCATCTGGAAATTATTTACAAGAGCTTTGCCGTTTGGGAAATAGAGCACTTATTAAAGCAAGACGGAGGTTAATGATATATTTTTGGAGTATTTGCTGAAAAAATAGGGATGTACAGGTATTAAAGCAGGAATGATAATTGGAGAGAGTTCAGAGATCCTCAAAGGGAGTGGCAAGACAAGTGCTATAGGTCTTGGAGAGCAGAGAGACATCACTGGAGAGACATCGGCCTAGAAATTCAATAGCTCCTTGCTCGTTTTTCAGGCGCAAAACGGTTGCCTAAGCATCCAACAGGGCAATTGGGCGGGTATGCACTCATAATGCGCCGCCCGCCATATTGGATCAGGCTTCTTTGCCGACATCCAGAGCGCATGCCAGAACTATTTAAATCGCTGATTAAAATGTTCAAATATGGGGCTGGATTTTACTAACCACGGTGGGTCCGAGGTGGGCGGCGTTGGTGGTGGGTCCCGGCCCCACTGCCGGCTCCAGCCCGCTCTGTAGAATTAATTTACCATGATTGGACTTGTTAAGCTCACCCAGCGAGTTTCCTGGCCAATTAGAGGAAGCGGGTCTGATGACGTCATTTGATGACGCGTCATCAGCCAGTTTCCTTAAAGGGACCAACTTTAATTTGACAGTTGTGCTGTCAGTGTTCTACAGCATTGAGGTGCTGCAAACACTGACGAGCACTGCACAGAAGTGCAGGGCTGCACCCAGGCTCTCCCATGACCCCCTCCATATGCTTATGGAGGGAGTCACAGCTCACAGTGAGGTCCTCTTCCCTTCCCATGGGAGGAGAAGACCTCCCTAAGAGATCAACACATTGCAGAGGAGGGCACAAGCAGGGATGTGGTCAGGAGGACCTGGGTGCAGTGCCGCAAATGTTTCAATGATCTCAGTAGATCACGAAACGTTAGTACAAAGCCACACTCAACCTCATCCTGCTGTGCCACTCATCACATCCCCATCACTCTGCCTTCCCTACCCTACTCCTGCACATTCTTACTCACACCAACTTACCTTGCACCTCCACCCATCCCTCTCTATCTACATTATCACATCCCCATCTCACTAGCCACTTCTCACACTCACCCTCATCCTAATGCAATCATGCCAAATAACAACACACAAGGGTTGGAGCTTGGGTGTTTTATCCAATGTTCATGTAAAGTTTCTGTTAATGTGCTTTCAAACATTGAAACCTTTACTTTGAATACTTTGCGTTCTTGGACAGATTTGTATGTACCTTTGGAAGTGGTTTAGTGAGTTGCAGTGAATGGTGAAACATAACGTTACCCCCTGCAATGATGATGAGTATGAAAGGAATAGCTTGGGCATTGTAGGGATGCTTTATGGTGTTGGTGTGGGGTGGCGCATCACGTGGCAGCCAGGGTGTACAGCATCAAGTGAAGTAAATCTGGCCATGGTGAGGCCATCCCTGGCCTCCCGGGTAGCAATGTGGTCGGGTGCTGATGCCCTGTGCAGCATCAGTTGATTTCGGAGAAGGGTTGGTGTTGTTGTTGGTGCTGCTGGTGTGCCTGGTGATGCTGGTGTAGGGGCTGATTGTGGTGGGATTCTGAGGACCAAGGTAAGAGAGTATAAAGTGCACCGATGCTGATGGAATAGATGGCAGGTGAAGTAGAGATGACAGAAGCAATCTGTCAATGGTGGGAGAGGTAATGAGGTCAGACTGGATGGAGACTTGTGTAAAGACTTGCAGCATGGTGAATCTGTTGTGGAAATGCAGTTTAGAGAAGCTAGTGGCTAAGGGAACATTTCTCAATCAGCTGGGAGCTTAGACTTGACATTTGAAGCTGTCAACTCATCAGCTGAAACAATGGCCACTGACCTCCTGCCTCAGCTTCATAGACGAGGTCTAGGCACAGCGGGAAACTGATGGGCGACCTGTCAAATTCAAAAAGCTGGGTAAAAAGCATTGATAAGTGGCTGTAAACAAGCTACTAATGATTTTAATTGCCTCCCGTGCCGCTGCCTGTTGGGTCTGCTCAGCGCTGGCAGACCCGACATTTGGTAAAGGCACCTGGCGGCAGGTTGGCAGTGGTGTCCCGATCCACTGTCAAAAAAAAACACTTTCCCACCCGACCCACCATCGATCATGCCTGCTGACCCCCCGCAAAATTCCCCTCTCATTCCTACGATAGTTGTAAGACCCTTTTGTGACATTGGGCTGGCCCAGCGCTTGACTCGCTGGGTGACAAACCCGCCCGGTACCTTGTGGCGCTAACAGGCAGGAAGGACCCTTCAGCATTGCTATTTAAAGGGCTCATCCACTACCTACAGATACATTGCTGGTTTGTCACTTGAGGCTGTTGGACAACTTCTGGGTGTTTCTTTGGCCTATTTTCTGACTGTGAAAACGAAATTCTGACTTCTGAGAAGAAGATTTTGCTGGTGCAGTTTTTGGCTGCTTTCTAAACACTTTTACTGCACTCATGGGCGGTCTGTGCGACTGCCTTTGGGGCTGGATGAGCGGCAAGGAAGACAGCAGAGAGCAGGAGCAGCTGGGAAGAGGGAGGAGGAGGACAAGGCGCAGGAGGCTGTACCCACAGAGGGACTTCAGGGAGCACTTCTCCAACATGCATTTCACTGAGGAGCAATGTAGAAGGCGCCTATGCTTCGCAAAGGAGGCTGTCACCGAGCTATGTCACCTGCTGCAGCCACAACTCGAACCTCGCACCAGGGCATGGACAGCACTACCTGTGGTTCCCGAGGTCATCGTGCACCTTAACTTTTATGCTACGGACTCCTTCCAGGCTGCAGCAGGTGACATCAATGACATCTCCCAGTCTGCAAACCACCGCTGATTCAGGGAGGTCACCAAGGCTCTCTACACCAGGAGGAATACCTACATCTCTTTCCGCATAAGAACATAAGAAATAAGAGCAGGAGTAGGCCAATCGGCCCCTCGAGCCTGCTCCGCCATTCAATAAGATCATGGCTGATCTGATCCTAACCTCAAATCTAAAGAACACAAGAAGTAGGAGCAGGACCCGGCCACTCAGCCCCTGGGCCCGCTCCGCCACCCACAGGGCCTTGACCGATCCGAACTCAGCCTCATGTCCAATTTCCTGCCCGCTCCCCGTAACCCCTAATTCCCTTTACTTCTAGGAAACTGTCTATTTCTGTTTTAAATTTATTTAATGATGTAGCTTCCACAGCTTCCTGGGGCAGCAAATTCCACAGACCTACTACCCTCTGAGTGAACAAGTTTCTCCTCATCTCAGTTTTGAAAGAGCAGCCCCTTATTCTAAGATTATGCCCCCTAGTTCTAGTTTCACCCATCCTTGGGAACATCCTTACCGCATCCACCCGATCAAGCCCCTTCACAATCTTATATGTTTCAATAAAATCGCCTCTCATTCTTCTGAACTCCAATGAGTAGAGTCCCAATCTACTCAACCTCTCCTCATATGTCCACCCCCTCATCCCCGGGATTAACCGAGTGAACCTTCTTTGTACTGCCTCGAGAGCAAGTATGTCTTTTCTTAAGTATGGACACCAAAACTGTATGCATGGTCAGAGTGAAGCAGGACGAGAGACCACGTGGCTTCGCCTGCATTGCAGGCTTCCCGATGGGTCTGAGGTGCCATTGACTGCAACCACATTACCCGGCATTCTCCCCATTACCAGCCTGGTATCTTTCTCAACAGAAAGGGATTCCACTCCCTCAACGTCCAGCTGATTTGTGACCACGTGCAGTGCATCCTGCAGGGCTGTGCCCGGTTTCCTGGCCGCAGTCATGATTCATTTTTCCTGCACCAGTCCTCTGTGCCGTCTTTGTTCCAACCAGGCCGTCAGGTTGCAGGCTGGCTACCGGGTGGCGGGCTATCCTCTTCAGGCTCGGCTTATGCCTCCTGTCAGGAACCTGGTCGCAGCTGTAGAGCAGGACTACAATGAGAGCCATGATGTCACCCGGAACGTCATTGAGCAGACAGATGCCGTCGTCAAACAACACCTCTGCTGCCTGGACTGTTCCGGAGGAGCTGTGCAGTACAGCCGAGACGGCATCCAGATTTGTGATCGTCTGCCGCATGCTCCACAACTTTGTCATCTTGAGGGACCGGCCCTTACCACCACATAGGTAGCGAGAAGTGCAGGGGAGCAGGAGGAGGAGGGAGAGTAGGAGCAGCATCAACCATCAGTGCCCCTCACTGCCAGAGGTGTCAGCGAGCAGTTCTTTGGCATGCGCTTCATGAGAACCATCCCTCTCATCCTCAATACACCAACAGTCTCACAATCCTTATCATCACCATCCTTACTACGCCATCCAATTGCCTTCCTTCAGTCCAGCCTTATGGGTCTTCCCCTCACTTCATTACGGAAATAAACATCCACACCAAATGCAGAACAAAAAATAAATTCATCCAGCAACTGAATTCCATCTGCATCTAATAGTTAACAGAAGTAATTATGAATCATACTTGTGCTAGCCTTTAGTGCTTGTCTTGTGTGTTCCTTTCCCAATTCTAGTGCTCCTATGAAGTGTTTCCCCAGTGTCCACAGCTTGAGAGGTGGGTGGGTGCTTCTATTGAGGACACTTCAGGTGACTGTGGGTGTGGGGGTGGGGGTGACCTCGAGGAGCTCTGGACCTTGAGGGTCTGGCAGCAGATTGCACCATCTCAGTGTGGGCCGGGGCAGTCTGACCCAGCTGGCTACGGGGCACTAACAAGGGCACTGGTGGAGTGGGTGGTGGGGGGAGTGGGCATGCTGAGAGAGCAGGAGGTTCAGAGCCAGGGTCGGCTGTGGGGGAGTCTGGCTGGGTGTTTAAGAAGCTGGTTGCTAGTGGAGAATAGTAGTCGGGGTTATCCTTTACACTTCAGGAAGTTGCTAGACTAATGAATGGTATTGGGTAGAGGAGAGCCAGGCACGGTAGAGCTTTTACAGCACATGCTTGTATTCATACTCTTCTCCTTTGAAATATTCCCATTGGACAGTATAATTATACGCTCCAGGCTCTACTGAATGTAGGTGACTGAATTGGCAAGTTGCCAATGTGTCACTCCTTCCACACTTCACCTTTGTATTCCTGTCAGTCTTCACAGTGCCCAAAGAAAGAAACGCTATATGAAGATGAAAGATAAGTTATTATCCATAATGCTCACATTTTTAGGAAACCTGTTGGAAACTGTAGGCGTTGGGTGGGGCCAGGATTGGGAAATCTCTCCGCCTCTTTACCTCTCTCCTCCTTTAAGTCGCTCCTCAAAACCTACCTCTTTGACCAAGCTTTTGGTCACCTGTCCTAATATCTCTTTTTGTGGCACTGTCAAAATCTGTTCGATAATCGCTCCTGTGAAGCGCCTTGGGACGTTTTACTATGTTAAAGGCACTATATAAATGCAAGTTGTTGTTGTTGTTGTTTGGCTGTGATATCTTCCCCCGCCCCCCCCCCCATACAATCAATTAGCATCCCAACATTCAACGTCTTGGTTCATACATGACGTATGACCACTTGGAATGATGTACTCGAGGGCTGCTGTGCTGGATTTGTTAAGGGAAGGTCGTGTCTGACAAACTTGATTGAATGTTTTGAGGAGGTAACAAGGAGGGTAGATGAGGGTAGTACGTTTGATGTAGTTTATATGGACTTTAGCAAGGCTTTTGATAAGGTTCCACATGGCAGACTGGTCACGAAGTTAAAAGCCCATGGGATCCAGGGCAAAGTGTCAAGTTGGATTCAAAACTGGCTCGGAGACAGGAAGCAGAGGGTAATGGTTGATGGGTGTTTTTGTGACTGGAAGGCTGTTTCCAGTGGGGTTCCGCAGGGCTCAGTAGTAGGTCCCTTGCTTTTTGTGGTATATATCAATAATCTAGACTTGAATATAGGAGGTATGATTAAGAAGTTTGCAGATGATACTAAAATCGACTGTGTGGTTGATACTGAAGAAGGAAGCTGTAGACTGCAGGAAGATATCAATAAATTGGTCAAGTGGGCAGAACAGTGGCAAATGGAATTCAATCTGGAGAAGTGTGAGGTAATGCATTTGGGGAGGGCTAACAAGGAAAGGGAATACACATTAAATGGTAGGACACTGAGTAGTGTAGAGAAACAAAGGGACCTTGGAGTGCATGTCCACAGATCCCTGAAGGTAGCGGGCCAGGTAGATAAGGTGGTTAAGAAGGCATACGGAATGCTTGCCTTTATTAGCCGTGGCATAGAATACAAGAGCAGGGGGGTTATGCTTCAACTGTATAAAACACTAGTTAGGCCTTAACAAGAGTACTGCGTGCAGTTCTGGTCACCACATTACAGGAAAGATGTGATTGCACTAGAGAGGGTACAGAGGAGATTTACAAGGATGTTGCTGGGAGTAGAGAATCTTAGCTATGAGGAAAAACTGGATAGGCTGGGTCTGTTTTCCTTGGAACAGAGGAGGCTGAGGGGAGACCTTATTGAGGTGTATAAAATTATAAGGGGCCTAGATAAAGTGGATAGAAAGGACCTATTTCCCTTAGCAGAGGGATCAAAAACCAGGGGGCACAGATTTAAAGTAATTGGTGGAAGGTTTAGAGGGGATTTGAGGGGAAATTTCTTCACCCAGAGGGTTGTGGAGGTTTGGAACTCACTGCCTGAAAGGGTGGTAGAGGCAGGAACCCTAACCACATTTAAAAAGTACTTGGATGTGCACTTGGGATGCTCTAACCTGCAGGGCTACGGACCAAGAGCTGGGAAGTGGGATTAGGCTGGATGGCTCTTTGTTGGCCGGCGCGGACACAATAGGCCGAAATGGCCTCCTTCCGTGCTGTAACTTTCTATGATTCTATGAATCACCGCCCTCAGGAGAGGAAATCAAGGGGGAAAAAAGGAAGCAAAATGATCCTTAAATATAAAAATATTCCCAAACTCAATTCAATTCTGTAAAACACATGACTAATCTTCCAAGAAATGTTACGCACCAATAAGAATTACGGTTAGATCAGAAATTCCTATAAGTTGAGGGTTAAAAAATGGTCTATTTACAGATTGATCCACCACAGCCTACTTATTCCATCATTTGGTAATGCAAAGCAACAAGTTATATTTTATACAAGCGAATTATACTTCATCATTCTGTTGTCTCTGGGTGTATTTGGACAGTGGATTAGCCAGACAATGGGTGCACATGAAATCGCTCCTTGTGACTGCAAGGCTCAATTCTAGCCCTTTTGTTGCATAGATTAATAATAAAACTTATTTTAATTTACTGTACATTTTGACTGTTGCCTGTACATATGTGGCTATTTGGGAGGTTTCAATAAACTTACATTCACTATCCCTTAATGAGCTGGCATGTCAACACTTGTAGTAACTGCTGGAGAGCTGCTCGACAGCTAGTTAGTGGCTGGTTAGTCGAGCGGTTTCTCCGGTCGTGTTTTTCATAATCGCAGGGCTCCTTAACATGTCTTAGCTGCAAGGGAGATGAGATGAGATCTTCTGTTACTGCAGAAGGCAAGGAGGCAGATGACCATTAGAGACTGACCTGGACCCGACCAGAAGTGGGGCAGAATGTGATCGCTGGGGTCAACTTCATTGGGCAAACTCCAGGTGTCTGAAATGCCCCCCTAACATCTTCTGAGAGGGTGGGGTGGGGGGCAGTTGAATGTCTTCCATTCACGTGCATTTGCATATACCTGAGAGAGAACACAAAAACAAGAACAGCGGAGAAAGGCTTAACGTAAAGGTGGGACACATCCAAGAATGGATCGGACCATCATTCAAATAAGGAGGGGAGGTCTGTGTAAAAAGTCTGGCTTCTAGACGTGGATTTTAAACACCAATGTAGTAACTGTACGTCCTATTGCACAGGTGCTTGGTGAAGAAGGAAGGTTGCAGGTTAATTTAATATTTTCTTAAGTTCTGAGTTATTGATTCTTAGAATAAAAGCCTGTCCTCTAGCCTGATGGGACAGCCGGCTTATTCAGCGATTAACGCCTAGGTTATTTTCTCTCTCTGAAATATCTTATAATTTGCATTGATTTTGTTCAGAACTTCTGTATTTCTATCCAAGCAGCAAGCAGGGAAGGAATTCTAAGTCAGATTATTTAATATCTGATATATTTGGTTTACTGAGAACCTGATGGGATTGGATCCACTGCCCATTTTACTTTCCATTGACTTCAATCAGGTGAGATGTAAAACGAGTGGTCTGATCCGAACCCATCAGTTTCTTGTCAGGCGCGTTAAGTTAAAACTACCTCCACTGTCTATTTTGTAACTTTGGTTCTGTCTTCACAAAGGAGGACACAAATAACCTCCCAGAGATGTCGGGGAACATAGGGTCTAATGAGAAGGAGGAACTGAAAGAAATCAGTATTTGTAGGGAAATAGTGTTAGCGAAATTGACGGGATTGAAGGCCGATAAATCCCCAGGGCCTGATAATCTACATCCTAGGGTACTTAAGGAAGTGGCCCTAGAAATAGTAGATGCATTGCTGGTCATCTTCCAAAATTCTATAGACTCTGGAACAGTACCCATGGATTGGAGGGTAGCTAATGTTACCCCACTATTCAAAAAAGGTGGTAGAGAGAAAACGGGGAATTATAGACCAGTAAGCCTGACATCGGTAGTGGGGAAAATGCTAGAGTCCATTATAAAAGATGTAATAGCAGAGCACTTGGAAAACAGTGACAGGATCGGACAAAGTCAACATGGATTTACAAAAGGCAAATCGTGCTTGACTAATCTACTGGAATTTTTTGAGGATGTAACTGGTAAAATGGATAAGGGAGAACCAGTGGATGTGGTGTATTTGGACTTTCAGAAGGCTTTCGATAAGGTCCCGCATAAGAGATTAGCGTGTAAAGTTAAGGCACATGGGATTGGGGGCAAGGTATTGACTTGGATAGAGAACTGGTTGGCAGACAGAAAGCAAAGAGTTGGAATAAATGGGTCTTTTTCCGAGTGGCAGGCGGTGACTAGTGGGGTACCGCAGGGATCGTTCCTAGGACCCCAGCTATTCACAATATATATTAATGATCTGGACGATGGAATTGGATGTAATATCTCCAAGTTTGTAGACGACACAAAGCTGGGTGGGAGTGTGTGCCGGGAGGAGGATGCCGAGAAACTCCAGTATGATTTGGACAGGTTGGGGGATTGGGCAGAAGCATGGCAGATGCAATATAATGTGGATAAATGCGAGGTTATCCACTTTGGTGTCAAAAACAGAAAGGCAGATTATTATCTGAATGGCAATAGATTGGGAGAAGGGGAAGTGCAACGAGATCTGGGTGTCCTTGTGCACCAATCGCTGAAGGTAAGCATGCAGGTGCAGCAGGCGGTTAAGAAGGCAAATGGTATGTTGGCCTTCGTAGCGAAAGGGTTCGAGTACAGGAACAAGGATGTCTTGCTGCAGTTGTACAGGGCCTTGGTGAGACCACACCTTGAGTATTGTGTGCAGTTTTGGTCACCTTATCTGAGGAAGGATGTTCTTGCCATGGAGGGAGTGCAGCGAAGATTCACCAGGCTGATACCCGGGATGGCAGGAATGGCATATGAGGAGAGATTGGGTCGATTGGGCTTATACTCACTGGAGTTTAGAAGAATGAGAGGGGATCTCATTGAAACTTATAAAATTCTAACAGGACTAGACAGACTAGATGCGGGAAGGATGTTCCCGATGGCCGGGGAGTCCAGAACCAGGGGTCACAGTCTAAGGATAAGGGGTAAGCCATTTAGGACTGAGATGAGGAGGAATTTCTTCACCCAGAGAGTGGTGAACCTGTGGAATTCTCTACCACAGAAGGCAGTAGAGGCCAATTCATTAAATATATTCAAGAAGGAGTTAGATATATTTCTTAAAACTAAAGGGATCAAGGGATATGGAGAGAAGGCAGGGACAGGGTACTGAATTTGGATGATCAGCCATGATTTGATTGAATGGCGGAGCAGGCTCGAGGGGCTGAATGGCCTACTCCTGCTCCTATCTTCTATGTTTCTATGTAACAGTTTGCTCATTTGATGGTTGTAGTGTGACTGACTTAACGATATCACCTGGGTGGCAAATAAATGTTTTTAACCACACCCAGCTGACTCGCGGGGGAGAGAGAGAGAGAGACCACAGAGAAGGGAAAGATAATGGCCAAGATATTCCGATCGCAGGCCTCCCGCGGGCAGAGGACTGCGATATGGAAAAATCTGCGCCCTTTCCTGAGGGCTCCCGGGAGGCGCACAGTTCTGCTCCTGGGCCTCTCCAAACTGCCGGTGCGCAGGGCCCACGTATCCCAGAGGCGCAGGTAGTTCGCAGTGTCCCTGGGATCACATGGGCCATGGGGAGCCAATCAAAGAAGGGAATCTCCCTTCATACATTTGACAGGAAGACCTGTCAAATATATAAATGGAGATCACCCCCAAAACATAGTAAAACTTTAAATAATTTTTTTTTTAATCACATTTTTAAAATGACTTGAAAGTACAAATAAATTAACTATTTTAAACAAAACTTTAAATTTTTGAAAAAAATAATTAAAGTTTTTTACGGGGCTAAAAATAAACTTACCTTTTTTTAAAGTATTTTTAAATGATAAATCAGTGGGAATTAAAAAAAAAAACTTTTTTCAGCTCTTATCCTGGTAAAAGCAGGCCTTACGCCTGCTTTTATCAGGCGCAAGAATTGTAAGGGTTTTCTGCGGGCGGAGGGTGTCCAAAAAGCGGAACTCTCCGCCCGCAGAGGCCCTTCTCCAGGGCAGCCGGAGGATCTGTCAAGAGCTTTCTTGACAGATTGGAAATGCCGGTTTCCAGCGCATGCACAGTGCATGCCTGCAACCGGCATTTCCGATGTCACTACGGGTAGCGCGTACCCACCCGTAGGGATCGGAATATCCGGCCCAATGAATGTAGACACATGGGGAGTAATTTTAGCTTAATTCGCCGGGCAGGAATGCCATGGGATCAGGTGGAACGCTGGTTTTGCACCCCGCCCAGTATTACTCTCCACTGACTTCAGTTTCCCGACAGGTAGATTAGGTTAAAATTTCCCCCCATCATAGAATCTTACCGCACAGAAGGAGGCCATTCGGCCCATCGTGCCTGCGCCGACTCTTTGAAAGTGCTATCCAATTAGTTCCAATCTCCCGCTCTTTCCCCATAGCCCTGCAAATTTTCTCCCCTTCAAGTATTTATCCAGTTCCCTTTTCTATTGAATCTGCTTCCATCACGCTTTCAGGCAGTGCATTCCACATCATAACATTGGAACAGGAGTAGGCCATTCAACCCCTTGAGCCTGTTCCACATTCAGTTAAATCATGGCTGACCTGTATCTTAACTCCATCTACCTGCCTTTGTTCTGTAAGCCCTAATACCCTTGCTTAAGAAAAATCATTCAATCTCAGTTTTGAAATTGCAAAACAACTCACTGAGTAATGATGCTGAGCACCCATCAGAACTAGACCAGATTCATACTGTAAATTCAAGCGCCTAATCCTCTCTCTGACGCTGGTAAGATGGGGCAGCACTTTTTGTTTAAGTACTTGACATGTTCCTTCAGATTTGGCTGCAGGTACAATTTTGACCTTTCACTTCAGCAGGGGCTAAAGATGTTTTTTTCTTCAGCTTCAATGTACAGATTGATGGCACAGAGCCTCGGGTTGTGTTACTGAGATGCCACATTGTTAACTCTCTGATAGATGTTGCTGCGCTGAGTTTATAGGTCTTGTCACATAAAA
The DNA here is from genome assembly GCA_030390025.1 of Squalus acanthias. Lineage (NCBI taxonomy): Eukaryota > Metazoa > Chordata > Chondrichthyes > Squaliformes > Squalidae > Squalus > Squalus acanthias. The sequence continues at coordinate 129,674,375 of CM059434.1, forward strand.
ATCCGCGAAAGACTGAAAATGTACTGACTGGAATGGGATCAGTTAGTAACAGTGTATTGTAGGAGGGGAGTTGGAAGTCTAACGTGAGGGTGAGCCACGAGTAATGGCTTGTTAAACTGGGCCTCTTCAGCCATGAAAAGAGAAGTTCCAGAAGGGACTTTATTGAGGTCTCACTCCTCCTTTAAGACGCTCTTTAAAACCTACCTTTTTGACCAAGCTTTTGGTCCCCTGACCTAATGGCCCAAAAATTAGTGAGGGCGCCTTCGTGCGAGGGTAAGGCTTCCCCGCGATCTCTCACTGCGCGCTGGCTTTTTCAGTCCCAGCTCGCACGAACTTGATGTTCTGGACAGCAGCTGGGCAGTGCTTCCGTATCCCACAGGCGCAGTTAATTCGTGCGCGCTGTGGGATCACGTGACTCAGTTAGAGCCAATGGCAGCACACCATCTTTCATTCATAGCTTTCACATAAAGTGCTGTGAAAGCTATGAATCTATACCCCCCAAAAGTACAGCTAAACCTCAATTAAATTTTAAAAAAAACCATCACATTAATAAAATAAGTATAGTTAAATAAATTAACCATTTTAAACAAAAAATAAATTTTTGAAAAAATTTAAAATCTTTTAAAAAGTTATAAAAATAAACTTACCTTTCTTTAAAGTCTCTAAAAAAGATATACCTGTTGAAAAAAATTCAAAATAATACTTAATTAACTACTTACCTTGTTAAAAGAGGGTCTTACGCCTCCTTTCTTTATGTGCAAAATCTTCCATACTTACCTGCGCGTTCAAAGCACTAAGTGCACTGCGTGCGCGCAGCCTGTAGCGCGCACACGGTTCACCTAGGAACCGCCCCCTTTTGAAATCACCAAGTGCCGGTTTTCAGCGCATGCGCAGTGCATGCAGAAAACCGGCAATTGGAGACAGAATACGCGAGAGTACACAGTGCGTACTCTCGCGTAGCAACACTAATTTTGGGGCCAATATCTCCTTATGTGACCTGGTGTCAAATTTTGTTTAATAATCGCTCCCGTGAAGCGCCTTGGGACATTTTACTATGTTAAAGGCCGCATATAAATGTAAATTCTTGTTGTTGTATAGAGGATAAAGAAAGTAAACCCACAATAATCCTTCCAAATATACCAAGGGAGCAGATCAAGAGGGCAGGGCTCAGTGTCCTGAAGGGAAAAGTTAGGATGGACCCAAGACATTTTCTTCTTTACACAGAGGATGTTCAAGAGCTGGAATGGGTTTGAGGCCAGGACACTGGATTAATTTCAGAAACAGCTCGATGCCGTAATGGGGGAGAATAGATTCTGGGAGGGTGAGATCAAATGGGCCGAAGGAACTTCTTCATCCAAACCCATTTCCTCATCTATCCAGTTCTTCTCTGTGGCTGTGAACCCACAGTAACAAAACTGACCAAATTTCAAAAACAATTGGGAACTAAATTGGCAATCTCAGGCAGAGAGGCCATTAAGGTGGCTGGTGTGGGAAATGAAAATGTCATCGCGATGCTCTCCTGAGGGCAAGATTCAAGTACCAAGTTGGGTGGAGTAAAAGGAACAATTTTTGTTGCATTTAACTTGTGTGTTACCTGAGCTGGGCGTGTCTGATGTTAACAATGTATGGAATAAATGGGAAAATAAAGGGGGAAAAATTTGGTTGGTTAGCGCCTCCCGTTAGCGCCTCCGGGGGGGGCGCTAAAGGGGAGCTAGCAACTTAGCGCCTGAGCGCGGCAATTTTAACGCTGCTTGCAAAATTAACCTGTCGTTTTGCGGTGGCGCTAAACACTACCGCCACGATCTCCTGCACCCACAGATCGTGACGTCGTGCAACGTCCCGGTAGCGCTCCGGACCGGAAATTGATTCGCGCCCCCTGCCTTAGCACCTGCCGCTAGGAACGACAGGTAGAGGGGAACGTTTTGAAGTCGGGAAGGGGCTGGGGGAGCGCTATTTAAAGGCGGGCGCTTCCTGCCTTTTCTTGTCGGCAAAATTTTTGGTATACGCAGGTTGAGAGGGAGAGAGACGTCTGGAGAGATTTAACACTGTCCTAAGGAGTTCTGGGTCCTCAGCACCACTTTTGAGGCTCCTATTTATCTGAGCTTCATATTTAGAAGATTTTATGGGGGCTGTACTAACTTGGGGCGTCGTCCTCCAGCTTCACCTTCGGAGGCAGCAGAGGCGCAGAGAGAGAGTGGCAAATGTGGCCAGAGGGAGGAGGGCCAACAAGCCTCTGCACAGGAGACCTTACCCTCCCAGGGTATTCCGGGAGCAATTCTCCTACATTCATTTGTCCGAGGAGCAGTTTTTCAGAAGGCTGCGCTTCAGCAAGGAGGTGGTCACTGAGCTCTGCCACCTCCTGCAACCAGATCTGCAGCCTCAGCTCAGGACCAGGACGCCTCTGTCGGTTGGCAGTGAAGGTGACGGTGGTTCTGAATTTTTATGCCAGCGGCTCCTTCTAGGCTTCAACTGGGGACAAAGCGAATATCTCCCAGTTTGTTGTCCATTGCTGCATCCAGGAGGTGACAAATGCTCTGTAGAAAAGGAGAAGGCAGTACATCTCTTTCCCCATGACCCGGGACAAACAGCGTGAACGCGCATGTGGCTCTGCTAGGATAGCGGGCTTCCCCATGGTTCAGGGCGCCATTGACTGCACGCACGTGGCATTGCGGGCACCTCATGAGAATTGTTCTGAAACTGCAAGGGCTTCCACTCTCTGAATGTCCAGTTGGTGTGTGACCACAGTCAGCGCATCCTCGCCGTCAATGCCCGTTATCCTGGCAGCAGCCACGATGCTTTTATCCTGCGCCAGACTGGTGTCCCAGACCTCTTCCAACCACCGCGTCAACCTAGTGGATGGCTCCTCGGGGACAAGGGTTATCCACTCTGCACCTTGCTGATGACACCGCTCCGTAACCCCAACACTCCTGCTGAGCTCCAATACAATGAGAGCCATAGCGCCACCAGGCACATCACTGAGCAGACGATCGGCGTCTTGAAACAACGGGCCCGGTGTCTGGAGCACTCTGGAGGAGCCCTGCAGTACTCTCCCGATCGAGTCTCGCTTTTCATTGTTGTGTGCTGCATGCTTCACAACCTTGCAATTATGAGGACCCAGCCATTGCCACCAGGGATTGGTGCACCACCTCGGGAGGAGGAAGAGGGAGAGGAGGAGGAGGAGGAGGAGGAGGAGGAGGAGGCGAAGGAGGAGGAAGAAGAGGAGGATCAGCAGCACCAACGTGGGAGGGAGGCGTACAATGTTGTCTCTGCAAGGGCCGTCCGTGAACACCTGATAAGACACCGCTTCTAACGAATGACAGAGAAGATGGCTTCTGGGATGAAGAAACACATCATCGCAAGTATCCCGCCGGGCAAAACTCCAATGTGTCAAATCAGCAAAGCTGTAAAGTAACAAAAAATGTTTTTATTTACATTGCAAACTCTATCTTATTTATTCAGGACAAACAATTAGAAACAAACCCAACAATTCATAAACTAACAAAACTTGTTCTCACAACATCGAGATAAGCGTTAAAACAGTAAAAAAATATATTAAAATGAACATCAAACTTTCCCACAAACATTCCCCCCATTTATTAATAATTTCTACTTTTCGGCCTTCGAGGGTGACCCCTCCATCCCCTGCGCACTTCCCCCCTTCCCACCCTACTGCTCCTCCGTAATGTGGCTCCAGTGGCTGCAGCAAGGCTGGCGGAAGGCTGCTGATTGTCGTATCCAGAGACTGGAGATGGCCTTGAAGGATGCCCTCGAACAGCACTGGGCCTGGAGGCCCCGACTGCAGACTGCACCAACTCTGCATGGGCGGCAGCAGTCTGGGCTGGCTGGGTTGCAGGCCGTGGCAAGTGCAATGGTGGAGTGGCAGTGGTGGGAGCAGGAATGCTGTCATCCTGAGAGAGGACAGCACCTTCCTGCTTGAACGACACACTGCCACTCCCACGGGGCAGAACCTCAGCATCCGGAGCAATCTGCTGGAGCACAGGTTGCTGGCCTGCTGTGGTACCGTCAGATCCCCGGCGGGCTGTGGGCGACCCAGCGAGGATGGCAGCAGTCAGTGCTTGCGTGACATCAATCTGAGACTGCATGAGAGCAGTCTGAGACTGGATGGTTCCAGCCAATGACTCGATTGCAGCACTAAGCCGTTGCATTGCGTCGGCTTGTGCTGCAATAGATCCTGCCACCTCACCCATTACACGCGGCATTGGCTCTGGTTCCCCACGGTCTCCCTGCAATTCAACCATCCTCTGCAACGAGGCAAGGATGGGTTCAAAGGTTTGCGCACAGACGACAGCTGTGCCAGTGGCGGACTCCTCCATGCTCCTAGCCAGTGCATCCATGCTGTCGGGCACCCTTGCCATTGCACCCCCGAGCTCAGTGTGAATGCTCAAGGACTGCGTATTCATGGCCACGATGTCAAGGTCCTCATCAGAGTCCTGTGCAACAGAACTCGTGTGCCTACTGACCCTCCAGGGAGATGGCCCCCCAGCTTCCCTTCCCCCATGGCGTTGCTGCAGACCGCTGGGTCCAGGAGCTTCACCCACATCAGATCCTAGCCCCCTGCTCCCCTCCAGGGAACGCGTGACCCCAGTGTCGGAAGTGTTACCCTCGGGAGACACAGGCGGTGAGGCTCCGGCTTCCTCTTCCTCCTCCTCTGATGCGTCGCTGCCACTGGCAGGCTGGTCAGCTGGTGGTTCACTATCTGAAAGCAGGAAGGCACAAGAGTGGCTTTAGCGTGAGGGCAGGGGCAGGAAGGGAGCAAGGACTGGAGACAGTTAGTTAGATTGAAAGTGTAAAAGGCTGGTGTTGTGAGGGGGAAGTGGTAGAAGAGAGGAGAGAAAGCTGATGAACATACCATTGTTGTCCCCAAGGGGGTCGACCTCTCCAACGGCCACAGCACCTACTACCTGGCTCGCAATCAGTCTGACGTAATAAAGACTCACTACGCACTTGAACATAAAGCAAGGCTTTAATCAACTTGTAACAAAACATGGCGGTCTAGTTAGCAGTCACTAGCTTCCTGTTTCCAGATTGTCTCTGCCCAAGGTGGGCCCATGCCTGAGTATTTATACTCCCTGGACGGCGCCCCAGCTGGCCGCCCAGTAGTACTTCCTGAGTTGTTACTTGCGATTTATGACATTCTTCCTCCCTAAAAGGTTTGGAAGTCCAGTCTTCCTTTAACGGACTAGGCGGACCAGAAATAGCCGTAGACGTTTAGCTCTCTGCTTGTGACCGGAAGGCACGTCTCCCCGGACCGTGTCCTGGTCCCTGGGTCGCTTGGCCCGTACCGGTAAGTCAGTAGAGTCCGCGTCATCTTGATCATCCTGTGGAGGACTGGGAATATCATGACTCCGGGTGCGGGTCCCCACAGGTGCTGAGCTGGCCTCATCCCAGGTCGTGGCTGGAGATTGTCCGGCGTCCTGGTTTCGGGTGGCCATTCTACGGGGAGCGTCCAGCTCCCTGAGTTGATCCGGTAGCGTTGCCGGCAGATCCCCCGATGTCCCAAGCGGGGCGTCATTTTCATAGGGGTGTGGAGTGTTGATATCATTGTCAGGGGATCCTTCATCATTCGGGCCCGTGTGACCGGTTGGGCAGGGAGCCAGATCTCGGAGCGAGACGGTGGTCTCCCGGCCATCAGGGTACCGTACGTGCGCATACGTGGGGTTTACCTCCGTTAACTCCACCTCGTCAACGAGAGGGTCGTTTTTGGCAGACCGGACGAACCTCCGGAGTAGCACCGGGCCTGGAGCCACCAACCATGACGGTAGAGACGTCCCATGTGTAGAGCGACGCCGGAATTTGAAGAATCACTCATGAGGCGTGACATTAGTAGACGTGGAGAGAAGAGACCTGATAGAGTGTAACACGTCGGGGAGCACCGTTTCCCACTGCTGGTCCGGTAGGTTGCGTGACCTTAGTGCCAGACAGACAGCGTTCCAGATGATGGCATTGTATCGTTCAACCTGTCCGTTACCGATTGGGTGATATGGTGTCGTCCTACTTGAGGCGATTCCCCGTTGGGAGAGATAACTTTTAAGTTCACTCGACATAAAGGAGGGACCCCGATCAGTGTGGATAAAATTGGCCGTCCCGCAAAGGGAAAAGACCTGATCGAGGCATTTAATTACCGTAGAGGTAAGCATATTAGGGCAGGGGAAGGCGAAGGGAAAGCGTGAATACTCGTCCACCATCGTAAGTAGGTAGGTGTTCCTTGTCGACGAAGGCAATGGCCCTTTAAAGTCTATGCTGAGCCTCTGCATAGGCTGCATTGCATGTATGAGTAAGCCATCTGATGGGCGAAAGAATTGTGGTTTCAATTCTGCACAAATCCTACAGGAGGAGCATGTTTTCTTTACGTCCTCGGTTGAAAATGGTAGATTTTTGGAGCGCACAAAGTGCAACATGCGGGTCACACCAGGATGGCATAAGTCCATATGCAAATCCGCCAGAGTCGACGTTGACATTGAGGAGCAAAATGCCCGTGTGAAGGTATCTGGGGCCACGTTCTGTTTGCCGGGTCGGTAACAGATAGTATATCCAAAGGCAGCCAGCTCCATCCTCCAGAGTTGAATTTTATTATTTTTGATTTTCGTGCGCCTCCGGTTATCCAACATGAAGGCCACAGAGCGCTGGTCAGTTATAAGCGTAAAATGACGCCGAGCAAGAAAATGACCCCATTGGCGTACAGCCTCGATGATGGCCGTAGCCTCCTTCTCGACGGGGGGGTAATGGAGCTCGCTACCCTGCAAGGTTCTGGATAGGAATGCCACGGGTCGGCCACCTTGATTCAAGGTAGCGGAGATCGCCACCTCCGATGCATCGCATTCGACCACAAAAGGAAGATTTTCGTCAATGGAGCGAAGCGTGGCTTTCTCCAGCTGTCGTTTGAGGAGGTTGAAGGCAGAAATAGCCGTAGCTTCCAATGGAAAAGACTTCGCATGGAGCAGGGGCTGTATTTTATCGGAGAAGTGTGGTATCCATTTTGCGTAATAAGCAAACATGCCAAGTGCCCGACGAAGAGAGCCGAGGTTCGTCGGGGGAGGGAGCTCCTGAAGTGGACGAAGTCGCTCTGGGTCCGGTTTAATAACACCGTTGCCCACCCAGTAGCCAAGAATGTTCACCGATGGCACCGACTTCACCGATTTGGATTCGTTTAACGTTAAGTGGCGACGGCGGAGTACGTCAAAAAATCTCTGAAGATTGGCGTCATGCTCCTTTTGATCATGGCCGGCAATAGTGATATTGTCTAAATACGGAAAGGTATCCGTCAAGTTCTCTTGCCGGACTAGGCCATCCATGGCCCGTTGGAAGACGGCCACCCCATTGGTGACCCCGAATGGAAGGCGGCGAAACTGGAAAAGCCGACCATTGGCCTCAAAGGCCGTATACTTCTTGTCGGAGTCTTGCAGTGGCACCTGATGGTACGCGCTTTTTAAATCGAAGGTCGAGAATACCTTGTATTTGGCAAGGTTGTTGACCATGTCATCTATGCGTGGCAGCGGGTAGGCATCCAGATCGGTATATAGATTAATAGTCTGCGAATAATCGATACACAGAAGTTTTTTATGTTGTTTTAAGGGATTCCTCACGATGACGACCTGAGCCCGCCAGGGAGATGAACATGGCTCGATAATACCGTCGACTAAAAGGCGAGAGATTTCCGCCTCAATAAACGCTCGATCGTCTTGGCTAAAGCGCCGCGATTTGGTGGCTATGGGTTTACAGCGGGGGGGAAGATTGGCAAACAGGGAGGGTTCACCGAGTAAGGCCGCCGAGAGTGCACAAAACGGCACCTTAGAAATGGTAAGCTCCGGCCTTGACCCTCCAAACTCAAAAGTGATCTTCTTGTGCTGCTTCTGGAAGTCCTGTCCCAGAAGCACATCGCTGCATAAGTTTGCGAGTACTCCGAGCCGGGTGGAGAGATACATGCGGCCGTTGAGGATGAGGTTGACCAGACAGAAGCCAGAAGAATTGGTGGTCAGAGTCGTCAGAGCCATTGTAATCTCCCTGTCCGAGGGATAAATGTGCAGTTTTAACCTGTTGACAGCCCGCTTACTAATGAAGCTGTCAGAGCTGCAGGAGTCGATTAGCGCGCTTGGAGTGTGCCCATTTACTGAAACCTTCGTGGCTGCATGGGACAAACTTTGGGGAAAAACAGCCGTGATGGGAGGAGGGGCAATTTTCCCTTCGGCAACTGTAGCCTTAACAGTAGTTCTTGGGGGAGGAGCAGCTCCATAGATAGCAGCTGTGAAGCTAACAGGAGCTCTCGACCGGTATACTTTAGAGGAGCGGCCTTTCTTGTTAGCAAAGGCCCGTGACTGGCATACCTTGGAAAAGTGTCCTTTCTTGCTGCAATAATTGCAGGTCACATTACGAGCCGGGCAAAATTTTCTGTGATGGCACGCCCCTCCACAAAAGAAACACTTTCTTCCTGATTGCCAGGATGCTGCTAGGGCGGGGTCGTCATCAGCGAAGGCCTCTAGGGTAGGGTCGTCGTCCGTTAGAGTAGAGTCAACATCAGTGGGGGCATCCGCCCGAGACCTACCGAAAGACTCATTAAAGGAGATAGCCGCCGCCCGTGCACGTGGTGGGAGATAAGTGTCTGCATTTTTCTTGGCCAAGTCCAAGGAACACGCCTGGTCATAAGCAGCCCGTAAATTGAGGGTTTTATTTTCCAGCAGGCGCTGACGTATAAAAGGGGACGCGATTCCATTGATAAAGGAATCGCGGATTAGTTCCTCTTGATACTGTTCAGCTGTAACTGCTTTAAGGTTACAATCCTTGCTGAGCCTGCGAAGTTTCTGGAGAAATTCATCGAGTGATTCCCCAGGCTGCTGCCGAGTTGTGGCCAGTAGGTGTCGAGCAAATATTTCATTTGGGGACTTGACATATAGCTGCTGTAAGATTTCGATAGCAGTGTCATAGACTATACAGTCCTCAATATAATCATACACATGAGGAGACACGTAGTTGATAAGCATTCGTAACTTATTAGGGACATCCGCCCCACATTCTTCAAGAAAGTTGCTAAAGGTACGAAACCAATGCTTCCATACCTTCGCTGCCGCAGGTGCATTCGGGTCCAGGTCGAGACGAGCGGGTCTAAGGAGTTTTTCCATGATGGATCAGTTTCTTGCCCTAGTTCCCTTCTGTGGTTCGAGTTGCAGCTGGTTGTTCCGAATCACCCAAAGCGTGGAGACGATATCAAGTTGATTAAATTGACGTAATAAAGACTCACTACGCACTTGAACATAAAGCAAGGCTTTAATCAACTTGTAACAAACCATGGAGGTCTAGTTAGCAGTCACTAGCTTCCTGTTTCCAGATTGTCTCTGCCCAAGGTGGGCCCATGCCTGAGTATTTATACTCCCTGGACGGTGCCCCAGCTGGCCGCCCAGTAGTACTTCCTGAGTTGTTACTTGCAATTTATGACACAGTCTGTGGACTCTGTCCTCCAATTCAGTGACGGGATGTAGGTCTGCCTGTCCTCCTCCTGTCCGCTGGGTCTCTCGTCGATTATGTGAAAGCTTGGCCTGCAAGAAAAAGGACAGCGTGTGAGTGAGTGTGCAGCCATGTGTTTGGCAGATGTGCCTACCATAGTTGAATAGCCGCTAATGTCTGCAAGGTTTGGGATGTGCATGTGAGTTTTATGAGATGGCCATAGTTGTTGGATGAGTGTTGGGCATTTGGGTATTTACACCGCCTGGGCACAGAGTGAAGTTGAGATGTTGGGATGTAGAGGTATTGAAAAGCCTCACCCTGACCATCCAAGTGAGGGCATTGAACTTTTTCCGACACTGAGTATGTGTCCTCGGCCCCAGGCTCCTTGATGACACGTGCTGGGCCACCTCCCTCCACACTCTTCGAAACCCCCGGGGCAATGGCCTCCTGCCACTCTCTGGGAAGAGAACTGCCCGTCGCCAACCAGAGCCACCAATGCCTGGTCGCTAAAATGCTGAGCTCTCTCCCTGTGCCTATCCATCACTACTTTAAGCACAATGGTGGTTAGGTCTTTGCAGGCCGAGATCCAACACTGCAATGGCTGGCCAGCAACATGGCCCCTCCCCTTAAGAACTGGACGGCGCCAGTCTGTCTGGGTTCCATGGTAATTGACATCGCCTGAGCTTTGGTAGCGTTTTGAGGTAGTGCCTTGCTCCCCGACGTTAGCGCCTTAAGAGATGTGTGTAGCGCTTGATTTAGCGATGGAGGCGAATTTTGCAGTCGGCGGCGATAATTAGCACCGGGCACTAAACTTTGCGCCCGGCCGATATTAACGCCCCAAAATGGGCGATACCCAATTTTTCCCCCAAAGTATTCCATTCTCTAACATTGACACCTTCCTGCTCAATAGATATTTTTTTAAATAAAGAAAATATTGTGACTGTGACCCTTATCTCAGAAGCCTTGGTGTGGGTTATAATGGCAAAAGGCCAGATAGTTTGTCCGACCCCCAAGAGGGAGGGAAAGTTGGCGATAGAATCATTCCTGGGCACTCCCACGCACCACCTGGTAACCCGTCTCAGTGTGGCATTGGCAGAGAGCTGGGAGCTGGGAGCTGGCCCAGTTGGTCTCTAGGGTGAGAGGGTGTGCGGTACAAGATAAAATGGGAGGAAGGAGAGAAAATAATTTTAAAAAAGGACGCGTTCATCTCATGAAAAAACATTCTTTATTGTTGAAAATTACGGACCGAAGTTCCAGTGTAATCTTGGCTCCGGTGTTCACTTCATGTAATCTCATAGAAACTAGGAGCAGGAGTAGGCCATTCGGCCCGTCGAGCCTGCTCCACCATTCAATACGATCATGGCTGATCATCCAAATTCAGCACCCTGTCCCTGCTTTCTCACACAGAATCCCCATCGAGCCTGCACCGACACATATCCCACCCTATCCCCGTAACCCCACGTATTTAATTCCCCCAAACATATCCCATCCTATCCCCATAACCCCACATATTTAATCCCCCCCTAACACCCTCTCCTGCGTCATACCTTTGCTCCACAGTTCCATTGCAAAACTAGAAGTCTCAATTTTAACATAACGTACCCGACGAGAATGGGACGGGCTTGGGTCAGACACCTGAGTTACGCCTCGCCCACTTTTACACTGCATTGTGGAACGTGAAATCGAGCAGGGTTTAAATCGGTCGTCCGACTCAAATCCGCCCCCCAATTCCCGCCGGGCGGCTTAGGTTAAAGTCGGGGCTTACTAGATGTCTTGAGACGGCACTGTTAAGACCGTGAACCGTGGCTCTAAATGCACAAAAAAGCGCAGCAAATCAGACTGACGTCCAAGATTTCCGACACAGAATCCTTTTACACCACACAAGCCATTGCAGGAGAGAAATGAAATGGTTAATGCCGGAGGATTCAGAAGGAAATATTTTCTGTGCTGATTTTATTTGTTTCCCCGCTTGTAGTTAAGGAGTGCTCAGCTTAGTGGAAGTGGATTGGTTCCAGTCTGTCAACAGCTGAAAGTTTGTTTGAAAGAGCTAGCCCTCAGCACTGATCACAGTTACAACTTTACAGCCTGCAGGCTGCAAGTCATTCATGCTGAACAGAGCACTCCTAAAACCTGAACAACAACAACAACTTGTATTTATATAGCGCCGTTAACATAGTAAAACGTCCCAAGGCACCGCACAGGAGCGATTATCAAACAACATTCGACACCGAGCCACATAAGGAGATATTAGGGCAGGTGACCAAAAGCTTGGTGAAAGAGGGAGGTTTTAAGGAGCGTCTTAAAGGAGGAAAGAGAGGTAGAGAGGCGGAGAGGTTTAGGGAGGGAATTCCAGAGCTTAACGCCTCGGCAGCTGAAAGGACGGCTACCAATGGTGGAGCTGTTGAGGCTGCTGCGAAACACGAATTAAGGCTGAATCCATTTGTGTTAAACAAGAGACTTTTTAATCACAGCATGGCACAAAATGGCAGACTGAAAAGCCCCCAGAATTCTCTGGGTAAAACCTGAGGCCCCGCCCCCTTCTGCCTTAAAGGTAAGGTGCCTTAAAGGGAAGGTGCTGGAAATTTGTCCACAGACGGAAGAGTGGATTATGCCCGTTTTAGGTGGCGATCCGCCACACAGCTCCCCACAGAATCCGCTTAGGAGGTGTGGACGAGACGGTGCGGCGGTCTGATGGGCTGGCCGGAGCAGCTCTTGTAGGACGCCGGTGGACGTGGAATGGCTGGGCGTGGAGCAGCCGGGTGAACCGGCTTGAGGGCAGGTCGGCCGCGTGGAGGTGGACGAGCTACAGGGACCTGCTCACCGGGCTCCGAGTGTGCTGGCTTGAGTCGGTCAACCGACACTTTTCGGTCCTGTCACCTACTTGCAGTGTGAAAAATTTGTCCCCAGCCTGTAGCACCTTGTAGGGCCCGTCGTACGGGGGTTGAAGGGGTCCGCGGTGGGCGTCGTGCCGGATGAAAACAAACCGTGCCTGGTGCAGGCTTAGTGGGACGTGTGAGGTGGATTCGCCGTGTCGGGCAATGGGCACCGGGGCGAACTGCAGCGCCGGTGAGGCGAAGTCGTGGCGTTGCTGGTCGGCTGACCAGGGTGTCGTGGCGGTGGGCAGGAACTCGCCGGGTACGCGCAGCGGCTGACCGTACACGAGCTCTGCTGCCGATGCGTGGAGGTCTTCTTTAACCGCGGTGCGCAGGCCGAGGAGGAACCACGGAAGTCGGTCGGTCCAGGTGCCGTCTTGGAGGCTGGCTCAAAGAGATGCCTTCAAAGATCTGTGGAACTGCTCACACAGTCCGTTGGCTTGGGGGTGGTACACTGTGGTGCGGTGAATGGTCACCCCGAGATTGCGTGCGACGGCGGTCCAGAGTTCAGAGGTAAATTGCGGACCTCTGTCCGACGTCATGTCGGAGGGGACACCAAACCGTGCGAGCCAGGTGCTGACGAAGGCTCTGGCGATGTCGGCGGTGGTGGTAGAGGTCAGTGGAATTGCCTCAGGCCAGCATGTGGTGCGGTCAACGATGGTCAGCAAGTGCGTGTGGCCTTGCGACGGCGGCAGGGGCCCGACGATGTCCACGTGGATGTGGTCGAATCTCCGCGAGGGGACGGTAAACTCCTCGAGGGGTGCTTTTGTGTGTTGCTGTACCTTGGCACGTTGGCAGGCTAGGCAGGAGTTGGCCCAAGTACGCACATCCTTGCGAAGGCCGTGCCAGACAAAGCGGTTGGCTACCAATTTGATGGATGCGCGGGCGCCGGGGTGGGAGAGGTTGTGGAGAATGTCGAATACCCGGCGGCGCCAGGATGCTGGGATGACGGGCCGAGGTTGACATAGGGATATGTCGCACTTGACCGTGACTGCGGTTGGGCCACAGGCGACGTCGGCCAGGCGTAGCCCTGGTAGGTTGGTGGGTGCGGAGAGCAGATCCGGGTCGGTGATCTGGTCTGCTGCGAGTTGAGCGTCGTCGACTGCTAGGTGTGCGGCGTGGATGGCGGGGCAGGAGAGGCAGTCAGCTACCACATTGTCTCGGCCGGAGACGTGTTGGATATCCGTGGTGAACTCAGACACTGCCGCGAGCTGGCGCTGCTGCCTGGCGGACCAGGGGTCGGTTGTCTTTGCCATTGCGAATGTCAGGGGCTTGTGGTCGACAAACGCAGTGAAGGGGTGGCCCTCAAGCAAAAACCGGAAATGGCGGACCGCCAGGAACAGCGCGAGGAGCTCGCGGTCGAAGGTGCTGTACTTGACCTCCGGGGGGCGTAGTTGGCGGCTGAAGAAGGCAAGTGGTTGCCAGGCGCCGTCGACCCACTGCTCATACACGGCGCCGACCGCGTGGTCGGAGGCGTCCGTGGTGAGCGCTACCCTGGCATTGGGCCATGGGTGCGCGAGCAGGGTGGCGTTGGCGAGCGCGGTCTTGGTGGAATCGAAGGCGGCGGACGCGTCTGCCGTCCATTCGACCGCCATCTTGCCGCTCCTGCCCCGGAGGGCTTCATACAGGGGCCTCATGAGGGACGCCGCTTTGGGGATGAAGCGGTTATAGAAATTCACCATCCCGAGGAACTCCTGGAGGCCTTTGATGGTGGTGGGGCGGGGAAATTGTTGGACGGCCTGCACCTTGGTGGGCAGGGGAATGGCCCCAGCATGGGTGATGTGGTGGCCGAGGAAGTCGATCTTGTCCAGGCCGAACTGGCATTTGGCTGGGCTGAGGATGAGCCCGTGGTCGCTGAGGCGCCCGAACAGGATGCGAAGGTTTCGAGGTGTTCCTGCTTGGAGGAACTGGCTACCAGGATGTCGTCCAGGTAGACGAACAGGAACTTCAGGTCCCGAAGGACCGAGTCCATGAGCCGTTGGAATGCCTGGGCCGCGTTTTTGAGGCCGAAGGGCATCCGCAGGAACTCGAACAGGCCGAAGGGGGTGATTACGGCCGTCTTGGGGACGTCCGCGGGGTGGACGGGGACTTTGTGGTAGCCGTGCACCAGGTCGACCTTGGAAAAGACTGAGCGGCCGGCCAATCTAGCCGAGAAGTCCTGAATGTGCGGCACGGGGTACCGATCAGGGGTGGTGGCGTCATTGAGGTGGCAGTAATCCCCGCAGGGGCGCCAACCTCCGCCTGGTTTGGGGGCGATGTGGAGTGGGGAGGCCCAGGGACTGTTGGAGCGGCGGATGATGCCGAGCTGTTCCATGGTGGCAAACTCGGTCCGCGCGATCTCCAGTTTGGCCGGGTCCAGCCTGTGGGCGTGGGCGTACACTGGGGGGCCTGTGGTGGGGATGAAGTGTTCCACCCCGTGTTTGGCGGCCTCCGCGGAGAAGGTCGGATTGGTAAGGGCCGGGAATTCAGCCAGGAGTGACGAGTAGTCATCCATGGCCCGGGCATGGCACTGTGACACCATGTCGGCGGGTTGACGGGGGGCCATGGCGCCCAGGATGGGGGACATGGTGTTCATGTCCACGAGGCGGTGACGAGGGATGTCTACCAGTAGGCCGTGGGCGCACAGGAAATCTGCGCCGATGAGGGGGGAGAGCACCTTGGCAGTGATGAACTCCCATCGGTAGCGGTGACCAGCGAGGTCGAGGGTGACTGTCCGGGTGCCATACGTCCGGATTTCTGAGCCGTTAGCAGCAGCCAGCGCCGGTCCTCGTTCCCCCTTTTGGATGTCGAGGGAGGAGGCCAGGATGATGCTGTGCTGAGCCCCAGTGTCGCACAGGAACCGGCGGCCGGTTTTGTCATCCGTGACGAACAGCAGGGAGCCCGCGTGGCCCACGGCCATCGCGGGGGCTGGAACGGGGGCGGACTTAAAAGAGCAGGGAGGTGTGCACCGTTGTGCCCTGGCGCCGAACCGTATGTGGTAGTAACAGTGGCCCGGGTTAGTGGGGCGTGAAGGCCCCGTGGGCCTGGTGACAGGCCCTTGTGGCCGCGTGCTGGATGGTGAGGGGCGCGCCCAGGCATTGGCTGCCAGGAGGTCCGGAGTGACGACGCGGCTGGAGTGAGCGGACAGCAGCTTGTCGGCCTCATCGGCCAGGGCTTCCAGGTTCGTGAGGCTGGACGCCACGATCGCTGGGCGGATGCTGAGAGGGAGCTGGCGGATGAACAGCATGCGGAAGAGGGATCCGGGTGGGCTTTCGTCGGTGAGGGAGAGCCTGTGGGAGAGGTGGTCTGACGGTGAGGCATCACCGAGGCCTGGAAGGTCGAGGAGGTGGCAGTTTCGCTGGTATGCCGAGGCCGTAAATTTTTTAAGGAGCGCTGTCCTGAGATGTGCATACTTGCCTTCCTCTGGTGGGTTCTGCAGCGTTGTCCAAACCTTGGAAACTGCGGCGCTACCGAGTGATGTGACGAGATAGTCGTACTTCGTCCCATCTGTGGTGATATTTCGCAGCCGGAAGCGAGATTCAGCTTGGAGAAACCAGGCTTCGGGCTGGTTTTCCCAAAACTCCGGCAGTTTCACGGAAACTGCGTTCGTGTCCGCCATTGCAGTGCTCGGAATACGTTCTGAGCGTCGGGGTCACCAATGTTGAGGCTGCCGCGAAACACGAATTAAGGCTGAATCCATTTGTGTTAAACAAGAGACTTTTTAATCACAGCATGGCACAAAATGGCAGACCGAAAAGCCCCCAGAATTCTCTGGGTAAAACCTGAGGCCCCGCCCCCTTCTGCCTTAAAGGTAAGGTGCCTTAAAGGGAAGGTGCTGGAAATTTGTCCACAGACGGAAGAGTGGATTATGCCCGTTTTAGGTGGCGATCCGCCACAGAGCGATTAATATCAGGGATGCGCAAGAGGCCAGAATTGGAGGAGTGCAGAGATCTCAGGAGGGTTGTAGGGCTGGAGGAGTTTACAGAGGTAGGGAGGAGGTAAGGCCAGGGAGGGATTTGAAAACAAGGATGAGAATTTTTAAATTGAGGCGTTGTCGGACTAGGAGCCAATGTAGGTCAGTGAGCAGAGGGGTTGATGGGTGAATGGGACTTGGTGCGAGTTAGGATACGGGCAGCAGAGTTTTGGATGAGCTCAAGTTTATTTCTCAGTAGATCGCAGGATTGTCTTCACACACTGTACAGCAGTTTGAAATGAGGAAAATCCTCACATCTCGGTGCAGGACATCTGTGTTGGATTTAAATTTGGCTAAATAGGCCAGAGAAATACTGATCTTTTTCTTCTAGTGAAGGAGTTTGAAGTTTATCTAGAGTTGGATGGGACAACTGTTCTGTCTCTGTTGGTTTCTGTATCTCTCTATCTCTGTCTCTATTTGTCTCGCTGACGTTTCCTGTCTCTTTCTCTCCCTATGTCTCTCATCTCATTGTCTCTATCTCTGTCTCTCTCACTGTGTGTCTCTCTCTCTCACGCACACACATTAACCGTTAATCAACACCCTTGGCGATGATTTCCTCTGCTCACTATGTGTTGGAGACATGGTAAAAACAGCGGGAAGATTTCCTTTCATCGCTACTTCTAGTGAAATTGTAAAGATGTTTTAGTACATAGTGACCAGAGGAAAGCTCTGCCTCCCAAACATGGTAAATGCTTTTTGGGCAGGCTCACCCATTTTCTAAGTGATGTGAGTCCACAGCATAAAACAGTGCTACAGTTCTTGGCTTATTGCCACTAACTCAGATTATGTGAGGAGTAAAAGTGACTCATTGGTGGCAGCACAGAGTTGGGCCGAGTGGCCTGTTGCTGTGCTGTAAATTCTATGTAATTCTATGTAAAAGCAAACTGTATGGGCTGAATAGGCTGCTGTTGTTTCTGTCTTTCGTTGGTCTAGTATTGCTATGGCACTATATTTAAATAATGAGGACATATGAATGGTTGCGTGGGTGCTACCCATTGAAGCCACATTGCCTATTGCACCAATATCAGCCATTGAGCCTAGGCCAACTAGTGTGCCAAATCTCCAACATTGTCAGGGCAATCCCATTGTGGAAGTTGTAAAATGGTGAAACACGTCACCAGCTACCTTAAAATAAAGCACGGGGCTCCTCTCACGATACAGCTTGAGAGTGCATTTTCTTTCTGATGAGACGTTAAACCGAGGCATCGTCTGCTCTCTCAGGTGGATGTAAATGATCCCATGGCACTATTTCGAAGAAGAGCGGGGGAGTTCTCCCCGGTGTCCTGGGGCCAATATTTACCCCTCAACCAACATCACTAAAACAGATTATCTGGTCATTATCACATTACTGTTTGTGGGAGCTTGCTGTGCGCAAATTGGCTGCTGCGTTTCCTACATTACAAGAGTGACTACACTCCAAAAAGTACTTCATTGGCTGTAAAGCGCTTTGGGACGTCCTTAGGTCATGAAAGGCGCTATAGAAATGCAAGTCCTTTTTTTACATTAGTAACTATGGAGACAGTGTCAAGAGGTATCATTTGCTGCTTCTGCATGAGTTGGCGCGCTACCAATGAAAACGTTTCCACTCTTTCAGGAGGAAAAGGACACGTATGTTTACATATTTCAGAGATTAAATTATTTTGAAGCCATATCGGGCCTTATCAGAGAAGGCCGATCCCCGTTCACCAACACAGAGAAGCATTGCCCAATGTGCTACAGGCACATAGTCCTGTTATGTTGATGATGCGGAGATGCCGGTGTTTGGACTGGGGTGGACAAAAGTGAGAAGTCGCACAACACCAGGTTATAGTCCAACAGTTTTATTTGAAATTACGAGCCCATGAGGACGGCCTCAACCGGGATCTCGGTTTCATGTCACGCTACAGGACGTGACTCGACGTCGTTGTCTGGTTCACAGGTGTGATTTCCAGTTTTTAAAAAAAGTTAAAAGCTTAACTGCAGACTGCAGCATTTGACACGTTGGACCCCCTGTGACCCCACCTCATTGTCTTAGCTGTACTCTGCTGTGTCTTTGATGTAATGCCTCCCTGACGGATTGTATCTCTGCAGACACATTGTTCTCTGTCTATATATACTTTGTAATCGATTCGTATTCCCTCACTGTACCTGACGAAGGAGCAGAGCTCCGAAAGCTCGCAATTTCAAATAAAACTGTTGGACTATAACCTGGTGTTGTGCGACTTCTCTGTTATGTTGAAACTCTGGTGCTGTTGTCATGGGATTGTCGTGTTGAACTCTCTTCACAACAGCCTCGATTTGACAAAGGATATTTTTCCTAAGTTGCTTTTCTTCCCCCCCCCCCCCCCGCACCCCCAAATTTATATTTCTTGTTGGAATTTTTTTTGTGTGTGTGTATGTGTCCCTCAAAGTGAGGGATGTTATTTCTGGGGAGTGGAATATACATCTCTCTTATTGGCACCCAGTGCAGCAGTAAGGACTCCAAGCCTAGGTATAGTTTGGGCAAAATACTGATGTAAAACTCCCTGTGGACAGATCTTGATTTTGTGTGATAGTGTAAAACGGGTGAGAGTGAATCGGCAGCCCGTTTAACATCTCTCCCGATGCAAGCGTCTCACATTTATAAAAAAAAAATCTAGGTTTGTTTTAAGCTATTCTTTTAAAATTCAATTCAGTGGGGGTAATTGAAGTCAATGGAAATGAAAATGGAGAGAGATGTAAAATGGGCTGCCGATTCACTGTCACCTATTTTACACTATCGCACAAAGTCAAAATTTCCTCCTCATATGCTTTTCTGGTTGCCACATAGCCACAGAATAACACTGCTCACAATTTAGCACTGGTTGGCACAGAATTGGCAATCGCACTTGGAGAGGCTACAGGATGGCTGGTCTGGGGAACTGGAAATGCCACACTGGTGTAGCAGGGGCGCTCTTCTGAGGCTGGGACAAAGCAGAGGGAGCTTTAGTTAGCGTTAACAGAAAGAGAGTCAGCTGTGGCTTAGTTGGTAGCACTCTCGCCTCCGATGTCAGAGGGTTGTGGGTTCAAGCCCCACTCCAAAGACTTGAGCGCAAAATCTCGGTTGACACACCCAGTGCAGTACTGAGGCAGTGCTGCACTGTTGGAGGTGCCGTCTTTCAATTGAGTTATGAAACTGAGGCCCCATCTGCCCTCTCAGGTGGATATAAAAGATCCCACGGCACTATTTCAAAGAATAGCAGGGGAGTTCTCCCGGTATCCTGGCCAATATTTATCCCTCAACCAACGGCAATAAAACAGATTATCTGGTCATTATCACACTGTTGTTTGTGAAAGTTTGCTGTGCGTAAATTGGTTGCCATGTTTCCTACATTACAACAGTGACTAGACTTCAAATATAAAGTACTTCATTGGTTGTAAAGTACTTTGGGATGTCCTGACATCGTGAAATGAACTATATAAATGCAAATGAGAAGTCGCACAACACCAGGTTATAGTCCAACAGTTTTATTTGAAATTACGAGCTTTCGGAGCGGCTGCTCCTTCGTCGGGTACAGTGAGCACAATTGCAAGTCTTTCTTTCTTAATTGCATATCTGGTTGTACTGTAACTGACCTGGGAGTGGACCATCCTGATATTGGGGGGCCAAAGTGGAAACATGTTCTGTTCCTGGAGCCGACATCCCTTATTTTGACAACATCAAATAACCCCACATGCACATCTGGATCCACCAGTGAAACCTAGCCAAAATCCAGCATTCACCAAAACAAAGAGCGAGTGGGAAAAAAGAATCCAGCTTAAATCTGGTTTACAAGCGTTAAAAGACATTTGTTGAGTGAAATTCATGGTGGTTGATTTTCATAGCTCAGTGCTGGTCACAGTCCAGTTTCTCAGTGAGCATCTCATGTGCCCACATGTTGGAAATTAGAGCCAACATCTGCTTTATTTAAGTGACTACGACTCACACATCCAAAATTTCCGGTTGTAAGGACTTTATTAGGTTTGTTTTGGCAAACATAAGTAGTAAAAAAAAAAGAAAGAACTTGCATTTCTACAGCGCCTTTCACAACCACAGGACGTCCCAAATCGTTTTACAGCCAATGAAGTACTTTTGAAGCGTAGTCATTGTTGTAATGTAGGAAATGCAGCAGCCAATCTACACACAGCAAGCTCCCACAAACAGCAATGAGATAATGACCAGATAATCTGTTTTTTTTGTGATGTTGTTTAAGGGATAAATATCAGCCAGGACACCGGGGATAACTCCCCTGCTTTCCGAAAGTGCCATGGGATCTTTTACGTCCTCCTGAGAAGGGAGACAGGACCTCGGTTTAATGTTTCATGTGAAAGACGGCACCGTCCATGACCATGAAAGCAATAGTAACTCAGATTTAAAATGGAGGCTGTTCCTTCCTCAACTTTAAAATGGAGGACCGGAAAAGGTCAGGCTGTGAGAATTAGTTCAAAATAAAAGCACCTTGATCCCGAGCGATTGGGCACATTGGAGTGGAATTCCCTCTTCTGGTCCCGGGGCACATTGAATCATCCGGGTGCAGTGCAGAGGAAAGTTGGGAAGATGGCCGCCCGTAAGGGTCTCACTCTATTGTCCGTTTGGATGGGAAATTAGCGGGCTCCTTTACAAAAATACACTCCTCTCTACCCCAATTCTCCTCCTTGTACTGCACCCAGCTGATCCAATACATCCAGGCCCGGGACGGGAGAACGTTCCGCACTGATTTTACTGCATTGAGAGGTTATAACCATTAGGAAAGACTGAACAGGCTGGGGCTCTTTTCTCTAGAAAAGAGAAGGCTGAGGGGTGACCTAATAGAGGTCTTTAAAATTATGAAGGGTTTCGATAGATGTAGAGACGATGTTTCCACTTGTGGGGGAAACCAAAACTAGGGGTCATAAATATAAGATAGTCACTAATAAATCCAATGGGGAATTCAGGAGAAACTTCTTTACTCAGAGAGTGGTGAGGATGCGAAACTCGCTACCACAAGGAATAGTTGAGGCAATTAGCATAGGTACATTTAAGGGGAAACTAGATAAGTACATCAACCAACATCACTAAAACAGATTACTGGTCATTATCACATTGCTGTTTGTGAGACCTTGCTATATCAGGCTACTTAGAATCATAGGGCTGGATTTTCTCAATGGGGAGCCTTTGGAGGCGGGACTCCCACTTGTCGGGTTTTAGTCCCGCCTCCATCGACTTGTGGCCAACCCATGCTATTTTCCCTTGATTGACCTTGTTAAGCCCGCCCAGCGGGCTTAGCAGGCCAATTAAGGGAAAACCGGTTACAGGTGACGTCAGCGAGTGACGTTTCATCTGTCAAGAGCTTTTGACAGATGAAATGTCAGCGTTTGACGGCTCTGTGAAGCTGTCAAACACGGACAATCTGTCCTCTAAGTTGAGTCCTTCCACTCAGGCTCAGTTAGGGATCTCTCCCGAGCAGAAAGCAGAAGGCTGCAGCTTTTGACAGTTCAGCGGCCATTCTGCTTTCTGTGCCGGTGAGCTGAGGGACTCCCAAGAACTGAAGGGATGAAGCCTGCAGGAAGAAGTTAAGGTAAGTAAAACTTATTAAAACACTTTACACTCACCTCACACACTTACCTCTCCACACTTGCACTCATCACTCACCTGCACACCGGACATCTCGGCCCCTCCGACCCCCGCAGACCGACGGCCCACCTCACTGACCCTGGCGTGGTTCGGAGCCGTCGGGAAGCCCACACTTCAGGGCTGAAAATAGGGATTCTCCAAAAAACTGCCTGTTAACTACCTGTTAACAGGCAGTTAATTGGCACTAATCCCCTTCCCGCCTCAGGGAGGCAGCTCCCAGAGCGGGTCGGGTACCCGCCTACTGGGAAGATGGCACGGAGGCGGGTTGGGGGCGGGACGGGTGCCCGCCCTCAGATTCTGCCATTTTCCCGGCAGTCCCGCCTCCTTACCCGTCTCCCCAGGGCTGGCAAAATCGCCCCCAGTGAATCATAGAATAGTTACAGCACAGAAGGAGGCCATTCGGCCCATCGAGCCCGTGCCAGCTCTCTGCGAGATCACTTCGGCTAGTCCAACTCCCCCGCCCTTTTCCCGTAGCCCTGCAAATTTTTTTCCTTCAGAAACTTATCCAATTCCCTTTTGAAAGCCACGATTGAATCTGCCTCCACCACCCTTTCAGGCAGTGCATTCCAGATCCTAACCACTCGCTGCGTAAAAAAGATTTTCCTCATGTCGCCTTTGGATCTTCTGTCAATCACCTTAAATCTGTGTCCTCTGGTTCTCGACCCTTCCGCCAATGGGAACAGTTTCCCTCTATCTACACTGTCTAGACCCATCATGATTTTGAACACCTCTATCAAATCTCCTCTCAACCTTCTCTGCTCTAAGGAGAACAACCCCAGCTTCTCCAGTCTATCCACGTAACTGAAGTCCCTCATCCCTGGAACCATTCTCGTAAATCTTTTCTGCACCCTCTCACATCCTTCCTAAAGTGCGGTGCCCAGAATTGGACACAATACTCCAGTTGAGGCCGAACCAATGTTTTATAAAGGTTCATCATAACTTCCTTGCTTTTGTACTCTATGCCTCTATTTATGAAGCCCAGGATCCCGTATGCTTTTTTAACCGTTTTCTCAACCTGTCCTGCCACCTTCAATGATTTTTGTACATATACCCGCAGGTCTCTCTGTTCATGCACCCCCTTTAGGATTGTACCCTTTAGTTTATATTGCCTCTCCGTTCTTCCTACCAAAATGTATCACTTCGCACTTTTCTGCGTTAAATTTCATCTGCCACGTGTCCGCCCATTTCACCAGCCTGTCTATGTCTTCTTGAAGTCTATCACTATCCTCCTCACTGTTCACCATACTTCCAAGTTTAGTGTCACCTGCTAATTTTGAAATTGTGCCCTGTGCACCCACGTCCAAGTCATTAACATATATATCAAGAAAAGCAGTGGTCCGAGAACCGACCCCTGGGCAACACCTTCCTCCAGAAACTATGTGAGTATATCTGCCCAGGAAGGGTGTCTGTAGATCTGTCAAACACCCTTTGTAACTGGCCTGCGGAGCAGCACTCCATTTACAAGGTTTGCCAGTGCCATCTAGCGTTAGGAAACCGCTACTGCAAATATGATTTTTTTTAAAGTGTCCGTTTTATTCCTCCTACCATCACACTTCGCCAAATGAATTGTATTTTCCATTTATCTGCTTTCCCTGCAAGCCTGTTTATATCTTCCTGTATTCTGGTGCAGTCCTCCACATTATTATCTGTACCGCATCTCCCCCCACAATTTGGTATCAGCTGCAAATTCTGACAACATACCTCCAATTTTTGAGTTCAAAACATTTATGTGTATGGTGAACATAGGATTACATAGGATATACAGCACAGAAACAGGCTATTCGGCCCTGCCAGTGTTTATGCTCCACTCGAGCCTCCTCCCGTCTTTCCTCATCTAACTCTATCAACATAACCCTCTATTCCCTTCTCCCTCAGATGCTTGTCTAGCCTCCCCTTAAATGTATCTATACTATTCGCTTCAACCAATCTCTGTGGTAGCGAGTTCCACATTCTCACCACTCTCTGGGTAAAGAAGCTTCTTCTGAATTCCCTATTTGATTTCTTGGTGACTATCTTATATTTATGGCCTCTAGTTTTGCTCTTCCCCACAAGTGGAAACACTCTCTCTGTATCCACTCTTTCAAAACCTTTCATAATTTTGAAGACCTCTATTAGGTCACCCCTCAGCCAAGAGACCCAGCCTGCTCATCCTTTCCTGATATGTATACCCTCACATTTCTGGTATCATCCTTGTAAATCTTCTCTGCACCATCTCCAGTGCCTCTATATCCTTTTTATAATATGGCGACCAGAATTGTACACAGTACTCCAAGTGTGGTCTAACCGAGGTTCGATACAGGTTTAGCATAATGTCTCTACTTTTCAATTCTATCCCTTATGAAATAAACCCTAATGCTTGGTTTGCTTTTTTTAAGGCCTTGTTAACCTGTGTCGCTACTTTTTCATGATTTGTGTATTTGTACTCCGAGATCTCTTTGTTCTTCTAACCCATTTAGATTCGTATTTGCCAAGTAATATGTGACCTCCCTATTCTTCTTACCAAAATGTAATACTTCACATTTATTTGTATTGAATTTCATTTGCCAATTATATGCCCATTCTACAAGTTTATTAATGTCTTCTCATAATTTGTTGCAGTCCTCCTCAGTATTGACTATCCCCTCCAATTTGGTGTCATCCGCAAATTTAGAAATTGTGTTTTTGATTCTAAAATCTAAATCGTTAATATAAATTGTTAACAACAGTGGTCCCAGCACTGATCCTTGTGGAACATCGCTTCCCACCTTCTGCCACTGTGAATAGCAACCTTTTACCCCATCTCTCCGCTTTCTGTCTTGAAGCCAGCTAATTATCCATTCTGCTACTTGTCCCCTGACTCTGCATTCTCTGACCTTTTTCATTATCTATTATGTGGTACCTTATTGAAGGCCTTTTCAAAATTTAGATCAATTACATCTGCTGCATTACCCTTGTCTACTCTCTCTGGTACCTCTTCAAAAAATTCAATGAGGTTGGTCAAGCAAGACTTTCCCTTTTGAAATCCATGCTGACTATTCATTATTATATTTTTGGTTTCTAGATGTTACATAGGATATACCGCACAGAAACAGGCCATTTGGTCCAACCAGTCCATGCCGGCATTTATGCTCCACTCGAGCCTCCTCCCATCTTTCCTCATCTAACTCTATCAGCATAACCCTCTGTTCCTTTCTCCCTCATATGCTTGTCCAGCCTCCCCTTAAATGCATCTATACTATTCGCTTAAACCACTCCCTGTGGTAGCGAGTTCCACATTCTCACCACTCTTTGGGTAAAGCAGTTTCTTCTGAATTCCCTATTGGATTTCTTGGTGACTATCTTATACTCCCTGTGGCCATCCCCCTCTCAAACAGATATACCACTTCGGATATTGTTGAGGGAGATGGCTTATCGGGGGAAGGCAGCAGCAGCCAACTTCCTGGCACCATGGGTGGTTCTGCTGCACAGGACGGGAGGAAAAAGAACGGGAGAGCTATAGTGATAGGGGATTCTATTGTAAGGGGAATAGATAGGTGTTTCTGCGGCCACAAACGAGACTCCAGGATGGTATGTTGCCTCCCTGGTGCAAGGGTCAAGGATGTCTCGGGGCGGCTGCAGGGCATTCTGGAGGGGGAGGGTGAACAGCCAGTTGTCGTGGTGCATATAGGTACCAACGATATAGGTAAAAAATGGGATGAGGTCCTAAAAGCTGAATATAGGGAGTTAGGAGGTAAATTAAAAAATAGGACCTCCAAGGTAGTAATCTCAGGATTGCTACCAATGCCACGTGCTAGTCAGAGTAGAAATAGAAGGATATTTCAGATGAATACGTGGTTAGAGGAATGGTGCAAGGGGGAGGGATTCAAATTCCTGGGACATTGGAACCGGTTCTGGGGGAGGTGGGACCAGTACAAACTGGACGGTTTGCACCTGGGCGGGACTGGGACCGATGTCCTGGGGGAGTGTTTGCTAGTGCTGTTGGGGAGGGTTTAAACTAAAATGGCAGGGGGTTGGGAACCTGTGCAGGGAGACAGAGGAAAGGGAAGCAAGGATAGAAACAAAAGACAGGAAGGAGAAAAGCAAAAGTGGAAGGCAGATAAATCAAGGGTGTAAATCAAACAGGGCTACAGTAAATAATAATTCTAAAAGGACTAAGAATGTTAAAAAAATAAGTCTGAAGGCTTAAATAAAAACAGAAAATGCTGGAAATACTCAGGAGGTCAGGCAGCATCTGTGAAGAGAGAAACAGAGTTACGTTTCAGGTCGATGACCTTTCGTCAGTACTGGAAAAACGTAGGAAATGTAACAGATTTTTAAGCAAGTGTAGTGGCTGGGAAATGGGGGAGGGGATGAAAGAACAAAAGGGAAGGCCTGTGATAGGCTGGAAGGCAGGAGAGATTAAGAGACATTGAGAGACACTAAGAGATATTCAAGGCAAAAGGGGATGGTAATGGGACAGGTTAAGAAACAAAGGATGGCTCTAGATGAAGTCTGAAGGCTTTGTGTCTTAATGCAAGGAGCATTCGTAATAAGGTGGATGAATTAGCTGCGCAAATAGATGTAAACGGATATGATATAATTGGGATTACGGAGACATGGCTCCAGGGTGACCAAGGCTGGGAATTCAATATCATGGGGTATTCAATATTCAGGAAGGACAGGCAAAAAGGAAAAGGAGGTGGGGTAGCATTGCTGGTTAAAGAGGAGATTAACACAATAGTAAGGAAGGATATTAGCTCTGATGATGTGGAATCTGTATGGGTAGAGCTGAGAAATACCAAGGGGCAGAAAACGTTAGTGGGAGTTGTATACAGACCCCCAAACAGTAATGCTGAGGTTGGGGATGGCATTAAACGGGAAATTAGAGACGCGTGCAATAAGGGCACAGCAGTTATCATGGGTGACTTTAATCTACATATAGATTGGGCTAACCAAATTAGTAACAATACTGTGGAGGAGGAATTCCTAGAGTGTATACGGGATGGTTTCCTGGACCAATATCTCGCGGAACCAACTAGAGATCAGGCCATCTTAGACTGGGTATTATGTAATGAGAAAGGGTTAATTAGCAATCTTGTTGTGCGAGGCCCCTTGGGGAGGAGCAATCATAATATGATAGAATTCTTCATTAAGATGGCGAGTGAAGTAGTTGACTCAGAGACTAGGGTCCTGAATTTAAATAAAGGAAACTACGATGGTATGAGGCGTGAGTTGGCTAGGATGGATTGGGGAGCGTTACTTAAAGGGTTGACGGTGGATAGGCAATGGCAAACATTTAAAGATCGCATGGATGAACTACAGAATTTGTTCATCCCTGTTTGGCATAAAAATAAAACAAAAAAGGTGACTCAACCGTGGCTAACAAGGGAAATTAGGGATAGCATAAGATCCAAGGAGAGGACATATAAATTGGGCAGAAAAAGCAGCAAACCTGAGGATTGGGAGCAGTTTAGGATTCAGCAAAGGAGGACAAAGGGATTAATTAAGAGCTTCTATAGATATGTGCAGAGAAAAAGATTGGTGAAGTCAAGCATAGGTCCCTTGCAGTCAGAATCAGGGGAATTTATAATGGGGAACAAAGAAATAGCAGACCAATTAAATACATACTTTGGTTCTGTCTTCACAAAGGAGTACACAAATAACCTCCCAGAGATGTCAGGGAACATAGGGTCTATTGAGAGGGAAGAATTGAATGAAATCAGTATTTGTAGGGAAATGGTGTTAGGGAAATTAATGGGATTGAAGGCCGATAAATCCCCAGGGCCTGATAATCTACATCCTAGGGTACTTAAGGAAGTGGCCCTAGAAATAGTAGATGCATTGCTGGTCATCTTCCAAAATTCTATAGACTCTGGAACAGTTCCCATGGATTGGAGGGTAGCTAATATAACCCCACTATTTAAAAAAGGTGGTAGAGAGAAAACGGGGAATTATAAACCGGTAAGCCGGACATTGGTAGTGGGAAAAATGCTAGAGTCCATTATAAAAGATGTAATAGCAGAGCACTTGGAAAACAGTGACAGGATCGGACAAAGTCAACACGGATTTACAAAAGGTAAATCATGCTTGACTAATCTACTGGAACTTTTTGAGGATGTAACTGGTAGAATAGATAAGGGAGAACCAGTGGATGTGGTGTATTGGACTTTCAGAAGCCTTTTGATAAGGTCCCGCATAAGAGATTAGCGTGCAAAGTTAAAGCACATGGGATTGGGGGTAAGGTACTGACTTGGATAGAGAACTGGTTGGCAGACAGGAAGCAAAGAGTTGGAATAAACGGGTCTTTTTCCGAGTGGCAGGCAGTGACTAGTGGGGTACCACAGGATTCGGTGCTAGGACCCCAGCTATTCACAATATATATTAATGATCTAGACGAGGGAACTAGATGTAATATCTCCAAGTTTGCAGACGACACAAAGCTGGGTGGGCGTGTGTGCTGTGAGGAGGATGCAGAGAAACTCCAGTATGATTTGGGTGATTGGGCAGATGCATGGCAGATGCAGTATAATGTGGATAAATGCGAGGTTATCCACTTTGGTGGCAAAAACAGGAAGACAGATTATTATCTGAACGGCAATAGATTGGGAAAAGGGGAAGTGCAACGAGACCTGGGTGTCCTTGTGCACCAGTTGCTGAAGGTAAGCATGCAGGTGCAGCAGGCGGTTAAGAAGGCAAATGGTATGTTGGCCTTCATAGCGAGAGGATTCGAGTACAGGAACAAGGATGTCTTGCTGCAGTTGTACAGGACCTTGGTGAGACCACACCTTGAGTATTGTGTGCAGTTTTGGTCACTTTATCTGAGGAAGGATGTTCTTGCCATGGAGGGAGTGCAGCGAAGATTCACCAGACTGATACCTGGGATGGCAGGAATGACGTATGAAGAGAGATTGGGTCGATTAGGCTTATACTCGCTGGAGTTTAGAAGAATGAGAGGGGATCTCATTGAAACTTATAAAATTCTAACAGGACTAGACAGACTAGCTGCAGGAAGGCTGTTCCCGATGGCGGGGCAGTCCAGAACCAGGGGTCACAGTCTAAGGATAAGGGGTAAGCCATTTAGGACTGAGATGAGGAGGAATTTCTTCACCCAGAGAGTGGTGAACCTGTGGAATTCTCTACCACAGAAGGCAGTTGAGGCCAATTCATATTAAATATATTCAAGAAGGAGTTAGATATATTTCTTAAGGCTAAGGGGATCAAGGGATATGGGGTGAAAGCAGGGACAGGATACTGAGTTTGGATGGTCAGCCATGATCTCATTAAATGGCAGAACAGGCTCGAGGGGCCGAATGGCCTACTCCTGCTCCTATCTTCTATGTTTCTACATAGATGGCCTCTAGTTATGCTCTTCCCCACAAGTGGAAACATTCTCTCTATATCCACTCTATCAAAATCTTTCATAATTTTAAAGATCTCTATTAGGTCACCCCTCAGCCTTCTTATTCAAGAGAAAAGAGACCCAGCCTGTTCATCCTTTCCTGATATGTATACCCTCGCATTTCTGGTATCATCCTTGTAAATCTCTCTGCACCCTCTCCAGTACCTCTATATCCTTTTTATAACATGGCAACCAGAACTGTACACAATTGGTCAAGCAAGACTTTCCCTTTTGAAATCCATGCTGACCATTCATTACGATGTTCTTGGTTTCTAGATGTTCTTCTATTTTCTTCTTTAATAGGGATTCCATTATTTTTCCTACCGCTGATGTAAAGCTGACTGGTTTATAATTCCCTGGACATGTTCTATCCCTCTTCTTAAATATTGGTATTACGTTAGCTATCCACCAGTCCTCTGGCACTACACCTTTTTCTAACGAATTATTAAATATGTGTAGTAATGCCTCTGCTATCTCTTCGCTAGATTCTTTTAAAATGCGTGGATGCAATCCATCCGGTCCAGGAGTTTTATCCTCTTTGAGTTTGATTAATTTTTTTAATATATCCCCTCTTTTTATTTTAAATGTTCTTCTATTTTGTCCTTTAGTAGGGATTCCATGATTTGTCCTACCACTGATGTTAAGCTGACTGGTCTATATTTCCCTGGACATGTTCTATCTCCCTTCTTAAATATAGGTATTATGTTAGCATTCCGCCAGTCCTCTGGCACTACACCTTGTTCTAACAAATTATTAAATATGTGTAGTAATGCCTCTGATATCTCCTCGCTAGATTCTTTTACAATGTGTGGATGTAATCCGTCCGGATCAGGGGTTTTATCCTCTTTGAGTTTGATTAGTTTATTTAATATATCTCCTCTTTTTATTTTAAATGCAGTTATCTCATTTCTAATCTCATCATCCAATGTCATGTCGACCTGTTCTATCTCCCTGGTAAATACAATGGTCCCAGCACAGATCCCTGCAGGACAGGCCATTCGGTCCATCATGCCTGTGTCGGCTCTTTGAAAGAGCTATCCAATCAGTCCCTCTCACCTACTCTTTCCCCAATAGCCCTGCAAATGTTTCCATTCCTTAACCTACTTCACTAAAACAGATTATCTGGCCATTATCACATTTCTGTTTGTGGGAGCTTGCTGTGCGCAAATTGGCTGCCGTGTTTCCTACATTACAACAGTGACTACACTTCAAAAGTACTCAATTGGTTGTAAAGCGCTTTGGGACGTCCTGAGGTCATGAAAGGCGCTATATAAATGCAAGTCTTTCTTACTTATGTGTCTTTAATGTCACCTCAAGACCTTCACAACCAGCAGAGCGAGAAGACTTTCATCCTGTTGGTCTGAACTGGACTTAGACCCAGCCCCAGGCTGAAGGGGCAGTGTGTCCACCAGTGTGCCATCCAGCTGCTTTTATGGGTCTTTGCCTTCTAACCTGGGCTTTATATTTTGTTTCAGAGTGTCTCACAACAGTAGCAGCTGATATCATGTTCACGGTGGATGAGTCGTGGAGTGTGGGAGAGGTCAACTTCCAGAGTGTCAAGGAATTCCTTAATGGCATCATAACGTCATTCAAGAAGGCTCCGCTAGGGAAGGATGGCATCAGGTTTGGACTCACACTTTACAGCGACCATCCCAGGTAAACCAAAGCATTTCAACTTCCTTTTGTGACTGAGTCAATTTCACTCATCACCCCTGTGCTTACTGACCTACATTGGCTCCCGGTCAAGCAACATCTCAAATTTAAAAATCTCATCCTTGTGTTCAAATCCCTCCATGGCCTCGCCCCTCCATAGCTCTGTGACCTCCTCCAGCCCTACAACCCTCCAAGATCTTTGCATTCCTCTAATTCTGGTCTCTTATGCATCCCCGATTTTCATTGCCTCATCATTGACGGCTGTACCTGCAGCCGCTAAGGCCCTGAGCTCTAGAATTCCCTCACAAAACCTCTCCGCCACTCCACCTCTCTCTCTTCCTTTAAGACGCTCCTTAAAACCGACCTCATCTGTCCTAATGGCCCAGAAATTAAACATCGATGGTTCCCGCGGGGGTAAGGATTCCCCGCGATATCGCACTCCGCGCCTACCTTTTTGTTTGGGGCCCACACGAACTTCAGTTCGAGGACCTCTCCCTGTTGCAACCGTGCAGTGTGTGCGTGTCCCAGAGGCGCAATTAGTTCGTGCGAGCTCTGGGATCACGTGATTCAGTTAGAGCCAATGGCAGCACACCATCTTTCATTCATAGTTTTGACAGCAAGGGCTGTCAAAGCTATGAATACTACAAACCCCCAAAAGAACAGCTAAACCTCAATTAAATTTAAAAAAAAGCCATCACATTAATAAAATAAGTATAGTTAAATAAATTAACCACTTTAAACAAAAAATTACATTTTTGAAAAAATTTAAAATCTTTTTAAAAGTTATAAAAATAAGCTTACCTTTCTTTAAAGTCTCTAAAAAAGATAAACCTGTTGAAAAAAATTTAAAATAACACTTAATTAACTACTTACCTTGTTAAAAGGGGGTCCTACGCCTGCTTTCTTTATGTGTAAAATCTTCACCACTTACCTGCGCGTTCAAACCTGAAAAAAAACACTAAGTGCACTGCGTGCGCACAACCTGTAGCGCGCACGCGGTTCGCTTAGGAACTGCCCCCTTTGCAATACACGAAGTGCCGGTTTCCCGCGCATGCGCAGTGCATGCAGGAAACCGGCAATTCGGGACCTAATACGTGAGAGTACACAGTGCGTACTCTCGCGTATTAGGTCTAATTTTCGGGCCATTATCTCTTTACGTGGCTCGGTGTCAAATTTTGTCTGAGTACGCTCCTGTGAAGCACCTTGGGACATTTTACTATGTTAAAGGCGCTATATAAATGCAACTTGTTGTTGTTGTTTAATCCCTTTTGGACATGGATTTTTAAAAACTTATTGGGCCGAATCTTGCTGGAAAAATAATGCCGATTTAAGGTAATTGGCAAAAGAGCCAGAGGTGAGATGAGGAGAAATTCTTTTTACGCAGCGTGTTGTTATGATCTGAAATGCACTGCCTTAAAGGGTGGTGGAAGCAGATTCAATAGTAACTTTCAAAATGAAATTGGATAAATATTTGAAGGGGAGAAAATCGCAGGTCCATGGGGAAAGAGCAGGAGGTGTGAGACTAACTGGATAGCTCTACCTAAGAGCCGGCACAGGTACGATGGGCCAAATGGCCTCTTTCCATGTCGTAAGATTCTATAAACCCAGGTGTAATGCGTAGGTGATGGCCAAGCATGGGTGATAAAAGCCTGTAGATTACAGGAGGAAGGAAATACTCAGGGAGGTGTCCTCTCTTGTTCCTCCCAAGCTCCAAGTGGCCTGGCCGACAGGCATCTCCTCTCCCTCCATCCTCACTGTGCTGAAATCAAGACTCATTTCCTACTCTAGCCCTTTCTACTGTGCTCCTCAGCTACCCTCCCTCCTGCGATCTACAGGTTCTGAAACCCAAGGTTACTGTTGCCCAACCATCTCGTACGCTCTTCTACTCTCGCTGGTCGTGGCGAGGTCCTACTCTATGACCCTCGGCCCTCAACCTAGGTGTCTCAATAGAAAAAGCATTAAGATGCATAAGGTAATAAGACCAATGGCTTGTCTTCGACGCATCAGTTTCATTACCTGATCTCTTGCTTCTAGAACAGCAATTGCACTGACTGACTATGGGACGATTGAAGAAGTGTTGGTGGCCATCCGGGACCTTCCATTTCAAGGGGGAAACACGAAAACAGGAGCTGTCCTGGCCTTTCTGAGACATTCTGTATTCAGCCCTTCAATGACAAGAGAAAACACACCAAAGGTTGGTAATAGAGAGCTGCCTTCTGGTTTAATAACTTGTTGTTTGTTGAGTTTTCGTTCCCATTGCGGTGAGGAACGTCAGTGCTGAGGAGTGGAATACTTTCCATTTCTGGCACCTACTTTCAGCACCAAGCATTTTCAACTCAGCTATCGCCCGGCAGCGTAAAATTCCTCTACACTGACCCAACCGTGTGCTTCAGCCCATCCTCAGAAGGGCAGCCCCTACATCAGTGTGACATCTGGAATGCACTGCCTGAAAGGGCGGTGGAAGCAGATTCAATAATAACTTTCAAAAGGGAATTGGATAAATACTTGAAGGGGAAGAATTTACTGGGAAAGAGCAGGAGGAGTGTGACTAATTGGATTGTTTTTTTTCAAAGAGCCGGCACAGGCACGATGGGCCGAATGGGCTCCTTCAGACACCTGCCATGCTTGTGGTCTCTTTGAGGGAAAATGACGAAGTTCACACCAGTGTAGATTTTCCAATTGGCTTCTCCCCGATAAACAGGCTTAAACTGAGCGAGGCCGATTGGAAAATTGGGTGGAGTTCCGTGATGCTGGATCTCCGTAACCACTTTGCGTATCGCATGCATTTTGAGGGAGGCGGGGGGGGGGAAATGGGGGCTGGAAGAGCCCTCCTGGAAAGGGCAGCTCCTTCATTAGAATATTAAAATGAGGGTGGGAATATCCTGCACACATCCACACAATGGTACTTATGGCCCTCAATACCGGGCATGCAGGGTCACTAGTGACACAACTGCGTGGCCATAGGAGGAACATTCATTCAACGGACTTAAAAAAAAGTAATTTCTGCACCAGTTTACTTCATTTTTTTCTTTCTCCTGTCACATGGGTTTCAATTGTTTCGCTGCCTCTTGTTTTACCCACCTCTGCAGCTCCAGTGCTGTGTGTCTGATGGGTTTCCCCGTGGGGATTCTCCCCTGTGTTTTTTTTTAATTTAAAGCATTTTGCAGGAAGAAGAGACGGATCATTGGAGAGGTGCCAGACAGTTCAGGCAATACCTTAGTATAGCAGAGGGTCAGTGCATATGTGACTCCCAAGGGAGGCCATGAAAGCAGACTTGACGGTACAGAAACGACACGTGGATGCCTGGTTAACCGTGATTCAAGACCGAGATCGATAGATTTCCGTTGGGTAAAGGTGTCAAGGGACATGGAGCAAAGGCGGGTAAATGAAGTTGCGGTAGAGCTCAGCTGTGATCTAATTGAATGGCGGAGCAGGCTCGAGGGGCTGAATGGCCTCCTCCTGTTCCTATGATGCTGGATGGTTGCTTGGGCCCAATCACAGCGTGTCATGCTCCAAGTGATGCTGCAGGAAAGAAGGCAGGCCACAGGGTGATGAACAGCCAGCATAGCCTCATTGGCTGCTCTTGCCAACGTGTCACAAACAATATCTACAAGCCCCAGCTCACCCACTGGTGAAGGACTGCAGGGAACTGTATTCAAAGGGATTCAGGAATGTGGTGTGTAGCTGGATAAGTCAGGTTGATCTGTAAGAAGAAGTGTCGGCTGGTTGAGCCCAAGGGCCCTTTTCTTGTTCCTAAAAATTCTTCTCTCCATAAAATTAAACGTCCAAAGCAAAATATTCTGATAATTGTGTACATGCACCTCAGCTCTTTGAGTCACTTTACATTACCTCCTGTGATGATTTTTTTCATAGATAATGGTTTTGATCACTGACGGAAAGTCTGTAGACTCGGTTGAGCAGGCAGCCACAAGACTGCAAGACAAGGGAGTCACCGTGTATACAGTGGGTAAGTGTTTGATGACTGTGTGTACAATGGGTTAGTGTCCAGGGACCCTGGTTACTGTGGGTTAGTGTTCAGGGACCCTGTTTACAGTGGGTTAGTGTTCAGGGACACTGGTTACAATGGGTTATTGTCCAGGGACCCTGGTTACTGTGGGTTAGTGTTCAGGGACCCTGGTAACAGTGGGTTAGTGTCCAGGGACCCTGGTTACTGTGGGTTAGTGTTCAGGGACCCTGTTTACAGTGGGTTAGTGTTCAGGGACCCTGGTTACAATGGGTTAGTGTTCAGGGACCCTGGTTACAATGGGTTAGTGTTCAGGGACACTGGTTACAGTGGATTATTGTTCAGGGACCCTGGTTACAGTGGGTTAGTGTTCAGGGACACTGGTTACTGTGGGTTAGTGTTCAGGGACCCTGGTTACAATGGGTTAGTGTTCAGGGACACTGGTTACAGTGGATTATTGTTCAGGGACCCTGGTTACAGTGGGTTATTGTCCAGGGACACTGGTTACAGTGGGTTATTGTCCAGGGACCCTGGTTACAGTGGGTTAGTGTCCAGGGACCCTGGTTACTGTGGGTTAGTGTCCAGGGACCCTGGTTACTGTGGGTTAGTGTTCAGGGACACTGGTTACAGTGGGTTATTGTCCAGGGACCCTGGTTACAGTGGGTTAGTGTCCAGGGACACTGGTTACAGTGGGTTAGTGTCTAGGGACCCTGGTTACAGTGGGTTAGTGTCCAGGGACACTGGTTACAATGGGTTAGTGTTCAGGGACCCTGGTTACAGTGGGTTAGTGTCCAGGGACCCTGGTTACAGTGGGTTAGTGTCCAGGGACCCTGGTTACTGTGGGTTAGTGTCAGGGACCCTGGTTACAGTGGGTTAGTGTTCAGGGACCCTGGTTACAGTGGGTTTGTGTTCAGTGTCCCCGCCATTGACATTGGATAATTGCTCCCATTTATCACAGAGGTGCTCGTTGTCCAGTTCTAATGAGGGAATACACGGGGCTAATCTTCCTGTCCATAAATTCCTGTGTAGGCCGGGGGAGTCTCATTAAAATGCTAATAACACGGGGCACTGTCATGGCCTGTCCAGCGTCTTTCTTCTGCCAATCACTGAGTCTACCATGTAAGTGGATGTCCATGGTTGCTGGACACTGAATCATACATGGAACGTAAAGCAATCCCAGGGCCCCGCTCTCTCCCCATAGTCCTGCATCTTCCCTTGCTTCAAATATTTACCTACCTCCCCCTGAAATGATGCAATGGTCTCTGCCTCAACCATCCCCTGTAGTAAATCATTCCATGCTCCGACAACTCTCCATGAAAATAAATTGCTCTGAACCTCCCTCTCCTCACTCTCTCAGTGACAATTGTAAATTGATGACTCCTTGTTACCGACTCCCCAAACCAGAGGAAAGCCATTCCATATTCACCCTATCGAATCACTTCATAATTTTAAAAAACCTCAATTAGATCTTCTCTACTCCAGTGGAATACAATCTATTCCTTGTTAACTCAAAGTATGTCGCTCAAAAGAAAATTGAATTAACCAGTAATTTGCATCAAGCGATTTAAATAAAACAGCACAGGAGATTTCCATTGCTTTGAAAAAAAAAATCAAATTAACATATAATTTGAACAAAATTAGAGCTAGCCCATTCAGGGGTGATGTCAGGAAGCACTTCTTCACACAAAGGGTAGTAGAAATTGGGACTCTCTCTCCCAAAAAGCTGTTGAGGCTGGGGGGGTCAATTGAAAATTTCAAACCTGAGATTGATAGATTTTGTTAGGCAAGGGTATTAAGGGCTGCGGAACCAAGGTGGATAGATGGAATTAAGATACAGATCAGCCATGGTCTAATTGAAATGGTGGAACAGGCTCGAGGGAGCTGAATGGCCTCTTCCTATTCCTCTGAATTAAGAGGATTAAAGTGTAGTCCCAGTATCTCTGCTCATAATTACAGTTTTCCATTCCTAGTATCATTCTGGGGAATCTATGCTGTACGCTCCCGAGGGCTTTAATGTGCTTTCTATGATGGGGTGCACTAACTGCATGTAACGCTGTAACTGTGGCCTAAACATTGCCTCATTGTACAAATGTATCCATGATCTCCTTGCTCTTGTATTCTGTATCTCTATTTATGAAACTTAAAATGCGATTAGCCTGTTTTTTTTTAAATACGGCTTTATCAAGCTGCGCTCACACATTGAAGGAGTATTTTATGTCTTAGGTGGCCTTGCGCGATGACACTTTTACAGCACAGCCACGTTTTTTGATGCGAATTGTTTCGCTCTGATGCAAATTACTGCATCACGTCACGTGCTCCCGCTCTGTGGCAGAAAGAGTTTGCCCACTTTTCTCGGGAGTGACATTCTACGGAACGGAGGTGCAATTGTTCTGAGAGCATTTGTTGCTAAAAGCCGCATGCTGCATTATTAATGGTTTGTGTGAATATCTTCATTGCAGTTTAATCGCACTCATTTTCCTGAAGCCTCCCCTGTGTTGTTTGCCGCATTCGTTTAAAAGCCTTGTCGTTGTCAGTGATTTGAGTGTTGCCAGGGCTCTTGGCGCCATCTGGTGGCTGCTTTGAGCGTATTGCTAAACTGGTTAAACATAGAAATATAGAAGATAGGAGCAGGAGTAGGCCATTCGGCCCCTCGAGCCTGCTCCGCCATTCGATGAGATCATGGCTGATCATCCAAACTCAGTACCCTGTACCTGCCTTCTCCCCATATCCCTTGATACCTTTAGCTTTAAGAAAAATATCTAACTCATTCTTGAATATATTTAATGACTTGGCCTCAACTACCTTCTGTGGTAGAGAATTCCACAGGTTCACCACTCTCTGGGTGAAGAAATTCTTCCTCATTTCTGTCCTAAATGGCTTACCCCTTATCCTTAGACTGTGACCTCTGGTTCTGGACTCTCCGACCATCGGGAACATTCTTCCTGCATCTAGTTTGTCCAGATCTGTCAGAATTTTATATGTTTCGATGAGATCCCCTCTCATTCTTCTATACTCCAGCGAGTATAAGCCCAATCGACCCAATCTCTCCTCATATGTCATTCCTGCCATCCCAGGTATCAGCCTTGTGAATCTTCGCTGAACTCCTTCCATGGCAAGAACATCCTTCCTCAGATAAGGCGACCAAAACTGCACACAGTACTCAAGGTGTGGTCTCACCAAGGCCCTGTACAACTGCAGCAGGACATCCCTGTTCTTATACTCAAACCCTTTCGCTATGAAGGCCAACATACCATTTGCCTTCTTCACCGCCTGCTGCACCTGCATGCTTACCTTCAGCGACTGGTGCACAAGGACACCCAGGTCTCGTTGCACTTCCCCTTCTCCCAATCTATTGCCATTCAGATAATAGTCTGCCTTTCTGTTTTTGACACCAAAGTGGATAACCTCGCATTTATCCACGTTATATTGCATCTGCCATGCTTCTGCCCACTCACCCAACCTGTCCAAATCATCCTGGAGTTTCTCAGTATCCTCCTCGCAGCACACACTCCCACCCAGCTTTGTGTCATCTGCAAACTTGGAGATATTGGCCCAAAAATTAGTGCCGCTACGCGAGAGTACGCACTGCGTACTCTCGCGTATTCTGTCTCCAATTGCCGGTTTTCTGCATGCACTGCGCATGCGCTGAAAACCGGCACTTGGTGAATGGAAAAGGGGGCGGGTCCTAGGTGAACCACGTGCGCGCTACAGGCTGCGCGCACGCAGTGCACTTAGTGGTTTCAACGCGCAGGTAAGTACGGAAGATTCTACACATAAAAAAAGGAGGAGTAAGACCCACTTTTAACAAGGTAAGTAGTGAATTAAGTATTATTTTGAATTTTTTTTAACAGGTATATCTTTTTTAGAGACTTTAAAGACAGGTAAGTTTATTTTTATAACTTTTTAAAAGATTTTAAATTTTTTCAAAAATTTAATTTTTTATTTAAAATAGTTAATTTATTTAACTATACTTATTTTATTAATGTGATGGTTTTTTTTAAATTTAATTGAGGTTTAGCGGTTCTTTTGGGGGGCTATAGTATTCATAGCTTTCACAGCATTTATGTGAAAGTTATGAATGGAAGATGGTATGCTGCCATTGGCTCTAACTGAGTCACGTGATCCCACAGCTCGCACGAATTAACTACGCCTGTGGGATACGCAAGCCCAGCACAGCAGCTGTCCAGAACATCAAGTTCGTGCGAGCTGGAACTGAAAAAGCCAACGCGCAGTGAGAGATCGCGGGGAGGCCTTACCCTCGCACGAAGGCTTCCTCACGAATTTTTGGGCCATTACATTTAGTTCCCTTATCTAGATCATTAATGTATATTGTGAATAGTTGGGGTCCAAGGACCGATCCCTGCGGTACCCCACTAGTCACTGCTTGCCACTCGGAAAAAGACCCATTAATTCCTACTCTCTGCTTTCTGTCCGCCAACCAGTTCTCTATCCAAGTCAATACCTTGCCCCCAATCCCATGTGCCTTAACTTTACACGCTAATCTCTTATGCGGGACCTTATCGAAAGCCTTTTGAAAGTCCAAATACACCACATCTACTGGTTCTCCCTTATCTATTTTCCCAGTTACATCCTCAAAAAATTCCAGTAGATTAGTCAAGCACGATTTACCTTTTGTAAATCCATGTTGACTTTGTCCGATCCTGTCACTGTTTTTCAAGTGCTCAGCTATTACATCCTTTATAATAGACTCTAGCATTTTCCCCACTACCGATGTCAGGCTTACCGGTCTGTAATTCCCCGCTTTCTCTCTACCACCCTTTTTGGATAGTGGGGTAACATTAGCTACCCTCCAATCCATGGGTACAGTTCCAGATTCCATCGAATGTTGGAAGATGATCAGCAATGCATCTACTATTTCTAGGGCCACTTCCTTAATTACCCTAGGATGCAGATTATCAGGCCCTGGGGATTTATCGGCCTTCAATCCCGTCAATTTCCCTAACACCATTTCCCTGCAAATACTGATTTCTTTCAGTTCCTCCCTTTCATCAGACCGTATGTTCTCCAACATTATTTGTTGGTTATTTGTGTCCTCCTTTGTGAAGACAGAACTTGACTTGGAGAGAGAAAAAGAACTTACATTTCTATAGTGCCTTTCACGACCTCAGTGCTCCCCAAAAGCGCTTTAAAGCCATTGAAGTGCTATTTCAAGTGTAGTTACTGTTGTGATGTAGGAGACGCGGCAGTTCAACTTGCGCACAGCAGAATCCCACGAACTGCAACGAGATAGTGACCAGTTTTGGTGACGTTGGTTGAGGGATAACTATTTGGCCAGGACACCGGGGAGAACTCCCCTGGTTTTCTTTTTCGAAAAAGTGGCCATGGGATCTTTGACGTCCGCCTGAGAGGGTAGACGGGGCCTCGGTTTAAGACCTCATCCGAAAAAGTGCATCTCCGACAGTGCAGCACTCCCTCAGCACTGCACTGGAGTGTCAGCCTAGATGATGTGCTCAAGTCTCTAGGGTGGTGCTTGAACCCATGGGTTGGAGATGGGACTGATTCCGTGACTCTAAATAAGGACGTAACGGAGGCAAAATTAAAAGGACGACAGTTTTCAAGAACAGTTGTGAGTACGATAAGAATTTTTTCCATGGTCTAATTTTCATTGAGACTATTGTCCCACCTAACCTCCCCTCCCATCCCACCCTGTCCTGCCCCTGAACAGAGATTTTCTACTTATAACCAACTTTCTGCTCTCTTGGCTGTAAGTAGACTGGATGAGACAATCAGACAGATTATTGTTTCATAAACAGGGGGCATTGCAACACCATCATCTCAAAAAGAATTGTTTTTAATCTAATTTTTTTTCCTCATCTCCTCTCCTGGAGGAGTTGACTCTCGCTGAAGTTTGATGTTTGTCACCACAGGTGACCAACCTTTATTCTGAACAGTTTGCGTTCTTGGACAGATTCGTGTGCACCTTTGGAAGTGGCTTAGTGAGTTGCAGTGAACGTTGAGACATAACGGTACCCCTCACAATGGTGATGAGTGTGAATGGAATGGCTTGGGCATTGTAGGGATGCTTTATGGTGTTAGTGTGGGGTGGTGCCAACCTGGCGCATCATTTGGCAGCCAGGGTGTACAGCGTCAAGTGAAGTAAATCTGGCCATGGTGAGGCCATCCTTGGCCTCCCGGGCAGCAATGTGGTCGGGTGCTGATGCTCTCTATCCTGTGCAGCATCAGTTGATTGCAAAGAAGGTTGGTGTTGTTGTTGGTGCTGCTGGTGTTGGGGCTGATCGTGGTGGGATTCTGAGGACCAAGGTGAGGGAGTATAAAGGGCACCCATGCTGATGGAATAGATGGTAGGTGAAGTACAGATGACAGAAGCGATCTGTCAATGGTGAGAGAGGTAATGAGGTCAGACTGCATGGAGACTTGTGTAAAGACTTGCAGCATGGTGAATCTGTTGTGGAAATGCAGTGAGGAAGAGCTAGTGGCTGAGGGAAGATATCTCTGTAAGGTGGGAGCTTTTACTTGACATTTGAAGCTGTCAACTCATCAGCTGATTCAATGGCCACTGACCTCCCGCCTCAGCTTCACAGATGTGGACGAGCTGTCAAATTCAAAAGGTCAGTTTAAAACCATTGTTAAGTGGCTGTAAACAAACCACGAATCATTTAAATTGGCTCCCCCGCCGCTGCGTGTCGGGTCTGCTCAGCGCTCACAGACCCGACATTTGGTGGTGGGTTCACAGCAGGGTACCGACCTGCTGGAGGCAAAAAACACTTTCCCACCCGACCCGCCACCGATCGCATCCGCTGACCCCCCGGAAAATCTCGGCTAAAGTATTTATTTAATGACTCTGCCATTTCCTTATTCCCCACTATAATTTCTCCTGTCTCTCCCTGTAAGGGACCCACATTTACTTTTGCTAATCTCTTCCTTTTTACATACCTATAGAATCTTTTACCATCTGTTTTTATGTCTCTTGCCAGTTTACTCTCATATTCTCTTTTCTCTCTCTTCATCAATTTCTTGGTTCTTCTTTGCTGAATTCTAAAATCTTCCCAATCCTCAGACTTACTACTCTTTATGGCCACATTGTAAGCCTCTTCCTTTAATCTAATCTATCTTTAACTTCTTTTGTTAGTCCCAGTTGGACCATTTTTTCCCCGTGGGATTTTTATTCCTTAAGGGAATGTATATTTGTTGTGAATTATGAATTATTTCTTTAAATGTTTGCCATTGCTTATCTACCATCATACCTTTTAATCTAGGTTCCCAACCTACCTTAACCAACTCGCCCCTCATACTTTGTTCAGATTTAAGACCCTAGTTTTGGACTTAAGTAAATCACTCTCAAAGTGAGTGTGTGTTCATAATGTATTTCTTGTCCCTTTTTTTAAGGAATAAAAAGTTCAGATAAAAACGAACTGAAGAAAATTGCTTCTGATCCTTTCGAAGAACACTATTTATTTGTGGAGGATTTTAATCTACTCAACACCATTTTGCCCAAAATCTCCAGAAGGCTTTGTTTCACAGCCTCCGAGCCTCCGAGGCCAGTGAGGCCAACACCGTGTAAGTAATCATGAATGATGCAGTGGAAACACTTTTCAAAGCAGAGTGGCACAGTGGGTTAGCGCACTGTGCTTTCACCTCCAGGAACTGTCTTTTTTAAATTCATTCATGGGACGTGGATGTTGCCTGGCAAGGCCAGCATTTATTGCCCCATCCCTAATTGCCCTCGAGAAGGTGGTGGTGAGCCGCCTTCTTGAATGCAACTGAGTGGCATGCTAGGCTATTTCAGAGGGGCAGTTAAGAGTCAACCACATTGCTGTGGGTCTGGAGTCACATATAGGCCAGACCGGGTAAGGACGGCAGATTTCCTTCCCTCAACCCAGATGGCTTTTTACGACAATCCGCTAGTTCATGGTCTCCATTACTGATACTAGCTTTTCATTCCAGATTTTTATTCAATTGAATTTAAATTCCCCAGCTGCCGTGGTGGGATTTGAACTCATGTTAGTCCAGTAACATAACCACTTTGCTACCGCACCCCTAGACTGAAGAGATAAACCTCTCTCCCTCTTTCTGTTGGCCCTAGATGAAATGAATTTGCACAGTCTCAATCCAGTTCTGAGTGAGTGTGGGTTTACATTGCAAAAACTGCTCCTTTAAGGACCAGCTTTTGGCCTCTCAATGCCTGGAGAGACTGGGACTGGCATTCGCCAAGCCATTTCACCTGGAAAATTACAATCGGCATCCTAATCAGGCGTAGAAACCCAATTTGCATATTTAAACTCTTTTTGGCAGGCATGCTGGGCATCCATTGAAAGGCCTGCCTGAAAGTCGATTCAACAACAACTTGTATTTATATAGCGCCTTTAATGTAGTAAAAATTTGCCCAAGGTGCTTCACAGGAGCGCTATCAGACAAAATTTGACACCGAGCCACATAATGAGATATTGGACAGGTAGGTAGGTTTTAAGGAGTGACTTAAAGGAAGAGCGAGAGGTACACAGGCAGGGAGGTTTAGAGAGGAAATCCAGAGCTTAGGGCCTAGGCATCTGAAGGCACGGCTGCCAATGGTGGAGCGATTAAAATCGGGGACGCGCAAGAGGCCAGAATTGGAGGAGCGCCGAGATCTTGGAGGGTTGTAGGGCTGGAGGAGGTCGCAGAGATAGGGAGGGGGTGAGGCCCTGGAGAGGTTTGAACACGAGGATGAGAACTTTGAATTCGAGGCGTTGCCGGACCGGGAGCCAATGTAGGTCAACGAGCACAAGGGGTGATGGGTGAACGGGACTTGATGCGAGTCAGGATACAGGCAGCAGAGTTTTGGATGAGTTCCAAGTTTACAGAGGGTGCAAGGTGGGAACCGGCCAGGAGAGCATTGGAATAGTCGAGCTTGGAGGCAACTAAGGCATGGGGTGAGGGTTTCAGGAGCAGATGAGCTGAGGCAGGGGCGAAGATGGAGATGGAAGTCGGCGGTTTTGGTGATGGAGCGATTCAGGTAGGCAGAAGGGTGCACAAGGACCCACCAGACTTTGGACCGTCGGACGCTCGGGTATTCAGGACCGGCCGGGAGTTGGAAGTCTTGCCCCGAAATCTCTAACACTCCATCCTACATTTTACGTCCTGTAATGGGTTGCTTTCCTTGGCATGGGATCTCCCAGTTGTCAGCAGCTGAAGAACAATTATGTTTTGCGCAGTGTTGGATTGTCGTGGTAATTATCCTTATAAACTGCAATCCTCTTGCTAATCAGACATTCATCCAGACCTTCTTAAAGGTGTTAATCAGAGTGCTAGGAGCTGAAAGGAAATTTGAAATAAATATCACCTCTCGAGGGAACTCATGAGTAAATAGGACAGAGGCAGAACAGCATTATGGTAATGAATGCTCTTGCTGCCATGCGATAGATAAATCTA
The DNA here is from genome assembly GCA_030390025.1 of Squalus acanthias. Taxonomy (NCBI): domain Eukaryota; kingdom Metazoa; phylum Chordata; class Chondrichthyes; order Squaliformes; family Squalidae; genus Squalus; species Squalus acanthias. The sequence goes on from CM059434.1 coordinate 129,718,607, forward strand.
ATCCTTTCCGTCCCTTTTTTTCCCCCCAGTGGCAGAGAAAATCATCGGCCCCCGGGACTTGGTGATTAGTGAACTGAGTTACAGCTCAATGAGGCTGGCCTGGACTCCAGCTACAGGGGACGTGATCAGCTACAGGGTTGTCACCAACCCGTATTCATCCGCCGGACGGCTGGTGCCGGGGGCAGAGAGACAGGTGGGTGATGCTGGTTCCATCCGGCCTCTGCATCTCACAGTTATTGCCTATGGGAGTGGGGTGGGGGGCTGCAGAGAGTGGGGCCTGAAGCAGCTGGAACCAAAGAGGTGGTTCCACACACAAGAGAGTGAAGGCAGCTAGCGGTGATCAGTCAGGTGGTTTTTTTTAACCTAAATTCTGACCCAGACTGTGAATTTTAACAATATAAGTAAAGACGCTCCATTTGTTTGACTTACCCCTCTGTGAAGTGGCTTGGGACATTTTCCTACATTAAAGGTCTTCAATAAATGAATGTTGTTGTGGTGGTGTTATCAGTAGTAGTGGTACTGGTGGTGGTGATGGTTGTGGTGGTAGTCGTAGTGATAGTGGAAGTGGCGGTAGTAGTGGTACTAGCAGTGATAATGGTAGTATTGATAGTGGTAGTAGTGGTACTAGTAGTGATGGTAGTGGTGGTGGTAGTGGTATGAGTAATAGTAGTGGTGGTGGTAGTAATGGTAGAAGTAGATGCACCATCTGGGGTGGACCTGGGTCATACAAACTGTGCAGATTCCCAGATCCAATGTCCATTCTGTACTTAGTTAGCTCATCTCAGCTCGGGTGCCAGTAGATGTACGATGATTGGCCAGTGTACCCCTATGATAGGGGGCGGGGGAATAAATCGGTCAGTCCCCCCATTCCTAATCATTCAATATGCTATCCCACTCTCACACCATGCTATCCAACTCTCACACCATGTCATCCCACTCTCACACAATGCCATCCAACTCTCACACCATGTCATTCCACTCTCACACTATGCCATCCCACTCTCACACCATTCCATCCAACTCTCACACCATGTCATCCCACTCTCACACCATGCCATCCCACTCTCACACCATGCCATCCCACTCTCACACCATTCCATCCCACTCTCACACCATTCCATCCCACTCTCACACCATGCCATCCCACTCTCACACCATGCCATCCCACTCTCACACCATTCCATCCCACTCTCACACCATTCCATCCCACTCTCACACCATTCCATCCCACTCTCACACCATTGCATCCCACTCTCACACCATTGCATCCCACTCTCACACCATTCCATCCCACTCTCACACCATTCCATCCCACTCTCACACCATTCCATCCCACTCTCACACCATTCCATCCCACTCTCACACCATTCCATCCCACTCTCACACCATTCCATCCCACTCTCACACCATTCCATCCCACTCTCACACCATTCCATCCCACTCTCACACCATTCCATCCCACTCTCACACCATTCCATCCCACTCTCACACCATTCCATCCCACTCTCACACCATTCCATCCCACTCTCACACCATTCCATCCCACTCTCACACCATTCCATCCCACTCTCACACCATTGCATCCCACTCTCACACCATTCCATCCCACTCTCACACCATTCCATCCCACTCTCACACCATTCCATCCCACTCTCACACCATTGCATCCCACTCTCACACCATTGCATCCCACTCTCACACCATTCCATCCCACTCTCACACCATTCCATCCCACTCTCACACCATTCCATCCCACTCTCACACCATTCCATCCCACTCTCACACTATGCCATTGTTGAGGATATTCGTCCTCTGTTGAATCCTCACTCTGTTAAAATTAAAACTCACCTCATCATTTGCTCATTCTTTCCCACGATCCCCAGACTCTTCCTCTAATCTGCTGACTTTAAAAATCCAAGTTTGGTGTCACCTAACCTCTTCTTCCTGATTGACCACAGCTTCTGTCTTACTCCTCTTGCCCTTGCTGGTGTGAGCCTTGATCCCTCCGTCTAAAATAATAAACACCAAAAACTTATTTTGAACAGATTGTTCTGTATATAAAGTATTCACTGAGCTTTCTTCTCTGTTTTTGTTGACAGGTTGTTATAGATGCTGATGAGCGCACAATACGTGTGACAAACCTAAAGCCCAGCACAGAGTATTCCTTCACAGTGGTTGCTGTGTATGCTAATGAGATTGGGGACCTCGTAACTGCCAATGGAAAAACAAGTAAGAAGTGATGTCTAAAATGATGAAAGCGTAGATAAAGAGAAACTATTTCCTCCGGCATTGGAATCCAGTACAAGAGGGTATCATCTTAAAATAAGCACCAAGCCATTCAGGAGTGAAATTAGGAAGCACTATAGTGTAACTGTAGACAATGGAGTAAGATGTGTAGAGTAACTGTAGACAATAACATAAGATGTGTAGAGTAACTGTAGTCAATAACGTAAGGTGTGTAGAGTAACTGTAGACAATAACGTAAGGTGTGTAGAGTAACTGTAGTCAATAACGTAAGGTGTGTAGAGTAACTGTAGTCAATAACGTAAGATGTGTAGAGTAACTGTAGACAATGGAGTAAGATGTGTAGAGTAACTAATCAATAATGTAAGGTGTGTAGAGTAACTGTAGACAATGGAGTAAGATGTGTAGAGTAACTAGTCAATAACGTAAGGTGTGTAGAGTAACTGTAGACAATGGAGTAAGATGTGTAGAGTAACTAGTCAATAATGTAAGGTGTGTAGAGTAACTGTAGACAATGGAGTAAGATGTGTAGAGTAACTGTAGACAATGGAGTAAGATGTGTAGAGTAACTGTAGACAATGGAGTAAGATGTGTAGAGTAACTGTAGACAATAGCGCAAGATGTGTCGTGTGACTGTAGACAATGAAGATGTGTAGAGTAACGGTAGACAATCGAGTAGCATCTTTGTAGAGTAACTGTAGTTGATGGAGTTACAGTCTCTAGACAGTTACATGCTGATACACTATTCTTTTCTTTTTGATATATTGCAGACGCCTTGCCTCGTGTGACTAACTTCCGAGTGATAGAACAAGGGTTGTTTAGTCTGAAGGTGGCCTGGACTCTTCCTTTAGGGCCCTTGGTGGGTTACAAGATCTACATACCGAGATGTAAGATTTAGGAGACAAGAACTGTATCTTAACTCTGAGGGCAAGGGCCAGGTTGTGTAAAAGTAATAGAAAAATAAGAAATGGATGATCAAGTTAGCCTTTTAGCTGCAATTTGGAAAAGAAGTACAGATGGTGGCATTCTATTTAACAATGGAGACACCATCAGAATCCCTTTTTAAAAATCAAACCGTGATAACGAACACCCTTTCCTTCTGTTCTGCCAATCTAACTTACTAAGCAGGCTCAGTAACGTGTTCGGGCCAGTAGCGTCGACCAATGTCATCACCATCCATTGTTTAAATAAAAATTTTGAAAAGTGATTAGAACCGGCACTGAAGGCGACTGATGTTAATTCTTTGTCACTGTTTTATACGAAATGGTCTGGATGGCATGCCTACGTCTTCCAGGGGCGTTATGGCTTGAGGGAGATTTTGGGCGTGCTCAGTTCAGCAATCTGCCAGGAACAGCCAGCTTTGAAAATGTCACTGCAGTGCCACTCCATTGGCTGCCCAGCAAAGCTATGATTCAGCTGATGTTTTAACAGTGTCCTATCCAAGTGGGAAATCATGATGTGTGAGCCTAAATAATGAGTATCAGCAGGCAACTTGATGGCGGGGACCATCATAGCTGAGCCTCATCCCTGTGCTCGGACACACATGCATACACACGCACACACACACACACACAGACACACACACACACTGTTTGACTGTCCACCTCCTCAGTCCAGCAACACTGAAGATAATTGTAACATCCCCACCCATGCCCCCAATTGAAAATAGCACAGATAGAGATTAAACTCGGGGTCTACCTTATATGGTTGGGTGAGTACTACATCAGCCAGTGCGTTTACCAACTGTGCATTGGGAGAGCCAGGAGTCATCTAAATTTTCACAGTGTTTTCAATGAAGTGTAAAACTTTTTATTGGTAAACAGAATTAGGTCAAGATGTCAATGAGCTTCTGTTAACGAAATGGCTTTTAAGTCCCTTCACCAGGACGACAGCGACCCTTGAAGTGAGGTGAGATGTGAGGTGAAAATGGGACTCTCGCAGCAGCTTCCCTGCATTAAAACCACTTTGTCCTTCAGCCAACAGACCTGGGCTGGCCTATGAACAGAATGTCAAAGGGGATGTCTCGTTTCACCTGATAGACAATCTGCAGGAGGACAAGGACTACGCCATCAGCATCTACGCCGTGTATCCCGAGGGGCCCAGTGATCCCGTGTCCACCACCAGCAGGACATGTAAAGTGAATCATAAATATTTACCGCGTATCAGAGCACCGATATGTGAATCTCTTGCCTCCTGTGCTGAGTGCAGCACTGTCGCAATTAAACTTTTAGCAGTCCAAAATTAGACAGATTGGACATGCCATTTGTTGAATAATATAAACATAGCCCTGAAATGCCATGACTTGCATTACATTTAGTGTTTAGTTTATGGAGCTTTAAATGCTAATTCAGTTTTTTCACACTTAGATGTGGCTAGTTTTTCCACCCATTTATTCTTCTACCAAGGGCTTCCAGGTCAGATAGGGTAGGGGTCAGAGGTGATGCTGAATTGTTCTGTACTGTTCGGATGTTTGCACTTGGATTCTCTTCCCTCTACCGCACACCTCAAATTAGCTCTTTAGGTGTTGTAACAAAAGCATCTTATTTATCATCCTGAGCTCTCCCAGACTCTCAAAAACAATTGATAAAAAAGAAAGACTTGCATTACAGTGCCTTTCACGACCTCAGGATGTCACTGTTGTAATGTACGAAACTCGGCAGCCAATTGTGTGCACAGCAAGGTCCCACAAACAGCAGTGAGATAATCAGCAGACCATCTGTTTTAGTGATGTTGATTGAGGGATAAATATTGGCCAGGACACCGGGGATAACTCCCCAGCTCTTCTTTTGAAATAGTGCCATGGGATCTTTTACATTCACCTGAGAGAGCAGACGGGGCCTCGGTTTAACATCTCATCCAAAAGACGGCACCTCCAAGAACCCACAACCTTCTGACTCAGAGGCGAGAGTGCTACCAACTGAGCCACGGCTGATCAACATTGCCACACTATCTATTGACATTAATCACAGCTGGCTAGCTCCAGCATCACCTGGTGTATTCTATTAAATATTGCGTCATTTCTGTCTACAATTCTCCCATACACTTCAATCCGTTTCCCAGTCAAGTATTTATCCAACTCTCTTTTCTGAAGGAATTAATCAGCACAGCGTTAAATTGTGTTGCTGCCGATCTGTTGCACTGATCTGGAGAGCTCTGTGTGGGGAAGGAAATTCTTTACAAAGAGAAATACAGGTGACAGGGGGGACATTTGGTCCCTCTGACTAAGCCCTCTACAGAAATGCGTGGCGTCTGTCACAGCATCTAACTACCTCTTGATTGGCTCCAGTGATCTTCCCTTCCCCCATCCTACCTGGAATACCTGAAATTATAATATGAAATATAATATCATACAAACACCTTTATTCATTCATTACTAGTGCCACAGGGCGCAGTTTCAACCCCAAGTCCCTACTGCTAGAGCTGCTGGCCTACCCTTCGTCGACACGAGACTCCAAAGTGCTTGAAGGACCTGTTACTTTAACCTGAATGAAAAGAAAGAAACTTGCACTGATACAGCGCCTTTCACGATCTCAGGACATCCCAAGGTGCTTTACAGCTAATTAAGTACTTTTGAAGTCACTGTTGTAATGTAGGAAATGCGACAGCCAATTTACACACTGCAAACTCCCACAAACAGCAATGTGATAATGATCAGATAATCTGTTTTAGTGAAATAAAAACAGAAAATGCTGGAAATACTCAGCAGGTCAGGCAGCATCTGTGGAGAGAGAAACAGAGTCAATGTTTCAGGTCGATGACCCTTCGTCAGAACTGGTTCGCCAGTTCTGACGCAGGGTCACAGACCTGAAACGTTAACTCTGTTTCTCTCTCCACAGATGCTGCCTGACCTGCTGAGTATTTCCAGCATTTTCTGTTTTTATTTCAGATTTCCAGCATCTGCAGTATTTTGCTTTTGTATCTGTTTTAGTGATGTTGATTAAGGGATAAATGTTGGCCAGGACACCAGGGAGAACTCCCCTGTTATTCTATTGAATAGTGCTGTGGGATCTTTTAAATCCACCTGAGATTATAGCCAGAGCCTCGGTTTAACGTCTCATCTGAAAGACGGTACCTCCGATAGTGCAGCACTCCCTCGGTACCACACTGAAGTGTCAGCATAGGTTATGTGCTCAAGTGGGGCTTGAAGCCACAACCTTCTGACTCGGAGGCAAGAGCCACGCCTGACTTTATTTGAAAGAACCCAAATGCCAGATGTTGCACAATAACCAACTCTTTACGCATGAATAGGTTTTCTAGAATTCATTTTCCGCATCAGGCAAGTGGGACATTCTTTGTCCTCGGTGGTTGGGAGTAAATGGAGCACAGTCGCTGTGCTGAGGAAGGATTGTTTACAGAAAGTTGTTTGCGTGTTTGTATTAAGGTAGCAGTTTGGGTCCAAAAAAAACGCTTTTTTATTTTCTTAACAGTGAAACTCATTGCGGTGCGGAAACTAGTCTTGGAGAATGCAACAACCGATACCATACAGGCGAAGTGGCTTCCAGTTAAAGGCGCAACTGGCTACAGGCTTACATGGGGATCTTCCGGTACTGTTCCTTTAAATGTATATTATAGTATTATATTCTAGGTTGGTGAGTGTACTGTCCAGTGTGCAACTGAATCATACAGGCCCCTAAGATCCCAGGTTTAGTCTTCGTTGAACTGTCAGTTAGCCGATCTGAGCTTGGATAACAATTTTTGTGGTAAATTGCCCCACTGTCTCTACAGAAATATATTATTTGTACAAATATTGCTTGGCATTTAATTTACAAACAGGAAAAATTCGTTAGCGACCATTTTGGGCGCTAACATCGGCTGGGCGCTAAATCTAGCGGCTGGCGAAAAAATAGCGCCGGCGATCGCTAACTTCAGTTTTAGCGCCCCAAGAGGGAGGTGGAGCGCTAATTCAAGCGCTCCACTTCCTTCTTAGAGCTCTAACCCCGAATATCGGGGCGGTGCGTTCTGCAGCGCTGCGCACTGGGCCACGTAGCGCTGCCGCATGGAAGGGCTCTTCCCCTCGTTAAAGGGGAGGGCCCAAGCCCACAACTCTGCGGGGCCCTACCTGGACCACCGGGGAGCGGGGTGCCGTGCCAGCAGCCCGGTATACAAGAGGAGTGCCGAGCTGCCAGATCGCGGCATGGACCCCACGTTCAAAGATGCAACGGGCCACAACAAATAAGTCGGTCGATTTTTTTTCCCCCGCCTGCCACCTCCCCTTTACTTAGCGCCCCGCGAGCCTCCTGCCGCTCTGTTCCCGGCCCCTGAACCGGTCGCAGTCATCGCCCGGCACAGATTCAGGGCGTGCAGGGCCAATCTTGCAGGCGGGGAGAAAATGGGCGCTGCGCACGGTGATGACGTCGTCATGGCCTGCGCAGCGGAGCAGGGCGCTAACGGTTACCGCCGCGGCTAAACTCCCGCTGAATTTAGCGGGAGTCGTTAGTGGCACCGAGCCCGGCCGAAAAGTAATTTGCACCCCATTAGCACCCCCCGGGGGCGCTAACGAGAGGCGCAAATGCACCGAATTTCTAGCCCCAAGTTTCATTCCACAATGGCAATCTGCCATGTGGGACCTCCTTATCTCCAAGCTAATCCAGGAACCTCAGTGCCAGGAAGGAGCCCTGTGCTTCCTAGGGTGGCTTGGTTCGTTGCAATTAAGGCAGCAACTTGAGACAGGCCATAGAGCTGATCTAGAGCCACCTGTTTCAAGAAAGGTTCTGTACAAGCTAGTCACCCAGGCAATGGATAGAGCACTTTCCTTCTGTTTAATGATTTAATTGGAGGGCATAGAACTCTCAGGTACTCTTGTGTGTTTCATAGCAGTGTGGTCACAGATTTATAGAGCCCTGGGACATTTCAGTTGATCTTCACTTGGCTGGAAGTGGCACCTCATGCCAAAGTGGGACTTACAAATATCGGGGGCAATTTTGATTTTTGTGCGATAGTGTAACACAGGGCAACACGGTGGCATAGTGGTTAGCACTGTTACCTCACAGCGCCAGGGACCCGGGTTCGAATCCGGCCTCGGGTGACTGTCTGTGTGGAGTTTGCACATTCTCCCCGTGTCTGCGTGGGTTTCCTCCGGGTGCTCCGGTTTCCTCCCACAGTCCAAAGATGTGCGGGTTAGGTTGATTTGGCTATGATAAATTGACCCTTAGTGTTAGGGGGATTAAATACGTGGGGTTACGGGGATAGGGTGGGATATGTGTCGGTGCAGGCTCGATGGGCCGAAATGGCCTCTATCTGCACTGTGGGGATTCTGTGATTCTGTGGGTGATAGCGAATCGGTATGCTGTTTAATATCTCTTCCCATTTTTATTTCCTTTGAAGGCATTCCATTCCCAGGATGCTATCTGGGTCACTTGGCATTACCAGCCTGAGATATGAGTTTGCTCCCTAACACAGGATCAGAAAGCAGTCATCCATTACATTGACTTATTCAGATTCTTAAACATTCCCAGTTTACGTTAGGTTGGCTGAAGCAGTCCACTAGAATAACCTTTCAGTTTGCACCGACTTCCCTTATCTCTTCAAAAAGTAGCCTATCTGGTAGAATATTTTAAGAATATGGTTCAAACCTAGCATGGTCAAGCGTCCCGTCTCGCATAGCTTCAGGCATTTAGCAAGGGGGGTGGGGAGTGGAGGGTGCTCAGGGGAGCTATCGTCTCTGTGTTAACAAAATGAGCTGAGCCATGAGAATCCGGCACCTAGATAAGGGATGACGTGGTTACCAAGGAACCAACATACCACAGAAACTCATAGCATTGAAAGACTACTAAGGCAGTCAGTATTATGGGAGGCCCACAAGGCCATAAGGAAACCTTGAGGCGATTAGGACACCATGTAAAACAGCTCACCTTGAGTTGTTAACATGGCGTCAGCTTGGTGGGATAATTAACAACTCGGATATGAGGCCAGAGATGTGTACGTGCAGAACAAAGCAGTCAAATAGTATAAGGACAGGGCATACACACCCCACCAAAAGTTAGAATTCTCGGGACAGTCGGAAGTCCATAGCCTAGAAGGCAGCCCACGGAGGTCAAGCCTGATCACCTTGGACTCTGCAGGGAAACCAGGTTGTATTAAATGCTTGTCATTTAATGTAATACTGTAGAACAGTTGTACAAGAACAATACTGTTATTAGTCAATATATTAAAGCTTGCTGTTTAAAACCACTCGGGGCCCGAATCACCTGGAAGTTATTGTTGGAAGACGAACAGCCTTACGTTGTGGCAGTAACTAGGGTAAGAAATCCGCCAATTTCTGTAGGAAAGCCCTACAATTACTTGGGACAGTGCGGTTTCTCCAACCTTTCTCTTGGCTGTGGAAGATTGAAAGTTAAGGGGAGAAGGAAAGGGACAAAAGAAATAAAGGCAAATTTTTTTTTGTTGATGAAGCTATTGGCCCAGAAATTGGACTTCGATGGTTGCCGCGGGGGTAAGGATCCGGCGCGATCTTACCTACCGCGCCTGCCTTTATGGTTTTGGCCCACACGAACTTCTGCTCCTGGGCCTCTCCCTGGTGCCGGCGCGCAGTGTGTGCGTGTCCCAGAGGCGCAGTTAGTGCGATGCAACCTCTGGGATCACGTGGGCCAGTTAGAGCCAATGGCAGCACACCATCTTTCATTCATAGTTTTGACAGGAAGAGCTGTCAAAACTATGAATACAACTTGCCCCCAAAAGAACAGCTAAACCTCAAATAAATTTTTTAAAAAACCATCACATTAATAAAATAACTATAGTTAAATAAATTAACCACTTTAAACAAAAATGTAAATTTTTGAAAAAATTTAAATTCTTTTTAAAAGTTATAAAAATAAACTTACCTTTCTTTAAAGTCTCTAAAAAAGATAAACCTGTTGAAATTTTTTAAAAATAATACTTAATTAACTACTTACCTTGTTAAAAGGGGGTCTTACGCCTCCTTTCTTCATGTGTAAAATCTTCAACACTTACCTTCGCGTTCAAACCTGAAAAAAAAAATAAGTGCGCTGCATGCGCACAACCTGTAGCGCGCACGCGGTTCACTTAGGAACCGCCCCCTTCGCAATATCGGAAGTGCCGGTTTCCCGCGCATGCGCAGTGCATGCAGGAAACCGGCACTTCGGGACCGAATATGGGTGAGTACGCAGTGCGTACTCTCCCGTATTCGGCCGAATTTCTGGGCCAATAAATTGTTCCAGGGGCACACTTTGTGCAGACAGTACTGTTTAGTAGCACAGTGAAGGAAACCAGTTTCTGTGCAAAGTTTTCAAAACAGTGCCTGACTACTACTGGGAATTAATTTGATAATCGCTGTCTTTGTGTCTTCTTATCCACAGATGGAGACCTGCAGAATGTGAATTTGGGCGAGGTCTACCAGTTCTATATGATCCGGGGTCTGCAGGCCGGTACTGAGTACACCGTTACTGTCAATCCAATCTTTGGTGATGTAGAAGGCCCAGTGATCTCTGGGAAGGCTAGGACATGTAAGTTTTTTGGCTTGACTTCTTCTGTCTGCTCATAATCCAATCTTAGTTACGTGCACTGTGCTTACCCCTGCGCTCGCTGACCTACAATTGGCTCCCGGTCCCAGCAACGCCACGATTTAAAAATTCTCATCCTTGTTTTCAAATCCCTCCAAGTCCTAGCCTCACTTCCCCCCCCTCCCCCCCCCCGCCTATGTCTGTAACCTCCTCCAGCCCTACAACCTTCTGAGATCTCTGCGCTCCTCCAATTCTGGCCTCTTGCGCATCCCCCATTTTAATCACTCACCATTCAGCTGCCTAAGTCCTAAGCTCTGGAATTCCCTCCCTAAACCTCTCCGCCTCTCTACCTCTCTCTCCTCCTTTAAGACGCTCCTTAACACCTACCTCTTTGACCACCTGTCCTAATATCTCCCTATGGGGCTTGGTGTCAAGTTTTGTTTGATAATCGCTCCTGTGAAGCGCGTTGGGACATTTTACTATATTAAAGGCGCTATATAAATGTTGTTGTTGTTGTTGTTGTTGCACTGGGCAAAGAGCCCACCGGAGAATGAGTCCAAAGTGTATTTCACGATCTCGTGCTCGCACGTTTGCAAGTTCTTCATTTCAATGCTTCTTGGATGGAGGACCAGACTTCTTTCCTGGTCTCAGTGTGTCAGTTGCCAAATATGGTCCAGTTAGCAAGGTGGCCAGCTGACCTGCCTTCTTGAACTGGTCAGTAGCAACAAAGGCACCTTCCTTTCAGTTTTCTTGCCTTCCCTAAGATCAGGGACTCTGTAGTGTGAGGGATCCCAGCCACAAAGCCAACTGCCATGGCTCTTTGGTGACGGAGATATATTTTTAAGAACAATACATGGTGGATCCTCATCTTTGCACCTGTATAAATGAAAATTATGAGATAAGAAATGTGAGCTCAGCCTCTCAATGGCTCATTGAGCTTATCCAAGTGACTAGCTGAGACACACAGACCAGAAGGATCCCAGGTTCTATCCCTGTGTTCTGGGCTGAGTTAGCCAATCTGCACTGGAGTGGCGATAGGGGTGTTATGAGCATTCCCCCCGGGTAAGGGTGGGGAAAAATGACCTGATCACTGTCCAATGATACTTGTTGGAAGTCTGTGCGAGTGCCAGGTGAGGACAACTTTAGGCTTGGCTGTGATGCGCCCCAAAACCAGATAGACATGCAACGCTCACTGTCAAGGCTCAAAGATATATAATGACCACCTTGGCATGGCACTGAAGGGTGACTGGTGCCTATGGAACTATACTACAGCAAGGAGTCAATGTTTTGAGTGAGAGGGGAGAAAGTCCCGCTCACCTATCACTCCTCTATTTGTGAAGTTGCACAACACCAGGTTATAGTCCAACAGTTTTATTTGAAATCACAAGCTTTCGGAGCTTACGTGGCCCCTTCCTCAGGTGAAGTAAAGAAATACAGACTCGACAAAGCATATATAGATAGAGAACAATGCATGTGTACCATTACAATGGCAGACGACTACATTTAAATCATCCTGACTGTTTATCTGCCGAGGTGTGACAAAAGGCAATCAGGTCAGCCAGGAAGGTACCACATCAAAGACATAGCAAGATACAACTGAGACAATGAGGTGGAGTCACAGGGGGTCCAATGTGTCAAAAGCCGCAGTCGGTATGGGAAACGATAAACTTTAAAATTTTTACTTTCTTACTGGTGTTGTGCGACTTCTCATTTTTGTCCACCCCAGTCCAACACCGGCATCTCCGCATCATGTCCTCTATTTGTGATATTGGCTTCTGGTCCCCCATTCTCCTTTTGTTTGAATCCCTCACTCCTCCATATCTCTGTAATCTCCTCCAGCCCAACAATGCCCCCCTACCCGAACTCTGTATTCCTCCAACTCTGATCTTTTGTGCATCCCCCCCCGCTCTCCCCCGCTCTCCCCTTACCCCACCATTGACGGTTGTGCCTTCAGCCACCTCGGCCTCACGCTCTGGAATCTCATGCCTAGGCCCCGCTGCCTCCCTCTCCCACTTTGAGACCCTCCTTAAAACCCACTGCTTTGACCAAGCTTTTTGGTCACTCCCTTCCTAGTATATTCTTCTTTCGCTCGACATCCATTTATTTCTGAATGATGCCTCTGTGAAGCACCTCGGGACGTTTTTCTATGTTATAGGTGCTATATAAATGCAAGTTGCTGTTGTTGCTGATGTCGCTGATTTCCCACATAAGATATTTACAAATGAATAAGAAAGGACGACACTCATTTACTTTTTTTAAAAGAAATTCTCTGATGACTTATTGTCTTCTGTTTTTTTCAGTGGCAACAAGTTCTGTCCACACTCTGCGAGCATCGTCCATCGCTACAAGCAGTGCTCTCGTCACGTGGAATGATGTCCCAGGGGCGACAGGATATAGGTTGGCGTGGGGCCCCACACCAGGTACTGCATATGTTGTTGTGAATTGGAACAAAGTAAAGCGTTGATTTTAAGAGCGTTATCGGCTTGATTTGTGCGCGACAAGTTTTTCTTTGTTGTTGCCTAAGTTCTTGTAGAGATGTACCACACTTTCCCGACTTGTGTCCACTCAATAGTTCCCTACCTCCCGCCATACACCCCTGGGTAGGACAGGTGCCTGATCCTAGGTACTGATCTTGGTCATCTGCCAGGAGGAACATGCGAACATCTGACTTGATAGAGACCTTTAAAATTATCAATGGGTTGGACAGGAAAGAATGTTTCCACTTGTGGGAGAATCCAAAACTAGGGGCCATAAATACAAGATAGTTATTAATAAATCCAACAGGGAAATAAGGAGAATTTTTTTTTACTCAGAGAGTGGCTTGGAATGTGGAACTCGCTACCACAGGCAGTGGTTGAGGCAAATAGCTTAGATGCCTTCAAAAGTAAACTGGACGAGTACGTGAGAGAAAAGGGAATAGAAAGATATGCTGAAAGGCTGAGATGAGGCAGGTGGAATGAGGAGTAGACTCGTGTGGAGTATAAACACCAGCGCAGACTAGTTGGGCCGAATGACCTGTTTCTGAACTGTGTATTCGATGTAATTCTATGTAATTACCATTAACCCCACTCCACAGTGAGATGCCTGTTTTCTGCACAGTGCCTTCGGGCTGGATTTTGTCTTGGGGTCGGGTTGGGGTCGTGTCATCCGCATTTCGTGTTGCCCCCCCGACTCCAGATTAATGTGGATGAATGATGCAATTTTCACTTAATTGGGCAATTGAGTTCCAGCATGTGGGAACCCATGAACCAATTAGTGGTTTCAGTCTGAAAGTCGCCTCTGATGATGTCATCATTGCAGGTCAGAGACTGACTGACTGGTCTCAGAGACTGCCTGGCTTTTGCTGTGAGTGGACCTGCATGCAAAATGAGAGAGAGAGAGAGAGAGAGAGAGAGAGAGAATTTTTTTCCATCCAAGTCCTCTCACAGCAAGGCCAGGCAGTCTCTCAAGACATTCAATGCAGCAGCATCAACTTTCAGACCTAATACTACTACTACCTTCATCACATCTCCGTTGTAATAGTGGACCTGCAGCTGATAGTCAGCTATCCACTTGTGCTCCCGCCAGGTTTCACTGGAGTGTTTCACATCAGGCGTGCTTCACGTCGGAAAAGGGTTAAACTAGCTAAAACGTTTCAAAATGGCATTACAGAGCCAATTTAGGGCTTGTTAAGGGCTTTAATGGCCTCTCCCGCCTCTTGGAGGCGGGACGGAGTCGGGAACCCCGCGACTGATTTTGTCAAAATTGCGTGGAGGCGGGATGGGGTCGGGACCCCCCAATCTGCAACTTTAACCCCCCACACGCCTCCAAACCCGACTCCACGGGTCATTGAAAATCCAGCCCTTCCTGTGCAGTTCAAGAAACGCATTGTGGTAGATGACCCACCCATGATAGAACCTGCCCAATTTTCATTCCATCGAGGATCTTCCCGGTAGTTGTAGAGAATTGACCCCTTAAGTTAATTCTTAAATATAAAGGACCTGAATTTCTGCAGGGTTCTCCTGATCTCTTGCTGCAGTTTTGGGGGTTAGATCATGGGGAACTCCCCCAGAGAAACCGTGTAAGTGGCAGTTTTTAACTGTTTCTGTTGTTTCTACAGGGGTTGCCTTGATTGTGCCCAATAGAGAATCTCTTTAGAAATTTTAGGTGTTAAATATTATCGTGGTATATTAAGCTAATTTCATAGTTACACATTGAACATGTTATTTCTTTCTTTATGATGTTGGGGAGGGGGAATTGGTGGACTAGTTGGCCCAGTCAGTTAGAACTTTGTCCTTTGGGTCCTTCTACTCGGTATCTTCCCATTGTAATGCGACTGAGACGGAGAACTTAGTTCGAGGAGAATGAAAGTTGCATCTCACTGCTCTGCGCTATGACACATTGATGCTTAAGTGAGTACGGTAGTGTAGTGGTTACAGTACTGGACTAGCAAATCTCATTGTCGCAACTAGCGAAATTGAATTCTATAAATTGGTAGATAGAGAGAAACTATTTCCACTGGTTGGGGAGTCTAGGGCTAGGGGACATAGACTAAAAATTAGAGCCAGGCCATTCAGGAGTGAAATTAGGAAACACTTCTACACACAAAGGGTGGTAGAAGTTTGGAACTCTCTTCCTCAAATGGCAGTTGATGCTGGGTTAATTGTTAATTTTAAATCTGAGATTGATAGATTTTTGTTAACCAAAGGTATTAAAAGATATGGGTCCGTGTGGTGAAGGTACTCCCACAGTGCTGTTAGGGAGGGAGTTCCAGGATTTTGACCCAGCGACGATGAAGGATCGGCAATATACTTCTAAGTCAGGATGGTGTGTGACTTGGAGGGGAACTTGGAGGTGGTGGTGTTCCCATGCGTCTGCTGTCCTTGTCCTTCTAGGTAGAAGAGGTCGCGGGTTTGGGAGGTGCTGCCGAAGAAACCTTGGCGAGTTGCTGCAGTCATCTTGTAGATGGTACATGCTGCAGCCACGGTACGCCGGTGGTGGAGGGAGTGAATGTTTAAGGTGGTGGATGGGGTGCCAATCAAGCGGGCTGCTTTGTCCTGGATTGTGTCGAGCTTCTTGAGTGTTGTTGGAGCTGCACTCATCCAGGCAAGTGGAGAGCATTCCATCACACTCCTTACTTGTGCCTTGTAGATGGTGGAAAGGCTTTGGGGAGTCAGGAGGTGAGACACTCGCTGCAGAATACCCAGCCTCTGACCTGCTCTTGTTGCCACAGTATTTATGTGGCTGGTCCAGTTAAGTTTCTGGTCAATGGTGACCCCCGGGATGCTGATAGTGGGGGATTCGGCGATGGTAATGCCATTGAATGTCAAGGGGAGGTGGTTAGACTCTCGCTTGTTGGAGATAGTCATTGCCTGGCACTTCTGTGGCACGAATGTTACCTGCCACTTATCAGCCCTGTTCCTATGTTCCTAAATTGTGGGCTAGCACTAGAAAAATGACCATGAAAGCTGCCAAATTGTGATAAAAGCCCAGCTGGTTCACTAATGTCCTTCAGGTAAGGGAACCTCCCACCCCCACCCAATTTGGCCTACGTGTGACTCATGTCCACGCTACGTGGTTGACTATGTTCAACAAGCCGCTCAGTTGTTAAAAAAAAAAACCCATATCATTGTGTGAACACCGTCGGCAGAAGAACTGCAGTGGTTCAAGGAGAAGGCCCACCACCACCTTCTCAGGGCAACTAGGGATGGGAAATAAATGAAGTCTTCCCAACATTGGCCACATTCTGAGAACAAATAAAATAAACAAATCTGCTGCGTCCAAAGGTTTCCGTTGTTTCTTTTTACAACACAGTGCATTTAGAGGGGCTGCTTTAACGTTACTTTTCCTTGTTGCCAGAGTTCATTGGGAGAGACCGGCCCCGTCAAGTAGCGCTGAACAGCAGCGCAACATCACATCAACTCAAATATCTGGTTGCCAACACAGAATACGTCTTGTCTCTTTATGTGGTCTTTGGTTCAGTTGTTGGCCCTGGGATGACAGCTACCGTGAAAACATGTGAGTGGCATCGTATGACATTCAATAAATGCTCTTTCGGGTTCCCCTAAAAAAAATAACGTGCTCATAAAGATGATGGAAATTAGTGCTGGAAAATGGAACACATTCCAATTACAGGCATTATCGATTACTTCCAGGTCAAGTAGACAACAGCCAGTGTAAGAGGTTAGCTCTGTCTATTCTGGTCCAACAATGCGCCTCAGGAGAGCGATTGAGGTACACAGTTAATCTTCAATACATTGGAGAGAGATTGAGGTACACAGTTAATCTTCAGTACGTTGGAGAGAGATTGAGGTACACAGTTAATCTTCAATACATTGGAGATTGATTGAGGTACACAGTTAATCTTCAGTACCTTGGAGATTGATTGAGGTACACAGTTAATCTTCAATACATTGGAGATTGATTGAGGTACCCTGGAGACAAACCCAGTGACGAACACAATTTGTGGAGAACCTAGGAGAGAGACGCGGGGTGGATAACATAAACTGTTAGGGCTCTTCCCAAGGTGCAAGAAACATTGCAAGTTGTTAAAATCTAAACAAAGGGTATAGGTAAGGACAACAGGGTAAGCTATTAGGATCTTAATCATAAACACAGAGGACAGTGGAACTAATAAGATGTTAACCAGACATACAGGTAACAGATGACAACAGTATGTTGTGGTCACAACACAGATTTATACAATGGGGCTGGATTGGATCAGGTATTGTCCTCTGCTTGTTCTTATACAAGGTAGAGTGAAAGTAACGCCAGTTAAATGCAATGGCCATTGTGTTAAGACATGCAGCCCAGGAAGATCCCAAGTTTGACCTTTGGTCTGTGCTGAGTTATTTGATCTCAGCTGGGCTACCAGTTGGAGAGCTACAGTTAACCTCAGCACCAAAGGACTGTAGAGACGGCTGGAATTTCTGTGGGGATTCTTCCGATCTTCTACCGTAGCGTCAATGGGGAATATTGGTGGGAACCTCGGGGAAATGGCACAGACTGTCGTTTACACCTTTCCCCCAGCAGTTTCTGCCAATCTTCCACCAAAGTTACACCGGGAGATTGGAAGAACCCCTGTGGAAATTCTATCCCGTAGAGTTTCCATTCCTGATCACTATCCATGACTGTGCTGAAAAGGAGTGTGTGGACATTGGATGAGAGAGGATGCAGCTTAACTGTGATACCTTCTCCCCCATAAGGTGGATTAGCCTGCCGACACCCACTGTTTAGACTCGCATATAAGGAATGATCACTTGGGCAAGGCAACAGGATCTGTGCAACTATACCCCAGTAAGAGGCGATGCCTTTGGGCAGGGGAGAAAATGGGAGAACCTTTAGGGGGACGGAATGAATTAACTGATGGCCTATTCTGTATTGCAGCCCCACTTGGCTATGTATCAACCTTCAGAGTAACCACATACACCACTACCTCAGTGTCTGTGGTCTGGGGTGCGACTGTCGGAGCAACAGAATACAAGATAACATGGAGTCCAACATCAGGTAAATAGAGAGAAACTTTCCCTCTAAATTGTGCAGCTAAGGGTCATTGACTGAACCTTTGCTGGTGTTTCTCAGATTTTTATTTGTGACTGGAAGCAATCATTGTTGTTGCTAAATCATAGGTCTCTTTTGTGATACCTTACCTAACTTGTTTTTTAAAATTCTTATTAACCATGTCCACTGTATTTCTTTTATCTATCCTCTCTGGTACTTCTTCAAAGGATTCTATAAGGTTTGTATTCCCTTGAATATAGAAGATTAAAGGGTGATCTAATTGAGGAGTTTAAGATGATTAAAGGAGTTGATAGGGTAGATAGAGAGAAACTATTTCATCTGGTGGGGCATAAACCTAAAATTAGAGCTAGTCCATTCAGGAGTGATGTCAGGAAGCACTTCTTCACACAAAGGGTAGTGATAATCTGAAACTCTCTCCCCCAAAAAGCTGTTGGGACTGGGGGTCAATTGGAAATGTCAAAACTGAGATTGATAGACTTTTGTTAGGCAAGGGTTTTAAGGGATACGGAACCAAGGCGGGTAGATGGAGTTAAGATAGAGATGGCGGTACAGGCTCGAAATGGGCTGAATGGCCTCCTCCTGTTCCTATGTTCCTAGGTTGGTCAAGCATAATCTACCTTTTCGAAATCTCTGCTGACTGACCATGATTAATTCAAGTTTTGTCAAGTGTTTAGTGAATTAACCCTGTGTTACAGAGGCTGCTGGCAGACACTGCAGTGCTGGAGTTGAATTGTTGAGTGCAGGGCCTGAGGCCTACTCAGCCTACAGAAACCAGACTAGCCTTTCCATTATTGGCCCTGGGTTATTGTAAGTCTGTTTTCGTTGAGAAGAATAGGAAAGAAAACGGTGTACATCAGTTCGGTGACACCAAGTTTGGGTTTAAAAAGCCTGTTGATTGCCAGAGGCAGGAAAATCTGAGGGGATGAAGGAGATCCACAGTTCAGAGGTTGCTGGGGAAGAACGATGTTAGAGAGTAGGAGACAATATGGTGAGTTTTGATTTCAACACAACGAGGACGCGGGGAGAAGAAGTGATGTGCACAACTTCTTTTTGTTAACTTTTCAACGTGTGGAATTGAGCCATTGCCGTGGAGATCAGGAAGGTCCCAGGTTCCATCCCTGTTCCACACTGAGCCAGTGGTGGGGGCCGTTACAAATAGCCTCAAAGCACCCGGGCAGGGGAATATCAGCCAGGGCTCCCACTCCTAATCACTATGGGTTTCTTGCCTCTCTCGGTAGATTGCACGGCTGCGGGCTGGGGTAGGAAGTGTCTGGTCATGGTGCTCTGGCCATCCTGAG
This sequence comes from Squalus acanthias, assembly GCA_030390025.1. Taxonomy (NCBI): domain Eukaryota; kingdom Metazoa; phylum Chordata; class Chondrichthyes; order Squaliformes; family Squalidae; genus Squalus; species Squalus acanthias. Next base: position 129,738,108 of record CM059434.1, read on the forward strand.
CGTGGGGCAGGCTCGATGGACTGACTGGTCTTTTCCTGCCCGCCAATTTCGTATGCCCGATGTACCGTGTGTTCGCATTGCGGCCGGAGCACTGGGACCCTGTGTGCAAGAGGTACGCAAGGCTTATTAAAGCCCCCCATTGTGTTTACGGTACGGGGCCGCCCCGCAATGCGGCTAGTGTTCCTGTGCAATGCTGAGCCCTTACCTATCAGCTGGTGCTGGGGGATCGAGTTGCTCCCCTCCCAGTGCTCCCAGCCAGTCATGAGCATTGTAACAGTCATGTGACTTGTATGCAGGCAACCCCGGCATCCGTTTTCACAGAATCCACAGAATCAGAATCCACAGAATCCCCACAGTGCAGATAGAGGCCAGTTCGGCCCATCGAGCCTGCACCGACACATATCCCACCCTATCCCCGTAACCCCACGTATTTAATCCCCCCCTAACACTAAGGGTCAATTTATCATAGCCAAATCAACCTAACCCGCACATCTTTGGACTGTGGGAGGAAACCGGAGCACCCGGAGGAAACCCACGCAGACATGGGGAGAATGTGCAAACTCCACACAGACAGTCACCCGAGGCCGGATTCGAACCCGGGTCCCTGGCGCTGTGAGGCAACAGTGCTAACCACTATGCCACCGTTTTGTGCACTTCGAGATCCCACAAACTGCATTGAGGCGAATGAGTAGTTAATCTGTTTCTACTGGTGTTGGTTGAGGGACAAATGTTGGCCAGGACACCAGTCAGATCTACTTTCTCCTCTTCAACGTCTCCTGAACGGCTAGAACAGAGACAAAGGGCCTCGGTTGAAAATCTCAATAGAAGGAGGGTCTGACAGTGTAGCACTGAGTGTCACTCTAGATTACGCGCTCAAGTCCCAGGGCAGAGCTTGAACCTGCAATCTTTTGAGTCAGAGGCCACCATTCTATCAATGGAGCCAAGCGAACAATCGTTCTGATAAATAACTTCTAATACAATTCGTCCGTATGTTAAACATTTAACAAAAACTACACCAGTTAATTCAAAACTCTATTGTAAAATATCACGTCTAACTGTACTGCATATTAGTGTTGATTTGTTGCAGAAACTATCTTCTGACACTAGATGTTGCTAGGCTTACAGAGAGAAGACTGGGTAGTGCAGTGGGTTAGAACTTGCCTCCCCTGGGACCTGGGTTTTCATCCAGCACAGACTAACGGGATTAAAATCTTCTCTTTCTTTCCTTGATTCAAGGGCCTTTGAACATGAGTTTGGGGAAGTCGCAGTTCAGTTTCTGGTGGGTGCAAGGCTGGCTCAAAATCAAAATGCTGCCGAATTTGTAACAGGCAGGCACATTTTACAGGCATAGTGATAGATAGAATTACGTAGAATGTACTGCACAGAAACAAGCCAATCAGCCCAACTGGTCCGTGCCGGTGTTTATGCTCCACACCAGCCTCCTCCAGTGCTCAGAGAGAAGCCTGGGTACTGTATCTGTGAGTATTCCTGCCTGACTCAAGAAGAGATTTATTGTGCTAGTCAGTGATCCATCAAATAGGATATAGAGGCATTGGAGAAGTTGCAAAAAAGATTTACTAGAATACCAGAACTGAGAGGCTATACCTATCAGGAAAGATTGAACAGGCTGAGGCTCTTTTCTCTAGAAAAGAGAAGACTGAGGGGTGACCTGATAGAGGTCTTTAAGATTATGAAAGGGTTTGATAGGGTAGACGTAGAGAAGATGTTTCCACTTGAGGGGGAGACCAGAACTCGGGGCCATAAATAGGGAATTCTGGAGAAGCCTCTTTACTCAGAGAGTGGTTCGAATGTGGAACTCGCTACCACAAGGAGTAGTTGAGGCGAATAGTATAGATGCATTTAAGGGGAAGCTAGATAAACACATGAGGGAGGAAGGAACAGAAGGGTATGTTGATGGGCTTGGATGAAGTAGGGCGGAAGGAGGCTCGTGTGGAGCATAAACACCGGCACGGACCTGTTGGGCCGAGTGGCCTGTTTTGGTGCTGTAAATACTAAGTAATTCTATGTAATCAAAGCATTGGCCTGGCTGCAGTATATCTGCTGAACCCATGTAAATCTTTTCTAAAGCCCTTATGTTTCAATGTTTTGTCCTTGTTAGGCAGAGGTACTACTCAGAATGAATACGTGGATCGCAACACACTGTCTTACCACGTAGGAAACCTGAACCCTGGGACCCGCTACACAATTAGCATCCACGCTGTGTATGGAAACTCCGAGGGGCCTGCTGTGTCTCTTTCTCAGATGACAGGTAATTAACGAGGTGGACAGAGAGGCACTGGCGAAGCCTTTTGATTATAATCATCGTGGAGAGGAGGCTTACTGTTTCATGGGGGAGTCACCAGAATACCGGGGCTTAGAGGGTTAAATTGTGAGGACAGATTGCATAAGCTTGACTTGTATTCCCTTGACTAAAGAAGACTGAGGGGTGCTTAGAATGTTAAAAGGATTCGAGAGGGTAGACAGGGAGAAACGACTTCCTCTGGTGAGGGGGATCAAGAACGAGGGGACATCATCATAAAATTAGAGCCAGGCCATTCAGGAGCGAAATCAAGAAACACTTTTTCACACACAGGGTAGTGGAAACCTGGAACTTCAAAAGGCTGTGGATGCAGGGGGACAATCGGAGACTGAGATCGATAGATTTCTGTTGGGTAAGGGTATCAAGGGATATGGAGCAAAGGCAGGAAAATGGGGTTGAGGTACAGATCAGCCATGATCTGATTGAATGGCGGAGCAGGCTCGAGGGGCTGAATGGCCTCCTCCTGTTCCTAATGTTCCTATGCATGTGACTCTTTATTATTGAGATGCCTGGTTGAAAAGCCGAGAACCTTTACGCAGGACGCCACGAAGGCTGAACACAGCAAGAGTGAAGACTTGATAAATCAAATGGTAATGGTTAGTTGATGCCATTTGAGTTTTAAAAGCCTATTGATTGTAGAAGGAAAGGAAGACTGAGAGAGTTATCAAGTTCAACCATTGTGAATTCTTGAGAAGGATTGAGTTAGAGGGGATGGTGTGATGGGTCAACACATTGGCTGTCAGAGATAGTATAAATCAGAGTCACTGTGATGAGTCCTCATTGCAACACAGTGAGAATGTAGGGAGGAGCAAGAGTACGTGAGACGACGTATTTGAAATTTAGAAGGAATAAGAGAAGAAAATGTTCGCTCATTACACCAGTGACTACACTTCAAAAGTACTTTATTGGCTGCAAAGCCCTTTGGGACGTCCTGAGGTTGCGAAAGGTGCCGTATAAAATGTAAGTTCTTCCGTCCTTTCTTTAAAATTCAGAGGAAGTAAGAACAAACGGACCTGCATTTATATAGCGCCTTCTCACACAGAATCTACAGCACAGAAACAGGCCATTCAGCACAACTGGTCCATGCCGGTGTTTATGCTCCACACGAGCCTCCTCCCACCCCAATGACCCCGTCCCACCCTGGCCCTATATCCCTCTGTTCCCCTCACCCTCAGGTATGGATCACCCCTCCCCATTCATGCTCTCTGCTTCACCCACCCCGTGTGGCAGTGAGTTCCACATTCTCACTACTTTCTGTGCACATAAATTGCTCCTAGATTCTTTATTTGCCCTGTTAGTGGCGCTCTTATATTTATGTCCCCTTGATCTGGACTCGCCCACAAGTTTCTCCATATCCATCCTATCGATCGAACCCCTTTTATAATTTGAAAGACCTCTCCTCTTATTTTTCCCTTTTCCAGAGAAGGGTTCCCCAGCCTGCTCAATCTTTCCTGATAGTTGCCTCCCACAGTGATTCTCCAACCAAAGAATTACATTCAAAGTGCAGTCACTGTTACTTTGTAGACAAATGCGGCAGCCATTTTGTGCTCAGCAATCGCTGTCCCCCTTCTGAGTGAAAGCCTCCGTTGCAGAACACACTGAAAAAGCGTACAGGACCCATTCATTGTTTTTAACCACAGCGTGTCCTTTCATCACTTGCAGCTTCTCTGGATTCCGAACAGGTCCAATCAGTGAGGGAGCTGAAGGTCATAGAAACCGGAACCAGCAGCTTAAAACTCACTTGGAGAAAGATGCCCGGCGTCACGGGGTACCGAATATCTTGGGCTCTACTGCGAGGTGGGGACTTTGTCCTGTTCACTTGGGCCCTTGTAAGATAGGGCTTGACCTCTACCCGTGTCACTGAGATCTCTTGTTTGCATAGTACATACTGCATATACTTGCTTAACAGGCAACCGCACATATTCGCCTGAAAGACAGCCTGAGGGACTCCTCTACTCCCCAGCTAATAAACGTGGTGTTGGATAAGGTGGAGTGAGAGACTGAGAATGGAGGTTCGGTGCCGAACTTGGCAATTGTATTTGTGATCCTGCAGCCCATCTCCCATTCCATTTTATACTCATGTACAAGATGACCCTTCAACTTTAACCTGCAAGTGTAAATATCATAGAATAATACAGCACAGAAGGAGGCCATTCGGCCCATTGTGCCTGTGCCGGCTCTTTGGTAGAGCGATCCAATTAGTCCCACTCCCCCTGCTCTTTCCCCAGAGCCCTGCAAATGTGTACAAGGCAACTTTGCTCTTTGCACGCGTTTATTTTCCTTTAAAGTGTAATGGTGTAAGGTGGGAGTTTGGCACAGTGTGTTGGTGCAGTGGTGAATTCCAGAACTTCCCTATGGTGAGTTCCCAGTCTCGACTTGAGGTGGGAAAAATTGGAGCCTGAGTTCATCTGTGCCACTCCCTCAGTCGACCCCAGTAAGAGTGGCAGAGGACTAGGATATGAGCCAGCTGCTCATCTTTTTTGGATGGGGAAGGACTCATGCATGGAGAACCTCAGAACCAAAGAAGTCAAAGGGCTGCCCCTAATGGTTTAGCAGCACATGGTGTGGTGCCACGCCATATAGCCAGGATTTGGTCAATAAACGCAGTTCATGATCTATGCAAAGACCACTTTGGATGCCCTAGTGGTGGATGGCTTCAATCTACTTTAACTATTCACGGCAGACATTTGAAAACTACACTGATGGGAGCTGCCTCCTCCAACTCAGTCACTCATCATACATTAGCTGGTCGAAAAAAGATCAACTCAACAAAAATATTTGTTCCTAATTTATCTATATTTTGTGTGTGACTCCGTGTATGTGTTTGTGTGTGGGTGTCTGTGCCTGTGTGTATCTGTGTGGGTGTGTGCGCAGTTATCAAGAGGAGGGATGGCATTGTTAGGGAGGAGAACACTTTGTGTTGTTTGTTTCCAGTAACAGTGTCGAGTGCTCCCTGTCTATGACGCAGAACAAAGCTTCCTCCGCCTGATCCAACAATGTGCGTCAATCTAAACCCCAGAAGAGCGCCCTCTGCAGTACCACTGTGACACTCCATCAGCTGTCTTTTCTCTTTGTTTCTCCTGGTCGGCTTTTCTCCCCTCCCTTCCCCGGTTGAAGGTGTTGACTCCTTGTTGAATAGGGTCCCGCTGGTGCTTTGCCCAAGTGGCTCCTATTCACGTTTGAGCCTAATTAGTGAATGTTGACGTGCTATTTTCCTCTGGCGGCCATCGCAGCGAAGCCCAATGCCATCATCCCCCCAGTGGCTACGCACCTGCACATCCAGCAGGGGGCACCGTGCAGTGTTCTGGAGCAGGAGTCATGGCCAGTTTCCAGAATCCAGGAGCACTTATGGCCGATTGTGGAACTCCTCCTGCTAACTCAGAAAAAGACTCGGGGGGGATCAATCCTGGGCCTCGCTGGTCTGTACTGTTCAGCTGTATCCCTGGATCAAGTTGCTGAGTCATTGGGGCGGGATGGGGGTGGGGGGTGGGGGGAGCAGCAAAGAGATGGAAGACTTTCACCCCATCAACTTGGGTTGGTTCTCATCCCAAGCCCCAGAAGTGAATGGACATCGTGCCACCTGAACTCACTGTCATTTTGCTATTGGTCGAGAATTTCCCTGGAGCTGTGGCCCTGTAATTTCCCTGGCAGTGCGATGGAAACCCCGTGTATATATGCGCAACCGGGGCTTCTGCCGAGGGCTGCCAACCTGGAGTCTCCAGGAATTAAAGATTAATCTCCTGGACACTGCTGCGAGCAAGCGGCGAAGTTACGGCAGTGGAGCAGGAGCCGCGCCGAGGCAATTCCTGACCATTGTGTTGTGCTTGAACCAAGAACAATAAAGAATAACCATGTGCTCACATACTACCACCGTTTATATTACCTCTTCAGGGGGTCCTGAGAGGACAAAGGTTGTCCCAGCCGATACTACGCTTTACGTGATAAGTGGATTGCAAGAGAGTTCCACGTACACCGTCCGAGTCTCGACCGTGGTTGGAAGCAGGCAGGGAACGCCCATAGTCGCCTCGGCCCAGACACGTGAGTGCGCTCGTTATTGTAGCTGAAGAAGCCGGACCGTTTCCAGGCTATGGTGAGGCCTGCGTGATGGTCCTCAAATACTGTGGTTGGATTCCACCCACACAAGCTCAGCGTTTATGTCTGCTCATTACTCATTGGTTTAGCAATATTAGTACAGGCCTGGTGGTCTCTCCCGGTGTTGCTCAAAAGGTTGACGATGAGGCCAGTTTGGACATTGTTATATTACTGTGTATAGAATCATAGAAATTAACGGCACGGAAGAAGCTATTCGGCTCATCATGTCTGTGTCTGCCGAAAAAGAGCTAATCCCACTTTCCAGCTCTTGGTTTGTAGCCCTGTGGGTTACGGCACTTCAAGCGCATACCCAAGTACTTTTTAAATGCGATGAGGGTTTCTGCCTCAACCACCCTTTCAGGCAGTGAGTTCCAGACCCCCACCACCCTCTGGGTGAAAAGAGTTCTCAACTCCCCTCTAATCCTTCTACCAATTACTTTGTATCTATGCCCGCTGGTTATTGACCCCTCTCTAAAGGGAAATAGGGGGAAAAATTCGGTTGCTTTGCGCCTCCCGGTAGCGCCCTAAGAGGGCGCTAATGGGGCGCAAAGCAACTAGCGCCTGGGCGCGGCGCCACCGACGCCTCCCGCAAAATTCAGCGGGAGGTTAGCAGCGCCGGTGATGACGTCATCGTCATGCGCAGCACCCCGCTCGCGCCCCGGCCGCGATCTTCGGTAGCGCCCCCTGACTTACCGCCGGATGCTATGTCCGACGGGGTCAGGGGGGTCTACCTGCGGCCAGGGTGGCGCTAATTAAAGGTGAGGTGCTGGGCAGCCATTTTTGTTGCTGGCCACCTGCCAGCACCTGCCTCTGCTGCCGTCCCCGGCCTCCTGACCCGCCCCCCCCGCGGAGTGCCGGCTGCGCTCCATGAGCCCGGCACGTCTCTTGAGTGCCGGGCTCTTTTGCCGGCACTCCGATCCCCGGTGGCCCAGCTGGGCCCCGGGTCACTCTGCTCAAGGCCCCTCCCCTTTAAGAAGGGGAGGAAGGCCTGCAATACCGCGACACGTAGCACCGCAATATTCCCTCACAGCGCCCCAAGAGGGAGGCGGGGCGCTTCCAGTTGCGCCCCGCTTCCCTCTTGGGGCGCTACCACTCAATTCGGCTGCGGGGGCGTTAATTTTTCCGGGGGAAATTAGCGCCCCAAAGGGGGCGCGACTCAATATCTCCCCCATAGTTCCTTCCATCCACTCTATCTAGGCCCCTTATAATTTTATACACCTCAATTAAGTCTCCCCTCAGCCTCCTCTGTTCCAAAGAAAACAACCCCAGCCTATCCAGCCTATCCAAACTTTCCTCATAGCTAAAATTCTCCAGTCCTGGCAACATCCTCATAAATCTCCTCTGTATCTTCACTGCAGTCCCGCTCGGGCCCACTCAGTTTGCAGTGCAGCCTTCTCAACCTTTTCTGGAGCCCATTGCTGACCCGCTCAGCCTGCCTTAGAGCTGCTCAGGCTCTGCTGATCGGCCCAGCTTCCACCCCATAACAAGGCAACCACGCAGCTTATTTAGACAGGCAGTTGTTGAATAATTTCAGTAAAGAACGAATACATAAATAATGAACGTCCACATGTTAATGCACGCCCCTGAGGGCCTAGCACCGGTTGCTGTCATTACTGGAGTCCCGTTCACCCGTCGCCCCTGTGGTCGCTGACTACACTGGCTTCCGGTTCGCCAACGCCTCAATTTTAAAATTCTCATCCTTGTTTTCAAATCCCTCCGTGGCCTCACCCCTCCCTATCTCCGTAACCTCCTCCTGCCCTACAACCAATGTTCCCTTTAAGCTGTGCGGTCGCACTGCGCTCCAGGGGTCCCGTGCAGCCAGTGAGCTGGCTTTTAAGTAGAAAAAAAAACTGCGCATGCGTGGACTTTTTAACGGGCCACGCAGCCCAAAAAAAATGACGGGGAACATTGCTGACAACCCTTCGCGGTCTCGGCGCTCCTCCAATTCTGGCCTCTTGAGCATCCCCAATTTTAATCGCTCCACCATTGGTGGCCGTGCCTTCAGCTGTCCAGGCCCTAAGCTCTGGAATTCCCTCCCTAAACCTCTCCGCCTCTCCACCTCTCTCTCCTCTTTTAAGACGCTCCTTGAAACCGACCTCTTTGACCAAGCTTTTAGCCATCTGCCCTAATATCTCCTTATGCGGCTCGGTGTCAAATTTTGTTTGATAATCGCTCCTGTGAAAGCGCCTTGGGACATTGTACTACATTAAAGGCACTCTATAAATGCGAGTTTTTATCGCACTTTTAATGTGGAAAATCGTTCCAAGATGCTTCACAGAGGCATAATCAGAAATAAATGGACATCAGGCCAAAGGGGAGATACCAGAATGCAGCCTGCAGTACCCCAACATACCCACCAGGGGGCACTGAGGAGAACAGGTGACTTTTCTAGCTCAACAGCGCCATGGTAAGGAAGTGCAGCGAATTGCAGCACGGCAGTAGTTCAATGTGCCTGCCAAATTAAATGCTTGCAAATTTATTTAAACTCTGTGTTTAAAGATCTGTAACTGAGATTGATTTCTTGTAATTTTATGGATGAGCTCCTGTGTTTGTTTTGCTTTTAATTTTAAGGTGTTTTCAGTACAAGACTGGGGGGCATAGCTTCAGAATAAGGGGTCGCCCATTTAAAACTGAGATGAGGAGGAATTTCTTCTCTCAGACGGTCGTAAATCTGTGGAATTCTCTGCCCCAGAGAGCTGTGGAGGCTGGGTCATTGAATATATTTAAGGTGGAGATAGACAGATTTTTGAACAATAACGGAGTGAAGAGTTATGGGGAGCGGGCAGGGAAATGGAGCTGAGCCCAAGGTCAGATCAGCCATGATCTCATTAAATGGCGGAGCAGAATCGAGGGGCCAAATGGCCTACTCCTGCTCCTATTTCTTATGTTCTTATGTTCCCAGCAGCTCACGCCATCCCTGGCCGAGAGGGCGGGCAGCCACAACTTGGTCCCAGGCCTTTGCCAATACCCTGCTTGAACCAGGGCCGGAAAGAGAAAGAAAACAGTCGCCCCTCAGCTTTCACCTGCCAAGAATGGCACGGAGTGAGGAATTGTATCCACTGCTCCTTAACACTGTGGAGACTGGGAACACAAGGAGTGAGGAATTGTATTCCACTGCTCCTTAACACTGTGGAGACTGGGAGCTCACGGAGTGATTTGACTCTGAATCACTTCCATTCAGTCCTACAGTTGGTCCAAAGCAATACAACGAGATCCCAGGTCACCCATTCAACCTCTGGGCTAAATTTGGAAGCTGGCTCAGGAATATGTGGAGAGAAAATTAGATTTAAAAGAATGGCTTAACCACAGAAGAAAGGTCAAAAGTCAATTGGGGCTGCAATCTTTCCTTAATCAAAATGCAGGAATAATTCGAAAGTTCTTTATAAAGTAAAGGCGGATCTTAAACAATTTCATCTCGCCTCAACAAAGTAATTCCTAGGCTCCAGCATCATTGTCTGAAAGAATCTGTCTCTGTTTTGATCTTTCTACAGGCTCCAGAAAGAAACCTTCTGTCACGGCAAAACCACCAGCGGTTATTTCACCCGTCGCCCTGGCAACCAAACCTGCCCTTGCTGTAACGTTGCGATCCGGTGCTGGTCAACTAACCAGCAGCCGAGGCAACCCGGCCTCACCGCCGACAACCATCACCACAACCGCCAGGAGGATCACCGCGACCACCAGCCCCGCCACAACTTCTGCCGCTGCCAGGAGAGCCTCGGCACCTCAGGCCATGCAGGACGGACCTGGTAAGTGAGCAACCCGGTGACGGATCAACTGAGCAAAGAGCGCGTATTAACCCTGAAGACTACCGACAGTTCCAGGTGATTTCAGTCTCCGAGCTCGATCCTGCCCTCACCTGACACCCCACGCCTGTGCACTTCCCAGCAGAGGCCACCAGAGGGCAATCAACGGCAGGCGCCCTCGGCCAAGGGCGCTGAAGCCAAATGTGGAACCTTAACTGCTGATCTAACTGAGATCAGCTAACTCCAGGACAGACCTTCCCGTCTCTAAGTCTCAGTTCCCATTGGCTGTCTGTTTATTTTCTGAGCCATTGGGAACCTGTCAGCATATGTTTTATCCATCTTAAGGAAAATTGTCTTCACAAAAATATGGCCAACAAACCTTTTATTGTGTGTTTATGATCACATGACGCAAGAATGTAAAATACATAAAAAAAGCATCAACAAGTGACTTGTTCATGATACTTTAAAGGTGAAAATGACACAGGGCCTTTCCTTCTCCATCAAACAGAACAAAGCTTCCAGTGGTGTACCACAGGGATCGGTGCTGGGTCCTTTGCTGTTTGTAGTGTACATTAATGATTTAGATATGAATGTAGGAGGTATGATCAGTAAGTTCGCAGATGACACGAAAATTGGTGGAGTGGTAAATAGCGAGGAGGGAAGCCTCCGGCTACAGGACGATATAGACGAGTTGGTCAGATGGGCAGAACAGTGGCAAATGGAATTTAACCGTGAAAAGTGTGAGGTGATGCATTTTGGGAGGACTAACAAGGCAAGGGAATACACAATGAATGGTAGGACCCTAGGAAGGACAGAGGATCAGAGGGACCTTGGTGTGCATGTACATAGATCCCTGAAGGCAGCAGGACAGGTAGATAAGGTGGTTAAAAAGGCTTATGGGATATTTGCCTTCATTAGCCGAGGCATAGAATATAAGAGCAGGGAGGTTATGATGGAGCTGTACAAAACGCTAGTTAGGCCACAGCTGGAATACTGTGTGCAGTTCTGGTCGCCACACTATAGCAAGGATGTGATTGCATTGGAGAGGGTGCAGAGGAGATTCACCAGGATGTTACCTGGGCTGGAGCGCTTCAGCTATGAAGAGAGACTGGACAGGCTGGGGTTGTTTTCCTTAGAGCAGAGAAGACTGAGGGGGGACCTGATTGAGGTGTACAAAATTATGAGGGGCATAGATAGGGTAGATAGAAAGGAACTTTTCCCCTTAGTAGTGGGGTCAATAACCAGGGGGCATAGTTTCAAGGTAAGGGGTAGGAGGTTTAGAGGGGATTTGAGGAAAAACTTTTTCACCCAGAGGGTGGTTGGAATCTGGAACTCACTGCCTGAAAGGGTGGTAGAGGCAGGAACCCTCACAACATTCAAGAAGTATTTAGATGAGCACTTGAAACGCCATAGCATACAAGCCTATGGACCAAGTGCTGGAAAATGGGATTAGAATAGACAGGGCTTGATGGCCGGCGCGGACACGATGGGCCGAAGGGCCTCTTTCTGTGCTGTATAACTCTATGACTCAATAGTAACTTTCAAAAGGGAATTGGATATAAAGTTGAAAAGGAAAAATTTGCAGGGCTCTGGGGAAAGAGCAGGGGGAGTGGGACTAATTGGAGAGCTCTACCAAAGAGCCGGCACAGGCATGATGGGCCGAATGGCCTCCTTCTGTGCTATATGATTCTATAAAATCTCGAATTCACTTTCACAAAAGGTTGTGAATGCTGCGTCAATTGACATTTTCAAGACTGAGATCAGTAGATTTTTGTTAGGTAAGGGTATCAAGGGATTTGGGCAAAGGCGGGTAAATGGAGTTGATGTACAAATCAGCCATGATCTAATTGAATTGCGGAAAATGCTTGAGGGGCTGAATGGCCTCCTCCTGTTCCTATGCCTTTATGTGCTACTTTAAGGTGCTACATTGTACTTTATCAACAGCTAGGAAGTAAATGTATGATTTACTTGATTTCTTTGTTCTGGCTCAATTTTTATTTGTGTTACAATTCCACCGGCAGACACCCTCTGTTACCTTGTCTAGTAGCTGCTCTAATCTGGAGACCAAGAGATGAGCAAGGAGGCTTGAAGACAACTACGATTCGATAACTCTTGCTCTGTACTGACTACTTTGTGTTTTTTTGTTTGTCAGTTTGTGGCAGAGCCAAGGCCGACGTAGTGTTTCTGGTGGACGAGTCCTGGAGCATTGGCCAGAACAACTTTAATAAGATCAGGGATTTTCTCTTCAGGATTGTCTCGTACTTCCCGAAGATTGGACCTGCGGGAACCCAGGTAAGTGGAAGAATCCTAGGCTGGTGAGTCTGTGGGAGTAGGGAAGACACTCGATGAAATTTGATATGCGTTCTTGTGATGCTATGTCATGCATTTTGGGTGAGCAACATGCCATCTGGCCCACATGTGCTCACCCCCAGTATCTTATTGGACCCATTCTTCCTCCCCCTTTTCCTGGGAAAGGCAAAAAAAACAGAGACCCAGAGCCAATTCAGGAAACCTCTGTTAAAATTCCTCTCCGACCCTTCAAAGGCTATCAGGCAAGCCCCAGAAGATCCCAACTTATTAGTTATTCCCTAAAATCTTACCTTCTTTCTGCCACGATCTCATAGTTTTACAAATGTGTGCCTAATGCCTACCTGAGGATTGCCAGAAGTCAGTTTTCACTGTCGCCTCCAGAATGCTGTCCACAGGCCGATCACCATGTGAGAAAAGTAACATTTGCTCACATCTTGCTTCACTCCCTGCTTCCTCATTTTAAATGGGTGGACCCTCGTTTTAGCTGGTCCCATCACCTTAAACAATCTATCCACTTGTATGTTATTGATGCGCTTAAATAATTTTAAAGAGCTGAATCAGATCCCCTCTAAGTCTATCATGTCTCCCTTGCAAATAAAAATGCGGGGGCATGATCTGTCTCCGCAGCGCTTAGGTTAGGGATCATCTTCATTGCCATTTTCCGTACTTTCTCCGGAACTAAAATGTCCTTCGTGAGGTTGGGGAGATCTCCAAATTAGGTTTCACCAAAGCCCTGTTGTCTGGTGTACTTCAGAGAACTTTTACCTTGAGGAGTATGTTAAAAATGAGAGCGCCCCTTCTGTCTAGCCAAAACCTGTTCCTGAGGGCATGTGGCCGGAACAGAAGAATGTTAGAAAGTTTGGCAGTATTGAAAGGCCATTTGACCCAACGAGGCTGCTCTCTTCCCATGTAGAGTTTGTCTGAGGGGACTGGGTTGGGTTACGTCAATATTACCCTCCCTTAGCTCACAGGGGCTGAGGCCAATTGCAACTGCTGAGATCAGTTGACTGGGCGCAGGCCAGAGACTGAGCCTGTGACCTTCCTGGTTGAATGGCTCAATTCCACATTGGGTGGTACATTTTTCAGTGGAGCCATATATAAAAAAAATATTATTTCTGAGAGATTAAGTAATCAGCAAATCAGTTCTGGTTGTCGAATCTCTCATCAACAGGTTGCAATCTTGCTGAAAATCATTCCATCTCCCTCTTGGTTGATGTGTCTTCCACCATCTAGCCAGTGGTATTTGCTGGTTCTGGTTTTCACTTTGAAGTTGCTGATTGGCCTCTCGTTGATATTAACCGTTCCTGTGCTCCCTTTGCACTCTGTAACAGGTCGCTGTGGCTCATTACAGTGACAATCCCAGGACAGAGTTCCAGCTCAATCAGTACAAGGACAGAAATTCAGTTTTGAGAGCCATCAAAGGAGTGCAATACGGAGGAGGCAACACCAGAACAGGTGAAGCATTTGAGATATTTATCGGTGTGGAATAGACAGGGGTAGAGGATGATGCTTTTCTCCCCTAGCAAAGGACTGTCCACTTTTGATTCTTGCCTAATGCAAGTCTCATGGCGGCGTAGCTGTAATTGGATGGTGCAATAATCTAATGGAAATGGTACTGGTTTCCAAACATGATGGTCACTGTATTTGAGGCATCGAAATGTTTTGTTGGTAAAGTATTTTTCTGTGGTGTATTGATGGTTACAGTCTATGTACCTACCCATCAAATCTCCGTTAGCTACTCGCCATCCACCTCCACTATCCAGCCACCTCCATTCACCTCTATTATTTACCCACCACCCACCTCCTTCATTCATCCACCTCCATTATCTATCCACCCCATTATCTATCCACCCCATTATCTATCCACCCCATTATCTATCCACCCCATTATCTATCCACCCCATTATCTATCCACCCCATTATCTATCCACCCCATTATCTATCCACCCCATTATCTATCCACCCCATTATCTATCCACCCCATTATCTGTCCACCCCATTATCTATCCACCCCATTATCTATCCACCTCCACTATCCACCTCCAGTATCTTCCTCCATTATCCATCCATATAGAGCAGTATTTTTCTGTATTATTCTACTTTGCCTTGAACTGAAAAATTTATGTTGTATACAAAATCTCCATTCCCGAGAAGGTCCACTTGCAACTTTAGCTGAGGGTCATGTGCTCGCCTTCCATTCCTAACGTCAACCTATGTACTGCATCAGCATTCTTCCACCACCCACCCATATTTGTCCATCCTTCCTCGCATCTATGAACCAAATCCAGCTGTCCACTGGTCTTGCCAAAGTTGGCTATTTCACACCACGGGGGGAATTTTCCGGGGGGGTCAACGGGCGCGATCGGTGGTGGGGCGGGTGGGAAAATTGATTTTTTTGATAGCGGGTCGGGACAATATGTATTTGTTGCACTCTCACCTCTGAGTCAGAAGGTTGTGGGATCAAGTCCCACTCCAGAGACTTGAACACAAAAATCTAGGCTGACACCCAAGTGCAGTACTGAGGGAGTGCTGCACTGTTGGAGGTGCCGTCTTTTGGATGAGATGTTAAACTGAGGCTCCATCTGCCCTCTCAGATGGACGTCAAAGATCCCACAGCACTATTTTGAAGATGAGCAGGGGAGTTATCCCCGGTGTCCTGGCCAATATTTATCCCTTAATCAACATCACTAAAAAACAGATTATCTGGTCATTATCACATTACTGTTTGTGGGAACTTGCTGTGCACAAATTGGCTGCTGCATTTCCTACATTACAACAGCGATTACACTTTAAATGTACTTCATTGGCTGTAAAGCGCTTTGGGACGTCCTGAGGTTATGAAAGCGCTATAGAAATGCAAGACTTTCTTTTTGTACCTAGATCAGTGCTTTATTTCATCTGTTTTCCCAGCCAGAGGCATTGGTTATGTATTAAAGGAGTTATTCCAGACAACTGCTGGGATGCGACAGAATGTCCCCCACATTCTGGTGCTGCTTACTGATGGACGTTCACAGGATGAGGTGGAACAGCCAGCGAGAGTGGCGTTTGGTTTAGGTATGGCTCGGTTTGAACTTAAGAGTATCAACTAACTGTTAATAGTTGGCATCTTCTGATGGAGCCTGAGACTGGCGTTTAATAGATTTAGCACTTCTAGTCTACGGGAACTTTTCTCACTCAGAGCGCTGGGAAAGTTGAGGTTAATTATAACGCTCCTTCCAGCAGTTTGGCTAACTCAGTACAGAACAGGGGTCTCTCCTTGAAAAGCCTTTTATGGGTTACTATAGCTGACAGAAAGGTAGTGGCGAAGAGTTTCAATGAGACTTGTCAAAATGTCTGGCACCGGCACGAAGGGCCGAATGGCCTCCTTCTGTGCTGTATCATTCTATGATTCTGTGTGAGATGCTGTTGTAATTCATATTGTGATTTTTTAAAAATTCATTCTTGTGACATGGGCGTTGCTGGCAAGGCCAGCATTTATCTCCCATCCCAAGTTGCCCTTGGAAAGGTGGTGGTGAGCCATCTTCTTGAACCGCTGCAGCCTGTGCGGTGAAGGTATTCCCCAGTGCTGTTAGATAGGCAATTCCAGGATTTTGACCCGGCGACAATTAAGGAATAGCGATAAATGTCCAAATCAGGATGGTGTGTGACTTGGAGCGGGACTTGAAGGTGATGGTGTTCCCACGCTCCTGCTGTCCTTGTCCTTCTAGGTGGTAGAAGTCGCGGGTTTGTATGGTGCAGCAATCTGACCCTTCCATTGACCTAGTGTCACTGAGCCAAGGACATGGACAGATCCTTGTAATTCCCTACACAGCGGCTTCCTGACCTATGTCGTCAGTCAAGGGGAAATCAGGACGTGCCAAGTTAATATAAAGTTGCTAAACCACAGGCAGGGGACAATATTTAGTTGGTTGCTAGTTGTGCACACCCCAGCAGCCAATTAAGGAGAGGAATTAGCAAAGACCTGGATGGAACTCAACCATCAGGTACTAACTTGGAGGGAAAATGGTACATGTGGCCATAACGAGGCAAGAGGGAAAATTAACTAAAAAACATAAAATAAAAACTGAAATAAGTAACATCTTTTCAAAGTTCCATGAAGGGTTTTCATAGAGTAAATAAGGAGAAACTGTTTCCAGTGGCAGAAGGGTCAGTAAACCGGCGGAAACAGATTTAAGGTCATTGGCAAAAGAACCAGAGGCGACACGAGGAAAAAAAATGACGAAGTGATTTGTTGTGACCTGGAATGCACTGCCTGAAAGGGTGGCGTAAGCAGATTCAATAATAAAGCACAGGGGAGCGGGCAACATGGTGGCATAGTGGTTAGCACTGTTGCTTCACAGCGCCAGCGACCCGGGTTCAAATCCGGCCTCGGGTGACTGTCTGTGTGGAGTTTGCACATTCTCCCTGTGTCTGCGTGGGTTTCCTCCGGGTGCTCTGGTTTCCTCTCACAGTCCAAAGATGTGCGGGTTAGGTTGATTTGGCTATGATAAATTGACCCTTAGTGTTAGGGGGGGATTAAATATGTGGGGTTACGGGGATAGGGTGGGATGTGTGTCGGTGCAGGCTCGATGGGCTGAAATGGCCTCTATCTGCACTGTGGGGATTCTGTGATTCATTGGAGAGCTCTTTCAAAGAGCTGGCACAGGTACGATGGGCCAAATGGCCTCCTTCTGTGCTATGATTTACAATCTAAATTCGCATTGTCTAATATTAAAAAATTACTGCAGTGATGGTTTAATTAGACCGAAGAGTGGGGGTTGAGATTGACGATAAGGAAATAATCTCATCAAGCGGTCCATGTGACTTCACAAACCCATGAGACGGAAGCTGTAGCATCGGACAATCTGTGTCTTTCAGGTATTAAGGTCGTCACAGTGGGGATTGCAAGCGCAGATATGGAGGAACTCAAAAGAATCATCTACCGTGGGAACCGCAATAATATATTTTTCGCACACGCATTTGATGATTTGCCTTTGATCGAGAGGGAACTGGTTGAACGAATCTGCGCTGAAGCCACAGAGATTGAGGTAGGAGCTGCTCACACTCGCAATCTGCCATCACTCGTTCGCTCAGTCTGTTCCCATCACAACTGGATTACGTTGATCTCTGAGGGTCAAGGCTAAAAGAATAGGTTAGAGAGGGTGCGGAGGAGATCTACTAGAATGGTACCAAGGAAGCAGGACTTCAGTTACGTGGAGAGTCTGCGTAGGGCAGAGAAGTTTTAGGGGGGATTTGATAAGAGGTGTTCAAAATCTTGAAGGGGTTTGACAGAGTAAATAAGGAGAAAATGTTTCCAGTGGCAGCAGGGTCAGTAAACCGGAGGACACAGATTTAAGGTGATTGGCAAAAGAGCCAGAGGCGACACGAGGAAACATTTTTTTAAACAGCGCATTGTTGTGATCTGGAACGCGCTGCCTGAAAGGGCGGTGGAAGCAGATTCAATAGTAACTTTCAAAAGGGAATTGGAGAAATACTTGAAGGGGGAAAATTTGCAGGGCTATAGGGAAAGAGCAGGGGGGGGAGTGAGACTCATTGTATAACTCTTTCGAAGAGCCGGCACAGGCATGATGGGCCGAATGTGCTGTATCATTCTATGAATACTCAGGATGGCATCAATGGAACAGAAGACAGTCGGGCAGCTTGGTGGCACAGCATCCTGCAGCTCCAAAGTGCTGGACCGTGGAATGGTAAGCCACTGGTTCAGGCCCATAATTCCCCAGGTGTTGAGTCAACATGGAGAGGTGCCGAATGGATGCTTCCCCTGGAGGTGGTGGGGGGGGGGGGGGGGGAGGAAGGAATATCAGAGGGAGAGTCAGTCGGTGTTGGCTTGTGCACCCCTATCAGTCAGCAATAGAAAGGCCGTGGACAGAGGTTTCTGAACTTGCTTGCCTGCCCGTCTCCCTGTCCTCTCGGTTGTGGCAATGGAGACCAGATTGAGTTAGGCATATCAAAATGTATAGAAGGCATTCAACCCAGCAAGCTCATACTGATGTTCTGGTCCATCTTAAGGACCCACTCACACCAACCAGTTGCATTTCCCTTGTCCTGTCTTGGTACGGACTCCCATCTATCAATTTCTTGTTTAAATGTTTCCGCTGAGCCCATGTTCACTGCACCGAGTGTCCGTCTAATCCAGATCCACTCCAGAGGATACATCTTCCGACTGCTTGCTGCCGGCACAGAGCCTTGCCTGCCAGGAGCCTGTATCAGGAAATCAAGCACTTGCAGCCTGTCGTAAGAATGAGCCTTACGCGTGGTGAACTTAAAGTAAGCTTTAATCAACTAAAAAGGTGCTACATACAAAAGAGGTCTTACTCTATGCCTCTCCAGGATTCAACTGATTAGTCCAGTATTTATCCTGGACTAATCACAGGAAGTGATGCAATAAAGTTCGAGTCACAGGAAGCTGTATTGTGTTACCACACAGCCCATTAAAATTAAAATAGATGGAAAATCATAGGATCACGAGTGCAGTTTCCCAATACTTGTTCCCAGCAGGGCTCCCTGCTGGAATTTTGCAGTTGGAAAATTTACCATTAGGTATGAAGTAGTCATTCCATAAGTTACGTTTCGCTTGAGGTTTCCTCTAATGCCCCCTGGTTCACCTGCCCTGGTTTAGTACAAAGAACATGTCCACATTGATCCCACCAAACTGCTGTGATTTACTTACAAAGGTCATTGTTAAACTGAAATCATCTGATGTGCTATAAATTCAACCCAGACTTGTCGTTTCTTTTCTTTGAAAGTGTAACAACTGAAGATTACAGAAATTTTGTTCACATGTACAGTACTGTAGTTTTATCTTTGTTCATGAGTCCACCCCCTAATACAGCGGTTCCCAACCTTTTCCTTCATGCGGACCACCAGCCGTTTAAAATTTTTTTAACAGCCTATGGCTGACGGGAGTCAAACTTATATATTTTTTTTCACGGACCACCTGCAGTACCCTCGCGGACCACCAGTGGTCCGCGGACCACAGGTTGGGAAACGCTGCCCTAATACAACCAATGGTGGTTGGTTACTGGGGCAACTGATGACATTATTTCTCAGTGCATTGCTTTTTGCCCCTATTACTTTTTTTGGTTGGGTTGCTGTGCCGGGTATCTGATCACTCGTGTGTTTTCTAGTACCCTAAACAAGGTGGATCTGAAGCCAGGTCCTACACGGACAATCAGCAAACAGAGTCTGTCATATCCGAAGCCTCCAAGCATGAACCTGAAGATGTCAGAAAGCCAGAAGGTCCCTGTGCATCCCAATGCTCGAAGGTCAGTTTCTAAAGGAGGTGAAGCTTGAAAACACTTCAACCAGTTCTCTGTCATAGAATCATAGAATGGTTACAGCACAGAAGGAGGCCATTCAGCCCGTTGAGCCCGTGCCAGCTCTATCCAAGAACACTTCAGCTAGTCCCACTCCCCTGCCCTTTTCCCGTAGCCCTGCAAATTTTTTTCCTTCAGGTACTTATCCAACTCCCTTTTGAAAGCCACGATTGAGTCTGCTCCCCCACCCTTTCAGGCAGTGCATTCCAGATCATAACCACTCGCTGCATAAATTTTTTTTTCCTCATGTCGCCTTTGGTTCTTTTTCCAATCACCTTAAATCTGTGTCCTCTGGTTCTCAACCCTTCCGCCAATGGGAACAGTTTCTCTCTATCTACTCTGTCCAGACCCCTCATGATTTTGAACACCTCTATCAAATCTCCTCTCAACCTTCTCTGCTCCAAGGAGAACAAACCCAGCTTCTCTAGTCTATCCACGTAACTGAAGTCCCTCATCCCTGGAATCATTCTCGTAAATTTTTTCTGCACCCTCTCTAAGGCCTTCACATCCTTCCCAAAGTGCGGTGCCCAGAATTGGACACAATACTCCAGTTGTGGCCGAACCAGTGTTTTATAAAGGTTCATCATAACTTCCTTGCTTTTGTACTCTATGCCTCTATTTATGAAGCCCAGGATCCCGTAGGCTTTTTTAACCGCTTTCTCAACCTGTCCTGCCACCTTCAACGATTTGTGCACATATAGCCCCAGGTCTCTCTGTTCATGCACCCCCTTTAGGATTGTACCCTTTAGTTTATATTGCCTCTCCTCGTTCTTCCTACCAAAATATATTACCGCACTTTTCTGCGTTAAATTTAATCTGCCACGTGTCCGCACATTTCACCAGCCTGTCTGTCTTCTTGAAGTCCACCACTATCCCCCTCACTGTTCACTACACTTCCGAGTTTTGTGTCATCTTCAAATTTTGAAATTGTGCCCTGTACACCCAAGTTCAAGTCATTAATATATATCAAGAAAAGCAGTGGTCCTAGTACTGACCCCTGGGGAACACCACTGTATACCTTTCTCCAGTCCGAAAAATAACCATTCACAGTGACTGTTAACTTTGTCCCTGATTATCGTTTATAAAAGCTTCCCCGCTACCGAGGTTAAACTGATTGGTCTGTAGTTGTTGGGTTTAACCTTACACCCTTTTTTGAACAATGGTGTAACATTTGCAATTCTCCAGTCCTCTGGCACCACCCTTGTATCTAAGGAGGATTGGAAGATTATGGCCAGTACCTCCGCGATTTCCCTCAGCATCCTAGGATGCATCCCATCGGTCCTGGTGACTTATCAACTTTAAGTACAGACAGCCTTTCTAGTACCTCCTCTTTATCAATTTTTATCTCATCTAATATCTCTACTACCTCCTCTTTCACTATGACTTTGGCAGCATCTACTTCCTTGTTGAAGACAGATGCAAAGTACTCGTTTAGTACCTCAGCCATACCCTCTACCTCCATGCGTAGGTCTCCTTTTTGGTCCCTAATTGGCCCCACCCCTCCTCTTACTACTTGTTTGTTATTTATATGCCCATAGAAGACTTTTGAATTCCCTTTTATTTTAGCTGCCAATCTATTCTCAAACTGTCACTTAGCCCCTCTTCTTATTTTCTTTTTCACTTCCCTTCTGAACTTTCTATATTCAGCCTGATTCTCACTTGTATTCTCAACCTGACATCTGTCATACGCACTCTTTTTCTGCTTCATCTTACTCTCTATCTCTTTCGTCATCCAGGGAGCTCTGGCTTTAGGTGCCTTAACTTTCCCCCTTGCGGGAATGTACCTCGCCTGATGCTGATATCGGGAGCCAAAGAGTGTGAGGACTTCCTTTCCCAGCATTAATAGGCCTCACTTTCAGAAGCACAATCATCAAAAACAAACAGCAAAACAAACTATGGACTATAAATAGGTCAAGTCTTTTCTAAGAGTAAAATTGTTATAAGATTTAAAATAAAACTAATTGCTTCTTATATTTTTTTTTGCAGGGTCAGAAGGGAGAGCAGGTAACATATTTATCTTGTCTTCTGAATAATTTCTAATTTAAAATATATTATTATTTCTTTAACATTGTACCTAAGACAATCACAGCGGCCGAACTGATGACTTTCAAATCCCTCCAGGGCCTCGCCCCTCCGTATCTCTGTAATCTCGTTCATCCCCACAATCCTCCGAGATCTCTGCACTCTTCCAATTCTGGCCTCTTGAGCATCCCCGATTTTAATCGCACCACCATTGGTGGCCGTGCCTTCAGCTGCCTGGGCCCTAAGCTCTGGAATTCTCTCCCTAAACCGCTCCGACTCTCTACCTCTCTTTCCTCATTTAAGATGCTCCTTAAAAAGAGACAACACGGTGGCATAGTGGTTAGCACTGTTGCCTCACAGCGCCAGGGACCCGGGTTCGAATCCGGCCTCGGGTGACTGTCTGTGTGGAGTTTGCACATTCTCCCCGTGTCTGCGTGGGTTTCCTCCGGGTGCTCCGGTTTCCTCCCACAGTCCAAAGATGTGTGGGTTAGGTTGATTTGGCTATGATAAATTGACCCTTAGTGTTAGGGGGATTAAATACGTGGGGTTACAGGGATAGGGTGGGATATGTGTCGGTGCAGGCTCGATGGGCTGAAATGGCCTCTATCTGCATTGTGGGGATTCTGTGAAACCAAGCTTTTGGTCATCTGCCCTAATATCTCCTTATGTGGCTCGTTTTGTCTTATAACATCCCTGTGAAACGCCTTGGGATGTTGTTGTTGCTGTTGTTGTTTGAGTTACAATGGGTTGTTTCTCGGTCCTGTGTTTTTATGTCATTGCATTGACTTCCTTGTTAGCACGGGTCGCTCGCAATGTTTCGAAAACTCCAGTTTTCCTGCCGCTTGCGTTCCCTGGGTCTGTTTTCATCGTTCCCAGCTGACCTCTCTCGCCCTCTCTCCTTTTCTTTCTGTCTCCTCTTTGCTCTTGAATTCCCTCCTCGCTTTACCTCATTTTTCTCCCCCCCGTAGTCCTCCTGCAGTGCCCCTCCCCCCCCGTAGTCCTCCTGCAGTGCCCCTCCCCCCCCGTAGTCCTCCTGCAGTGCCCCTCCCCCCCGTAGTCCTCCTGCAGTGCCCCTCCCCCCCCGTAGTCCTCCTGCAGTGCCCCCCCCGTAGTCCTCCTGCAGTGCCCCTCCCCCCGTAGTCCTCCTGCAGTGCCCCTCCCCCCCCGTAGTCCTCCTGCAGTGCCCCCCCCCCGTAGTCCTCCTGCAGTGCCCCTCCCCCCCCCGTAGTCCTCCTGCAGTGCCCCTCCCCCCCCGTAGTCCTCCTGCAGTGCCCCTCCCCCCCCGTAGTCCTCCTGCAGTGGCCCCCCCCGTAGTCCTCCTGCAGTGCCCCTCCCCCCGTAGTCCTCCTGCAGTGCCCCTCCCCCCCGTAGTCCTCCTGCAGTGCCCCTCCCCCCGTAGTCCTCCTGCAGTGCCCCTCCCCCCCGTAGTCCTCCTGCAGTGCCCCCCCCGTAGTCCTCCTGCAGTGCCCCTCCCCCCCCGTAGTCCTCCTGCAGTGCCCCTCCCCCCCAGTCCTCCTGCAGTGCCCCCCCCCGTAGTCCTCCTGCAGTGCCCCCCCCGTAGTCCTCCTGCAGTGCCCCTCCCCCCCCGTAGTCCTCCTGCAGTGCCCCTCCCCCCCGTAGTCCTCCTGCAGTGCCCCTCCCCCCCTAGTCCTCCTGCAGTGCCCCCCCGTAGTCCTCCTGCAGTGCCCCCCCGTAGTCCTCCTGCAGTGCCCCTCCCCCCCGTAGTCCTCCTGCAGTGCCCCTCCCCCCCCGTAGTCCTCCTGCAGTGCCCCTCCCCCCCCGTAGTCCTCCTGCAGTGCCCCCCCCCGTAGTCCTCCTGCAGTGCCCCTCCCCCCCCGTAGTCCTGCTGCAGTGCCCCTCCCCCCCCGTAGTCCTCCTGCAGTGCCCCCCCCCCCCCTAGCTGATCCGAGCAGCTCAGCTGGCCGACCTGTACCAAGTCCTGACCCTGCAGAACTGCCTCAATCACAAACAACTGCACAAATCGCACCTCAGCATAAGCATGCACACTGACCTTTCTATTCCAACTGCATTCTCTTTTGAAGTACTTGCAGCGCCTTGAGACGTTTTCCTACATCAAAGGTGCTATATAAATGCAACTTGTTGTTGTTATACTTGATAAATGCTGTAAACAAGATACTCAGTGGAACTCCTGAGTGATGCATCTGATATCACTACCTATGGATCTAATTAACTATCAATACAGCCATTTATATATCTTAATATCTATAGATATTTCTATCTGCCTTTCTATGTCTGTCTGCCCTTCTATCTCCCTATCTAACTATATATATATATACACCTACATTTCAATCTATCAAGTACTTATGCTCTAGTAATCAATAATTGTTATAATCTATTGCCTTTTGTAATCAATAATCACTATACTTTGAATCATAGTTAAATGCTAATTAACCCGCTGGTCTAATCAGACACCTTAACACACAAATTTTGACAAACAGTAATGTGCAGATTATCTCACTGCGGCCTCGTTCATTGAGTGATTCAGTCTAACCGTGAACTGGAGGCACTGAGCCAAGGTATGTTTCACACAGAGTGGCTCGATTTTCAATGGGTGCTGTGAACTGAGGTGAGACGAGGTAGTAGCTTGACTATCTTCATTGTGCTGGTCATTTGGAGAATGTTTCTCCCTGGCTCGGGAATGTGTTTGGATTGGGCACTAAGTTGGGAACTTTATCAGGATAGTGGGAAACGGAAATATGGTGCAGCGGGAGGTGTTCTGAGCTCGGAGTTAAGTGCTTTACTTTGCATCTGGCGTGTACAGCACCTGAACTTGAGTTTTATGCAGACACTGGGTGCGAGTTTGAATTAGACCCCAGCACAGACCATCTCTGACAAACAGATAGACATGTAGCAGAGGACAGTCCCTCTAAAGTCTTTCATTCTTATTTCCAGGGTGAAATGGGCCCTCCAGGCATCCCGGTGAGTGTCTATATGCTAACTGGATATGATGCGTTATTTTTTTCAACAGACTAAAGTCAACTAAAGCAGAGGGAGTGATCAAACAGACAGCATTGTACTCCGAGGAGGGATTACAAGACATTAGTCTCATTGAGAGGATCAGACAGTGCCCTCTATAACTGCCATTGAACTCTGAGATCCCATTACTACCTTGAAATCTCGCCTGTGTTTTGGGTTTTTATGAAAAATAGTCTATCTGTGGTCGTGTACTGTGTCTGTTTGATTTGGTTTTCCATTCCACTCCTGACTTGTATTAGAATACAGTTCCCGGTGCGCTGACTGTCCTTCGGTACCTGCGCAAGTGACCTTCCTTCAAAGGCTATTTGACTGTAGGGGCATCACAGCCAAGCCCAATCACGTTCTCTCCCGACGTTCATACATTTGCTCTTTCCAGCAGGACCCACTGGATAGTGATCAGCAGCGGGAACCCTGGCTGATATCTCCCCCCCCCCCCCCCCACAGTCACGTAGTCACTGAGGCCAATTATAGTTCCCAGGGCTTCCTTGACAGATCAGCTAACTCAGCACCGAGCAGGGATGTAAACTGGGACCTCTCCAGTCCGTACAGCTCAGCACCATACCATTTTGTACATTTATCCACTGCAGCTACATGGGAAGCCATGTTTAGTGTCTAATGCACAGTATCTTAAGTGGTAGCACCCATGCCTCTGAGTCAGAAGGTTGTGGGTTCAAGTCCCATTCCAGAGACTGGAGCCCATAATGAGGGAGTACTGAGGGAGTGCTGCACTGTTGAAGGTGCCGTCTTTTGGATGAGACGTTAAACCGCCTGCTCTGTTGGATGTAATAGATCCCATGCCACTTTTTGAAGACGAACAGAGGAGTTTTTCCAGGTGTCCTGGGCAACATTTATCCCTCAGCCGACACCTGGCCATTTATCTCATTGCTGTTTGTGGGAGCTTGCTGTGCGCAAATTGGCTGCCGCATTTCCCTACATTACAACAGTGACCACACTTCAAAAAGTACTTCATTGGCTGTAAAGCGCTTTGAGATGTCCTGAGGTCGTGAAAGATGCTATAGAACTGCAAGTTCTTTCTTAATAGGAAGCAATGAAAAATGGCCCCCTGAAAAAATGATAACTGAGTGCGCAAAGACATAGACACGGCTCCTCATTTACTGTTGGCTGAATAGTATTGCCTGATTCCCTGTGTTGATAGAACTTTAACCAGTGTTAACAGTGGCCAGACAGATCACTCTGTTAACAAGCTGCGCTCCTATACATTTCAGGGCCAGCAAGGCTTCACGGGTTTGCAGACAAGCGGGGGATACGATTCGTTTGCATTCGCTGATAAGGGAGAAAAAGGAGAAAGGGTAAGCAATGCCGTCAGTTCTCTTTTCATTCTGTTACTGAACGTGACTGAATAGCAGAGCTGGATCCCCAGCCTCGGGCGAACAAAAATAACCCAGAATCAAAGGATGAGTGACTTCAGTTACGTGGAGAGACTGGAGAAGCTGGTAATGTTCTCCTTACAGCAGAGAAGATTATGGGGGAGATTTAATGGAAGTGTTCAAAATTATGATGGGTTTTGATGGAGTAAATAAGGAGAAACTGTTTCCAATGGCTGACGTGTCGATAACCAGAGGACACAGATTTAAGGTAATTGGCAAAAGAACCAGAGAGGAGATGAGGAGAATTATTTTTACGCAACGAATGAATATCGCGGCGCTACGTTTAACAGCGGCAGAAAGGCAGTTCGAGGGGGATCTGCCGTCTGAGGTAATATGGGCTGAAGTTAGAAATAGGAAAGGAGCGGTCACGTTGTTAGGAGTTTTCTACAGGCCCCCAAATAGTAATAGAGATGTGGAGGAAGAAATTGCAAAGCAGATTATGAATAGGTGTGGAGGTCACAGAGTAGTTGTCATGGGTGACTTCAACTTTCCAAATATTGATTGGAACCTTTATAGGTCAAACAGTTCGGATGGGATAGTTTTTGCACAGTGTGTGTAGGAGGGTTTCCTGACACAATATGTGGATAGGCCGACAAGAGCTGGGGCCACGTTGGATTTGGTACTGGGTAATGAACCGGGCCAAGTGTTTGATTTGTATGTGGGAGAGCACTTTGGAGATAGTGACCACAATTCGGTAACTTTCACTATTGCAATGGAGAGGGATAGGGCCATACGGCAGGGCAGGGTTTATAATTTGGGGGAGGGGTAATTATGATGCGATTAGGCAAGAATTAGGGAGTATAAGATGGGAACAGAAACTATCAGGGAAAGGCACAAACGAAAGTGGAGCTTTTTCATGGAGCAATTACTGCGTGTCCTTGATAGGTATGTCCCTGTCAGGCAGGGAGGAAATGGCCGAGTGAGAGAACCATGGTTCACAAAAGAGGTTGAATGTCTAGTCAAGAGGAAAAAGGAAGCGTATGTAAGGATGAGAAAACAAGGTTCAGTTGGGTCGATTGAGGGGTACAAGGTAGCAAGGAATGAGCTAAAAAAAGAGCTTAGCAGAGCTAGGAGGGGGCATGAGAAGTCCTTGGCGGGTCGGATCAAGAAAAACCCCAAGGCCTTTTACTCTTATGTGAGAAATAAAAGAATGACCAGGGTGAGGGTAGGGCCGGTCAAGGACAGTAGTGGGAACTTGTGCATGGAGTCAGAAGAAATAGGAGAGGTGATGAATGAATACTTTTCGTCAGTGTTCACCGAGGAGAGGGGCCATGTTCATGAGGATGAGAGTGTGATAAAGGTGGATAGGCTGGAGGTGGTAGATGTTCTGAGGGAAGATGTTTTAGCAATTTTGAAGAACCTGAAGGTCGATAAGTCCCCTGGGCCAGATGGGATATATCCTAGGATTCTTTGGGAGGCAAGGGAGGAGATTGCAGAGCCTCTGGCTTTGATCTTTGGGTCCTCACTGTCCACGGGAATGGTGCCAGAGGACTGGAGAGTGGCGAATGTTGTTCCTCTCTTCAAGAAAGGAAATAGGAATGACCCTGGTAATTATAGGCCGGTTAGTCTTACTTCGGTGGTTGGTAAGATAATGGAAAAGGTCCTGAGGGATAGGATTTATGACCATTTGGAAAGGGGCAACTTAATCAGGGATAGTCAACACGGATTCGTGAAGGGTAAGTCTTGCCTAACAAATTTGATTGAATTCTTTGAGGAGGTAACTAAGTGTGTAGATGAAGGTAGAGCAGTTGATGTCGTATACATGGATTTTAGTAAGGCGTTTGATAAGGTTCCCCGTGGTCGGCTCATGAAGAAAGTAAGGAGTTGTGGGATAGAGGGAAATTTGGCCGATTGAATAAGTAACTGGCTATCTCATAGAAGGCAGAGGGTGGTGGTGGATGGAACATTTTCGGACTGGAGACCAGTTACCAGCGGTGTGCCACAGGGGTCGGTGCTGGGTCCTCTGCTGTTTGTGATTTTTATCAATGACTTGGAGGAGGGGACTGAAGGGTGGATCAGTAAATTTGCTGATGACACCAAGATTGGTGGAGCAGTGGATGAGGTGGAGGGCTGTTGTCGGCTGCAAAGAGACATTAATAGGATGCAGAGCTGGGCCGAATAATGGCAGATGGAATTTAACCCTGATAAGTGCGAGGTGATTCATTTTGGTAGGGCAAATTTGAATAAGGATTACAGGGTCAACGGCAGGGTTCTGAGGAACGTGGAGGAGCAGAGGGATCTGGGGGTTCATATCCACAGATCTCTGAAGGTTGCCACTCAAGTGGATAGAGCAGTAAAGAAGGCCTATGGTGTGTTGGCGTTTATTAACAGAGGGTTTGAGTTTAAGAACCGTGAGGTTATGCTGCAACTGTACAGGACCTTGGTGAGACCACATTTGGAATATTGTGTGCAGTTCTGGTCACCTCACTATAGGAAGGACGTGGAAGCATTGGAAAGAGTGCAAAGGAGATTTACCAGGATGCTGCCTGGTTTGGGGGGGAGGTCTTATGAGGAAAGATTGAGGGAGTTGGGGCTTTTCTCTTTAGAGCGGAGGAGGATGAGAGGCGACTTAATAGAGGTTTATAAGATGATGAGGGGGATAGATAGAGTGGATGTTCAGAGACTATTTCCTCGGGTAGAGGCAGCTGTTACAAGGGGGCATAACTATAAGGTGCATGGGGGGAGATATAGAAGGGATGTCCGAGGTAGATTCTTTACTCAGAGAGTGGTTGGGGTGTGGAATGGACTGCCTGCTGTGATAGTGGAGTCGGACACTTTAAGAACTTTCAAGCGGTTATTGGATAAGCACATGGAGCACACCAGAGTGATAGGGAGTGTGATAGCTTGATCTTGGTCTCGGACAATGCTCGGCACAACATCGAGGGCCGAAGGGCCTGTACTGTGCTGTACTGTTCTATGTTTCTATGTTTACTGCAGGCCTTCCTCCACTTCTTAAAGGGGAGGGGCCTAGCACAGCGCAACCCGGGGCCCAGCTGGGCCCCCGGGGATCGGGAGTGCCAGCAAAAGAGCCCGGCACTCAAGAGAAGTGCCAGTCTCATGGAGCGCAGCCGGCACTCCGCGGGGGGGGGGGCCTGCAGAGGAGGCAGGTGCTGGCAGGCGGCCAGCAACAAAAATGGCCTCCCGGCACCTTCCCTTTAATTAGCGCCGCCCCGGCTGCAGGTAGACCCCCCTGACCCCGTCGGACATGGCGTCCGGCGGTATGTCAGGGGCGCTACTGAAGATCGCGGCCGGGGCGCGAGCGGGACGCTGCACATGACGATGATGTCATTGCTGGTGGCACAGCGCCGCGGGGCGCTAACGGTTACCGCCGCCGCTGCTAACCTTCCACTGAATCTTGCGGGAGAAGTTGGTGGTGCCGTGCCCGGGCGCTAGTTGCTTTGCGCCCCGTTTAACGGGAGGCGCAAAGCAACCAAATTTTTAGGCCCATGTTTCTGATTTGTCTACATCAAATGTTCATAGGAAACCTTCTCCACTATGCTGAAATAGAGATTTGTTGCACTGACCTGCACTCTAACTCATTCCTTTCCAGGATCTGAAAACTTAGAAATGCCTCACCTCCCTCAGCCTTCCCTTAAAACTCGAAGTTGGCATCACATGCTGATCACTAAATCTGGGGGTCAATTGAAAATTTCAAAACTGAGATTGATAGATTTTTGTTGGGCCAGGGTATTAAGGGATATGGAACCAAGGCAGGTAAATGGAGTTAAGATAGAGATCAGCCATGATGTCATTGAATGGGCGGAACAGGCTCGAGGGGCCGAATGGCCTCCTCCTGTTCCTATGATTCACCTCGTCTACTCTCCTCATTTCAGACTTGGTTGCCTCCTGCACTGTGGTCTTTGGCTCGTCATTTGAGGTTTCTCCGTTTAAAAAAAAACCCAATTGTTTACCTCAGATCTTATTTAAATATGAAAAGCTGTACTAAAAAAACCAAGAAGCAATAAGCTGGCAGTTCATTATCTGCATTTTATAGAAGTTGAATAATTTTTATTCAGTCCCGGGTATTAGGAAATTTTGGTGATAATTTTAATTTTGATGGTTGGAAATTATTTGTGAAGATTGTACTGATTTGTAACCATGTAGGGCCTACCAGGAAAAGACGGAATCCCAGGCCTCCCAGGCCGGCCAGGCCGCACAGGCTCACCCGGCTCACCTGGACCGAGGGTAAGGAATTCAAGTCAATTAATAGTTATTCAAACCATTTCCCCCCCTTTTCATGTTCCTTGCAGAAAGACTGGCCTTTCAAATAGGGAATCTAGGCATTTGGATATGGGACAGAACCCCCCCTCCACCCCACCATAATGCTGCATTGATTAAACAACTTTAAAAATGGAGCTGAATGGATATCTGGATAGAAGCAGGATTGAGGGTTGTAAGTTTAAGTACAGATAGAGAAGATTCAGTGCTGTGTGGAATAGGATGGTACCTGAGCTGCTGGGACCTAGGTAGATAACGGATCAATTATATAAAGGGTAGGGGGGAGAGATTGGACATCCATGTGTCCGTTTTTTGGGCGTGAAATAGGCCAACCGGCGTCCAAAATGAGGTGCCGATCTCCTGTGACTGATTGACCCTGGAAGAGCGTCTCACGCAAAAATAAATCAGTCGCCCGGGGCTCCCCCCCTCCCGAAACAGGCTGATTTGGTTCTGTAAATCGGGTTCCCACGCTGCTTGTAGGATCACAATGTGAAGCTGGACAGCAGCTAAACGAAATATGCGCCATGCAAGGTCTGACTGGTTCTTCCCGGTCTAGAGGGGATTAACCTGCGGTCCTTCAAGGGATCGCTGGAGACCGCTTGAAAAAAAAGGCCCAAAGACTTTCAAAATTTTTGTAGGGGTGGCAAGGAGCAGGAAAGCTCCTCCTCGCAGCATCTAGCTGAGGTTCACTGTCGGCCTGGGCTCAGCCCCCTCTCAGCACCACCAACCCCCCAACCCCTCGTAGCACCTACCTGAGGTCCACTGTCGACCCAGGCTTACCCCCTCTCAGCATCGCCCGCCCCCTGCCTCCCCTGTAACCCCCCCCCACCCCCAGCCACCCCACCCCTTGTAGGACCTACCTGAGAGCCCGTGCCGGCCTAAATTGCTGCCAATGGTACCAGCGATCTGTTACGGACCCTCAACTGGTGCCCACAGCTTGCCGGTTAAATGAAGTTGAGGCCCCGGTTCCAGAATTGGCACGGACCGGCACGGACCGGCCCACGGATCAGCACACGGAGCAATTGCTCCGCTGACTTACCGCCCAATGTTTGCCGCAGGTCCAATTACTCCCCCATAATGTGGGATGTGAGGTTAGATAGGGATTCCAGAGTCTGGGAGGGGACTGGGAGAAGTTATGCAGAACCCTTTCCTCAGGACATTAAATTGGCTGGGTCGACCCATAATAGAGTGGATTGTACGTGGATTGTGACTTTATAGGCCTTGTCCCATCTTTCTGATGCTCTTGTGCTGATATATCGCTCTTTATTGTAGCCATCTAAAGGAGCTTTCATTTATATTTTTAAAATAGCGTTACATTTAGAACAAGAGGTTTTAACTGCAAGTGCAGTTAAATCTTTAACTATAAAATATAGAATTAATGAAACACCCAAATAGTTGCCAGGTCGGCCATTTTGAATTAGTGGGGCAGTAGTTACAGAGAGTGCATCAACGTAACTGTTCCCCAACAAAAATCATAACATTTTTGTTCCAGTTGCTGAATGAAGAGGATTGAAGATCTCGAAAGGGAATATTGTACTTTCTGAATGATAATAGAATTGCTTATAACTTAGCAGAATCTGATTGAAACTGGATTTAATTCAAATAAAAACACTGTAAGAAGTGTATTTATTAAAGCAGAACTCTGAGTTGTTAACACACCCTCGTTTGTCATAGTCTCCTGAGGTAAAATCACGCCGTGCAATTTTAGTAACAAATGTTAACCCATTTAAAATAAACGAGTTAATGCCTTCAATAGAAAAGCAGGTACAACAAATTAATCTGAAGTGACGATGTGTTTGTTGGATAATATCCCACAGCGCTATTTAAACCCATGCTCGATTGAATTAGCACCTTGTAATTCTGTCAGCCACCTATTATTATCCTTTCTAAATATGATTATTGTCCACAGGAGCCAGCTCTGAAAGAGTTAATAAGATGTTGCATTATTTTTCTTTGTAGGGTCCCCAAGGAATACAAGGGGATAGAGTAAGTAACCTATCAGAATCTAATTTCATCTGTTAAAATATATGTGTGATATTCATAAACTTAATTGCGGAATCGACTGTAGATTTTCACTCAGTAAATTTCCAGTGCTGGAATCTATAATCATTAGCACTTGATAGAAGATGTCACTTAGCAACAGTGTGGACTGGCCTGGAGGGTTGAGGGCGGGATTTCCATCCCTGTCGTGACACTGGACCAGTGTTCTCCTTGAGCTGCGTGGCCGCGCAGCGCTGTGGAGGACCCGTGCAGCCGGCTCACCGGTTGGTTTTTAAATGGAAAATAACCGCATGCGCGGAATTATGAATGGGCCACGCAGCCCATTAAAGGGGCCGTGCGGCCCCCCCAAAATTAGAGGGAATATTGCCCTGGACCCCAGTTTTCCTCCTTGCCCTCGAAACGTATGCTGGGGGGGGAGGGGGGCGGGCTCCCGGTGGGATGTCCGACACTGAGAGAGCCCTGCTGCCACAGAGGAAGGGGGGATCCGGCGGCGGGGACCAGAAGAGGAGCCGACCCACTTAATGGGGGCTGAAGAGGTCTAAAGACTGGTTCAAACTTTCCACTGAAGGAAAGCCTCAGCCCAGGCCAAGGCCTTCGAGAAGTGAGGCCTCTGTTGGAGGGAGAAGATCAGGCCAGTAGTAGGCCCATTCCCATCAATCTATGTATTGGGGGCTTGACACCGCTACCCTGTCGGTGCCTACCGCCATCCGTCTCTTGCCAGGCCCTAGGGGCCTGCTGGTATCAGCGTTGATCAGTAGGAAAATTGGGTGGGTTGCTGGGCCCTGCTTCCTCACTTTTGTTTACATGTGGTGGAGTGGCGAAGGGGTTGCCAGCGGCCTTCCTGCTGGGGTCTCCCTCTGAATTTCCTGAATTTCCCCAGTTTGGCCCTATAGGGGTCATTTTCCAACTGTACACCCCCAGCAGGGAGCCTAGCCCACTGAAAGCACAAATCGGAAACGACTAACTCAAATTCAATAGTAGCTTTCAAAAGGGAATTGGATAAATACTTGAAGGAGAAAAAAATTTCAGGGATATGGGGAAAGAGCGGGGGAGTGGGACTAACTGGATTGATCTTCGAACGAGCCGGCGCAGACTCGATGGGCCGAATGGCCTCCTTCCGTGCTGTATTATTCTAGGATTCTATGATTCCACACGGTCAGAAATCAATACGCAACGAGTGCACAAACTGCTGATACATTCTAATGGTGTGCAAAGTCAGAAAAATTACCCCTTAGATGTCGCTGGCATATTTTGTAAATACCATAGCCCATCACAGATTGACAAAGTATATCAATGATATGTTGAGACATATATCATTACCAAACCGCTTCCCATTTTGACTTCTTGGCCCCAATACCAGATTCTTGACATCGCATCTAATGGAACTGCTGGTTTCAGCATCTGTTGTAAACATGGATTTCCCTGTGGAAATGAAACTCCTTCAATGATTACTAAAGAATGATCGCAGAGCATTGATGGATGCTTGGACGCAAAGCACCAGCGAATGATAGAAAGATTCAAGGTTATTAAAAAAAAAAAACGGTGAATGCTGCAAATCTGAAATGGAAACAGAAAATGCTGGCATTGTGCAGCAGGTCAGTCAGAATCTGAACGAGAACACAGATTAATGTTTAGGAAGGGACACTACCTCAGAATGCAGTATCCTTCATCAGAATGCAGTATCCTTCATCAGAATGCAGTATCCTTCACAAGCTCTGATGAAGAAACCACACCCTAACTGCTAAGCTGACTTTTTCTCTCTCAGATGCTGGCAGACCTGCTGTGCATTGCCATGGCTTCTGTTTTTATGATAAAAGGAATGAGTTAGATAGAAGGATTTCTTTATCCTTCAGTCCGCCTGCCCATCCTCAGCTCCCCACTAGGGTAGCATGCAGGCTCCCATATTTTTGCCATACACTTTCTGTAACCTGTGAACTTTCATTCCCCTAGGGGCTCCTTGGATTTAAAGGACCGCCAGGTCCCAAAGGCGACAGAGTGAGTATGATACTTGACGTATTATAAAACCTGGTGACCGGTGACATAAAAAAGGACCCACTTAAAAGGACTAAGTAGTAATAAAAAGTCAGTCCCTATGAGGGTTTTGATAGAGTAGATAGGGAGAAACTGTTTCCACTGGCAGGTGGGTCAGTAACCCGAGGATACAGATTTAAGATAATTGCCAAAAGAACCAGAGGGGAGATGAGGAGAATTTTTTTTAAGCAGCGTGTTGTTGTGATCTCGAAAGCACTGCCTGAAAGGGTGATAGAAGCAGATTCAATAGTAACTTTCAAAAGGGAATTGGATATATGCGTGAAAAGGAAAACAATTGCAGGGCCACGGGGAAAGAGCAGGGGAGTGGGACTAATTGGATCGCTCTTTCAAAGAGCCGGCACAGGCACCTTGGGCCGAATGGCCTCCTTCTGTTCTGTAAGATTCTATGATTAACTCAGGGCTGCTGTTAGTGTTTATATGATGTGTTCTAATAGTGGTTCCAAACACACAACACAAAGCACCGTGACATACGATAGGACAGGTCAGTCCTATTTGTAGAAAAGTGGAATTCTCTCCCCCTAAAGGCTGTGAATGTTGGGGGACAATTGGAGCTTTCAAGACTGAGATTGATAGATTTTTGTTGGCTTTGGTGTCAAGGGATGTGGAGCTAAGGCAGGTAAATGGAGCTGAGGTACAGATCAGCCATGATCTAATTGAATGGCAGAGTAGACCTGAGGGGCTGAATGACCTCCTCCTTTTCCTACGTTTTCTGCTTCTTGTGGGGGTTGAGGTACACCAACAAGATCACGAGAGCATGACAGTTCTCCACCTTGAAATGAAGAGAGAAACTATTCCAGAGTTGAACTCAGTCACACCTCTGTCTCAACTGGACATCAAAAACATTTTCAGATTTGTTCTTATTTTGTACGGACCAAGTAAGTCAAGTCTTAGCATCTTGTCAGCTATCTCATTCACCTGACTTCATTGTCTTTTTAAAGGGAGAACCTGGATATGTTCTCGGAGGAGTTGATGTTATTCCTGGCCGGAGAGGAGAACCTGGATCTCCGGTAAGTATTGGTTAAATTATTATGGAAATGAAGCCTGAGGGGGGAATCTGGAGAGGATCCTGATATTGGGAGAGAGTGAAATTATGATCTTGAGTAATATGCCATCTTTTCACTTCTGTTCACTTCATGCACAAGGTAGGTGAGGAGATAAGGAATTTGCAGTGATATCAGACAATATGATTAAAAAAAATACAGTCAATCAAGCCTTTGACATCAATGTATGGCCCTGATGCTTGACAACACAATGATTGCTTGACTATCCTTTGGGGGGTACTAGTAGGTGGAATCTCTTTAGCCGTAAGGTGACATGCCTGGCGCAGGAAGGCTGGAATCGAGTCCACCCTGTGTGACAGACTCTCTAATCCGATACCTGAGCCAGGCAGGCCTGCAGTACTCTTGATGATTGACCGGCCAGTCTGGCTGATTGATGTGAGCTAGAGTGGTGGACCTCTCAATGGGGATGATCCTCTTCCCTCCAGATCTTCCTGCATGCCAATGCCCTGACAGGTATGGTAGTCCTAACTAGATGAGCAACAATAGGGTTATTTGAGGTTTCTAAACCTTGTGGCTTTTGGCAACTGTACTGGAGAAGCTGGGGTTGTTCTCCTTGGAGCAGAGAAGGCTAAGAAGAGATTTGATAGAGGTGTTTAAAATCATGAAGGGTTTAGATAGAGTAGATAAAGCGAACCTGTTTCCAATGGCTGAAGGGTCGATAACCAGCGGGCACGGATTTAAGATGATTGGCAAAAGAACCAGAGGCGACAGGAGCGAAAACTTTTTTACGCTACGAGTGGTTAGGACTTGGAATGCAATGCCTAGGGTGGTGAAAATCAATTCAATAGTAGCCTTCAAAAGGGAATTGAATACTTGAAGGAGAAAAAATTGCAGGGATATGAGGAAAGAGCGGGGGAGTGGAACTATCTGGATTGCTCTTCGAAAGAGCTGGCGCAGACTCAAAGGACCGAATGGCCTCTTTTTGTGCTGTACTATTCTATTGATTCTATGATAAATGGTGGGATTCTCCTCTTCAAGTGAGGTGGGACATTTTCCTGGGTCAGGGTTCATCCTATAGGCTGCTTTGGGGACCTGTATGAGTGGGAGGCATTTATTGCTGCTTCATGGAGAATACCGCCATTTTCCACATGGCACCCCCAGGAAGCGGATGTAAGGGGTGGATGGGAGCGACGTCCTCTGGGGTCCGGGCTTCTATCTCCACCGCCATTTGCAGATGGCAGGTTGGGGAAGTAGCAGCCAATGGCAGCCCTGGACAAGGGGCGGGTAGAGGGAATCCTAGTCAGGTGGTAGACCTCACTGCCTGAATCTTCCCTCATTCTCTGCCGCTATTACTGAGGAGAATTCCGCCCCCCCCCCCGCACCAAGCTCTCTGGGCTTAGGTAAGCGGGGTGTGTCTCTACTGAGAGAGAATCTGGACTCCCCATCGGGCAAATAGAAACTCTACTTGATATGGATTTTTCAGTCGTTTATTTCGGAGATTCTTAAACACGGTAATGGTTTTCTTTGCCTGTCACTGGTGAAAAACGATTGCTTAAGGGAGAAATATATTTGACGTATCGTTCTAAAAGTTATAAGGGTCAATGACAGTGATTACAGTCTCCCAGTTGTCCCTTTCTTAGCTTTAAAGTTGCTGGTTACAGGAAGACAATTTACGTGGTATCATGAAGTTGTGCCCAGTGACATTGTTAATGCGGAATTCTACTCACAAGCCACTGCCCTATTCATGATATCAATGGGGGTGGAGCTTCACAACATCTCACTAAATGGCTGCTCCCAGGGTTGACTGTAAAAACAGCGAACCAACCCGAAGACACTGAGTGCATGGGTAACATTCTTTACCTCACCTGAGGTTATGCAACAATTCAGCTGGAGACTCTTCCATTTTAGATAAGAATTGCTATTCACTGCTCAAGCAACTTTTGCATTTAGGGTCCGAACGGCGAGCCAGGATTTCCAGGGGTGCCAGGCCCATCAGGGCTTCCAGGACCGCCAGGGCCTCAGGGACAACCAGGCCTCTCTATCAAGGTCGGTAACCGTGGCAAAGTAGTTAACAAAACGTTTATTCACTGTACATTTAGGGTTGCCAACTCTGTTTGGTCGTATTCCTGGAGGTTTCATCGCGTGAGTTCTCGCCCCACCCCCCGTGCTCCGGCCATTGGTTGTCCAACACCTCTACCCTCACAGCGCACTGCCTTCCCACACCATTTGGAAAGTAAAGACTCTTTTATTTATTCATTCACAGGATGTGGGCATCATATTTATTGCCCTTGTTGCCCTCGAGAAGGTGGTGGTGAGCCGCCTTCTTGAACCGCTGCAGTCCATGTGGTGAAGGTGCTCCCACAGTGCTGTTAGGGAGGGAGTTCCAGGATTTTGACCCAGCGACGATGAAGGAACGGCGATATATTTCCAAGTCAGGATGGTGTGTAACTTGGAGGGGAACTTGGAGGTGGTGGTGTTCCCATGCGCCTGCTGCCCTTGTCCTTCTAGGTGGTAGAGGTTGCGGGTTTGGGAGGTGCTGCCGAAAAAGCTTTCTTGGATTATTATTGACTGTCACTCAAACAGCTTTTTCCCCATCTCCAATATTTTAATATCTAATAAATGAAAGTGTTCAAAGAAAAGAAAAACCCCACAATTTTTTATAACGCCCCTCTGTTTTTTCTCTCCTGGGTGTTGCTCATAGCAGTGTCCTGGAGATTAATCTGTAATTCCTGGAGACTCCAGAGCAATCCTGGAGGGTTGGCAACCCTACTGTACATAGGGCCATATTAGCATGGGCCGTGTTAGCTGGATCAGTAGGTTGAGGCGGGCGCTCTCTTTCAATTGGTCCAATTAAATAGTCAGTGCAAAGACAACTTTACCTCGGTTAATGGTTTGAATATCACTAAAGTGTCATCGATCAGAGCCCTGGTAAAGATCTTACTGTGTAGCTGACAGGCTCCTGATTAACATCGTGATCTATTCCATTCAATACTGAACACAACCAGCCAGCTGTGACTGCATTGGGGTAGATCTTGACATTGTGCGATAGCGGATGACAATGGGGAGAGCTGTAAAGCGGGCTGCCGATTCACTATCGCCTTATTTTACACGATCGCACAAAGTCAAGGATCAATACCAACAGACCGCTGTCTGAAAAAATGTGAGCAGTGGTTATGATCTGAAATTGTTGAACTCGATGTTGCATCCGGAAGGCTGTAAAGTGCCTAATCGAAAGATGAGGTGCTGTTCCGTGAGCTTCCAAGTCAGGTCGTAACTAAGAACACCATGAGAACTGACCAGCCTATTACAATAATAGAGGGTATTTCAATTTGAAAAGATTGTTTTCAAGATTCCTCTGAATTAATGCAGGCAGATTTGGGCTGGTAATCGGATTAAAATATAATTCTTAAACTCTACCGCCTCAAATTTGCCACAGACATGAATTTGCACCTGCATTCTCTTCCGAAAACTCTCTCTGCTCAGCCCCAACAATCAGCATTAATTCTCACCTCAGAAGTGGGATATTGGTGGGATACGGTAATTGTCAAAAGAACCGGGGGTGGGGGGGGGGGGGGGGGAAGAATTTCTTGATGCAGCGAGTTGTTGTGATCTGGAATGCACTGCCTGTAAGTAACCAGAGTCAATAGTAACTTTCAAAAGAGAATTGGATAAATACTTGATGGTTGAAAAAAAATTGCAGGGGAAAGAGCAAGGGGAGTGGGACTAATTGGAGAGCTCTACCAAAGAGCCGGCGCAGGCACGATGGGCCGAATGGCCTCCTTCTGTGCTGCATCATTCTATGATTCTAAGATTCTATTTCCCATGCCAGCTGTAATATGTCCTCTTTGACTGAGCTTGCCAATATATACCATTTTGTCATTAAGTGGCAGCCAGCTTCATGAGATGGGCCACAACCAGCGCTAATATGGTTGAAGTAGTCCCAGTCTCATTGTGCATAGGACCCTTGTACCTGACAGGGGGAGAGACCTTTGTCTCATCAGTGTGGGCTGCAGTTGGACCCCGGTGCAGGGGTGGACTGGCCATAGGGGAAATCGGCACCCTCTTCCCCCACCCCATCCTTCTTTCCGTGAGCATTCTGTGCCCTTTCGGGGGTGTTCGTCCACCCCTAACCAGGTCCCAGAGGTGATGGAGCCACTGTGCTACCCACTGCATCATCCATTCCCCATCATCTTTTAACATGACAAAGAGTATCGCCTGATCTGTCAATTGTGTTTTACAGGGTGAGCCAGGGGCTTCAGGTACACGGGTAAGTAATTATTGATTTTAGCTGTGCTGTTTATCTTTATTAATAACAGTGCTGTAACTTCCCTCTGAGGGTGAAACCTATTGATAATTTTAAGAACACAGTCAGCTTGGGTACAAAGGGGAAATCTTCATGTCGACTGTCATTAAAATCAGCACTGATAGGATTGTCATTCCTGAGTATTTGGAGTCAGTTTTGAAAACTTTAAACTTCATCGGCTTGATTTTAAGTTTAGTTTGGCAAGTAATTTATTTTCTTTAAATTAGGGTATTTCCCCGCCCAGTTCTGACCCTGTCCGTGCTCCACACTATTGACTGGGCGATGAAGCACTAGGCAATCTTTTCGGGCCTGGTGGGGTATAATTGGTTGCCAGGGGTACCCAGAGCAAGGCCTGGTCTGACTCGCCCTCTAGGAGAGTAATTTTAGCCTCACCTGGCCGGCGGGAAGAAGACAGGACCAGATCTGCCGTCCATTTTACTTCCCGCCCGATTTTACTTTCCGTTGAAGTCGATAGAAATA
Organism: Squalus acanthias; assembly: GCA_030390025.1. Taxonomy (NCBI): domain Eukaryota; kingdom Metazoa; phylum Chordata; class Chondrichthyes; order Squaliformes; family Squalidae; genus Squalus; species Squalus acanthias. Next base: position 129,778,351 of record CM059434.1, read on the forward strand.
AATTCGGGCCGGGTTTAGAACGGGCAGACAATCCAATGATGGCAGTTTCCCGCTGGCCAGGTTAGGTTAGGTTAAAATTACCCGCAAGCTTTACTATCTCAAAAAATAGTAGAGAGTCCCATTTTAAGAGATGGTCAAGTCAGTTATCTGCTCAAGTCCTGGAGCAGGCCCCAAATCCAAAACTTTCTGACCCTTATGTGACAGAGCTGCTAACTGAGCCAAGTTGATGCTGATTTCATTTTGTACTTACAAAACAAATAGTTTGTCAAATTCTTTTGGGTGAAGATTGGATCTCTCTGAGTCTAAAACGATGCGACACAGATTTCAAGGATTCAAAAAGTATAGCCAGAAGATATAAATGGAACTTACTGAAAAATAAATTTAAACCTGATTTCAGGAAGAAATTATTTACTCAAAGAGTGCTTATTGAACTGGAATAATCTACCAATGTAAAATAGAGGCAAAGCGTGGAGGTTGTTAATATACAATAAGTTGGCATGATGGAAGAGTTAATATACTAGAGTGATGGGCCTTGATGGACCTATAGGCTTTTCCTCAACCTTGACATTCCTTAGATTAATTTATGAGTTATGTTAAATTGACAGTCCTTATGTTACAAATCCACTGCTTTCAGATTCATGATGTGGAGATGCCGGTGTTGGACTGGGGTGGACAAATGTGAGAAGTCGCACAACACCAGGTTATAGTCCAACAGTTTTATTTGAAATCACAAGCTTTCGGAGCGGCTGCTCCTTCACCTGATGAAGGAGCAGCACTCCGAAAGCTTGTGATTTCAAATAAAACTGTTGGACTATAACCTGGTGTTGTGCGACTTCTCACATTCAGATTCATAGCATGAGTTGTTTTAAATGGCGGTGTTGAGTGTAGCATTTCATCCAATGATAATTAAATATCTGATTAATCAACAGGGTCAGCGCGGTAAACTTGGTCCTAAAGGTGACAAGGGAGAAACAGGAGTTGCTGTAAGTACCAGACTTTATAGAATCTCCTCAATGATCAATGGGGAAATGCAGACATTGCCACAAGCAAAGCCATTGTATTAGTGGTTGGCCACGGGGTAACCTTGGCTAAGACTTGCAGCCTGTGAATACAGAGGACTTATGAGCGGTTTGAGGAAACTTGGGAGGGAGCAAAGCAGTTACCAAAATAAGTGGGTCATTGCTTCTTTTTCTGTTCAGGGCATTGCTGGTTTGCCTGGACCAATCGGACTTGATGGAGTTCCTGGGGTCCCAGGGCACAAAGGAGAACAGGTAACAGAATCTGTTGTGGTTCCAGTGTTTCAACACGTTTGCATGTTCTTGACTAGAACTCATAGTCATGCAGCACACCTCAATGTTCTTTCAGAAACTGTAACTGTTCCTCCTCATAGTTCAGTTAGGAAGGAACATAGAAACAGGAGGAGGCCATTCAGCCCCTCGAGCCTGTTCTGCTATTCAATTAGATCATGGCTGATGTGTATCTTAACTCCATCTACTCACCTTGATTCAGTAACCCTTAATACCCTTGCCTATCTAGTGGATACATTTGCTGCCTGGTGTGGTATTGAGCCATACAGATGAGGGAGAACCCAGGCTCAATCCTGGACTCTGCAGAGCCAACTGATCTCAGCCATAGCGCCAATGAGGACATTAACATTGACTTTGATGATTCTGGGCTGGGAAGATGGAAAGCCTCACCTGATTGGTATCCAGAGACCCTGCTGGGACAGGCCTCTATGTCTGTGTATATGTCAGGTGAAGATCAAATATACCTGTGATACCCTCCGCAGGCCCTCCCCAGTTGAGTAGCCAGCCAATACTCGCAGTCTAGATGCACAGGTGAGAAATGGCCACTTGGGCGAGGGCAAGAGGGTGCCTGCATGGTGCATGGAACTGCGCCCCCCCCACTCCCAGCCCCCAGCGCAAGTCAACACCTTCAGAATGTCAGCCGTGACTCAGTTGCTAGCACTCTCACCTCTGAGTCAGAAGGTTATGCTTTCAAGTTCCACTCCAGAGACTTGAGCTCATAATTTAGGCTGACACATCTCGATATGGGCCAACACATAACCACTTGAGCTGAACGTCCCCAGTGAGAGGAGGTCTATCATTTGGTGAGGTCACTGCCCTCACAACATAGCAACTGTCTTCTTCTCTTTGGCAGTCCCTCGGAACCGAGGATGACTCGCTTCCACATTAAAAATTAGTTCGCAGGTGACTGATGAGTCCAATGCGGGACCTACAGTCTCTGTCACAGGTGGGGCAGACGGTGGTTGAAGGGGCAGGTGGGTGGGGAGCTTGGGTTGACGTGCGCTCCTTGCGCTGCCTGCGCTTGGCTTCCGCTTGCTCCCGGCGAAGAGACTCGAGGTGTTCGGCGCCTTCCCGGATGCTTCTCCTCCACTTTGTGCGGTCTTGGGCCAGGGATTCCCAGGTGTCGGTGGGGATGTTACACTTTTTCAAGGAGGCTTTGAGGGTGTCCTTGAAGCGTTTCCTCTGCCCACCTGGGGCTCTCTTGCCGTGTCGGAGCTCCGAGTAGAGTGCTTGTTTTGGGAGTCTCGTATCGGGCATGCGGACAATGTGACCCGTCCATCGGAGCTGATCGAGCGTGGTCAAAGCTTCGATGCTGGGGATGTTGGCCTGAGCAAGAACACTGACGTTGGTACGCCTATCCTGCCAATGGATTTGCAGGATCTTGCGGAGGCAGCGTTGGTGGTACCTCTCCAGTGCTTTGAGGTGCCTGCTGTACATGGTCCATGTCTCTGAAGCATACAGGAGGGCGGGTATCACTGCTACTCTGTAGACCATGAGCTTAGTGCCGGGTTTGAGGTCCTGGTCTTCAAACACTCTCTTCCTCAGGCGACCGAAGGCTGCACTGGCACACTGTACCATTCTACAGTCGACGAATTTGTTAGTGCCGAACGATGTTTTGCTTTAAGAAAATTAATTTTGATAATGAGTTTTTTTTTAGGGAGTTGATGGGATTGGCATCCCAGGAATACCAGGACAGAATGGAATGAAGGGAGAGAAGGTAAAACAATTGATCTCAAGACTTGAACCTTGCCCACCACCACTGGGTATCAGAAAATCATGGGCACCCTGTCTGCAATTTAGTACATTCAGAAAACAACCCCTAAAATGTTATCTTTGATTCAAAGACAAATAACAAATCTTTTCATTTGAAATGTGTAAATTAGCAGGTTAGAGATTATTTTTTCTTGTATTTTCATCCTAACCCTTTGCATATTTTCTTGTAATATTTTCCTGTACACATAGGTAAAAATACTCTAAGTAACTGAGCGGCCTAAAATGAGGAGACATTAATATAAGATTAAATTAAAGAGTCAAATTTTGTCTGATAATGCTCCTGTGAAGCGTCTTGGGACGTTTTCACTATGTTAAAGGTGCTGTATAAATGCAAGTTGTAGTGTAGTAGGAAGATATTTAGGACAGAGAGCAGGAGAAACTTCTTTAACCACAGGATTATCAGGCTGGGCGATGCACGTCCGGAGTTAGTGAATGTGAGACTGGGAAAATACACTCCTGGAGTTAGTGAGTGTGAGACTGGGGAAATACACTCCTGGAGTTAGTGAGTGTGAGACTGGGGAAATACACTCCTGGAGTTAGTGAGTGTGAGACTGGGGAAATACACTCCTGGAGTTAGTGAATGTGAGACTGGGGAAATACACTCCTGGAGTTAGTGACTGTGAGACTGGGGAAATACACTCCTGGAGTTAGTGAGTGTGAGACTGGGAAAATACACTCCCGGAGTTAGTGAGTGTGAGACTGGGGAAATACACTCCTGGAGTTAGTGAGTGTGAGACTGGGAAAATAAACTCTCGGAGTTAGTGAGTGTGAGACTGGGGAAATACACTCCTGGAGTTAGTGAGTGTGAGACTGGGAAAATACACTCCCGGAGTTAGTGAGTGTGAGACTGGGGAAATACACTCCTGGAGTTAGTGAGTGTGAGACTGGGAAAATACACTCTCGGAGTTAGTGAGTGTGAGACTGGGGAAATACACTCCTGGAGTTAGTGAGTGTGAGACTGGGAAAATAAACTCTCGGAGTTAGTGAGTGTGAGACTGGGGAAATACACTCCTGGAGTTAGTGAGTGTGAGACTGGGAAAATACACTCTCGGAGTTAGTGAGTGTGAGACTGGGGAAATACACTCCTGGAGTTAGTGAGTGTGAGACTGGGAAAATAAACTCTCGGAGTTAGTGAGTGTGAGACTGGGGAAATACACTCCTGGAGTTAGTGAGTGTGAGATTGGGAAAATACACTCCTGGAGTTAGTGAGTGTGAGATTGGGAAAATACACTCCCGGAGTTAGTGAGTGTGAGACTGGGAAAATACACACCTGGAGTTAGTGAGTGTGAGACTGGGGAAATACACTCCTGGAGTTAGTGAGTGTGAGACTGGGAAAATACACTCCTGGAGTTAGTGAGTGTGAGACTGGGAAAATACACTCCTGGAGTTAGTGAGTGTGAGACTGGGGAAATACACTCCTGGAGTTAGTGAGTGTGAGACTGGGGAAATACACTCCCGGAGTTAGTGAGTGTGAGACTGGGGAAATACACTCCTGGAGTTAGTGAGTGTGAGACTGGGAAAATACACTCCCGGAGTTAGTGAGTGTGAGACTGGGGAAATACACTCCTGGAGTTAGTGAGTGTGAGACTGGGGAAATACACTCCTGGAGTTAGTGAGTGTGAGACTGGGAAAATAAACTCTCGGAGTTAGTGAGTGTGAGACTGGGGAAATACACTCCTGGAGTTAGTGAGTGTGAGACTGGGAAAATACACTCTCGGAGTTAGTGAGTGTGAGACTGGGGAAATACACTCCTGGAGTTAGTGAGTGTGAGACTGGGAAAATAAACTCTCGGAGTTAGTGAGTGTGAGACTGGGAAAATACACACCTGGAGTTAGTGAGTGTGAGACTGGGGAAATACACTCCTGGAGTTAGTGAGTGTGAGACTGGGGAAATACACTCCTGGAGTTAGTGAGTGTGAGACTGGGGAAATACACTCCTGGAGTTAGTGAGTGTGAGACTGGGGAAATACACTCCTGGAGTTAGTGAGTGTGAGACTGGGGAAATACACTCTCGGAGTTAGTGAGTGTGAGACTGGGGAAATACACTCCTGGAGTTAGTGAGTGTGAGACTAGGGAAATACACTCCTGGAGTTAGTGAGTGTGAGACTGGGAAAATACACTCCTGGAGTTAGTGAGTGTGAGACTGGGAAAATACACTCCTGGAGTTAGTGAATGTGAGACTGGGGAAATACACTCCTGGAGTTAGTGAGTGTGAGACTGGGGAAATACACTCCGGAGTTAGTGAGTGTGAGACTGGGGAAATACACTCCTGGAGTTAGTGAGTGTGAGACTGGGGAAATACACTCCCGGAGTTAGTGAGTGTGAGACTGGGGAAATACACTCCTGGAGTTAGTGAGTGTGAGACTGGGGAAATACACTCCCTGGAGTTAGTGAGTGTGAGACTGGGGAAATACACTCCCGGAGTTAGTGAGTGTGAGACTGGGGAAATACACTCCTGGAGTTAGTGAGTGTGAGACTGGGGAAATACACACCTGGAGTTAGTGAGTGTGAGACTGGGGAAGTACACTGCTGGAGTTAGTGAGTGTGAGACTGGGGAAATACACTCCGGAGTTAGTGAGTGTGAGACTGGGGAAATACACTCCTGGAGTTAGTGAGTGTGAGACTGGGGAAATACACTCCGGAGTTAGTGAGTGTGAGACTGGGGTAATACACTCCTGGAGTTAGTGAGTGTGAGACTGGGGAAATACACTCCGGAGTTAGTGAGTGTGAGACTGGGGAAATACACTCCTGGAGTTAGTGAGTGTGAGACTGGGGAAATACACTCCCGGAGTTAGTGAGTGTGAGACTGGGGAAATACACTCCTGGAGTTAGTGAGTGTGAGACTGGGGAAATACACTCCCGGAGTTAGTGAGTGTGAGACTGGGGAAATACACTCCTGGAGTTAGTGAGTGTGAGACTGGGGAAATACACTCCGGAGTTAGTGAGTGTGAGACTGGGGAAATACACTCCTGGAGTTAGTGAGTGTGAGACTGGGGAAAATACACTCCTGGAGTTAGTGATTGTGAGACTAGGGAAATACACTCCTGGAGTTAGTGAGTGTGAGACTGGGGAAATACACTCCTGGAGTTAGTGAGTGTGAGACTGGGGAAATACACTCCTGGAGTTAGTGAGTGTGAGACTGGGGAAATACACTCCCGGAGTTAGTGAGTGTGAGACTGGGGAAATACACTCCTGGAGTTAGTGAGTGTGAGACTGGGGAAATACACTCCTGGAGTTAGTGAGTGTGAGACTGGGGAAATACACTCCGGAGTTAGTGAGTGTGAGACTGGGGAAATACACTCTCGGAGTTAGTGAGTGTGAGACTGGGGAAATACACTCCGGAGTTAGTGAGTGTGAGACTGGGGAAAATACACTCCTGGAGTTAGTGAGTGTGAGACTGGGGAAATACACTCCTGGAGTTAGTGAGTGTGAGACTGGGGAAATACACTCCGGAGTTAGTGAGTGTGAGACTGGGGAAATACACTCCTGGAGTTAGTGAGTGTGAGACTGGGGAAATACACTCCTGGAGTTAGTGAGTGTGAGACTGGGGAAATACACTCCTGGAGTTAGTGAGTGTGAGACTGGGGAAATACACTCCTGGAGTTAGTGAGTGTGAGACTGGGGAAATACACTCCGGAGTTAGTGAGTGTGAGACTGGGAAAATACACTCCTGGAGTTAGTGAGTGTGAGACTGGGGAAATACACTCCGGAGTTAGTGAGTGTGAGACTGGGGAAATACACTCCCTGGAGTTAGTGAGTGTGAGACTGGGGAAATACACTCCTGGAGTTAGTGAGTGTGAGACTGGGGAAATACACTCCCGGAGTTAGTGAGTGTGAGACTGGGGAAATACACTCCTGGAGTTAGTGATTGTGAGACTGGGGAAATACACTCCTGGAGTTAGTGAGTGTGAGACTGGGGAAATACACTCCCTGGAGTTAGTGAGTGTGAGACTGGGGAAATACACTCCTGGAGTTAGTGAGTGTGAGACTGGGGAAATACACTCCTGGAGTTAGTGAGTGTGAGACTGGGGAAGTACACTGCTCGGAGTTAGTGAGTGTGAGACTGGGGAAATACACTCCCTGAGTTAGTGAGTGTGAGACTGGGAAATACACTCCTGGAGTTAGTGAGTGTGAGACTGGGGGAAATACACTCCCGGAGTTAGTGAGTGTGAGACTGGGGAAATACACTCCGGAGTTAGTGAGTGTGAGACTGGGGAAATACACTCCTGGAGTTAGTGAGTGTGAGACTGGGAAATACACTCTCGGAGTTAGTGAGTGTGAGACTGGGAAATACACTCCTGGAGTTAGTGAGTGTGAGACTGGGGAAATACACTCCTGGAGTTAGTGAGTGTGAGACTGGGGAAATACACTCCTGGAGTTAGTGAGTGTGAGACTGGGGAAATACACTCTCGGAGTTAGTGAGTGTGAGACTGGGGAAATACACTCCTGGAGTTAGTGAGTGTGAGACTGGGGAAATACACTCCTGGAGTTAGTGAGTGTGAGACTGGGGAAATACACTCCCGGAGTTAGTGAGTGTGAGACTGGGGAAATACACTCCTGGAGTTAGTGAGTGTGAGACTGGGGAAATACACTCCGGAGTTAGTGAGTGTGAGACTGGGGAAATACACTCCTGGAGTTAGTGAGTGTGAGACTGGGGAAATACACTCCTGGAGTTAGTGAGTGTGAGACTGGGGAAATACACTCCTGGAGTTAGTGAGTGTGAGACTGGGGAAATACACTCCTGGAGTTAGTGAGTGTGAGACTGGGGAAATACACTCCTGGAGTTAGTGAGTGTGAGACTGGGGAAATACACTCCTGGAGTTAGTGAGTGTGAGACTGGGGAAATACACTCCTGGAGTTAGTGAGTGTGAGACTGGGGAAATACACTCCTGGAGTTAGTGAGTGTGAGACTGGGGAAATACACTCCCGGAGTTAGTGAGTGTGAGACTGGGGAAATACACTCTCGGAGTTAGTGAGTGTGAGACTGGGGAAATACACTCCCGGAGTTAGTGAGTGTGAGACTGGGGAAAATACACTCCTGGAGTTAGTGAGTGTGAGACTGGGGAAATACACTCCTGGAGTTAGTGAGTGTGAGACTGGGGAAATACACTCCTGGAGTTAGTGAGTGTGAGACTGGGGAAATACACTCCTGGAGTTAGTGAGTGTGAGACTGGGGAAATACACTCCTGGAGTTAGTGAGTGTGAGACTGGGGAAATACACTCCTGGAGTTAGTGAGTGTGAGACTGGGGAAATACACTCCCGGAGTTAGTGAGTGTGAGACTGGGGAAATACACTCTCGGAGTTAGTGAGTGTGAGACTGGGAAAATACACTCCTGGAGTTAGTGAGTGTGAGACTGGGGAAATACACTCTCGGAGTTAGTGAGTGTGAGACTGGGGAAATACACTCCTGGAGTTAGTGAGTGTGAGACTGGGGAAATACACTCCCGGAGTTAGTGAGTGTGAGACTGGGGAAATACACTCTCGGAGTTAGTGAGTGTGAGACTGGGGAAATACACTCCTGGAGTTAGTGAGTGTGAGACTGGGGAAATACACTCCTGGAGTTAGTGAGTGTGAGACTGGGGAAATACACTCCTGGAGTTAGTGAGTGTGAGACTGGGGAAATACACTCTCGGAGTTAGTGAGTGTGAGACTGGGGAAATACACTCCTGGAGTTAGTGAGTGTGAGACTGGGGAAATACACTCCTGGAGTTAGTGAGTGTGAGACTGGGGAAATACACTCCTGGAGTTAGTGAGTGTGAGACTGGGGAAATACACTCCCGGAGTTAGTGAGTGTGAGACTGGGGAAATACACTCCTGGAGTTAGTGAGTGTGAGACTGGGGAAATACACTCCCAGAGTTAGTGAGTGTGAGACTGGGGAAATACACTCCTGGAGTTAGTGAGTGTGAGATTGCGAAATACACTCCTGGAGTTAGTGAGTGTGAGACTGGGGAAATACACTCCTAGAGTTAGTGAGTGTGAGACTGGGGAAATACACTCTCGGAGTTAGTGAGTGTGAGACTGGGGAAATACACTCCTGGAGTTAGTGAGTGTGAGACTGGGGAAATACACTCCCGGAGTTAGTGAGTGTGAGACTGGGGAAATACACTCCCGGAGTTAGTGAGTGTGAGACTGGGGAAATACACTCCCGGAGTTAGTGAGTGTGAGACTGGGGAAATACACTCCCGGTGTTAGTGAGTGTGAGACTGGGGAAATACACTCCTGGAGTTAGTGAGTGTGAGACTGGGGAAATACACTCCTGGAGTTAGTGAGTGTGAGACTGGGGAAATACACTCCCGGAGTTAGTGAGTGTGAGACTGGGGAAATACACTCCTGGAGTTAGTGAGTGTGAGACTGGGGAAATACACTCCTGGAGTTAGTGAGTGTGAGACTGGGGAAATACACTCTCGGAGTTAGTGAGTGTGAGACTGGGGAAATACACTCCTGGAGTTAGTGAGTGTGAGACTGGGGAAATACACTCCTGGAGTTAGTGAGTGTGAGACTGGGGAAATACACTCCTGGAGTTAGTGAGTGTGAGACTGGGGAAATACACTCCTGGAGTTAGTGAGTGTGAGACTGGGGAAATACACTCTCGGAGTTAGTGAGTGTGAGACTTGGGAAATACACTCCTGGAGTTAGTGATTGTGAGACTGGGGAAATACACTCCTGGAGTTAGTGAGTATGGGACTGGGGAAATACACTCCTGGAGTTAGTGATTGTGAGACTGGGGAAATACACTCCCGGAGTTAGTGAGTGTGAGACTGGGGAAATACACTCCTGGAGTTAGTGAGTGTGAGACTGGGGAAATACACTCCCGGAGTTAGTGAGTGTGAGACTGGGGAAATACACTCCTGGAGTTAGTGATTGTGAGACTGGGGAAATACACTCCTGGAGTTAGTGAGTGTGGGACTGGGGAAATACACTCCTGGAGTTAGTGATTGTGAGACTGGGGAAATACACTCCCGGAGTTAGTGAGTGTGAGACTGGGGAAATACACTCCTGGAGTTAGTGAGTGTGAGACTGGGGAAATACACTCCTGGAGTTAGTGATTGTGAGACTGGGGAAATACACTCCTGGAGTTAGTGAGTGTGAGACTGGGGAAATACACTCCTGGAGTTAGTGAGTGTGAGACTGGGGAAATACACTCCTGGAGTTAGTGAGTGTGGGACTGGGGAAATACACTCCTGGAGTTAGTGATTGTGAGACTGGGGAAATACACTCCCGGAGTTAGTGAGTGTGAGACTGGGGAAATACACTCCTGGAGTTAGTGAGTGTGAGACTGGGGAAATACACTCCCGGAGTTAGTGAGTGTGCGACTGGGGAAATACACTCTCGGAGTTAGTGAGTGTGAGACTGGGGAAATACACTCCTGGAGTTAGTGAGTGTGAGACTGGGGAAATACACTCCCGGAGTTAGTGAGTGTGAGACTGGGGAAATACACTCCTGGAGTTAGTGAGTGTGAGACTGGGGAAATACACTCCTGGAGTTAGTGAGTGTGAGACTGGGGAAATACTCTCCTGGAGTTAGTGAGTGTGAGACTGGGGAAATACACTCTCGGAGTTAGTGAGTGTGAGACTGGGGAAATACACTCCTGGAGTTAGTGAGTGTGAGACTGGGGAAATACACTCCTGGAGTTAGTGAGTGTGAGACTGGGGAAATACACTCTCGGAGTTAGTGAGTGTGAGACTGGGGAAATACACTCTCGGAGTTAGTGAGTGTGAGACTGGGGAAATACACTCCTGGAGTTAGTGAGTGTGAGACTGGGGAAATACACTCCCACAGTTAGTGAGTGTGAGACTGGGGAAATACACTCCCACAGTTAGTGAGTGTGAGGTTGGGGAAATACGCTTCCGGAGTTAGTGAGTGAATGGAGACCCTGGCCGGGAAATTCCTTGAAGCAGCTCCCGCTCCGCCGACGTTACTTCGTTGTAAGTGTGACGGGAATCCCACTTACGTACGTAAACGACGTTTGCGCCGCACTCTCGGCAAAGTTACATCGGTGGAGCGAGAACCGCTCCGGGGAAATGGCCCATTTCAGCATTTAACAATAAGTTAGTTAGGTGGCTGAAGGAAAGGCAGATAGAGGGATATGAAAACAGGGCAGGAACGTGGGATTCGGTGCTGCTGCTCGTGAGAAGGGTAAGCACCAAAGACAGACTGGTTGGGCCAAATGGCCTGTTTCCGTATTGTACTTTTTAATGTAGGTGTCAAAACAAGGAGACTCTCTGCTCACACTGGCCACTATATAGTCCTAAAGATAAATCAGGGTTTTCATTGGCTTTCAAGGCTGGTATTTCAACTAATTGAAAGCCCAGACTCAGACTAATCATCATTTTTTTTTATTCGTTCCTGGGATGTGGGCGTCGCTGGCAAGGCCAGCATTTATTGCCCATCCCTAGTCCTCCTTGAGAAGGTGGTGGTGAGCAGCCTTCTTGAACCACTGCAGTCCGTGTGGTGAAGGTACTCCCACAGTGCTGTTAGGGAGGGACTTTCAGGATTTTGACCCAGCGACCATGAAGGAACAGCCGATCTATTTCCAAGTCAGGATGGTGTGTGACTTGGAGGGGAACTTGGAGGTGGTGGTGTTCTCATTTATGTGGCCAGATGAATATTCTGCATGTTACATAGAAACATAGAAACATAGAATCTAGGAGCAGGAGTAGGCCATTCGGCCCGTCGAGCCTGCTCCGCCATTCAATACGATCATGGCTGATCATCCAAATCCAGTACCCTGTCCCTGCTTTAATCCCCACAGTACACATATCCCACCCTACCCCCGTAACCCCACGTATTTAATTCCCCCTAACATATCCCATCCTATCCCCATAACCCCACATATTTAATCCCCCCTAACACTAAGGGTCAATTTATCATAGCCAAATCAACCTAACCCACACATTTTTGGACTGTGGGAGGAAACCGGAGCACCCGGAGGAAACCCACGCAGACACGGGGAGAATGTGCAAACTCCACACAGACAGTCACCCGAGGTCAGATTCGAACCCGGGTCTCTGGCGCTGTGAGGCACCAGTGCTAACCACTATGCCACCGTGTTGCCCTGTTAAACATGTTAAACATAATTGTCAGTGGTCCTTGGAATCTGATAACCCAAGGATTAATCTCCACAAGATTCCAGAATCTCCACCATTTATTGTAAATGTAAAATAAATCTTTGGTTACTGTGGTTTTTCCTTGATAAGGAGCTAATGATCATTTTGTCATCTTTAGGGATTGATTGGACAACCGGGGACCCCAGGCTACAAGGCAAGTCTTTATATATTTACTCATAAATGTATTTGAAGAAGAAGAGCAGTGGAGTTATCCCTGGTGTCATGGGGCCAATGTTTATCCCTCAACCAACATCACTAAAACAGATTATCTGGTCATAATCACATTGCTGTTCGGTGGGATCTTGCTGCCATGTTTCCTACATTACAACAGTGACTACACTTCAAAAGTACTTCATTAATTGAAAAGCACTTTGGGACGTCCTGAGGTCATGAAAGGCGCTATATAAATGCAAGTTCTTTCTTTCTTGAAAGAGAGCTTCACTATTAGAGCCCCTTTTAATAATTAAAGGGGGTAATATTTGGAAGACAGCTATTAGCAAGGATCCGACTATTGTGCAAATTTATGTGCTCAAGAAGCTGGTGGATACTGGTTCTGAGAAATACAACACATCCCCATTTCAGGCATCCAGTGTGAGTGTTAAGCACTCCCAGGTCAGATGCAGCATGGCTAGATGCACAGTAAAGCTCCCTCTACTCTGCCCCAACTTTGTGCCTCACTCCGTTCACCTCCTTCTCCACCAATGCGATATTATTCCTGTTTCCACACTCGCCGTCCCGTGGCCTCTTTGGGTTATAGTGCCAATTTTAAGGCTAATTGGTGCCATCTTAGAGCAAGCTATTGTGCTGTGGGAATGAGCCTTCAAGTAAGGAGGTCAAGACTCATTCTCCAAAGCAGACGTAGAAGACTTTCACCCCGTCAGTCTGGGCTGGATTCATTCCAATGTCCCTAAGTTGAAACACAGTGTAATAATTCATTATGCCATTAGTTACATTTTTCCCGGACAGGGAATAAGACAAATTTGATCCACTGGGGAAAGTATGAACCACATGTCTGTGGGCAGGGAAGCACCAGGAAAGTTTAAAAAATGTTTTTAAACAAACTTACCTCTTCTGTACTTATTCAGCACAGGCATGATGGGCCAAATGGCCTCCTTCTTTGCTGTACCATTCTATGATTCTGCCGATAGTTTGGCCTGGTGGGGCAGCCCATCTCCGCTTCCCTGCTCAGGCTGCAGGTTTAATTGCAGGCCAGACCCAAATTACATCATCTGCATAGTTAAGGACAGATCCTTGCCGGTTTCGGATCGGTGTCCTTGCCGCCTGTCGATCAGGCGGAGAAGCCAGTAGGTAAGTCCCCAACTTCAGCAGCCCCTCTGCTCTCTTTCCAGGCAGGTGGGGAGGGGGTTAAAATTCCCTCCTAAGAGTCTGTAGATTGTAGGAGGAAGGGAAGTGATGAAGTCGAGCTCGATTCTGATGGCAAAATTACTTATCAATTATTTTTTATATTTGTATTTTGATTGTAGAAATCCCTCCAATAATTTTAATCTTAAAAATAGACAACATGACATGTGGGAGGGCACATAGTGAATTGGACTCCTGCCTCACTTAACTTTTATTTATGATCATTGAAAAAGGCATTAGATAAATTAAGAGTGTTAGAAAATATGGAATGAGAAATGGTTGTGTTGCTTACTGAACTTTACTGAATCCTTTTATGGATGATCTACAATCTTTTCTATCATGGACTCTCTCCAATTTATTCCATTTCCTTTGGGAGGTGACGAACCGTCGATAAACTCTCTGTGAAATATCTCCCAGACCCCTGGAGGATATCTAGTGATAACGTTAAAGAGTTTTGATTTATCTCAGCTTCTGTATCAATCTTTTCCAACCTGCTGCACTGTGGCCCTTCACAAAGGCTTTTTAAAAAAAAAGTTTTGTTCAATCTGCTTCTGTATTCCACTGGTGAATCCCACAGATACCATTTCCATGTGACCAGCTACACAGGAACTAGAGAGTTCCACAGAATATTTGATTGTCCATCCCATGTCCTAAAATTCCATGGGGTGGGGGTTCCCCATTTCCCTGGGTTTCCACTGGTCTCCTGCCGGAGTTACGGTGGTTGAACATTCTTGAGGAATTTCAGAGCCCCTGTATTTATCCTCATAACCTCAAAACTCAGATATTTATTGATCCAGCGTTTTATTAATTCGTTCTCTTTACTTTAGGGTAATCAAGGGGACAAAGGGAAAGATGGCGTAGTTGGCCAAAAGGTAAGAGCTGTGTAGGTAACACGCAAGTCACAGCGTTGGTTAGGCTGCTGGCTTTGGAGACTTGTATGCTTGCAGAAGCTCTGGATATAGGCTAGTGTTCCACATTGGGATGATGTCAGTGTGACATCTGGCTTTGAATTAGCTGCACAAAGGCAATGTCAAGCACCTCATCTCATCTTAATGTAAGGAGCGAAGAATTTTTAAGAACAGGAAAAGGCCATTTGGCCCAGCAATCTAGTCCTTTTTTTTTGATTGATCTTGACTCCATCTCACCATATCCTTTGATCCATCCTCTCTTCAGATTTGTATCAAGTTGTTGCTTGAACTCATTTATACTGTCTGGCCTTCCCTTCTAGCTTCTTGTATAATTGCATTACCCTTTGCTTAGAAGCATTATTATCCTTCTTACCTAACTATTTACTTTTTAACCCTCATCCATGCCTTTGTCACCTCCAGCCTTGATTATTCCAATACTCTCCTGGCTGGCCTCCCTTCCTCAACCCTCCATAAACTTCAGCTCATCCAAAACTCTGCTGCCTGTATCGTATCCTGTCCTTGCTGACCTACATTGGCTTCCAGTCCCCCATCGCCTCAAATTTGAACTTCTCATCCTTGTGTGTAAATCTCTTCAAAACCTCGTTCCCTCCCTATCTCCGTAACTTCCTCCAGCTCTACAGTCGCCCCCTCCCCCCCAATTCTCCATTCTTCTGACTCTGGCCTCTGCTGCATCCACCTGCCCTTCGCCGTACCATTAGCAGCTGTGCCTTTAGCTGCCTCGGTCCCATGCTCTTGAATTCCCTCTCTAAACGCCTCTGCCTCTCCTCCTTTAAGTACCTCCTGAAAACCCACCTCTTTGACCAAGCTTTTAGTCACCCCTCCTAACATGTACATCTTTGGCTCGGCCTCCACTTGTTTTGATGACGCCTTGGGATGTATTTCTGCATTAAAGGTGCGAAATAAATGCAAGTTGTTGTTATTATCATTATTATTATGGCAGTGGTGTCGTCCACTGATATTTGAACCTTTACGTTATTGAATAATTTTCCTGGATAAACTTGGCCCAGGCCCTTTATATAATTTTCAAACTTCTTTTAAGTCATCTTGAAATTTTGGCTCTTGCAGAGAAAACAAGCCTGACTTCCTTAGCCTTCCTCATTACTTAAAATTCCTGACATCTGGATGCATCTTCATTGCTTCCCTCAAGGGCGATCATATGTGTTATGTCTCCCAGAATTCTTTGAGGTCAATAGCTAATTGTCTGGTCAATGCTTGGTGGAAAGTATAAATTTCTAACAGGGAATATCGGTTCTAAAAATAAGAAGATCCCAAGATACATACAGATGAGCGAGGCCATTCAGCCCATCATTTCTCATCCGTCCAGAAAGGAAAACCTACTGTACTCTCATCACGCCATCCAACTGGCTCTTGGGTGCCTCTGAGGCGTTTGTTTCCACTACTCGGCCCAGACACCTTCTCTGAGTGTGAAGGAATTCTTCCTCAAGTTCACAAATACCCCAAATATTTTAACATGATGACTGATAGTTGCAGATGTTTGGGATAAACACATTTATTAATACATTAGATGCCGCATTTACAGCCCATGCAAGCTAATAAATAATTGAGAAAATGAAATAACACACATTAATGGTTATGAGAACTAAGGAGAGCACTTTACAGCCATCCGGACTCAACACTGAGTTCAACAATTTCAGATCATAACCACTGCTCACATTTTTTCGGGGAGCAGATTCTGGTAATGATTCTGCTATTGACTAGCTCCTCTAGACCCGGCTTTTGTTTCTTTACCTGTCCCATTACCACTCCCTTTTGCCTTGCACCATCACCCCTTTTGTCATTTAATCTCTCCTGCCTTCCATCCTATCACAGACCTTCCCTTCTGTTCTTTCCTCCCCTCCCCCCTTTCCCTGCCTCTGTACTTGCTTAAAAACCTGTTACATCTCTAACATTTTCCAGTTCTGATGAAAGGTCATTGACCTGAAACGTTAACTCTGTTTCTCTCTTCACAGATGCTGCCTGACCTGCTGAGTATCTCCAGCATTTTCTGTCTTTATTTCAGATTTCCAGCATTCGCAGTATTTTGCTTTTGTGATAGAAGTTAATGTTGGAGATGCTGTGAGCAATACCTGGGAGAAAAATCAACCAGCCATTGAAGAAAATTGTGCGCTTTTAAAAAATTTCTTGAACACTCTCGCTTATTAGTTTATTTTGGCAGTTAACAAACGTGCATGTTCCAAAAGACAGTCAGTACTCAAAAGGGTTAATCAGCGCTGTTTCATTTCAGTGACGTGTGCCAGTGGTAAAACACTTGCTTTGGGTGTTTTTTTTTGTTGCAATTCACTGCTGTTGCGACTAGTTTACTTTGAACATTCTCTCTTTTTGTGAAGATGCTATTGTACGAACCCATCAATTCCACTTTCTTTTAAACGGGTTAAAGTCTGTTAAAATAGATGCGAGAGGAATTTGGTACAAACATGTTAAATGTTAAGTGCGCTAACATCCCGACAGTGATTTCTGCCCCCTAATGTATAATTGTTGAGTTTCTGAAAGTTAACTGATTCAGTAAACACGGTTCTGCTAGTTGAGGGGAGGAAGCGTTTTTTGGCTGTTAGCGAATCTAATGTCTCTTTTTGAATCGTGTAGGGCAAACGAGGACCAAAAGGAGATAGAGGAGAAAAGGTAAGATACTGGACAAGTGATAATTTTATCAGTTCACTCATCGTGCAGTGTTAGCACAACGTGAAGCAACACTGATACAGTAGAGAAGACTCTACTGTCTGGTTAACGAGTGAATGAGAAACTTTGCACTAATTCTCAACACTTTTTTTAATGGTGTCTATAGGGAGACCGTGGAGAAACTGGGAATTCGGGACCACAAGGAATTGCTGTAAGAAAATGTTATTCATTTTGATTTCTAATGTGTGTAGCAGGGTACATTGCTCATTACTTGTAGAGATATACTTTGAGGGTCTTTGTAGATTTTGGTAGCAGCTTGTGCTGAGGCTCCGTTCTAGGGAGAGTGGGGTTTAGATTGAGCAGGGAGGGTGAGTTAGGTGACTCGCTAGGTTTGAGCAGTGTGTAGTATCTGGGATCACTGAAGCTGAGATTTTCCCGTTGATTGATGATCCTGGGGTTCTTTCAGTTTGCAGGGGGTGGGGGGGTCAGAAATGTAGTGGGAGGAGCAAGGGTGGGATGGACCTTCTGAATCGGGGAAAGGAGGACCACATCTCATGATGTATCTTCACTGATAGAAGTGAAAACTGAGTCAGCCTGCAGGCTGTGAGGGGTCCATGCTTCTTGCTGGAAGTAGGTCAAGTAGGCATGGAGTCATCAGGAATTTCTGATTTGCAAGCCAAAAATTCCTGAAGATGCTGTCATTTATTGCTTCTGAATATTTTACAGTTCAGGCAGTTGTTGGTCTGGGTTTTTGGGCACTTTATTTAGAAAAGTCCTTAAAGTTTTCTGATTGTTTTTAGCACTTCTCCCTCACCATATCTTTCTTAATTCTCCTCTTTGACAGGGACTGCCAGGCCCTGTAGGTTTGAAAGGAAATACAGTAAGTGATTTGCTCAATGTTACTCTAAGATTAAACTGATGTAAAGCTTAACTGAGGTGTGACGTCTTCATTTTTGTTCCGTTTGTTTTTCTGACAGGGAGATAGAGGCTTTCCAGGAGATCCAGCTAAAGGGGTAACTACCGTGCTTCATAGCACACCTTAGTAATGAATGTTTCTCTACCTCTCCACCTCTCTCCTCCTTTAAGACGCTCCTTAAAACCTACCTCTTTGACCAAGCTTTGAATCCCAAATTTATTTGAGGCTTCTTAATTTTAAACCCTTGTCCTCTAGTTCCGTGCTCACAGTCTGAGTCAGATGGCTGGTTTACATTTGGTTACATTTTCTAAGCCTCTCAGCCTCTTAAAGATCTCTTTGTGAATACTTCATCCAAGTCCTTGTGTATTACAGAAACATAGACGCATTTAATCAATAACAAGAAATCAATGTGTTAATATAAACATTTTAATTACGCGTTTTATTCAACTTAGATATTGGGACCTACCGGGAATAAAGGTGTCCGGGTAAGTAGAGTTCAATTCTTTGCACCAAATCTTGAAATTGGCTATTTGGTTTATGGATATAAACTGCCGTAAAATATTCAGCATTGCCCTTTGTTAGATTTCTAGGGTTCATATAAGGGAATTCTGATTGGTTGGTGTGTGACAAATAGGGTTGCCAACTCTGGTTGGACGTATTCCTGGAGATTTCATCACATGACCTCCCACCCAGTCAAACCGCCTTTTTTCCCCATCTCCAATAATGTTTTAAGTAATAAATGAGTGTTCAGAGAAAATGAAAAGAAACGCTCAGTTTATTTTTAGTTCCCCAATGATGTTCTCCTGGGTTTGCTCTCAGCAGTGTCCAGAAGATTAATCTTTAATTCCTGGAGAGTTGGTAATCCTCGTGACAAAGCTCATTTAAGTCACCATTTGAAATGTTTTCCTCTCCTTCCAACTTCTCTGCAGGTCAAATACAATCAAAGAGCAAAGTACTACTGTGTGTGGCGGTAGTATTAAAATGAACTATTCTCTGCACCTATGCAATGTAAGACCAAAATATATATTTTTTTAAAGCCTTCATCTTGTGGGAGATTGTTGTCATTTTGGTGGACATCCAGGAGAGACGTGGGGAGCTGAATTTTGCGTTCTCAGGTGCCTTTTGCTGGTTATTAATGTCACCCCCCTCATTTTCCTGTGGATGTTGACAGCTCTGATATAAGTGGTGTGGGCTTGTTTTCCAGTTACTCCATGGGAACAATGGGACCTCGACTGTGTACAGTTTTGGTCTCCTTCCCTAAGGAAGGATATACTTGCCATAGAGGGAGTGCAACGCAGGTTCACCAGACTGATTCCTGGGATGGGGGGATTGTCCCATGAGGAGAGATTGAGTAGACTAGACCTATATTCCCTGGAGTTTAGAAGAATGAGAGGTGATCTCATTGAAACATACAAAATTCTTACAGGGCTTGGCAGGATAGATGCAGGGAGGATGTTTCCCCTGGCTGGGGAGTCTAGAACCAGGGGTCACAGTCTCAGAGGGTGGTGAATCTTTGGAATTCTCTACCTCAGAAGGCTGTGGAGGCTCAGTCGTTCAGTATATTCAAGACAGAGATCGATAGATTTTTGAATATTAAGGGGATCAAGGATATGGGGATAGTTCAGGAAAGTGGAGATAGAAGATCAGCCATGATCTTATTGAATGGTGGAGCAGGCTCGAAGGGCCAAATGGCCTACTCCTGCTCCTATTTCTTATGTTATGTTCTTGTATGTACATAAGCAGACCAAAAACAGCTACGTTACAAAACTGGGCACTGCGACTCACGCAAGAAGTGGTTCACACAAATCACAGCAGTGCACTGCAGTAAAATATTAAATATAGGAATGAGCGCAAAATATATATTCAGTAGTCTAGCCGGCTGGTGATCATAGAATAGAATCATAGAACAATACAGCACAGAAGGAGGCCATTCGGCCCATCGAGTCTGTGCCGGCTCTTTCGAAGAGCAATCCAGTTAATCCCACTCCTCCGCTCTTTCCCCATAACCCTGCAATTTTTTCTCCTTCAAGTATTTACCCAATTCTCTTTTGAAAGCTACTATTGAATCTGTTTCCACCACCCTATCCCGTGATGATAAAGATTTGCTTTTTGTTTCTGGTTAGGGCGATATTGGACCACCCGGACCCACAGGGCCCAAAGGCGAACAAGGGATTCAAGGGATTGAAGGTGAAAAGGTACTGACATCATTCACCCAATTACCCAATGGGCTTTACATTTGAAGTCTACACACAAATTTAAATAAAAATCCGCTCGACAGCTAGTGCAATCTCGATACCGCGTGTGGCAGCACAAGCTCACCAGGCCAGCGAATGATAAGGCTAAATAAGTCTGTGTAACAACAGCACTGCGCTAATTTGTGGGTGATATGTAGGCCCTATTTACAGGGAGTTGCAAGGACACCAGAGGGCTGATTTTAACTCTGTCCGCCTGGCGGGAACAGACCCTTTAATCGGAGCGCTGCACTTACTGCCCCCCATCACGATCCAATCCCGCCCGCCTGCCATTTTGCCACCTGAATCAGGTGGGAGCCTCGTTAACTTATGCAAATGATGCACATAGGACCCCGATTGCAATTTCGAGGTACAAATGGGTGCTCTGTGCGCGCGCGCGTGCTGCCCATCTGTACGGGGTGGTGAGCGGCCTAACCAGCGGTCTTTAAAGGGACCGCTGGAGGCCACTCACAAAACAGTGCATCCTGGGTCCACCAAAAGAAAACCTGGGCCACTGCCGGCCAGTCTGAGACCCTTGCCACCCCCCTTCCGGGATCGCCTCCCTCCCCTCCCCTCCCCCCGCACCAGGCCCCGACTGTCAGCCGGCTCAGCATGGGAGCTGCCCGCTTTCCTGCCCTCCCATAACCGCGAGCTGCGGCCGGAGGCCCAGGCCTCCAAATGTTACTTCAACCCCTGATAACCTAAAGCTTTTCATCCCTTGCAACTCAGCAGAGAATTAGATCCTTAAGACAGTTTATCGTCAGTGCACACAGCAGTACACGGTTAGGGGGTAATAACATCATCGACTGATACTCATCGAGAGAGTAAGGGGATGACTTTCAAGTGCGCACGTTGCCGGTGGGAACCTTACTCACCAGGCACACATTTGAGGAAATCGAGGACATGCTGCCAGTGATCGCCAAGACGCACCTCCAGCGGGTGAGGTTCCCATCTGGCAGTGAGAATCAAAAGGTCCCCAATCGTGAACGCCCTAGCACCCTTTTCTATTTGGAATACTGTATTTCTCAACACTTTCCAAAATCCTTTTAATCTAAGGCATTTAAACCACCTGTAAAAGCTGAGTGGTATTTTTTTTAAACTGTAACGTATTTACCTTTAAAGGGAAGCCCAGGATTTGGAATTCCAGGCCAACCTGGCCCCAAAGGAGAGCCAGGTGAAAGGGTGAGTAATAGACGCTGCCTGTCAGGGAGGCAGTTTTATTCTGACTCTAATGGGTGTACATTGTGGATTAAGTTTTCTAACCTGTTAGTTGATAGTGAGCTTCACATATTTTGCATTTTGCCAATACCATCTAGTGACCCACTAAATGTAGCTGTTATATCCCTGCGAGGTGTATCTGTCCAGAAATCGCAGGTTGTGATCTGTGTGCTGCCCGCTTTAACTTCTGACTTTGAATGCAGCTCAGGCGAATGAGAAAAGTCTCCTCTTTGCGTGCTTTAAGGCTCATGGGAAACGAGATTGGGCAGTCTCAACCTAGGGCTGGATTTTCAATGACCCGTGGAGTCGGGTTTGGAGTCAGGGGGGGGTGGGGGGGGGGGTTAAAGTTGCAGATTCGGGGGTCCTGACCCCATCCTGACTCTAACCCGCTTCCATGCCAGTTTCTCTGGCGGCGGGTACCCGACCTGGTCTGAGACCCGACTCCCCGAGGCGGGAAGTGATTACTGACAATTAACTGCCTGTTAACAGGTAGTTAACAGGCAGTTTTTGGCATAATCCCTATTTTTTTTTTAAAAGTGTGGGCTTCCCGACAGGTGGCAACCACTCCAAGTTATCGGGTCGGGCCGTGGGTCTGCAGGGGTCGATATGTCCGGTGGGCAGGTGAGTGATGGGTGCATGTGTGCAGAGGTAAGTGTGTAAGGTAAGTGCTAAGTGTTGGAAAAAGTTTTACTTACCTTAACTTCCTCCTGCAGGTGTCAGCCCTTCAGTTCTCGAGAGTTAGAAATCTCACCGGCACAGAAAGCAGGATAGCCGTGGACCTGTCAAAAACAGCAGCCTTCTGTTTTCTGTGGGGGAAGATTTCTAACTCAGCCTGAAAGGAAGGACTGAAGTTAGAAATCATATTGTGAGTGTTTGACAGCTTCACAGAGCTGTCAAACGCTGATATTTCATCTGTCAAAAGCTCTTGACAGATGAAATGTCAGTCTGTGACGTCACCTGTTGCCGGGTGGCCCTTAATTGGCCTGCTGAGCCCACTGGGCGGGCTCAACAAGGTCAATCAAGGGGAAATACAGTGGGTTGGCCACATCTCGATGGAGGCGGGTTCACAAGCCAGAATGTGTGATTCCCGACCTCAACCCGACTCCAACTTCAAAATCCAGCCCTAGTGTCTAATGGACATGGGCCCATCAAACAAAACTGCCCCTGTTTAGCACTAACCCCTATTTATTTAGTACTGACTGGCAGTTTCACTCAGATCGGCCATGAGGATGGCTGGTGTGGAAAATGGAACTGTCACACTCTGAAGTAAGAGGTATTCTTCTGAGGTTGGGAGCTTTACTCAATATCTAACAACGCTGTATCTGACCTGGGAGTACTCGATACTGACAGAGGCACAGGATAAATAGTTTGGTCTTATTAATCGTCTGCTGCTTGATGTTTCAGTGGGCAGTTGGCACTTCTTGTGGTGCTGAGCATTTCGACCAGGAAGATTCCAGGTTTGATCACTGGTTTGTGCCAAGGTAGCTGATCTCAGCTGGAGCCAGCTCGGCTGATTTATTCTGATGAGGTCCGAGGACAAATTTAGTTCAGTCCTCGGGGGCCTCTCCTTTCTGGCTCACCATCGGAAAGGCACCCAGTATGGGGCACGAAGGAATTTAGGCCCCTGTATGTCCGATACGTACCTTATTTGGGTCCAGCACCCTGAGAACGCTATGAATGTGCAACATTTGCGGGTGCAATGGTACTGCACTGTTGGAGCTTTAAGATGCTGTGCTGTGAGTTGACAGGGTGACGCTGGTGCCTGCAATTCCCGATATGGTGAGTGACTCATTTTGTGTCATCAAGGGGAGGTGCTGAGTGGAGGAGAGGCACTTTCCAACTGACAGGGAATGGCCTGGGGTCCACAGCACCTAGCAGGTGGTCATTGGTCAAGCTTCCTACCCCATATCCGCTCCATCACCAAGACTGCCTACTTCCACCTCCGTAACATCGCCCATCTCCTCCCCTGCCTCAGCTCATCTGCTGCTGAAACCCTCATCCAGGCCTTGTTACCTCTAGGCTCGACTATTCCAACGCTCTCCTGGCTAGCATCCCACCTTCCACCCTCCGTGAACTTGAGCTCATCCAAAACTCTGCTGCCCATATCCTAGCTCACACCAAGTCCCGTTCACCCATCAGTCTTGTGCTCGCTGACCTACATTGGCTTCCAGTCCGGCAACGGCTCGATTTTAAAATTCTCATCCTGGTTTTCAAATCCCTCCATGGCCTTGCCCCTTCCCTATCTCTGTAACCTCCTCCAACCCTACAACACTCCGAGATCTCTGCACTCCGCCAATTCCGGCCTCTTGTGTGTTCCCGATTTTCATCGCTCCACCATTGGCGGCCGTGTCTTCAGCTGCCTGGGCCATAGGCTCTGGAATTCTCTCCCTGACCCTCTCTGTCTCTCTCCTCCTTTAAGATGCTCCTTAAAACCTACCTCTTTGACCAAGCTTTTGGTCACCTGCCCTAATACCTCCTTTTGTGGCTAGGTGTCAAATTTTATTTGATAACGCTCCTGTGAAGCGCCTTGGGACATTTTACTGCATTAAAAGTGCTATATAATTGCAAGTTGTTGTTGTTGCAAAGAGAAAGAAATAGGTGATAGTATTTTACATTTTCACAATAGGCATATAATATGGATGATGTGGAGATGCCGGTGTTGGACTGGGGTGGACAAAAGTGAGAAGTCGCACAACACCAGGTTATAGTCCAACAGTTTTATTTGAAATCACAAGCTTTCGGAGCGCTGCTCCTTCGTCAGGTGAAGTGAAGAAATACATATGGGCACAGCATATATAGTCAGAGAACAATGCCAGACGACTACAGTTAATCTTTCTAACTGCCCTTTATCACACCTCGGCAGAGAGACAATCACGGCAATCAAAGGTGTGGATGGTGTCCAAACAGGTCATTTGGAAATGACCGTATTATTATGTCTGGTACCTAATAGGCTGTATTATAATTTTATCACATGCTTACGGGAACAGTTGCGAAACTCTGCTTCACAAGTTTTCACAGGCACTGATGGCGCCTCAGTTTAAAAGGAAGTTACCCCTTTGTCTCTTAATGACCTTGTAAATTCATGTTATTTCAACAGGGCAATGTTGGTTTATCGGGCCGACCGGGTGAGAAGGTAAGCTCAAATTCTCCCGTTCGTGCTCGATGAGACTCTGCGTTCTATTCTGCTGACAATAATTGGTTAGCAGCGGACTACAAATAACAGAGCTAAAGTCTTCCTGTTTGAACAGGGTGAAATCGGCAA
The DNA here is from genome assembly GCA_030390025.1 of Squalus acanthias. Taxonomy (NCBI): domain Eukaryota; kingdom Metazoa; phylum Chordata; class Chondrichthyes; order Squaliformes; family Squalidae; genus Squalus; species Squalus acanthias. The sequence goes on from CM059434.1 coordinate 129,803,094, forward strand.
GGACGGGGAGCGAGGGAACCCCGGAGCTCCAGGAAGCCCAGGGCCAATAGGACTAAGAGGTAAAGATGTAAGTAAAAGTTAAAGGCCATGTATGAGCTGCCGTCAATGGACTGTGTTTGTTAGCCAAGGGCAGATCTTTAAACAGGGAATCTCGTCATCATAACCTCTAGATTTGACTATTCCAATGCTCTCTTGGCCGGCCTCCCGTCTTCCACCTTCCATTAACTGGTGATCATCCAAAACTCTGCTGCCCGTATCCTAACTCGCACCAAGTCCCGTTCACCCATCACCCCTGTGCTCGCTGACCTCCAGAAAATCATTGCAAAGAATTGCATTTATTTTTAGCATCATTTTGATTCATTGTTCACTCCGCCATTGGCGATTGCTCTTTCAGCCATGGTGCCCTCTGGATCTCCCTCCTGAAACCCTCGGCTTTAACATATGAACATAAGAACATAAGAAATAGGAGCAGGAGTAGGCCATTTGGCCCTTCGAGCCTGCTCCGCCATTCAATAAGATCATGGCTGATCTTCTACCTCATCTCCACTTTCCTGCACTATCACCATATCCCTTGATTCCCTTAATATTCAAAAATCTATCAATCTCTGGCTTGAATATACTCAACGACTGAGCCTCCTCAGCCCTCTGGGGTAGAGAATTCCCAAGATTCACCACCCTCTGAGTGAAGACATTTCTCATCACTTCCTGTGGTTCGAAAGCCACTGAAAAACAATTCTCTCCAGCCCCATTCTGTCAGCCTCAATCTTGCACCTGTAATTTCCGCAGGGGTTCTGAAGCGTTGACTCTGCTTCTCTCCCCACCGAGGCTGCCTGAGCCGCTGAGTGTTCCCAGCGCTCTCTGTGTTCATTTCAGATTGCAGCAGCCGCAGTGTTTGGCTGTAATGTCCGTGTTTAATTCACTGCCGCTTCTCCCCCAGCAATGCCCGCCTTGAAGAGGTTCTGCTGGTCTCTCTGACGGGATTCTCCTTTACCCTGTTCATCTCCATTGCTTTCTGTTTCCCTTCTGGTGTGTGATCAGGCATCTGCCAAACTGACTTTCACAGCCACATCTCCTTCCTCAGTAACTGCAAAGTAATGTAGTGGATGTAATTTATCTGGATTTTCAAAAGGCCTTCGATAAGGTACCCCGTAATAGATGATGAACAAGGTCAGAGAATGATGCGGAGATGCCGGTGTTGGACTGGGGTGGACAAAAACGAGAAGTCGCACAACACCAGGTTATAGTCCAACAGATTTATCTGTTGGACTATAACCTGGTGTTGTGCGACTTCTCGTTAAGGTCAGAGAATGCAGAGTTAGGGGACAAGTAGCAGAATGGATTGCTGGCTGGCTTCAGGACAGAATGCAGAGAGTGGGTGTAAAGGGTAGCTATTCACAGTGGCAGAAGGTGGGTAGTGGTGTTCCACAAGGATCAGTGCTGGGACCACTGCTGTTCACAATTTACATTAACGATTTAGACTTAGGAATCAAAAACACAATTTCTAAATTTGCGGATGACACCAAATTGGGGGGGATAATCAATATTGAGGAGGACTGCAACAAGTTACAGGAGGACATCAATAAACTTGCAGAATGGGCATATAATTGGCAAATGAAGTTCAACACAGATAAATGTGAGGTATTACATTTTGGTAGGAAGAATAGGGAGGTCACTTATCACTTGGAGGGTGCGAGTCTAGGTGGGGTAGAGGAACAAAAGGATCTCGGAGTACAAATACACAAATCACTAAAAGTTGAGACAGGTTAGCAAGTTCTGGTCGCCATATTATAAAAAGGATATAGAGGCACTGGAGAGGGTGTAGAGAAGATTTACAAGGATGATACCAGAAATGCGAGGGTATACATATCAGGAAAGGATGAACAGGCTGGGTCTCTTTTCTCCTGAAAAAAGAAGGCTGAGGGATGACCTAATAGAGGTCTCTAAAATTATGAAAATTTTTAATAGAGTGGATACAGAGAGAATGTTTCCACTTGTGGGAGAGAGCATAACTAGAGGCCATCAATATAAGATAGTCACCAAGAAATTCAACAGGGAATTCAGGAGAAACTGCTTTACCCAGAGAGTGGTGAGAATGTGGAACTCGCTACCACAAAGAGTGGTTGAAGCGAATAGTATGGATGCATTTAAGGGGAGGCTGGACAAGCATATGAGGGAGAAGGGAATAGAGGGTTATGCTGATAGAGTTAGATGAGGAAAGACGGGAGGAGGCTCCTGTGAAGCATAAACGCTGGCATGAACTGGTTGGGCCGAATGGCCTGTTTCTGTGCCGTATATCCTATGTAATCTCCCGCCGTAACTCTGGAGGAAGATTGGCGGAAACCTGGTAGAAACGGTGCAAATGCTGAAATTACGCCCGGTAGATCAGGAAAGGCCTGAAATGTTACCCCTTTGAACTCTATTCTACCTATTCTTTTCCTTCCTGCTCGCCGTTATTTTATTCTCTGATCTTTGAAGCACTGGGATCTCTATCTAATGTGTGGAGCATGGCACAAATACCTTCTTCTATCTATTCCTGATTGGAGGGGGTGGTTGAGAATTTTTACATTTTAAATCAATTTGACATCAATTTGGAACGAATTATTGTGGCAAGTGATGTGAGAGAGCTGATAATATATGCTGCACAGTTGAAAGGACAAGATCAAATACAGGGTTAATGATTGCACCCTCTAATCTTAATTCAAGTCCCTTGCACCATTAGGTTCCGTTCCATACCTCAGCTAGTTTCTATAATGATGTGAGCAGCACTCACTGCTAAAATGAAAAGTTTATACATTTTAAACAGAAATGTTACCAAAAAAAAGTAGTAGTATCACACAGCACAGAAGAAATCCATTCAGCCCATTGTGCCTGTGCTCTTTGGTAAAGCTCTCCAATTAGTCCCAACCTCCTGCTCTTTCCCCATAGCCCTGCAATTTTTTTCGCTTCAAGTATTTATCCAATTCCCTTTTGGAAGTTATTATTGAATCTGCCTCCATCACCCTTTCAGGCAGTGCATTCCTGATCTCAATATCTTGCTGCTATTGGTTAGTCAATTGTTGTAACCAAACTAGCAATTGGCACCATAACACCTCATTGTTATGCCACGTCCTGTAGCTCTTTATCTTTTGTCACTGCCATTCATCTCTTCCTACTAACCATGCACTTTCCTTTTCTAGCTGGCACCCTTTCCATCACCTGCTAAATGTAGTGATCTGCAGACCTGTGGCACAGGTGCCCTTCCCACCACAACCTTCTCACCATGATACACTCCCATTACTGCATGAGGGCCAGTCTCCATTACTCCTGTGTTGATCACTCTGTCCTTTCCAGCTGATCCCCCCCCCAGCACCTTTCCTGCAAGGACGTTCCAAAAGCATCAGATCTCTACTTAGGAATATAGGAACAGGAGTAGACCATTCAGCCCCTTGAGCCTGTTCCACCATTCAATGAGATCATGGCTGATCTGCGACCTAACTCCATATATCTGCTTTTGGCCCATATCCATTAATACCTGCGGTTAACAAAAATCTATCAATCTCAGATTTAAAATTAATAATTGATCGAGCATCGATTGCTGTTTGCGGAGGAGAGTTCCAAACTTCTACCACCCTTTCTACGTGGAAGTGTTTCCTAATTTCACTCCTGAAAAGGTCTGGCTCTAATTTTTAGACTATGCCCCTTAGTCCTAGAATCCCCAACCAGCTGAAATAGTTTCTCTCTATTTACCCTATCTGTTCCCCTTAATATCTTGAAAACTTCGATCAGATCACCCCTTAAACTTCTAAATTCTAGGGAATACAACCTTAATTTGTGTAATCGCTCCTCGTAACTTAACCCTTGAAGTCCGGTGCCTTCAGGCTCTCAGCAGCACACAGAAATGCTGACTGGACACTAGCCTCACACACTCTCTTTGTCGCATCCAGTCATACGTCTCTCCTTCTCTCCAGTGACCTCCATAGTCCATCATGAATACTTCCGGCCAGAGTATCTCTTTAGCTGTTTCTCGCTTTCCCCTTTACCAGGCATACAGTTCACCAAGTGTATAAACCATCTTTCGGATGAGACGTTAAACCGAGGCCCCGTCTTCCCTCTCAGGTGGACGTAAAAGATCCCGCGGTACAGTGGAGAGTGGACACAGCACTGGGAGTGTCAGCCTAGATTTTTGTGCTCAAGTCTCTGGAATGGGACTTGAGCGCACAACCTTCTGACACAGAGGTGAAGAGTGCTGCCCACTGAGCTAAGGCTGACACCTTAGTGTGGTGAGGAGGAGGAGGAGGAGGAGGATAAGGAGAGGGAGGGGGAGGAGGAGGAGGAGCTGGCAAGTGGAGATAAAGGGTTCCTTACGGGGAAGACCTGGAAAAGCGGAGAAAAACTGTCCGGTGCTGCTCTGTGTACCACCTAGTGGCTGGTTGATGCGCAGCACCAGTAGTAGAGGCCCAGCATGAATCATGCACTCACCTTTCAAATGCATTGAAACCAGAAGTCAGGGAGAAGAATATTTTTTAGCAGAGTTAAGCTTTCCCGCAAGAAAATATAATCTGCCGCTTGTTTTTCCTCATTCGGCTTGTTTTGTTAAGTCATCTGGGGGGGTCACTCCAAGTTAAGAATGGGACAGAGCCCTTGGATTAGGCATTCTGGCTGCCTTCTGGAGCAAGGATGGTGCATTATGAAAGGAGACCAAAACGTGGGATAATCGGAGAGGCAAATGCTCTTGAAACAGATAGGATGTTCCAGCAGTCAAAAAGTATGGTTTAATCTTCATGTGTTGTTTCTAACAGGGTACAAAAGGGCAGAAAGGTGAACCAGGCAAGGTACGGTCAGTCAGCTCATTGACTTCCATTTCACTGCTGAGAATGATGTATTATGTTAATATACCGCTAATGATTTGATCCCGTTGCCATACCACTGCTAACACGCTGACTTATTTTCTAATTAGGGTGAAATGGGTCCTCCAGGTTACTCAGGGGAGCGAGGAATAAGGGTGAGAATTAAATAATTTCTTTGATTTGCTATTTTAATTGCCATCAGTGGGGACTAACAGATCTTTCTAACTGAAGCAATTACTGGAATGCTCATCTCCAGCCTTTACCGGCGGCAGGATCCGATTTTTAATAACTGCAATCATAACAATATAGGTGACTGTAAAATTATATTAAATGCAGACTAAGATAGCCTGACTGGTTGACGATTCCAAAATGGCTGCCTTGGAGCACTGGGACAGGAACAGAGGAGGGAATTTTTTGGGGGATCAGCGGGTGCGTTTGGTGGCGGGTCGGGTGGGAAAATGTTTTTTTTGGCAGCGGGTAGGGAACCCGCTGTCAACCCGCCGCCACACTATTTTCCCAGATGTCGGATCTGTCATCGCTGAACAGACCCGACACCAAACGGTGGGGGAGGCAATTTAGATGATTAAGGGCTTGTTAACAGGCACTTAAAAACTATTTTAAGCTCACCTTTAAATTTTAAGAGCTCGCCCACGGGTTCCACGCTGCTCAGGGATCACGTCAGGTCAGCAGCTCGGGAGTTGTGTCACCATGGGATAATTTCTTAACTTGACAGCTGCAAATGTTCTATAAAATCTCCCATTTCATAGCTGTTCACTTTCCAAGGTTAGAAGCTGTTGCTTACTGCATTTGGAAGACAGATTGAGCTTTATGCAGCTTGCAAGTGTTTGGAGCAAACTCTGTATCCAGTGTCACCTCATTGGAACAACCTCTCTCACCATTGACAGATCGCTTCTGTCATCTCTACTTCACCTGCCATCTATTACATCAGCATCAGTGCCCTTGAAACTATCTCACCTTGATCCTCAGAATCCCACCACGATCAGCCCCAACACCAACAACACCAGGCACACCAGCAGCACCAACAACAACACCAACCTTCTCCGCAATCAACTGATGCTGCACCGGACACAGGGCATCAGCATCTGATTACATTGCTGGCCGGGAGGCCAGGGATGGCCTCACCATAGCCAGATTTACCTCACTTGACGCTGTACACCTGCTGCCACATGATGCGCCAGGTCGGCACTACCCCACACCAACACCATAAAGCATCCCTACAAAGCCTAAGCCATTCCTTTCACACTCATCGTCAGGTGTGGCTCAGTGGGTAGCACACTCACCTCTGAGTCAGAAGGTTGTGGGTTCAAGTCCCACTCCAGAGACTTGAGCACATAAAGCTAGGCCGACACTCCAGTGCAGTGCTGAGGGAGTGCTGCACTGTCGGAGGCTGCTGTCTTTCAGATGAAACGTTAAACCGAGGCCCCGTCTGCTCTCTCTCAGGTGGACGTAAAGGATCCCATGGCACTATTTCGAAGAAGAGCAGGGGAGTTATCCCCGGTGTCCTGGCCAATATTTCTCCCTCAACCAACCTAACAAAAACATTATCTGGGCATTGCTGTTTGTGGGAGCTTGCTGTACGCAAATTGGCTGCCGCGTTTCCCACATTACAACAGTGACTACACTTCAAAAGTACTTCATTGGCTGTAAAGTGCTTTGAGATGTCCAGTGGTCGTGAAAGGCGCTATATAAATGCAAGTCTTTCTTTCATTGCCATTGCGGGGGGTACCGTTATGTCTCATCATTCACTGCAACTCACTAAGCCACTTCCAAAGGTTCACACAAATCTGTCCAAGAATGCAAAGTGTTGAAAATAAAGATTTCAATGTTTGACAGCACATTAACAGAAACTTCACATGAACATTGGCTGAAGCACCCAAGTGCCTACCCTTGTGTGTTGTTACTTGGTATGATTGCACTAGGGTGAGTGTGAGGGGTGGCTAGTGAGATGGGGTTGTGATAATGTAGATAGTGAGGGATGGGTGGAGGTGCAAGGTAAGTTGGTGTGAGTAAGGATGTGCAGGAGTAGGGTAGAAAAGGCAGAGTGATAGGGATGTGATGAGAGGCACAGCAGGATGAGGTTGAGTGTGGCTTTGTAGTAACGTTTCGTGACCTACTGAGATCATTGAAAGGTTTGCGCCACTGTAGCCTGGTCTTCCTAATGAGATCCCTGCTTGTATCCTCCTGTGCAATGTGCAACCAGGCTGCGTTGATCTCCTGGAGAGGTTTCTTTTGCCCATGGGAAGGGAAGAGAACCTCCTTGCGTGCTGTGACTTCCTCCATAAGCATATGGAGGGAGTCATGGGGGAGCCTGGGTGTAGCCGTGCACCTCTGTGCAGTGTTTGCAGCACCTCAATGCTGTGGAACACTGACAGCACAACTGTCAAAATCAATTTGCGCATGGTCCCTTTAAGGAAACCTGCTGATGACGCGTCAAGTGAGGTCATCAGACCCACTTCCTTCAATTGGCTGGGAAATGCGCTGGGCGGGCTCGACAAGCCCAATCAACGTAAGATCACTTTGGACAGCGGGCTGGAGCCAGCAGCTGGGTCGCATCCTGCCACACCGGACCCGCTGAGGTAGTGGAAATCGCGGCCATAGGAACAGGAGGAGGCCATTCAGCCCCCTCGAGCCTGTTCCACCATTTAATTCGATCATGGCTGATTTGTATCTTAACTCCATCTACCTGCCTTGATTCTGTAACCCTTATTATCCTTGCCTAACAAAAATAGATCAGGTCAAATTACTTTCTTTTTGTTTTAGCACTGATTGTACACACAGGCCCTGCACATCAAATCCATAGAGTTTTTTGTTATGCTTTAAAGCTCTTTTAGGAATGATTCATATTTAAGTACTGTACTGAGAAGAAAAATATATTCGAATGAAGCCTGCACTTTTCTTGTCAAAGGGAGGATAGGACAGATGACAGAGTGCGGAGTCCTTCAATCTCCAAGCCCCACCTGAGCTTTGCAGTTCTTTGGACAACAGATAAAATTTCACGTGATAGGATCGGAGTCCCACCTATTTTCCTTTTCACTCCTCTTATCCCCAAGATGAAGCATTCCACCAGCAGAATATCTCCACCCAGTGGTCGGGACTGAAAGGATTCCCCCATTGAGGGCAGCTGAGTAGGAATATCAGTAAAGGCTTGAGTCTCAGGCTAGGCTTCAGGACTGTGAATCCAGTGCGCGACTGCTAAAATCTCCTCAGCTGCGCAACTGTTTTGCCTCTGATGATCGATGATGGCAATGGTCCAGTGGTCTCTACTAAGAACTTCACCTGCTGGCGGGAAGCATAAAAGGGAAGAAACTTACCAGCGAGGTTTGGCAGGTCTAAATTTCACTCGGTTGCGAGCACTAAACCGCTGCAGTCTGTGTGGTGAAGGCGCTCCCACAGTGCTGTTCGGTAGGGAGTTCCAGGATTTTGACCCAGCAATAATGAAGGAACGGCGATATATTTCCAAGTTTGTGGTGGTGTGTGACGTGGAGGGGAACTTGGAGGTGATGGTGTTGTCATGCACCTGCAGCCCTTGTCCCTCTAGGTGGTGGAGGTCACGGGTTTGGGAGGTGCTGCCGAAGAAGCCTTGGCGAGTTGCTAGGCATGATGCAGTGGAGCGCGGGACATAGTTTTGCTACCTTGTTCTGCTGAGTCTCTGATCTCAGCAGCACTGCTGTGCACTGATGCCAGTGTGGGGGGCAGTCATCTCACTTTTCATGCACCTCCTGACCGCTGGCCACGAGTGAATGATACTGGCAGCCTAGGAGGAGGAGTCAGCCTCCTAGGATGGATGGAACCAGTGGGGCAAACATAAATGGAGAGTACATTAATCTGAAAAATAAAACTAGCAATGCCTGTCCATTCTTTTTTTTTTACATAATCTTTAAATATTTTGTAGGGGCCTTTAGGCCTGCCAGGCCGGCCTGGAGAGAAGGGACACAAAGGAGATTCTGGAAACCCTGGAGAGATGGTAGGTGCCAAACATTTTACAGCGCATTCCTTTCTGATCGGAGGAAGAGTGATAGTGTTGTGGAGGTAACTCATTGCTTCACAGGTTGAAGAGTGCTTGCTTTCCAGCTAGGGGTGGGTCTGGACTTGACTGCTAGAAATTCTCATCACTTAAGTTCACTCATTTGACCTGGAAGTGCTTGAGTTCCAGGTCAGACCTAATACCTTCTCCAGTGTCCTGACCGCAACTTCAGAACAGCGCCCCCTGCTGTACCAGTATGACATTTCCCAGTAGATGGGTTGAGGAGGTTTTGAAGAACCCCTTAAAAGCCAGCAGATAAAGGAGACTCCGATGGGACTGGATTTAAACCCAGTTCTATGAGGGAAAAGGAGAGGATTCTAAGAGTGAATGCAAAATGTAGAGACCACAAGTTCATTCCCCTTGAATTTCCGCGAGAGTTTCTCTGGCAGAGGATCAGCGGAACCTCTGGAGAAATGGCCTAAATGGCTACAAACAGCTGTTTAAGCCGCTTCTCCAGGATTTCCACCGATCCTCCGCCAAAGTTACCGCAGGAGGTTGGGAGAACCCTGCGGAAATCCTCCCCGTTATTTTCGCAATAAAAAATATTTGGAGAACAATTAAAATAAATACCAAACATAACGAGAAAAGTTTCCTCCTGCGTGTCAGGCGCAGTGAAATCATAAACCTGCTCTTTGTAAACACTGTCACCATTTTGCCACACTATGGCTACAGAGAATGTCTCCCCCAACTTTGTGAGAACGTGCCAGATTTCAAGCTAATCTTGGCCATCAATGCCTTTTAAGTATTTAACAAACAGTCTCTACTTAGTTTTCCCAAAAGTAGGGACCTCTTTGCCTCCTTCCTCCTGTGGAGGAGACCGGAACAAGGGGCCATAAATATAAGATAGTCACTATTAAATCCAATAGGGAACTCAGGAGAAACTTCTTTACTGAGAGAGTGGTTAGAATGTAGAACTTGCTACTACAGGGACCAGTGTTCCCCCTAATTTATTTTTGGATGCGCGGTCCCTTTAAGGGACTGTGAGGCCCATTCAAATTTCCGTGCATGCGCGGCTTTTCCATTGTGAAGCAAGCAAGCGGCCTGCGCAGGACCTCCGGACAGCTGCGCGGCCGTGCAACTGAACGGGAACATTGACGGGGAGCAGTTGAGGCGACTAGCATAGATATATTTAAGGTGAAACTAGATAAGCACTTGAGGGAGAAAGAAATAGAAGGATATGATGATGGGGTGAGATGAAGTAGGGTGGGAGGAGGCTCGTGTGGAGCATAAACACCGGCACGGACCAGTTGGGCCGAGTGGCCTGTTTCTGTGCTGTAAACACTTTGTAATACAATCTTCAGGCTTATAAAACCCATAATTCCTGACTTATCAGTGTAGAAATTGGGATGCATTACGCCTGTTTCTCATCAGCAAACGGACGCAAAGCATACTACTTCTGCGTAGGCATTGGTCCCACTGCTAAGTTCATGGGGCCCATTTTTTAGGCGGCCCAGGTGGCAGCTCGCCTGGAAAATTTAGGTGAGGTTTGAGTAGGGTTGCCAACGCTCAAGGATTGGGCTGGAGTCTCCAGGAATTATAAATTAATCACCAGGACACTGCTGCGAGCAGCTCGGGAGAAAGATCAGAACCCCTCTGATCTTTCTCTCCTAAATAAAATTGTAAGTTTTTTTTTCATTTCTTTTGAACACTTCAGGCTGGATTTTATGGATGGAGATGTGTTGGAGGCGGGACTGCTGCTTGCCGGGTTTCAGTCCCGCCTCCATCAGCTTCTGGCCAACCAGCGGGATTTTCCCCTGATTGACCTTGTTAAGCCCGCCCTGTGGGCTCAGGAGGCCAATTAGGGGGAAGTCAATGACAGAGCACGTCAACGTCTGACGTGTCATCTGTCAAGAATTTTTGAAAGAAGAAATGTCATCGTTTGACAGCTCTGAGAAGCTGTCAAACACTGACATTCTGTGTAGTTTGATGAGGCCCTGTGTTCAGGACTCATCAAACCTTTCTACTTTGCAGAAATCAGCTGGCTGTTGTATTGGAGGATGCAACAGCCAGTCTGTGATCTCTACAATGGAGATGTCGGGGACTCCGGCTCCACAGCGGCTGAAGGCTGTAGGCAGAAACAAAGGTAAGTTAACATTTTCTAACACTTTACACTCACCTCACATACTTACCACTCCACACTTGCACCCATCACTCACCTCTACATCGCACTTTCAGACCCCTCCGACCCCCGCAGACCTCCTACTCGCCTCCTACACCCCGGCGGGGTTTCCCCAGGTCGGAAAGCCCACAATTCAAGACGAAAAATGGGGATAATCCTATTTTCTGCCTGTTAACTACCTGTTAACAGGCAGTTAACAGGCTTTAATCCCTTCCCGCCTCCAAGGAGACAGGACCCAGGGCGGGACGGCTTCCTGCCTCCTGGCAAGAGGGCACGGAGGCGGGTTGGGGGGCGGGTTTGCCACCCGCCCCCAAATTCTGCCACTTTCCCGGCAGTCCCGTCTCCATACCTGCCTCCTCGGGGCTGGTAAAAATCAAGCCCATCTGTTTACTAGTTCTAAACATTTTGGAGGCTGGAAAAAATGCTGTTTGACTGACAGTCAAGAATCATCCAGTCGGGTAATGAAGAGTCTTTCTGCTTTCCGATTAGCATGGGAAGGCGGAGCATCGCAAGGTTGGACGTGTTGGGCGACCAACTGGCGGGAACGTGGGGGTGGGGCGGTTGGAGGCAGGAGATCATGTGATGAAACCTCCAAGAATGCATTCAACCAGTTTTGGCAACCCGAGGCTCTAGGCCCAATTTCAGGCCGGCCGCAGGCCTCTCTGTTAGGCCGCTGCGTCAGAACCCGTAAACCCCATCTATTTACTCCTTTCAACCTTGCATGCTCTGTGTCTTGGCTCTTTACCTTGGTTCCTCAAAAGACAGGAGTAAACTTCAGATATTACAATAATACAACTATCCCCGATGTTTGTGCCGCTCTATTAAATTAATGTTAGTGTCTGTTCCAGCACTGTGCAGCATAAGGTGAAAACATTTAAAGATGGTTGGCCGAGGAAAACTGAAATTCCTTGGGGCAGTCTAAGCGTTAAGGCAGTCTAGCTCTTTCAGAGAACCGGCACAGGCACGATGGGCCGAATGGCCTCCTCCTGTGCTGTAAGATTCTGTGATTAAGAAATTCACAAATAATGCCCAGACAAGTGGCTGCTAAACATAATGGGATAAAAATTCCACTGCCTCGCTCCTTGGTGAGCACTGGGAGCATATGTGGTAAAATTACGCACTTCCATTCTGCGATTTTGTGAGCATTAACTCGAAAGAATGAAAAATGGTGGGTTTGGGAGTACGCAATATAACGATACGCGCTCCTGATGCGCACTAACGAATAGGGTAGTGGTACTTTCACCCAATGTAACAGCATTCAGCGCAAGAAGCAAATGTATTTCGAATTATGATCAGTAACTATTCCTTTCTCTTTCAGGGAGTAATTGGTCCAAAGGGACCGAAAGGCGATACAGTAGGTTCTTTACAAATACTTCTTTCTGGATCCAGTCTAACCTTGATAGACTAAACCTAATTTAATTGGTTCTGTTAATAGTGTGCTAATTGGAATTTGTATCATTGCAGGGGAAGCCGGGGCTGCCCGGGCAACCTGGGTCAACTGTAAGTATTTGTATAAAATGTAATGAATAAACCTACATGTACATACTGGGGGCTCACGACATTCTCAGAGACAACCACAGTCCCGCGATTGTCTCAATAGTTGACCTACTATGCTTGAGTGGGTGGATATGCGGTCAGCAATCTGACGTTCACCTGCACAGCAAAACTAAAAGGATGAACAGGACTCGGAGAGATCATTAGGTGGGTTCATAAAATACCATAGACGACACTCTCTCTCATAGCCCTCAGTTGCTTTCTTTCCCAAATTTCTATCCAGTTCCTCCTTGAATTTTATCAACACAGTCCGCCTCCTAGATACAGGAAACTCTTTATTAACCGGCACCCAAATATCCGGAAATCTCTCTTAACCGGCAAAATTCTTGAGTAGGTAACCGGGGTTTTCCTTCATCTCTCGTTTAAAATTAACTTTAAAAAAAACCCCGAGGCGTTTGCCTTGTATCGGAGCGTGTAGATTGGGAGGGGAATGTGCAGCCCGGGTAGGCAGCGGACACGACAGATGGTCAGCTGGCGGTCCCCGGGGAGACGGAGCTCCGAATGCAGGCGCATGTCAATGTGTACGGGGCTCTCGTACGTTGGGAGATATAACTCTCCATTATCCGGACTTTTTGATTAACCGGCACCACGCCGGTCCCGTCGGTGCCGGTTAATAAAGAGTTTCCTGTAGTGTGTTCCACACGTTCGTCAGATTTACAAGGATGATCCCAGAACTGAGAGGGTATAACTATCAGGAAAGACAGAACAGGCTGGGACTCTTTTCTCTAGAAAACAGAAGACTGAGAGGTGACCTGATAGAGGTCTTTAAAATTATGAAGGGGTTTGATAGAGTAGACGTAGAGAAAATGTTTCCACTTGTGGGCGAGTCCAAATAATAGTCACGAATAAATCCATTAAGGAATTCAAGAGAAACTTCTTTATTCAGAGAGTGGTTAGAATGTGGACTACCAACTAGGAGTAGTTGAGCCGAACAGCATAGATGCATTTAAGGGGAAGCTAGATAAGAACATGAGGGAGAAAGAATAGAAGAAGCTGATCGGGCGAAGAAAGAAAGACTTGCATTTATGTAGCGCCTTTCACGACCACCGGACATCCCAAAGCGCTTTACAGCCAATGAAGTACTTTTGAAGTGTAGTCACTGTTGTAATGTAGGAAACACGGCAGCCAATTTACGCACAGCAAGCTCCCACAAACAGCAATGTGATGATGACCAGATCATCTGCTTTAGTGATGTTGGTTGAGGGATAAATATTGGCCAGGACAATGGGAAGAGCTCCCCTGCTCTTCTTCGAAACAGTGCCATGGGATCTTTTACGTCCACCTGAGAGGGCAGACAGGGCCTCGGTTTAACATCGCATCCGAAAGACGGTACCTCCGACAGTGCAGCACTCCCTCGGTACTGTACTGAGTGTCAGCCTAGGTTTTTGTACTCAAGTCCTGGAGTGGGACTTGAACCCACAACTTTATGACGCAGAGGCAAGGGTGCTACCAACTGAGGCACTGGCTGATACACGAGGTGAAGTAAAGTGGGAAGAGACTTGTGTGGAGCATAAACACCGGCATGGACCAATTGGGCCAAATGGCTTGTTTCTGTGCTGTAAATTCTATGTAATTCTGTGTCACCTTCTGTATAAAGTAGTTATATCTAAGCAGTCTGCTCACCTTCCCTTTTCTGAGATTGACCCTCGTCCCTCTTATAGGACTTCAGTGTCGTTTGGTGTCTATTTTCGTCTTGGTTCTAAAATGCACTCAGTCCTTTGGTGGTTAATTTCATGACTTTCTCTTTCACATTTCAGGCCACCTCCCTGAACAACAGCATTATTACTAAAGGCGAAAAGGTAAAAGGAAAAAAGCCCTTCAATGTACCTTTTTGATTGTGTTATTAATAGCCCTGTGGTGGCCAAGCAAGGTCAGGAAGTACTGCCACTCAGCCGTGGAAACACCAAAGGTGGTTTGTGTCACATCCTTCGTGGTGGTGAATGGGAGTTGAATTGTCCATTGATTTAGAAAACAACCTTCCCAATTTCCTTCCCTCCACTTCCGAAGGTTCTGCATCACATTGGCACTGCTCACCCAGCTAGTCATTCACAACAGCCCAGACTGAGATCAGCCAATTGAATGCAGACCAGGAATCAAACGTGGGACCTTCCTGAGTGACAAAAAAAATCATAGAATGTTACAGCACGGAAGGAGGCCATTCAGCACATCGTTCCTGTGGTAGAGCTATCCAATTAGTCCCTCTCCCCTGCCCACAACAACAATTTCACACCGGGACAAAAGCAAAATCGTGCGGATAGCTGAAAATCTGAAATAAAAACAGAAAATGCTGGAAATACTCAGCAGGTCAGGCAGCATCTGTGGCGAGAGAAACAGAGTTAACGTTTCAGGTGCCGTCAAAAGGTCATCGACCTGAAACGTTAACTCTGTTTCTCTTTCCACATATGCTGCCTGACCTTCTGAGTATTTCCAGCATTTTCTATTTTTAGTTCCACACTGGGGTAGTGCATTTATCTTAAGCAATTGGGAGCTTATCCAGTGATTGGAAATGAGCAAGAACCTCCCCGTGACATACAGCAATCCCTGGCGCTAGGTCACTGCCAACTATGTGTACGACCAGTAAGAGGTGCTCAAGAGCGGCATAGATATAGTCTCCATCCAAGGTTTTCCTTTCTCCAATGGCATGACTGTGAACAGGAACTCACAGGAGGGAGGGGGTTGGAATTGTATAATTTTTTTTATATGATCCTTGTGCTCATTGAGGCGAGTGATGTTATTGTTGAGGGATGCAACACCCTGGGTGTAATTGTAACTTTGGGCGATAGTGTTAAATGATCGATGTCGAATCTGCCGCTCGTCATACTTCCATGCCCAATGGAAAGAAAAATCGGGCAGGGGGGAATAACGGGCCACTAATTTGATATTGGTCATTTTAAACCATTGCCCAAGGTTAAAATTACCTACCCCCCCGTCCCGTGGCAGCATTGAGCACAGCAGGTCAGGTAGAGCTTGGTTAGCTGTGGTGTAAAGCTTCCTGTAGTGTTCCCCATCAACGTACTGTACTTCAGCTCAACCTCAGAAGAGTACCTCAACTACACCAGTGTGACATTTTTCCACTTCCCACACCAGTCAATTTGTAATTAGGGCTGAATTAGGAGCAGTTTTGTGCCCATGGTCCAGTGCCCACTATACACTGAGACTCATTTCACAGGACTCTTACCCAGTCCCATATACATCAATAGAGACAATATTATAAACATTCTTTATTAATACAGTCTTCATTTTAAATGAAGTTAATCCATATCGTATTGTGCTGCAGGGTGATACTGGAGCTCGTGGGGAATGGGGCCTTAAGGGAGAAGCAGGTGACCCTGGAACCGCTGGTCCTCCTGGACCAAAGGTGAGTGGATTGCACAATTACTCTTAGATGGTCAAATGTTTCACACATACTTCAGCATGGTTCCATAGGCCCTGACTGCTCTCTAGTACTCCATTCAGCTTCTTCATGTGTGTGGTAAGATAGTGAATCCAATTTTAAACCTGTTCACCCAGCATAAACAGGACGGTAAGTGCCCCGAAAATGGCGCTGTAGTTTTTCTTTTATTTATTCATTCTTGGGATGTGGGCGTCGCTGGTAAGGCCAGCATTTATTGCCCATCCCTAGTTTCCCTTGAGAAGGTGATGGTGAGCCACCTTCTTGAACCGTTGCTGTCCGTGTATTTCCACAGTGTTGTTAGGTAGGGAGTTCCACAATTTTGACTCAGTGACGATGAAGGAACGGCAATATATTTCCAAGTCAGAACGGTGCGTGACTTGGAAGGGAACTTGGTGTTCCCATGCACCTTCTGCCCTTGTCCTTCTAGGTGGTAGAGGTTGCGGGTTTGGGAGGTGCGGTCGAAGAAGCCTTGGTGAGTTGCTGCAGTGCATCTTGTAGATGGTACACACTGCAGCCACGGTAGGCCGGTGGTGGAGGGTGTTCGGATCAAGTCTTGAATACTCTGGCACTCAGCTGCCGCCATCTTGGAAGGGGCCTTCCCTTCTGATGGGCGGCCAGACCACCCACTGTCAAGGTAGCCCTTTTAATATGCAAATCAGGGTCCTATGACATGCAGTTTAAATTTTGAAGGACAAATGAGTGGCGTTTTTCCATGCACTCTCTGCCCATTTATCCCAAGAGGTAATTTTTTTTTTAAATGGACCCAAAACTTTTTCATTTCATATTTGTGGGGCCAGGGGGAGCAGGAATGATCTGGGCTCCACAAAAAAAAACTGTGGGCTGCTTTCCCCTGGATTAGGTTTCAATCAATGGTTTTAAAAACAAAAGTTGGTACTTGCCTGAGTTACTTATATTTACCAAGAACGGCTGACAAGTTGGATGATGAGAAACTCAGATTGGTCTGCAGAGTCGCCTGGTGGCCAGAGTATGGAACTGCTGTCAGACTGTCACATAACACTGGAGAGAGCCAGAGTTACTGCCACATGGAAAAGGATTACACAGGACCTTTTCAATGGAATGTGGCGGACGTAGCAAATGTAGTAATAAATCGGACAGCTAGTCACAGGCACTTTCCTGGATACCACTCCCTAGCCCTAGGATACAACCATCGACTGTAATCCTCCACTGTCTCATTGTGTAAGGTCAGGAAACTCAGCAAAGACCAGCCACCTTTCCTAGTTTATTTGGCCCAAGACTGGTCCGTATAAGCTGAGAACCACACTTAGCAACTGAGCCTTCCCTCGTTACCAGAAAACAGACCCATTTCAGTCCCTTTTTTTATTCACTGTACACACCGAATATTTTAAACTTAAGAGAATTCGCAAACAGACTTCAGAGGGATTTACATAGAATTACATAGAGTCTACAGCATAGAAACAGGCCATTTGGCCCAACTGGTCCGTGCCGGCGTTTATGCTCCACACGAGCCTCCTCCCACCCCTCTTCATCTCACTCTATCAGCCTATCCTTCTATTCCTTTCTCCCTCATGTGCTTATCTAGCTTCCCCTTAAATACATTTATGATTTGAGTGCAGATTCTGCTAGATCTGGTGTGTTTATATATATAATTTGTTTCTAGTTTCTATTATAATATATAACGACTGCCTTTTATATTCTAGGGTCCAGCAGGTCCTCCAGGGCCACCTGGTAACGGAACGGTAAGTTGAGGCTGTCTGTAGCTTTACTGAAAGGCGTAATCTTGTGTTTTCTTTTGCTTGGACCTTCCCAATGTAAACACACTTCCGGAACCTCCAGTCCCCGTACACAGCGTTTGGTGTGTTACTAACCTTCAGCATTAGCCAAGAGGAGTGATTCCATGATCCAGCACTCCTAGTGAGGAGTCGGTCTCACTGGGAGTGCATCTTGGGCTGCATCTCCTGAGAATCATTCCCTTTCTGGCTGGAAGTGTGTGATTGTGGAATCACGCCTTCTATCCACTCTTCACGCTGCTGTTTCTCCACTGGTGCACTCTCCTGGGCAACACCTGTGAAGCTCATTTTAGTCAATAGCGAACAGGAACAATCATTTAACTGGGAATTTGCTTCGCCTGCTGCCGAATTTTCAACCATTTTGCTTGGCTTAGTTGTTCAAGGCTATGACTTGCGTTCTTTATAAATCTTTTCCAGATGCTCACACAATGGTTGTTATTTTCTCCTGGGCACTTTGAGTACCAACTAGCCCTCTTAATTTGTTTTTTTTTGTTCCTTTGTTTGGCTCAACATTTTTTCTTTTACTATTTATTAAACTTTATGGATACTACTAAGGTTGTTGTCTGAACATTCTGCTCCTGTTGCCCCTAAGCTCCCAGAATACTATTTCTACTCTCTTCCTCCTCCCTGTATCCTCACTGTGCTGAAGTCAAGGCTCAGTGAAGCCATTAGTCTTTCTCAAGTCCTCTAAACTGTGGAAGTCTTTCCTCCTACAAACCCAAGCTTGGCGTCACCTAACCGCTACTTCCTGCTTTATTCCATCGTTTCTCTTGCTCTTTTCAACCTTGGTGTCCTGCACTGTGACCCTCGACCCTTCACCACGATCCTCAATTTAAAAAAAATAGGTTCAGAAATTTGTGTGAGTGTAAAGAGCCAACCTGATTGAGAAAGGCTAACCACCACTTATTCTACTTTTCTCTCACTTCCCCCCTTCCTTCTGTTCAGAGAGGGGTACGGTTCCATAGGCCCTGGTAGGCCTATCTTCACATATCAATTGAGCTGGTGACTATTAGCAAGCTATTCAACCATGGTGGAGTGCGGAGGGAGGGAGGGGGAGGGAGGCGTTGTAGCTGGGCTATACCCTTCACTTAGCCAACATGAACATCTACACTTTCAAACGGAAGGCATTGGATAGTGACCAGGAACGAGAACCTTGATTCAATTTTTACCCTTCCCTAGCAGAAGCAAACTGGCCGCATGATGGGTGCTCCTGTGAACAGTTCCATAGCTCTGTCCTAACAGCGCCCCTCTCTTTCCCTGAGAATCCTGGAGAATCCCATGCCCTTTCAGGAGAGCCAGTCTGCCCCTGCTCCCTAGTATTGTGAGAATGCTGAGACCAATAGTAGTGCTCCCACTGCTGGCCCAACTGACTCACCGAGCAGGGATCAAACCAGCAACTCCCAGCTCTGTATGGCTCAGTGGTGTGGTTGTGGTGAACGGCAGGTTTTGAAGCATTGTAGGTGGGAATGTAAGCAGGCGCCGCTCTGCTGAAGACGTCAACCAGTGGTTGCACCAAATAGGCAGCTATGGATGATTGAGTGCCACAGTGCATGAATCCCACTGAGCCATCAAGAGTTCCTTGCACAACACTTATCCGGATACTTTGATGCGGACATGTGTACATGGGTGTTCACACGCACGCACGCACACCAACACGCACACGTGTGCACACCAACACACACACGCGCGCACATCAAGACACACGCACACTAACACACAAGCACACCAACGCACATACAACACACACCCAAACAGACATGCACACACATGCGCGCACACCAACACACACACACAAACACCAACACACACACATACAGACCAACATGCTTCAGGTTAGAAAGGGACTGTATCATAAATGCTGGTCACCTGCATTACATTACAACACGCCTGAGGGACCTTTGCACAAGACTGAAAGTCCTAGGCGTGTATGTGTGTGACATAAAGAGGTGGATCTCTTTCATAGAACCATGATTGTTGAATAGACCTGCCGAGGACTATGAGGATGAGGGGTTTTGCTGGAGCTGAAATATTTTTCGTGGAAGTGTTTAAGATCATATATAAGGCCTTAAGGAAACAGAAAAGTCTACATTTTAATAACTGTAAAATTCAGGGATCCCCCCCCCCCACACCAAGTCTCTATAAAACAGAGCCAAGAAACACGCAGTGGAGAGAGAGACGGGCTGGAGGGAAACTTCTAACTGGTTTGAATCTTGTCCAATTTTGTTTATAATTGTTTCCAAACAATAAAAGGCTACATTCACCAACCAGGGACGGGGAGTCAGGTGCGACAAAGATAAGGGATCATTTAGAAAAGGATAAAAATGATACAAAAGTCACCCATAAAAGTGGGTAAAATAAATAAGAAATACGAAAAATTGAGAGAAAAATTGTTGAGTGTTGATTTACTGAAACTTGGTCTGACCTGAATTTATTTATTTTCCAGCATGGGGATCAAAAGGAAAGAAGTATGAAGGGACAAAAGGTAAGTTCCAAGTCTTGTCTGATTTATAAAAAAGGTGCTTTTTGTCCAGAGATCCATGTCCGTACCATCCAGCCCACTAAATCTCCACTCAAGTTCTCACCAATGTTCTTCCTTACCCTCCTCTCCTGGCACCTTGCTGAGCTACATAGAATCATACAGTACAGAAGGAGGCCATTCGGCCCACCATGCCTGTGCCAACTCTTTGAAATTTTCCATCCATTGATTTTAAAACCGTGTACAGCACACCTGTGGTCTCCCTATGTTCATGCCCGGCAAGTGAAACTCCTTAATGGCTGTACGAACTCGGAGAATGACTCCTTATGCGATTGTCCCCAATTCACCCACCTGGGCAAATGGCACAGTGGAAAATAATGGCAATTGGGAAGGGAAGGAAAGTAAGAAACATGTTGAGGTGATTACACAACAAAACACATTTTTCAAAGACGAAGAAAAAGCAAAGCCTCCAATCCGTGTTTTCTGATGCCCTTCATTCCACCGGAATCTGTAGGGAAGACATCCGGATTTCAGTGAAATGAAGAACATTAAGACATGGGATCCAACGAGTGTGAATATACAGAGGAGTGTTTTGCAGGGAAGGGTCTTATTTTTAACTGTGGTATAATTGCCAGAAGTTCAATGATCTTGTAACTATGCTCCTCTTGAAAGAAGAAGAAATTACATTTATATAGCGCCTTTCATAATCTCAGGACATTCCAAAGCACTTTACAGCCAATGAAGTACTTTTGACATGTAGTCACTGTTTTAATGTGGGAAATGTTGTAATGTAGGAAACATGGCAGCTAATTTGTGCACAGCAACATCCCACAAACAGCAAATGACCACACAGTGTTGGTTGAGGGATAAATATTGGCCAGGACAGTTGGAGAACTTCCCTGCTCTTTTTCAAATAGTGCCATGGGATCTTTTACGTCCACCTGAGAGGGCACCTGGTTTAATGTCTCATCTGAAAGACGGCATCCCTGATAATGCTGCGCTCCCTCAGTACTGCACTGAAGTGCCAACCTAGAATATGTGCTCAAGTCCCCGGAGTGGGGCTTGAACATGCGACCTTCTGACTCCGGGGCAAGAATGCTACCATTGACCAGTAAGTTTTTCTTGTACCCTGTTTAGAAGTGTGAGAGAGGGGTTAAAAGAGCCTTCCCAGATATGGGAACAGGATTGGAGTCTAGGACAGACATGAGCGTACTCGAGAGTTAAGAGTTGTTAAGAGGAAGAAAGTGTTTGGCACAAGGTAAATGATTGACGTTTAGCCACAGGGATGCTAGTGTTAACCAATTTCAGAAAGGCTGTGCTTTTTAAAAAATTAACATCTTTTTATTTCCTTTTTATTGTGCAATTAGGGTGAACCTGGAAGGAAAGGTGAAGCTGGGCAGAACGTAAGTTCCTGTAAAAGTTCAGGGTGGTACTGGGGAGGGGGAAGAGGTCTTTGTATTGGATGTTGGAATTGTGAGCATGAGCAGAAAGTCAATTTCCACCCAACCAATTTGATAATTGAGGAGACCAGGCCACACTTTGGCTTAAATCAACTTGGTACAGATTGTTTTGTTAAGGAAAAAACAAATTATTAAAAATGATTCAAGATTTTCTGATTTTCGCTTCTGGGCGAAACATATATCTGAATCATAAGAACATAAGAAATAGGAGCAGGAGTAGGCCATTCGGCCCTTCGATCCTGCTCCGCCATTCAATGAATCATGGCTGATCTTCTGCCTCAACTCCATTCACCGGCCCTATCGCCATATCCCTTGATGCCATTACTAGTCAGAAATCTATCGACTTCTGTTTTGAATATACCCAATGACTGAGCCTCCACAGCCCTCTGGGGTAGAGAATTCCAAAGATTCACCACCCTCTGTGTGAAGAAATTTCTTCTCATCTCAGTCCTGAATGGCCTACCCTTTATCCTGAGGCTGTGGCCCCTGGTTCTAGACTCCCCAGCCAAGGGAAACATTCTCCCAGCATCCACCCTATCAAGCCCTGTAATAATTATGTATCCCCAGAATTCTGAATCCCATTCCCAGTACACACTTTGGTGGAAAGGTAGGTTTTCCACCACACTTAGGCCGCGATTTTCCCTATCTCAGTGGGTCCGTGTCGGGCGACGTCGGCGGTGGGTCCCGGCCTCGCTGCTGGCTCCATCCCGGCGTTTGACATGACTTTCCCCTGATTGGGCTTGTTAAGCCCACCCAGCGAGTTTCCCGGCCAATTGAAGGGAGCGGGTTCGATGGCGTCATTTGATGACGTATCATCAGCTGGTTTCCTTAAAAGGACCATGTGCAAATTGATTTTGACATTTGTGCTGTCACTGTTCTACAGCATTGAGGTGCTGCAAACACTGACAATGACTGCACAGAGGTGCACGGCTGCACCCAAGCTCTCCCATGACTCCCTCCATATGCTTATGGAGGGAGTCACAGCACGCAGGGAGGTTCTCTTCCCTTTCAATGGGCGGAAGAGACCTCCCCAGGAGACCTGGTTGCACATTGCACAAACAGGGATGTCATCAGGAGGACCAGGCTGCAATGGCGCAAATCTTTCAATGAGCTCAGTAGATCACGAAACGTTACTGCAAAGCCACACTCAGTCTCATGTGCCACTCATCACATCCCCATCACTCTGCCTTCCCTACCCTACTCCTGCACATCTTTACTCACACCAACTTACCTTGCACCTCCACCCATCTCTCTCTATCTACATTATCACATCCCATCTCACTAGCTACCCCTCACACTCACCTTCATTCTCGTGCAATCATACCAACTAATAACACACAAGAGTAGGCACTTGTGTGTTTTAGCCAATGTTCATGTGAAGTTTCTGTTAATGTGCTGTCAAACATTGAAATCTTTATTTTGAACACTTTGCGTTCTTGGACAGATTTGTGTGCACCTTTGGAAGTGGCTTAGTGAGTTGCAGTGAATGGTGAGACATAACGGTACCCACCGCAATGGTGATGAGTGTGAAAAGAATGGCTTGGGCATTGTAGCGATGCTTTATATTGTTGGTGTGGGGTGGTGCCAACCTGGCGCATCATGTGGCAGCCAGGGTGTGCAGTGTCAAGTGAAGTAATTGTGGCCATGGTGAGGCCATCCCTGGCGTCCCGGGCAGCAATGTGATCGGGTGCTGATGCCCTCTGTCCTGTGCAGCATCAGGTGATTGCAGAGAAGGTTGGTGTTGTTGGTGCTGCTGGTGTGCCTGGTGCTGCTGGTGTTGGGGCTGATCGTGGTCAGATTTTGAGGACCAAGGTGAGAGAGTATAAAGTGCATCCATGTTGATGGAATAGATGGCAGGTGAAGTAAAGATGACAGAAGTGATCTGTCAATGGTGGAAAAGGTAATGAGGTCAGACTGCATGGAGACTTGTGTAAAGACTTGCAGCATTCTTAATCTGTAGTGGAAATGCAGTTTAGAGAAGCTAGTGCTTAAGGGAACATATCTCAATCAGATGGGAGCTTTTACTTGGCATTTGAAGCTGTCAACTCATCAGCTGATTCAATGGCCACTGACCTCCTGCCTCAGCTTCACAGACGAGGTCTAGGCACAGCGGGAAACCAGTGGATGACCTGTCAACTTCAAAAAGCTGGGAAAAAAGCATTATTAAGTGGCTGTAAACAAGCCACTAATGATTTGAATTGGGTCCCCCGCCGCTGCTCTGGTCTGCTCAGCGCTGGCAGACCCGACATCGGGAAATGCAGGTGTGCGCGTTTTGACAGCGGGTTCCTGACCTGCTGTCAATCATTTAAAATTTCACAGCTGACCCGCCACCAATCGGGTCCGCTGAGCGCCGGCAAAATCGTGTCCTTAGGTCTTGCTTCAAGATTGATGGGCCCCAAGTTAGCTCAGGTTCAGTCAATCAATCATCGTAGCCAAGTTGGTTATTAATGCTGTAAGATCCCTTTGCCAATGCCTCCAGCTGCCTGAGCTGTCTGTCATTTATCTCTTCAGGTCTTCCCAAACACAACCCCATCTTCTCAGTTTTAGTTATCCACATGATCTTTTTCCAGCTGGAACCCATTCCATCAATTCAGAGAGTATGGACTTTTAACTATGTAGATCATAAGACCTCTTCATTGTAGGTTTCTCACTGTAACTCGCTCTACCAATCCTTAATTGTTTCAGCGTTGGCCACTCTCTTCCTAGCTGATACCGAACATCATTCTGTGCACAACTAACTCCAAAAGAATTAGGCTTTAATTTCTAGACCTTTCTAAAGGTTTAGGTTCTAGAGGTTCAGCACCGCCCAGAGGTGAGGTCCACAAATCTTGGAGGTAAGGAGAGTTTTCCACCAATTCTCTGAGGCAGCAATATAGACCTAACCTCAAGAATTATAGGCCTGGGTCATCTCAGGTTAATCATAACCAAGCAGACGAACGGCAAGGTCCTTTGATATTTTATAGCCATTTTCTGTTGTACTATAAGAACATAAGAAATAGGAGCAGGAGTAGGCCATTTGGCCCTTCGAGCCTGCTCCGCCATTCAATAAGATCATGGCTGATCTTCTACCTCATCCCCATATCCCTTGATTCCCTTAATATTCAGAAATCTATCGATCTCTGTCTTGAATATACTCAACGACTGAGCCTCCACAGCCCTCTGGGGTAGAGAATTCCAAAGATTCACCACCCTCTGAGTGAAGAAATTTCTCCTCATCTCAGACCTAAATGGCCGATCCCTTATTCTGAGACTGTGACCCCTGGTTCTAGACTCCCCAGTCTGGGGAAACATCCTCCCTGCATCTACCCTGTCAAGCCCTGTAAGAATTTTGTATGTTTCAATGAGATCACCTCTCATTCTTCTAAACTCTAGAGAATATAGGCCTAGTCTACTCAATCTCTCCTCATAGGTCAATCCCCCCATCCCAGGAACCAGTCTGGTGAACCTTCGTTGCACTCCCTCTATGGCAAGTATATCCTTCCTTAGGTAAGGAGACCAAAATTGTACATAATACTCCAGGTGTGGTCTCACCAGAGCCTTATATATTTGCAGTAAGACATCTTTACTCTTATACTCAAATCCTCTTGAAATAAAGGTCAACATACCATTTTCTTTCCTAATTCCTTGCTGTACCTGCAGGTTAACTTTCAGTGATTCGTGTACAAGGACACCCAAGTCCCTCTGAACACCAACATTTCCCAATCTCTCACCATTTAAAAAATACTCTGCTTTTCTATTTTTCCTACCAAAGTGGATAACTTCACATTTCTCCACATTATATTCCATTTGCCATGTTCTTGCCCATTCACTTAGCCTGTCTATATCCCCTTGAAGCCTCCTTGCATTCTCCTCACAACTTACATTACCACCTAGCTTTGTATCATCATCAAACTTGGATATATTACATTTGGTCCCCTCATCCAAATCATTGATGTAGATTGTGAATAGCTGAGACCCAAGCACTGATCCTTGCGGTACCCCACTTGTTACAGCCTGCCAACCCGAAAATGACCCGTTTATTCCTACTCTCTGTTTTCTGTCCGTTAACCAATCCTCAATCCATGCTTGTATATTACCCCCATCCCATGAGCCCTAATTTTGTTTAATAACCTCTTGTGTGGCACCTTATCGAATGCCTTCTGAAAATCCAAATACACCACATCCACTGGTTCCCCCTTATCTATTCTGCTAGTTACAACCTCAAAAAACTCGAACAGATTCGTCAAACATGATTTCCCTTTCATAAATCCGTGCTGACTCTGCCCAATCCTATTATTATTTTCTAAGTGCCCTGTTACTAGGTCCTTAATAATAGATTCTAGCATTTTCCCTACTACTGATGTCAGGCTAACTGTTCTGTAGTTCCCGTTTTTCTCTCTCCCTCCTTTCTTAAATAGTGGGGTTAGATTTACTACATTCTAATCCACGGGAACCGTTCCAGAACCTATGGAATTTTGGAAAATGACAACCAATGCATTCACTCTCTTTCAAAACCCTAGGATGTATGCCATCAGGTCCAGGGGATTTATTGGCTTTCAGTCCCATTAATTTCTCCAGTACTATTTTTTTACTAATACTAATTTCTTTCAGTTCCTCATTCTCACTAGAGTCTTGGTTTTCCACTATTTCCGGGAAGTTTTTTGTGACTTCTTCTGTGAAAACAGACACAATGGCCACGATCTTACCTTTTGGTGCGAGTTGGGAGCAGGTCAGCTGCTTTCCGGGTTCTGAGCCTGCCCCCAATGACGCCCGTTGCACAGACGTAATTTTATGTCAATTGGCCTTGTTAAGCCCGCCCTGCAGGTTTGCCGGCCAATTAAGAGAAAGCCAGTGTCAGATGACGTCAGTTGATGACGCGTCATCTGCCGGTTTTCTTAAAGGGGACATGCACATTTTTTTTTGACAGGTGCTTTTTCAGTGTTTGACAGCATTGAGGTGCTGCAAACACTGACAATCACTGCAAAAAGGTGAGCCCTTGCACCCAGGCTCTCCTTCTCCTTAAGATAAAACAGATGGCAGCTGCAGGTGAGGTTACAGAGCGATCTGTCACTGGTGAGAGAGCTTCTCCCAATGAGGTGGGAATACACAAACATTATAAACCTTGTTACCTACGGAAAGGCTAAATACAATAAAAATTATTTTCCCAACATTTTCTTATCTCTGAAACTCACCTGTGTACCATTTGATCCTTCACACCACTTCTGCAGCTGTCATCAATGCACAAACCTTACAGTAGACCCACAGCACGGCACACTTACCCTGGCGTGGTATCCGGACATTGGAAAGCCTGCAGTCGACCTGTCAAAATTTTTAAAAACCTCTTAACTGCCTGTTAACTACCTGTTAACAAGCAGTTAAGTGCCTATAATCCTCTTCCCGCAGCTAGGTGTCGGGTCCCTGCGCAAATCAGGGATCCGACACTTGGGAAGATTGTATAGAGACGGGTTGACAGCGGGTTCTGGACCCGCTGTCAATCTTTGCAATTTTGCCAGCAGTCCCACCTCCAAACCCGCCCCCTGAGCGCCGGCAAAATTCCCCCCAAAGTATTTGTTTAATTTCTCTGCCATTTCCTTATTCCCCATTATAATTTCTCCTGTCTCAGCCTGTAAGGGACCTACATTTACTTTCGCTAATCTTTTCCTTTTTACATACCTATAGAAGCTTTTACAGTCTTTTTATGTCTCTCGCTAGTTTACTCTCATATTCTATTTTCCCTTTCTTTATCAATTTCTTGGTCCTCCTTTGCTGAATTCTAAAATCATCCCAATCCTCAGGCTTACTACTCTTTTTGGCAACATTATAAGCCTCTTCCTTTGATCTAATACTATCTTTAACTTCTCTTGTTAGCCACGGTTGGACCACTTTTCCTATGGGGTTTTTGTGCCTTAAAGGAATGTATATTTGTTGTCAATTATGTATTAATTCTTTAAATGCTAGCCATTGCTTGTCTACCGTCATACCTTTTAATGTAGTTTCCCAATCTACCGTAGCCAACTCGCCCCTCATACCTACTTAGTTTGCTTTGTTTAGATTTAAGACCCTAGTTTCGGATTTAACTAAATCACTTTCAAACTCAATATAAAATTCTATCATATTATGGTCACTCTTCCCTAAAGGCCCCTTTACTACAAGGTTATTAATTAACCCTTTCCCCCATCACTCCACGAGATGGTGCTTTTCTCAGGTAACCCTGCTAAGACAGGAGCTCACCATGCAGGCCCATGTAGGAATTCATTCATGAGCTGTCAGTGGCCCAACCATCCGAATGCACTGTGATGCAAGCAATAGAGTCTCAGATCGATGCCTGGTACTAAAGAAAAAAAGAAAGACTTGCATTTATATAGCGCCTTTCACAACCACCGGACGTCCCAAGGTGCTTTACAGCCAATGAAGTACTTTTTGAAGTGTAACCACTGCTGTAATGTGGGAAACGCAGCAGCCAATTTGCGCACAGCAAGCTCCCACAAACAGCAATGTGATAATAACCAGATAATCTGTTTTTGTTATGTTGGTTGAGGGATAAATATTGGCCAGGACACCGGGGATAACTCCGCTGCTCTTCTTCGAATTAGTGCGATGGGATCTGTGATACTATGGGAATGTCCCCAGGACAATCAGTTCCTGTACATGTTGATAGGCTTTTGCTCACAGTTAGAGCAAACCATTTTCTGTAATGGTGCATGAGAAAATAAATCGTTTGAGAGTCTAGATTGAACACTTCATATTGATGCTGGTAAGTTGTGGGATCCAGTGATACTCAGTATTTTCCATGTGGCTCTGCTTTCAATCACGCTCATTGTAAAAACTCTCAGTTAAGAGCATGTCTCAAAAGAGGTGCTTTTGCAATCCTCCTTTCCCAGCACACGAGTCTGCAAATCAGGACACCATCGCTGGAGCTCTATCTCTGACTTGCTGCCTTTGGGGAGTGTGGGATTGTGGAATCATCCATTCCAACCATCCCAGAAATGAAATCTACAGATACAGTGCAATCAATTCCATTTAATGCAGTGCAGTTATCTATTGCTGCCTGTGCATAGGCACATGGGAATTGCTAGAGGAAAAAAGACCGAGGTCCATCTAGTTCGTCTTCTACCATCCTGGTAGTCGCATAGTACAATGATAATGGAGTTGTTGACTAGTCACAGCAATCAATCTCTGTAAATCAGTCTACAACAGACCCAGACATGAGGTGAGGAATATTCCAGTGATGGAGAGCTTTGGGAACCATAGGTCCAAAGTCACCTGTTCCTCCCCAGCATGCTACACTGACCACACGTCCTGTCTCAAATTACTCATGTACTGAATCCCAAAATGTTATTTTCTGAAAGAAAATCTACCTAATTTACATTTGAATGAATTAATACTAACTGCCTCCACCTTGTCCCTAGGGAGCCTGTTCCATAGATTGACCACTTGCTCACTGAAATATTGCTTCCGCAGATTAGTTTTGAACTTACCCCCCATTCAAGTGCAGGCCGTGTTCTCTGGTTCTACTGTTCTGGACAAGTTGAAATAGCTTGTCGTGGTTCAATTCCTTATGACAGATAATACAGTGTGTATTACACCATAAGTACGGTTGTTTGATGTGGGTTTCGGAAGACAAGTTGTTAATTTCAGCAGCTCATGTCTGCTTTAACGTTACTTCCAGGTCTTAACCGGACAGAAGGGTTACCCAGGAGCTGTTGGACATCCAGGACTCCCGGGCGTTCCAGGCATTCCTGTGAGTACATTTCCCGCATCCTGCTTCACTTCATATCACTTGCTGGGCTCCAGACATTCCTCAGGAAGTAGCTGCCGTTGGGGGAAAATTGGCTCGCGCCCCTTTGGGGCGAAAAAGTTAGCGCCCCCGCACCTGAAATTCAATGGTAGCGCCCCGAGCAGGAGGCGGGGCGCGACTGGAAGTGCTCCCCCTCCCGTTAAATATCGCGGCGCTACGTGCAGCAGCCCCACGCGCGTCGGCACGTAGCGCCGCGGTACTGCAGGCCTCCCTCCCCTGATTAAAGGGGAGGGGCCTAGCGCAACACGCGCCGGGGCCCTGCTGGACCACCGGGGAGCGGGGTACCGGCAAAAGAGCCCGGCACTCAAGAGGAACGCCGGGCTGACGGATCGCGGCCGGCACCCCGCAGCAGGAGGCGAGAGGGGGCCGGTGCTGGCAGGCGGCCCCCAAAAAAAAGGCCGCCCGGCACCTGCCCTTTAATTATCGCCACCCCGGCCGCAAAGACGCCACCCTGACCCGTCCGGCGGTAGATCAGGGGACGCTACCGGGAGGCGCAAAGCAACCGAATTTTTCCCCCAAATGATCGTTATTTATTTTTTACATTTTCGATGAATGATTTTGTAAATCCCAGCATTCCCTTCCCTATTTGTTTTCTCGTAGGATCTGTGGACCTGGTTCTACCAGAGATCATTGCATGCTCCAGACCGTGGATTTACCCATTGGAATCTGTGCCGATCTGGTGGGAGACTTGAGCACAAAATCTAGGCTGACACTCCAGTTCAGTACTGAGGGAGCGCTGCACTGTAGGAGGTGCCGTCTTTCAGATGAGACGTTAAACCGAGACCCCGTCTGCCCTCTTAAGTGGACGTAAAATATCCCACGGCACTATTTCGAAGAAGCGCAGGGGAGTTCTCCCAGGTGTCCTGGCCAATATTTATCCCTCAGCCAACATCACTCAAACAGATTATCTGGTTATTATCACATTGCTGTTTGTGGGAGCTTGCTGTGCGCAAATTGGCTGCCGTGTTTCCTACATTACAACAGTGACTTCACTTCAAAAAGTACTTCATTAGCTGTAAAGCGCTTTGGGATGTCCAGAAAGGCGTGATACAAATGCAAGTTCTTTCTTTTTCTTTCTGTTCTCCAATGGCACCGTACCCCATCTGGTACTCCAGCGAAGAGCCAGCAACATGTGCGAGCCAAAGCACGCTGAACGGTGTCACATTTGTGTTGTGAAAACAAAACAGCCAAATCCTGTTGCATGGCACAAAACCATTGCCATGCGAGGGCCGGTTTTCTGAGTACCTAGTTCTGGCATTGAGCCTTGTCCGGCGGCCATGCCGAGTGGGAAATTGCAGGCGCACTGCCCGCAGTTTAGCATCCGGGCTGGAAAATCGAGCAAGATTTCCCAACATACCTGGCCAGCAGATGGACCTCCCTGATCGACAGCACGTGTTCAAGAAACAGTCCAGCTTCCGACCTCCCCCCTCCCTCCGTTACCATAACCTATCTATTAATGAAATCTTTTTTCCCTACCAAAACATTTCTATTAAAACCTGAGGACAAAATGGCCACAGGTTACAAGAGCACTTGGTAGCACACTGGCTCAGAAGCACAGCAGAAATTTGTTTTTGAGTTATTTTTGTTGGCCTGCTGATAAGCAGGATAACTGAAGCAGTGGGGGGAATTTTTACCCCCAAAAACAGCTGGGTTTGGGTCAGGTGGGATGTTAAAATGTAAAAAAATCTCAAACCCGGATTGACCCCGCCCACTTCTGGTTTTAACAGAGGCGGGACTGAGGGCGGACAACGAACCCGCTCCCAGGAGGCGAGTCGCTCATTTAAATACTTTAATGAGGCTGCGTACCTCAGATTTTATCTCCATTTTAAATTTAACTCTGGCCGGCCGGGTTTCCCGGGCCTCGGGAAACCCGGCAGTTAAAGGCAGGTGAGGACTGTTGCATGGAAGAGGCAAGTGATTTTCCAGCACTGCTTATGGGCCAGGAGGAGCAGGAGTGCTTCTCCATCGGCCCACCAAGCAAACCTGTTTCCCACTCCACACGATTGGACCCCACCCCCCACAATTGGGACCCCTTCCCCAACAATCGGACCCCTCCCCCATAATTGGACCCCTCCCCACGATCAGACCACCCGCGATTCCCGACCCCCCATCTCTGCCCTCGGTCTCTCCCCGACCTCCCGCAATCGTCCCACTACCCTCCAAACCACGCTGAACCCACTCCCCCCATCGCGCTCTCTACCCCAAGCAGCAAGAAACCTACCTGCTCCTGGGCTGCGGCCTCTTCTGGAGCATTCCCACCCAACAGGGACCCAATCCTGTCAATCAGGGCAGGGAACCTGTTAAAAAAAAACACGCACGCGCGGCGTCCAGAACTCCTCCCCCACCCCTCGCTTAGAAATCCTGCCCCAGTAAAAATCGGAGCCAATGGCTCCTGCCGTCCCGAGGAACAGCATGTTAACACTGGGTCAGTGTTCCATGGAATCCCCTTTACCCAAGTATTCATTCTTCATATGTGACCACAGATGGTGAGTGTCAGCAGGATATCTGACCATGGGAAGGCATCACAGCCCAACCACCAATCTTATCCTCACCTGATGCCCACACACTACCAGCAGGGATTATTGGATGGAGATCAAGAGGAAGAAGAACCTTTCCCATTGTTTGCTGCTTCTGGTGGCATCATTGGGAATCTTTATTGGTACTTGACCTATCACACCTGCATAACTGGAGTCCTTTTATAACTAGAATCCTTCAGTGTTTCTTGATCTTAATGAAGCTTGGATCAGAGTGCACTTCTCTTCACATTATTTAAGGTTGTTCAAACTGTGTGTTTGATATTCCGTTGTAGGGCAAGCCAGGAGCCGATGGAAAGCGTGGACCACCTGGGAAGGATGTAAGTCTTCATGGATCAGAGCTGAGCTATTTTAGGGCATAACAATGCAATAAGAAAGCTCATTTTACCTGTTGAGTCTACACCTGAAATTAGCCATTAGTGTTGTCGTGAACTCTTTGTAGGGGAAAACAGTCTGTCCCCACTCTGTTCAAAGCACCTGCCAGGCACCAGCCCAATAAGAGAGTATGAGCAGACCTACTGCTTCTAGACCCTGTCGATGGTGGTCTGTGATGGACCCATTCAGTGATAGAGAGAGAACAGCTTGGGGTGACCATTCCTTCGACCTTCCCTCTCTCCAAACAAGGAAGGACTTGTCTTTTCAGTGTCTCCCAGGTGATGGCACAGCTGGGCTCAGTAAGTCGCTGGGGTGGAGCTTGACTTTGTGCGATTTTACATCTCTCCCTGTTTTTATTTTCAGGAGAGATGTAGAACGGGCTGTCGTCTCACTATCACACAAAGTCAAAATCTGCCCCACCGTGTGGATAGCTCTCCTCCCGCCCCCCCCCCCACTCCCATTCATGAACATCACCAGAACGGAACCTCATGATGTTACATAAAGAACTGGACAGAATTGATAAATACACTCAAGGGAAACAAATTACAGGGCTATGGGAAAAGAGCAGAAGAGTGGGATTAATTAGATAGCTTTACCAAAGAGCTGGCCCAGGCACGATGGGCCGAATGGCCTCCTTCAGAGCTGTATCATTCTATGATTCTATACCACAGCTTGTACTTGGGTGCAAAGGATCAGCTGGGCGCAGAGCATAGAGTGAATACACGCTCGTAATGGAACCCGTGCGATTCTCCGCCCATTCGTTTAAATGAGAGATCATCAAAACAGAAGTGTAACCATTTTTTTTCTTTTGTTCCACAGGGCGTGAAGGGTGGCCTTGGATTGCCAGGAAATAATGTAAGACAGAGTCACCTTAAAATAGCTTTAACTGCAAATTTGAACATTGCCCACAGTAAGGTTTACACTGGGGGAAATATTTTGTATTCATTCATGTCCATTTTTGAGCAAAAGTCAAATCTAGGATCGGGCAATAAGCAGGTGTCCTTTCATTTTATCCCTATTCGAGTTTTGACTGCTGGGTGCAAATAGATAGATAAGTAGACCTACTCCCAGGGCACAGCCACTACCGGCCTGAAATAGGGTTGCCAACCCTCCAGAAATTGAAGATTAATCACCAGGACACTGCTGCAAGCAACCCAGGAGAAAAATCATTGGGGACATTAAAAAAAATTATGTGTTTTCGCCATTTTCTTTGAACAGTTTCCCTTCTTAGTTAAAAAAATATTTGAGATGGGGGGGACAAAATGCTGTTTGACTGGGTGAGGTGTTTGGAGGCAGGAGGCCATTTGATGAAACCTCCAGGAATATGTCCAACCAAAGTTGCCGACCATGGCCTGAAACCAACTGCTAAGAGCAACACAAAGGTTTAGCAAGGAGAAGCTGCACAATAGAGCATTGCACATTGGAGTGCTAGCCATGGCTCAGTGGTAGAACTCTTGCCTCTGAGTCAGATGGTTGTGGGTTCAAAGTCCCACCCCAGACACTTGAGTACAAAGTCTCAGCTAACACTTCAGTGCAGTACTGAGGGAGTGCTGCACTGTCAGAGGTGCCACCTTTTGGATTCAGATGTTAAACCATGGCCACGTGTGCCCTCTCAGGTGGATGTAAATGATCCCATGGCACTATTCTCCCCAGTGTCCTGGCCAATATTTATCCCTCAACCAACATCACTAAAAAAACAGATTATCTGGTCATTCTCTCTTTGCTGTTTGTGGGAGCTTGCTGTGCACAAATTGGCTGCCAGGTTTCCTACATTACAACAGTGAATACACTTCACAAGTACTTCATTGGCTGTAAAGCACTTTGGGACGCCCTGCGGTCATAAAAGGCGCAAGTTCTTTCTTTGTTTGCATTGGCACTAGGCATTATATTGGCAGTGGGATGCCCACTTGATCACTGAATTCCCAATCTCAGCCAAGTCATTACAGGAGGACCAAAATGGAGTCCATAATCGTTGGCAGAGGGAAAAGTTGGAGAGAATTATCCCTGGGTTCTAAAGGCTATTGTAGAGCACCATTTAGCAGAATAGCAAAATACTGCGGATGCTGGAAATCCGAAATAACAACAGAAAACGCTAGAAAAACTCAGCAGGCCAGGCAGCATCCGTGGAGAGAGAAACAGAGCTAACGTTTCAGGTCGAAGACCTTTCGTCAGAACTGGAAAAAAGCAGGAAATGGAATAGATTTTAAAGCAGGTTCAGGGGCTGGGAAATGGGGGAGGGGATGAAAGAACAAAAGGGAAGGTCAGTGATAGGATAGAAAGCAGGAGAGACTAAGAGACGTTGAGAGACATTAAGAGATATTCAAGGCAAGAGGAGGTGGTAATGTGATAGGTTAAGGGACAAAGGATGGAGTGTGAATTGCGCTGGCAGAATGAAGGACAGCTGCCATGTAGGAGGGAAGAAAAAAAGGCCAAACAAAAAGTGTGGATAAAAAAAAATATATATATATATATATGTGATAGGGGCCGAGGTTATGATCTGAAATTGTTGAACTCTATGTTGAGTCCAGAGGGCTGTAGAGTGCCTAATCGAAAGATGAGGTGCTGTTCCTCGAGCTTACGCTGACCTTCCGTGGAACAATGCAAGAGGCCAAGGACGGTGAGGTCTGAGTGGGAGTGAAGCAGTGAATTAAAGTGACAGGCCACCGGGAGCTCGGGGTCCCCCTTACGGACTGAACGGAGGTGTTCCGCAAAGTGGTCACCCAATCTGCATTTGGTCTCCCCAATGTAGAGGAGACCGCATCGTGAGCAGCGAATACAGTATACTAAATTGCAAGAAGTACAAGTAAATCGCTGTTTCACCTGGAAGGAGTGTTTGGGGCCCTGGACAGTGGGAAGAGGGGAGGTATAAGGGCATGTGTTGCATCTCCTGCGCTTGCACGGGAAGGTGCCGGGCAAAGGGGAAGGGGTGCTGGGGGTGATAGAGGAGTGGACTAGGGTGTAGCGGAGGGAGCAGTCCCTACGAAATGCTGAAAGGGGAGGTGAGGGGAAGATGCATTTGGTGGTGGGATCACGCTGGAGGTGGCAGAAATGGCGGAGGATGATCCGTTGAATGTGGAGGCTGGTGGGGTGAAAGGTGAGGACAAGGGGAACCCTATCGCGGTTCCAGGAGGGAGGGGCAGGGGTGAGGGCAGAAGTGCGGGAGATAGAACGGACACGGTCAAGGGCCGTGTCAACCACCGTAGAGGGGAATCCTCGGTTGAGGAAAAAGGAAGACATGTCGGAAGCACTGGTATGGAAGGTGGCATCGTCAGAGCAGATGTAGAGCAGAGATAGGGGAGCAAGTCACCCTGCTTTCAGTCATAGTTAATGTGTGGTCTGGGGGAGACCCTGAGAGAAAAATGGGGCAGAAAAAAATTAGAGGAATTGGGTGGCACAGTGGGTTAGCACGCTGTAAATCACCTCCAGAGCCTGTGATTGAATCCAGCCCACAATGATGACTGTCTGTAAAGGTCTTGTGTGAAATAGGGTTGGACATTCTCAATCCAGTTCCCAGTGGATATGAGCGCATAAGACAAAATCGCCCACAATTTGGTGCTCAGTTGACAGAGATGTCATAGGGATGGTTAATGTGGGAGATGGAAAATTCCTAGTAGTGCACTAGGTAATGTTCCTGTGAAACTGGGGCTAAGATGCGTTGTTGAAGCAGAGATAATGTTGGAGTGGGGCATCTCGCATCGTACCCCATTAGTTAGACATTTTCCTGTACCCTTCAGCTCAAAAAATGTTTGATCTGTAACTTGCTGGAAGTGCGATCTGATAACGGGCAACATGGTGAGGGCAACAGGGCATCTGGGACCTCAGGGAATGGTGGGACCAACAGTGTATCTCCTTAACCAATGAGATTTAAGGATTATGAAAGAAACAGAGGAACGACGGGGAAGGAGGGTGAATTAGAGTCAAATCAGATACAGAAAGAGAAATAAAGAAAGGGAAAGTAAGATTGTATTAAGAGAGAGAGAGAAAAAAGAGACAAAGAAAAAGCACGGAAAAAATAGAAAAATGTAAAATTTGACATCTTTAAAATCTCTAAGAACAATTTACCGCCTGAAGGAATGAGATTCCGCAGTTTAAATTGTTCAATTGGCATTGCATTCATTGCACTAAAAATGATCACGTTATTGAAAAGGTATTTGCACTGTTAATTACCAGACTTAACTTTCTGTGGCGAGTTTACTGGGCAATTAATGTGAAAATCCAACAAGTTCTTAAAAATAACGAGGAGGCTAAGAGCGAGATGCGGTTTGTGTGAAGCAAGCGGTGGAGTGGTGTAAATCGACCAGCAAGCTTTGGAGATTCACAACTCACAGCGTATCTCTTAATCCCCTGACACTGCTGGCCAATTTGCGCATTAATGTGTGTCGTTATTTTTCCAGCAAAATCCGGTCTAATGTAAAGTTGAAGTACTGGTTGGATTTGTTCTTTAATTGGAATGGATCACTGGGACTGTGAAGGTCTTTCAGAAATCAAGGGCTGTGTTGTTGATCTCAAATAGTTTTCCCTCTTGGTCATTCTCCTTTATAGGGAAAAGATGGTGTGAAAGGAGATCCAGGGATACCTGGTTTGCCTGGACCTCCCGGACCAGGAGCCTTCCCAGGAGCTCCCTTACCTTCCAATGAGGTATGTGAAGAAATGGTTTGCATCACTTTCCAATTATTATGAATACCTGACCCATCATTGATGGACACCTCTGCATTGCTGCTTTTAAATGTGAAGGGAGTAGGCGGGGGTTGGTTGGAGGCATTTACTCATTTAGAGGTTGAAAAATAAGAGAATGAATGACATGAATGGCTTTTACAAATGTTTCTTAAGGATGCTGCAACAAGTTAACAATGAGTACGGCACTGACCAGCTTGTCATTGCAGGAGACTGGGTTCAATTATACGGATTTGCCATTCATTCCTTTGCCAGCTGGACCTCCTGGGACACCGGTAAGTCTCATGTTTAGGTACGTCCATTCATCGTACTCGTCCATCACCAGTAAAAGATTCACCACCATTATATAGTTTTACACAAGCAAGGTGTTTCTTCGATAAGCAAGAATCTATGTTTCTTGATCGAGAATGAGATGTTGTGATTCATGGGAAGAAAATTCTTGAATAATCTTTCCTTCTTTTGGGAGCAGGGCGCGTCTGGAATTCCTGAATCACAAGGAATGGAGGTTGCTTCTTCTACACTGTTCCTGTAATACACTGCACCTGTAATACACTGCTCCTGCAATACACTGTAATACACTGCTCCTGTAATACACTGCTCCTGTAATACACTGCTCCTGTAATACACTGCTCCTGTAATACACTGCTCCTGTAATACACTGCTCCTGTAATACACTGCTCCTGTAATACACTGTAATACACTGCTCCTGCAATACACTGTAATACACTGCTCCTGTAATACACTGCTCCTGTAATACACTGCTCCTGTAATACACTGCTCCTGTAATACACTGCTCCTGTAATACACTGCTCCTGTAATACACTGCTCCTGTAATACACTGTAATACACTGCTCCTGTAATACACTGTAATACACTGCTCCTGTAATACACTGCTCCTGTAATACACTGCTCCTGTAATACACTGCTCCTGTAATACACTGCTCCTGTAATACACTGCTCCTGTAATGCACTGTAATACACTGCTCCTGTAATACACTGCTCCTGTAATACACTGCTCCTGTAATACACTGTAATACACTGCTCCTGTAATACACTGTAATACACTGCTCCTGTAATACACTGCTCCTGTAATACACTGTAATACACTGCTCCTGTAATACACTGTAATACACTGCTCCTGTAATACACTGCTCCTGTAATACACTGCTCCTGTAATACACGCACCTGTAATACACTGTAATACACTGCTCCTGTAATACACTGCTCCTGTAATACACTGCTCCTGTAATACACTGCACCTGTAATACACTGCTCCTGTAATACACTGCTCCTGTAATACAGTGCTCCTGTAATACACTGCTCCTGTAATACACTGCTCCTGTAATACACTGCTCCTGTAATACACGCACCTGTAATACACGCACCTGTAATACACTGCTCCTGTAATACACTGCTCCTGTAATACACTGCTCCTGTAATACACTGCTCCTGTAATACACTGCTCCTGTAATACACTGCTCCTGTAATACACTGCTCCTGTAATACACTGCTCCTGTAATACACTGCTCCTGTAATACACGCACCTGTAATACACGCACCTGTAATACACTGCTCCTGTAATACACTGCTCCTGTAATACAGTGTTCCTGTAATACACTGCTCCTGTAATACACTGCTCCTGTAATACACTGCTCCTGTAATACACTGCTCCTGTAATACACTGTTCCTGTAATACACTGCTCCTGTAATACACTGCTCCTGCAATACACTGTAATACACTGCTCCTGTAATACACTGCTCCTGTAATACACTGCTCCTGTAATACACTGCTCCTGTAATACACTGCTCCTGCAATACACTGTAATACACTGCTCCTGTAATACACTGCTCCTGTAATACACTGCTCCTGTAATACACTGCTCCTGTAATACACTGCTCCTGTAATACACTGCTCCTGTAATACACTGCTCCTGTAATGCACTGTAATACACTGCTCCTGTAATGCACTGTAATACACTGCTCCTGTAATACACTGCTCCTGTAATGCACTGTAATACACTGCTCCTGTAATACACTGCTCCTGTAATGCACTGTAATTCTCTGCTTCCTGTAATACACTGCTCCTGTAATACAACTGCTCCTTAATACACCTGCTCTTAATACACTTTCCGTAATACACTGTAATACACGCTCCTGTAATACACTGCTCCTGGTAATACACTGCTCCCTGTAATACACTGCACCTGTAATACACTTTATCCTGTAATACACTGTAATACACTGCTCCTTAAACACTGCTCCTGTAAATACACTGCTCCTGTACATACACTGCTCCTTAATACACTGTAATACACTGCTCCGTCATACACTGTAATACACTGCTCCTGTAATACACCTGCTCCTGTTAATACACTGCTTCCTTAAATACACTGCTTCCTGTAATGACACTGCTCCAGTAATACACTGCTCCTGTATACCCTGCTCCGGTAATACACTGCCCTCCTGGTAATACACTGCTCCTGTAATTACACTCCTTAATACACTGCTCCTGTAATACACTGCTCCTTAATACCACTGTAAACCACGCTCCTGTAATACACTGCTTCCTGTAATACACTGTAATACACTGCTCCTGTAATACCACTTCCGTAATACCGCTCTGTAATACACTGCTCCTGTAATACACTGCTCCTGTAATACACTGCTCCTGTAATACACTGTAATATACACTGCTCCTGTAAGACACTGCTCCTGTAATACACTCGCTCCTGTAATATCACTGCTCCTGTAATACACTGCGCCTGTATGACACTGCTCCTGTAATACACTGCTCCGGTAATACACTCTGTAATACACTGCTCCTGTAATACACTGTCTCCGTATAAACTGCTCCTGTAATACACTGCTCCTGTAATACACTGCTCCTGTAATACACCTGTAATACACGTGCTCCGGTAATACACTGCTCCTGTAAGACACGGCTCCTGTAATACACTGTTCCTGTCTGTCCTGTAATACACTGTTCCTGTATACACTGCTCCTGTAATACACTGCTCCTGTAATACACCTGTAATACACTGCTCCTGTAATACACTGTTTCCTGTAATACACTGCTCCTGTAATACACTGCTCCTGTAATACACTGCTCCTGTAATACACTGCTCCTGTAATACACTGTCCTGTAATACACTGTAATACACTGCTCCTGTAATACACTGCTCCTGTAATACACTGCTCCTGTAATACACGGCTCCTGTAATACACTGTAATACACTGCTCGTATACTGCTCTGTATTACACATGCTCCTGTAAGACACTGCTCCTGAATACCTGCTGCTCCTTGTAATACACTGTTATATCACTGCTCTGTAATACACTGCTCTGTAATACACTGCTCCTGTAATACACTGCCTGTAATACACTGCTCTTAATACACTGCTCTGTAATACACTGCTCCTGTATACACTGCTCTGTAATTACTGTATACACTGGCGCCTGTATACACTGCTCTGTAATACACTGCTCCTGTAATACACTGCTCCTGTAATATGCACTGTAATATCACTGCTTCCTGTTAGACACTGGCTCCTGTAATACACTGTAAGACACTGCTCCTGTAATACACTGTAATAGCACTGCTCCTGTAATTACACGCTCCTGTAATACACGTGCTCCTGTAATACACTGCTCCTGTAATACAGGTGCTCCTGTTATACACTGCTCCTGTAATACACTGGATCTCGCCTGTAATAAGGACTGCTCCTGGTTAAGACACTGCTCCTGTAATACACTGCCTGTAATACTCTGCTCCTGTAATACCCTGCTCCCTGTAATACATCTGCTCCTGTATACACTGCTCCTGTATATACACTGTTTCCTGTAATACACTGCTCTGTAATACACTGAGATTCCTGTAATACACTGCTCCTGTAATACACTGTTCCTGTAATTACACGCTCAGCTGTAATCACTGCTCCTGGAATACACTGCTTCCTGTAATACACTGTTCCTGTAATACACTTACACGTACCTGTTAATACAGCCTCTCTGTAATACACTGCTACACTGTAATACACTGCTCCTGTAATACACTGCATCCTGTAATACACTGCCTCCTGTAATACACTGTTCCTGGATTACCACGGTCCTGTAATACACTTGCTCCTGTTAATCATGCTCCTGAATACTCACTGTCCTGAATACACTGTTCCTGGTAATACACTGCTCCTGTAATAATGTTCCAGTAATTACACTGCTCCTGTAATACACGCCTACTGTAATACTTGCTCCTGTATACACTGCTCTGTAATACACTGCACCTGTAATACACTGCTCCTGTAATACACTGCTCCTGTTAATACAGCGCTCCTGTCATACACTGTATATTACACTGCTCCTGGTAATACTCTGTAATACACTGCTCCTGTAATTCACTGCTCCTGTAATACACTGCTCCTGTAATACACTGCTCCTGTAATACAACTGCTCCTGTAATACATGCTCCTGTAATACCTGCTCCTGTAATACACTGTATTTCACTGTCCTGTTATACACTGCTCCTGTATACACTGTTCTGTAATAAGCACGCTCCTGTAATACACTGTTATACACTGCTCCTGTAATACACTGTTCCTGGAATTTAACTGCTCCTGTAATACACTGTCCTGTAATACTCTGTAATTCACTGATCCTGTAATACACTGCTCCTGTAATACTCTGTCCTGTTATTCACTGTTCCAGTAATACACTGTATACCTGCTTCCTGTAATACACTGCTCCTGTAATACACTGCTCCTGTAATACACTGCTCCTGTAATACACTGCTCCTGTAATACACTGCTCCTGTAATACACTGCTCCTGTAATACATGCACTGCTCCTGTACTGCTCTGTAATACACTGCTCTGTAATACACTGCTCCTGTAATACACTGCTCCTGTAATCATGTCCTGTAATACACTGTCCTGTAATACACTGCTCCTGTAATACACTGTAATACACTGCTCCTGTAATACACTGTCCTGTAATACACTGTTCCTGCTAATACACTGTAATACACTGCTCCTGTAATACACTGCTCCTGTAATACACTGTCCTGTAATACACTGCTCTGTATACACTGCTCCTGTAATACACTAATTCACTGCTCCTGTAATACACTGGTAATACACTGCCTGTAATACACTGCTCCTGTAATACACTGCTCCTGTAATACACTGCTCCTGTAATACACTGCACTGCTCCTGTAATACACTGCTCCTGTAATACACTGTTCCTGTAATACACTGCTCCTGTAATACACTGCTCCTGTAATACACTGCTCCTGTAATACACTGCTCCTGTAATACACTGCTCCTGTAATACACTGCTCCTGTAATACCACTGTAATACACTGCTCCTGTAATACACTGTAATACACTGCTCCTGTAATACACTGACTCCTGTATACACTGCTCCTGTAATACACTGCTCTGTAATACACTGCTCCTGTAATACACTGCTCCTGTAATACACTGTAATACACTGCTCCTGTAATACATGCTCTGTAATACACTGCTCCTGTAATACACTGCTCCTGTAATACACTGCTAATACACTGCTTGTATACACTGCTCCTGTAATACACTGCTCCTGTACTACACTGCACCTGTAATACACTGCTCCTGAAATACACTGCTCCTGTAATACACTGCTCCTGTAATACACTGCTCCTGTAATACACTGCTCCTGTAATACACTGTTCCTGTAATACACTGCTCCTGTAATACACTGTAATACACTGCTCCTGTAATACACTGCTCCTGTAATACACTGCTCCTGTAATACACTGCTCCTGTAATACACTGCTCCTGTAATACACTGCTCCTGTAATACACTGTTCCTGTAATACACTGCTCCTGTAATACACTGCTCCTGTAATACACTGCTCCTGTAATACACTGTAATACACTGCTCCTGTAATACACTGCTCCTGTAATACACTGTAATACACTGCTCCTGTAATACACTGCTCCTGTAATACACTGCTCCTGTAATACACTGCTCCTGTAATACACTGTAATACACTGCTCCTGTAATACACTGCTCCTGTAATACACTGCTCCTGTAATACACTGCTCCTGTAATACACTGCTCCTGTAATACACTGCTCCTGTAATACACTGCTCCTGTAATACACTGCTCCTGTAATACACTGCTCCTGTAATACACTGCTCCTGTAATACACTGCTCCTGTAATACACTGCTCCTGTAATACACTGTAATACACTGCTCCTGTAATACACTGCTCCTGTAATACACTGCTCCTGTAATACACTGTTCCTGTAATACACTGCTCCTGTAATACACTGTTCCTGTAATACACTGCTCCTGTAATACACGCACCTGTAATACACTGCTCCTGTAATACACTGCTCCTGTAATACACTGTTCCTGTAATACACTGCTCCTGTAATACACGCACCTGTAATACACTGCTCCTGTAATACACTGTTCCTGTAATACACTGCTCCTGTAATACACTGCTCCTGTAATACACTGCTCCTGTAATACACTGCTCCTGTAATACACTGCTCCTGTAATACACTGCTCCTGTAATACACTGCTCCTGTAATACACTGTTCCTGTAATACACTGTTCCTGTAATACAATGCTCCTGTAATACACTGTTCCTGTAATACACTGTTCCTGTAATACACTGCTCCTGTAATACAGTGCTCCTGTAATACACGCACCTGTAATACACTGCTCCTGTAATACACTGCTGTAATACACTGCTCCTGAATACACTGCTCCTGTAATACACTGCTCCTGTAATACACTGTTCCTGTAATACACTGCTCCTGTAATACACTGCTCCTGTAATACACTGCTCCTGTAATACACTGCTCCTGTAATACACTGCTCCTGTAATAC
Source organism: Squalus acanthias (assembly GCA_030390025.1). Classification (NCBI taxonomy): domain Eukaryota; kingdom Metazoa; phylum Chordata; class Chondrichthyes; order Squaliformes; family Squalidae; genus Squalus; species Squalus acanthias. Next base: position 129,846,972 of record CM059434.1, read on the forward strand.
ACTGCTCCTGTAATACACTGTTCCTGTAATACACTGCTCCTGTAATACACTGCTCCTGTAATACACTGCTCCTGTAATACACTGCTCCTGTAATACACTGCTCCTGTAATACACTGCTCCTGTAATACACTGTTCCTGTAATACACTGCTCCTGTAATACACTGCTCCTGTAATACACTGTAATACACTGCTCCTGTAATACACTGCTCCTGTAATACACTGCTCCTGTAATACACTGCTCCTGTAATACACTGCTCCTGTAATACACTGCTCCTGTAATACACTGCTCCTGTAATACACTGCTCCTGTAATACACTGCTCCTGTAATACACTGCTCCTGTAATACACTGCTCCTGTAATACACGCTCCTGTAATACACTGCTCCTGTAATACACTGCTCCTGTAATACACTGCTCCTGTAATACACTGCTCCTGTAATACACTGCTCCTGTAATACACTGCTCCTGTAATACACTGCTCCTGTAATACACTGCTCCTGTAATACACTGCTCCTGTAATACACTGCTCCTGTAATACACTGCTCCTGTAATACACTGCTCCTGTAATACACTGCTTCCTGTAATACACTGCTCCTGTAATACACGCTCTGTAATACACTGCTCCTGTAATTACACTGCTCCTGTAATACACTGCTCCTGTAATACAGTGCTCCTGTAATACAGCTCCTGTAATACACGCTCCCTGTAATACACTGCTCCTGTAATACACTGCTCCTGTAATACACTGCTCCTGTAATACACTGCTCCTGTAATACAACTGACTGTAATACACTGCTCCTGTAATACACTGCTCATGTAATACACTGCTCCTGTAATACACTGCTCCTGTAATACACTGCTCCTGTAATACACTGCTCCTGTAATACACTGCTCCTGTAATACACTGTAATACACTGCTCCTGTAATACACTGCTCCTGTAATACACTGCTTCGCTGTAATACACTGCTCTGTAATACACTGCTCCTGTATACACTGTAATACACTGCTCCTGTAATACAAGCTCCGTAATACACTGCTCCTGTAATACTGTACCTGTAATAACACTGCTCCTTGTAATACACTGTTCCTGTAATACACTGTAATACACTGCTCCTGTAATACACTGCTCCTGTAATACACTGTAATACACTGCTCCTGTAATACACTGCTCCTGTAATACACTGCTCCTGTAATACACTGCTCCTGTAATACACTGCTCCTGTAATACACTGCTCCTGTAATACACTGTTCCTGTAATACACTGCTCCTGTAATACACTGCTCCTGTAATACACTGCTCCTGTAATACACTGCTCCTGTAATACACTGCTCCTGTAATACACTGTAATACACTGCTCCTGTAATACAGTGCTCCTGTAATACACGCACCTGTAATACACTGCTCCTGTAATACACTGTTCCTGTAATACACTGTTCCTGTAATACACTGCTCCTGTAATACACTGTTCCTGTAATACACTGTTCCTGTAATACAGTGCTCCTGTAATACACTGCTCCTGTAATACAGTGCTCCTGTAATACACGCACCTGTAATACACTGCTCCTGTAATACACTGCTCCTGTAATACACTGCTCCTGTAATACACTGTAATACAATGCTCCTGTAATACACTGTAATACACTGCTCCTGTAAAACACTGCTCCTGTAATACACTGCTCCTGTAATGCACTGTAATACACTGCTCCTGTAATACCCTGCTCCTGTAATACACTGCTCCTGTAATACACTGCTCCTGTAATACACTGTAATACACTGCTCCTGTAATACACTGCTCCTGTAATACACTGCTCCTGTAATACACTGCTCCTGTAATACAATGCTCCTGTAATACACGCACCTGTAATACACTGCTCCTGTAATACACTGTAATACACTGTAATACAGTGCTCCTGTAATACACTGCTCCTGTAATACACTGCTCCTGTAATACACTGCTCCTGTAATACACTGTAATACACTGCTCCTGTAATACACTGCTCCTGTAATACACTGTAATACACTGTAATACAGTGCTCCTGTAATACACTGCTCCTGTAATACACTGCTCCTGTAATACACTGCTCCTGTAATACACTGCTCCTGTAATACACTGCTCCTGTAATACACTGTAATACACTGCTCCTGTAATACACTGTAATACACTGCTCCTGTAATACACTGTAATACACTGCTCCTGTAATACACTGCTCCTGTAATACACTGTAATACACTGCTCCTGTAATACACTGCTCCTGTAATACACTGCTCCTGTAATACACTGTAATACACTGCTCCTGTAATACACTAGTAATACACTGCTCCTGTAATACATCTGCTCCTGTAATACACTGCTCCTGTAATACACTGCTCCTGTATACACTGTAATAACACGCTCCTGTAATACACTGCTCCTGTAATACACTGTAATACACTGCTCCTGTAATACACTGCTCCCTGTAATACACTGATCCTGTAATACACTGCTCCTGTAATACACGCTCCTGTAATACACTGCTCCTGTAATACACTGCTCCTGTAATACACTGCTCCTGTAATACACTGCTCCTGTAATACACTGCTCCTGTAATACACTGCTCCTGTAATACACTGCTCCTGTAATACACTGCTCCTGTAATACACTGCTCCTGTAATACACTGCTCCTGTAATACACTGCTCCTGTAATACACTGCTCCTGTAATACACTGCTCCTGTAATACACTGCTCCTGTAATACACTGCTCCTGTAATACACTGTTCCTGTAATACACTGCTCCTGTAATACACGCTCTGTAATACACTGCTCCTGTAATACACTGCTCCTGTAATACACTGCTCCTGTAATACACTGTCCTACACTGCACTGTATACACTGTCCTGTAATACACCTGCTCCTGTAATACACTGCTCCTGTCACTACACTGCTCCTGTAATACACTGCTCCTTTAATACACTGCTCCTGTAATACACTGCTCCTGTAATACACTGCTCCTGTAATACACTGCTCCTGTAATACACTGTAATACACTGCTCCTGTAATACACGCACCTGTAATACACTGTAATACAATGCTCCTGTAATACACGCACCTGTAATACACTGTTCCTGTAATACACTGCTCCTGTAATACACGCACCTGTAATACACTGCTCCTGTAATACACTGTTCCTGTAATACACTGCTCCTGTAATACACGCACCTGTAATACACTGTTCCTGTAATACACTGCTCCTGTAATACACGCACCTGTAATACACTGCTCCTGTAATACACTGTTCCTGTAATACACTGCTCCTGTAATACACGCACCTGTAATACACTGCTCCTGTAATACAATGCTCCTGTAATACACGCACCTGTAATACACTGCTCCTGTAATACACTGCTCCTGTAATACACTGTAATACACTGCTCCTGTAATACACTGCTCCTGTAATACACTGCTCCTGTAATACACTGTAATACACTGCTCCTGTAATACACTGCTCCTGTAATACACTGCTCCTGTAATACACTGCTCCTGTAATACACTGTAATACACTGCTCCTGTAATACACTGTAATACACTGCTCCTGTAATACACTGTAATACACTGCTCCTGTAATACACTGTAATACACTGCTCCTGTAATACACTGCTCCTGTAATACACTGCTCCTGTAATACACTGCTCCTGTAATACACTGCTCCTGTAATACACTGCTCCTGTAATACACTGTAATACACTGCTCCTGTAATACACTGCTCCTGTAATACACTGCACCTGTAATACACTGTAATACACTGCTCCTGTAATACACTGTAATACACTGCTCCTGTAATACACTGTAATACACTGCTCCTGTAATACACTGCTCCTGTAATACACTGCTCCTGTAATACACTGCTCCTGTAATACACTGTAATACACTGCTCCTGTAATACACTGCTCCTGTAATACACTGTAATACACTGCTCCTGTAATACACTGTAATACACTGCTCCTGTAATACACTGTAATACACTGCTCCTGTAATACACTGCTCCTGTAATACACTGTTCCTGTAATACACTGTAATACACTGCTCCTCTAATACACTGCTCCTGTAATACACTGCCCCTGTAATACACTGTTCCTGTAATACACTGCTCCTGTAATACAGTGCTCCTGTAATACACTGCTCCTGTAATACAGTGTTCCTGTAATACACTGTAATACACTGCTCCTGTAATACACTGCTCCTGTAATACACTGCTCCTGTAATACAGTGCTCCTGTAATACACTGCACCTGTAATACACTGCTCCTGTAATACAGTGCTCCTGTAATACACTGCACCTGTAATACACTGCTCCTGTAATACAGTGCTCCTGTAATACACTGCACCTGTAATACACTGCTCCTGTAATACAGTGCTCCTGTAATACAGTGCTCCTGTAATACACTGTAATACACTGCTCCTGTAATACACTGCTCCTGTAATACACTGCTCCTGTAATACAGTGCTCCTGTAATACACTGCACCTGTAATACAGTGTTCCTGTAATACACTGTAATACACTGCTCCTGTAATACACTGCTCCTGTAATACACTGCTCCTGTAATACAGTGCTCCTGTAATACACTGCACCTGTAATACACTGCTCCTGTAATACACTGCTCCTGTAATACACTGCTCCTGTAATACACTGCTCCTGTAATACACTGCTCCTGTAATACACTGCTCCTGTAATACACTGTAATACACTGCTCCTGTAATACAGTGTTCCTGTAATACACTGCTCCTGTAATACACTGTAATACACTGCTCCTGTAATACAGTGTTCCTGTAATACACTGTAATACACTGCTCCTGTAATACACTGCTCCTGTAATACACTGCTCCTGTAATACAATGCTCCTGTAATACAGTGCTCCTGTAATACACTGCTCCTGTAATACACTGCTCCTGTAATACACTGCTCCTGTAATACAGTGTTCCTGTAATACACTGCTCCTGTAATACACTGCTCCTGTAATACACTGCTCCTGTAATACACTGCTCCTGTAATACACTGCTCCTGTAATACAGTGCTCCTGTAATACACTGTAATACACTGCTCCTGTAATACACTGCTCCTGTAATACACTGCTCCTGTAATACACTGTAATACACTGTTCCTGTAATACACTGTAATACACTGCTCCTGTAATACAGTGTTCCTGTAATACACTGCTCCTGTAATACACTGCTCCTGTAATACACTGCTCCTGTAATACACTGTTCCTGTAATACACTGCTCCTGTAATACACTGCTCCTGTAATACACTGCTCCTGTAATACACTGCTCCTGTAATACACTGCTCCTGTAATACAGTGCTCCTGTAATACACTGTAATACACTGCTCCTGTAATACACTGCTCCTGTAATACACTGCTCCTGTAATACACTGTAATACACTGTTCCTGTAATACACTGTAATACACTGCTCCTGTAATACAGTGTTCCTGTAATACACTGCTCCTGTAATACACTGCTCCTGTAATACACTGCTCCTGTAATACACTGTAATACACTGTTCCTGTAATACACTGTAATACACTGCTCCTGTAATACAGTGTTCCTGTAATACACTGCTCCTGTAATACACTGCTCCTGTAATACACTGCTCCTGTAATACACTGCTCCTGTAATACACTGCTCCTGTAATACACTGCTCCTGTAATACACTGCTCCTGTAATACACTGTAATACACTGCTCCTGTAATACACTGTAATACACTGCTCCTGTAATACACTGCTCCTGTAATACAGTGCTCCTGTAATACACTGTAATACACTGCTCCTGTAATACACTGTAATACACTGCTCCTGTAATACACTGCTCCTGTAATACACTGCTCCTGTAATACACTGCTCCTGTAATACACTGCTCCTGTAATACACTGCTCCTGTAATACACTGCTCCTGTAATACACTGCTCCTGTAATACACTGTAATACACTGCTCCTGTAATACACTGCTCCTGTAATACACTGTTCCTGTAATACACTGCTCCTGTAATACACTGTAATACACTGCTCCTGTAATACACTGCTCCTGTAATACAGTGTTCCTGTAATACACTGCTCCTGTAATACACTGTAATACACTGCTCCTGTAATACACTGCTCCTGTAATACAGTGTTCCTGTAATACACTGCTCCTGTAATACACTGCTCCTGTAATACACTGCTCCTGTAATACACTGCTCCTGTAATACACTGCTCCTGTAATACACTGCTCCTGTAATACACTGTAATACACTGCTCCTGTAATACACTGCTCCTGTAATACACTGCTCCTGTAATACACTGTAATACACTGCTCCTGTAATACACTGCTCCTGTAATACAGTGTTCCTGTAATACACTGCTCCTGTAATACACTGCTCCTGTAATACAGTGTTCCTGTAATACACTGCTCCTGTAATACACTGCTCCTGTAATACACTGCTCCTGTAATACACTGTAATACACTGCTCCTGTAATACACTGCTCCTGTAATACAGTGTTCCTGTAATACACTGCTCCTGTAATACACTGCTCCTGTAATACACTGCTCCTGTAATACACTGTAATACACTGCTCCTGTAATACACTGCTCCTGTAATACACTGCTCCTGTAATACACTGTAATACACTGCTCCTGTAATACACTGCTCCTGTAATACACTGCTCCTGTAATACACTGTAATACACTGCTCCTGTAATACACTGCTCCTGTAATACACTGTAATACACTGCTCCTGTAATACACTGCTCCTGTAATACACTGTAATACACTGCTCCTGTAATACACTGCTCCTGTAATACACTGCTCCTGTAATACACTGTAATACACTGCTCCTGTAATACACTGCTCCTGTAATACACTGCTCCTGTAATACACTGCTCCTGTAATACACTGCTCCTGTAATACACTGTAATACACTGCTCCTGTAATACACTGCTCCTGTAATACACTGTAATACACTGCTCCTGTAATACACTGCTCCTGTAATACACTGCTCCTGTAATACACTGTAATACACTGCTCCTGTAATACACTGCTCCTGTAATACACTGCTCCTGTAATACACTGCTCCTGTAATACACTGCTCCTGTAATACACTGCTCCTGTAATACACTGCTCCTGTAATACACTGTTCCTGTAATACACTGCTCCTGTAATACACTGTAATACACTGCTCCTGTAATACACTGTTCCTGTAATACACTGCACCTGTAATACACTGCTCCTGTAATACACTGCTCCTGTAATACACTGCTCCTGTAATACACTGCTCCTGTAATACCCTGTTCCTGTAATACACTGCTCCTGTAATACACTGCTCCTGTAATACACTGTTCCTGTAATACACTGCTCCTGTAATACACTGCTCCTGTAATACACTGTTCCTGTAATACACTGCTCCTGTAATACACTGTTCCTGTAATACACTGCTCCTGTAATACCCTGTTCCTGTAATACACTGTAATACACTGCTCCTGTAATACACTGCTCCTGTAATACACTGCTCCTGTAATACACTGCTCCTGTAATACAGCTCTGTAATACACTGCTCCTGTAATACACTGCTCCTGTAATACACTGCTCCTGTAATACACTGCTCCTGTAATACACTGCTCTGTAATACACTGCTCCTGTAATACACTGCTCCTGTAATACACTGCTCCTGAATACACTGCTCCTGTAATACACTGCTCCTGTAATACACTGCTCCTGTAATACACTGCTCCTGTAATACACTGCTCCTGTAATACACTGCTCCTGTAATACACTGCCTTAATACACTGTTCCTGTAATACACTGTTCCTGTAATACACTGCTCCTGTAATACACTGCTCTGTAATACACTGCTCCTGTAATACACTGCTCCTGTAATACACTGCTCCTGTAATACACTGCTCCTGTAATACACTGTCCTGTAATACACTGCTCTGTAATACACTGCTCCTGTAATACACTGCTCCTGTAATACACCTGTAATACACTGCTCCTGTAATACACTGGCTCCTTGTAATACACTGCTCCTGTAATACACTGCTCCTGTAATACACTGCTCCTGTAATACACTGCTCCTGTAATACACTGCTCCTGTAATACACTGCTCCTGTAATACACTGCTCCTGTAATACACGTAATACACTGCTCCTGTAATACACTGTAATACACTGCTCCTGTAATACCTGTTCCTGTAATACACTGCTCTGTAATACACTGCTCCTGTAATACACGCTCCTTTACACTGCTCCTGTAATACACTGTTCCTGTAATACACTGCTCCTGTAATACACTGCTCCTGTAAACACTGCTCCTGTAATACACTGCTCCTGTAATACACTGCTCCGTAATACACTGCTCCTGTAATACACTGCTCCTGTAATACACTGCTCCTGTAATACACTGCTCCTGTAATACACTGCTCCTGTAATACACTGCTCCTGTAATACACTGACTCCTGTAATACACTGCTCCTGTAATACACTGCTCCTGTAATACACTGTCCTGTAATACATGCTCCTGTAATACACTGCTCTGTAATACACTGCTCCTGTAATACCCTGCTCCTGTAATACACTGTAATTACACTGCTCCTGTAATACACTGCTCCTGTAATACACTGCTCCTGTAATACACTGCTCCTGTAATACACTGTTCCTGTAATACACTGTCTGTAATACACTGCTCCTGTAATACACTGCTCCTGTAATACACTGCTCCTGTAATACACTGTATACACTGCTCCTGTAATACACTGCTCCTGTAATACACTGATCCGGTATACAGCTCGTAATACACTGCTCCTGTAATACACTGTGCCCCTGTAATACACTGCTCCTGTAATACAGCTCCTGTAATACACTGCTCCTGTAATACACTGCTCTGTAATACACTGCTCCTGTAATACACTGCTCCTGTAATACACTGCTCCTGTAATACACTGCTCCTGTAATACACTGCTCCTGTAATACACTGCTCCTGTAATACACTGTAATACACTGCTCCTGTAATACACTGCTCCTGTAATACACTGCTCCTGTAATACACTGCTCCTGTAATACAGTGTTCCTGTAATACACTGCTCCTGTAATACAGTGTTCCTGTAATACACTGTTCCTGTAATACACTGCTCCTGTAATACAGTGTTCCTGTAATACACTGCTCCTGTAATACAATGCTCCTGTAATACACTGTTCCTGTAATACACTGCTCCTGTAATACACTGCTCCTGTAATACACTGCTCCTGTAATACACTGCACCTGTAATACAGTGTTCCTGTAATACAGTGTTCCTGTAATACACTGTTCCTGTAATACACTGTTCCTGTAATACACTGCTCCTGTAATACACTGCTCCTGTAATACACTGCTCCTGTAATACACTGCTCCTGTAATACACTGCTCCTGTAATACACTGTTCCTGTAATACACTGCACCTGTAATACAGTGCTCCTGTAATACACTGCTCCTGTAATACACTGCTCCTGTAATACACTGTTCCTGTAATACACTGCTCCTGTAATACACTGCTCCTGTAAACACTGCCCTCCTGTAATACACTGCCACCTGTAATACACTGCTCCCTGTAATACACCTGCTCCTGCTAATTACTCTGCGCCTGTAATACACTGCTCCTGTATACACTGCCCTCCTGTAATACACTGCTCCTGGTAAATACACTGCTCCTGTAATACACAGCTCCTGTAATACACTGTCCCTCCCCACCCCACCCCCCCCCTCCCCCCCCCCCTTTTCTCTGTAATACACTGCTCCTGTATACACTGCTCCCTGTAATACAGCTGCTCCTGTAATACACTGCACCTGTAATACACTGTCCTGTAATACACTGCTCCTGGTAATACACGCCCTGTAATACACTGCCTCCTGTAATACACTGCCTCCTGTAATACATGCCCTGTAATACACTGCTCCGGTAATACACTGCTCCTGTAATACACTGCTCCTGTAATACACTGCCCTGTAATACACTGCTCCTGTAATACTACTCCTGTAATACACTGCTCCTGTAATACACTGCTCCTGTAATACACTGCTCCTGTAATACACTGTCTGTAATACACTGCTCCTGTAATACACTGCTCCTGTAATACCAGTGCACCTGTAATACACGCACCTGACATACACTGCTCCTGTAATACACTGTTCCTGTAATACACTGCTCCTGTAATACAACTGCTCCTGTAATACACTGTAATACCACTGCTCCTGTAATAACTGTAATACACTGCTCCTGTAATACACTGCTCCTGTAATACACTGCTCCTAATACAATGCCTCCTGTAATACACTGTAATACACTGCCTCCTGTAATACACTGCTCCTGTAATACACTGCTCCTGTAATACACTGTAATACACTGCTCCTGTAATACAATGCTCCTGTAATACACTGTTCCTGTAATACAGTGTTCCTGTAATACACTGTTCCTGTAATACACTGCTCCTGTAATACACTGCTCCTGTAATACACTGCTCCTGTAATACACTGCTCCTGTAATACACTGCTCCTGTAATACACTGCTCCTGTAATACACTGTTCCTGTAATACACTGCTCCTGTAATACACTGCTCCTGTAATACACTGCTCCTGTAATACACTGTTCCTGTAATACACTGTTCCTGTAATACACTGTTCCTGTAATACACTGCTCCTGTAATACACTGTTCCTGTAATACACTGTTCCTGTAATACACTGCTCCTGTAATACACTGCTCCTGTAATACACTGCTCCTGTAATACACTGTTCCTGTAATACACTGCTCCTGTAATACACTGCTCCTGTAATACACTGCTCCTGTAATACACTGTTCCTGTAATACACTGTTCCTGTAATACACTGCTCCTGTAATACACTGTTCCTGTAATACACTGCTCCTGTAATACACTGCTCCTGTAATACACTGCTCCTGTAATACACTGCTCCTGTAATACACTGCTCCTGTAATACACTGCTCCTGTAATACACTGTAATACACTGCTCCTGTAATACACTGTTCCTGTAATACACTGCTCCTGTAATACACTGCTCCTGTAATACACTGCTCCTGTAATACACTGCTCCTGTAATACACTGCTCCTGTAATACAGTGCTCCTGTAATACACTGCTCCTGTAATACACTGCTCCTGTAATACACTGCTCCTGTAATACAGTGCTCCTGTAATACACTGTTCCTGTAATACACTGCTCCTGTAATACACTGTAATACACTGCTCCTGTAATACACTGCTCCTGTAATACACTGCTCCTGTAATACACTGCTCCTGTAATACACTGCTCCTGTAATACACTGCTCCTGTAATACACTGCTCCTGTAATACACTGCTCCTGTAATACACTGTTCCTGTAATACACTGCTCCTGTAATACACTGCTCCTGTAATACACTGCTCCTGTAATACACTGCTCCTGTAATACACTGCTCCTGTAATACACTGCTCCTGTAATACAGTGTAATACACTGCTCCTGTAATACACTGTAATACACTGTTCCTGTAATACACTGCTCCTGTAATACACTGCTCCTGTAATACACTGCTCCTGTAATACACTGCTCCTGTAATACACTGCTCCTGTAATACAGTGTTCCTGTAATACACTGCTCCTGTAATACACTGCTCCTGTAATACACTGTAATACACTGCTCCTGTAATACACTGCTCCTGTAATACACTGTATTACACATGCTCCTGTAATACACTGCTCCTGTAATACACTGCTCCTGTAATACACTGCTCCTGTAATACACTGCTCCTGTAATACACTGTTCCTGTAATACAGTGTTCCTGTAATACACTGCTCCTGTAATACACTGCTCCTGTAATACAGTGTTCCTGTAATACACTGCTCCTGTAATACACTGCTCCTGTAATACACTGTTCCTGTAATACACTGCTCCTGTAATACAGTGTTCCTGTAATACACTGCTCCTGTAATACAGTGTTCCTGTAATACACTGTTCCTGTAATACACTGCTCCTGTAATACAGTGTTCCTGTAATACACTGCTCCTGTAATACAGTGTTCCTGTAATACACTGCTCCTGTAATACACTGCTCCTGTAATACACTGCTCCTGTAATACAGTGTTCCTGTAATACACTGCTCCTGTAATACACTGCTCCTGTAATACACTGCTCCTGTAATACACTGTTCCTGTAATACACTGCTCCTGTAATACAGTGTTCCTGTAATACACTGCTCCTGTAATACAGTGTTCCTGTAATACACTGTTCCTGTAATACACTGTTCCTGTAATACACTGTTCCTGTAATACACTGTTCCTGTAATACAATGCTCCTGTAATACACTGCTCCTGTAATACAGTGTTCCTGTAATACACTGCTCCTGTAATACACTTGATCCTGTAATACACTGTTCCTGTAATACACTGCTCCTGTAATACAGTGCTCCCTGTAATACACTGCTCCCTGTAATACACTGTACCTGTAATACACTGTTCCTGTAATACACGTTCCTGTAATACACTGCTCCTGTAATACACTGCTCCTGTAATACACTGCTCCTGTATACACTGCTCCTGTAATACACTGCTCCTGTAATACCGCTCCTGTAATCCACTGCTCCTGTAATACACTGCTCTGTAATACACTGCTCCTGTAATACACTGCTCTGTAAATACACTGCTCCTGTAATACACTGCTCTGTAATAACTGCTCTGTAATACACTGCTCCTGTAATACCCTGACTCCTGTAATACACTGCTCCTGTAATCACTGCTCCTGTAATACACTGCTCCTGTAATACACTGATCCAGTAATACACTGCTCCTGTAATACACTGTTCCTGTAAATACACTGCTCCTTATACACTGCTCCTGTAATACACTGCTCCTGTAATACACTGTCTCCTGTAATACAGTGCTCCTGTAATACACTGCTCTGTAATACACATGTTTTCCTGTAATACACTGCTCCCTGTAATACACTGCTCCTGTAATACACTGTTCCTGTAATACACTGACTCCTGTAATACAGGCCCTGTAATACTGTAATACCCTGCTCCTGTAATACACTGTTCCTGTAATACACTGTTCTGTAATACACTGTTCCTGTATACACTGTTCCTGTAATACACTGTCCTGTAATACACTGCTCCTGTAATACACTGCTCCTGTAAAACACTGTTCCTGTAATACCTGCTCCTGTAATACACTGTTCCTGTAAATACACTGGTCACCTGTAATACACTGTCCTGTAATACACTGTTCCTGTAATACACTGCTCCTGTAATACACTGCTCCTGTAATACACTGTTCCTGTAATGACACTGCTCCTGTAATACACTGCTCCTGTAATACACTGCTCCTGTAATACACTGTGTTTCCTGTATTACACGCTCGTAATACACTGCTCCTGTAATACACTGGTGTCACTGTAATACACTGCTCCTGTAATACACTGTTCCTGTAATTACACTGCTCCTGTAATACAGTGTTCCTGTAATACACTGCCTCCTGTAATAAACTGTTCCTGTAATACACTGCTCCTGTAATACACTGCTCCTGTAATACACTGCTCCTGTAATACACTGCTCCTGTAATACACTGCTCTGTAATACACTGCTCCTGTAATACACTGTTCCTGTAATACACTGCTCCTGTAATACACTGTTCCCTGTAATACACTGTTCCTGTAATACACTGTTCCCTGTAATACACTGTTCCTGTAATACACTGTTCCTGTAATACACTGTTCCTGTAATACACTGTTCCTGTAATACAATGCTCCTGTAATACACTGCTCCTGTAATACAGTGTTCCTGTAATACACTGCTCCTGTAATACACTGCTCCTGTAATACACTGCTCCTGTAATACACTGTTCCTGTAATACACTGCTCCTGTAATACAGTGTTCCTGTAATACACTGCTCCTGTAATACAGTGTTCCTGTAATACACTGTTCCTGTAATACACTGTTCCTGTAATACACTGCTCCTGTAATACACTGCTCCTGTAATACACTGCTCCTGTAATACAGTGCTCCTGTAATACACTGCTCCTGTAATACACTGCTCCTGTAATACAGTGTTCCTGTAATACAGTGTTCCTGTAATACACTGTTCCTGTAATACACTGCTCCTGTAATACACTGCTCCTGTAATACAGTGTTCCTGTAATACACTGTAATACACTGCTCCTGTAATACACTGTAATACACTGCTCCTGTAATACACTGTTCCTGTAATACACTGTAATACACTGCTCCTGTAATACACTGCTCCTGTAATACACTGTAATACACTGCTCCTGTAATACACTGCTCCTGTAATACAGTGTTCCTGTAATACACTGCTCCTGTAATACACTGTAATACACTGCTCCTGTAATACACTGCTCCTGTAATACACTGCTCCTGTAATACACTGTAATACACTGCTCCTGTAATACACTGCTCCTGTAATACAGTGTTCCTGTAATACACTGCTCCTGTAATACACTGTAATACACTGCTCCTGTAATACACTGCTCCTGTAATACACTGCTCCTGTAATACACTGCTCCTGTAATACACTGCACCTGTAATACACTGCTCCTGTAATACAGTGTTCCTGTAATACACTGCTCCTGTAATACACTGCTCCTGTAATACAGTGTTCCTGTAATACACTGCTCCTGTAATACACTGTAATACACTGCTCCTGTAATACACTGCTCCTGTAATACAGTGTTCCTGTAATACACTGTAATACACTGTTCCTGTAATACACTGTAATACACTGCTCCTGTAATACACTGCTCCTGTAATACACTGCTCCTGTAATACACTGCTCCTGTAATACAGTGTTCCTGTAATACACTGCTCCTGTAATACACTGCTCCTGTAATACACTGTAATACACTGCTCCTGTAATACACTGTAATACACTGCTCCTGTAATACACTGCTCCTGTAATACACTACTCCTGTAATAGACAGTTTCCTAGAAGTAAAGGGCATTAAGGGTTACGGGGAGCGGGCAGGAATTTGGACATGAGTCTAGGTTCGGATCGGTCATGGCCCTGTGGGTAGTGGAGCGGGCCCAGGGACTGTGTAGCCTGATTCTGCTCCTATTTCGTGTGTGCAATTCTGTTAGATGCAGGAGATGGTTCTGTGATAGATAGTAGATTGGCGGTTAGGATCAGATCAGCCATGATCTTATTGAATGGCGGAGCAGGCTCGAGGGGCCGATTGGCCTACTCCTGCTCCTATTTCTTATGTTCTTATGTTCTTATACACTGCTCCTGTAATACAGTGCTTCTGTAGCAAATTGTTCCTTGTTGAAACTCATTGTGATGATTACAGAGAATCATTGCAGGCCTAAAATTCTTGAATTTTTCTGCTTTGACCCACAGGGTGAGAAAGGAGAAAGGGGGCTTAAAGGTGAACAAGTAAGAAGCTTTTTTAATTCATGGGAGCTTTCTTTTATTGAATTGCACAAAAGGTTACATTATTCTGGAGTCCTGGTACAATAAAGAGGATATATGGCATCTAACTGCTTACATTGTACTTGCAGATACTAAACTGAAGGTCTTGTACAATTCTGTAGATGTGGGTGGCATTGCTTATTGGTAAAGCTAGGGTTAATCGTTGGCAGGGGCTTCAGGGCTGAACAAGGGGAGTGAGAAAAAGGCCTTCTTAGACACTGGATTTGGGGACGAGCCAGTTTTGCTAGAGCTTACTATGGGGTCTTGAGGTGGGTAGAATGAGTGGTGTATCCACTAAAATTTGGGGCAAGCCCCGAAAAAGTTAGCACCCCCGCGCCCGAAATTCACTGGTAGCGCCCCAAGAGGGAGGCGGAGGGAGGGAGGACAGTGAATATCACGGCGCTACGTGCAGCAGCACCACGCGCTGTGGCACGTCATGCCGCGGTACTGCAGGCCTTCCTCCCTTTATTAAAGGGGAGGGGCCTAGCGCAGCGCGACCAGCTGGGCCACCAGGTATTGGGCGCCAATGGGAGGCGCAAATCAACCGAATTTTTCCCCCAAGGTGTTTAACTGGAGGCTATGAAGTCCCCTAAGAGCAGGGGAGTTCTCCTGGTGTCCTGGCTAATATTTATCCCTCAACCAACATCATAAACACAGATTATCTGGTCATTATCACATTGCTGTTTGTGGAACCTTGCTGTGCGCAAATCGGCTGCCATGTTTCCTACATTACAACAGTGACTACACTTCAAAAGTACTTCATTGGCTGTAAAGCATTTTGGGACATCCTGAGGTCATGAAAGGTGCTATTTAATGCATGCTCTTTCTTTTTTTCTTTCTTAAGTTTAATTCAATGTTGTTACTAATATTCATTTTTGATGCACCATGGAATACTAGACACGGGTTCCTGACCTCCAACAGTGCTGTTGTGAGGAGGTACCAATAGAAGCAAGGGATCTCATCACAGTGATAGAGTCAACCCCTGCCCACTTTCACATAGCGCCAATGACCCCACTATAGGCTGCACTGGCAGAGGACGGATCAGCTGTCCACTCTCTCAACCTGGGGAAGGTATGTGTTATGGGGAGACTTAAAGGGCGTGAATAAAATATTAATTTTGAAAGGAATAAAGGACTTCTTAAAACTCACCACGAGATCTATCTCCCCCCAGTCATGTACTCCAGAGTGGCTCTTGGTTAGCACCCTTGCAATTGCTTCTGTGCTAAATCTGAAGGATAGGAAATGATTGCAAAGCAAACCATTTGACGGAATAGGATCTAGAATGCCATATTTGGAGCTGAGGAAGAGCAAGAGATGGAAATTCGGAGGAGCAATGACCATAGTAATATTGCCTAAAATAGAGTGGGACCAGAAAGATTAAGGCTACAGTAAGATGATGCTTACTTGATAAAGAATCATTTTACAGTTGCTACAAGTTTCTGAAATTGAGGTTTGACAGTGCAGCAATGGAATTTCCTCTTTAGTGCTTGTGTGTGAAGCGTTGAACAGGTGGAGCACATAAAGGAAAACCTGATAGGTTGATTTACCCTCCCAGTCAGAGTTTCCTCTTCTGCTTCACCCAAGCGATACTTTATGCCCAATTACTAAAGAATAAGTACCTGCAGGAAAAAATTTTGCAGGGCTACGGGGAAAGGGCAGGGGAGTGGGACTAGCTGAAGTGCTCTTGCAGAGAGCAGGCACGGGCTCGACGGGCCGAATGGCCTCCTTCCATGCTGAAACCATTCTATGATTCTATACAATAGCAAAATACTGCGGATGCTGGAAATCTGAAATAACAACAGAAAATGCTGGAAATACTCAGCAGGCCAGGCAACATCCGTGGAGAGAGAAACAGAGTTAACGTTTCAGGTCGATGACCCTTCGTCAGAACTGGAAAAAGCTGGAGATGTAACAGATATTAAGCAGGTGCAGAGACAGGGAGGTCTCTGCACCTGCTTAATATCTGTTACATCTCCAGCTTTTTCCAGTTCTGATGAAGGGTCCCAGACCTGAAATGTTAACTCTGTTTCTCTCTCTCCACGGATGCTGCCTGGCCTGCTGAGTATTTCCAGCATTTTCTGTTGTTATTCTATGATTCTATACGTGCCTTTTGTGATATGCTCCTTGCTTGCGTGAGTGAGCATCTCTCTTTCACTCTCAATTTATTCAGCCAATATTCTAATGCATCGCCGATTTTTTTAAGGGTGCCCCTGGACCACAAGGAAAAGGAGTTGATGTCAAGGTAAGAGAGCACTACAATGAATAAGTCCTATCTGAGATATTTTTAGACTATATAATATACAGAGGCTTTGCAATCTTCCAATATCAAGTCCAAAGTACTTCAGTTTCCTATTATATGAAGTGATAGATATGGGAATTTTACTGTTAACTCCTACTCAAATCTGGTCTCATCCTGTCACGTGACATAACAACCTTAGAAGACTCTCATGCGGAATTGCATTCTGGGTATGACACCATTTTGTCACCAATAGCATCCTTAAACCCTCTTCAAGTTATAAAGATTACCTGAGGACTTTAGAAGGACCATTTTCTGCCTGTAGTAAGGGCTTCCTAGGAGCTCCTTACTCATTACAAAATTTGTCCAATTTTGTAATTCCCTCATTTACCTCCATGAAGTCCCATCTTTCTTGTATTTTCGTTGTTGAAGAACGCAAGATGGATATCTGCTCCCTGGAGTCCAGCAGTGCTACTATATAGGACGCGAATGACTGCAGCCTGCGGTCGACTCTTCCTCAGGTTCTTCCTTCCCTCTGTGGACAGCACAGCCCCTCCCCACAGTAGCGTAGAAGGGATCAAGGTCTCACTCTATGGGGACTCACAGGTGTATCCCCACATCCCACTACTTTGTGATGTGTCACACTGCTGCTCCGAAGAACTGTGCCATTCCATTTTATTTTGCTTATTTAAAAGCTGCCTTTTTAATTCCTACCTGTATCTCCTGCTGGGATTTTCTGCTTTGATGGAATCTTACTTGTGGCGCGAATTCCATCTGCCTGACCCCAGCTTAGGCAACCCTTTCATTTTTAAATTGCCCCCTGCCACCCTGAGTAATGATTTAAGGAATCACAGGTACCAAAATCAAAGTCCAATTCCCACATTTTTAAAGGAGAACTTGGGGTAGATTTTGCTCTGGGCTCATTTTCACCAGGCATTAGACCCTTAATTAACACATTCAAGGAGCTAACGCCTGTTTTAGGCGACTGCCCAGGACGCCGAAAAAATGGGGCCACACAATTTTAGCAGCGGGACCAACATTCCAGCATTGCTAGGGCGCAAAAGATGGAAATTATGTTGTAGGATGTATTCCAGTCATTTGCATCATATTTGAATGTTCTGCCCACATTTGAACAAAACAAATTCGATGATATCTGTCACTTCCGGTCAGAAATGCTGGAAGTCGTGGAGAACCCATGGATTGGCTCCCAAAGAATTGTCCCCCAAATTCCGCCCAACTTACAGCTGGGATAAGAATTCATTCCCGGTGTGTGATCGTAGAACCATATAGCACAGAAGGAGGCCATTCAGCCCATTGTGAAAGAGCTATCCAATTAATCCCACTCCCCTGCTCTTTCCCCATAGCCCTGCAAATTTGTCCTTTTCAAGTATTTATCCAATTCCCTTTCGAAAGTTATTATTGAATCTGCTTCCACCACCGTTTCAGGCAGTGCATTCCAGATCACAACAACCCGCTGCGTAAAAAATTCTCCTCATCACCCCCCTGGTTCTTTTGCCAATTCTCTTAAATTTGTGACCTCTGGTTATCGACCCTCCTGCTAGTAGAAACAGTTTATTTTTATTTATTTTTTTATTTTATCTATCAGTACCATTCATAATTTTGAACACCTCTATTAAACCTCCCAATCTTCTTTGCTGTAAGAAGAACAATCCCAGCTTCTCTAGTCTCTCCACATAACTGAATTCCCTCATCCTTGGTATCATTCTGGTAAATCTCCTCAGCATTCTGGTAAATCTTCGCCAAGGCCTTGGTATCCTTCCTAAAATGTGGTGCCCAGAATTGGACACAAAGGGCTGGATTTTGTCTTGGGGTCGAGTTGAGGTCGTGTCATCCGCATTTCGTGTTTCCCCCCTGACTCCAGATTAATGTGGATGAATGATGCAATTTTCACTTAATTGGACAATTGAGTTCCAGCATGTGGGAACCCATGAACTAATTAGTGGTTTCAGTCTGAAAGTCGCCTCTGATGATGTCATCATTGCTGACTGCCTAGTCTCAGAGACTGTTGGTGAGAGAGGACCTGCCTGACTTGCTTTTGATGTGAGTGGAGCTGGATGCAAAATGTGTGTGTGGGGGGGGAAAGAGAGAGAGAGAGAGAGAGAGAGAGCGAGCTGGGGGAGAGAGAGAGAGAGAGACAGACAGAGAGAGAGAGAATGAATTTTTTTTGCATCCAAGTCCTCTCACAACACGGTGGCATAGTGGTTAGCACTGGTGCCTCACAGCGCCAGAGACCCGGGTTCGAATCTGACCTCGGGTGACTGTCTGTGTGGAGTTTGCACATTCTCCCCGTGTCTGTGTGGGTTTCCTCCGGGTGCTCCGGTTTCCTCCCACAGTCCAAAAATGTGTGGGTTAGGTTGATTTGGCTATGATAAATTGACCCTTAGTGTTAGGGGGGATTAAATATGTGGGGTTATGGGGATAGGATGGGATATGTTAGGGGGAATTAAATACGTGGGGTTACGGGGGTAGGGTGGGATATGTGTACTGTGGGGATTAAAGCAGGGACAGGGTACTGGATTTGGATGATCAGCCATGATCGTATTGAATGGCGGAGCAGGCTCGACGGGCCGAATGGCCTACTCCTGCTCCTAGATTCTATGTTTCTATGTTTCTATGTTTCACACCAAATGCCAGGCAGTCTCTGAAGACATTCAATGCAGCAGCATCAGAGGCGATTTTCAGACCTAATACTACTATCTTCATCACATCTCTGTTGTAATAATGGACCTGCAGCCGATAGTCAGCTATCCACTTGTGCTCCCGCCAGGTTTCACTGGAGTGTTTCACACCAGGCATGCTTCACGTCAGAAAAGGGTTAAACTAGCTAAAACGTTTCAAAATGGCATTACAGAGCCAATTTAGAGCTTGTTCAGGGCTTTAATGGCCTCTCCCGCCTCTTGCAGGCGGGACGGAGTCGGTAACCCTGCGACTGATTTTGTCAAAATTGCGTGGAGGCGGGATGGGGTCGGGACCCCCGACCCCGCAAATTTAACCCCCCACACGCCTCCAAACCCGACTCCATGGGTCATTGAAAATCCAGCCCAATACTCCAGCTGCAGCCTAACCAGTGTTTTATAAAGGTTTAGCATAACTTTCTTGTTTTTGTACTCTATGCCTCTTTTTATAAAGTCCAGGATCCCGTATGCCTTTTTAACAGCCTTCTTAGCTTGTCCTGCCACCTTCAACGATTTGTGTATGTGAACCCCCAGGTCTCTCTGTTCCTGCACCTCCTTTAAAATTGTACTAATTAGTTGATAAAAACAATGAACTAACTCATCTTACCTGAGGCCTAGGCATGACAATTAGTCTCTGCCCCCTTTTGCCATGGAGACAAATTGACCAGCTATCATGCTCCAGATCGGTGTTCAGCCCCCTCCCAGTCCCCCCTCCGATGAAAAGGAGCACATGTACCTGTCACGTTAGACAAGGTTAAGCCTGGTTGTGTCCCCCCCACCCCACCCCACCCCACCCCGCTCCCCACTCTCCCAGTCAAATTCACTATGTGGCCTGAGATATGAAGAATGGTGCTTGAATGATGTATGGAGGGCTGTTGGAGGAAATGGAACCATACCCAACGTGAGTCACCGCCTCCGGAAGAGGAATGTTAAGTGCAGAACACCAGAATGAAAAAGGAGTGAGGGAAAGGTGGTAAATATCCATTAGCACTAAATAATTCTTCATACACCTGCTTGCCCTGAAAGTACCACAGCTTCCACGGTAAATCTGTCAGTGTTATTCATTATTTTTTCTTTTCACTCCCACAGGATTTAGAAAAGCTTTTTGACATTTATGGTATAAAGGTACGTAGATGGTTTAGTATCACAAACTAGTAATACCCAATCAACCACCTTAACTACTGCAGCGGTATCTCTATAGTCATAATCTTAGGTGGTAACACTATTTTGGCGGTCAGTTGACCCAAAGCCAAGACCAAAATCAAAGTCCAATTGCCCAAATTTTTAAAAGAGAACTTGGAGTAGATTTTTTTCTGGACCCGTTTTCAACAGGCCTCTAATCAACATAGTCAAGGAGCCTAACATCTGTTTCAGGCAGCCGCCCGGGATGCCTAATAAAAGAGGCACAATAATTTAGCAGCGGGACCAACATCTGTGCAGATTGGGTGCAGAATGTCCTACTGCTACATTGGTACGCTTTGTGCCTGTTTTACATCTGAAAAATGTGCATAATGCATACCAATTTCTACCCCTTATGTTTTAATGCTATCAGTAGGAAACTATGGGCTGGATTTTGATACTGGGGACGTGATGGAGGCGGGACTCCCACTTTTTGGGTTGTAGTCCCGCCTCCATCGACTTGTGGCCAACCCACTGCATTTTCACTTGATTGACCTTGTTAAGCCCGCCCAGCGAGCTCAGCAGGCCAATTAGGGGCCACCCGGCAACAGGTGACGTCACAGATTGCCATTTCATCTGTCAAGAGCTTTTGACAGATGAAATATCAGCGTTTGACAGCTCTGTGAAGCTGTCAAACACTGACAATCTGTCTTCTAACTTGAGTCCTTCCTCTCAGGCTGAGTTAGAAATCATTCCAGCACAGAAAACAAAGGCTGCAGTTTTTGACAGCACCACGGCCATTCTGCTTTCTGTGCCGGTGAGATTTCTGACTCCCGAGACCTGAAGGGCTGACACCTGCAGGAGGAAGTTAAGGTTAGTAAAACTTTTTCCCACACTTTACACTTACCTTACACACTTACCTCTGCACACATGCACCCATCACTCACCTGCCCACCGGACATATCGACCCCTCCAACCCCTGCAGACCCACGGTCCGCCTCGCTGAAATGGCATGGTTGGGACCTGTCGGGAAGCCCACATTTCATGAATCAAAATAGGGATTAGGCAAAAAACTGCCTGTTAACTACCCGTTAACAGGCAGTTTATTGCCACTAATCCCCTTCCCGCCTCGGGGAGGCGGGTCCCAGCACAGGTTGGGCACCCGCCTCCAGCGAAACTGGCATGGAGGCGGGTTGGGGGCGGGATGGGTTCGGGATCCCCGAATCTGCAACTTTAACCCCCCCACATGCCTCCAAACCCGCCTCCACGGGTCAATGAAAATCCAGCCCATATTTGTCTGAAATGCTCAGGTATTTTAATGAGCTAAAAAAACACACTTGATACATATACAAGAGACAGGAGCTTAAGAGAATATCGAATGATTCAAAGCCTTTTGGGCTATTGAACATGTTCCTTGAAGGGCAACATGTTGGCATAGTGGTTAGCACTGTGGCCTCACAGCGCCAGGGACCCGGGTTTGAATCCGGCCTCGGGTGACTGTCTGTGTGGAGTTTGCACATTCTCCCCGTGTCTGCATGGGTTTCCTCCGGGTGCTCCGGTTTCCTCCCACAGTCCAAAGATGTGTGGGTTAGGTTGATTTGGCTATGATAAATTGACCCTTAGTGTTAGTGGGGATTAAATACGTGGGGTTACGGGGATAGGGTGGGATATGTGTCGGTGCAGGCTCGATGGGCCGAAATGGCCTCTATCTGTACTGTGGGGATTCTGTGAATGCCACCATGTATAATTTACGCTATCACAGACACTTCCTTACTTATTTCATCTCAGACGGTGGTCAATAAATACACCTAAATCTTCCAAAAAGACTAAAACCAAGTCAAACTTCTCCCTGACTCTCAATTGTAATTGTGTGAAAATGTCAGGGTATCAATACAACATTACAATCGCCATTGTTCAACCGCGACCAGTTGCGTTTCACAGAGGACAGTGCCATTGCCCTATGACTAGAACAAGGAGCTTCTCGTGGAGTAGGTAAGTGAGTAGAGGCACCCAGTACGCAGTTGGATGCTAAGCTGTGAGCATCAGGACACTGCAACGATAAGTTTCGATGGGCTGCATGGCCTTTTCTCATCTGTTCTTATTTGACTGTCTACCTGTAACTTCCAGTGCTGGGCCCGACCACATAGTCACACAGACTTTTTAATTACTATTACTATTTCGAAGAAGAGCTGGGGAGTTCTCCCCGGTGTCCTGGCCAATATTCATCCCTCAACCAACATCACTAATAACAGATTATCTGGTCATTATCACATTGCTGTTTGTGGGATCTTGCTGTGTGCAAATTGGCTGCCACGTTTCCTACATTACAACTGTGACTACATTTCAAAAATGACTTCATTGGCTGTAAAGCGCTTTGGGACGCCCTGAGGTCGTGAAAGGCGCTATATAAATGCAAGTCTTTTCTTTAAAATGTTAATCCATATTGCATTGGCTGCCTTTGGTGGGAAGCCACAAGGGCGGCCACTGGTTCATGGAGAAGGCCACCACCACCTTCTCAGGGCAACTTTGGATCGGCAATAAATGTGACCTTGCCAGTGTTGCCAATGTCCCGAGTGCAGAGTTTTCTATATGGCTGTGTGGGAGTGGAGACTCCGCCCTCCCCTACAAGGCCACTGGCACAAGGGGATGGGGCTGGCAGGAGGACTCCCTAAGTTGGGAACCCTGCACCCCGGCCCTCAGTCTTGACCCCAGTGTACTAATTTCAATGTCATTCACCTGATTCAGTTTTCTTAAAGCAAAAAAAAATCTTTGAATTAAAAAAATAAGGCAATAAGCAAGAATTATCTGACAACACTTTCTGTTTAACAAAATCTACAACACAATCAAGTATACATTCCATTTATGGTCCAGATTCCGGCCCAGTGATTCCTGAAACCATGTATTAATGAAGTGAGATCTGTTCTGCAGCTATCTCTTTTGAAGGAATTAATCGATAGACTTCTTCAAAATGGCATGGAGGAGGTTCTGCAGCAGCTCACAAGTTCCAAGAAAGACAAGACCACAAGGAAAATACAGGATTTAAAACAGGTGGATGAGTTAAAAGTGAGTTCAAGCAAGTTCTGTCTGAGGTGTATAGTTTTTAAGCGGGTGGGGTTGGGTTGCGGGTGCAGTCCCCCTATTCATTATCATGGATCGCCGGATGCCCATTATTCTCTGTAATTCACCCCCGATGCCCATTATTCTCTGTATATTCACCCTGATGCCCATTATTCTCTGTATATTCACCCTGATGCCCATTATTCTCTGTATATTCACCCTGATGCCCATTATTCTCTGTATATTCACCCTGATGCCCATTATTCTCTGTATATTCACCCTGATGCCCATTATTCTCTGTATATTCACCCTGATGCCCATTATTCTCTGTATATTCACCCTGATGCCCATTATTCTCTGTATATTCACCCTGATGCCCATTATTCTCTGTATATTCACCCTGATGCCCATTATTCTCTGTATATTCACCCTGATGCCCATTATTCTCTGTATATTCACCCTGATGCCCATTATTCTCTGTATATTCACCCTGATGTCCATTATTCTCTGTATATTCACCCTGATGTCCATTATTCTCTGTATATTCACCCTGATGCCCATTATTCTCTGTATATTCACCCTGATGCCCATTATTCTCTGTATATTCACCCTGATGCCCATTATTCTCTGTATATTCACCCTGATGCCCATTATTCTCTGTATATTCACCCTGATGCCCATTATTCTCTGTATATTCACCCTGATGCCCATTATTCTCTGTATATTCACCCTGATGCCCATTATTCTCTGTATATTCACCCTGATGCCCATTATTCTCTGTATATTCACCCTGATGCCCATTATTCTCTGTATATTCACCCTGATGTCCATTATTCTCTGTATATTCACCCTGATGTCCATTATTCTCTGTATATTCACCCTGATGCCCATTATTCTCTGTATATTCTCCCTGATACCTATTACAGTATTCTCTTTCCTTGTTACTAATTATTAATTTAAAATTGTTCTTTTGTCAGTGCAGCGAGCCCTATCAGTACATCCTGAACAAAGACTTTTCATTTTCCATTTGATACAGGTACAGGGCTCATCTCTGAAGTACGACATTGCTAGCCAGTCTCTCTCTGAAACGGAAGAGGTGGTAGAAGAATTTGACTCAGATACAGCAGATCTTGGCCATCTGGACGTAGCTCATTTATTCCAGAGTGGAAGTGCTTCATCCCGTAGTGTAAGGGTAAAGGTAAGAGTATTTTAAGGAGAACATAGACAGAAACGTGTTAATTACTGTAAACCTTTATAAATCACTGGAGTATTGTGTCCAATTCTGGGCGCCACACTTTAGACTGGATGTCAAGGTCTTGGAGAGGGTGTAGAGGAGATCTACGAGGATGGTACTAGGGATGAGGGACTTCAATTATGTGGAGAGACTAGAGAAGCTGGGATTGATCTCCTTAGAGCAGAGAAGGTTAAGGGGAGATTTAATCGAGGTGTTCAAAATTATAAGGAGTTTTGATAAGAGTAAATAGGGAGAAACTGTTTCCACTGGCAGGAGGGTTGATAACCAGAGGTCAGATTTAAGGCAATTGGCAAAAGAACCAGGGGGGAGATGAGGAGAATTTTTTTAACGCAGCAAGTTGTTATGATCTGGAATGCACTGCCTGAAAGGTTAGTGGAAGCAGATTCAATAGTAACTTCTAAAAGGTAATTGGATAAATACTTGAAAAAGAAAAAGAAATTACAGGGCTATGGGGAAAGAGCAGGAAAATGGGACTAATTGGATAGCTCTTTCAAAGAGCCGGCACAGGCACGATGGGCCGAATGGCCTCCTTTTGTTATTCTATGTATTAGGAAATTAGATTCTATGAATTGTCACATAATCCAGAATGTTTGACATAAGAAAGCAAGGAAGCAGAAAAGGCCATTCAGCCTTTCAATCCCACTCCTTCCTCACACCATTTAATCTGCCATGTGATAGAATCTATTCCACCCATTCAATCACCAAAGGAAAAGTTTTACATATCATCAGTATCTTAGAAGGAGTTGGGCACAGACACCTGTTCCTTACTACCAAGTGAGTTGGAGTGCCACATGCCAAAAAGAGCCTCCACTCCACTCCAGTGGGCCACATAAGCCTGGAAATTGCTGTCAGTGTGACAAAGAATGTCTGTGCTATTTGCGTGTTACAACAAAAACAAATTGCATTTATATAGCACCTTTAACATAGTAAAACATCCTGAGGTGCTTCACAGGAGCGATTATCAGACAAAGGTTTGACACTGAGGCACATAAAAAGCTTGGTTAAAGAGGTAGGTTTTAAGGAGTGTGGAGAGGTTTAGGGAGGGAATTCCAGAGCTTAGGGCCCAGGCAGCTGAAAGCACGGCCACCAATGGTGGAGCAATAGAAATCGGGGATGCGCAAGAGGCCAGAATTGGAGGAGTGTACAGATCTAGCAGTGTTGTAGGGCTGGAGGAGGTTACAGAGATAGGGAGGGGTCGAGACCATGTAGGAATGTGAACAGAAGGACAATAATTTTAAATTTGAGGAATTGCTGGACTTTCTTAGAGAGAAGTAATTATGCAGATTGTGGAATAAGCCATAGTTATTGCCTTTTTCTTGCATGTGGGGAGGAAGTGGCTTGTGGGCATGACAATGCTGAAGATATGCATTAGCTAATCATTGTGGCATAATAGGTAGTTAAATTCAAAATGCACCACTTTCCAAGGCTCACAAATCACACATGGGGTGTGTTGCTAGCCTTTGCATGAAACCGAAATTGGGGCTTACCATTTAGTCTGTTTGAGCTGAGCTGCAACCTGCGCTATTTCATCTATTACTTCAGGTGAGGAAGACCAGCAAGAGTAGGAACTATCTGCCCATGATGTCGGGTGGAACACAAGGTCTACCAATATGCCGTACCAGTACACAACACATTGGGCCGACCATCCCAGGGGCATCGACCTAAAATGGCAGAGAAGCAGCACCTTAAGAGGCTGATACTAAATGGGCTCACTTGGGCCCCCCCACCCCTACAGAATGAGAAGAATGTGGCAGAGATGTGCTTCTTCATCACATTCACCTTTTTGATCTGTTGGATGCCATCAAGGTGGCTTATAGTTACACTGACAGGCCCACTGTAAGCATTATTCCTTCCTTTCCAACACCTGGTCACCAAATTTGGTTGTTTGATTATCTAACAGCCTCCATAAGCCAAGAAAACAGCCTTTCTGCACTTTACCAGTGTTTAAATGGCTACTTCGAGCCATTAGGAGGTGCTGGTCCCTCATTATTGATCTTGATGCTCCATTGGATACCCCGCTATTCAGATATTACATTGCTCCAGACAATATTAAAATCATGAGTTAATGATCACCAGACTCCTAAGGCACTACTTCTTGGTTATTCTAGGTCGATGTCCCTGGGGACAGTAGACCCAATGTGTTGTGTATTGGTAGGGCATATTTGTACACCTTGCGTTTATTAACGCTCACAGATTTTAAGCAATGCTCAGATAGCCCTGAACAGCTCCAACCGCAATCTGTGACGATAATTTTGTTGTGTTTCTTTCTCACATTATTTAAGAAGTGAGTTTCTTTACTTACCGCTTATAGATTGAAGCAAAAACATTGTCACAAACCATGGGGTGTTGCAGCTTCAAATGCCTTGTACTTTCTCTTGGCTTCATTCATTGATTTTTGTTCCTTTCTTATACAGGAAGTGCCGGAGAATTCAAGAAGGAGAAAGGGTAAGATCGGCAGACCTGGAATTTCAGAAGCGATCGATGCTGAAGGCAGCAACATATCATCAGGTCCAGAGAGGAGCAGTTCATCTCTTGATGACCAGACCATGGCAAGCACAACCAAGGTGGGCTACATTCTGGGAGTTATACTGACTGGCATCAATCCAGCTGGCTTATGGCAATGTGAATAAGGCAACAGATGGTTGCCATGGTTAATTGGGCCCATGATCCTCCTGCATCTGGAATTTCCACTGAAGTCGTCCAACAGGAGATCAGCAGAACCCTTGGACAGATGGTGTAAACAGTTAACAATGGCTATTTACATTATTCCTCTGAACCTCTGCTGATCACCCACCAAAGCTATGGCAGGAGATTGGGCAATTCAGGGCCTTGATCCTTTCTGCCAAAGGTAGATGCCAAGAGGAGGCCTTTCCCATAGGCAGGGAGGGAAATTAGGAGAGCCACCCCTAGTCATTCTTCTGCATCTTCTAGTGACTTGATTTCAGAACAGGGCTGGTAGGGAGACCCACGTAATGGAAAGGAGATAAAATATCTTAATAGTCAGAGATTTCATCCTCAATGAAAAGAGCCCATGGAAGAAATGGCTGCAGCTATCCTGATGGCTCAAAGATCAAGTCTCTGGCCCCAAAAATGCTCAGGTTTTTGATCCTGGTAAGTGCCAGTGCCAACTGCATTCACGGAAACCAGGCCTAGGGAATGTCTGCAACAAAGGATGTAAGTAACTCCACATTAAAGGACCTGATCGCTGCTTCCCACCCATTGTCACCACTCCTGCCCAACCCCTGATCTCTGGCCCCGATCTCCCTTCTGCTCCTGAATCAACCCCCACGATCGCCAGCCCAGGCCCCGACCCCTGACCCATGTCCCCATTCCAATCCCCGAGCCAGGCCCCAATCCCTAACCCAGGCCCTCATCCCCGTGCCTGACCAATATCCCATCCCGATCCCTGACCCATGTCCCCGTCCCAATCCCTAACCCAGGCCCTCATCCCTAACCCAGGCCCTCATCCCCATGCCTGACCCATGTCCCATCCCGATCCCTGGCCCATGTCCCATCCCGATCCCTGACCCATGCCCCAATCCCTGACAATACTTACCTGATGGCCACTGCGATGCTAACAGCAGCCCAAACTTGGCCGAAGTCAAAGTGGAGCACAAACCAAAGTCTTCAAGCACCATACCATATTCTAGTTGGTGCTGTGCTATGCCATGCTTGGTACCATGTTGACCCACATCAAACCTCTGTGTGTTGTCATTCTCAGCCCCACCCAGTACCTATCAAGCTTGCACAGTGCAATACTATTTCACACAATTGCTGTGCACCTCCCATTTGAAGTATGTATTGGAGTTGATGATCTGGAATATTCTATGAATCTACCGACCACCCTCAAACAATCAGCCTGCGTGTAAGCTGTGACTAAACGTGCTGTACCTGAAATTCCAGCACAACGCCCAGGGAAATGGTTATTTTCAGCTATTTACATCATCATCCTGGGAGTTACGAGGGGGATCAGCACCAACACGGCGAAATTTCTGGGCCACAATATCTGATATTTGTAATTAACGTGTTAAAATAACTTGCTTGCTGTAACCCACCGTGTTCATCCGGTCTGTTTTGTGCAACAGTTAAGTTTTCTTTTTGTTCTTGCATCTTAAACAGGCAAAGCAAAAGGCCAGGAGACATAAAAGCAAGCAGACGTCAATGGTAAATGTCCTTTCTTGTTGCTAACTGTAAACATGCGGTCCCACAACCTCTTCCTCCTCCTACATCTTCACCGTGTCGAAATCAAGACTCAAGACTTTACCTTGACAAAAATAAACAATGGCAAATGGAGTTCAGTGTCGGAAATGGGAGGTAATTCACTTTGGACCCAAGAAAGATAAATCGGAGTATTTTCTAAAATGGTGAAAAACTAGAAACTGTAGAGGAGCGAAGAGATTTAGGGGTCCAAGTCCACATCATTAAAAGCCAATCAACAGGTACAAAAAGCAATCAAAAAGGCTGATGGAATGTTGGGGGGGAAAATTGAGTCGCGCCCTGAAAAAATTAGCGCCCCCGTAGCCGAAATTCATCGGTAGCGCCCAAGAAAGAAGCGGGGCGCTACTGGAAGTGTCCCACCTCCCTCTTGGGGCGCTGCGAGGGGAAATCGCGGCACGTCGCGCCGCGGTGCTGCAGGCCTTCCTCCCCTTCTTAAAGGGAAGGGACCTTGTGCAGCGCGACCTGGGGCCCAGCTGGGCCACCAGGGATCGGAGTGCCGGCAAAAGAGCCCGGCACTCAAGAGAAGTGCCGGGCTCACGGAGCGCAGCCGGCACTCCGCGGGGGGGGGGGCTGAAGAAGAGGCCGGGGACGGCAATGGGGGCAGGTGCTGGCAGGCAGCCAGCAACAAAAATGGCCGCCCCGCACCTCACCTTTAATTAGCGCCGCCCCGGCCTCAGGTAGGCCCCCCTGACCCCGTCGAACATAGCGTCCGGCGGTAAGTCAGGGGGCGCTGCCGAAGATTGCGCCCGGGGCACTGCGCACAGCGATGATGTCATCGTCAGTGGCGCGCTAACGGTTACCGCCGGCGCTAACCTCCCACGCCCAGGTGCTAGTTGCTTTGTGCCCCGTTAGCACCCTCTTAGCAACCGAATTTTTCCCCCTTGGTCTTTATCTCAAGGGGGCTGGAATACAAAGGGGAGGATGTTATGTTTCAGTTGTCAGACCCCATCTGGAGTACCGCAATCAGTTCTGGGCACCACACCTCAGGAAGGATATATTTGCTTTGGAGGGGGTGCAGCATAGATTCACCAGAATGATATCGGGGCTTAGAGGCTGAAATTCTGAGGACAGGTTTCATAAACTTCGCTTGTATTCCCTTGAGTATAGGAGATTGAGGGATGATCTGGTTGAGGTGTTTAAAATGCTAAAAGGATTTGACAGGGTAGATACAGAGAAACTATTTCCTCTAATGAGGGAATCAAAAAAAGGGGACATAATCTTAAAATTAGAGCTGGACCATTTGGGAGCGAAATCAGGAAGCACTTTTTCACATAAAGGGTAGTAGAAATTTGGAACTCTCTCCCACAAAAGACTGTGGATGCTGGGTCAATTGGAGCTTTCAAGACTGAGATAGATAGATTTCTGTTGGCTAAGAGTATCAAGGGATATGAAGCTAAGGCGGATAAATGGAGTTGAGGTACAGATCAGCTATGATCTAATTGAATGGCTAATTGCAGGCTCGAGGGGCTGAATGGCCTACTCCTGTTCCTTTGACCTCTGAACTCATGTGGGTTTGGATCTGGGCTGTAAAGACACGTTCATTGGGCAAGTATCTGTGATACGTTATTCCTTGTGTTGCAGGCAGATAGTTCCAGTCTGGATGGTGTTTCTGATGTCACTGACATAAATCTTCACGAATCAAAGGTAAGCAGTAATCAGATCAAGTAATACACTGAGCACAACC
The DNA here is from genome assembly GCA_030390025.1 of Squalus acanthias. Classification (NCBI taxonomy): domain Eukaryota; kingdom Metazoa; phylum Chordata; class Chondrichthyes; order Squaliformes; family Squalidae; genus Squalus; species Squalus acanthias. Next base: position 129,878,682 of record CM059434.1, read on the forward strand.
TGAGGTGGTCACATTGGTGCTGTTGTGGAAACAATTCCAGTCCCAACTGACAACTCTAACTAGTTTCAGGAGCCAAATAGAATTGCATAATAGACCCCAAGTTTCAGTCCTTTGAATGAAGCTCCTCTTCAGTCACTATCTATTAATCTCCATTCTAATCCTACCCTTCTTTCTGAGTATTAACAATTGGAGCAATTAAATAATTTTGAGGGAAAAAAACAAGTGATCTAGATTGCAAGCCTTTTGAGGAGAACAGAGTCTAGGTTATTTTTTTACACAATGAGATACACGGGAAGAGTTTATGGTTTTCACAAAAGGACTGACTGTTATCAGAGAGGAGATTGACTTGACAGGAATTTAAGAAGATGCAAGTAGAGCGCAATGGCAGCCATTTTGAACTTTCGCCCGAAATGGGCGCGGAGTAGGTGGTGAGTCCACAACGTCCGCCCAATGGATGATTAAGCGGGAGGCCGGAACCATATTCAAGTTCAGGCCTCATTAGAGTACAGTCGGTGAGCTGCCCAGCCCTCAGTGGGCACTGGCGAAGAGTTTACTGAACGGGGGGATGTGGGGGAATCTGCAGCTCTATGAGGGAGCCAAGCAGAAAGTCAGCAGTAAAAGGGAGGGGAGGTACACTGAGGTGTGGCCTACCCAGTGGACAGCAGTAGGTCGCAGTATTTTTGTGTAGCCAGGAGAAATATTTGCCGATTTCTACTTGAAAATTGCGAGCTGTGTCCTGCAACTGCTGTAGTTTTTAATTTATGACTGGCTTTTTTCAATAATACTGCTGGTTATTGACCCAAGCATCTCTTTCCCAGCCTATGAGTCAAGACCAGTCAGTACTTCAAGAAAAAAACCTGCCATAATCATTTATCTCTTCTATGGCTCAATAAATGAGCGTCTCAACTTGGCAAAATAAAAGAAAAAATAATTCTCCAAGCTATGCGAACTAGTCGAGGTGTAAATGCTTTCTTGGATAAGATGCAGGCCTTCACATAGATGATACCTCTCTGCTGAAGCGTTCTAGTGAATTAAACATCGTTTCTTTCCTTCACTTACACAGGACCATTCACATACCCACACAGATCCAGGTTCTGATAGAGATTTGGGAAAGTAAGCTGCTCCGTTCAGTTCACCAATTCAAATGTGTAGCGTCATGGGAAGCTTTAATAGCTGGGATGTTTTGACGAGTGCTCTGGACTTCAAAGTGAACCTATAGCTCTTCACACATAATCACACAGCCAGGCTTCAATTTTGAAAAGGAAGCATTTTGCTGACATGGATTTGTAAAAGCTGTAACAGTCCGTAATTTATTGCCTTTAGCAACACAATAACTTAGTATAAACATGATACAAAATGTGGAATGGTATGGGTATGATAAATGGGAAGAGTAGGAATGAAAACTAAAGGTTTACACAAGGATTAAATGTAATTAGGGCTGTTTGAGTTATCTGAATGCGACTCATTGTTTAATTTAATGTCCATTTAAAAATACAATGAATAAATCCATGGTCTTGTACGGAATGTGCTTGTTGCAATTCTATGGGGCAAATGCTTTTATACGGGCTACTCCCAAAATTGCTTCATTAACGAAGGCCGATAATATAGTTCAAATAATTGGCAAAAGTTGATTTGCGAACAATATACATGCCTTAAAATTAGGCTGTTTGAATATTAATGTGTGAATGCTTAATGCATTCATATGAAATTCCTTTCAGAGGTGTTACCCATCTATTTTAAACAGGCTAACACCTCTATTAAAATAGTTGTCAAGGATACAATTAAGTATTAATTCGGCGCAATCTAATTTCAAGGCAACAGTTTCATTCCTCATCACATTGCCAAATTAATATGAGACGTTAATCGAGAAATAATGCTGCTTTTATGTTGGGTTTTATGCTTCCTAATTGATCAGTAATTGTTTCAATGAACTGTAGAATATTTTACTATTAAATAAAAGTAATTGCCATCATCCTAAGTGTAACAAAATCTGTTTTAATAATTAAAAAGGCAAAATTGTAAGAAGAAAAACAGAATTTAACTTTCCAATGTTACAAAAAAAATCTGTCTGCTTCACATATTTTAGCATTAAAAAAGAAAGGCTTATTGTGAATGATTAATGGGTCATCATTTTTTATTAAAATGTATATAAAATATAAGGTTTTGTCCAGAATCAAAAAGAAATTGTTAATTTCATGCCTCACCATTACTGTGTATAAGTGTAAGTAGAACACAATGAATTGTATTGATTTCCTTTTCGGGAAATGCATTGACTGACAGATGATACATGTGCTGTTCCAGGGGCTTGCTCTATTCTGCTATATTATGCTGTGGTAAGCATCATAGTTAATGTCCATTCGTCCTTTCAGCTCTCCAATCGTAATAGAGTTTCCCTTTTACTTTTGCTACATCGTTAGTCAACAGACCAATCGGGTTTGAAGTGTTGTAGCCCTTTTAATTCAGTGTGAATAGTTAGAATCATAGAATGATACAGCACAGAAGGAGGCCATTCGGCACATCGTGCCTGTGCCAGTTCTTTGATAGAGCTCTCCAATTAGTCCCACTCTCCTGCGCTTACCCTATAGCCCTGCAATTTTTTCCACTTCAAGTATTTATCCAATTCCCTTTTGAAAGTTATTATTGAATCTGCTTCCACCGCCCGTTCCAGATCACAACTCACTGCGTTAAAACCTTTTTTCTCATGTCGCCTCTGGTTCTTTTGCCAATTACCTTCAAGTTCTAATCTAGTTCCTCGTGGGTCAAGTTGACGGCTCAAAACTGCCCTGATTTGATACTCAGTGACTCTAAGTTGGTAGTCTCGCTCCAGTACCACTAGTTTGGGAATGAAAAACTGCACCAGTGCAGTAGGAAGTGCCTTGCTGAGTTGGAGTTAAGGCAGTTGTTAGGACGGAGGTTTACTCTGCAGCCAGCCTATGTTGTACATGACCCACGAGAGCTTGATATCAATACCGAGTGACAATAGTGGATGGATCTTGCATTCCCCATCAGTGTCATCCCTCATTTCAACAAACACAATAATTCACCCATTAAAAACATCACAGACTAAAGCTACATGTTGAGATCTATCAAAGAGGAATGGATTTGTCCAGCTCACTTTCCCGGTTCTTAAAAACTTATGCCTCATTTAATCCAGCTCTCCATGAACAATCCACCGCAGCATAATATTAGCAAGGGCTCCGCCTCTGAGATAGGGCTTTAAAAAGGCTTTGCATCTAAGAAGTTCAGAATAGATTTAAAAAATCCGAAGGATCTCTAAATTTGATATGCATGTGTGTATTTTCAACTCCCCAAATAATCCTTTTAAATATATAAGTAAATTATCTTGTTTTATAAGAGTATTTTCTTCAGCTGTGTTAAAGTGTAGTAAAACATCAGAAAGGGTAAGTTTTATAAAGTTGAACTTTGTGTTTGTGTTTAATATTCGGAAAGTAAAAATAAAACATGCCTTGTAAAAACAAAAAAATGAATAAACTATCCTTGTCTTAAAAGAAAAATTCTCTTTGTGAACTTTATTAAACCACATTTTAATAACAATATAAAGTTACGTCAGTAAGGAGTCTCACCATCCAGATGTCTTGGCTAGACTTTGGTCTTCACTGCCTGGGCATTAAATATCGTCTGGGAGGAGTGCGGAAAGGAAATTCTGGTGGGGAAGATCGCGCACCGGTTAACGGAACCCGCTGGATTTTCCTTCCGTTGAAATTAAATAGATCTAGAGCACATGAAACATGCAATTTAAACTTTGAGGTATGAAAGGCTTTAATAAAATAATTTATTTAATCAAGTTTACAATGTAACATTAGAGGAAAGATTGCCTGGCTCAGTACTCAGACGCTCTCGATTCACTGTGTGCAGCGAATATCGGAAAATCAGGCAGATTCTCATGAGCGCATCTGATTTTCCGACATTCACTGTGCCCGTCAAATCCAGGCAAGACCCAGGAAAATCTCCCCTTAATTTGAAAGGTGCTTAGGGAAGGAACTGGAACAGAACCACCCAGCTTTAGGGATGGATTGAGTCCAGAGCTACAACCTCAAAACCCTCCAGTAACTCTTTACGTTACTCTGCTAGACTAAACATATCACCGACAACAACTTGTATTTATATAGCGCCTTTAACATAATAAAACATCCCAAGACGCTTCACAAGAGCGTTATCAAACAAAATTTGACACCGAGCCACATAGGAGATAATAGGACTGGTGACCAAAACCTTGATCAAAGACGTAGGTTTTAAGGTGCGTCTTAAAGGAGGGGAGAGAGAGGTAAAGAGGTTTAGGAAGGAAATTCCAGAGCTTATAGGGCCTAGGCATCTGAAGGCACGACCTCCAACGGTGCAGCGGTGGAAATTGGGGATACGCAAGAGGCCAAAATTGGAGGAAGGCTTAGATCACGTAGGATTGGAGGAGGTTACAGATATATGGATATTACCTAGATATTATCTGGGATTTTTTAATAGGGATAGACTTTCTGCCTATTCATAGTCAATGGATACAAAATTTACAGGTCACACTTCACAATATATATTTCAAATTTCAATGAATAATTTTAAAAAAATTGGTTGGGTTGAATAACGTCAGATTTATATCTTGACAATTTGGTTTTTGCTCCACAATTGGAAAGGACTTTCACAAAAATGTCTTTCCCTGGAAGGGTTATCTGTATTCTACATTGCTCCCAGCACATTAATGAATTGAGAAGTGTAAATTGTGATTGGCCCAATGGGTAGGTATATGAAGCACAGGGTGATGTGGCACTGAATCATAGGCCTAGAAATTGGATGCACAATGTCCGTTTTTCAGCACTGCGGGACCCAATTTGCCGTAGTCGTGCTGTTAGCCTCATGAGGCTCCCTGTGCGTTGCACCAGGATCGCTCCCAAATTCAGCTGTGATCTAATTTCTAGACCATGCAGACAAGGAAGCTTGAATTTCTGTTCTCTGAGCTCAGCCTAGGACGATCGTAACACTGTAGTTGGTCACAGTACCTTGGCTAGGGAGAGGAAATAACAGCAAGAGTTCCTGATCCTTGGGATGAATTTTGCCGGCTTGGAGTGCGGGTTTGAGGCGGGACCGCTGTCAAAATCGAAATGATTGACAGCGGGTTGGGAACCCGCTCCAAACCTGCCTCCATGTAAGTTTCCAAAGTGTCGGGTCTGCGATTTTACAACAGACCCAACACCAAGCGACAGGGGAGGCATTTAAGATAGTTAAATGCTTGTTAAACGCTTGTTAACTACTATTCTGCCAGCCTTTTTCTATTTTCCCACTTTTTTCACGCGGTTCCCAGTGTTCGGAGATCACGTCAGGTAAGTAGCTCGGGCTCTCTATGTCTCCCCATTGCTGTGAATAGGTGACAGCTGCAAAAGTGATATGAAAGATAGCATTTCACAGCTGTTCACTTTCCAATGTCAGAAGCTTGAGCCTTCAGAGCTTGGAAGACACTTTTGAGCTGTATGCAGTTTGGAAGTGTTTGGAAGTAAACTCTCTATCCACTGTCACCTGCTCGGAGCAAGCTCTCTCACCATTGACAGATCGCTTCTGTCATCTCAACTGCAGCTGCCATCTATTCCAGCAACATCGGTGCCCTTGAAAAAATCTCACCTTGCTCCTCTGTATCCCTCCATGATCAGCCCCAGCACCAACATCACCAACAACAATACCAACCTTCTCCGCAATCACCTGATGCTGCACAGGACACAGGGCATCAGCACCCGACAACATTGCTGCCCGGGAAGCCAGCGATGGCATCACCATGGCCAGATTTACTTCACTTGACGCTGTTAACCCCGGCTGCCATATGATGCACCAGATTGACACCACCCCACACCAGCACCATAAAGCATCCCTGCAATGTCCAAGCCATTCATTTCACACTCATCACAATTGGGGGGGAGGGGGGAATGTTATTTTCTCAACATTCACTGGAACTCACCAAAGGTGAGCACAGATCCTTCCAATGTAAAGTGCTGATAATATAGATTTCAATGTTTGACAACACATTAACAGAAAACTTACATGAACATTGCATAAAACACCCAAGTGCCTACCCTTGTGTGTTGTTAGTTGGTATGATTGCACTAGGATGAGGGGGAGTGTGAGGGGTGGCTAGTGAGATGGGGATGTGATGATGTAGATAGAGAGGGATGGATGGAGGTGCAAGGTAAGTTGGTGTGAGTAAGGATGTGCAGGAGTAGGGTAGGGAAGGCAGAGTGATGGGGATGTGATGAGTGGCACAGCAGGTGAGGTTGGGTGTGGATTTGCAGTAACGTTTCGTGATCTACTGAGATCAATGAAAGGTTTGCACCACTGCAGCCTGGTCCTCCTGACCACATCACTGCTTGTGTCCTCCTGTGCAATGTGCAACCAAGGCTGCATTGGTCTCCTGGAGAGGTCTCCATGCAAGAGCCTGGGTGCAGCTGTGCCCCTTTGTGCAGTGCTTGTCAGTGTTTGCAGCACCTCAATGCTGTAGAACACTGACAGCACAACTGTCAAAATGAATGTGGCCATGGTCCCTTTAAGGAAACCGGCTGATGATGCGTCATCAAATGATGTCATCAGACCCGCTTCCTTTTAATTGACCGGCAAATACGCAGGGCGGGCTTAACGAGCCCAATCAGGGGAAAATCCTTTTCACAGAGCGGCTGGAGCCGGGAGCGGGACCGGGACCCACCAACAACCTCTCCCACCGTGATCCCGCCTCTGATAGTGAAATCATGGCCCTCGTCACTACCTAGTGACCCCGCTAAAAAGTATTTGTGGATGTTAGGTGAGGATAGGATCATGCTTGGCTGAGCTGCCTAGGTTTGCCATGGGCGGAAGAGACCTCCCCCTAGGTGGAGGCAGGAGGTTGTGTGATGCAAACTCCAGCAATATGTCCAACCAGAGTTGGCAAACCTAGGCAGCTCAGCCAAGCATGATCCTATCCTCACTTAACATCCACAAATACTTTTTAGCGGGGTCACTAGGTTTGCCAACTCTGGTTGAACATATTCCTGGAGGTTGCATCACACAACCTCCTGCCTCCACCTACCCCGCCCCCACGCTCCCACCATTGGTCGCCCGGCATGTCCATCCTCGCAGTGCACCGCCTTCCCAAGCCAATTAGAAAGAAAACAGGCTCTAATTACCCGATTGGACTGTCGGTCAAACAGCCTTTTCATTCTGTCTTCAATATACTTTTATAACTAATAAATAAAAGCGTTCAAAGAAAATGAAAAAAAAAACACACAAGTTTTTTTAATGACCCTATAATTTTTCTCCTTGTTTGCAGCAGTGGTTGATAACCCTTGTGAGTCCCCCAAAGTAAAAAAAACCTGCTAAAATCTAAACTCAGAATGAAAAATGCTATTTTTTTGAGGTACTAGAGGGTGAACAGTGCCCTTGGAACTGTATCACAACACAAGTCACTGCCTTCAGGAGAGAAGGGAAATGAGGCAAAAATACAGCAGAAATTCATAATTATTATGGCATGGGGTGCCATTCGGCCCATCGTACCTGTGCTGGTACTAGTTCTTCAGCTGTAGCTGTCTAAAAGAGCTGTCTTAAAGGTATCAAGGGATATGGGGAGAAGGCAGGTACAGGGTACTGAGTTTGGATGATCAGCCATGATCTCATCGAATGGCGGAGCAGATTCGAGGGGCCGAATGGCCTACTCCTGCTCCTATCTTCTATGTTTCTAAAGACTTGCATTTATATAGCGCCTTTCACGACCACCGGACGTCTCAAAGCGCTTTACAGTCAATGAAGTACTTTTTTGAAGTACCTGTCTACTCTAATTGCATGTCCTTTCCTTGTTCCAGTAGTTTTTTTTATATTCTACATTTTCAAATACTTCTCCAAAACCTTTCAAAAGATGTTATAGTCTCTGTCACAATGGTTACTTGTGGTCACGTATGCCATGTTTTAATAATTCGATGCAGAAAAAGTCTTTTCTAACATCCCCCTTTGTTCTTCTAATGATAATCCTCAGTCCATGCGTCCTTGTTAACCATTCACCAAGCAGTGAAAACAATCTTCCATCTCTGAAGCTCTATTAGATCTCTCTTAACTGTCTCTGATCAGGTGGTAAAACAAAATTTGACTCTTTCTTTATAACTATAGCCTCTTGTTCCTGCTGTCATCTAGTGAAGCCTCTCTGTACTCTTTCCATGGATCTAATATCCTTCCTATAATGGGATGCCCAAAACTTCATGCAAAACTCTAATTGTGACCCAACCAACAACTTGTACAAATTTTGAATATTCTGGGTGCTCAAGTGGCTCCTGCTTACAATGGGGGCTATTTCAACCACCACCTCCCCCCCCCACCCCCGCCCGCCAAGACATTTTGTGTTCTTCATCTTTGGGGTCTAGGCTTTAATCACAGCCTGGACCCCAAAGTGGGCCCCACTTCCACTGGGATCAGGCAGTTATAGCTGCTGAGATGCGCATACTTGCGCTGATTGTATGCCAGGTCCCGCCTAAGGTCAGGACACAGGAATTCCCAACTTAGGAAGTCCCCACCCCTGGCTCCATCCTAAGGGATGGCAGAATTCCCAGTGTAAGCCGGAACCCAGCCTAGCCAGGTTCCAGTCAAATACTGGGCCCATCTCCCTTTTGATTTGGCCCCATTGTGTTTAACTTTTACCGTATCCATCTTGTATTTAAATATCTCCTACTCCTGGCCCACTGTTTGATGTCACTTTTTCCAACCAATTATTATGAGCTAGGTCTCCTTTCATCCAATTCAAATTAGATCATTTCCAATCTTTATCTTGGACTCCCCTTTTTCTTTATCTATTTTCATTGTGAACCTAATTAGATTGATTAAGTTCACTATTTCACAAGAAGCGTCTTTTCCCATTTTACCTTAGTATTCCCTCATAATTACACCAGGTTACCACCACAACCCTCTCTACATTTCCTAGAAATATCATCCCCAATTTCTTTCTCACTATTCACTAGTTTAAAATGTACTCCCAATATAGTATCAGATTCATTATTTTTTCTTACCTTAACCCAGACAGACTCAAGTTTCCTTTCTATGGCTGTAATTGCATCCTTAATTAATAAGGCCACCATTCCTCCCTTTTATCCTTCTCTATCTCTTTGAGAATATTTTAGTCTGGAATAGTTAACTGCCGGTCTCTCCTCAGTTGAAGTTAAGGCCGCGATTTACCCTACCTCGGTGGGTACATGGCAGGTGATGTCGGTGGTGGGTCGCGGCCCCGCTGCTGGCTCCATCCCTGCCTCCGAAATTACTTTCCGATGATTGGGCTTGTTAAGCCCGCCCAGCGAGTTTCCCGGCCAATTGAAGGAAGCTGGTCTGATGACGTCATTTATGACATGTCATCAGCCGGTTTCCTTAAAGGGACCATGCCCAAATTAATTTTGACATTTGTGCTGTCAGTTTTCTACAGCATTGAGGTGCTGCAAACACTGACAAGCACTGCACAGAGGTGCAGGGCTGCACCCAGGCTCTCCCATTACTCCCTTCATATGCTTATGGAGGGAGTCACAGCACACAGGGAGGTCCTCTTCCCTTCCCATGGGCAGAAGAGACCGCCCCAGGACACCAATGCAGCCTGGTTGCACATTGCACAGGAGGGCACAACTAGGGATGTCATCAGGAGGACCTGGGTGTAGTGGCGCAAACCTTTCAATGATCTCAGTAGATCATGAAAAGTTACTGCAAAGCCACATCCAACCTCATCCTGATGTGCCACACATCACATCCCCATCACTCAGCCTTCCCTACCTCACATCAGTAGTTGGGAAAATGCTGGAATCTATTATAAAGAATGCAGTAACTGGGCACTTAGAAACTAATAGTAAGATTGGGCAGAGTCAACATGGATTTATGAAAGGGAAATCATGTTTGACAAACCTATTGGAGTTCTTTGAGGATGTAACTAGTGGAGTAGACAAAGGGGAACCGGTAGATGTGGTGTATCTGGATTTTCAGAAGGCCTTCGATAAGGTCCCACACAAGAGGTTGGTGAACAAAATTAGGGCACATGGAATTGGGGGTAATATACTAGCATGGATTGAGAATTGGTTAACAGACAGAAAACAAAGAGTAGGGATAAACGGGTCTTTTTCAGGATGGCAGGCTGTGACTGGTGGGGTACCGCAAGGATCAGTGCTTGGGCCCCAGCTATTCACAATCTATATCAATGATTTGGATGAGGGGACTAAATGTAACATTTCCAAATTTGCTGATGATACAAAGCTGGGTGGCAGTGTCAGTTGCGAAGAGGACGTGAAGAGAGTTCAAGGGGATCTCGACAGGCTCAGTGAGTGGGCGAGAACATGGCAGATGGAATATAATGTGGATAAATGTGAAGTTATCCACTTTGGTAGAAAAAACAGAAAGGCAGAGTATTTCCTAAATGGTGAAAGATTGGGGAATGCAGATGCTCAAAGGGACCTAGGTGTCCTTGTACATGAGTCACTGAAAGTGAATGTGCAGGTACAGCAAGCCATTAGGAAGACAAATGGTATGCTGGCCTTCATTACAAGAGGTTTTGAGTACAGGAGTAAAGAAGTCTTACTCCAATTATATAGGGCCTTGGTGAGACCACACCTGGAGTACTGTGTACAATTTTGGTCTCCTTACCTAAGGAAGGATATACTTGCCATAGAGGGAGTGCAATGAAGGTTCACGAGATTGATTCCTGGGATGGCGGGACTGTCGTATGAGAAGAGATTGAGTAAGCTAGGCCTGTATTCTCTTGAATTCAGAAGAATGAGAGGGGATCTCATTGAAGCATACAAAATTATTTCAGGGCTTGATAGAATGGATGCTGGGAGAATGTTTCCCTTGGCTGGGGAGTCTAGAACCAGGGGCCACAGCCTCAAAATAAAGGGTAGGCCATTCAGGACTGAGATGAGAAGAAATTTCTTCACACAGAGGGTGGTGAATCTTTGAAAATCACTACCCCAGAGGGCTGTGGAGGCTCAGTCATTGGGTATATTCAAAACAGAAGTCGATAGATTTCTGACTAGTAAGGGCGTCAAGGGATATGACGATAGGGCCGGTGAATGGAGTTGAGGCAGAAGATCAGCCATGATCTCATTGAATGGCGGAGCAGGCTCAAAGGGCCTACTCCTGCTCCTATTTCTTATGTTCTTATGTTCTTATACTCCTGCACATCCTTACTCACACCACCTTACCTTGCACCTCCACCCATTCCCCTCTATCTACATTATCACTTCCCCATCTCACTAGCCACCCCTTACACTCACCCTAGTGCAATCATACCAACTAATAACACACAAGAGTAGACACTTGTGTGTTTTAGCCAATGTTCATGTAAAGTTTCTGTTAATGTGGTGTCAAACATTGAAACCTTTATTTTGAACACTTTGCGTTCTTGGACATATTTGTGTGCACCTTTGGAAGTGGCTTAGAGAGTTGTAGTGAATGTTGAGACATAATGATACCCCCGCAATGGCGATGAGTGTGAAAGGAATGGCTTGGGCATTGTAGGGATGCTTTATGGTGTTGGTATGCAGTGGTGCCAACATGGTGCATCATGTGGTAGCTAGGGTGTACAGCATCAAGTGAAGTAAATCTGGCCATGATGAGGCCATCTCTGGCCTTCCGGGCAGCAATGTGGTCGGGTGCTGATGCCCTCTGTCCTGTGCAGCATCAGGTGATTGCGGAGAAGGTTGGTGGTGGTGTTGTTGGTGCTGCTGGCGTGCCTGGTGCTGCTGGTGTTGGGGCTGATCGTGGTGGGATTCTGAGGACCAAGGTGAGAGAGTATAAAGGGCACCCATGCTGATGGAATAGATGGCAGGTGAAGTAGAGATGACAGAAGCGATCTGTCAATGGTGGGAGAGGTAATGAGGTCAGACTGGATGAAGACTTGTGTAAAGACTTGCAGCATCCTGAATCTGTAGTGGAAATGCAGTTTAGAGAAGCTAGTGGCTAAGGGAACATATCTCAATCGGCTAGGAGCTTTGAATTGACATTTGAAGCTGTCAACTCATCAGCTGATTCAATGGCTACTGACCTCCTGCCTCAGCTTCACGGATGAGGTCTAGGCACAGTGGGAACTGGTAGGCGACCTGTGAAATCCAAAAAGCTGGGAAAAAACCATTGATAAGTGGCTGTAAACAAGCCGCTCATGATTTTAATTGGGTCCCCCACCGTTGCCTGACGGGTCTGCTCAGTGCTGGCAGACCCGACATCGGGAAAGTCCAGTGTGCGCGTTTTGACAGCGGGTTCCCGACCCGCTGTCAATCATTTTAAATTTAACAGCTGACCCGCCACCCATCCTGTCCTCTGAGTGCTGGCAAAATTCCGGCCTAAGTTTCTGTCAAGGCTATTACATCATGTCCCTCCATTCTAAGTGGTGCCTCTTTATTTTCAATCCGTTGCACAATCACATACAAAAACCTCAACCGTTGGCCTTTTATACACCTCAATACCCTTTGCCATTCATTTTCTTCTTAATTTTCCCTTCACTATCCTCCTCTATTTATTTTTAATCTCCGTCATTGTGATCCCTTCCCTAGCCTAAGATGATCAGAGTTGATTTTTTTAATACTTTTTCAGTCGTGATATTGTGACCGGTCCCCAACCTTGTATCTGATGCCCTGGATTCTCTAGTGTGAAAAGATCATTGAGGGCAGGGAGGTGGGTAATGTCTCCTCCCAATCTCATGGTGCAGGTTTGTTAATCAGGATAACTCACTGCTACAAGTGAGCTAAAGCCAGCAGACCAAGGTGTTGTCCATCTCTGACGGGTTGACCTGCTTTGGCCGCACATCTAACCTGGCAGATGAATTGTGACTGTCCTGGAATAATCTGCATTGCAGGTGGCAATATTTTGGATCTGCATTCAATTGCAGAAACCATTATCTCGGGGAACATTTACAGACAGTGGGAATGTCTGTGTAAAAAAAGGAAGAGAGTTTGATTTCTCTTTTTATTAGTTTAAATATTTTCACCATCCCAAATGATTTCACCATGACAAAAATCTAGGCTGACACTCCAGGGCAGTACTGAGGGAGTGCTGCACTGTAGGAGGTGCCATTAAAACCGAGGCCTTATCTGCTCTCTCAGGTAGACGTAAAAGATCCCATGGCACGATTTCGAAGAAGAGCAGGGGAGTTCTCCCCGGTGTCCTAGCCAATATTTATCCCTCAATCAACATCACTTAAACAGATACAAAAGCAAAATACTGCGGATGCTGGAAATCTGAAATAAAAACAGAATATGCTGGAAATACTCAGCAGGTCAGGCAGCATCTGTGGAGAGAGAAACAGAGTTAACATTTCAGGTCGATGACCCTTCGTCAGAACTGGAAAAAGTGAGATCAATAGGTCAAATGTTTTTATTTCACTAAAACAGATTATCTGCTCATTATCACATTGCTGTTTGTGGGAGCTTGCTGTGCGCAAATTGGCTGCTGCGTTTCCTACATTAAAACAGTGACTACACTTCAAAAGTACTCCATTGGATGTAAAGTGCTTTGGGACATCCTGTGGTTGTGAAAGGCGCTATATAAATGCAAGTCTGTCTTTCTTTCCTTAAAATTACTTTTATCTGTCCTAAAGTATTGCACCCTATCTTGAGTTTATTATTTTAAACTACATTGCCCCTTCCCTACATTTATTCTTAATCCCTCTGTCATAAAGATTAGGATTTGCCCCTCCCACTTGCCTGGTTGTACCTGATCCATCAAAAGAAGTGAGATCAATAGGTCAAATAGTCTTTTTTTAAATCTTTCTGTTCTCTCACATGTCATGCCCCATTTACCACTCTGTAGTCTCTCTGTGGCACATAGCTTCCCTGGGTGATTGCATGGTACAGATGGCCACTAGGAAATGCACAAGGAGACAAGCTTGTCTGCCTCTCTAATTCTTTTCTCTTTTCCTGTGGAAAATACTTGGAAGATGAGAAGCTCAGTATATTCCTATGGTGGTAGTGGAGGGAGTCATTGACACAAACCCACGACTCACCACGGAGCAGATCATTGGCGCTCCAACAAGCTGTGCCATCAAACTGCCCTCGTATCATTTCCTCTTCCATCTCTAGGTTCATCTAGGAAGCTGCTTGTGCCATGATGGAGACATTTTGTTCAAATCTTCACACAGAGGGCAAACTGTGGATGGTGCAGTCAGACACTACAGGGGTAATTTTGAGAGGCTCTGCTATCAGTGCAGGACGTCACTGGTGAAAAGCGCTGGTCGGAGGTAGGGCTATAGCAGCAGCTTTGGAACCTTATAAAATTACCCTTGGGTTTGCACCTCATGGGCCTTGGTTCAAGCCCAGCACAAACTGATGGAATGAAAGTCTCTTTTCTCTCCCTATATAAAATTGGTTTGACAGTTTTAATCCAGTTCCCTGTGGACATGGACCCACAGCGCAGATGTTACTCTAACTTGATACTAATTGGTACTAAAGTGACTATCTTATTCAGAGAGTTTAAGATGGCCAGTGTGTGAAATGGAAAAATGTCACAATAGGGTTGTGCTTCTGGAATTGGGGCTGATAGACCTTGTTGAGATACATTTTTAACAATTAATAAATATGGCAAATTTCTACCCTTTAAAGTCTTGGTTGTGCCACACTCAGATACTTCTGAATGCATTCTGAATCCTTTATAGAGATATATTCATAAAGAAATTATACACAGGCAGCATGCTTTGGGGCTGGATTATCTTAGTCCATGTATTCACTGGTTTTATCCCACTCCCTCTAGTTACAGCAACACAAATACAACAACTTGCATTTATAAAGCACCTTTAACGTAGTAAAACATCCCAAGGTGCTTCACAGGAGGATGTATCATCTGCACAGAAGCACCATTGGATGCATCAAAAGCACCAATATGTTGGGCATGACACTTACGTTGTGCTTTTTTTTCACAAAATCTCATCTTTTAAAACAGGCAAAACAAAATCCATCAGAGAGTTCGGAGAAGATTTTAGTAAGGGTGCGAAGAATGGATTCATGGCAGGAAGATCAGGTAAGTCACTCTGTGCTCTCGTCTCGTTTCATTGCCAACATCAGCTGTTGGTTCTTGCCTTGACTTGAATAGCACAGTTGAGACAATCATTATACAAGAAATCATAATTAATGGTCGTGGGCTATACATTCTGCTTCTGTGTGGAATTGTGTGACCCCAATCCATCATTGTAAGTCGATTAAAATTAACGGATGGAAAAGCAGCTTCTGGTAGTGTGCAAATTGGTGATATACACTTCTGATGCACAATCGGAGTGCAAAATCAGAATTTTTACTCCTATATAGTTATAAAAAATAACAACATTATTATCTACAATAATTTTAAATCTGAGATCGATAAATTTTTGCTAGACAAGGGTATAAAAGGATACGGCGCCAAGGCAGGTGGATGGAGTTAAGATACAGATCAGCCATGATCTCATTGAATGGCAGAACAGGGTCGAGTGGCTGAATGGCCTACTCATGTTCCTATGTGACCAATATCATACAACAGAACAGTCTGAAATTGTTTATTAAGAAAAAATACAGCTTCTAAAAGTATGGAAATCAAGAATAAATATAACAATAACATTACAATTAAAGTGGAGTCCATAATTTAATGGTCAAAGTTATGGGCAGTGTACATTCAAATTTCCAATAATTACTGATCGTGGGCTATACATTCTGCTTGTGTGTGAAATTGTGTGACCCCAATCCATCATTGTAAGTCGATTAAAATTAACGGATGGAAAAGCAGCTTCTGGTAGTGTGCAAATTGGTGGTTTCCTGCTGGGAGTGCAGATTCATGAAATTTCACCCATTCTAGTGCAACTGAGCACCATATTTAATATGGCATCAGAACCAGAATGCGAGATGAGGAGAATTATTTTTTACACAGCGAGTTGTTATGATCCGGATTTTACTGTCTGAAAGGGTGGTGGAAGAAGATTCAATAATAACTTTCAAAAGGGAATTGGATAAATACTTGAAGGGGAAACATTTTCAGGGCTCATGGGGAAAGGGCAGGGGAGTGGGACTAATTGGATAGCTTTTTCAAAGAGCCAGCACAGGCACATTGGGCCGAATGGCTTCTTTCTGTGCTGTATCATCTATGATTCTACGTACAAACAACGTAGTGATGGAAAACCACAAGTAACATGTCTATGATACAAAATATATAATTTCTTGTGATAAAGAACTCAAAAATATTCCATCTTAGTAACATTAGTGGATCTACTCATTTAAGCGTAAAGTACTGAACGGAATCAGAAATATGTACTTCAGTACTGGGATAGGAGATTCTATAATGTGGGAATGATAGAGGCTCAGTTCAGTATATGTTTATCTGAAGTCAGTAATATTTATGTGCTAACAATTTTGTATCGCAGGCGCGTCTACCGGGTGTTGCAGGAATGAGAGAAGTAAAGAAGAGAGAGGGGGTAAGAAAAGGCAGTCTTTTATTACAAGGGAGGTAGTGCATGTAATCCATCCATAATTAACCAGCCACTAACAAAATCGCATTCTTGGACTTCCAAGCCAAGCTACAAGAAAGTGACCTTTGCAGCAACCGTGAGCAAGGTTCAGTTTTATTGTATATGACTTGGAAGGTTGGAAAGCTCAGTTGGTTGAATGGCAGAGTGGGGTCAATCCATTTTGGGTTTGAATCCTGGCAGGGTCCACGCAGTTCTTCATTAGTCTGAACTGGAGAAAATGAGTGCCACGTTTTAGTAGGCGGGGCGGAAACAGGAGACAATTGGGACTGTTCATCACACATTTGCAATCTGTCCTAGCTGTTCACCAATGGAAGTGGGAATGTACAACAACAACAACTTGCATTTATATAGCGCCTTTAATGTAGTAAAACGTCCCAAGGTGCTTCACAGGAGTGTTGTCAAACAAAATTTGACACTGAGCCACATATTAGGGCAGTGAGGTAGGTTTTAAGGAGCGTCTTAAAGAAGGAGAGAAAGGCAGAGTGGTTTAGGGAGGGAATTTCAGTGCTTAGGGCCTGGACAGCTGATGGCATGGCTGTCAATGGTGGAGCGATTAAAATCGGGGATGCGCAAGAGGCCAGAATTGGAGGAGCGCAGATATCTCGGCGGGTTGTAGGGCTGGAGGAGGTTACAGAGATAGAGAGGGGTGAAGCTGAATAGCCTAATGAAGACTAACATTCGCATGTTATCTCTCTTTCTTATTAGTTGTGAGTGGACAATTTATATGGATGTAAATAAAATTACATCATATTCTGAGTAACTGCAGGGAACGGTAGCGTAGTGGTAATGTCACTGGGCTAGTAATCCAGAGGCCTGGACTAATGATCCAGAGACGTGAGTTCAAATCCCACCACGGCAGCTGGGGAATTTAAATTCAGTTAATTAAATAAATCTGGAATAAAAAGCTAGTATCAGTAATGGTGACCATGAAACTATCGGATTGTCGTAAAAACTCATCTGGTTCACTAATGTCCTTTAGGGAAGGAAATCTGCCGTCCTTACCTGGTCTGGCCTATATGTGACTCCAGACCCACAGCAATGTGGTTGACTCTTAACTGCCCTCTGAAATGGCCTAGCAAGTCACTCAGTTGTAACTAACCGCTAAGAAACAAACCAATAAGAATGAAACTGGATGGACCACCCGGCATCGACCTCGGCACTGGCTTCTTCTTCTTAGGCAGTCCCTCGGAACCGAGGATGACATGCTTCCACATTAAAAATGAGGTCGCAGGTGACTGATGAGTCCAAAGCGGGACCTACAGTCTCTGTCACAGGTGGGGCAGACGGTGGTTGAAGGGGTGGGTGGGGTGCTTGGGTTGACGTGCGCTGCCTGCGCTTGGCTTCCGCTTGTTCCCGGCGAAGAGACTCGAGGTGTTCGGCGCCTTCCCGGATGCTTCTCCACAGACACGGACTACGGACACGGCAATGGCACACCCAGCCCAGTCAACCCTGCAAAGTCCTCCTCATCCAACATCTGTGCCAAAATTGGGAGAGCTGTCCCACAGACTAGTCAAGCAACAACTTGACATAATCATACCTTTCATCCAATGTCCCGAACTCCTCCATCACCATCCCTGGGTATGTCCTGTCCCACCGGCAGGGGTGGTGGCACAGTGGTATACATTCGGGAAGGAGTGGCCCTGGGAGTCCTCCACATTGTCTCATGGCTTCAGGTCAAGCATGGGCAAGGAAACCTCCTGCTGATTACCACCTACCGCCCTCCCTCAGCTGATGAATCAGTACTCCTCCATGTTGAACACCACTTGGAAGAAGCACTGAGAGTAGCAAGGGCACAGAATGTACTCTGGGTGGGGGACTTCAATGTCCATCACCAAGAGTGGCTCAGTAGCACCACTACTGGTCGAGTCCTGAAGGACAAAACTGCCAGTCTGGGCCTGTGACAGGTGAGTGAACCAACAAGAGGGAAAAACCTACTTGACCTCGTCCTCACCAATCTGCCTGTCGCAGATGCATCTATCCATGACAGCATTGGCAGCAGTGACCATCGCACAGTCATTGTGGAGACGAAGTCCTGTCTTCACACTGAGGACACCCTCCATCGTGTTGTGTGGCACAACCACCGTGCTAAATGGGATAGATTCAGAACAGATCTAGCAGCTCAAAACTGGGCATCCATGAGGCGCTGTGGGTGATCAGCAGCAGCAGAATAGTATTCCACCACAATCTGTAACCTCATGGCCCGGCATATCCCTCACTCTACCATTACCACCAAGCCAGGGGACCAATCCTGGTTCAACAACGAATGTAGAAGAGCATGCCAGGAGCAGCACCAGGTGTACCTAAAAATGAGGTGCCAACCTGGGGAAGCTGCAACACAGGACTACATGCATGCTAAAAAGCAGAAGCAGCATGCTATAGACAGGGCTAAGTGATCCCACAATCAACAGATCAGATCAAAGCTCTGCAGTCCTGCCATATCCAGTCGTGAATGGTGGTGGACCATTAAACAACTAACTGGAGGAGGAGGCTCCAAGAATATCCCCATCCTCAATGATGGTGGAGCCCAGCACATGAGTGCAAAAGACAAGGCTGAAGCGTTTGCAACCAACTTCAGCCAGAAGTGCTGAGTGGATGATCCATATCGGCCTACTCCCGAGGTCCCCACCATCACAGAAGCCAGTCTTCAGCCAATGCGATTCACTCCACATAATATCAAGAAACGGCTGAGCGCACTGGATACAGCAAAGGCTATGGACCCCGACAACATCACGGCTATCGTGCTGAAGACTTGTGCTCCAGAACTGGCTATCGTGCTGAAGACTTGTGCTCCAGAACTAGCTGCGCCTCTAGCCAAGCTGTTCCAGTACAGCTACAACATTGGCATCTATCCGACAATGTGGAAAACTGCCCAGGTATGTCCTGTCCACAAAAAGCAGACAAATCCAACCCGGCCAATTACCGCCCCATCAGTCTACTCTCAATCATCAGCAAAGTGATGGAACGTGTCATCGACAGTGCTATCAAGTGGCACCTGCTCACTGATACCCAGTTTGGGTTCCGCCAAGACCACTCGGCTCCCGACCTCATTATAGCCTTGGTCCAAACATGGACAAAGGAGCTGAATTCCAGAGGTGAGGTGAGAGTGACTGCCCTTGACATCAAGGCAGCATTTGACCGAGTCTGGCATCAAGGAGCCCTAGTAAAACTGAAGTCAATGGGAATCAGGGGGAAAGCGCTCCACTGGCTGGAGTCATACCTAGCACAAAGGAAGATGGTTGTGGTGGTTGAAGGTCAATCATCACAGCCCCAAGACATCACTGCAGGAGTTCCTCAGGGCAGTGTCCTAGGCCCAACCATCTTCAGCTGCTTCATCAATGACCTTCTCTCCAACATAAGGTCAGAAATGGGGATGTTCGCTGATGACTGCACAGTGTTCAGCGTCATTCGCAACTCCTCAGATAATGAAGCAGTCCATGCCCGCATGCAACAAGACCTGGACGACGTTCAGGCTTGGGCTGATAAGTGGCAGGTAGCATTCGCGCCACAGAAGTGCCAGGCAATGACTATCTCCAACAAGCGAGAGTCTAACCACCTCCCCTTGACATTCAATGGCATTACCATCGCCGAATCCCCCATTATCAACATCCTGGGGGTCACCATTAACCAGAAACTTAACTGGACCAGCCACATAAATACTGTGGCAACAAGAGCAGGTCAGAGGCTGGGTATTCTGCAGCGAGTGTCTCACCTCCTGACTCCCCAAAGCCTTTCCACCATCTACAAGGCACAAGTAAGGAGTGTGATGGAATACTCTCCACTTGCCTGGATGAGTGCAGCTCCAACAACACTCAAGAAGCTCGACACCATCCAGGACAAAGCAGCCCGTTTGATTGGCACCCAATCCACCACCTTAAACATTCACTCCCTCCAACACCGGCGTACCGTGGCTGCAGTGTGTGCCATCTACAAGATGCACTGCAGCAACTCGCCAAGGCTTCTTCGGCAGCACCTCCCAAACCCGCGACCACTTCCACCTAGAAGGACAAGGGCAGCAGGCGCATGGGAACACCACCACCTCCAAGTTCCCCTCCAAGTCACACACCATCCTGACTTAGAAGTATATCGCCGATCCTTCATCGTCGCTGGGTCAAAATCCTGGAACTCCCTCCCTAACAGCACTGTGGGTGTACCACATGGACTGCAGCGGTTCAAGAAGACGACTCACCACCACTTTCTCAATGCTGGCATTTCCCGCGACGCCCTGATCCCATAAACGAATAAAAAAAATATAATTCTGAGTAACTATATATTAAAGTACTATTGAATATCATAACATAGATTTTTTTTGTTAATTCCTTCGTCAGGAGTCTTACCTCAGTACCAGAGAGTTGAAAAGAAAGAAGGTAAGTTGCTTCCATCAAAACATGTATTGTACTTTAATTATTTCAAATATTTCTGTTAAAATAAGTCTGAGGTGTGGATTCTTGTTTCATTTAACAGAATAAGGCCATGAAGATTGCTTCTCCTCCACTGGCATTGTCATCACAGAAAGGTCAAAAGGTAACTTTAGTGGTCCAGTTAGGATCACCCTACCTGCATTACAACAGTGACTACACTTCAAAAAAGTACTTCATTGGCTGTAAAGTGCTTTGGGGCGTCTGGTGGTCATGAAAGGTGCTATAGAAATGCAGGTCTTTCTTTTTTTTAAAGTCTTTTTGGTCATAAATTCACCCAAACATTTATAATTAGTATATCTCCTGCTTTCTATAACATAGGAACAGGAGGAGGCCATTCAGCCCCTCGAGCCTGTTCCGCCATTCAATGAGGTCATGGCTGATCTGTATCCCTGCTTGTCTTCCACTCTTTAATAACACAGAATATGAAATATGAAATAGCGTTACTGTGTTTGCTGTAAGTTATCTAGACCATGACTGGCTCCCTTGCAAACTCTCGTGGGAATTGGTCCATAGCATGAACTAATGTTGGGATCTGTTTGATCCATGGTGTTATGTAGCTAACATACAATGAGCAACAGAGGACATCCACTATATCCCGTATTCATTAGAGTATTACAATATTTCAGAGACACACACACACAAAACTGCAATAATTTAGATATTTTTACAAAACAATATCGGCCAAATGTTCATTTTATTGCACCTGAGTGTATTGAACCGTCTTGGCAAAGTGAACAGAGGAAAAGTAGGGAGGATTGCACTCTGGTAATAATCACGCCTGATTTTTCCTCCATTTAAATGAATGAATAGAAAATCAGGCATGCGATTTTCATCACCTGATTTTCCACTATGCTCTGTGCCCAGAGGATCCAATATACTCAGATACAATGGCAGGAAAATATGCACCTTATATGTTCTGGGAAGCTTCAAATGTAAAAATATATAGCATCTTTCACGACTACCGGTCCCCAAAGCACTTTGCAGCCAATGAAATATTTTTTTGAAGTTGAAGTGTGGTTATTGTTGTAATGTAGGAAACAGCAACTAGGACCACAGTGATGTACTAATATGATTGACATGTTAGAACATGACATGAAAAACAATTAGTATCGCTGCCTTACACAGTGTTGTTGTTTTCTCCCAGGGTGGAAAGGGTCGATCTGGTGAAGTAGGCCATAAGGTATGTGGGAAAAAAGTTCAAAAATGTTGGGGAAATATTCTTTCCAATAGAAAAAAAATGTAGATGTTTTGAACAACTATCAGAAGATTGGTTTTGATTTGGGTTTTGGATGCAATTGCATCGAATGTACAGCACAGCAATAGGCCATTTGGCCCAACTGGTCCATGGCGGTGTTTATGCTTCACACGAGCCTCCTCCCACCCTACTTCAATTGACCCTATCAATGTAAGCAATGTAGATGGCTTGAAGCTGTATTCTAATCTGGAATTTAGAGTTTCTCAACTGCAAGTGAAAGAAAATGTCCATTCTTGTTTTGTGCTCTACCTGAGATACTGACTGGTTTGACACAGTAACATCCGCTAACTTACAGATCCATCTCAGAGTTATTTGATACAAGTCATTGATGAGGATCACAAAAAGGAGATTCCCAGTGACCTGCCCCTAAAGAATTTCACTCGTCATTGGTCCCCAACATGGGGAATGGCCATTTATGACTACCCATCGTTGTCTAAAATGCTCTTGAATTCTTTAGGAGCTATAATCCTTCCTGCATGTCATTTGTGTGGGACCTTATCACATACTTTTTGAAAGCCTGAATAGATAATGTCAGTTAGGTTGTCCTTATCCATGATCACCACAGCAACCTTGCAAAATCTGCCTCTTCCATTGGCCACAGAGTTTGTTGCCACACTCTCAAAACTTCTTCCAGTTGAATGTCGGAAAAACTGAGACCATTCCCTTAAGTTCCTGTTAGCAGCATTGAACTTCTGGGTCCAATTCCACCAACCTCCCCCAACTGCCATCTCAAGCTGGGTTTAGAGGTGCAGAACTTGAGTGTCCTGCTCAACCCCTGAGTTCAGCTTCCTCCCCGACATCTGCTCTATTACCAGAATTGTTTTCTTCCACTTTTGCAACATTGCCCATAATTTGTCACTATCTCTCCCCTTCTGTTGCCAAAATCCTAGGACAAGCCTTCATCACATCATGACTTGATTCTCTAACACCCTCCTAGCTGACTTCCCCACTACCCTTCACAAGCTTCAACTCATCCAAAAGGTTACAGCCTGTGTCCTCACCCATACTATGTCCCGCACTTTTATTGCTCTATCCTCTCCAAGCTCCACTGGCCCCCATGCCTCAGCATGTTGAGTTTAGAATTTTCATCCTTGTTTTCAAATCTCTCCATGGGATTGCCCGCCCTCCTTTAGTTATCTCATCCTGCCTTACAACCTGTGCACCTTACACTCCTCTAACACCGGGCTTCACACCTCGCTTCTTCCACTCCTCCATTGGTGGATGCTTGTTCACCTGCCTGCCCAGTTTCTTATGCCTGGTCACCTCCCTTCTTGTTTTTAAAAAGTATCTTCTACCATCACTTTGGTTTCCGATCCTAGCTTCTCTATTTAAAGAATTAATACATAATTTACAACAAATATACATTCCTTTAAGGCACAAAAACCCCACAGGAAAAGTAGTCCAACCGTGGCTAACAAGAGAAGTTAAAGATAGTATTAGCTCAAAGGAAGAGGCTTATAATGTTGCCAAAAAGAGTAGTAAGCCTGAGGATTGGGAAGATTTTAGAATTCAGCAAAGGAGGACCAAGAAATTGATAAGGAAAGAGAAAAAAGAATTTGAGAGTAAATTAGCAGGAGACATAAAAACAGATTGTAAACGTTTCTATAGGTATGTAAGTAGGAAGAGATTAGTGAAAGTAAGCGTGGGCCCATTAGAGGCAGAGACAGGAGAAATTATAATGGGGAATAAGGAAATTGCAGAGACATTAAACAAATACTTCACGGTAGAAGACACAAAAAACATTCTGGAAATAATGGGGAACCAAGGGTCTAGAGAGAATGAGGAACTTAAAGAAATCAGTATAAGTAAAGACATAGTGCTGGAGAAATTAATGGGACTAAGTGGCGTCAAATCCCCTGGACCTGACGACCTGCATCCTAGGGTTTTAAAAGAGGTAGCTACAGAAATAGTGGATGCACTGGTATTAATCCTACAGAATTCCCTAGATTCTGGAACAGTCCCCAAGGATTGGAAGGTAGCAAACATAACTCCGCTATTTAAGAAAGGAGGAAGAGAAAAATGGGGAACTATAGGCCAGTTAGCTTGACATCAGTAGTAGGCAAAATGCTAGAATCTATTATTAGGGACATGGTAACAGGGCACTTAGAAAATCGTAATATGATTAGGCAGAGTCAACATGGTTTTATGAAAGGGAAATCGTGTTTGACAAATCTGTTAGAGTTTTTTGAAGATGTAACTAGTAGGATGGATAAGGGGGAACCAGTGGATGTAGCGTATTTGGATTTTCAAAAAGCATTCGATAAGGAGCCACACAAGAAGTTATTACACAAAATTAGGACTCATGGGATTGGGGGTAATATATTAGCATGGATTGAGGATTGGTTAATGGACAGAAAACAGAGAGTAGGAATAAACAGGACTTTTTCGGGTTGGCAGGCTGTAACTAGTGGGGTACCGAAAGGATCAGTGCTGGGGCCTCAGCTATTCACAATCTATATTAATGACTGAGATGAAGGGACTGAGTATAATGTATCCAAGTTTGCCGATGATTCAAGGTTAGGTGGGACAGTAAGCTGTGAGGAGGACGCAAAGAGGCTGCAGAGAGATACAGACAGGTTGACTGAGTGGGCAAGAACATGGCAAATGGAATACAATGTGGGGAAGTGTGAAGTTATCCACATTGGTAGGAAAAACAAAAAAGCAGAATATTTTTTGAATAGTGAGAGACTGGGAAATGTTTGCACTCAGAGGGACCTGGGTGTCCTTGTACATGAATCACAGAAAGTTAACATGCAGGTACAGCAAGCAATTAGGAAAGCAAATTCTATGTTAGCTTTTGTTACAAAGGGATTAGAGTGTAAGAGTAAAGAAGTCTTACTACAATTATACAGGGCATTGGTGAGACCACACCTGGAGTACTGAGGACAGTTCTGGTCTCCTTAACCAAGGAAAGACATACTTTCCTTAGAGGGAGTGCAACAAAGGTTCACTAGACTGGTTCCTGGGCTGAGGGTATTGCCCTATGAAGAGAAATTGAGTAGATTAGGCCTATATTCCCTAGAGTTTAGAAGAATGAGAGGTGATCTAATTGAAACAAATAAAATTCTTAAGGGGCTTGACAGGGTTAATGCTGAGAAATTGTTTCCTCTGGCTGGGGAATCTAGAACACGGGGTCACAGTCTCAGAATAAGGGGTCGGCCATTTAGGACTGAGATGAGGAGAAAATTCTTCACTCAAAGGGTTGTGAATCTTTGGAATTCTCTACCCCAGAGAGCTATGGATGCTCAGTCGTGAGTATATTCAAGACAGAGGTCGATAAATTTTTGAGACCTCTTTTTACCAAATCCAAGTGGGCTTTTATCAAATTTGTCTAGATGCTGCTTATGCTTCTAATATAACAGTTTCAAAAAACTTGCATTTATATAGTACCTTTTGTGTCTTCTGTGAATTTCTTGAGTGTGTCCGGGATAGTTTTCTATAACAATATGTCCTAGAGGCAACAAGGGGGCATGCCATATTAGATTTAGTAATGAGTAATGAGCCAGATTTAGTTAACAGCCTAACTGTACATGAACATTATCCAATAGCGATCATAACATGATCAAGTTCAACGTAGCGTTTGAAAGGGAGAAACGCAAAATAGCTACTAAGATTCTAGATTTGGGTAAGGCTGACTGCAACGGAATGAGACCGAGACTGTCCACAGTAAACTGGTCAAATCTGTTACTGGGTAAAATGACAGAAGATGAGTGGGAGATGTTCAAAAAAGAATTTAAGGTGATCCAGAACCAGTTTATACCCCTGAGGGGCAAGAGCTCTACTTGCCAAAAAAAAACAGCCATGGATGACTAAAGAGGTAAGGGACAGCATAGAACTAAAAGAAAAGGCATACAAAAATGCAAAAAATAGTACAGATCCTGGCGAATGGGAAAGATACAAAGAACAGCAAAGGGTCACAAAACAGATAGTAAGAGCTACAAAAAGGGAATATGAAAAGAAACTTGCAAGGGATATCAAAATCTTTTTACAATTATATTAGGAAAAAGTGAGTAGTCAGGAGCAATGTTGGCCCCTTAAAAACTGAAAGCGGTAATATTGTCAATGATAAAAGGAAACGGCGGACATGTTGAATAATTGCTTTGCGTCAGTATTTACAGTAGAGGAAGAGGATACCATACTGGAAATCCCAAGGAAACTAATACTGAATCAGGGACAGGGACTCAATGTGGCATAGTGGTTAGCACTGGTGCCTCACAGCGCCAGAGACTCGGGTTCGAATCTGACCTCGGGTGACTGTCTGTGTGGAGTTTGCACATTCTCCCCGTGTCTGCGTGGGTTTCCTCCGGGTGCTCCGGTTTCCTCCCACAGTCCAAAAATGTGTGGGTTAGGTTGATTTGGCTATGATAAATTGACCCTTAGTGTTAGGGGGGATTAAATATGTGGGGTTATGGGGATAGGATGGGATATGTTAGGGGGAATTAAATACGTGGGGTTACGGGGGTAGGGTGGGATATGTGTACTGTGGGGATTAAAAGCAGGGACAGGGTACTGGATTTGGATGATCAGCCATGATCGTATTGAATGGCGGAGCAGGCTCGACGGGCCGAATGGCCTACTCCTGCTCCTAGATTCTATGTTTCTATGTAATAACATTAATCTAAGTAAAATAACAGTAATGAAGAAAATAATGGCACTAAAGAGTGACAAATCCCCAGGACCAGATGGTTTCCATCCCAGGGTTTTAAAGGAAGTAGGTGAGCACATTGTAGATGCCCTAACTATAATCTTCCAAAGTTCCCTCGATTCAGGAACCGTTCCTTTAAATTGGAAAATTGCGCCTGTCACTCCGCTATTTAAAAATGGTGAGAGAGGGAAACCAGGGAATTATAGACCAGTTAGCCTAACATCTGTTGTCAGGAAATTGCTAGAGTCTATAATTAAGGATAGGGTGACAGAACACCTCGAAAATTTTCAGTTGATCAGAGAGAGCCAGCATGGATTTGTGAAAGGTAGGTCATGCCTGAGAAACCTGATTAAATTTTGTGAGGGCAAATTATTGACCTGGTGAGGAAATTGGCTGAGCGGCAGGAGACAGGCAGTAGGGATAATGGGTAGATACTCAAATTGGCAGGAGGTGACTAGTGGTGTCCCGCAGGGATCTGAGTTGGTGCCTCAACTATTCACAGTATTTATTAACGACTTAGATGATGGCATAGAAATTCATATATTAAATTTGCCGAGGATACAAAGATAGGTGGCATTGTAGGCAGTGTAGATGGAAACATAAAATTACAAAGGGATATCGACAGATTAAGTGAAAGGGCAAAACTGTGGCAAATGGATTTCAATGTAGGCAAATGTGAGGTCATCCACTTTGGACCTAAAAAGGATAGAACAGGGTACTTTCTAAATGGTGGAAGGCTAAAAACAGTGGATGTCCAAAGAGACTTGGGGGTCCAGGTACATAGATCATTCAGATGTCATGAACAGGTACAGAAAATAATTAAAAAGGCTAATGGGATGCTGGCCTTTATATCTAGAGGACTAGAATACAAGGGGATAGAAGTTATGCTGCAGCTATACAAAACCCTGGTTAGACCACACCTGCAGCTCTGGGCACCATACCTTAGGAAGGATATATTGGTCTTGGAGGGAGTGCAGCGTAGGTTTACCAGAATGATACCCGGACTTCAAGGGTTAAGTTACGATGAGAGATTACACAAATTAGGGTTGTGTTCCCTAGAATTTAGAAGGTTAAGGGGTGATCTGATCAAAGTTTTCAAGATATTATCAGATAGGGTAGATAGAGAGAAACTATTTCCACTGGTTGGGGATTCTAGGACTAGGGGGCATAGTCTAAAAATTAGAGCCAGACCTTTCAGGAGTGAAATTAGGAAACACTTCTACACACAAAGGGTGGTAGAAGTTTGGAACTCTCTTCCACAACCGGCAATTGATGCTAGATCAATTGTTAATTTTAAATTGGAGATTGATAGCTTTCTGTTAACCAAAGGTATGAAGGGATATGGGCCAAAGGCGGGTATATGGAGTTAGGTCGCAGATCAGCCATGATCTCATTGAATGGCGGAGCAAGCTCAAGGGGCTGAATGGCCCACTCCTGTTCCTATGTTACGATGTACTATGCATTTTTGAAGTGTTGTCATGTAGAGAAACATGGCAGCCAATTTGCACATAGCAAGATCCCACAAACAGCAAATGAGATAAGTGACCAGTTAATCTGCTTTTTAGTATTGTTAGTTGAAGGATAACTGTTAGTCAGGAGAACTCCTTGCTCTTCTTTGAATAGTACATGGGATCTTTTACATCCACCTGAATAAGCAGACAGAGCCTCAATTTAACATCTCAACTGATAGACAGCACCTCTGACAATGCAGCACTCCCTCAGCCCTGCACCAATGTCCCAACCTAGGCAATGTTTCCTACACCTAAATCAAATGTTACTGTTTAGTAATTTCCCATATCTTAGTCCCTTCCTGTAAACACAAGTCATAATCCATTGCTATCTTCCCCATTGCTATTGACAAAAAGACAAAGTTCTATGGAATGTTTCCAAGGTTGAACATTTAAAGAAACTATTTTCACTTCATATCCTCTGCCACTTCTTCACTTATTGACCTAGCTTGATCTGGCCTTGAGTATCAACACCTTCAACACAGACACAGTCTTGTGTTAACAAGAAGCTCTGAGTATATTTTTAAAATTGGACTTTAAACCCCATTTTACGTATTTCCCACATAATTCTTCCTTCAGAAAGGTCATTCTGAATATTTAATCTGAAGTGACTTAAATTGATTATTTTATGTTAATTGATCAATTTTGAATTTTTTCCATTCTACTCACTCCCCACCCCAAAGATTGTCAGACACACATCCTGTTTTTCTTTATATTATATTTGCAGGGAGAACCCGGAACAACAGGAAACCAGGTATGAATTGTCATCACCATACTCATTTTATATTAAACAGGCATCAGGATTATGTTATTTTTGCCTCAAGTTATGAACGTTAATACTGCAGATGAAATTTTCATCCTGTCAATATGAATCATTATGGATATTGTACCAACTTGTTCCAAGCAATGAAATATATAAAATACATAAAATACATAAACAATCAATAAAAACAGTCAGAAACCCCTGTTGATGAAAAAGTTAATCAATCCATGTGCATGATTCATTCTTTGTGACACAAATCTACAATAATCATTTATTATAATTTCAGGGTGCCAAAGGGGAAATTGGTGAAAAAGGCCAAAAGGTAAGATTAAAGTCTGCATTAATAGTTTTTGCTGTGATGTCTATTTCTCTTGCTGATTTTTTTTGTGCTGATCAAAGTGGGGATTGTCACTGCCGGGATGTGAAACACCTCCCACATCTAGCAGAATATGTGCCTAACACTGTCGGGCCACCATCAATCACAGCCAGGTCAAGCACACCATGAACAGATACAGAGTAAAGCTCCGTCTACTAATCACAACAATGGGGCTGCTTTTCCTGTCTATAATGTGTAATTAGGCTGGATAGCTCTTTTGTGGCCGGCACAGACACGATGGGCCGAATGGCCTCATTCTGTGCCATAAATTTCTATGATTGTAATGCCTGTGCCCACCAGTTGATGGAGTGTTATGGAAAGGACACAGAGCAAAGGCTGCATTGGCTGTGAAGCTGTGGCTCAGTGGGTAGCACTCTCGCCTCTGAGTCAGAAGTTTGTGGGTTCCAGTCCCACTCCAGAGACTTGAGCACAAAAATCTAGCGCTGACACTCCAGTGCAGTGCTGAGGGAGTGCTGCACTGTCGTAGGTGCCGTCTTTAGGATGAGACGTTAAACCGAGGCCCCGTCTGCGCTCTAAGGTGGATGTAAAAGATCCCATGGCCCTATTTCGAAGAAGAGCAGGGGAGTTATCCCCAGTGTCCTGGGGCCAATATTTATCCCTCAATCAACATCACTAAAAACAGATTATCTGGTCATTATCACATTGCTGTTTATGGGAGCTTGCTGTGCACAAATTGACTGCCACATTTCCTACATTACAACAGTGACTACACTTCATTGGCTGTAAAGTGCTTTGAAACGTCCAGTGGTCATGAAAGATGCTATAGAAATGTCTTTTCTTTTTAATGAGAAGTCGCACAACACCAGGTTATAGTCCAACAGTTTTATTTGAAATTACGAGCTTTCGGAGCTCTGCTCCTTCTTCAGGTACAGTGAGGGAATACAAATTGATTACAAAGTATATATAGACAGAGAACAATGTGTCTGCAGAGATACAAATAAAACTGTTGGACTATAACCTGGTGTTGTGCGACTTCTCATTTTTGTCCACCCCAGTCCAACACCGGCATCTCCGCATCATTTTCTTTTTAAAACAGATGCCAAGGCAAGTGGGTGAGGGGCAAATGGCTACAGTGAGGCTGCACAGTGTGAGTGCCAGGGAATTGGATGTAGTAAGGCTACACATTGCAGCTGAATTAGCCTTCTTCACCCTCCTGGACCCCTCTCCAGCCTTTGACACAGTTCACTATCCCCTCCTCCACCAATGCCTCCATTGTCCAGCTCAGTGAGACTGACCTCGCTTGGTTCTACTCTGACCTATCCAATTGTGGCCAGAGCAATCTCAGCAATAGCTCCTCTTCCCACTCCGCACCATCACCTCCAGAGTCTCCCAAGGATCTGCTGGAAATCTGAAATAAAACAACATGCTGGAAATACATGAGTCAGTCAGCATTCGAAAATTAAAAGGCAGGCTAATATTTCCAGTGGGACCTTTCATCAAGATCAGTTTAGGATTGTTAACTGAGATTAGATTAGACGCACAATTTAAAAAAAAAAATCATTTATGGGATCAGGGCGTTGCTGGCAATGCCAGCATTTATTGCCCATCCCTAGTTGCCCTTGAGAAGGTGGTGGTGAGCAGTCTTCTTGAACCGCTGCAGTCCGTGTGGTGATGGTACTCCCACAGTGCTATTAGGTAGGGAGTTCCAGGATTTTGACCCAGCGACGATGAAGGATCGGCCGATATATTTCTAAGTCAGGATGGTGTGTGACTTGGAGGGGAACTTGGAGGTGGTGGTGTTCCCATGCGCCTGCTGCCCTTGTCCTTCTAGGTGGAAGAGGAAGAGGCATACTGAGCTTGAATAAAGGAGACTATGATGGTCTGAGAGCAGAATTGATTAAAGTGGACTGGGAAAATAGATTAAAGGGTAAGACGGTACATGAGCAGTGGTGTTCATTCAAGGAGTTATTTTACAACTTTCAAAATAAATATATTCCACTGAGGAAAAAGGGTGTAAAAGAAATGACAGCCATCCATGGCTAAGTAAAGAAATTAAAGAAAGTATCCAACTAAAAACAAGGACATATAAGGTAGCCAAAGTTAGTGGGAGGATAGAAGATTGGGAAGTCTTCAAAAGACAACAAAAAGTAACTAAAGGATTGATTAAGAAAGGGAAAATAGACTATGAAAATAAATTAGCAAAAAATATAAAAACAGATAGCAAGAGTTTCTATAGTTATATAAAAAGAAAAAGGGTGGTTAAGGCAAACGTAGGTCCCTTAGAGGATGAGACCGGGAAATTAATGGTGGGAAACATGGAGATGGCAAAAATGCTGAACAAATATTTTGTTTCAGTCTTTACGGTAGAGGACACTAAGAATATCCCAACACTGGACAAACAGGAGGCTCTAGTGGGGGAGGAGCTAAATACGATTAAAATCACTAAGGAATTGGTACTCAGTAAAATAATGGGACTCAAGGCGGATAAATCCCCTGGACCTGATGGCTTACATCCTAGGGTCTTGAGGGAAGTGGCAGTAGGAATTGTGGATGCTTTGGTAATAATTTTCCAAAACTCCCTGAACTCAGCAAAGGTCCCGGCAGATTGGAAAACTGCTAATGTAACACCCTTATTTAAAAAGGGTTGTAGGCAGAAGGCTGGAAATTATAGACCAGTTAGCCTAACATCTGTGGTGGGTAAAATTTTGGAGTCTATTATTAAGGAGACAGTAACAGAACATTTAGATAAACATAATTTAATAGGACAAAGTCAGCATGGCTTTATGAAGGGGAAGTCATGTCTGACAAATTTGCTCGAGTTCTTTGAGGACATAACGTACAGGGTGGATAAAGGGGAACCAGTGGATGTAGTGTATTTAGACTTCCAGAAGGCATTCGACAAGGTGCCACATAAAAGATTATTACTCAAGATAAAAAATCACTGGATTGGGGGTAATATTCTGGCATGGGTGGAGGATTGGTTATCTAACAGGAAGCAGAGAGTTGGGATAAATGGTTCATTCTCAGACTGGCAACCAGTAGCCAGTGGTGTTCCGCAGGGGTCGGTGTTGGGTCCCCAACTCTTTACAATCTATATTAACGATTTGGAGGAGGGGACCGAGTGTAACATATCAAAGTTTGCAGATGATACAAAGATGGGAGGGAAAGTAGAGAGTGAGGAGGACATAAAAAACCTACAAGGGGATATAGACAGGCTGGGTGAGTGGGCAGAGATTTGGCAGATGCAATACAATATTGGAAAATGTGAGGTTATGCACTTTGGCAGGAAAAATCAGAGAGCAAGTTATTATCTTAATGGCGAGAAACTGGAAAGTACTGCAGTACAAAGGGATCTGGGGATCCTGGTGCAAGGAAATCAAAAAGTTAGTATGCAGGTACAGCAGGTGATCAAGAAAGCCAATGGAATGTTGGCTTTTATTGCTAGGGGGATAGAATATAAAAACAGGGAGGTATTGCTGCAGTTGTATAGGGTATTGGTGAGACCGCACCCGGAGTACTGCATACAGTTTTGGTGTCCATACTTAAGAAAAGACATACTTGCTCTCGAGGCAGTACAAAGAAGGTTCACTCGGTTAATTCCGGGGATGAGGGGGTGGACATACGAGGAGAGGTTGAGTAGATTGGGACTCTACTCATTGGAGTTCAGAAGAATGAGAGGCGATCTTATTGAAACATATAAGATTGTGAAGGGGCTTGATCGGGTGGACGCGGTGAGAATGTTCCCAATGATGGGTGAAACTAGAACTAGGGGACATAATCTTAGAATAAGGGGCTCCTCTTTCAAAACTGAGATGAGGAGCAACTTTTTCACTCAGAGGGTAGTGGGTCTGTGGAATTTGCTACCCCAGGAAGGTGTGGAAGCTACTTCATTAAATAAATTTAAAACAGAAATAGACCGTTTCCTAGAAGTAAAGGGAATTAGGGGTTACGGGGAGCGGGCTGGAAATTGGACATGAGTTTGAGTTCGGATCGGTCAAGGCCCTGTGGGTGGCGGAGCGGGCCCAGGGGCCGAGTGGCCTGGTCCTGCTCCTACTTCTTGTGTTCTTTAGAGTTGAGGTTGGATCAGATCAGCCATGATCTCATTGAATGGCGGAGCAGGCTCGAGGGGCCGATTGGTCTACTCCTGCTCCTATTTCTTATGTAGGTCGTGGGTTTGGGAGGTGCTGCCGAAGAAGCCTTGGTGAGTTGCTGCAGTGCATCTTGTAGATGGTACACACTGCAGTCACGGTACGCCGGTGGTGGAGGAAGTGAATGTTTAAGATGGTGGATGGGGTGCCAATCAAGCGGGCTGCTTTGTCCTGGATGGTGTCGAGCTTCTTGAGTGTTGTTGGAGCTGCACTCATCCAGGCAAGTGGAGAATATTCCATCACACTCCTTACTTGTGCCTTGTAGATGGTGGAAAGGCTTTGGGGAGTCAGGAGGTGAGACACTCGCCGCAGAATACCTAGCCTCTGACCTGCTCTTGTTGCCACAGTATTTATGTGGCTGGTCCAGTTAAGTTTCTGGTTAATGGTGACCCCCAGGATGTTGATAGTGGGGGATTCAGTGATGGTAATGCCATTGAATGTCAAGGGGAGGTGGTTAGACTCTCGCTTGTTGGAGATAGTCATTGTTTGGCACTTCTGTGGCGCGAATGTTACCTGCCACTTATCAGCCCAAGCCTGAACGTCGTCCAGGTCTTGTTGCATGCGGGCATGGATTGCTTCATTATCTGTGGAGTTGCAAATGGCGCTGAACACTGTGCTGTCATCAGCGAACATCCCCATTTCTGACCTTATGTTGGAGGGAAGGTCATTGATGAAGCAGCTGAAGATGGTTGGGCCTAGGACACTGCCCTGAGGAACTCCTGCTGCGATGTCCTGGGGCTGTGATGATTGACCTTCAACCACCACAACCATCTTCCTTTGGGCTAGGTATGACTCCAGCTAGTGGAGCGTTTTCCCCCTGATTCCCATTGACTTCAGTTTTACTAGGGCTCCTTGATGCCAGACTCGGTCAAATGCTGCCTTGATGTCAAGGGCAGTCACTCTCACCTCACCTCTGGAATTCAGCTCCTTTGTCCATGTTTGGACCAAGGCTGTAATGAGGTCGGGAGCCGAGTGGTCTTGGCGGAACCCCAACTGGGCATCAGTGAGCAGGTTATTAGTGAGTAAGTGCCGCTTGATAGCACTGTCGATGACACCTTCCATCACTTTACTGATGATTGAGAGTAGATTAATTAGACCTATTCAAATTGATAAACTACTTTATAAAATTGCCAAAAAATTATGTTTCATGATTATAATCAATGGTTGTTCAAAGAATGCACATTATTTGGTTCAATAATGACTCCAGCTTGTTTTCCAGGGAGAGCCTGGCATTGGTTTCAGAGGCCCAATCGGTCAATCAGGATCTCCTGGACAAAAGGTATGAAGCCTGCTTCATCACGGCATGTATTTGTTTAGAGTATGACATGTTGAAAACCAGAAGCACCGTCTGTGTTAGTCCACGAGGCTATTTTCGCTGATATAGCACATAAAATTCCCCCTTGAGTTTAAAGGTCAATGGTTCACCAGCAGAAAAGGATACCGCTCTCAGATCATGTAAATGGCATGTGATCCCCGCCAAAGAATTCAGCCCACCAATGCACAGCTTTTTGGTAGTACCCATGACACCCTCTTTCTGAAGGGACTTATGGGTTCCCCGCTAATTCCGAGCGCCAACAGATCGAAAAGTTGGCTCAGCAGAGGTATGGGTTACCCGCTTAACATCTGGTTCATGAGACCACTACAAACTCCCAAACCTTCAGCAAAGGGCCTACAACAAATCACCGGCCATTCATCTCATTGCCGTTTGTGGGATGTTGCCAACGCAGAACGGCTTCCATGTTTGGCCTATTAAATGTCAGTCACCGCGTTCCAAAAAGCAGCTCACTGAGTGAATCGCTTTGAGTCATTTTGACAAAGCGATAATCAGGGCCCATGGCTGCATTTTAGAATGGAATCGAGAAAAATAATTCTGACCTAGACGATTGGTCCCTCCTCCCCACAAAAAACCTTCCTGCTCTGCTCCCCAACTCGTCCTTCATCACCAGTCCCGGCTACTATCTGCTTTTGCTGCTGCTCCAGGGGATTTAGCTCTGTGGAAAACTGGCATTTTGCTGAGGCATGTTGTTAATGTGCAGTTAATACAAAAATGAGAAGTCGCACAACACCAGGTTATAGTCCAACAGATTTATTTAATTTTACAAGCTTTCGAAGCAGTTCGCTCCTTCGTCAGGTAAGTTAGCAATGAGAGAATCTCCCAGAATTCACAATTTAAACACAGACAAAATCTATTCACATTTTTCTTACAACAAAGAGCACAGCCAAGACAATGAGATGTGTCCCAGGGGGTCCAACGTGTCAAACCACCTGCTGGCTGCATATCCTGTCAATTTGTGTTCTTGTGTTAGTCTTTTTTAAAAAAAAACACCTGGGAAGACCGGCCATGATGTCAAGTCACGTTCTGTATCGTGACATGAACCCGATATCGCGATTGAGGCCATCCTCATGAGTGCGGAACTTGGCTATCAGTTTCTGCTCTATGATTTTGCGCTGTCGTGTATCTCGAAGGCCGCCTTATACAAGGCATTGCATCATACCTTCTGAAACACATGGTTTCAATTGGGCAAACTAGGACCATGTTAGAATCATAGAATGATACAGCACAGATGGAGGCCATTCAGCCAATCATGCCAGTGCCGGCTCTCTGAAAGAGCTCCCCAATTAGTCCTGCTCCTCAGCTCTTTCACCACATACTCAAATGTTTCCTTTTTAAGTATATAATCTAATTCCCCTTTGAAAGTTACTATTGAATCTGCTTCCACCATCCTTTCAGGCAGTGCATTTCAGATCACAACTCATTGCGTAAAAAAAATTCTCCTTATCTCCCCCCTGGCTATTTTTGCCAATTATTTTAAATTTAGATTTTTTTTCCTGTTTGTATCATTTTCACAGCGCTCCTTTGATCCTCACTCTCTGGGTCTCCCCCGTGATTCTCTGCTCTCTCCCTATTCTGCTGCTCCAACTTGCACATCACACGTAGCACGTACTGCTTCCCAACCCATTACCTCCAGTATCGACTCTTTGAAGAGGGTTTGAGATTTGACCTGCCCATCTTTTCTTGGTGCCTTCTGTTGTCTGCCACCTTTATCTGTAAGGAGAAGAAATAAATGGATTCAATAAACTATATTTTGTGCTGTACATTCCAAACTGCAGCACACTTTCATGGTCTTATGCAGAGCCTATCTCACTCAGGGATCTTTGCTATTTACTATGTTCATTAATGATCTGGGTGTAGGCGTTGGGGGGAATGATCCACAAGTTTGCAGACGATACCACAATATGTGCGAGTGTTGGGACTGCAGACAATGCTCAACTACTGCAAGCAGATGTGTTGGGGAATTGGGCCCATGTTTGGCAAATGATGTTCAACTTAGAAAAGTGGAGTGTTATGCACGTGTGCAGGTTCCACGCTAAACACACATACACCCTACAGAGAACAGAATTAAAGCCAGTGCTGAAAGAAAGAGATCTGGGTGTTTTAGTGTGTCTCTCTCTAAAGGTTCATGACCAATTTATAGCTAAATCAAACAGGGCTCTCGGGTGTATTCACAAAGGAATTCACTATAAAACAAAGCCTACTATTTTGTCCTTGTACAAGACTTTGGTTAGGTCACACTTAGAATACTGTGTCCAGTTTCAGTACAAGTTTTCAGGAAATTCCGGTCCAAATAAATTAAACCAAAATTCCTTTGAAGCCAAATTGAGACAAAAATCCTCAAATATTATACCAATACTAACTGTTATTTCTTTAAATTAGGGTGAACCAGGTTTACGAGGTCCTCCAGGGGCTCAGGGTATTCAAGGCATCCCAGGTAATACAGGTATCCCAGGATCTCAGGGTGCGGGAGGTCCTCCAGGAGTGCCGGGATTCCCAGGAGTAACGGTAATTATTGAAACAAATGATGAGCTTTTTTGTTTGAACCTCTCTTTCATAATCTCCAGTCTTTCTCACTTGAACTGTGTGTGTGTGTGTGTCTGAACATATCAATGGGTGTTTGGGTAAATTAGGATACCTGGAGGTGACTACAATCCCATACGTAGCATTACAGGTCATAAGAATGAATCTTAAGTGGACTATTACAATTATGCCATTTAAAAATTTAAGAATGTTTAGCAACTGGTAAAATCAAGTATTATCCCTTTTTGATGGAACAACCCCACCAACCACCCCTCTCAGCATATCCCTCAATCAACTTTTCTCTTCAGAGACACATTTAGTATCCCATTAATTTTATGGGCTGGATTTTGTCTTGGGGTCGGGTTGGGGTCATGTCATCCGCATTTCGTGTTATCCACCCGCCTGAAATTGGATGTGGGAGATTGAAGCAATTTTCACTTAATTGGGCAATTGAGTTCCAGCATGTGGTTTCAGTCTGAAAGTCGCCTCTGATGATGTCATCATTGCAGGTCAGAGACTGCCTGGTCTCTGTGAGAGGACCTGGATGCAAAATGAGCAGCATGAGAGAGAGAGAGAGAGAGAGAGAGAGAGAGAGAGAGAGAGAGAGAGAGAGAGAGAATTTTTTTTTCCATCCAGGTCCTCCAAAGGCCCCCGGACTTTCAGACCTATACTACTACTACCTTCATCATATCTCTGTTGTAATAGTGGACCTGCAGCTGATAGTCAGCTGTCCACTTGTGCTCCCGCCAGGTTTCACTGACGTGTTTCACATCAGGCGTGCTTCACGTCGGAAAAGGGTTAAACTAGCTAAAACGTTTCAAAATAACATTACAGAGCCAATTTAGGGCTTGTTAAGGGCTTTAATGGCCTCTCCCGCCTCTTCGAGGCGGGACGGAGTCGGGAACACCGCACACGATTTTGTCAAAATTGCGTGGAGGCGGGTTGGAGGCGGGATGGGGTCGGGACCCCCGAATCTGCAACTTTAACCCCCCACACGCCTCCAAACCCGACACCACGGGTCATTGAAAATCCAGCCCTATGTGTTTGCGTCCAATGACAAGAGCTTGTTGAGGTGACTCTCTGTGGGAGGAGATTTTCCAAACGTTTGGATGCTGGCAGTGGCATTTAGGTTGTCCGACCTCTCAGTCCTCCTATACAGGCCAGCAATATGCTTTTGGCATCACTAGCTTATGTGGATCTCCTCGCAGTCTCGCAAAGTCCTGGCCATACTGTCAAAGTGGCAAACTCGACTTTGCGCAACGAGATTAATGAGGGATGTGTAAAACCTTCCCAGCATCTCAAATTCAAAGGGATCATACGCACTTAAAGGTAAGTGTCTGTTGAGTTGGTGGGTGGGGGGGGGGCGCTATTGCTTCAGTCTTTATAAAGCTCCAAAATGAATAAATTG
The DNA here is from genome assembly GCA_030390025.1 of Squalus acanthias. NCBI lineage: Eukaryota > Metazoa > Chordata > Chondrichthyes > Squaliformes > Squalidae > Squalus > Squalus acanthias. The sequence goes on from CM059434.1 coordinate 129,917,470, forward strand.
AGAGAGAAAGAAAGAACGAAAGAAAGAACGAAAGAAAGAACCTTTACAGCCAATGAAGTACTCCTGAAGTGTAGTCACTGTTGCAATGTAAGAAACAGAATGAAACATGACAGGGTGCAGAATCTGCGGGTAAGTGGCAGTCTGGTACCTGGCCTTCTGTTTGATGGCTGGTAAAACAGCTATACGACTGCACATGGTGGGTGTGGAGAGGATTAACCTATTTGGCACTTCAGGGCAGCATCCTCAAAAGACAACAGTGCACCTTGCCGGTCAGGAGGTGGTGAAGTGGCTTAATGCTCTGTACAGTGCATGGGTGCCATTTACTACACTCTGTACTCTTGGGACCTCGAGCTCCCAGGAAACATTCTGGCCGCTGTCAAGCTGATGTCTCCTTTCCACGGGGGACAGTGATGGCCGTGTTGCCCCTTTCAAACAAGGCCGTAGTCACTTGGTCAACGCATCTGCGGACAACCGACTGACTGATTTGACAGATATCAGCGGTGATGGCTCGGAAGGATCTGGCGGCATTAAAGCTTAGTGTGTGCCATGGGAAGGGTCGTCTCCTAGAGGTGGCATAGCTATATGGCACTCCCTACGCAATGTAAACAGCTGTTTCTGCAGGATTGCTGTCAATCTTCCATCAAGGTTACAGTGGGAGATTGGGAGGGCACCCATGGCAATTCCACCCCTTTATACTGTCCACTTCAGTAGTCTTCCTGAGAACTTAATCCAAAACTTTATTGCTTTTTGTGTAAAAAAAAACAAGCTTCACCTGACTTCCCTTCTAACTCCCACCTTCCTCATTTTTAACTTGTCTGCCCCGATATTTGAACTCTTCATCAAATTACCTGGATCAACCTGTTCAATCCACATCACGATCACCTCAAAGTCTCTTCTTTTCAAAAGAGAACAAGTGCAACTGTTCCTCTTCCTTCCTCTGCTACTTAGAATCATCCTGGTTCCTTCACCTCTGCACCTTTCAAGGCAATAATATCTTATTTGTAACTTGGTGACCAGAACTGGACACAGTGTTACAGATGTTTGACAAATACTTTTTATTGAGAACTTTGCCCCTTTAATTTCTTTATACAAAACACTGAGTTATAGAGACTGGTCTTCTCTTGACTGTTCAATCTCCTGGAGTACTTACTAAGAATCTTCACTTGACTGACGGACAATGTAATAACCCAGGAGACCTCACACTCACACTGTGAAACATTTTCATTTTTGTCCCTGGATTATAATTAAAAGTCATTCACAAGCAGCATGTTTCTGGAAATTAACTGCGGAAATTTTAATGATTGTTCAAGCATCAAGTAGAGGTGCAGTGATTAGGTTAGGGAAGGGTTTCTGCTTAGAATTGAAGAAGTCACAATGGTTTTAATGAGATTATCTTAATGTAATTGTCAGGGCGACTCAAGTTAATTCTTGCCTGGAGAGACTTGCATCAGGCAGCATGTTTGAGAAATAAAAACCATTTAGCCTATTGACTGCTTAATGCACATGCCTTGATGGCGAACCTTAAGGATTTTCATTCTGATTCTGAAGTCATCAGTCACTTCCTGTTATCTACAAGAACCATTAATTTAACAAAATGACTTGCATCCAAATCTCTCAGGCAGCAAGAAAAATAGTTCTTAAAGTTCAGGAAATGATCTAATAGAACCTCTCCAGCCCCGGTGAAGCTTGCAATAGTTTACTCAGTGCTCTAAAATGTTGTCCCTTAGTCTCTTTCAGCATCCTAGAAAAGATGCCATCTAGCCCAGGGAATTTGCTAGTTCTCAGTTCATTTGACTTATCAAGTACCTCCACCTCACGGATTTCAAAAAGTTTTGTGATATTCATTTTACCATAATAATTAGTTTGCCATAACATTTATTCCACAATAATTTGATAGCAAACACTTCTGAAAATAACCATTGAACAATTCAGCTATTTTTTTCTCCATCATCAATTATTCCATCACTTTTTATCTTTAACTTATTCTAACTAATTCTGTAATTTTCTTTTGATTAAACAGTAAACTGACCTTTTTGTTTTCTCTGTTCCTCACTGTTCGTTCTGGATCTCGGAGTCATCAAATCTTGGTGTCTAATTCAGAGTTCAGTTTTTTCTGGGTGAACAGGTCACATAATTGAAGCAACCGGATCAAATCTATGGGCTCGATTTTAACTGTTCCCAGCAGGCGGAAAGCGGGTAGCACCATTGACTTCAGTGGAAAGGACAATCGGGTGGAGAGTTGGTGGTCCACTGAAGCTTGCACCGCCAAAGCAGATTAATCTTGTAGATGAAATAGTTTATTTTGGCAAAGCTGAACAGAATTAAACTTTAAAACTGTTCATCTATCACATGAACATCGTTTTGGGAAAGATTGTGCCCAGCAGGTCTAGGGACTGAATCATCACCACTCATGTGTAGAAGGTATAAATTGTTGAATGCATTCTTTTCTTCAATTATCTTACATTTGCACATCATTTATTCTACTATGTGGATTGGGACTAATCTCCTGTTATTCTCAGTTCCCCAAACTGTCTTAGTTGCTGCTCTCAAAGTTATTTTTTTTTTATTCAGAAGTCTGTATTAAAACACAAGAAACTTTGTGAGCTGGAAAAGGCCAACAAGCCCAACAAGCCTGTCCTTTCTTCATAGATCAATCCCAACTGCCAGTCTTCTAACTTTCCCATCATATCCCTCAATCCCTTCTCATACCAGAAATGCATTGATTGCCTCTTGAACCTATTTATACTGTCCATTTCAATGGGCTTCCTACTAACTTATTTAACAAATCTTATACCATTTCGCAAAGTTCTACCTGATTTCCCTTCACTCCTGTAGCTCACTGGCACTGAATGTTTTGGACAAGAAGTGAATTGGAGATGTTCTGTGATACCCTAAAGTGTACCGTTAGCAGTAATGTTACATTTTATCCCCTATTCTCCTGAAAGTGTTGGACTATGGCCCCAAAAGCAGTAACAGCAATCTGGTACCTTAGCCAAGGGGCCAGATGTGAGCTTTGACAGGTTATACAACCACGGGGGGAGCGGCACTGCTAATCCTGATCTAGTCCTCAGCTAACATTCATACATTTGCACCTTCCAGCAGGAATGATGGGAGAGCAATCAGCAATCAAAGCCTAGCTGATAGTTACGCCTCCTAGTGGTAGGGATGATGTGGCCAATTGTAATGCCTCCTATTGCCTCCTCTAGCTGAGATCAACTAACTGAGCACAGAAACGATCAAACCTGGGACCGTCCTGATCCGTATGGTTCATGACAATGTAGCAGAGTGTATTTATTCATTATAGTTGCTCATTTATTATCATATATAAATATTATTGGCAATGGGTTAATGATACAAACTTATGTTTTTTTTTGAATAGGGTGACCGAGGTAGAAGAGGCAAGAATGGTTCACCTGGACCTCCTGGAATTATGGGGCCACCTGGCAGGCAGGTATGTGTTTAATCATCAGCATGGATGCTGCTAGGCTCCAGGTGAGGAATATCTATGTTGGGAAAAGTTTTCCACTTTGGCCACTGATGCATCAAGCATTTCCACATCAGATATAAGATGCACTGTCTCAAAATGTGCCTCAACCTCAGGCGAACCTCACTGGGCCAATGTGAATATTTCTACTTCCCATACTGGTCATTATTAAGGGCACTGAGTGTAATTGCCAAACTATTGAGCAGGGGGATCAAACCTGGGATCTTTCTGGTCCATTTTGCACACCTATTCACTGGGTCGACTTGCTGAGCCTTCAGGGATCTCCTCAGTAGCCTCTTGTGTCTCACTGTATCCTCTTTTTCACTTGTTTTGGCTTCTGAGAGAAGTTTATTATGCAGTGATGTTGGTGAAAGGGTCAGATATTATGTTTGTAGTTCAGAAATACATTAATATGAGCTTTTGTGCAAAACAGATGATCTGCTGAAAGTCTATTGACCGTGGTAATGGACTCTTCCAACTGGATCAAGCCACACCGTTGATCCTATTTTGTAGAAAATATCATTGAATATTCTATTCTTCATCTCCCTTTTATTGTGAAGTTTTCTCACATTATGCATCTTCCATAATTCACAAGGGTATATGAGGCTTCTACCAAAGTCTGTCTATAACTTATTTAGAATTGTGTATCTGTGGTAACTCTTACCTCCCTCTGGGGCAGCACCCAGCCTCAGAGTGACCCTTCCCAATGACAGAACAGATGAGACTGAAAAACTCAGTGGGCCGTATTTTACGACCCCTACGGGTGCGTATGAGGTGCGCACGCACCCGTAGGGGCCGCGCAAGTTCCAGGTTTAGGCATGCGAAGCGCATGCACTGAAACCCGGCCCTTGCGATCTGTCAAGAATTTTCTTGACAGATCCTCTGCATCCCCAGGAAAAGGGCCTCTGCAGGTGGAGAGTTGCGCTATTTTTAAAATTCGTTTGTGGGATGTGGACGTCGCTGGCAAGACCAGCATTTATTGCCCATCCCTAATTGCCCTTGAGAAGGTGGTGGTGAGCCGCCTTCTTGAACTGCTGCAGTCCGTGAGGTGAAGGTACTCCCACAGTGCTGTTAGGTAGGGAGTTCCAAGATTTTGACCCAGCGACGATGAAAGATCGGCAATATACTTCTAAGTCAGGATGGTGTGTGACTTGGAGGGGAACTTGGAGGTGGTGGTGTTCCCATGCGTCTGCTGCCCTTGTCCTTCTAGGTGGAAGAGGTCACGGGTTTGGGAGGTGCTGCCGAAGAAACCTTGGCGAGTTGCTGCAGTGCATCTTGTAGATGGTACACACTGCAGCCACAGTACGCCGGTGGTGGAGGGAATGAATGTTTAAGGTGATAGATGGGGAGCTAATTAAGCGAGCTGCTTTGTCCTGGATGGTGTCGAGCTTCTTGAGTGTTGTTGGAGCTGCAAGTGGAGAGTATTCCATCACACTCCTTACTTGTGCCTTGTAGATGGTGGAAAGGCTTTGGACAACCAACTTCCGTCTGCTGAAAGGCCGTGGAATTCTTACGCCTGGTAAAAGCATAGTTTAAAAAAATAGAAAAATAAAATGTTATCACTCACTTATACATTAAAAACACTGTCCAATAAGGTAAGTTTATATTTAACCCCGTTAAAACATATAAATTTTTTTTCCCAAAAATTAAATTTTTGTTTAAAATATTTTATTAAATGCCATTGAAAGAAGGGCATCCCCATTCATGCGAACTGCATGCACCCCTGGGATATGTGGGCCTCTGCGCATTTCTACCAGGAGAGGCCCAGGATCGCAAGCCTCCGTATCTCCCTGACCACCAGGTAAATGCATAGATTTTTTGATGATCGGAGGCATCCGCCCGCGGGAAGCCTCCGATCGCAAATTCAGGCCCAGTGTGTCGGGAGCAGTAGCCATCAATACAAGTTCTAAGTTTCCACAGCATAACACATTGACGGTCCAGCACACTGCACCATTCAACTGTACACAGCTAAATAGTTCTTGTTTGGGGGCTTTTTAAAATTTGCGACACAATTATGTCAACAAAAACAACCCTATATCTGTACTTTAATACAGGCGAATAGAGGGGCAAAATAAAGCTAAACCAAAGACCCTCAGAAGGTGCCAATTTTGTTTTTTAGGAGAGTTAATTTTTCTGCCGTTAATAGAATGAATGTCAGTTTTTGGAAATAGAAGAATGTTCCAGTTTGTCACCAAACCCTCAGCCCTCCCCTGTAAATTACATCGCAGGCAAGATGCAGATTAAAGCTTCTTCTTCTCTGCTTCAACAGTTTTACATAGAATTACATCGAACATGCAGCATAGAAACAGGCCATTCAGCCCAACTAGTTTGAGCTGGTGTTTATACTCCATGCAAGTCTCCTCCCATTCCATCTACCTCATCTCAGCCTTTCCCCATATCTTTCTTTTTTTTAATTCATTTATGGGATGTGGGCGTCGCTGGTAAGGCCAGCATTTATTGCCCATCCCTAATTGCCCTCGAGAAGGTGGTGGTGAGCTGCCTCCTTGAACCGCTGCAGTCCTTGTGGTGAAGGTACTCCCACAGTGCTGTTAGGGAGGGAATTCCAGGATTTTGACCCAGCGACAATGAAGGATCGGTGATATATTTCTAAGTCAGGATGGTGTGTGACTTGGAGGGGAACTTGGAGGTGGTGGTGTTCCCATGCGTCTGCTGCCCTTGTCCTTCTATGTGGAAGAGGTCACGGGTTTGGGAGGTGCTGCCGAAGAAGCCTTGGCGAGTTGCTGCAGTGCATCTTGTAGATGGTACACACTGCAGCCATGGTACACCGGTGGTGGAGGGAGTGAATGTTTAAGGTGGTGGATAGGGTGCCAATCAAACAGGTTGCTTTGTCCTGGATGGTGTCGAGCTTCTTGAGTGTTGTTGGAGCTGTACTCATCCAGGCAAGTGGAGAGTATTCTATCACACTCCTTACTTGTGCCTTGTAGATGGTGGAAAGGCTTTGGGGAGTCAGGAGGTGAGCCACTCGCCGCAGAATACCTAGCCTCTGACCTGCTCTTGTTGCCACAGTATTTATGTGACTGGTCCAGTTATATTTCTGGTCAATGGTGACCCCCAGGATGTTGATGGTGGGGGATTCGGTGATGGTAATGCCATTGAATGTCAAGGGGAGCTGGTTAGACTCTCGCTTGTTGGAGATAGTCATTGCCTGGCATTTCTGTGGCGCAAATGTTACCTGCCACTTATCAGCCCAAGCCTGAACGTCGTCCAGGTCTTGTTGCATGCGGGCATGGATTGCTTCATTATCTGTGGAGTTGCGAATGGCGCTGAACACTGTGCAGTCATCAGCGAACATCCCCATTTCTGACCTTATGTTGGAGGGAAGGTCATTGATGAAGCAGCTGAAGATGGTTGGGCCTAGGACACTGCCCTGAGGAACGCCTGCTGCGATGTCCTGGGGCTGTGATGATTGACCTTCAACCACCACAACCATCTTCCTTTGTGCTAGGTATGACTCCAGCCAGAGGAGAGTTTTCCCCCCGATTCCCATTGACTTCAGTTTTACTAGGGCTCCTTGATGCCACGCTCGGTCAAATGCTGCCTTGATGTCAAGGGCAGTCACTCTCACCTCACCTCTGGAATTCAGCTCCTTTGTCCATGTTTGGACTAAGGCTGTAATGAAGTCGGGAGCTGTGTGGTCTTGGCGGAATCCAAACTGGGCATCAGTGAGCAGCTTATTGGTGAGTAAGTGCCGCTTGATAACACTGTCGATGACACCTTCCATCACTTTTCTATTCCCTTTTCTCTCATGTATTCATCTAGTTTCCTTTTGAAGGCATCTAAGCTAATTGCCTCAACCACTTCCTGTGGTAACGAGTTCCACATTCTAACCACTCTCTGAGTAAATTACCTTAACCCCAATCTCGGAAGAACTCATTGCTATGCCAGTGTGTCACATCTGTTTTCCGCACCAGCCATCTATTGTTGTCTGTTTGAGAGTGATTGCCAATTTTGCGCCAGTGAATTTGTACTGAATCAGTGCACGCCTCCCAGGTTTTGCTCACACGTTTCAAAAAAGTAACTTATCTTGACATATGTCGCTCTGAAAAATAAGCAGTTCCATCTATCTGAACAGGCTTGTCACTCTTTCTGATTGTACATCTTGTTCCTAACAGTGTTCCAGTGTTAATAGCTTTACTATTGACTCACGACCAAAATAAATTGCATGTCTTGTCTAGTTGCCTTCATTGGTCCGAGCACCTCACGGATTTCTATTGCAGCAAGCCGTTTGCTCTTGTAATTTCCAAGAAATGTTGTTTGAAGAATGTTCTAGGATCGCTGGATCTGGTCTAGTTACCACACAGATAGTCAATATGCTATTAAATACCTAACTAGAGAGAACAGATGAAGGCCAGTTGCACAGGAAGTACAGAAAGGCAGAGTAGATGATCCACCTGCACAACTTGCAGCATCTCTGTACAGAGCGCACGCACACACATACCTACACACTACACCCTCATCTCTGATTAGCCACATCGTAATGGTAGTTACCCTACCGGATTATCCTTAGTACCTCTGTATTTATCGTCCATAAATGCATTCTTTCCCTTTTATGGAGCGGCACCTGTAGGGTGCTGAGGTGTCCATGTACCTTGCTGTCGAATCTCATTTTCTAGCCCTGTGGAAATGTACTGTTAAATGGACGCCGATCAAAGGTCTTCCTGCTTTCTCACCTTTCAAACTTGAAATGTGCTGAAATTAATGCACATTGAATGAATTATGCACCAATGCTTGTGTTTGTGTACATTGGGTTGTCAAGTTTCATTAAGCTGAGACTGAATTATTCTACCCGTTGGTAATGCAAACTGCTTGAAGCAAATTAAGTTGTGAACAATTACCACTCATCCAAACCTTTGTTTCATTAATTACCAATTTAACAAAGAGGTTGTTGGAGTAAAAGTGATAGACACCCAGCCACAATCATCTTAATCTAGCAGTGGCACAGAAGTAACTGGAAATAAAGCTGTAAAACCTGTCCTTAAAGATTATTGGTATAGAAAGACTACCTGTTATCCATCTCCGACATACCCTTTCTCCTCTGCATCCTCACTATGTTTAAATCAAGACTCATTACACTGTTTCCTGTTCTAACTTAGCCTTTCCCAGCACCTCAAATCCCAAAACTCTCTCCTCTTCAGTCTTCTCTTTCTCCTGCAATTTACAGGATTCTTAAACCCAAACATGGGATTAGTTTACTTTCTGGATTTATCCCTTCTTCTCTCCCACAATTCTCAATCTTGAGGTGATGTTCTGCACTACGGACCTCGGCCCTTCACCTAGGTTTCTGCATAAACTCCAAATTACATAGTATTACAAAGTGTTTACTGCACAGAAACAGGCCATTCGGCCCAACAGGTCCTTGCTGGTGTTTATGCTCCACACGAGCCTCCCTCCCACCCCTCTTCATCTAACCCCATCAACGTATCCTTCTGTTCCTTTCTCCCTCATGTGTTTATCTAGCTTCTCCTTAAATGCATCTATGCTATTCACCTCAACTACTCCTTGTGGTAGCGTGTTCCGTGTTCTAACCACTCCCTGGCTAAAGAAGTTTCTCTTGAATTACCTATTGGATTTATTAGTGTCTATCTTATATTTATGGCCCCTAGTTCTGGTCTCGCATGCAAGTGGAAACATCTTCTCTAAGTCTACCCTGCCAAATCCTTTCATAATCTTAAAGACCTCTATCTGGTCACCCCTTAGTCTTCTCTGTTCAGCCTTTCCTGATAGGTATAACCTCTCAATTCTGATATCATTCTTGTAAATCTTTTTTACACCTTCTCCAGTGCCTCTATATCTTTTTTATAATATGGAGCCCAGAACTGCTCACAGTACTCCAAATGTGGTCTAACCAAGGTTCAAGACAAGTCCAACAGGCTGAACAGTTCTGATGAAAGGTCATCGACCTGAAACGTTAACTCTCTTTCTCTCTCCACGGATGCTGCCTGGCCTGCTGAGTTTTTCCAGCGTTTTCTGTTGTTATTTCGGATTTCCAGCATCCGCAGTATTTTGCTATCGTGGGGTATATATAGGGCAGTCTCTGATACTTCACGCAAGTCGTCCTTCTTTGTATATGAGCCATTCTCATTCTCCTGTTGCTGATTTTTCCCCCCCTGCCTTATTTCATGAGTGCTGAAACCAGTTGTAGCAATCCAACTGCCACCCCGACCGAGATCAGCCAAGTGAGCACAGACGCAAGATCCAATCTCGAATACTGCTGCTGTGCATGGCTCAGTACCACATCACGTTGTTTATTCATTCCAGGAACTAACTTCAAACCAGCCTAAATGGTTCTAGTATCTGTTTCACACAGTTAAAGAGCTTTGTTTTTCTTTTTTATCTTTCAGGGACTCCCAGGGAAACCAGGCATCAAAGGTTACAAAGTAAGTTAATTTTTGTCATTTTCCCTTTTGTTTTCCATTCATTACCTTCTATTTTGTTCCAATATGGGGTACGGTAGTGTCGTGGTTATGTTACTGAACTAGTATTCCAGAGGCCTGGACTAATAATCCAGAGAACTTGAGCTCAAATCCCATGGTGGCAGCTTGAGAATTTGAATTCAGGTTAAAAAAAAGCTGGTATCAGTAAAAGTGCCCATGAAGCTGTTCGATTGTTGTAGAATAAAACAACTAATTCACTAAAGTCCTTTAGGAAGGAACCTGCCGTCCTTACCCGGTCTGGCCTATATGTGACTCCAGTCTCACAGACAACGTGGTTGACTCTTAACTGCCCTCTGAAGTGGTCTAGCAAGCCACTCAGTTGTATCAAACCGCTACAAACACCTACACCGCACGGTCTGCAGCGATTCAAGAAGACGGCTCACCACCACCTTCTCAAGGGCAACTAGGGATGGGCAATAACATGCTGGCCATGCCAGCAACGCCCAAATCCCAAGAATTCATTTTTTTTTAAATGAGGCAAGTTTTTTAAAAATGTATCCAACCAGCAAAAGCACAAAGGAAAGCTGACCCCAGAAATTATTTTTTCTGATAGCTGTTTCGGGAGGCAGCGTTGGTACTGGAACTTCAGAGGAGGCTGGAGTTCTGTTCTTCGGTCTTGGCTGGGGGTGGGGTGGTGGGGGGGTCTTCCTTATTCTGCTTTTAGACAGACTGGAGTTGAAAAGAGCATGGCTGACTGGGAGTCGCAGACCGTTACAAGGTGTGGGGAGGGAGGGGGGGTGCGGGTGCTGAGGGTGGATGCGGAGTGCACCATTCCACCTGAAAGGATTTGGTGAAGTTAAGATGGGAAGGAGCACATATCTTTTTCAGTCCCCTTATTTCTGATAGTAAATGCTCAGCTTGGTGGAAAACCTGAGATGGTAGGCAGAAGGAAATTACAAAAAAAAATTTGATTGATTTGATTCGACCACTTTCTGTCTCTTCTTGTATTGACAGCTGTTGCTCGCTGCCTATTTTTGATTCATAGTTTGATTATTTTCATTCCTGCTCGCTACTTCCTCGTGGTACATCCCCTACCTATTGAGTTGTGATTTATTGTTGTTTTATTAATATGAAAGTTGAGCCAATCAGGTAAGTAAGGCGCAAAATTTGTATATTGATAAAATGTGATACCCAAGAGTGACCTCTTGAAGCTTGATGAACAAGACAAGTGTATGTGAAATATTATTATAGATACCCACATGGATGTGGATACATACTGTGACATTTAATTGGTTGGTTTTTTTCAGTTTTGGGTCCAAAATTTGAGCTGTTCTTGTGTCATCATGTTCGTGCTGAAGAACTAATAGCTTTGGCATCAATATTTTACAGTTGATTAATGGAAATATCGATTGTCAGTTATACCTATTTTTGTAATGTCTCCACCTCCTTAATTAAGCTTGTCATGTCTCAGGGTTAGGTGTTTTATTATTGTTTATCACAGGGTGACGTTGGACTGGGTGCCCGAGGACCAAGAGGGGGCCAAGGCATTCCTGGTCGTAGGGTGAGATACCAAGATACTTCCATTTAAAACCTCTCGCTCTCTAGCTCTCTCCCTCTCTCTCTTTCTCCCTCTCTCTCTATCCATCTCTCTCTCTCACTCTCTCTTTCTCCCTCTCTCTATCCATCTCTCTCCCCCTCTCCTTCTCTCTCTTTATATCCATCTCTCTCTCTATCTCTCTCTCTCCCTGTCTCCCTCTCTCTCTATCCATTTCTCCCACTATACAACTCTCTCTCCCTCTCTCTATCCATCTCTCTGTATCCACCTCTCTCCCTCTCTCTCTCTATCTATCCATCTCTCTATCCACCTCTCTCCCTCTCTCTATCTATCCATCTCTCTATCCACCTCTCTCCCTCTCTCCTTCTTACTCTTTCCCTCTCTCTTTCTCTATCAATTTCTTTCTCTCTCCCCCTCTCTCTCTATCCAACTCTCTTTCCCTCTCTCTCACTCTCTCTCATTTTCCCAATCTCCCTCTTTATCTCTCCCTCTCTCTATCCATATCTCTCTCTCCCTTTCTCTATCCATCTCGCTCTCCCTCTTTATCCATCTCTCTCTATCCATCTTTCTCTCCCTCTCCCTCCATCTCTTTCTCTCTCTCTCCCTCTCTCTATCTATCTCTCTCTCCCTCTCTCTCCTTCTCTCTCCCTCTCCTCCTCTCTCCCTCTCGCTCTGAGCTATGGGACGGGTGTCACCACCTATAGTGTATTTTACAAGTACAAAGTAATCTTAGCCAAATGATAATAAATCATTTCAAGGTTACAGCCCAAATTATGTAATGTTTTCAGCTGCTTTGAAGTGCATCATCGATGACAGAAATCACCTCCTACTGATGCAAATAGTAGTTATTGTTTCCTTCTACAAGTAACGTTCTTGTTTTGAACCTGTTTTATTATTACAGTATTTCTAGTCTTAGATTGAATGAAAAAGAGTTACTTTGTTAAAGGGTTAAAATGTAATCAACGTCAGCTGTCAAGCTACTCATAAAACTCCACCTTCAGTGCTCTGTCTGGATCAGAGTGTCTCATATTGATCATGTCAGACACCCATTGTCAAGGAATGTTACACACTCAGAACGGAGAATGAACACAGAAAGGAACATTTATAAACACTCACACCGTAGATTGCATTACAGACCAAAATCTAACTCCTGTTCTTTTTTAAAAATATTCCCAGGGAAGTAACGGTGCTCCTGGATCTATTGGAGGCCCAGGACCCACGGTAAGTTGCTGGGATGTGGGTAGATGAGGGGAACCGCCTCAAAAAAATGTTTTTTCAGAAGTCAGGGTCCTAAATTACAACTTTTTCTGTTGTATTTTTAAACATTTCCCCCTTTACAACTTTCCCTGCCCTGCAGAATAATCCACCCCTCCAGTCACAAGGGTACAGCGCTCTCGGCCTCTGCCTCTATCGGGGTCACCCAGTAATCAGATGGCAGATATCATGAAGTCTTCCACTATAACACGTAATATGGCGCTAGGTAGGGAATTTCAGGATCTTGACCCAGTGACGATAAACAGGAATGTTACGGTGGCAACCCTCCAATCCTATGGCATATCCTTCATATCCAAGGATATTTGAAAGTTTGTGGGTCTGAGTCTCTGCTATTTTCTCTCTGACTTCCTTCAGGGTGTTACCTTGTCAAATAAAGTCTGTGAGGTTGATTAGGCAAGATTCATCCCTTTTAAAGCTGTGTTGGCAGTCATTTATCAGGCCTTTTCCATACAGGTACTCTTACATTTTGTTTCTTATTATGGATTCCATGAAGTTTCTGACTAATGACCAGATTAATGTGCCTGTAGCTGCCAGGTATGGTTTTATCTCCCTTGTTTAATATGGGAGCTACATGTGCCCATTTTGAGTCTGTTGGAACCTCCTCATTCATTGACTCCGTCAAAATAACTCTCAAATCTCCTCCCTTGTTTGTCGAAGTGTCTTGAGTAAAGTTCATCCATCCTAAGGGTATGGGGTGGAGGGGTCTTAATGGATTTCAGTCCTTCAGCCTCTCTAGAACCTGTACTTCGACAGCCTCAAAGCCCAGAGCACACATGACACATGCTTGATGTTGGACAGTGTATTGTTCATGTCCTTCCTAGTAAAAACCTCCAAAAAGTAGTAGCATGTTAACTATCTCATGTTCCATTCCACGTGGGTTCCTTAAGGCAGTGAAATCCAAACTGTAGCCTGTGGGCTACTTGCAGCTCCTGAGTTCTGCCAATTTAATCCTCGAAGACCAGGTAACTGAGTCCTAGTTCCATGTATATTTCTTGCTTGCTAGTAATAGCAACTTGAGATATACAAAAATTAGTGGGAACATGCAATTACACTTAACATGTGGCCCCCAAGTCTCCAAAGTCCACATTTGCTGTTAGAGTATTCCGAAGAACCTTTTGCCGTTATACATTGCATCTGCTGCAGCGGCCCTTTCCAGTTGTCTCTTGGCTGTGAAACTTTACTGAGCATGAGTCAATGCTTTCAGGAGAGGAGGAAGAAAGTTAAGCTGGGGAAATGTTTCAGTACAGTCTAAAAACCCGGCAAAGCTATGATGTTAAATCTTTGAAAAGCCTGTGCTTTTGTAAGTGTTGAATGTTATTTATGTGTCACAGGGGCTCTTTGCATAGTTTCTGAGTGTATCTTTCTGGGTTTCGCTCATCGGCCTATTAGTCAGATTCCACCAGTCAGATGTAGGCTTCCGTTGTCTTTGCTTTTCATCAGTAACAGAGGCCAATTAATTAAGAAATGCTTCTTGTGCCCTCTTGACAGAGTCTGCAAGGATTACCCGGTCTGAAAGGAGAAAAGGTACAAACTGCAGCAGAGTGGGCGAAATAAAGGTGCTGGTAATAAATTCATAGAATCATACAGCACAGTAGGAAGCCATTCAGCCCATCGTGTCTGTGCCGGCTCTTTGAAAAAGCTATCCAATTAGTCCACTCTCTTTCGTCATAGCCCTGAAAATGTTTCCTTTTCATGTATTTATCCGATTCTCTTTTGAAAGTTGCTATTGAATCTGCTTCCACCACTCTTTCAGGCAGTGCATTCCAGGTCATAACAATTTCTCCTCATTTCCACCTGGTTCTTTTGCCAATTATTTTAAATCTGTGTCCTCTGGTTACCGACCCTTGTCCTCTGGTTAACACTGGAAACAGTTTGAATTGAGTGACTCCCCAGAGCAATTTAATCGTTACTTTATTAAACATGGGAGCAATGTAAAATTAAAGATCTCCACTGGCTGTGTGTGCAGCTGGATGGAGACAAATTGGTGCCAGGTTTTAACTACCTTTGTTATATCGGTTCACAGGGTGATGGTAATTGTTAACAGTTTCCTAGTGAATGTTTAATTGAGACTCCCGCTTGTTTGATTCTGCCATTTTTGCTGTTGCTCTCATGCTAAGGAGAGAGCGTCATCCTCGGAACTGGTACGTCCCTAGACCATTCTCCCCACCAGCTATTCAATGATGTAAAAAAAAAAGCCTTTGAGTATTCCTGTTGCAATTTATATTTCCTTTCTGTCCCCCAATTAGCAGAATACATCAAATATTGCTGCAAAATTAAATAACTGACACCAATAGTGTCTTTGAGTTCTGGAGAGGCTAATACTTAAGTATTTGGAGAAGGCAGCAGTGTGTAATAAGTTCATTGCGAGCCTTTTACTCTTGTCTTGTTCATGTTCTGGTTGATGTTTCACTGAAGACACAATCCAACTTAGGGGGATTCAACTTAGGAACAAAGCTCCTGTTTCACAGTTCAGTTTAAAGAAGGGAAGTGCGAGTCAGCCTCTGGTTACTTTGGGATTTTCAACTTTGGCGGAAATCCTGGCTCAGCTTCAGTGCCATGGAATTATCGTCTGCTTCTGCGACCTGTTCCTGACTCTGGCTGGTTTTCTGTGATCAGGCTAACAACCTTATTTCAGAAGGTTCCCTACAGGAATCCCACTTGTGTCGGGGAGCCCTGGGGGGTGGCGGGAAGTTCAGGGTCTTCCCCCAACTTTCCGTCTGGGAGTTAAAATCCCCGCTGCCTTATCCATGCTAGATTGGATTTCTTGTACTTTAGCTGCATATTCCTCTCTGTTTGCAGTGCAATCTTTCTTGCCTTAATTTTATTAATACTACTATGGCCATTGCTCCTCTGAACTTCCTGCTCTTGTTTCCTGTAAGTTTCAAATACATCATTCTATAAGCACTTCCTCCTCTCTGAATCTTTGACATCAAGCATCATCACACCATATCCTACTCTAACATTTTCTTAAGACCTTTAAACTGCCCCAGCCCATGTGCTGCTGAAACCCTCATTCATGCCTTTGTCACCTCGGGGGCGATTTTCTGCCGTTGGAGGAGGTGGGTTTGGAGGCAGGAAAGGCGGGAAAATCAGATTCAATGAGGGCGGGTTCGGAACCCGCCTCCGCGGGATTTTGCCGGTGCCGGTTTTGGAAGTCGGGAAACGGTCCCGCCTCCAGCTGGCCATAGCGATACTTGTGATCATTAAATGCTCGTTAAGGGCCTCTCTAAGCCTATTTTGAGAGGCCCTTGTGATTTTTTGAGGATTTCAACGTGCTCCACGCACCTCCTGAACCATGCCAGGTAAACCTGGCGGGTTGACCCGTGGGTGGCCTCCTCATAGCTGTAGGTCTAACGAGACATCGTTTATTGCAGCAAGGATTAGTTGCAGGTGCCAGACCTTGGCTTTAAAAGGTCTCTGAGCACTTTTAGAAGGCCTTCCGAAGTCGGAGGTGCTGCAGCTTGAATCAATCAACTGTGGGACCTCCTTGGAATACCCTCTCCCCGCTTGCAATGAGTGCTTCCCCAACGGAGGCATCTGCAAGCAGCATGGGAACCATTCGTTTTCTTTCTGCATGGACCTCAGATGAGGATGAGGACCATCCAGGGCAGCAGCAGAACCAGGCAGCTCAGCAGCAACAGCAGCAGAGCCCCAACCTCCTGCTCAGCCACCTGATGCTGCACAGGGCAGAAGGCACCAGCGCATTGAGGCACCTCGCCGCAGGAGATACCCCCAACAGAGGGTTTACAGAGGATGAGCTACCTCAACATGAGCGAGCAACAGTGCCAAAGGAGGCTGAGACCTTCGCAAGAGGTTGTCCGAGAGATCTGCGGCCTGCTGCAGCAAGACCTGGTGCCCAGAGGAACGGGTGGACACCCCTTACCAGTGGCTGTCAAAGTCACCACCGCACTCAACTTCTTTGCCTCAGGCTCCTTCCAGGGATCATCAGCAGACATCAGCGGCATCTCCCAGTCGGCTGCCCACAGTTGCATCACGTAGGTTACCGATGCCCTTTTTGCTAAGGCCCACAATTACATCCAGTTCACAAGGGATCGAGCAAGTATAACCGCCCGTTCGGTTGGCTTTGCAAATATGGCAGGCATGCCAGTGGTGCAGGGCGTCACAGACTGCACACATGTGGCCCTTAGGGCACCCCATCACAACCCAGCTATCTTTGTCAACTGAAAGGGCTTCCACTCCCTCAACATTCAGCTGGTGTGTAACCACAAGAAGGAGTTCTTGCATGTTTGTGCCAAGTTCTGTGGTAGTTACCATGACTCTTTCATCCTGCGGCACTCTGGTGATCCTCCGCTTTTCAATCCGCCAAACCAACTTAACAGATGGCTCCTGGGTGACAAAGGCTACCCTCTGAAGAAGTGGCGAATGACACCGATCAGGAGGCCAGCTAATGAGGCTGAAGAGCGCTACAACACCAGCCACACTTCCACCAGGTCCATCATCGAGCAAACCATTGGGTTGTTGAAGATGCGTTTCCGTTGCCTTGACCGATCAGGTGGCGCCCTGCAGTATACACCATACAGGGTCTCCAGAATGGTCGTGGTCTGCTGTACACTGCACAACATCGCACAGCATCGTGGCTTGCAGCTTCCTGATGAGCAAGCCGCTCAGTTCCAGCCCTCCTCAGATGAGGAGGAGGAGGCTGAGGAGGAGGAGGAGGATCTGAGGAGGAGGAGCAGGAGGAGGGGGAGGAACAGGAGGAGGAGGAGGAGCAGGGGGAGGTCAGAGCGCTGGTGTATCGACCAGCGGCAGCACGCGAGCACATGGCTGCCCGGGATGCAAGGGATGAACTTATCCTGGCCAGATTTGCATAGGTTGCCCAAGTTGGCACATGTCCTTGGCTCCAGCCTAGGACATCATTGACAATGGACATGACTCTCTGGCCTCCTTTCACTCAGGCCACCAACCTGACAATGCAAGTGTGGCGGAGCCCGCAATGTGCAGCTGCCTAAGGCAAAAGAACAGATGCCATGACGCCAACATTTTGGCTTCATATCATTTTAATGCTTTCCAACAGGGATGGCATTTCATCAATACACATAAACATTCTCCCAAACTGCACACAGATCTGGAGGTTATATCCCTTGCCAGCTGTACCCACAGAGGTTTCTTTGGCAGGCCCCTTCCTCCCAGATGAGTGGAAGAGCACCTCCATGGTAGCTGTCACCCCCTCAAACAACATTTGCAGCGCCTCATCCGAGAGCCTCGGGAAGGCCCTTGCCTTGGAATTGGACATAGTGGTTTCTCAAAATATGTTGCAGGTGGTGCAGCATAGGGAGAAATCCTGTGGAATGAGCCAAGGGAGCAAGAAGCCATAAAATCAGACTGGAAATGTGCTGTCAACAGAGGCGGGTTTCAGTCCCAAAACACTAATTGACCAAGGGCATCCCACACCTCTGAAATCAAGTGGCCAATCATGGGAAAATCGCAATTTTTTGAAAACTATTAGTGGAGGCGGGTTTCAAACCCACTCAAACCAAAACCCGCCCCCATCTCGCCTCCAGTGGGAAAATCGCCCCCGCTTATTCCAATGCTCTCCTGGATGGCCTCCCATCCCCCATAAACTTTAGGTCATCAAAATTCTGCTGCTCGTATTCTGTTCTGCACTAAGTCCTGCTTGTCCATCACCTCGCTGACTTACATTGGCTTCTGGTTAAAATTCTCATCCTCATTTTTTATTCCCTTCATGGCCTTGAATCCTGCCTATTATGGTAACCTCCTCCAGCCATAGAACTCCCCTCTCCTGAATTCTCTATTCCTTCTACTCTGGCCTCTTGTGCATTCCTACCTCCTTTGGCCCCACCATTAGTGGCCGTGCCTTCAGCCACCTAGGCCCACATTCTAGAATACCTTCCCTCAACCCCTCCATCTCTCCACCTCCCTCTCCTCTTTTATGACCCTCCTTAATCACTCTCCTTGCACATAAACTGCGATATAAATGACTTCCATCCTCTCCAGTTGAGAACAGGCTAGGAAATGCTAAAAGATTTTTCAGTAAGAACTGACTGCGCTGATGTGTTTGTGCTTGCATTTCAGGGAGATAATGGGATGCTAGGGGTTAAAGGTGATAAGGTAACTATTTGTGGTAGAACTGTTTCTAAACCATGTTTTACAATACATTTACCGCATAGAAAAAGGCCAGTTGGCCCATCAAGTCTCTGCCAATGTTTTACTCCACATGAGCTACCTAGTTCAATCTTACTCCTGCTTGTTTCCCATACCCTTTAATATTCCCCTTTCTTTAAACAACTATCTAATTGCTTTTTAAAAGGATTTATGGAATCTGTTTTAACAATGGTTTATGGCATATTCCACATTTTAATAACTTCTGTGTAATAATTTGTATTTATTACCTTTAGGGAGACCCACATGGCATTTCAGGACCCCAGGGATACAAAGGAGACAAGGGGGATCCAGTAAGAAAACGCTGGCTTATTCTATTTGTGTAATATTATTTTATCTGCTTGCCTCTATGATCCTGATTCTGATTACTAGACTTTTCCAGTTACTTTAAACGTTCCTCAAGTGAAGCAAAACTTGGAAGGGAACAATTTGCAGGGTTATGGGGAAAGGACAGGGGAATGGGACTAATTGGATAGCTCTTTCAAAGAGCCGGCACAGACATGATGGGCCGAATGGCCTCCTTCTGTGCTGTACCATTCTATGAATCTAAGATTCCCTTCTCTATAATGTCTGTACTGATGTATTTAGTTCTGAGAAATTCAGTATAGAATCATAGAATCATAGAAAGTTACAGCACGGAAGGAGGCCATTTCGGCCCATCGTGTCCACGCCGGCCAACAAAGAGCTATCCAGCCTAATTCCCACTTCCCAGCTCTTGGTCCGTAGCCCTGCAGGTTACAGCATCCCAAGTGCACATCCAGGTACTTTTTAAATGTGGTTAGGGTTTCTGCCTCTACCACCCTTTCAGGCAGTGAGTTCCAGACCCCCACAATCCTCTGGGTGAAGAAATTTCCCCTCAAATCCCCTCTAAACCTTCCACCAATTACTTTAAATCTGTGCCCCCTGGTTTTTGACCCCTCTGCTAAGGGAAATAGGTCCTTTCTATCCACTTTTTCTAGGCCCCTCATAATTTTATACACCTCAATAAGGTCTCCCCTCAGCCTCCTCTGTTCCAAGGAAAACAAACCCAGCCTATCTAATCTTTCCTCATAGCTAAGATTCTCTACTCCCAGCAACATCCTTGTAAATCTCAGCAGATAGGAATCTATCACCAATGAGAATATAATTAACAAGTCAAAGGCGCGATTTGATATTGAAACAATCGTTTCCTCTAAGGAGGATATGTGCAATAGGTTCTCAGGTGTCAGCCTTTACTCAGTTGTAGCACTCTCTTCTCTGAGTCAGAAGATTGTGGTTTCAAGCCTCAGTCCAGAGACTTGAAAAGATCTCTGCTGATACTTTAGTGCAGTACTGAGGGAGTACTGCACTGTCATAGGTATCATCTTTCGGATGAGACCGAGGTAGGTCCTGTCTGCCCTCTCACGTGGACATAAACGATCCGATGACACTATTCGAAGAGCAGATGAGTTCTCCCTAGTGTCCTGGCCAACATTTATTCTTCAATTAGCAACACTAAAACAGATTATCTAGTTATTTCTCTCATTGCTGTTTTTGGGACTGCGCTGTGAGCAAATTGGCTGCTGTGTTTCCCCACATTACAACAGGGATTACACTTCAGAATACTTCATTGGCTGTGAAGCATTTTGGAACGTCTTGAGGTTGTGAAAGGTGCTATATAAATGCAAGTTATTTTTTTAAAGCAGTTAATGCTATTTAAACACCTTTTAAATAAGATCTGGATGAGTTTCTGCTTAGGAATAGACTCACGGTTTATAAGGATAAGTACCCATAGAGATAACCAAAAGCTGTGCGGAACATGATGGCCCCTAGGCTGCTGGGACCTGGGAATGTCGTACCATGAAAGGGAACTGGTCAAGGATGTACAATATAGGATGGAAGGCTAGATAAGGGTTTGGTGTTCTGCTTAAGTAACTTCATAGAACCTTTTCTCAAGAGATGAAATTTGATGGATGGAGTCCCTAATAGAGCACATTGTACATGGTCTGTGGAATGAGCAAGCTTAATGGGATCTATGGGTGCCTTTTTTTAAATCATACAATTTCCTTTCTTGTAGGGTGATCGAGGTCCACCGGGGTTTGATGGTGATAAAGGAGAGAAAGGTGAAGATGGGCCTCCAGGACTTAAGGTGAAAATTTCATTCATTGTCATCACTGTTACCGGCTTGAAATCAGTCAATAAAGGTTTGGGTTTATCGGACTAAATGGCCTCTTCCTGCTTCTAAAACCTGCGGCTTCCTATAAACGTTAAAGTGCTTATCGTTGTTGACACAATAGTCAATGCTACTCTACAGCAAACAGGAGTCACTCAACCTGCCTGTAAAATATCAGCAGCAATTTAGAAAAAAATACAAATTCACAAAACCTCACGCGAGACCGCAGATGTTAGATGAAAGATTGCTTCCTACAGAAGAGTGGATATAAATGGAACAAACTCTCAACAAGAGCAATTGATGCAGAGTTTAGTGGTGATGGGGACAGGTATAGACTGAGATGATCAAATGTTGCATAGGACATATTCAGGTAAATTCATCAATCCTGCGCTCCCAGCAAGGAGTCTCAGTTGCAGGGAGCACGAATTGGAGAAAGGACTGTAATATTGCCACAAAGGATCTGACCCACACTCCCTTCAAGCGCAGCTCTCTGCTGGGAGTGAGGGATCAGTGAACTTACCGTATTGTTCCTGTGCTGCTAGACTGGGGGGAGTGGATGAATATTCTGAAGTTTTGCTTGATTATTTTTGAAGATCAGCCTATTTATTTGTCTATATTTATACAGATTGTTTCCGTAGGTGGGTGGGTGAGGTAGAGTCTATGGGCTCGATTTTGCCAGGCCCGAGGAGGTAGGATTGGAGGCGTGTGAGGTGGTAAAATCGCAAAAAAAGGCGGGCGGGCCCGATCCCGCCTCCATCCCACCTCCAAGCAATTTTCCCACATGAGTGTTTTCTGACCCCGTTTCCACCCCGCCTCCAAGAGGCGGGATAGGCCCTTAAGGCCCTTAACAACCAGTTAAGTGCCTCTATAATCCCATTTTGAGAGGCCTTTCTGATTTTAACACTTTTCCCACGTCCTGCACGTCTCCTCTGAAACACGCCAGTGAATCCTGACGGCCTCACAAGTGGATTGCTTACTAACAGCTGAAGCTCCACCATTAAAAAGGAGTTTTCAGCAATCATCATTTGCAGGTGGCAGAACTTTGTTGTCTCAGGTCTGGGGGAACTTTTAGCGGGCCTACTCATTGTTCTGGAAGTTTGGAGCCTGACACCCATCTCCAGTGTGACCTCCTGGGAAACCCCTCTCCCCACCTTGACTGAGCGCTTCCTCAACTGAGGTATATACCAGAAGAATGGGAACCATTTATTTCCTTTCCTCCTGGACATCAGATTCGGACGAAGACCAGCCGCGGCAGCAGCAGAACCCTGAACAACAGCAGCACCAACTGCAGGAGCAACAGCAGGAGCTCACCCACCTGAAGCTGCACAGACCAGAAGGCGCCAGCGCATGGAAGCACGTCGGCGCAGGAGATACCCCCAAAACAGGGTCTACAGACAGAGGATCAGCTACCTCAACATGACTGAGCAGCAGTGCCAAAGGAGGCTCCGACTTTCGCGAGAGGTAGTGGGTGACATCTGCGCAATGCTGCAGCAAGAGCTGGAGCCCAGAGGAGCAGGTGGACACCCCTTACCAGTGGCCGTCAAAGTCACCACCGCACTCAACTTTTTTGCTTCAGGCTCATTCCAGGGATCAGCAGCAGACATCAGCGGCATCTCCCAGGCAGCCTCACACACTTGCATCACGCAGGTAACCGATGCCCTCTTTCCCATCGCTCATAATTACATCAATTTCTCCAAGGATCAAGCAAGTGTAACTGCGCGTGCGGTTGGGTTTGACAATCTGGCAGGCTTTCCAAGGGTGCAGGGCGTAATTGACTGCACACATGTGGCCCTTAAGGCACCCCATCACAATCCAGGTATTTTTGTCAACCGCAAGGGCTTCCACTCCCTCAACGTACAGCTGGTGTGTGACCACAAGAAGGAAATTTTGCATGTTTGCGCCAAGTACCCTGGCAGTTGCCATGACTCCTTCATCCTGCGCCAGTCTAGTGTGCCTCCACTCTTCAGTCCGCCAGACCAACTTTTCGGATGGCTACTTGGAGACAAGGGCTATCCCCTGAAGACGTGGCTAATGACGCCGTTGAGGAGCCCATCCAACGAAGCTGAGGAGCGCTACAACTCCAGCCACATTTCCACCAGGTCCATAATCGAACAAACCATCGGCTTGCTGAAGATGTGCTTCAGATGCCTTGATAGATCAGGTGGAGCCCTGCAGTACTCAGCAGCCAGGGTCTCCAGAATGGTCGTGGTCTGCTGTGCACTTCACAACATGGCACGGCATCGTGGCTTGCAGATGCCTGAGGAACAAGTGGCTCATCACATAGCCTCCTCAGATGAGGAGGAGGAGGAGGAGAGTGACAACGAACAGCTTGCAGAGGCGCATCAACCAGCGGCAGCAGCATGCGAGCACATTGCTGCCCGGGATGCAAGGGACGCACTCATCTTGGCCAGATTTGCTTAGCCTAGACAATCAAGCACTTTTACCTCACAGCTTCTTACCAGACCATCGACAATGGCCAAGAATCTGCGGATTCCTATCACTATGACCACCATACTGACAATTGCAAGTCACCCTAAGCCCTCAATGTGGAAGTCCCATTTGCAAAATGACACACGCCACAACTTCAACAGTTTGACATCAGCATTTTTTATCACAACAAGCAACTGATGGCATTTCAAAAATAAACACAACATGACACCCAAGTGACTACCCTTGTGACTACTTGTGCATTATCTTCCTCTTATGCGTGCTCCTACGTGGTGCTTCCCCTGTGGCTTCAGCAGATGTGGAGGCCCCTTGCTCACTTTCTTGCTGCTCCGGCCTCGACACCTTTGGCGGGCGTCCTCTGGGGTTGCGAGCCTGTGAGGGCTCAGCAACAGTCTGCTGCTCCTGCGGCTGTGCAGGTGTTGAGACGCCGATCTCAGTTGGGTGGGGACTCTGGTGGGGCTCTGACCGAGGGATCTGCAGTGGCATGGTCGTGTGAGCGCTTGGAGAGGAGCCCCCACTTCCTTGTTGTCTGCCACCAACATCCCTCTCATGGGTCAGCCCCACTTCAGACCGTAGCAAGTGGCTGGACAGCCCCTTTCTGCACTTCAGGGGGGCCATGAGGACCCGTTTCTGCACTGGAAGTCCTACTCCAGAGGACTTCCATGAAGGTCTGGTTTCTCTGCTCAATAGCTGACCATCGCTCCTCAAGAGATGGCAGTCTATTCTGAACAATGACCATGTTTTCACGACCCTGGCGACTAAGCTCCTCCATGGCCGTAGCCATCCTCTACTCTACGGTAGCCATCCTTTCCACGGAGGTTGCCATCCTTTCCGTGGTGATGCGTTCATGCGCCAATGCCTCCACAAAGGCTTTGCTCATGTTAGCGATGGACTCCTCCATTCGCTCCACACTCTCAGCGACCCTGGAGACAAAACCTGCCAGAGACTCCTGCACCTGTTCCTGGAGTTCCAGCACCGCTCTTCTTCTGGATGGACCCGGAGGCAGAGAGTCGACATGCAGCCGAGCTGGCAGAGTCCTGCGCCCTCCGACGAGGACTCCCCACTGCTGTCCCTGTCTCCACCATCTGCTGATGCTCACTTGTGAGCTGTGATACACCAGGTGACAACACTACACTATCTCGCGCAGTTCCCACCGAGGTGTGAGTGTCTGCGCTGGTGCTGGGTGCGCTGAATTCTGCTGACGTAGCGCCTTCAAAGGTTGCAGCTTCCTCTGAGGAGTCTGGAAACTCAGGCTCTTCCTCCTGGACAGTGGGGACGGGGGCTGTCGATGGTCCTGTGGGAGAGTAAAGGAAAGAGTTGGAGATGTGAGGTAAAGTTTGCATGCACACTGAATTGTACAGATGATCATAAGTCAATCTGTTCGACCTTCAGAATCATTATCAGTTACTCATGCAATGTCAGTGAGAGAGATGCAAAACTATTCTGTCACCAGCTTGCTGTGATGCGCCCGCCTGTCCGTCCCCCACTTGCACATCCTCCTCCACTCCCACAATCTCCAGGGCCGCCTCCTCCGCAGTGGTGAGCTGGGCTATTGAGGGTGGCCCTCCTCCTGTCCTCGCCCTCTCCCTCTTATTGTGGGCTCTCTTTTCCTGCAATGAGGGACACAAGTGGAGTTTGAGTGAAAATGAAGGAGTGAGTGTAGAGATTCCATAGCATAGATGCTTAGAAGGAGACAAAGATGGAGTGAGGTGCCAAGACCAAGGGCCCTCCCTGTGTGTTGTAAGTTGTTGTCATAGCATCACAGTGATAGGGAGTGTGAGGGCTGAATAGTCGAATAGTTAAGTGAATGTGAACATACAGAGAGAGGGAATGGGTAAGGGTGCAGGGATGTCAGTGTCAAGTGGGATGTGGAGGAAGAGGTTGGCAAAGCTGAGTGCTGGTGAGGAGAGGCGATGGGGATCAGATTTGAGGGTGATGGGAAAGTCATACTCACTTTTCCTGTGTGGAGAAGGTCATGAAACCTCTTCCTGCACTGCAGCCAGGTTCTGCGGCACATAGACATTGAGTTGACCTCCTGGGCCACTTGCATCCACACAGCTTTAGTCTGCTGGGGCAGCTTTTTCCTCCCTGAGGAAGGGAAGAGCACCTCCTTATTTGATCTTGCTCCCTCCACCAGAGCTTGCAGGGTGGCGTCATCGAACCGTGGAGCACACTTTGGCCTACTGCTGGACATATTTGCTGAATGAAGCGATCACAACAATGGCCATAAAGTTTGCAGTCTCCAGAAGAAGCAAGGCTGCTTGCAGGCCTTAAATCCAGCAGCACTGATGACGTCATCAGAGGCGACTTTCAGGATGGAAAGACTCATTGGGCCAGGGGTTCCCACACGCTGGAAATCAAGTGCCCAATTAGGGGAAATCGCACTTTTATCCCACTTCACATCAGAGTCGGGTTCCTGACACGAAAACCACTTGACACGTCCCCAGCCCGCCCCAATGGCAAAATCCAGCCCATGAGTTGGTTGATTGTCCATGATGTGTAGAAGGTGTGGGCTTGATTGGGTGAATAGCTTTTTCCCCTTCCATGCTCTCTAATTTGATTGGATCTTCTTCAGGATTGTTATGTGGTTGTCGAATGATCTATGCTCATTTTTGTGTTTCATTCCAAGGGTCACAAAGGAGAACCAGGATCAAAAGGATCAATGGGGTTATTTGGGGCCAGGGGTCCTGCAGGACAGAAGGTTTGTACTGGCGTCTAGTCTCGATTCTGTAGAGACCCGGGTTCGAATCCGGCCTCGGGTGACTGTCTGTGTGGAGTTTGCACATTCTCCCCGTGTCTGCGTGGGTTTCCTCCGGTTGCTCCGGTTTCCTCCCACAGTCCAAAAGATGTGCGGGTTAGGTTGATTTGGCTATGATAAATTGACCCTTAGTGTTAGGGGGGATTAAATACATGGGGTTATGGGGATAGGGTGGGATATGTGTCGGTGCAGGCTCAATGGGCCGAAATGGCCTCTATCTGCACTGTGGGGATTCTGTGTGATTCTGTGATCTGAGAACACTGGCTTGTTTGAAATGATGACATAATCTGTGATACTGAAGCTCGAGTTGTTTTAAGCATCATCTGAAGCCCTTAGGTTAGATTTACTAACTGTCTTTCAGTTACTCCTGAACATCTGATTATATATTTGATTTTCCAGTAATCTTATCCAGTTTATCACTTACAGTAAATAGGTCATGATGCTTGATACCTCACTGTGAATGTTATTGTGAAGAACAGGAGCCATTCGATATCCCCCATGACACTTGCTAGCAGTTAGTAAAAGATGTGTCACAGGAACATCGGAACAGGAGTAGGCCATTCAGCTCCTTGAGCTTGCTCCACCATTCAGTTAGATCATGGCTGATCTATATCTTAACTCCATCTATGCCTTCGTTCTCTAGCCCTTAATACCTTTGCCTAACAAAAGTCTATTAATCTCAGTTTTGAAATTTTCAATTGATCCCCCCAGCCTCAACAGCTTTTGCGGGGAGAGAGTTCCAAATTTCCACTACCCTTTGTGTGAGGAAGTGCTTCCTGACATCACCCCTGAACGTGTCAGTGTGGACTCCAACTACATAATCTCCTTGTGGTATATAATGTGATTTGAGCCCGCTCAATAGAATTATCGGCTTGTTTCTGTGGCAATGATGACTCTCAGTGCCAACCCTTATTAGGGGCGTGCTGTAAGTCATTGGTGGGAACTGATGTTTGCAGTGAAGGACTCTGATGCCAATAACACAGTTTAATTGAATTACAATTCGGAGTTCATTACTGCCCTATGGACTATCTGATGTTCAACAACTAGAAATCTGGAACTCTCTCCACAAAAGGCTGTGGATGCTGGGGGACAATTGGAGCTTTCAAGACTGAGATCGTTAGATTTTCATTGGGTAAGGGTATCAAGGGATGTGGAATAAAGGCGGGTAGATGGAGTTGAGGTACAGATCAGCCATGATCTGATTGAATGGCATAACTGGTTCGAGGGGCCGAATGGCCGACTCCTGTTCCTGTTTCAAGAATGATTGAAGTAAAGTCGTAAAGGTACATTTCTGTAAATTAGCGTTCCTGGCACATTAGTGGGCCCTGCAAGATTTTCCATCCATTAATTACAGAGACAGGCTCAGCTGTAATGCCTCTTATGGTTGAGGAGCCTGTTGAGGCTCACTGTCTGGGATCTCCCACGGACAATGGCCTCTTGGAAGAGCTGTGTATGTGGAGCTGCACCCAAGCACGAGGAAGAGGGTTTTTTTTGGAGAATAAGAGGGGAAAATTGGAAGGGATGGGGAGAAGAGTGGGGAATATATCAAAACATTGAAAATTACTGTGTTCAAAAATCAATGTGACAGCGCAGAAAAAGAACCCCTGTACCAGAGAGCAGCAGCTAGTTCCAGTATCCCAAGATGGGGAAACTACTCAGACAATAAGGAACTCTGAAAACCCTGACGAAAGTTAATGAGGCAAGCATCTATAGACCACTAAGGAATCAAACAACTCAGACCAATAACACCAGACCCAGACACACAGCACATTAGGGGATTACAGAGATCTGATAAATGTAATGATTGCTGGTCTGAAAGGGGTGGATCTTGACTTTGTGCGATGGTGTAAAATGGGTGATTGCGAGTCGGCAGCCCCTTTCACATCTCTCCCCATTCCATTGACTTTGATGGAAATAAAAATGGGGAGAGCTGTAAAACGGGCCGACGACTCGCGATCACCCGTTTTACACTATCGGGCAAAGTCAAGATCTACCCCAGTGTGTTCATTCCTGATTGAGGATGAGGTTAGATTCCCAGTGACAGTAAGTAACACAACTGTTTATATTTCAGGGTGAACCTGGCGAACATGGCAGCAACGGAACCGCAGTAAGTTTAAAAGTTTCGGCTAAAAAAAACTTCGTGGGCACTTTGCATTAAACCAATACAAGAGGACCAGGCAATACAAGTAAAAAACAAACATAGGAAGTTAAGAGTAAGAATGCAGAATTTTTTCATGCATCATAGAGTTACATATTAAGTTACTGAGGAAGCCTTCTGAAGCAGACAGTGTAAATGGGTTCAAGATACCAAGGGATTGAGTGATACAGTGAGAAATTTGATACAATGTGTTAAATATTTGTACAGTAACATTACTGACAGCAATTAATAGCCCAGTACAATTTCTCCACATCTTTCTGTGTTCCTAGCAACCATCAGAGTCAGTTTTAGTTCTGTAGCAACAACAGAAAACGCTGGAAAAACTCAGCAGGCCAGGCAACATCCGTGGAGAGAGAAACAGAGTTAACGTTTCAGGTCGAAACACTTCGTCAGAACTCTGACGTTCTGACGAAGGGTTTCGACCTGAAACGTTAACTCTGTTTCTCTCTCCACGGATGCTGCCTGGCCTGCTGAGTTTTTCCAGCGTTTTCTGTTGTTGTTTCAATTTTCCAGCATCCGCAGTATTTTGCTATCGTATTAGTTCTGTAGCATCTGTCTTTTGCTTGAATCCACCAGTCATATCTGAGAAGGCTCTTTCATATTTCTGGATACAAAGCAGTGGATCTGATTGGCAATCTCCTCATCTCTAGCCCCTCGCTCTCAGTCACACCTTTCTCACCTCAAAACCGCTCACCTTCACCACACGGACTGCAGCGGTTCCAGAAGAAGGCTCACCACCACCTTCTCAGGGCAACTAGGGATGGGCTATAAATACCGGCCTTGCCAGTGATGCCCAAATCCCAAGAATCTTTTTTTTTAAATTTGCTGATGGTCGGCAAATTGCCAGCAATTTTTAGCCCAGTACAATTTCTCCACATCTTTCTGTGTTCCTAGGAATCATCAGAGTCAGTTTTAGTTCTGCAGCGTCTGTCTATCGCTTGACTCCACCAGTCATATCTGGGAAGGGTCTTTCATACTTCCATACTTCTGGATACCAAGCAGTGGATCTGATTGGCAATCTCCCCGTCTCCAGCCTCCGACCCCTCGCTCTCAGTCACACATTTCTCATCTCAAAACAACAGTGACTGCGTTTCAAAAAGTAACTCCTTGATTGTGAAGTGTTGTGAAATGTCCTGGGGACACGATAAGGAGCTATATAAATGCAAAGGCCTTTTTCACCTCTCTCTTATTTTTTTTAATTTTGCTGGTGTCCTGCATTATGACTCTTGTTCCTTCACCTACGTTTCTGAATTTAAAAAAGAATTATTTGCAATGCATCATTGTTCCTGAGTTCATATTTATGTCAGTGCCTCACATGCCTTCTTTTCCACTGAAGTAAAGTGACATTTTCTACTTTGCACACTGTTGCAGTCCCCAAGGATAAATCTATTTGCGCTGCAACTAAAGAGCAGCATAACAAACACGTTACAAGCTGTATAATCCTTTTATTGAGGCTGCTTGTTCCTCTTGTTTTTTCCTCTTGTTTTATGATGCATAAATGTCAGTGGAGTTGGAAGAAGTGGTTTGATTACAAAAACTCTTAAAGACGCCGTACACCATAATTAAAATCATTAATTAAGTACCAATTTGCCGACCAGACCCTGTTCGAGCAACTCATGTTAAAGCACCTTAATTGGCTCCAGCTTTGGCATGGTGGGTAAATGTGCCACATGGGATTGCAGTCCTGAGCCACACAACAACAACAACTTGCATTTATATAGCGCCTTTATCGTAGTAAAATATTAAAGATCGAGGTCCTAGGTTCAATCCCTTTCATTTTGAGCAGTTTTATTCTCCTGTTGTCTTTCCAACATCTTTTCACAGCCTGCTTAAAATTACCTTTATATTTCATTAAGCACTTTTCACCTCTTAGTCTTTTTAAAATAAATCTGTCCATAGGCTATTTGACCTGTTTGCTGCTTCTATTGTGCGTCCCCAAAATGTCCGTACTCTAATCCGTTACTTGTTGTTCTCCCCTCTCCTCCTTGTCTTGGTCTGTGCTAAGTCCACTTTCCCCTATCAGTACAATTAGATAGTTTCAGATGATTAAGAGCCCTGTGGCCATTTCATGTCATCCATCCACCTACCAATTATAATAGCTTTGTCTTCCATTTGAACGGGTTGACAGGAGTTCAGTTTAACGTCTCATCCGAAGGACGACACCCCTGACAGTGCAGCACTCCCTCAGTACCGCACGAGTGTGACAGCCTACATTACAAGCCTCAAAGAAAGAGTATTAATAACTGAGCTAAGCAGACACACTGCAGAAGGGTACTTAGGATTCCCAGTTCTAACTTTTACATTTACTTATTCCCATCCTGATTGCTCCCCCGGTACGGTCCCAATCTTTGCTCCCTCCAAGTCCAAGTGGTACACATTAGAACTTGTCTGGTGCCCAATTGTTTTAGCCTTCCATCATCAGATCTGGCTGGACCACATCAGGCACTATCGGGCCTCAACTCTCCTCTGCCAAAAACCTACCACTCCTCCAGGATCATCTTGTAGAGCAAAGATTAACCCCCCGCTTCCTTTCTCCATTACTCACCGTCTCCTAATACCCCTCTGCCCTGCCCCTACCATCCTTACCTCCAACAGCAAGTTGCAAGGAGCTCAATGGATTTTTCTTTCACTAAGATTATACAGAGAAGTTACAAAATGGAAGGAAACCATTCGGCCCAACCAGTCCATGTCAGCGCTTACTCTACACATGCTTGAGACCTTCAATCAGCTGCTTCTGTCACTTCCTACCCTTGCCCACCAAGCCTAGGTTGCCCCAAGCTCTCCCCATCCTAGCCTTGAAAATGCACCTTTCTCAAGCTGCTCTCTTATCTCCCCATCGTGCCCTCTCCAAGTTCAACTTGCCCATGAGACCTACCTGCTACTCCCCTTGAACCCATTCCCACTAAACTGCTGACCCCATAACTTCCCTTCCTGGTCCCCATGCTAGCAGACATTGTAAATGATTCACTCTCCTCAGTTACAGTCTCCCCTCCATTTCAAAAATGCTGCCACACACCTTCCTTCTCAAAAAACAACCCTCGGCCCCTCTGTCCTTGCAAACTACTGCCCCATCTCCAACCTTTCCTGGCCATGTTTGAATCTCTCCAAGCAGGTTTCTGCCCCTGCTACAGCACTAAAATGTCTGTAAGCAAAGTCACAAATGACATCCTCTGTGACTGTGACCATGTGCATTATTCCCTCTGGAGGCTGTGTGAACACAATATCTGTCCGTGGAGAATCTTGGCTGCTTGGCAATGGAAATGGGGATTAGGACTGTACCCAATAAACATTCACATGCCGTGATTTTTTTAGGCATTTTCTCTTACCATTATAGTCCAGAGAGAACCTACCCTTATAAAGGGGGGTGGAAAGCAGATTTAAAAGTAACTTTCAAAAGGGATTTGGATAAATACTTGAAGGGGAAAAATGTGCAGGGAAAGAGCAGGGAGAGTAAAAGAAAAGAAAGACTTGCATTTCTCTAGCGCCTTCCACGACCACCGGACGTCCCAAAGCTCTTTACAGCCAATGAAGTACTTTTTGAAGTGCAGTCACTGTTGTAATGTAGGAAACGTGGCAGCCAATTTGCGCACAGCAAGCTCCCACAAACAGCGATGTGATAATGACCAGATATTCTGTTTTTTTGTTATGTTGATTGAGGGATAAATATTGGCCAGGACCCCTGCTCTTCAAAATAGTGCCATGGGATCTTTTACATCCACCTGAGAGGGCAGATGGGGCCTCGGTTCAATATCTCATCCCTCAGTACGACACTGGGGTGTCAGCCTAGATTTTTGTGCTCAAGTCTCATGGAGTGGGACTTGAACCCACCAACCTTCTGACTCAGAGGCAAGAGTGCTACCCACTGAGCCACAGCTGACAGGACTAATTGGAAAGCTCTTTCAAAGAGTTGGCACAGGCACGACGGGCTGAATGACCTCCTTCTGTGCTGTAAGGTTCTATGATTCAATGATTCTATAATAGACCAGAGAATGTTAAGAGAGCTGAGAATCAAATTTCATTACTGCCGGAATTATGGTTTCCTCCAGCAGAGGGAGCCATTTTATTATGTCTTTATACAGCAGCAGATGATCATTGTGTATTAACATTTGTCAGGCTTCCCAAAATCCTTTGCTGCATCTTGTTCTCTCTAATTAAACTTGATTATGTAGAAAAACAGATCTATTTTTCTGCACAGTGAGTCATGTCGTAAACTGGGCCTTGGGCGAAGTTGTTTCTGTATATAACTAAAGTACATAACTATATACACGCATGCCGACATTCATTGGATATATATAAATAGGTAAAATTCCAGTTAGCAGAAGGAAATGTCACAAAACATTATAGTGATGTTAGAATATTTATTTTAGCATAATAAATGAGCAATTATACAGAAGATCTCCACTGAGCTCTTGAGGCCTGTCTAACATTTAGAAAGGAAACCTTACTTTAAAGGCTAAAGTACTTTTGAAGTGTAGTCACTGTTGTAATGTAGGAAACGCAGCAGGCAATTGCACACCAAGGTCCCACAAACAGCAGTGAGATAATGACCAGATAATCTGTTTTAGTGATGTTGATTGAGGGATAAATGTTGGCCAGGACACCCGGGAGAACTCCCCATCTCTTCTTCGAATAGTGCCGTGGAATCTTTTACTTCCACTTGACAGGGCAGACGGGGCCTTGGCTAAACGTCTCATCTGAAAGACAGCACTTCCGACAGTGCAGCACTCCCTCAGTACAGCACTGGAGTGTCTGCCTAGATTTTGTGCTCAAGTCTCATGTAGTGGGACTTGAACCCACAACCTTCTGACCTAGAGGCGAAAATGTTACCCACAGAGCCACAGTTGACATTTAAAAGGTTCTAAAAGGCTAATAGGTTCCCGATGCTATGGAAAGTAGTTAACCTGGAATATTACTTTAAATTAAACAGTGGGGGTAGAACGAGGGGACACAGGTTCAAACTCGTCAAAGACAATTTTAGGACTAATAGCAGGAAATTCTTCTTCACGGAAAGAGTGATCTACTTGTGGAATAAACTTCCAGATAAAGGAGTGGAGGCAAAAACCCTGGAATCATTTAACAAACAATTGGACGGTAGAATGGGGGAACGCTAAGATCTCTCCGGATGGATAAATTAAGCTGGGCCGAATGGCCTTCCTCATTTGTAGTTATCTTTTGATCTTGTAAGACTCCCTGGGGGAAAAATTCAGTTGGTTGCGCCTCCCGTTGGCGCCTTAAGAGGGCGCTAATGGGACGCAAAGCATCTAGCGCCCAGGCGCGGCGAAGTTTGCGCCGCTCGCGAAATTAACTAGACATTTTGCGGCGGCGCTAAACACTACCACCACGATCTCCTGCGCCGGCAGATCGTGACGTCAGTCGAGTGCGCAATGCCCCGGTATCGCCCCGGAGCGGATATTGAGTGGCGCCCCCTGCCTTACCGCCTGACGCTAGCAACGACAGGTTGAGGGGAGCGTTCTGCAGTCATGAAGGGAAAGGGGGAGCGCTATTTAAAGGTGACCACTTCCTGCCTTTTATTGTTGGTGCCATTTTTGAACTACGCATTCTGAGCGAGAGAGAGAGAGACTTCTGGAGAGATTCAACGTTGTGTGAAGGAGTTTTGGGTACTGAGCAGCACTTTGCAGGTTCATTTTGATTTGCCATTCCTCGTATCGATTTAGAAGAGACTGTGGGGGCTGCACTCTGAGCTCTTTGCCTGGTACTCTCAATTGATCTTTCCAGCAGATTTGATGTGCAGGTCTCTCCAGGCCGAGATTCAAGGCTGCAATGAGCAGGATGTGGATGGAAAGCAAGATTAACCATCCCCTTTAAGAACTGGCCCGTGCCATTGTGTGTGTGTTCCATTGTTGACTGACATTACATGAGCTTCGCCAGCGCTCTGAGTTAGCGCCTCACTCCTCGGCCTTTGCGCCTTAAGACAGGTGTGAAGCGCCTGATTTAGCGCTCCAATCACCTCCAGGGGCGATAAAAGTCAAGTTTGCAGTCGGTGGCGATAATTAGCGCCAGGCGCTAATCTTTGCGCCCGGCCGATAATTGCGCCCCAAATGGGACGATACTGAATTTCTCCCCCCCTGTTTGCAAGGGGTGCTGAAGGCCAGTTTCCCTCTTAAAAAGACTTTCCTGATAGTAAGATGCCATGTCCAAAAGGAACTTTTATTGGCACGTTTCCCTCTTTAGAAAGGGTCCTGCTCCCTGACAGCCTAATGGATAAAAGCAGCACCCAGTTTAACACTACGCCAGTTAGACCAGAATTATACAGGTTCAGTTCCTGGCCTGTGCTGCGTTAGTTGATCTCAGCTCGGGCAACGGTTGGGGTGCTACAGAAGGTCTCAGAACCCTGGGCTGGGAGGACAGGTAACTTTATTGCTGGAGAGTGAAGCCTGTGGCAAAATGTTCATGTTTGTGAACATCGGGCAACGACAGGATTAGGCTCACCGTGAGGTAGATTTTAACTTTCACCGCCAGGCAGTAGAGGATTGGCTGTCTATAATCCAGCAAAGTCTATAATGGGTGGTGGATCTGCTACCACCAGTTTTGCGCCCCACGGTGAAAGTTACTTCACTGCCTAGACTCCCACACAAAGAACAGTCACTCGCGTGAGGTACAGAAGACCAAAGTGTAGGACTGTACCCTGCAAGGAGTCAATGGGCTAGAGATTGGGCTTGTGCCCAACCATTCAAGTTGCATTAACAACCCAAGAACCAAGACAACGTAGGATGTACGCAGTCAAGATGATCACGACAGAATTAGAAGTCATTGGATAGCAAAAAAGACCCATAATTTTAAAATGATCTATTCACTGTACATTTTCTTTTGACTAGTGACCCTTCACTCACCTCTGACCTCCCACCTTTCTCACTCCATTGCAACCATTTATTATATTTTATGAATCTTTGTCCCTTCAAAGCAATAACTGTATTCAGGAGCCAGCATTATAGCAAGACCCTGAAATTGTTCAATAAGGCTGGGGCTCTTTACTCTAATAGAGGTCTTTAAAATTATAAAGGGGTTTGATCGGGTAGACATAGAGAAGATGTTTCCACTTGTGGAGGAATCCAAAACTAAGGGTCCTAAATATAAGCTGGTCACTTAGAAATCCAACAGCCAATTCAGGAGTAACTTATTTACCCAGAGCTGGTTAGAATGTGGAACTCGCTACCACAAGGAGTAGTTGAGGCGAATAGCGTAGATGCATTTAAGGGGAATCTAGATAAATACATGAGGAAGAAAGGAAAAGAAGGATATGTCAATAGGGTTAGATGAAGTGGGGTAGGAGGAGGCTCTTGTGCAGCATAAACACCGACATAGACCAGTTGGGTCGAATGGCCTGTTTCTATGCTGTACATTCTACGTCATTCTATCTGATATGCACTGTGTGCATTTAGGCTCTACAAAATTTACCTTTATATAGAATTCCTATAAATGTAATCATCATCTCTCTGTGTTACCAAAGGCTCATTAATTCTTTCATTCCACTGTAACTGATAAGGGCAGGGAACTTGTTGCTTGTATCTCACACAGGAACTTATTCAAGGTTTAATTGGTATATATAAGATCAGCATCTCCTGTGTTCAACAAGCTCAGTTTCCTCTTTCATGCCAAACACTTCTTTCCCTCTCTTATCTCTCTATAAAGCCTAAGCTGATTGAAGATTTGAAATGCGCCTCTGAACTTACCTTCTTTGTTCTTGTTAAGCTCCAAGTGAGCCATCCTGCATGCTCATCCTCGATATGTATCCTCACTGTGTTGAGAGCAAGGCTCATCTTACCACACTCTATTTCATTCTTTCCTACAAGCTCAAAATTGTAGAACTCCTCACCTTCCTCAGTCTTCTCATCCTCTTACAGTTTTCAGGATTTTAACCAAGCTTGGCGTCCGCTAACAACAACAACAACTTGCATTTATATAGCGCCTTTAATGCAGTAAAATGTCCCAAGGCGCTGCACAGGAGTGTAATCAAACAAAATCTGTCACCGAGCCACATAAGGAGATATTAGGACAGGTGACCAAAAGCTTGGTCAAAGAGGCAGTTTTTAAGGCGTGTCTTAAAGGAGGAGAGAGAGGTAGTGAGGTGGATAGGTTATGGGAAGGAATTGCAGAGCTTTGGGCCTAGGCAGCTGAAGGCACGGCCACCAATGGTGGAACGATGAAAGTCAGAGGTGCGCAAGAGGCCAGAATTGGAGAAGCACAGAGATCTCGGAGGATTGTAGGACTGAAAACACGGATGAGAATTTTTTAATTGAGACGTTGCTGGACTGGGAGCCAATGTAAGTAAGTGAGCACAGGGTTAATTACTTTTCGACTTATCTACTCAGCCTTGCTAGTGTCCTGCACTATGGCAGTTGGGCCTTCACCTAAGTTTTTCTTTTAATAAAAAACAAGATTGCGAGTGGGAAAAAATAGCTTGTAGCTCTGGTACAGAGTCAATGATATCAACAAAGTGGAAATGCCAAGGAAGGCCTCTTTAGAAGAGAAAATGCCTCCAAACCCCCGTTTTAAAACCCAGTGACTTAGGGGGGAGTTTTTTGGGGGCTCAGCGGGCACATTCGGTGGCGGGTCGGGTGGGGAAACATCTTTTTGACAGCGGGCCTGGACCCCACTGTCAACCCGCCGCCACGCGACTTTGCCAGATGCTGGGTCTGTCAGGGCTGAACAAACCCGACACGCAGCGGCGGGGGAGGCAATTAAGTCATTATGACCTCGTTAACAGCCCATTAAACAGTAATTTGAGCTCACCATACCATTTTACGAGGTCGCCCACGGGGTCCTACGCTGCTCGGAGATCACGTCAGGTAAGGAGGTCGGGAGTTGAATCCGCATGGGAGCATCTCATTACTTGACAGCTGCAAATGTGCTATAAAAGCTCCCATCTCACAGCTGTTCACTTTCCAAGCTCAGAAGCTGTTGCTTACTGCATTTGGAAGACAGATTGAGCTTTATGCAGGCTGCAAGTGTTTGGAGCAAACTCTCTATCCAGTGTCACCTCATTGGAACAACCTCTCTCACCACTGACACATCGCTTCTGTCATCTCAAGTTCACCTGCCATCTATTACATCAGCATCAGTGCCCTTGAAACTATCTCACCTTGGTCCTCAGAATCCCACCACGATCAGCCCCAACACCAGCAGCACCAGGCACACCAACAGCACCAACAATAACACCAACCTTCTCCGCAATCAACTGATGCTGCACG
Source organism: Squalus acanthias (assembly GCA_030390025.1). NCBI lineage: Eukaryota > Metazoa > Chordata > Chondrichthyes > Squaliformes > Squalidae > Squalus > Squalus acanthias. The sequence continues at coordinate 129,955,024 of CM059434.1, forward strand.
GACACAGGGCATCTGCACCCGACCACATTGCTGCCCGGGATGCCAGGTATGGCCTCACTATGGCCAGATTTACTTCACTTGGCTGCCACATGATGCGCCAGGTTGGCACCACCCCACACCATCACTATAAAGCATTCCTCCACTGCCCAAGCCATTCCTTTCACATTCATCACCATTGCGGGGGGTACTGTTATGTCTCACCATTCACTGCAACACGCTAAGCCACTTCCAAAGGTGCACACAGATCTGTCCAAGAATGCAAAGTGTTGAAAATAAAGGTTTCAATGTTTGACACCACATTAACAGAAACTTTACATGAACATGGCTAAAACACACAAGTGCCTACCCTTGTGTGTTGTTAGTTGGTATGATTGGACTAGGATGAGGGTGAGTGTGAGAGGTGGCTAATGAGATGGGGCATGATAATGTAGATAGAGAGGGATGGGTGGAGGTGCAAGGTAAGTTGGTGTGAGTAAGGATGTGCAGGAGTAGGGTAGGGAAGGCAGTGTGATGGGGATGTGATGAGTGGCACAGCAGGATGAGGTTGAGTGTGGCTTTGCGGTAACATTTCGTGATCTACTGAGATCATTGAAAGGTTTACGCCACTGCGCCTGATCCTCCTGACGACATCCCTGCTTGTGTCCTCCTGTGCAATGTGCAACCAGGCTGCGCTGGTCTCCTGGGGAGGTCTCTTCCACCCATGGGAAGGGAAGAGAACCTCCCTGTGTGCTGTGCATGGGAGAGCCTGGGTGCCGCTGTGCAGTGCTTGTCAGTGTTTGCAGCACCTCAATGCTGTAGAACACTGACAGCACAACTGTCAAAATAAATTTGCGCATGATCCCGTTAAGGAAACCGGCTGATGACGTGTCATCAAATGAGATCATCAGACCCGCTTCCTTCAATTGGCCGGCAAACGCGCTGGGTGGTCTTAACAAGCCCAATCAATGTAAAATCATTCTACACAGCGGGCTGGAGCCAGCAGCGGGGTCGGGACCTACCACCGACGTCGCCCGCCACGGACCCGCCTTAATGTCATACAATTTGCTTGTCACATAAGTTAATTCGAGAGAGTGCCCCTAATGCGTCAGTGGATAAATGCACCCCCTGATAGAGTTCTGACTCATACAGCCCAGAAATCCCTGCTCTTTGATATTAGGTGATCTAGTGATGTTAGCAATCTTGGATGGACTAACAGGAGCCATGCATGCTATTGGTTTTAGGGTCACTGGGTAAGGAGGGGAAAAATAGCCAGGACTTGCACTTCTGATCACTATCCAGTAATCTCTGCTGGAAAATGTTTATATGCAGATGTCGGGTGAGGACCAGAAAGGACTAGACTATAATGCTCCTATAGTCAAATAGCCCACCAATGGCACACTGCTTAGGCATGTGAAAGGTCACTGTAAGAGGTACTAGAAGGCCACAAATGCGATGAAACCTTTCCTAGGGTGAGCGGCCTAAGAAGAGGTGGGGAGAATATTGGTTGGGGAAAGGCCAAAGGTTATTTGCATTTTGTTCGGATGCCATCTGTTGATGTTGACCTTTTGCTAAATTACCACGTAATACTTCTTTTATGTTGTGCAATTGCACTTCAACTTTCAAAGTCATTTTTCAAAGACGATGTGAAGTGCAATTATTTCAAAGCATCTAATGGTTTTTGATGATAGTTTTATTGTTAATTGGCCATCAAAATGAAATCTCTCAGCTTGGGTTAATACACATTTAATTATCTGCAAACTGGTCCCCGTTGACCAGTTAATTGTGGTTAGGTTGATTTGCATCAAAACTATGTTCATTCTTATTCATAGATTCTTGTTTCCTGGCTTATGTTGAAAAAATTGAAACGTTTACATTTCTCAGTCTACCGATAAACCCTTCATTATATTTGCGGGATTATGGTTTTCGGGAGCTATTTCCCTCAGAATGTTTGATGCTTGTATAGTTCCTTTTATCACTTTTTGAAAGGTCTGGTTATTTGAAGTATGCAATTAATCAGACATCCTGTCTTTTCTTCCTTCTGATAAGAAGGCTTGCAGAATATATCCAAATAGATAAATTAATCAAGAACCTTTATCCCTTTGCATTTAAAATATGTCAGTGGCAATGTTTTTCTTTGAACATTCCATCTGCAGGGGATGTGCTGCCCACAGAAGGATAAAATAGGAAACTGGTGCATAGGTCAGTAACAATAGCATGACACGGCATAACAAAGCTGCCCAGTGTCATCATACTGTTGTAGTTCGCAAAATACATCACTGATGGCAGCTATGTGCCCATCATGCAGCCCATCCTTACATAGGACTACATAGGATATACGGCACAGAAACAGACCATTCGGCCCAACCAGTTCATGCCAGCGTTTATGCTCCACACGAGCCTCCTCCCGTCTTTCCTCATCTAAATCTATCAGCAGAACCCTCTATTCCCTTTTCCCTCGTATACTTATGTAGCCTCCCCTTAAATGCATCTATACTATTCGCTTCAACCACTCCCTGTGGTAGCGAGTTCCACATTCTCACCACTCTTTGGGTAAAGAAGTTTCTTCTGAATTCCCTATTGGATTTCTTGGTGACTATCTTATATTGAAGGCCTCTAGTTATGCTCTTCCCCACAAGTGGAAACCATGGGGGAAAAATTCTGTGTCGCCCCATTTGGGGCGCAATTATCGGCTGTGCGCAAAGTTTAGCGCCTGGCGCTAATTATCGCCTCCGACTGCAAACTTGGCTTTTATCAGCCCTGGAGGTGATTGGAGCGCTAAATCAGGCGTTACACACCTGTCTTAAGGCGCAAAGGCCGAGGAGCGAGGTGCTACCTCAGAGTGCTGGCGAAGCTCATGTGATGTCAGTCAGCAATGGAACACAGACACAATGGCGCCGGCCAGTTCTTAAAGGGGAGGGTTGATCTTGCTCTCCATCCACATCCTGCTCATTGCAGCCTTGAATCTCGGCCTGGAGAGACCTGTACATCAAATCTGCTGGAAAGAACAATGGAGAGTACCAGGGAAAGAGCTCAGAGTGTAGCCCCCATAGTCTCTTCTAAATAGATGCAAAGAAGGGCAAATCAAAATGAACCTGCAAAGTTCCGCTCAGTACCCAAAACTCCTTCACACAGCGTTGAATCTCTCCAGAAGTCACTCTCTCTCTCAGAATGCGTGGTGCAAAAATGTCAGCAACAAAACAAGGCAGGAAGCGGTCGCCTTTAAATAGCGCTCCCCCAGTCCCTTCCTGACTGCAAAACACTCCCCTCAACCTGTCGTTGCTAGCGGCAGGCGGTAAGGCCGGGGGCGCCACTCAATATCCGCTCCGGGACGCTACCGGGGTGTTGCGCACTCGACTGACGTCACGATCTGCCGGCACAGGAGATCGTGGCGGTAGTGTTTAGCACCGCTGCAAAATGTCTGGTCAATTTCGCGAGAGGCGCAGATATCGCCGCGCCCGGGCGCTAGTTGCTTTGCGCCCCATTAACGCCCTCTTAAGGCGTTAACGGGAGGCGCAAACCAACTGAATTTTTCCCCCATTCTCTCTGTATCCACTCTATCAACATTTTTCATAATTTTAAAGACTTCTATTAGGTCACCCCTCAGCCTTCTTTTTCCAAGAGAAAAGAGACCCAGCCTGTTCATCCTTTCCTGATATGTATACCCTTGCATTTCTGGTATCATCCTTGTAAATCTTCTCTGCACCATTTCCAGTGCCTCTATATCCTTTTTACAATATTGTGACCAGAACTGCACGCAGTACTCTAAGTGTGGTCTAACCAAGGTTCGATACAGGTTTAGCATAACTTCCCTACTTTTCAACTCTCTACCTCTAGAAATAAACCCTAGTGCTTGGTTTGCTTTTTTTATGGCCTTGCTAACCTGTGTCACAACTTTTTAGTGATTTGTGTATTTGTACTCCCAGATCCCTTTGTTCTCCTACCCCACCGAGACTCCCACCCTCCAAGTGATAAGTGACCTCCCTATTCTTCCTACCAAAATGTAATACCTCACATTTATCTGTGTTGAACTTCATTTGCCAATTATATGCCCATTCTGCAAGTTTATTAATGTCCTCCTATAATTTGTTGCAGTCCTCCTCAGTATTGACTATCCCCCCCCCCCCAATTTGGTGTCATCCGCAAATTTAGAAACTGTGTTTTTGATTCCAAAGTCTAAATCGTTAATGTAAATTGTGAACAGCAGTGGTCCCAGCACTGATCCTTGTGGAACACCACTACCCACCTTCTGCCACTGTGAATAGCTACTCTTTACTCCTACTCTTTGCTTTCTGTCCTGAAGCCAGCCAGCAATCCATTCTGCTACTTGTCCCCTGAATCTGCATTCTTTAACCTTGTTCATCAGTCTATTATGGGGTACCTTATCGAAGGCCTTTTGAAAATCCAGATAAATTACATCTACTGCATTACCATTGTCTACTCTTTCTGTTACCTCTTCAAAAAATTCAATAAGGTTGGTCAAGCTAGACTTTCCCTTTTGAAATCCATGCTGACTATTCATTATTATATTTTTGGTTTCTAGATGTTTTTCTATTTTCTCCTTTAGTAGGAATTCCATTATTTTTCCTACCACCGATGTTAAGCTGACTGGTCTATAGTTCCCTGGATATGTTCTATCCCCCTTCTTAAATATCGGTATTACGTTAGCTATCCACCAGTCCTCTGGCATTACACCTTTTTCTAATGAATTATTAAATATGTATAGTAATGCCTCTGCTATCTCTTCCCTAGATTCTTTTAAAATGCGTGGATGCAATCCATCCGGACCAGGGGTTTTATTCTCTTTGAGTTTGATTAGTTTATTTAATATATTCCCTCTTTTTATTTTAAATGTTCTTCTACTTTGTCCTTTCGTATGAATTCCATTCCTGTCTATCCCTTAATGGCCCTATTCCCATCCCAACCGTCCTTGTTTTATTGCTGTGCTGGTAAAATATTTTACTATTTTGTTTTATGTTCCTTCATAATTTAATTTCATAGTTCTTCTTTGCTTCCCAAATTGTTTTTTTGACTTCTCTCCTAATCTTTTTGTATTCTCCCTTATCATGCACTCCACTGCTGTCTATGTACTTAATGTATGCCTCTTTCCTTACCCTCAATTTTTCCCTTATGGCTTTATTCATCCATGGCATCTCATTATTATTCAGTTTGTTCTTTCCTTTCAGCGGAATATATTTTTCCTGCACTCTGTTGAACACTATTTTGAATGTTTCCCATTGCTGTTCTACATCATTGTTTGCCAGTATTGTTGCCCATTTTATTTTCCCAAGTTCTATTCTCAGCCCCTCAAAATCAGCTTTTCTCCAATCTATTAACCTGGTTTTTGTCACAATTATGTCCTTCTCAATTATCATCTTAAAGTGTATGGTCACTATTGCCTAGATGTTCCCCTACTTTTACGTCTCTTATCTGCTCTGGTTCATTATGTGTCATTAATGATCGTGTAGATAGGTTGGGGGGATTTTAACCCCGAAAAACAGGTGGGTTGGGGTCAGGTGGGAGGTTAAAGAGTTAAAAATCTGAATCACGACCCCCAACCAGCCCACTTCCGGTTTTAACGGAGACGGGATGGGGGTGGGCAGCCAACCCGCTCCCAGGAGGTGGGTTGGCACTTTAAATATTGTAATGAGATGCTGTGCCTCATGGTGATCCACCATTTCAAATTTTACTCTGGGCGGGCGGATTTCCCAGGCCTCGGGGAACCCGCCAGCTAAAGTGGATCCAGGAAGTAAGTGCCTTTCTACTTACCTGCTGGATCCAGCGTTCCTGCCTCGCCAACCCCCCGTGATTGGTAACCCCACCCCACCCCGACCTTCCTCCACGAAGCCTCCGATCTCCAATTCCCCCCTCCGGCCTTCGATACTTGGCCCCCAATCCCCCTCCAGCCTTCCGACGTCACCCATCTGGCCCCCAATCTCCCCCGGCCTCTGATTTTCCCCCCCCCACCCCCATCCCTCCCTCCCTCCTCTCTGAGGTCTGGTGCCGCAGGCCAACCCATCTGACAGCCCACCAGACTCTCCATCTGCCTGGCTGCGGGCGAGAAACAGAGATTCTAAATGCTAATTGGGGGAAACCCGTTCTACTGCGTGTAGTTCTTACATTGACTTAAAGTGCGCGTGATGGGGTAGTGTACCCTACAACTCATCCACTTGTGGAAAATTGGTCCATTCACCTCCTCTATCTTGATGGGCACAAAAAGACAACCCCAACTTAAAAAAGAAGTCTCTATTTTCATGATGATCAAAATTATTTTCAATGTGTGAGTTCTATATGTTCTTCAGAATTAAAAAGTAACTGATTTCCATGTATCTTCTCCTGATGGTTTACTTTAGGGCAGAGCTGGCCTTGATGGTAAGAGTGGAGCTAAAGGAATTAAAGGAGACAGAGGCTTGCAAGGACAGAAAGGTGATCTGGTAAGACAAAACAATTCAGTTAAACTCCTACCTTAACTCATCTCATTTATTTATTTAGCTGAAGTAAAAAAGGACCAGAACTTGAAGTATATGTATCATCAGACCTGCCTCTTGGTCCCTAATCAGTGTCCACCATAATGATTTGCCTCTTGAAATTTATGCCCAATGATTTCATTGGGGAATATTAGGAGCACCAAAAATTCACGTCTGTTCCAGTGTAGTCCCATTGTAGTTCTGGCGGTAATCCACCGGAATGGCCTGAAACTAGACTGGGACCTGGAAACACTGGGTCCTGGTCTTTTGTTCCAGTTCCTGGATGGCCTTGTGAAAGCAGAGCCTTTGTCTGGCCCAAACAAGGCCATCGATGTAAGGGAGCGTGAGGACCTCCTACATCGGGAGTTCCCTCAATCTCGGTCCTTAAAGGAACCCGGTGCATTTTCAGCAGTGGTATGCCTAGTGAAAGTAGGTTGTGCAGCCCAGGATTGTGGTCTGTACCCCAAAGACCTACCCTGCAATGTTTAATAAATACTTTTAAGATGGTCCTTTTGTAAGAGGACCATGGGAGGGGCGCCTTCAGTTACTTTTGTGGGGGCGACAGTCCCACACCCCACCGTCGGCAAAAACTTACACTGGACTTCCCGGGCTCTTTAGCAAAGCTGGGAACCAGATGCACCACTAGCCCATCATGGCAGGGTCATGACAGTGTGACAAGTTTACATAAGCAGTTTCCATTATAAATGTAGACATGGGGAGGGGGGTAGAGTTTCTGCTTTGGGCGCAATTGGCAAAAATATTTGTTGATGTGAAAAAAACTTTTAAAACGTGCCTGCTAGTGTCTGTGCGCCTAAGAAATCGAACACAGTTTGAAGAGCCTTCCCGAACCAGTGCGATTGGCGGAATCTCGCAATGTCGACCTGGGGACGTGGCCAGTTGTGTGGGTGGGGCCTGATCCAGGTGAAATGAATCCTAAAGCAGTGGAAAAGATAGCGGAAAACAGGAACATAAGTGGATAACAAAATACTGCAGATGCTGGAAATCCGAAATAACAACAGAAAACGCTGGAAAAACTCAGCAGGCGAGGCAGCATCCGTGGAGAGAGAAACAGAGTTAACGTTTCAGGTCGAAGACCTTTCGTCAGAACTGGAAATAACAGGAAATGGAATAGATTTAAGGCAAGGATAAAGCTGGGGAAAGGGGGAGGGGATGAAAGAACAAAAGGAGAGATTAAGAGACATTAAGAGACATTAGGAACATAAGTGGTTTTGGGCGTAACTCACTTACGTCTACAATTCCCCGATCTTTTGCACTGGTTCGGCTGCTATAGCACACAAACATGAGTGTAAACTCTACCCCAGGAACTTTATAATGTCAAAAGTTGACAGGAAGTGCATGCAGATGTAAAAATTTTTATGTTATTCGCATAGGCAGTCAAGACCAATTATAGCCATCAAGTGAAGCAGGGTTAGAGACTGTGGGATAATCAGAGCAGGGCATGCAGATATAATTTAGCTCTCATTTCAAAGTCACACATTTTGTCCTTATTTTTATATTTCCATGATAAAGTTTTCATTTGCACTCTCTCTACTGATCTTAAAAGCAATATATTTAAAGGGGTGTGCAACAAGCTGAGGGGACCAACTCTCAGATTATTACATTTCCATCCATTTGCAGTATGTCCATTGAGAATGAAGCAGCAGTTTAATTTGATGCAAAGAGATTGTTGCACATATTGCACCAGACAGCAATGCTGGAGAAAAATCATTGACACCTGGACTGCCATTTCCCGCATGGCAGCAAGTGGGCGTGAAAATTACCGGCAGTCCGAATATATGCCTCTGAGAACTTCTTCGTCAAATTGCTTAATGAGGTAGTTGCTTCCCAGCTTCACAGATGCACACCCACACAAGCTCGCACATAAATAGTGTGACACGTGATGCCTTAGCTGAAGCACAAAATACTGCAACACAGCAGTGGATGTTACCTGAAAAACTTCAAAATGTTCTTTTGTCGTTTTGAGCTGTATGTATAAAATCTCGACTTTCCTCATTATAAGTCACGTAAGTTGGCAGCCCAGGTACCCTCTTGTGCAACTTTTTCCGACACATCATGAGGGAAGATTATTCTATTCAAAGGGTAGTGGAGAGATGGGCAAAGAATTGCTCTATGCTAGATGTAGTGAAACCTTAAACCTTATAGGTTTAAGATTCCGTAACGCCTAGTGCATGGAGGAAATCTTTCCCCATTATGCAATTTTTCCTTTCAGGATTCCTGATTTTCTCTCACTGTGCACTGAGAGAGTTCTGGAACAGTTTCTCAACTGAATATTATCACAAACATTCACAGCTGAGATTTAGTGGCAATTTTCTGAATGGGTGATACTAATGGGGCCTTGCCTGTCAGATGTACTGCTCACAATCTAATGCTCATTAAAATGAACAAAGGGAAAATCATGGGTGGCACACCCTTGATGTCCTGATATGTATGTCTGTTGGGCACAGCTTCCCACTGGTAGTGTGAACATCAGCCCTTTTGAAGTCATTGCAAAAATAGTATAGAGCCCGTGATGTACCAGGACATTGGCACATAATCTAGGCTGGCTCTCCAGTGTAGTACTGAGGCAGCGTTGCATTGCCGTCCTTCGGATAAGATGTTAAACCAAGGTCCAGTCTGCCTGTTCTACTGGTTTGGGTGGCCATTGAAGGTGGCCATGCCACTATTTAAAGAAGAGCAGGGAATTCTCCAGGTATCCCGGCCAACATTCCTCCTCAACTAACACCACCAAAAAACAAATGAGCTGATCATTCATCTCATTGCTGTTTGTGGCATCTTGCTGTGTGCTAAATGGCTACTGTGTTTGCCTAGATAAGTCACTAGTTCATTGTACATGGAGTGCTTTGAGATGTTTGTGAGAGACACTGTAAGGTGCTTTATAAGTGCATGTCTTTCTTTCTGTTTCAGGGGGATAAGGGTGGCCAAGGTTTAAAAGGAAACAGTGGGCCCAAAGGTGCGAAGGTAAGGAGACAGTAACATTGGTGCACATCGACTGTTTGCTGGAACAGTTATGCAGAAAGTTTCTCAGGCAGAATGCAATCCCGTACCATGGTGAAGCACATTGAGGCACCATTAATCAGAGTCATGGAGTGGTGGGACAAATGTTCAACTCCCCCATTTCTCTGGTCTCATCCATACTTCTGTGAGGGAGAGGCAAGGGGAGACCTGGTACCTCCTTATAGCAAGGTAGCGAAGGCTGGACAGAAAGTCTCCATCATGTATTTTTAACATGCTTCCATGTGGTCAGCAAAGGGCATCATTGGGTGTGACACTGAAAAGGCTGTCTGCCAACAAATTAGGCTGGCCTGTGCTCGCTGACCTACAGTGGCATCTGGCCCGGCAACGCCTCGATTTAAAAAATTTCATCCTTGTTTTCAAATCCCTCCATGGTCTCACCCCTCCCTATTTCTGTAACCTCCTCCAGCGCTACAACCCTCCGAGATCTGTGCGCTCCTCGAATTCTGGCCTCTTGCCCATCCCCTATTTTAATCGTGCCACCATTGACGGCCGTGCCTTCAGCTGCCTAGGCCCGCCCTAAGCTCTGGAATTCCCTCCCTAAACCTCTCCACCTCCCTCTCCTCCTTTAAGACGTTCCTTAAAACCTACCTCCAGCTGTTCTAACATCTCCTTATGTGGCTCAATGTCAAATTTTGTTTGATAACGCTCCTGTGAGGTGCCTTGGGGCGTTTTACTATGTTAAAGGCGCTATATAAATGCAACTTCTTGTTGTTGAAATGAGCTGACCCATTTTTTATCAGGTTCTCCTGTGGGTTTAGCTTCAGGTTGCAGACAGTTACCTGAGACCCATACGTCGGGAACCTGTAGTACTACCACAAGCTTCGCATAGTGAAAAGGCAGCTATAGACAATGAGATTCTATTGTCACTGGTGTGAACTGGAGCATATTGTTGGGTTGTTGCTGTTACAAAATAAGTTATTGGCATTTTCCTAAAGAAGCATGATACAAGGATATTTGTGATAAGCATTTGAATACTTTGAATTCAGTAGCAGGAGCATGGGCAGTGTATATATTGGCAGAGTTTACACAAAGCTGAAACTCAGGGATTGTGTGTAATTAGTAATGAATAAGTGAACATGTTCCTATGAAATTCCTTTGTTAGCAATGAATGTAGTGAAAGTTTCTTTACCAACAGTCTAACATGCCCCATTCCACTTTGGACTACTCTGTAGTTCCAGCACTTGCTTTCAGATCCATTCCACTGTAGTTCCCGTGCTTTGGTGGCTCAGTCTATCTCTCTCTGGACCACATATCATGAGCTAAAGTGATCCATTAGCCTTTTAAACTGCTTGAAATGCATGATAATGGCTCAGTGTTTCCTCTGTCAGTCCCATTTCCAGGGTGAATGACCTACAGGTGGGTGTTGCTCACGTTAAACAATGAGGCTTCCCTGGCTTAATTAATACATTGATGTTGTTTAGAAGCCAAACCAAAGCCGCCTTCTGGAATCTAGAAACATTGGAGCCAGTGGCCAGCTTGAACCTTAGCTTTAAATTCATACAGAACAACACGGTGGCATAGTGGTTAGCACTGGTGCCTCACAGCGCCAGGGACCCGGGTTCGAATCTGACCTCGGGTGACTGTCTGTGTGGAGTTTGCACATTCTCCCCGTGTCTGCGTGGGTTTCCTCCGGGTGCTCCGGTTTCCTCCCACAGTCCAAAAATGTGCGGGTTAGGTTGATTTGGCTATGATAAATTGACCCTTAGTGTTAGGGGGAGGATTAAATATGTGGGGTTATGGGGATAGGATGGGATATGTTAGGGGGAATTAAATACGTGGGGTTACGGGGGTAGGGTGGGATATGTGTATTGTGGGGATTAAAGCAGGGACAGGGTGCTGGATTTGGATGATCAGCCATGATCGTATTGAATGGTGGAGCAGGCTCGACGGGCCGAATGGCCTACTCCTGCTCCTAGATTCTATGTTTCTATAAGAAATTCAGATACACAGAACTCAATCTGCCTTTACACAGTAACACTTTCATTGAATCTGTCACAGTTACCAATATCACACAGTGGATGTGATTCTAATGCTCCCTCATGTGTGAGCATTGTGAAGAGAGTAAACTTAGGTTAGCATTAACAAGTATTTTCTTTCTATTTAGGGGTCACGGGGTCTTCCAGGCCAAAGAGGAGAACCAGGGATTAGTGCTGAAAGGGTAACTGGAGTTATTTTTTTAATTCTCTATTGATGCAGATTTCAGTCTATTTTTTCCCCTGAACCAATCTCTTAACTACGTAATTTAATGTGGTACTAGTCAAGACTCAGCTTTTACATTGTTTTGGATAAGGCATGATGCAGATCTATGCTTCTCCCATGCTCCTCACTGGCAGACCCACCACTTATTAGTGGAGCTGGTTGATAGCGGTTGGGAGCCACTGTGGAGGTTAATGGTGAGTGAAGAAAACACAAGATTTATCCTCTTGGTGACAGAATAATAGAATAATGTTTTTTGACAAAGTATGTGGTGCGTAGTACTTTAAATGGGAAGCACGTCTCCCACCAGCAACGTGGTGCCATCTAATAGGACAGCATCTTACTTCGCTGTTAAGTGTTTCTGGTTTCATACATAATCTAGGCTGGCACTTCAGTGCAGTACTGAGAGACTGATTCATTGTCAGAGGTGTGTTAGAGAAGTCAAGTCTGGATTGACCAAGATGTGGACAAGGGTTTTGATGGTGGAAGCGGCAGAAATGCAAAATTGGAAGTAAACAGTCCTGGTGATGGATAGGATACGTGGCTCAGCTCAGGATCGAACAAGACACTGAGCCTGTGCAGTCTGGTTCAGTCTGATTGGGGGGGAAAGATAAAGTCAGTGGCAAGGGATTGAAGTTTTTGGCCAGGCTTCAACCTATTCAATGTTTAGTTGAAAGAAATTCTGGCTCAACCATGATTTAATGTCACAGAGGCAGTCTGATAGCACAGAGGCAGTGGTGGGGTTGAAGGAATTGGTGAAAATGCAGAACTGGGTCATTTCAGCTAGCCTTGTGCCTACAGGTGATATCACTGAGGAGCAGCATGTGGACAAGGAAGAGTGGGGGGGGACTAAGGATAGATCGATGGAGAACTCCAGTGGTGGCCATGCAGTTGTTGATAGAGAAGGCTTGCTGGAGATGTGCTCACTGCATTGGGGCAAGTAGGAGTGGAACCACATGAGGGCAGTGCCTTGGAACTAAAACATAAAAACGAGGCAGTGATCAGGATTGTCGTAGAGGACAGGAAGAGATAATGCACTGTGTTTGCAGCCACAGAGGGTTTCACTGGTGACTTTGACCAGGGTAGTTATAGAAAGAAAGAACTTGCATTTATATAGCAGCTTTCACGACCTCAGGACGTCCCAAAGTGCTTTACAGCTAATGAAGTATTTTTGAAGGGTAGTCACTGTTGTAATGTAGGTGGTGCAGTTTGGAGGTTTGTCGTAATATTGGGAGTCAGCAGGCAGCAGAGGTGTTCTGGGAGATTTATAAGATAACAAGAATGGGGGACAGCATAGTTTATAAAAGAACAATTGTGATTTGTGGTAAAATGCATTGCTTAGAGCAAGATGAGAAAAGGTTACCAATCTATCGAATTGTATGTTACTGGTTTCACCAAACTTTCGCATAACTGGTAAACATACAATTCTTAAAAGCCTAATTCGATTCTGTCTCATTTAAATTTGGAAAAAAATTACAAGTTAAGGAAAGGATAGAAATATGGAATTGAATAGAAGAGGGTACATCTGGGCAGGGGCAACAGCTGAGACTTGACTCGGGTACCTGTCAGTCTGACTGTTAAATATTTTCTGTCTTATTCTAAAGGGTGAAAAGGGTGAGCCTGGGTTGCCAGGAAAGTTGGGTTTAGACGGTCTTCTGGGACTAAAGGTTAGTATCTGCCTTACTATTTCACGATGCTTGTCTCTGAATGGTGAGAACGTGGAACTCGCTACCACATGCAGTGTTAGAGACGAATAGCATAGAAACATTTTAAGGGAAACTAGATAAACCCATGAGTGAGAAAGAAATAGAAGGATATGCTGATAGGGTGAAATGAAGTAAGGTGGGAGGAGCCTTGTGTGGAGCATAAACACCGGCATAGACCAGACACAGCTTGTTTCTGTGCTGGAAATTCTATGTAATGCTATGTAAAATCTTAGTGGGTTAATCTCTTCGAGTGAAGAACAAATAAATAACACTCACTGTCTTCTGTAAAGTAAATTACCATAAAAATTGTATAGATTGAATCAGAATAAAAGTCGTTACCGGGATTCTTTTCGAGAAAGCCTTGGTGAAGGAATAAGAGCCAAAGTGCAGGACCCCACCCAGGTTGAGGATAAGGGCCTTCCATAGGCTTCATGGGTCTTATGCTGAGTAGACTTAATGAAATGTTGCAGGTATAAAAACGTTGTACGTTCCACTAAATGTTTCTGTGTAATCTAGGGGGTTCAAGGATTTTCAGGCCTCCCTGGGTCCAAAGGAGTTACAGGAAAAAAAGGACATAAGGTTAGTCTTTCTAACATGCTGTTACTTCATGTAGTAATATTAAATGAGTGTCAAGGCACACACTGAGCTAGATTCATTATCAATCGGTAGAAATTCCAGCGCAGTGACTGAGAACAGGACCAACAAAGTACTTCATGAACTTTATTGCTTTGCAACCCCAGCAAGCACATACTTTAATTAGTGGAAGTACAGTTATGAAAATTAGATGCAGATGGGACAATAAAAGGTGACATCTTAAAGGGAAAATCCAGGTAACTCTGTTCCCAAAAAGCATTTTAGTAATGATCTGCAGTCCTGAGTATAGAATAAATGTCCACTGGGATTTCAAGTGCAAAATCATTCTTTTTCCATCTCAGTCAAGCTTTTCCTCTCCATTGGAAATGGCCATCTTATGAGTGATTATCATGTGATTTCATCATTGATGGCATCAAATAGCAAAATATAGCCAGTAGATATTTTTACGAAGAGACGGGGAGGAGGGATACATATGGGCTGTGGATAGAAGCTGGCAATTTATTCAAATCTGGTAGTGTATGGCTCAATGCCAGTTCCTGTACATCCACACTATTAATTACCTCAAAGCACTGGAGAGATACCACCAACGCTGCCTCCGCAAGATCCTGCAAATCCATTGGCAGGATAGGCGCACCAACGTCAGTGTTCTCGCTCAGGCCAACATCCCCAGCATCGAAGCTTTGACCACACTTGATCAGCTCCGATGGACGGGCCACATCGTCCGCATACCCGATACGAGACTCCCAAAGCAAGCGCTCTACTCGGAGCTCCGGCACGGCAGGAGAGCCCCAGGTGGGCAGAGGAAACGCTTCAAGGACACCCTCAAAGCCTCCTTGAAAAAGGGCAACATCCCCACCGACACCTGGGAATCCCTGGCCCAAGACCGCACAAAGTAGAGGAGAAGCATCCGGGAAGTCTCTTCGCCGGGAGCAAGCGGAAGCCAAGCGCAAACAGCGGAAGGAGCGCACGTCAACCCAAGCACCCCACCCACCCGCCCCTTCAACCAGCGTCTGCCCCACCTGCGACAGAGACTGTAGGTCCCGCATTGGACTCATTAGTCACCTGAGAACTCATTTTTAGTGTGGAAGCAAGTCATCCTCGGTTCCGAGGGACTGCCTAAGAAGAAGAGAAGACTATGAAAATATGTTTCTGTCAGTGGCTAATGGCTATTAAATATAGCATTCTACAACATAGGGATCATCAGAAATACATAAAACAAAAGGGAAAACAATGAGATCCCTGGCAGGATCACAAGAAATACAATTAAAGATCAGCTCCGCTAAACTATAAGCAACAATAGAAATATAGAAATGTGGATTAACATCGGAACTAAAGCAACACAGTAAAGACACAGAGAGAGACTGGTCCAAGTAACTGCACAGCACAAGTACCAGCTACAGAGCTAGACGGAGAGAGACTTATCCCAGTAGCTATACAAATACTCTTACTAACTACAGAAATGAGAAGTCGCACAACACCAGGTTATAGTCCAACAGTTTTATTTAAAATTACGAGCTTTCGTAATTTTAAATAAAACTGTTGGACTATAACCTGGTGTTGTGCGACTTCTCATTTTTGTCCGCCCCAGTCCAACACCGGCATCTCCGCATCATAACTACAGAAAGAGAGACATAAGAGACTGATCTAATTAACTGCACAACACAAGTACTAACCAGAGAGAGAGAGAGAGACTGATCCATTTAACTGCACAGTACAAGTATCAACTACAAAGAGAAACTCAA
Source organism: Squalus acanthias (assembly GCA_030390025.1). Taxonomy (NCBI): domain Eukaryota; kingdom Metazoa; phylum Chordata; class Chondrichthyes; order Squaliformes; family Squalidae; genus Squalus; species Squalus acanthias. Next base: position 129,970,741 of record CM059434.1, read on the forward strand.
AGTAACTGTATAGCACAAATAGCAACAGGCCAATCAGCATCCAAAAAAGGAAGATAGGTTAAAATTTTGGTGGGACCATTAATTTCAGCTGAGAAGTTAATCATGCTGCTCATTGATTATTTCCGGCATTCACAGTTTTTCTTTTTCTTTCAAACACCGGAATTATCTGGGGGATTCTTCCACTCCACCACCGTGACTATGGTGAACACTTCATGTATACAACAACAACTTGTATTTATATAGCGCCTTTAACGTAGTAATATATCCCAAGGCGCTTCACAGGAGTGTTATAAGACAAAAATTTGACACCGAGCCATATAAGGAAAAATTAGGGCAGGTGACCAAAAGAGGTAAGTTTTAAGGAGCGTCTTAAAGGAGGAAAGAGAGGGAGCGAGGCGGAGAGGTTTAGGGAGGAAATTCCAGAGCTTAGGGCCTCGACAGCTGAAGGCACGGCCACCGTTGGTTGAGCGATTATAATCAGGGATGCTCAAGAGGGTAGAATTTGAGGAACGCAGATATCTCGGGGGGGTTGTGGAGCTGAACGAAATTACAAAGATAGGGAGGGGCGAGGCCATGGAGGGATTTGAAAACAAGGATGAGAATTTTGAAATCGAGGCGCTGCTTAACCAGGAGCCAAAGGAGGTCAGCGGACACAGGGGTGATGGGCGAATGGGACTTGGTGTGAGTTAGGACACGGGCAGCTCAGTTTTGGATGACCTCAAGTTTACGTAGGGTAGAATGTGGGAGGCCAGCAGGAGTGCGTTGGAATAGTCAAGTCGTTTATGTATGTAAACGGGGTTTCTGCCAAAGTTAAGGTGGCAGAAGCCACAAGGAAATTCACCCCCAGTGGGTTTTTCAAGGCACTTTACCTGGCAAGCCTGTCCCTTTCAGAACACAGCTGTTTCACATAATGGGCACATCTGGACCTCAAGTTGAGTAACAAAAGGAATGGTTTATTTAGTTTGAACAAGGAATTGCAAAATATTCATGTCCTGCTGTAAGAAATGTTGTTTACGAATGAATACGTAGAGAGCGAAATTCAACTTTGGCGAGGCACAAAATGGGAGATAGCGGATTGGCCGCCCATTATACGCCCTGCCCCAGTTTCCCACCCATTGACTTCTTTGAAAAGGGAAATGGGGCGGTGGGTATAATGGGCATCCAATCCGCTGCCACTCATTTTGCACCCCACCAAAGTAGAATTTTACCCCATATTACTGTATTTGCGTAAAACCAGCCTTAAGCATACAAAATTTATTTTGCACCATTTTGTAAAGCCTTATTGACATCAGCAGAATATATCGCCAGTTTTTTTTTACATTATTACTTAATTTGAAGCTATCATCTTGAGATTCACGTCAAAAACTATTATGTTTGCGCTCACATTGTATTCTCTGCAACCTTAAAGATCACAGTTGCAGATTGCTTGACTCGGGCGTGCATCTGTGTAATTGAAATGATTCTCCCCACCTCACACCTGCTAGTGCAGTTGAGATCTGCTTGGAAACAGTTATGCAGTATGTACGCCATATCATTGCCCATTTCCAAATCTCTCTGTTTGCTACGGTAATTTTTCTTTTGCAAGACAGCTGTTGGAGCTCTGATTGACGTGCTGCTCTGAGTCAACTGCTTATCCTCTGCTGGTATTCTCAAGGCATCAATCATAGGGAAAATGTTCTTCTTCTAACCTTGATTTTATGATTATTTTCTTTTGCTCATCAAGGTGAAAAATGGAATACTTACCCTTCTCAAGCGCCCACTGTTAGCATCAAATATCTAACTCTAAGTCAGGTATGGCACAGACAGATGCAGTCAAATTCTCTTCGCCTCTATCCCAGAATGTGCCTTAGCCTACCTTCATTACAGCATCCCCATCTGCATCATTATATTTTCCATTTCCCACTTTCCATACCAGCCTCTGAGTGATGTAAGATTACAATAGATGCTAAATCCCGTCCAGCACATAAGGAATATATTGTCCAAATTTCTAATATTTGTCTATATACATTAAAGTGTACCAGACCAATCTTTGTCCTTTTTCCTAACATATATATATATAGGAAGTGAACTGGATTTCTACCATACATGTCTAAGGTATAGTAAGAAGCCCGATTAGAACAGTCTTGCATACCAAGTCCAAAGCATTTTAATTGCTTTTATTTCAGATTTCCAGCATCTGCAGTATTTTGCTTTTGTTAATAGTTGTATGCTGAGCCAATCATCACAGAATTACAGTATAATCCTGAGTGGAAAGAGTTAACTTCTTGTTAAAGTCATCAAAGATAAAGCCAAATACATGCATTAACTAATACCACTTTAATCACAACACCTATGTTAAGACAACAATGTCATCACTAGATTAAAATGAGAAGTCGCACAACACCAGGTTATAGTCCAACAGATTTATTTAATTTTACAAGCTTTCGGAGCTGTCGCTCCTTCGTCAGGTTGTGCGACTTCTCATTTTTGTCCACCCCAGTCCAACGCCGGCATCTCCACATCATCACTAGATTAGGTATATGGAATTACATTAGGCACTTAAATAGTGGTTATTAAATCATTATAGGCACAAGTGTATTGTAGAATCTCAGGAGTAGCTGGATTCTCTTGATTATGGGCGTAACAAGGTTATCAAACCACTGAGCAAGTTTACTTTACTGGGGGAGATTTTCCTGTTCCTGCACCTAGGTGTATAGGATTGCATGCCCGTAAGGGACCCTACCTGATATTCCCACCATTAATTTAAATGGATGTAAAGTCAGACGGGCTCCCTTTACAGGTGTCCGATCCTCTCCACCTGATTTTCCTCCAATCACTGTACCTAGATGTTCCAATATGCCCAGGTGCAGGAACAGGAAAATCTGCTTCACAGTTTGTATTCATCATATCACTGGTAACTTAGTAGCTTTCAATATACAAGCTATCCCCTCTGTAGCATGAAGACAAACATATGACCTTGTCCTGCTGGTATATTGGCTTTGTGGCACTGGCTGTTTGACTACCTCGTATATGCTCATCATAACCTGTGGGAACGCATACAGCGAGTCGCATTCCATGGTCATCATCTTTCTTCAGTCATCTTCTTGTCCTGGCATAACTAACCATAACATGTATGTTCTCTCTATTGTCAGCTGTGGCTCAGTGGGCAGCACCCTCGCCTCTGAGTCTAGAAGGTTGTGGGTTCAAGTCCCACTCCAGAGACCTGAGCACATAAAGCTAGGCTGACACTCCAGTACAGTGCTGAGGGAGCGCTGCACTGTCGGAGGTGCCATCTTTCGGATGAGATGTTAAACCGAGGCCCCGTCTGCTCTCTCAGGTGGACGTAAAAGATCCCACGGCACTATTTCGAAGAAGAGCAGGAGAGTTATCCCCGGTGTCCTGGCCAATAGTTATCCCTCAACCAATATAACAAAAAAAAACAGATTACCTGGTCATTATCACATTGCTGTTTGTGGGAGCTTGCTGTGCGCAAATTGGCTGCCGCGTTTCCCACATTACAACAGTGACTCCACTTCAAAAGTACTTCATTGGCTGTAAAGCGCTTTGAGACGTCCGGTGGTTGTGAAAGGCGATATATAAATGCAAGTCTTTCCTTTCTCTATTGTTATACTGCCAATTTACTTCTAACACTGCACTCAAAGCCTTGAGGTATTACGTACAGTTGCAATGCAGTTTAGAGGTTTACTTTCTTCAAGTTGACACTTCTTAATCGTAACAACTGTCACTCTTAATAGTTTCTCTCTGCTTCTGCACAGTTGCTGCAAAATGTCTTTACAGCTTCTATATAACTTTCTATCATTTCAAGCAAGCTTCCTAATGGTTTCTTGGAACTTTCTTGGGAAATCGCTTTCTCTCTGTTCCTATCAATCATTCTGATCTTTCCCCTCATTCTACCCTTTCTTGTTCTTTCTGCCATAGGGATGGAATTTATACCTTAAATTCTACTAAGAGAAACCACTTCCAGGACTAAAATCTTAAGTGACCAAGTCAAAAAGATCGACTCGCTAACATGGATCCTTTCCAAGGTGTCAATCAACTGGACAGGCATGTGTCAGAAACTAGAATGGTCACATTTCAAGTATCTTGATGAAACCAGGCCTTATGGTCATGGCCATTTCCTCTTGCTTTCCCAGAGCTTAAATTAAGACCAAAAAGTCATCTGGTGACACTTATGTCTTCTTAAAAGTATCTGTTTATTTCACAGTTATTTATGGAAACAACTTGACCCATTTGTGAGGTTTGCCATTTCGACAGGTTAACTGTACTACCAGGCTTAATTAAGACATTTGGGTTTGTGTCTGTCCTTTGTCTCAGTTTTTTTCCTCACAAGGCCTTGCTAGTTTTCCCAGAATTACAGGGGTAGAAATTGGTTATGGCCCATTTTTGGGTCCATAATGAGTGGCTGCTGACAGCGCGGGCCCCAACCATAAAGCCCGAGGACAGCCCAAAATTGGTCCTCGGGCCTCATTATCATTACTTTCCGTCGCCTGTCGAGCCTCCACAGGCAGCTAGCCTCTTTTCTAAAGGTGAATGCCAGGCCGCTTGCCTTCCTGAAGTGGCCCAAAGGTAAGTCCCAGAAGGGGTATGTGTAGCGGCAATTGAGGGGAGGGGGGGAAGGTGATTGCGAGTGCTCTGGAGTCGGGGGAGCATTGCTCCCACAGCCAGATGAACCATAAAGCGATAGAAGTACAGAAGAAGGGAGCGAATAGAGAAATAGAGAGCCACTTTTTGACAGGTTTGGCTCTTTTTGGAACAGCGGGATCAGCAGTGACAGACAGGAAATGCAGATTAATGCAAGGGCAGGCCATCCCCTGTGGTGCGTGTAACGGATGGAGCCTGCTATTTTTAACCACACTTATGTTTTTTATGGGATGCGATGCCTCAGAGGTACGACACAGTAAAGGAAGTTCTCAGACCCAGGATTTACTCAGCATTGTCAGGTCTGGAAATAGTGGTATCCTTTAAATGACCATTCACATGAATATAAACAGCACTGTCTTGCACTATATTAGTCATCTTTTTCTTTCTGAATTTATTGTGTAGGGTTCTAAGGGTGTACCTGGACTCACTGGCTTCAAAGGGGCTACTGGTTTACCTGGAATGCCAGGCTCCCCTGGACCACCAGGGCCTCAAGGTGACAAAGGTGAACCTGCAGCAAAGGTAGGATGGGTAATTGGTAAAATAATCTATTGTGTTGCTAAGTATTCCCAACATTTTCTTTTACTTTTCTTGCCCTTACTCTCCTGAAGGCAATAGCTGATGATTGATACTATTGCATAGGCACCAGCCACCCTCCAGTCGCCTATCCAAGTGGCCAGTCTTAAAGGTGCGTGGACCCAGGAATTTCCAAGCTGATAGCTCTATAGACTGAATAAAGTGAAGCCACCTTGACTGAGTTTACCAATGGATTACACTTGAGAGCACTATACATTAAAGAGTGCATTTCATTAGGGAGGTGCATTACCTAAGCATTTGTTACACAGAGGTTGGCTGCGAAGAATATGGTGAACATCTTTTTTACAGTAAATTCAGGGCAAGAATAATACACCCACTGTAGTGCTGTAATTTTATAGTGAAGATAATGTGTCATTTATGATGGAATACATCAGCATGTAAACCTAGAGTTATCAATTCACAAACTGAAGCTAGACCATGCAAATTAATTAGTGCTTTGGGGCATATTTATTCATAAATCCATGTGAAAGACCTTTGCTGCTTGTATGAGAGAATGTGTTATTGTCAAGTGATGACACCTTCCTACTATAGATTTTAAATTCAAATTACAAAACCGCTTGAAATCGCAATTCAGTGCCAATTAGTGCTAAAGTAATTTACTTTTGTGCAGGGGTATCCACTAGGTCCATCTAAACCCATTTCACGTAGGAGTCCTTATAGCCAACAGAGAGTCAAGGCTTTCACTTACCAATCTGGGAAGGATCTGAACCCAGGACTCAAAGGTGAAAAAAAGTTGCTCAATTCATTTTTTTTTCAAACCATATATATTTCTCTGGTAATGGGCTTTCAAAAGACATCTATTATGAGCCCACAGACTCCCACAACTACCTGATTATGCCTCTTCCCACCGTCCTTTCTCCTTCCCCCAGTTTCCTTGTCTCTTGTATTTGCTCCTATGACTCGACTATCCACACCAGAACTTCTGAAATGGACTTTTTCCTCAGTCAAGGTTTCCCCTCAGTTGTGATCAGCGGGGCCCTTGACTGAGTCTTTCCTCATTTATCGTACTTTTGTTCTTGCCCCTCTCTCTTCTTGCCCCCCTCTCTTTCCTCTTGCCCCTCTCCCTCCTCTCACAATGAAACCTTTGTCCTCACCTTCCATTGCAGCAACTTCCACATTCGGCAGATCATCTTCCAGCATTCCCACCACCAACAACATGATCTCACCACAAAGCACATCTTTCCACCTCCTCCTGCTTTCTGAAGTAATTGTTTCCTCTGGAATATTTCTTTTATTCTAGCACCTCGAGATCGCCTCATCTTTTTAACTTATCTGGACCAGCTGGGCTCCATAATGGAGCCATTGGATTTCCCGACCCTTCCAATTGGTGAGCTGCTCCAAATGTTCGCTGACAGAATGGTAATGAGGCCTGATGGAAGCGGTCACACGAACATCTATCCTATTGTTGCAATGGGGTGGGAGGACATCAGTATATGAACTTTGTTTTTTCTTTGACTCATTAGCCTTTCTAGGTGAGCATAAGGCTACAGAATTGAGGCAACATTTTAGCTCAAATTCTGCGTCCTGTGACCATGTCTGGTGAGGCTGTGTCGGCAGGTCAGCATTACAATTTCTGCCCTATTGAGTCCACTATGGGACTACTGGAAATTGGACATGGGTGTTATTTAAAATCTGTTCTTAGTTTCAGAATATTTAGTTTAATGCTAGTAACCTTTAGAAAATCAAACTATCCAACATTACCTGACATTCCTCAATTTATAAACCCAAGTTAATGAAAAGTTGACTTAAATTGGAAAATGTAGCTTGACTGCTGGAAGCCAGGATTAACAAGGCTAAAGTAAGGAAGTCTGGTCAGTAGTCTTCCCAATACAGAACCATCCTATGATTTTTAAAATCTAAAACATCTTAAGTAAATAAAACTTTTGTGAAGTAAAACATTTACAAAAGTACAGAGAGGTTTGGAGGTATGTGATGGACCCCTCCCCAATGCGGTTTTGTGAATGACGATTAATACCTAATAGTCCCACTTATTTAAATAGATGACAGGTCTTCCCACGCCTCCCATTGATCTTCATGTACTTCAGAAGGAATGGAAAATGGAGTGTTAGGCTGCCACTATCAAAATACAGAAAGTTGTGTGGGAGGATGGTAAGGAATGATTGATGTATAAGAAGGTTCCCATAGCTTAATCACTTACAGTTTCTACAATTCAAATAGATTTCATTTTTAAACACAAATACGCCAATTGAAACAACTGAGTGTATGTAATTTGAGCTGCGATGTGGAAGGGCTCTTGGGCAATGTACTGCTCTGAATATGTTTAAGATGGTTAAACATGTTGCGCAATATTTATCAATTCAGTTAACTTTTTTTTGCTAGTTCCCCAAGGAGCTGTGATTATTCCTTTGTCTAATATATGGAAGATGTCTGATCCCAGCTGGACAATAACACGGGGCAATAGAATTGGCCTCTGTCCCTGAGAAGGAAAACATGACTCTGGGTATGTGCTCCTGATTGCCATTCAGAGGGCTCCCCCCCTACTGAAAAATGCATATGTATGGCTGTTAGGTGAGATCAGGATCAGTCTCAGCTGTAGTGCTCTCCACAATTGAATAGCCTGCTGCTACTCACTAGCTAGGCTTACATCTAAAGAATATCCACTATGGTGAGGTACCAGAGGCATTCATGGGACCATACCCCAGAAAATATTAGCATCTTCAGAAGACTGAAAAATATACAACTTAATAAAATATTTAATTGCGAATGATTGAAGTCTTCCTTTTTGTTTCTTTATAGGGTGAAGCAGGTAAGAGGGGGAGAACACGCCGTGGTCAGAGAGGCTCTCCAGGGATTTCTGGAGCAAAGGGAGATCTGGTTAGTAAACTCCTTATAGATGAGTCAGCAACTACAGTGACTGTCACAGCATGCAATGTGTCAGTTATAGACAAGCAAAAAAGGGTGTGTCCTGTTCACCAGTTATTTATCATCAGTAGTAACTCTATAGTCATTTCAAGAATGAGTGATAGACATCAACCAAAACATGTCTTGTTCCGACAACCCGCGAGGACAAAGGCAGTCTGGTAGACCAAGGTTACGTGATGCAGAATAATTCTGAATGATATAAATAATCAGAATCTCAACGGAGATGAAATGCCAATAAGCTCTCAGGATAGAAACAGATTTTGTCTCTTCAATACGGCCCTATGGGAGTCCTCAACATTGACTCCGAACCCATGAAGTCTCATGGCTTCAGGTCAAACAATGTCAAAGAAACTTCCTGCTGATCAATACCTTCCCCCCAACTGATGAATCAATGCTCCTCCACGTTGAGCAGCACTTGGAGGAAGTTCCGAGGGGGTGGGGGACTTCAATAGCCACCACCAAGTGACTGAATAAGCTGGCCAAATCCTGATGGATATAACTGGCAGATGGGGCCTATGTTGGGTGGTGAGGGAATCCACACGAGGAAGTAACCTACTAGGCTTTGTCCTCTCCAACCTGTTGCAGACATGTCTGTCCATGACAGCATTGGCAGAAGTGACCATTGCACAGTCCTTGTGAAGACAAAATCTCTCCACCATGAGGAAATCCTCCATTATGTAGTGTGGCACTACCACTGTGCTAAGAATGGGACAGACAAAGGACAGATCTAACATCCCAAAAATGAGCAACCACGAGATGCAGTGGGCCAACAGCAGCAGCAGAATTGTACACCACTATAATTTGTAAGCTCATGGCCCAGCGCATCCCTCACTCCTTAATTACCAGCAAGCCAGAAGACCAGCCTTGGTTCAATGTTTAGTGTAGAAGGGCATGCTACAAACAGTACCAATTTGGTTCACACCACTTGACATTAAGAAACGGCTGAATGCACAGGACAAAGCAAAGGCTATGGGCCCTGACAACATCATGGTTGTAGTGCTGAAGACTTGCGCACCAGAGCGAGTTGCTCCCCTAGCCATGCTGTTCCAGTACAGCTATGACACTAACATCTTCCCGTGGAAGATTGTCCCGGTATGTCCTATCCACAAAACACAGAATAAATCTAACTCAGCCAATTACTGTCCAATCAGCTTCCTCCCAAACATCAGTAAAATGATTGACAGAATCATCAATAGTGCCATCAAGTGACACCTAGATAATGAATTTCCAAGGGAGTTCTCCCACTCATTGTAACTTCAACAGAAACTACAGAAAAACAGCATAAATGGAAACTCATCTCTCTTACTCACCAATAATTTGCTCGTTGACACTCAGTTCAGGTTCCAAGAGAACCACTCGCTCCAAACTTCATCACTGCCTTAATCCAGACATGGACAAAAGAGCTGAATGCTAGAGGAGAGATGAGAGTAACTTCCCTTGACATCAAGGCAGTATTTGGCTAAGTATGGCTCCAAGGAGCCCTAGCAAAACTGAAGTCAATTGGATTCAATGGGAAAGCCCTCCAGTGGCTGGACGTGACACAAAGGAAGATAGTTGTGGTTGTCGGAGGCCAATCATTGCAACCCAGGACATCATTGCAGGATTTCCCCAGGGAATCATTGTTGGTCTAACCATCTTCTCATAAGGTCAGGAGAGGAACTGTTCACTGACAATTCTACAGTGCTTAGCTCCATTCACAACTCCTCTGATAATTAAGCAGCCTACAATAGGATCTGCATAACTTCTTCTTCTTCTTAGGCAGTCCCTCGGAACCGAAGATGACATGCTTCCACATTAAAAATGAGTTCTCAGGTGACTGATGAGTCCAATGCGGGACCTACAGTCTCTGTCACAGGTGGGGAAGACGGTGGTTGAAGGGGCGGGTGGGTGGGGTGCTTGGGTTGACGTGCGCTCCTTCCGCTGTTTGCGCTTGGCTTCCGCTTGCTCCCGGCGAAGAGACTCGAGGTATTCGGCGCCTTCCCAGATGATTCTCCTCCACTTTGTACGGTCTTGGGCCAGAGATTCCCAGGTGTCAGTGGGGATGTTGCACTTTTTCAAGGAGGCTTTGAAGGTGTCCTTGAAGTGTTTCCTCTGCCCACCTGGGGCTCTCTTGCTGTGTCGAAGCTCCGAGTAGAGCGCTTGTTTTGGGAGTCTCGTATCGGGCATGCGGACGATGTGACCCGTCCATCGGAGCTGATCGAGCGTGGTCAAAGCTTCGATGCTGGAGATGTTGGCCTGAGCGAGAACACTGACGTTGGTGCGCCTATCCTACCAATGGATTTGCAGGATCTTGCGGAGGCAGCGTTGGTGGTACCTCTCCAGTGCTTTGAGGTGCCTGCTGTACATGGTCCATGTCTTTGAGGCATACAGGAGGGCGGGTATTACTACTGCTCTGTAGACCATGAGCTTGGTGCCGGGTTTGAGGTCCTGGTCTTCAAACACTCTCTTCCTCAGGCGACCGAAGGCTGCACTGGCACACTGAAGGCGGTGTTGGACTTCGTCATCGACATCTGCCCTTGTTGACAGTAGGCGCCCAAGGTATGGAAAGTGGTCCACATTGTCCAAGGCCTTGTCATGGATTTTGATAATCGGGGGGCAGTACTGTGTGGCGGGGGCAGGTTGGTAGAGGACCTTTGTCTTACGGATGTTTAGTGTAAGGCCCATGCTCTCGTATGCTTCAGTGAAGGTGTTAACGATGGTTTGGAGTTCGACCTCCGAGTGTGCGCAGACGCAAGCGTCGTCTGCGTACTGTAATTCGACGACAGAGGAAGGGACGACCTTGGATCTGGACTGGAGGCGACGGAGGTTGAACAGTTTCCTGTTTGTTCTGTAAATTAGCTCCACTCCAGTGGGGAGCTTACTGAGGGTGAGATGGAGCATTGCCGCAAGGAAGATCGAGAAGAGCGTTGGTGCGATGAGCTCCTCCCAGAGTCACAATGCGGATTCCGCCCACTAAGGGGCACAATGGACATGATCTTCACCACGCACCAATTACAAGAGAAATACAGGGAACAGCGCCAACCGCTGAACATGGCCTTCTTTGACCTCACAAAGGCCTTTGACACTGTCAACCATGAGGGATTATAGAGTGTCCTCCTCAAATTCGGCTGCCCTCAAAAGTTTGTCACCATCCTCCACCTGCTTCATGACGACATGCAAGCCGTGATCCTGACCAACGGTTCCACCACAGACCCAATTCATGTACGGACCGGGGTCAAGCAAGGCTGTGTCATCTGCGTAACATCCAGACTTAGGCTGACAAGTGAAAGGCAACATTCGCATCACATATGTGTCAGGTAATAACCATATCGAACAAGAGAAAGCCCACCCATCTCTCCTTGATCTTCAATGACACCACCATTGCTGAGTCCCCCATCATCAACATCTTGGGTGTTACCATTGATCAGAGGCTGAACTGAACCAGCCATATCAAAACTGTGGCTACAAGCAGGGCAAGGACTGGGTACTGAGCTATGAGTGGCTCATCTTATGACCCCCTCAAGGCCTCTCCACTATCTGCAGGGCTCAGTGTAATGGAATATTCACCAGTCATCTGGCTGGGTGCAGCTACAGCAACACTAAAGAAACTCAACATAATCCAGGACAGAGCAGTTAACATGCCATTACTACGATAGCACCTTCTTCCTCTGCAACTTCTACACCAAGAAGGGCAAGAGCAGCAAAGGTATGGGAACATCATCACTTCCTAGTTCTTTTCCAAGACACACACCATTCTGACTTGGGCAGATATCACCATTCTGTCATCATCACAGATCAGCCATGATCTAATTGAATGGTGGAACAGCCTTGAGGGGCTGAATGGCCTACTCCTGTTCCTATGTTCCTACCACTGGCAGTCGGCGCGGGGCAGCGCCGGGCGGGAGCAGCAGTCGGAGCCGGGCAGCGCCGGGCGGGAGTAGCAGTCGGAGCGGGGCAGCACCGGGCGGGAGTGGCAGTCGGAGCGGGGCAGCGCCGGGTGGATGGAGGCGGGGGCACGCGGGACTGGAACCGGAACCGGAACCCAGTGCGAGGCCGGCTCACTGGCGCTGACAAGTGCTGATCGGGCGACCTCCTGGGGCCCTGTTAGGCAGTCGGTGGTGGTGGGGTGGGAGAGAGAGACAGAGGTTTGTTAGTGTGTGTGCATTTTAATTTAATTTAATTTTAGCGCATGCATTTCTTAAAAAGCTGCATTTAATATAGCTTTAGTGTATGCATCTCTGTAAAAAGCTGCATTTTAATATAATATAATTTTAATGTAATATAATGTAAAGGGGGGAGGGAAGCCGAGAAGGTAGGGGTGTGAGGGACAGCGGACCCAAGGGAGGGGGGGAGGGGGTTAGTGGGAGTATGTGTGTGCTTGTGTGCTAAACCCATGCAGCAGAACCTGGTCTCCAATTGTCCTGGGTTTCCTTGTCATTGGACCAAGACCTTGCTCTGTCAAGTTCGTGTGGTAGCTGGTGTGCAATGGCCACCCCACGTTAAAAGAATTCACGCACAGGCATCTTCCACCCCTTTAAAATGAAGTTTGGGACCTGGAACGCTAGGACCCTCATGGATAACCCCAACAGCAACAGACCTGAACGTCGCACCACTATCATAGCCCGGGAACTCAGATGCTTCAACATCGACATTGCCGCCCTGAGCAAGACACGACGGGCAGGAGAAGACCAGCTCAAGGAACAAGGTGGCGGATACACCTTCTTCTGGAAAGGCAAACCAGAAGAGGAACGCCGTCTCCATGGGGTTGGCTACGCCATAAAAAATGAGCTAGTTTGGTGTCTTAGAGATTCCCTTTGTGGGATAAACGAACGCCTCATGACCCTTTGGCTCACTCTAACCCGGAATCAGTACGCTACGGTTGTCAGTGTGTACACCCCAAACCTGGAAGCTACAGACGAGACCAAAGAGGAATTCTACTCCAGCCTTGAACAATCCCTGTTCCAAGTTCCAATGGGTGACAAGCTGATTCTCCTTGGCTATTTTAATGCCAGAGTTGGAAAGGACACAAACCTCTGGAGAGGTGTGATTGGCAGGGAAGGAGTAGGGAAAACCAACTCCAACAGAATCCTTCTCCTAACGCAATGCTTAGCGCATGGTCTTGTCATAACCAACACCTTGTTTCGTCAGAGAGACAAGTACAAGGCCTCATGGCAACACCCTTGCTCCAGGCATTGGCATCTGTTGGACGACGTCATAGTCCGAGCGAGGGACTGCAAGGATGTCCGCATCACCCACGCCATGACAGGAGCTGACGACTGCTGGACTGACCACCGCATAATCCGTTCCATTATCTCCATCAACCTAGCCTCAAAATGGCGGTGGCAACAGAAACACTGCTGCAGAAAAATCAACACTGAAGGACTCAAAGACCCGGCAAAGAAAGTTCTATTCAGTCAACGCCTCACAGCTAACCTGACGACTCCCAATGAACCAGAGCCACGGAGTGTCCATAGTGCCTGGTCTGCCCTTAAGTCCACCATAATTAGCACCTGCGAAGAGACTCTTGGTTACTCTACCAGAAAACATCAAGACTGGTTTGATGAGAACAACCAGGAGATCCAGGAGCTAATAAATCGTAAACGTAAGGGGTGAAAAATTCGGTTGGTTTGCGCCTCCTGTTAGCGCCTTAAGAGGTTGCTAATGGGGCGCAAAGCAATTAGCGCCCGGGTGCGGCGATGTTTGCACCGCTCACGAAATTGACCAGACATTTTGCGGCGGCACTAAACACTACCACCACGATCTCCTGCGCCCGCAGATCGTGACGTCAGTCGAGCGTGCAACGCCCCGGTAGTGCCCCGGACTGGATATTGAGTGGCGTCCCCTGCCTTACCGCCTGCCGCTAGCAACGACAGGTTGAGGGGAGCGTTTTGCAGTTGGGAAGGGACTGGGGGAGCGCTATTTAAAGGCGACCGCTTCCTGCCTTTTTTTGTCAGCGATATTTTTGCACCACGCATTCTGAGAGAGAGAGAGAGACTTCTAGAGATATTCAACGCTGTGTTGAGGAGTTTTGGGTACTGAGCAGCACTTTGCAGGTTCATTTTGATTTGATCTTACTTGCATCGATTTAGAAGAAACTATGGGGGCTGCACTCTGAGCTCTTTCCCTGGGCCTCTCCGTTGTTCTTTCCAGCAGATTTGATGTACAGGTCTCTCCAGGCCGAAATTCAAGGCTGCAATGAGCAGGGTTTGGATGGAGAGCAAGATCGACCCTCCCCTTTAAGAACTGGCCAGCGCCAGTGTGTCTGTGTTTCATTGCTGACTGACATCACATGAGCTTCACCAGCGCTCTGAGGTAGCGCCTCGCTCCTCGGCGTTAGCGTCTTAAGAGAGGTGTGTAGTGCCTGATTTAGCGCTCCAATCACCTCCAGGGGCGATAGAAGCCAAGTTTGCAGTCGGAAGCGATAATTAGCGCCAGGCGCTAAACTTTGCGCTCGGCCGATAATTGCGCCCCAAACGAGGTGATACCGAATTTCTCCCCCGAGGTGTTCTTGAATTGGAAACATCATCACAAATCAAGGGAAAGAAGACAGATTTACAGACAACTGAAGACCGAAGTCCAACAAAAAACTTGTGACCTAAAGAACAGATGGTGGGTGGAAAGAGCGCAGGAGATCCAGCAACTAGCTGACAACCATGACGTGCGTGGATTCTTTAGCGCAGTCAAGACCATCTACGACCCAAGCACCCAAGGACCTATCCCGCTGAGAGCTAAAAACGACGAGGTGCTCATCAAGGACAGAGAGGCAGTCAGTGCCCGCTGGAAGGAGCACTTCGAAGATCTCCTCAACCAAGACTCCGTCTTCGACATGTATGTCCTTGACTCCATCCTATGCTATCCGCCACTATCTCAGCACAATCCCAGCCCGGCATGAGGTTGAAAAGGCTATCTGACAGCTGAAAAACAACAAGGCTTCTGGAGAAGATGAAATCCCCGCCGAAGTACTAAAACATGGCGGAGAAGTACTCTTGGTGCGACTCCATGACCTTATCTCCCTTATCTGGAAGGAGGAGAGCATGCCAGGGGATTTCAGAGACGCCGTAATCATGACCATGTTCAAGAAAGGAGACAAGTCCGATTGCGGTAATTACACAGTAGTTTCCCTGTTATCTGCCACAGGGAAAGTCATTGCAAGAATCCTCCTCAATCATCTCCTCCCAGTGGCTGAAGAGCTTCTTCCAGAGTCACGATGCGGATTCCGCCCACTAAGAGGCACAATGGACATGATTTTCACTGTGCGAAAAATCCAGGAAAAATGTATGGAGCAGCATTAACCTTTGTACATGGCCTTTTTTCACCTCACAAAGGCCTTCGACTCTGTCAACTGAGAGGGATTATGGAGTGTCCTTCTCAAATTTGGCTGTCCTCAAAAATTCGTTACCATCCTCCGTCCACGATGACATGCAAGCCGTGATCCTTACTAACGGATCCATCACAGACCCAATACAAGTGAAGACTGGGGTCAAGCAAGGCTGTGTCATTGCACCAATGCTCTTCTCAATCTTTCTCGCTGCAATATTTCATTTCACCTCTAACAAGCTTCTCGCCGGAGTGGAGCTAATCTACAGGACGAATGGGAAATTGTTCAATCTCCATCGCCTTCAGTCCAGAACCAAGATTATCCCAACCTCTGTTATTGAATTACAGTATGCAGACAACGCTTATGTTTGTGCACACTCGGAGGCCGAACTCCAAACCATCGTTGACTCCTTCACTGAAGCGTACGAGGGACTGGGCCTTACATTAAACATCCGAAAGGCAAAGGTTCTTTATCAACCTGCCCCCGCCGCACAACACTGTCCCCCAACTATAAAAATCCATGACGAGACCTTGGACAGTGTGGATCACTTTCCATACCTTGGGAGCCTTCTGTCAGCAAGGGCGGACATCGATGATGAAATCCTTCAGTGTGCCAGTTCAGCCTTCGGCCGTCTGAGGAAAAGAGAGTTTGAAGACCAAGACCTCAAACCCCACAACAAGTCTACAGAGCAGCAGTGATACCTGCCCTCCTGTATGCTTCAGAGATACGGACAACGTACAGTAGGCACCTCAAAGCACTGGAGAAGTATCACCAATGCTGCCTCCGCAAAATCCTGCAAATCCGTTGGCAGGATAGGCGTACCAATGTCAGCGTTCTCTCTCAGGCCAACATCCCTAGCATTGAGGCATTGATCATGCTCAATCAGCTCCGATGGACGGGCCACATTGTCCGCATGCCTGATACAAGACTCCCAAAACAAGCACTCTACTCCGAGCTCCGTCACGGCAAGCGATTTCCAGGAGGGCAGAGAAAACACTTCAAGGATGTCCTCAAAACCTCCTTGAAAAAAATGTAACATCCTCATCGACTCTTGGGAATCTCTGGCCCAAGACCGCTCAAATTGGAGAAGAAGCATTCGAGAAGGCGCCGAATACTTTGAGTTTCTTTGTCGGGAGCACGCGCAGGCCAAGTACAAACACTGGAAGGAGCGTATGACAAACCAAGCACTCCACCCACTCATCCCTTCAACCACTACCTGCCCCACCTGTGGCAGAGTCTGTAGATCCCGCATAGGACTCATTAGTCACCTTAAAACCCACAATATTGGAGTGGAAGCATGTCATCCTCGACTCCGGGGGACTGCCTAAGAAGAAGACTGGCTCAGAATACTGGATTTCCCTACCTAACCCCATTGTTGGAGCACCATCATCACTAAGACTGCAGCAGTTCAAGGCAAAGGCCAACCGCCACCTTCTCAAGACAACTAGGCATGTGCAGTAAATATGCCCTTGCCTGTGCTGCCCCCATACCGAGAAAAAATAAATTTAAAAAAACGGCTAAAGTCTGAAAATTGACTTGATTACCAGGTCCATCTTGGATGTGTTACAAACACATCAAGACAGTGTTTTTGCTCAGTAAGGGTCAAAATTACACACAGTACAGCCTTAGTTATTCTCTTTGCCCTGCTCCACTTTTTTCCTCCTCTCCTGTGGGCTACTTTTCAGTTTCTCACTCAGTGGCTATTCTTTATGTGTGACCCTAGACAGTGAGTTTTCAACTTTTTGATCCTAGGGGTCATCACAGCTAAGCTCGATCCTGTGCTCACCCTATATGCACGTATAACAACTTACATTTTATGGTGCTCAATCTAAGAGTGGTAGATGGAGAGTGGGCACTAATTAGGAGGGGGTGGGAAATGGAAGAGGGTCAGGAGGAGGCAAAAGCACAGTCAAAGAGGAGGGTGTTACGGAGATTATTGAAGGCAGGGATGGAGTGGCAAGACAGAGGTGAAGGACTGAGTACCAGAGGACAAGGGGCAATGTGGCTGAAGGAGCGTCCGTCAATCGTGGAGCAGACGGAGAGGGAATAAGAAACAGGGTCGGTGTTGCAGGACTGGAGGATGCAAGCAGGGACATAGGGCTGGAGGATATAGCAGAGGTAGGGATGGCGAGGCTGTGGAAGGATATGAAGATGCAAGGACCCGGGAAGCCAGTGGAGCTTGGTGAGAACAGGGATGATGGGCCATGGCATGCATGCAGGAGTCACCCAATAGTCATCAGGAGCAGGAACCGTGACTAAAATTTTACCTCAGTACAGGGGCACTGACGCCAACTGTAACCCCCTACCATTATCCAAAAGTGAGAAGTCGCACAACACCAGGTTATAGTCCAACAGTTTTATTTGAAATCACAAGCTTTCGGAGCGGCTGCTCCTTCGTCCAACACCGGCATCTCCGTACCATTATCCAGGCCAAGATTAGCTAACTCAGTGCAAATTAGGGATTATAACAGGGACCTTGTCCCAGTCTGTTGAGTCTGTTACACCGTGTACTTATTGCTTGAGTCATCAGTGGAGCCAACTACAGTACCTTTAATAACTTGTCACACAGCTAGATGAGTTTACAACCCTTTTTGCCAGTATGACTATTAACAGACATATAAGTAAATGTTATCTGCATTGCAATGAGGATTGAACACAGTACTGGCAAAAGGGACAACTGCCTTGTTCCACTTCCTTCTGAACTGACTGTTTTAAAATGTATTTATTTACAATGGCAATGAGCCATACAGCTAAAAGTGTAGATAAGCTATATGACAAATTATTAAAATGTACTATTTTCAGAGCATTGACTGAATTAGCAGTGGGCAATAAATGGAGCAGGAAATCGCTCCTATTCTCCTGAATGCTTTAGGCAAATAACCTCCTGCAACATTGCCAACAAATTTCCAATTTCTAATCCCTTTTTCTTTTTAATTGAACCCATTTCAGGGTTGTCAAGACAAGGCATCCAAATTTTTGTACACAGCGTTAGCATTAACCACCCCCAGCTCAGGGACAGTGTGGGTCCAATCCCGAGTCAAAATCCTTCTACGCTATCCCAATGAACAACAGCTTACATTCATATAGTGCCTTCAATATAGTAAATACACCAAAGAACATCATAGAGGAGAAAATGAATACTGGGTGGTTCTACAAGAAGAGCTAGGGAAGGTGACAAAATGTGTGGTTGAATAGGTAGGTTTTAGGGTGGCTTCTGTATGTGGAGATAGCGGTAGTAAGTTGGAAGGGTTTAGAGAGAGTGCCAGAGTGTAGGGGCAAGGTGGATAAAGACTCTGGCTGCGAAATTCGGCTCTGTAATGCCCGGTGTTTTGGCACTACGGGTGCCGTTTTGAGACCAAAATGGTTTTCACTTCTGGTGTGGGCCGCACCAGACACCATTTTGGTGAGGTCGTTAGTGCAGGCACTAGGAGCATGCACTGGAAGTATGCAGTGTAATGCTGATTTGACGCCAGCGCTGTCATTTTCGACCTCAACACTCCAGCTAACCCCCTCTCCTAAACACACACAGCTGAACATGTGTTCAGCAGCAGGAGGGCCGCCCACCAGCGCTATTTAAAGCTTTCGGGTTAGTTGCTGATTGATTTCTACTGGCTCTTGGTGAGATTGTAGAAGTAGTGTGTATCCCCCTTGGCCTGCAGCAGGGAGAATGAGCAGAGGCGACACAGAAGAGGACAAGCTGCTTCAAAAGGAAGGGGAAGAGGGCTCTCAGCAGGAGGCCATATCCACCCAGGGTCTTCAGGGAGCAATTCTCCTACCTCAACCTCAGTGAGGAACAGTGTATGCGACATCTCCGCCTCACTGAGGAGGTGCTCACTAAAATCGGGCACCCGTTGCAGCAGAACTGCAGCCTCAGAGCAGGGCGAGGACGGAATTGCCAGTGGCTGTGAAGGTAAGCATGGCCATGAATTTTTATGTGTCAGGCTCCTTTCAGGCTGAAGCCTGTTATTTCCAACATCTCCCAGTTTGCCATTCACTGTTGCAAAACGGAGGTTACTGAGGCTCTGTATGCAAAGAGAGGTGAATACATTTCATTCTCTCTTGCCAGAGAGAAGCAGGCGGAGCGAGCACCACGGGTTTGTCAGGATAGCAGGTTTCCCCATGGTGCATGGTGCCATTGACTGCACACATGTTGCTTTGCGGGCGCCGCATGTGAATTTGGAGATGTACCGCAACTAGAAGGGATTCCCCTCCCTTGATGTCTAGCTGGTGCGCGACCATAATCAGCGCATCATGCAGGTCAATGCTCGGTATCCTGGCAGCAGTCATGATGCCTTCATTCTGCAGCAGTCCGCTGTACCATCCACTTTTGAGCCACTACGACAAATCAGAGGGCGGTTCCTGGGCGACAAGGGCTATCTGCTGACCACCTGGCTCATGACACCGTTGCGCAACCCAAACACACATGGGGAGCATGCATATAACAAAAGCAGATTCGTCATGGTCTGCTGCATGTTGCACAACCTCGCCATCATGAGGGCACAGCCCTTGCCACCAGGTATATGGCGAAGAGTTGAGGAGGAGGAGGAAGAGGAGGAGGAGGAAGAGGAGAAGAGGGGGCAATCAACATAGACCCTTTCTGGCCGGGCTGTCCATGGTCAATTCATCCAACTACGGTATCAGTGAACGCAACCCCAATTCCCCATTCACCAACAGTCCCAGACCTTACCTTCTCTCTGTTACTGACCATCACAGCGTCCTCTTGGCCACAATGCTACAATAAAAGCCACCACAAAACAAATATTCCAAACCAAATTTATAAATCAAACCATCCAATATTACATACTAAAGTCAACTAATCACCCTTGTGCATTCCCTTAGTACCTGTCTTCCATGTGTCTTTGCCTGTCCTAGTTCTCCTACGCAGTGCTACCCCAGTGTCTGCAGTATGGCTGGTGGAAGGCTGCTGACTTTCAGTGGGGGAGACTACAGATGGCCTTGGAGGACGACCTCAAGCAGATCTGGGCCTAGAAGGCCCGGCTTCGGACTGCACCATCTCGGCATGGGCGGCAGCAGTCTGGGTTTGCTGGCTAACAGGCAAAAGCAAGGGCACTGGCGGATTGGCAGTGGTGGGAGCACGAATGCTGTCATCCTTGAAGAGTGGTCATGATGCGGAGATGCCGGTGTTGGACTGGGGTGGACAAAATTGAGAGGTCGCACAACACCAGGTTATAGTCCAACAGTTTTATTTTAAATCACAAGCTTTCGGAGTTACAACTCCTTCGTCGGGTGAAGTGAGGAGATACAGAATCGTCAAAGCATATAATGCATTGTTCTCTATCTATATATGCTTTGACGATTCTGTATCTCCTCACTTCACCCGACGAAGGAGTTGTAACTCCGAAAGCTTGTGATTTAAAATAAAACTGTTGGACTATAACCTGGTGTTGTGCGACCTCTCAATTTTATCCTTGAAGAGGACAGCAGGTTCGTGCTCCATGGAGCCACTGCCACTCCCCCAGGGCGGTGTCTCAGCAATTCTAGTAATCTGTTGGAGGACAAATTGCTGGACTACTGTGACAGCCTGCAAGCCCCTTTCAACACTGGTAACCGCAACCACGATGGCAGCAGTCTGAGCTTCAGTGGCAGCAAGCTGAGCCTGCATGAGAGTAGTCTGAGCTTACATGGCAGCAAGCTGTGCTTGCATGACAGAATTCTGAGCTTCCACTGTTGCACCCAGATGTTCGGTGGCTTCTGCTTGTGCTGCAATGGAAGCTGAGACATCGGCCATCTCACGCTGCGCCATGGTTGGGTCCACAAGTGCGCTAATGGAGTTGCCCATGATTTCCATGTTAGAAAGGATGGGCTCCAAGCTCTGCACAAAGCCCTGTGTAAGGTTGGTGCCGGACTCCTCCATGCTCCTTGCCATTGCACTCAGGCTTTCTGGCAGGCTTGCCAATGCACAAAGCATTTCATTGTGCATACCCATCCTACTTCTTCTGTAGGCCGCCCCGTCGAAGTCCTCATCTGAGTCCTGTGCAGTAGAACCCATGTGCGACCTCACCCTGCAGGGAGCTGGCACCTATGCTACCCTTTCCACAGCCCTGGCTGTAGGCCACTCGTGCCCGGTGTCTCACCACGTGCAGATCCCGCGTCTAACCTATCCTCTAAAGTACATGGAGTGTCAGTATCTGAGCTGGTGGCTGCGAGTATGAAATCAAGTGACGGTGCTGTGCCTTCAGCAGCACTGCTGCTGCTCTACCTATGCCTGGCCTGGTTGCAGTTCTTGGCTATCTGAAAGGAGAAAGGCACAAGGGTAGAGTTGTGGTGAGGGGACGGGGGGAAAGCAAGAGGTGCATACATACACAATCTGTAGCTTGTAAATCAGAAGATATTGTGGGATGGGGGGAAGTGGGATGTGAGAAGGAGGATTAGGTATGAGCATACCGTCATCTTGGATTGTTTCAGCCCCGCCACTAGCCACGGGCTCAGCAATGGCCACTCCAATAATCTCCAGCACCGTCTCCTCCATAGGGGTCAGGTTATGCAGGAGCGCCTGTCTCCCAGCGGGTAGCCCCTGCCACCTCCGGTTATGAGCCACCTTGTCCTGCAAGAGAGCAGGAAGTGTGTCAGTGAGTGTGGTGCAATGTGTTTGGGTGATGTGGAAATAGGTGGTTATGGTGATAGAAAGGATTTTGGGTCGAAAACTCATTCCAGAATCAAACAGGGTACCAAGATGGTTTTATTTTCAACAAATACACTACATGGTCTTTATCATTGGTAATTATCTTATGATATGGTTAAAAACCAAATGAAATATTATGTAGCTTTGTTGTCCCACAAGAATTCTGATAGGTAATGGAGTAGGCGGATAATTGGAGTGTAGATAATTGAGTTCTCCTTTAGTCCTGTGTTTTACTTTAACTTTAATCTTTTTCTAAATCGATTCTATCCAATCTAGCGTTTTCATCCTATTATAAAATCTTTCATTTACTTTAGTCCTGCTGCCTCCCACCTTCCATTTAGCAGGTGGAAGAGGGTGTTTTAAAATGTAACTAATTACATTAAAGTAATTCAAAAATAACAGATGGCAGATACATCAGATCTGAGCCTGTTGCTCATCCTTGCAAGGACATGATCACACAAGTTGATGAAGTGGACTCAAAGATTCTTACTCATCCAGTTACTCAGTTCCCCTGCTCCCCCTCCCCCAGCGAGTGCTTGTTATTTTATTTCCAAGTGAACAAGCCACATGGACAGGCAGTCTCAGTATTTTACAGTAAAGAATGAATCATTGCACAAAACAGCAGAACGCGACCAATTAGTGTCACATTCAACTTTTGTAGTACTTGATTGTGATGCTCAAATATTTAATTGAAAGTTCAATAAAGACCCCCCACCCCCCCAACTTTCATAAAAGGAGAGAATACTTGCTGGTTTTGTTCTTCCTGCGCATTCTAATTCTGCTCCATGACCAATTAAGTATATACCTTCCGCCACCCACTCACCCTCATCATGTGCAGTGTGCTTTATTTTTGCATGTTTTACATTTGCTAAAAATAGGAAATCACAGGAGGCGTTGTGTTACCATACACCCAGGTGTTGATGATGTCAGTCCACTATACTAATAAGGTAACAAATTATAATGTGGCCCTTTTAAGTCATGACCCATTCAAGTCATAGCCCATTTAAGTAAGAGCTCTGAGTGATTTATTTTTCACTAATAAAACTTATGTGAAGAGAGTAAAAGAGTAGGAGGGACAACACTATAAATCAAGAAGTAGTGACTTGACGAATGAGAAACTTGGGGGGAAAAATTCGGTTGCGTCCCCCTTGGGGCGCTAACTTTGCCAGGGTGCCACTTTTAGCGCCCCAAAAAAGTTAGCACCCCTGTGCCCAAAATTCAATGGTAGCACCCCAAGCAGGAGGTGGGGCGCTACTGGAAGCGCTCCCCCTCCATCTTGGGGAGCTCCCATTGAATATTGCGGTGCTACATGCAGCAGCGCCACGCTGCCGGCACATAGCGCCGCGGTACTGCAGGCCTCCCTCCCCTGATTAAAGGGGAGGGACCTAGCGCAGCACGCACCGGGGCCCTGCTGGACCACCGGGGAGCGGGGTGCCAGCAAAAGAGCCCGGCACCTGCCCTTTAATTATCGCCACCCCGGCCGCAAGAACGCCCCCCTGACCCTGTCGGACATAGCGTCCAGCGGTAGGTCGGGGGCGCGACCCAAGTTTGTGGCTGGGGCGCTAGCGGGGCGCCGCGCACGGCGTTGACGTCATCGCCAGAGGCACAGCGTTGCAGGGTGCTACCGGCTACCACCGCCGCTAACCTCCTCCTGAATTTTGTGGGAGGCGTTAGCGGCGCCGCGCCCGGGTGCTAGTTGCTTTGCGCCCCATTAGTGCCCCCTTGGCGCAAAGCAACCGAATTTGTCCCCCTTAGGTTTTAAAACCCTGAAAAACTGAGGTGGCTTGAAACTACATTATCTTGCTGGGGTCTGTAGGCATACATATCAACTGTCAGTGTTTCGTGTTCACATCAATGTTTGGGGGACTGGTAAGTTTGTCAATGTTTTCTAACAAAAAAATCAGTGTAGGCAAAGTCCCTCTCTCTCCATAGTTCCACTCCTACATGAGTCTGACTGCTATTACACTGGACTGCATCTCTTTCTCCTTTCAGCACTGCTCCCAGCACTATTGGCAGGGATTTGGCCTCTGTATATTATAGGAAGTAACTCTTGAGAGATCAGGAGTTCCATCTATAGTATCAAGAGGCCACAATCCCTGCTACTGGCGCTGGGGGCAGTGCTGAGAAGACACACAGAGAGATCCGGTCTCATGCATTAATATCCAGACTCAGATAGTAGCGGGACTGAGTGGGAAGTAGGTTAATGGAGGACAGTGAAAGGGGAATAGAATGGGAATTAAGCGGGGAATGGATAGCAATTTGACCGAGTCTGACATCAAGGAGCCCTAGTAAAACTGAAGTCAATGGGAATCAGGGGGAAAACGCTCCACTGGCTGGAGTCATACCTAGCACAAAGGAAGATGGTTGTGGTGGTTGAAGGTCAATCATCACAGCCCCAGGACATCACTGCAGGAGTTCCTCAGGGCAGTGTCCTAGGCCCAACCATCTTCAGCTGCTTCATCAATGACCTTCCCTCCAACATAAGGTCAGAAATGGGGATGTTCGCTGATGACTGCACAGTGTTCAGCGCCATTTGCAACTCCACAGATAATGAAGCAGTCCATGCCCGCATGCAACAAGACCTGGACGACGTTCAGGCTTGGGCTGATAAGTGGCAGGTAACATTCGCGCCACACAAGTGCCAGGCAATGACTATCTCCAACAAGCAAGAGTCTAACCACCTCCCCTTGACATTCAATGGCATTACCATCGCTGAATCCCTCACTATCAACAGCCTGGGGGTCACCATTAACCAGAAACTTAACTGGACCAGCCACATAAATACTGTGGCAACAAGAGCAGGTCAGAGGCTAGGTATTCTGCGGCGAGTGTCTCACCTTCTGACTCCCTAAAGCCTTTCCACCATCTACAAGGTACAAGTAAGGAGTGTGATGGAATACTCTCCACTTGCCTGGATGAGTGCAGCTCCAACAACACTCAAGAAGCTCGACACCATCCAGGACAAAGCAGCCCGCTTGATTGGCACCCCATCCACCACCTTAAACATTCACTCCCTCCACCACCGGCGTACCGTGGCTGCAGTGTGTACCATCTACAAGATGCACTGCAGCAACTCACCAAGGCTTCTTCGGCAGCACCTCCCAAACCCGCGACCTCTTCCACCTAGAAGGACGAGGACAGCAGGCGCATGGGAACACCACCACCTCCAAGTTCCCCTCCAAGTCACACACCATCCTGACTTAGAAGTATATCGCCGATCCTTCATCGTCGCTGGGTCAAAATCCTGGAACTCCCTACCTAACAGCACTGTGGGAGCACCTTCACCACACGGACTGCAGCAGTTCAAGAAGGCGGCTCACCACCACCTTCTCAAGGGCAACTAGGGATGGGCAATAAATGCTGGCATTGCCAGCGACGCCCTGATCCCATAAACAAATTTTTTTTTTTTAAATTGGAGGTGGAACAGGATGAAAGAGAGAGGGAAGGAGGAAATAGCTGGCAATGAAGGGGAGGGGAATGGATGTCAATAAAGCAAAGAGGCAAATGGATGGTAATGAAGGGGAGAGGGAAGACTACAGAAGCAAGAAGTTGTGTTTTGCGGAGGGAAGAAGGTAGAAGCTGTGATGGAGTAAGAAGGAGATTGAGCATTAACTGAGAGAGTGTGGGGAGGGAGAATATCAGGATGAATGGGGAAGGGAAGGAATGCCAGCATAAAGTAGGGGAGTGGAAGACAAGTACTGTCTTTACTGGATTGCAAGGGGAGAAGTACCAGATTAAACTGAGCAAGGAAAGGGTAAAGAGTCCCAGGCGTAGATTTTGACATTGTGCGATAGTGTAAAACAGTGGTAGCAAATCGGCAGCCCATTTTACATCTCTCCCAATTTTTACTTTTATTAAAGTCAATAAAACTAAAAATTCAGAGAGATGTAAAACGAGCTGCAGTTGTACAGGGCCTTGGTGAGACCACACCTTGAGTACTGTGTGCAGTTTTGGTCGCCTTATCTGAGGAAGGATGTTCTTGCCATGGAGGGAGTTCAGCGAAGATTCACAAGGCTGATACCTGGGATGGCAGGAATGACATATGAGGAGAGATTGGATCAATTGGGCTTATACTCGCTGGAGTATAGAAGAATGAGAGGGGATCTCATCGAAACATATAAAATTCTGACAGGTCTGGACAAACTAGATGCAGGAAGAATGTTCCCGATGGTCGGAGAGTCCAGAACCAGGGGTCACAGTCTAAGGATAAGGGGTAATCCATTTAGGACAGAAATGTGGAAGAATTTCTTCACCCAGAGAGTGGTGAACCTGTGGAATTCTCTACCACAGAAGGTAGTTGAGGCCAAGTCATTAAATATATTCAAGAATGAGTTAGATATATTTCTTAAAGCTAAAGGTATCAAGGGATATGGGGAGAAGGCAGGTACAGGGTACTGAGTTTGGATGATCAGCCATGATCTCATCGAATGGCGGAGCAGGCTCGAGGGGCCGAATGGCCTACTCCTGCTCCTATCTTCTATGTTTCTATGAGCTACCAATTTACTATCACCCATTTTACACAATCGCACAAAGTCAAAATCTACCCCTCAGTGCTTTATTAACCTTGGGAACTTTCCTTCATGTTCCAATAGAGGCCACTAAACAGGGAGCAGAAGTGACTGTAACCATGGTGCATGATCCACCTCATCCTACTCAATCCCTACGTGACTTTTGGCATGGTCGACCATATCATCCTCCACCACCGGTCTCTCCTCCCTGGCTCAATGGGCAAATGCACAGTCCAGTCACGCTCGTGAACTCTCTCCCTAAACACTTTTGTCTTGCTACAGCTCTCCCCACCTTCAAACTCAGCCACTTCCCCTAGTCCCGTTCCTGCCTCTCCTCCTATTTCTGCTCAAATCTGATTCCAAACTGTAATGCTCTGTTCAAGGTGCTGTGTAAAGGTAAGTTGTTGGGAATCCTGGGTCATTCCACTGTCTTTAGCTCAGGAGTGTTGATGCTAATCACTTACAGAGATCAGCTAATTTGGGACACACTGGGGAAACAGCCTAGGATCTTCTGGATGACTCAATTCAACACTTGACCAGCTGACCGTGGGGAGCTTCAATACCCAGTTTCTTATCTATTTTCATGCCCATTTGTAATGTTGTGACATCATGAAAAATAATGTAGCATGCGCCAGCATGGACTGGTTGGGTCGAATGGACTGTTTCTGTCCTGTATATTCTATGTAATTTATCCAGAGAGTGGCTAGAATGTGGGACTTGCGATCACAAGGAGCAGTTGAGGCGAATAGCATAGATGCACTTCAGGGGAATCTAGATAAACACATGAGGGAGAAAGAAATAGAAGGATATGTCGATAGGGTTAGATGAAGTCATGTGGGAGGTGGCTCATGTGGAGCATAAATGCACTGGCATGGATTAGTTGGGCTGAATGGCCTGTTTTCTGTGCTGTAAATTCTATATAATGGTTGATGTACAATGAGCTTTCTTCAGTTTTCATCTTGGAGACTGATATGGGACAACATAAACAAGAGTGAAGATACATCAATGCATTAAACGTGGAACTGTTCACTACTGATACATTTTGTTTCCTTTTGAGCAGGGAGAAGTTGGCCCCAGTGGTCTGAAGGGTGAAAAAGGAGATCCTGGACTTTCAGTAAGTAACCTTAGATAACAGATAAGGAGCACAGTGAGTCAGAAGACTGCCTTTTATTTCTAGTGCCTGTATCCAAGACGAGCTGTAGGGATAAAAGTCCCTTTTGTCATTTAATCACTCCTGCCCTCCACTCTATCACAGACCTTCCCTTTTATTCTCCACCTCCTCCCCACCCCCTCCTGTCAACCCCTTTTTCCCTGGCTCTTACTTGCTTAGAAACTGTTAATTCGCTAACTTCTTCCAGTTCTGATGAAAGGTCATCAACCTGAAACGTTAACTCTGTTTCTCTCTCTACCAGTGCTGCCCGACCTGCTGAGTGTTTCCAGCATTTTCTCTTATTATTTCATATTTTCAGCAGCCGCAGTGTTTTGCTTTTGGGATAAAAGTCTCCTCTTTCTCTCAGGCCGTTGTAAAGATCAAAGGAATTTGTGACAGCCTCATCCCATTTCCTCCTGATTTTTACCCAATACTACAAAACTGGCCTTCCCAATGCTACCAACCTGGCCACAGTAGGTACAGTAGTATAGTGGTTATACTGGACTAGCAACTCAGAGGTTGTGAGTTTAAATTGCAGCATGGCAAGCCGTGAAATTGATCTCAATAAATCTGGTAAATTGTGGGATTGCACCAGTAAAAATGACCATGAAAACTGGTGGCTTGCCATAAAAATTGGTTCAATCAGTTCAGTGATTTTCTTGTGCGAAGGGAATGCGTTAGGCTTAGCCTGTTTGGTTCTCATGGTTGAATCTTAAGGCCCTCTGATGTGGCCTAGCAAGCCATTTAGTTGTACAAACCATCGCTAGACATGGGTAATAATTGTGGCTTGACCAGTGTCACCCACTGGTTGCTGCAACAGTGTATTACTCACGGGTCCACTTTTCAGACAAAAAGCAAGTATCCTGGCATCTTCATGTGCCCACAAGGAATTAGGCTGACACTGGTGAAACTCATTTCAAAAAGGACCTTCACAGCTCGATCAGAGAGGCGACTTTCTAGGCTTGATTTGAACCAAAGTTCTAGAGGTGAATGAGCAATGCACCATTCAATCCCTCTGTTATTGCTATTTGCCGTTAATGGCTGCCCTGCGCTGCAATGCAGAACATCTGGATGAAACAGCCCCTTTAATCAAGACCAGATTGACAAAGCGGGAGAGAGTACTCTAATTTGAAATTTGATTATCTTCATACTTCTTTCTTTCATTTAGGCAGTGGAAATCTATGGGATTCCCTAATGGTTCAATGAGTAGACTGCGTGATATGGTGCAGAGCCATTCAGAGCAGGAAGGCCCCAGGTTTGATTCCCAGTCCATGCAGATCTCATCTGGGCAGGTGGTTATCGTCCTTAGGGAGAGTAAAAATTAGCCAAGATTCTTACTCCTAGTTCTATCCAATTACCAATTTGAAAGTGCACGTGTGTGAATGTCAGCTAATGGCAAGACTGAGTTTGGCTGTGATGGCTCCCTACCTCACAATCGAATAGGCTGCCAGCTCCCACTGTCTGAGCTCACATATAAAGAATGGCTGCTTGAAGGAGGGATTGAAGGACTGCAATTGCCCTTGGAACAATGGCCCAGTATGAGAACATAAGATAGTGCCTTCAGCCAAAATGGAAGAAAAACTAATGCAAGGTTCCTTAGCAAAAGCACTGTGATTCATGGAGTTGAGCCCTATACTATGGGCAATACTTATCCCTTAACCAACATCACTGAAACAGATTATCTGGTCATTTATTTCATTGCTACTTGTGAGAGCTTGCTGTGCGTGAATTGGCTGCCCATTTCCTACATTACAACGGTGACTACCCTTCAAAGTACTTAATTGGCTGTAAAGCGCCTTGGGACTCCTGAGGACATGAAAGGTGCTATATGAATGCAAGTCTTTCTTTATACTTTTATCCTTTGTGTGCAGGAAGAAGAAGTGAAAGAAGTTGTCAGAAAAGAAATGAGTGATAAATGTGGTAAGTCAATTAATGTTACTGTGCTCCTGAAAGTAAAATGAGGTTTTAATTCTCAAATGAGTTCAGAATATGCCAACACAACGTCAGCATAACTATGTGTTTGCTTGTCTGTGCGCAAATGCAATTTATCAACATGATAGTTAAAAAACTTTTAACTACCATTACAGCTTTAACAATTCTTATTGCTCACAGGACCCAATAGACAGTAATTCCCCAGGCATTGTGTTTGCTCCATATTGCAGATTTAACTCATGTGTAATTGAATCCTGCTATTACAGAAGCACGAGCCCTCAAACTAACATACAAAATGAAAATTGGATCTATTTGCATTTACGTATAATGAGAGGTAATGGAACCTTATTAAAAGGCTGCACATGTAAAAGATTCAGACTTTAATAATTACTTAAAGGTCACGGATGCTTCATAATGTGACTTTGTTTTTTTTCAACCGCCTTTCAAACTGAGCTTGGGAATTCTATGATTCACTACATTTAAAGCTTTAGTCCAGCTTCTCCAATGGCTCAGTTGCCACAGTCAGCGTGTAATTAAGTCACATGGGCCAGAAAGTCTCGGGTTTGACTGTCAAAGTATCTGGTCTCAGGCAGAGTAGCTGTAGGGTGTTACTGGAATTGATCTCAGTGCTCTTACACAAGGGAGGGGAAAAATCAGCTAGGGTTCTACTCCTGATTGACATCCAGTGACTCTTGTTGGAAACTGCGTATGTGGGGTGTCAAGTGAGGACAGGGTCAAGCTAGAATTGCAATGCCCTCATGGATGACTGGCCTGCCAACAGTCATTGCCTAAACTCGTAGATAAATGTGAGGAATGACTAGAGGGCTGCAAGTACCTATAGTTCTGTACCCCAGCATGAGTCAGAACCTGTAGGGGAGGAAGGGAGAAAATAGAAGGGGGCAACTATATTCTCAACCTGACCTCTAAAGTTCATTGGAACCAACTGGTTTGCATCTAAAAAGGCACGACTGAGAATCTTACCTTTTAAGGATATGGGTTGGAATCATCAGGGGTAAAATTATACTTTGGCGGTGGTGGAAAATGAGCGGTATCGGGCGGGTCTGGCTGAAATTTCTCTTTTTTTGTTGCATTTTTTGCAATTTCAACCATTCTCTCAGCACAGAGAGGTCTTTGCACTACTGGAAAATGAGAGTGGTATTGGCCACCCCTTACTGGCTGTAGGAAGAGGAGGAACGGAAACAGCAGCAACAACAGGTGGGGAAGCTTCAAGAAATTGCACATGGCCATGCAAGAAGTCCAGGAAGGAGGAGAGCTGCTTGCAGGGTCTACAGGCCCTGACTGAGCTACCTGAACCTCAGTGAGGAGCAGCATAGAAGGAAATTACAGTACTCATGACAGGTCATTGCAGAATGCTACAGCAACACGCAACCATGTCTGGCACTGTGTCAATTAAGGTGACCACAGCCCTGAATGTCTCTGCATCAGAGTAATTTCAGGCTTCAACTGGAGACATATGTAACATTAGTCAGGCTGTGGTGCATTCCTCCATAAAGCCATGGCTGATGAATTCACCGCATTCCACATGGACCCCTAGGAGGCAGTAAGAAAGGCCTGTGGCGTTTGCAGCCATTGCATCATTCCCACCAGTGCAAATGCTATCGACTGCACACATGTGGCCATCAGGGTTCCTGCCAATGAGCCCGGCACCATCATGAACTCCCTTAATGTCCAGTTGGTCAGGCAGATGTATTCCCACTTTCCATGGTAGCTCTTATGATGCCTACATCCTACAGCAGACGAGCATTCCCTCCTTTCTTTTGACGAGGAGCAACAGGTGGAGAGTCTGGAGAAGCTGAGATTGTTCTTCTTAGAGCAGAGAAGGTTAAAGGGAGATTTAATAGAGGTATTCAAAATTATGAAGGGTTTTAATAAAGTAGAGAAGGAGAAACTGTTTCCACTGGCTAAGCGATCCCACAACCAACAGATCAGATCAAAGCTCTGCAGTCCTGCCACATCCAGTCGTGAATGGTGGTGGACCATTAAAAAACTAACGGGAGGAGGAGGCTTCGTGAACATCCCAATCCTCAATGATGGCGGAGCCCAGCACGTGAGTGCAAAAGACAAGGCTGAAGCATTTGCAACTATCTTCAGCCAGAAGTGCCGAATGGATGATCCAGCTCGGCCTCCTCCTGAGGTCACCAACATCACAGAAGCCAGTCTCCAGCCAATTCGATTCACTCCACATGAAACGGTTGAGCGCACTGGATACAACAAAGGCTATGGGCCCCGACAACATCCCGACTTGTGCTCCAGAACGAGCCACGCCTCTAGCCTAGCTGTTCTAGTATAGCCACAACACTGGCAACTACCCGATAAAGTGGAAAATTTTCCAGGTATGTCCTGTCCACAAAAAGCAGGACAAATCCAATCCAGCTAATTACTGCCCCATCAGTCTACTCTCAATCATTAGCAAAGAGATGGAAGGTGTCGTCGACAGTGCAATCAAGCGGCACTTACTCACCAATAACATTTGCGCCACACAAGTGCTAGGCAATGACCATCTCCAACAAGAGAGAGTCTAACCATCTCCCCTTGACATTCAATGGCATTACCATTGTTGAATTCCCCCATCAACATCCTGGGGTTTACCATTGACCAGAAACTTAACT
The DNA here is from genome assembly GCA_030390025.1 of Squalus acanthias. Classification (NCBI taxonomy): domain Eukaryota; kingdom Metazoa; phylum Chordata; class Chondrichthyes; order Squaliformes; family Squalidae; genus Squalus; species Squalus acanthias. The sequence continues at coordinate 130,003,019 of CM059434.1, forward strand.
GGACTAGCCACATAAATACTGTGGCTGCAAGAGCAGGTCAGAGACTGGGTATTCTGTGGCGAGTGATTCACCTCCTGACTCCTTAAAGACTTTCCACCATCCACAAGGCACAAGTCAGGAGTGTGCTGGATTACTCTCCACTTGCCTGGATGAGTGCAGCTCCAACAACACTTAAGGGGGATGCGGACCTCCAGTTGAGAACCTCTGAACTCGAGCACCCATGACTGGGAGCAAGTGGTCTGACCAGAACCCTTGAAGTCAGAAGTAAGGTCTTCTCCACTTGCAGCACCACTCCTTGTCACCTCACTAACTTTCAACAACTCTAGAAAACTCCAAACAGGGCCACAAACTTACACAGAGCCAGTAGAAATCAAAAAGCAAGTTACCTGAAAGTTGTTGATGATCCCTTTAAATTGCGCTGGTGGGGGGTCCTACCAGCTGCTGTGCGAGGTTAACAAAGGGCATTAGTTCCAGCGATAACAACGAAAATGACAGCGCCAACGTCAAATAAGCGTTGCAAGCTGATTGATGTCATAATCGGCCTACTTACCATACTTCCTGCACGTATTCCTAATGGCCGCCCTACCGCCCTCACCAAGATGGCGTCTGGTGCGGCCTGCATCAGAGGTGTGCGCGCACTGCTCGGACACCATTTTCGACCCAGTTCTGCACCCGTAGAGCCCATGATCTTACCTCTGGAGACGTGCTGGAGGCGGAACTTCTGGTTTCCGGGTTTCTGTCCCGCCCCCAGCGACGTCTGACGAGCCCATGCTATTTTCCCTTGATTGGCCTTGTTAAGCCCGACCTGCGGGCTTAGCCGACCAATTACGGGAAAGCCGGTGACAGATGAATTGTCAGCGTTTGACAGCTTTGAGAAGCTGTCAAACACTGACAATCTCTGTGCTAAGGTGAGCCCTTGCACAGAAGGCACACCAAGACCTCTCTCCTCAGCAGAAAGCAGATGGCATCTGAGAATGCAGCAGCCATTCTGTCATCTCTGCCATTGAGATGAGGCACCTCCGGATCCCCAAGGGTTGAAGCCTGCAGAAAGAAACAAAGGCAAGGAAACTTTTTCCAACACTTTATGCTCACCTCATACTTACCTGTCCACACTTGCACCCATCACTCACCTCTACAGCTGACATTTCGACCACTCTCACCCCCGCAGACCCACTGCTCGCCTCGCTGACCCTGGCGAGGTTCACAGCCGTCGGGAAGTCCACACTTGCAGGCGTAAAATGGGGTAAAGCCTCAAAATTGCCTGTTAACTACCTGTTAACAGGCAGTTAATTGGCTCTAATCCCCATCCCGCCTCGAGGAGACGGGTCCCTGCGCAAGTTGGGGACCCGCCTCCCGGGAATATGGTTCGGAGGCGGGTTGGGAGCGGGGTTGGGACCCACTCCCAATTTTTCCCATTTTGCCAGCAGTCCTGCCTCCAAACCCACCTCCTCAGGGCTGGTAAAATCCAGCCCGTACGTAACCGAATATCTAGGCCAATGAAAACAAATTCCATCCAACAATTCTGTAATGTATCTAACATGGCAAGAAATTGAAATAATTTTATTCTGAGCACAAAGCTGGCTGATACTATATTGCTGAATGAAAATGTTGTTTGATTAGGGAGTAATAAAGAGAAGAGCTGCTTTGCTGTTAAATAAATGCCAGCATTAGTTTAAGCACGAGGCAGGAGCCGAATGCTTAAATTAATCTCAAAGGTTCTGTTGACCTTTGACAGACACAAGCTCGTTAATTATCAAATGAAATAATATCTTAGCTGTAGACACTGTTAGTCATAAAGCTGAGGAATTATTTAAATTTACAATTTTTTTGCAAAACTGGAGCTCTCATAATGCGGAGTATATTCAACCTAAGTCTTCCTTGATGGCTCAGTGCAAAAATCCATCATTCAGTGTGGTACTGAGCTATATTGACCAGGAAAGGCCCAGGTTTCATCCTTGGTCTGTGTTAAGTTAGCTGATCTCAAGCACTAGTGAGTGCTGCAATTGGTTTCAGATGCCCTGGGTGAAGGAGGAGGAAGAGTTCCTGCTCCCGATTGCTATCCAGTGACTCCCACTGGAGAGTGCATGTGTGTGTGAGCATTGGGTGAGAATAAGATTGGGACCGACTGTGATGGCTGCTATGGTTTGATAGCCTGCCATAGATTTTAACTCCCAGTGCCCGGTGGAAATGGGGTGATAGTGGAGTTGAAGTGGAGGTGATGGGCTTACCGCCCCTCTTTGGGAAGGCTGGTGTATGATGTCTCACTATTTACTTGTTTAAAAAATGTGACAGTATAATGCTGTATTAATAGTACATCAAAGCATGCCAAATATTAAACACACTCCTAAATTTTTGTATCGGAGTAAAAGCGCAGTTAAAGTGTCATATTGCATTTCCCGTTGAGCATGGTAACTACTCAATTCTATCCTGGCTGATCTAAGCATAGTTTCCATGTAGGAAGTCAACTGGTTCTATGTGCTTGTGATAATTGTTGAATTTGTTGTCAGGCAGCTGAAATCTCAAGTTAATCAACCCTGTTACTTGTTTCAACAGCTTGTGCAGGTGAGTCTGAATGGATGTGGGTCGACAGAATGGTGAGAAATAACCCTTTATAAGAAATAACTCTTCTTTTGCAAATATGTAACAATGTCTGAGTGTAAGTTAAGATGTTCACTTTTGGCCGGGGCTTTCCCCTCTCCAACCTTCTGGAATTTGTGCCTTTTCCCAGCTGTTCCTAAAGTAGCCATGATGAAGATGCTTTCACAAGAGAGCTCAGCTGAGAGAAGGAACATCACTGTGTTGATCACCATGCCCCCCAGGTCTTCCAATTATATTTAATTGAAGAAATAATCTGCATATAGTTCATAAAAAGAAAAAAAACTACATACGCTAGAATTCTGAAATAGGCCTTTTGTCAGAACTGGAAACTGGAAGGTAAGTGACTTCTTAATAGGAATAAACAAGAGGAAGAGAAGAGACTAACCCTCTCCTTTCTTTTATTCAGTGGTTAAGGGACTCATTTATCTTGTCTTCCATTTCCAGTTCTGACAAAGGATCTACACCTGAAACATTAACCTATCTTTGCTCATAAAAGTTGTATTTGTGAGCTTTAGACCTGCTAACTGGAAACTTGTAATTATTGTTTTAAACTTAATTGCATGCCCAATTTTATTTTATCCCCGCACTACCAGTCACCCCATGTATCACATAGCTGACCCTATTTCCTCTAATTGATTCAGGACTTTGAGACATCCCTCTGACTTCAGTGAGGACATTTTATTTCTGCAGTGTACTGCCTTTGTGGTGAGCAGTATCATTAAATTTTCTATCTCGTGTGTCCAACGCCCTGTTGTTATGTTGGGTTGCTATGGAGCCCAAGCTTTTTTTATGAACATAAACATGGGAGAATACGGCACCTGTTTTTTCCATAGTCAACGATTCACTAACAAAACTCAAGAAAGTGGGTTTGAAATTTGCGATTTCTGAGAGTGTGATTTTGTTAGCCAGTCCTTAATTACTAAGAGATAAAATTTAGTTTACATCTCTACAACTTTAATCAAATACATTGTTGATGGTTCTAAGTTAACCAAATTATATTTCATTTCCAATGATTTCTTGAACGATTCAGTATGAGCGTGGCCGGTCCTGTTATATCCAGGTTTGGTTAAAAGCAGCTGATTTACCCCCACCCATGGCCTTTTGAGTAAATGCACTGACAGATGAACCATTCTGACCAAAAGGTCCACTGTTCAATTCCCATTATTTGCTAATCTCAACCAGGTAGCAGTTGGGTGCTATAACAACAACAACTTGCATTTATATAGCACCACCTTTAACATAGTAAAACGTCCCAAGGCACTTCACGGGCACTTTACAAAATTTGACACTGAGCCACATAAGGAGACATTAGGACAAGTGACCAAAAACTTGGTCAAAGAGGTAAGTTTTAAGGAATGTCTTAAAGGAGGAGAGAGAGAGGTGAAGAGGTTTAGGGAGGGAATTCCAGAGCTTAGGGCCTAGGCAGCTGAAGGCACGGCCACCAATGGAGAGATGAAAATCGGGGATATGCAAGAGATCAGAATTGGAGGAGCACAGAGATCTTGGAGGGTTGTAGGGCTGGAGGAGATTAGAGGTAGGGAGGGGCAAGGCCATATAGGGAATTTGAAAACAAGAATGAGAATTTTAAAATGAGCTACGATTGTCTACCACAGCTGCTATGGAAGTTCAGACAGCTGCCATCTTGGCTTTGGGGGCTAGTGTTGACAGGGGCTTCCAGAGCGTCACATCACTCTGTTCTCACACAGAGCCGTAAGAGTGCTAAGACGTAGTCCCAGGAGAGCAGCCTTGGCTCCATGGGAAATGCGCCTGCTGTCCTCTCGCAGGAGACAGCATGACTGCTTCCCCACCACCCACTCCACCAGTGCCCTTGCTAGTACCACACAGCCAGCTGGGCCAAACTGCCTCGGCCCACATCGAGATGGTGCAGTCTGCATCCAAGCCCTCAAGGCCCACAGATGCATGAGGTCGCCCACCACTGAAGTGTTCTCAAAGGACGCTCAGCACCCTTCCACCTCCCAAGCTGTAGCCACTAGGGAAACACTTCGTAGGAGCACTAAGGTAAGTAAACGAGTACAGATGACAGGCACTAAGGTCTGGCACAAGGGTGTTTCTTTATTATTTCTGTTAACTATTAGATCCAATGGAATTGAGTTGTTGGATATTTTTTTTGTTCTGAATTTGGTGTTTGTGTGTTTATATTTTACTGAAGTGAGGGCAAGACCCATAAGGCAGGACTGAAATGCAATCGGATGGTGTAGTAAGGATGGTGGTGAAAAAGATTGTGGGACTGCTGGTGTATTGGATGGGAGGGATGGTTCACGTGAAGCACTCTTGGGTAAGCCACTCTCCGAGAGCTCTGGCAGCGAGGGGCTCTGGTGGTTGATTCCACTCCTGCCATGTAATCTGTTTGCAGCCAGATTACGGGTGTATCTGGGCACAAATACAGAGGAAACACCAAGCCTGGAATTCAAATCAAAGAAGCTCCTAATTACTTAAGTGTAAACATGATGGACATGTGAATAGCACAAAATATTGTGACAACAAAATGCTCTGCATCAAAGTAAAGCATTTGCCTATGCCTCAAAATGTGTGTATTATTTGAATCTTTAATTAAATGCTATGGGGAAGACAACGGAGTGAGTGAAAGCCTTTTATTTTGACTGTTGCTGAGGTACAGTTCCACAAATGCCGACAGCCCTTCAGTACCTCACCCAAGTGGTAATTACTTATGTGTGGGTAGACAGTGAGTGTTGACAGACTAGTTTAACCATGGGTGTTATTGAAATCCACTGGATTCATTGAGGACTGGGAAGTTTGGCTGAGTTTTCCTACCCTTAGCTCACGGGCACATAGGCCAACCACCATCCCCACTGATCAGCAATCGCGCCTGAGACCTGCCTCATCCATATGGCTCAGTACTGAGCTTATCCTTAAGGAGAGCTGTGAAAGCCTTTTAAAAAAATAGACTGAACAAGACACAAAATAACTGCTAGAAATGTAGGTTAGATTCTTACACTTTAGGAAGGATGTCAAGGCCTTGGAGAGGTTACAGAAGGAATTTACTAGAATGGTACCAGGGATGAAAGACATCAGTTATGTGGAGAGACTGGAGAAGCTGGGGTTGTTCTCCTTGGAGCAGAGAAGGTTAAGGGGAGATTTGATAGCGATGTTCAAAATCATGAAGGATTTTGATAGAGTAAATAAGGAGAAACTGTTTCCAGTGGCAGAAGGGTCAATAACCAGAGGACACAGATTTAAGGTAATTGGCAAAAGAACCAGAGGCGATTTGAGGAAAAACATTTTACGCAGCGAGTTGTTATGATCTGGAATACACAGTCTGAAAGAGTGGTGGAAAGAGATGCAATAATAACTTTCAAAAGGGATTGGATAAGTACTGGAAGGGGGAAAATTTACAGGGCTATGGGGAAAGAGCCAGGAAGTTGGACTCATTGGACAGCTCTTTCAAAGAGCCGTATAGGCTTGAGGGTCTGAATGGCCTCCTTCTGTGCTGTACCATTCTAAGATTCTATATTTCAGTGTGTTGGAATCAAAGAACAATCTGCAGGATAAAAAAGTCAATCTTTCCTACAAAAGATTGCATCAAACACAGAAGGAATTATCCTGGGTGGTCCGGGACACCTGATAACATCCAAACAAATAAGCACAGTCTGGATACTGTAAAGGGTTAACTGTCTTCCACCATTCTTAATATTACTAAACACACCAACATAACCACAGTCAGATCGAGATGTGCCGCTGTGCTTTATTGTGGGTTATTTTCTGAGTATGCGCTAGCGATGGGGATCTCGCCCGTCACCGACACATACTTAGAAAATCACAGGTGAACAGCCCATTGTTTTCCATCCTAATATGCACTGGTGGCAGACAAGATTCTCCATTTTCCAGCATCAACTCTGTCTCTTTTCTTGAACATCAGAAAATAAACATCAAACTTTGATGTGCTCTTAACTCACAGGGTTAAAAATTCCCCCATGCAAACCTTGTGCTGCCTGCTAATTATAATGATTGTGTTGTGCAGCCCAGTGCTGAATGCGCTGCTAAGTGGCTGCACGCCTCAGCAGGGGGCCCAAGTTCATGTGAGGCTAGTGCCACTTAAAACTAGCCTGCACTATTTAAAGACGGTCTGCACCTCTTAAAGGGGAGGTGCATTCTGGATGGAGCAGTTAATTCAACTGGCTGGGGAACAGAGTCTGAGCAGGAACAACACAGAGTAATGGCGCAACAGGGCAGAAAGCAGGCTCCAAGATTCTTGGACGAGGCACTGGAGGCCTTGGTGCAGGAGGAGAGAGGTCCTGTAGCCACAGGGGGCCAGGAGACCCTCCAGACAAACTCTGAGAAGGCAGATAGCCATCGCGGTCAGTGTCAACAGTGTAGCCCCAAGGGAACACCATCACCTCCAAGTTCCTCTCAAAGTCACACCATCCTGACTTGGAAATATATCGCCGTTCCTTCATCGTCGCTGGGTCAAAATCCTGGAACTCCCTCCCTGACAGCACTATGGGAGTACCTTCACCACACAGACTGCAGCAGTTCAAGGCGGCGGCTCAGCACTACCTTCTCAAGGGCAATTAGGGTTGGGCAATAAATGCTGGCCTTGCCAGCGACGCCCACATCCTATGAACGAATCAAAAAAAATGCCAGGGCAGGGGGAAAGGGTAACGTAGGTGCCAGCTCCCCAGAGGTTGAGGTCGCACATGAGTTCTGCTGTACAGGACTCAGATGAGGACTTCGATGGGGCGACCTACAGAAGAAGGCTGATGGGTATGCACAGTGAAATGCTTGGTGCATTGGCAGGCCTGCTAGAAAGCCTGAGTGCAATGTCAAGGAGCATGGAGGGGTCCAGCACCACCCTTGCTCAGGGCTTTGTGCAGAGCTTGGAGCCCATCCTTTCCAGCATGAAAGTGATGGGCAACTCCATTAGCACACTTTTGGATCCAACCATGATGCAGCATCTGATGGCCGATGTCTCAGCTTCCATTGCAGCACAAGCAGAAGCCACCCAACATCTGGGTGCTGCAGTGGAAGCTCAGACTTCTGTCATGCAGGGTCAGCTTGCTACCCGCAAGCTCAGACTGCTGCCATCGTGGATGCCTTTACCAGTGTTGAAAGGGGCTTGCAGGGTGTCACAGCAGTCCAGCAATCTGTCCTCCAACAGATTACTAGGATTGCTGAGGTGCCGCCCCGGGGGAGTGGCAGTGGCTCCGTGGACTATGAACCTGCTGTCCTCTCTCAGGATGACAGCATTCGTGCTCCCACCACTGCCTCTCCGCCAGTGCCCTTGCTTTTGCCTGTCAGCCAGCCAGCCCGAACTGCTGCCGCCCATGCCGAGATGGTGCATTCTGAAGCTGGTCCTTCTAGGCCCAGGGCTGCTCGAGGTCGTCCTGCAAGGCCATTTGCAGTCTCCCCCATTGAAAGTCAGCAGCCTTCCAGCAGCCATACTGCAGCCACTGCGGTAGGACTGCGTAGAAGCACTAGGACAGGCAAAGGCACACGGCAGACAGGCACTAAGGGAATGCACAAAGTGATTAGTTGACTTTGGTATGTAATATTGGATGGTTTCATTTGTAAAGTTGGTTTGGAATGTTTGTTTTGTGGTGGCTTTTATTGTAGCATTGTGGCCAAGAGGATGCTGTGATGGTCAGTAACAGAGGGAAGGTAAGGTGTGGGACTGTTGGTGAATGGGAAAATGGGGTTGCGTTCACTGGTACCGCAGTCGGATGAGTCGATCAAGGATAGCCTGGCCAGAAAGGGGCTGTGTTGGTTGCCTTCTTCCTTCCTCCTCCTCAGCTCTTCGCTGTATACGTGGTGGCAAGGGCTGTGCCCTCATAATGGCGAGGTTGTGCAGCATGCAGTAGACTACAACGAATCTTGAGACCCTCTCTGGTGAGTACTGCTGGGCTCCTCCAAAGTGGTCCAGGCAGCGGAAGCATTGTTTAAGAACCCTAATGGTCTGCTCAATCACATGGCAACATGGCTTTTGTTTTATGCATGCTGCCCACGTGTGCTTGGGTTGCGCAGTGGAGTCATGAGCCAGAGGGTCAACAGATAGCCCTTGTCGCCCAGTAGCCACCTTCTGGTTTGTCATGGTGGCTCAAATGTGGATGGTACAGACTGCTGCCAGGATACCGAGTATTGACCTGTATGATGCGCTGAGTATGGTTACACACCAACTGGACATTGAGGGAGTAGAATCCCTTCCGGTTGTGGTACATCGCCGAATTCACATGTGGCGCCCACAAAGTGACGTGTGTGCAGTCAATGGCACCCTACACCATGGGGAAATCTGGTTTCCTGGTGAAGCTGCGTGCTCGCCCCACCTGCTTCTCTCTGGCAAGAGAGAATGAAATATATTTACCTCTCTTTGCATACAGAGCCTCAGTGACCTCCCTTCAACAGTACACAGCAAACTGGGAGATGTTGGAAATATCACCTACTCCAGCCTGGAAGGAGCCCGACACATAAGAATTCATGGCAACACTCACCTTCACAGCCAGTGGCAATGCCATCCTCGCCTTACTCGGAGACTGCAGTTCTGCCTGCAACATGTGGCAGATTTCAGTGACCACCTCCTTTAGTGAAGCAGAGACGTCACATACACTGTTCCTCGCTGAGGTTGAGGTAGGAGAATTGCTCCCTGAAGACCCTGGGTGGATATGGCCTCTTGCTGAGAGCCCTTCTCCTCCTCCTCCTCCCTTTTCGGCAGCTTGTCCTCCTCTGTGTCGCCTCTGCTCATTCTCCCTGTCCTGCTGCAGGCCAAGGGGGATACACACTACAGCACCCATGTCTGGGAGCAACTGGTCTGAGCAGAAGCCTTAAAGTAACCTGCCACACCCCTCCCTGGACACTTCAGCAACTTCAAATAAGATAACAGACCACCAAACACTTCTACAAACTCACCAAGAGCCAGTAGGAATCAGTCAGAAACTAACCTGTAAGTAGGTGATGATCCCTTTAAATAGCGCTGGTGGTGGGTCCTTCCTGCTGTTGAATGCATGTTCAGCTCTGCGTGTTTAAGAGAGGGCGTTAGCTCCAGTGTTGAGGTCGAAAATGGTAGTGTTGGCGTCAATGACGTCACGATCTGCGTACTCAGCATATTTCCGGCGCACGCACTAACAATCTACCCAAAATGGCGTCCGGTGCAGCGCACACCATAAGTGTGAGCGCGCACCGCGGACGTCATTTTGGACCCGAATCGGCACACGTAGCACCGTAAAACTGGACGCTACAGAGCCAAATTTAGCGGATCAGTAATGCGATGACTATTGTGTGTTAAATTCAACTGATTGCATGGCAACTACATAAGAGAAATAGGAGCTAATGATTGCGATGATCTGTTACATCATTCATTTCATGATTCTTCTCTGGGTTTTTATATATCTCTATATTCATTTTATATATTTTCTGATATCAATATTCCTGTTCACCTCTTTTATTTCAGTCCTGAAGAAGGGTCCATGCCCAAAGTGTTTGTTCTCTCCACAGATGCTGGCTGACCTGCTGTATGCTTCCAGCATTTTCTGTCTTTTTTCTTCTTTTACGCTATGTGGTCTAAGGCAAATTTTTTCCCTCCCTCTTTTGAAGGTGTTGATTAATGCTGGGGCATGGTTCCACGGGCACTCAGCACTTCACCAAAGTGGTTTTTTTTTAATGTGAGGGACAACAGCCTTTTCAACATCACATCTCAACCCAATTCTATCTTCACCAGACATCAACACATGGAACTTTACGATCGGGATCAGGAACCCTTGGCTGATTTTTTTTATGCCATTTCCCTACATGAATTCCATCTTAGGTAATTGTAGCTACCCAAATGCTGTTCTATCTGAGCACACATTAAGGATTGAACTATGGGACCTTTACTGGTCTGTCGGAGTTAGTTCCACACAGCATGGTGCACTTACCAGCTGAGCCACTGGGGGACCCTGCAGGCCAGATTCTAATTCTATTTTGTTACCAAATTAAAACATTTAGCATAGATGAGTACAGTTAACTGGGATACAAGAAAGGCAAGTGATTTCTCAGTACTGACTGGAATATATCAGCACAATACATTGGGAAGCAATCACAATGACACACATACAGGCAATCAGGCCTGGGGTTTTAAGATAATGCAGGTTACAGAACTGTATTGAACTGTGCCTTTGTAAATAGAAACCTTTCTTTTACTTAAAAACCTGAATGGCACTGTCTGTTCTTGGAGCCCAACGGAGTTTCACAATTAATACTCTACCTACAGTATACAAGACTTCACGAGTCAGGGGATTATGTCTGAATATGCAGCAAAGGTTATTTAAGTCGTCATCCTCCTGTTCCCAAACAGATTGCTGATTTATTAATACTCATCAAGGTGAGACATGTTGGTACAGGAGAATGGAGCAAGTTTTGCCTCTGGATCAATATCAGGCATTTTCGAGAGTGAGCTACATACCCTTCCCCCGCCCCTAACTCTAACTGTCCTGGGCCTAGGAATCTCTATCTAAAACCTAGAGTACACTCAGTCATACACCTTAAAGCAACAAAGGGAATAGATAGAATGGACATAACCTAGTGCCTCTTACAAAGGTCGCATAGAAATGACAAATTCATACATTGTTTTAAATTAAACATTAATAAATAACTGTTGAAGTTTTACACACAATTGTGGAGCAACAACAACAACTTGTATTTATATAGCGCCTTTAACGTAGTAAAATGTCCAAAGGTGCTTCACAAGAGCGTTATCAAACAGAATTTGACACTGAGCCACATAAGGAGATAGGAGAACAGGTGAACAAAAGCATGGGTCAAAGAGATAAGTTTTAAGGAGCGTCTTAAAGGAGGAGAGAGCAGAGCTTATTGATCAGAGTTTGTTACAAGCTAGTAACATATCAAAGGGTTTGAGCGGTTTATTAATGCCACCTGAACCTTGAGCTATGTCACTGTCTGGCAGCAAACTTTACATGTGGTAATCTATATAATGTATGCAGAAAATGTCATTTCTTACTGGGTTTTTTGTTTCTACGGCAATTCCTTTAGAGACACTGGGATGCCTTGCCAGAACATAGCCCCATTGGCTGGCTGTCCTTCCTGGAAGATCACAATGTCAAAATAGGCAATTTGATGGTTTTTGCTCATGAATTACTGCCAAGGTCATTCTCGGATGCTGCCCAATCAAATTTCTAAGCCAAAAGGTCCTATTATAGGGATCCAATTTAGTAGGACCCTGTTACTTGCCTATATAACCCTCACCGTTGGTTGGAGAGCAAGAAAAGGGGAAGAAACAGCAGCAAACCTCAGATTGGATAATATTCCATGGCCAGTAGGTTGTGAGTAGAGGCCAGAAGCACGTAGAGCAGCATGTCTACCGAGGTTAGCAGACGCAGGGGGGAGGTGGGATGGTACTGACCCTTGAGGCTGTATTATGAGCACCACTGTTGTACACTTTTGTATAAGGTCGCGACTGCTGCCAGCAACATAAAGAAGTTGTACATGCGCAGTTCCAATGGTTTCTTGGTTGTTCTTGCCGGACTTCGTAGGCAGCAGTCACTCTGATATATTAATGTGGTTTGTTTGTGAAATAAATCATCTTTGTAATTATTAGAAGTAAAGATAATTGTGGTTTCCAGTAATTTCTAACACGTTTCTAGTCGCTGATGTGGTGATTTTGATGGTGGGGTCCAGCTCAGCTCTGGGTGCCTCACGTGTAGCTGGTGGGCTTGAGAAGCAAAAGCTCCTGGAATTTGTCAACAATCAGCATTCAACAAGCTTTAAATTTAAGTAATAATAGACATGGCTGATGGTGGTTTAATGTTAAGTATTACCAACAATAGGGAAGGGGTGGGGGAAAGAGATTGCTGCTGCCGAACAGGGCCGAGAGAGAAAGTTAACAGCGCTGCCGAACTGAGCTGAAAGGAAAATTAAAATTAACATTTGAATTGGTGTTTCTATTGGCTTATGTTGAGTTTCTATCGGCTTATGTTGAATTGGTGTTTCTATCGGATTAATGAAAGTTATGAAAATTGACATTTATGCGTAGAATGCTTCTGCGCAGCTTCCGTAGCTTCTGGTAGCTTCCGGTTTGTTGGCAGCAGTCACTCCATTTGTATAAAGCGACTACCTGTAAAGGGATGTAGGTACATTTGTAACTGAGAAAGTAAGCTGCTAAATAAAAACTCCAACTTTGTAATGATGGAATTTTCAATGAAACGTGTTGGATTTTCAGTACCTCAACATTACTGTAACACAACAAATTTCTAAAACTTCTACTGATCATTTTTAATTCATCAAGAAGAATATAAGAACATAAGAATCTGGGAATGAGCAAAAATAATTTGATCCATCAAAGCTATGATTTTTTTTGTAGTGAATCAAAGTAGGCAACATCATTCCTGGGGAGCTGATGATGTTTCTATTTCAGTAGCCAGCATCTGCATCACATACCCTCCTGGTCACACAAGCTGAGACACCTATCAAATTGTACAGCTGGTTATGACAACTTAGAACAGTTGCAATGTGTTACCAATTGAGAAATGTTTATTTGAGTGAATATATTTTTGTAATTTTCCTAGGTCAAGGAAATCAGTTGAAGTTATTGTGTAAAGTCACTTTGCCGGTATCATATTCACCAGAATGATACTCCCCGGGGCTAAATGGGTTAAATTATGAGGAAAGGTTGCATAGACTAGACTTGTATTCCCTTGAGTATAGAAGATTAACGGGTGTTTAAGATAATTAAAGGATTTGATAGGGTAGATCGAGAGAAACAATTTCCTTTGGTGGGAGAGTCCACAACAAGGGGGCATAACCTTAAAATTAGAGCTAGGTCATTCAGGGGTGATGTCAGAAAGCACTTCTTCACACAAAGGCTGGTGGAAATCTGGAACTCTCTCCCCCAAAAAGCTGTTGAGGCTGGGGGTCAATTGAAAATTTTAAAACTGAGATTGATAGATTTTTGTTAGGTAAGGGTATTAAGGGTTACAGAAACCAAGGCGGGTAGTTGGAGTTAAGATACAGATCAGCCATGATCTAATTGAATGGCTGAACAGGCTCGAGGGGTTGAATACCCTCCTCCTGTTCCTATCTTTTTATGTATATCATACTCTTGGAAATGTGATTTTTAATTCCGTGATATTTATCCACATAATCAATGGAAATATTTAATTGGGGGTGAAATTTCTCTTAATCCAAAATAGGAGCGTCTCTGGTTTTCTGTAATTAACAATCCGTCAACAAAATTTCAGGAATGCATTGCCTTGAAACGTTTCAATCTCTGAGAATTAAATTCTGTTCCAGAATCATTTGTTACTGAGAAAAACTGGCATTCTTACATTATTCATTAAAAGAGAAACTTCATCCATCGTTTCTTACATCTGCAATGTCCGTGGGTGTAGTATAAAATGTGGTTTTAGAGTTGAACGCAAGGTAAAGTAGGATAAAGCACCAACTACACTGTTACATTAAGCACCTTTGCAGGTAAGGGGAATAGTAGGGGAGAGACCTTATCTGATGAGGAACCATAGTAGAGAACCTACCTTCTATCTGTTCTGTATTATCTGTGCATTAAAGCCATACACACCAAAGAAGCATGAATCCCACCCATTATTTAGTTTAGATTGCAGTTATACTGCATTATTGGTCGCAGACCAGTAGCTGTAGAGTGCAAGCAAAGCTGGCAAGAATGCTTATGTGTCTGTTTCCCCAGTGACTTACTTTTAATGTTAGAGAGTAGGTGGAAGTGATTGATTTCTTATAATGCTAAAACAACTCAATACTAAGTGTTATAATGTGATCAGGAGATGCAATGGACTGCCTGAGCCATTCCTTAAATCTGGCTTCATGTGGCCCTAGAGGTAGGTCTAAGGTCAAGCCCAAGTAATGACGGTAAGTCTCCTGGAGGGGGCAGATGCCCACCTCCAGAAGTTGGGCAAATATTCTACTAACAATCCAGTGTTGTGCTAAGGGAGTGCTACATTGTGAGAGATACTGTCCTTGAGATGAGACATTAAACTGAGGACCTGTATGCCACTTTCAGTGGATATTAAAGATCCCAGAGCACCCATTGAAGGACAACCAACATTCCTCCCTCAACACCACTAAAAATAAATTAACTGGTCATTCATAGCATCGCTGTTTGTGGGATCTTGCGGTGTGCAAAATGGCTGCTGTGTTTGTCTACAGACCAGCAATCACTGTACTTCATTGTATATGAAGTAATTTGTGCTGTTTCTAAGAGATGTGATGAGGTGCTATATAAATACAAGTCTTTCTTCTTATTGTCTCTCCTTTAGGAAGAGATTTCCACTTGGTTATTAGAACAGGTGATTCCGATGAAGACTCTTGGGAAAAAGGTACAGAAAGGAAGAAGGGTGCGTATAATGGAAAGGACTATGAAGAAGACAGTGAAGAAGTAGAATTTGAAGATGAAGTTGGATTTGGAAATGTAACACAACTTGAGCAACAGGTGCCAAATACTACAGGTGGAGTACAGGTTTATTAACGTATTTTTAGTTAATTGAGGGCGGGGGGGGGTTAACATGGGGGAGTGTGTGGGGGGATAAATGGCCAAAAAATGGAAGCGTGTCGAGAAGCCGGCTCCAACCCGCCGACTTCGGCATTTTAAATCTGGTAATGAGGCTGGAAGCCTTGGATTTCACCTGCTTTGCAGGTTTAATTGTGGCCGGCCGGGTTTCCCAGGCCTCAAGGAACCCGGCAGCTGCAGCGAGGCGAGGTCAGCCTCAGGGAATAATTCTTGTGGGCCAGAAGGAGCAGGAGTGCTTCCTCCCGTCCCGATCCCAAACTCCCCCACCATCAGAAACCCCCCCAACCCGGAGTCGGAGATCATACCTAACTGGTCCTGTGGCCTCTTCTCCAGCATTCCCCGCCCGACTTGAAGCCAAGCCTGTCAATCAGGCTGACTTCCTTGGGGGGAACTTATCAGTGACGTCAGATGCACACTGTGGAGTTAAAACTCCACAGCATGCGGGGAGACCCGGACATCCGGGTTTCCCACGCGCTACCGGGCGGGTCAAAAAGTTAAAATTCCCCCCCAGATTTCTGTACAAGTACCTAGGAGAAATAGAATATGCAGGACAAGACCTTTGTGATCCGAAGTTCAAACAATACCATACCATGCTGTCTATCTTATATTCCTCAACCATTTCACTTGACAAAAAATTAACCAGCTACCTCCAGAATTTGCTGACATTATCCCCATCCACTATCTCTCTGGCAGTCTCTTCCACACAGTTCACCACCTTCAATGTGAAGCAATTAATTCTCACTGTTGAACTTCCATGCTCTCTACTTAAAGTATTTGTGCCTACATTACACAGTATTACATAGTATTTACAGCACAGAAACAGGCCATTCGACTCAACAGGTCCATGCCGGTGTTTATGCTCCATATGAGCCTCCACCCACCCTTCTTCATCTCACCCCATCAACATGTCCTCTTATTCCTTTCTCCCTCATGTGTTTATCTAGCTTGCCCTTAAATGCATCTATGCTATTCACCTCAACTACTCCTTGTGGTAGCGAGTTCCACATTCTAACCACTCTCTGGGTAAAGAATTTTCTCCTGAATTCCCCATTGGATTTATTACATCAAATAATTTATCAGGGTTCACTTATAATCCTGAAAACATCACAACACTTCCCATGAGTTTTCTTTCTCACGTGCATGCATTCCTGGCTTCCTTAATCTCCACTCATACCACAATAGTACAGTGAGTAGAATTATACCCAGTACTCCAGGTGGGGCTGGACCAATGCTTTATACAAACTCACTCTGACTACCAGAGGCTTATGTTCTCTCCCTCTGGCTATGCACCCTAACAACAGTGAGATAAATGACCAGATAATTTGTTTCATTGGTTTTGGTTGAGGGATAAATATTGGCCAGGACATCAGTAGAACTCTCTTGCTGTTCAAAACTTGCCATGCAATCTTTTACGTCCACCTGAGGGAGCAGACTGGGGCCTCGGTTTAACATCTCATCCGAAAGATGGCACCTCAGACAGTGTAGCGCTCCCTCAGTATTGCACTGAAGTGTCAGTCTGGATAATGTGCTCAAGTCTCGGGAATGGGACTTGACCCACAACTTTCTCACACTGAAGTGAGAGTGCTACCACTGAGCCACGGCTGACACCTCTATCAGATTGTCAAAAATGACTTACCTCCCATGTTTGATCACATTCGGAAGTCAGAGAGGAATTTCCCAGAGTTTTTTCCCCCTAAATTGGCCAAAGATCTTTTTTTCCATTTTTTTTGCCTCTCCCAGAAGATTGCATGGCTGGGGGGTTGAAAGAGGGTGGGGTTGGATATGAGGGCCATGGTGTGCAGAAGTTACACCACGACAAGCTCGGTGGACCAGCTGTTCCTTTTCTGTCCTTCATTTCCATATGTTTGTGTAAAGCTAAGTTGACTCCCTTATTGGTCGGTCTTTCAGGATGCTCTTTAATGTTTTACAAACTACCGATTTTAGGCTGACTGACCTGTAAATCCCAGGGTTTTCTCTGTGTTCCTTTTTAGAAACATGTTACATTTTATTTATGTGTTGCTTGGACAAGTTTTTTTTTAAATTATTCATTCTTGCGATGTCGGTGTTGCTGGCAAGGCCGTTTGAGTGCCTGTTCCTAGTAGGTGGTGGTAGGCCGCCTTCTTGAACTGCTGCAGTCCATCTGGTATTGTAGCGGTTTGATACAACTGAGTTGCTCGCTAGACCACTTCAGGGGGCAGTTAAAAGTCAACCACCTTGGTGTGGAACTGGAGACCGGGTAAGGGCAGCAGGTCTCTTAAACTATATTAATGAACAAGTTGGATTTTTGCGACAATCCGATAGCTTCATAGTCACTTTTACTGATCCCAGCTTTTTATTTCCAGCTTTTTGAAACTGAATTCAAATTCTCAGATGCTGGAATTTGAACTCACGTTGTCTGTATTATTAGTCCAGGCCTCTAGATTAACTAGTCCAGCAAGATAACCACCACACTACTGAGCCCTTGCAGCAGCATGAGTCAGCGCCTTCAGGAGAGGAAGAAATTGGAAATATATTTTTAAAACAAAAACAATTAGCATAAATGAACTTACTGAGGACTAAGTTTTAAACTGCCATCAGAGAACAGTCTCTGGACATAATAGTTATTTATGATGTGAGGTCTGTCTGCCAGAGCAACTTGAAAGAAAATAATGATGGGACTGATTGGGTGAGCTTTTTCCACGTCACTAGAACCACAGGTAATAATATTTAGCGCACCTGGAGAAATTACCTGAATAACCCATGGGAAAAGTCATTATTCCACTCACTATTATTCTCAACTCAAGTTCTTTCAATGGACATAGTAGGTACTGATCATTAGTTTGGGCTTTGGAGTCATTGCCCATTGCTGTTTTTAAAGTATCTAAAAAGATCGCTGTATTTACACGAAAATGTGTTAGAGTCGAATCCAGAAACTCACGGAGCTTTGGGGCTCCCCTTATTTTTTGATCAATTCCAAAATAGCTGCTTTATGCTACCAGAATCTAAAATGCTGACACAGCTTTGGACTGATTTCTTGTTTACTAAAATACATTTCTTTGCCATTTAGCAAAATATTAACAAGTTTCACTTTTTCTGTAGGTGTATTTTTATTTACAGATATAGAGGTAGAAATTGGGATGCATTACACCCATTGTTTTGGCATAAAACGGGCGCAAAGCATACCAATTTAGTAGCGTGCTGGCCTGCACCCAATCAGCACAGGTGTTGGTCGCAATGCCATTTTTTTAGGCGTCTCAAACGGATGCCAAAGACAGGCATTAGCTCCCTTGAATATATAAATTGGGGGCTTAATACTTGTTACCGATGAGTGGCTAAGGCATTCAGCCTACTGCTCAAGCTTCTTCAGTGGCCCCCGCGATTGCCAACCAAAGGTAAGGGTTTTCATTTCTTTTTTAAGAAACATCTACCTGTGGAGCCAGGCAGATCAGGAGTGCTCCCCCGACTTCACAGGAGTCGTGATCAGCCCACCCCAGTAGGCCGCTCCAACTCCAAATCCTGGGACTTACCTGAGGGCCGCAGGGCAGGCGGCCTGAAATTGAGGTCTCCTGTCGATTGACCAGTGCCGGCAGCTCACCCCAATTATTCAGATGAGCTTCGAGGACCAATTTCCATCGATCCCCAGGTTCTTGCATCGATGCTGACTCCACGGCACCGAGTTTGGGCCCAAAAATGGGTCCATACTAATTTCTATCCCATAAAAAGGAAAACACGGAAAAATGGTTAGGGATTTACGAGGCAAATGTTGATGTTGGGAAAGCTTAGGCCGCAATTTTGCCATCGGAGGCGGGTTCGCGTTGGGTTGGCTGCTCGGCCGGTTCCATCCCGCTGCCGGTTTCAGCCGCACTGAAATAACGATTTGGACTTAACTGGACTTATTAAGCCTGCCGTGCGTGTTACTCGGCCCAATCAGTGGGTTTGGGTCTGCTGCTCGCCGCTGCTGACGTCTTCGATTCAGCTGCATTTAAGGGGCCCATGCAACCTTGGTGTTTCATTCATATTCTGATGCTTCTCAGTGTTACTGATAGTCAGATGACTGCTTCAAGAGCCAAGGCTTCTCCCCGATTTGATGATGACTCCCTCCATGCTCTTGTGGAGGGAGTGAGAGGGCGCAAGGAGGTTCTGTTTCCCTCCAATGGACGTAGGAAGCCTCCTCAGCAAACCAAGGCAGCCTGGCTGCAAATTGCTGAGGAGGTTAGCGCCAGGTCTTTGTGTTCACGCACCTGGGTTCAGTGCAGGAAAAGGTTCAATGATCTGCTACGCTCAGCAAAAGTGAGTATAACATCACACTTACCTTCAATCTGCTCCCCATCTCTTCTCATCACCAGCACTCTGCATTGTCAACCTACTCCTGCACATCCCAACTTACCCTTACATCCCTTGCACCCTTAACCATCCCTCTCTCTCTATGTACAGAATCACTCCACCATTCTACTATGCACCCCTCACACTTGCTCTCACTGTTATGCAATGGCAACAACTAACAACGCACAGGGAGGGCCCTTGGTATTGGCACCTCACTCCATCTTTGTCTCCCTCTAAGCATCTATGCTATGAATTCTCTACACTCACTCCAACATTCTCACTCAAACTCCACTTGTCTCTCTCATTGCAGGAAAAGAGAGCCCACAATAAGAGAAAGAGGGGGAGGACAGGAGGAGGGCCACATTCCATGGCGCATTTAATCACCGCTGAGGAGGCTGCTATCGAGATCGTCGGAGGTGCAGAGGAACTGGAAGTGGGGGACGGAGAGACAGGCGCAGTAGTGCAAGCTGGTGACAGAATAGATTTGCAACCCTCTCATTTAGATTTCATGAGTGACTGATATGGCATCTGATGTTCGTACAGATTGAGTTCTGATCATCTGCGCAATGGGATGTGTCTGCTACGTTAATATCACATGTCTAACTCATGCCTTTACTCCCCCACAGGACCATCGAGAGCCCCCCTCCCCACTGTCCAGGAGGAAGAGCCGGAAGACTCCTCAGAGGAAGCTGCAGCCTCTGAGGGAGCAGCGTCAACAGAAATGAACGCACCTAGCACCAGCGCAGAGATGCACACTTCAGTGGGTCATTTGCGAGATAGATTAGTGTTGTCACCTGGTGTATCACAGCTCACAAGTGAGCATCAGCAGATGGCGGAGACAGGGGACAGCAGAGGAGAGTCCTGGTCGGAGGGCGCTGGACGCTCCTAGCTCTGCTCAGCCGCATGTGGACGCTGTGCCTCTGGGGCCATCCAGAAAGAGAGCGGTGCTGGAACTACAGGAACAAGTGCAGGAGTCTCTGACAGGTTTTGCAACCACGGTAACTGCGAGTGTGCAGAGAATAGAGGAGTCCATCTCAAACATGAGCAATGCTGTGGTGCACGCAATGGCGAATGTAGATGCCGCCATTGAAAGGATGGCAACCTCCATGGAGGACATAAATTGCCAGACTCAAATGAACATGGTGACTCTTCTAAATAGACAGTCTGCTATGGAGGATAGATAGGCATCTATTGAGGAGAGGAACCAGAGGTACATGGACATCCCCGTTATGAGGACTGTCAGTACAGAGACGGGTCCTCATGGCCCCACTGATGTGCAGCAAGGTGCTCTCCAGCTATTTCCTAGCAGTGAAGTGTGGGTGACCCATGAGAGGGATGTTGGTGGTCGACAACAAGGAAGTGTGGGCTCCTCTCCAAGCGCGCTCACTCCCATGTCACTGCAGAGCTCTCGGTCAGAGCCCCAGATTCCTCACCCAACTGAGATGGCCGTCTCTGCAC
The DNA here is from genome assembly GCA_030390025.1 of Squalus acanthias. NCBI lineage: Eukaryota > Metazoa > Chordata > Chondrichthyes > Squaliformes > Squalidae > Squalus > Squalus acanthias. The sequence continues at coordinate 130,023,876 of CM059434.1, forward strand.
AGCCGCAGGAGAAGCAGACTGTTGCAGAGCCCTCCCAGGCTCCCAAACACAGAGGACGCCCGCCAAAGGCATCTAAGCAGGCGCAGCATAGAAGTGAGCAAGGTGCCTCTACATCTGTTGAAGCCACAGGGGAAGCACTACGTAGAAGCACACAAATAGTCACAAGGGTAGTCACTTGGGTGTTTGGATCTAATACAAAGTTACGTTTCTCATCGTTATTTCAATTGTCTTAAAGAAATGCGATATCAAAGATTCAAAGAGTTGGCCTATGTGTGCTCAGAAATGGAAGTTGCACAGTGAGGGGTCAGGGCGCCTTTCATCTGTAATGATGGTGGTGAGAGTGATAGGAAACCACAGTTTATTGTACAGATGCTGTATGGTGTGTTAAGAAGGTTGGGCAGACACTCATTTCCATGTGCCAGCCACATGTGTTTGCTGCATAAACTTACGTGAATCTGGCATGGATTAGTGTATCCCTTGCCTCACGGCCAGCAATTTGCTCACGTGCTGGTGGAACTGGCACATCCACCTCCACAAGGTCTTCCTCATCTGCTGCCTCCTCCTTCTCCTCCTCCTCTTCTGAGGAGAAGGTTGGCGCTCCTATTGTTGTTGCTGCTGTTGTGCCTGGTTCTGCTGCTGCTGTGGCTGCTCTTCCTCCGATTCTGAGGACCAGGATGAGAGGGTGTAAATGGTTCCCATTCTGCTGGTATATATCTTAGTTGAGGAATAGATGTTATAAGTGCTCAGTCAATGTGGGGAGAGGGTTTTCCAAGGAGGTCACAGTGCCTATGGATCTCAGCTTAAATACTTACAAGCTCGATAGATCTGCAAAATGTGTTCCAAAACCTCAAAACAGAAAGTTCTGGCATCTGAAAGTGAACTCACGTTACAGGTGAGCTTTTATGCTGCAGGTGCAGCTGTTGGGTATTCAGCGAGTTGCTGAACCCGGCACAATCAGCTGGCGTGTTTGTCGCACGACGTGCAACACGCTGAAAATGTTGCACAATGGGAAAAGCCTCTTAAAATTGGATTATCCAGGCAGCTAACAAGCTGTTAACTGCCTTAAGTGGCTCTCCCGCCGCTTGGTGTCGGGTCTGCTTGGAACTCGCAGACCCGACTCTTTGTAAAGTTGTGTGGAGGCGGGATGGCGGCAGATTCACAACCCGCCGTCAATCATTTTGATTTTAACTCGGGACCCGCCTCCGCCTCCGCCCCCGCCCTCTGAACGCCGGCAAAATCGCGGCCTTAGTCATAAACTCTTCCTTGCATGGATATCTAGATTGATCATATGGGCCCAGAAATTGATCTCGCTCTGTTCCCGCGGGGGTAAGCCTTCCCCGCGATGTCTCACCTCGCTTGTGTTTTTTCAGATCCAGCTCGCACGAACTTGATGTTCCAGACATCAGCTGTGCTGGGCTTGCGTATCCCAGCGGCGTAGTGAATTCGTGCGAGCTGTGGGATCACGTGACTCAGTTAGAGCCAATGGCAGCACACCATCTTCCATTCATAAGTTTCACAGACCTGCTGTGAAATCTATGAATCTTACACCCCCCAAAATAACAGCTAAACCTCAATTAAATTTAAAAAAAACCATCACATTAATAAAATAAGTATAGTTAATTAAATTAACCATTTTAAATAAAAAATTAAATTTTTGAAAAAATTTAAAATCTTTTAAAAAGTTATAAAAATAAACTTACCTGTCTTTAAAGTCTCTAAAAAAGATATACCTGTAAAAAAAAATTCAAAAAAATACTTAATTCACTACTTACCTTCTTAAAAGCGGGTCTTACTCCTCCTTTTTACATTTCCAAAATCTTCCCTACTTACCTGCGCGTCCAAAGCATGAAGTACACAGCGTGCGCGCAGCCTGTAGCGCGCACGCGATGCAGCGAGGAACCGCCCCCTTTTCAGAAGAGCAATTGCCAGTTTTCAGCGCATGCGCAGGGCATGCAGAAAATCGGCAATTGGAGTGGGAATACGCGAGAGTACGCAGTGCGTACTCTCGCGTCCCGGGATCAATTTTCGGCCCATTGTTTCTGACTCCAACTAATTGTTTCCCAAGATCCCAAAACTGTGTATCTCCTTACATCTGTCAATCATCCCATGCCCCTTCCATCTACAAGTTTTTAAAACCCAAGCTCGGTATTACCTAAAGACTTCCTGATTTATCTTGCTTCTTCTCATATTCTTGTCTACCTTGATGGTCCTGCACTGTGAACCTTGGCCTTTCATGTGTGTGTGTGCGCACTGGAGCTCAGAAACCGAGAAAATGCTGTAATATCATGGCAAATCAGTCAGCACCTTTTTAGATCTTAAATTATCTTTGTTTTTAATTATCTTTGCTGAAAGCAGAAAACATTGAATTACACTGATTTAATGATTATAATTGCTAACATCTCACAGTAGTTCATTTCCAATGCACAATTATTAGGCAGTTTGCAGGTTATTTAACGCATTAACTCCCTCTTTGTGATTGGTGTATCTATTGATTCTACCCCCTTCCGCCCCCGTCTTTCCCTCTCTATTTTTCCAACCTTATTAAAAAATTTATTTATTTTTCAGCCTTCTGTTCTGATGAAGGATGTACATCCAAAAATATCTTTTCTCTTTACAATGCTGATTTACGTGTTGTATATTTTCAGCATTTCTCCTTTTATTTCTTCCAACATTTGCAGTTTTTCCTTAACAAGCCAGCATTCTTTGCAAGTAAGCACCCGCTGTATTTTACATCCTTGCCTCCTGCGATTTTTCCAATGTGTACAGTGTAGCGTTCTGACTGGCATAAGGAACCTGTGAGTGTAATGATATAGTATGCACAAATATAGATGTTGCCTTACTTTAGTGGCAGTGTTTCATATCAATTCAAGTATGAGTCTTTATAAAAAGCCCCTTAAAAATCAGTAACTGATAATACATCAGTTAGGTATAGATAATATATCAGTTAGCTAGAATTGGAGTAAGGAAGTCTCCAAGGAGCTGCAGAATGTCATTATTTTAAGCCTTAACAAACCTTTTTGTGATTCATTTCTCATTCAAGGTTATATTTATTGAACCTGAAAACTAGTTCAGCATGAGAGCCCTACAGTGAATTGTAACTTCATCTGTTGGTTACTGTGGTCAGATTAGTTCACTGTGTAAGTAATGGAGACCAACAGTTGAGGTTTCTTATCCCCCACCCGTAACAATTAACTTAAGCTACAGAAACATGGAACTGACCCTGTCCAGCAGAACCAAAGTTATTACAAAACAGCACATCAACTAACTTAAATAGTATGTCATGTTGATGGGTGGCTTTTTTGCAGTAACATTTTCTTCTGTGAAACGGTATATGTTATTTGTGAACAGGTGTCAGTACTTTAGGTGTCAGCGTTTTAGATGACAACAACTGAATTTAAGCAGTGTGGGATCAAAGTGGTATAACACATTTTTGAAGTCACACAGTTCTTGCTGGAGTAGAGGTTTAATGTGCTTGCTGGCTCTGTTCTGCACATGCAGGGGATATAGTGCCATTTGGCGGTCAAGATAATTTGCCAAAGGTTCCTGGGGTTTAACCTAAGTTACTTCGATGTTCCATATGGCAGTTAGTTAAGAAAACCCAACCATCAACTGCCCAGACAACTGCCTTTCAATCTAAGCAATATGGTATGGAGAAGAGTTGGGTGGAGTTAAGTGGACTGGCTTGCGAGTAAGCCCCAATGTTGGTAGCACTGATGAACTGGAGGCAGCTGGTAAAGGATGTTGCTGGATGGGTGGCAACTAGCTTTCTCTAAAACTAGCAGAAGACAGAAAAGTGAGATCTTGGTAGTGCCAAGGTTGCTGGAGTCAAAATAATGTTGGTAGGGCAAATCGGAGTTTTTGACTTGCCTATTTTGTTACCACTCATAGCTCTAATGGTTGCTCTACAGCTTCCAGATGCCAGCGCATACATCTCCACGGGTAGGGCAAATACGGCAAATACTATCTGCCCAACTGTTTCCAGTGCCCTCTGAAGAGCTCTGCATAAGAGTGCGCTTTACCAAAGAGGCAATAGGGCATCTGACCTGCTGCATGAAAACACCTGCTTTAAACATCAGTGACCTGATGACTGTATGTCCTTATTGCTCCCTGGCTGATGTTGCAGAGAACCCAAAGTGGCTGCCTGCAATGATTCTGTGCCATAGAAGTTGAGGGCAGTGGTCAGTCACCCTCATAGCCACTGAGAGAGAGCAGTGCAGGCAGATGAGCCCGGCTGCAGGTCTTGCAATGCACATTAGCATCTTCAAAACAATGATAAAAATAAAACCCTTTCAAGTGTATTTTTACAGATATTATAGAGGAAGAGAGATTTAGGAGAGCAGTCAGAAGGAAAATAATAGACAACTCTTCCGATGGCTGGTGCTATTTCTGGGTTGACTGAAAGATTATCTACATCAATTCTGCTGCTGTTAAAATATTCTCAGAGCTCCTTTAGCCCAGAAGCTTCAAACAGAATCTTAAATCTAATGGATTTTTAAAAATGTGTAAAACCTGACTTGCGCACTCAAGCATTCTTTTCAAATGTATTTGGGGAACTTCGCCTGATAATAGAAAGTTGAAAGTGGCAATTATGTTTCATGGAAAAGTCTTTTTTAAGCCAAGTCGTGAGCAAACAATAGGGAACTTTTTTGGGGATACTTAACGGGATCGCTGGAGGCAGCCACCAAGAAGGGAAATATATTTTTTTCAAACTTACCTTCACGTGGAACCAGGAGCAGCAGGAACGTCACACCACTACTCCGGGCCATTGTCTGCCCGCACTTGCTCCTTCCTCCTGTTAAGTAGCTTTTAAAATGGTTAACATTAAACCATTGCTTACAAAATAGACGTACACAATCACACTGCTACTCTACATTTATCAGACTAATGGGATTTTGTCTTTAAAGGATATGGAACCATGGTGGGTAACTAGAGTTGAGATGCAGATCAGCCGTGATCGAATTGAATGGCGGAACAGGCTCGAGGGGCCAAATGGCCTAATCCTGTTCCTATGATGGAATTATCATCAATATTGATTTTGTCATTAAAACTCAGTGGTCTAGGAATTGGTTTCAGCCTGTTTTCAGGCGCAGAATGGTCAGAGCACTGGGAGTGCGCACCAGAAGGCAAAGGTCAGAGGCAGCTCCAGAACACCAATTTGCTCCAGCTGATTTGTTGGCAGTAGCCTCGGGTTGACCTGTGTGAGAGGTTGGGGGTTGTGGGGGAGGAGAACAGGAGGGCGGGGCTAGTGCGTGCTGGCAATGGCCCAGAGTAGTGATGTGGCAATCCTGCTCCTCCTGGCTCCACATGACGGTAAGTTAAAAAATACTTGCCTTCTTGGTGGCGGCTTCCAGCGATCCCGTTAAGAACCGCTGATTAGGTTGCAGGAGAAACCAGCATATGGAGTGGAGCGGAATCTGTCTACCATCCGTGGGGAGGAGGACCTCCTTCCTGTTGTTCACCTGCTCTACTGACATTTCCACGGTTACATCGAAAAACCCTGGGGCCCTGCTGGAACTTGTGTTGTCCACAGACATCTTCCTGCAGCTCCACTGTGTTGCTTCTTTCCTTTGCCCTTAAAGAAAGCACCTCCCCTTTAAGCTACTGCAGCCCCTATAGCATCCAATTTCTCACCTCCTAATCAGTGAGCTGCCTGTGAGGCATTGTGCAAATGAGCGGTGACCCAGAAACTAGAAGGGGTATCTCATGGACTGCTCTAGCTGGCCCGCCGACTCCTCTGGCTGGCCCGCTCACCTCAACCTGTTTACCACAGGGAAGAGCAAAATTGCCCCATAGAGTGTAGATTAATGTTTGGAGATTACTACTGGGTTGACAGTTGCCATCTCCTGGCAAGTCCATCCTATACAATGGAGTTCACTTCATGTGGTTTTTGTGAGGCATGGCTCTCATGTTTGCAGTACGCACACCTACATTGTGAGGCTGTTTAAGAAACTCATCTTAACTGGACCAGCCACATAAATACTGTGGCAACAAGAGCAGGTCAGAGGCTGGGTATTCTGTGGCGAGTGTCTCATCTCCTGACTCCCCAAAGCCTTTCCACCATCTACAAGTCAGGAGTGTGATGGAATACTCTCCACTTGCCTGGATGAGTGCAGCTCCAACAACACTCAAGAAGCTCGACACCATCCAAGACAAAGCAGCCCACTTGATTGGCACCCCATCCACCACCTTAAACATTCACTTCCTCCACCACCGGCGTACTGTGGTTGCAGTGTGTACCATCTACAAGATGCACTGCAGCAACTCACCAAGGCTTCTTCGGCAGCCCCTCCCAAACCCGCGACCTCTACCACCTAGAAGGACAAGGGCAGCAGACGCATGGGAACACCACCACCTCCAAGTTCCCCTCCAAGTCACACACCATCCTGACTTAGAAGTATATCACCGATCCTTCATCGTCGCTGGGTCAAATTCCTGGAACTCCCTCCCTAACAGCACTATGGGAGTACCTTTACCACACAGACTGCAGCGGTTCAAGAAGGCGGCTCACCACCACCTTCTCAAGGGCAACTAGGGATGGGCAATAAATGCTGGCCTTGCCAACGATGCCCACATCCCATGAACGAAAGAAAAAAATCTCCTGCTTGTTAAAATGCTAAATTATGATCATCATGGCTGAGGAGGCCATCAGAGCCAAGCTAAGTGCCTTAAAATCCTGAACAGAGGGTATCTTGAAGCTGCTGACAGGAGATTGTTGTATTCTGTTCCATTTGGAAGTCATGCAGCTTGCATCAACAATTCCTCCACTGTATGGCCTAATGGATAACATCTGGAAATCCCACCCCTCTTCCTTGTGAGGAAAGCTCAACAGAATCTGTACTTTTTTCTCCTTCTAATTTCCTCTCTCCTCTCCTTTTCCTTCCCATCCTCTCTTCTCCTCAAGGGTCATGACTCATGATGGAGTATGGTTCTACTGATGTTGACAACTCTCTGAGTGGCCATTTTTTGTGTGTGAACATTGGCCATGAGTGTTAGTAGACTATTCAACCATAGGAGACCATCGCAGCCAAGCCTCATTCTTTCCTTATACGTGCAGACCAGCCAGAAGGGTCACAATTAGTTAGCGGTCAGGATCAGGAACCCTGACTTATTTTTCCCTTCCCGAGTGACCACTTGTAGTGTCGCCAATCTGAGCTCTGCTAACTTAGCGCAGACGTATCATTCCTGGGACCTTCCTGGCTAGTATGGCTCAGTGGTAAACTTGCTCAAAGAGCCACAAAGCTTTATAACCCCGCAACATTGAACACTAAAAAATATGATTGTTTATTTTACCCCAGAAAACATAAAGTACTGATCTGAAATACCTTCAAATAAATCAGCTGAGGAAATGTACTTCCATTTATTAGTCTGACTTGTCAGTATGACTGTAATTTTTATCTTTTGTAATAAGCTAGACATCCTGTTATCTTATGAACTGAGCATAAAGGTTAATTAATGTTCCAGAATTATTTCAGCTTCCATTGCTCCTCGCTGTCCTGGTCTGTCATGTCGCAGTAAAATTGCTGCAGTTCTCTTACACATCATGCATTAATGGATTACATTAGACATCTTCTCTCATTCCTTCGTGGAGTCCCTGTCTGCTAAGTAGCACCAGTAAATTGCACCTCTAATGAGGTTCAGTGCCAATGTAGAAGATTTAGCAAACAGGATTGTACGTGGCAGATTGTTAACCCTGTATACAACACTCCTCCTTTATCCAGGGTCAGGACCAACGGTATGGGCGGTAGTTAGTGTTATACGAGCATTAATGTCCCCTATAATTTTTTTTGTGCACGGTCCCTTTAACTGGCTGCGCGGCCCATTCAAATTATCACGCCTGCGCGGTTATTTCCATTGAAAAGACGGTCAGCGGCCTGCGCGGGACCGCCAGACCACTGTGTGGCCGCGCAGTTTAGTGGGAATGTTGACGGGCACACAGCGTTTAATTGGCTACTGCCTTATATGCCTCAACGGCACAGGAACAATGATGATGATAATGATCAAGTTTTTACCATGAGATGCATCAAACACTTGGTTACCTTTGTGAGGGGATTGGATTCAGTCTTAAATTAAATAACATTGCTTTATGGACCAACATATTCAGTTACCAGGCACAAGAGTGCAGACTGAAGAGTGTTGAAAAGCAAAAGGTGGATTTAAAGGATTGGAGATAGTTTAGAAATGGACTGAAGGGATTGAAGATTTAAAAAGTAAAAAGTATTGGAAGAAAGTTGATGAGTGAAGAGGTGGGACTGGAGCGCATGTGGATTAACAAATTAAAAAAGACTTTGATTAATATCTATATAAGTATAAGATAGAGATGATTGACTGCTGTGTGGAATTAGAGGATATCTGAGCTGCTGGAACCATGGAAGTGTCTTGTCAAGGAAGCCTCGGACATAGAAGATCTGATTCGCATGAAGTGCTGTTTGAGAAATCATGGCCGGAATTTTCCGACTGCCGTGCGTGCAGGTTTGGAGGCGGATCGGCAGTAAAAGTCGAATTAAAAGGGAGCACGTCGGGAACCCACCGTCATCCCGCCTCCTCACACCTTTAACTCGGGCGCGTTTGCCAGCGCGGCACGGACCCGAACAGCAGAGGCGGGAGACCTAATTAAGCTCATTAAAACCTTGTTGCCAGACCCTTAACAGTGTTTTGAACCAGACCTTTTGAATTTCACTGGATGACCACGGGAATCACGCAGCTCAGGAACCACGTCTGTCAACCTGAGGCGGAAGCTCAGTGGCCATTGTGCGAGGTCATTAATGCAGAGCATCGAAATCCAAATAAATACTCCCACATTACACCTCGTTACTTGCCTAAGGGAAAGGTTCTTGCTGACTCCATTTTGAGCACAGATTTAGGTGTCTGGAGTTTGCAAGTCTTTTCTGCAACTTCGGAAACCACTCTCACCTCATTGCTCCTATCACAACATTGACAGATTGCTTCTCTGATCTCTACTTGACCTGCTGTCTATTACATCAACATGGGTGCCGCTTATACTGTCTCACCTTGGTCCTCAGAATCGGACCAGGATGAGCCCCGACACCAGCAGCAGCAGGCACACCAGCAACAGCCACAGCAACAACAACAGCAGCCTTCTCTTCAACAACCTTTATGCTCCACAGGACAGATGGCACCAGCACAGGGCTTCACCACGCTGGAGGCGATACCCCCAACACAGGGTATACAGGCAGAGGATGAGCTTCCTCAACATGACTGAGCAGCAGTGCCAAAGGAGGCTCAGGCCATTGCGCAAGGTCGTCACAGACATTAGCAGCTTGCTGGAGCAAGACCTGCAGCTCAGCGGACTTGGTGGGCACGCCTTACCCGTGGCTGTCAAAGTCACCACCGCCCTCAACTTCTTCGCCTCAGGCTCCTTCCAAGGATCTGCAGCAGACATGTGCGGCAACTCGCAGTCGGCCGCCCACAGATGCATCACACAGGTCACCGATGCCATGTTTGACATGTCAGCCAATTATATCAACTTTGCCACTGATGAAGCCAGTGTTACTGAGCGGGAGCTTGGCTTTGCCACTCTGGCTGGCTTCCCACGGGTGCAGGGCATCATCGACTGCACACATCTGGCCATCAGGACACCCCCACATCACCCAGAAGTGTTTGTGAACCACAAGGACTTCCACTCCCTCAATCTGCAGCTCATCTGCAACCATAGGAAGGTCATCATGCATGTGTGTGCCAAATTCCCTGGCAGCTGTCATGACTCTATCGTCCAGCGCCAGTCCACCCTCCCTCAGCTCTTCACACTGCCAACCACACTTACCAGCTGGCTGCTTGGAGACAAGGGCTATCCACTGAAGTCGTGGCTCATGACACCCTTGAGGCGGCCAAGTACTGAGACAGAGGAGTGCTATAATGAAAGCCACATGTCCACCAGATGTGTCATAGAGCAAACAATAGGCATGCTGAAGATGTGCTTCAAATGCCTTGAAAGATCTGGAGGAGCCCTTCAGTACGCACCAGCCAGGGAATCAGCAGAATCGTCGTCGTCTGCTGCACGCTGCACAACACAGCGCAGCAACGAGGATTAGCGCTGCATGAGGAGCAAGGCGCAGAGCGCACAGCCTCTTCAGAGGAGGAGCATCAGCTGGAAGACAAGGAGGAGGAGGAGTAGGAGGAACATGAGGTCCAGATGCCAGCAGCACCAGAGCACATTGCTGCCTGGAAGGCCAGGGATGACCTCATCATGGCCAGATTTACTTAACTTCCTGCATTACACCCATATGGCTGCCACATGCTGTGCCAGGTCCCCCCCCAAAAAACACCACAAAGCATTCCTACGATGACCAAGCCATTCCTTTCACACTGACCACCATTGCCGGAGGTAACGTTATGTCTCACCATTCATTCCAACTCACTAAGCCACTTCCAAAGTAGCATACAAAAATAGGCATGACCGGAAAGTGGTGAGAATAAATAGTTTTACATGTGTCATAACATTAACGGAACCTTAACAATAACACTTCTTTAAACACCCATGTGCTTACCCTTGTGCATCTACATCTGTGTCATTTTTCGTTTAAGCGTGCTTCTACATGGTGCAACCCCTGTGGCTTCAGCAGAGGTAGAGGCAGCCTGCTCAATTCCCTGCTGCGACTGCGTAGACACTTTTGGCGGACATCCTCTGGGTTTTGGAGCCAGTGATGGCCCTGCCAAAGTCTGCTTCTCCTGCGACTGTGCAGGGGCAGACTCGGCTATCGCGATCTGAGGAGGCATCTGGGGCTCTGACTGAGGAGGGGCAACGGGGGAGAAGTGTGAGCACTTTGAGAGGAGCTCCCACTTCCATGTCCCCTCTCACCATCATCCCTCTCATAGGCCACCCGCACTTCCCTGCTAGCAAGGAGCTGGAGAGCACCTTGCTGCACATCAGTGGGGCCATGAGGACCCAAGTCTATGTTTACAGCCCTCCTAGAGAGGGGGTCTATGAGCCTCTGCCATCTGTTGTCCATAGATAGAATGTGCTCCTGTGAGTGGCGCATTAGCTGCTCCATGCAGGTGGCCATCCTTTCCCTGGAAGAGCATACCATCCCCAGTGCCTGCGACATGGTGGTGCTCATGTTGGAGATGGACTCCTCCATTCTCTGCACATTTGCAGACATCGTGGCCGCAAAGCCTGTCAGAGCCTCCTGCACTTCTTCCTGCATTCCAGGATCACCCTCTTTCTCTGCATGCAACTGAGCAGAGATGGGAGCATCCTGCGCCCTCCGGCAAGGAGTCTCCACTGCTATCCCTGACTCCTCTTGCTCACTTGTGACTTGTGAGACACCAGGTGACAACACTACTCTATCTCGCATGGGACCCACCAAGGTGTGTGTATCTGTGCTGGTGCTGGGTGCGCTTAGGTCTGGTGACAGTGCACCCTCTGGAAGCTCCTCTGAGGAATCGTCTTCCTCCTCCGGCTGGACAGCTCTTGATAGACCTGTGGGAGAGTAAAGAGAGGATTTACAAATGTTTTATTAAGAATGGGTGATGATACCATGATGCACATGATGACAATTCACTGGCTTCTGACATCAGTCCCCATATGTACAAGATTATGACGGGTTTGGATAGGCTAGACGGGGAAAGGCTGTTCCCACTAGTTGATGGTACAAGGACTAGGGGACACAGATTTAAGGTTTTGGGCAAGAGATACAGGGGGATGTGAGGGAAAACTTTTTTACTCAGTGAGTAAACTCGCTGCGACGGAAGTGGTGGAAGCGGAGACACTCAATGTTTTCAAGGGGAGACTGGATAGGCACTTGAGGGAAATAAACTTGCAGGGCTACGGGGATAGAGTGGGGGAAGGGGACTGACTGGATTGTTCTACAGAGAGCCAGCGCGGACTCGAAGGGCCGAATGGCCTCCTTCTGTGCCATTATGACTCTTTGGCCGCGATTTTGTCATCGGTGTCGGGATGGGTACGGGTCAGCTGGTTTCCGGCTTCCAGTCCCGCCCCCAGCTGCCTCCGCTCCACAGACGTGATTTTACTTTGATTGACCTTGTTAAGCCCGCCCTACGGGCTTGCCGACCAATTAACAGGAAGCGGGTCTGATGATGTCATTTGATGACACGTCATCTGCCGGTTTCCTTAAAGGGACCACGCACAATTTTATTTTGACAGTTGATTTCCCAGTGTTTGACAGCATTGAGGTGCTGAAAACACTGACAATCACTGCACTAAGGTGACCTCTTGCACCCAGGCTCTCCAATGACTCCATATGCTGGAATAGATGGCAGCTGCAGGTAAGGTGACAGAAGCGATCTGTCACTGGTGAGAGAGGTTCTCCCAATGAGGTGGCACTGGACATACTGGATTTAAAAACTTGTAAGCTAAAGAAATCTGTAACTGTTTTAAAAATGCAGTAACCAACATTTTCTTTGCTCTGAAACTCACCATGTGCAACATTGGATCCTTCACACCACTTCTGCAGCTATCATCATTCCACAAACATTACAGCAGACTCACAACACGCCACACTTACCTGGTGTGGTGTCTGGACGTTGGGAAAGCTGACCCAGAAGCAGGAAAATCCAAAAACAGGCTGAAAACTACTGACAAGTACCTGTTAATAGGCAGGTAATTGTCTTTAATCCGCTTCCCGCCGCTAGGTGTCGGGTCCTTTCGCAAATCGGAGACCCGACACTTGGGAAAGCTGTTTGGAGGCGGGTTGACGGCGGGATTGGAACCTGCCATCAATCAAATCGAATTTAACCTCTGACCCGCCTCCAAACCCACCCTCTGAGCGCCGGCAAAATCGCGGCCTATGACTCTGAGTGACTGCTGTATGCCATGTGGCTGTATGAGATGTAATTCTGTCACCAGGTTGCTGAGAGGTCCCCCTCTCTCCGTCTCCCACCGCCAGCAGCTCCGCAACTCTTGACACCTCCAGGGCGACCTCTTCTGCTGCAGTCAAAGTGGCGAAGGATGGAGGGCCACCTCCGGTTCTCTCCCTCTCCCTGTTGTTGTGCGCTCATTTCTCCTGCAAGGAGGGAAAAAAGAGAAGTTTGAGTGAGAGTGATGGCATGAGTGTAAGGAATGTGTGGGTTACATCTGTAGTGGGTGACTATGAGGGAGTGTGATGCCAATGCCAAAGTGCCAATGCCAAATGGCCTCCTTGTGTGATGTTAGTTGGTATGATTGCATTAGGATGAGGGTGAGTGTGAGGGGTGGTTAGTCAGAGGGGGATGTGAGTATGTACATAGAGAGAGAGGGATGGGTGGACGTGCAAGGTATGTTGGTGTGAGTAATGATGTGCAGGAGCAGGCTTGGGAAGGCAGAGTGATGGGGATGTGGTTACAGGCACAGCAGGATGAAGGTGAGTGTGGCTTTGCACTCACCTTTCCTGATCTCATGAGATCATTGACACGCTTTCGGCACTGCACCCAGGTCCGCCCCACCACATCCCTGCTGTTCACCTCCTCTGCAATTTGGAGCCAGGCTCTTTTGTCTCCTGGGGAGGTCTCTTCCGCTCATCCACAGGGAAGAGGACCGCCCTGCGTGCTCTGACTCCCTCCACAAGAATATGTAGGGAGTCATCTGAAAACCTGGGTGCAGCCCTCTGTCTTTGTGAAGCCATGTTTTCAAGTCTGAGCAATAAGCAGATTGTGCAATATCCTCCCTGCACACTCCTAGATGAACCTTTAAATGCGATGTGGCCAAAGCTGCTTTCAATATCCCCGCTGGAAATGAGTCATCGATGACATCATCAGACCCGCACCATTTGATAGAGCCGGGAAAAGCGCAGGCCTGCCTTAATAGGCGCCATTAACAGAAAGTCACTCTGAGGAGCGGGATGATCAGAACAACACGGTTCCGACCCGCCACGCGGCCCGCACGCACCCGACCCGACTCAGAAGAGAAAATTCCAGCCCATGAGTCTGGCCTTCCATTCATTCATTTAAATGGACCACAAATCAGGGGCTGCCAGAATGTGATTTCTCTACCAGTGTTCCCTGCAAGCACCAGGGAATCACCCCTTAATGCGGGATCCGGGTTAGAGAGGTATTCTAGGCTGGGAAATTCCTCGGAGCTGCTCCCCCTCTGCTGGCGTTACTTTGCCGGAAGTGTGGCGGGAGAAAAGGAACATGCAACATGCCTTTCCTGAGGGAGTTTGTTAGGGTTTATACCAACTATTCCAATTTCTAAGATGCCTACCTCTGTACTTCAGTATCATAAGGATCTGAAGCTCCTACTATATTTTCTTATATCTGTAGCGAAAACCAAACATAAATGTGAATGAGAAAAAAAGGTAATGATTTGACTATAATTTGCGAAGGAAATACGTACTGTATATTATTTATCCCATTGACTTTTCCAGTAAGGTTCACCTTGGACAATGATCTGGCATGCTTAATTAAGAATTCTATACAATGAGAATGAACTGGAAAAAATAGGAGTAGCTGAGTGTGCGTGTGCATGGCAAATTTCAACAACAGGACAAAAACAAACTGGAAATTTCTATGGAGAAAATAAAACTATAGAACATAGAGAAAAATCAGAGGCAAGGTTGGGGGGCAGCAAGATCAGCCTCATGAGAGTCGGGAGGAGGGTGAGGAGGCAGTCGGGACGGGGTGTGCGGGGGGTGGGGCAAGCTGTGGCTGGCAACGGCCCCCGATTTCAATGCAGATCCAGGAGGGAGCACTCCTTCTCTTCCTGGCTCCACAATAAGGTAAGTAAATAAACGTGAAATTTACCTTTTGGGTGGCAGCCTCCAGCGATCCCTGTAAGGACCGCTGGGTTTGACTGCTGAGCGCCTGAAAAAATTGGCTGGTTCCTTGCTGCGGTCAGTCGCTAACGGATTTCACAAAGGGATGTTGTGTTGTGCGACTTCTCATTTTTGTCCACCCCAGTCCAACACCGGCATCTCCGCACAAAGGGATGTGAAATGGGTGTTAGGCCCCCAATTTGCATTTGCAATGGGCCTAACGCCCGTTAGAGGTGCGCACCCTGGAATCCAACTGAGCAGCCTGATCTAATATGGCGGGCAGCAAACTTCAGGCGGGGAAGAGCGCACGCATGCCGTCAGCCATATTAGACCCTTAGGCACCCATTTTACGCCAGTAAACTGGGAGCAGCATGGTCGGATTACTATGCTGCTGGATCTAATTAATCAATAAAGAGCTAGTTGTATCCCAAAAGAGAGAGTGCTCTGGGAGGCAAGATGTAGGCCTGTGCCACATGTACCCAGCAGGATAGTACCCAGTCTTAATACTTAGTGGCACAGGTTAGTAAGGTATTCTGTTCCCCAGCGATAAGATCCTTGATCTCAATGACAAAAAAGAATTCTTCAAAATAAAGGACTAGGATAAATTATGCATAAATATCGGGGATAAATTATGCATAAATATCATTAATAAATCAAAGTCTGTTTGACATTTCTAATAGTGTAACTGAAACAAAAAAATCAGATATTTAATTTCCTTTTAGGAACCAGGAGACCCTTTAATGGAAATAACAGGAAGCAATTATATTTCTGATTAGTTCAACAACCAATTGCTCTGTGACATTTATCAAGTTTAACTAAAATACTTATTATCTTCTGAAATACATTAGATGGCAGGACCAATTGTTCAAATCGAGTCTAATTCAATATGCGTCGCTCATTATCTCCTTAAACTTATGTCTCCAACCAGTTATGTTGAATAATGAAGACTTAATAGGCACATCCTTTAAGAAGAAGCAGCTTCTGGAGAGTCCATTAACAGGTAAAAATCCTTGTATTAACTTCTTTAGAAGCAAGTCACATTCCCTGTTCTCTATGCTAAATGAAGGGTATGGTTCTTCAAGGTTAGCTCATTAATATATTGCAAGATAACACAGCCCCACCAGTAGGCTATTGGGTCAATGCTCTGCTAGTTGGCACTAACCAGAGAGACCAGGAAGGTTCCAATTACAGGTTTTGATCTGTGTTGGGTCCTGAGATGACCCAGCAACTACTCCCAGCACCTCAGACCACATGCTGGCTGGCACTTCATGGTTGCTACCTGGCATGTCAGGAGGTCTTTGAAGTGACCAGCTGGGTTGAATGGATGTGGCATCAACCATCCATTCATGCATCCATGCCTCCTCCTGCCATAGTCCAGCTGCTGGACATTCCTTTTCGATAACCAGAAATCTGCATGGGAACAGACCTCTGGCCACCACTTAGGAATGTGAATCATATTCTCAAGGTTCTCTCAAGCTGATCCATTAAGCTGCCCATACCAGATGTGACAGCTTCTTGTTAACTGAAGCTCCAGATCCCCATAGCCCCAGTCACAGCATTTCTGAGAGAAACAACATCTGCACTTTGGACCTCTGCATTGGGACCTTCCCTGCAGATTCCCGTGGAGTTTCCACTCACTGCTTGGTTGGCTGCAAGCTCATAAATCCCTCATGTATTGCTACAGAGAGGTCGATCAGCTGATTCCTTAGGTGGCACAGTAAATAGTGTAGATAGGAGCAGAAAGTTGCAACAGGACATTTATAGATTAAGTGAGGGTGCAAAACTGTGGCAGATGGGGTTCAATGTGGGAAAGTGTAAGGTCATCCACTTTGGACCTAAGAAAGATAGATCAGAGTATTTTCTAAATGGCGAGAAGCTAGGAATTGTGAAGGAGCAGGGATTTAGGGGTCTAAGTACAGAAATCACTAAAACCTAGTGGTCAGGTACAAAAATTAATTAAAAAGGCTAATGGAATGTTAGCCTTTATCTCAAGGAGGCTAGAATACAAAGGGGTGGAAGTTATGCTCCAGTTGTATAAAGCTCTGATTACACCACATCTGGAGTGCTGCGATCAATTCTACAACAACTTGCATTTATATAGTGCCTTAACGTAGTAAAACATTCCAAGGCGCTTCACAGGAGCGGTTATCAAACAAAATTTGACACCGAGCCACATAAGGAGATATTAGAGCAGATGGTCAAAGAGCAATGTTCCCTTTAAGCTGCGTGGCCGTGTGGCCACACAGCACTCTGCAGCTCCCACACAGCTGCTCACTGGCTTTTAAATAGGAAAACCTCGCATGATTATAATTATTTTAAAATCGAGGCGTTGCTCAACCAGAAGCCAACTAGGTTAATGAGCACAGGGGTGATGGGTGAACGGAACTTGGTGCAAGTTAGGATACAGGCAGCAGAGTTTTGGATGAGCTTAAGTTTATGGAGGGTGGAAGATGGGAGGCTGGCCAGGAGTTCGTTGGAATACATAGGATTTCATACAATATACAGCACAGAAACAGGCCATTCAGCCCAACCAGTCCATGCTGGCGTTTATTCTCCACTCGAGCCTCCTCCCGTCTTTCCTCATCTAACTCTATCAGCATAACCCTCTATTCACTTCTCCCTCATATGCCTCTCTAACTGCCCCTTAAATGCATCTATACTATTTGCTTCAACCAGTCCCTGTGGTAGCGAGTTCCACATTCTCACCACGCTTTGGGTAAAGAAGTTTCTTCTGAATTCCCTATTTGATTTCTTGATGACTATCTTATATTGATGGCCTCTAATTTTGCTCTTCCCCACAAGTGGAAACACTCTCTCTGTATCTACTCCATCAAAACCTTTCACAATTTTAAAGACCTCTATTAGATCACCCCTCAGCCTTCTCTTTTCAAGAGAAAAGAAACCCAGCATGTTCATCCTTTCCTGATATGTATACCCTCGCATTTCTGGTATCATCCTTGTAAATCTTCTCTGCACCCTCTCCAGTGCCTCTATATCCTTTTTATAATATGGCGACCAGAATTGTACGCAGTACTCCAAGTGTGGTCTAACCAAGGTTCGATACAGGTTTAGCATAACTTCACTACTTTTCAATTCTATCCCTCTAGAAATAAACTCTAGTGCTTGGTTTGCTTTTTTTATGGCCTTGTTAACCTATGTCGATACTTTTAGTGATTTGTGTATTTGTACTCTGAGGTCCCTTTGCTCCTCTAGCCCATTTAGATTCTTATTTTCCAAGTAATATGTGACCTCCCTATTTTTATTACCAAAATGTAATACCTCACATTTATCTGTGTTGAATTTCATTTGCCAATTATATGCCAATTCTGCAAGTTTATTAATGTCTTCTTGTAATTTGTTGCAGTCCTCCTCAGTAGTGACTATGTCTTGATGTCGTCCGCAAATTTAGAAATTGTGTTTTTGATTCTAAAGTCTAAATCGATAACATAAATTGTGAACAGCAGTGGTCCCAGCACTGATCCTTGTGGAACACCACTTCCCACCTTCTTCCACTCTGAATAGCTATCCTTTATCCTTACTCTCTGCCAGCTAGCTATCCATTCTGCGACTTGTCCCTGACGCCGCATTCCCTGACCATATTCATCAGTCTATTATGTGGTACCTTATCGAAGGCCTTTTGAAAATCTAGATAAATTACATCTACTGCATTACCCTTGTCTACTCTCTCTGTTACTTCTTCAAAAAATTAAATTAGGTTGGTCAAGCAAGACTTTCTCTTTTGAAATCATGCTGACTATTTATTATATTTTTGGTTTCTAGATGTTCTTCCATTTTCTCCTTTAGTGGGGATTCCATTATTTTTACTACCACCAATGGTAAGCTGACTGATTTATAGTTCCGTGGACATATTGGGGGAAAAATTCAGTATCGCCCCGTTTGGGGCGCAATTATCGGCTGGGCGCAAAGATTAGCGCCTGGCGCTAATTATCGCCTCCGACTGCAAACTTGACTTTTATCGCCCCTGGAGGTGATTGGAGCGCTAAATCAGCCGCTACACATCTGTCTTAAGGCGCAAAGGCTGAGGAGCGAGGCGCTAACTCAGAGCGCTGGCGAAGCTCATGTGATGTCAGTCAGCAATGGAACACAGACACAATGGCCCCGGCCAGTTCTTAAAGGGGAGGGTTGATCTTGCTTTCCATCCACATCCTGCTCATTGCAGCCTTGAATCTCGGCCTGGAGAGACCTGTACATCAAATCTGCTGGAAAGAACAATGGAGAACTCCAGGGAAAGAGCTCAGAGTGCAGCCCCCACCATCTCTTCTAAATCGATACAAGGAAGGGCAAATCAAAATGAACCTGCAAAGTGCGGCTCAATACCCGAGACTCCTTCACACAGCGTTGAATCTCGCCAGAAGTCTCTCTCTCTCTCTCTCAGAATGCGTGGTTCAAAAATGGCGCCAACAAAAAACGGCAGGAAGTGGTCGCCTTTAAATAGCGCTCCCCCAGTCCCTTCCTGACTGCAAAACGCTCCCCTCAACCTGTCGTTGCTAGCGGCAGGCGGTAAGACAGGGGGCGCCACTCAATATCCGCTCCGGGGCGCTACCGCGGCGTTGCGCACTCGACTGACGTCACGATCTGCCGGCGCAGGAGATCGTGCCGGCAATGTTTAGCGCCGCCGCAAAATGTCTAGTTAATTTCGCGAGCGGCACAAACTTCGCCGCGCCTGGGCGCTAGTTGCTTTACGCCCCATTAGCGCCCTCTTAAGGCGCTAACGGGAGGCGCAACCAACTGAATTTTTCCCCCATTCTATCTCCATTCTTAAATATAGGTATTACGTTAGCTATCTGCCAGTCCTCTGGCACAACACATTTTTCTAATGAATTACTAAATATGTCAAGTCTAGAGGTAACAAAGTCATGGATGAGGGTTTCAGCAGCAGATGAGCTGAGGCAGAGGCGAGTCGGGCAATGTTATGGAGGTGCAAATCGGCAGTCTTAGTGATGGCACAGATATGTGGACGGAAGCTTATCTCGGGGTCAAATACGACACCAAGGTTGCAAACAGTCTGGTTCAGCCTCAGACAGTTGCCAGGGAGAGGGATGGAGTCGGTGGCTGGGGAATGGAGTTTGTGCTGAGGACCAAAGACAATGGCTTCGGTCTTCCCAATATTTATTGGAGCAAATTTCTGTTCATCCAGTACTGGATATCGGACACGCAGTCTGACAATTTAGAGGCAGTGGAGGGGTCGAGAGAGGTTGTGGTGAGATAGAGCTGAGTGTCCTGGTGGGGGAGTCCAGAACAAGGGGGCATAACCTTAAAATTAGATCTAGGCCATTCAGGGGTGATATCAGAAAGCATTTCTTCACACAAAGGGTAATGCAAATCTGGAACTCTCTCCCCTAAAAATCTGTTGAGGCTGGAGGTCAATTGAAAATGTCAAAACTTAGGTTGATAGGATTTTGTTAGGCAAGGGTGTTAAAGGTTACGGAATGAAGGTGGGTAAATGGAGTTGAGATACAAGCTGATTGAGAAGGTGGCGGAACAGGATCGAGGGGCTGAATGGCCTACTCCCGTTCAATGTTCCCCATAATTTTTTCTGGGTGCACGGCCCATTCACAGTTTCATGCAAGCGCGAACTTTAACATTGCAAAAGCTGGTCCCGGGCTACGCGGGACCAGAAGAGAGCCGCGCAGCTTATAGGGAATGTTGCTTCCATTCCTATGTTCTTCTACTGCCACCTCCCCTTCTTCTTCCTTAGTTATGGTGGATGCTTCACCATCTGTTATCTCCTAATTCCACTGAAGTGAATCCCTTATTGTGGGTGTATCTGAGCTGGTGGTTGCACGATCGGAAGCGTATGATGGGCCAAGTTCCTCATGCACACTGGGGCCAGAGACATCGGGGGAGGGGCGGGGGGATTTTCGGCAGAGCATTCAGGCTCTAGCGATCCTCCGATCTGGCTAAGATGGGGTCTTGAGCTGAAGCGCCAGTTTAGTCCATGTTTAGCCCACGTTCAGGCTTGGGCTGATAAGTGGCAGGTAACATTCGCGCCACACAAGTGCCAGGCAATGACTATCTCCAACAAGTGAGAGTCTAACCACCGCCCCTTGACATTCAACAGCATTACCATCGCCGAATCCCCCACTATCAACATCCTGGGGGTCAGCATTGACCAGAAACTTAACTGGACCAGCCACATAAATACTGTGGCAACAAGAGCAGGTCAGAGGCTGGGTATTCTGCGGCGAGTGTCTCACCTCCTGACTCCCCAAAGCCTTTCCACCATCTACAAGGCACAAGTAAGGAGTGTGATGGAATACTCTCCACTTGCCTGGATGAGTGCAGTTGCAACAACACTCAAGAAGCTCGACACCATCCAGGACAAAGCAGCCCGTTTGATTGGCTACCCATCCACCACCTTAAACATTCACTCCCTCCACCATCGGCGCACTGTGACTGCAGTGTGTACCATCTACAAGATGCACTGCGGCAACTCGCCAAGGCTTCTTCGGCAGCACCTCCCAAACCCGCGACCTCTTCCACCTAGAAGGACAAGGGCAGCTGGCACATGGGAACACCACCACCTCCAAGTTCCCCTCCAAGTCACACACCATCCTGACTTAGAAGTATATCACCGATCCTTCATCGTCGCTGGGTCAAAATCCTGGAACTCTCTACCTAACAGCACTGTGGGAGTGCCTTCACCACACGGACTGCAGTGGTTTAAGAAGGTGGCTCACCACCACCTTCTCAAGGGCATCTAGGGATGGGCAATAAATGCTGGCCTTGCCAGTGACGCCCACATCCCATAAAATAATTTTTTAAAAATTATCATTTAATTACATTACCTACATAGAAAAGGCCTTTGATATAAGTAACTGCAAGAAAAAGGTGGATGGTGTATCAGTGTTGACCTTGGTGTGTCAATGAGTTATGTAAACAACCAGTGTAAGTTTATAGGATATACAATATACAAGGCCGTTTTCTAACACCTTCACGTCAGCAAAATGCTTCACTGTGGCCTGAGACGAGGCCAGCTTGATTCAGAGTTTGTCTTTCTCTCTTTATGCCTACATAGTTTCTTGTAGCCAGCCAATGGATGAAGGTTCCTGCTCACAATATGAGCTGCTGTGGTATTATTCTCCTGAAGGCAATGAATGCAGACCATTTGTGTACAGTGGCTGTGGAGGAAACAGCAATCGCTTCCTTTCAAAGCAAGGATGTATACATACATGCGTGGAAGGAAAAAAGGTAATGTTGATTTTTTTTGGACTTATCAAGGTGAAGGATTTCAGTGCTGGGAAATTTAAAAAAATTGCACTTTTGTCACTCTCGGCATCATGCATTCCTGAGCCAACTATACCAATAATCTGATGCAGAGTAATGTTTCCCTCGCTTTGCTCCAATCATAGAAAAGCTAAACCAGCATAAAGTTCCCATTACCCACACTTGTCTTTTGGCCTGTCTAAGTGACATTGATAATTTGTGTAGTTTTGTACTCTTTGTTCCCGCCCACTAGAAACTGGATTGAGATTTGACCATATGCATTTCTTCTGTGAGCCTTGAAACAAGCAAAAACTTTCATCTCATCAGTATGCACTTGATTTCGTTATAGGTAGCAGATGTGGAAGGACAATGTTCCTATCCACTGTGTCTCCCAGCCCTTATTAGACAAAGTTAAGCATGGAAGTTGACAAGATGTTTGTAAAATCAATTGGAGTCCATGTTAATTTCATTCTGATCTGGTATAAACTAAATGTTCCTGCCCTACCCTAGATGCTTGAAGTGTGTGAAAGGTTCTGTGGGAATCAGATTGAGTAAGAATAAGTACAGATAGAGATGACTGAATAGTGTGTGGACAGCATTATCGGCCCCAATATTTCCGGGTCCACGTGTTCGGAGTGGAGGGGAGGAGTTATGGATGGGAAACCCGGAAGTACTGGTTTCCCAAACTTCCTGCAGGTTTTAACTGATTGTCAGGCTGGCTGGCTGTCAGGCGGGAAAGCCTGCAGCAGAAGGATGCAGTGGAGGAGCAGGTAGGGAGAGATTGCTGTCAGGGTGGTGGGGGGGGGGGGGGAAGGGCGGGATGGTGGTCGTGAGGAATAGTTGGTGGTCGGGGGCAGCAAGGGGACAAGATGGTGGTCGGGGGAGCAAGATGGTGGTTGAGGGGAGCGAGATGTTGGTCTGTGGGGGTGAGATGGGGGCGGGGGGGAGATCGCGGTGGGGGGGGTACAAGATTGCGGAGGGGGGAGGGTTTACAGGTTAGCTTGTTGGGCCTGGTGGAAACACACCTGCTCCTCCTGGCCCATAAACAGTGCTGTAAATGCACTTAACTTATGGATCCTGCCCTTCTCACCTCTTTTTACCTGCCAGAATTCCTGAGACTGACATTAGTTAAAAATAAAAGCTTGTTTAAATGGAAGCACGCAGCCTCCATAAAAGCTTTTACCGACTGACCCGCCTCCTGAGAGCAGATTGGTCGCCTGCCCCCTGTCCCGCCTCCATTAAGTGGGTGGGTTTGAGGCGGGTTGGAGTCAGGTTTGAATTTTATTTTAATTTTAATTTCTCACCCGACCTTAACCCACCCGTTGTTCCTGAGTTCCTAGCACCTTAGGAATGTCCTGTAAAGGAAGGTAACCAGTAAAGAATATATAGGCCCTAAATTTGCAGTCAGTATGACGGCGTACTCTCAGAGTATGACGTTATACCGCCTTTGAAATTGACCACAAGTTCGGGATTTCCAAATCCCGAACTTGTGATCTGTCAAGTTTCGACTCCACATCGGCTTTGTTGCACGTTTCACCTACCCATTGAAATCAATGTGCAGGCGAAAGGTTGGGCTAATTGCCCACCTACTGCGCATTAATTACGCTGGAAATTTTTACGACTGGTGCAAACAGGCACAAGAGCCTATTTGCACAGCATAAGGCGGGGGGAGGGATGAGAAAATTATATTGGTATTAATTATCTTGAAGTTAAATTAACAATGCCTTCTCAGTTTACCTCGCCGCTTTTGTCAAAACCCACTATAATAAGCATTAAGACACAATGCTGACCCTGAATGACCTTACCCTCGGCAAGTTCACTTTCGTTTTTATTGATTTTTTTTTAAACGGACACGTTTTCCATTATACTAATGCTGTATGTCATTTGAAATATTCAACGGAATATAAAATTATGAATCCAACATGGTATAAATCTGTCGCTGTTCACATAACTTTATTTTAACAATCCTTTCATAGTTTCCAGTTTTAACGGAATAGGAAAATTCAACGTTTTTGGTATTTGATTACCTGGCTTGCAAGCGCAGAGATGAATTTGTTTTGATTTTGTTTAGTGCAAGTTAAATATTTAAATATCAATAACATCCTCTTTATAGTGGATCTTTAAAAGTGAATGTAACACAAAAAACTGGGAACATCTACAACCACAAACAATAGCAATCTCCTCTGTTTCCTGATTGGCTAAGAGTCAGGCAGTGAAAGGAGCACCGCCCCACGTGATCCCAGGTACACTTACACACAATGGTGCGCTTCTGGGATCCGTGTGCCTCTACGCTGCGCACAACTCTGCAGCGAAACAACGCAAGTTCTCGAAGGGGGGTTTGCACCAAGTAAGTGCGGATTTCCTACGGATGTCGGTGGCGTACTCCAGAACGTTCTGACGAAGGGTCATCGGCCTGAAACGTTAACTCTGTTTCTCTCTCCACAGATGCTGCCTGACCTGCTGAGTATTTCCAGCATTTTCTGTTTCTATTTCAGATTTCCAGCATCCACAGTATTTTGCTTTTGCCATAATGTAGATGAATAGTTTGGAATTTGGCAGGAGCCAAGGAGAATCTTTGTAGAACCTTTCCTCAGGAAAGGAAATGGGCTAGTTGGATTCCTGATCAGTGGAAGGAATAGGCTTGATGGCCAAATGGCCTTTTCTGTTTCCCTCCTTTTAAAATGTTCTCATTAGCAATGTTCCTGCCCTCTCAGGTTCCCATTGCATGCCGATACTTTTTTTTGCAAAGTAGCAAACTTAGTATTCACACAACGCGAGGGAGCAGGGGGGGGGAGTAATTTTAAGCTGATCTGTACCTTAACTCCATTTACCCGCCTTGGTTCCGTAAACCTCAATACCCTTGCCTAACAAAAATTTCAAAGTTTTTGCTCTTATTTCACACCCAGAGAGTTCATTAAGCTAAGTGGAAGGGATTCTCCTGATCCCTTGGGCAATATAATGGATTTTATATAGGGGTTTTTCTAAAAGCCATGAAAAACTACTATCTTTATTTTTGTTTCTTTATCACAGGATTGACACTAGGAAGATGAATGATGACCTTTGAAAAAAAAATATATATAGTATCTTGAGCTAATAAAGAATTGATGGTCAGTGAATATGCCCCTGCATTCAAGAAGATAAGACACAGGACAACAAATTGAATAATATGGAGAGGAAATCTATCACTGAAACTGACAGATCCTGCAGCATGAATGCCAACAGCTGGAAAAGTTCTAATTGTAGACATATTTGTGTATAAGAGTTTCACTGAAATTGCTGTGTGGCTTTGATTGCCAAGGTTAGTGAACCAATTACTTATGTATTTGACTTTCTTTCTGCTTAGACTTTTCAGAAATTGATTCATTTTTGATATTTTCTTAAAGTGGGAGAAAACCTTGAATTTTTCATTTGCTATTTATAATGGTATGAGGGTATTTTTAATCTTTCTTCCCATGTTTTATTTCGAGAAACTAAACAAAATAAAAGTTGACAAAAGAAAAACAGGCAAACGTTTAACAAGTAATGGTCGAGATATAAAGATGTTTAAATGAAAAAAATGTCAAAAGCTTTGTTTTAACAAGCGAAAAATTATACACTGGTTTTCACACCAATATCGTATTAATTTTAAGGGACGGTACATTGACGGCCTATTTGTGCAGTAAGTTAACATGCTTCAGGCCTGAGGTGGATCTGGGTTGAGACCAGCACAGCCACACAGGGGCGTAGAGGGGCTATCCCATCTCCTCCTTGATAGAAGTAGGAAGAAGAAAAAAACATTGTTTTTGCCCATTTGTCAGACAGAAAGTAAGAATTGTATTGGACAAGACAAATTTTCTGGCTGAAAAAGATATTGCCGGTTACATAGATTTGCTGGCTAGGAAATTGATGCTAGAGCTTGTGCGGTATTTATGGCGGCTTCTCAAGATAATGTTCTTGGGTCTCTTGCTTTAGAATGATCCTGATATACTCTCAACCAATCCTTTACTGTATCTTCTATTATCAGACATAACATTTCAATTTATTCTGCTCACCTTTTCCTAGCTGGTATTAAAAGGCAATCTAATGACCAGAGCCGGAGTAAGACTAGGGCTCCGAGAACATTCGGGGTCTCTCTGCACCCTCTCCCAGCACATCCCCCCCCCCCCCTTCCCCCCCCCCCCCCCAACCCCGATCCATTAAACCACCACCATGTAGTAAAAAACATGAACAAATATCCCTGTAGAATGTTTACACTTTAAAAAATGGAACATTTTTCTACTTTGAGCACCCAGTGCCAGTAACAACAATTCCCATGACTAGCATAATTGAGAATGGATGGAGGATATGCTCCCTTAGATAACCCAAAAAATGTGCCTAAATCCCAACCTCAAGAGAGCACTCCCATACTGTATTAGTGCGACATTTACAGCTCCCACGTCAACCATTCTTTTCCCTTTTTAAATAGGATTTGTGCCAAAACCTTAATGTGAAATTAGGTTGGCAATATCCAAATTCATCTTATTCAGAACCCTTATGGTCAGTAGAGAGAAAAATTTCAATCCATCAATGTGAGCTGTATTCAACCCTATAATCTCAGGGATGTGGTGAGTGCTCCATGCAGTCCACTAGCTTTTTGAAATAAATAAATGCTATTGAAATGAAATTTCAAAATGTGTTTTACATCTTCTAGAACTGCTTCAATTATCCTACAACCCGATGATAGATACAGATCTGAATGATTCATTAATGTAACCAACACTAAATATTGGTTATTTTGGTAAAAGTATCATTTTTAAGAGAAAACACTCTACCATGTTTTCAATGCTATGTGATGATTAAATAGGATCCAAAAGCAAATGTAATTTACTGTACAAAAACAGGAGAGCCTTTGTGTGAAGTTCAGTTGATGTGCATCAATAAATGGAAGAGTTTTATAAGGTTGGATCTGGTATTTTCCCCCTTTTTTGTGTAGTATCTTCAATTTTCTTTCCTCCTCTCCTGGGGGGGATTATTGCACAAATGTTCACTGGCCTCTAGCATTTCAAGTAACCAATGTTTTGGCCGTGTTTTTGGATTATGTCGCCAATGGGCAGCATATAGATGAAAAATAGGAGGGGGACAAGGATAGATCCTTGGGGGACCCCAGAGGTAACGATGCGGGAGTGGGAAGAGAAGCCATTGCAGGTGATTTTCTGGCTACGATTAGATAGATAAGAATAGAACCAGGTGAGTGCAGTCCCACCCAGCTAGGACGACGGTGGAGAGGCGTTGGAGGAGGATGGTGTGGTCAACCGTGTCAAAGGCTGCAGACAGGTCGAGAAGGACGAGGAGGGATAGTTTACCTTGGTCACAGTCACAAAGGATGTCATTTGTGACTTTGATGAGAGTCGTTTCAGTACTGTGGCAGGGGCGGAAACCGGATTGGAGGGATTCAAACATGGAGTTCCGGGAAAGATGAGCACGGATATGGGCAGCGACAATACGTTCAAGGACTTTGGAGAGGAAAGGGAGGTTGGAGATGGGGCGGTAATTTGCAAGGACAGAGGGGTCAAGGGTTGTTTTTTTGAGGAGAGGGGTGATGACAGCAGATTTGAAGGAGAGGGGGACAGTACCTGAGGAGAGCGAACTGTTAACAATGTCAGCTAACATGGGAGCCAGAAAAAGAAGTTGGGTGGTCAGCAGTTTAGTGGGAATAGGGTCGAGGGGAGCAGGAAGTGGGTCTCATGGACAAGATGCAAGATGAGCGTGGAGAGGTCAAGAGGGGAGATCGGAAAGAAACTGGAGAAAGATGCGAGTTCAGGGCTAGGGCAGGGAGGAACCTTAGAGGAAGTTTGGCCCAGTGGGATAGGGGAAGGAAGGGATGTGGCAGAGACAGCTGATCAGGTGGTCTCAATCTTAGAGAGAAAGAAGTCCATGAGCTCCTCGCACTTGTTGTTGGAGGTGAGTATGGAGGAGACAGGGGAGAGGGGTTTAAGAAGACAGTTAGCAGTAGAGAATACTGCTGCTTGTGGAAATACCCATTTTATGTGATATGTGCAAATGTGATCCTCAGTATGGATGGGGGGAATTGAGAAGATGATCGGGGAAGCGATACTTTGTTAAGAACCGTACGTTCTCTTCATATCAACTCTGTGTTCCAAGATCATGATCTGACATTTTCTGTAGACTGTCTTTTTTTTCCCCATATTTTATAACAACATAAAGTATAGAATGAGAAAAGGCCATTTAACCATCAAGTCCGATCCTTTCACCAAGCATGTACAATTTATGCAATCTCTACTATGCCCATTTTAGAGTAAAGTTTAAGAAACCCAGGCCAATGGTGGCACATTGCATGCAGCAATTACAGGTTAGGAAAGTGGGTGCCTGATCTAGCACACCTGATTCGCATGGCACCTGATTTACAGTGACCACACTTCAAAAGTACTTAATTGGCTGTAAAGCACTTTGGGATGTCATGAGGTCGTTCCAAAGGTGCTTTACAACTGCAAGTCTTTCTTTTTCTTTCTTTTTATGGGCAATTTGAGAGCGAATAACGGAGCTGCACTTGTGGCCTAATTCGAAATGTCCTATCCATCATTACCATTTCCATCTCCACATCATCAACCACCTCTGCCCATTCCACCATCACCATTGAAACCCATATGCAGGCTTCCAATGCTCTACTTATCTGCATCATCAACAACAACATATATTATATAGCACCTTTAAAGAAGTAAAATGTCCCAAGGTGTTTCACAGGAGCGTTATCAAACAAAATTTGACGCCAAGCCACATAAGGAGATATTAGGGCAGATGACCAAAAGCTTGGTCAAAGAGGTAAGTTTTAAGGAGCGACTTAAAGGAGGAAAGCGAGGTAGAGAGGAGGAGGGTTTTAGGGAGGGAATTCCAGAGCTTAGGGTCCAGGCAGCTGAAGGCACGGCTGCCAATAGTGCAGCGATTAAAATCGGGGATGCGCAAGGCCAGAATTGGAGGAGGCCAGATATCTCGGAGGGTTGTAGGGCTGGAGGAGGTTACAGACATAGGGAGGGACGAGGCCATGGAGGGATTTGAAATCAAGGATGAGAATTTTAAAACCGAGCCGTTGCATAACCAGGAGCCAACTTAGTTCAACGATGGGTGAACGGGACTTGGTGCGCGTTAGGACACGGGCAGCAGAGTTTTGGATGACCTCAAGTTTACGGAGGGTGGAAGATGGGAGGCTGGCCGGGAGTACGTTGGAATCTAGAGGTAACAAAGGCATGGATGAGCGTTTCAGCAGCAGGGGTGAGCTGAGGCAGGGGTGGAGTCGGGCAATGTTACGGAGGTGGAAATAGGTGGTCTTAATGATGGCACGGATATGTGGTCGGAAGCTCAGCTCAGGGTTAAATACGACCAAGGTTGCAAAAAGTCTGACTCAGCCTCAGACAGATGCTGGGGAGAGGGATGGAGTTTGTGGATAGGGAACAGAGTTTGTGGCGGAGACCGAAGACAATGGCTTAGGTCTTCCCGATATTTAATTGGAGGAAATTCCTGCTCATCCAGTACTGGATGTCGGATAAGCAGTCTGACAATTTAGAAACGGTGGAGGGGTCGAGAGAGGTGGTGGTGAGCAATATTCCCTCTAACATTTTTTGGACCGCACGGCCCATTCAACATTCTGCACATGCACGGTTTTTCCATTTAAAAAATGGTGAGCCGGCTGCGCGGGACCTCCAGAGCGCTTAAAGGGAACACTGGTGGTGAGGTAAAGCTGGATGTCGTCAGCATACATGTGGAAACTCTGAGCTTCACCCTAATTAATGCCATTTCATCCAAACTTTGCCACCTGCATCCTTTTCAGCCTATTATTCCTATCCTCACCAATCTCTAGTGGTTCCCCAATCCCCAATGCATTGATTTCAAAATACCGATGCTTGTTCCTCCTGCACATTCTCCTTCTTGCCCTCCCTATGACCCCAGCCATTTTAGCCCTAATGGATGGAATTATCTTACTAAACTCCTGCCTTACTCCTTGTCTACAAAAGCAAAATACTGCGGATGCTGGAAATCTGAAATAAAAATAGAAAATGCTGGACATACTCAGCATTTGTGGAGAGAACAACAGAGGTAACGGCCGGAATTTGCCGGCGCTCAGCGGATGGGATGGATAGTAGGTCAGCTGTTAAATTGAAAATGATTGACAGCGGAACGCGCACACAGGACTTTCCTGAGGTCGGGTCTGCCAGCGCTGAGCAGACCCGACAGGCAGCGGCAGGGGAGGCAATTAAAATCATTAGTGGCTTGTTTACAGCCACTTAACAATGCTTTTTTCCCCAGCTTTTTGAATTTGACAGGTCGCCCACCGGTTTCCCGCTGTGCCTAGACCTCGTCCGTGAAGCTGAGGCGAGAGGTCACAGGCCATTGATTCAGCTGATGAGTTGACAGCTTCAAATGTCAAATCAAAGCTGATTGAGAAATGTTCCCTTAGCCACTAGCTTCTCTAAACTGCATTTCCCTACCGATTCAGAATGCTGCAAGTGTCCATCAAGTCTGACCTCATTACCTCTCCCACCATTGACAGATCGCTTCTGTCATCTCTACTTCACCTGCCATCTATTCCATCAGCATCGGTGAACTTTATACTCTCTCACCTTGGTCCTCAGAATCCCACCACGATCAGCCCTAACACCAGCATCACCAGGCACACCAGCATCACCAGGCACACCAGCAGCACCAGGCACAGTAGCAGCACCAGGCACACCAACTTTTTCCGCAATCAACTGATGCTGCACAAGACAGAGGGCATCAGCACCCGATCACATTGCTGCCCTGGAGGCCAGGGATGGCCTCACCATGGCCATATTTACTTCACTTGACATTGTAAACCCTGGCTGCCACATGATGCGCCAGGTTGGCACTAGCCCACACCAACACCATAAAGCATCCCTACAATGCCCAAGCCATTCCTTTCACACTCATCGCCATTGCGGGTATTACCGTTATGTCTCACCATTCACTGCAACTCACTAAGCCTCTTCCAAAGGTGCACACAAATCTGTCCAAGAACGCAAAGTGTTGAAAATAAAAATTTCAGTGATTGACAGCACATTAACAGAAACTTCACATGAACATTGGCTAAACCACCCAAGTGCCTTGTGTTTTGTTACTTGGTATGATTGGACTAGGATGAGGGTGAGTGTGGCTTTGCAGTAAAGTTTCATGATCTACTGAGATCATTTAAAGGTTTGCGCCACTACAGCCTGGTCCTCCTGATGACATCCCTGCTTGTGCCCTCCTGTGCAGTGTGCAACCAGGCTGCGTTGGTCTCCTGGGGCGGTCTCTTCCGCCCACTGGAAGGGACGAGAACCTCCCTGTGTGCTGTGACTCCCTCCAGAAGCATATGGAGGGAGTCATGGGAGAGCCTGGGTGCAGCCCTGCACCTCTGTGCAGTGTTTGTCAGTGTTTGCAGCACCTCAATGCTGTAGAACACTGATAGCACAAATGTCAAAAGAGAGTTGCGCATGGTCCCTTTAAGGAAACCGGCTGATGATGCATCATCAAATGATGTCATCAGACCCGCTTCCTTCAATTGGCTGGGAAACTCGCTGGGCGGGCTTAACAAGCCCAATCAGGGGAAAGTCATTTCGGAGGCCGGGATGGAGCCAGCAGTGGGGCCATAACCCACCACTGACGTTGCCTGCCACCGACCCGCCGAGGTAGGGAAAATCGTGGTCAACGTTTCAGGTCAATGACCTTTCGTGACAACTGGAAAAAGTTAGAGATATAACGGGGGAGAAATTCAATGTCGCCCCGTTTGGGGTGCTAAATTTTGAAAGCTGGAAAAATTAGCGCCAGTCGCTAATGATTCTCAGCTTTCTCTAAATTGGGTGTTAGCGCTCCAGGAAGGAAGTGGAGCGCTAAATCAAGCGCTATCACTTCCCTTCTGGAGCACTAAACCTCACAGGAGGGGCGGTAGAGGTGCAGCGCTGCACAATGTCCCATGCAGCACTGCCGGGATCCGAGGCTCCTTCCCTCCCTTAAAGGGGAGGGCCTTTGCTGCAGGCTCTGCATTTCAACTATGTCCCTTGTCGCCAACGGCAGCCGGGAGCCGTGACGATCAGCCCCAAGCACTCTAACAGAGTGCAGGGCTGATCAATCGTGTCAGTTAAAAATTTTCAAACGGCAACCTAAGGGATGGAAACAAATTTTTTCTGCAGACCAGCGGCCTTACCTTTAATTACCGCTCCCGAAGCTCCCGGCCTCCCGAACAACGCCTCCTGCAGCTGTCGGTGTTATCGCCCGGCGATGCTGCAGGGCGCAGAACCGAATTTCGGGTCCAGGGTGCTGCGCAGCCGGATGACGTCACGATCTCCGAGTGCAGGTGATCGTGGCGCTAGGGGTTACCACCGCCGCAAACCTCCAGGTGAATTTCATGAGCGGTGGTACTATCGCCGTGCTCGGGCGGTAAGTCATTAGCGCCCCGTTATCGTCCCCTGGAGGCGCTAACGGGAGGCGCAAAGGAGGCGAATTTCTAGCCCAACAGGTTTTAAGCACGTGCAGAGGCAGGGAAAGGGGAGCGGGGAGGAAAGAACAAAAGGGAAGGTCTGTGATAGGGTGGAAGGCAGGACAGATTAAAAGACAAAAGGGATGAGGCAAAAGGAGATGGCAATGGGACAAGTAAAGAAACAAAAGATTGGTCTAAAAGAGATGTAAATGGGAATAGCAGAATCAACCACAGCTGCCATCCGAAAAAATGGGGGCAGAGGTTATGATCTGAAATTGTTGAACTCAATGTTGGGGGCAATTTTTCGGGGGGGGGGGATCAGCGGGCGCATGTGGTGCTGGGTCGGGTGGGAATTTTTTTTTTGTCAACCTGCCACCACGCTAGTTTCCCAGATGCCGGGTCTGCCATCGCGGAACAGACCCGACACCAAGCGGCGGGGGAGGCAATTTAGGTGATTAAGAGCTTGTTTACAGCCACTTAAAAACTATTTTGAGTCTCTTCCCTCCATGTGAAGGGAAGAGGACCTCCCTGCATGCTGTGACTCTCTCCATAAGCATATGGAGAGAGTCATGGCAGAGCCTGGGTGCAGCCGTGCCTTTGTGCAGTGCTCGTCAGTGTTTGCAGCAACTCAATGCTGTAGAACAGTGACAGCACAAACGTCAAAATCAATTTGCGTATGGTCCCCTTAAGGAAACCGGCTGATGGCGCATCATCAAGTGACGTCATCTGACCCAGTTACTTCAATTGGCCGGCAAATGCGCTGGGCGGGCTTAACAAGCCCAATCAATGTAAAATCACTTTGGACAGTGGGTTGAAACCATCAGCGGGGTCGCAACCTTCCACCAAACCCGGCCGCACCGGACCCGCCGTGGTAGGGGAAATCGCGGCCGTTGAGTCCGGAAGGCTGTAAAGTGCCTAATCGAAAGATGAGATTCTGTTCCTCGAGCTTACGTTGAGCTTCATTGGAACAGTGTAGGAGGCCGAGGACAGAGAGGTCAGAGTGGGAGTGGAGCGGAGAATTAAAGTGACAGGAGACCGCAAGCTCGGGGTCACGCTTGCGGACTGAACGGCGGGGTTTCTGCAACGCGGTCACCCAATCTGCGTTTGGTCTCCCCAGTGTAGAGGAGACCGCATCGTGAGCAGTGAATACAGTATACTAAAGTGAAAGAAGTACAAGTAAATCGCTGTTTCACCTGGAAGGAGAGTTTGGGGCCCTGGACGGTGGGAAGGGAGGAAATAAAAGGGCAGGTGTTGCATCGCCTGCGCTTGCACGGGAAGGTGCCGTGGGAAGGGGAGGGGGAGTTGGGGGTGGTTGAGGGTGGACCAGGGTGTCGCGGAGGGGGCGCTCCCTTCGGAATGCTGAAAGGAGTGTGGAGGGGAAGATGTGTCTGGTGGTGGGATCACGGTGGCGGAAATGGCGGAGGATGATCCGTAGTCCTTGTCTCCCAGCTTCAAAAGTCTCCTAAAATCTATCTCTTGAACCATACTTTCATTCCCTTCCTCTAATTATTCTCCTACTACTGATCTGTCTGTATGTCCTCTGTGAAGCACCTTGGAATTTTAAAGACACTGTAGAGCAGAACTTTCACTTTGGTGCCCCCACTACATGCCAGGACTCATATCAGGAAATTGTGCACCCAAATTTTGGTCCATTAATTTTAATTACCAGAAAACTACAGGCTGCAGGTGTGCAATTTCATGATATGTGTTCCTGGCGTGTGCTGGGAATGCCGAATTGGAAAATCTTCCTAATATAAATGTCAGTTGGTGTTGTTGTAATGTCCCTGTGTTACAATCTCTATGATCCTTGAATGAACTTTCTTCACATTTCCCTGTAGCTTACAGGGCTGATTTTACAAATGCACACTCCCAGTGGTGAGTCTTATTTGGCGCACAAATCCGAAAAACACAGGTGCACGCCTCAGGATTTTCTGTAGCATCAAA
The DNA here is from genome assembly GCA_030390025.1 of Squalus acanthias. Lineage (NCBI taxonomy): Eukaryota > Metazoa > Chordata > Chondrichthyes > Squaliformes > Squalidae > Squalus > Squalus acanthias. Next base: position 130,058,196 of record CM059434.1, read on the forward strand.
TTAATCGTGGGAACACTCGTGCAATTTCCAATTATGCACTCCCAGGGAGACACTCTATGCTGAGAGGATGCATTTGGAAAATTGACCCTTACCGGTTTTCTTTTCTTTTTGTAGTATATCTATTTCACAATAAATAATTGATTACACACAAAATATTAACAAGCCAGAGGGTAAGAGAAAAAAAGATAGTGAGATAATTAAACCAATTAGCTGTCTCTTCTTTGTGAAAGTAGTTAGTAGAATTAAGGTCTATAATTCTGTCTGTTGTTTGTCTCCACTCCTTGCTCTCAATGATATGTCCTGACTTGTCCTTGTCGATCGATAAAAATGAGCTTTATCCAGCATGACTGCAAGTTCTAAAGCAAGGTATTCCTGAAGCATTCACTTCTCTACTGCATTCAGGTACTGAACAACCTGTGCGCATTTCCAGCATTTATTTTTGTTCTTAATTCATTTGTACAAACCAACCTGTCTGAGAAAGTATTCTTTCCCTCCCCTCCCAAACCTCTCTCCCTCCTGAAAGTGGTGGCTTATGCTGTGGTAAGAGTCCAATGGTGCTGGCAGTTCTGCAGTACCCCACTCATCTGGTCATGATTCCTAGTGGCTACTCCTGCTCCTATTTCTTATGTTCTTATGTTCATATCTATGAGAGCAAGGAGTGGAGACAAACAACAGGCAGAATTATAGACCTTAAATCTACTAACTACTTTCACAAAGAAGAGACAGCTAATTGGTTTAATTATCTCACTATCTTTTTTTCTCTTACCCTCTGGCTTGTTAATATTTTGTGTGTAATCAATTATTTAGTGTGAACCTAGTGGTTGTTGAGAGGCTATTCAACTGTGGGAGAGTGCCATAACATCTGAGACCAATCCTGTCCTTGCCCAACTCCCACTCATTCCAACAGAAGAGACTGGAGTTAAGAACATAAGAAATAGGAGCAGGAGTAGGCCATTCAGCCCTTCGACCCTGTTCCGCCATTCAATAAGATCATGGTTGATCTTCTACCTCAACTCCACCTTCCTGCGCTATCCCCATATCTCTTGATTCCCTTAATATCCAAAAATCTATCGATCTCTATGTTGAATATACTCAATGACTGAGCTTCCACAGCCCTCTGGGGTAGAGAATTCCAAAGATTCACAATCCTTTGAGTGAAGAAAATTCTCCTCATCTCAGTCCTAAATAGCCGACCCCTTATTTTGAGACAGTGACCCCCTAGTTCTAGACTCCCCAGCCAGGGGAAACATCATCCCAGCATCTACCCTGTCAAGCTCCTTAAATATTTTATTGATTCAATAAGATCACCTCTCATTCTTCCAAATTCTAGGGAATATAGGCCTATTCTCCTCAATCTCTCCTCATAGGACAATCCCGCTATCCCAGGATTCAGTCTGGTGATCCTTCGTTGCACTCCCTTTAAGGCAAGTATATCCTTCCTTAGGTAAGGAGACCAAAACTGTTCACAGTACTCCAGGTGTGGTCTCACCAAGGCCCTATATAATTGCAGTAAGACCTCTTGGGGGTGAAATTCGATTAGGCCCGAAAACAGGCGTGGTGAGCACGAAGTGCGATCTGCCCACGCCAGTTCAAAGTGGTGCAGGCAGCATGCAACCTTCGTGCTGCCTAATCATTTACATGATTGGAGCGCTGAGCTCAGCGCTAAACGTGCTGCTGGTTGGCTTAGCGCTTAAGAGGGGGGCCAATATCGGGTGCAGTACACTGGCCAATAAAATTTGGACTGGGCTCTCTGCACCACCCGCTGCCCACCCGATGCCCACCCATGGTGAAAATCAGCCCACTGTTTCCAGTGAGGGGTTATAATAAGAGGACATAGATATAAGATTAAACGGAAGAGATTTAAGAGTAGAAACCCCTTCTGATTATCTCCTACCTAGTCGACGGGAGTTCCAGTGTCCCACCACTAGTTCACCGTAGCACTTCTCTATTCTAGATGAATTTGTAGTTGCTGTATTCTGTTCAGAACTAGAAATTGGATTCAGAATGTTTCAAGTCATTTCATTGAGTACCCTTAGCTTGATAGCTTAACATCTTCTTAATATCTGGCTTTGATCTCCTGCATGTTTCTTCAACAATAAAAACTACCACTCCCAAAAAATATTTAGGGGGTAATTTTAACTTTTGGTGATGGAGTACAACAGGCGATATTGGATTGGCTGCCTATGATGCACCCCTCCCGATTTTCCATTCCATTGACTTGATGGAAAGGAAAATGGGGAGAGGTGCATAACAGGCAGCCGATCAGATATCGCCCGTTTTACTCCATCACCAAAGGTTAACATTACCCCCTTAGTTTTATTCCCAAGGACCTATGGGAAAAGAGATGGGGAGTGGGTCTAACTGGATAGCTATTTCAAAGAGCCGGCACAGGCACGATGGGCCGAATGGTCTCCTTTTATGTTGTATGATTCTATGACCACAGTACTATTTTTGCATGCTTCTGTCAGAAAGGTCAATTTTCTCTTAATTTATTTATGAACAAAGGACTCCACTGCAGGGTACGCTTTTCTAATTATGGTTCTTAATATATACAGGGTATGTGATTAAACTGTAACATTCAGAGAGATGAAATTCAGTTATCATAATCATATGAATTGTATGGCACAATATATTGGAGGGTGAATCACATGATACATTATCACTGTAGGGTGAGTCACATGTACCATGTGTCTAGGCTTCAGCTGAAGAATGGCCACTTCAGCAACGTACCAGAGACCTGACTGTGCCTTTATTATCCATATAAAAATGATCATATTTCATCCACGCTTTGTGAACATTTGCTCTTTGACAGCTATTTTGCAGTAAGTTTGGCAGGAAGAAAATTCCGCACATTAACAGTCGCACTGCTGACCCTAGAGAATTTCCGTGGGTCAGGCTAACATTTTTGTTTTGGCAAGCCCCTGGTGGAGACTGCCACAGGGGGACTATCGAATTCCTGCTGCTGCAGGACTTTGACTGCTGCACCAGCTTAAAGGGACCATGTTCCTCCAGGCTGGGAAAAGACATCCAGCCTCGGTAACATCTGGTGTGAACTGCCAGTAAGCAAGCGTGAATCTACTGTGCCACCAATGACTGCACTCCCTGATTTAATTTTTAAAAGGCCTCCGCTAGCCCTAGCAATGCTCGACACCTGTCATATACAGGCATCCTTACGTCCAGCATTGCTATGGCGATTATGATATATGTTATCGCTCGGTCATCTCCGCCTGATTTGGTTGCACTCACCCATTTTCTGGCATCCTCCCACACTGACACCAGAAGATCACTACAGAGGGCAGAAATCAGGATTGATCCCCACACAATTTTCCCTCTCTGCCAGTGAGAATTACACCAGAAAGCCATGGTAACTGGAGAGTAAAATCCTCCATACTATCTTCAATCTATATCTTAGATTAGCATTCAGTATCTTTAAGCATTTATTCAGTGATCCTGCGCTGCTAGCACTGAGCTAACTTGACAAGAGTATGAGTCAGAGAATCAGTGCAATGCAGTCTTAAGCCCTATCTCTGATCTGTACTTAAATCTACCAAGATTCGGTGCTGTGGGCGCAGGATTGTTGAGAGAACTTTTCATATGTATTTTGTTTTGATATACATGTGTGACAATTTACCAGTAAAGGCTGCTGCTTATGTCTGCCTGTTTGGAAAAGCATAACTACCCATCAGGAAGTACAAATTTGCTCTCCAGTATAGATCTGCAAGACAACTGTTAGCTCTCCATATGTAGCACATAATGAAATTAGAACCAACTGATAGTCTGTCACATTTTATTCATTTAGATAAATTATATTCCTCGGGTGAGGTGCTTGAGGGACCAATTGCATAATTCATCAGACATTTCTGACAAGACTTTGCTACTGTAAGAAACAAAATAATAATTGAATTGATTTTATTATTGTCAGGTACTGATTTAAAATTAAAAAGAAGCTTCTAGACCTTTGTAGATTCTCAGCATTTCTTCTCACAAGTAACCAACACCCCAACATGATATGTATGGTAGTTGCATATTGTTAGCTGAACACTCGATGGCCCCCTGATGGGAGTAAACACATTGTAGCAATTACAATCCAAGGTCTTCTTGTAATGCTTTGTTATTCTTTGACAGAATATTTTAGAGGGGCTGGAAATAAAAGCAGCTAGTTAATGGCCCGGATTTTGCGGTGGGAGTACACCATCATACCGCCTTTGAAATCCACCGCAAGTTCGCGCATGCGCTAAAGCCCAAACTTGTGGTCTGTCAACGTACGTGTTGACCGGCCATCCGCTCCGCCACCGAAAACCTAATTGCTGGTGCAGAATTAGGTTATTTGCCCACCAACTGCCCAGCAATTACACACGAAATTTTATGGCTAATGTAAGGGGATACCCGAAATGAAAAACATTTTTTTTTTTAATTAAATGACATCCAGGAACATTAAAAACTTTAATGAGAAGCAATCCTAGTGTATATTGAAGCTGCAGGTTTTTTTTAAATAATGTTTACATTTCATAACTTTCTGCACAGTATTTGTTTAGAAGTGGGAATTATGAGTAATGAATTGGATTCCAACGATAAAAGTGAAATCTATATGTATTTTAAAGGCTGTGTTAATGAAGTAATGTAGTAATTTAATGAATGAAAGACAATGGCCGCGATTTTGCCAATGGATGCAGGTTGGGAGCGGGTCAGGTGGTTTCCGGCTTCCAGTCCCGCCCCCAACTGCATCCGGCCCACAGACGTGATTTTGCGTTGATTGACTTTGTTAAGCCCACCCTGCGGGCTTGCCAGCCAATTAAGAGGAAGCCGGTCGGATGACGTCATTTGATGATGGGTCATCTGCCGGTTTTCTTAAACGGACCACGCACAATTTTTTTCTGACAGCTCATTTCTCAGTGTTTGACAGCATTGAGGTGCTGCAAACACTGACAATCACTGTACAAAGGTGAGCTCTTGTACCCAGGCTCTCCAATGACTCCATCCATAGGCTGGAACAGATGGCAGCTGCAGGTGAGGTGACAGAAGCAATCTGTCACTGGTGAGAGAGGTTCTCCCAATGAGGTGGCACTAGACATCGTTTTCAAAACTTGTTACCTAAAGAAACGTGTAAATGCATTAAAAATGATTTTCTCAACATTTTCTTTCCTCTGAGACCCACCATGTGCAACATTGGATCCTTCACACCACTTCTGCAGCTGTCATCAATGCATAAACATTACAGCAGACTCACAACACACCACACTTACCTGGCGTGGTGTCCAGACGTCGGGAAGCCTGAGGCAGAAGCGGCAAAATTAAAAAATAGCCGGTCAACTACTCTCAAGTACCTGTTAACAGGCAGGTAAGTGGCTTTAATCCTCTTCCCGCCGCTAGGTGTCGGGTCCATGCACAAATCGGGGACCCGACACTTGGGAAAATTGTTTGGAGGCGGGTTGACGGCAGGATCGGACCCCGCTGTCAATCAAAACGATTTTAACCTTTGACCCGCCTCCAAACCCGCCCTCTCAGTGCCAATAAAATCACGGCCAATCTGTTTTCTGATTGGAGGACCAGGCCCACGTGATCCCAGGTATGCTTCCGCACTGGCTGCACCCCTGGGATCCGTGGGTCATTACACTGCCCTGCAGCATGCAGTGTCAGAGAGCAAGTTTACGAAGGAGGGCCGCCATCAGGTAGGTGCAGATTCATTTTGCAGGTCGGCGGCATGCTCCGGAGGTACACTGCCAACTGCAATTTTTGGCTGATTACCACAACAATTTGAGTGTTTATATCAGATGTGACAGTGGCAACAAGGCTAAAAGGCAACTTTTAAAAAGATTGAATATTGGTCATCTTTGTGACTTAGATAAGAGTCTACCTTGTCACTGAATTTTTTTTTCTCATGTTGGCATTAGTTGGAAAAATCAGAGAGTATTGAATGGGGTTGAGCTGGAGTGAATGTGTAAAAAGACTTAATTTTTAGTCAAATGAACCTGCAATAGATGCCAAAAAGAGAGCAGTTTTGCTTACTATCTGCAGACCTGCAACGTATAGGTTGTGTAATCTGATCGCTCCCGTCCAGCCTAAAGACAAAACGCATACGGAGATAATCCAAATGGTTAAAGAGTCTGAAGCCACTTGTTATTGCGGAACGGTTCAGGTTTACCCTGAAAAAGTATAGGGATGCTGAAAATGCTTCTCTGTTAATGGCAGAACTTAGGAAACTGTCTGAAATACGTGACTGGAAGTTTGAAGGAAACATCGATAGAGGAAACTGTTGGTAAAAGACCGACCCATGTCTGCAAGAGCTCTCAAAATAGCTCTTGGGATGGAGACTGCTGCTGGGCATGCTAGTGAGTTACATGCCACAGGGTTCAACAGCTCTAGAATGAACAGTCACTCAACCATGTTAGGGGTGTGGTAAAAATATTCATCATCCAGGCTGATGTTTTTGTGAGAAGGTTATATGCCACAATTGCACGGAATTGGGCCAATTCCTGGAAGCCATGAGGTGCTACTAGCTTGGTGGCAGGGAGAAGAAATGAAGGCCCCAAGTTCATATTTTTGCCAGAGCTGTGACGTTGTAAGCTGAAGTTGGATTGTGCAGTCTGAACATGTGCAGTGTACCTAATTTCCCTGGGTGCATCAATACCACTCCGTCCGCTGTATTGATTGAACGTACAAATGGGGATGCTCTGTCGATGTGTCAAGATACGCTGTTGGGCATAGTTGTGAAAGATTTGCTCCAAAATTGACCTGATCTGGGAGCACTCATTGCCGATATTTGGTGCAAGACATGGAAAAAGTATTCTATTCTGCAGCACTAACATCACACAAATAAAATATAAAACAATAACAGTTATTATATCAGATGATATTAAATCATAATCAGGTTTCACGTTTGATGTCAAAAAGCCAGCAAGCATACATCTGACTATTGCATGGATTGCTTTGCTTAAGTGTTTCACCTGTTGGATGCTGTCCAGCTTGGAAGCTGTGGTCTGCCGTCCTATTTACACTGGCTACAATTACTCAGTCAACATCTGACTAATGGAGTTGGGTCTTCCTTGATCATGCTCTTGTTTATGCTGATAACGTAGAAGAGAATCTGATTTCTGCAGCCAAACTTGAGCATTATTTCCAAATTGCAATATTTTGTGATTTGCAGATCACAAAATATTTACAAATGAGGATATCTATTTAGCCCATCTTGACTCGTTCAATTATTTCTTAAAGGATTCCAGGGTATTCACCTCTCATTACTCCACCTGGAAGTCCATTCCATACATTGATCATTCTTTGTGTGAAAAAGAATTGCCTGACATCAGTCCTAAATTTACCTTGTATCATTCTGAACCTGTGTTCCCTTGTTCTGCTCTTGCAATTTAATTAAGAGCAACATTCTGGATCGACGCTCTCAGTTTGCTTAACTACCTTTTTAAAAAAATGTTTTATTAAGTCACGGGATGTGGGCATCGCTGGCAAGGCCAGCATTTATTGCCCATCCCTAATTGCCCTTGAGAAAGTGGTGGTGAGCAGCCTTCTTGAACCGCTGCAGTCCGTGTGGTGAAGGTACTCTCACAGTGCTGTTAGGGAGGGAGTTCCAGGATTTTGACCCAGCGATGATGAAGGAACAACAATATATTTCCAAGTCAGGATGGTGTGTGACTTGGAGGGGAACTTGGAGGTGGTGGTGTTCCCACACGCCTGCTGCCCTTGTCCTTCTAGGTGGAAGAGGTCGCAATTTTGGGAGGTGCTGTCGAAGAAGCCTTGACGAGTTATACATCTATAAGATCACTTCTCATTCGCTTCCTTTCTGGACTAAAAAGCCAGTTTGCCCTCAACTCAGATTTTTGACACTAGGTTCAGACTCATCGCTCTTCTCTGCACTGCTTCTAGTGTTTCAATGCCTCCCTTGTGTCTTGGCGACCAGAGCTGCACACAGTATTCAAGGTGCAGTATAACTAGAGTATTATACAGTTTAGTCATGACTTCCTCAAACTTTTATTCTGCTGTTTTAGCTATGTAGTACAACATTCTATTGGCCTTGTTGATTGCTGCTGTGCATTGGTTGTGTTGTGTTGACTCTACTAAGATTCCTAGGTCTCTTTCAGCTTCATCCGTAGCTATTACAACACCATTCATAGAGCACATCTGTCCCTTGTTTTTGTTCCTACGTGCAGTACTTGACATTTGTCTGTATTAAGTTTCATCTGTCATTGTTCTACCCATTTATGTATTTTATCCAACTAGTCAGATGTATCCTCAAATTTGACCATCATGTTTCTCCATTTTCTTATATTCATTTCAGTGAACTCCTCTTTTCTCATTGCAGAATTTCTGAAGGTCATCTTTCCTCTTTATTTCATTTTTTATTTGTTAATTTATTTAGGGTCATATATGTTAAATCTAAGCTTCTTTAATCTTGGAATGTATTTATCAGTCATGCTCAGCATGAATCCCTTACTCTGGATTTCTTTCCCTAAGCCTCTCCACCTCCCTCTTCTCCTTTAAGACACTACTTAAAACCCACCTCTCACCCTTCCTAGAATCTCCTTCTTCGGTTCGCGTCCATTTTTTTGGATTACACCTCTGTGGATCATTTTCTTACTTACCTTATTGTGGAGCCAGGAGGAGCAGGAGCTCTTACTTTTTTTTTTACAATACCGCTCACTACAATACCGTGTTGCACAAATCAGCAATGCAGCTCGCAAAATGATTTTTATACACCAGTTACTCTGCTGCTCGCTCCCATTTGTCACCAGCCCCATTGCTGCCATCAAGCCATTGCTTTATTATGGTGTGCTCCTGCTACAAGGAATATGCACATTAATATTATGTATTCCCAATTTACCAAATGGAAGAAATCTAATAGACTGATTCAGCAAGAATACAAGGGAACACTCTTCGATTTAGTTGGATGCTACACTTGGGCAATTGTAGGTTTTTCTACATAAATGAGCTATGATGGGGAAATAACCTTCCTCAACTGCAATTATCTTGTGGTCCTGTAAAAGGGTCTTTCAGATAATCAAGGTTGGTCTAAATTATTATATTCTGTACTGGTGTTATGACCAAGGTTGCTCTACTCAATTGAAATTTTGATCATTGTGTTTTTTTCAAAAAGATTACACGCTGACTGATGTCACTATCTGCCTATTCTGCGTACTTCCAGTGCTCGCTCCCAGCGCTTGCGTTAATGACCTCACCAAAATGGCGTCCGCACCATAGAATCATAGAATCATAGAAGATAGGAGCAGGAGTAGGCCATTCGGCCCCTCGAGCCTGCTCCGCCATTCAATGCGATCATGGCTGATTATCCAAATTCAGTACCCTGTACCTGCCTTCTCTCCATATCCCTTGATCCCTTTAGCCTTAAGAAATATATCCAACTCCTTCTTGAATCTATTTATGAATTGGCCTCTACTGCCTTCTGTGGCAGAGAATTCCACAGGTTCACCACTCTCTGGGTGAAGAAATTCCTCCTCATTTCTGTCCTAAATGGCTTACCCCTTATTCTTAGACTGTGACCCCTGCTTCTGGACTCCCCGACCATCGGGAATATCCTTCCTGCATCTAGTTTGTCCTGTCCTGTCAGAATTTTATAAGTTTCAATGAGATCCCCTCTCATTCTTCTAAACTCCAGCGAGTATAAGCCCAATCGACCCAATCTCTCTTCATACGTCATTCCTGCCATCCCAGGTATCAGCCTTGTGAATCTTCGCTGAACTCCTTCCATAGCAAGAACATCCTTCCTCAGATAAGGCAACCAAAACTGCACACAATACTCAAGGTGTGGTCTCACCAAGGCCCTGTACAACTGCAGCAAGACATCCTTGTTCCTGTACTCAAACCCTCTCGCTATGAAGGCCAACATACCATTTGCCTTCTTAACCGCCTGCTGCACCTGCATGCTTACCTTCAGCGACTGGTGCACAAGGACACCCAGGTCTCGTTGCACTTCCCCTTCTCCCAATCTATTGCCATTCAGATAATAATCTGCCTTTCTGTTTTTGACACCAAAGTGGATAACCTCGCATTTATCCACGTTATATTGCATCTGCCATGCTTCTGCCCAATCACCCAACCTGTCCAAATCATCCTGGAGTTTCTCGGCATCCTCCTCGCAGCACACACGCCCACCCAGTTTTGTGTCATCTGCAAACTTGGAGATATTACATCTAGTTCCCTTGTCTAGATCATTAATATATATTGTGAATAGCTGGGGTCCAAGGACCGATCCCTGCGGTACCCCACTAGTCACTGCCTGCCACTCGGAAAAAGACCCGTTTATTGCAACTCTTTGCTTCCTGTCTGCCAACCAGTTCTCTATCCAAGTCAATACCTTGCCCCCAATCCCATGTGCCTTAACTTTACATGCTAATCTCTTATGCGGGACCTTATCAAAAGCCTTTTGGAAGTCCAAAATACACCACATCCACTGGTTCTCCTTTATCTATTTTACCAGTTACATCCTCAAAAAATTCCAGTAGATTAGTCAAGCATGATTTACCAGAAGTGTACGCTCACGGTACGGACGCCACTTTCGACTCAAAACGTCACCCATAGCGCTGAAAAACGGGCACTACAGAGCCTTGATATATATACACCAGCAAATCTCCTGTCACATCGTGCCCATTGAACTTGTGCATAGGAGATGCTTCTGAGATATTAATGCTCTAAAGCTTGCATAAGCATATCAGAAGCAAACTGACTACATGAGAACGGGAAAGCTATTTGATATGGCAGTCAGGCATGAAAGAAAAGAATATTGCCAGAATGGGGTCTGAGAGTCTGGTTATAGAAACTGCCTTTTGCTGTGACTATGAATAAAGAGTAATGGGAGGGAATCTCAAGTGGCTAGTCTCAGTCTTCAAGACAAAAAAATCCATGATAAGCTCACATTTGGTATTAAAGGTTTGGATAGTGGGAGCAAAGAAAGAGACCGAGGAAATGACTTGTGATTTAAGAGGATTTGGGGATTATCTTTACCGTCCAGGATAATCCTGGCATAGTAGAAGGACTTGCCTATGGGGAAAGAAATGCAGTATTGATTAACGTAGTCCAGTCATATTTGGCAGTAGACAAAAAGAACAGTTGAGCTCAAGCTCTTAGACTTCAGGGTGCAAGGAGGGAATTTAACCAGGAAGAATCACGGGAGCAGGAGGCTGTAGGACTTAAGGCATGGAAGGTGGAAATAAGGGATTGCTGAACAGATCAACAATGCTCCAGTAAGACGAGGGAAGGTGTTTTGAGCTTCCAAATTCCTGCACCCATGGAGGGTTCTCATCCACACACTCCCAGATTCACTGATGTTGCTGGGCAAAGTGAGGGAAGGGAAGGCTGCCCTCCTTGACACAGAAAAGACTGGTTCAACAAGCAGAGCAGTAGAGAGCTGACGGAGGACTTGGCTTCGAATGTGCAAGAAATTGGCAGAACTGAGGAAAGCTGTCAAGGTAATGCGACAGAACAGCTATTATACTAAGTAACTTACCCAAGCATAACTCTCACAAAGTGGCACTGATTTTCGTATATTTGTGTAAGTCAGTTCTAAATAAGAATGTGCTACCAACTTTCTGGCACTTCTACTGTTACTTGCGAAGGGGTTACATTGCTGCATGTGTAACCTTGAGAGGCAACAGCCTTTTGCAGCCATGCTTCTGGTTACCTCCCTAGTACGACCACTAATTTACCTGGAGAAACAGTGGGGGCTCCAGCACTGATTCCTGAGGAACGCCACTGAGCACATTCCCAGCAAAATATAATTTCTCTTTCAACTAATTCCTCCATGGATATCCTGTCAATAGATTTTCTGTTAATATCTACTATTGCAAATTGCTATGTCAACATTTCCCATTCAATTTTGCTATATCAATTATCACGATGTAGTTGCAGCCTCTGGCCACTAGCTGGCTCTGTGGAGTGAGTTTCCCAAGTCTCTCTCAGCTTTGTTGTCATCTTGTTTGCGTGTGTATATAAAAAATATATATATATTCATCAACTGACTGGGAGCAATGCCACGAGCAAATTATGAATTTTAGACACTGCAGCAGTAATACTATTAAGTCACACTTTGCTGCTATCAAGCGGCACTTACTCACCTGCTCACTGATGCCCAGTTTGGGTTCCGCCAAGACCACTCGGCTCCCGACCTCATTACAGCCTTGATCCAAACATGGACAAAGGAGCTGAATTCCAGAGGTGAGGTGAGAGTGACTGCCCTTGACATCAAGGCAGCATTTGACCGAGTGTGGCATCAAGGAGCCCTAGTAAAACTGAAGTCAATGGGAATCGGGGGGGAAAACGCTCCACTGGCTGGAGTCATACCTAGCACAAAGGAAGATGGCTATGGTGGTTGAAGGTCAATCATCACAGCCCCAGGACATCGCTGCAAGAGTTCCTCAGGGCAGTGTCCTAGGCCCAACCATCTTCAGCTGCTTCATCAAAGACCTTCCTCCAACATAAGGTCAGAAATGGGGATGTTCGCTGATGACTGCACAGTGTTCAGTGCCATTCACAACTCCTCAGATAATGAAGCAGTCCATGTCCGCATGCAACAAGACCTGGACGACGTTCAGGCTTGGGCTGATAAGTGGCAGGTAACAATCCCGCCACAGAAGTGCCAGGCAATGACTATCTCCAACAAGCGAGAGTCTAACCACCTCCCCTTGACATTCAACAGCATTACCATCGCCGAATCTCCCACCATCAACATCCTGGGGGTCACCAGAGACCAGAAACTTAACTGGACCAGCCACATAAATACTGTGGCAACAAGAGCAGGTCAGAGGCTAGGTATTCTGCGGCGAGTGTCTCACCTCCTGACTCCCCAAAGCCTTTCCACCATCTACAAGGCACAAGTAAGGAGTGTGATGGAATACGCTCCACTTGCCTGGATGAGTGCAGCTCCAACAACACTCAAGAAGCTTGACACCATCCAGGACAAAGCAGCCTGCTTGACTGGCACCCCATCCACCACCTTAAACATTCACTCCCTCCACCGCCGGCGTACTGTGGCTGTAGTGTGTACCATCTACAAGATGACTGCAGCAACTCGCCAAGACTTCTTTGGCAGCACCTCCCAAACCCACGACCTCTTCCACCTAGAAGGACAAGGGCAGCAGGTGCATGGGAACACCACCACCTCCAAGTTCCCCTCCAAGTCACACACCATCCTGACTTAGAAGTATATCGCCGATCCTTCATCGTCGCTGGGTCAAAATCCTGGAACTCCCTATCTAACGGCATTGTGGGAGCCCTTCACCACATGGACTGCAGCGGTTTAAGAAGGCGGCTCACCACTACCTTCTCAAGGGCAATTAGGGATGGCAATAAATGCTGGCCTTGCCAGCGACGCCCACATTCCATAAAAACTAATTTAAAAAAAGTGACGTTTAGATTATATTTGGGTTAGTACGAGACACTATTGCACTGAGATTTCGACCTGCACTGCCGCAATGGTTCATACCTGTCATCCTTTATGTGATGAGCTTCAATATCTGCTGTACCAACGTTAGTGGGAATAGCCACCGAACAAAGACATGGAGCTTCTCCCACAAGCATGAAGGGGAAACTAGGATGGATAGTAAGGCAGGCTACATTTCATACATGCCAGTTGGCAGTTATAGAGCAACATTAAAAGAGGCCAAGAGCCAAGGATAGTGCTTGGCAAAAAGAAACCAAGAGAAGGGAAGTGGCAAAAATAACAATTGTCCTTTTCCCTCAGAGAAAAATATAGATTACTATTGTATTCGTATACCAAAAAGGCTTGATATGAATTCCTGTTTTGAGAGAATTTACTGTAAGATAGCTCACCAACAAATTAAATGGAATTGTACATTAGCCTCCATGTTTTAAGCGATACAAGCACAGAAATACCACTGCTAAGGATTTCAGTGAATCATAAATCAACTTTCTGACATGAGGAACCATCATATCTGTCAGATGCTTTGACTAATTAGCATCAGCAGGCTTTGAATCATGTATCCTGTACTTTGATAAGGCAAATTAGAGAGGAAACACCAAGTCTAATCTCACAATATTTGAGAAGACGTAAGTGTTTTGAAAGTAGAATATTATTTCTACATAAGCAACATACATGGATGGAAATGTGCAAAGATAAATGAAAGGGATGCTAGATGGAAATATAAAGAAATATATAGATCAATAGATAGTAAGACAAATCAGCAGAAAGATAAGTAGAAATGACCAGTATCTTAGCTGAGCTGAGGTACTACGCCTCTATCTATCTGTACAACCAGTATTCCTGAACTGGAGAGAAATCAGCCAAAGTTCCCACTCCTGAACACTATTTCCTGCTGGACTAAGTGCATTTGTGTAGATGTTGGATGATGACTGGATCAATACCAGCTACGATGATCCAGTTAATAGAATTCCCAGCGGATCAGGTGGTCGGCGGGTCCCAATCCCACCTCCGCTGTCGGGCGGGATAAAATTGCGATTTTGCCCTAATTGGGCAATTGATTCCCTGCGTGTGCGCTCCCCTGACCCAATTAGTCTTTTGGGTCTGAAACTCGCCTCTGCTGACGTCATTTCTCCAGCTGCATTTAAGGCCTCCAAGCAGCATTGCTTCATTTTGTGCCTATGTTCTTCCAAAGTGACAACTGCTTAAAGTGTGTGCTACTGCTGAAATGTCGAGCTCAAGGGCCAAGGCGTCACCACATTTCGATGATGACTCCCTCCATGCTCTGGTGGAGGGAGCCAGAGTTCAAAAGGAGGTGCTCTTTCCTTCCTCTGGGAGGAAAAAACCTCCCCAGCAAACCAAAGCTGTGTGGCTGCAACTGGCTCAGGAGGTCAGCTCCAGATCAATGTGCAGCAGAACCTGGCTGCAGTGCCGAAAGAGGTTCAATGACCTTGTCCGCACAGGAAAAGTGAGTAGACCATCACCTTTACCCTCATTCTGCTCCCCATCTCCTCTCAACACCAGCACTCTGCATTGCCAACCTACTCCTACACATCCCACTTTATCCTTACATCCCTTGCACCCTTAACCATCCCTCTCTCTCTATGTGCACAATCACTTCACTATTCGACTATGCTGCCCTCACACTCCCTATCACTGTTATGCTATGACAACAACTAACAACACACAGGGAGGGCCCTTGGAATTGGGACCTCACTCCATCTTTGTATCCTTCTAAGCATCTATGCTATGGATTCACTACATTCACTCCATCATTATCACTCAAACTCCACTTGTGTCCCTCATTGCAGGAAAAGAGAGCCCACAATAAGAGGGAAAGGGCGAAGACAGGAGGAGGGCCACCCTCAATAGCTCATCTCACCAGCGCTGAGGAGGTAGCCCTGGAGATCGTTGGAGCCGAGGAGGATGTGGAAGTGGGGGACGGACAAACGGGCGCATCAGAGCAAGCTGGTGACAGAATAGTTTTGCATCTCTCTCATTGACATTGCATGAGTGACTGATATGGCTTCTGATGCTCATAAAGATTGACTTATGATCATCTGCACAAGTCCATGTGCATGCTACGTTAATATCACATGTCTAACTCATGCCTTTACTCCCCCACAGGACCATCGACAGCCCCCCTCCCCACTGCCCAGGAGGAACAGCCTGAGCTGGAAGACTCCTCAGAGGAACCTGCAACCTCTTAGGGTGCAGCGTCAGCACAATTAAGTGCACCCAGCACCAGCGCAGATACGCACACCTCGGTGGGACCTTCGGGAGATAGAGTAATGTTGTCACCTGGTGTATCACAGCTCACAAGTGCGCATCAGCAGATGGTGGAGACAGGGACAGCAGTGGAGAGTCCTCGTCAGAGGCCGCAGGACGCTCCCAGCTCTGCTGGAACTCCAGGAACAAGTGCAGGAGTCTCTGGCAGGTTTTGTCTCCAGGGTTACTGCGAGTGTGGAGAGGATGGAGGAGTCCAACCCTAACATGAGCAGTGCCTTTGTGGAGGCAATGGCGCATGAACGCACCACCATGAAAAGGATGGCAACCTCCGTGGAAATGATGGCTACCTCCGTGGTAAGGATGGCTACCTCTCTGGAAAGGTTGGCAACGGGTAGAGGAAAGGATGGCTACGGCCATGGAGGAAATAAGTTGCCAGAGTCTGGAAAACATGGTGAACGTTCAGAATAGACTGACATCTCTGGAGGAGCGATGGCAGCTATTGAGCAGAGAAACCAGAGCTTCATGGAAGTCCTTTTGAGTAGGACTGCCAGTGCAGATACAGGTCCTCATGGCCCCCCTGATGTGCAGCAAGGTGCTGTCAAGCCCCTTGCTAGCACTGAAGTGGGGCTGACCCATGAGAGGGATGTTGGTGGCAGGCAACAAGGAAGTGGGGGCTCCTCTCCAAGCGCTCACACTCCTATGTCACTAGGTAGCCCTCTGTCAGAGCCCACCAGAGTCCTCACCCAACTGAGATGGGCATCTCAGCCCCTGCACAGACGCAGGAGGAGCAGACAGTTGCCGAGCCCTCAGAGGCTCGCAAACCCAGAGGACGCCCGCCAAAGGTGTCGAAGTAAGAGCAGCATGAAAGTGAGCAAGGTGCCTCCACATCTGCTGAAGCCACAGGGGAAACACCATGTAGAAGCATGCGTAAGAGGAAGATAAAGCACAATTAGTCACAAGGGTAGTCACTTGGGTGTTATGTTCTATTGTATTTATTTTTTGTCATAGCCATCCTTTTGTGCATTGAATAAACAGAAGTGATGGCAAACAGTTGAAGTTCTGGCCTATGTGATCTGGGAAATGGAACTTGTGCATTGAGGGCTCAGGGTTACTTGCATTTGTAATGATGGTGGTGAGATTGATAGGAACCCACAGGTTTTTGTCCATTGTCTATGGTCTGATAAGAAGGTGCCAGCCACATGTGTTTGATTCATCTACCTAAGCGAATCTGGCAAAGATTAGTGCATCCCTCGCATCCCGGGCAGCAATGTGCTCGCGTGCTGCTGGAACTGACGCATCCGCCTCCACAAGGTCTTCCTCCTCCCCCTCATGAGGATGAATTCCTGGAGTGTGTACGAGATGGTTTTTTAGACCAGTACGTTGAGGAGCCGGCTAGGGAACAGGCTATCCTAGATTGGGTATTGTGCAATGAGAAGGGGTTAATTAATAATCTTGTTGTGCGGGATCCTTTACGGAAGAGTGACCATAACATGATAGAATTCTTCATTAAGATGGAAAGTGAAGTAGTCAATCCGAAACTAGGGTCCTAAATCTAAACAAAGGAAACTACGAAGGTATGAGGAGGGAGTTGGCTATGATAGATTGGGGAGCTTCATTAAAAGGCATGACAGTGGATAGGCAATGGCTAACATTTAAGGAACAAATGCATGAATTGCAACAGTTATACATTCCTTTCTGGTGCAAAAACACAAAAGGAAAAGCGGCATAACCATGGCTAACAAAAGAAATTAAGGATAGTATTAGATGCAAAGAGGAGTCATATAAAGTTGCCAGAAAAAGTAGCAAGCCTGAGGATTGGGAGCAGTTTAGACTTCAGCAAAAAAGGTCCAGGAGATTGATTAAGAGGGGAAGTATGAGAGTAAACTTGCAAGGAACATAAAAGCGGACTGTAAGAGCTTCTACAAGTATGTAAAAAGAAAAAGATTAGTGAAGACAAATGTAGGTCCCTTACAGTCAGAAACGGGAGAATTTATAATGGGGAACAAGGAAATGGCAGAGCAACTAAACAAATACTTTGGTTCTGTCTTCAAGGAAGAGGACACAAATAACTTCCCAGAAATGCTAAGGAACCAAGGGTCTAGTGAGAAGGAGGAATTAAAAGAAATTAGTATTAGTCAAAAAATAGTGCTGGAGAAATTAATGGGACTGAAAGCTGATAAATCCCCAGAGCCTGATAATCTGCATCCCAGAGTATTAAAAGAGGTAGCCATGGAAATAATGGATGCACTGGTTGACATCTTCCAAAATTCTATAGATTATGGAACAGTTCCTGCAGATTGGAGGGTGGCAAATATAACCCCACTATTTAAAAAAGGAGGGAGAGAGAAAACAGGGAACTACAGACCGGTTGCCTAACATCAGTAGTAGGGAAAATGCTAGAGTCTATTATAAAGGATGTGATAACAGGACACTTAGAAAATATCAACGGTATTAGACAAAGTCAACATGGATTTATGAAAGGGAAATCGTGTTTGACAAACCTACTGGAGTTTTTTGAGGATGTAACTGGTAGAATAGATAAGGGAGAACCAGTGATGTGGTGTATTTGGATTTTCAGAAGGCCTTTGATAAAGTCCCATAAATTCCCACATAAGAGGTTAGTGTGCAAAATTAAAGCACATGGGATTGGGGGTAATATGGATTGAAAATTGGTTAACAGACAGGAAACAGAGAGTAGGAATAAATGGGTCTTTTTCGGGGTGGCAGGCGGTGACTAGTGGGATACTGCAGGGATCAGTGCTTGGGCCCCAGCTATTCACAATATATATCAATGATTTGGATGAGGGAACCAAATGTAGTATTTCCAAGTTTGCTGACGACATGAAACTAGGTGGGATTGTGAGTTGTGAGGAGGATGCAAAGAGGCTTCAAAGCGATTTAGACAAGTTGAATGAGTGGGCAAATACATGGCAGATGCAGTATAACGTGGATAAATGTGAAGTTATCCACTTCGGTAGGAAAAACAGAAACGCAGAGTATTATTTAAATAGTGATAGATTGGGAAATGTTGATGTACAAAGGGACCTGGGTGTCCTTGTACACCAGTCACTGAAAGTAAACATGCAGGTGCATCAAGCAGTTAGGAAGGCAAATGGTATGTTGGCCTTCATTGCAAGAAGATTTGAGTACAGGAGCAAGGATATCTTACTACAGTTATACAGGGCCTTGGTGAGACCACACCTGGAGTACTGTGTGCAGTTTTGGTCTCCTTACCTAAGAAAGGATATACTTGCCATAGAGGGAGTGCAGCGAAGGTTCACCAGACTGATTCCTGGGATGGCAGGACTGTCGTATGAGGAGAGATTGGGTCGACTAGGCCTGTATTCATTCACTAGAGTTTAGAAGAATGAGAGGGGATCTCATTGAAACGTATAAAATTCTGACAGGGCTAGACAGACTGGATGCAGGGAGGATGTTTCCCCTGGCTGGGGGCTCTAGAACGAGGGGTCACAGTCTCAGGATACGGGGTAGGACATTTAGGACTGAGATGAGGAGAAATTTCTTTGCTCAGAGGGTGGTGAACCTATGGAATTCTCAACCACAGAAGGCTGTGGAGGCCAAGTCGCTGAATATATTTAAGAAGGAGATAGATAGATTTCTAGTCGCAAAAGGCGTCAAGGGGTATGGAGAGAGAGCGGGAATATGGTATTGAGATAGAGGATCAGCCATGATCATATTGAATGGCGGAGCAGGCTCGAAGGGCCGAATGGCCTACTCCTGCTCCTATTTTTCTATGTTTCTATGTTCTATGTTTCTCATCCTCCTCATCTGAGGAGGCTATGCGCTGAGCCACTTGTTCCTCAGGCAGCTGCAAGCCACGATGCTGTGCGATGTTGTGCAGTGCACAGCAGACCACGACAATTCTGGTGACCCTGGCTGCTGAATACTGTAGGGCTCCACCTGATCTGTCAAGGCATCTTAATCGTATCTTCAGCAAGCCAATGGTTTGCTCGATGATGGATCTGGTCGAAATGTGAGCTGGCATTGTAGCGTTCCTCAGCTTTGTTCGATGGCCTCCTCAACGACGTCATCAGCCACGTCTTCAGGGGATAGCCCTTGTCTTCAAGTAGCCACCCAGAAAGTTGGTTTGGCGGATTGAACAGCGGAGGCACACTAGACTGCCGAAGGATGAATGAGTCATGGCAACTGCCAGGGTACTTTGCGCAAACATGGAAAATGTCTTTCCTGTGGTTACACACCAGCTGCACGTTGAGGGAGTTGAAGCCCTTGCGGTTGACAAAAACAGCTGGGTTGTGATGGGGTGCCCTAAGGGCCACATGTGTGCAGTCAACGACGCCCTGCACCTTTGGCAAGCCTGCCATATTTGCAAAGCACGGTTACACTTGCTTGATCCATGGAGAAGTGTATGTAATTGTGAGCCTTGGCAAAGAGCGCATCGGTTACCTGCGTGATACAAGTGTGTGCGGCCGACTGGGAGATGCCGCTGATGTCTGCTGATGATCCCTGGAAGGAGCCTGAAGCAAAAAAGTTGAGTGCGGTGGTGACTTTGACAGCCACTGGTAAGGGGTGTCCACCCGCTCCTCTGGGCTCCAGGTCTTGCTGCAGCATTGCGCACTACCTCTCGCGAAAGTCACAGCCTCCTTTGGCATTGCTGCTCACTCATGTTTAGGAAGCTGCTCCTCGGCCTGTAAGCCCTGTGTTGGGGGTATCTCCTGCGGCGACGTGCTTCCCTGCGCTGACGCCTTCTGCCCTGTGCAGCTTCAGGTGGGTGAGCAGCAGGTTGGCGCTCCTGTTGTTGTTGCTGCTGTTGTTCCTGGTTCTGCTGCTGCCGCGCCTCCTCTTCCTCCGAATCTGAGGACCAGGATGAAAGGAAATAAATGGTTCCCATGCTGCTGGTAGATATCTCAGTTGAGGAAGCGCTCAGTCAATGTGGGGAGAGGGTTTTCCCAGGAGGCCACAATGGAGATGGATCTCAGCTTCACCACTTCCAAAATCAGTAGACCTGCAAAAAGTTTGCCAAGACCTGAAAAAACAAAGTTCTGCCACCTACAACTGATCCTTGTTGAAAACTCCGTTTTTATGCTGGAGCTGCAGCTGTCAGGAAGCCAGCCACTTGTCAACCCGCCACACTTAGCTGGCATGGTTTGGTAACGACGTGGAACACGCTAAAAATGTGGCAAAATTTACAAGGCGAGGCAAATTAGGATTACACAGGCAGTTAACAACCAGTTAACTGCCTTAAGGGCCTATCCCGCCGCCCGCCTTTGGAAAAGTTGGATGGAGGCGGGTTGACGGCGGGATCGGAACCCGCCGGCGTTTTTTTCAAATTTACCGCCTGACCTGCCTCCAACTCCGCCCCCTGAGTGCCGGCAATATCGAGCCCCTAGAATCCATCAGTGAACTAAGCCCCATATTTTAGCCCCCCTCCCCAGTTCTGTCAAAGCTCAGGTTTCCCACCCGCAGTTCTACCAAGTCCCAGGTTCTTCCTTCACACTGGTTCCAGACTAAAGGAATGTACCATGCTGCAAAACTCCAGTCGCCCCAATGCAGTGTGCCAAAACTCCAGGACTCTCATCCCAATTCTGCTAAAGCCCAGGATCATCCCCTGGTGCTACCAAAACCTAGTTCCATCCCCAGTATTACCAAAAACCCAGGACAGCATGCAACAAAGCCCCCTCCCCAACCTAGTACTGCTAAATACCCGGGGCCCAAAATTCCTGTAGGGCTGCTCCACTGGTGGCAGAGAGGACCTTAAGTTATTAAGCTAAAGGACAAAGTTCCAGGACCTGACGGACTACATCCAATGATCCTGAGGGATATGTGAGAAGAAATAGTGGATGCTTCAGAAATTATATTTCGTATTTCTATTGAGTGTGAATGAGTACCATAGGATTGGAGATTGGCCAATATAATACCCATTTTCAAAAAGGGAAGTAGAGTTAACCTGGGTAATTACAGGTCAGTTTGAATCTCTAAACATGAAATTATTCAATTCCTAGATGAAAGGAAAATAATTACAAGCAGCCAATGTGGAATTTAGAAAGGAAGATCATGCCTGACAAACCCGATAGAATTCTTTGAGGAGGCCACAGATACAGGGGAAATACAGTGGCTGTGCTGTAGATGGACTTTCATCCTACTCTTAAACTCTTTATTCTTTTCCCATATTCTCTGTATCAATTTTTATATTATTATAGTCCTTATTGGCCCTCTTCAATTTTAATTAGTTTATAACATCTTAATTTGTCTATGGCACCCTAAAACCACTGGTAGTTTCCTTCTTTTCTAATGGATTATGCTTATTCCGCACCTTTGCAATCGCTTGTTTAGAAACACCCCACTTCAAGTGCGTTGTTCCTGTTCAGGGGCGGGGCAGAGGGGAGCCATGAAAATTAACCCTATTATTTCCTGAAATAGTGTTAGGTAATACAAGTCTCGCAGGAGCAGAACCGCTGGGACTTTCTGGTGGGAGGTTTATAAAGTTGGACCTAATGCTGACTATATTAAATGTATGCACAAGCTTCTTTGATCTGCTTGCTGCACAGTTTTGACAATTTCTGTATGCTACCCGACTTGTCCAACAGGAGCTGCTGATCTAGTCGAGGATTCAATGCTGCTGGCCTCTGATATTTTAGACACTTCATACAGGGTTAGGGTTAGTAAAATATCATGCTGAATCTCAATATCTAGGTTTACAAATGAAGAAAAGCTGTTGGTATCTGTGAAACTTGTACCAGCATGAGTCAGCCAGAAGAAAAAAACTGGGGGATAGAAATTGACTTCCGCCTGAACGTTTCTTAAATTTCAGTGATTTTTAAAAATCAAGTTCAAAACTTTGTAAATTAATTTGCAACTAAAAATAATTGAACTAAATGTTGGTTAGCAGTCAATGACTTTTCAGATCCACATAATAGTGAATCCATATTTATTTAATTCTGGTTTTTAAAAAACTCTGTAGCATCCTCGACTTGTTTCTAGGCTAACATCACAGTGGAACATACTGGGAAATGACACACCATGTCTTGGGATTCATTATAACCAATAACTCGTGCAGTTTAATGAGCATGGTGGAGTGATGATTTAACGGCTTGGAGTTCGTAGTGCGCACAGTTGAGTTGTTACCCTAATGAGGTAGCATCAAGTAGGGATGAGAAAAAAATAAACAATTTTTACCAAAAAACCAAACTGGGAAAAATGCCAATTGAGATTTGGCCAAAATGTTATTTCAGAGTTCCACTTTGTGATGATGATAAACATTTCATGATGTATGTACTATTTCACTGATGTGCAACACTCTGAGCATTCAAAAGTATTTTTCTCCCTTTCTGAAGTCTCCTGACTAGGCCCTTTTCGTTCACAAACATCTACAATTCAGCCTAGAGGATTAGGCAGCTCTGTTTAAAAATCCATCAATAATCTCTACCCAAAAGGGCTGTGGATGCTGAATCGTTGAGTATATTCAAGGCTGAGATCGATAGATTTTTGGACTCCAGGGGAATCAAGGGATATGGAGATCGGGCGGGAAAAGTGGAGTTGAAATCGAATATCAGCCATGATCTTATTAAATGGCGGAGCAGGCTCGAGGGGCCTACTCCTGCTCCTAATACTTATGTTCTTATGTGATAATCTGTTTAAATCCCACTGGGCTGTTAAGTGTAAAATTTACTAAATGTAAGCAAAATCCTATTTTTTCCTTTACTGTGTGTTCAAAAACAAGGGAAAATGGTGTTAACCACTGAACTGCCAGATCCCAAGTATTTCAATTTCCTATTTAAAATAGAAACAGAAATTCCTGTAAAGCAGATATGCTAGCATCTAAAAAGAAAAAGGACTGGTTAATGATTACATAGAATAAACAGCACAGAAACAGACCATTCAGCACAACCAGTTCATGCTGCCATTTATGCTCCACTCAAACCTCCTCCCATCCTTCCTCATCTAACTCTATCAGCATAACTCTCGATTCCCTTCTCTCTCATGTGCTTATCTAGCTTCCCCTTAAATGCATCTATACCAGTCACCTTAACAATTCCTTGTGGTAGCGAGTTCCACATTCTCACCACTCTGGGTAAAGAAGTTTTTTCTGAATTCCTATTTGATTTCTTGGTGACTATCTTATATTGATGGCCTCTAGTTTTGCTCTTCCCCACAAGTGGAAACACTCTCTCTGGGCTAGATTTTGTTAATGGAGACGTGCTGGAGGCGGGACTTCTGGTTTCCGTGTTTCAGTCCCGCCCTCAGCGACGTCTGACCAACCAACGCTCTTTTCCCTTGATTGGCCTTGTTAAGCCCGCCCTGCGGGCTTACCGGCCAATTAAGGGAAAGCCGGTGACAGATGACGTCAGCGTATGATGCTTCATCTGTCGAAAAAGTTTTGACAGATGAATTGTCAGCGTTTGACAGCTTTGAGAAACTGTCAAACACTGACAATCTCTGTTCTAAGGTGAGCCCTTGCACAGAAGGCTCACCAAGACCTCTCTCCTCAGCAGAAAGCAGATGGCTGCTGCATCTGAGAATGCAGCAGCCATTCTGTCATCTCTGCCGTTGAGATGAGCACCTCTGGATCCTCAAAGGTTGAAGCCTGCAGAAAGAAACAAAGGTAAGGAAACTATTTCCAACTCTTTACACTCACCTCTCATACTTACCTGTCCACACTTGCACTCATCACTCACCTCTACAGCTTACATTTCGACCCCTCTCACCCCCGCAGATCCACTGCTCGCCTCGCTGACCCTGGCGAGGTTCGCAGCCATAGGGAAGCCCGCAATTGCAGGCGTAAAATGGGGGAAAGCCTCAAAACTGCCTGTTAACTACCTGTTAACAGGCAGTTAATTGGCTCTAATCCCCTTTCCGCTTCGAGGAGACGGGTCCTGCGCGACTCGAGGACCCGCCTCCCAGGTAGATGGCACAGAGGCAGGTTGGGAGCGGGGTCAGTACCCACTCCCAGTTTTTGCCATTTTCTCAGCAGTCCCGCCTCCATACCCGCCTCCCCAGGGCTGGGAAAATTCCCCCCTCTGTGTCTATTCTATCAAAACCTTTCATAATTTTAAAGACCTCTATTAGGCACCCCTCAGCCTTCTCTTTTCAAGGGAAAAGAAACCCAGCCTGTTCATCCTTTCCTGATATGTATAACCTAGCAGTTCTGGTATCATCCTTGTAAATCTTTTTTGCACCCTCTCCAGTGCCTCTATATCCTTTTTACAATATGGTGACCAGAACTGTACACAGTACTCCAAGAGTGGTCTAACCAAGGTTCGATACAAGTTTAGTATAACTTCACTACTTTTCAATTCTATCCCTCTGGAAATAAACCCTAGTGCTTGGTTTGCTTTTTTTATGGCCTTATTAACCTGTGTTGCTACTTTTAGTGATTTGTGTATTTGTACTCCCAGATCACTTTGCTCCTCTACCCCAATTAGATTCCTATTTTCCAAGAAATAGGGGACCGCCTTATTTTTCTTACCAAAATGTAATACCTCACACTTATCTGTGTTTGAAATTAATTTGCCAATTATATCCCCATTCTGCAAGTTTATTAAAGTCTTCCTGTATTTTGTTGCAGTCCTCCTCAGTATTGATCCCCCCCCACCCCCCACAAATTTGGCATCATCCACAAATTTAGAAATTGTTTTTGATTCCGAATTCTGAATCATTAATATAAATTGTGAACAACAGTGGTCCCAGCACTGATCCTTGTGGGGCCTCATTTCCCACTTTCTGCCACTGTGAATCTACCCTTTACCCCTACTCTCTACTTTCTGTCTTACAGTCAGCTAGCTATCCATTATGCTACTTGTCCCCTGACTCCGCATGCTCTACCTTATTTGTTAGTCTATTATATGGCACCTTATTGAAGGCCTTTTCGAAATCTAGATAAATTGCATCTACTCCATTCCCCTTGTCTACTCTCTGTTACCTCTTCAAGGAATTCACTGAGGTTAGTCAACCAAGACTTCCCCTTTTGAAATCCATGCTGACTATTCATTATTATATTTTTGGTTTCTAGATGTTTTTCTATTTTTTCCTTTAGCAGGGATTCCATTGTTTTTCCTACCACCGATGTCAAGCTGACTGGTCTATAGTTCTCTGGACATGTTCCATCTCCCTTCTTAAATATAGGTATAATGTTAACTATCTGCCAGTCTTCTAGCACTACACCTTTTTCGAACAAATGATTAAATATGTGTAATAGTGCCTTTGCTATCTCTTCGCTAGATTCTTTTAAAATGCACGGATGCAATCCATCTGGACATGGGGTTTTATCCTTTGAGTTTGATTAGTTTATTTAATATTTATCCTCTTTTTTATTTTAAATGCAGTTATATCATTTATAATTTCATCTTTCGATATCATGATTAGGGTAGAGACCCTTCATGAGAAAACACAGGGTTTCCATTCAAAATGTTAACCTTTATTTCCTCTTTTCAGATGCTCACAAACCTGCATTACAACCTATATTACAACAGTGACTACACTTCAAAAGTACTTTATTGGCTGTAGAGCACTTTGGGACATCTGAGGTTGTGAAAGGTGCTATATAAATGCAAGTCTTTCTTTTTTTTGCTGTATAATTTCAGCATTTTCTATTTTATTTCAGATTTCTTGCATTTACATTTTCTTTTTACTCATTTAAACTCAACTGGGCCAGTTGTGTGGTGTCACCTAGTATGGCACCACCATTGTGCACTCTACCCTGGAGAATGTAGTCACTCTCCAGGGACACTGCAGCCGAGTCCTCACAAAAAGGCTGGAGTACCCAGAAGTCACCGGTCACGAGCATCTCAAGGGTTTCAACGTAAGAAAAAGCAGCTTTCCACTAGCTCTGCTAAGGCTACTAGGAGACTATGTTGTAGGAATAGTAGCGTTAGTATACTTCCTTTGAAGAAAAGCACTATGGGTTGATCACTCGGGTGAGAAATGAACGGAAGGCAATTATAATGTTCGTCAATAAATTAATCACCATTATCACATTATCTGCAGTGTGGTTTAATAGCAGCTTTTGAGTCTGCATTGTCAGAATGTCATTGATATAGAAGTTGTTTGAATGGTTTCAATGTTCTTTGATGTAGGATGATGGATGTCACAAGGACTGTTCTGCTGAGGGGCTGTCAAAGTTCTCAGAGCAGGGGTATGAGCAGCTCAGCGGAATCATTGAGCGCTGAGCTGATCTCTCTCATTTCTGGCTGCAAGTTGTTGAAGTGGCCTTCCTTCTTCTGCTGCTTCCTCTTTCCCCCAGTCTTCCTCTTATGACTGCTGCTCTTCCTCCTCCAAATGCAGGCCTGTAACACTACATTATGCTGTATGGAGCACATCACAATTTGGGAGATTCTATCTGGGGCATACTGCAGGGAGCACCGCCGCCACCACCACCCCCCCCCCCCCCCCCCGCCCCGCCCGAGAGAGGTCAAGACACCTGAAACTCTGTTTCAGCATTCCTATGGTATGTTCTATAATAATCCTGGTTGTTCCCTGGCTTTGATTTATATCTGCTGCTCAGATGTGGTCAAATATTGGGGAAGGATGGTAGACTGTGTCCAGATAAAAGCATCATGGCAGCTCCCTGCGTATCACAGATATTCCTGTGATCAGCCACTAGCTGCACACTGATGGAGTGGTATCCCGTTCTATTTACATATGTTGCTGGCTCGTGCTCCGGTACCATGATGGCGACATGTGTAGTCACTGATGCCCTGCACGTGAGGGAAGCTGGCCACTGCTGCAAAGCCCCAAGGTCTCTCCTGTTGGCTGTTCAGGTCAATGAGGAAGGCAATGTTCTGTTTCGCCCTGGAAAAGAGGGCGTTTGTCACCTGCTTAGTGCAGTTGTGTAGTGCAGACCGTGATACACGACTGATGTCCCCTGTAGCAGCCTGAAAGGATCTAGAGGGAAAGAAATTTAGGGCTGTGATGACTTTGAGGGCCATTGGCAAAGCATGCCCCCTGGTCCAGCAGACAGCAAGTCCTGTTCCAGGACCTTGCAAAGGTCTGGAACAGCTTGCCTGGAGAGATTAATCCTCCTCCTGCACTGCTCCTCAGATAGGTACAAGTAGGTGACTCTTGACCTGTACACCCTGTATGCTGGGTATGGCCTACTGCGAGCAGCTCCCCCCTGCCCCCACCCCCCTCACCTGCTGTGTTCTGAGAGGCTCAGCTGCTGAGGGTGGTGGTTGCTGAGGGTGGTGGTGGTTGCTGAGGCTGCTGCTCCTCCAAGTCTTCATTCAGAAATAAATCAATAATTGCACCCATCAGAAGGACAGAAAACTTACTGGCCTAGAAATTCATAGCAATCTAGAAGCAGGAAACTCCCCTGGCAAACCAGACAGCAAAAATCCTCTGATCGAGTGAGCTGCAGCTGAGAGACCATTTTGTTTTACAGCTTCAGGAATTTGCATACACCAATCCCACCAGATTTTACTGGCGGGTCCAGAATCTAAAAAATGGTCACTTAAAATGGCAGCAGCTGGGAAAAGTTTGCTGTGTCAGCTGTGGCTCCATTGGTAGCACCTCTGAGTCTGAAGGTTGTGGGTTCAAGTCCCACTCCAGAAACTTGAGCACAAAAATCTAGGCTGACACTTCAGTGCAGTACTGAGGGAATGCTGCACTGTCAGAGGTGCCATCTTTTGGATGAGACGTTAAACCGATGCCCCATCTGCCCTCTCAGGTGGACGTAAAAGATCCTATGGCACTATTTCGAAGAAGAGCAGGGGAGTTATCCCCAGTGCCCTAGCCAATATTTATCCCTCAATCAACATCACTGAAAACAGATCTGGTCATTATCACAAAGCTGTTTGGTGGGAGCTTGCTGTGCGCAAATTGGTTCCCGCATTCCCGACATTACAACAGTGACTACACTTCAAAAAATACTTCATTGGCTGTAAAGCGCTTTGTGATGTCTGGTGTTCATGAAAAGTGCTATATAAATGTAAGTCTTTCTTTCTTCTTTCTAACAGTGTGGGGAGTACCCAGACATTATTTTAACCCCCGCACGCACTGTTGCCACCAGCAGGCTGGGTTAAAAATGCACCTACAGAAATGAAAGGTCGGAGACAAATAAACAGAAGTGATGAAGAATAGATAAGCAAACAGAAGAGAAGGAGGAGAGACACAGAGCCAGGTGGCAAGCAAGAGACAGAGAGTGAAGACAGAAATAAATAAACAGAAGTCAAAGAGAGAAAGAAGTGAAGGAGATGTAATTGCCATGGCCAAGAAATGCCACATAGATTGGGAATTGGACATAGTGCTTTAATCATGATTCTGTCTGACTCAAAGCGATTTAATCAGATGCAGCCCACTCACTAGTTGTATCACAAGTATCCAGCCCACTGTTCCAGAAGGTTAGATATCCCTGCTGTAGAATATTCATCATCTGCATTTATAGTTAACTCTACAATCTTCAATTCCCTTTGTAGAGAGGTCAAGGAAGCTGAGGAGGTATTAAAGCATCACGGTCAGCCATAGGGGATATCATTCGTGACTTTGGTTTCGGTCCTGTGTGATGGGTTAAAGCTGGACTGGAGGTATTCGAACATTAAATTATGGAAAAGCGGGCATGGTATTGGTAGTCAGTGATGAGTACAACTTCTAAATGTATTCTTCCCCGGCACTGTTAGCTGTCACTCCAATACAATGATACAAGCAGAGAAGTACACGTTCAAACATTACCTATAATTGTAACTACTTGAAATATATGAAAGGATTTACTGTTAATTACTGGCTTATTAGTTTTCATTGAATATTAATGGAATCAAATTCCATAAATTAAGCACCTAAGATGGTTGTGGAAATGAATCACAAAAACATTTGACATTTGGAGGTATTTGTAACGATGACTAGCAATTAATTAGAGGCTTTCTTTTCACTCTGTGAATGGCAAATGATGCCTGGATATGGTTATTTAATTACTGGAACGCCTGCTCTCAAATGTTGGAATTAGACATGATATAGGTAAAATATACTCTTGGGGGAAGCTAGTAAAAGCCACAAATTACAAGACAAAATTGCTTTTGCGTGTTGCACTTCTTGTGCAGGTTTCTTTGTAGCCATGAATACCAGTAAGTAACACTGCAGTAATATGTTAATATACAGCAAAAAGCCCATTCTTGTCTGTACTGAATATCCAATATTCCTCCAAAGACCACCAACCTTAGCTCTGGAGGTTTGAATTGTCGAGCTGCTGCGCTAAAAGTTCTGTATTTTTGTTTGTTTGTCAGACCAGTGTTGATGACCCGGCACAGCGTTAGCTGTTGCACACCTGGACTCACCAGGCATACTTTCTCCTTGTTGGAACTGGGGCCCGTCTGGGGTCTGAATCCCCGAAAATCAGGGCCACAGAATCTTTTTTTAACTTTTAAAGTGATCTCCTGACACAGGAGACAGCATCGTTCTCTTTCCGGTGGGCGGGGTGGGGGGGGGGTTGGGGAAGGGCGGGGAGGTCAACCCAGTACCGCTCTGTCCTGGGAAGCTTCGGTTAGTGTTTCCAGCTTTTTTGTCACTGCAGATGCCACCCCAAACTGCTAAAGGCTCACTCTTCCTGGTCCCTTCCCCCAGTCCTGCGAACTTTAGTGGGGTCAGCGGTGGAGTTCAGCAGCAGGCACGATCCTGGCCTTGCTGCTTCGCAACTCCAAGAAATCTCCAGGCCAAGAGGATAGATTTTCCGGGGCTGCTGGAATAGGGTGGCCATACGTCCCCATTTTCCGGAGACAGTCGCCGGATGAGGGACTGTGTCCCTGGGCAAACAATGTCCCTGGAAGAGCCACTGGTTCAGGAAACTCATCCCCGAATACGCGTGGGTTCAAATCAGGAGCCACGTGACCCCGAGCTGCCCTGCGGTCGGTCAATAAAGTGGGCGGGGCTGTGTGGCGAGGTGGGTTCGGTTGGTGGGAGAGGTGTCAATCTCCTGTTTTTAACCAGTAGAAGGAGTGGACTCACTGAGGGTCTTTTATTTATGCAGCGATCGCGCTCTGTGGCCGCAGAACGCATGCTCCGAATCCCCAGATAGTCCTGTGAAACTCGGTTGAAGAGAAATCAGCCCCGGGTAACGGGGGCCACTGGTAACCGGACTATTTAGCGGCAGCTGGAGCCAGGCCGTGTGGCTGTCCTGGGAGCCAGATCAGAACCGCTCCGTGGCCTCGGCTGGTGTGGGTGAGTGTCGGGCTGTGAGGAGGGGGAAGAGCCGGCGATTGCAGGCCGGCAGATGCTGTGAACAGCAGCCGCATTATTCAGGCATAAAGTTCTGGCGCTGCTTTTTTGCAGATTTAGTTTGCATCAAAACAACAACAAAATTTTGCCTCGCTACGCTGCTCATCCTACATTTTCCATCCTGGCTACTTTGCTGTGCTCCCACCCTGTGTGTCCCCAGATTCGGTTTAGAAAATATGGTCACCCTCTGCTGGGAAGATGCTGTTTACAGAAGTGCATTTGAAGAACCCTTCTGTAAGACTTATAGCAACATTCTGTAATACAAAAGCAAAATACTGCGGATGCTGGAAATCTGAAATAAAAACAGAAAATGCTGGAAATACTCAGCAGGTCAGGCAGCATCTGTGGAGAGAGAAACAGAGTTGGGGGGGGCGATTTTGCCAATGGGGGCGCGTTGGAGGCAAGACTGCTGCTTGTCGGGTTGTTGTCCCGCCTCCATCGATTTGTGGCCAACCCACGCTATTTTCCCTTGATTGACCTTGTTAAGCCCGCCCAGCGGGCTCAGCAGGCCATTTTAAGGGGAAGCCGGTTACAGAGAACGTCAGCGTATGACGTTTCATCTGTCAAATCGTTTGACAGCTCTGTGAAGCTGTCAAACACTGACATTCTCTGTAGTTTGATGAGTTCTTGAATTCAAGACTCATCAAACCTCTTTCTTTAGTAGAAATTAGATGGTTGTTGCATTGGAGAATGCAGCAGCCATCTGTCATCTCTGCCGCGGAGATGCGAGACTCTCCGCATCCCCAACTCTTGAAGCCTGCAGGAAGAAACAAAGGTAAGTAAACTTTTTCTAATAATTTCCACTTACCTCACATACTTACCTCTCCACACTTGCACCCATCACTTACCTTCACAGCGCATTTTTGCACCCCGCCGACCCCCGCAGACCCACTGCTCGCCTCGGTGACCCTGGCGGGGTTTGCAGCCTTCGGGAAGCCCGCACTTGTGTGGGTAAAATGGGGATAATCCTCTTATCTGCCTGTTAACTACCTGTTAACAGGCAGTTAAGTGGCTGTAATCCCCTTCCTGCCTCCAAGGAGATGGGACCCGGCGCGGGTCGGCTACCCGCCTCCTGGCAAGATGGGACAGAGGCGGGTTGGGGGCGGGATGGGCACCCGCCCCCAGGTTCTGCCATTTTCCCGGCAGTCCCGCCTCCATACCCGCCTCCCCAGGGCTGGCAAGATCGTGCCCAACGTTTCAGGTCGATGACCTTTCGTCAGACGCTGCCTGACCTGTTGAGTATTTCCAGCATTTTCTGTTTTTATTATAGCAACATTCTTTGGCTGTTTCTGAACATTTTTTCCCCTGGTTTCACTGAGTTGCTCAGGAAGCTTTGTGACAAGTGTTGTGGCTCTGCCAATGTTTTTGGCACATCCTCCTTAATGCAAATCCTCCTTACACATGTTTTCTGGAGTAAGAGGAGCAGCAACGGATAGATGCCAGACAGGTCAGGGTGCAGCAGAGGTGGATTACCTATCTGCCTATAGCCTCCCACCTGCACTTACAGACACAGGCATACCTACCTGTTAATGACCATGTGGAACTGGCACTAGGACTCCAAGCCAGCAGACAGCCAGATTCAGAGCTGTAATACCTGCTGCAAGGATAACTGCAGCCAACATACACCATAGAACTGGCACTTCCAGGTATAGTAACAGTCAGCTAACTGCACCCTCAAATTCCCTCCCTCCATCTCCTTCCATGCATGGTGCAATGCTGTCCTGCACTATGCAAGTGAAGCTGACTACACAACGTCAGGCACAGTCAGCAAACTAATGGTCGGGTGGGCACTAAGAACACACCATCCGACTAATGAATACAAAATACAAAAGAATACAGAATTCTCCAGGCACTCTTCTTGTGACATATGGTATGTCTGAACCTGGATGGACATAAACTTGAAGACCTTATGCATTGCTAAAAACCTATGATTTACACATCTTTGCTTCTAACTCCAACCCCTTTCCTTCCTTATTCCACTGGTAGCTCAATGGGTAAAGGTGCCTTTTGGTGGTATTGAGCAGCACCATCAAGGTTTGATCCTCTATTTTTGCTGAGTTAGCTGATCACAGCTCTGGTGGTTGTAGGTGGGTTATAATTAACCTGGGTATCCTGGGTTAGAGTAAAAATCAACTAGGAATCCCATTGCTGATCACTATCCAATGACCCCTACTAGAAAGTGTACTTGCGTGGATGTCAGCACAGAATCAGATGGTCTGTCTCCCATGGCCAAATAGTCTGCCAACATTCACTCATTAGGCTTATACATGAAGATGAGTGCTTGGGCAAGCTACAGGACTGCAGGCGCCCTGGAACTGTTACTCAGCATGAGTCATTTGGAAGAGAAGAGATAATTGGAAGAAAATAAAATTGCTTTATACAAAATTAATTAGTAATATGAAGAATGACAATGACACGTCAGATATTTTGACTATGTGACAATATTAGTTCTTTAAACATATGGCTTTGGTTCATTTTACAGACTAGTATAAACTGCCTTTTATCAGAAAGCATGTATGGAATTTGTCAGTACTTTCATTTGCGGGGCTAATGAGGGCAAAAGAACCACCTACACAATGAACTGGGAACTGCAAGCCTGCTAATGTCTTTAATTCTGTTGCATCTTTTACTGAAAATTGCTTTATTTTTGTACAATGCCATATGGTTCACTTTTTCTCTACAGTTATTTTGAACAGAAGAAAGCACCCCTCAAATATGCATTCTGGAGTTCACTAAGTTTGTGTGACGTTCATGTATTAATTTAGGGAGTGGACATTACAATGGATCAAAAAATCTCTGGGAGCTGGGTTCAAATCCAGCCAGGCTGATGAGGTGGAAGTCTCCGCTCTCTCTGTCTCTCTCTCTCTGTCAGTTTCTGGGGTCCAAAGTTAAAAGAGCTATTGCCCTGTCTCAATCCAGTTCCTCATGGGCTGCTTTGAATTAGCTTTAAAAGTTCATCAAACTTGCGGCCAAACCAGATTTATAAAAATGCCCACAGAAGCATTAAGCCCTGTAGGTTCCAAGTGTGAAACAGAATGCAAGCTGGAGGCTGACTACACCAGATGTAATGAGTCAGGTGTTTACTACCCAAAGAAGTCGAAACAGGTGGCTTCTGCAAAACTCTAAACACAGTGATCATTTTTTAAAAATCTGAACATGTGCTAACCACTAGGGACCCTTGTGGATTTAATTTTTGTAATTTTATTTCATGTCAAAGACAACAGGGGGATTTTAACTGAGAGCAGGTTTTGGGCAGGCGGGGTGGGGGGAGGGGGGCTGGTGGCGGGGTCATACCCACCTGCCGTCATGAGATCAAGGTCATTTTAACTCCTGGGCTTCATTTTCATTCAGCCGACTAAATTTAAAAAGGAAACCACCAAACCAACACTAGATAAAAAGACTGTATTTTTGTCACATCCACCACATTATCATACTTTCAGTATGTTTATACTTAACATACATGAAGCTCGAAAACTCTAACAGCACAACATCCTGTTTCTCAATTAGAAAATATCAGGCAACAGGCTCCCACCATTTGTATGGCATTATAGGTATGTGTCAATATTTCGCCCCACCCCACCCTACCCCTGCCCCGCCCCGCCCAGAGTTTGCCTCCACTGCTAATGCATAGGAACCAAAAATCTCCTCTCATTGCTTGGTGCATGCAGCTAGCTGTCATACATTCCTATTAAGGGGTGCACACAGACACCAGGGTTTTACTGCATGTCATGGTATCTGAATGGTACATGGTACATGGTACATACTCATGTGACTCGGCCAACGTTGTCTACCTCATACGTTGCAGGAAAGAATGCCCCGCAGCATGGTACATCGGCGAGACCATGCAGACACTGAGACAACGTATGAACGGACACCGCGCAACAATCGCCAGGCAGGATTGTTACCTCCCCGTCGGGGAACACTTCAGCAGTCAAGGACATTCAGCCTCGGATCTGCAGGTTAGCGTTCTCCAAGGCGGCCTTCGAGACACACGACAACGCAAAATCATCGAGCAGAAACTGATAGCCAAGTTCCGCACCCATGAGGACGGCCTCAACCAGGATCTCGGTTTCATGTCACGCTACAGGACGTGACTCGACGTCGTTGTCTGGTTCACAGATGTGATTTCCAGTTTTTAAAAAAAAGTAAAAAGCTTAACTGCAGACTGCAGCATTTGACACGTTGGACCCCCTGTGGCCTCACCTCATTGTCTTAGCTGTACTCTGCTGTGTCTTTGATGTAATGCCTCCCTGACGGATTGTATCTCTACAGACACATTGTTCTCTGTCTATATATACTTTGTAACCGATTTGTATTCCCTCACTGTACCTGACGAAGGAGCAGAGCTCTGAAAGCTCGTAATTTCAAATAAAACTGTTGGACTATAACCTGGTGTTGTGCGACTTCTCATTTTTGTCCACCCCAGTCCAACACCGGCATCTCCGCATCATGGTATCTGAAGGTAGTTCTCACTTTTTACAGTATTTTAAGACAGCTCGTAACTGCTGGGAGATTTTGGCAATAGTTGGTGGACCCCAAAACCCGAGATGAATTGCTCCCTATCAGAGGAAGCTTTATAGATCCTGGCAAGTGAGGCCATCAAGGGTATTTGGAAATTGGAAAGTAGGAGGGTAGGAGGGCATTATATTAACTGAGGACTCCTTAGGACATTTTGCTTCTCCTCCTATTGAACCCTTCATTCATTGTCAGTGAACCGTATCATGAAACCCTTCTGTCACTCCGTCAATTGAAGTAACATGTGAGCTCTCCTCCTCAGGAAACCATTCTAACCTCTCTTCCTCTTTTTCCTCTGCAGATTTTCCACAGCACGAGGAAGATACATGCATCTCAGTATCCAGCGATGCCGGCATTTCACAGCACATAGTATCACTCACTTAGTGTTCCCAAGTACATGCAGAAAACTATCTGGGGTGGGTAGGAAATGAAGAAGAGGGGAGTGCACTGGGTAACGCACTGAGCATGAGTGAGCAGAAGCAACTGGTGGTGGTATAAGAAGGTACGTATTGTGGGCCGAAGGGTCAGGAGTAGTTGCCTCTCTACTACAGAGCCTGGGTATTTGCAGCTCATAGAATCCTTGCCGTACATTGTTTCAGGCATTGGGGGCTGTATCAGGTCATTTGCTGCGGGTGGTAGCTTAGATGGAAGACTCCGCGAAGAACATGCACAGCACATTAGAGGGCCATTGTACCACTGTAGCCCATCATGGAGCATATGGAAACTCCAGCAAAATGTGCAGCAGAAGAGTGGTCCTTACTTCCTGCAAGGATGCTGAGACTGCTGCCATAAAGACCTTGGGTGCCAGTTTGGCTGTCTATTCCAGTTTGATTACATTAGGACCAATAGGTCTACATTCCCACAGATTAGTGGCCATGCAGAGCCAGTTCCCAGTACTAGTGGCATGGAAGGACAATGCATACATGATATTACTGTCTCTTAGGGTAACAGCACAAGCATACCCTTCTGCCAGTCCTGTCCAATACCTTCAAAAGCCATCTCCCACCAACTGCACCACTAGCCTAACACCACAATGCATCACAACCCCATCACCCACCAACCAACAATCTCTATCAATTATGACTCATACTTCACATTCATAGCTTTACCTCCCCTCACACACTTATGCTGCAAGCCTCACACCCACATCTCACACCTTGCACACACTGCCAGCTATTCAACCATGACCAACCTAAACACATTGCACCACACTCACTGACACACTTCCCTTTCTCTTGCAGGGTAAGGTAGCTCATAACCGCAGGCAGCAGCAGCTAACCGGCAGGGGACGGGCAAGCCTGCATATCCTGACCCAGCTGGAGGAGACTGTGCTCAACGTTATTGGAGGGGCCGTCACTGAGGCCGTATGCTCATACCTAATCCTCCTTCTCGCATCCCACTTTCCCCTCACCCACAATCTCTTCTCATTTACAAGCTGCTGATGGTGTAAGCATGCACATCTTGCTTCCCCCCCCCTCCCCTCACCACAACCCTACCCTTGTGCCTTTCTCCTTTCAGATACCCAAGAACTCCAACCTGGCCAGCCAGTGCAGGAAAAACAAGAGGAGAGTGATGGAGAAGAAGAGACACTGTCATTCGACCTCACACTCGCAGGAACCAGCTCAGAAACTGGCACTGCACGTACTTTAGAGGGTAGTATAGAGGCGGGATCTGCACATGGTGAGTCACCAGGCATGAGTGGCCTGCAGCCAGGACAGGGGGAAAGGGTAGCGCAGGTGCCAGCTCCCTGGAGGGTGAGGTCACACATGAGTTCTGCTACAGAGGACTCGGATGAGGACTTTGATGGGCCGGCCTACAGAAGAAGGATGATGGACATGCACAATGAAATGCTTGGTGCATTAGCAGGCCTGCCAGAGAACCTGTTGTCTCTGTCAAGGAGCATGGAGGAGTCCAGCACCAACTTTGCACAGGGCTTTGCATGGAGCTTGGAGCCCATGATTTCCAGGATGGAAGTGATGGGCAACTCCATTAGCGCACTTGTGGACCCAACCATGATGCTGGATTCATGGCCGATGTCTCAGCTTCCATTGCAGCACAAGCTTCTAGGCCAAGAGCTGCTCAAGGTCATCCTGCAAGGCCATCTGCAGTCTCCGCCACTGAAAGTCAGCAGCCTTCCACCAACCATGCTGCAGCCACTGGGGTAGCACTTCGTAGAAGCACTAGGACAGGCAAAGGCACACGGAAGACAGGCACTAAGGGAATGAAAAAGGGTGATTAGTTGACTTTGTTATGTAATATTGGATTGATTGATTTTTAAATGTGGTTTGGAATGTTTGTTTTGCGGTAGCTTTCATTTCAGCATTGTGGCCAAGATGACGCTGTGATGTTCCATGACAGAGGGATGGTAAGGTGGGGAAGTGTTGAGCAACAGGGATCTGGGGTTTCATTCAGGGGAATCAGAGTCTGATGATGTGCTCACGGACAGCCCACCCGGAACGTGGATGTGCAGGCTGCCTCCTCCCTTCCTCTTCCTCCTCCTCCTGAGGTGGTCACGGAACCTGTGGTGGCAAGGGCTGCACCCTCATGATGGCCAAGTTGTGGAGGATGCAGCAGACCACCACGAATTGGGACACCCGCTCCGGCGAGTACTGGAGTGATCCTCCCAAGCGGGCAAGGCAGCGGAACCGTTGCTTCAGCACCCTGATGGTCTGCTTGATGACGGTCCTCGTGGCAGCATGGCTCTCATTATATGAGTGCTGGCCACGAGTGGTGGGGTTGCGGAGGGGAATCATCAGCCAGGTGTAGAGCGGATAGGCCTTGTCGCCTAGAAGCCACCCTCGGTCTCGACGTGGTGGCTGGAAGATTGCTGGCACAGGATGAACGCATCATGACTGCTGCCAGGATAGCGGGCATTCACCAGCATGATTTGCTGGGCGTGGTCGCACACCAACTATACATCAAGTGAGTGGTACCCTTTTTGGATACGGAACATCTCACCATTGAGATGCGGCGCCTGCAAAGTCACGTATGTGCAGTCGATGGTACCCTGCACCATGGGGAAGCCCAATATTCTGGCAAAGCTACGTGAGCACTGCTCCTGCTTCTCTCTGTTCAGAGAGAAGACAATGAAGTCCCCTCTCTTAGCGTACAGAGCCTCTGTGATCTCCCGGATGCAGCGATGGATGGCGAACTGCGAGATGTTTGCTATATTGCCTGTTCCAGCCTGGAAGAATCCACTGGTGAAAAAATTCAGGGCCACGGTCACCTTGAGGGCCACTGGCAGCACCGTCGTCCCCCTGCTCTGAGGCTGCAGATATGGTTTCAAGAGGTGGCAGATTTCTGTGACCACCTCCTTTTCAATAACTTTCTGTAGGTAAAGTATTTTACATTCAGGTAAGCTATGCATACTGCCACCATCATAGAGTATATGCACTGTATGCACTTTACTTGCTTGCTCCTCCAGCAATGCTGTAATACGAACTGAAACAGGTGCCTTTACGTTCTGTAAAATAAACTGCTGTAGATTAAATAGATATGTTAATGAAAATAAATGTTCTTTATTCATAGTACTCTTTGGTATAGATTATTTTCATAATTAGAATTTCCCAACAGTTTCAACTAAATTCAGCAGTAGTGTATAAATCCTTCCGATTCTGCCTGTGGTTATACTATTTATATTGACTGAAATATAAAATAATTAATCAACTGGTTGACGGCACAGCATTTTCAGAGCAGAGTGGGAGTTAGCACAGTGGGTGCATAAACAGTGAATTGACGGAAGTAAAGTCAGATGCAAATTTCATTTTATGTACTTATTGGATTTGAAACACTTGCAGGATCATTGATAATTTTAATTTTTTTAAATATTTTAATTATTTGTTTCCTTTTTCTTCCTGTTTATGCTCGATATCAGCTGGGAATTTCTTCAGAGCTACTCGGACTCCACCAATGTAACTTCACTGGAAGTGTGGCAAAAACCCTGTCTACTCGCATAAACAGGGCTTCCATTGCACTTTCAATTAGGTTACGGGAGCAGCACTGAGGAAATTCCTCCAAACAGTACTATAGTGGATATGTTACTGGACTAGTAATCCAGAGAATGTGAGTTAAAATCCCACCATGACATGAAATTTAAAGCAATCAATCATGTCCTTTGAAGAGGTTTAGTTCATTTGGATGTTCAAAAGGAATTTCACAAAGTTCTTCATGTGAGACTAGTAGGAAAGATTAGAGCTCATAGAATAGATGGTAAATTTACTGGATGGATTGAGAATTGGCTTAGACAAAGAGTGCTGATGAATGGAAAATGCTTTCTCTGGGAAAAGGTAACCAGTAGTGATTCCACATGGATCTCCTTTGGGACCCTTGCTATTTGCAGTATCTGCAAATTATATGAAGGAGGGTGTCTTAGTAGCAACCTTAAATTTGGTGATGACACAAAGCTACGTAGGCAGGTAACAAGTAGAAAAGAGAATAATTATCTTCAGAGAGATCTGGATCAACAATGAAAACATGACCGATAGATTTTCATGTAGATAAAAGTAGGGCAATGTACTCTTACAGTAATAGTAAACATGTGTACAACATGGAAGGTTGCTATTTTGTAATAGACCCGTGGAAATCTGGGATTGGATACATCAAGTGCCTCTCTCTTAAAGGAGAAGCACCATTAAATATTCAGTTTGAATGCAAAGCCAGACAAGTCTAGCCCCATAGAGACAGTTAGGTGCCTGCTCTTAAAAGGACAGTACCAATGGATGTTCAGGGACGGGTGGCCTACTCAAACCAATTTTTAAACAATACAAACTAACAACAATTAACAAAATCAACTCAAAACTGTAAAATCAGGGAAATCAAATTAGAGATACCATGCTGTGCCCACAGGTCAAAGAAAAACATGAAAAAAAATCCACTGACAGAGGATAAAAGGAAAAGGATTTGGAAGTGACTATCGATGCCCAGGGTATGATAGTGTAGTGGTTATGTTACTGGACTAATAATCCTGAGGCCTAGGCTAATAATTCATGGAACTGTAAGTTCAAATCCCACCATAGCAGTTTGAGAATTTGAATTTAATTTAGAAAATAATGTGTAAAAGTGACCACAAAGCTGTCAGATTGTCATAAAAACCCAATTGGTTCACCAATGTCTTTGGGGGCAACACGGTGGCATAGTGGTTAGCACTGGTGCCTCACAGCGCCAGAGACCCGGGTTCAAATCTGGCCTCGGGTGACTGTCTGTGTGGAGTTTGCACATTCTCCCCGTGTCTGCGTGGGTTTCCTCCGGGTGCTCCGGTTTCCTCCCACAGTCCAAAAATGTGTGGGTTAGGTTGATTTGGCTATGATAAATTGACCCTTAGTGTTAGGGGGGGATTAAATATGTGGGGTTACGGGGATAGGGTGGGATATGTGTCGGTGCAGGCTCAATGGGGATTCTGTGTGAGAAAGCAGGGACAGGGTACTGGATTTGGATGATCAGCCATGATCGTATTGAATGGTGGAGCAGGCTCGACGGGCCGAATGGCCTACTCCGGCTCCTAGTTTCTATGTTTCTATGATCATATCCTGAAACATCTAGTCAAGGTGAAGCAGAAGTCAAATCGAGTACTGGTATGCAAATAAGAACGAGCCACGTTTGCAATTTTGGCAGCCTAAAGGTTATAATGCATTAGAAAGACTTCAGAAGAGAGTGACCATGATGATTCCAGCTAAGTAAAATGCACTCCAGGGGTTTTAGTGATTTAGAAGAGGAATCTCCAGGCGAGTCATTTTTTGTGGGTATGCAGAGATGGTGCCTGAAGAAGGGCTGCTACTAATAGTAACGTCACAAGCCCTGACCTATTGTGTATTTCCAAATTTTTCTCTTATTTTGGATTTCCAGACAATGGCCCGAACTTTGCGGTGGGTAATAAAAGCGAATGAACAGCATTCACTGTTGTTACCCATTTGAAACTGACCACAACTTCAGGATGTAGCGCATGCGCATCCTAATGCAGAAATCCTGAAGTTGCGGTCAGTCATTCACTGCTCTGACACTGGCTGCGCTGTGCCCCCTTCCCCCCCCCCACCGCCCCACCCCCCACAGCCGGCAATCAGTGTAACCTGTGAAATCAGGGAAACTGATGAAAACTTCGGCTCTTCCACAGTAATATTGCTGTTAAATACCCCATTAAAAGTTAGGTCCAAGAAACTTTAAAAGAAAATGTTTTTTTTTTTTAAAGTTTGTTCATCTTTATTTCAGGTTTACCTTTTCCCCATGTGATAGCCCCAATCTTTGTTTTGCTCTCTATATAACATTTTAAAAAGTTAGAATCATAGGAGCTTACTCACTTCCTGGTTCTTGGGCTGTGAGAATTCTACATTGTAATTGGCTGCTTAGACAGCTTGTTGACGTCACAGCAGCTCGCGCTATGGGATTCCCACTAAACTCCGATGATTTCAATTGCACGTTGGAAAAGCTGAACTTCTCGCCACAGAGATCACTGTGTTACTGGCCACTTGTGCTGTATAAATATGCGCCCAGATTTTCCACTTTAGCACTCCTGGAACACACTGGGAGCACAAATCAGGAAATTCCACATCCCCAATTCCAAAATTAAAATTACAGTTGGAAAATATCAGGCTGGGGTAAGGAATTTCCTGATATGTGCTCCTGGCATGGTGCAGAAGTACTGAAGTAGAAAATCCTGGCCACAATTTATAAGAAATAAAAGTTAACTTAATATTGAGAAAGGACAACACACAGACAAGGTACAATAAGCTTTTTTTTTGCCAAGTACAACTTTGCCCTTTCGGAAATGGAAGATTAAATGGAACATCTCTAATAAGCTGAGGTGACATATATTGAGTTTAAAAAACCTTTCCCTAAATGTCTTTATAAGCATAACTGAAGTTTTTTTAAATTATTGTTCGTCAGAACATATACTTCATGGCTAATCAAAAGCTCATGAGTATTCTCTGATGGCTTAGTGGGTAAATGTGCTTGGTCCTAAGCCTTACAAAAGTGAGAAGTCGCACAACACCAGGTTATAGTCCAACAGTTTTATTTGAAATCACAAGCTTTCGGAGCGCTGCTCCTTCGTCAGGTGAAGTGACTTCACCTGACGAATGAGCAGCGCTCCGAAAGCTTGTGATTTCAAATAAAACTGTTGGACTTTAACCTGGTGTTGTGCGACTTCTCACTTTTGTCCACCCCAGTCCAACACCGGCATCTCCGCATCTAAGCCTTACAGATCAGGAAGATTTCTAAGTTCAGTCTCAGATGTGTTATGAGTTAAGTTGATCTCAAGCAGGGCAACGGTGGGAGCATTACAATTAGCCACAATGCTTCCAGCCTAATGGGAGAGGAAAAAAATTACACAGGGTTGCTACTCCAGATAGCAATCTAGCAATTGGAAAGTACACGTGTGGACATCAGCAGAGGTCTGGATTAAGCTCAGCTGTGATATCTCCTATATCTGCTAATATTAATTGTTTATGTTCACACCTCAAGAATCGCCACTTGAATGCAGCAGTAGGAATTGCTGGAGCTTGCGCCACGGCATGAATCATCATCTCGAAGGGAAGCAGTAAGAAAATTGAAAACAAAATTATTCTTGTTTCAATCATGCAGGTTCAGTTCTATGCCATTTTTTATATTAATGGACATAGAACTAAGCAATGAACTGGAAAATGCCTAAATTATTCCCTAAGCAGTCCTTGTAATTAATTTATCACATTCTCTTAAAGATATGAAGGAAGATAACTACAAATTATATTTTTCATTTAAAAAAGAATTTCTACAAATAGAAGCAATTTAATCAAACACTTGTCAAAGCTATGAGAAAAATAGAACATATTAATAACCACTGAGACCTTTCCTACCACAAACTATTGTTAGGAATTAGAGTTATACTGAGCTGACTCATTCATTAGTTCCTCAATAAACTACTGAGCTAATGCACAGACATTATTTCAACCTACTTCTGGTCAATGTCCTTTTATGATATGATTACGTACTTTCAGTGGCTTACTTACTTTTCTTCTTTCTTTAATATAAAATTGAGAGTGAGGAAGGGATACTGGATGGTGCAATGAGTTAACGCACGACTTCTGCCTTTCACCTCTGCAATGTGGGTTTGAATCCAGACCAGACAGATGCGACAGAAGTCTCCTTTCTCTGATGGCTTTAATTTGTTCTATTGGGAAATTAGTTTGAGCAGTTTTTAGTTGGAGTAGACTCACAACATTAAACTGTCCCTAATTTGTTAATCTTACTCAGAAGTCAAAGAACGGATGATGTTGAAAATGGATGGGAGTTATTTTGGCAAAGGGTAAAAACAGGCGCTAAATGGGTGCAGTGCTAATAAGACTAGCCTGTTTGAAAGTCTGGATTTAGCGCATAATTTTGGTCTTAATTGCTGATTACCATAATTTGAACTTGCATGGAGGTGCTAAACCAGAAACCTGCAGGTTTAACACTCAAGTGCTGATTAGATGCAATTTCCGTGGAGCAGTATATGTGGGCTCCTCGCACCCACTTCCATTAACGTGTGGCGTGCTTTGGCTGGCACACAGCAGCACATTGCCGGATGGCTCAGGGACCAAGAGAGAGGGTGTACAGGTTCTCGGATGCAGCACTTGAGGTCCTGGTGGAGGAAGTCCAGAGGAGGAGGGATGTCCTGTAGCCACAGTGGGGAAGGACGCCACCTCACCCTCCTGCTACAACAGTTGGTGTTGCTCTGCCTGGCCTCATGTCCTCCTCCCATTCCTCATCCAGACCAAGGGGGACGCCTTGCAAGGTGCCCATGACCAAGCACTCCCTTTTTCCTGGTGACTACTATAAGGTGGAGTAATACACCACCCGCCCTCCTCCTCTAAC
Source organism: Squalus acanthias (assembly GCA_030390025.1). Taxonomy (NCBI): domain Eukaryota; kingdom Metazoa; phylum Chordata; class Chondrichthyes; order Squaliformes; family Squalidae; genus Squalus; species Squalus acanthias. Next base: position 130,102,336 of record CM059434.1, read on the forward strand.
CTACTAGTCTTTTAGCAGTCTAAAAACAGAGGTCACAAATTTTTTGGTCTCAGTTTCTTTTCAGCAGGGCAGGAACCGGGAGGAGCGGGAAGTCGGCGTAGGACCAAGGGGACACAAGACCGGGAAGTCAGCGAAAGACCAGGGAGGTAAGACTAACTGGTAAGTACTTTCCTCAAACCTTCCTAGAAAGTAAAACTAAAACTAGTGGGATTTGGTTAGTTTAAAAAGGAATAAGAGGAGTACAGTATACATTGGTCTAAGTAAGCTTCGGGAAAACAAAAGTCAATAAATAAACTAAAACTAGAAAATTAAAAAGTAATATAAGGGTTAAGTCATGGCAGTAGAGCTCGGACCTGTGTCATGCTCCTCCTGTAACATGTGGGAAATCAGGGACGCTTCCTGTGTCCCTGACAACCATGTGTGCGGGAAGTGTGTCCAGCTGCAGCTCATGTGGGACCGCATGACGGCCCTTGAGCTGCGGATGGACTCACTTTGGAGCATCCACGATTCTGAGAGGGTTGTGGATAACACATTTAGTGAGTTGGTCACACCGCAGGTTAAGGCCAGCGTAGATAGTACATGGGTGACCAAAAGGCAGAGCAAGGGCAGGAAGGTAGTGCAGAAATCCCCTGGGGTTGTCTCCCTTAGCAACAGGTTCACCGCCTTAGGTGCTGTTGTCGGGGGGGATGACTCATCGGGGGAAGGCACCAGCAGCCAGGCTCATGGCACCATGACTGGCTCTGTTGCAAAGAAGGGAGGGAAAAAGAGTGGCAGGGCTATAGTAATAGGGGATTCGATTGTAAGGGGAATAGATAGGGGTTTCTGTGGTCGCGACCGAGACTCCAGGATGGTATGTTGCCTCCCTGGTGCAAGGGTCAAGGATGTCTCGGCGCGGGTGCAGAACATTCTGGAGGGGGAGGGGGAACAGCCAGTTGTCGTGATACATGTTGGTACCAACGACGTAGCTAAAAAAAGGGAAGAGGTCCTACAAGTAGAATTTAGGGAGTTAGGAGCCAAGCTAAAATGTAGGACCTCGAAGGTAGTAATCTCTGGATTACTACCAGTGCCACGTGCTAGTAAGAGTACAGAGAACAGGATAGTTAGGCTAAATACGTGGCTTGAGCAGTGGTGTAAGAGGGAGGGTTTTAAATTTTTGAGGCATTGGAACCAGTTTTGTGGTAGGTGTGACCTATACAAAAGGGACGGTCTACACCTGTGCAAAGATGGAACTGATGTTCTCGGGGTAATTTTTGATAAAGCAGTTCGGGAGCATTTAAACTAGTATGGCAGGGGGCTAGAAACCTATGTAGTGAAATAGAGGAAAGTGAAAGGCAGACAGAAATAAATGGTAAAAGGGTGAGGAACAAAAAACAAAGGGCCAAACTAATTCATAAAAAATGTGAGCATAAAAAAAGCCTGAGGGTTTCATACCTTAATGCGAGAAGCATCAGGAACAAGGTAGATGAATTAGCTGTGGAAATAGAGGTTAATAATTATGATCTAATTGGGATTACGGAAACATGGTTGCAGGGTGAGCAGGGCTGGGAGCTAAACATACAGGGGTATTCAGTATTTAGGAAGGATCGACAAAAAAGAAAGGGAGGAGGGGTAGCATTGCTGGTAAAAGAAGGGATAAATGCAATTGAAAGGAAGGATATTAACTCAGTTAATACAGAATCTATATGGGTGGAGCTAAGAAATAGCGAGGGGCGAAAAACATTAATAGGAGTGGTATATAGGCCTCCAAATAGTAAAATAGAGGTTGGGGAGGGCATCACGAGGGAAATTAGAGAAGCGTGCAATAAGAGCACAGCTGTCATCATAGGTGACTTTAACTTACATATAGATTGGAATAGCCTAATCAGTAAAAATAATGAGGAGGAGGAATTCCTTGAGTGTTTAAGGGATGGTTATCTGGATCAATATGTCGAGGAACCAACTCGGGAACAGGCTATATTGGACTGGGTACTGTGCAATGAGAAGGGACTAATTAGTAATCTTGTTGTACGGGGACCCTTGGGTCAGAGCGATCATAACATGATCGATTTCTCACTCGAAATGGAGAGCGAAGAAATTGACTCAGATACTAAGGTCCTGAATTTAAATAAGGGGAATTATGATGCCATTAGACGGGAACTGAGTAGGTCTGATTGGACAACGTTCCTGGGAGGACTGGAGGTAGATAAACAATGGCAAGCATTTAAAGATAGAATGACAAAATTGCAAAAATTGTTTATACCAATCTGGCATAAAAGGAAATCTAAAAAGGTGACTCAACCGTGGATAACAGGGGAAATTAGAGACAGCATAAAATCCAAAGATAGGGCGTATAAAATAGCCAAAAAAAGCGCCAGAGCGGAAGATTGGGAACAGTTTAAGATAGAGCAAAGGAGGACAAAGGGCTTAATCAAGAGGGGCAAAATAGCTTACGAAAGCAAGCTGGCGGAAAATATAAAAACTAACTCCAAAAGCTTTTATAAGTATATCAAGAGGAAAAGACTGGTGAAAACCAAAGTTGGCCCATTGCAGTCAGATACGGGGGAATATATAACGGGAAATAAGGAAATGGCAGACCAACTAAATGCATACTTTGGGTCAGTCTTTACGAAGGAAGACACAAAAAACCTCCCTGGGATATCGGGAAAAATAGGGACATTTGCAAAGGAGGAACTGACGCAAGTCAATATCTCTAAGGATATGGTGTTAAGGAAGCTAAAGGGATTGAAGGCGGACAAATCCCCAGGGCCTGATAACATGCATCCTAGGGTGCTGAAGGAGGTGGCCCTAGAGATAGCGGATGCACTAAGTATGATTTTTCAGAATTCATTAGACTCGGGAACAGTGCCCATGGATTGGAGGGTAGCTAACGTTACCCCACTATTCAAAAAGGGGGGTAGGGAAAAAGCAGGTAATTACAGACCTGTAAGCCTTACATCAGTTGTGGGCAAAATGCTGGAGTCCATCATTAAGGATGAAATAGCGGAGCACTTAGCAAATGGGGACAGGATAGGACAGAGTCAACATGGATTTACAAAGGGTAAATCGTGCTTGACTAATCTATTGGAATTTTTTGAGGGAGTAACTGGTAAAATAGATGGGGGAGAGCCAGTAGATGTGGTGTACCTGGACTTCCAAAAGGCCTTCGATAAGGTCCCACATAAAAGATTAGCAGGGAAAATTGAAGCTCATGGGATAAAGGGGAAAGTATTGACGTGGATAGAGAACTGGCTGTCAGATAGAAAACAGAGAGTTGGAATAAACGGCTCATTTTCTCAATGGCAGGCAGTAACAAGTGGGGTACCACAGGGATCTGTCCTGGGTCCCCAGCTGTTCACAATTTACATTAATGACCTGGATCAGGGAGTCGGATGCAGCATTTCCAAATTTGCAGACGACACTAAACTAGGAGGGGGGGTGGGCTCAGAGGAGGAGACCAGGAAGCTCCAGAGCGATTTGGACAGACTGGGTGATTGGGCGGATAAATGGCAGATGCACTATAATGTGGACAAGTGCGAAGTTATCCACCTTGGGTGCAGGAACGGGAGGGCAAATTATTATTTAAATGGCAATAAATTGGGAGAGGGGGAAGTACAGAGAGACCTGGGTGTTCTTGTACACCAGTCACTGAAGGCGAGCATGCAGGTGCAACAGGCGATCAAGAAGGCAAACGGTATGCTGGCCTTCATAGCAAAAGGGTTGGAATACAGGAACAGGGATACCTTGCTGCAGCTGTACAGGGCACTGGTGAGACCACACCTCGAGTACTGTGTACAGTTTTGGTCGCCTCATCTGCGGAAAGATGTTCTTGCCATGGAGGGGGTGCAGCGGCGATTCACCAGGCTGATACCAGGAATGGCGGGATTGACCTATGAGGAGAGACTATGTAGTTTAGGGATGTACACACTGGAGTTTAGAAGATTGAGAGGGGACCTCATAGAAGTGTATAAAATTCTGACAGGTCTAGACAGACTAGATGCAGAAGGAATGTTTCCCTTGGCGGGTGAGAACAGAACTAGAGGACATAATTTAAGGATAAGGGCTAAACCATTTAGGACAGAAATGAGGGGGAATTTCTTCACTCAGAGGGTGGTGAACCTGTGGAACTCATTGCCACAGAGGGCAGTGTACGCCAGCTCATTAAATATATTTAAGAGGGAATTAGATATATTTCTACAGGCAAAAGGGGTTAAGGGTTACGGAGAGAAGGCGGGGACGGGATACTGAATTGGAGGATCAGCCATGATCTCATTAAATGGCGGAGCAGGCTCGAAGGGCCGGATGGCCTACTCCTGCTCCTATCTTCTATGTATTTCTATGTATTCTTTTTAGGTGAAGTCCTCAGAGAATTTCCAGAATAAAAGTTGCTCGAGTATTGGTGAAGTCTTGACAAATTGTCCCAGAAAGTCTCCCGATGTGTTTCAGAGGTCCTCTTCACAGCTCCAGCAGCAATGAACATGAAATGGTGAGTATCCCTTTAAGTAGAGCTTGAAATTGACAACAACGCCGTGTTTACTCCCAAACAGCTGGTTGCTTTTAGGAGAGGGCATTAGTTGTAGCACTAGCCACCAAAATGCTGTGCAGCCTCTTTAATGAGGGCTAGCTGGCATTTAAAGTGGCAATCAGCTGTTTAACGACCCTCCAGGCGGCCGTTCCTGGCGCTGGATTTAACTCCTTTACCAAGATGGCATTTTGTGCCAAACACAGGCTAAAACAGCGTTTCAGTTTAAGACCCCATCTTGGCCACCTCAGAGGCTCTTTAGTGCCTAAAGTAGTCAGCGAAAATCGCCCCAGAATATATCACATTGGTACAGTGGGAGCTGCTCTTGAGGTTGGAGCAAAGGCACATTGTTGGAGCAGAATAGGGGAAGCTTTACTGTAAAGCTGGCTGTATTCTACCTGTCCCAAAAGTACTTGATGCTAACACTGACTGCACGCATTAGGAATTCTATTTCCCAGTGCAAACATTCCTCACAATAAGTACCAAACAAAATCACCAAAATATTTTATAACAACAAAAGAATGCAATATGGTTTATAACTTTAAGATTAAAGTACTGCAGGAAACACCCAGTTAATTTGTACTAAATTTCAACAACCTAATTCAAGCACTAATACATAGGATGCAGAGATTGTAAACTCAGCATTCAAATGTCTGTATATAAGGTGTAGAGTTCCAAGTTCCTGACATCAGTAGTAGGCAAAATGCTAGAATCTATTATTAGGGACGTGGTAACAGGGCACTTAGAAAATCATAATATGATTAGGCAGAGTCAACATGGTTTTATGAAAGGGAAATCATGTTTGACAAATCTGTTAGAGTTTTTTAAAGATGTAACTAGTAGGATGGATAAGGGAGAACCAGTGGATGTAGTGTATTTGGATTTTCAAAAAGCATTCGATAAGGTGCCACACAAGAGGTTATTACACAAAATTAGGACTCATAGGATTGGGGGTAATATATTAGCATGGATTGAGGATTGGTTAATGGACAGAAAACAGAGAGTAGGAATAAACAGGACATTTTCAGGTTGGCAGGCTGTAAATAGCGGGGTACCACAGGAACAGTGCTTGGGCCTCAGCTTTGTACAATCTATATTAATGACTTAGATGAACAGACTGAGTGTAACATATCCAAGTTTGCTGATGATACAAAGTTAGGTGGGAAAGTAAGCTGTGAGGAGGACGCAAAGAGGCTGCAGAGAGATATAGACAGGTTGACTGAGTGGGCAAGAACATGGCAAATGGAATACAATGTGGGGAAGTGTGAAGTTCCACTTTGGTAGGAAAAACAAAAAAGCAGAATATTTTTTGAATGGTGAGACTGGGAAATGTTTGCACTCAGAGGGACCTGGGAGTCCTTGTACATGAATCACAGAAAGTTAACATGCAGGTACAGCAAGCAATTAGGAAAGCAAATTGTATGTTAGCTTTTGTTACAAAGGGATTAAGAGTATAAGAGTAAAGAAGACTTACTACAATTATATAGGGCACCTGGCGTACTGAGGACAGTTCTGGTCTCCTTACCTAAGGAAAGACATACTTGCCTTAGAGGGAGTGCAGCGAAGGTTCACTAGACTGGTTCCTGGGATGAGGGGATTGCCCTATGAGGAGAGATTGCGTAGACTAGGCCTATATTCCTTAGAGTTTAGAAGAATAAGAGGTGATCTAATTGAAACATATAAAATTCTTAAGGGGCTTGACAGGGTTATTGCTGGGAAAATGTTTCCCCTGGCTGGGGAATCTAGAACACAGGGTCACAGTCACAGAATAAGGGGTAGGCCATTTAGGACTGAGATGAGGAGAAATTTCTTCATTCAAAGGGTTGTGAATCTTTGGAATTCTCTACCCCAGAGAGCTGTAGATGCTCAGTCGTGAGTATATTCAAGACAGAGGTCAGTAAATCTTTTGGAACTAAGGGAATTAAGGGATATGGGGATAGTGCGGGAAGGTGGAGCTGAGGTAAAAGATCAGCCATGATCTTGTTGAATGGCAGAGCAGGCTCGAAGGGCCAAGTGGCCTACTCCAGCTCCTATTTCTTATGTTCTTAAGCAATGTCTGGGAGAAAGCTATCCAAGCAGATGAAGTAGAATGTAAAGCTTTGCTTGTGGCATTCTGAATGGATTTTTAAGACTGACATAGAGAATTGAGCTGTGACAATTCTTGTGTTGCTCTCAGAAATGTTGAGTTCTGGGTTAAGTACCAGAAACTCTTCTAGTATTTCTACAATCAACCTTGTAAAGCACTGCAGCCTAGTCGGATCTCCATGATGTTGCACAGGATGGACTCTGATGTAGAATAGATCAATGTTATCCAATACAATGGCCTAGAAAATGGAGAAGGCTGAAAACAGGCACCAGCAGCGCGATGTGCCCGTGCCTCTTCAAAGTGGTGCAGGCAGCTGCTGATTGGTTTAGCGCTGAACAGGGGGGGCCAATATCGGGTGCAGTTTACTGGCGAATAAAGTTTGGCCTCGGCTCTCTGCACTACTTAAAGGGGAGTTTCTTTGTTGCAGAAACACCTCATTGTCTGTGGAGAAAGCCATGGCCCAACAGCCAAGAGAGAGGGCGAGGAGATTTTCCAATGTGGCACTGGAAGCCTTGGTCCTGGGAGTTCAAAGACACTGCCACTAAGCCAATTTTGGATCCAATGTGCCAAATTGCCCTGGATCCCATGGGCTCTTACCTTCTTGACCAGTCTCCCATGCGGGACTTTGTCAAAAGCCTTACTGAAGTCCATGTAGACTACATCAACTGCACTACCCTCATCCACACACCTAGTCACCCCCTCAAAAAATTCAATCAAATTGGTTAGACATGATCTCCCCCTGACAAAGCCATGCTGACTATCCTTGATTAATCCTTGCCTCTCCAAGTGGAGACTAATTCTGTCCCTCAGAATTTTTTCCAATAATTTCCCTACCACTGATGTTAGGCTCACTGGCCTGTAATTCCCTGGTTTATCCTTACTACCCTTCTTGAATAATGGTACTACGTTAGCTGTCCTCCAGTCCTCTGGCACCTCCCCTGTGGCCAGAGAGGTTCTGAAAATTTGTGTCAGAGCCCCTGCAATCTCCTCCCTTGCCTCACACAGCAGCGTGGGATACATCTCGTCTGGGCCTGGGGATTTATCCACTTTTAAGCCCGCTAAAACCGCTAGTACCTCCTCCCTCCCAATACTAATTTGTTCAAGTATATCACAACCCCCCTGCCTGATTTCTATGCCTACATCGTCCTTCTCCATAGTGAACACAGATGCAAAATATTCATTTAAAACCTCACCTACATCTTCCGGCTCTACACACAGATTGCCACTTTGGTCCCTAATGGGCTCTACTCTTTCCCTGGTTATCCTCTTGCCCTTAATATACTTATAAAACACCTTGGGATTTTCCTTTATTTTGCCCGCCAGTGTTTTTTCATGTCCCCTCTTCGCTCTCCTAATTTCATTTTTAAATACCTCCCTGCACTTTCTATACTCCTCTAGGGCTTCCACTGTTTTTAGTCCTTTGTATCTGCCAAAAGCATCCCTTTTTTTCCTAATCCTTTCTTGTATATCCCTTGACACCCAGGGTTCCCTGGGCTTGTTGGTCCCACCCTTGACCTTTATGGGAATATGTTGGCATTGTACTCTCTCTATTTCCTTTCTGAAAGACCACCATTGCTCTGATGTGGATTTTCCTACAAGTATCTGATCCCAGTCCACTTTGGCCAGATCCTGCCTTATCATATTAAAATCGGCCTTCCCCCAATTTAGAACCTTTATTTCCGGTCCATCTTTGTCCTTTTCCATGACTACCTTAAATCTCACCGAATTATGGTCACTGTCACCAAAATGCTCTCCTATTGACACATCTACCACTTGCCCGGCTACATTCCCTAGAATTAGGTCCAGTACCGCCCCCTCTCTTGTAGAACTTTCTACATGCTGGCTCAAAAAGCTCTCCTGGATGCACTTTAACAATTCCACACCCTCTAAGCCTTTAACACTCTGACTATCCCAGTTAATATTGGGGAAGTTGAAATCCCCTACTATTATTACCCTATTATTTCTACACTTCTCTGAGATTTGCCTACATATCTGTTCCTCTATCTCCCCCTGACTGTTTGGGGGCCTATAGTACACTCCCAGCAAAGTGCTTGCCCACTTTTTGCTTTTAAGTTCTACCCATATGGCCTCATTAGAGGAACCTGCTAAGATATCATCCCTCCTTACAGCAGTAATTGACTCCTTGATTAATATTGCGACACCCCCTCCTCTTTTACACCCCCCTCTGTCTCGCCTGAAGATTCTATACCCCGGAATATTGAGCTGCCAGTCCTGCCCCTCCCTCAACCATGTCTCTGTGATAGCAACAATATCATACTCCCATGTGTTCATCAACACCTTCAATTCATCTGCCTTACTCGCAAGACTCCTTGCATTAAAATAAATACCATCCAGCCTTGCCATACTTCCTTATGCCGTTACATATTTGCTCTGCCTTCCAGGCTGACTTGTTTTTTCCTCTATATTTGGCTGTGCATCACCCCCTACTATAGCTCCACTCCGTATCTCATCCCCCTGCCAAGTTAGTTTAAACCCCCTCCAACAGTACTTGCAAACCTCCCCGCAAGGATGTTGGTCCCGTTCCGGTTCAGGTGCAACTCATCCGACTTGTACAGGTCCCACCTTCCCCAGAAGCAGACCCAGTGATCCAGGAAACTAAAGCACTCCCTCCTGCACCAACTCTTTAGCCACGCATTCATCTGCTCTATCCTCCTATTCCTATACTCACTAGCACGTGGCACCGGGAGTAATCCAGAGATTACAACCTTTGAGGTCTTGCTTTTTAATCTGCTACCTAGCTCCCTAAATTCTTGTTGCAGGACCTCATCCCTCTTTCTATCCATGTCGTTGGTACCAATGTGAACCACGACCTCTGACTGTTCGCCCTCCCCCTTCAGGATGCCCTGCAGCCGTTCAGTGACATCCTTGATCCTGGCACCAGGGAGGCAACATACCATCCTGGAGTCACGTCTGCGGCCACAGAAACGTCTATCTGTTCCCCTTACGATAGAATCCCCTATCACTATTGCTCTCCCACTCTTTTTCCTCCCCTCCTGTGCAGCTGAGCCACTTGTAGTGCCACGGACTTGGCTCTTGCAGCATTCCCCTGAGAATCCATCTCCCCCAGCAGTATCCAAAACGGAAAATCTGTCGGAGAGGGAGGTGGACCCGGGGGACTCCTGCACTACCTTCCTAGTTCTTTTACTCTGTCTGGCAGTCACCCATTTCCTGTCTGCCTGTGCACTCTTTACCTGCGGTGTGACCACCTCGTTAAACGTGCTATCCACGAAGATCTCAGCTTCGCGGATGCTCCACAGTGACTCCAGCCGCAGCTCCAGCTCCAAAACGCGGATTTCGAGTAGGTGCAGCTGGAGACACTTCCTGCACATGTGTTCGCCCTGGACACCGAAAGTGTCCCTGACTTCCCACATAGCACAGTAGGAGCACTCCACGGTGCCGAGCTGCCCTGCCATGTCCTACCCTTAATTTACTCCCTTTACTTCCTTTAAATTAAAGAATATTAAATACACTAGGGGGGGAAAATTCAGTTGGTTGTGCCTCCCGTTAGCGCCTTAAGAGGGCGCTAATGGGGCGCAAAGCATCTAGCGCCCAGGCGCGGCGAAGTTTGCGCCACTCGCAAAATTAACTAGACATTTTGCGGCGGCGCTAAACACTACCGCCACGATCTCCTGCGCCGGCAGATCATGACGTCACTCGAGTGCGCAACGCCCCGGTATCACCCCAGAGCGGATATTGAGTGGCGCCCCCTGCATAACCGCCTGACGCTAGCAACGACAGGTTGAGGGGAGCGTTCTGCAGTCATGAAGGGAAAGGGGGAGCGCTATTTAAAGGTGACCGCTTCCTGCCTTTTATTGTTGGTGCCATTTTTGAACTACGCATTCTGAGAGAGAGAGGGAGAGACTTCTGGAGAGATTCAACGTTGTGTGAAGGAGTTTTGGGTACTGAGCAACACTTTGCAGGTTCATTTTGATGTGCCATTCCTTGTATCGATTTAGCAGAGACTGTGGGGGCTGCACTCTGAGCTCTTTGCCTGGTACTCTCCATTGTTCTTTCCAGCACATTTGATGTGCAAGTCTCTCCAGGCCGAGATTCAAGGCTGCAATGAGCAGGATGTGGATGGAAAGCAAGATTAACCATCCCCTTTAAGAACTGGCCCATGCCATTGTGTGTGTGTTCCATTGCTGACTGACATTACATGAGCTTCGCCAGCGCTCTGAGGTAGCGCCTTGCTCCTCGGCCTTTGCGCCTTAAGACAGGTGTGAAGCGCCTGATATAGCGCTGCAATCACCTCCAGGGGCGATAAAAGTCAAGTTTGCAGTCGGTGGCGATAATTAGCGCCAGGCGCTAATCTTTGCACCCGGCCGATAATTGCGCCCCAAATGGGGCGATACTGAATTTCTCCCCCTAGGTACCTTACTTCCCTTTAAACACTACTTACTCTAAACTAGAGACCTTACTTTCACTTTAACAACTGGACTGTAGAAATACTCACCAGGTCCTACTTACCAATCAGCTCCTTCCCTGGTTGTGACGTCACTTTAGCGGTTTTGCAGTTGTTGTTGTTTGACTGCTCCCGCTCTTGGACTCTTTCCTTGGTGTAAAGTAAGAACCAATTCCTGCAGGGTGAAAAGTTGGGGAAAACATAGGCGAAGCAAGGGAGCTCCTCCTTCCACTCCTCACCTGACTCCCTGACTCACCCAACTCGCAGCACTCTGTTTAAACCGCACTCAGTGCAAAACCGCACTTCAAAGCCTGTTTTTATAGGCCCTGAAACAAAGGAGACTTGTTGAGCCCAGCTACAGGAGAACCAGTTTAATCTAGTTTCCCTAATTAACTGCCTTCAGCTCCTCTGAATTGTAGGCCTTGTATATCCCTTTAGAACCCTGCTTAAAGCTGGGAAATTTAGATTTTAAACAGTAAACAGTAACAGTAAATGTGAAACAAACAAAAGTTTGATTTTAGCAAACAGTTATGACTCACCCAACTCACAGCACTCTGTTTTAACTGCACTCAGATGAGACATTAAACCGAGGCCCTGTCTGCCCTCTCGGGTAGATCTTAAAGATCCCATGGTACTATTCGAAGAAGAGTAGTGACGTTCTACTGGTGTCCTCACCAATATTATGCCTCAACTAATATTACTAAAACAGATTATTTGGTCATGTCTCTCATTGATGTTTGTGGGACATTACGGTGTGAAAATTGGCTGCTGCATTTCCCTACGTTACAATGACGACACTCCAAAAATGTACTTCATTGACTGTAAAGCACTTTGGGGCATCCTGAGAACACGAAAGAAGTTATAAAAAATGCAACTCCTTTCCCATTTGCTTTCCTAAATTCAGGAACCCAACAATTCCACTCCTTCCACAACTCATGTACAATCCATCCTAACATGGATTCTAGTTCACAAATTTAATGCCCTGAGAAAAAGATCTGTATCAAAACGTTGTTGCCCAAAGCCAATTAAGCAAAACTCCTAGAATATTCACCCTTCCTCGTATCCCTACTAATCAACCCTGGCCTATTGCCCATACCCCAGTAGCGAACGTTCTAATGCCAGCTTTTCTAGTCATCTTCACCACCTGCTTGATATCATTGGGCATCTCCCAAGAAAACAAGATCAATGAATGAAGATACCATCTGCCACCTGCAATAAATGAGGATATAGAGCAGAAACAATGCTGGTGGCTTGCTTCACATTGAACGGATTAACAATTCTCCTTTCATCTTGAAATTTTTTGAGTTTTATAATTACTTCTACATGCCAGCCATAACTCAATTTTACTGATGGGCTCAATCAAAAACTAAAATCTCAGATCATTTTAGCTGAAGAAATAAATATCATTTTTTTTCAGAAGCGTACCTCATATTGCAATCCCCAAAATTGACTCATGCAGACTTAATGTATGCAATGCATATAGCAGAATTAATAAATCTCCTATAAAACGCAGCACATTAGCCATCAAATTGTAAAAATATCTGAATGAGAAGAAACCCTCTGTGAGTATACATCTCATTATTTTTTCAGTTTTTGATAATATGCCAAATATTATTTTTTTATTTGTTTATGGGATGTGGGTGTCGCTGACAAGGCCAGCATGTATTGCCCATCCCTAATTGCATTTGAGAAGGTGGTGGTGAGCCACCTTCTTGAACCACTGCAGTCCGCTGCAGACAGATTTTTGCAAGATAAGGGAGTGAAGGGTTATGGGGAGCGGGCATGAGCCCAAGATCAGCCATGATCTTATTGAATGGCAGAGCAGGCTCGAGGGGCCAAGTGGCCTATTCCTGCTCCTATTTCTTATGTTCTTATGTTCTAATGTGTGGTGAAGGTACTCCCACAGTGCTGTTAGGTAGTGAGTTCCAGGATTTTGACCCAGATGAAGGATCGGCGATATATTTCTAAGTCAGGATAGTGTGTGACTTGGAGGGGAACTTGGAGGTGGTGGTGTTCCCATGCACCTGCTGCCCTTGTCCTTCTATGTGGAAGAGGTCGCGGGTTTGGAAGGTGCTGCCAAAGAAGCCTTGGCGAGTTGCTGCAGTGCATCTTGTAGATAGTACACACTGCAGTCACGGTATGCCGGTGGTGGAGGGAGTGAATGTTTAAGGTGGTGGCTGGGGTGCCAATCAAGCGGGCTGCTTTGTCCTGGATGGTGTCGAGCTTCTTGAGTGTTGTTGTTCCATCACACTCCTTACTTGTGCCTCTATAAAAGGTAAGTGTTTTATTATTTGCTTTTTAAAAATTGTACAAAAGAGATGGATCTATATGCAGTAATGACAACCAGCTAATAATGGGCAGACATTTGCAAACTGTGTTCAACAGTTTTAATTTGGGATAAACCAATACGCAGATAGATAAACTTAAAAGAGACAATTTCAAGGAATGTGGGAAGGGGGTTGGAGAAAATATTCATGAAGTCCTCAGTTACAGCAAATGGAATACAATTAAAGGCACTGACAGAGCATGGAAGATGAATACAGATCACTAAAATTAATTTGTAATGTTGATGTAAAACCCACATTTGGGTGTTTTTCAGGTCCTTTTTTTATAACCAAAAACAAGAAGAAAATCAAGGGAAAAAACTGGACCTCAAAAAATCTTCTCCAATCTCCTTGAAGGTGGACCAAGAAAACATTGGTAAGACAAGGCCGGGTACAAATCAATAACCTGGTTTATATCACAGCAAGTGAGTATACAGAGCAACAGTTATGATCAGACTCACTCCATTCAATCACAACTTGTCTTTATGCAATACAAAATAATGAACATGCTATGCTTCCCCACATCAGTAGGTCACCTTGCTTGACTTAAACAAAATAATTCCCAACTATCCTCCTGCATTCTCCTTCTGAGCCTGGAAAAAAAACTCACATTGTTGCTTTCTGTTTAAAAACAGAAAGCTACAAGTACTTTGGCCCCAGTATTTGCAGGGAGGGAGCGGGGGGCGCGTGTCTGTGGCTAGGAAAGCTGGGAATGCCAGAAACATGGAGATCCTGCCGAATTTAATGGCAGGACCTCATTAGAAATTTTTGACTCAATTTCCTACCCGGCAGCCGGCCAGATTGAGAGGCTGACAGGTGGGAAAGCCTGCGGTAGAAGGCCTCCGCTGGGACAGTCCCCGGCAATCAGAAAATATCAAGGTTGGTGAGGGGAGCTCGGAGCATGCAGCAAGGAGGGAGGTTAGATCGCGGGGGTCGGCCGATCACGGAGAGGGAGAGATTGTGGCAGGTTTGCTTGAGAGACCGGGGGGCGGTGGGGGGGAGCACTCCTGCTCCTACTGGCCCACAACCAGTGCTGGAAAAGCACTTGCCTGCTGAATCTGGCCGCTTCTGCCTCCCTTCTGCTGCCGGGTTTCCCAACTCAACCCGGCCCGAGCCGTTAAATTCAAATGGCTCCCAAAATCTGAAGTAACGGATCCTCATTTAAATATTATGGGGGAGAATTTCGGTTGGTTAGCGCCTCCAGGGGGCGATAACAGGGCGCTAACGGATTACCGCCCAGGCGCGGCGAAAGAAACAACTCCCGCTAAATTCACCTGGAGGTTTGCGGCAGCGGCAACCCCTAGCGCCACGATCCCCTGCGCCCTTGATCCCTGCAACCTTGATCATCCTGCGCATCACCCTGGACCCGATATTCAGTTCCACCCCCTGCAGCATCGCCGGCTGACAACACCGTCAGCTGCAGGAGACGTTGTTTGGGGGGCCGGGCACTTTGGGAGCGCAGTTTAAAGGGGATGATGGTTGCAGGGGGAAATTTTTTTTTCATGAAGCCTAACATTCATTTTTCATTATTTTCTTGGCTCACGATTGATCAGCCCTGCACTCTGCTAAAGTGCTTGGTGCTGATCGTGGCGGTTTGAGGATGTCGTCGGTGACAAGGTACCTCTTTTCATTGCAGAACCTGCAGCGATGGCCCTTCCCTTTAAAAATGAGAAGTCGCACAACACCAGGTTATAGTCCAACAGATTTATTTAATTTTACAAGCTTTCGAAGCAGTTCGCTCCTTCGTCAGGTAAGTTAGCAATGAGAGAATCTCCCAGAATTCACAATTTAAACCCAGACAAAATCTATTCACATTATTCCCTACAACAAAGAGCATAGCCAAGACAATGAGATGTGTCCCAGGGGGTCCAACGTGTCAAACCACCTGCTGGCTGCATATCCTGTCAATTTGTGTTCTTGTGTTAGACTTTTTTTAAAAAAAACACCTGGGAAGACCTTCCCTTTAAGGCAGCGCTGCCCTCGACATTGGGCAGCGCTGCACCGCTACTGCCCCTCCTGCTGGCTTTAGCGCTCCAAGGGAAGTGGTAGCGCTCGATTTAGCATTCGCAGCGGATTTCACATTTTTACCAATTTAATCCCAACGCTCTCCCGCCTGTCATGGGGGGAGGTGCAAATTTCTCCCTTTGTGTTTCTGTCTCTGATTTTGTTTATCTTTCCATTTTCACTACCTGAGAGCAACCCCTGCTGAGTGCCCAAGACAAGAGACCTCCCAACACAATTGGTGAGAAGTGTTTATCAATTCCTGATACAGGCTAATGAATTGTTTATTGTTTATAGTCTTTTGGAAACCAGCTTTAAAGCCTAGGTCATAAGCATTATAACTAATTTTCACCTTTGTTTTAAACTTGTGTGAATGGTCTTTGCCTTAAAACACAACCCTTAAATATCACTCTTTTATCCAAACCTCTTCAGTGGCAAAATTATTTAAAAATATCCCAACTGTGATGATGCCCAAGTAGAGGCACGCTCTAAGAAACTTGGCATTAGGTCTTGTACTAGGACTGCAGGGTCCAGGGAGCAGTCCACAGATTAAAACCAAATATTGAGTTTATAATTTTTTTAACCCCACCAGGATTATTGTCGTGCCTTAGGGCCTCTGGCTGCTACTCTCCCTGATCCCAGTGCAAGATGCTGCCAGGGGATAGGCCTGTCCAGGAGATAGGAAAATCAGGGTCATATCGCCCATTATTATGTCCAATACTGGACAGAGTGGAGCCAATTTTATCCTCCCTAATGTCTCATGTGCACTAGTTCCTGATGTAAAATACCCTATTCTTATATACATATATAGACAGGATTAGGATTTGGTTTAATCTCGAATGATTAAGGTTGTTGCTTTCTTTTCACTTGTAAATGGCTTGTAGACTTGTACTGAAGCTAGAAATAATAAAATGGTTAAGTTGCTCATTCTCAGAATTCTTCAGGGTATGGATGACATTTAGCAAGAAAAAGCTTTGTCAGCAAGGTCTTTAGTTAGCCAGGAATGCTAAATAAGGGGTCAATGCAGATAAGAGTGTAGTCTATATCACCAACAAACAAGACAATAATCAGCAGATCAGTTAGGAAACTGAAAAACAACTCCTTTTTAGGGATGGCTGTGCGTAACTAGAGCCCTATGAACATCTTAAGCTTTCCTTTACAATTCATAGAGAGAGCTAAGAACAAAAGAATCGACGAAGGTTATATTCTCTATCCCAAGCGAAAGTGAGTAATATTGTTTATTTCTCTGTGTGACTATTGCTTAAGACAATGGGCCGGATTTTCCGATCGGAGGCTTCCTACGGGCGGATGCTTCCGATTGGAAAAAATCTATGCACTTACCTGCTGGCTCCGTAGGTCCCGAGACTTCCGATCCTGGGCCTCTCCTGGTCCGCGCGCGCAGAGGCCCAGGTATCCCAGGGGCGCATGCGGTTCGCAAGCATCCCCGGGATCACGTGGGCCATGGGGAACCAATCAAAGAAGGGAATCCCCCTGCACACCTTTGACAGGTCTCTACGCATAGATCTGTCAAAAGTATGAATGGGGATCACTTAAAAAACAGTTAAACATTAAATAAATTTTAAAAAAACATCATGTATTTCAAATTAGTTAAAATTACATTAAATTAAATATTTTAAACAAAACATATTTTAATGTTAATAAGTGTTATTTTTATTAAGTGTGGAAATGACATGAAGGGTTCTTTATAGAATAAATGCCATAACAAATTTTAATGGTAGCTGTTGTTAACACAATTCATTTTATGTGTGCGGCCCTCAACAGCTCACCAAAACTTGTTAAATGGCCCTCCAGCCCAAATAATTGCCCACCCCTGTTGTAGGATAATTCCCCAAAGAAGAAACTATCTGGAAGGAGACTTCAAAATAAAGCTTAAAGCTTTCAAAGAATAAAAAAAAT
This sequence comes from Squalus acanthias, assembly GCA_030390025.1. Lineage (NCBI taxonomy): Eukaryota > Metazoa > Chordata > Chondrichthyes > Squaliformes > Squalidae > Squalus > Squalus acanthias. Next base: position 130,119,585 of record CM059434.1, read on the forward strand.
TTGGGGAAAGGATCAATTCAAAGCAATGAGCCTCCAACTAACACCACAATGAAACATAGCAATTCACCTTTAAGATCCTAGCATCAGTGCCTCTTTTTTATACCAACATGTTAGACCAGCGGATCCTAGGGCAGAAATGATGAATTAGGACTGATGATGTCTTACTAGCCTAAACTCATAATTTGTATGGCTGCCCCTCTATTTACAGCAACCTCCCTCACATCCAGAACAATTTAGGGCAGAACTTAAATAGGGTGTGATACTGGCATATTAACTCTAAGACCCAAATTTCACCCCCAACTTTCAGAACATCGGGCCCTCTATCTCTTTCTCTCAGTTTCTATGGCCGGAATTTTGCCGGCGCTCAGCGAACGGGATGGGTGGTGGGTCAGTTGTTAAATTTAAAATGATTGACAGTGGGCCAGGAACCCGCTGTCAAAATGAGCACACTAGACTTTCCCAATGTCGGGTCTGCCAGCGCTGAACAGACCCGACAGACAGCGGCGGGGGAGGCAATTAAATAGAGTCATAGGGGTAAAAATTCAGTTGGTTGCGCCTCCTGTTAGCGCCTTAAGAGGGCGCTAATGGGGCGCAAAGCCGCTAACGCCCGGGCGCAGCGATGTTTGCGCCGCTCGGGAACTTAACTAGAGATTGTGCGGTGGCGCTAAACTTTACCGCTGCAACCACCTGCGCGCGCAGATTGTGACGTCATTCCATGGTGCAACGCCCTTGTGGCGCCCCGGAGCGGAAATTGAGTGGCGCCCCCTGCCTTACCGCCTGGCGCATCCAACGACCGGAATACTGGAACGCTATCAATCGCTGTGGGGCTGGGGGGGGCGCTATTTAAAGGGGGCCTCTTCCTGTCTTTTTCTGTGGTTGACATTTTTGCACCACTCGTTCTGAGAGAGAGAGAGAGATTCGGAGAGAGAGAAAGAGAGACTTCTGCATTGAGTCAACGCTTTGTGAGGTAGTTTTGCCTACTGATCCTAACAGTTGGCCCCCCCCCCCCGCTTTAAGAACTGGCCGGCGCCAGTGTGTCTGTGTTCCCTCGCTAACTGGCAGCAGCTGCGCTGCGCTCGTGCGCTGAGTTAGCGCCTCACTGCTCGGCCTTTGCGCCTTAAGACAGGTGTGCAGCGCCTGATTTAGCGCTCCACTCACCTCCTGGGGCGGTAAAAGTGAAGTTTCCAGTCAGTGGCGATAATTAGCGCCAGGCGCTAATATTTGCGTCCAGACGATATTTGCGCCCCAAATGGGGCGCGACCTAATTTTTCCCCCATAGAGTCATAGGGTTATACAGCACTGAAAGAGGCCCTTCGGCTCATCGTGTCCGCACCGGCCATCAAGCCCTGTCTATTCTAATCCCAATTTCCAGCACTTGGTCCGTAGCCTTGTATGCTATGGCGTTTCAAGTGCTCATCTAAATGCTTCTTGAATGTTGTGAGGGTTCCTGCCTCTGCCACCCTTTCAGGCAGTCAGTTCCAGATTCCAACCACCCTCTGGGTGAAAAAGTTTTCCCTCAAATCCCCTCTAAACCTCCTGCCCCTTACCTTGAAACTATGCCCCCTGGTTATTGACCCCTCTACTAAGAGGAAAAGTTCCTTTCTATCTACCCTATCTATGCCCCTCATAATTTTGTACACCTCAATCAGGTCCCCCCTCAGCCTTCTCTGCTCTAATAGTTAGTGGCTTGTTTACAGCCACTTATCACTGTTTTTTCCCAGCTTTTTGGATTGGACAGGTCGCCCACCGGTTTCTCGCTGTGCCTAGACCTCGTCTGTGAAGCTGAGGTGGGAGGTCAGTGGCCATTGAATCAGCTGATGAGTTGACAGCTTCAAATGTCAAGTCAATGCTCCCAGCTGATTGAGAAATGTTCCCTTAACCACTAGCTTCTCTAAGCTGCATTTCCACTACAGATTCAAAATGCTGCAAGTCTTTACACAAGTCTCTAACCAGTTTGATGTCATTACCTTTCCCACCATTGACAGATCGCTCTGTCATCTCTACTTCACCTGCCATCTATTCCATCAGCATAGGTGCCCTTGAAACTCTCTCACCTTGGTCCTCAAAATCTGACCACGATGAGCCCCAACACCAGCAGCACCAGGCACACCAGCAGCACCAACAACACCACCACCAACCTTCTCTGCAATTACCTGATGCTGCACAGGACAGAGGGCATCAGCACCCGAGCACATTGCTGCCCGGGAGGCCGGGGATGGCCTCATCATGGCGAGATTTACTTAACTTGACACTGTACACCCATATGGCTGCCACATGATGTGCCAGGTTAGCACCACCCCACAACAACATCATAAAGCATCCCTGCAATGCCCAAGCCACTCTTTTCACACTCACCACCATTGCTGGAGATACCATTATGTCTCACCATTCACTGCAACTCACTAAGCCACTTCCAAAGGTGCCCACAAATCTGTCCAAGACCGGAAAGTGTTGAAAATAAAGATTTTTATGTTTGACAACACATTAACGGAAACTTTACATAAACATTGGATAAAACACCCAAGTGGCTACCCTTGTGAATCTAGTTGTGCGTCATCTTTCTCTTCTGCGTGCTTCTACGAGGTGCTAGCCCTGTGGCTTCAGCAGAGGTACAGGCAGCCTGCTCACTTCCCTGCTGCCAAGGAGCTGCACATCAGTGAGGCCATGAAGATCCACATCTATGCTGACATCCCTCCTAGAGAGGAGGTGTATAAGCCTCTGCCATCTATTGGGGGAGAAATTCAGTATCGCCCCATTTGGGGCGCAATTATCGGCCGGGCGCAAAGATTAGCGCCTGGCGCTAATTATCGCCTCCGACTGCAAACTTGACTTTTATCGCCCCTGGAGGTGATTGGGGCGCTAAATCAGGCGCTTCACACCTGTCTTAAGGCGCAAAGGCCGAGGAGCGAGGCGCTACCTCAGAGCGCTGGCGAAGCTCATGTGATGTCAGTCAGCAATGGAACACACACACAATGACGCCTGCCAGTTCTTAAAGGGGAGGGTTGATCTTGCTTTCCATCCACATCCTGCTCATTGCAGCCTTGAATCTCGGCCTGGAGAGACTTGTACATCAAATCTGCAGGAAAGAACAATGGAGAGGCCCAGGGAAAGAGCTCAGAGTGTAGCCCCCACAGTCTCTTCAAAATCGATACAAGGAAGGGCAAATCAAAATGAACCTGCAAAGTGCTGCTCAGTAACCAAAACTCTTTCACACAGTGTTGAATCTCTCCAGAAGTCTCTCTCTCTCTCTCTCAGACTGCGTGGTTCGAAAATGTCATCAACAATAAAAGGCAGGAAGCGGTCGCCTTTAAATAGCGCTCCCCCAGTCCCTTCCTGACTGCAAAACGCTCCCCTCAACCTGTCGTTGCTAGCGGCAGGCGGTAAAGCAGGGGGTGCCACTCAATATCCACTCCGGGGCGCTACCAGGCGTTGCGCACTCGACTGACGTCACGGTCTGCCGGCACAGGAGATCGTGGCGGTAGTATTTAGCACCGCCGCAAAATGTCTAGTTAATTTCTCGAGCGGCGTAAACATCGCCGCGCCCGGGCGCTAGTTGCTTTGCGCCCCATTATCGCCCTCTTAAGGCGCTAACGGGAGGCGCAACCAACTGAATTTTTCCCCCATTCTCTATACATAGCTATCTATCCTCCATAGATAGCCATCTATTCTCCATAGAGACCATGTGCTCCTGTGAGTGGCGCATTAGCTGCTCCATGTAGGTGGCCATCCTATCCATGGAGGAACCTACAGTCGCCATCGCCTGCGACACGGTGCTGCTCATGTTGGAGATGGGCTCCTCCATTCTCTGAACATTTACAGACATCGCGCTCGCAAAATCTGTCAGAGCCCCCTGCACTTCTTCTGCACCTCCAGGACCACCCTCTTTCTGGATGGCCCCCGAGGCTCAGCATCTGCACGCAGCTGAGCAGAGCTAGGAGCGTCCTGCGCCCTCCGGCAAAGACTCTCCACTGCTGTCCCTGTCTCCACCATCTGCTCTTGCTCACTTGTGAGTTGTGAGACACCAGGTGATAGCACTACTCTATCTTGCGTGGAACCCACCCAGGTGTGCGTATCTGCGCTGGTGCTGGGTGCACTTATGTCTGGTGACGGTGCATCCTCAGAGGCTGGAGGCTCCTCTGAGGAGTTGTATTCCTCTTCCTCCTGGGATGGGGCCTCTTGATGGACCTGTGGGAGAGTAAAAAGATGAGTTATATATGCCATATGAAGAATGGGTACAGATACCGTTATGCACATGACGACTATTCACTGGCTGCTGACATCAGTCCCCATATGAGTGACTGATGTATGCCGCTGTATGATATGTAATTTTGTCACCAGGTTGCTGAGATGTCCCCCTCTCTCCAGCTCCCACCTCCAGCTGCTCGGCAACTACAGATATTTCTAAAGCAGCCTCCTCTACTGTTGTAAGGTTTGCAAATGATGGAGGGCCACCACCGGTTCTCCCTCTTATTTTGGGATCTCTTTTCCTGCACGGAGGAAAAGAAGAGAAGGTTGAGTGAGAGTGATGGAATGAGTGTAAGGAATGGATGGGTTACATTTTTAGAGGGAAACTATGATGGAGAGGGGTGCCAAAGCCAATTGGCCTCCTTGTGTGTTGTTAGTTGGTATGATTGCACTAGGATGAGGGTGAGTGTGAGGGGTGGCTAGTGAAGAAGAAGAAGAAGAGAAGAAGTGATATGGGGATGCGATAATGTAGATCGAGAGGGATGGGTGGAGGTGCAAGGTAAGTTGGTGTGAGTAAGGATGTGCAGGAGTAGAGTAGGGTAGGGAAGGCAGAGTGATGGGGATCTGATGAGAGGCACAGCAGGATGAGGTATGGTGTAGCTTTGTACTAACGTTTCGTGATCTACTGAGATCATTGAAACGTTTGCGGTACTGCACCCAGGTCCTCCTGACCACATCCCTGCTTCTGCCCTCCTCTGCAATGTGCAACCAGGCTGTGTTGGTGTCCTGGGGAGGTCACTTCCTCCCATGGGTAGGGAAGAGGACCTCCCTGCGTGCTGTGACTCCCTCCATAAACATATGGAGGGAGTCATGCGAGAATCTGGGTGCAGCCCTCTGCCTCTGTGCAGTCATTGTCAAAGTGTTTGCAGCACTCCAATGCTGCAGTGCACTGACAGCACTATGTTACATTAACCTTCAAATGTAATGTGGCCATGGTCCCTTTAAAGATCCCAGCTGAAAATGCGGCATGAATAATGTCACCAGACCCGCACCATTTAATTGGGTTGGGTAACGTGCAGGGCGGGCTTAATAGGCCCTATTAATGTAAAGTCATTCTGTGGAGTGGGATGGAGCCAGCAACGGGGTCGCGACCCATCATGGCCACCGCCCGCAACGGACCTGCCCAGGTAGGGAAAATTCCGGCCGGTAAGTTAAGAAAAGATATTCTGTTCCGATTAAGGCTATCTCTCTTTACATTGATAATTATGCACACAAGAGATCCACCAGTTTCAAAACCTTTTCACTTTCAGCATGAACTCGAAAGAAAGATGAATGAATCTGAAATAACCCTCATTATCTTTTCACAGTATAGAAATAGAAAAAATAAATGGAAAAGTGTTGGTAGTAGTCAGAAGTATATAGTTTAAATTTAGAGTTCGGTAATTGGAATGTCATAAAAGTTATGCAGAAAGGCACAGATTATGTAGTATGTATGGGTTTAAGGCTAGTAAGGTTGTTGAATTTATTGCATGCCAGTGTGTACTACCTAACAATACACATACATATCTGAATCATAAATTGGTTTGGCTGGCAGGATGCAAACTAGCAAAGTGTAACACCTATTAAATTGAGATTTTCAGAATGCTCTTTTTGTGTAGCTGAATGGTCACTTAGATGAGTAAAAAATAAGAATTATAACTTACATTTCCCCCTTTCCTTATGTATTCTGCTTCAGTTTGGCTTTACAAACTCTCACTTTGGCTAATTGAAAAGTCAAAACCAAATCTTTATAAATGGCAAGCTAAGTGTTCCATTATTAGATCATCAAACAAGAAACTTTTTTAACCAATTCTTCTCCTTCTCTCCAGAAGGCATTGACTAATGCTGATGTATTATTCCATGGGTGACAACATCCAAATGACCAATTTTCAGGGTTGATTGTCGCTGTCTCTGCCTGGAGTTAATGGGGCGGTAACGGTCTCAAAATGGGATCGGTAGCCTTACTGCCCCATTAACACCAGTGATGTGGCCGGCTCCATTTTGAAAGGGGCCTACTGCTGGGTGTCCAAAGCACCTGCCTGTTTCAGGTGATATAGACTCCTTTTAACATGGAAATTGGGGTCCTATGATGTAATTAGGACCCCAATTGCCAACTTTGGTCGGAACTGGTCAGAGCCACGGGCGATAGAATCGAAGAAGTCCGCCAAAGTTAAGTATTGAATTATTTTTGTGGGCTCCAGAGGCCACAAAAATAATCTGGGCCGCTGCCGCCCTGGGAACCCCACCCTTCACAATTGCCCCAGCCCGGTCTTGAGGTCTCAATCCAGCGAGCTGCATCGGGATGCCTGTTTGGCACCCCACAGCTCATCTGTGAAATTTAAATGAGGCTAGGGTGTTAAAATCTAGAGGGTTTCTTTGCATTCTTTTTTTTTTAAAGCAGGTTCAAATTTTAAAAATGGGTTTTACGGTGGTTGAAATGTTTCCATAGTTACAAAATGTGTTAAGTAACAAACACAAAAATATGATTAGGCTATCCCTCCTCCTTTTCTTAGCTCTCAGCCACAGCTTAAGGAACACTGGTCAAATTCTCGATTTGTACAACAATTGCCAATACAAGATGAAAATACCGAGGGTTATTTCTTCCCCTCCCCTCACCACAGCGTAAGTTAGATAGTGTGCATCTGAAACCCACTGTCACGTTTCAAGATTTTTGCCTATTTGACTTAGAAGGGATTTTGGATTTATATTATGATGTTGCTAGGATTTAAATTCGGTCAACAAGGGGTTAATTCTCAGCAACACAGAAGTTATCTGGGATGTTGATTAGGTCCATTAGCTGGAGTAACAGATGCAATAATGGACAGATTTGTATTTCTTACAAACCAGATTAGTTTGAAATAATTGGAATCATTTACCACCTCCAACAGATATTTGGGCCTGTAATGTTTGAATGGCTATCATTCTTTGAGAACGGCAGGAGGCTGAGCTAAACAGGCTGAGATTAGCAGCTTGGAAAGCCAATCCTCAACACAGAGAGTTTGGGGTGGTGCAGAGATTAGGCTTTTGGCTCTCTCTCTCTATGGAAAAAAGGCAGTCTTCAAGGCAGAGAGGTTGTGCTTACTCTCCAGTGAGACTCTGGGGGAGAAGTTCGGTTGGTTAACGCCTCCCATTAGCGCCTCCAGGGGGCGCTAACGAGTTACCGCCCAGGCATGGCGATGTTACCGCCACCCGCGAAATTCCCCTGGCGGTTTGTGGCGGCGGTAACCCCTAGCGCCACTATCTTCTGCGCCTGGAGATCGTGACGTCATCCGGCTGCACAGCGCCCCGGACCTGAACTTTGGTTCCGCCCCTTGCAGCATCGCCGGGCGAAAACACCGGCAGCTGCAGGAGGCATTCATCGGGAGGCCGGCACTTCGGGGGCGATACTTAAAGGCGAGGTGGCCGAGGTAAGTAAAAAAAAATTCTGAAATGCTCTTTCTCCTTTTTTTTCACTTCGCCAACGATCGATCAGCCCGGCACACTGCTGCAGTGCATTGGGCTGATCGGGATGGATCGCGGCTGCCGTCGGGGACCACATAAGTTTTCCCCTTGCAGAGCCTGCAGCGATGGCCCTTCCCGTTAAGGGAGGGAAGGAACCTTCCAAAACCGCAGCGCTGCACAGCCCATTGTGCAGCGCTGCACACCTACTGCCCCGCCTGCTGCCTGTTGCGCTCCAGGAAGGAAGTGGAGTGCTGAAACCCAATTTTTTAAAAGCTGAGAATCATTAGCGCCTGGCGTTAAGTTTCCCGGCTTTCAAAAGTTACCGCCCTCAAACGGGGCGATACTGAATTTCTCCCCCTCTAGGTCTAGGCATGAATGAATGTGGCCTATAAAAGGAAAAGGTTAGTGTTGGCTAGTTTCAGGGATTGCCTGTAAAATGAGTTTAACCCATTAACGGGCAGAGTGGTATCATTCATTGGGGAAAAAATTCGGTATCGACCATTTTGGTGTGCTAACATCGCCTGAGTGCTAATTAATGCCGGTGACCCCGAAATTGAGTTTTAACTCCCCAAGAGGGAGGTGGAGTGCTAATTCAAGCGCTCCACTTCCTTCTTAGAGCGCTAAGCCCGAATATTGGAACGGTGCGTTCTGCAGCGCTACACATTGGTCCACGTAGCGCTGCCGCATGGAAGGGCTCTTCCCCTCGTTAAAGGGGAGGGCCCAAGCCCACAACGCTGCGGGGTCCTACCTGGACCACCGGGGAGCGGGGTGCCGTGCCAGCAGCCCGGCTCACAAGAGGAGTGCCGAGCTGCCAGATCGCGGCACGGACCCTGCATTCAAAGATGCAATGGGCCGCGACAAGTAAGTCGGCTGATTTGTTTTCCCCTGCCCACCATCTCCCCTTTACTTAGCGCCCCGCAAGCCTCCTGCCGCTCCGTTCCCGCCCCCTGAATCGGTCGCAGTCATCGCCCGGCGCAGATTCAGGGGGCGCAGGCCAATTTTGCAGGCGGGATGAAAATGGGGCACTGCGCACGGTGATGACGTCGTCATCGCCTGCACAGCGGAGTGGGGCGCTACCGGTTACCGCTAAACTCCTGCTGAATTTAGCGGGAGTCGTTAACGGTGCTGCACCCAGGCGAGAAGTTGTTTGCGCCCCATTAGCGCCCCCCAGAGGCGCTAACTGGAGGCGCTAAGGTACCCAATTTCTAGCCCATTGTTTTTCATGTAACAAGGTACTTTATGTGAATAGATTGTATTTAGATTATATTTCACTAGAAGACTGCATTCTGTTCCTTCATGCATTTCCTGTAAACTGAACCAGCTTGGTGGCTTACAATTGGCCTCATCTTATACGAATGCTGAGCAATTCACTTTCAGGAGAAACACGTGTGTGCCCCATGCTAGATCACAGAAGCCAGTACACACAAGGGATCTTATTGTGATGTACCGTGGGTCATAGTATCATTTCACTAGATATTGGACAGTAAAAGTATAATTCTGGTTATAGGGGATGTGAGACTACTTATTGGAGCCTATGGATGCCAGAGAATATCTAGAGCAGATCCAAAATTTTTGTCATCTGCCCAACTTGAACTACACTTTTCCTCAATGAATTTTCAGGTCCAGCTCATTTGCATGTTGTGGGGTAGGCCAGGCAGGATTAATACCTAGGATTTGGGACATGCTCAATAGTTGGAAGGGGATTTGGCGCATGTCCAATAGTGCGCCAGAATTTAAAGGCCTGCAGCAGCTTAAAGGGAAAAATTCAGTATCGCCCTGTTTGGGGCGCTAACTTTTGAAAGCTGGGAAACTTAGCGCCAGGCGCTAAGGATTCCCAGCTTTTTCAAAATTCAGGTGTTTGCGCTCCAGGAAGGAAGTGGAGCGCTAAATCAGGTGGGGTGGTACTGGTGCAGCGCTGCACAATGTCCCATGCACGCTGCCGCGATCCGAGGTTCCTTGTAAGGGAAGGGCCATCGTTGCAGACTCTGTATTGGGACCAGTTAGCTGGTCCCCGATGGCAGCCGCGATCCGGCCCGATCAGCCCCATGCACTCCAGCAGAGTGCTGGGCTGATCGATCGCAGCCCAGGAGCAATCGAAAAAAAATCACTTGAAGCGTTGTCAAAAAATTTTTCTACCCGCGCCAACATCCCTTTTTATTTGCGCTTCCGAAGCTCCCGGCCTCCCGAACAACGCCTCCTGCAGCTGTCGGTGTTGTTGCCCGGCGATGCTGCAGGGGGCAGAACCGAAGTTCGGGTCCATGGCACTACCGGGGCGATTCGCACGGCAATGACATCACGATCTCCGGGCGCAGGAGATCATGGCGCAAAGTGTTACCGGCGCCGCAAACCTCTCGGCCAATTTAGCGGGAGTCGTTCATTTCGCCGCGCCTGGTCGGTAAGTCGTTAGCGCACCATTATCGCCCCCCGGAGGTGCTAATGAGAGGCGCTAAGGTACCGAATTTCTCCCCCATTGAGTTTTGGAGGGGTGGCAGCAGAATGCATCTCTGCAGCTGAAGATGCCTAATCGCAGAAAGTGCAGATCAAGAGGAATGTGCTGTTTAGCCAAGATGGTTGCCAAGTGCCTGAAACGGTGTGGTACAGAACTTGGCAAGAGGTGGCTGATCTTCTGATAGAGGTCTGCACTTTGAGAGGATGTGGGAAACTGTGTCATAGAAGAGTTAAATGACCTCACCACTGCAGCAACTGTTATTTCTCTTCTTCACTATGGCCGGAATTTTGCCGGCGCTCAGAGGGTGGGTTCAGAGGTGGATCGCTGTCAAAATCTAAAAGATTGACAGCAGGTCAGGATCCCGCTCTGAACCCGCCTCCCTGTCAGTTTCCCAAGTGCGGGGTCTGCCTGCGCTTTGCAGACCCAGCACTAAGCAGTGGGTCAGCTAATTGAGATAGTTAAGAGGGTCTTTAAAAGTAGTTGAACAGCATTTTACCACCTTCTAGACATTTTTCAATCTTTTCCACGAGGTTCCCGTCGCTCGGGGACCACGTCAGGTAAGTGTGTCGGGTTCTCTATGACTCTCCATTGCTGTGAATAGGTGACAGCTGCAAAAGTGGTATAAAAGCTACCATTTCACAGCTGTTCACTTTTCAATGAAGCTTGAGCCTTCTGGATTTGGAACCAGTTTTGAGCTGTATGCAGTTTGGAAGTGTTTGGAGTAAACTCTCTATCCACTGTCACCTCCTTGGAGGAACCTCTCTTACCGCTGACAGATCGCTTCTGTCATCTCAACTTCAGCCGCCATCTATTCCAGCAGCATCGGTGCCCTTGAAAAAATCTCACCTTAGTCCTTAGAATCCCACCGCGATCAGTCCCCAACACCAGCAGCACCAGGCACACCAGCAGCACCAACAACACCAACCTTCTCCGCAATCAACTGATGCTGCACAGGACACAGGGCATCAGCACCTGACCACATTGCTGCCCGTGAGACCAGCGATGGCCTCACCATGGCCAGATTTAATTCAATTGACACTGTACACCCAAATGGCTGCCACATGATGTGCCAGGTTGGCACCACCCCACACCAACACCATAAAGCATCCCTACAATGCCCAAGCCATTCCTTTCACACTCATCACCATTGCAGGAGGGGGGGAGGGGTACCGTATGTCTCACCATTCACTGCAACTCACTAAGCCACTTCCAAAGGTGCACACAAATCTGTCCAAGAACGCAAAGTGTTGAAAATAAAGATTTCAATGTTTGACAGCACATTACCAGAAACTTCACATGAACATTGGCTAAACCCCCCAAGTGCCTACCCTTGTGCGTTGGTATGCTTGCAGTGGGATGAGGGTGTGCAGGAGTAGGGTAGGAAGGCAGAGTGATGGGGATGTGATGAGTGGCACAGCAGGATGAGGTTGAGTGTGGCTTTGCAGTAACGTTTTGTGATCTACTGAGATCATTGAAAGGTTTGCACCACTACATCTCTGCTTGTGTCCTCCTGTGCAATGTGCAACCAGGCTGCGTTGGTCTCCTGGGGAGGTCTCTTCTGCCCATTGGAAGGGAAGAGAACCTCCCTGCGTGCTGTGACTCCCTTCATAAGCATATGGAGGGAGTCATGGGAGAGCCTGGATGCAGCTCTGCACCTTTGTGCAGCGCTTGTCGGTGTTTGCAGCACCTCAATGCTGTAGAACACTGACAGCACAAATGTCAAAATCAATTTGGACATGGCCCCTTTAAGGAAACCGGCTGATGATGCGTCATCAAATGACATCATCAGACCCGCTTCCTTTTAATTGGCTGGGAACCTCGCTGGGCAGGCTTAACAAGCCCAATCAACGGAAAATCACTTGGAGAGAGCGGGCTGGAGCAGGCAGCGGGCTGGGACCACGCTACCGACCTCGGCCGCCCCGAACCTGCCTCAGTCGGCGAAATCACAGCCTATGTCTCCAGCTTGGCATGAGTGCCAATTAGACTGTACTCTGTACTTTCTCGCACCTCCCCTGCCTGCCACCACCTTCTTTCATTTGTAGCCTGCACAAAACAAGCCCCTGCCAACTCTTTCCTTGTACAGTGCCTGCATGTTACATGTTAGTCTTTCCCAATATAAAGACTTGGGCAGGCCCATCTGGAGCACCACACACCTCTAGAAGGATATATTGGCCTTGGAGGAGTACTGCATAGATTCACCAGAATCATAGAATGGTTACAGCACAGAAGGAGGCCATTTGGCCCGGCGAGCCAGTGCTGGCTCTCTGCAAGAGTATTTCAACTAGTCCCACTCCACCGCCCTTTCCCCGTAACCCTGCAAATATTTTTCCTTCAGGTACTTATCCAATTCCCTTTTGAAAGCCACGATTTAATCTGCCTCCACCACCCTTTCAGGCAGTGCATTCCAGATCCTAACCACTCGCTGCATAAAAAAGTTTTATCATAATTTAATAGGACAAAGTCAGCATGGTTTTACGAAGGGGAAGTCATGTTTGACAAATTTGCTGGAGTTCTTTGAGGAAGTAACATATAGAGTGGATAAAGGGGAACCAGTGGACGTAGTGTATTTAGACTTCCAAAAGGCATTTGACAAGGTGCCACACAAAAGATTATTGCTTAAGGTAAAAAATCACGGGATTGGGGGTAATATTCTGGCATGGATAGAGGATTGGCTATCTAACAGAAAGCAAAGAGTTGGGATAAATGGTTCATTCTCAGACTGGCAATCAGTAACTAGTGGTGTTCCACAGGGGTCAGTGCTGGGTCCCCAACTCTTCACAATCTATATTAACGATTTGGAGGAAGGGACCAAGTGTAACATATCAAAATTTGCAGATGATACAAAGATGGGAGGGAAAGTAGTGAGTGAGGAGGACATAAAAAACCTGCAAGGGGACATAGACAGGCTAAGTAAGTGGGCAGAGATTTGGCAGATGGAATACAACACTGGAAAGTGTGAGGTGATGCACTTTGGCAGGAAAAATCCTAGAGCAATTTATTATCTTAATGGCAAGAAACTGGAGAGTACTGAAGTGCAAAGGGATCTGGGGGTCCTGGTGCACGAAACTCAAAAGGTTAGTATGCAGGTGCAGCAAGTGATTAAGAAGGCAAATGGAATGTTGGCTTTCATTGCTAGGGGGATAGAATATAAAAATAGGGAGGTATTGCTTCAGTTGTACAAGGTATTGGTGAGACCGCACCTGGAATACTGCATACAGTTTTGGTGTCCTTACTTAAGGAAAGACATCCTTGCTCTCGAGGCAGTGCAAAAAAGGTTCACTCGGTTAATCCCGGGGATGAGGGGGTGGTCATATGAGGAGAGGTTGGGCAGATTGGGACTCTACTCATTGGAGTTCAGAAGAATGAGAGGCGATCTTATTGAAACATATAAGATTGTGAAGGGGTTGGATCGGGTGGATGCGGGGAGGATGTTCCCGATGACGGGTGAGACGAGAACTAGGGGACATAGTCTTAGAATAAGGGGCTGCTCTTTCAAAACTGAGATGAGGAGGAACTACTTCACTCAGAGGGTGGTAGGTCCATGGAATATGCTGCCACAAAAAGCTGTAGAAGCTACAACATTAATTAAATTTAAAACAGAAATAGACAGTTTCCTAGAAGTAAAGGGCATTAAGGGTTACGGGGAGCGGGCAGGAATTTGGACATGAGTCTAGGTTCGGATCGGTCATGGCCCTGTGGGTAGTGGAGCGGGCCCAGGGACTGTGTAGCCTGATTCTGCTCCTATTTCGTGTGTGCAATTCTGTTAGATGCAGGAGATGGTTCTGTGATAGATAGTAGATTGGCGGTTAGGATCAGATCAGCCATGATCTTATTGAATGGCGGAGCAGGCTCGAGGGGCCGATTGGCCTACTCCTGCTCCTATTTCTTATGTTCTTATGTTCTTATCCTCATGTCGCCTTTGGTTCTTTTGCCAATCACCTTAAACGTGTGTCCTCTGGTTCTCGTCCCTTCCGCCAATGGGAACAGTTTCTCTCTTTCTACTCTGTCTCGACCCCTCATGATTTTGAACACCTCTATCAAATCTCCTCTCAACCTTCTCTGCTCCAAGGAGAACAACCCCAGCTTCTCCAGTCTAGCCACGTAACTGAAGTCCCTCATCCCTGGAACCATTCTTGTAAATCTTTTCTGCACCCTCTCTAAGGCCTTCACATCCTTCCTAAAGTGGAATTGGACACAATACTCCAGTTGAGGCCGAACCAGTGTTTTATAAAGGTTCATCATAACTTCCTTGCTTTTGTACTCTATGCTTCTATTTATGAAGCCCAGGATCCCGTATGCTTTTTTAACTGCTTTCTCAACCTGCCCTGCCACCTTCAATGATTTGTGCACATATACCCCCAGGTCTCTCTGTTCATGCACCCCCTTTAGAATTGTACCCTTTAGTTTATATTGCCTCTCCTCGTTCTTCCTACCAAAATGTATCACTTCACACTTTTCGGCGTTAAATTTCATCTGTCACGTGTTTGCCCATTCCACCAGCCTGTCTATGTCCTCTTGAAGTCTATCACTATCCTCCTCACTGTTCACTATACTTCCAAGTTTTGTGTCATCAGCAAATTTTGAAATTGTGCCCTGTACACCCAAGTCTAAGTCATTAATATATGTCAAGAAAAGTAGTGATCCCACTATGTACCTTCCTCCAATCTGATAAACAACCATTCACCACTACTCTCTGTCACTTAGCCAATTTTGTATCCATGCTGCCACTGTCCCTTTTATTCCATGGGCTTCAACTTTGCTGGCAAGCCTATTATGAGGCACTTTATCAAACACCTTTTGGAAGTCCATGTACACCACATCAACCGCATTGCCCTCAACAACCCTCTCTGTTACCTCATCAAAAAACTCAATCAAGTTATAAGAACATAAGAAATAGGAAATAACAAAAGAAAACGCTGGAAAAACTCAGCAGGCCAGGCAGCATCCGTGGAGAGAGCAACAGAGTTAACGTTTCAGGTCGAAGACCTTTCATCAGAACTGGAAAAAAGCAGGAAATGGAATAGATTTTAAAGCAGGTTGAGGGGCTGGGAAATGGGGGAGGGGATGAAAGAACAAAAGGGAAGGTCAGTGATAGGATAGAAAGCAGGAGAAATTAAGAGACATTGAGGGACATTAAGAGATATTCAAGGCAAGAGGAGCAGGAGTAGGCCATTCGGACCCTCGAGCCTGCTCCGCCATTCAATAAGATCATAACTGATCTTCTACCTCAACTAGGGAACGGTAGCGTAGTGGTAATGTCACTGGGCTAGTAATCCAGATGCCTGGACTAATGATCCAGAAACGTGAGTTCAAATCCCACCACGGCAGCTGGGGAATTTAAATGAAAAGCTAGTATCAGTAATGGTAACCATGAAACTATCGGATTGTCGTAAAAACCCATCTGGTTCACTAATGTCCTTTAGGGAAGGAAATCTGCCGTCCTGCCCGGTCTGGCCTATATGTGACTCCAGACCCACAGCAATTTGGTTGACTCTTAACTGCCCTCTGAAATTGCCTGGCAAGTCACTCAGTAACTAACTGCTACAAAACATAATAAGAATGAAACCGGACGGCACACCCAGCCCAGTTGACCTTGCAAAGCCCTCCTCACCAACATCTGGGGACTTGTGCCAAAATTGGGAGACCTGTCCCACAGACTAGTCAAGCAACAGCCTGACATAGTCATACTCACAGAATCATACCTTTCAGCCAATGTCCCAAACTCCTCCACCAGCAGGACAGACCCACCAGGGGTGGTGGCACAGTGGTATACAGTCGGGAAAGAGTGGCCCTGGGAGTCCTCAACATTGACTCCGGACCCCATGAAGTCTCATGGCTTCAGGTCAAGCATGGGCAAGGAAACCTCCTGCTGATTACCACCTACCGCCCTCCCTCAGCTGATGAATCAGTACTCCTCCATGTTGAACACCACTTGGAAGAAGCACTGAGAGTAGCAAGGGCACAGAATGTACTCTGGGTGGGGGACTTCAATGTCCATCACCAAGAGTGCCTCGGTAGCACCACTACTGGCTCAGTCCTGAAGGACATAACTGCCAGTCTGGGCCTGCGACAGGTAGTGAGAGAACCAACACGAGGGGAAAAACCTACTTGACCTCGTCCTCACCAATCTACCTGTCGCAGAATCATCTGTCCATGACAGTATTGGTAGCAGTGACCACCGCACAGTCATTGTGGAGACAAAGTCCCATCTTCACACTGAGGACACCTCCATCGTGTTGTGTGGCACTACCACTGTGCTAAATGGGATAGATTCAGAACAGATCTAGCAGCTGAAAACTGGGCATCTGTGGGACATCAGCAGCAGCAGAATTGTATTCTACCACAAACTGTAACCTCATGGCCCAGCATATCCCTCACTCTACCATTATCACCAAGCCAGGGGACCAACCCTGGTTCAATAAGGAATGTAGAAGAGCATGCCAGGAGCAGTACATAGAAAAATAGGAGTAGGCCATTCGACCCTTCGAGCCTGCTCCGCCATTCAATATGATCATGGCTGATCCTCTATCTCAATACCATATTCCCGCTCTCTCCCCATGCCTTTTGTGTCTAGAAATCTATCTATCTCCTTCTTAAATATATTCAGTGACTTGGCCTCCACAGCCTTCTGTGGGAGAGAATTCCACAGGTTCACCACCCTCTGAGTGAAGAAATTTCTCCTCATCTCAGTCCTAAATGTCCTATCCTGAGACTGTGACCACTCATTCTAGACCCCCCCAGCCAGGGGAAACATCCTCCCTGCATCCAGTCTGTCTAGCCCTGTCAGAATTTTATACGTTTCAATGAGATCCCCTCTCATTCTTCTAAACTCTAGTGAATACAGGCCTGGTCGACCCAATCTCTCCTCATACGACAGTCCTGCCATCCCAGGAATCAGTCTGGTGAACCTTCGCTCCCCTCCCTCTATGGCAAGTAGATCCTTTCTTAGGTAAGGAGACCAAAACTGCACATAGTACTCCAGGTGTGGTCTCACCAAGGCCCTGTATAACTGTAGTAAGACATCCTTGCTCCTGTACTCAAATCCTCTTGCAATAAAGGCCAACATATCATTTGCCTTCCTAACTGCTTGCTGCACCTGCATATCTGCTTTCAGTGACTGGTGTACAAGGACACCCAGGTCCCTTTGTACATCAGCATTTCCCAATCTATCACCATTTAAATAATACTCTACCTTTCTGTTTTTCCTACCGAAGTGGATAACTTCACATTTATCCACGTTATACTGCATTTGCCCTCTCACTCAACTTGTCTAAATCGCCTTGAAGCCTCTTGGAATCCTCCTCACAACTCACAATCCCACCTAGTTTCGTGTTGTCAGCAAACTTGGAAATACTACATTTGGTTCCCTCATCCAAATCATTGATATATATTGTGAATACCTGAGGCCCAAGCATTGATCCCTGCGGTACCCTACTTGCCACCCCGAAAAAGACCCATTTATTCCTACTCTCTGTTTCCTGTCTGTTAACCAATTTTCAATCCATGCCAGTATATTACCCCCACAAACCTCTTACGTGGGACTTTATCAAAGGCCTTCTGAAAATCCAAATACACCACATCCACTGATTCTCCCTTATCTATTCTACCAGTTACATCCTCAAAAAACTCCAGTAGGTTTGTCAAACACGATTTCCCTTTCATAAATCCATGTTGACTTTGTCTAATCTCGTTGATATTTTCACCAGGTACCAGTCGTACCTAAAAATGAGGTGCCAACCTGGGGAAGCTGCAACACAGGACTACATGCATGCTAAAAAGCGGAAGCAGCATGCTATAGACAAGGCTAAGCGGTCCCACAATCAACGGATCAGATCAAAGTTCTGCAGTCCTGCCACATCCAGTCGTGAATGGTGGTGGACAATTAAACAACTAACGGGAGGAGGAGGCCCCATGAATATCCCCATCCTCACTGATGGTGGAGCCCAGCACGTGAGTGCAAAAGACAAGACTGAAGCGTTTGCAACCATCTTCAGCCAGAAGTGCCAAGTGGATGATCCATATTGTCCTACTCCTGAGGTCCCCACCATCACAGAAGCCAGTCTTCAGCCAATTCGATTCACTCCACATGATATCAAGAAACAGCTGAGCGCACTGGATACAGCAAAGGTTATGGGCCCCGACAACATCCCGGCTATCGTGCTGAAGACTTGTGCTCCAGAACTAGCCGCGCTTCTAGCCAAGCTGTTCCAATACAGCTACAACACTGGCATCTATCCGACAATGTGGAAAACTGCCCAGGTATGTCCTGTTCACAAAAAGCAGGACGAATCCAACCCGGCCAATTACCGCCCCATCAGTCTACTCTCAATCATCAGCAAAGTGATGGAACGTGTCATCAACAGTGCTATCAAGCGGCACTTACTCACCAAAAACCTGCTCACTGATGCCCAGTTTGGGTTCCGCCAAGACCACTCGGCTCCCGACCTCATTACAGCCTTGGTCCAAACATGGACAAAGTAGCTGAATTCCAGAGGTGAGGTGAGAGTGACTGCCCTTGACATCAAGGCAGCATTTGACCGAGTGTGGCATCAAGGAGCCCTAATAAAACTGAAGTCAATGGGAATCGGGGGGAAAACGCTCCACTGGCTGGAGTCATACCTAGCACAACAGAAGATGGTTGTGGTGGTTGAAGGTCAATCATCACAGCCCCAGGACATCGCTGCAGGAGTTCCTCAGGAGAGTGTCCTAGGCCCAACCATCTTCAGCTGCTTCATCAATGACCTTTCCTCCAACATAAGGTCAGAAATGGGGATGTTTGCTGATGACTGTACATTCACAACTCCTCAGATAATGAAGCAGTCCATGCCCGATTGCAACAAGACCTGAACGACGTTCATGCTTGGTCTGATAAGTGGCAGGTAACATTCGCGCCACAGAAGTGCCAGGCAATGGCCCGAAAATTAGACCTAATACGCGAGAGTACGCACTGTGTACTCTCGCGTATTAGGTCCCGAATTGCCGGTTTCTTGCATGCACTGCGCATGCGCGGGAAACCGGCACTTCGTGTATGGCAAAGGGGGCGGTTCCTAAGTGAACCGCGTGCGCACTACAGGCTGCGCGCACGCAGTGCACTTAGTTTTTTTTTCAGCTTTGAACGCGCAGGTAAGTGGTGAAGATTTTACACATAAAGAAAGCAGGCGTAGGACCCCATTTTAACAAGGTAAGTAGTTAATTAAGTGTTATTTAAAAAAAATTTCAACAGGTTTATCTTTTTTAGAGACTTTAAAGAAAGGTAAGTTTATTTTTATAACTTTTAAAAAGAATTTAAATTTTTTCAAAAATGTAATTTTTTGTTTAAAGTGGTTAATTTATTTAACTATAGTTATTTTATTAATGTGATGGCTTTTTTTTAAAATTTAATTGAGGTTTAGCTGTTCTTTTGGGGGCTTGTTGTATTCATAACTTTGACAGCCCTTGCTGTCAAAACTATGAATGAAAGATGGTGTGCTGCCATTGGCTCTAACTGGCCCACGTGATCCCAGAGCTCGCACGAACTAATTGCGCCTCTGGGACGCGCAAGCACTGCACGCCGGCACCAGAGAGAGGCCCTCGAACTGAAGTTCGTGTGGGCCCGAAACAAAAAGGTAGGCGCGGAGTGCGATATCGCGGGGAATCCTTACCCCCGCGGCAACCATCGATGTTTAATTTCTGGGCCAATGACTATCTCCAACAAGCGAGATTCCAACCACCTCCCCTTGACATTCAACGGCATTATCATCGCCGAATCCCCCACCATCAACATCCTGGGGGTCACCATTGACCAGAAACTTAACTGGACCAGCCACATAAATACTGTGGCAACAAGAGCAGGTCAGAGACTAGGTATTCTGTGGCGAGTGTCTCACTTCCTGACTCCCCAAAGCCTTTCCACCATCTACAAGGCACAAGTAAGGAGTGTGATGGAATACTCTCCACTTGCCTGAATGAGTGCAGCTCCACCAGCACTCAAGAAGTTCGACACCATCCAGGACAAAGCAGCCCGCTTGATTGGCACCCCATCCACCACCTTAAACATTCACTCCCTCCACCACCGGCGTACCATGGCTGCAGTGTGTACCATCTACAAGATGCACTGCAGCAACTCGTCAAGGCTTATTTGACAGCACCTCCCAAACCCGCGGCCTCTTCCACCTAGAAGGACAAGGGCAGCCGGCGCATGGGAACACCACCACCTCCAAGTCACACACCATCCTGACTTAGAAGTATATCGCCGATCCTTCATCGTCGCTGGGTCAAAATCCTGGAACTCCCTACCTAACAGCACTGTGGGAGTACCTTCACCACAACCTTCTCAAGGGCAATTAGGGATGGGCAATAAATGCTGACCTTGCCAGCGACACCCACATCCCACTACCCCCGTATCCCTTGATTCCCTGAATATCCAAAAATCTATCGATCTCGGTCTTAAATATACTCAACGACTG
Source organism: Squalus acanthias (assembly GCA_030390025.1). Lineage (NCBI taxonomy): Eukaryota > Metazoa > Chordata > Chondrichthyes > Squaliformes > Squalidae > Squalus > Squalus acanthias. The sequence continues at coordinate 130,140,144 of CM059434.1, forward strand.
AGCCTCCACAGCCCTCTGGGGTAGAGAATTCCAAAGATTCACCACCCTCTGAGTAAAGAAATTTCTCTTCATCTCAGTCCTAAATGGCTGACCCCTTATTCTGAGACTGTGACCCCTGATTCTAGACTCCCCATCCAGGGGAAAGGTTCTCCTGCATCTACCCTGTCAAGCCCTGTAAGAATTTTGTATGTTTCAATGAGATCACCTCTCATTCTTCTAAACTCTAGAGAATATAGGCCCAGTCTACTCAATCTCTCCTCATAGGACAATCCCCCCCATCCCAGGAATCAGTCTGGTGAACCTTTGTTGCACTCCCTCTATGGCAAGTATATCCTTCCTTAGGTAAGGAGACCAAAACTGTACACAATAATCCAGGTGTGGTCTCACCAGGGCCCTATATAATTGCAGTAAGATGTCTTTACTCTTATACTCAAATCCTCTTGTAATAAAAGCCAACATACCATTTGCTTTCCTAATTGCTTGCTGTACTTGCATGATAACTTTCAGTGATTCGTGGAGAAGGACATCCAGGTCCCTCTGAACACCAACATTTCCCAATCTCTCACCATTTAAAAAATACACTGCTTAGTTTGTTAGTTAAACATGATCTGCCTTTAACAAATCCGTGCTGGCTTTGCTTAATTAATCCACACTTGTCCAAGTGACTGTTAATTTTGTCCCAGATTATCGTTTCTAAAATCTTCCCCACTACCAAGGTTAAACTGACTGGCCTATACTTTTTTGAACACGGGTGTAACATTTGCAATTCTCCAGTCCTCTGGCACCACCCCCGTATCTAAGGAGGTTTGGAAGATTATGGCCAGTACCTCTGCAATTTCCACCTTTACTTCCCTCAGCATCCTAGGATGCATCCCATCCGGTCCTGGTGAGTTATCTACTTTAAGTACACAGTCTTTCTAGTACCTCTTTATCAATTTTTATCCCATCCAGTATCTCAACTACCTCCTCTTTCACTATGACTTTGGCAGCATCTTCTTCCTTGGTAAAGACAGATGCAAAGTACTCATTTAGTACCTCAGCCATGCCCTCTGCCGCCATCCGTGGGTCTCCATTTTGGTCTCTAATCGGTCCCACCCCTCCTCTTACTACCCGTTTACTATTTATATGCCTATAGAAGACTTTTGGATTGTCTTTTATGTTAGCTGCCAATCTATTCTCATACTCTCTCTTTGCCCCTCATTTCCTTTTTCACTTCTCCTCTGAACTTTCTATATTCAGCCTGGTTCTCACTTGTATTCTCAACCTGACATCTGTCATACGCCCCCTTTTTCTGCTTCATCTTACTCTCTATCTCTTTCGTCATCCCGGGACCTCTGACTTTGGTTGCCCTACCTTTCCCCCTCATGGGAATGTACCTCAACTGTATCCGAACCATCTCCTCTTTAAAGGCAGCCCATTGTTCGATTACAGTTTTGCCTGCCAATCTTTGATTCCAATTTACCTAGGCCAGATCCATTCTCAACCCACTGAAATTGGCCTTCCTCCAATTAAGTATTTTTACTCTAGATTGATCCCTGTCCTTTTCCATAGCTAATCTAAACCTTATGATTCTGTGATCACTGTTCCCTAAATGTTCCCCTATAACACTTGCTCTACTTGACCCACCGCATTGCCCAGAACCAGATCCAGCAATGCCTCCTTCCTCGTTGGGCCGGAAACGTAAGAAAGTTCTCCTGAACACACTTCAGAAATTATTCCCCCTCTCTGCCCTTTACACTATTACTATCCCAGTCTATATTAGGATAGTTGAAGTCTGCCATTATCACTACTCTATAGAATGATATCAGGGCTTGGAGAGGTATCATAAACTTAGCTTGTATTCCGTTGAGTATAGAAGATTGAAGGGTGATCTGATCGAGGTGTTTAAAATGTTAAAAGGATTCGATAGGGTAGATACAGAGAAACTATTTCCTCTCGTGGGGAATCAAGAATAAGGGGACACCATCTTATAATTGGAGCTAGGCTATTTACGAGTGAAATCAGAAAGCACTTTTTCCACACAAAGGGTAGTAGAAATCTGGAATTCTCTCCCCCAAAAGGCTGTGGATGCCAGGACAATCAGAGCTTTCAAGGCAGAGATCAATAGATTTTTGTTAGATAATGGTATCAAGGGATATGGAGCAAAGATGGGTAAATGGATATGGTACAGATCAGCTATGATCTAATTGAATGGTGGAGCAGGCTCGAGGGGCTGAATGGCCTACTCCTGTTCCCATGTCTCATTAATCTCTTCACTTCCACTGTGTGGACATGGATGGTATCGAGGTGCGTCATGCTTCCAGCATTATTTAAGGATGCACATGTGTATTCATGCCTTCATTTTCTTTTAATATTTGTGCTGGGGATTTGGACGACTCTGATATGGTCACATTTATTGTTCATCCCTGAGGGTATTAAGAATCAACCATGTAGTGTGGGACTGGAGTCACATGTAGTCCAGACCAGGTAGGGGTGGCAGGTTCCCCTCCATGAAGGACATTAGAGAACTAGTTGGGTTTTTACAAAAACCCAACAGCTTTCAAAGCTATTTTATCTGGTACCAGCCCAAAAATTACCAGATTTACTGAATTAAATTCCCTCACTTTCCATGGTGGGAGTTGAACTCACAACCTCTGCATTGTTAGTCCAGTACCATTACCACTAGCTTACCGTACCCATTATCTTGGCCAACCTGGTGAGTTCATCAAAATAATTCCGACATTCTAATGCCAATCATGGGGTGGTTTGTGTGGCCACGACTGCCTACACCATCCTTTTCTGAGGCTTCCGGTCTGGGGTTTCAAATATTCTTGCCCTTATTTTTCCCAAATCCATGAAAGCTTTTGAGAATATTGGGGCCTTGACCACGGCAGACACCCCAGATGCCGGTCCATTTTCTGACATTCTCCTTCATGCTCTGTCTGCCTTCTTAAGCGTTACAATTTCTTCTTGCCCTTTAAACTGCAGCAACCTATTAAATGCTGTAGCTAAACCAATTTTTTTTACTTGCGTCCATCCCAGTGGCAGAGAACCACTCAGAGTGGCATTCAGAAGCAAGATTCCCACCTTGAATCTGCCCTGCGTATTTAATCAGGGCCCCTCAGAAATTGCCATCTTTCCATTGTGCCAAGGAAAATCCAGGCCATATTCTCATTATGATACTGCTGAACTACTGAAGACAAATGATACACTAATGACACACTAATGACATATTGAACACTTGATATTGCAGCAATACTTTTCAATAATCTCTTAAACAAAACAATGAAGGACAAAAAGGGTAATAAAAATACACAGAAGCAGTCTTATTTTTCTAATGAATCTATGATAATTAATAGATAACTTGTAATCCTGTCATATTTAGAGTGGGTGGTTGCAGAAGTGAACTCGGCGAACCTAGAAGATAGAAGCTGCAGCTGTCATAGATCATTAGAATGATAGCGTTATTTAATATCAAGCTCAGAATTCAGTCATATTACTAAGTGAATGTTCCTGAAACAGAAAATTGATTCATTGTTAGCTTCTCTGTTGCAGTTTTTTTATTGTTCCTGTTAGAATGTTTTAAGATGATTTAAAAAGTCAATCCCAGCATTCCTTTCTTTGAGCATTTTTAGTGGTAGAGCGAATGTGGGAGAAAGGGAAATCTTAATCTTGTCTCTATATATGAACAAAGGTTTGGAAACGCAAGGGCAGAGAATGAAAATATCCAGGTCTTGGGAACGGGATAAACATTTGGCGTAATCACTTACTGTATTATAAACAAAGCTTGTAGCACAAAGGCAAAGGCTGAAAAGATTAGAAGCTGGGTAAACACCTAAAAATACGGCCTCAGCTAAACGTGCAAACTACGTATTCGTACCTACGTATTACATAAGCACAGGCCATGGTTGTATTATAGTATAAGAATAGAACTAGGTCCCCTTTAAGGTAGAACATTCTCGAGATCCAGAGCTACACAGCCGCGTGGAGGGCCTGGAGGGCTGGAGCTAGTTGCTCCAGGACTCGTGTTGCTCTCTTGGGTCAGAGAATGTTCTCAGAGGTAGTCAGAGCCTGGGAACCAGATTGTATTATTTGCATGTCATTTAATATAAATGGAAGACCAAATCAGTCACTGTAATAAAGCTTATTATAAAAACCACTCGTGCGTGAATCATAAGCGGAGTTATTGTTGTCAGACTAACAACCCTTTGTTGCGACAGTAACCACTAAGAAATCCGCTAACAGTTCCTTTTAAGCAGAATAAAATATTTAATTTAAATTATGGAGCAGTGTGTGAAAATGTTTTAGAAATCTTAGGTACTGTAGGTAGATGTTTGATAAAATATGATTTTTCTTCTCTATGCACTCATTTATTTTTTCCAATTTTCTCCCTGTTCTATTAAAGGCAGTGACTCACGCTAAGGTAGGTTTCCATGGACATTGACCACCCTATAATACGTTGGGCAAGTGGCCATTCTTCATTTGTGAGCCAGACAGCGAGTGTGGGTAGGTATTTAATTGTGAGGGAGCATCAGTTATGCATCTATTTTGGCTTCTGGTAAATAAAAGGGTGTTTCATATCTAATTTCTCATCGGTGGTTTTCAGGCAAATAGAATCTTTGATAGTTGATGGACAACATAGTCATTTCCAGCCATCTCACGGATTCAAAGTACTTAGTGTAGATCAATGAATCAAATTATCCCATTCAATTCCAAACATCCTCTGTAATTGACAAATAGCTTACAATTTAATGTAGCTAAGAAGAATAGTTTTTTTTAAATAGGGTTTTGTGTCAGTATCCCTTCAAGGGATTTGAAATTATATTTTTGTGCCTAAATTTACCTCAAAAATTAGTAAAAGGAACCACAAAATGTATGCTCATTCCCCTCATGAAATGGAGGGAGGCTCACTAAAAGAATCAATTACCATGGTTTGCTGCAGCAATGGGGCCTTTTCAGGCCTAGAATAGGTTTGTCACATTTGGGATTTCTTGACCAACAGAAACGATTGGAGAAAAAAAAGTTGCATTTAAGAATTTTAAAGCAAAATGTATTCGAATTAAAAGGTACAGAGATTAAAATTCTATTGAGCTTACGATGTAATTTCCCCAAATACTGTAAACAATAAGCAATTTGCTAGCCTCGCTTGGCAATTGCTAAACATCTCGCACCCATTGTGTTCTGAAGAGGGACCATCAGCAGAGGGCGGGGGGGATGCTTTTTGTGAGGCCAAGAGGAGAATGAATGCTCCTCCTGGCCCCCAACCAAAAAATTAGTTTAAAAAACTTACTTGTGCTGTTTTCGAAGCAGCCTCCAGTAGATCCTTCAAGAGCCACTGGTTAGGCTGCACAACACACAGTTCCACTGGGTGGAGCACGCGCTGTGCACACTTTGCCAAGTGGAAGACCAAATTTGCAATGGGGTCCTAAACATGCCTTAGGACTCCGATTTAAATATTTTATTGAGGCGAGTGTGCTAGCTGCCTAAATCGAGACCTGCTTAAAAAAAAGGAGGCCTCAAACAGCAAATACAAGTTGTACTGATTGAATTAAGTGATCATATTGTTCTGTATGTTTACCTGCTGTGAAATAAAGTAGCTTAACAATTCAGAGCTGGCCTCACCTTACCAAATCTTTTCTCAAGACTGAGATTGATAGATTTTTGTTAGGTATTGGTATCAAGGAATATGGAGCAAAGCCAGATAAATGGAGTTGATATACACATCGACCAAGATCTAATAGAATGACATAACAGGCTCAAGAGCCTTAATGGACTACTCTTGTTCCTATAAAGGGATAGGAATCATTAACCCTTTGAGCCACACAATTGAGCAGAAGGACAAAATGGTCCTAGAAAGACAACTTAAATTGCAGCTGTTGGTTTCTGGCTGCCCTTTTAACAAACATTTTATATAAAAGTTGCAGCTTAGCAAATGTGAGTACTCAATTTAAAAAGGCAAGTTTAGAAAGTGACATTGCAACGAGGAAATGGCCGCACCATGAGAATATTATTATAAAGCTGTCACTAGAAGCTTTCCGTGCTTGCCAGCAGGTCCATTGGAAATGTGCATGATGCGCACAAGCAGCAGAAACCCAACATTACAGGTCTTTGTCCCTTTTCCCAGTCGGTAATGCCCCATGAACTGGCAGACATGGGGTATTACTGACACGAAAATTGGCATCTAAATGTCTGGATGTTGGGTGAAGACATCAAGTAGTGTTTCAACAGTCACTGCATAGGCTCACACATAAGCAGACGTCACTTGGGCAAGGTAATGGAGAAGGCTGCCAGTGCCACTGAAATGTAACTCAACATCAGCCACAGTCTACAGAGGGAAGACAATTCAGGAAAAAATGTAATATCAGCATAAACAACCATCCACATAAAAAATACAAGGAGGATTAAAATCAGATTTTCTAAATTTGTCACTGACATAGAATTATTTGGTATTTACAAAATTCAAAGCATAGGTTGACATTATTCAGAGGGAGCTGGAATGGACCAGGAGCTGGGCTAACAACCAAAAAATGACATCTGATAAGAATAAACACATGTGGGTGTTGATATTAATTCTAATGACAAAATCAATGGTCACAGATTGTAGGAAGTGGTGGGTAGTGGATCGGAGAAGGGATTGGGAATGGTTAGAGCTGGATTCCTGCAGTGTGTGATGGTGATTAATAGCTAAACAGAATGTTGAGGTGCATTGCCAATGGCATGGAGTCTAAGTTCAAGGATGTAGTAATAAGTCTGTGTTACATTTTCTAAAAAAAAATCTATCTCTTGTTACATAATAACTGACAGATTGTTTCTTGGTTTATTTCATATCTTCTTAAATTTTGTAAAATAAAAATTTGCAAAACTGATGCATTGTAAAGAAAAGGGCCAAATTTCCTCAGCCATTCCACTGGACCCCAGCATAATTCTGGTAGAGTGGCTCGGAAAATGGTTGGAACTTCAGAAGCCCCAGGTCCCAACTTAATTTTAGAACTGCTGTTCTGTCTTGTAAAGGGTGGAGCTTCTGTGCACTTCTTACAAGGCCACCCATTTTAAAGAGGGTGGGGTGGGGACTCCTTATATTGGGAGTTCCCACTTCCCAGACCATAAAAGGCCTAGCCTAAGGCTGAAAGCTGGTATGCTGAGGCAAATGAAGTAAACTGTCCTCCAGAAGGGCGCAAGTGGGACACACCAAGGTGAAGCTCAAGGCCAGGGAAGCAGCTTGGACCATTAAAGATTGGCTAATTTTTCTTGTTTAAAATAAATGAGTTAATGCTTGCATAAATACAGTACACACGGAAATATTGTACATGCGCATTAAGTGTTCATACATGAAGTTCACCGATTGAAATTTCTATCCAATATTTTAGCAGTACTTATCCACTTCCCTCTATATATTAAATAACTTGAATGGCTTCCATAATGGCATAAATTGCATGTAATTAGTTGGAACCAATGGGCTTTATGAAATGAATGCCCCATCTTATTGATACTGTTTGTCAAGAATATATGAAGGAGGAAGATTTGTTTTGGTCACTATAACACTGAAATTACTATTGCTGATATTAGTAGATGAACACTTAATACACTTGTGTGGCATTTCTCCATCAGCAGAAGTATTAATCCATTTAAAATAAACAGCTGGATGCCTGTGTTAAAATAGCTGACAGAGGAATGTCCTATGAGTGTGTTGAGCATTCATTCGCTAATCTGCAATAATAATTTCTAGGCCTATGTGTTAAGAGACTTCATAAACCTAGCAGGAAGACTTCACAAAAAGTTTTCCAAAAAGGCATTTGCGATTTTGCTAGAACTAGGAATCTCCTATTACGTATAAAAAGCCTTATGCATTTCCCATGTGTTACATGCAAGTCATTCCTAAATATATTTATTAGAGCACTGTAACCAGTAAGGCGAGAAACTAAATTATTTTTTAAAATTATAATAAACTCATTTACATCTTCCCGCAATTGCTCAGTCGGTAAGTGCACTTTATTAGCAGAATTGAGCCATATAGACCAGGAAAGTCTTAAGCTTGAACTTTGATTTGTTCTGAGTTAATGATCGACTTCAAGAGAGGAAGGGAAAAAACTGGAAACAGAAAATCACTAAGGCATTTGTACATAAGCTATATATTGGGTTTTTCCCCATGTCAATTTATACACTCCCCTTGCAAACTACTCAACAAAAAATTCTAATTACATAGCACCATTAAAGTAAACAACGTCCAACTGTGCGTCATACATAAGTGTAATGAAAATAAATACCAAGCCAGGAAAGGAGAGATTAGGAGGGGTTACCAAAAGCTTGGTTGACAAGATGGATTTTTAAGACATTTTTAAAGCAGCAGAGAGAGGTGGAGAGGCAGAGGGGTTTAGGGAGGGAATTCCAGAAATTAGGACCTAAGCAGCTGAAGGCTGTCCCACCAAATGTAGAATGAAAGGTGGGACAAGTGGGGAATGCACAAATGGCCAGAGTCAGAGGAATGGGTGTCAGGGGAGGAGATAGGGCTGAAGGAGATTAGAGATAGGGTAGGACGAAACCATGGAGAGATTTGAGGACATGGACAAGAATTTTAAATTTAAAGCGCTGACTGATGGGGAGTCAATGAAGGTCAGTGAGGAAAAGGGTGATGGGCGAGTGAGACTTAGTGCAAGACAGGACCCATGCAACAGAGTTTTGGACAAGTTGGAGGGTGGAGGATGGGAAGCCAGCAAGGAGAGTGTTGCAGTAGTCAAATCTGGAGATGACAAAGGCAGAGGCCCTAATAAGCCATCAAACAAGTTTTTTGACGAAGTAACAGGGAAGATTGATGAAGGGAATGCAATGGATGTTGTCTACGTGGATTTTAGGAAGGCGTTTGACAAAGTACCACATAGAAGGCTGGTTAACAAAATTGAGGCTCATGGAATAGGTGGGTCAGTGGCAGCTTGGATAAGGAATTGGCTTAAGGACAGAAAACAGCGAGTTGTGGTAAATGGCTGTTTTTCAGACTGGAGGATGGTAGACAGTGGTGTTCCCCAAGGGTCAGTGCTAGGGCCACTGCTTTTTTTTGATACATATAAATGACCTGGATATTGGAACACAGAGTAGAATTTCTAAATTTGCCGATGACACCAAACTTGGGGGTGTGACAAACAGTGAAGATGATACCAATCAACTGCAGCAGGACATAGAAAGGCTAGCAGAATGGGCAGACAAGTAGCAGATGGAATTTAATACAGACAAGTGTGAGGTGATGCATTCTGGCAGAAGGACCAGGGAGAGGCAATATACACTTAATGGCACAGCTTTAAAGAGTGTGCAGGGACAGAGGGCCCTGGGAGTTAATGTGCATAGGTCCCTGAAGGTGGGAGGACATATTGGGAGAGTGGTTAGCAAAGCATATGGGATCTTGGGCTTCATAAATAGAGGTATTGAGTACAAAAGTAGAGAAGTTATGCTGAACCTTTATAAAGCACTGGTTAGGCCACAACTGGAGTATTGCGTCCAGTTCTGGTCACCACACTTTAGGAAGGATGTGAAGGCACTTGAGAGGGTGCAGAGGAGATTTACCAGGATGGTTCCGGGGATGGGGGATCTTAGCTATAAGGACAGGTTGGAGAAGCTGGATTTGTTTTCATTAGAGCAAAGGAGGTTGAGGGGTGATTTGATAGAGGTGTACAAGATAATGACGGGTTTGGATAGGCTAGACGGGGAAAGGCTGTTCCCACTAGTTGATGGTACAAGGACTAGGGGACACAGAGTTAAGGTATTGAGCAAGAGATACAGGGGGGATGTGAGGAAAAACTTTTTTACGCAGCGAGTGGTGAGGACCTGGAACTCGCTGCCGACAGAAGTGGTGGAAACGGAGACACTCAATGTTTTCAAGGGGAGATTGGATAGGGACTTGAGGGAAATAAACTTGCAGGGCTATGGGGATAGAGCAGGGGAATGGGACAGACTGGATTGTTCTGCAGAGAGCCGATATGGACTCGATAGCCGAATGGCCTCCTTCTGTGCCGTTATGACTCTATGGGGGTGATTTTGCCAATGGGAATCTTTTGGAGGCGGGACTCCCACTTGTCGGGTTTCAGTCCCGCCTCCAACAACTTCTGGCCAACCCACACTATTTTCCCTTGATTGACCTTGTTAAGCCCGCTTAGCGGGCGTAGCAGGCCAATTAAGGGAAAGTCGCTTGCAGAGAACGTCAACGTATGACGTTTCATCTGTCAAAAATTTTTGACCGATGAATTGTCATCGTTTGACAGCTCTGTGAAGCTGTCAAATAGTGACACATTCTCTGTAGTTTGATGAGGTCTTGAATTCAAGACCTCATCAAACTTCTTTCTTTTGCAGAAATTAGATGGTTGTTGCATCTGAGAATGCAACGGTCATCTGTCATCCCCAAAGTGGAGGTGCGAGACTCTCCGCATACACACCGACTGAAGCCTGCAGGGAGAAACAAAGGTAAGTACACTTTTAATAATACTTTGCACTTACCTCAGATACTCACCTCTCCACTCTTGCACCCATCACTTACCTTCACAGCACACTTTTGCACCCCCACGACCCCCGCAGACCCATACTCGCCTCGCTGAGCTGGCGGGTTTCGGAGCCTTCAGGAAGCTTGCACTTGTGAGGGCAAAAAGGGGATAATCCTATTTTCTGCTTGTTAACAACCTGTTAACAGGCAGTTAATAAGCTTTAATCCCTTCCCGCCTCCAAGGAGACGGGACCCAGCGCGGGACGGCTACCCGCCTCCTGGCAAGATGGCATGGAGGCGGGTTGGGCACCCGCCCCCAAATTCTGCCATTTTCCCGGCAGTCCCGCCTCCATTCCCGCCTCCCCAGGGCTGGCAAAATCGCCCCCTATGACTCTATGAGCTCGATTTTGCCATTAGAGTCGGGCTGGGGCGTGTCAGGTGGTTTTCATGTCAGGACCCCAACTCCAATGAGAAGTGGGAAAAAAGTGCGATTTTCCCCTAATTGGGCACTTGATTTCCAGCGTGTGGGAACCCCTGGCCCAATTAGTCTTTCCATCCTGAAAGTCGCCTCCGATGATGTCATCAGTGCTGCTGGATTTAAGGCCTGCAAGCAGCCTTGCTTCTTCTGGAGACTGGAAACACTTTGGACATTGTATGAAGGACTTCATTTACCGACCATGTCCACCAGCAAGCAAAAGTGTGCACCTCGTTTTGATGAGTCCTCCCTCCAAGCTCTGGTGCAGGGAGCAAGATCTAATAAGAAGGTGCTCTTCCCTTCCTCAGGGAGAAAAAAGCCACCACAACAGACTAAAGCTGTGTGGCTGCAAGTGGCCCAGGAGGTCAATGCCATCTCTATGTGCCGCAGAACCTGGCTGCAGTGCAGGAAGAGGTTTCATGACCTTCTCCGCACAGGAAAATTGAGTATGACTTTCTCATCACCCTCAATCTCATCCCTATCGCCTCTCCTCACCAACACTCTGCTTTGCCAACCTCTTCCTCCACATCCCACTTAACACTGACATCCCTGCACCCTTACCCATTCCCTCTCTCTGGTCACATTCACTTAACTATTCGACCATGCAGCCCTCACACTTCCTATCACCGTGACGCAATGACAACAACTTACAACACACAGGGAGGGCCCTTTGTCTCCTTCTAAGCATCTATGCTATGGATTCTCTACACTCACGCCTTCATTTTCACTCAAACTCCACTTGTGTCCCTCATTGCAGGAAAAGAGAGCCCACAATAAGAGGGAAAGAGCGAGGACAGGAGGAGGGCCACCCTCAGTAGCCCAGCTCACCACCTTGGAGGAGGCGGCCCTGGAAATTGCCGGGATCGAGGAGGATTCCCAAGTGGGGACGGACACGCGGGCGCATCACAGCAAGCTGGTGACAGAATAGTTTTGCATCTCTCTCATTGACATTGCATGAGTGACTGATAATGATTCTGATGCTCTAACAGATTGACTTATGATCATCTGCACAATTCAATGTGCTTGCAACCTTTACCTCACATCTCTAACTCTTTCCTCTACTCCCCCACAGGACCATCGAGAGCCGCTGTCCCCATTGTCCAGGAGGAAGAGCCTGAGCTTCCAGACTCCTCAGAGGAAGCTGCAACCTCTGAGGGCGCTCCGTCAGCAGAATTAAGCGCACCCTGCACCAGCGCAGACACTCACACCTCGGTGGGACCTTCGGGACATAGAGTAGAGTTGTCACCTGGTGTATCACAGCTCACAAGTGAGCATCAGCAGATGGTGGAGACAGGGACAGCAGTGGAGAGTCCTCGTCGCAGTGGAGAGGACGCACCCAGCTCGGCTCCGCTGCATGTCGACCCTGTGCCTTCGGGTCCATCCAGAAGGAGAGCGGTGCTGGAACTCCAGGAACAGGTGCAGGAGTCTCTGGCAGATTTTGTCTCCAGGGTCGCTGCGAGTGTGGAACGAATGGAAGAGTCCATCGCTAACATGAGCAGAGTCTTTGTGGAGGCGTTGGCGCATGAACGCATCACCACGGAAAGGATGGCTACCTCCTTGGAAAGGATGGCTACCTCCATGGTAAGGCTGGCTACCTCCATGGTAAGGCTGGCTACCGTAGTACTGAAGGGATTATTACTAGTCCTAGCCCCTTTTGGGCTACCCCGGATCAGGCGTATTCCCCAGACGTTCACCTTCAACTAAAGTTAGAGGTAGCCGAATCCTAAAGACGCTTAATTGGGTCTAAAGGTCCAGACTATCTCTCCCCAAAGGAAAGGAACAGCCTGAAGATGTTACCATCCTCCAGATAGCACTTTTAATAAGTTTAGCTAGACTGTAACGTTCCGGATATTATGAGGGTCCGGAAAACTCCCTCAGAATTCTGCAACTCCTCACCAAAGAGCGTACAGAGATTGAGTTCGCGAGTTTGATACAGAAGTACTATGTGAGACAATTCTAAAAATATATAATTTATTAATGAACTGACATGTAATTACAGTTGGTGATTCAGTCGCAACATTAACAGTTCCAAATACAAAAGCTTACAATTCTTATTCTCAAATCTTAACTTCGTTACATTTTTACAGTTCTTAGTTTATTCCAGGATATCCACCAAAATCAAATACAGTACCTTTTTGATCCCCGAGGTACAAAGTTGTAGACTTACAGAGCTTGCCTCTGAAGCCGAGAATCGCTTTGCCCCTTCACAGCGAATCTATCTTCCCATTTGAAAGTCCAATTTTTATACCCTTTCTCAGTGGTATTTCCTTTGAAGTTTTCTGCTGATGTAAGCTAATTATCTCTAGCCATTTTTCTGCTGACCCCTTCTATTCTTACAGTTAGTTCAGCTGGTAACATTAAGAATTATGTCTCCTGTGTAGGTGTTTCAAGCTTCACACAAAAACAATGTGTTGGCTGGTGCCTCCCCCACTTGATGCCATTCTTACCAAGGTCTTCTGTTTGTGTCTTTTGCATTTAGAACACCTCAACCGGGTGCACCATTGTCTTCTTAGCTACCTCAACTGGTTGCATTAAGAATTATGTCTCTACCCTAGGTTTTCGAAGCTCATCATAAAAAACAGTGTAACAGCAGTGGTTCTATTTGATGTCATTTTTACGAAGGCATATGTTTCTTTATCTTTCTGTGTTTCATTTCAAAGTGTTGGTTTAAGACACCTTAACTGGGTATACCATTGTGTTCTTTCCAAGGCTTCAGACTTCCAGGAACCTTTAACCTTCTGTTCCAACAAGGCTATTGTTTCAGTGTCAACAACTTATCTTATCTCAAAAGCCTGTATGCTGTTTACAGCTTTTCCATTGTTGAGGCTTTTAGATTTTCAAGCCCAGTTTGTCATGTTACAAAGGCCAGAATATTTCATAGGATGGTGTATTTTTCTGAATAGGTATATTGCTTATTCCTTCACAGTCACTTGGGTGTAATGTCGTGTTTAATTTTGAAAAGCCATCAGTTGCTTATTGTCATAAAAAATTCTGATGGCAAACTGTTGCAGTTGTGGCGTGTGTCATTTCGCTAATGGGACTTCCACATTCAGGGCTTAGGGCGACTTGCAATTGTCAGTATGGTGGTCAGAGTGATAGGAATCCGCAGGTTCTTGGCCATTGTCGATGGTCTGATAAAGAAGGTGCGAGGCAAAATTGTTTGATTGTGCAGGCTAAGCAAATCTGGCCAAGATGAGTGCATCCCTTGCATCCCGGGCAGCAATGTGGTCGCGCGCTGGCGCCTTCTGGCCTGTGCAGCTTCAGGTGGGTGAGCAGCAACTTGGCGCTCCTGTTGTTGCTGCTGCTGTTGTTGGTGGTGCTGTTGTTCATGGTTCTGCTGCTGCCACGGCTGGTCTTCGTCCGAATCTGATGTCCAGGAGGAAAGGAAATAAATGGTTCCCATGCTTCTGGTATATGCCTCAGTTGAGGAAGCGCTCAGTCAAGGTGGCGAGAGGGGTTTCCCAGGAGGTCACACTGGAGATGGGTGTCAGGCTCCAAACTTCCACAACAATGGGTATGCCTGCTAAAAGTTCCCCCAGACCTGAGACAACAAAGTTCTGCCACCTGCAAATGATGATTGCTGAAAACTCCTTTTTAATGGTGGAGCTGCAGCTGTTAGTAAGCAGTCCACTTGTGAGGCTGCCAGGATTCACTGGCGTGTTCCAGAGGAGACGTGCAGGACGTGGGAAAATCAGAAAGGCCTCTCAAAATGGGATTATAGAGGCACTTAACTGGTTGTTAAGGGCCTTAAGAGCCTATCCCGCCTCCTGGAGGTGGGATGGAAACGGGGTCAGAAAACACGCATTTGGGAAAATTGCTCGGAGGCGGGATTGGGCCCGCCCACCATTTTTTGCGATTTTACCACCTCACACGCCTCCAATCCTGCCTCCTCGGGCCTGGCAAAATTGAGCCCTATGACTCAACCATAAAAATGGGTGATCTGAACTGGCTCCATAACTGCTATCAATACTAGTCATTGATCAGCCAGTAGGTGTCACAATTTGACTGCCAGGAAAATCACAGGACTTAGTCAAAAGTTGCTATGTGTCTATCATTGTGTGAAAGTGCAAAATAATTTGCTCTGATATTCTCCCGATAGCTTAGTGAGTTTATCCAGCGAGTTGCTGAGCCACACAGACCCAAGTGCAATCCCTGGTCTATGCTGAGTTAGTTTACCCCAGCCAGCGTGAAGGTAGGAAAAAAAGGTCAAGAATTCCCATTTCCAGTCACCATTAAGAAACCTCTGCTGTAAGTACACATTTGATGTTCGGTGAACACAATGACAGATGCTTAATATGCCTGTACTACATTTCTATGTGGTTTTTTAATACCTGTTTTAAAATAAATGAGTTAATGCTTGCACAAATCAGGGCCAGGTGTGATGCGCCCACAATCAAATAGCCTACCAGCACTAACTAGGCTCATATATGAATAAATTAATACTTAGTTGAGATATTGGACGGTAGCTATCACCTGTGGAATGTATCCCAGAAAGAGAAGAGGACTGCGGAGAGAAAATTGGCGAGGGAAAAAAAGGTAAACAAAATTGCTCTGTGAGGACAATTCAGTTCAACATTAGTTCTACTTCTTGCAGTTCACTGGTCAAAAGGCTGACTCCTACGAGGTACTCCCCTAGTGGCCTGAGCAGACCTGGTGGAAGGCTGCTGTTCCTCATGAGATGCTCGAGGCCAGTGACCTCTGGTTAATCGAGCCTGAGAGCGTCCCAGCTGCAGGCTGCTGCAACTCGGCTGCTGTTGGAGTGACCTGGCTCAGCTGATTTGTTGACACCATGGCGGGTACTGGTTGAGGGTGGGGGTAGGGGGGTGTGGTAGAAAATGTGCATACAAGCTGACATCCTGAGAGAGGCCAGCACATATTGCCCCCATCGGGCTGCTGCCACTCCCTTGGGGCTGGGACTCATCACCTCCAGTAATCTGTGCGAGAGCAGATTACAGATGACCGAACCTTTCAAAGCCGCTATCCACTCGATTGACCATTTTCTCCACTGTGGAGCCCACCATCTGCGTGGCAGCCAGTTCATTGCAGAATGGTGATGCCATGCGTGATGACACCACAGAGGCTGGATGCAGCCTCCACCACACTCTCACAGTTGTGAAACTCCTTGGCACGCCTTCCAACACACCTCATACAGCTGTTTGTGTGAGGTCAGCAGTTTTCTTCTCATGGCTCGGGAAATCCTCATCTCTGACATCCTCAGCTGAGATGGGAGAGGGCCTTGCCCTCCAGCGAGGGTTCTCCTGTGCTGCTGCTTCCCACTGGAGCTGGGTGCTTCACCAGGGGCAGGCCCTTCTAGCTTGCTATCTAGCCTATGTGGAGTGAAAATGTCTAAGCTGGTGCCTGGGATAAGTGGAGCACCTGAAACTGAATCCTCAGAGGGATTGTCCTCCTCCGATCTCTGTTCTTCTGCAGTGGCCTCTTCATATTGAGAAGGCCCTAGAAAAAAGAGAAAAGGAAGAGTTAGGTTGGGAGAGAGAAGTTGCACATGATTAGGTAACAATCAGGAGAATGCAGGTAGAAGTTGCTAAGCTTGCTGCATCTGTGCTGAGTTGAATGAAGCGATACAAGTAATATGCAGACTCCATGCTTAGGTATGCCACCAGCCTCTCCTGGGCCAATGATCTCTAGGACTTCTTGCTCTGCCTGTGTAAGAGCAATGATGTTGGAGACTCTCCACCCTCCCTGTTCCTCTCCCTGGCATTGTTCTGCAGAAAGAGAAGGCAAGAGTGAGTGGCCGTTGAAAAGGTAAGTGGAGATGTGTAGGACTTGTGCATATAGTGGATGTGATAAGAGGTGTAGAAGAAGCAAGCTAGATGGAGGATTGGGAGGTAATAAATGTAAAGGGAAGTGTGATGTGAAGTGAGGAACGAGTCCTGGGATGAGTTGCTGGTTGTGCAAATGGTAGGATGTGATAAGAGACTGGTGTTACTGTGTGCTGTTAAGAGAAGAAAGAAAGATAAATGTGCTTGGAATGATAGTTTGGCCTTGTTGTACGCTGAAAGATGCAGGGAAAGTAATACTGTAGTTGAGATTGGTGGGGGAGGAGGTAGGAGGTGCGTTCTCGGGTGGTGTTGAGAGAGGTGGAGAGATGAAGAGGTGTACTCACCCTTGCTGCTCTTGTGAGGTCATTAAACCTCTTTCTACATTGAACCCAGGTCCTGGGAGTGATGCTGCTGGCACTGACCCTGTCAGCCACCTCTACCCAGGCCTGCCTGACAGTGGCCATGAGGATGCTCCTGCGGACGCTGGGATAGAGTACCTCCCTCCTGGCCCTCACTTTCTCCACTAGAACCTCCAGGGATGCATCAGGGAAAGTGTGGGTCAGCCCTTTGACTCATCTCTGCAGCCAACAAGTCTTTCAGAGTTGTTAAGTGAAATATGCAAGCAGAGGATGCAACCTCGCTTTAAGTACAGTCGGGAAAGGCAATGAAACTTGCGCGGGTTATGTGGGCAGGCTGCCCGATTTTGCAGGCGATCAGTAAGGCAGCCCACCCTTCAAGCCGGGAGTTAAAACGCCCAGGCCTCACGCCAACAACATTTTTTTTATACGTTCACGGGATGTGGACGTCACCGGCAAGGCCAGCATTTATTGCGCATCCCTAATTGCCCTAGAGAAGGTGGTGGTGAGCCGCCTTCTTGAATACAACGGAGTGGCTTGCTAGGCTGTTTCAGAGGGCAGTTAAGAGTCAACCACATTGCTGTGGGTCTGGAGTCACATGTAGGCCAGACCAGTAAGGATGACAGATTTCCTTCCCTAAAGGACATTAGTGAGCCAGATGGGTTTTATTTAATTAATTTATTTAATTGGATTTAAATTCCCTAGCTGCCGTGGTGGGATTTGAACTTATGTCGCTGGATCATTAAGAAGAAAGAAAGACTTGCATTTATATAGCGCCTTTCACGACCACCAGACGTCTCAAAGCGCTTTACAGCCAAGGAAGTACTTTTGAAGTGGAGTCACTGTTGTAATGTGGGAAATGCGGCAGCCAATTTGCGCATTAGTCTAGACCGCTGGATTACTAGTCCAGTAACATAACCACTATGCTACCATACCCAATGATAAAATATCACGGGGGCTTGCCGCCCACCCAATCACAAGATATTCCCGCCCGAGGTAAAATCAGGGTTTAAGTTTCTGGTTCCAGGACTCCTTATCTCACTAATTATTTTAATAATTAAATGTATAGATAGCTTACAAGATTATAAAGGATGTGATAACAGGACTCTTAGAAAATATCAACGGGACTAGACAAAGTCAACATGGATTTATGAAAGGGAAATCGTGTTTGACAAACCTACTGGAGTTTTTTGAGGATGTAACTGGTAGAATAGATAAGGGAGCCTACTGTCAACAAGGGCAGACGTCGATGACGAAGTCCAACACCGCCTTCAGTGTGCCAGTGCAGCCTTTGGTCGCCTGAGGAAGAGAGTGTTTGAAGGCCAGGACCTCAAATCCGGCACTAAGCTCATGGTCTACAGAGCAGCAGTGATACCCGCCCTGCTGTATGCCTCAGAGACATGGACCATGTACAGCAGGCACCTCAAAGCACTGGAGAGGTACCACCAACGCTGCCTCCGCAAGATCCTGCAAATCCATTGGCAGGATAGGCACACCAACGTCAGTGTTCTCGCTCAGGCCAACATCCCCAGCATCGAAGCTTTGACCATGCTCAATCAGCTCCGATGGACGGGTCACATCGTCCGCATGCCCGATACGAGACTCCCAAAACAAGCGCTCTATTCGGAGCTCCGGCACGGCAAGAGAGCCCCAGGTGGGCAGAGGAAACGCTTCAAGGACACCCTCAAAGCCTCCTTGAAAAAGTGCAACATCCCCACTGACACCTGGGAATCCCTGGCCCAAGACCGCACAAAGTGGAGGAGAAGCATCCGGGAAGGCGCCGAACACCTCGAGTCTCTTCGCCGGGAGCAAGCGGAAGCCAAGCGCAAGCAGCGCACGTCAACCCAAGCACCCCACCCACCCGCCCCTTCAACCACCGTCTGCCCCACCTGTGACAGAGACTGTAGGTCCCGCATTGGACTCATCAGTCACCTGAGAACTCATTTTTAATGTGGAAGCAAGTCATCCTCAGTTCCGAGGGACTGCCTAAGAAGAAGATGATGAGGGAGAACCAGTGGATGTGGTGTATTTGGATTTTCAGAAGGCCTCTGATAAAGCACATGGGATTGGGGGTAATATACTGGTATGGATTGAAAATTGGTTAATAGACAGGAAACAGAGAGTAGGAATAAATGGGTCTTTTTCGGGGTGGCAGGCGGTGACTAGTGGGATACTGCAGGGATCAGTGCTTGGGCCCCAGCTATTCACAATAAAAATCAATGATTTGGATGAAGGAACCAAATGTAATATTTCTAAGTTTGCTGACGATACGAAACTAGGTGGGATTGTGAGTTGTGAGGAGGATGCAAAGAGGCTTCAAGGCGATTTAGACAAGTTGAGTGAGTAGGCAAATACATGGCAGATGCAGTATAACGTGGATAAATGTGAAGCTATCCACTTCGGTAGGAAAAACAGAAAGGCAGAGTATTATTTAAATGGTGATAGATTGGGAAATGTTGATGTACAAAGGGACCTGGGTGTCCTTGTACACCAGTCACTGAAAGCAAACATGCAGGTGCAGCAAGCAGTTAGGAAGGCAAATGGTATGTTAGCCTTCATTGCAAGAGGATTTGAGTACAGGAGCAAGGATGTCTTACTACAGTTATACAGGGCCTTGGTGAGACCACACCTGGAGTACTATGTGCAGTTTTGGTCTCCTTACCTAAGAAAGGATATACTTGCCATAGAGGGAGTGCAGCGAAGGTTCACCAGACTGATTCCTGGGATGGCAGGACTGTCGTATGAGGAGAGATTGGGTCGACTAGGCCTGTATTCATTAGAGTTTAGAAGACTGAGAGGGGATCTCATTGAAACGTATAAAATTCTGACAGGGCTAGACAGACTGGATGCAGGGAGGATGTTTCCCCTGGCTGGGGGCTCTAGAACGAGGGGTCACAGTCTCAGGATACGGGGTAGGACATTTAGGACTGAGATGAAGAGAAATTTCTTCACTCAGAGGGTGGTGAACCTGTGGAATTCTCTAACACAGAAGGCTGTGGAGGCCAAGTCACTGAATATATTTAAGAAGGAGATAGATAGATTTCTACACACAAAAGGCATCAAGGGGTATGGGGAGAGAGCGGGAATATGGTATTGAGATAGAGGATCAGCCATGATCATAGTGAATGGTGGAGCATGCTCGAATGGCCGAATTGCCTACTCCTGCTCCTATTTTTCTATGTTTCTAAGATTGTGATCTTAGTTTAATTTATACTGTGTAAATTAGTGTTTTATTAAGTAAAATAGCTTTTACCAAAGAGAATTATAGCAGGAGAAGCAACAATGATAATATTGCAGCCTGTATTTTATGTAAATTTCTAAATTGGTCAGAATGGTCTTTCAGCCTTCACTGAACAATCTGAATAATACAACTCCCTCTACTAATAATCTTGTGATACAACATTTCAAAGGTTTCACCAATTTAGACTAGATAAAGATCTCAAATTTCTTACTTGAGAAATTTGCTATCTCCGTGCAAAATCTGATAATTCAATCAGAATATGCATAAGCATTCGGTAGACAAGTATAAAAATACCATGAAATGAGGGGATGTCCCTTAATTACTGAAACTGATTTGGCAGAGTCTAAACAATTATTTTGGATCGGTCTTCATGGTAGAAGACACTAAAAACATCCCAATAATAATAGATAATCAAGGGGCTATAGGGAGGGAGGAACTTAAAACAATCTCTATCACTAGAGAAAAAGTACTAGGCAAACTAATGGGGCTAAAGGCCGACAAGTCCCCTGGACCTGATGACCTGCATCCTAGGATCTTAAAAGGAGTGGCTGCAGAGATAGTGGATGCGTTGGTTGTAATCTACCAAAATTCCCTGGATTCTGGAGAGGTCTCAGCAGATTGGAAAACCGCAAATGTAACGCCACTATTCAAGAAAGGAGGGAGAAAGAAAGCAGGAAACTATAGGTCAGTTAGCCTAACATCTGTCACTGGAAAATGCTGGAATCCATTATTAAGGAGGTAATAGCAGGACATTTAGAAAATCATCAGACAATCAAGCAGAGTCAACATGGTTTAATGAAAGGGAAATCGTGTTTGACAAATTTGCTAGAGTTCTTTGAGGATGTAACAAACAGGGTGGATAAAGGGGAACCAGTAAATGTAGTGTATTTGGATTTCCAGAAGGCATTCGATAAGGTGCCACATAAAAGGCTCCTGCACAAGATAAGAGCGCACGGGGTTGGGGGTAATATATTGGCATGGATAGGGGATTGGCTAACTAACAGAAAACAGAGAGTCGGGATAAATGGGTCATTTTCCAGTTGGCAAACGGTAACTAGTGGGGTGCCACAGGGATCAGTGCTGGAGCCTCAACTATTTACAATCTATATTAATGACTTGGATGTAGGGACCGAGTGCACTGTAGCCAAATTTGCTGATGATACAAAGATAGGTGGGT
This sequence comes from Squalus acanthias, assembly GCA_030390025.1. Classification (NCBI taxonomy): domain Eukaryota; kingdom Metazoa; phylum Chordata; class Chondrichthyes; order Squaliformes; family Squalidae; genus Squalus; species Squalus acanthias. The sequence continues at coordinate 130,161,614 of CM059434.1, forward strand.
TAGCAAGTTGTGAGGAGGACACAAAGAGTCTGCAAAGGGATATAAATAGGTTAAGTGAGTGGGCAAAAATTTGGCAGATGGAGTATAATGTGGGAAAATGTGAGGTTATCCACTTTGGAAGGAAGAATGAAAAAACAAATTATTATTTGAATGGAGTGAGACTACAAAATGCTGCGGTACAAAGGGATCTGGCGGTCCTAGTACATGAAACACAAAAACTTAGCATGCAGGTACAGCAAGTAATTAGGAAGGCTAATGGAATGTTGGCCTTTATTGCAAGGGGTATGGAGTATAAAAGTAGGGAAGTTTTGATGCAACTTTACAGGGCACTGGTGAGACCGCACCTGGAGTACTGCGTACTGTTTTGGTCTCCATATTTAAGGAAGGATATACTAGCATTGGAGGCAGTGCAGAGAAGGTTCACTAGGTTGATTCCTAGGATGAAGGGGTTGACATATGACGAAAGGTTGAACAGGTTGGGCCTATACTCATTGGAGTTTAGAAGAATGAGAGGTGATCTTATTGAAACATATAAGATTCTGAGGGAAATTGACAGGGTGGATGCTGAGAGGATGTTTCCCCTAGTGGGGGTATCTAGAACTAAGGGGCATAGTTTCAGAATAAGGGGTCGCCCATTTAAGACGGAGATGAGGAGGAATTTCTTCTCTCAGAGGGTCGTGAATCTTTGGAATTCTCTACCCCAGAGAGCTGTGAAGGTGGAGTCATTGAATATATTCAAGGCGGAGATTGACAGACATTTGAACTACAAGGGAGTCAAGGGGTATGGGGAGAGAGCGGGAAAGTGGTATTGAGGCCAAGATTAGATCAGCCATGATCTTATTGAATGGCGGAGCAGGCTCGAGGGGCCGACTGGCCTACTCCTGCTCCTGTTTCTTATGTTCTTATGAGTCAATTTCCTGAGAAAACACCATACATTTTTCTGACCAGATGACTAAACATTAGTGCCTGTGGATTGTATATCTTGTCATTCACTCACAGACTATCCTAATTTTAACTTTACAACTTTGACTGGCTGCTTTATTTGCATTTCTATGATCCCAGTAGCTCAAGAATCTTCATGGTACATGGTGGTTCATCATCTCTAGCTGTACTTACCCTTATGGCTTTCAACCACATCCCTAACAATATATTCATCAATCTCTTTTTTTTAAATAAAAGATGCTAACAAAGCATTAATTGCTTTCGCTTGGAGTCTGGTCCATACATCCACAACTATGTGTGGAAAAAACTATAGCCTGCAGAATTACTAACTTTTCACGAAAAATCATTATTATAGTTCAGACACTGTTTCTGTGAAGCACAGTTCATTCAAAATTACCTTTCTGGCCATTTTTTCACTGTTAATATAAAGGTTTCAGAAAGTCCATGCAGCAAATGTAATTACTTTAAAAAAGAGTAATTTGAAAGTAGTTCAAATTGCAGTTTTAAAAAGATCATTAACTTTGATCTGTAGGTGATATGAAAATAGTAACAGAACACCAAAGGAGCATTTTATAATTTGCTTACAGTACAGATTTAATTCCAGACATGGTATGTGAATCAAAATGTTGGTACTCCAGTAGCAACATCACATGAGAACATAAAGAGCCCAATATTCCTGGGATCCCACTCTGTCGCCAGACGTGCAGTGGGGTGGAACTTCTGAGGTCCAGCCTGCAGTGACCCTCGCGCAGCTCTGCTATCAATAGCTGTTAGAAAACTGGCATTTGCAGCTTTTTAGATCCCCACTTCCATCAGAATCTGATTCTAGCAAATATTGGGAAGACCGAAGCCACTTTGGTCTCCATCAATGTACCATCTAATTTTTTTTGGGGCCGTGTGGCCCATTCAAACTTCCGGGCATGCATGGGTTTCTGCATTGTGAAGCCAGCAAGCGGCCTGCGTGGGACCTAGAGACAGCTGCGCAGCTTAAAGGGAACATTGGTCCCCACCACAAATTTCATTCCCCAGCCACCGACTCCATCCCTCTCCCTGGCAACTGTCTGAAGCTGAACCAGACCATCCGCAACCTTGGTGTCGTAGTTGACACTGAGATAAGCTACCAACCACATATCCATTCCATCACCAAGACAGCCTACTTCCACCTCCGTAACATCGCCTGACTCCATCCCTGCCTCAGCTCATCTGCTGCTGAAACCCTCATCCAGGCCTTTGTTACCTCTAGACTTGACTATTCCAAAGCTCTCCTGGCCGGTCTCCCATCTTCCACCCTATGTAAACTTGAGCTCATCCAAAACTCTGCTGCCCGTATCCTAACTCGCACCAAGTCCCATTCACCCATCTGCTCGCTGACCTACACTGGCTCCCGGTCCGGCAACGCCTCAATTTTAAAATTCTCATTCTTGTTTTCAAATCCCTCCATGGCCTTGCCCCTCCCTATCACTGTAATCTCCTCCAGCCCTACAATCCTTTGAGATCTCTGCGCTCCTCTAATTCTGGCCTCCTGCGTATCCCTGATTTTAATCACCTCACCATTGGCAGCTGGGCCTTCAGCTGCCTAGGCCGTAAGCTCTAGATTTCCCTCCCTAAACCTCTCTGCCTTTCTCTCCTCCTTTAAGACATAGAATTACAGAAACAGGCCCAAGCAGTCCATGCCGGCATTTATGCTTCACTGGAGCCTCCTCCCATCCTTCCTCATCTGACTCTATCAGCATAACCCTCTATTCCCTTCTCCCTCATATGCTTATCTAGCCTTCCCTTAAATGCATCTATACTATTCGCCTCAACCATTCACTGTGGTAACGAGTTCCACATTCTCACCACTCTCTGGATAATGAAATTTCTTCTGAATTCCCTATTTGATTTCTTGGTGACTATCTTATATTGATGGCATTTAGATTTGTTCTTCCCCACACATGGAAACACTCTCTCTGTGTCTACTCTATCAAAACTTTTCATAATTTTAAAGACCTCTTATGGGTCACCCCTCAGCCTTCTCTTTTCAAGAGAAAAGAGACCCAGCCTGTTCATCCTTTCCTGATAGGTATAACCTCGCATTTCTGGTATCACCCTCTTCAGTGCCTCTATATCCTTTTTATAATATGGCAAGAGTGGTCTAACCAAGGTTCGCTACAAGTTTAGCATAACTTCTCTACTTTTCAATTCTATCCCTCTAGAAATAATCCCTCGTGCTTGGTTTGCTTGTTTTATGGCCTTATTAACCTGCGTTGCTACTTTTAGTGATTTGTGTATTTGTACTCCCAGATCGCTTTGCTCCTCTACCCCATTTAGATTCTTATTTTCCAAGTAATATGTGACCTCCTTATTTTTCTTACTAAAATGTAATACCCCACACTTATCTGTGTTTTAATTAATTTGTCAATTATATGCTCCTTAAAACCTACCTCTTCGACCAAGTTTGTGGTTCTCTGTCCTAATATAGAAACATAGAAGATAGAAGCAGGAGTAGGCCATTCGGCCCCTCGAGCCTGCTCCGCCATTCGATGAGATCATGGCTGATCATCCAAACTCAGTACCCTGTACCTGCCTTCTCCCCATATCCCTTGATACCTTTAGCTTTAAGAAATATATCTAACTCAACCTTGAATATATTTAATTACTTCGCCTCAACTACCTTCTGTGGTAGAGAATTCCACAGGTTCACCACTCTCTGGGTGAAGAAATTCTTCCTCATTTCTGTCCTAAATGGCTTACCCCTTATCCTTAGATTATGACCCCTGATTCTGGACTCTCCGACCATCAGGAACATTCTTCCTGCATCTAGTTTGTCCAGACCTGTCAGAATTTTATATGTTTCGATGAGATCCCCTCTCATTCTTCTATACTCCAGCGAGTATAAGCCCAATCGACCCAATCTCTCCTCATATGTCATTCCTGCCATCCCAGGTATCAGCCTTGTGAATCTTCGCTGAACTCCTTCCATGGCAAGAACATCCTTCCTCAGATAAGGTGACCAAAACTGCACACAGTACTCAAGGTGTGGTCTCACCAAGGCCCTGTACAACTGCAGCAGGACATCCCTGTTCCTATACTCAAACCCTTTCGCTATGAAGGCCAACATACCATTTGCCTTCTTCACCGCCTGCTGCACCTGCATACTTACTTTCAGCGACTGGTGCACAAGGACACCCAGGTCTCGTTGCACTTCCCCTTCTCCCAATCTATTGCCATTCAGATAATAGTCTGCCTTTCTGTTTTTGACACCAAAGTGGATAACCTCGCATTTATCCACGTTATATTGCATCTGCCACGCTTCTGCCCACTCACCCAACCTGTCCAAATCATCCTGGAGTTTCTCAGTATCCTCCTCGGAGCACACACGCCCACCCAGCTTTGTGTCGTCTGCAAACTTGGAGATATTACATTTAGTTCCCTTATCTAGATCATTAATGTATATTGTGAATAGCTGGAGTCCAAGGACCGAACCCTGCGGTACCCCACTAGTCACTGCCTGCCACTCGGAAAAAGACCCATTAATTCCTACTCTCTGCTTTCTGTCTGCCAACCAGTTCTCTATCTAAGTCAATACCTTGCCCCCAATCCCACGTGCCTTAACTTTACACGCTAATCTCTTATGCGGGACCTTATCGAAAGCCTTTTGAAAGTCCAGATACACCACATTCACTGGTTCTCCCTTATCTATTTTCCCAGTTACATCCTCAAAAAATTCCAGTAGATTAGTCAAGCACGATTTACCTTTTGTAAATCCATGTTGACTTTGTCCGATCCTGTCACTGTTTTTCAAGTGCTCAGCTATTACATCCTTTATAATGGACTCTAGCATTTTCCCCACTACCGATGTCAGGCTTACCGGTCTGTAATTCCCCGCTTTCTCTCTACCACCCTTTTTGAATAGTGGGGTAACATTAGCTACCCTCCAATCCATGGGTACAGTTCCAGATTCCATCGAATGTTGGAAAATGATCAGCAATGCATCTACTATTTCTAGGGCCACTTCCTTAAGTACCCTAGGATGCAGATTATCAGGCCCTGGGGATTTATCGGCCTTCAATCCCGTCAATTTCCCTAACACCATTTCCCTGCAAATACTGATTTCTTTCAGTTCCTCCCTTTCATCAGACCCTATGTTCTCCAACATCTCTGGGAGGTTATATGTGTCCTCCTTTGTGAAGACAGAACCAAAATATGCATTTAATTGGTCTGCCATTTCTTTGTTCCCCATTATAACTTCCCCCGCTTCTGACTGCAACGGACCTACACTTGATTTCACTAATCTTTTTCTCTTCACATATCTATAAAAGCTCTTAGTCAGTTTATGTATATCTCCTTATGTGGCTCAGTGTTTGATAATGCTCCTGTGAAGCACGTTGGGATGTTTTACTACGTTAAAGGCCCTATATAAATGCAAGTTGTTGTATGCAAGTAAAAAGAAAAAAGGAACTTGCGCCTATATAGCATCTTTCATGACCTCAAGATGTCCCAAAGTGCTTCACAGCCAATGAAGTGCTTTTTTTGATGTGTAATCACTGTTGTAATATAGGGAAACACAGCAGCCAGTTTGCCCAAACCAAGTCCCACAAACAGCAATGAGATAAATGACCAGATAATCTGTTTTTGCTGGTCTTGGTTTAGAGATAAATGTTGGCCAGGACACTGGGAGAACTCCCCTGCTCTTCTTCAAATACTGCCATGGGATCTTTTACGTCCCCGAGGGCAGAGTGAACCTCGGTTTAATGTCTCATCCAAAAGACGGGTCCTCCAACAATGCAGCACTCACTCAATTATACATTGAAGCATCAGCCTATATATGTTCAAGCACCTGCATGGTGCAGGTGTGTTTTATGTTGGGGGCACTGGAGGTGGAACTAGTGGGATTTCTGATAGATTACATGATCCCGCCAGTCCCACCTCTTCTGATGACTTCAGCACAAATGGAGTCATACCTAGCACAAAGGAAGATGGTTGTGGTGATTGAAGGTCAATCATCACAGCCCCAGGAGTTCCTCAGGGCAGTGTCCTAGGCCCAACCATCTTCAGCTGCTCCAACATAAGGTCAGAAATGGGGATGATCGCTGATGACTGCACAGTGTTCAGCGCCATTCACAACTCCTCAGATAATGAAGCAGTCCATGCCCGCATGCAACAAGATCTGGACGACGTTCAGGCTTGGGCTGATAAGTGGCAGGTAACATTCCAGCCACAGAAGTGCCAGGCAATGACTATCTCCAACAAGCGAGAGTCTAACCACCTCCCCTTGACATTCAATGGCATTACCATCGCCAAATCCCCCACCATCAACATCCTGGGGGTCACCATTGACCAGAAACTTAACTGGACCAGCCACATAAATACTGTGGCAACAAGAGCAGGTCAGAGGCTAGGTATTCTGCAGCGAGTGTCTCACCTCCTGACTCCCCAAAGCCTTTCCACCATCTACAAGGCACAAGTAAGGAGTGTGATGGAATACGCTCCACTTGCCTGGATGAGTGCAGTTGCAACAACACTCAAGAAGCTCGACACCATCCAGGACAAAGCAGCCCGTTTGATTGGCACCCCATCCACCACCTTAAACATTCACTCCCTCCACCACTGGCGTACCGTGGCTGCAGTGTGTACCATCTACAAGATGCACTGCAGCAACTCGCCAAGGCTTCTTCGGCAGCACCTCCCAAACCTGTGATTTCTTCCACCTAGAAGGACAAGGGCAGCAGGCGCATGGGAACACCACCACCTCCAAGTTCCCCTCCAAGTCACACACCATCCTGACTTAGAAGTATATCGCCGATCCTTCATCGTCGCTGGGTCAAAATCCTGGAACTCCCTCCCTAACAGCACTGTGGGAGTACCTTCACCACACGGACTGCAGCAGTTCAAGAAGGCGGCTCACCACCACCTTCTCAAGGGCAACTAGGGATGGGCAATAAATGCTGGCCTTGCCAGCGATGCCCAGATCCCATAAGCAAATAAAAAAAAAATCTCCTTGGGCCCGAAATTCCACAAGGCTAATTGCCTCAATAATGTGCTGCTCAGCTGGGACTTCCAAAGTTGATCCACTCTTGGTACCCTTTCTATTAAGTAGCGATTAACTATAGGAGCTCACAGTGCTACATGCGTACCATCATATTGCCTTACTGTTGTGCCAAACAGGATGAATTCCCAAATGTCCTAAAAACGTGTGTCAGTGGCCTAACAAAAGCATGCCCGCATGGCACCAAGTGATATTACATAGATCACCTTGGCTGCTTGAGAAAAGCCGCTGGCATAAAAATTGAGTGCAGTCATCACTTTCACAGCCACAGATAGAGCTGTCCAGGGAAATGATTTTGGTTGCAGGTCTTCATGTCGTAGTTTCACTATTGCCTCTTTGGTGAAGCAGAGTCTTCTCATACAGAGCTTCTCACTGAGATCTTCACATGATCCACATGACCTGTAAATTCTTTAGGGGGGTGGGATGCAGAATAATATCTTGAATGGTGCATACTCCTTATATGCTCAAATCACTCCTCAAAGTTTCTTCAAGCTGCAGGCTTCAAAGTAACCACTTCTGCCAGTCTCAGCTGATATTGATAACGGGTAATCCTCTTTTAACAATCATCTTTGGTGCAATAAGGGTGCAAGTCATGGGTTTTCAGAACTCTAACAGTATTCCTTCTCGTTAGCATTTATTTAATGTTCTCCCAGCAGTATCAGTGCATGCATACATTTCGAGAAGGTCACAGACCTTGACAGAAACTACAGACTCTCATTACAGGGCAGTAACCCAGCAGGAATGTGTCACACCCAGAATCCACCTCCTAAAAGCCCAGTACATTTGTTTAACATGCCAAACTGGCCAGAAATCATGAATAAATTTGGGCCCCTAATCTATAGTCTCAGTCAAAGCTTCAAATTCTGTCCTTGTATCTTCTAGTATGTACTGTAGTTCAAGTTAACTAGCCTGTTTGTACCTACGTTACCTGTGCATCTCAGCCTTTTTAAACTTCTTTTCTCCAATGAAAATGTTCAGCTCTGAGATTCTCTTCACAACGAAGGAGATTAAGTTTGGGCATCATCCTCTTTACTCTTCCCTGAATTGTCTCTAATACATTAATGGCCTTTTGAAAATGGTATCCAAAATTACACTTAATGGAATAGTTCCTTAAAGTGGCACCTGCTCTCCCCATTGCTTCCTTCTGATGCCAAGTATTGCATTAAGATGAGCCAGTAGTCTACCAGTTACTGAAAGGAAGGAGGAAAGCTCCCTTTTCTCAGAGAGCTCTAGAGGTCATGCTCAGAGAGGTAATGGCAAGAAGGGATACCATTTTTGGTTGTCAGGGGTACCCTTGTCAGAAACAGCAGGCCGAGGAGGTGGCACAGCAGGTGACTGAAGTCTCTGCAGTAGGGAGGACAATGTCCCAAATGAGGTAGAAATGAAAACATTTGCTAAGGTAAGTGACTGCTGTTCTAATTGCTGAACAATGTTCTGCAATCGCGTGCCTGTTACAGTGTGCTAATGCTGGAAATGGTAAATCCGTAACTATGTAAGGAATTTCAATCAGATGAATTCTTAACTCCTTTATTTCAATTCCCCCTTAGAATTGGTTGGAAATTTACCACTGACATATAGGGGTTATTAGATGCCTAGAATTTTACTCGCCTCAGGACTGTGTAATGCAACAAAGTTCAAAGTATATTAACAGTTACAGAAGCTAAATCAACCACAGTATGGACACAATGTATTATTGAGTTAACTAGTTAACCTCTGTTAATCTTGCCAAACTTATCAGACTGATGATAAAGTCAGACACAGAAATCCATGAACATTGCTACATTAATACATCTATGTAACACAATGAATAACAGAAGTGTCAATTTTGCTCAGGGATACCGATCCTGCTTCTGAGGCAAAAGGTTGTTAGTTCAAGACCCGCTCCATAAAATCATAGAATAGTACAGCACAGGAGGCCATTCGGCCCATCGAGTCTGCGCCGGCTCTTTTGAAGAGCAATCCAGTTCGTCCCACTCCCCGCTCTTTCCCCATATCCCTGCAATTTTTTCTCCTTCAAGTGTTTATCCAATTCCTTTTGAAACCTACTATTGAATCTGTATCCACCACCCTATCAGGCAATGCATTCCAAATCCTAACCACTCGTTGTGTAAAATAGTTTCCTCCAGGTACTAAAGCACAAAATCTAGGCTGACACTTTAGTGTAGTCATGAGGGAATAATGCGTTGCTGGAGGTGATGTCTTTCAGATGAGAGGTTAAACTGAGGCTTTATTGAGGTGGATATAAAAGATCCCAGGGTAATATTTGAAGAGCAGGGGAGGTGTCTGTCCTAACCAAATTTAAAATCTGCCACCTGCATCAAAATAAACAGGAGCAATCAAACTCAGTATCATGGGCTATTCATTCTGTTGCTCAGCAACTCGTAGACATTGGGCTGGATTTTCAATGACCCGTGGAGTCAGGTTTGGAGGTGTGTGGGGGGTTAAAGTTGCAGATTCGGGGGTCCCGACCCCATCCCGCCTCCATGCCAGTTTCGCTGGCGGCGGGAACCCGACCTGTGCTGAGACCCGACTCCCCGAGGCGGGAAGGGATTAGTGACAATTAACTGCCTGTTAACAGGTAGTTAACAGGCAGTTTTTTACCTAATCCCTATTTTAAAAGGTGAAATGTGGGCTTCCCGACAGGTGCCAACCACGCCAAGTTATCGGGGCGGACCGTGGGTCTGCAGGGGTTGGAGGGGTCGATATGTCCGGTGGGCAGGTGAGTGATGGGTGCATGTGTGCAGAGGTAAGTGTGTAAGGTAAGTGCAAAGTGTGGGAAAAAGTTTTACTTACCTTAACTTCCTCCTGCAGGTGTCAGCCCTTCAGTTCTCGGGAGTCAGAAATCTCACCGGTACAGAAAGCAGAAAAGCCGTGCTGCTGTCAAAAACTGCTGCCTTCTGTTTTCTGTGCTGGAATGATTTCTAACTCAGCCTGAGAGGAAGGACTGAAGTTAGAAATCATATTGTCAGTGTTTGGCAGCTTCACAGAGCTGTCAAAGGCTGATATTTCATCTGTCAAAAGCTCTTGACAGATGAAATGTCAATCTGTGACGTTACCTGTTGCCGGGTGGCCCTTAATTGGGCGGGCTCAACAAGGTCAATCAAGGGAAAATACAGTGGGTTGGCCACATCTCGATGGAGGCGGGTCTACAACCCAAAAAGTGGGATTCAGGACACCAACCCGACCCCAGTATCAAAATCCAGCCCATTATCTCAGTTGCTCAAACCAATTCCTTAAGTTATGATTTTAACACAGGTTGTTACGGAAATGGATCATTTCAAATATTTTAGTGTTGAACTTGGAGAGCAAATACCTCTATAAAAAAACTACCAGTTAAATTTTAAAAATATAGAAGATGTATTGAGGGCATCTTCTGCTGTTGCATAATTTAGTCTGTTAACCCTATTATAACTCAGCTAATTCTCAGTGTTTTAGGGAACCTCAAGACTACGCCCAAAGAACTCTCAAGAAACACTGTAAAATTACATAAGAACATTCCTACCTGTTCAGTGACTGAGAGGTGAATAAGGCATGAAGCAAAGCTGAGCAATTTAATCAGCTCAAGGTCCCCATTTCCAGTAGAAAATATGTTAGAATGGTCATTGTAACCATCTGTAAATAAGACAAATTGGAAAACTGCAGTTTGGTATTATACGACAGTGTGCGCTTAAGGACTTGCTGTAGAGCATTTTTGAGTCATTATACTCCTTTAGGAAACTTCTCTTCCCCCTCCACCCTACTTTATTTTGCGCCTCCTTTTGTAGTCCCATTTGTGGATTTAAAATGATTCAGAATGATTAAAGAAAATAATAGATTAGAAATGTTTAAATATTACAAAGACAATCTAAACAAGAATAAATTCATGAGTCAAGGATACAATGGAAGGAATGTAAGGGTCATAATTAAATTGGCTGCATAATGGTCCTAACTTGAGTGAATATGCTAGTTACATATGTACACTTTATATGTGTAGTGTTAAATCAAGAAAAATAAATTTTAAAAATGATAAACCTAGCAGCACTGAAGTTATGCAAAAACAGAAATGCTTATTTTAGTTAACGTTATTATGTATAATAATGCTTCGAATAGTTAGAGAAAGTGACTAATGCAAAAGGGAATGAATGAGAAAAAGTACTGTAAATAGTTGAACGATGGAAATAAAATATAACAGTTCACGCTTTGCCACTAAGCACGAATATGTTTAGTGGTGGAAGGATTTCATGTATGTATCTGAGGATACTAGGAGTGTCAGATGTGCTAGAATGAACCTGTCAGCTCTGTGGCGCTGGTTGCTTGCGCTCTTTTAATGAAATCATCTTTTAAACGAAGCATCGACGTAAATGTTACGAATCCAACCCCGTGATCTTAGAGTTTGATTTAAGAGGCAGACAAGACTGTTTTCAGAGGGGGGGAAATCACTGCACCGAAAAAAAGTTGGGGGGGGAAAGTAGGAAAGGAATCGAGAGGTAAATCAAGCGAACGGAGTGACTTGTTGGTTCCAGTTTATAATTCATGAGAATTAACCGAAGTTTGACAACTGAAATCTGTCTTCTAGATTATCACTTTGTGGCATCAATCGGTAAGTACATATTGCTGCGCGCGCGCTGTATACATCGCGTAACTGAAAATTTACTTTTTAGATTTTAAAATCACCAGACTTCTCTCTGTTAGTTTTTCAAAAGTTGCATCACATCGCAATCGTGAACTGCTGCGGCAAAAAGGCTCACATTTTTGGAAATGAATAAATTCCAAATACTACAGGATTAAACTTTAAAAAAAAACACAAAAAGTTAATTATTGAGAGAACCGGTCATAATCTTACTATCTCAGTTTAATGTGTGAAAATACAAAGGGTGTGGGGTTCCCCCTCCCCCCCCACACCATTTGGCTTGTGGCCGGATCCCATCTAGTTTGGGGACAGAATGGACCTTTCCCAATCCCTCTTCCCCCTCCCTAGCCACAAGATTAACCCGGTACCCTAGCCGAGGCGGCGAGGACAAAGCGAGGTTTACCTGGAGATCCTATTCGGTTCCTTCTGCACCCTCATGACTTTGATTTCCTGGTAACCGATGGCTTTCCCCACCCTCTTTCCACAGTGCTTACCTTGGGCTCTCGAAGCTCTTTCCCCATCTCCTTCCCTCCACATTGCCTGGACTAATTCTCACGATTCCCAGGTGCTGAGTGAGACGTTTCCCCCCCAAAGGTCACTTCACAGTGCTAGTGTCCCAACAGCCTGTGCCTCTTCCCAACACTCCCAGTTGCCCAATCTCTGGAATTATCAGTTTTTTTGTGTGTTTATCAACTCCTCCGAATTTTCCCCCCAGTCCTCGGCGGCTCCCAACGCGTTTTCCAACTCTTCCAAATCGCCAATGTTCCTCGGAGCTTCTTTTTTTTTTTACACGACTTCTGGAGATTGTACATTTTCCAGTCACTCCTTTTCCAAATTCACAGTCTGAACGTTGCTTGTTCCAAAATATTTTGTGGCCGTCGAGATTTTTTTCCCCCCAGATTCCAAATCCCAACAAGATTCTTCATGGCATTTTTTTTCTTCAGCTTCTCCAGGCTTCCAGCCTGTGTACAGATTGCAAATCATATTTTCTGGTTCCTGTTTATTCCCTTCTTTCGCCGAGCTTGTTAGCTGCATTAGGGGGGGTCTCCTTTGCCAGGCTTTCTGCTCTTCCTTCCTCAATTGCACAACTTTTCCCTAATTTCCTGTAGGCACCCGATAATCCCCAGTCCCCTTGCTGTTTCCCGTGATCCTGAGATGACTCTCGGGGCAAATTTTCCCATTCCCTGAAGAGACCCTTGGGGTTATTTTCTCAATTCCTTAATTTCCCCCGTTCTCTGAAGCGATTATCGGGATTATTGCCCCCCTTTTTCCCCCAGATTTCCCGCTCTCTGGAATGATTCTCAGTTCCATTTCCGCATTCCTCAAATTCCCATTCCCTGAAGTAACTGGGGGATTATTACCCCGTTCCTTTTTTAAAAAAAATTCCTATTTCCTTAAACGATTCCCTGGATTATTTTCCCAATTCCACAACATCCCCATTCTCTCGAGTGAATTTTCTTATTTTGTTTTTCTTTATTCTCTGCTCTTTTCCGAATTTCTTCCAGCGATATTCTCGGACTTTTCAATTTTTTGCGTGTGTTTAATTGTTATTGCCCGTTCTTGGGCTGCTTTTTTTTACCCCAACCCAAGTTTCCCGTTGCTTAGAGCGTCTCTACCCGCGCCATTTTCTTCCCCGCCCGTCCGTTCCCGTTCTCGCTCTGGTCTCTTTTTTGAAAAAAAACCGCCCCCAACGGTCGTAACGGTCAGGCTGGCCCCGCGCGCGCGGCCAATGGGATCACGTGACCGCCCCGCCTCCAACCGTTTCTCCTCTCCAAATACAAAAAACCTCGCCGTTTCCTCCCTTTCCACGCTTGCATTCTCTCCCTCCTCCACCGTGGCACACTCGAGTTATTTCTCTGTAAAACGGGCTAAAAACCCATTATTTTTTTTCGAAGTTCAGTTGTGACTGATATTGGATTGAGCTGGATCAGATTCAACTCCACTCTCAAACTGTTGGGTTTCTGGTAGGTTGGGGATAGATAGAGCTTTTCTGGTTACTCGTAAAAGTTTGATAAATGGTAACTATTCGTTTCTTATTTTTACTGTATCATGATGAGTTCCATTAACTATATGTGTTATTGCTGGTTTCTTCATCCAGTTAAGCTAACATTAACAGAATTGTCTTAAAATGAATGTCCCCTTAACAAACCTCGGAGATTAACTTTCCTTTATAAAAAAATATAATTAAAATTCTACTTATAACATGTCTAAGTTCCTATTTGTACTAAATATTCTTTGTTATGCCATCACTGAGACAATGGGGACTGGCATTGACTTGTAAAATCCCTGGTACAGTATATGCATTCCAACCTTCAATTTAACAGCGTGACTATTGACAAGTGACTATTGACACCGTGCAGTTTAGAGTTGGGGATTGTAGTGGTTAGGGTTGGGGTTTGTGGTTAGGGTTTAGTAGTTAGGAGTTAGAGTTACAAACCACTATTGACAACACAATTGCCACGAGATGTGTCCTTTAATTTAAATTCTAGTTGCTCTATCTGCATGCTTTTCTCAGCGTGTTCACCTGCTTTTCAGTTTGATGTTGAATAATTTCTTTCAATATTTTTGACATAGAATGCTATGAAATGCAATTTGTTATAGAACAATATCCAATACTCTATAAAGCATCTAAATTGTTTTAAAATGCGAGCAGTCATTTCACTTCTCTGGTTTTACTTGTGCCAAAATAATCTCGGATTTGTTTTTTTATAACAAGAGTTCTGGCTACAGATATATTTTGGCAATTGTTACTGCCTAATTATGGAGCGCTATGTTCAAGTTTGTGTTTGGATAGAAAGCCTGAATATTCAGTTGCTAAGTAAAATATGTTTGATCCAAATATATGCCCTCAGTTGCCACCATGGGGGGAGTTTTTTGGGGGCTCAACGGGCGCATTCCGTGGCGGGTCAGGTGGTAAAAAAGCATTTCTGATCATCCCATCGCCACGCTACTTTCCCAGATGTCGGGTCTGTCAGGGCTGAACAAACCCGACACGCAGCGGCGGGGGAGGCAATTTAGGTCATTATGACCTCGTTAACAGCCCATTAAACAGTATTTTGAGCTCACCATACCATTTTACGAGGTCGCCCACGGGGCCCACACTGCTCGGAGATCACGTCAGGTAAGGAGGTCGGGAGTTCAATACACATGGGATCATCTCATTACTTGACAGCTGCAAATGTGCTATAAAAGCTCCCATCTCACAGCTGTTCACTTTCCAAGCTTAGAAGCTGTTGCTTACTGCATTTGGAGGACAGATTGAACTTTATGAAGGGTGCAAGTGTTTGGAGCAAACTCTCTGTCCAGTGTCACCTCATTGGAACAAACTCTCTCACCATTGACAGATCGCTTCTGTCATCTCAAGTTCACCTAACATCTATTACATCAGCATCGGTGTCCTTGAAACTATCCACCTTGGTCCTCAGAATCCCACCACGATCAGCCCCAACACCAGTAGCACCAGGCACACCAGCAGCACCAACAATAACACCAACCTTCTCTGCAATCAACTGATGCTGCACAGGACAGAGGGCATCAGCACCCGATCACATTGCTGCCAGGGATGCCCTCACCATGGCCAGATTTACTGCTCTTGACGCAGTTGGCACCACCCCACACCATCACTATAAAGCATCCCTACAATGCCCAAGCCATTCCTTTCACACTCATAACCATTGCGGGGGGAACCGTTATGTCTCACCATTCACTGCAACTCACTAAGCCACTTCCAAAGGTGCACACGAATCTGTCCAAGAACGCAAAATGTTGGAAATAAAGGTTTCAATGTTTTGACACCACATTAACAGAAACTTTACATGAACATTGGCTAAAACATCCAAATGCCTACCCTTGTGTGTTGTTAGTTGGTATGATTGGACTAGGATGAGGGTGAATGTGAGGGGTGGCTAGTGAGATGGGGAAGTGATAATGTAGATAGAGAGGGATGGGTGGAGGTGCAAGGTAAATTGGTGTGCAGGAGTAAGGTAGGGAAGGCAGAGTGTGGGGATGTGATGAGAGACACAGCAGGATGAGGTTGAGTGTGGCTTTACAGTAACGTTTCGTGATCTACTGAAATCATTGAAGGGTTTGCGCCACTGCACCCAGGTCCTCCTGATGAATTCCTTGCTTGTGCCCTTCTCTGCAATGTGCAACCAGGCTGTGTTGATCACCTGGGGAGGTCTCTTCCGCCCATGGGAAGGGAATAGAACCTACCTGCGTGCTGTAAGCCTGGGTGCAACCATGCACCTCTGTGCAGTGCTGGTTAGTGTTTGCAGCACCTCAATGCTGTAGAACTGTCAAAATCAATTTGCGCATGGTCTATTTAAGGAAACCGGCTGATGACACGTTATCAAATTACGTCATCAGACCCGCTTCCTTCAGTTGACTGGCAAACGTGCTGGGCGGGCTTAACAAGCCCAAATCATTCTACAGAGCGGGCTGGAGCCAGCAGTAGGGTCGGGACCCGCCACCGACGTCGCCCGCCCCGGACCCACCGAGGTAGGGGAAATTGCAGCCCATAACTTTAAACTAAGCAAAATTTGTTATTCACTCTTAGTATCATATATACAATTGATTTAAGCATAAAAAAGGAAAAATCTTAGCTTTTTTTTTCAAATTAGTTCAGGCTAATAATACAATAGGTAAAAGCTGTGATTTTTGATAAACAATGACGGATATTTAGTTGATAAGGATGAAAGTTATCTTGCACCAGCTAGAAGACATTGATATGTGCCATCTGCAGTCAACAGAACAAAGCACAAATGAAATTAAACAACTTTCAATTCCATACATATACATATATATGACTGGAAATGTGCGTAGACGTAAGGGCCCAGAATTTGTTGGAGTAGGGCATCTCATGTCATGCCCTGTTGGTTAGACTTGTTCCTGCACCCTTAAGCTCAACATTTTTTGCCCTGTAAGTTGCTGGAAGTGCGAGCTGATAACGGTGCGACCAGGGCAACAGGGCCTCTGGGACCTTGGTGAATAATAGGACCAACAGTGTATCTCCTTAGCCAAGAGATTTAAGGATTGAGAAAGAAACAGAGGAATGACAGAGAAGGAGGATGAATTCAATGTCAAATCAGGTACAGAATGAGAAATGAAGAAGGGGAAAGAAGGATTGGATTAAGAGAGAGAGAAAAAAAAGAGACAGAAAGGAAAGGTAAGGAAAAAACTCCACACTTTAAATTGTTCACTTTCTGAGCCAGTGAGGTTGATTGGCAGTCATTAACATTTATCACACCGTTAAAAGGGTACTTGCGTTATTACTTACTAGACTTAACTTTTTGTGGCGAGTTTAATGGTCAATTATGTGCAAATGCAGCGACTTCATGAAAAGCAAGGGGAGGTTACGGGCGAGATGCCATTTTCGTGAAGCTAATGACAGAGTGGCACTAATCGGACAGCAACTAGTGGCGATTCGCAGTTCATGGGGTAGCTCTTCCTCGCCACAAGTTGCTGGTCGATTTGCACATTAATAACGGCCTGCGTCGTTCACACACTGTTATTTTTCAGCAAATTCTCGGCCATTATTTTTACGGAGTGACTGCTGCCAACGAACCGGAAGCTGCGCAGAAGCATTCTGCGCATAAATGTCATGTCCCAAATATGAAAAAGTAATGTTCACCACAACAGACAGAGGAGCTGATAGCAATAAGCACACTTGGCGAGAGTACAATAAAACTCTTAAGCTGACAACATCCTAATATCACCTTCAATTCACATTTCCTCGTTAATTTATACTGGAAGTTTTAGCAGTTCACTCTGATGAATTAATCACACCGCTGCCACTCTCTCTCTCTTCTCGCATTCCTTCTTTGCCCTCCCTCTCGTTTTCCTCCCCGTCTCTTTATCTAGCACTCCTCTCTATCCGCATTGTCTCTGCTCTATTTCTTAATTATCCTTTTCCCAGCCGATCAAATCCTAACAAGCCTGCATTTTGTTCCCCAGCCGCGTGTTCAAACCACAACAGACAGAGGACCTGATAGCAACAAACACACTCCGGGAGAGTACAATAAAACTCTCACAAGTTGACAACATCCTAATATCACCTTAAAGTCACATTAAAGACCTCACAATACCTTAAATTTCCACCCCTCACCTTTCTCTCTCATTAATCTGTGGGAAGTCCGGCGAAAACAAACAAAAAACCAATGGAACTGCACATGTGCAACTACTTTATGTCGTTGGCAGCATTAGCTTCCTTATTTTTAATGTAGATATACTAGACGATTGCCCTTGGCATTGCGCGTGAGGAGTAAAGACCAAGTGTAGCCTTCAGGTGAAGCAAGGTTAGAGGCTGAGGATAATTGGACCAGGGGCACACACACATAATTCAGTAAGTCACATATATTCTGGCCGCGATTTTGCCTGTGCTCAGAGGGCGGGTTCGGAGGCGGGTCAGCTGTTAAATTTGATTTGATTAACGGCGGGTTGGAAACCCGCCGCGATCCAGCCTCCGTGTGAGGTTTCCAAAGTGTTGGGTCGGCGATTTCCGAGCAGACCCGACACCAAGCGACAGGTGAGGGATTTAAGACGCTTAACTCCTTGTTAAGTGCTTGTTAACTGCTATTTTGACAGCCTTTTCCTATTTCCCACATTTTTAACGGGTTTCACGATATTCGGAGACCACATCACGTGAGTATGTCGGGAGTACCAACGAGCTGAATAGTTCACAGATGCAACTGCAGTATAAAAGCTGAACTCCCACATCTGTTCACTTTCAAATGTCAGAGGTTGCTGATTTCAGGATTGGGAAGACACATTTGATCTGTCTTGAGGCTGTAAGTGTGTGGTGCTAATCTATATGCACTGTCACCTCCTTGGAATAACCTCTCTCCCCATTGACTGAATGCTTATAACATCTCATCCTCAGCTGCCATATATAACAGCACAATGGGAATGCTTTATACTCTCTCATCCTGGTTCTCAGAATCTGAGGAGGATCAGCCGCAGCACCAGCAGAACCAGGCACACCAGCAGCACCAACAACAAGAGCGTCAACCTTCTCCTCAACTACCTGATGCTGCGCAGGGCTGCACCGTGCCAAAGGAGAAACCCCCATCACAGGGTTTACAGGCAGAGGATGAGCTTCCCCAGCATGACTGAACAGCAGTGCCAAAGGAGGCTGAGACTTTTGCGACAGGTAGTCACAGAGATTTGCGCAATGCTAGATTAAGACCTGCAGCTCAGAGGACCAGGTGGACATGCCTTACCAGTGGCTGTCAAAGTCACCACCGCCCTCAACTCCTTTGCGTCTGGGTCCTTCCAGTGATCAGCAGCAGCATCTCATAGTCGACCGCCCACATATGCATCCCACGGGTTAGCACTGCCCTCTTTGCCAAGTCCACCAATTACATCTACTTTTCCACTGATGAGGCTTTGTCAATCTGGCTGGCTTCCCACGGGTGCAGGACGTCATCGACTGCACACATGTGGCCATCAGGGCACCCCATCAGAACCCAGCAGTATTTGTCAACTGCAAGGGCTTCCACTACCTTAATGTGCAGCTGGTGTGCAACCATAGGAAGAGCAACATGCATGTGTGCGCCAAGTTCCCTGGCAGCTGCCATGGCTCTTACATCCTGCACCAGCCCACTGTCCCTCAGCTCTTCGCTCCGCCAAATGAACTTTCTGGCTGGCTCCTTGAAGACAAGGGCTATCCCCTGAAGACGTGCCTAATCACATCATTTAGGAGGCCATCAAAGGAATCTGAGGAGCGTTACAATCAAAGCCACATTTCCACCAGAAGTCTCAAAGAGCAAACAATAGGGTTGCTCAAAAAGCGCTTCAGATGCCTGGGCAGATCTGGTGGATCCCTACAGTACGCACCAGCCAGGGTCTCGAGAATCATCGTTGTCTCATCACACTGCAGCGAGGATAAACGCTGGATGAGGAACAAAGCACAGAGCGCACAGCCTCTTCAGAGGAGGAGGAGGAGGAGGAGCAGCAGAATGAGGTCCCAGATGAGGAATACCTGAAGGAGGCACCTGACCCATTGTGACCAGCACTCGAGCACATTGCTGCCTGTGATGCCAGGGATGGCCTGATCAATGCCAGATTCACCTACATTTATGCAGCACAGACATGTGGTTGCCACATGCACATGAAGGTTGCTATGACCACACTTCAACACCATAGAGCATCTCTACAATGATCTGTGCATTCCTTGCACTGCCACCAACATTGCTGGACATAAAAGGCGCCCTCACCCTTCACTGTGCCACTTCAAATTATGACCACACATATGGCAACGAGTTCAAACATTCACAGAACAGTAATTTATTACAACAGAATAAAAGAACATAAACATCGATTTCTAGCAGAACACCCAAGTGAGTACTCTTGTGACTATTTATGTGGCAGCTTTCTCTTACGCGTGGTGCTACCCCTGTGGTTTCAGCAGATGTAGAGGCAGCCTGCTCACTTCCCTGCTGCGCCTGCTTAGATGCCTTTGGCGGTCGTCCTCTGGGTTTTGGAGCCTGTGAGGGCCCCGCCAAAGTCTGCTCCTCCTGCGGCTGCACAGCGACAGACTCGGCCATCACTGTTCGGGGAGGCATCTGGGGCTCTGATGGAGGGGTTGGCAAAGGTATCACAGTTTGAGCGCTTGGAGAGGAGCCCCCACTTGCATGTCCCCTCCCACCATCATCCCTCTCATGGGCCACCCGCACTTCTCTGCTAGCAAGTAGCTGGAGAGCACCTTGCTGCACATCAGTGAGGCCATGAGGACCCATGTCTGTACTGACATTCCTCATAACGGGGACGTCCATGAACCTCTGGTTCCTCACTGCGATAGATGTCCATCTATCCTCCATAGCTGACCATCTATTTGGAAGTGTTACCATGTTGTTCTGAGTCTGGCGATTTATGTCCTCCATGGAGGTTGCCATCCTTTCCATGGCGGTACCTACATTTGTCATTGGTGTTGCTCATATTTGAGATGGACTCCTCCATTCTCTGCACACTCGCAGTCACCGTGGTTGCAAACCCAGTCAGAGCCTCCTGAACTTCCAGCACCACGCTCTTTCTGGATGGTCCCCGAGGCTCAGCGTCTACATGCAGCTGCGACGAGGACTCTCCACTGCTGTCCCCTTCTCCACCATCTGCTCTTGCTCACTCGTGAGTTGTGATACAACAGGTGACAACACTACTCTATCTTGCATACGACCCACCGATGTGTGCGTCTCTGCGCTGGTGCAGGGTGCTCTCATTTCTGCTGACACTGCTCCCTCAGAGGATGCAGCATCCTCTGAGGAGTCCTCCTGCTCTTCCTCCTGGACAGTAGGGAGGGGGGGGCTCTTGATGGTCCTGTGGGAGAGTAAAGACATGAGTTAGACATGTGATATGTAGATTGCAGACACATCCCATTGTGCACATGATGAGCATTCAATTTCCATTGACATCAGATCCCATATGAGTAACTCATGAATGCCAAATAAGATGGATGGAGAATTATTCTGTCACCAGGTTGTTCTACTGCGCCCCTCTCTCCGTCCCCCACTTCAAGCTCTTCAATTGTTCCCGCAATGTCGAGAGCGGCCTCCTCAGCGTGGGTGAGCTGTGAGAACAATGGTGGTCCTCTTCCTGTTCTCTCCCTCTCCCTCTTATTGCGGGCTCTCTTTTCCTGCAATGAGGGAAAGAGGTGGAGTTTCAGTGATAGCGATGGAATGAGTGTAAAGAGTGGATAGGACAGATGTTTAGAGGGAGACTATGATGGGCTGGGTTCCCATCACCAGGTTTCCTCCTTTTGAGTTGTTAGTTGTTATTGCATAACATTGAGGGTGGGTGTGAGGGGTGCATAGTAAGATGGGGAAGTGATTCTGTACATAGGGAGAGTGGGGTGGGTGATGGTGCAAGGGATGTTGGGGTGAGTTAGGATGTGCAGGAGTAGGGTTGGCAATGCAGAGTGATGGGGATGTGATGACAGGCACAGCAGAATTAAGGTAAGTTTGCTTTTATACTCACTTTTCCAGAACGCAGGAGATCATGGAACCTCTTCCTACATTGGACCCAGGTGCGACTGAACAGACACCTTGCAGTTACCTCCTCAGCTATTTGCAGCCAGACTGCCTTTGGCCGCTGAGGAGGTTTCCTTCTTCCATTCCCTGGGAATAGTACCTCCCTACGTCCTCTGACTCCCTCTACAAGAACATGGAGGGAGTCATCATTGAAGTGGGGAGCAGCCTTTGGTCTCTCTGCAGGCATCGTTGAAAGCACCAGCACTCAGGAGCATCAAAAACGAAGAGGGAGCTAATGGGGACATGGCGCCCTTAAATACACCTGCTGCAAACTCGTCATCATAGCCGCTCAGCAGACCCGTACCTTGTGATCAGGCCGGGTATCGCGCACGGCGGGCTTAATGAGCCCATCAACAGAAAATTGTGTCAGCAGACCGGCTGGGGCGGGAGCAGGACCGGAACCCACCGAATAACATTCCCACCTCCACTCGGAAAATGAAGCCCTCTGTCCCTATTTTTACATATTTCATTATAATTTCCTATGTCCACATTTATAATGGAAACTGTCTATGTAAATTTAACATGCTGTGATTACATCATTCTGTCAATGATGGGGGTGATTTTCTCACTGGAGGCGGGTTTTGGTTTGGGTGGGTTCGAAACCCGCTTCCACTGATAGTTTTGAAAAAATTGCAATTTTCCCCTGATTGGCCACTTGATTTCAGAGGTGTGGGATGCCCTTGGTCAATTAGTGTTTTAGGACTGAAACTCGCCTCTACTGACATCACTTTTCCAGCCTGAGCTAACGGCTGCTTGCTGCCTTGGATCATTCCACTGGATTTCTGCCAATGCTGCACCACCTGCAACATATTTTGAGAAACCACTATGTCCAATTCCAAGGCAAGGGCCTCCCCGAGTTTCTCGGATGAAGCGCTGTAAATGTTGGTTGAGGGGGTCACAGCAAGCAGGGAGGTGCTCTTCCACTCATCTGGGAGGAAGAGGCCTCCCAAAGAAACCAAGGCTGTGTGGGTCCAACTGGCAAGGGATATAACCTCCAGCTCTGTGTGCAGATTGGGTGAATGTTTATGTGTATTGATGAAATGCCATCCCTGTTGGAAAGCATTAAAATGATTTGATGGCAAAATGTTGGCGTCATGGCATCTGTTCTTTTGCCTTAGGCAGCTCCACATTGCGGGCTCCGCGACACTTGTGTTGGCAGGTTGGTGGCCAGAGTGAAAGGAGGCCAGAGAGTCATGTCCATTGTCTATGATGTCTTAAGATGGAGCCAAGGACATGTGCCAACTTGGGCAACCTATGCAAATCTGGCCAGGATAAGTTCATCCCTTGCATCACGGGCAGCCATGTGCTTGCGTGCTGCCGCTGCTGCTGGTCAATAGACCAGTGCTCTCTCCTCCTCTTGCTCCTCCTCCTGCTCCTCCTCATCCTCATCTGCTCATCAGGAAGCTGCAAGCCACGACACTGTGCGACGTTGTGCAGTGCACAGCAGACCACAACCATTCTGGAGACCCTGTATGGTCAAGGCATCGGAAGTGCATCTTCAACAACCCAATGGTTTGCTCGATGATGGACCTGGTCGAAGTGTGGCTGGCGTTGTCGCGCTCTTCAGCCTCGTTAGCTGGCCTCCTGATCGGCGTCATTAGCCACTTCTTCAGAGGGTAGCCTTTGTCACCCAGGAGCCATCTGTTAAGTTGGTTTGGTGGATTGAAAAGCGGAGGAACACTAGAGTGCCGCAGGATGAAAGAGTCATGGCAACTACCACAGAACTTGGTGCAAACATGCAAAACCTCCTTCTTGTGGTTACACACCAGCTGTACGTTGAGGGAGTGGAAGCCCTTTCGGTTGACAAAGATAGCTGGGTTGTGATGGGGTGCCCTAAGGGCCACATGTGTGCAGTCTATGAGGCCCTGCACCATTGGCATGCCTGCCATATTTGCAAAGCCAACCGAACGCGCAGTTATACTTGCTCGATCCCTTGAGAACTGGATGTAATTGTGGGCCTTAGCGAAAAGGGCATCGGTAACCTGCATGATGCAACTGTGGATGGCCAACTGGGAGATGCCGCTGATGTCTGCTGATGATCCCTGGAAGGAGCCTGAGGCAAAGAAGTTGAGTGCGGTGGTGACTTTGACAGCCACTGGTAAGGGGTGTCCACCCGTTCCTCTGGGCACCAGGTCTTGCTGCAGCAGTCCTCTCGCGAAAGTCTCAGCCTCCTTTGGCACTGCTGCTCACTCATGTTGAGGTAGCTCATCCTCTGTAATCCCTCTGTTGGGGGTATCTCCTGCGGCGAGGTGCCTCGATGCACTGGCGCCTTCTGCCCTGTGCAGCATCAGGTGGCTGAGCAGGAGGTTGGGGCTCTTGCTGCTGTTGCTGCTGAGCTGCCTGGTTCTGCTGCTGCCGTGGATGCTCCTCATCCGAATCTGAGGTCCATGGTGAAAGAAAATGAATGGTTCCCATGCTGCTTGCAGATGCCTCCGTTGGGGAAGCACTCATTGCAAGCGGGGAGATGGTCTTCCAAGGAGGTCCCACAGTTGAAAGATTCAAGCTGCAGCACCTCCGACTTCGGAAGGCCTGCTAAAAGTGCTCAAAGACCTTTTAAAACAAAGTTCTGCCACCTGCAACTAATCCCTGATGAAATCTCCGATTTAATGTTGGACCTGCAGCTGTGAGGAGACCACCCACTTGTCAACCCGCCAGGTTTAGCTGGCGTGGTTTAGGATGGTCGTGGAACACGCTGAAATGGTTGAAAAATAACGAGGGCCTCTCAAAATAGGCTTAGAGAGGCCCTTAACGAGCATTTAAGCTTCTTAACAACCTCCCTGGCCAGCTGGAGGCGGGACCGTTTCCCCCCCTGCAAAACCGGCACCGGCAAAATCCATTTTCCCGCCTCCAAACCCGCCTCCTCGAGGCTCAGAAAATCGCCCCCAATGGTGCTGCAGTGCCTTCACTGGGGGAGGGGATATTACAGCATAGCAATTTTACATAGTCTGTTTCCATTCTCAATGTGGCAGAAGAATTTATAATGGAAAAAGTTGGCAGACGCATGCACATAGTAAGATTTTTAATGGCCCGGATATTGCAGTCAGTGGTGAACGAACGGCACTATTACACTTAAACTTGCCCACAGACATTCTATGGGCTTTTGAGCTCAAATGAAAATAGATGTTTGTGATAGGAATGAGAAATTTTGAGGCAACCCCTAACAGAATACTTATTAACTGCTTTATAAGTTATCATAAACCTTCACTTGGAGCAACCATAAAGTAGCCAAATTCTATTTCAGTTTCAATATTCCATTTTTATTAGTAATTATCATATCGTTTATTTTGCAGTTTACAATTTTTATATACATTTTCCACTTAACTGACATTTGTTATGTTTATTAACTTTTGATACCCTTGCTTGTGTCTATAATAATTATTTAAATAAGTTACAAGCATTACCATCCACATATCCTCATAAGGTTAATGTAATTTTGAAAAGTAAAGTAAAAATAGACTTGCATTTATATAATGCTTCATTGCATCTCTTATAAATATCACAAAGCGCTTCACGTATAATGAACTACTTTGAAGTGTGCTGTATGTTATATAGGCAAATGCAGCAGCCATTTTGTGCACAGCAAAATCTCACAATTAGATGACTGACCGATTAATTTTAATTTGCTGTTGTTGATTGAGGGAGGAATGTTGACCAGGACAGCTGATTTGATTTTTTGTGAAGAAAAATAAGATAAACTGATAACACACCAATGAGTGGAGATGAAATAAACTTCAAGAATAAAGCCCAAGCTTAAAAGCGGCGGCAGTGCAGACCTGGGAGGAGCAGCGAGGCGGCGGTATAAAGTGAGCCCGAGGCGCAGGTAGGCCCCACAGCAGCGGTGGCAGGGCGGAGCGGCGAGGTGGCGGCGGTACCAACTCAGCACCAGCAGAATTTTCAAAGAGTGACGTCAGAAGTCAAAAGTGACATCGGCACAAGGGGAGGGAGCTGATTGGTGAGTATCTGGTAAGTGTTTATACTTGGCTTTCTTAAAGTTTTAAGTTTATTCCAGCTAGGTTAGTAAATAGTCTGTTAATTAGAGGTATGGCAGGGCAGCTCACACCCGTGGAATGCACATCCTGTGCCATGTGGGAAGTCCTGGACACCTCCCGTGGTCTGGACGACCACATGTGCGGGAAGTGTCGCCAGCTACAACAGCTCGAGCACCGGGTTACAGAGCTTGAGCGGCGGCTGCAGTCACTGCTGTGCATCCGCAAGGCTGAGAGCTACGTGGATAGCACATTTCGGAAGGTGGTCACCCCACAGCTTAAGAGTGTGCAGGCAGAGAGGGAATGGGTGACCACCAGACAGAAGAGGAGGACCAGGCAGGTAGTGCAGGAGTCCCCTGAGCCCATCTTGCTCACCAACCAGTATTCGGTGCTGAGTACTGGTGAGGACGATGATTCCTCTGGGGAGTGCAGCCAGAGCCAAGTCCACAGCACCATGGAAGGCTCAGCTGCACAGGGGAGAGGGGGGCGGGGGGGGTGGAAGAGGAGAGGGAGAGCAATAGTGATCGGGGCTTCAATAGTTAGGGGAGCAGACAGGCGTTTCTGCGGCCGCAGACGTGACTCCAGGATGGTATGTTGCCTCCCTGGTTCCAGAGTCAAGGATGTCACTGAACAGCTGCAGGGCATTCTGAGGGGGGAGGGTGAACAGCTAGAGGTCGTTGTCCATATCGGTACCAACGACATAGGCAGAAAGAGGGATGAGGTCCTGCAGGCAGAGTTTAGGGAGCTAGAAAAGAGGTTAAAAAGCAGGACCTCAAAGGTAGTAATCTCCGGATTACTACCAGTGCCACGTGCTAGTGAGTACAGAAATAGGAAGATAGAGCAGATGAATGCGTGGCTGAAGAGATGGTGTAGGAGGGAGGGCTTCAGATTCCTGAAGAATTGGAACCGTTTCTGGGGGAGGTGGGACCTCTACAAGACAGACGGGTTGCACCTCAACGGGAACGGGACCAATATCCTCACGGGAGGGTTTGCTAGTTCTGTTGGGGAGGGTTTAAACTAGCTTGGCAGGGGGATGGGAACCTAAGAATAGAGTCAGTAGGGCGGGAAGAAAAACTGGAATTGGAAAACAAAAACGTAGAAAGTAAATTGGAAGGACAGAGGAATCAAGGGCTAGATAGTAGTCAACAAGGAGATTTGCCTGTACTAAATGGTATATACTTCAATGCAAGGAGTATAGCGAACAAGGCAGATGAGCTGAGGGCACAGGTAGATACTTGGGACTATGATATTATAGCTATTACAGAGACGTGGCTGAAAGAGGGGTAAGTATGGCAGCTCAACATTCCTGGTTACAGGATTTTCGGACGGGATAGAGAGGGAGGTAAAAAGGGAGGGGGGTCGTGGTATTGATTAAAGAAACTATTACAACTGTGAGGAGGGATGATATGTTGGAGGGATCATCAAACGAGGCCATATGGGTCGAATTGAAAAACAAAAAAGGGGCGATCACACTGCTGAGAGTGTACTACAGACCCCCAAACAGTGAGAGGGAGATAGAAGAGCAAATATGTAGACAAATTTCTGAGAAGTGCAAAAACTATAGGGCAGTAATAGTAGGGGATTTCAACTACCCCAATATTAACTGGGATAAAATTAGTGTGAAGGGCATAGAGGGTGCGGAATTCCTAAAATGCATCCAGGAGAACATTTTTAGCCAGTATGTAGCAAGCCCAGCAAGGGAGGGGGCGGTTCTGGACTTAGTTTTAGGGAATGAAGCTGGGCAGGTAGAAGGCGTATCAGTGGGGGAGCATTTTGGTGCTAGTGACCATAATTCAGTTAGATTTAAGGTAGTTATGGAAAAGGACAAGGATAGACCAGGAATAAAAATTCTAAATTGGGGAAAAGCAAATTTTGCTAAGCTCCGAGGGGATTTAGCCATAGTGGACTGGAAACAGCTACTTGAAGGTAAATCAGTGTCAGAGCAGTGGGAGGCATTCAAGGAGGAGATCCGGAGGGTTCAGACCAAATATGTGCCCTTAAAGAAAAAAGGTGGGACTAACAAATCTAGAGCCCCCTGGATGTCTAGGGACATATAGGGTAGGATAAAGAAAAAAAGGGAGGCATATGACAGATACCGAGGGCTAAATACTCCAGAATCTTTAGAGGAGTACAGAAAGTGCAGGGGTGCAATTAAAAAGAATATTAGGAAAGCAAAGAGAGAGCATGAAAAATTCTTGGCAAGTAAAATCAAGGAAAACCCAAAGATGTTTTATAAATATATTAGGAGTAAGAGGATAACTAAAGAAAGGGTAGGGCCTATTAGAGATCATGAGGGTAATCTGTGTGTGGAGGCAGGAGACGTTGGTAGGGTTCTTAATGAATACTTTGCGTCTGTTTTCACAAAGGAGAGGGGCGAAGCAGACATTGCTATCAGGGAGGAGGAGTGTGAAATATTAGATGAAATAAACATAGTGAGAGAGGAAGTATTAAGGGGTTTAGCAGCTTTAAAAGTGGATAAATCCCCAGGCCTGGATGAAATGTATCCCAGGCTGTTAAGCGAAGCAAAAGAGGAAATAGCATTTTTCAATCCTCTCTGGCTTCAGGTGTGGTGCTGGAGGACTGCTAATGTGGTACCCTTGTTTAAAAAGGGAGAAAAGGATAGACCGAGTAATTACAGGCAAGTCAGCCTAACCTCGGTGGTGGGAAAATTATTGGAAAGAATTCTGAAGGGCAGGATAAATCTTCATTTAGAAAGACACGGATTAATCAAGGATAGTCAACACGGATTTGTTAAGGGAAGGTGATGTCTGACAAACTTGATTGAATTTTTTGAGGAGGTAACAAGGAGGGTAGATGAGGGGGTAGTGTGTTTGATGTAGTGCATATGGACTTTAGCAAGGCTTTTGATAAGGTTCCACATGGCAGACTGGTCAAGAAGTTAAAAGCCCATGGGATCCAGGGCAAAGTGTCAAGTTGGATTCAAAACTGGCTCGGAGGCAGGAAGCAGAGGGTACTGGTTGATGGGTGTTTTTGTGACTGGAAGGCTGTTTCCAGTGGGGTTCCGCAGGGCTCAGTACTAGGTCCCTTGCTTTTTGTGGCATATATCAATGATCTAGACTTGAATATAGGGGGGTATGATTAAGAAGTTTGTAGATGATACTAAAATCGGCTGTGTGATTGATACTGAAGAAGGAAGCTGTAGACTGCAGGAAGATATTAATAAATTGGTCAGGTGGGCAGAACAGTGGCAAATGGAATTCAATCCGGAGAAGTATGAGGTAATGTATTTGGGGAGGGCTAACAAGGAAAGGGAATACACATTAAATGGTAGGACACTGAGTAGTGTAGAGGAACAAAGGGACCTTGGAGTGCATGTCCACAGATCCCTGAAGGTAGCAGGCCAGGTAGATAAAGTGGTTAAGAAGGCATACGGAATGCTTGCCTTTATTAGCCATGGCATAGAATACAAGAGCAGGGGGGTTATGCTTCAACTGTATAAAACACTAGTTGGGCCTCAGCTAGAGTACTGCGTGCAGTTCTGGTCGCCACATTACAGGAAAGATGTGATTGCACTAGAGAGGGTACAGAGGAGATTTACAAGGATGTTGCCAGGAGTAGAGAATCTTAGCTATGAGGAAAGACTGGATAGGCTGGGTTTGTTTTCCTTGGAACAGAGGAGGCTGAGGGGCGACCTTATTGAGGTGTATAAAATTATGAGGGGCCTAGATAAAGTGGCTAGAAAGGACCTATTTCCCTTAGCAGAGGGGTCAAAAACCAGGGGGCACAGATTTAAAGTAATTGGTGGAAGGTTTAGAGGGGATTTGAGGGGAAATTTCTTCACCCAGTGGGTTGTGGGGGTCTGGAACTCACTGCCTGAAAGGGTGGTAGAGGCAGAAACTCTAACCACATTTAAAAAGTACTTGGATGTGCACTTGGGATGCTGTAACCTGCAGGGCTACAGACCAAGAGCTGGGAAGTGGGATTAGACTGGATAGCTCTTTGTTGGCCGGCGCGGACACGATGGGCCGAAATGGCCTCTTTCCGTGCTGTAACTTTCTATGATTCTATTCTTCCCCCATCTCCTTCCAGTTCGATTCCCTCCTCCTCAAGGCACTGACTTATTCTCAGGTTTAATTTTATGGATGCATTCCTGTACCTTACCCAACTGCCCATGTTTCAGGTGTGAACCTGGAGAGTGAGTATGCTTTTCAATCATGGTAGGCATCACAGCCAAAAGTCCAATCTTGTCCTCATCTAACATCCACACACATGCACTTACAGCAGTGATCAATGGAAAGCAATCAGGAACAATAAACTTGGTTGATTTTGGCTCTCCCTAGTCCTGAGATCGTGATGTCAACAGTTGCACTTGGCTGAAATCAGCTAGCTCAGCACAGAACCTGGGATCCTCCATGTCTGTATGGCGAAGTACCACACTGGGCATATGTGATAGATGTGAAAAATGTGATTGAGAAAAAGTAACACTGAATAATTTCTAAGAGATTGCAGCTTTCTGTTTGTGTACTATATAATTACATTGGAAATGATATTTGAGATTTATTTTACTCACTGATCTGGACATTATCACAGCTTCCAATTTGCTCTCCTTTTCCCCAGCAATTTTCTACTCTGTTTGCTCCCCTCTCTGAAACTCGTTGACTATTTGCTAATTAGTTTAAGGGAATGAAATTCCTTGGGACGCGATCCCAGCTGTTACGGCAGTGCCCCTCCCTTTGTGGGGTCAGCGAGAGGGCACTTAATTTGAAAAAGGCAGGTAGTTGCAAGCATCACTACGGGCACATCTCGAACACCTGTCTGTTCCATGTGCCCAGAAATCTGGCTCCCACCCACCATGGGAGGGGTTACCCAGGCCCCTGATCCTAACATTATCCCCAATGACCCATTGTGTAAGGAGGCTGATATGTGTGTTTTTTAAATTCAGGTCATTATTTGTTGGTCCAGATCACTTCCCTGGTCTGGATCCCACTGGTGGGGCTAAAGTTCACCCATCTGGAGACCACTACACCTCAACTCATTTGGCATGGCAGATTCCAGAGATATGCCAATATCCTGACTGAGCCAGTTTGCAGGAACTCCTGGCGTAGGGAGCCCTCCACCCCTGACATTTGCCTTGTAAGGGGCAGGTAGAGGTTTCACCTCTTACAAAGCATGTCAAAAACGTCTGGAAACAATGGGACTCAGCAGAATGTCGTGGATTTTTGGACGCTAAACCTTTAGGGGGAAAAATTCAGTTGGTTGCGCCTCCCGTTAGCGCCTTAAGAGGGCGCTAATGGGGCGGAAAGCAACTAGCGCCCAGGCGTGGCGATGTTTGCGCCGCTCGCTAAATTAACTAGACATTTTGCGGCGGCGCGAAACACTACTGCCACGATCTCCTGCGCCGGCAGATCGTGACGTCAGTCAAGTGCGCAACACCCCGGTAGCGCCCCGGAGCGGATATTGAGTGGTGCCCCCTGCCTTACCGCCTGCCGCTAGCAACGACCGGTTGAGGGGAGTGTTTTGCAGTCAGGAAGGGACTGGGGGAGCGCTATTTAAAGGCGAATGTTTCCTGCCTTTTTTTGTTGCTGACATTTTTGCACCAC
Source organism: Squalus acanthias (assembly GCA_030390025.1). Taxonomy (NCBI): domain Eukaryota; kingdom Metazoa; phylum Chordata; class Chondrichthyes; order Squaliformes; family Squalidae; genus Squalus; species Squalus acanthias. The sequence goes on from CM059434.1 coordinate 130,192,759, forward strand.
GCATTCTGAGAGAGAGAGAGAGAGAGAGAGAGACTTCTGGAGAGATTCAACGCTGTGTGAAGGAGTTTTGGGTACTGAGCAGCACTTTGCAGGTTCATTTTGATTTGCCCTTCCTTGCATCTATTTAGAAGAGACTGTGGGGGCTGCACTCTGAACTCTTTCCCTGGGCCTCTCCATTGTTCTTTCCAGCAGATTTGATGTACAGGTCTCTCCAGGCCGAGATTCAAGGCTGCAATGAGCAGGACGTGGATGGAGAGCAAGATCAACCCTCCCCTTTAAGAACTGGCCGGCGCCATTGTGTCTGTTCCATTGCTGACTGACATCACATGAGCTTCACCAGCGCTCTGAGTTAGCGCCGCGCTCTGAGTTAGCGCCTCACTCCTCGGCCTTTGCGCCTTAAGACAGATGTGAAGCACCTGATTTAGCGCTCCAATCACCTCCAGGGGTGATAAAAGCCAAGTTTGCAGTCGGAGGCGATAATTAGCGCCAGGCGCTAATCTTTGCGCCCGGACGATATTTGCGCCCCAAATGGGGCGATACTGAATTTTTCCCCTTTAGACTCCTGAATTTTTGTCATTCTAACTATTGAATATAAATATCAACATTTATTTGCATTTTTCTTTGTTTCAGAACACATTCGATCGCTGGTAATCAGGAATCACACTCCACTCCCAATTTAAAAATATTTACATTTATAATAAAATACAAATGCAGGCTATCACTGAGATAAATATTACAGTATGCTATTTTTGGTACTTTAACAGACAATGATGGGACTGAGTGGAGTAGGAAATTAGTCCCAGTCCTATAACTTAATAATTTTTGCAAAGGATTAATAACAAAAATGTTTTCAGAGGTCTGGTACACTGCACAAATGTCATAAAAATTATTAATCTTTTGAGTGCTAAATTTCTTTTTCAGCTTTCAAAATATGGCATGTGTATTTTATAAATTTAACATCAAAAGGACCTGATTTTTTTAACATTTACAAAAAGTATTTTTTTTCACTAAAGCAAGATTGAAGAAATAAATCATCAGAGACCAGAGTGACTTATTTGATTGGAACTGCAGTGTGGCTAGCTTTGGTGAGCTATAAGTTGGAACCATAATTCCCCTCACTCTGAGTTGCCAGTTTCTGTCGTGCTGCCAAAGGGAGGCAATAAGTTTTTCCAAAGGAAAAAACGGATGAATTTTCTTTTTGCTCAATGCAGGAATCCACCAACATATACAAGAGATTCCAAACTAAACAACTGATAAATCCATGCAGCGACACATCCCACTTACACTTAGTATATCATAACATAACATGAGCAATGCATCAGGAAATCAGTTAATATTTATATATTCTTCTTTCGTATGATAGAGTGTAAAGCAAATCAAATGTCAATATCTAAGTCAGATATCTAGGCCAAAGCTTCTGGTGTAACAGCGTGGATATCTTGTAGGCTGCCTGCGAATTTCCTCTGAGGGAAGTGCTCAATGATGTGCTCCGGGGTCTGATTAGGAGCTCCACAGTCGCATGATGGGGATGCTTTAATCTTCCATCTATGGAGAAGGTGGCAGCAAATACCATAATCAGTTGCGAGGAAGATTTGCTTCTTCAGGTTGTACTGTGAGGTCCTCTATAAGGAATTCATTCCGTATGTCACAGTTCTTCCAAGCATTTTGCCATCGGTCATCAAGGCTGAGGGGAGATCACTGAAGGGCTTTGGCGACGGTCCAAAATGGCCTTCTAGGTTTGAGACGGGCTGTTCAAATAGGCCTGGATCAGCATGTCTTTGCTGGTGTAATGGTTGTATTCTCTGGAGACTGCATATTCGCAGCATAGGTGTGGTGGTGTGATGTTTGCAAACATGGGCAACCAAGGTGTTGGTGTCGATAAAAGCGTAACGGTGATAATTCTCATAGTAGAATTCAGCTGGACATCAACAGATTTGAAATGCGGACTTGCTAGCCATGCCGGAGAGCAGTACTCTGCTGTAGAGTATATCAGGGCACATGCTGCCGTATGAGGGGATTTGAGCGTCTGCTCCCCATGTGGATCCGGCGAGTTTCTGGATCATAAGAACATAAGAAATAGGAGCAGAAGTAGGTCATACGGCCCCTCGAGCCTGCTCCGCCATTCAGTAAGATCATGGCTGATCATCGACCTCAACTCCACTTTCCTGCCCGATCTCCATATCCCTTGATTCACCTAGAGTCCAAAAATCTATCTATCTCAGCCTTGAATATACTCAAAGACTCAGCATTCACAGCCCTCTGGGGCAGAGAATTCCAAAGATTCACAACCCTCTGAGTGAAGAAATTCCTCCTCATCTCGGTCTTAAATGACCTACCTCTTATCCTGAGACTATGGGCTGGATTTTCTCAATGGAGATGTGTTGGAGGCGAGACTGCTGCTTGCCGGGTCTCAGTCCTGCCTCCATCACCCTCTGGCCAACCAGCGGGATTTTCCCCTGATTGACCTTGTTAAGCCCGCCCAGCGGGCTCTGCAGGCCAATTAGGGGGAAGTCACTGACAGAGCACGTCAACGTCTGACGTGCCATCTGACAAGATTTCTTGAAAGAAGAAATGTCACAAGAACATAAGAAGGAGCAGGAGTAGGCCATTCGGCCCTTCGAGCCTGCTCCGCCATTCAATGAGATCATGGCTGATCTTCTGCCTCAACTCCATTCACCGGCCCTATCGCCATATCCCTTGATGCCCTTACTAGTCAGTCCTGAATGGCCTATCCTTTATCTTGAGGCTGTGGCCCCTGGTTCTAGACTCCCCAGACAAGGGAAACATTCTCCCAGCATCCATCCTATCAAGCCCTGTAATAATTTTGTATGCTTCAATGAGATCCCCTCTCATTCTTCAGAATTCAAGAGAATACAGGCCTAATTTACTCAATCTCTTCTCATACGACAGTCCCGCCATAAGAACATAAGAACATAAGAAATAGGAGCAGGAGTAGGCCAATCGGCCCCTCGAGCCTGCTCCGCCATTCAATAAGATCATGGCTGATCTGATCCTAACCGCCAATCTACTATCTATCACAGAACCATCTCCTGCATCTAACAGAATTGCACACACGAAATAGGAGCAGAATCAGGCTACACAGTCCCTGGGCCCGCTCCACTACCCACAGGGCCATGACCGATCTGAACCTAGACTCATGTCCAAATTCCTGCCCGCTCCCCGTAACCCTTAATGCCCTTTACTTCTAGGAAATTGTCTATTTCTGTTTTAAATTTAATTAATGTTGTAGCTTCTACAGCTTTTTGTGGCAGCATATTCCATGGACCTACCACCCTCTGAGTGAAGTAGTTCCTCCTCATCTCAGTTTTGAAAGAGCAGCCCCTTATTCTAAGACTATGTCCCCTAGTTCTCGTCTCACCCGTCATCGGGAACATCCTCCCCGCATCCACCCGATCCAACCCCTTCACAATCTTATATGTTTCAATAAGATCGCCTCTCATTCTTCTGAACTCCAATGAGTAGAGTCCCAATCTACCCAACCTCTCCTCATATGACCACCCCCTCATCCCCGGGATTAACCGAGTGAACCTTTTTTGCACTGCCTCGAGAGCAAGGATGTCTTTCCTTAAGTAAGGACACCAAAACTGTATGCAGTATTCCAGGTGCGGTCTCACCAATACCTTGTACAACTGAAGCAATACCTCCCTATTTTTATATTCTATCCCCCTAGCAATGAAAGCCAACATTCCATTTGCCTTCTTAATCACTTGCTGCACCTGCATACTAACCTTTTGAGTTTCGTGCACCAGGACCCCCAGATCCCTTTGCACTTCAGTACTCTCCAGTTTCTTGCCATTAAGATAATAAATTGCTCTAGGATTTTTCCTGCCAAAGTGCATCACCTCACACTTTCCAGTGTTGTATTCCATCTGCCAAATCTCTGCCCACTTACTTAGCCTGTCTATGTCCCCTTGCAGGTTTTTTATGTCCTCCTCACTCACTACTTTCCCTCCCATCTTTGTATCATCTGCAAATTTTGATATGTTACACTTGGTCCCTTCCTCCAAATCGTTAATATAGATTGTGAAGAGTTGGGGACCCAGCACTGACCCCTGTGGAACACCACTAGTTACTGATTGCCAGTCTGAGAATGAACCATTTATCCCAACTCTTTGCTTTCTGTTAGATAGCCAATCCTCTATCCATGCCAGAATATTACCCCCAATCCCGTGATTTTTTACCTTAAGCAATAATCTTTTGTGTGGCACCTTGTCAAATGCCTTTTGGAAGTCCAAATACACTACGTCCACTGGTTCCCCTTTATCCACTCTATATGTTACTTCCTCAAAGAACTCCCAGGAATCAATCTCGTGAACCTTCGTTGCACTCCCTCTATGGCAAGTATATCCTTCCTTAGGTAAGGAGACCAAAATTGTACACAGTACTCCAGGTGTGGTCTCACCAAGGCCCTATATAATTGGAGTAAGACTTCTTTACTCCTGTACTCAAATCCTCTTGTAATGAAGGCCAGCATACCATTTGCCTTCCTAATGGTTTGCTGCACCTGCACATTCACTTTCAGTGACTCATGTACAAGGACACCCAGGTCCCTTTGAGCATCTGCATTCCCCAATCTTTCACCATTTAGGAAATACTCTGCCTTTCTGTTTTTTCGACCAAAGTGAATAGCTTCACATTTATCCACATTATATTCCATCTGCCATTTCTCGCCCACTCACTGAGCCTGTCGAGATCCCCTTGAAGCCTCTTCACATCCTCAGCATTTGACAGCTCTGTGAAGCTGTCAAACACTGACATTCTGTGAAGTTTGATTCGTCCTTGTGTTCAGGACTCATCAAACCTTTCAACTTTGCAGAAATCACCTGGCTGTTGGTTCGGAGGGTCCAACAGCCAGTCTGTGAAATCTACAATGAAGATGTCGGGACTCCAGATCCACAGCGGCTGAAGGCTGTAGGCTGAAACAAAGGTAAGTGAACATTTTATAACACTTAACACTCACTTTACATACATACCACTCCACACTTGCACCCATCACTCACCTCTACATCTCACTTTCAGACCCCGCAGACCTCCTTCACGTCTCCTACACCCCAGTGGGGTTCTCTGAGGTCAGGAAACCTGCACTTGAAAAGATAAAATGGGACTAATCCTTTTTTCTGCCTGTTAACTACCTGTTCCCGGCCAATTAAAAGGAAGCGGATCTGATCAGCCGGTTTCCTTAAAGAGACGATCTGCACATTCATTTTGACAGTTGTGCTGTCAGTGTTCTACAGCATTGAGCTGCTGCAAACACTGACGAGCACTGCACAAAGGCACGGCTGCACCCAGGCTCTGCATGACTCTCTCCATATGCTTATGGAGGGAGTCACAGCATGCAGGGTGGTTCTTTTCCCTTCCAATGGGCGGAAGAGACCTCCCCAGGACACCAACGCAGCCTGGTTGCACATTGCACAGGAGGACACAAGCAGGGATGTCGTCAGGAGGACCAGGCTGCAGTGGTGCAAACCTTTCAATGATCTCAGATCATGAAATGTTACTGCAAAGCCAAACTCAACCTCATCCTGCTGTGCCATTCATCACATCCCCATCACTCTGCCTTCCCTACCCTACTCCTGCACATTCTTACTCACACCAACTTACCTTACACCTCCACCCATCCCACTCTATCTACATTATCACATCCCCATCTCACTAGCCACCCCTCACACTCACCCTCATCCTTGTCCAATCATACCAACTAACAACACACAAGGGTAGGCACTTGGGTCTTTTAGCCAATGTTCATGTAGAGTTTCTGCTACTGTGTTGTCAAACATTGAAATCTTTATTTTGAACACTTTGCCTACTTGGACAGATTTGTGTGCACCTTTGCAAGTGGCTTAGTGAGTTGTAGTGAATGTTGAGACATAAGTGCACCCCCGCAATGGTGATGAGTGTGAAAGGAATGGCTTTGGCATTGCAGGGATGCTTTATGGTGCTGGTGTGGGGTGGTGCTAACCTGGCGCATCATGTGGCAGCCAGGGTGTACAGCGTCAAGTGAAGTAAATCTGGCCATGGTGAGGCCTTCCGGGCAGCAATGCGGTCAGGTGCTGATGCCCTGTGTCCTATCCAGCATCAGGTGATTGCGGAGAAGGTTGGTGTTGTTGGTGCTGCTGGTGTGCCTGGTGATGTTGGTGTTGGGGCTGATCGTGGTGGGAATCTGAAGACCAAGGTGAGATTATTTGAAGGGCACCAATGCTGATGGAATAGATGGCAGCTGAAGTTCAGATGACTGAAGCGATCTGTCACTGGTGAGATAGGTTGTTCCAAGGAGGTGACAGTGGATAGAGAGTTTACTCCAAACACTTTCAAACTGCATAAAGCTCAAAAGTTTGTTCCAAATCTTGAAGGCTCCAGCTTCTCAGATTGGAAAGTGAACAGCTGTGAAATGGTAGCTTTTATACCACTTTTGCAGCTGTCAACTATTCAGAGGAATGGAGAGTCATTGACAGCCCGACCTACTTACCTGACGTGATCCCCAAGCGCCGGGAACCTTGTTGGAAAAAGCTGATGAAATGGTAAGTACATGGTAAAATGGTGTCTAAGTATCTGAATTGGCTTCACCCGCCGCTTGGTGTCGGGTCTGTAAAGCGCAGACAGACCCGACACTTGGGAAACTGACATAGAGGTGGGTTGACAGCGGGATCCCGACCCGCTGTCAATCTTTTCAATTTTAACAGCGGACCCGTCCTCTGAGCGCCGGCAAAATTCCGACCTTCGTGTTCTCCTCACAGCTTACTGTCCCACCTAACTTTGTATCATCAGCAAACTTGGATACATTACTCTCGGTCCCTTCATCTAGGTCATTAATATAGATTGTAAATAGCTGAGGCCCCAGCACTGATCCCTCCATCTCCATAAACTCCATCTGCCAGATTTTTGCCCACTCACTTAGCCTATCTATATCCCTTTGGAGATTCTTTGCGCCCTCCACACAATTTGCTTTCCCACCGATCTTTGTATCATCACCAAATTTGGCTACATTACACTCAGTCCCTTCATCCAAGTCATTAATATAGATTGTAAATAGTTGAGGCCCCAGCACTGATCCCTGCAGCACCCCACTAATTACAGCCTGCCGACCTGAAAAAGACCCGTTTATCCCTACTCTCTGTTTTCTGTCCGTTAACCAATCCTCTATCCATGCTACTATATTACCCCCAACCCCATGAGCCCTTATTTTGTGTAATAATCTTTTATGTGGCACCTTATCGAATGCCTTTTGGAAATCCAAATATACTACATCCGCTGGTTCCCCTTTATCTACCCTGCAAGTTACTTCATCAAAAATCTCTTAATAAATTTGTCAAACACGATTTCCCTTTCATAAAACCATGTTGACTCTGCCTCATCATGTTGTGATTTTCTAAGTGCCCTGATACCACATCCTTAACAATGGATTCCAGAATTTTCCCGACGACTGATGTCAGGCTAACTGACCTGTAGTTCCCTGTTTTCTCTCTCCCTCCTTTCTTGAATAGCGGTGTTATATTTGCTACCTTCCAATCCGCTGGGACTGTTCTAGAATCTAGGGAATTTTGGAAGATCAAAACCAATGCATCCGCTATCTCTGCAGCCACCTCTTTTAGAACCCTAGGATGTAGGCTGTCAGGTCCAGAGCATTTGTTGGCTTTTAGTCCCATTAGTTTCTCTAATACTTTTTCTACTTATATTAATTACGTTAAGTTCCTCACCCTCATTAAACCCTTGGTTCCTCACCATTCTTGGTATGCTTTTTGTGTCATCTACTGTGAAGACAGATACAAAATATTTGTTTAACGTTTCTGCCATTTCCTTATTTCCCATAATAATTGCTCCTGTCTCAGTCTCTAAGGGACCAACGTTTACTTTTGCTGCTCTCTTCCTTTTTACATACTTGTAGAAGCTCTTACAATCTGCTATTATATTTCTTGCTAGTTTTCTCTCATTCTATTTTTTTCCCTTTTTATCAATTTTTTGGTCATCCTTTGCTGGTTTCTGAAACTCTCCCAATCCTCAGGCTTACTACTATTCTTTGAAACATTATAAGCTTCTTTCAATCTATTTAATGCTATCCTTAACTTCTTTAGTTAGCCACAGATGGATCACTTTTCCCATGGAGTTTTTGTTTCTCAATGGAATGTATTTTTGTTGAGAATTATGAATTATTTCTTTAAATGCTAGCCACTGCTTATCTACCACCATACCTTTTAATCTATTTTTCCAATCAACCTTAGCCAACTCGCCCCTCATACCTATGTAATTGGCTTTATTTAAGTTTAAGACTCTAGTTTCGGACTTAGGCAAGTCACTCTCAAACTTAATGTGAAATTCTGTCATATGATCACTCTGCCCCAGAGGCTCCTTTACTATGAGATTGCTAATTAATCCTGTCTAATTACACAATACAAGATCTAAAATAGCCTGTTCCCTGGTTGGTTCCATGACGTATTGTTCTAGAAAACTGTCCCGAATGCATTCCATGAACTCGTCCTCCAGACTTCCTTTGCCAGTTTGATTTGTCCAGTCTCCCCTACATTGCTGACCTACATTGGCTCCCCATTAAGCAACACCTCGATTTCAAAATTCTCATCCTTGTTTTCAAATCCCTCCATAGCCTCGCCCCTCCCAATCTCTGTAATCTCCTTCAGCCCCACAACCCCCTGAGATATCTGCGCTCCTCTAATTCTGCCCTCTTGAGTATCCCTGATTATAATCGCTCAACCATTGGTGGTCGTGCTTTCTGTTACCTAGGCCCTAAGCTCTAGAATTCCCTGCCAAAACCTCTCCGCCTCGCTACCTCTCTTTCCCCCTTTACGATGCTCCTTAAAACCTACCTCTTTGACCAAGCTTTTGGTCACCTGCCCTAATTTCTCCTTATGTGGCTCGGTGTCAAATTTTTTGTCTTTTAATACTCCTGTGAAGCACCTTGAGATGTTTTACTACGTTAAAGGTGCTATATAAATACAAGTTGTTGTTGTTGTTGTTGTCTATATGAAGATTAAAGTCCCCCACGATTATTGCATTAACTTTGTTACAAGCTCCTACTATTTCTTGATTAATATTCTGTCCAACAGTATAGCTACTGTTAAGGGGCCTATATACTACTCCTACCAGTGTTTTCTGCCCCTTGTTATTCCTTATCTCCACCCATACTGATTCTACTTCCTGATCTTCCGAGCCAAGATCCTTTCTCGCTACTGTCCTGATCAAGTTGACCCTACTCTTTCAAACTTCTGGAAATGCTGTCTATACAACAGGGTGCAATCGAGCATGACTTCTAAATTTACATATTAAAAGTTTTGTGTATGTGCACATTTCCTGTAGCATCATGCATTTTGCCATCACAGTTTGTTAATTGGCTCTAAGACCACAGCAAACCAGAACTGAAGAGGTAGAAAATGTGTAAACCAAAAGTTAGGAAAGTGTCTTGAAAGCTACTGGGGAGAAACAACTAAGAACTTTTGACAATAACCAATTCTGAACGACCAGTCAGTAAAACTTACTAATAAAAGAAAGGAGAAGATTTACCAATTGAATCACTCAAGGTATTTTTAGAAAAAAATTGTTTCCCCATTTTGTCCCAACAACTGACATTTCTAAAGTCGAAAATAAGATTCAGGAAAATAAAAACATCAAAAAATTATATATTTCACAATAACATGAAATTAACCCATTGGGTTGTCTTTTTTTGTATTATTAATACATTCATTAATGTTTTTCTTCCAAGGTCCCAGCCTGTCTCAAAAGCATAGGTTACAACTGGTTTTTGTTTCTCCATAACAATTGAAAGCAATTATCAACTCTTATCTGTGCATTCTGAATATATGGGGTTGGATTTTCCTCCACCTCCTGGAAATACAGCAAGGCTGGCACCCCTACCTGACACCAACAGAAACCCACAGCCTTTTTCTAGAGGGGGCTCATTTGGTGTCCAGACAGGTTATCAGTGGGATTTCCACTTCCGAATAGCTTACGGCCGTTAAGAGGGAGGGAAATGTATTTAATATTCTTTAATTTAAAGGAAGTAAAGGGAGTAAATTAAGGGTAGGACATGGCAGGGCAGCTCGACAGCATGGAGTGCTCCTCCTGTGCTATGTGGGAAGTCAGGGACACTTTCGGTGTCCAGGGCAAACACGTGTGCAGGAAGTGTCTCCAGCTGCAGCTACTCGAAATCCGCATTTTGGAGCTGGGGCTGTGGCTGGAGTCACTGTGGAGCATCCGCGAGGCTGAGATCTTCGTGGATAGCACGTTTAATGAGGTGGTCACACCGCAGGTAAAGAGTGCACAGGCAGACAGGGAATGGGTGACTGCCAGACAGAGTAAAAGAACTAGGAACGTAGTGCAGGAGTCCCCTGGGTCCATCTCCCTCTCCAACAGATTTTCCATTTTGGATACTGCTGGGGGAGATGGTTTCTCATGGGAATGCAGCAAGAGCCAAGTCCGTGGCACTACGAGTGGCTCAGCTGCACAGGAGGGGAGGAAAAACAGTGGGAGAGCAATAGTGATAAGGGATTCTATCGTAAGGGGGACAGATAGACGTTTCTGTGGCTGCAGACGTGACTCCAGGATGGTATGTTGCCTCCCTGGTGCCAGGGTCAAGGATGTCACTGAATGGCTGCAGGACATTCTGAAGGGGGAGGGTGAACAGCCAGAGGTCGTGGTCCATATCGGTACCAACGACATAGGTAGAAAGAGGGACGAGGTCCTGCAAGCAGAATATAGGGAGCTAGGAAATAAATTAAAAAGCAGGACCTCAAAGGTAGTAATCTCAGGATTACTCCCAGTGCCACGTGCTAGCGAGAGCAGAAATAGGAGAATAGACCAGATGAATGCGTGGCTTGAGAGATGGTGTAGGAGGGAGGGATTTAAATTCCTGAGGAATTGGGACCGATTCTGGGGATGGTGGGACCTGTACAAGCTGGACGGGTTACACCTCGGCAAAAACATCCTCGCAGGGGGGTTTGCTAGTGCTGTTGGGAAGGATTTAAACTAGTTTGTCAGGGGGCTGGGAACCTAAGTGGGCTCAGAACGGAGAGAAACAAAGCTGGAAGTGCAAGTTAGAAAAGTAATCAGCAAAACTAGTAGGGAGCAGAAACAAAGGCCTACAGTAAAGAGGGTCAAAGTGCAGAAAAATATTAAACAGGCAAAGTTTATCTAAATGCACGTAGCATTTGCAACAAGCTGGATGAATTAATGGCACTAATAGAAGTAAATGGGTATGATGTAATTGCCATTACAGAGACATGGTTGTAGGGTAACCAAAGCTGGGAACTGAATGTTCCAGGGTACTCAACATTTAGGAAGGACAGACAAAAAGGAAAAGGAGGTGGCGTAGCGCTGTTAATAAGGGATGAGATCGGTACGGTAGAGATAAAAGATCTTGGCTCGGCAGATCGTGATGTAGAACTGGAATCAGTTTGGGTGGAGCTAAGAAACAGCAAAGGGCGGAAAACATTGGTGGGAGTTGTGTATAGGCCACCAAACAGTAATGGTAATTTAGGGCACAGTATCAATCAAGAGATTAGAAGTGCATGTAACAAGGGCAATACAGTAATCATGGGGGACTTTAATCTACATATTGACTGGGCAAATCAAATTACCACTAATGGTGTGGAGGACGAATTCTTGGAATGCATGCGAGATGGTTTCCTGGATCAGTATGTGGAGGAACCAACCAGGGAACAGGCTATTCTGGATCTGGTACTGTGTAATGAGAAAGGGCTAATCAATAATCTTGTGGTAAAGGGGTCTTTAGGGACAAGTGACCATAATATGATTAAATTTTACATTAAGTTTGAGAGTGATGTAGTCCAATCTGAAACTAAGGTCTTCAATCTAAACAGAGGAAACTACAAGGGTATGAGGGACAAGTTGGCCATGGTAGATTGGGAGACTACACTAAAGGTATGAAGGTGGACATACAATGGCTAACATTCAAGGAAATAATGAATAATTTGCAACAAACATATATTCCTCTAGGGCATAAAAACCCAAAAGGAAAAGTGATCCAACCATGGCTAACAAAAGAAATTAAAGCTAGTATTAAGTCAAAAGAGGAAGCTTATAAAGTTGCCATAAAAAGCGGTCAGCCTGAGGATTGGGATCTTTTTAGAAATCAGCAAAGGGGGACCAAGAAATTGATAAAGAAAGGGAAAATGGAATATGAGCACAAACTAGCGAAAAATATAAAAATGGATTGTAAAAGCTTCTATAGGTATGTGAAAAGGAAAAGACTGGCGAAGGTAAATGTAGGTCTGATGTTCTCGGGGTAATTTTTGATAAAGCAGTTCGGGAGCATTTAAACTAGTATGGCAGGGGGCTAGAAACCTATGTAGTGAAATAGAGGAAAGTGAAAGGCAGACAGAAATAAATGGTAAAAGGGTGAGGAACAAAAAACAAAGGGCCAAACTAATTCATAAAAAATGTGAGCATAAAAAAAGCCTGAGGGTTTTATACCTTAATGCGAGAAGCATCAGGAACAAGGTAGATGAATTAGCTGTGGAAATAGAGGTTAATAATTATGATCTAATTGGGATTACGGAAACATGGTTGCAGGGTGAGCAGGGCTGGGAGCTTAACATACAGGGGTATTCAGTATTTAGGAAGGATCGACAAAAAAGAAAGGGAGGAGGGGTAGCATTGCTGGTAAAAGAGGGGATAAATGCAATTGAAAGGAAGGATATTAACTCAGTTAATACAGAATCTATATGGGTGGAGCTAAGAAATAGCGAGGGGCAAAAAACATTAATAGGAGTGGTATATAGGCCTCCAAATAGTAAAATAGAGGTTGGGGAGGGCATCACGAGGGAAATTAGAGAAGCGTGCAATAAGAGCACAGCTGTCATCATAGGTGACTTTAACTTACATATAGATTGGAATAGCCTAATCAGTAAAAATAATGAGGAGGAGGAATTCCTTGAGTGTTTAAGGGATGGTTATCTGGATCAATATGTCGAGGAACCAACTCGGGAACAGGCTATATTGGACTGGGTACTGTGCAATGAGAAGGGACTAATTAGTAATCTTGTTGTACGGGGACCCTTGGGTCAGAGCGATCATAACATGATCGATTTCTCACTCGAAATGGAGAGCGAAGAAATTGACTCAGAGACTAAGGTCCTGAATTTAAACAAGGGGAATTATGATGCCATTAGACGGGAACTGAGTAGGTCTGATTGGACAACGTTCCTGGGAGGACTGGAGGTAGATAAACAATGGCAAGCATTTAAAGATAGAATGACAAAATTGCAAAAATTGTTTATACCAATCTGGCATAAAAGGAAATCTAAAAAGGTGACTCAACCGTGGATAACAGGGGAAATTAGAGACAGCATAAAATCCAAAGCTAGGGCGTATAAAATAGCCAAAAAAAGCGCCAGAGCGGAAGATTGGGAACAGTTTAAGATAGAGCAAAGGAGGACAAAGGGCTTAATCAAGAGGGGCAAAATAGCTTACGAAAGCAAGCTGGCGGAAAATATAAAAACTAACTCCAAAAGCTTTTATAAGTATATCAAGAGGAAAAGACTGGTGAAAACCAAAGTTGGTCCATTGCAGTCAGATACGGGGGAATATATAACGGGAAATAAGGAAATGGCAGACCAACTAAATGCATACTTTGGGTCAGTCTTTACGAAGGAAGACACAAAAAACCTCCCTGGGATATCGGGAAAAATAGGGACATTGGCAAAGGAGGAACTGACGCAAATCAATATCTCTAAGGATATGGTGTTAAGGAAGCTAAAGGGATTGAAGGCGGACAAATCCCCAGGGCCTGATAACATGCATCCTAGGGTACTGAAGGAGGTGGCCCTAGAGATAGCGGATGCACTAAGTATGATTTTTCAGAATTCATTAGACTCGGGAACAGTGCCCATGGATTGGAGGGTAGCTAACGTTACCCCACTATTCAAAAAGGGGGGTAGGAAAAAAGCAGGTAATTACAGACCTGTAAGCCTTACATCAGTTGTGGGCAAAATGCTGGAGTCCATCATTAAGGATGAAATAGCGGAGCACTTAGCAAATGGGGACAGGATAGGACAGAGTCAACATGGATTTACAAAGGGTAAATCGTGCTTGACTAATCTATTGGAATTTTTTGAGGGAGTAACTGGTAAAATAGATGGGGGAGAGCCAGTAGATGTGGTGTACCTGGACTTCCAAAAGGCCTTCGACAAGGTCCCACATAAAAGATTAGCATGGAAAATTGAAGCTCATGGGATAAAGGGGAAAGTATTGACGTGGATAGAGAACTGGCTGTCAGATAGAAAACAGAGAGTTGGAATAAACGGCTCATTTTCTGAATGGCAGGCAGTAACAAGTGGGGTACCACAGGGATCTGTCCTGGGTCCCCAGCTGTTCACAATTTACATTAATGACCTGGATCAGGGAGTCGGATGCAGCATTTCCAAATTTGCAGACGACACTAAACTAGGAGGGGGGGTGGGCTCAGAGGAGGAGACCAGGAAGCTCCAGAGCGATTTGGACAGACTGGGTGATTGGGCGGATAAATGGCAGATGCACTATAATGTGGACAAGTGCGAAGTTATCCACCTTGGGTGCAGGAACGGGAGGGCAAATTATTATTTAAATGGCAATAAATTGGGAGAGGGGGAAGTACAGAGAGACCTGGGTGTTCTTGTACACCAGTCACTGAAGGCGAGCATGCAGGTGCAACAGGCGGTCAAGAAGGCAAACGGTATGCTGGCCTTCATAGCAAAAGGGTTGGAATACAGGAACAGGGACACCTTGCTGCAGCTGTACAGGGCACTGGTGAGACCACACCTCGAGTACTGTGTACAGTTTTGGTCGCCTCATCTGAGGAAAGATGTTCTTGCCATGGAGGGGGTGCAGCGGCGATTCACCAGGCTGATACCAGGAATGGCGGGATTGACCTATGAGGAGAGACTATGTAGTTTAGGGATGTACACACTGGAGTTTAGAAGATTGAGAGGGGACCTCATAGAAGTGTATAAAATTCTGACAGGTCTAGACAGACTAGATGCAGAAGGAATGTTTCCCTTGGCGGGTGAGAACAGAACTAGAGGACATAATTTAAGGATAAGGGCTAAACCATTTAGGACAGAAATGAGGGGGAATTTCTTCACTCAGAGGGTGGTGAACCTGTGGAACTCATTGCCACAGAGGGCAGTGTACGCCAGCTCATTAAATATATTTAAGAGGGAATTAGATATATTTCTACAGGCAAAAGGGGTTAAGGGTTACGGAGAGAAGGCGGGGACGGGATACTGAATTGGAGGATCAGCCATGATCTCATTAAATGGCGGAGCAGGCTCGAAGGGCCGGATGGCCTACTCCTGCTCCTATCTTCTATGTATCTATGAATGAGGAAATGGCAGAGAAATTAAATAAATACTTTGTTTCTGTCTTCACGGAGGAAGACACAAAAAACCTCCCAGAAATACTAGAAAAGCAAGGGTGTGACAAGAATGAGGAACTTAAAGAAATTATTATTAGTAAAAAAACAGTACTAGCAAAATGAATGGGACTAAAAGTCGATAAACCCCAAGGACCAGATGACCTACATCCTAGGGTTTTGGAATAGTGGACGCATTGGTTGTCATCTTCTAAATTCTGTAGATTCTGGAACGGTTCCTGCAGATTGGAGGATAGCAAATGTAACCCTGCTATTTAAGAAAGGAGGGAGAGAGAAAACGGGGAACTACAGACCTGTTAGCCTCACATCAGTAGTTGGGAAAATGCTGGAATCTATTATAAAGGATGCAATAACTGGGCACTTAGAAACTAATAGTAAGATTGGGCAGAGTCAACATGGATTTATGAAAGGGAAACCCTGTTTGACAAACCTATTGGAGTTCTTTGAGGATGTAACTAGTGGAGTAGACAAAGAGGAACCGGTAGATGTGGTGTATCTGGATTTTCAGAAGGCCTTCGATAAGGTCCCACACAAGAGGTTGGTGAACAAAATTAGGGCACATGGAATTGGGGGTAATATACTATGGATTGAGAATTGGTTAACAGACAGAAAACAAAGAGTAGGGATAAACGGGTCTTTTTCAGGATGGCAGGCTGTGACTGGTGGGGTACCGCAAGGATCAGTGCTTGGGCCCCAGCTATTCACAATCTATATCAATGATTTGGATGAGGGGACTAAATGTAACATTTCCAAATTTGCTGATGATACAAAGCTAGGTGGCAGTGTCAGTTGCGAAGAGGATGTGAGGCTTCAAGGGGATCTCGACAGGCTCAGTGAGTGGACGAGAACATGGCAGAGGGAATATAATGTGGATAAATGTTAAGTTATCCACTTTGGTAGAAAAAACAGAAAGGCAAAGTATTTCCTAAATGGTGAAAGATTGGAGAATGCAGATGTTCAAAGGGACCTGGGTGTCCTTGTACATGAGTCACTGAAAGTGAATGTGTAGGTGCAGCAAGCCATTAGGAAGGCAAATGGTATGCTGGCCTTCATTACAAGAGGATTTGAGTACAGGAGTAAAGAAGTCTTACTCCAATTATATAGGGCCTTGGTGAGACCACACCTGGAGTACTGTGTACAATTTTGGTCTCCTTACCTAAGGAAGGATATACTTGCCATAGAGGGAGTGCAACGAAGGTTCACGAGATTGATTCCTGGGATGGCGGGACTGTCGTATGAGAAGAGATTGAGTAAACTCGGCCTGTATTCTCTTGAATTCAGAAGAACGAGAGGGGATCTCATTGAAGCATACAAAATTCTTACAGGGCTTGATAGGATGGATGCTGGGAGAATGTTTCCATTGGCTGGGGAGTCTAGAACCAGGGGCCACAGCCTTAAGATAAAGGGTAGGCCATTCAGGACTGAGATGAGAAGAAATTTCTTCACACAGAGGGTGGTGAATCTTTGGAATTCTCTACCCCAGAGGGCTGTGGAGGCTCAGTCATTGGGTATATTCAAAACAGAAGTCGATAGATTTCTGACTAGTAAGGGCATCAAGGGATATGGCGATAGGGCCGGTGAATGGAGTTGAGGCAGAAGATCAGCCATGATCTCATTGAATGACGGAGCAGGCTCGAAGAGCCAAATGGCCTACTCCTCCTATTTCTGATGTTCTTAAATGCGTATTGCTGCAGCTGCTTAAAGCCAGAAGTGTTTGTTAGTGAGGAAGATGCAGAGAACCAAAAGACATCTGAAATGGCATAAGGTGGACCATAATTGAAGCCATCTGCTGTAGTCAAGGCCTTTAGATTTTCAGAAGCTTCCATGGAGGTTCTGTGGGAAGGTAAGGGCAAGAAGAGACTGGGTCTTCGGAACCCAAGAGAAGCTACAGAAGAGGGTGGTGCAGGCAGTATGGAAGGAGGTAGTTCAGGCTGTAACTACCACCTCAAGCCACCCCATGAATGGCAACACTGTGCTGGATATGGTTTAATGACCTTCCGAGGTTAGACAAGGTAAGTGAAATTACAAGTACCCATGCACATCTTGAAAGAATGCCAGAAGCATGACTTGCATATATTCCTATCATGCCCTTGCAGTGTA
Organism: Squalus acanthias; assembly: GCA_030390025.1. Taxonomy (NCBI): domain Eukaryota; kingdom Metazoa; phylum Chordata; class Chondrichthyes; order Squaliformes; family Squalidae; genus Squalus; species Squalus acanthias. The sequence goes on from CM059434.1 coordinate 130,210,256, forward strand.
AACAAAGAAATGGACGTAACGACTCGTTCACAAGGAACCTCATAATTTACACACAGACACCTTTCTCACCATTCCCTTATGTCTCAGCCTAGTGCCTGAGACCAAGAATGGTAGTGGTAGACTCAAAATAGAAGAGATAGCTTCATGCCTGCACCTGAAAGCATTCTAACCATGCAGTGGCTGTAGACTCCTGAGTAAAATTAAATGCGTCAATCAGATACCTTTCTAACTCTACATTTCCTTGGAAAGGAAAAGGTTGCCCACAATCAGCAGCAAAGAAGGATAATGGTAGGAATGTCTACCATTATACCACCTAGTGCACTCAAAGATAAGTGCTTCAGCTCTCAGTAGAAGTACCAGGGAGGTGGTGGGAGATGGGCAAGTTGGAGGGGAGCTGCCAGGAACATGTTAGAAGTCGCACAACACCAGGTTATAGTCCCAACAGTTTTATTTGAAATCACAAGCTTTTGGAGCGCTGCTCCTTCGTAAGGTGAAGTGAAGAGATGTATATAGGCACAGCATATATAGTCAGAGAACACTGCCAGATGATTACAGTTAATCTTTCTAACTGCCCTTTATCACACTTCGGCAGAGAGATAATCACGGCAATCATAGAAACATAGAATCTAGGAGCAGGAGTAGGCCATTCGGCCCATCGAGCCTGCTCCGCCATTCAATACGATCATGGCTGATCATCCAAATCCAGTACCCTGTCCCTGCTTTAATCCCCACAGTACACATATCCCACCCTACCCCCGTAACCCCACGTATTTAATTCCCCCTAACATATCCCATCCTATCCCCATAACCCCACATATTTAATCCCCCCTAACACTAAGGGTCAATTTATCATAGCCAAATCAACCTAACCCACACATTTTTGGACTGTGGGAGGAAACCGGAGCACCCGGAGGAAACCCACGCAGACACGGGGAGAATGTGCAAACTCCACACAGACAGTCACCCGAGGTCAGATTCGAACCCGGGTCTCTGGCACTGTGAGGCACCAGTGCTAACCACTATGCCACCGTGTTGCCCCAAAGGTGTGGATGGTGTCCAAACAGGTCAGTCAGGAAAACATTACATCAAACATCAAAGACAATGAGGTGGGATCACAAGGGGTCAAATGTGGCAGATGCTGGTGTCTGTATGGAAAACAAAAAACTTTTTTGCTGGAAATCACAGCCGGTCCGGCCGCATCTGTGTAGAGAGAACAAGCCAACGACGACTCGAGTCTGGATGACTCTACGTCAGGTGGGGTTACATGTAGCATGACATGAACCCAAGATCCCGGTTGAGGCCGTCCTCATGGGTGCGGAACTTGGCTATCAGTTTCTGCTCGACGATTTTGCGTTGTCGTGTGTCTCGAAGGCTGCCTTGGAGAACGCTTACCCGAAGATCGGAGGCTGAATGTCCTTGACTGCTGAAGTGTTCCCTGACTGGGAGGGAACACTCCTGCCTGGTGATTGTTGCGCAGTGTCCGTTCATACGTTGTCGCAGTGTCTGCATGGTTATCTCTCTGCCGACGTGTGATAAAGGGCAGTTAGAAAGATTAACTGTAATCATCTGGCAGTGTTCTCTGACAATATATGCTGTGCCTATATACATATGTAAAAATAGACATAGGATTTAATGTAAATCTGGAAATTATTTGCATTTTAGTGTGCTTGTGCAGTTTTTTTTGTGGAAGCTTCCAATTAATTCTCTTTGCTAAAAGTTGGAATGGTCCTTTCCCTGATCTAAATTTTAATGCCAGTTTGAATGATGGTTCGTGGACAATTGCAAAGATCATCAACGGAAGTAGGTTTCCTAGAGATCTACAGCCTCATGTCTGCGAGAAACAGTTGGTGATTTCCTGCCTAATGTCTCCCTGCTGGCAACAGATTGTACTATGTTACCTCCTGGGTAACATCTTCATGCTCTGGGGATGGATGGCCTTCATCTTCTTCCTTCTTGTCATCCACAGGTGCAGTCACGTTACCAGCCACTGCCTGTGTGAGAAATCCAGGTATGACCTCCTTGGTCTGTAGATCCTCTGGCATGGCTATCTACGGTTGGAATTTTTCTGACATCAATGATGTCAGACTCTGCTGGCTTCCATGTCCTTGTTGTCCACTTCCTCAAAACAGAGGAACAAGGGAATTCCTAAAAGGAAATGCATAACTTTCCAAAGAATTGCAGAAATGTTTAATTACTCACTAGAATCTTGCAAGCAACCTTAATGTCTCAAAAAAAATCGACCACTGTACTGCTCTTAAGACCACCATCTTTATAGTGCTGGTGTTTTCTTTGAGCGGGAAAGGGCTAGTAACAAAAGAGAATGGGGGAGAAATTCAGTATCGCTCCATTTGGGGCGCAATTATCGGCCAGGCGCAAAGATTAGCGCCTGGCGCTAACTATCGCCTCCGACTGCAAACTTGACTATTATCGCCCCTTGAGGTGATTGGAGCGCTAAATCAGGCGCTACACATCTGTCTTAAGGCGCAAAGGCCGAGGAGCGAGGCGCTAACTCAGCGCGGGCGCAGCACAGGTGCTGTCAGTTAGCGATGGAACACAGACACACTGGCGCTGGACAGTTCTTAAAGGGGAGGGTAGATCTTGCACTCCAGCCACACCCTGCTCATTGGAGCCTTGAATCTCGGCCTGGAGAGACCTGTGCCTAAATCTTCCAGCCAAGGACTATGGAGAAGGTGAGAGAACGAGCTCAGCGCTTCAGCGAGCGGGCCTTGGATGCTCTGGTTGGCGCGGTGGAGCGCAGAAAATCTATACTCTTCCCTGAGAGTAGCAGGAGGCCTTTGCCGCGCGAGTACAGAAGAGTGTGGAGGGAGGTGGCTCAGAGTGTCTCCTCCAGGAGCATGGTGCCCATACTCAATGTCGAAAAAAGTTCAACGACCTCACTCGGGTCGTCAGGGTGAGTGGCTTTTTTTCAATACCTCTCCATCCCTCCATCTCAACCTCACTCTATGGCCAGAGGGTCTTAAAACCCCAATGCCCAACACTCATCCAACACCTATGGCCCTCTCATGAAACACGCACACACATTCCACACTTTGCATACAGTAAGGGCTATTCACCTATGGGAGGCACATCAGGCAAGACCATGGCTGCATACAGTAAGGGCTATTCACCTATGGGAGGCACATCAGGCAAGACCATGGCTGCATACAGTAAGGGCTATTCACCTATGGGAGGCACATCAGGCAAGACCTGGGCGTCATGGTACATCAGTCACTGAAGGTGGGAATGCAAGTGCAGCAGGCAGTCAAGAAAGCAAACGGAATGATGGCCTTCATAGCAAGGGGATTTGAGTACAGGAGTAGGGAGGTGATGCTACAGTTGTACAGGGCCTTGATGAGGCCACACCTGGAGTATTGTGCGCAGTTTTGGTCTCCTAACTTAAGGAAGGACATTCTTGCTATTGAGGGAGTGCAGCGAAGGTTCACTAGATTGATTCCTGGGATGGCCGGACTGACATATCAAGAAAGATTGGGTCAACTGAACTTGTATCCTCTGGAGATCAGAAGAATGAGGGGGGATCTTATAGAGACATTTAAAATCCTGACTGGTTTAGACAAATTAGATGCGGGCAGAATGTTCCCAATGGTAGGGAAAACTAGAACCAGGGGTCACAGTCTAAGGATTAAGGGGAAGCCATTTAGGACTGAGCTGAGGAGGAACTTCTTCACCCAGAGAGTGGTGAATCTATGGAATTCTCTTCCACAGAAGGTTGTTGAGGCCAGTTCGCTAAATATATTCAAAAGGGAGTTAGATATAACACTCACAACTAAGGAGATCAAGGGGTATGGCGAGAAAGCAGGAATGGGGTACTGAGGTAGCATGTTCAGCCATGAACGCATTGAATGGCGGTGCAGGCTCGAAGGACCGAATGGTCTACTCCTGTACCTATTTTCTATGTTTCTAAGACTATGGCTGCATACAGTAAGGGCTATTCACCTATGGGAGGCACATCAGGCAAGACCATGGCTGCATACAGTAAGGGCTATTCACCTATGGGAGGCACATCAGGCAAGACCATGGCTGTATATTTACTCCGACTCCTTTTTCTTGCAGGCCAAGCTATCTCATAATAGGAGACAGCAGCAACGGACGGGTGGAGGGCGGCCTCAGCTGCAACCCCTCAGCGATCTTGAGGCGCGCGTCCAGAGGATTGTGGCAAGCCGGGTGATCGGTCCCGTCGCCACTGGAGACGCCGACCCCGTTCTGGATAGCAATGGTAAGGTCATCACCTTTTTGTCCTCTCTCCTTCCACTTGTCCCTCACAACACCAGCCTTTGACACTTTCAATCCAACTTACTAAATCGCTGCACTCATTCCTCCCTTACTGCACCCCTGTCCTCACGCTAAAGCCACTCTTGTACCTCCCTGCTTTCAGATGGTGATTCACCAACTGAGGAGACAAGGCCCTCAAGCTGCCAGTGGGAGTGAAGCTGCAGGCGAGGAAGAAGATGAAGGCGGAGCATCAGCGCCACCCTCTCCCGAGGAAGCCCATGCCCACACTGGGAACACGCCGTCCCTGGAGGGGAGCAGGGGGGAAGGGTCTGATGAGGGTGAAGCTCCAGGACCCAGCAGGCTGCAGCAACGCGATGGGGTTAGGGAAGCTCGGGGGCCTTCTCCCCGGAGGGAGTGTATGCCAGCGAGTCCGACTGCACTGGACGCAGAGGAGGATCGGCTGATCGCTGAAATGAACACTCAGGCGGTAGACGTGCACACTGAGCTCATGGGTGCAGTGGGAAGGGTGCCCGAATGCATTGAATCACTGGCAAGGAGTGTGGAGCACTTCGCTGTAGCACAGGCGGATGTCACGCAAATGTTTAGTGCTGCAATTCAGTCACTAGCTGCCATGACCCCATCTCTGAAAGCTCTCATGCAGACTCAGATTGAGGTCCCGCGAGCACTGACTGCTGCCATCCTCGCTGGTTCGGATACATTTCCCCGGGCTCTCACCGCGCCGCAGCAGGCCAGCAATCTGTGCTCCAGCAGATTGCTCCGGATGCTGAAGTGCTGCCCCATGGGAGTGCCAGTGTGTCGGTCGAGCAGGGAGTTGCTGTCCTCTCTCAAGATGACAGCATTCCTGCTGCCACCACTGTCACTTCTTCACTGCACTTGCCACCGCCTGTAGGACAGACTGCTGCCGCCTATGCAGAGTTGGTGCAATCTGCAGCCGGGCCCTCCAGGCCCAGAGCTGGTCGAGGCCGTCCTTCAAGGGCATCTGCAGTCTCAGGTTCTGACAATCAGCAGCCTTGCTGCAGCCACTGGGGTCCCATTACAGAGGAGCAGTAGGGTGGGAAGTGCGCAAGGGAAGGAGATCACCCTCGAAGGGCAAAAAGTAAGAGGTGTGACAAAATGTTGGTCATTTTTTTATTAAAGGCCGAGGTTCGTGGTCAAACTTTTGTTTAGTGTTTTGGACATTATCTCCAGGTTGTGAGAACCAGTTATGTTAATGACTTTTTTTGTGTATCGTTCTATTAGTTTGTCATGAAGAAATGACACACACAGAGTTTGTAAAATAAATAAGTTTTTGTATTCAAAATGTACATGTTTGGTCTTTGGAATCATTGTTGCCTTGGCTGGCTTAGGGGTTGCGGGTTGGTTTCATTCATGTTGTTCTCAATGGCAGAAGCCATTTCCTCAGCAGGGGCCTAGAAGTGGCTTGCTATCAACCGTTGACGGACGGCCCTTCCAGTTTCTACATTGTGGGCCTCCCTCCCGCCTTGGTGCTGCTGATGATCATCCTCCTCCTCTTCCTCCTCCTCCTCTGGTGGTGCTCCAAGGCCTGGTGGCATTGGCTGGGTCCTGAGGATTGCCAGGTTATGCAGCATGCAGCACACAACTACGAAGAAGGAGACTCGCTCAGGCGAGTACTGCAGGGCTCCTCCTGAGTGGTCCAGACAGTGGAACCGTTGCTTCAGCACGCCGATTGTGTGCTCAACGATGTTTCTGGTAGCGAGATGGCTCTTGTTGTACCGCAGCTCAGCAGGGGTGTTGGGCGTACGGAGCGGTGTCATCAGCCAGGTGCACAGTGGATATCCCTTGTCCCCGAGAAGCCAACCAACTGGCTGATGCGGTGCCTGGAAAAGTTCTGCCACAGTAGTCTGGCGCAGGATGAATGCATCGTGGCAGCTGCCAGGATAGTGGGCATTGACAGCGAGTATCAGCTGTCTGTGGTCACAGACCAACTGAACGTTTAAGGAATGGAACCCCTTTCTGTTGCGGAAATCCTCGGTATTTTCATGCGGAGCACGCAAAGCCACATGCGTGCAGTCAATGGCGCCCTGCACCATGGGGAAGCCCGCTATCCTAGCAAAGCCTATTGCGCAGTCTTGCTGCTTGTCCGGGGTCATGGGGAAAGAGATGTACTCTCGTCTCCTTTTATAGAGGGCATTTGTGACCTGACGGATGCAGCAATGCACCACGAACTGGGAGATATTGGCGATGTCCCCAGTAGCTGATTGAAATGAGCCAGTGGCATAAAAGTTCAGAGCCACTGTGATCTTCACTGCCACCGACAGAGACGTCCTGGACCTCAGTTGAGGCTGCAGATCTGGCTGCAGTAGGTGGCAGAGCTCAGTGACTACCTCCTTGCTGAAGTGCAGCCTACGCAAACACTGCTCCTCAGACATATGAATGTAGGAGAACTGTTGGCGAAATATCCTGGGAGGTTAAGGTCTCCTGTACAGAGGCCTGTTGGCCCTCCTCCGTCTAGCTATGATTGCCACTCTCTGCGTCTCTGTGTCCTCCGATTCTGGTGGCGCAGGACGACGCCCCCAATCAGTGCAGCCCCCATAGTCTCTTGGCAATCAAAGTTATGAAGGTCAAAAACAAAGTACCTGCAAAGTTATGATCAGTAGCCAAAACTACCTCACACAGCGTTGACTCAATGCAGAAGTCTCTCTTTCTCTCTCTCCGAATCTCTCTCTCTCTCTCAGAACGAGTGGTGCAAAAATGTCTACCCAGAGAAAGACAGGAAGAGGCCCCCTTTAAATAGCACCCCCCCAGCCCCACAGCGACTGGGGAGCGTTCCAGTCTTCCTGTCGTTGGTTGCGCCAGGCGGAAAGGATGGGGGCACCACTCAGTTTCCGCTCCGGGGCGCCACAAGGGCGTTGCACCCTTGTATGACGTCAAGATCTGCGTGCGCAGGAGATCGGGGCGGTATTGTTTAGCGCCGCCGCAAAATGTCTCGTTAATTTCGCGAGCGGCGCAAACATTGCTGCACCCGGGCGCTAGTTGCTTTGCGCCCCATTAGCGCCCTCTTAAGGCGCTAACTGGAGGCGCAACCAACTGAATTTTCCCCCAATATCTAGGAGAACAAGGCCATACCTATCCATTGACATTTACATGTGGTGGGGCTCAAGGCAGCCAGCTGCAGTCTCTGTCAAATGGAACAAACAAAAATTCTGATTTGCACTTTTTGGGGTGGTGTTTAGGCAGAAGACCTTTTCCTTACTTACCGCTTCTGTACATCCTGAAGTCGGGCAGTTTTCAGAAGGAAAATTTAGGCCATGCAGTTTTCAGGATTTTCCATCGTGGATCAGTCGGTTTCTCTGATTTGAATTAGAAGGTTGTTTTCCCCTTATTGTGAAGATTTGAGATTCTTTACATTTTCCAAAAGACTTCAAGACAAACTGGAAATTTAATTTTAATTTATTTGAGGCAAGTTTCATATTTAAAGTATTAACAAATGCTCATTTTTCTATTTTGAATTGCTCAATCTTTACCTTCCATGCAGTTAGTTGTGATTAACAGCACCTATAATTTCTTTTGTTGGCATTTAAAAGTATCTTCTTCTGAAAAAGACAACAAACCATTTTCTGCTTAAAGGTAAATTTGTTTTGATTAAAATTTGGAAACTGCTTACGCAATAAAATTTTGAGCATCTTAAGTGGGTAAAAGACGAGCGATTATTAAATCAGGAATACACACAATAATAACCAGGTTATCTGGATATGAATAATAAATTGGGATAAATTAATCAGCTTGTACAGTAGAGATGGGATACGCGGTGAGGTAACATGGGTAACTGTGCACAGTTTTTGGTCTCCTTATCTGAGGAAGGACATACTTGCCTTAGAAGTGGTGCAACAAAGGCTCACTAGATTGATTCCTGGGATGAGAGGGTTGTCCTATGAGGAGAGATTGAGTAGATTGGGCTTATACTCTCTGGAGTTAGAAGAATGAGAGGTGATCTCATTGAAATATATAAGATTCTGAGGAGAATTGACAGGGTAGATGCTGAGAGGTTGTTTTTTCTGGCTGGAGAGTCCAGAACTAGGGGGCACAGTCTCAGGATAAGGGGTCGACCATTTAAGACTGAGCTGAGGAGGAATTTCTTCACTCAGAGGGCTGTGAATCTTTGGAACTCTCTACCCTAAAGGGCTGTGGATGCTGAGTCGTTGAGTATATTCAAGGCTGAGATAGATAGATTTTTGGACTCTAGGGGAATCAAGGGATATGGAAATCGGGCAGGAAAGTGGAGTTGAGGTCGATGCCATGATCTTTCTGAATGGCTCGAGGAGCCATATGGCCTACTCTTGCTCCTAACTCTTGTGTTCTTAAGAGGTAATTTTGTTTGGTTATCAAAATTTGTAGGTTGTATAAGTTGTCAAACACACTAATAGTGCACCATGTGCTTTAAGACAGGACCTGGCTGGCAATGAGAAAGCAATGGCAGGTGCCTACTGGCCAGAAAGGGGCCACAGACAGATGGGTAAGGACACTGATGGTCTAAATGGGGTCAAGAAAGAAAAAAACTTGCATTTGCATAGCACCTTTCCAAACCTCTGGATGTCCTAAAGCGCAAGCCCCATTATCTTGGGCCCCTTCTACCTCTAGGCTGCCAAACCCTGCCCCCTCCCCTCACTACTGCCAGACCACCCTTTTATGTTTTATTAACCCCGCTCCCCCTCCCCAGAACTTGCAATACATTTCCAGCTTCCAGATCCTGGGACCCCCCCACCCCTGTATTCACTAACCTCAAGACCCCCCCTCACTCCCGATACTCCCAGCTCAGAGACACTCTTCCAGTGATCCAGGGACTCCCCCAGTAATCCTGGGAACTGCCCAATGCTTTCAGAACCCCTTTCTGCAGTGATTCTTGGCCTTGCCTAGATCTCCCAGATGCTAGGATTGCCCTCAAAGGTTGAGAAACACTGCAGAGAGGGGTTCTAAAATCATTAAGCAATTCCTAGGATCACTGAGAGTCCCTGTGAGCAGTACTGCAGAGGATCTGCTAGTATGAATAAGTATAAATAGGTAAATTAACATTATTTTCTGACACCTGGGTTAGCATCATCTAGTACGTCTTCAAGCGAGGAGATTTTAGAAAGAGGTCTTTTTTCCTTAATAGATTTTCAGGTAACAACGCATTGTGTAAGAACATTGAAATGGCTCATGTGATGGTTGTTGAGTCTGCATATGTTTCAGAAATAATCAGCAGGAGCTAGTGTATTGATCTTTTTAGAAAATGCTGATATCTATTATAATTGAGAGAGGTAGCGGAGGATTTTGTTAGCGCTAGAGAGAGCAAAAATGACAATGGGGAACTGAATGTCAGAAAATGGATCAGAAGATACTATTGACTAGCCTAAGTAGTGTGAGGTGCTTCTTGAGATAGCAGTGATCACCTGCTGGTTAGCACCATGGTCTTCTGAAGTGGAAAGATTCAGGTCTGTGCCCAAAATTCCCCACATAGTTCCCAGTATTAACCATGGCTCCTCATGGGAAGTGGCAAGAAGAGGAAAAACTCATCTCCATTAGGAGCGAGGGAAATTTTGGAGATTAGTCATTCCAGCAGTGTTTGGACTCCACAGTGGCCAGATAAAAAGAATCACTGACACATCCTCCAGTCTGTCAACAAGGGAAAGTGCATGGCATTTGAAGACAACAGAAGGACAAAATGGATCAAAAACTTCGGAAGTGTTGTGAGAATAATGAATGCTTAATGTTGCTTTTTGCTAAGTGTAGAAAATGTTGAGCTGAACTCTCCTAGAAATGGTCAATGGTTTTTGTTTTCAAAATATTATTATAAAGATGGATCACCTTCATAGAAAAAAACTATTTTTCTTCTCTAAGGTGAGAAAAGAATTGTACCTTTTGATGATGATTCATGCATAAGCAATGTAATGAAGTGCTTTCATTACCACGTGTTTTGGTGCAATTTATCCCATTGCATTATGCTTATAAACAAACAACTTTCTTGATAAAGATGTTTTTATCACAAAAATTAATGGCAGTTTTTTTAGCCTCATTATACTCTTAACTGTTTAAAACATAAGAATGCGAGAGTGAGAAAAAGCCATTTAGCCCATCTCGCTCACAATATTATTTATCTCCTCTTTGAGTACCTTCATTTTACAACTTTCATGCTCCTGTAGCAAGCCCATATGTCTCTACTGTCTGCAGAATCATGTTGCTCTTTGAAAGGGATAAAATTGAAAAGTATGGAAGTTATGCTAAACCTGTATCGAACCTTGGTTAGACCACACTTAGAGTACTGTGTTCAGTTCTGGTCGCCATATTATAAAAAGGATATAAAGGCACTGGAGAGGGTGCAGAGAAGATTTACAAGGATGATACCAGAAATGCGAGGGTATACATATCAGGAAAGGATGAACAGGCTCGGTCTCTTTTCTCTTGAAAAAAGGCTGAGAAGTGACCTAATAGAGGTCTTCAAAATTATGAAAAATTTTGATAGAGTGAATACAGAGAGAATGTTTCCACTTGTGGGGAACAGCATAACTAGAGGCCATCAATATAAGATAGTCACCAAGACATCCAATAGGGAATTCAGAAGAAACTTCTTTACCCAAAGAGTGGTGAGAATGTAGAACTCGCTACCACAGGGAATGGTTGAAGCGAATAGTATGGATGCATTTAAGGGGAGGCTAGACAGGCATATGAGGGAAAAGTGAATAGAGGGTTATGCTGATAGATTTAGATGAGGAAAGACGTGAGGAGGCTCATGTGGAGCATAAACGCTGGCATGACTGATTGGGCCGAATAGCCTGTTTCGGTGCCGTATATCCTATATAATCCTATGTAATCTACTCCACTACATGTATAGCTTCTCACAAGTACAGTGACCACAGCTGATCACAATACCATGTGTAGACTAGAGCTTTCCAATACCAGAAATTAATTTCAGTGAGATTACCAAACCCCAGCACCCTGTTCCTCAACCTGTTAAAAAAAAAAGTTCAGATAAGATGGATGACTATCTGGTTAAGGACAAGATTTAGGATGATAGAATAAATATAGAGATGACCAAATGCTGTATGGAACATGATAGCATCTGAGTTACTGCAACCAGAGAAATGTCATACAAAGGGCAGCATCAAGTCTAGGATGTATAAACAGGTTGTAATATAAATATATATATATATATAATGTATGTATTCTGCTTGATTTGCCACATGGGTGGCGTGGGGGGAGGGGAGCAGGCAAAAACTTTGTGGGATCTTTCTTCATGATGTGGAATGGGTTGAATAGAGTTCATGACAGCATTAACCATACGGACTGCAGCAGTTCAAAAAGGAGGCCTACCACCAGCTTCTCAAGGGCGACTAGGGAAGGGCAATAAATGCTGGCCTTGCCAGCGAAACCCACATCCCAAGAATGATTTTTTTTTTTAATGATAGTGTGGCTTGTACGTGGTCAATGAAAGGAATGGGCTTATTGCGTCAAATGGCCATTTATTGTTCCATGTTTTTCTTTTCCATATATTTCCCCTATTTCTCCTGAGGGCAGTCACTCAAGTTGTGGAATAAAAACAGAAAATGCTGGAAATACTCAGCAGGTCAGGCAGCATCTGACAAAGGGTCATCGACCTGAAACTTTAGCTCTGTTTCTCTCTCCACAGATGTTGCCTGACCTGCTGAGTATTTCCAGCATTTTCTGTTTTTATTTCAGATTTCCAGCATCCGCAGTATTTTGCTTTTGCACTCACGTTGTGGGATGTTTTCACTGGCACGAATAGCCACCCAATACTTTGTTCTTCATGTATAATCCAAGCAGTGATTATTACCAGGTTATTCTATTGTGGGATGCATTATAGTAGTACCTGATCTTGTCCTCAACCAATACTCATATATGCACACTGACCAAAAGGAATAATTGCATAATGTGGGACTCCAGGTGATTTTTAGTCCTATATAGCCAGGGGGGGACAGTAATTGCTGTTTCCTTTGCTACTGAACCTGCCTCATTTATACTGCACGCAGATTCGGCAACAACAGGAAAGCTGCACATGCAGTAAAATTGTGAACTTGACTTTGCCAATTTACCCTAGACCTTTCCTGATGTTAGGCTTGCAATAGGGAAAGCGCATTAAAGTTCTGTACAGGTGGGCTAAGAAGTCAACTTGCCACAGCCAAATCTAAAATAGCAGACCCAACAATAAGTGCTGCCAGTGGGAGCTACTTAACTATATTGTCAACCCTTAGGGGGATCATTTTCGGGTTGGCAGGCTGTAACTAGTGGGGTACCGCAAGGATCAGTGCTTGGGCCTCAGCTATTCACAATCTACATCAATGATTTGGATGAGGGGACCAAATGTAATCTATCCAAGTTTGCTGATGATACAAAGCTGGGTGGGAATGTAAGTTGTGAGGAGGATGCAAGGAGGCTTCAAGGGCATATAGACAGGCTAAGTGAGTGGGCAAGAACATGGCAAATGGAATATAATGTGGAGAAACGTGAAGTTATCCACTTTGGTAGGAAAAATAGAAAAGCAGAGTATTTTTTAAATGGTGAGAGATTGGGAAATGTTGGTGTTCAGAGGGACCTGGGTGTCCTTGTGCACGAATCACACAGTTAACATGCAGGTACAGCAAGCAATTAGGAAAGCAAATGGTGGCTTTTATTACAAGAGGATTTGAGTATAAGAGTAAAGACGTCTTACTGCAATTATATAGGGCCCTAGTGAGACCACACCTTGAGTATTGTGTACAGTTTTGGTCTCCTTACTTAAGGAAGGATATACTTGCCATAGAGGGAGTGCAACGAAGGTTCACCAGACTGATTCCTGGGATGGGGGGATTGTCCTATAAGGAGAGATTGAGTAGATTAGGCCTATATTCTCTAGAGTTTACAAGAATAAAAGGTGATCTCATTGAAACATACAAAATTCTTACAGGGCTTGACCAGGTAGATGCAGGGAGGATGTTTCCCCTGGCTGGGGAGTCTAGAACCAGGTGTCACAGTCTCAGAATAAGGGGTCAGCCATTTAGGACTGAGATGAGGAAAAGTTTCTTCACTCAGAGGGTGGTGAACCTTTGGAATTCTCCACCCCAGAGGGCTGTGGCGGCTCAGTCGTTGAGTATATTCAAGACAGAGATCGATAGATTTTTGAATATTAAGGGAATCAAGGGATATGGTGATAGTGCAGGAAAGTAGAGATGAGGTAGAAGATCAACCATGATCTTATTGAATGACGGAGCAGGCTCGAAGGGCCAAATGGCCTAATATCCTGCTCCTATTTCTTATGTTCTTAGTGGAAAAGGGACATAAGTGGCCCTTTTATGCAATGTGCTTGTACCTATTAAGAACTGTGTTGACACTACTGAAACTTCATTTCACATCCATTACAGAATGGAAACTTTCATTCCATTAGATTGGGCTGAATTAAAGCAAGTTACAGAAGTACTAACCCAGTGCTTCACAAAAGCACAGGATAGTTAAATTTGCATATTAATTTAAACTGAAACTGTTGAAGATATCCAGCTGTCTAATTAGATTGTTTGAATCTATGATGGAGTTTGACCGTTACAACAAGGGCAGAAACTTGATAGCTTTAATAACACTAAAATTTAGCACTGCAGTGAGCATGGTATCTTGCAACACTAGTTGTATCAATGGCATTAGATATCAGACATTATGACCTTTCAGCAGCAACATGCACAGGATGCACTAAAGGACAGAGCTCCTCTGTATAAAGTCTGCATGAACTGACAGAGTTGGAGAAACATGCTGACCTAATGACAATTATTATCTGCCTGGAGAGATTATTAGCAGCTGTTTGATATCCCACGATGTGGTCAGGAGCTGTTTGATATCCCACGATGTGGTCAGGAGCTGTTTGATATCCCACGATGTCAGGAGAAAGCTGCTGCTGCTGGCTGAAATACTTTGAAAACTGTCAACATAGAAGGGCTTATTGATTAGGAAATCTCATTACACAGTGGGGGAAAATAGTATGCTTGCTCATGATAAACCAGATGAGCATTTGCCTTGTGCTAATAGCCACCCTCCAGTTAAATCAGAACAAAATACATTTAAAAGGCACAGGACTCCAGGTTTCATATTTTTGTCAGTCAGCAACAGCTAATGACCCAAGATTATCAGGTTACAAAATCCTGCTAAATATTTCAACGCCTGATGAATTCCATGCACACCATGTTCTCCTATAAAAGGTTTGCATCAGGTAAATATTTGACCTGCTTTAACCATGTAGGTCAAATGACAAGAATTAATTTGTGTTAGCGCGTTAGATATCAAAGGATCACTTTTATATATTTAGTATTAATTGTATTGAGACCCGACCCAGACTTTCTCTTTTCCCCTGGATAATTATAGTTGTTTATCAAATATTTTTTCTTAATACTGAAGTTTTTATATAATATGTTTACATTAAAAAATGAAATTCTGTTTAGTCAGTGTTTCTAATGTTGGCATCTACTTGAGTGTTTTCAATTGAGTACTTGTGTGAAATAATAGCTAACGGGCCACCACCCCACCCCAATGCCCCCAAATCCCAACACCTCTCTGCTCCACCCACACCATCACCTCCTATTGGTCCCAGATCCCTCAACCACCCTTTCAACATTATGAAACCCTGAGTCTTCCAAGTCATGCTGCACACCTGCTACCTACCTGCAACTTTGGGCATCTTCCTCTCCATTGTATTCTGCACTGTTTAAAAAAAGTAATCAAATAATCAAGGTCATAGATTTATGATTTCTATGGAAATATGGGCATGATCACATAATTTGAACCTGAAAATGCCATTTACAATCTCATAATACTTAAATAAGTGAAATTGTGTTTTTAATATAGTCACCATAAATCAATGGCCTGATAATAAATGTTACAATCTATAACATGAAACAGTATATCTTATGACTCACTGTAAGCAATACCACGGAAGATCCACTAAAAGTCTCACATCTAGTGCGCATGTGTCATACTTCAGAGGTCACACTATCAAGTGTCACACTTCAAAGTGACAAAAATATTTCAAAAGAAATAAAAGCACTTCTGGTTTCTTCTGACCTGGAGCTGGAAATTTAAAACACCTACCAATCTACAAACTTCTCTTACAAAGAGCAATTAATCTCTAATTGACTGCTGGGAATTCACAAACCCCTACCACTCTGTAAACTTCCCTCACAGAAAGTAGTCAACATCTAAACCTCAGGATTTACAGAAGTTAGACTTTGTGGGTTTAAGGGCACAGACCACTTAAATGGAGCTCCACCTTATCAGAATAATATATTATACGTTATATGGTATAACATTCCTATCGTTATAATATAACACATCATCTGACTTACCAGATCAGAGGAGATACATTTTTTTATAGATATATAGGCACAGAATTTCTGTGATTTTTAGCCATTTACACAGTTTCTCCAACCATTTCACTGAACTCCCTAAGAAGTTACAGCGGGAGAACTCCATGAAAATTCAGGGCCTTTATACATACTAATTGATCTTCTGGGACATTACACAAGGGAAGTCAAGACCAAGTGAAGTCTTCAGGTGAAGAAAGGTTAGTAGAGGGCCGAGGAATAATTGGACCAGGGCCTGTAGACATAATTGAATGCACAAAGTTATATATTCTGTCCTTGTATTTATATTTCTGTTATAAATTACTATGTTCATGTTTATAATGGAAACTACTTATGCACATTTGTCAGGCTGTAATTACACCCTCCTGATATTTGTGGTACTACAGCGCCGCCATTGGAAAGTGGGTGCAATTACAGTGTAACAAGTGTACACTTCGGCAGTTGCCATTATAAATGTGGAAATAGGAATTTATAATGGGAAGTTAAAATGAAGTGTGCATGGACAAAAGATGTCTTTTAATTATATAGATACATGAATAATATATGTTTTCAGATGCTTCACTCACACTAAAGATGTAACATTTTGTCACATGCAAATTTCTGTGCCACACTTAAAAATCTATGGAAAAAGAGATAGAAAACAGCAATTTCTTGTTGGTTTCAAATAATCTTCCATAGCATTGGAGACTACCCTCTAATTCACCCCAGGATCTGCCTAAGAGAAGTTAGCATCTAATTGAACTCATGGTGTATCAATACAACAATCAGACATTGTAATCCTTAAAGAGAGACATCGGTTAGACACCTTAACAGCAGAATTATACATTGTGCATTACATGGGATACTGCTCCTGTCATTTTTAAAAAAGCATATCATTTGACTTGGCATGAGCAACGCCATGGGAAATCCAAAAGTCTTTAAAAATATAAGAAAGCATTCAACGCATCAAGCACAGACCATGCATAATCCACTCTATCATGGAATCTGCACATCCTATTTAACTGTTTTCAGGGAAGGCATGCAGAGTTACTACCTCTCCCAAAGGTACCTTTCTAACCTTACACCTACAATATGCATCTTTGACACTTTGCCTTCATTGACATTGCATCCCCATAGTCCTAACAGCTGAGGAATAATCAAATTTCACACATTTCATTATCTCTGTCTACACTTAATGTTACATCTCCTTCCTAACAGTCACCCTGCTCTTTTTCTTAAACTGTCAAATCATACAGCATTAACTGCTTTATTACATCTGTGGCTTTGTAGGAAAATATTCTTAACGTATTCATCTGTATTGCTCTCATCTATATTTTTCTGTCCATTTATATTTCTTTAATTCTGCATCTAATCATTTATTAAACAATTCAAAGGATTATATACTTCAGGATTGGACTTTTGTATCTTTGCCAGTTATTCAGTTTATCTCAGTTTTTACACTGCCTTTTTAATAAGCAGATGAATCATGAACAGGGGTGTAGGTAGGAGTTTAGCTGAGTAGGCAATGAAAGATATAGAATTTTAATTTTTGTTTCTAATTCTTGTTCAAAGTCTTGATACTGAAAGTTAACACTCATTTTGAACATATATATGTTACGTCTTGTATAACTAGCACTTCCAGTAACTCTTATGTTTCTCTGTCACTCTTAACCATTGACAAATTTATTAATATTATCATAGAATTCTACAGCGTAGAAGGAGGCCATTTGGCACATCACGCCTATACTTTCTGAAAGAACTACCCCCTTAGTCCCATTCCCCTGCACTTTTCCCATATCCTTTCAATATTTTCTTTGTCAAGTATTTCCTTTTATAAGTTATTATGGGATCTCTCTTCACTCTCTCCATGGCCTTTGATATATTTGCTCAAGTAAGGCACTCAAAACTGAATGCAACATTCTAATTCTGCCCTAAGCAATAGTATGTATAGGTTTAGTATTATTTCTTTGCTTTTTTTACCCTATATCCCTATTAATAACACATAGGATCCGATATGCTTTTTTTCCAAAAAAAACTTATCAACTTGTCCTCCCACTTTTAAAATGTTGTCTATCTGAAGCCTAAGTTTCTCTGCTGTTTTACTCCTTTTAAAGTTTTATCACTTAGTGTATAAGACTTCTTATTCTTTCTCTCAAAATGTATCACCTTGCATTTCTGTGCGTTAAATTTCATCTGCCCAAACTACTAACTTGCTTTTGTCCTGCTAAAGTCACTTACTGTCCTCGTCACTGTAACCATATTCCATAATTTTGTGTCATCTGCAAATTTTGATATTGTATGCCCTATGCACTATATATATATATATATATATATATATAGATAGATAGATAGATAGATAGATAGATAGATAGATAGATAGATAGATAGATAGATAGATAGATAGATAGATAGAGATATATATATATATAG
This sequence comes from Squalus acanthias, assembly GCA_030390025.1. Taxonomy (NCBI): domain Eukaryota; kingdom Metazoa; phylum Chordata; class Chondrichthyes; order Squaliformes; family Squalidae; genus Squalus; species Squalus acanthias. Next base: position 130,228,249 of record CM059434.1, read on the forward strand.
ATATAGAGTGAAGACAAATGGCCTTTTTGCTGACTTTTGGGGAACACCACTGTTTTGCCCTCCAATCCAAACACATCCATTAACCATGTCCCAAATACATTCTAGAAATGAATTACTTTTACTACTTGAGCTGTTCTGCTTCTCCCAGTCTATGTGAAAATTAAAATTTCCCATTATAACCACTTTGTTTTTTTCTACATCCTTCCCTGATCTCCATATTTATACATCGCCGCCACTACATCACTACCATCAGGAGGTCTGTAGAAAACTCCTGCTAGAATCTTGCATCCTTTGGCGTACATTAACTCTACCCATTGTGTTTCCACTGCCCGATCAACCTTACTGAAATCCCTTCTTTCTACTGCAGTATCATATTGCTTTTATCACATTGCTACTCCTTCTTTCCTATACTTTCTAAAAATCCTATAGCCTGGAATATTTATCTCCCAATCATGCTCTGGTTGTTGCCAGGTCTCTGTAATGGCTACTACATCATACCCTTTAAGCTGAAGTTGTGCTTCTAATTCACTTGTTTTATTTCTTATGCTACATGCATTTGTGTACAGAACTCTTATCTAGGTAACTGTTCCCACCCTGCCCAAATATCCTGCTGGTCCTATTCTCATATTTTTTGACAGTGTGAATTTTCGCCTTCTACCCCGCCCTTCCCCGCCCCTCCAGCTAGTTTGACATACTGATCTAGAAAGTAGTCTTGGACTAGAAACTCCTTCCTTTTTGCCACTTACCGCACTGTGAGCAATCTCACAGGACATCCCCAAAAATATTATATATATTTTATTTATATATATATATATATAAAGTAACATACCTTGAAATGATTTTGAGCAATAATCTTATCTGAAGGTGCTGATGTTGACAGTTGTACAGTCTTTTTCTATGGACTTGATCGCACTTTAATACTCCCTTTCCCAATTAGATTACTGCTGTGTGATCCCTCCCATGATTGTCTATTTAGCACTTTAACTTTAAAGGGCTTCTGATAGTGAAACATTTTTTTGGTTTTGATAACCGTAAGTTTTTCAAGTTGGACATAAATACCAAAAACAAATGGTAAATGTTCTGCATCTTATCCACAGTCCCATGTAAGTGGATGTTCCCAAAGTTGCTGATAAATTGTTTTGAAAGTTTAATCAGCATTCCCATCAGACAATTATCTATTTAAACAATATTTCCTATCTTTTACGTTAGCAAAATTCTGCGGATGCTGGAAATCTGAAATAACAACAGAAAATGCTGGAAACACTCAGCAGGTCAGGCAGCATATGTGGAGAGAGAAACAGAGTTAACGTTTCAGGTCTGTGACCCTTCGTCAGAACTGGAAAAGGTTAGAGATATAACAGATTTTAAGCAGGTGCAGAGGCAGTGAAAGGGGGGTGGAGAGGAAAGAACAAAAGGGACGATCTGTGATAGAGTGGTTAAATGTTGCAAATGGGGATGGCAGAATCATCAACAACTGCCGCCTGAAATAGCGGCCGAGGTTATAGTCTGAAATTGTTGAACTCAATGTCGAGTCCAGAAGGCTACAGCCTAATATGAGGTGCTGTTCCTCAAGCTTACGTTGACATCTTCCCCTCCCCATCCCTTTCAGCATTCCGAAGGGATCGCTCCCTTCACAACACCCTGGTCCACTCCTCAATCACTCCCAACAGCGCCTCCCCTCCCCACGGCACCTTCTCGTGCAAGCACAGGAGATGCAACACCTGCCTTTTTACCTCCTCTCTTCCCACTGTCCAGGGCCCCAAACACTCCTTCCAGGTGAAACAGCGATTTACTTGTACTTCTTGCAATTTAGTATACTGTATTCACTGCTCACGATGCGGTCTCCTCTACATTGGGGAGACCAAATGCAGATTGGGTGACCACTTTGCGGAACACCTCCGTTCAGTCCATAAGGGTGACCCCGAGCTTCCGGTCGCTTGTCACTTTAATTCTCTGCTCCACTAACACTCTGACCGTTCTGTTCTCGGCCTCTTACACTGTTCCAATGAAGCTCAACATAAGCTCGAGGAACAGTACGTCATCTTTCTATTAGGCACTTTAGAGCCTTCTGGACTCAACATTGAGTTCAACAATTTCAGACTATAGCCTCTGCTGCTATTTTTTCAGGCAGCAGCTGTTGATGATTCTGCCATCCTCATTTGCAACATTTAACCACTCCTGCCTTCCACCCGATCACAGACCGTCCCTTTTGTTCTTTCCTCCCCTCCCCCCTTTCCCTGCCTCTCCACCTGCTTAAAATCTGTTACATCTCTAACTTTTTCCAGTTCTGACGAAGGGTCATCAACCTGAAACGTTAACTCTGTTTTTCTCTCTCCACATATGCTGCCTGACCTGCTGAGTGTTTCCAGCCTTTTCTGTTGTTATTTCATATCTTTTAGCTTACCATTAGAAAAATAGCTGTTGTTCCTATGTTGCTCCTGATCTGAATTACTTGTTTTGTGTTTTTGAAACAGGATAAAATGATGTCTATCACCAAACTTGTGCTGCTGTTAACTGTATGTTGCACTGCAAGAACCGGCTTTGGCTACAGATTGTACAAAATAAACAAAAGCTATTCTTGCAACAACGAGCTGCTTTCTGAAGCGATGAAGGATGAACCTCCAGAAAACTCCCCACTGAAGGACAGAAGCTTCATCTCCCTACCAACTGACAGATCTTCGTTTGCTGAAGAAAAAGAGAAAAGGACATTGCCGTTTGCTCGATATAAATATCTCACCCGAACACAATTAAAAAGGAAAATGTACCAGAATACTGCAAGGAGCAATCGTCGAACCAAATTCACCCTGTCCCTAGATGTGCCCACGAACATTCTCAATATTCTTTTAAACATTGCAAAAGCTAAAAGCATGAGGGCAAAGGCGGCAGCAAATGCTCGCCTGATGGCACAAATTGGTCGAAGAAAGTAGATTTGTAATTATTTAAGTTTTAAGATATTTCCATGTCAGCATGAAACTGCAGCTGCATGCTTATAGCTAAAATCTGTTAGCACTAAAAAAAAATCCATTTGACGGGTGACATGAAATGTTAGGTTCATTCAGTAAAACAGAAAATGGGAAATTAAAGGGTTTGTTGCGTACAGGGATATTGATAATATTTGGACCTAGCAAGTATTTGTTAAAGGACATACACTTTTACCATAAAACTAAACCTTTGATAAAGTGTATTATTGTGGGAGGTACGTCATGAAATCAGGAGCATTCCAGAAGAGTAGTTTGACTTTATAGAAGCAGCAAGCCTTATTTTATTATTTCTTAAATGATTGTATAGCTGAAAACACGTTCATTGTGCAGTGACAAGTTGGAGAATGCCAAAATCATAAAATTCCAGACTGTTTGTCACATCCAGTGAATGGCTTAGCAACTTTGAGACATACAATGAGCTCACTTGCGGAACTGGTAATCGGAAGCCTACCTCTGCATATTTTCTGTTCACTCAGATTTCCATTAGTCCTGGGGGTTTTTTAAATGCAATCTTGTAGGAATATAAGAATTGCTAGACGGGAAAAGACCAAGGTCCACCTAGTTCGATTTCTACCATCCTGGTGGTCGCACGATACAACAATAATTAAGTTTTTGACTAATCGTAGCAATCAATCTCTATTAATTAGTCTACAACAGACCCTGTAATGACATGAGGAAAACCCTAGTGGTGGAGATCTTTGGAAACCATAGGTCCAAAGTTACCATTTTCCTCCCAAGCATGCTACACTTACCACATGTAGTATTTTCCATTAGATTTTCTAATCTTATATATTGTGGTAGGTAACCAGAAGAAAAGTATGGGCGGTTCTGCCTAAGGGAAGGGTTGGATGAAAGTAAGGTCTCCTAGTGGCATACTGGGATTTCCTATTCACTCCCTGCCAATTGTTTTGGTGAACCTGTGGCAAGCAGGGTTGGAAAATTGCACCTTTTTTTGCATTCAGTTGCCGCATTTCCTGCTGCCTGGGTCCAGAAGCGTGCAGGACATCTGCCCATGCATAATGTAAGAAAATGCAAATTAGAGAAATACATCCACTAGCATATTGCCTTCAATTTGCGTCTTTGCAATACTGGACACAAGGCATACCTGTTAAACCCTGGATCCAGCGTTTCTATGGCAGCAAAAGGGTACCTTTCAGCATTTATCAGTGGCAAAGCCTATGCAATCCCTCCCATGGTAGGCAAAAATTTGCTTGTTTGACTTGACAGCTCAGGGGCTGCCAGCACCACTATGCTCCATCCCTATGTTTCTACTGCCATTAAGGGCCATTAAGAAGGATAATAGTATAACATCACCAAGTATATTTTTCACCTTTCCCTTCTCTACCCCATCCCTCCTGATCTTCCTGTGGCATGCTCTATATCCTAGCAAACAGACCATTCAGCCAACTGCTTCAAGGCCTCTGCCAGTAGTACGTCACCAATTGCTGCAAAGTGGATAAAAGCGGGAAAGGTAGATTCTCTTTTGTTTTCCTCCTGTGCGAAGTGGCCAGTCTCCGCTGTGCACCTCCACTAATGGCACAGCCAAAATGGGGAGCTCATCACATGGGAAATCTAAGGCATTTGCTTGCAACTAACCACTGCATTGTCCAACCATTTGATTACATTTCTATAAATATGACAAATGCTTCTTTAGTTGTCATTTTCAGTTTCAGTTTGCCTCAGTGCTGTGCTGTACTATGTCCATTTGCCCATTTCATGAGTTTAATCAGTTCTTAGTTAGGTCACTAATTTGTTTTAACTTGGTCTCAGGATGTGGGCAACCCTGGCAAAGCGACATTTTCTTCCCATCTCTAGCTGCCCTGGTGGTGACGAACATCAACTGAGTAGCTTGCTAGGCATTAAGGCTTGACCATGTGGTATGCACCAAACCAGGTAGAGAAGGCAGGTCCCTTTACTGAAGGGTATTAGTGATCCAGTTGTAATTTCACAACAATCTGTCAGCTTGCATAGTCATTTTTGTTCCTGGTGCTAGCCAACAAATCAAATTCAACGTCACAATTTACTGTGGTGGGATTTGAACTCAGTGGCACTGATATTTATGGGGAGGGTGCGGGGAAGAGCCGGGGATGCAGAGGTCCTGCCAGATTTAACAGCAGGACCTCATTTTTTTTTCCATTTCCTGTCAATATAGCCAGCTGCCGGGTGGGAAAAGAGCAGCTGGAGGCCGCAGCCAGGTATCCTTGGGGATGGTGCCTGGTAATCGTGATCGCGGGGCAGGTGGCAGATTGGGGCTTGGGGGCAGGGGATTAGATTGTGGGGCAGGCTGCAGATCGGGGCTTGGGGGGATCGAATCAAGGGGCAGGCTGCAGACTGGGGTTTAGGGGTGGGGATTGGATCACATGGCAGGTTGCAGTTGGGGGTGGGGGATTGGATCGCATGGCAGGTTGCAGTTGGGGGTGGGGGATTGGATCGCATGGCAGGTTGCAGATTGGGGGCGGGGGATTAGATCGCGTGGCAGGCTGCAGATCGGCACTTGGGGGTGGGAGGTCGCCGATTGTGGCAGGGGGGTAAGAGAGAGGCCGCGATCGGCAGAAGGGAGGCCGAAGGCTTCCTTGAGGGACCGGGGGGGCGTACTCCTGGCCTACAAGGAGTGCTATCCGTTAGCTTCTGGAGCCGGCAGCTGCCACCTCCATTTCACTGCCGGGTTTCCCATCCCTTAGGAAATCCAGCCGGCAGCAGTTGAATTTAAATCAGACTCCCAATTGCACTGTGGGAGCCTGATTTATATATGTTAATGATGTATCCCGCCTCTCAAGGGTGGGAAATTCGCACGCCTCGCCACCCGCTGCTGTAAAAACGACCGCTTACACGGCGGGCTGGGGACAGTTGCCCATTTTTCAGTTTAACCCCCCGACATCATAGAATAGTACAGCACAGAAGGAGGCCATTCAGCCCATCGAGTCTGTGCCGGCTCTTTCGAAGAGCAATTCAGTTAGTCCCACTCCCCTGCCCTTTCCCCATATCCCTGCAACTTTTTCTCCTTCAAATATTTATCCAATTCCCTTTTGAAGATTACTATTGAATCTGTGTCCACCACCCTATCAGGCAATGCATTCCAAATCCTAACCACTCGTTGCGTAAAAAAGCTTTTCCTCATGTCACCTCTGATTCTTTTGCCAATCACATTAAATCTGTGCCCTCTCGTTATCGACCCTTCAGCCATTGGAAACAGTTTCTCTTTACTCTAAACCCTTCATGATTTTAAACACCTCTATCAAATCTCCTCTTAGCCTTCTCTGCTCCAAGGAGAACAACCCTAGCTTCTCTGTCCACGTAACTAATCCCTCATCCCTGGAACTATTCTAGTAAATTGCCTCTGTACCTTCTCCAAAGGCTTCACGTCCTTCCTAAAGTGTGGTGCCCACAATTGGACACAATACTCCAGCTGGGGCCGAACTAGTGTTTTATATAGGTTTAGCATAACTTCCCACCTGTCATGGGTGGGGGGTTAATATCAAGGCCACTATCTCTGGGTTACTAGTCCAGTGCCATAACCACTAAACGACCGTACATCTTGAAGGAGCAGAGCATCCCATGTCATCCCTAATGCTGCCCACCATACCCACAACAAGCTTGCTGCACACAGAATACCCATTAAGTTGTACACGGTGAAGGATCATAGACTAAAGTGAGAGTTTAAAGAGGTTCGGGTGTCTTTTCACTGCAGACACCCGAGGTCAAATCCACCCAAGATAAATGGAACAAAAAGTGACTTCCCTCAGATGGAAATAATTTGGGCAGTCTCAATCCAATTTGTAATGGTCATGAGTCCCAACCTTCAAAGCCTAAAATTGCTATGAAAATATATTCAGATCTCATCCATGAAAATGAATTGATGGTGTTTGATGAGCACTGTGAGAGTGATGAGTCACAATGACCTTCTCCGTGAGTGAGAACACCTGGAACTTAATGTCACTGACAAGGTAGTTTATTTCTTCTTTGAGCCTGTATCTCTGGGCAGAACATTTGTTAATGGATTCTAGTACATTGCATGCTGCTGCTGTTGCTTATTATTAAGTATTATTTCACATGTTTAAAGGTGAAGGGAAAAGATTAAGAGAAATGTGTACCTGCTGATTCTAGACTTCACATTTCTACTTCCTAGATTGTTAAAGTGAGATCTGTGACTGACTGCTGATTCATCTGTTTCTTCTAAGCTGTAAATTAGCAAGTTTATTGTATGTACCTAACACAATTTGTCTATGTAAAATGTTGATGAGCTGTTTCCTTGCAGTACTATAAAGCGATTTGCTTTGACATTTCCAGCTTTCTTTCTAGATGTTATAGCAAAAAAGCAATTGTAAATTTAAAGTCAAATAAATTTGGAATTAGGCATAGCAATAACTATGTTGCAGACAAAAATGGTCTAATTTCAAATATTTTTTTACACAGTGGGATGCATTGTTATTCCTTAGAATGCAATAAAATTCCAGACAATATGTGGGATTTTGTATTCATATCTAAACACAATTCATTGTCAAATATTCTCCCTAATACAAAGGGAAAACACTTATTTATTCTCCAAACTATGCCATATTTGATGGGCTGGATTTTCATTGACCCGTGGAGGTGGGTTTGGAGGCGTGGGGGGAGTTAAAATTGCGAAAACTGGCGGGCGGGCACGAGCCCGCCTCCATGCAATTTTCATTAAATCGTGTCTGCTGGTCCCGACTCCGTCCCGCCTGTAAGAGGCGGGATAGGCTGTTAAGGCCCTTAACAAGCACTAAATTGGCTCTATAATGCCATTTTGAAAGGCCTTTCTGATTTTAACCCTTTTTCTACGTGAAGCACGCCTGTTCTGAACCACGAATGTGAAACCTGGCGGGAGCACGGCTGGCTGGCTGACACTAATTGGTTCATGGGTTCCCATATGCTGGAACTCAATTGCCCAATTAGGTGAAAATCGCATCAATCTCCCACATCCAATTGCAGTCGGGTGGATAACATGAAAAGTGGATGACACGACCCCAACCCGCCCCAGTATCAAAATCCAGCCCTATATCTTTACCAAAAACTAGTATTGCTTTCCAAATTGCCCCATTTGGAAACAAGTACCTTCACCAGAGTTGATTTTTATTCACAAAACTGTTTAATACAATGGAAGTGCCACACTTTCTCAGATACATTGTATAAAAATGTAATCAATCCCCACAAATTGGGTGAAAATAGAGTGACACGATGGATCTGATGAGCTGCACCATAGAGTCGGGGACGTTTGAGTTCTCATTTATTTATGGAGAGTTACTGATTCAAGCCATACCTTCTTGGAACTGCACAGTAGACACAGTTGGAAAGGGAACTATATATCTAGCAAGCAACATGGGGATAATTTTCAAGTTTTGGGCATTATGTGGACCAGGCATCCACTACGCCCGCCTGAACCAGCTGACGTAAGACATGCACCATTTTGAGGTGTATGCCTCATTTCCATAATGAGGTTGAGCTATCAGTGCTACTTGCTCTTTTAATTGGAAGCTCATCCATTGAGGGGGCAGGCAATCAGGCAGGTCTCCTGTGATTTAAAGGCAGCCTGCACTTCTTAAAGGGGAAGTGCCTTTAGTCAATGGAGGATGTCAGAGTTACTGCTGCAAAGAAAATGCCTGTGTTTCTTGGACAGTGCCATGAAGGTTTTGGTGGACCAGGTGACCAAGAAGAAGGAGGTCGCTCCCTACAGACAGGCACAGAATGCCCCAACAGATAGTTGCACAACAGTGGGCTGAGATAGTAGTGCGGAAGAATACCAGGGGCTGGATTTTGTGAATGGAGGCGGGACTGCTGCCTGTCGTGTCAATGTCCCGCCTCCATCCTCGCCTGACCATTCAGAGGGATTTTCCCCTGATTGAGCTTGTTAAGCCCGCCCTGTGGGCTCAGCAGGCCAATTAGGGAAGAAGTAACTGACAGATCACGTCAACGTCAGACGTGCTATCTGTCAAGACTTCTTGAAAGAAGAAATGACAGTGTTTGACAGCTCTGTGAAGCTGTCAAACACTGACATTCTCTTTAGTTTGATGAGCCTTTGTGGTGAGGACTCATCAAACATTGCAAATTTGTAAATTTCAGATATCTGATGGATTGGAGGGTCCATCAGCCATTACCTGAAATTGACAAGGAGGATGTCCGCTCTCCCCATCCAGCGCGGCTAAAGGCTATGGAAGGAAAACAAGGTAAGTAAACACTTTTTTAAACTTATCACTCACCTTGCATACTTACCACTCCACACTTGCACCCATCACTCACCTTTACACCTTACTTCCAGGTGCCTCCGACCAGCACAGACCTCCTCCACGTCTCCTCCAACCTGGCAGAGTTCTCTGAGGTCGGGAAGCCTTCACCTGTGAAGGTAAAATGGCACTAATCCTTTTTTCTGCCTGTTAACTACCTGTTAACAGGCAGTTAATAGGATTAAATGCCTTTCCCGCCTCCAGGAGACGGGACCCGAAGCTGCACATCTTCCTGCCTCCTGGCAAATGGGCACAGAGGCGGGATGGGGCGGGTTTGCCATCCGCCCCCAATTTTTCCGAATTTACCAGCTGTCCTGCCTCCATGCCCGCCTCCTCGGGGCTTGGAAAATCCAGCCCCAGGAGTCTGACATCACTGCAGCAATGTACAAAGTAATTCAGTGACTGACCAGAACTGCTAAGGTAGGACACCCATTCACAGCTTTCTTACAATGTGCACAGCCCTGGACCACTCTACTGTAGCCCCAGCACTAGCAAGCCTTGCCACCCGAGCTTTCCATTTCCCTCCTCCAATCACAGCAACACACATCAATATACCTCCTTCTGCTTCCATATGCACACTGCACCATCTAATGCCCCCACTATTACTGGACCATCTTCCCCACACCCTCTCCTACATTCACTCACCTTGAAAATTTTGCTAAGCTGCCATAGACATGTTCACATCCCTTCGATAGGCCACACACTAACACATTCCTACTCTTCTTGCAGAAAAAGTTGATGCACAACAAGAGGGAGCTCTCCAGATCCAGAGGAGGGCCACCACCTATCCAGGAGCTTGCTTCAATGGAGAAGGCGGCAATCAATGTTTTGAACAGAGGGAGAGCTCAAAGTGTGGCAAATGGCGAGGCCAGAAGAAGCATCCTTCAGGGTGTTTGGCCATCTTTTCCTCCTTTTCCCTTGAGACTGAACACTGAACACGTGCTGCATGACAACCTGGTGACCCATAGAGTGTCAACCATCAGCTACAGCTTTCCATTGCTACTAAGTGTTAACTTTTGTTATCTCCCATCTTTCCAGATCCTTTGCAAGACCCAGGACAATCTGAAAAATCACCGTCATTCACTCTGATCTTTTCAAGCGCCAGCTCCTAAATCAGCATTCCGCATACTTTAGGCAGTGACTTTCAGAAGTCTGCACTAGGTGATTCACTATGCACAGGTGAGCAGGAGTAAGGACAAGGAGAAAGAATGGCAAAAGAGACATTTCTCCAGAGGGCGAGCTCACATCCGTGCTCTGCTATAGAGGTCACAGATGAGGACTACCAGGGCCCGCCTTTAAAGAAGACTGATAGATGTGCACCAGCAATTGTTTGATACATTGGAAGGCCTGCCAAGGAGCTTCCAGGTGGGACAGTGTGTACGAATCCATTCCAACTGCTGTGGGGTCATAGTGCATGGCATCACGCTAGTGCAGTCAACCATGGAGCATATGTTCAGCTCTATGAACGCTGCAGTGGGGCCCTAAGTATCAGAGCCAGTGGTGACCACTCTCACAGCTTTGATGGAAGATCAGACTGCTGCCATTCAGCCTTGGCTCTACCATCTCCATAGGCTTCAGCGGTTTGCATGAAAACATGGATCGGGCTTCAGTGCTGTCACAGCCATGTGGCAGTAGCACCATAGAAGAGGCACATGCTGTCCTCTCTCAGCACGACTGCTCCCCTCCAACCCCTCAATCAATGCTCATCCCGATGCCAGAGACTGCTCCATGCAGTTGCCGAGATAGTGGCCCAGAAATTAAACATGGATGGTTCCCGCGGGGGTAAGGATTCCCTGCGATATCGCACTCCGCGCCTACCTTTTTGTTTGGGGCCCACACGAACTTTAGTTTCAGAGCCTCTTCTTGTTGCAACCGTGCAGTGTGTGCGTATCCCAGAGGCGCAATTAGTTCGTGCGAGCTCTGGGATCACGTGATTCAGTTAGAGCCAATGGCAGCACACCATCTTTCATTCATAGTTTTGACGGCAAGAGCTGTCAAAGCTATGAATACTACAAACCCCCAAAAGAACAGCTAAACCTCAATTAAATATTTTTAAAAAGCCATCACATTAATAAAATAAGTATAGTTAAATAAATTAACCACTTTAAACAAAAAATTAAATTTTTGAAAAAATTTAAAATCTTTTTAAAAGTTATAAAAATAAACTTACCTTTCTTTAAAGTCTCTAAAAAAGATAAACCTGTTGAAAAAAATTTAAAATAACACTTAATTAACTACTTACCTTGTTAAAAGGGGGTCCTACGCCTGCTTTCTTTATGTGTAAAATCTTCACCACTTACCTGCGCGTTCAAAGCTGAAAAAAAAACTAAGTGCACTGCGTGCGCACAGCCTGTAGCGCGCACGCAGTTCACTTAGGAACCGCCCCCTTTGCAATTCACGAAGTGCCGGTTTCCCGCGCATGCGCAGTGCATGCAGGAAACCGGCAATTCGGGATCTAATACGCGAGAGTACACAGTGCGTACTCTCGCGTATTAGGTTTAATTTTCGGGCCAATGTCTGCAGCTGGGCCTGAGCTTCTTGAGGTTGCCAACCTCAGGCATCTCAAGTGCCTTCATCAGAGGCTCAGCTACCTTACACCTTCCATGTTGAAGCTATTGGATAGTATTTTATAAGAACATCAGAATAGGTAGGAGTGTACTAAAATCACACACCAGGGACTTGCACCAGGGTGATCCTTAGTTTGTGGATGCGTTAACGTTCATTGTAAATGACAGTCTTTTATGGAATTCTTGGTGTGCTATCAAGGTGACCAGATTGAAAGACCCATGCTGGTGTTTGGGTTGAATGCTGTCCGAAGGACGGGAGAAGAACTGAGACTGATGTTGAAAGGAACTGTAGTACAGCAAAGTAAGAAGTAGTTAGCTAAAGTGCTCCTCTTCGGCTGGTGCTCAATAGGTTGGCCCCTAATGCGTGGCAAAGATGTGACGCATGCAGCAGATGATGGCGATTCTGGTGACTCTCTGGGGGATGTACTGCAAGACGCCTCCAGACCTATCCAGCCAGAGCCACAGGCAAGGATGAGCTTGACCTAGTGCTAGGCCTCAGTTGGTGCTGCAGCAGATGACATAGCTCTGTGACGGCTTCCCTGGTAAAGCGGAGCCTCCTCACACACTGCTCCTTACTGAACTGTAGGTATGAAGTTCTTTACCTGTACACAGTAGTGGAAGTAAGGCCTCCTGCAAGCTTCCCTTTTTCTGCCTCTTCTCTCTGCAGCTGCAGGTCTCTGGACTCTTGCCTGCTGCTTCTCTTCCTCTTCCAGCTGCAATAGCATCCCAATCACCAAACCCATAAAGTTGGCCTGAAACCCCTGCTCAAAATTAAAGTGTAGATTCAGACAGAGTCTACTAAATGGGATAGATTCAGAACAGATCTAGCAGCTCAAAACTGGGCATCCATGAGGTGCTGTGGCCATCAGCAGCAGCGGAATTGTATTCCACCACAATCTGTAACCTCATGGCCCGGCATATCCCTCACTCTACCATTACCATCAAGCCAGGAGACCAACCCTGGTTCAATAAGGAGTGTAGAAGAGCATGCCAGGAGCAGCACCAGGCGTACCTAAAAATGAGGTGCCAACCTGGGGAAGCTGCAACACAGGACTACATGCATGCTAAAAAGCGGAAGCAGCATGCTATAGACAGGGCTAAGTGATCCCACAATCAACGGATCAGATCAAAGCTCTGCAGTCCTGCCACATCCAGTTGTGAATGGTGGTGGACCATTAAACAATTAACGGGAGGAGGCGGCTCCATGAATATCCCCATCCTCAATGATGGTGGAGCCCAGCACGTGAGTGCAAAAGACAAGGCTGAAGCGTTTGCAACCATCTTCAGCCAGAAGTGTCGAGTGGATGATCCATATCAGCCTGCTCCTGAGGTCCCCACCATCACAGAAGCCAGTCTTCAGCCAATTCGATTCACTCCACGTGATATCAAGAAACGGCTGAGCGCACTGGATACAGCAAAGGCTATGGGCCCCGACAACATCCCGGCTATCGTGCTGAAGACTTGTGCTCCAGAACTAGCCATGCCTCTAGCCAAGCTGTTCCACTACAGCTACAACACTGGCATCTATCCGACAATGTGGAAAACTGCCCAGGAATGTCCTGTCCACAAAAAGCAGGACAAATCCAACCTGGCCAATTACCGCCCCATCAGCCTACTCTCAATCATCAGCAAAGTGATGGAAGGTGTCATCGACAGTGCTATCAAGCGGCACTTACTCACCAATAACCTGCTCACTGATGCCCAGTTTAGGTTCCGCCAAGACCACTCAGCTCCTGACCTCATTACAGCCTTGGTCCAAACATGGACAAAGGAGCTGAATTCCAGAGGTGAGGTGAGAGTGACTGCCCTTGACATCAAGGCAGCATTTGATCGAGTGTGGCATCAAGGAGCCCTAGTAAAACGGAAGTCAATGGGAATCTGGGGGGGAAAACGCTCCACTGGCTTGAGTCATACCTAGCACAAAGGAAGATGGTTGTAGTGGTTGAAGGTCAATCATCACAGCCCCAGGACATTGCTGCAGGAGTTCCTCAGGGCAGTGTCCTAGGCCCAACCATCTTCAGCTGCTTCATCAATGACCTTCCCTCCAACATAATGTCAGAAATGGGGATGTTCGCTGATGACTGCACAGTGTTCAGCGTCATTCACAACTCCTCAGATAATAAAGCAGTTCATGCCCGCATGAAACAAGACCTGGACGACGTTCAGGCTTGGGTTGATAAGTGGCAGCTAACATTCGCGCCACAGAAGTGCCAGGCAATGACTATCTCCAACAAGCGAGAGTCTAACCACCTCCCCTTGACATTCAACGGCATTACCATTGCCGAATCCCCCACCATCAACATCCTGGGGGGTCACCATTGACCAGAAACTTAACTGGACCAGCCACATAAATACGGTGGCAACAAGAGCAGGTCAGAGGCTAGGTATTCTGCGGCAGGTGTCTCACCTCCTGACTCCCCAAAGCCTTTCCACCATCTACAAGGCACAAGTAAGGAGTGTGATGGAATACTCTCCACTTGCCTGGATGAGTGCAGCTGCAACAACACTCAAGAAGCTCGACACCATCCAGGACAAAGCTGCCCGTTTGATTGGCACCCCATCCACCATCTTAAACATTCACTCCTTCCACCACCAGCGTACCATGGCTGCAGTGTGTACCATCTACAAGATGCACTGCAGCAACTCGCCAAGGCTTCTTCGGCAGCACCTCCCAAACCCGAGTCCTCTTCCACCTAGAAGGGCAAGGGCAGCAGGCGCATGGGAACACCACCACCTCCAAGTTCCCCTCCAAGTCACACACCATCCTGACTTAGAAGTATATTGCCGATCCTTCATCGTCGCTGAGTCAAAATCCTGGAACTCCCTCCCTAACAGCACTGTGGGAGTACCTTTACCACACGGACTGCAGCGGTTCAAGAAGGTGGCTCACCACCACCTTCTCAAGGGCAACTAGGGATGGACAATAAATGCTGGCCTTGCCAGCGATGTCCACTTCCCATAAATGAATTCAAAAAAGATAACTTTTAGGAAATTTTAATGTCAGCTCTAACAGCCAAAAAAGCAAAAACAGCACACTAGCAGCCAAAATGAACAAACATGTGATTTACCTGAGAATAGCTGATGATCCTTTTAAATAACGCTGGAAAGAGTAACTGCCTGACTGTTCCCACCCATGAGTTGTGGGTCTATTGTAGAACTAACAAATAGAACACTGAAGTTGTTAAAAATGGCATTTGGGTTCTTAAACAAGCACACAACTCTGATTTGCATGTACTAAATAGGGCACCTAAGAGGAGGCTTGATCCAATATGGCGTCAGGTGCACTTCCGGTGTGGAACAGGCAGGCAAGACTGCCACATGATTTTCATGGTCCTAGCGCCATGTTATCTACGTAAGAGGGGCGGATACCCATTGAATATCACACCCTTAGAGACAACCATTGAAGAACATTTAAACTTAATGTGGGAGGCCACAAGGGGATCAGAGAATAAATATGAGCTCACAGGGACACTTACATAGGAAGAAAGAATGGATGAAGCTAACAGTAACATGCAGCCACAGAAAGTAGAGGTAGTCAATTCCTATTAAGGTGCACATAATCCAGGCTGATACTTCCGTGCAGTACTGAGGGAGTGCTGCATTGTCAGAGGTGCCGTCTTTTGGATGAGACGTTAAACCGAGGCCCCGTCTGCTCTCAGGTAAATGATCCCATGGCATTATTTCGAAGAAGGGCAGGCGAGTTCTCCTCGGTGTCTTGGCCAATATTTATCCCTCAACCAACATGACTAAAACAGATTATCTGGTTATTATCACATCGCTGTTTATAGGATTTTGCTGTGCGCAAATTAGCTGCCGCGTTTCCTACATTACAACAGTTACTATACTTCAAAAGTAATTAATTGGCTGCAAAGTGCTTTGGGACATCCTGAGTTCGTCAAAGTCGCTATATACATGCATGTTATTTCTTGTATACATATGAATGAAAGAACCATTTGTAATAAGGCTGTGATGCAGTTGGAACTTCAATGTAAGAAGAATCTCAGAAACATGACGTAGAATTGTTAAAAGTATTAAATGCTTTGCACCAAGGAGCGGTTGATGCAGAGGTTGTTGAAACTTTTTTTTTTTAAAGTGGATGAAGATTTGAAGCAGAGGAAGAGACAGGACTGTGGGGAGAGCCAGTGAATGGGGCCAAAAACGTTACTTCTCTGCTTTAAACTTCTACTTTTCAGACTAAACAAATGTGATTCCAAATACATTGACAAGACAATATAATGTAAAATAAATAAGTAAATCCAGATGTACAAAACCTGTAGGGTGAAAGGTGAGGTAGACCAATAGGACCAATGCAGGAACCATCAAAAAATGTGAAAAAGGTTATTCAAAAAAACGAAGCCTCCTTTTACAATCACAGTTGCCTGTACTGGGAGCAGAATTTTGCAAGACTAGCCTCTTCTGATTTTAGCAGTCTCCCTGCGCATGGCCTGGTGAGGAGATTCAGCACAGTAACAGTCCTCAAGAGCTAATGTTCACCCTGAGGGATGGTGTATCTCTGATGTGAAAAATTGTTTTGACACTGCAACAACTAGTGATTGCTGTTTTCAGAGTTCGTACCTTGAGAAAATATGTGTACGCAGGACTGTTGGGAAGATTCCCCCATCTACTGAGAATTCCTTGGAGGTCCTACTGCAGATTACTGATGACCCTCTTTTGAGCAGAAAGGAAACCTGTAAAAGCAGAGGTGCAAGATGCCTGAAAAGGTAGGGTAGAGATATGGTCAATGCAGTCCAGACCCGAGACTGAATGAGAAGAAGTTTTCTACACCTGCCAGAGTTAATGTACCCATATTTGCACACCTTATTGCTATTGGGGCATGCATGGCATTCTCAGGGAGGTATTATGCAAAGTTCCTTTTTCTACACACTCAATATTTGCATGCAAATAGCTTGCATTGTGATACTGACGTAAATGTTGAAAGGTGTGCTCAGAAACAAGACTTCCCCCAGAAACTATATGCATTAAAATACACTCGCACAAGGAGATTTGCAGACTGGACACAGGGGTGGCTGTCTGGGTGCTTTGCTCATTTCTAATGTCAACAGGTCTTGTGGGTGCTTCCAAGTAAAGGCAGCTCGTAAGAAAAGAGAGGACAATTGTCAATCTTGGCTCAGTGGTAGAACTCTCACTTCTGAATCAGAAGGTTGTGGGTTCACAGTCCCACTCCAGAGACTTGAGCACATAATCTAGGTTGGCACTCCCAATGCAGTGCTGAGGGAGTGCTCCACTGTTGGAGGTGCCATCTTTCGGATGAGATGTTAAACCGAGGCCCCATCTTCCCGCTCGTGAATATAGGAATATAGGAACAGGAGGAGGCCATTTAGCCCCTCACCCCTGTTCCGCCATTCAATGAGATCATGGCTGATCTGCGACCTAACTCCATATACCCACCTTTTCCCCATAACCCTTAGTTAACAAAAATCTATCAATCTCCGATTTAAAATTAATAATTGATCTAGCACCATTGCCGCTTGTGGAAGAGCATTCCAAACTTCTACGAACCTTTGTGTGTAGAAGTGTTTCCTGATTTCACTCCTGAAAGGTCTGGCTCTAATTTTTAGACTATGCCCCCTAGTCCTAGAATCCCCAACCAGCGGAAATAGTTTCTCTCTATTTACCCTATCTGTTCCCCTTAATATCTTGAAAACTTCAATCAAATCACATAAAAGATCACATGGCCACTATTCAAAGAAGAGCAGAGGAATTTGCTCAGTGTCCTACCCACCATTTATCCTTGAACAAACAGATGATCTGGTCATTTATTTAATTGCTGTTTGTGGGAGCTTGCTCCGTGCAACTTGACTGCTGTGTTTCCTACATTGACTACAGTTTGAAAGTACTTAATTGGCTGTAAAGCACTTTGGGACCTCCTGAGGTCGTGAAAGGCGCTACATAAATGCAAGTTTTTTCTTTCAGTGACGACAAAGGATGGTGAGAATGTGGAACTCACTGCCACATGGAGTAGTTGAGACGAATAGCATAGATGCCTTTAAGGGGAAGCTAGGTAAGTACATGAGGGAGAAGGAAAAGGTTATGCAAATGGAGTTAGATGAAGTAGGATGGGAGGAGGCTCATGTGGAGCAGTTGGGCCGAATAGCCTGTTTCTGTGCTGTAAATTCTATGTAGTTGCCTGCAGCCAAAGCTGTTCAGCAGCGGCTCATTGAAGATAATATCAGCTGAACAATCCATGCTCCCCTACATTAACAGTCATGTCCAACATATGTAAACAAAATCTTGAAGTTTTGAATGAATCCTTAAAAAATACTTCAATTCCCATTTAGTAAACACTCCTGTGAAGAGAATGAAGTTAGTGAACAGTTGCTGCTTCACCCTCTGCAGTCGTTCTCTGCTGCCCTCTTGTGTACCATTCAATTACTGATGGTGCTGATCAGATTCTCTGCCTTGTTTTCCACAAACCAAGTGGATTCACGTCTTTGATAGTCCTAATGGCCCGTATTTTCCGACCGCAGGCCTCCCGCGGGCGGAGGCCTGCAATCTGGAAAAATCTACACCCTTACCTGAGGGCTCCCGGGACGCACACGCTTCCGCTCCTGGGCCTCTCCAAACTCCAAATGCGCAGGGCCCACGTATCCCAGAGACGCAGGTAGTTCGCAGCGTCCCTGGGATCACGTGGGCCATGGGGAGCCAATCACAGAAGGGAATCTCCCTGCATATACTTGACAGGAAGACCTGTCAAATATATGAATGGAGATCACCCCAAAAACATAGTAAGACATTAAATAATTTTTTTTTTAAATCACATTTCAGAAATGACTTGAAATTACAATAAATTAAGTATTTGAACAAAAATTTAATTTTTTGAAAAAAATAATTAAAGTTTTTTACGGGGCTAAAAATAAACTTACCTTTTTTTTAAAGTATTTTTAAATGATAAATCAATGAAAAAAAATTTTTTTAAACTTTTTCAACCCTTATCCTGGTGAAAGCAGGTGTAAGAATTGTAAGAGTTTTCTGCGGGCGGAGGGTCTCCAAAAAGCGGAACTATCCGCCCGCAGAGGCCCTTCTCCAGGGCAGGCGGAGGATCTGTCAAGACCATTCTTGACAGATCGGAAATGCCAGTTTTCAGCGCATGCGCTGTGCATGCCTGAAACTGACATTTCCGATGTCCCTACGGGTGGGTACACAGCGCGTACCCACCCGTAGGGATCGGAATATCCGGGCCAATTATGCTTTTACAATAGATCCATTAAAAAAAGAACGTCCTTCAACTTCTTCAGGTTGAGGTGAATTTCTTAACAGGAATTGGACTAGCCACTATCTGCAAGTGCCAAACACGCTGTAAAGTATAAGGGGTGAATTTCTGCGGCGGTTCTCCTGCTCCTCCGCCGTAACTTCAGTGGAAGAGCCGCGGAATCCCGGGACAAACGGCATTAACGCCATTTTCCCAGGGCTTTTGTAGCTCTTCCACCAAAGATACGACAGACAAGCGAGTGAGCCCCTGCTGAAATTCACTCTCCATGAACCTTAAGAGTAACAGTCAGTGAATCAATACAGCTGTAGAGTGAAGAAATTTGGGTGCTCGTGGAGGGGAGCAAGGTGATTCCAAACAACCCACTTCACAGAGGAACGGCAAAATACCCTGGGGGCTAAATTCGATTGATTTGCGCAAATCAACTAGCACCTGGGCGCGGTGCCGCTAATGCCTCCCGCGAAATTCAGCAGGAGGTTAGCGACTTCATTGCCGTGCGCAGCGCCGTGCGCAGCGCCCCGGCTGTAATATTGGGTGGCGCCCCCCGACTTACTGCCAGACACTATGTCCGCCGGGGTCAGGGGGCCCTACCTGTGGACGGGGCGGCGCTAGTTAAAGGGGAGGTGGCGGGCGGCCATTTTTGTTGCTGTCCGCCTGCCAGCACCTGCCCCCGTTGCTGTCCCCGGCCCCCGTGAAGCCCCCCCCCCCCGCGGGGTGCTGGCTGCTCTCTGTGAGCCCGGCACTCCTCTTGAGTGCCGGGCTCGTTTGCCGGCACTCCCGATCCCTGGTGGCCCAGCTGGGCGCCGGGACGTGCTGCGCCAGGCCCCTCCCCTTTAATAAGGGGAGGAAGGCCTGCAGTACCGTGGCGCGACGTGCCACGATATTAGCTCGCAGCGCCTCAAGAGGGGCGCGGGGCGCTTCCAGTAGCACCCCTTGTCCCTCTCGGGGCGCTACCTGGGAAAATCGGCCGTGGGGACGCTAACTTTTTCGGGGCGCTAAGGGGGCACTACCCAATTTTTACCCCCTCTATCTGTGGGTTGGAAGAGCAACTAAACAGTGAGATGAGTAGACATTGGAAGGAAATCACACATGGTGTCCATAATCTGCTGCATTTGGAAGTATTTGCAGAGGAAGATGTCCAACTTCAAGAATGAGATAATGTCAATTATCGCACACTGTTACATACAAGTGTGACTGTCAATTATTTTACACTGGTAGAAATGGCTATCCATGTGTCAGCCATGTGTACCTGAGTAGGTTCACAGAAGAATACTGTTAGCCCGAATTTATCCAGTAACTTGCTGGAAGTAGACTACAACACAGAGGTAGTAAGGACATTATTTACAATTATTACAACAGGCTACAAAAGGAAATCATGCTTAATAACAGCTAAAAATGATGGTTCACCAACTATCCTTATGTACAGATGGAACTGACTAAATGAAGGTACTCACCCTGCTTTGCCAACTTCAGCCAGCCTGCTATCTAATATTTTATTCTATTGAGCCAAGTGGTGTACATAAAGAAAAAGAAAGACTTGCTTTTATATAGCGCCTTCCAGACCACCTGATGTCCCAAAGCACTTTACAGCCAATGAAGTATTTTTGAAGTGTAGTCACTGTTGTAATGTAGGAAGCGCGGCAGCCAATTTGCGCACAGCAAGCTCCCAGAAACAGCAATGAGATAATGATCAGATAATTTGTTTTAGTGATGTTGATTGAGGGATAAATAGTGGCCAGGACACCGGGGATAAACTCTATTGAGCAGTCTTTGCTTCTCTCTTTGAAATTACATTTCAAACAATGCATACTGTTCTTTACTTTACATAAAAAGGTGGCCATCAACAGGTACTGCTGTGCCGGCGTGCAATAAACCCCCTACCTGATATCAGGAGGCCACCGTGGAGATCGTAGGCTAGGAGGTCATACAGGGGTACTGAAGCTTGTGGAGATGACAGTGCTCCTCATTTGTACAATGATAATTACGTACATTCACTGTTTTTGATTTCATCGGGGTCAAAGCACTGTTTGTGCTCAGCTGCAAACCATATCATGGACTGTTATTGTAACAACATCACTGAGAAATAACGCAGGAGAAAGAACATAGCGCACGTTAAACATACAGCAGCATATCATGTCAGACATATAGCATGTATGCACTCTTATACTACCAGGAGTAAATGCCACAATTAGAATACAAAATTAGGTCTTGCTTGAATTGACTTAATCCCATTGAACTCAGAGCTAGCCATTGCTTTCTCTTTTTCAATGTGCCTTCTTTGCTGTGGAGGCTGACAATCATTGGACATGATACTTTCTAGATAAGCTTCTCTGTATAAGTGGATTCTGCCAGCCTTGCTGTTACACCTGACCATTCCATCTCACCATCTAGACCTGTTCTTTTTTTACCTGCCTCTCGATCATTCTATCATGAATTTGCTCAGATGGTCATAACTCAAACAACTTTCCTTGTGACTCCCAAATCATTTTCCCACAGTATATCATCTCTCTCATCGTAATCAACTCCATTAGCGCTCTCTTTTCTAGTGCTAGTTCAAGAACCCTTTCATTTGTCATTCTCCTTGTCCAACTCATTTTCAAAGAAAGAAAGACTTGCATTTCTATAGCGCCTTTCATGACCTCAGGACATCCCAAAGTGCCTTACAGCCAATGAAGTACTTTTGAAGTGTAGTCACTGTTGCAATGTAGGAAACGTGGCAGCCAATTTGCACACAGCAAGCTCCCACAAACAGCAATGTGTTTTTTGTGATGTTGAGCGAGAGATAAATATTGGCCAGGACACCGAGGATAACTCCCCTGCTCTTCTTCGAACTAGTGCCCTGGGATCTTTTACGTCCACCTGAGAGAGCAGATGGGGCCTCAGTTTAATGATTCATCCGAAAGACGGGATTTTCAACAGAACTCAAGCACTTCCAGTCTTCTTCTTGCTTCGAGGTCCAATTTCCAAATCCACATAATGCTTTTGTTCATGTAAGCATTCTACTCCTTATCGCCAGCTGGATTTTATGGTTGCTATATAGAGCTAGACATACACAACAATATGGAAATGTTTAAGGTAACCCATCACTCTCAGCGATGAGGATCACTGTCATCCACCAGCGAATAATGGGCAACTCCGACAGCTTGACCAGTTTTCTCCCAACAACAACAACTTGCATTTTTATAGTGCCTTTAATGTAGTAAAACGTCCCAAGGCGCTTCACAGGAGCGTTATCGAACAAAATTTGACACCAAGCCACATAAGGAGATATTAGGGCAGGTGACCATAAGCTTAGTCAAAGATGCAGTTTTTAAGGAGCGTCTTAAAGGAGGAAAGAGAGAGGTAGAGAGTCGAAGAGACTTAGGGAGGGAATTCCAGAGCTTAAAGGCACGGCCGCCAGTGGTGGAGCGATTAAAATCGGGGATGCGCAAGAGGCCAGAATTGGAGGAATACTCTCAGAGTAGTCTTCTTCCCCCTAGGTCCCCTATGTAAAGGAGATGTGAAGTCTCATTAGCTTTGTTGCACACACTCAGCTGAAGCAGTACAGCACAATAAACAGTGACATTATGGACCTCTGATTGGTGTAATATATGAGGATGTATTGCAGCACACTATAAATCTCCTCCTGTTCCGTCATTCATTCCCATTTATCATTAGTGCAATAATGCCCATTCTATTCCAATCACCCTCAAGGACGAACCACATTTGCACTACAGGCCTCCACCAATGTCTCAACAAGTTATTCCACTGAATAGCTAAGCAATAAAGAACAGGAAGTCCCAACTTCGATCCCCAGGCTGTGCTGTTAGCTGATCTCGTCTGGGAAGGTGGGAAGTGCCTCAGCATTACTGGGTTGCCAAGGGAACATCAGACAGAATTCCCACTCCTAATTGCTATCCAGCAATCTGCTCCTGGAATTGCGGCTGGACATCAGATGAGGACAGCAGCCAACTCTGATGAGGTACTGGAGGGTAGCCATCAAACTGTGCCCTAGGAAGGTGTCAACTCCTTTAAGAAAGGGAGTGGGGGGGGGGGGGGAGAAACTGGTGGGAAAAGGAGGGAGCAAACTGCTGCCAGAGGCAGCCTGGGAATTTATTAGTATGTTTTTTCATAAAAAACCTTCTTCAGTGACATCATGAATGGAGATAAGAAAGTTTAGGCAGTAGTCTCAAGTCATGCCCACTAATTCTAAAGCATAACACACAGGAACAAAGGAATACTGGGAGACATTGGTAAATCTGTATCTATATCCCTTTGTGTGTCACAATACAGAAAAGTGTCACACACTTCTGTTTAGTTATAGACAAAGTCGATCTTGTTACTACTTCTAGATATCCTCCACCCCGCACCCGCTGCTCAATGTCCATTCTCCATTCACTGTCCTGAGATGTCTCTTGGTACATGGTGAGTGCTATAGAAATTGTGCTTATACATTTTTGCATGTTTTTGAGCAATCTAGTGACCGGTCAAGGCCCATAAAGTTAGGACACCGCTAAGATTGAAAAAGGTAAGGCAAATTAAGAAGTGGTGATTAGATGCGTTCGAGTTTAGGTTTTGAAAGCCTTTAGCTTGTAGGAGGAAAGGTATTGGCAGAGAATCTTATTGTCCTCTATATTACCACATTCTTGTCTATAAATTACTTGTTTATTTTAAATGGGTCAATACCATTGCTAAAATAGTCTACAAAGGAATGCTGTACAAATATGTTGACCTTTTACCTACTAATACCACCAACAGTAATTTCTGGGATTCTAACTCTTGTTGGGGATGGTTTTCAAACAACAGCTATTCCAACACTAGACAAAATCCTACGAAAGCATTACTACCCAAAGCCTAAATGTCACAGCCAAGCTTGCTAAAAGATATGTTTGTGCAGGCAAAATAGAAATCACTTGTCATTCTGGACATCCCAATTATGAAAATTTAAATATAAAGCCCCAATTTCTGTTACAAACAACTCATTAGCCAGGTTTGACAATCCCTAATTGTGCTGTAATCCCGAAGCTTAATTGAGGTAATGCATCCTGATATTACACTGCTTCATGTAGTCAATCAAAGTGTCGAGTAGGAATAAACAAAGGGGGGAAAAATTCGGTGCCTTAGCGCCTCCCATTAGCGGCAGCAGATGGTGGTAATGGGGCGTTGATACAGTAGCGCTGGGGTGAGGCGAATCCAACGCTGCACGGCAAATCCAGGCCCCCCCCCCCCCCCGTTGTGCCGCCAGTACGAGGTACCGCCGGGGACTTCTACGCCAGGCAGATCGTGATGTCAGTGAGTGTCACTGGCCGCCCGATCTGGAAAATTCATTGTCACCACTTACCTTAGCGCCTCGACCAGACAGCCACAGGGAGAGCTGGCGTGCAGCTCCAGCAAGCCGGCTCCAGCGATGTTATTTAAAGGCATCAGCATTAATCACTCCCAGCTGTCAGGGCAGGTTAGTTTCAGTGGTTTCTTGTCATTTTTAGCTACTGAACGGTTTCTATGAGTAATTTCAAGCTTCTTTTGTATCAGCAGTTTTCTGGCAACTATAAAGCCACTACATTTATTGTTCAAAGATTCAAACTGCTACACTTGGCAACATTAACCCAGGATCTACGGCGGAGGAAGCGTAGGCAGCGAGAAACGCGGGAAGATGTGCACAGAGGGATGAGGAGGGCCATCAGGGCTCTCACCAGGGGGCCTTACCCTTCGAGGGTATTGCGACAGCACTTCTACTACCTTCAATTAAGCGAGGAGCAGTGTATTAGACGGCTTCGCTTCACCAAGGCGGTGGTCACAGAACTCTGCCACCTCCTTCCAACAGACCTCCAGCCTCACACCAGGATGACTTAAACCCCAGATTCCTTTTGCTCACCACATCCCCATCATACCATCCCTGTGTCATGCCATATCAGCATCCTCCTGGGCGCAAAGGTGAAATGAGAGAGACCACAAAATATTGCAAACTCCATTAATAAATTTATGCATAAACGTATCACACATATCACATTCATTCTAATAACTAATGACCCTTGTGCTTTTAGCATTAAAATACATTGATGGTATTTGTGAATGGACTGTGCTCTGCTGCAAAATGCTGACTGATAAAATTAATGTTTAAAGTAGCACATCGCCACTATAGTATTGGGAAGCACAAATTTAAAGTATGGCTGAAATATGAAATAGTTGATGATAAGATTTGTTTTTGCAGTATGTGCTATGAATGGTGCCTTGCGATCATTGTGTCCATTTCGCTAATAACATCGCTGTAGTCATGATCAAGGCTCGTCCACATGTGTCCTGTCAGTCTGGCATTACAGATGCAATGCGCGTGCAACTCTAGACTTGAACTTTGGTAAGAAAATAGTGGGAAATGGTTCGAGGGGCTGAATGGCCTACTCCTGTTCCTATGTTTTCTATGTAAATTCCAGGGCCTTTTTTTCCCTCAAATTTGGAAGGAAATCAGTTTTAACAAATTCATCATCCCCCAAAAAATCCATGATTTCCACTGACAAATTCCTGGATTTTTTGAAGAGTTTAGTGAATTGGAACAAACTGATTTTAAAGGTCATTACTAACAGCTCATTTCACTTCAACTTTGGGGCCACAAGGTGCTTAGCTATCTATATGTGTGTATAGCTAGGATTAATACGTGGTGAAGCACATGCCTCTACAAACACAGACACACAGGCGGGAATTTTCACATTGCAGAGCGTGCGGGTTTGGGAGCGGGTTGGCAGTTAAGAGCGCTGAAATTGACAGTGCGTCAGGAACTCGCCGTCATCCCGCCGACTTCCGCATTTAATTGGGGCGCGTTTCGAAGTGCGCCGCGGACCCGCTCGGGAGAGGCGGGCGGCCTCATTGAGGTAGTTAACTGCTCATTGACAGACCCTTCACAGCGTTTTTAACGCGAGGTTTCAACTTTAACTGAACGGGATTCACGGACCTCGGGAACCTCGCCTGTGAAGGTAAGGCGGGAGCTCAGTGGCCATTGTGTGAGTTCATTAAGTGACGTCTGGAAAAAGCACATAAAGACACACAGCTTACACCTGCTTCCTTGCCTAAGGGAAAGGCTCTGACTGACACCATTTTGTGCAGAGATTTTGCTTTCAGGAGTTTGTAGGTGATTTCAGCAACCTCGGACACCACAGTCACCACATTGCAAGTCACTCTCACTACATTGGAGGATTGTGCCTCTGATCTCCACTTTACCTGCCATCTATCAGATCAGCATGGGTGCCGCTTATGCTGTCTCACCTTGGACCTCAGATTCGGACCAACGTGAGCCCCAGCACCAACAACACCAGCCACACCAGCAGCAGCAACAACACCAGCAGCCTTCTCCTCACTGACCTGATGCTCCACTTATGTAAACTTTGCCACTGATGAAGCCAGTGTTACTGAGCGGGCGCTCGGCTTTGCCACTCTGGCTGGCTTCCCACAGGGGCAGGGCGTCATCGACTGCACACATGTGGCCATCAAGGCACCCCCAGATCACCCAGGAGTGTTTGTATACCGGAAGGGTTTCCACTCCCTCAATGTGCAGCTTGTCTGCAACCATAAAAAGATCATCATGCGTGTGTGTGCCAGATTCCCAGGGAGCTGTCCTGAGATCGTGAAAGGCGCTGTAGAAATGCAAGTTATTTCTTTCTTAAGAACCAAATGAACAGTCAAGAACAAGGAAAGGTCATTCAGCCCATCAAAGCTGATCCCTCTAGTACCCTAAAAACATTTTTGAACATCCTTCCCACATAACCGAGTGAAAAAGTTAGTGGGGGTGTTATTTTGGTGAAAGGGTGAAAACAGGCGGTAAGTGGGTGCAGTGCTAGTAAGACACGCCTGTTTGAAAGTCTGGTTTTAGCACGCAATCTTGGGCCTAATTGCTGATTACCATAATTTGAACTTGCATGGAGGTGCTAAATCAGACACCTGCAGGTTTAGCACTCAAGCACTGATTAGATACAATTTCCATGGAGCAGTATATGTGGGCACCACCCACCCACTTCCACTGAAGATTTGCAGTGGGCTGGCTGACACGCAATGGCAGGTTTCAGAATGGCTCTGGGACCGAGTGAGAGGGTGCACAGGTTCTCGGACGCGGCACTGGAGGTCCTGGTGGAGGAGGTCCAGGGGAGGAGGGATGTCCTGTACCCGCAGGGGGGGGAAGGAGTCCACCTGTCCTTCTCTCCTGCAGCAGCTGGTGTTGCTCTGCCTGGCCTCATGTCCTCCTCCCATTCCTCATCCAGACCAAGGGGGACCCCGAGCAAGATGTCGATGACCAAGCACTCCCTTTCTCCTGGTGACTCCTATAAAGTAGAGTAGCACAGCACTCACTCTTTTTAGGTGAAGTCCTCAGAAAATTTCCAGAATAAATGCTGGAAATAGAGTGTTGGTGAAGTCTTGACAAAGTGTCCTAGAAAGTCTCCCGATGTGTTTCAAAAGTCCTTTTCAAACCTCCAGCAGCAAGTGAACAGTGAATGGTGATATACCTTTAAGCAGCGCTCGAAATCCTCAGCGACGACTTGTTTTCTCCCAATCAGCTGGTCGCTGTTAGGAGGGTTTTAGGTCAAGCGCTAGCCACCAAAATGCCGTGCAGTCTCGTTAATGAGCACGAGCAGGCAACTTAAGTGGCAATCAGCTGCTTAACGAACCTCCAGCCATTTCTAGCACAAGCTTCAACTCCTTTACCAAGATGGAGTCTTGCGCTAAATGCAGACTAAATCAGCGAGTCTGCTTAAGACCCCCCTTTCACCACCTCGGAGGCTCTTTAGCGCCTAAAGTATCCGAGGAAATCTCCCTCAGTGTCTTCTTGTAAGAGACTGGCTAAAAGAAAGAAAAGTGTGAAGTGATGCATTCTGGTAGGAAGAATGAGGAGAGGCAATATAAATGAAATGGTACAATTTTAAAGGGGTTGCAAGAACAGAAAGACCTGCGGGTATGTGTACACACATCTTTGAAGGTGGCAGGACAAGTTGAGAAGACTGTTTAAAATCCTTGGCTTTATAAACAGGCATACAGTACAAAATCTAGGAAGTTATACTAAACCTTTATAAATCACTGGTTAGGCCCCAGCTGGAGTATTGTGTTTAGTTCTGGGCACCACTTCCATAACATCGCCCGACTCCCTAAGAACATAACTTAAGAAATAGGAGCAGGAGTAGGCCATTTGGCCCTTTGAGCCTACTCCACCATTCAATAAGATCATGGCTGATCTTCTACCTCATCTCCACTTTCCTGCACTATCCCCATATCTCTTGATTCCCTTAATATCCAAAAATCTATCGATCTCTGTCTTGAATATACTCAATGACTGAGCCTCCACAACCCTCTGGGGTAGAGAATTCCAAAGATTCACCACCCTCTGAGTGAAGAAATTTCTCCTCATCTCAGTCCTAAATGGCCGACGCCTTATTCTGAGGCTGTGACCCCTGGTTCTAGACTCCCCAGCCAGGGGAAACATCCTCCCTGCATCTACCCTGTAAGAATTTTGTATGTTTCAATAAGATCACCTCTCATTCTTCTAAACTCCAGAGAATATAGGACTGGTCTACTCAATCTCTCCTCATAGGACAATCCCCCCCATCCCAGGAACCAGTCTGGTGAACCTTAGTTGCACTCCCTCTATGGCAAGTATATCCTTCCTTAGGTAAGGAGACCAAAACTGTACACAATACTCCAGGTGTGGTCTCACCAGGGCCCTACATAATTGCAGTAAGACATCTTTACTCTTATACTCAAATCCTCTTGAAATAAAGGCCAACATACCATTTTCTTTCTTAATTGCTTGCTGTACCTGCAGGTTAACTTTCAGTGATTCGTGTACAAGGACACCCAGGTCCCTATGAACACCAACATTTCCCAATCTCTCACCATTTAAAAAATACTCTGCTTTTCTATTTTTCCTGCCAAAGTGGATAACTTCACATTTCTCCACATTATATTCCATTGCCATGTTCTTGCCCACTCACTTAGCCTGTCTATATCCCATTGAAGCCTCTTTGCATCCTCCTCACAACTTACATTCCCACCTAGCTTTGTATCATCAGCAAACTTGGATATATTGGTCCTCTAATTCTGCCCTCTTGAGCATCCCTGATAATAATCGCTCAACCTTTGGTGGTCGTGCCTTCTGTTGCCTAGGCCCTAAGCTCTGGAATTCCCTCCTTAAACCTCTCCGCGTCTCTACCTCTCTTTCCTCCTTTAAGACGCTCCTTAAAACCTACCTCTTAGATCAAGCTTTTGGTCACCTGCCCTAATTTATCCTTATGTGGATCGGTGTCAAATTTGTTGTCTTAAAATACTCCTGCGCCTTGGGATGTTTTACTACGTTAAAGGCGCTATATAAATACAAGTTGTTGTTGTTGGTCCCCTCATCCAAATCATTGATATAGATTGTGAATAGCTGAGGCTCAAGACTGATCCTTGCGGTACCCCATTAGTTACAGCCTGCCAACCCAAAAATTACCCGTTTATTCCTACTCTCTGTTTTCTGTCCGTTAACCAATCCTCAATCCATGCTAGTCTATTACCCCCAATCCCATGAGCCCTAATTTTGTTTAATAACCTCTTGTGTGGCACCTTATCGAATGCCTTCTGAAAATCCAAGTACACCACATCCACTGGTTCCCCCTTATCTATTCTACTAGTTACAACCACAAAAAATTGTAACAGATTCGTCAAACATGATTTCCCTTTCGTTAATCTGTGTTAACTCTGCCCAGTCCTATTATTATTTTCTAAGAGCCCTGTTACCACGTCCTTAATAATAGATTCTAGCATTTTCCCTAATACTGATGTCAGGCTAACTGGTCTGTAGTTCCCCATTTTCTTTCTCCTTCCTTTCTTAAATAGTGTGGTTACATTTGGTACATTCCAATTCGCGGGAACCGTTATAGAATCAATGGAATTTTGGAAGATGACAACCAATGCATCCACTATCTCTATAGCCACCTCTTTCAAAACCCTAGGCAATCAGGTCCAGGGGATTTATTGGCTTTCAGTCCCATTAATTTCTCCAGTACTATTTTTTTTACAAATACTAATTTCTTTCAGTTCCTCATTCTCTTGGTTCTCCACTATTTCCGGGAGGTTTTTTGCATTGTCTTCCGTGAAGACAGACACAAAGACCGGAATTTTGCCGGCGCTCAGGGGACGGGTTTGGAGGCGGGACATCCGGCAAAATCGCAAAGATTGACAGCGGGTCGGAAACCCGCTGTCAACCCGCCTCCAATCAATCTTCCAAGGTGTCGGGTCCCCGATTTGCACATGGGCCCGACACCTAGCAGCGGGAAGAGGATTATAGGCACTTAACTGCTTGTTAACAGGTTGTTAAGAGGCAGTTAAGAGGCTTTTTGCAATTTTGACAGGTTTACCGCGAGCCTCCCGACGTCCGGTAAGTGTGGCATGCTATGGGTCTACTGTAATGTTTATGCATTGATGACAGCTGCAGAAGTGGTGTGCAGGATCCAATAGTACACTGGAGATTTTCAAAGGTAAGAAAATGTTGGGAAAATCATTTTTAATGCATTTACACTTTTCTGCAGGTGACAAGTTTTGGATTGTGTGTGTAGTCCCACCTCATTGGGAGAACCTCTCTCACCAGTGACAGATCGCTTCTGTAACCTCACCTGCAGCTGCCATCTGTTCTAGCCTAAGGAGGGAGTCATTGGAGAGCCTGGGTGCAAGGGCTCACCTTTGTACAGTGATTGTCAGTGTTTGCAGCACCTCAATGCTGTCAAACACTGAAAAATCAGCTGTCAAAAAAAATTGTGCGTGGCCCCTTTAAGAAAACCGGCAGATGACGCATCATCAACTGACGTCATCTGACACCGGCTTCCTCTTAATTGGCTGGCAAGCCCGCAGGGCGGGCTTAACAAGGCCAATTGACGCAAAATCGCGTCTGTGCATCTGATGTCGTTGGGGGCAGGACTGGAACCCGGAAGGCAGCTGTCCCGCCCCCAAGCTGCATTGATAGGAAAAATCGCGGCCAAAGTATTTGTTTAATTTCTCTGCCATTTCCTTATTCCCCATTATAATTTCTCTTGTCTCAGGCTGTAAGGGACCACATTTACTTTTGCTAATCTTTTCCTTTTTACATACCTATAGAAGCTTTTACAGTCTCTTTTTATGTCTCTCGCTAGTTTACTCTCATATTCTATTTTCCCTTTCTTTATCAATTTCTTGGTCCTCCTTTGCTAAATTCTAAAATCCTCCCAATCCTCAGGCTTACTGTTTATAAGCCTCATCCTTTGATCGAATACTATCTTTAACTTTTCTTGTTAGCCACGGTTGGACCACTTTTCCTGTGGGGTTTTTGTGCCTTAAAGGAATGTATATTTATTGTAAATTATGTATTAATTCTTTAAATGCTAGCCATTGCTTGTCTACTGTTATACCTTTTAATGTAGTTTCCCAATCTACCGTAGCCAACTCGCCCCTCATACCTATGTAGTTTGCTTTGTTTAGATTTTAAGACCCTAGTTTCGGATTTAACTTAATCACTTTCAAACTTACTATAAAATTCTATCATATTATGGTCACTCTTCCCTAAGGGCCCCTTTACTACAAGGTTATTAATTAACCCTTTCTCATTACACAATACTAGATCTAAAATAGCCTGTTCCCTAGTTGGTTCCTCAACATACTGATCTAGAAAACTATCTTGTATACATTCCATGAATTCATCCTCCACATTATTACTGTAAATTTGGTTTGCCCAGTCTATATGTAAATTAATGTCCCCCATGATTACTGTATTATCCTTGTTAGATGCGCCTCTAATTTCCTGATTTATATTTTGCCCTACATTACAACTACTGTTTGGGGGCATATAAACAACTCCCACCAATGTTTTCTGCCCCTTGCTGTTTCTTAGCTCCACCCAAATTGATACTACTTCTTGATTTTCGGAGCTAAGATCCTTTCTCTCTACTGTCTTTATCCCATCCTTTATTATCAAGGCTACCATTCCTCCTTTTCCATTTTGCCTATCTCTTCTAAAAGTTAAGTCTCCTGGAATATTTAGTTCCCAACCTTGGTCACTTTGCAACCAAATCTCCGTAATGGCTATTAGATCAAACCTAGTGATTTCTATCTGCGCTATTAATTCATCTATTTTGTTGCGAATGCTTCGCGCATTCAGATATAGTGCCTTTAGCTTTGACTTTTTTCTATTTTTCCCTGATGTCACCTTAGTCACTGATGCCCTATTACCTTTGTTACTCTCTCTGCCCCTTCCTGACCCACTCTGCTTATTTCTGCCCAAAACTCTGCTCTGCTCTAGAGCCTTGACATTTCTCTTGCTGCTTTTAAATTTACTCTTTCCTGAACCCTCCCACCCCCCCTCCCACTTGATTAGTTTAAAGCCCTGCCTCCGTCCCTGCCTCCGCTCTTCTGCTGCTGAAACCCTCATCCATGCTTTTGTTACCTCTAGACTTGACTATTCCAAAGCACTCCTGGTCGGCCTCCCGTATTCCACCCGCCATAAACTTAAGCTCATCAAAATCTCTGCTTTCCGTATTCTAACACCATTGGCGGCTATGCCTTCAGCTGTCTAAGCTCTGGAATTCCCTTCCTAAACCTCACTGCCTCTCTACCTCTCTCTCTGCTTAAAACCTCTTTGACCAAACTTTTGGTCACCTGTCCTAATATTTCTTTAGGAAGTTCGATTTCAAATTTTGTCTGATAATGCTCCTGTGAAGCGCCTTGGTACGTTTTACTATGTTAAAGGTGCTATATAAATGCAAGTTATTGTTGTTAAAGGATATCAAGGGCTAAGAGAGGGTGCAGAGGTGATTTACTGGAATGGTACCAAGGATGCAGGACTTCAGTTACATGGAGAGACTAGAGAAGCTGGGGTTGTTCTGCTAAGAGCAGAGAAAGTTAAGGGGAGATTTCATGGAGGCGTTCAAAATTATGAAGGGTTCTGATAGAGTAAATAAGGAGCAACTGTTTCCAGTGGCAGAATCATCGGTAACTAGAGGACACATATTTAAGTTAATTGGCAAAAGAACCAGAGGTGAGATGAGAAGAATTTTTTTAATGCAGTGAATTGTTATGATCTGGAATGCACTGCCTGAAAAGGTGGTCATGATATGGAGATGCCGGTGTTGGACTGGGGTGGACAAATGTGAGAAGTCGTACAACACCAGGTTATAGCCCAACAGTTTTATTTGAAATCACAAGCTTTCGGAGCGCTGCTCCTTCATCAGGTGAAGTGAAGAGATGTATATCGGCACAGCATATATAGTCAGAGAACACTGCCAGATGATTACAGTTAATCTTTCCAACTGCCCTTTATCACACCTCGGCAGAGAGATAATCACGGCAATCAAAGGTGTGAATGGTGTCCAAACAGGTCAGTCAGGAAAACATTACATCAAAGACAATGAGGTGGGGTCACAAGGGGTCAAATGTGGCAGATGCTGGGGTCTGTATGGAAAACAAAAAACCTTTTTTGCTGGAAATCACAGCAGGTCCGGCCGCATCTGTGTAGAGAGAACAAGCCAACGACGACTCGAGTCTGGATGACTCTACGTCAGGTGGGGTTACATGTAGCGTGACATGAACCCAAGATACATACTCATGTGACTCGGCCAACGTTGTCTACCTCATACGTTGCAGGAAAGGATGCCCCGGAGCATGGTACATCGGCGAGACCATGCAGACACTGCGACAACGTATGAATGGACACCGCGCAACAATCGCCAGGCAGGCGTGTTCCCTCCCAGTCGGGGAACACTTCAGCAGTCAAGGACATTCAGCCTCCGATCTTCGGGTAAGCGTTCTCCAAGGTGGCCTTCGAGACACACGACAACGCAAAATCATCGAGCAGAAACTGATAGCCAAGTTCCGCACCCATGAGGACGGCCTCAACCGGGATCTTGGGTTCATGTCACGCTACATGTAACCCCACCTGACGTAGAGTCATCCAGACTCGAGTCGTCGTTGGCTTGTTCTCTCTACACAGATGCGGCCGGACCTGCTGTGATTTCCAGCAAAAAAAGTTTTTTGTTTTCCACACAGACCCCAGCATCTGCCACATTTGACCCCTTGTGACCCCACCTCATTGTCTTTGATGTAATGTTTTCCTGACTGACCTGTTTGGACACCATCCACACCTTTGATTGCCGTGATTATCTCTCTGCCGAGGTGTGATAAAGGGCAGTTAGAAAGATTAACTGTAATCATCTGGCAGTGTTCTCTGACTATATATGCTGTGCCGATATACATCTCTTCACTTCACCTGACGAAGGAGCAGCGCTCCGAAAGCTTGTGATTTCAAATAAAACTGTTGGACGATAACCTGGTGTTGTGCGACTTCTCACATTTGAAAAGGTGGTGGATGCAGATTCAGTCATAACTTTCATAGATACATACATAGATACATAGAAGATAGGAGCAGGAGTAGGCCATCCGGCCCTTCGAGCCTGCTCCGCCATTTAATGAGATCATGGCTGATCCTCCAATTCAGTATCCCGTCCCCGCCTTCTCTCCGTAACCCTTAACCCCTTTTGCCTGTAGAAATATATCTAATTCCCTCTTAAATATATTTAATGAGCTGGCGTACACTGCCCTCTGTGGCAATGAGTTCCACAGGTTCACCACCCTCTGAGTGAAGAAATTCCCCCTCATTTCTGTCCTAAATGGTTTAGCCCTTATCCTTAAATTATGTCCTCTAGTTCTGTTCTCACCCGCCAAGGGAAACATTCCTTCTGCATCTAGTCTGTCTAGACCTGTCAGAATTTTATACACTTCTATGAGGTCCCCTCTCAATCTTCTAAACTCCAGTGTGTACATCCCTAAACTACATAGTCTCTCCTCATAGGTCAATCCCGCCATTCCTGGTATCAGCCTGGTGAATCGCCGCTGCACCCCCTCCATGGCAAGAACATCTTTCCTCAGATGAGGCGACCAAAACTGTACACAGTACTCGAGGTGTGGTCTCACCAGTGCCCTGTACAGCTGCAGCAAGGTATCCCTGTTCCTGTATTCCAACCCTTTTGCTATGAAGGCCAGCATACCGTTTGCCTTCTTGATCGCCTGTTGCACCTGCATGCTCGCCTTCAGTGACTGGTGTACAAGAACACCCAGGTCTCTCTGTACTTCCCCCTCTCCCAATTTATTGCCATTTAAATAATAATTTGCCCTCCCGTTCCTGCACCCAAGGTGGATAACTTCGCACTTGTCCACATTATAGTGCATCTGCCATTTATCCGCCCAATCACCCAGTCTGTCCAAATCGCTCTGGAGCTTCCTGGTCTCCTCCTCTGAGCCCACCCCCCCTCCTAGTTTAGTGTCGTCTGCAAATTTGGAAATGCTGCATCCGACTCCCTGATCCAGGTCATTAATGTAAATTGTGAACAGCTGGGGACCCAGGACAGATCCCTGTGGTACCCCACTTGTTACTGCCTGCCATTCAGAAAATGAGCCGTTTATTCCAACTCTCTGTTTTCTATCTGACAGCCAGTTCTCTATCCACGTCAATACTTTCCCCTTTATCCCATGAGCTTCAATTTTCCCTGCTAATCTTTTATGTGGGACCTTATCGAAGGCCTTTTGGAAGTCCAGGTACACCACATCTACTGGCTCTCCCCCATCTATTTTACCAGTTACTCCCTCAAAAAATTCCAATAGATTAGTCAAGCACGATTTACCCTTTGTAAATCCATGTTGACTCTGTCCTATCCTGTCCCCATTTGCTAAGTGCTCGGCTATTTCATCCTTAATGATGGACTCCAGCATTTTGCCCACAACTGATGTAAGGCTTACAGGTCTGTAATTACCTGCTTTTTCCCTACCCCCCTTTTTGAATAGTGGGGTAACGTTAGCTACCCTCCAATCCATGGGCACTGTTCCCGAGTCTAATGAATTCTGAAAAATCATACTTAGTGCATCCGTTATCTCTAGGGCCACCTCCTTCAGCACCCTAGGATGCATGTTATCAGGCCCTGGGGATCTGTCCGCCTTCAATCCCTTTAGCTTCCTTAACACCATATCCTTAGAGATATTGACTTGCGTCAGTTCCTCCTTTGCAAATGTCCCTATTTTTCCCGATATCCCAGGGAGGTTTTTTGTGTCTTCCTTCGTAAAGACTGACCCAAAGTATGCATTTAGTTGGTCTGCCATTTCCTTATTTCCCGTTATATATTCCCCCGTATCTGACTGCAATGGGCCAACTTTGGTTTTCACCAGTCTTTTCCTCTTGATATACTTATAAAAGCTTTTGGAGTTAGTTTTTATATTTTCCGCCAGCTTGCTTTCGTAAGCTATTTTGCCCCTCTTGATTAAGCCCTTTGTCCTCCTTTGCTCTATCTTAAACTGTTCCCAATCTTCCGCTCTGGCGCTTTTTTTGGCTATTTTATACGCCCTATCTTTGGATTTTATGCTGTCTCTAATTTCCCCTGTTATCCACGGTTGAGTCACCTTTTTAGATTTCCTTTTATGCCAGATTGGTATAAACAATTTTTGCAATTTTGTCATTCTATCTTTAAATGCTTGCCATTGTTTATCTACCTCCAGTCCTCCCAGGAACGTTGTCCAATCAGACCTACTCAGTTCCCGTCTAATGGCATCATAATTCCCCTTGTTTAAATTCAGGACCTTAGTATCTGAGTCAATTTCTTCGCTCTCCATTTCGAGTGAGAAATCGATCATGTTATGATCGCTCTGACCCAAGGGTCCCCGTACAACAAGATTACTAATTAGTCCCTTCTCATTGCACAGTACCCAGTCCAATATAGCCTGTTCCCGAGTTGGTTCCTCGACATATTGATCCAGATAACCATCCCTTAAACACTCAAGGAATTCCTCCTCCTCATTATTTTTACTGATTAGGCTATTCCAATCTATATGTAAGTTAAAGTCACCTATGATGACAGCTGTGCTCTTATTGCACGCTTCTCTAATTTCCCTCGTGATGCCCTCCTCAACCTCTATTTTACTATTTGGAGGCCTATATACCACTCCTATTAATGTTTTTCGCCCCTCGCTATTTCTTAGCTCCACCCATATAGATTCTGTATTAACTGAGTTAATATCCTTCCTTTCAATTGCATTTATCCCTTCTTTTACCAGCAATGCTACCCCTCCTCCCTTTCTTTTTTGTCGATCCTTCCTAAATACTGAATACCCCTGTATGTTAAGCTCCCAGCCCTGCTCACCCTGCAACCATGTTTCCGTAATCCCAATTAGATCATAATTATTAACCTCTATTTCCACAGCTAATTCATCTACCTTGTTCCTGATGCTTCTCGCATTAAGGTATAAAACCCTCAGGCTTTTTTTATGCTCACATTTTTTATGAATTAGTTTGGCCCTTTGTTTTTTGTTCCTCACCCTTTTACCATTTATTTCTGTCTGCCTTTCACTTTCCTCTATTTCACTACATAGGTTTCTAGCCCCCTGCCATACTAGTTTAAATGCTCCCGAACTGCTTTATCAAAAATTACCCCGAGAACATCAGTTCCATCTTTGCACAGGAATTTGAAGGGAAAGTTTGCAGGGCTATGGGGAAAGAGCAGGGGAGTGGGACTAATTGGATAGCTCTTTCAAAGAGCCGGTACAGGTACGATGGACTGAATGGCCTCTTTCTGTGCTGTATCATTCTACAATTCTATGAAAAGAGGTCAGGTTAGTAACAGCTGCCATGCCTTTTCTCGGATGGAGCTGTCTGTCATCGCAGTTGCAGGGTTCAGTGTGTGTAGAGCTGTCAGTCACTCTGAGGGGTGGGGTTTTCTGTTCATTGAGTTGTCAGTCACTGAGGGGTGGGGTTTGTGTGCATTGAGCTGTCAGTCATTGAGGGGCGGGGTTTTGTGTGCATTAAGCTGTCAGTCACTCTGAGGGGCGGGGTTTTGTGTGCATTGAGCTGTAAAGTCACTGAGGGGCGGGGTTCTGTGTGCATTGAGCTGTCAGTCACTGAGGAGCGGGGTTTTGTGTGCATTGAGCTGTCAGTCACTGAGGGGCGTTTTTTTTTATATTCGCTTATGGGATCTGGGCGTCGCTGGCAAAGCCAGCATTTATTGCCCATCCCTAGTTGCCCTTGAGAAGGTGGTGGTGAGCCGCCTTCTTGAACCGCTGCAGTCCGTGTGGTGAAGGTACTCCCACAGTGCTGTTAGGGAGGGAGTTCCAGGATTTTGACCCAGCGACGATGAAGGATCGGCGATATACTTCTAAGTCAGGATGGTGTGTGACTTGGAGGGGAACTTGGAGGTGGTGGTGTTTCCATGCACCTGTTGCCCTTGTCCTTCTAGGGGGAAGAGGTCGTGGGTTTGGGAGGTGCTGCCGAAGAAGCCTTTGCAAGTTGCTGCAGTGCATCTAGTAGATGGTACACACTGCAGCCATGGTACGCCGGTGGTGGAGGGAGTGAATGTTTAAGGTGGTGGATGGGGGGCCAATCAAACGGGCTGCTTTGTCCTGGATGATGCCGAGCTTCTTGAGTGTTGTTGGAGCTGCACTCATCCAGGCAAGTGGAGAGTATTCCATCACACTCCTGACTTGTGCCTTGTAGATGGTGAAAAGGCTTTGGGGAGTCAGGAGGTGAGACACTCGCTGCAGAATACCTAGCCTCTGACCTGCTCTTGTTGCCACAGTATTTATGTGGCTGGTCCAGTTAAGTTTCTGGTCAATGGTGACCCCCAGGATGTTGATAGTGAGGGATTCGGCGATGGTAATGCCGTTGAATGTCGAGGGGAGGTGGTTAGACTCTCGCTTGTTGGAGATAGTCATTGCCTGGCACTTCTGTGGCGCGAATGTTACCTGCCACTTATCAGCCCAAGCCTGAACGTCGTCCAAGTCTTGTTGCATGCGGGTATGGACTGCTTCAATTTCTGAGGAGTTGTGAATGGCGCTGAACACTGTGCAGTCATCAACGAACATCCCCATTTCTGACCTTATGTTGGAGGGAAGGTCATTGATGAAGCAGCTGAAGATGGTTGGGCCTAGGATAGTGCCCTGAGGAACTCCTGCAGCGATGTCCTGGGGCTGTGATGATTGACCTTCAATCACCACAACCATCTTCCTTTGTGCTAGGTATGACTCCAGCCAGTGGAGAGTTTTCCCCCTGATTCCCATTGACTTCAGTTTTACTAGGGTTCCTTGATGCCACACTCGGTCAAATGCTGCCTTGATGTCAAGGGCAGTCACTCTCACCTCACCTCTGGAATTCAGCTCCTTTGTCGGGCGCCGAGTGGTCCTGGCGGAACCCAAACTGGGCATCAGTGAGCAGGTTATTGGTGAGTAAGTGCCGCTTGATAGCACTGTCGATGACACCTTCCATCACTTTGCTGATGATTGAGAGTAGACTGATGGGGCGGTAATTGGCCGGGTTGGATTTGTCCTGCTTTTTGTGGACAGGACATACCTGGGCAGTTTTCCACATTGTCGGATAGATGCCAGTGTTGTAGCTGTACTGGAACAGCTTGGCTAGAGGCATGGCTAGTTCTGGAGCACAAGTCTTCAGCACGATAGCCGGGATGTTGTCGGGGCCCATAGCCTTTGCTGTATCCAGTGCGCTCAGCCGTTTCTTGATATCACGTGGAGTGAATCGAATTGGCTGAAGACTGGCTTCTGTGATGGTGGGGACCTCGGGATTCGGCCGATATGGATCATCCACTCGGCACTTCTGGCTGAAGATGGTTGCATTAACTATAAGGCTGTTTTTAAGGCTTTATTTTTTACTGTGATGGATGAATGTAATGGATTTACTATGTAATTGATGAGTTGTATAAGTATTATTGTATTTGAATAAAAAGATTTATCTGCCTGGTCAAAAAAAAAAGATGGTTGTAAACGCTTCAGCTTTGTCTTTTGCACTCACGTGCTGGGCTCCACCATCATTGAGGATGGGATATTCATGGAGCCTCCTCCTCCCATTAGTTTTTTAATGGTCCACCACCATTCACGACTGGATGTGGCAGGACTGCAGAGCTTTGATCTGATCTGTTGAGTGTGGGATTGCTTAGCCCTGTCTATAGCATGCTGCTTCCACTTTTTAGTATGCATGTAGTCCTGTGTTGCAGCTTCCCCAGGTTGGCACCTCATTTTTAGGTACGCCTGGTGCTGCTCCCGGAATGCTCTTCTACCCTCCTTATTGAACCAGGGTTGGTCCCCTGGCTTGGTGGTAATGGTAGAGTGAGGGATATGCTGGGCCATGAGGTTACAGATTGTGGTGGAATACAATTCTGCTGCTGATGATGGCCCACAGCACCTCATGGATGCGCAGTTTTGAGCTGCTAGATCTGTTCTGAATCTATCCCATTTAACACGGTGGTAGTGCCACACAACACGATGGAGGGTGTCCTCAGTGTGAAGACGGGACTTTGTCTCCACAATGACTGTGTGGTGGTCACTGTTACCAATGCTGTTATGGACCGATGCATCTGCGACAGGTAGATTGGTGAGGACGAGGTCAAGTAGGTTTTTCCCTCGTGTTGGTTCTCTCGCCACCTGTCGCAGGCCCAGGCTGTCAGTTATGTCCTTCAGGACTTGGCCGGCTCGGTCAGTAGTGGTGCTACTGATCCACTCTTGGCGATGGACATTGAAGTCCCCCACCCAGAGTACATTCTGTGCCCATTGTGTGCATTGAGCTGCCAGTCATTATAAGGGGCGGGATTTGTGTGCATTGAGCTGTCAGTCATTATGAGGGGCGGGATTTGTGTACATTGAGCTGTCAGTCACTCTGAGGGGTGGGATTTGTGTGCATTGAGCTGTCAGTCACTCTGAGGGGCGGGGTTTGTGTGCATTGAGCTGTCAGTCACTCTGAGGGGCGGGATTTGTGTGCATTGAGCTGTCAGTCACTCTGAGGGGCGGGATTTGTGTACATTGAGCTGTCAGTCACACTGAGGGGCGGAGTTTGTGTGCATTGAGCTGTCAGTCACACTGAGGGGCGGGATTTGTGTGCATTGCGCTGTCAGTCACTCTGAGGGGCGGGGTTTGTGTGCATTGAGCTGTCAGTCACTCTGAGGGGCGGGGTTTGTGTGCATTGAGCTGTCAGTCACTCTGAGGGGCGGGGTTTGTGTGCATTGAGCTGTCAGTCACTCTGAGGGGCGGGGTTTGTGTGCATTGAGCTGTCAGTCACTCTGAGGGGGCGGGGCTCCCAGCGCTATTTGTGATAGGCCAGTCAGCATTGGGGGGGGGGGGGGCGTGTGCCGGCTCTGTCAATCAGCGTGAGGGGGGCGCGGTCAGCTGCCGTCTCCCTGGTGACAGGCCTTGGATTTGCTGCGTTCAGTGAACTTCCAGGCTGTGAAAATGATTAAGAAATTCGACAAAAAGGACGAGGAGTCGGGTCAGTGGCAGCGCTTTCCACGCAGAATTATTGGCAGTCTTTGAATCAAATCGTTCACCGGAATGAGTGAGAGCGGCGGGGAGGCCTGGCGCTCTCCTGGGCAGCGCCGCCCGGTCCGACCGAGGCTCCAGGCCCTGCGGCTCCCCGTGTCCTGGGCCTTGCTGCGGCTGCCGACCCCGCTTAGGGGACGGGGAGAGGGTCGGGTCCCGGGTCCCGGGTCCCGGGTCCCTATGGGAACAGTTAAAATATTTACCCTTGGACAGGTTTTGGCTTATTGTGCCGAGGCCTGTGAGATAAAGGCATAGCATGTAAACACCAGCCATTAAACCTTAAAACATCTCCGTGCAGGATGTCTGTTTATTGTAACAGGGATTTGTGTGTGTAACATATCAAAATTTGCAGATGATACAAAGATGGGAGGGAAAGTAGTGAGTGAGGAGGACATAAAAAACCTGCAAGGGGACATAGACAGGCTAAGTAAGTGGGCAGAGATTTGGCAGATGGAATACAACACTGGAAAGTGTGAGGTGATGCACTTTGGCAGGAAAAATCCTAGAGCAATTTATTATCTTAATGGCAAGAAACTGGAGAGTACTGAAGTGCAAAGGGATCTGGGGGTCCTGGTGCACGAAACTCAAAAGGTTAGTATGCAGGTGCAGCAGGTGATTAAGAAGGCAAATGGAATGTTGGCTTTCATTGCTAGGGGGATAGAATATAAAAATAGGGAGGTATTGCTTCAGTTGTACAAGGTATTGGTGAGACCGCACCTGGAATACTGCATACAGTTTTGGTGTCCTTACTTAAGGAAAGACATCCTTGCTCTCGAGGCAGTGCAAAAAAGGTTCACTCGGTTAATCCCGGGGATGAGGGGGTGGTCATATGAGGAGAGGTTGTGTAGATTGGGACTCTACTCATTGGAGTTCAGAAGAATGAGAGGCGATCTTATTGAAACATATAAGATTGTGAAGGGGTTGGATCGGGTGGATGCGGGGAGGATGTTCCCGATGACGGGTGAGACTAGAACTAGGGGACATAGTCTTAGAATAAGGGGCTGCTCTTTCAAAACTGAGATGAGGAGGAACTACTTCACTCAGAGGGTGGTAGGTCCATGGAATATGCTGCCACAAAAAGCTGTAGAAGCTACATCATTAAATAAATTTAAAACAGAAATAGACAGTTTCCTAGAAGTAAAGGGCATTAAGGGTTATGGGGAGCGGGCAGGAATTTGGACATGAGTCTAGGTTCGGATTGGTCATGGCCCTGTGGGTAGTGGAGCGGGCCCAGGGACCGTGTAGCCTGATTCTGCTCCTATTTCGTGTGTGCAATTCTGTTAGATGCAGGAGATGGTTCTGTGATAGTAGATAGTAGATTGGCGGTTAGGATCAGATCAGCCATGATCTTATTGAATGGCGGAGCAGGCTCGAGGGGCCAATTGGCCTACTCCTGCTCCTATTTCTTATGTTCTTATGTACAACAAACTGCTCAGTCATCTGTGGGGAGAGGGTGGTAACTAGGGTCAGTGGCACACCATGTGAAGATTTGGGACTGACCGAGTCCTCTGTGGCAGACAGACTCTCTGTTACCTGGTTTTTGAGCTAGGTGGGTACTGGTAGTTGACCAGCCAGCCTAGCTCATTAATGGAACTTGGCAAGGCAGATCGGTCACTGGGGACTGGGATTCTAACCACCAGATAACCCAACAAACCAGTACTCTGGGATGGTTCTGACTCCCGCTCCCGCTCCGTTGCCTCTGGAGTCCCCAAAATATCTATCTTTGCCCCTCCCACCACCCCCCTATTTCTCATCCGCATGCTGCCCCTCTGCGACATCATCCGAAAACACGTCAGATTCCACTTGTACGCAGACGACACCCAGCTCAACCTCACCACCAGCTCTCTCAATCCCTCCACTGCCTCTGATTTGTCATGCTGCTTGTCCGACAGCCGAGCAGAAACCTCCTCCAATTAAATATTGGGAAGACTGAAGCCATATCTTTGGTAACCGCCACAAACCCTTTTCCCTTGCCACCGTCTCCATCCCCCTCACTGGCTACTGTCTGAGGTTGAACTGGACGGTTCGCAACCTGGGAGTCTTACTTGACCCCTCCATCTCCAAGTCCGCCTACTTCCACCTCTGTAATACTGCCCGTCTCCACCCCTGCCTCAGCTTATCTGCTGCTGAAACCCTCATCCATGCCTTTGTTACATCCAGACTTGACTATTCCAATGCTCTCCTGGCTGGCCTCACACCTTTCACCCTCCGTAAACTTGAACTCATCCAAAACTCTGCTTTCCGTATCCTAACTCGCACCAAGTCCTGTTCACCCATCAGCCCTGTGTCACTGACCTACATTGGCTCCTGGTTGAGCAACGCCTCGATTTAAAAATTCTCCTTATTTTCAAATCCCTCCAGGGCCTCGGCCTTCTCAATCTCTGTAACCTCTTCCAGCCCGACA
The DNA here is from genome assembly GCA_030390025.1 of Squalus acanthias. Taxonomy (NCBI): domain Eukaryota; kingdom Metazoa; phylum Chordata; class Chondrichthyes; order Squaliformes; family Squalidae; genus Squalus; species Squalus acanthias. Next base: position 130,271,982 of record CM059434.1, read on the forward strand.
ACCCTCCTGAGATCTCTGCACTTCTCCAATTCTCGCCACTTGCGTTTCTCTGATTTTCATCGCTCCACCATTGGCAGCTGTGCCTTCAGCTGTCTAGGCCATAAGCTCTGGAATTTCCTCCCTAAACCTTGCCACCTCTACCTCTCTCTCAAAACCTCTTTGACTAAACTTTTGGTCACCTGTCCTAATATTTCTTTAGGTGGTTTGGTGTTAAATTTTGTCTGATAACGCTCCTGTGGAGCGCCTTGGGATGATTTTACTACGTTAAAGGCGCTATATAAATGCAAGTTGCTATTGTTGATGTGGTTTAGCTGGAAAATCAGTGAGAAGCTTACTAGTGCTCTGCTGTTAGACTGCATTGTTGTGCCATCAGTATCCCTTTATGCACTTGGAAGTCTCCAAGCCTTTTTTTCTTGCCAACCTTGCTTAAACAGTACTTCTCAGCCCATGACCTCTACGCCAAGAAGGTCGAGCAGCAAGACCATGGGTATGCCATCATCTCCGCGTTCCACTCCAAGTAATGCACTGTCGTGACATGGGAATATATTACTATTCCTTCACTGTTGACAGGTCAATCTTCTTTTCTTCTTAGGCAGTCCCTCGGAACTGAGGATGACTTGCTTCCACATTAAAAATGAGTTCTCAGGTGACTGATGAGTCCAGTGCGGGACCTACAGTCTCTGTCACAGGTGGGGCAGACGGTGGTTGAAGGGGCGGGTGGGTGGGGTGCTTGGGTTGACGTGCGCTGCTTGCGCTTGGCTTCCACTTGCTCCCGGCGAAGAGACTTGAGGTGTTCGGCGCCTTCCCGGATGCTTCTCCTCCACTTTGTGCGGTCTTGGGCCAGGGATTCCCAGGTGTCAGTGGGGATGTTGCATTTCTTCAAGGAGGCTTTGAGGGTGTCCTTGAAGCGTTTCCTCTGCCCACCTGGGGCTCTCTTGCCATGTTGGAGCTCCAAGTAGAGCGCTTGTTTTGGGAGTCTCGTATCGGGCATGCGGACGATGTGACCCGTCCATCGGAGCTGATCGAGCGTGGTCAAAGCTTCGATGCTGGGGATGTTGGCCTGAGCGAGAACACTGACGTTGGTGCGCCTATCCTGCCAATGGATTTGCAGGATCTTGCGGAGGCAGCGTTGGTGGTACCTCTCTAGTGCTTTGAGGTGCCTGCTGTACATGGTCTATGTCTCTGAGGCATACAGGAGGGCGGGTATCACTACTGCTCTGTAGACCATGAGCTTGGTGCTGGGTTTGAGGTCCTGGTGTTCAAACACTCTCTTCCTCAGGCAACCGAAGGCTGCACTGGCACACTGAAGGCGGTGTTGGACTTCGTCATTGACGTCTGCCCTTGTTGACAGTAGGCTCACGAGGTATGGAAAGTGGTCCACGTTGTCCAAGGCCTTGTCATGGATTTTGATAATCGGGGGGCAGTGCTGTGTGGCGGGGGCAGGTTGATAGAGGACCTTTGTCTTACGGATGTTTAATGTAAGGCCCATGCTCTCGTACGCTTCGGTGAAGGTGTTGACGATGGTTTGGAGTTCGACCTCTGAGTGTGCGCAGACGCAAGCGTCGTCTGCATACTGTAATTCAACGACAGAGGATGGACGACCTTGGATCTGGACTGGAGGCGACGGAGGTTGAACAGTTTCCCTTTTGTTCTGTAAATTAGCTCCACTCCAGCGGGGAGCTTACTGAGGGTGAGATGGAGCATTGCAGCAAGGAAGATCGAGAAGAGCGTTGGTGCGATGACACAGTCTTGCTTGACCCCGGTCCATACGTGAATTGGGTCTGTGGTGGAACCGTTGGTCAGGATCACGGTTTGCATGTTGTCTTGAAGCAGGCGGAGGATGGTGACAAACTTTTGAGGGCAGCCGAATTTGAGGAGGACACTCCATAATCCCTCACGGTTGACAGTGTCGAAGGCCTTTGTGAGGTCAAAGAAGGCCATGTACAGCAGTTGGTGCTGTTCCCTGCATTTCTCTTGTAATTGACAAGCAGTGAAGATCATGTCCATTGTGCCCCTTAGTGGGCGGAATCCACATTGCGACTCTGGGAGGAGCTCTTCAGTCACTGGGAGAAGGTGATTGAGGAGGATTCTTGTGATGACTTTCCCTGTGGCAGACAGCAGGGAAACTCTTCTGTAATTACCGCAATCGGACTTGTCACTTTTCTTGAAGATGGCCACAATTACGGCATCTCTGAAATCACCTGGCATGCTCTCCTCCTTCCAGATAAGAGAAATGAGTTCATGAATTCGCGCCAGTGGTGCTTCTCCGCCATTGCTTTAGTGCCTCGGCAGGGATTCCATCTGCTCCTGAGGCCTTGTTGTTCTTCAGTTGTCGGATGGCCTTTTCAACCTCTTGCTGGGCTGGGGCTTTGCTGAGGTGGTGGCGGGATGGAGTTGAGGGACCGCAAGTACGTCATGGACAGTCAACACTACAAACCTCTGCTCTGTAAGCGTAATTGCTTGCTTGTGGGTAAATGTGATTAGGATTATTTGTTCGTGTGAAGAGTAAATGCTGGCACAAACTGGTTGAGCAAAACGGCCTGTTTCTATGTTGTCTGTATTTCTATAAAGAGTAAAGCGTAAGTGTTGGCTGGTGATTTAACTGTGGAGGACATCAAAAGCCAAGCCTGATTCTGTTCTCAACCATGTCAGTATTTCCACCCTTTAGCAGGCATCATCAGACCGCAATCAAAAACAGAAATCTTGTTTGATTTTCCTCTCCCAATTGTGCCTAAATGGCTAATCTGGCTGAGATCAGTTAACAGCACAGATTGGGATTGAATCTGCGACCCCTTTGGGTGAGGGGAGCCTGTATGGTTTTGTAGTACACCAGACGATGCCTTTACCTTGTCGGCCAAGCAAGAGATTTGGAAATGTTAAAATATACACACAGACTTTCAATTACAGTACTTGTAATTTACTTTCTCATCGCTACTTTGTTGAATTAATTTGTCAGCTTGTCTCTTTGAGGAGAATTTTGTGAGGTTTTTTAATGTCCCAGTTGTTTTGTAGATTGGTAAATGTTTGCAAAATGGTACTTTCAGTACAGCAAATGCTATTCATAGCGTTCTCAGCAAAAGGTCAGTCTGTGCTTCAACCAGCAAACTGTTTTGATGACTTCAAAGCTTTGGACTTATCTTACAAATAATTATTTTCTGCTGAAATTAGTCATCATTGTTGGCCATAGCTACCAAAATGTTTTGCTAGCTGCTGAAGCTATCTGTTCGGTATCGCTTTTTCATTCAGGTCCTATGTGGTCCAATCATCTGAGCTTTGACCACCTCTGTGGTCCCTTATATTTTTTTTGCCATACTAATCACAAATTACTGTCTATGCATCATATTCATCCTCATTCCTTGTATTCCTTTTAGGAAGTGGGTCCAATCCTTACCAGCAACTGGAGAAGAGTGCAGTTCTACAAGAGGCAAGTCTTCAACAACAGCTTTGTTTATTTCATTCTCCAAATAGATTAATGTGATTGTAAACGTTATGGGACTGTTCATGACTTCATTAAAAACCACAGCCAAAAAAAGTGCACCTCTCCCTCCACACTTTGATATGGTGATAGAGAAATTTGTGAAGATAAAGCTGCATGTATTACAGGTAAAGTGGCAACATGGTTAGACAGATGGCTGAGGGATATAAAGCAGAGAGTAGGAGTAAATGGCTGTGTCTTAGATTTTTTTTTATTCGTTCATGGGATGTGGGCGTCGCTGGCAAGGCCAGCATTTATTGCCCATCCCTAGTTGCCCTTGAGAAGGTGGTGGTGAGCCGCCTTCTTGAACCGCTGCAGTCTGTGTGGTGAAGGTACTCCCACAGTGCTGTTAGGTAGGGAGTTCCAGGATTTTCACCCAGCGACGATGAAGGATCGGCGATATACTTCTAAGTCAGGATGGTGTGTGACTTGGAGGGGAACTTGGAGGTGGTGGTGTTCCCATGTACCTGCTGCCCTTGTCCTTCTAGGTGGAAGTGATCGTGGATTTGGGAGGTGCTGCCGAAGAAGCCTTGGCGAGTTGCTGCAGTGCATCTAGTAGATGGTACACACTGCAGCCATGGTACGCCGGTGGTGGAGGGAGTGAATGTTTAAGGTGGTGGATGGGGTGCCAATCAAGCGGGCCGCTTTGTCTTGGATGGTGCCGAGCTTCTTGAGTGTTGTTGGAGCTGCACTCATCCAGGCAAGTGGAGAGTATTCCATCACACTCCTGACTTGTGCCTTGTAGATGGTGGAAAGGCTATGGGGAGTCAGGAGGTGAGACACTTGCCGCAGAATACCCAGCTCCTGACCTGCTCTTGTTGCCACAGTATTTATGTGGCTGGTCCAGTTAAGTTTCTGGTCAATGGTGACCCCCAGGATGTTGATGGTGGAGGATTCGGCGATGGTAATGCCGTTGAATGTTAAGGGGTGATGGTTAGACTCTCGCTTGTTGGAGATCGTCATTGACTGACACTTGAGTGGCGTGAATGTTACCTGCCACTTATCAGCCCAAGCCCGAATGTCATCCGGGTCACGCTGCATGCGGGCATGGACTGCTTCATTATCTGAGGAGTTGTGAATGGCACTGAGCACTGTGCAGTCATCAGCGAACATCCCCACTTCTGACCTTATGATGGAGGGAAGGTCATTGATGAAGCAGCTGAAGATGATTGGGCCTAGGACACTGCTCTGAGGAACTCCTGCAGCAATGTCCTGGGGCTGTGATGATTGACCTTCAACCACCACAACCATCTTCCTTTGTGCTAGGTATGACTCTAGCCAATGGAGAGTTTTCCCCTGATTCCCATTGACTTCAGTTTTACTAGGGCTCCTTGATGCCACACTCGGTCAAATGCTGCCTTGATGTCAAGGGCAGTCACTCTCACCTCACCTCACCTCTGGAATTCTGCTCTTTTGTCCATGTTTGGACCAAGACTATAATGAGGTCTGGAGCTGAGTGGTCCTGGCGGAACCCAAACTGGGCATCAGTGAGCAGGTTATTGGTGAGTAAGTGCCGCTTGATAGCACTGCCGACGACCCTTTCCATCACTTTGCTGATGATTGATAGTACACTGATGGGGCGGTAATTGGCCAGATTGGATTTGTCCTGCTTTTTGTGGACAGGACATACCTGGGCAGTTTTCCACATTGTCGGATAGATGCCAGTGTTGTAGCTGTACTGGAACAGCTTGGCTAGTTCTGGAGCACAATTCTTCAGCACGACAGTCGGGATGTTGTCGGGGCCCACAGCCTTTGTTGTATCCAGTGCGCTCAGCCGTTTCTTGATATCACATGAATCGAATTGGCTGAAGACTGGCTTCAGTGATGGTGGGGACCTCGGGAGTAGGCTGATATGGATCATCCACTCGGCACTTCTGGCTGAAGATGGTTGCAAACGCTTCAGCTTTGTCTTTTGCACTCACTTGCTGGGCTCCACCATCATTGAGGATGGGGATATTCATGGAGCCTCCTCCTCCCGTTAGTTGTTTAATGGTCCACCACCATTCACGACTGGATGTGACAGGACTGCAGAGCTTTGATCTGATCCATTGATTGTGGGATCGCTTAGCTCTGTCTTTTGCATGCTGCTTCTGCTTTTTAGCATGCATGTAGTCCTGTGTTGCAGCTTCCCCAGGTTGGCACTGCATTTTTAGGTACATCTGGTGCTGCTCCTGGCAAGCTCTTCTACACTCCTTATTGAACCAGGGTTGGTCCCCTGGCTTGATGGTAATGGTAGAGTGAGGGATATGCCGGGCCATGAGGTTACAGGAATACAATTCTGCTGCTGCTGATGGCCCACAGCGCCTCATGGATGCCCAGTTTTGAGCTGCTAGCTCTGTTCTGAATCTATCCCATTTAGCACGTTGGTAGTACCACACAACACGATGGAGGGTGTCCTCAGTCTGAAGACGGGACTTCGTCTCCACAATGACTGTGTGCGGTGGTCACTGCTACCAATACTGTCACGGACAGATGCATCTGCGACAGGTAGATTGGTGAGGACGAGGTCAAGTAGGTTTTTCCCTTGTGTTGGCTCTCTCACCACCTGTCACAGGCCCAGTCTGGCGGCTATGTCCTTCAGGACTCGGCCAGCTCGGTCAGTAGTGGTGCTACCGAGCCACTCTTGGTGATGGACATTGAAGTCCCCCACCCAGAGTACATTCTGTGCCCTTGCTACTCTCAGTGCTTCTTCCAAGTGGTGTCCAACATGGAGGAGTACTGATCCATCAGCTGAGGGAGGGCGGTAGATGGCAATCAGCAGGAGGTTTCCTTGCCCATGCTTGACCTGAAGCCATGAGATTTCATGGGGTCCGGAGTCAATGTTGAGGACTCCCAGGGCCACTCCTTCCCGACTGTATACCACTGTGCCGCCAGCCCTGGTGGGTCTGTCCTGCCGGTGGGACAGGACATACCCAGGGATGGTGATGGAGGAGTTTGGGACATTGGCTGAAAGGTATGATTCTGTGAGTATGACTGTCAGGCTGTTGCTTGACTAGTCTGTGGGACAGCTCTCCCAATTTTGGCACAGGTCCCCAGATATTGGTGAGGAGGACTTTGCAGGATCGACTGGGCTGGGTGTGCCGTTGCCGTGTCCGTAGCTGGTGCCGAGGTCGATGCTGGGTTGTCCGTCCGGTTTTATTCTTGTTTTTCGTAGCGGTTTTTTACAACTGAGTGGCTTGCTAGGCCATTTCAGAGGGCAGTTAAGAGTCAACCACATTGCTGTGGGTCTGGAGTCACGTATAGGCCAGACCAGGTAAGGAAAGCAGATTTCCTTCCCTAAAGGACATTAGTGAACCAGATGGGTTTTTACGACAATCCGGTAGTTTCATGGTCACCATTACTGATACTAGCTTTTTATTCCAGATTTATTTAATTAACTGAATTTAGATTGGCAAGATGTAGCTAGTGGTGTGTGCCCCCCATGATCTGTGTTGGGCCTATAGTTGTTCTCCATATACATAAAGGATTTAGATAAGGTCATGGGGTGAACAATATCAACATTTCATGACTATCAAATTGGGAGTAAAAAAAACTGGAAGGAAAAATCTGAGACTTCAGGAAGGCATGGACAGGAATTGCAAAATGCAGTTCAATGAGGATAAATGTGCAGTACATTTTGGGAAAAAGAACAGAAAATATTCCTTCAATGATAAAAATCACAATGGAGTGGTGAAACAAGAACACCAGATATAAAGAATTATAGAAACTTACAGCACAGAAGGAGGCCATTTAGCCCATCGTGCCTGTGCTGGCTCTTTGAAAGAGCAGTCGTGCTTAGTCCCACATCCCCCACCTTTTGTTCGTAACCCTGTAAGTTCCTCATTCTCTAGTACCTGTCCAACTCCCTTTTTTAAATTATTTATAGAATCAGTTTCCACCACCTTTTCAGGTAGAGCGTTCTAGACCCTGCCAACTCTGAGTGAAAACATTTCTCCTCATCTCCCCTCTAGATCTGTTGCCAATGATTTTGAATCTATGACCTCTAGTTACTGACCCACTCGCCAGAGGGAATCATTTTACTCTATGCATTCTATCAAAACCTTTCATCATCTTGAAAACCTTTCATCATCTTGAAAACCTTCAAAAGCAGAATTGCAGTAACCATAAAAAGGCAAAAGTGTTTATGGGTTTTATAAATGGGTGCATTGAAGGCAAAACCAAGGTCATGATGAAACTGTAGAAGATATTGGCTAAGCTACATTTGGAACACTGTGTAGTTTTGGGAATATGGAAATAATAGACGCATGGAAAAGAGGCATGAAGATTATCTGGGAGTTACCAGGGATGAGCGGATACAGTTACAAAGTGAGAGTTGTAAAAACTAGAACTGTTCATTGTAGCAGGGAAGGTTAAGAGGGAGAGCTAATAGAAACATTCAAAGTTTTGGAAGGGTTTGAAGGGATAATTGTGCAATTACTTCCACTGGTCTGTGAAAAGTAGCATAAACTTAAGATTAGGACTAGAAAGATAAAGGATGAGCTAAGAAGAAATAATAACGTGCAAACCATTATTAGACTGTGAGATGCATTATGACAAGTGGATATTGAACTTGAGTCAACTGTGACATTTAAGAGCAATTCACATTGAACATCTGAATACAAATATTAAAGGTTTCAGGTAAAGAACAGGAAAAGGGGATAGTAGAAACCTCCAATGTGGCACAGACTGAATGGCCTCCACCTGTGTAGAAATTTCTAAGCTTCTATGTTTCTGAAGTATTTCTCATTATGTAAAGTTAATAGACTGAAAGACAAATACTAGACAGCCGTTTCATGTGATTGCTGAAGGCTCTAATAAGCAAAGCTGGTGTTCAGATACAGCTGTTATGTGAAGAAAAGGTGCTTTTAGCTAGCATTGGATATAATTATTAGTTAGTTCTAGAACTGAATTAATGCGTAATATGAATGGTTCATAAGTTAGAAAAAAACTACTTGCATTCATAAAGTGAATTATTTACATTGTCCAAATGTGTCAAAGTGCTTCACACAATTAATTACTTTTGAAGTGCTGTGACCATTATGTTGGCAAATGCAGCAGCCCTCCCTGTCTTGTTCAAAGACATATCAAGCAAACCTCCAGAACATCTATCTAGTCATATATCCTACCTAGTTGTCATTCTTGGCAAAACATTTCCATGGTCCCTGCAGCTCCGACTATATGTCCCACAAAGTATATCCGTATATAGTTAAACCAATAACCCTCGTAAGAAAGCTTGAAGTGACAAAATGCTACTCAGGTCATCGGACCATCTCTTCCCACAAATCATGTACAATCTACCCTATTCTGGACATTTATTAAAGCTCCAGGAGAAGGTTGTGCAGAATTTCTTCTTGACATCCAAAGGTAATCAACACTCTTCATCTGGTCTCATTAGCAAATTTTAATATTGCATAAACATCATACTTCTGATTTGGTTTGTGAAAATATGCCATTTTAAACTTTTTCAAATAAATTAGTATGATTGTTCTGATGGCAGAGGACTTTGGTAACATCTGGCTGATTATATTTTGAGTCTACAGTTTGAAGGGGGTTAGAATTCCACTGTGCAATATCTGTAACCAGTTAACACATTTGCATGAAATTCCTCTATTAATTTTAACTGACTTATTTTAAATGGATTAATTATCTTAAAATGGTGAACAGAGGAATTTGATGCAATCATATTAACCTATGTGTTACAAAGCACGTGGCAGACTTTCAGCCCCATGTGAGCAGATCATAAAGGTTGTTGTGTACTCATGAAAAGCTTTACCTCCGAGTGAGTCATGGTCCAGCGTGAGAAGGAAAAGCCTGGTGAAGCTCAGAAAGAGGCTCAATTAGACAATAAAGAAACTGACCCTGAAATTACACTATGGGATGGTAGTGTAGGAATACCTAATGTGCTCAATTGAAATTTGTCCACTATTTTAGTGGAGCTGTCAACCCATTTATGTTAAATGTTTTATTTCAGATGAAAGCTTCAGGTACTTTTACTAGTTATGGTATATTTTCAGGGTTACTGTTTCTGACTTTAGATCATTTAAAAAAAAAATGGATTATTGAAATGTGATTTACGACATATGAACTTTGAAAGCACCAAAGCGGTGTTGGCAGTTGTCAAGTATTCTTTAATGGCTTTGTTGCTGACTATTTGGTTTTGGTTCAGAAGGTTTCCATGAAAATCAGATTAAACAACTAGATGTATGAAGTAAAATATTTCCAGAATACCTTAGTACTCTGCAGAATAAGAGTTAATTAAACACAACACCTTCTGTTAACTCAAAAATTCATGCCGGCTGCACCATGTTTTTGATTTCTATTTTGAACAGTTCTTTAATGTTTTACGTATTTGCACCTTTGTCAATATGTAGTTGATATGCATGTACTATGATTGCTTGAATATCTGTGATTTAATGGGTTAATATACTATCCCTTCACTTCTGAATTTTAATCCATTGCAGTTTGTTGGGAAGTTGCAACTCTGTGCCAACTCTAGAAGTCCTACTTGAAGCATTTGAGATGTCTCGTCCAGATCCTAGTGGGTGTGAGACCACAACATAAAACTCACCACAGTCCATCACTAATTGGTATCTCCCAGCTTGGCCTGGGAAATGGAAATGTCACACTAGTGCAGTGAGCGAGGGTACTCTTCTTATGGGGTTAAGCACACTTGGGGAAGATGTCCTATTTGTCGTGCAGTAAAATTGTAAACCCATTTATGAAGAACAGGCTTACAATTTCAATACATGTCGAGCTCTGAGGAATTTGTTTTCCTATTTTTGTGCAGAGTTGAGGGAACGTGACTCTATATTCAATTTGTAGTGTAGTTGACCTGGACATGGTCGATTATGATGTTGGATGCCAACAGTAGAAAAGTATTCCATTCCCTCGCTTTGTTGAGGACAAAAACCATTCGCAACAGAATTTTATCAAGAGACATCAGCTTATTTTAATAATTTTACTACAAGATTGCTATGTAGTATTAACAAACCTTTTTATTGTTAACAGGCACGTATATTCAATGAAACGCCGCTAAATCCCAGACGATGCTTACATATCCTTACAAAGATCCTGTACCTGCTCAACCAGGTAAGAAGCACTGTATTCTGAAATTCACCATCTAATCTGAGATCTTCTTGCACTCAAATTGATTTATAACTCCAATAAAATATTCCCGTAAAAAAAGTTTTTTTATAATAAACTTGCAGCAGTAGACATTTTTTATAAGTCCCCTTGTATCTCTTATGTGTTGATGTTTAGTGGAAGATTACCACTTAATATAATGCTGTCTGCTATCTTAATATTTCAATTGCTTGTAGCTATTCCATTAGCACAAATGATAAAATATCCTGTGTATAATATATCTCTGGTTATAGGTTTTCTATATACCTCACAAAGACAGCTTTGCAAAAGGATCTGATGTATTACAGTATTTTTTTTTACATTTTTCTGAATGTGAGCCTTGGGAGTTTGAAGAAAAGCATTTTAACAATAACTGATTTTAGTGTCATTTGTATTTGTGTATGATTTTCTACATCATTTAAATGATTTCTAAACACACTTCTTTCCCACTCTTCAGCAGGGGAGATTGATGAGCATTTCCCTTTCTTTATCTTGTGATAAGTTTCACAAAATAATATAGTCCTTTAAAACGTTGAGAAACAACTATTGCAACATGGAACCATAAAGCTTTACAGCACCAAAGGAGATCACTTGGCCGATTGTGTTTGTGCTGGCTCTTTGCTAGAGCAATCCAAACCTAATCCTGCCCTGCCCTTTTCTGCAGGCCTGGATCGTGCTCTGCTTCAAATATTTATTTAATTTTCCCTTAAAAGGTGCAGTGGTTTCTTATTGATAGGTAGCTGATTTGTGTGTTTTGTGTTGGGACAGTAGGATGATTTGCAAACAGCTTGAACATCTCTCCCTCCTTATATATTATTGATTGGCAATTACATTTTGATAATAGGCCATTACTTACTAAATTTCATACCATGGATCATTAGTGGGCTAAAGGTTCACTGCACATGGAAGATTTGAATTTGTCCAAAGTAAAATTATATATTTTTAAAACCACTTCATTAATGGATATATCTTGTTACACCCCCTGCATTTTGATAATTTGTAGTATATGATCATTTTCAGTGTCAGGAGTGAGATACCCTGTTATTGTTTTATTTTATTTCAATCAAATATATATTTGCATGAATAAACTTGAACAAGTAAATCCAATTTATTTCAACTTTCTCCCTCCCAATACAAAAAAAATCAATTTGACCCATTGCTAACCAAAATCTTGCTTGTCAGAAAATTGGTGTCCTCTCTAAAACAGTGCATGCACCTGCAATGAAATTGGTATGCTTAGCCAGCTTAATATTTGAGTTGGACTTTGCTCAAAAAGGCGTGACTGGATTGTTGAACTGCAACACCCAAGTTCTTCTGCATCACATCCCTATTGGTGCAATTAAAGCCAAACTCTCCAGAATAATTCCTATCATTGGCATGGAACTACCAGGGCCTCATCAAAAAGCTGATTACAGTTCCAGACTGGGCTTAGTAAATTTCTCCAGTGAGGGTCTTTTTTTTCTCTTCCCTTTTCTTCTTTTCTCCTCCCTTTTCTTTTCTCCACAAGTCTGGCATATGGAATCCAGCTACCTTGATGCTATGGAGCGCAAAATATATCTTGGCGATGCCCTCTATTGTCAAGTCATATCTTAAGCAAATATTGTCAATTTTTTTAATTGTAAATTGGGGCTGGCAAGCCACTGTCCTACCCCTTAATGAAAACTTGATACAAACTAGCAGACTGCAGTTGCAGAGAGCCTGGGATTCATAAAATAGAGCATTAGATTTACTATTGGCTAGTGCTACTTTAAAATTGAGGGAGATAGTGGTGAAAATTGCAGGGACTTTCATTATTTGCAGAGAAATTGCGGGCTGTTATGGGTATAGAGTCATAGAGTCATACAACACAGAAAGAGGCCCTTCGGCCCATCATGTCCGCGCCGGCCATCAAGCCCTGTCTATTCTAAACCCATTTTCCAGCACTTGGTCCGTAGCCTTGCATGCTATGGTGTTTCAAGTGTTCATCTAAATGCTTCTTGAATGTTGTGAGGGTTCCTGCCTCTACCACCCTTTCAGGCAGTGAGTTCCAGATTCCAACCACCCTCTGGGTGAAAAAGTTTTTCCTCAAATCCCCTCTAAACCTCCTGCCCCTTACCTTGAAACTATGCCCCCTAGTTATTGACCCCTCTACTAAGGGGAAAAGTTCCTTTCTATCTACCCTATCTATGCCCCTCATAATTTGTACAGCTCAATCAGGTCCCCCCTCAGCCTTCTCTGCTCTAAGGAAAACAACCCCAGCCTGTCCAGTCTCTCTTCATAGCTGAAGCACTCCAGCCCAGGTAACATCCTGGTGAATCTCCTCTGCACCCTCTCCAATGCAATTACATCCCTCCTATATATAGTGTGGCGTCCAGAACTGCACACAGTATTCCAGCTGTGGCCTAACTAGCATTTTGTACAGCTCCATCATATCCTCCCTGCTCTTGCCTTCATTAGCCGAGGCATAGAATATAAGTATCCCATATGCCTTTTTAACCACTTTATCTACCTGTCCTGCTGCCTTCAGGGATCTATGTACATGCACACCAAGGTCCCTCTGATCCTCTGTCCTTCCTAGGGTCCTACCATTCATTGTGTATTCCCTTGCCTTGTTAGTCCTCCCAAAATGCATCACCTCACACTTTTCAGGGTTAAATTCCATTTGCCACTGTTCTGCCCATCTAACCAACCCATCTATATTGTCCTGTAGCCTGAGGCTTCCCTCCTCGCTATTTACCACTCCACCAATTTTCGTGTCATCTGCGAACTTACTGATCATATCTCCTACATTCATATCTAAATCATTAATGTACACTACAAACAGCAAAGGACCCAGCACCGATCCCTGCGGTACACCACTGGACACAGGCTTCCAGTCACAAAAACAACCTTCGACCATCACCCTCTGCCTCCTGCCACTAAGCCAATTTTGCATCCAATGTGCCAAATTGCCCTGGATCCCATGGGCTCTTACCTTCTTGACCAGTCTCCCATGCGGGACTTTGTCAAAAGCCTTACTGAAGTCCATGTAGGCTACATCAACTGCACTACCCTCATCCACACACCTAGTCACCCCCTCTCAAAATTCAATCAAATTGGTTAGACATGATCTCCCCCTGACAAAGCCATGCTGACTATCCTTGATTAATCCTTGCCTCTCCAAGTGGAGACTAATTCTGTCCCTCAGAATTTTTTCCAGTGATTTCCCCACCACTGATGTTAGGCTCACCGGCCTGTAATTCCCTGGTTTATCCCTACTACCCTTCTTGAATAATGGTACTACGTTAGCTGTCCTCTGGCACCTCCCCTGTGGCCAGAGAGGTTCTGAAAATTTGTGTCAGAGCCCCTGCAATCTCCTCCCTTGCCTCACACAGCAGCCTGGGATATATGTCGTCTGGGCCTGGGAATTTATCCACTTTTAAGCCCGCTAAAACCTCCTCCCTCTCAATACTAATTTGTTCAAGTATATCACAATCCCCCTGCCTACATCGTCCTTCTCCATAGTGAACACAGATGCAAAATATTCATTTAAAACCTCACCAACATCTTCTGGCTCTACACACAGATTGCCACTTTGGTCCCTAATGGGCCCTACTCTTTCCCTGGTTATCCTCTTGCCCTTAATATACTTATAAAACACCTTGGGATTTTCCTTTATTTTGCCCACCAGTGTTTTTTCATGCCCCCTCTTCGCTCTCCTAATTTCTTTTTTAAGTACCCCCCTGCACTTTCTATACTCCTCTCGGGCTTCCACTGTTTTTAGTCCTTTGTATCTGCCAAAAGCCTCCCTTTTTTTCCGAATCCATTTTTGTATATCCCTTGACATCCAGGGTTCCCTGGGCTTGTTGGTCCCACCCTTGACCTTTACGGGAACGTGTTGGCGTTGCACTCTCTCTATTTCCTTTCTGAAAGACTCCCACTGCTCTGATGTGGATTTTCCTACAAGTATCTGATCCCAGTCCACTTTGGCCAGATCCTGCCTTATCATATTAAAATCGGCCTTCCCCCAATTTAGAACCTTTATTTCCGGTCCATCTTTGTCCTTTTCCATGACTACCTTAAATCTCACCGAATTATGGTCACTGTCACCAAAATGCTCTCCGACTGACACATCTACCACTTGCCCAGGTACATTCCCTAGAATTAGGTCCAGTACCGCCCCCTCTCTTGTAGGACTTTCTACATGCTGGCTCAAAAAGCTCTCCTGGATGCACTTTAAGAATTCCGCACCCTCTAAGCCTTTCACACTCTGACTATCCCAGTTAATATTGGGGAAGTTGAAATCCCCTACTATTATTACCCTATTATTTCTACACTTCTCTGAGATTTGCCTACATATCTGTTCCTCTATCTCCCCCTGACTGTTTGGGGGCCTATAGTACACTCCCAGCAAAGTGCTTGCCCCCTTTTTGTTTTTAAGTTCTACCCATATGGCCTCATTAGAGGAACCTGCTAAGATATCATCCCTCCTTACAGCAGTAATTGACTCCTTGATTAATATTGCGACACCCCCCTCTTTTACACTCCCCTCTGTCTCGCCTGAAGATTCTATACCCCGGAATATTGAGCTGCCAGTCCTGCCCCTCCCTCAACCATGTCTCTGTGATAACAACAATATCATACTCCCATGTGTTTATCAACACCTTCAATTCATCTGCCTTACTCGCAAGACTTCTTGCATTAAAATAAATGCCATCCAGCATAGCCATACTCCCTTGTGCCGTTACATATTTGCTCTGCCTTCCAGGCTGACTTGTTTTTTCCTTTATATTTGGCTGTGCATCACCCCCTACTATAGCTCCACTTCGTATCCCATCCCCCTGCCAAGTTAGTTTAAACCCCCCCCCCCCCCAACAGTACTAGCAAACCTCCCCGTTATTTATGTTATTTATCTTGTGTATGTATTGGTACTCTTGCTAACTCTGATTGCTGTTCTGTTTATTAATCCCTCTTACTTTCTAGTTCACAGACCTGTTCATTTTTCCCCTTTCTCCCAGTTCACACAGTGGGCAGGGATCCCTGATCTTGTAAATTCTCAACCACAGCGTTCACAGTTGATAGATGCTAAGAAAGAACAAAAGAAAGATAAATAACATACATACATGCACATGATCTCGGGACATTCCAAAGCACTTTACAGCCAATTAAGTACTTTTGAAGTGTAGTCAGTCTTGTAAATGCAGGGAAACGGGGCAGCCAATTTTTGCACAGCAAGGTCTCACAAACAGCAATGCGATAATGACCACATCATCTGTTTTAGTGATGTTGGTTGAGGGATAAATATTGGCCAGGACACTGTGGTAAGAGGCGATGAAGAGCAAGTTAGGGAACAGAACAGGATGATTTTCATGAGGTGGCATATGATTTTGTAGCTTAGAACATAACAACATAAGAAATAGGAGCAGGCGTAGGCCACTCAGCCCCTCGAGCCTGCTCCGCCAGTCAATGAGATCATGGCTGATCTTCTGCCTCAACTCCATTCACCGGCCCTATCGCCATATCCCTTGATGCCCTTACTAGTCAGAAATCTATCGACTTCTGTTTTGAATATACCCAATGACTGAGCCTCCACAGCCCTCTGGGGTAGAGAATTCCAAAGATTCACCACCCTCTGTGTGAAGAAATTTCTTCTCATCTCAGTCCTGAATGGTCTACCCTTTATCTTGTGGCTGTGGCCCCTGGTTCTAGACTCCCCAGCCAATGGAAACATTCTCCCAGCATCCACCCTATTAAGCCCTGTAATAATTTTGTATGCTTCAATGAGATCCCCTCTCATTCTTCTGAATTCAAGAGAATACAGGCCTAGTTTACTCAATCTCTTCTCATACGACAGTCCCGCCATCCCAGAAATCAAACTCGTGAACCTTCGTTGCACTCCCCCTATGGCAAGTATATCCTTCCTTAGGTAAGGAGACCAAAATTGTACACAGTACTCCAGGTGTGGTCTCACCAAGGCCCTATATAATTGGAGTAAGACTTCTTTACTCCTGTACTCAAATCCTCTTATGATGATGGTCAGCATACCATTTGCCTTCCTAATGGCTTGCTGCACCTGCACATTCACTTTCAGTGACTCATGTACAAGGACACCCAGGTTCCTTTGAGCATCTGCATTCCCCAATCTTTCACCATTTAGGAAATACTCTTGCCTTTCTGTTTTTTCTACCAAAGTGGATAACTTCACATTTATCCACATTATATTCCATCTGCCATGTTCTCGCCCACTCACTGAGCCTGTCGAGATCCCCTTGAAGCCTCTTCACATCCTCTTCGCAACTGACACTGACACCTAGCTTTGTATCATCAGCAAATTTGGAAATGTTACATTTAGTCCCCTCATCCAAATCATTGATATAGATTGTGAATAGCTGGGGCCCAAGCACTGATCCTTGCGGTACCCCACTAGTCACAGCCTGCCATCCTGAAAAAGACCTGTTTATCCCTACTCTTTGTTTTCTGTCTGTTAACCAATTCTCAATCCATGCTAGTATATTACCCCCAATTCCATGTGCCCTAATTTTGTTCACCAACCTCTTGTGTGGGACCTTATCGAAGGCCTTCTGAAAATCCAGATACACCACATCTACCGGTTTCCCTTTGTCAACTCCACTAGTTACATCCTCAAAGAACTCCAATAGGTTTGTCAAACAGGGTTTCCCTTTCATAAATCCATGTTGACTCTGCCCAATCTTACTATTAGTTTCTAAGTGCCCAGTTATTGCATCCTTTATAATAGATTCCAGCATTTTCCCAACTACTGATGTGAGGCTAACAGGTCTGTTGTTCCCGTTTTCTCTCTCCCTCCTTTCTTAAATAGCAGGGTTACATTTGCTATCCTCCAATCTGCAGGAACCGTTCCAGAATCTATAGAATTTTGGAAGATGACAACCAATGCTTCCACTATTCCAATGGCCACCTCCTTCAAAACCCTAGGATGTAGGTCATCCGGTCCTTGGGATTTATCGACTTTTAGTCCCACTAATTTTGCTAGTACTGTTTTTTTACTAATAATAATTTCTTTAAGTTCCTCATTCTCGTCACACCCTTCCTTTTCTCGTATTTCTGGGAGGTTTTTTGTGTCTTCCTCCATGAAGACAGAAACAAAGTATTTATTTAATTTCTCCGCCATTTCCTCATTCCCATTATAAATTCTCCCGTCTCTGACTGTAAAGGACCTACATTTACCTTCGCCAGTCTTTTCCTTTTCACATAGAAGCTTTTACAATCCGTTTTTATATTTTTTGCTAGTTTGTGCTCATATTCCATTTTCCCTTTCTTTATCAATTTCTTGGTCCCCTTTGCTGATTTCTAAAAAGATCCCAATCCTCAGGCTGACTGCTTTTTCTGGCAACTTTATAAGCTTCCTCTTTTGACTTAATACTAGCTTTAATTTCTTTTGTTAGCCATGGTTGGATCACTTTTCCTTTTGGGTTTTTATGCCCTAGAGGAATATATGTTTGTTGCAAATTATGCATTATTTCCTTGAATGTTAGCCATTGTATGTCCACCTTCATACCTTTTAGTGTAGTCTCCCAATCTACCATGGCCAACTTGTCCCTCATACCCTTGTAGTTTCCTCTGTTTAGACGAAGACCTTAGTTTCAGATTGGACTACATCACTCTCAAACTTAATGTAAAATTTAATCATATTATGGTCACTTGTCCCTAAAGACCCCTTTACCACAAGATTATTGATTAGCCCTTTCTCATTACACAGTACCAGATCCAGAATAGCCTGTTCCCTGGTTGGTTCCTCCACATACTGATCCAGGAAACCATCTCGCATGCATTCCAAGAATTCGTCCTCCACACCATTAGTGGTAATTTGATTTTCCCAGTCAATATGTAGATTAAAGTCCCCCATGATTACCATATTGCCCTTGTTACATACACTTCTAATCTCTTGATTGATACTGTGCCCTACATTACCATTACTGTTTGGTGGCCTATACACAACTCCCACCAATGTTTTCCGCCCTTTGCTGTTTCTTAGCTCCACCCAAACTGATTCCAGTTCTACATCACGATCTGCCGAGCCAAGATCTTTTCTCTCTACCGTACCGATCTCATCCCTTATTAACAGTGCTACGCCGCCTCCTTTTCCTTTTTGTCTGTCCTTCCTAAATGTTGAGTATCCTGGAACATTCAGCTCCCAGCTTTGGTTACCCTGCAACCATGTCTCTGTAATGGCAATTACATCATACCCATTTACTTCTATTAGTGCCATTAATTCATCCAGCTTGTTGCGAATGCTACGTGCATTTAGATAAAGTGCCTTCAACTTTGCCTGTTTAATATTTTTCTGCACTTTGACCCTCTTTACTGTTGGCCTTTGTTTCTGCTCCCTACTAGTTTTGCTGATTACTTTTCTAACTTGCACTTCCAGCTTTGTTTCTCTCCGTTCTGGGCCCACACTTAGGTTCCCAGCCCCCTGACAAACTAGTTTAAATCCTTCCCAACAGCACTAGCAAACCCCCCTGCGAGCATGTTGGTCCCGTTTCTGCCGAGGTGTAACCCGCCCAGCTTGTACAGGTCCCACCTTCCCCAGAATCGGTCCCAATGCCTCAGGAATTTAAATCCCTCCCTCCTACACCATCTCTCCAGCCATGCATTCATCTGGTCTATTCTCCTATTTCTGCTCTCGCTAGCACGTGGCACTGGGAGTAATTCTGAGATTACTACCTTCGAGGTCCTGCTTTTTAATTTATTTCCTAGCTCCCTATATTCTGCTTGCAGGACCTCGTCCCTCTTTCTACCTATGTCGTTGGTACCGATATGGACCACGACCTCTGGCTGTTCACCCTCCCCCTTCAAAATGTCCTGCAGCCGCTCAGTGACATCCTGCACAATTAAAATGCAGCTGCAATTTTCAAAAGGCCCAGTTGATTTGTCAGCACATTTGCTTTAGATTCCTACGAGTTAGCAGGTAGAACTCCCTACTTACTTTTATTTTTCTCTTCTCTTTAAGGGAGAACATTTTGGAACAACAGAAGCCACTGAAGCCTTCTTTGCGATGACTAAGCTGTTTCAGTGCAATGATGTAAGTACAATTATCTTCAGAATAGGACTGTGAAAAATGTTTTTAGAATTTTTTGGGTTGCAGTGTCAAAGTAATTTATGATACTTTATAATTCTTAAATTTTTTTGTCTGTGGGCAACATCAAGGCAGGTCAACTAATTATGTTTTAAAAAGGCACAGCCATCTTTCAAGGAGCGAACTGCTCCGAAAGCTTGTAAAATTAAATAAATCTGTTGGACTATAACCTGGTGTTGTGCGACTTCTCATCTTTCAAGTTGTATATTTAAATAGTTTACTTCTGGATTCTGTTTCTCTACTAAGCATTTTTGAACCATTTGTTGCTGTGTTTTGGGGAAATGCAGCTTATGACATTGCAACTCGGCAGCTCCTTACACTTCCTGTATTATAATTCTAGTATATTTTGGGTAGGTGACAGCATGCTATAAATGTACTTGGTTTACACTGCAGCTTCCCAGATTTTGGTTTAAAGAAAATAGTAATTAGAATTGATGGATATTGCTTTCAAATCAATTTTATAACACATAACAAATTTTATTAATATGTTAAATTTAGGGTTTTGCTTATTTTCTCCTTGAGTTATCCCCGATTGTACTATACCACTTGTCTAAGGCTCACTGGATTGGGGATAATATGGATTGGTTAATGGACAGAAAACAGAGTAGGAATAAAAGGGTCA
Source organism: Squalus acanthias (assembly GCA_030390025.1). Taxonomy (NCBI): domain Eukaryota; kingdom Metazoa; phylum Chordata; class Chondrichthyes; order Squaliformes; family Squalidae; genus Squalus; species Squalus acanthias. The sequence goes on from CM059434.1 coordinate 130,292,253, forward strand.
TTTTCAGGACGGCAGGGTGTAACTAGTGGAGTGCCGCAAGGATCAGTGCTTGGGCCTCAGCTATTTCCAGTCTATATTGATGACTTAGATGAGGGGACTGAGTAATATTTCCAAGTCTGCTGACAGTGCAAAGCTAAGTGGGAAAGTAAGCTGTGAGGAGGATGTAAAGAGGCTGCAAAGGGATATAGACCAGTTAAGTGATTGGGCAAGAAGGTGGCAGATGGAGTATAATATGGGGAAGTGTGAAATTATGCACTTTGGTAGGAAGAATGGATAAGCAGAATATTTTTTAAAAGGTGAGAGACTAGTAAATGTTGGTATTCAGAGGGATTTGGGTATCCTTGTACACAAATCACAGGAAGTTAACATGTAGGTACAGCAAGCAATTAGGAAGGCAAATGGTATGTTAGCCTTTATTGCAAGGGGGTTGGAGTATTTAAGTAAGGAAGTCTTGCTGCAATTATATAGGGCTTTAGTGAGACCACACCTGGAGTACCGTGTACAGTTTTGGTCTCCTTACCTAAGGAAGGATATACTTGCCTTTAGAGAGGGTGCAACAAACATAGAAACATAGAACATAGAAAAATAGGGGCCATGATGCGGAGATGCCGGTGTTGGACTGGGGTGGACAAAAATGAGAAGTCGCACAACACCAGGTTATAGTCCAACAGTTTTATTTGAAATCACGAGCTTTCGGAGCGCTGCTCCTTCGTCAGGTAAAGTCTTTACCTGACGAAGGAGCAGCGCTCCGAAAGCTCGTGATTTCAAATAAAACTGTTGGGGGTAAAAATTCAGTTGGTTGCGCCTCCCGTTAGCGCCTTAAGAGGGCGCTAATGGGGCGCAAAGCCGCTAACGCCCGGGCGCAGCGATGTTTGCGCCGCTCGGGAACTTAACTAGAGATTGTGCGGCGGCGCTAAAACTTACCGCTGCGACCACCTGCGCGCGCAGATTGTGACGTCATTCCATGGTGCAACGCCCTTGTGGCGCCCCGGAGCGGAAATTGAGTGGCGCCCCCTGCCTTACCGCCTGGCGCATCCAACGACCAGAAGACTGGAACGCTATCAATCGCTGTGGGGCTGGGGGGGGCGCTATTTAAAGGGGGCCTCTTCCTGTCTTTTATTGTTGGTGGCATTTTTGAACTACGCATTCTGAGAGAGAGAGGGAGAGACTTCTGGAGAGATTCAACGTTGTGTGAAGGAGTTTTGGGTACTGAGCAGCACTTTGCAGGTTCATTTTGATTTGCCATTCCTTGTATCGATTTAGCAGAGACTGTGGGGGCTGCACTCTGAGCTCTTTGCCTGGTACTCTCCATTATTCTTTCCAGCACATTTGATGTGCAAGTCTCTCCAGGCCGAGATTCAAGGCTGCAATGAACAGGATGTGGATGGAAAGCAAGATTAACCATCCCCTTTAAGAACTGGCCCGTGCCATTGTGTGTGTGTTCCATTGCTGACTGACATTACATGAGCTTCGCCAGCGCTCTGAGTTAGCGCCTCACTCCTTGGCCTTTGCGCCTTAAGACAGGTGTGCAGCGCCTGATTTAGCGCTCCACTCACCTCCCGGGGCGGTAAAAGTGAAGTTTCCAGTCAGTGCCGATAATTAGCGCCAGGCGCTAATATTTGCGTCCAGACGATATTTGCGCCCCAAATGGGGCGCGACCTAATTTTTACCCCTTGGACTATAACCTGGTGTTGTGCGACTTCTCATAGAAAAATAGGAGCAGGAGTAGGCAATTCAGCCCTTCGAGCCTGCTCCGCCATTCAATATGATCATGGCTGATCCTCTATCTCGGTACCATATTCCTGCTCTCTCCCCATACCCCTTGATGCCTTTTGTGTCTAGAAATCTATCTATCTCCTTCTTAAATATATTCAGTGACTTGGCCTCCACAGCCTTCTGTGGTAGAGAATTCCACAGGTTCACCACCTTCTGAGTGAAGAAATTTCTCCTCATCTCAGTCCTAAATGTCCTACCCCGTATCCTGAGACTGTGACCCCTCGTTCTAGACCCTCCAGCCTGGGGAAACATCCTCCCTGCATCCAGTCTGTCTAGCCCTGTCAGAATTTTATACGTTTCAATGAGATCCCCTCTCAGTCTTTTAAACTCTAGTGAATACAGACCTAGTCGACCCAATCTCTCCTCATACGACTCCTGCCATCCCAGGAATCAGTCTGGTGAACCTTCGCTTCACTCCCTCTATGGCAAGTATATCCTTTCTTAGGTGAGGAGACCAAAACTGCACACATTACTCCAGGTGTGGTCTCACCAAGGCCCTGTATAACTGTAGTAAGACATCCTTGCTCCTGTACTCAAATCCTCTTGCAATGAAGGCCAACATACCATTTGCCTTCCTAACTGCTTGCTGCACCTGCATGTTTACTTTCAGTGACTGGTGTACAAGGACACCCAGGTCCCTCTGTACATCAACGTTTCCCAATCTATCACTATTTAAATAATACTCCGCCTTTCTACTTTTTCCTACTGAAGTGGATAATTTCACATTTATCCACGTTATACTGCATCTGCCATGTATTTGCCCACTCACTCAACTTGTCTAAATCACCTTGAAGCCTCTTTGCATCCTCCTCACAACTCTCAATCCCACCTAGTTTCATGTCATCAGCAAACTTGGAAATACTACAAAAAGAAAATACTGCAGATGCTGGAAATCTGAAATAAAAACAGAAAATGCTGGAAATACTCAGCAGGTCAGGTAGCATCTGTGAAGAGAGAAACAGAGTTAACGTTTCAGCAAACTTGGAAATATTACATTTGGTTCCCTCATCCAAATCATTGATATATATTGTGAATAGCTGGGGCCCAAGCACTGATCCCTGCGGTACCCCACTAGTCACCGCCTGCCACCCCAAAAAAGACCCATTTATTCCTACTCTCTGTTTCCTTTCTGTTAACCAATTTTCAATCCATGCCAGTATATTACCCCCAATCCCATGTGCTTTAATTTTGCACACTAACCTCTTATGTGGGACTTTATCAAAGGCCTTCTGAAAATCCAAATACACCACATTCACTGGTTCTCCCTTATCTATTCTACCAGTTACATCCTCAAAAAACTCCAGTAGGTTTGTCAAACACGATTTCCCTTTCATAAATCCATGTTGACGTTGTGTAATCCCGTTGATATTTTCTAAGTGTCCTGTTATCACATCCTTTATAATAGACTCTAGCATTTTCCCTACTACTGATGTTAGGCTAACCGGTCTGTAGTTCCCTGTTTTCTTTCTCCCTCCTTTTTTAAATAGTGGGGTTACATTTGCCACCCTCCAATCTGCAGGAACTGTTCCATAATCTATAGAATTTTGGAAGATGACAACCAATACATCCACTATTTCCATGGCTACCTCTTTTAGTACTCTGGGATGCAGATTATCAGGCCCTGGGGATTTATCGGCTTTCAATCCCATTAATTTCTCCAGCACTATTTTTTGACTCATACTAATTTCTTTTATTTCCTCCTTCTCACTAGACCCTTGGTTCCCTAGCATTTCTGGGAAGTTATTTGTGTCCTCTTCCGTGAAGACAGAACCAAAGTATTTGTTTAATTGCCAAGCCATTTCCTTGTTCCCCATTATGAATTCTCCCGTTTCTGATTGTAAGGGACCTACATTTGTCTTCACTAATCTTTTTTTCTTTTTACATACAAAGATTAACTAGATTGATTCCTGGGATGAAAGGGGAGAGATTGAGTAGAATGGGCCTATATTCTCTGGAGTTCAGAAGAATGAGGTGTGATCTCATTGAAGCGTATAAAATTCTTAGAGGGCTGGACAGGTTAGCTGCTGAGAGGCTGTTTCCCCTGGCTGGAGAGTCTAGAACTAGGGGTCATAGTCTCAGGATAAGGGGTCGGCCATTTAGGACTGAGATGAGGAGCAATTTCTTCACTCAGATGGTTGTGAATCTTTAAAATTCTCTACCTCAGAGGGCTGTGGATGTTCAGTCGATGTGGATGTTCAAGACTGAGATCGATAGATTTTTGGGCACTAAGGGAATCAAGGAATATGAGGATAGGGTGGGAAAGTGGAGTTGATGTAGAAGTTCACCCATGATCTTATTGAATGGCAGAGCAGGTTCGAAGGGCCACATGGCCTACTCCTGCTTCTATTTCTTATGTTCTTAATTACTGTTTTTTTTTAAAGTCTTTATGCTCAATAATAACTTGTTCTTCAATAACTTGTCTAATGTTCCAGGAAATATGATCTTTCCTCTTTGACTGTTACAATTTCAGTTTATTTGAGGTTGTTCATTATTTTCTGGAAGGCTGTACACTTTTTTTTAAATGCTTTTATCCATTTACAGCAAACTCTTAGAAGAATGTGTTACTTGACAATTAAAGAGATGGCTAACATTTCAGAAGATGTAATAATAGTCACAAGCAGGTAAGAGCGCAAAAATACAATTAGCCTTAGTAATTGCATTTCATCTGCCATGATTTAAATTTTTTATTTTATATATATATTTTACACAAGTATTAAAGGAATCCAGTTGTAATTGGGAGCAATGTTTGTTTACTTCATCTGCATTGCATTTTGGGACTCTCTGTGGAGATCGTAATTCATTTTGCAATGGGCTGGTTAATCATCTTCTGCAGCACCTGGATATATTCCAGCTGTGTGGAAACAGGTGCTGGAGCCAATATGAGTTGTTTAGGTTTCTTTGTTTGGAAGGGTGGCTAAGTCCTTAGAGCAATGTCTCAGCCAAGCAAGATTAGTCTGGATTCTCCTGCCGAAGAAGTTGCAAGCAATTGTTTTACACCTAAGGCCAGTGGTTTTAAAAGGCCTACTGGATGCTGGGAGTATGTATTGCTGCTTCTGGGGAACTGTACTGTTACCCTTTCTTTTGGGGTGATGATCTTCAGGGTCTGGCTGCCACTTTGATGCCGTTGGAGAAGTGCCTGTTTTATCTCCAGCAATAAGAACTCAGGTGGCTATTGGGTCATTGGTATTATCACTTTTATTTTTATCTATATTTCAATTATTGCCTTGTTTTCCTCCTTTTCCTCTTTGTATTTCCTTGTAAAATTTTAAAATACTGTGGTATAAAATTTGATTGGGTGGTGGGAATAGTGAAGAGGTTGTCAGTATTATATAAAGTCTCATAACTCTTGGTTTAGACCTTTCTAAAATTAGCATAGGATTGTAAGTACAGTCAGTGGAGTCTTAGGGGTAAAGATTATCATGATTTAGGATTGACAAAAGCAGGTTACAGTTCAGCGTTCTGCAGTGCTTTCCCAAAGCTAAGTTCAGTGTCAGAAAGCCAAGAAATATTAAGACACTATATTAGCCCCTCATACTATTATATAAACATATAAAAATCTGTTTGCCCACCAACCAGATGTCTTTAAAGAAGATTCTCCATTTAACTAATGTTGTTTTCTGTTTGCTAATGTGTTCCAGTTTGACCAAGGACATGACTGGGAAGGATGATGTGTACAGAGGTCCGGCTGTAAGGGCACTCTGCCGCATTACAGATGTAAGTGTGCACTCTGGAAAAAGAACCGATTATGTAACTGCTGCAGAGGAATATAATGAAGCCAGCTCTAATTCTTTATTGCAAATTTGAGAAATTTACTTAGGCAGAGAACTTGAAGCCAGGGCAGTGGCAGTGACTCAGAACAGGAGCTTCAAAACTTAATTTAACTGTTTCCGAGCATATCAAAATACATGATCCGAGAGGTGTTAAAATGAGGTGTGCAAGTGGAATTAAAGCAATGTCTCCAACTCCAAATTTGAACCTGACGAAGGAGCAGCGCTCCGAAAGCTTGTGATTTCAAATAAAGCTGTTGGACTATAACCTGGTGTTGTGCGACTTCTCACTTTTGTCCACCCCAGTCCAACACTGGCATCTCCACATCAAGTTCTAGATGGTAGGTAGGTTAACTGAGACTAGTGATATCAGTCACCTACTGTTTCCTTGGTTGCCTTTGGGGGTCGGAAAGGAATTTCCCAGAGTTTATTTTCATAAATAGGCTTATGTTTTTTTTTTTGCCTCTCTTAGGCTGGAGCCTCGATTTTAAAATTCTCATCCTTGTTTTCAGATCCCTCCATGGCCTCACCCCTCCCTATCTCTGTAATCTCCTCCAGCCCTACAACCCTACGAGATCTCCTCTTCTCCTTCAATTCTGGCCTCTTGCGTATCCCCGATTTTAATGGCTCCACCATTGACGGCCATGCCTTCAGCTGCTGAGGCCCTGAACTCTGCAATTCCCTCCCTAAACCTCTCCGCCTCTCGACCTCTCTCGTTCCTCCTTTAAGACGCTCCTTAAAACCTATCTCGTCATCTGCCCTAATATCTCCTTATGTGGCTCGGTGTCAGATTTTGTTTAATAACGCTGTGAAGCCCCTTGGGACGTTTTACTATGTTAAAGGTGCTATATAAATACAAGTTGTTGTTGCTGGTGGGGTGGGGGCTGTTGATAGTGGATCCTTGTTTTGATGGCACAGGCTTGATGGACCAGCTGGTCTTTTCCTATTTTTTTTGTATGTTTGCACAATATTTTTGTATTTTAAATCAAATTCCCCCCCCCGGTGGGTAAAGGTACCACTGAGCCAGGTTCCTTTCCTGGTATGTGTTGAATCAAGCTCAAATCTGGAGCGGAGTTTGAACTCACAGCCTTCTGACTCCGGTGAGAGTGCTACCAACTGAGCCAAACTCACAACCTTGCAGCATAGTTAATTTCACCATTTACAGAAGTTTGATGCAACATAGAGGGCTCCTGTAGCATGGGGAAACGGTAGAAATGTAGAATACATGTCTTTAAAGTGAAGTGTCTTACTGTCATTTCATTGGTAGATGACAATGCTGCAGGGGATCGAAAGGTATATGAAGCAGGCTATTGTGGATAAAGTGGCCAGTGTATCCAGCTCTGCCTTGGTCTCCTCTCTGGTAAGGGTGCCCGAAATAATCATTTTTCATTCCTTTTAAAGAAAATCAGAGCTTTTGATCATTTGTGAGCTAAATATGATTATAAAATTCAGTATTGCCATTACAGTTAAAATGCATCATCTGAAAGCAAAACCGTTCACTGTAATACTGTTATTTTATTACCTGGTGCATTTAAAACTTGCTTTTCTTTTTCCAAAAAAGACTTGCTTTAAAGAAAGGCTAAACAAACATGTTATGCTTTAACCTCCATAATTTGTTCATTTTTGTACTTTGATAATCTGGGCTCTGCTCAGAGCAGAAACAAGACCGTGTGGCTATCTAGGCCACTTCTCAATAAAGAATACCTCAGTGGTGTCCCTAAAGAGCCTTTTCAGGTTAAAACCAGCCCTATTAGCTACACATCACAACCATGCTTCAGATCCTAGATGGCCCATGAACAATACCACAGGAGATCAGCTTGACTTTTGTAAATTGGGGTGCGATATTCGCAATTTCCCCATTTCAGGTGCCCAGTGTTGGTATTGTTGCAGCTTGGTAAAGCTCCCTCTACTCATCCGCAACAATATGCCTCACCAACAACCTCAGAAGAGCATCCACTACTGCAACAGTATAACATTTTCCATTCCCCACATCAGCCATCTTGTAACCTCTCTGAATGAGATTTCCTATTAGTGCTGGAACAGGGCCAATTTTAAACTAAGCCCATACACAATAGGATCGTAATTGAGTTTATCAGGCGCCATTCACATAAGAGCTAGCACTGAGAGGAACTTTTATTCCATTGTATCAGTGGAATCTGACTCCAGGTCGTAGAGGTGAAAAGGCATTGTTTAAGCATTGCGCCTTTTCCCTCTCCTCTTCTTACTTCCTTCCTACTCCTTGGGTCTTTCCCACCATTCCCCAACTAAGAGGGTGAATAGGTGACGTCCTGCCAGGCCTCTGCCAAAGTTGCTTTTATTTTTCTGCACAAAAGCAGCCTAATAGGAATCATCTTTTCCTGAGGAAGAGAATCAGGTCTTGGTTCTGCATTTCCCCAACAGCAGGGTTGAGATCAGGACAAACCTATGCCCTTCCCTTTTTTTGGTACAATACAACAATGCACTAACATGCTTTACTATTATATTGCCTCCAAATAAGTGCTCTGTGTATGGGATTTGGTGGGCAAAAGGTTCAGGACTAGGAGCAGAGCAGCTTCACTGGCACCTGGCAGTTTGTTCCCCTGGAACAATTAAGCACAGTAGTTGGGGAATTATTCCACTGACAACTGTAGATTGTTATTAGTGAATTTAAAATAAGTTTTTTAATTGAGAAACTTGGGTGAAGAGCCAACAATGTTTTGGAAATGCATTGCAACTAGGCCAATTTCTGAAAGAGAAAGATAGGTTAACTGAAAGAGAAAGATAGGTTAACTCTTCATTTGCAACTTTTGATTTGGAACCATAGTGAAGTGTGTTGTCTTTGTGATCAGAGGGATTCCGCCTTCTCATCAACTGCAAGTAATCTTTCTGTTTGCTGGTGCAGAGATTAATGCTCATTACAGTTACATTGCAGCATTTTCCATTCTTATTTCCCAATCTGTCTCTTCATCTCTACTAAAATTCTGTTTAACATAAGAACATAAGAAATAGGAGCAGGAGTAGGCCAATCGGCCCCTCGAGCCTGCTCCGCCATTCAATAAGATCATGGCTGATCTGATCCTCACCTCAAATCTAAAGAACACAAGAAGTAGGAGCAGGACCCGGCCACTCAGCCCCTGGGCCCGCTCCGCCACCCACAGGGCCTCGACCGATCCGAACTCAGCCTCATGTCCAATTTCCTGCCCGCTCCCCGTAACCCCTAATTCCCTTTACTTCTAGGAAACTGTCTATTTCTGTTTTAAATTTAATAAGAGTTTGCTGTTTACTAAAAGAAAGCGTTGTTATTAGAGAGAGACAGAATACCATATTGAAAATTATTCTTTGGCATTTATTTGTTTCTTGTGCATTTTTAAAAAATTTCTTCAGCACCTTGTATCTACGAGCTATGATGTGGTGAAACGCTGGGTAAATGAAGCTCAAGAAGCTGCCTCCAGTGACAACATCATGGTGCAGGTAAGCTGCTTAAAATGAAAAACTTCCACAGTTTAGTAACATGGAATGAATTCAAAATCAGAACAAGCTATTTTTCTTTAAATGAGACACTTATATGAGGGGTCAAAGGCTTGGGTTTTAAATACCTGTAGTTTGTAGGAAGGAAGGCAGGCTGAGGGAGGTAGAGTTCATAGGTTTGAGGTCCTGGGAAAGAATGAGTTACAATTGGAAAGCATGAACTTAGTCTTGAATTGAATTGAATTCAAGTCAAGTGAGGCTGCAGGGAGGAAGAAGAGCAGCAGGACATCATATTTAACCAGAGTTGGATGTAATTGTAAGGGAACTGGGTGTTTCTAGATGAATGAGCTTCCTTGACTGCTTACCTTGGCATCTTGTATTTGGAGTTTAGGAAGAACAGGAGAGGAAAGTTCATAGAAAGTTGTGTAACCCTTATTAAGGCATCCCAAAGTGTTTCACATCGATGCATTACTTTTGAAGTGTAGTCACTGTTGTGTAGGAAAACACAACAGTCAGTTTGCAGACAGCAAAGTCCCACAATCAGTAAATGAAATGAATAACCAGTTAATCTAGTTTTGGTCAAGTTGGCTGAGGCAAGAATGTTGGCCAGGATACTGGAAGCACTCCCTGCTCTTCAAATAGTTTCATGAGATCTTTGACACCCATCTGAACAGACAAATGGGACCTTGATTTAACATCTCCAAAAGTGGACACCTCCAACATTCAGCATTCCCTCAGTACTGAAGTGTTGGCCTAAATTATGTGCTCAGATTTGTGGGTTCAAGCCCCACAGCAGAGGAATACAAAGTTCCATTCTACTGAATTGTTACATTGGCCCGTAATTTCCTATAGGAGGCTTCCTGCGTGCGGATGCCTCCTATCGGAAAAAAATCTACGAACTTACCTGAGGGCTCCCGAGGTCTGGACACTTCTGCTCCTGGGCCTCTCCAAAGTCGAAATGCGCAGGGCCCACGTATCCTAGAAGCGCAGGCAGTTCGCAAGCGTCCCTGGGATCACGTGGGCCAGGCCAGCCAATAGGAGAAGGGAATCTCCCTTCATACTTTTGACAAATGTGAGAAGTCGCACAACACCAGGTTATAGTCCAACAGTTTTATTTGAAATCACAAGCTTTCGGAGCGGCTGCTCCTTCGTCAGGTGAAAACTTCACCTGACGAAGGAGCAGCGCTCCGAAAGCTTGTGATTTCAAATAAAACTGTTGGACTATAACCTGGTGTTGTGCGACTTCTCACATTTGTCCACCCCAGTCCAACACCAGCATCTCCGCATCATGGCTACTTTTGACAGATAGACCTGTCAAATATATGAATGTAGATCACCCCAAAAACAGAGTAAAACATTAAATACATTTTTAAAAAACCATCACGTTTTTAAAATGAGTTAAAATTACAATAAATTAAATAATTTAAACAAAAATTTAATTTTTTGAAAAAATATTTCAAGTTTTTTATGGGGCTAAAAATAAACTTACCTTTTTTAAAAGTATTTTTAAATTATAAATAAATGAAAATATTTTTTTTTACCTAACTTTTTTTCAACTCTTATGCTGGTAAAAGCAGGCCTTACGCCTGCTTTTACCAAGCGTAAGATTTCTAAGGGTTTTCTGCGGGCGGAGGTTCTGTAGAAAGTGGAACTCTCCCCCCGCAGAGGCCCTTCTCTAGGGCAGGCGTCCGATCTGTCGAGCATTCTTGACAGATCAGAAATGCCGGTATTCAGCACATGCGCTTCACATGCCTGAAACCGGCATTTCCGATGTCCCTACGGGTGTGTACACAGCCCGTACACACCCGTAGGCATCGGAAAATGCGGGCCATTATCTTAGGTCTTAAACAACATGAATAGGGACTGCTGTCCACAGCCTGCAATCGCCGTTCATCATGTCACTAAAGTGGAATGTAATGGTGTCACATTTGGGTTACTTGAAACAAAATACTGCCTGTAGCTAGCATTTGTTAAAAGTATAACAAGGTAATGCTGATAGATGACAATAAAGATATAGATACCTCACCATGTAATATTTAGGACTAAGTGACTATTCAATAGAAACTCTTCAGTTGAACAATAGACCTGACCTCCATCAAATATTCATGGCTCTTTTATTGATAGTATTATGACCAGTGCTCTTCTGAATTTGCCTTATTTCTCCTGTCCAGATATACACACCTCCCCATCTTGAAATTAAGATTCGTTGCACTGATTTACACTCTAGCTCATTCTGTTGCAGGAGCACAAACCATGAAAGCCCTTCCCCACTCAGTCTTCCCTTGCTCCTACAATTTATAGGCTTTTAAAGCCTGCGGAACTGTACCCAGCAAGGAATCGGGGCTTTCTAAGGAAGCAGGAGAAATTGGAGGAGAATATCAGTGCTGATTTGCTGAGGGTGTTAATGTTTTCATTATCGATGCCTTGCTTGCTAATGTTTTCTTGTCATCCTTGCTGCCTTGTTCTAATATAGTACCACGCTTTAGGCCTCTTGTATCACATCCGGAAGACTGACCGCTTAGCTGTTACGAAGATGGTAAATAAATTCACAAAGTGTGGCCTGAAATCCCCATTTGCCTATTGCATGCTTATCCGCATTGCAAGTAAACTCCTAGAGGAGACGGAGAGCGGGTAAGTTACTCCCTTTTCTGTATTTCTCTCCACTTCACATCTCCATGTTGTGTAACAAGTTAAATTGACCATTTTGGGTCGAGAATCTCACGGATTGTTATATATTTAAAATACTAAGTTAGATGGTCAGATTTGGGTCTGACTATTCAAATCTAAGCTTCCAAGCAGGTTGTAGTCCTGTTGTCATGTATAACTAAGAGTATAGGGATCTGGAAAAACTTGGGGAACAAAATTCTTGCCATCACTAATTTTCGTGAAATAGTACACATGATTATGAAGTGAAATTAAAGTTCCAGCACTTTATACTTGCGCCTACTTCTTCACTAAAATTACCGCAGACACAAATTTCAGCCATTTTATTCTTTGACTTTGAATGATTCTAACAGAAAACATTGCTTTTGTTTATTTTCTCCCTTCCCTCTGCTCTTGGGATGCTGCCCAGTGACTGACTAGAAGCTGTTGCATAAGGAGAAAGAGTGGCCTCTTCGCCACATCATTTTAAAATTCCACTCCATTCTAGGAAGGGGTTGGTCTCAGCCTGGTACCTTTTTTTTTTTCCTGATGGCAGGGTTGAGATTAGAAACCTACTAACAGTCCCCTATCCCGTGTTGCATCAGAAAAAATTATCTTTTAGTGGTAATCTCATGAGAAATTGAAGGAGATGGGGAGCCATGAGAACAAAGACTGGGATTTAAAGCCAAGTTCTTGGTAATTTTTTGACTTTTCTCTTTCTATTGGGAGCCTTTCCCACCACGAGCGCTTATTGGACATTCAAGCATATGCTGCGCATGATTTTCCAACCATAATGATTGGAAACTATGACGCGTTCTGCCTCTGGATTCCTGATATGAGCTTCCAGTGAGTGAGGCTCCCACAGGAAGTGCAAAGTCAGAAAATTACCTTTAATAGTGTTGAGAAGTTTGGGATCTGGAATCTGTCAGTGTGCTACTGTGCCAACATCTTGTAAGAGGTCCCAGTGTAACCTGTTTACTTAATAAACCAGCAAAATATTGTCACAATAACAACAGATACATTCGGTCATGCTGTTTTGGCTAATAATGCTTGCTGTGACACTCCCCACCAAATTAAACCTGAATAAAGCTCTGGCCACAAACTACCGTACATATAAACTGAGAATGATTACAAGATACTAATCTCATCTCTGGATTCAGACGACAGTTATAACCTGCCCAAGTCTTGCCCTTGTTGGTTGAAGTTATCTGACCCCCTCTGTTAGATTACAACACTTCAGTCACTTCCAGGGATCTCATATTTCCCTGAATATGTTAGAACTAACCCTGGAATCTTATGACCTAACAGGCAGGACAGCCCCTTGTTTGATTTCATCGAAGGCTGCTTACGCAACAAACATGAAATGGTTGTCTATGAAGCGGCATCAGCCATCGTCCATCTACCTAACTGCACTGCTAGGGAACTGGCACCAGCTGTCTCGGGTACGTACTTTATAAACTGAAAGCGCAGGCAGGTATGGGTTAACTTCCAGTGTTAGATGCAAGGGTTTTATAATACAGGTACAACACAAAACAGCAGGATAATGCCTGATTCATTACTGTCTCCTCAAAAGTTCTAAAAATCTTTGAGACATGTTTGAGGACTGTTTGTGGTTCTCTTGATGGGTTCATTGTGTAAATGCATAGTATGGTATTCAGACATACAGGCCAAGGAGATCCTATGTTCAACCCCTGGTCAATGCAAGATTAACTGATGTTGACTGAGGTAGCAGTGGGGATTCTGCAATTGGTTTTTATGTCCCTGGGCTAACGAGAGGAAACAATCAGCAGGAGCTTTGGCTGAACATTATCCATTCATCACTGCTGGAATGTGCACTCATATAGCACTGACCTCAGCGTCTTTATGATAGGAAAGCAAGGAATTGGCCATACTTCCCATTCCTGATGATTATCTTTGACCCCTGTGCAAAAACTGCAAGCTTCGAGTGAGAACTGAATCTGGCTTAGGTTTGATGTCCATCTATGATTGAATAGTGTGCCACTGCTCACTGTTGAAGTTCATGTGAAGAATGGGTGAGGTTCTGGAGGGCTGTTGGCACTCACACAACTGTACCCCAGCCTTCAGTGGAGGTGAGGATAACATCAGGGGTCAAAACTCTGGAGCTGCCTGGACCCAGTCTTGTGATCGTTGGAATATCACCTGTAGAACACAGTGGGTCAAAGTTGAGTAGCGTTAGACTAATGATGCAGCATGTTTGCTCAATTACATAGGATAGGATATACGGCACAGAAACAGGCATTTGGAGTTGGAGGAATTTCAGAATTTTCTGGTTTTGGAAATTTTTCTGTGATGAGTTGCCTGCTTTGAGAGAGTAAATAATTATTATGACAGTCTACGACAGTACATCATCCTTTGGAAGGGGCAGGATTGTTAACCCAAATATAATTTTCTTGTATGCTTACTTCGTTTTAAATTGATGATCTGTGTTGATATCTGAATTTTGCCTTATTACTGTAGTTCTTACTATTTTGTAAAGTTGAGTTAACTTTTTTAAATTTTACACTTAAACAGTGCTCCAACTTTTCTGTAGTTCTTCCAAACCAGCCCTGAGATTCGCTGCTGTTAGAACTCTCAACAAAGTAAGTTTACACTCTGTTGCGTTTTCAAAATATAGATAATGTTTGTGAATTTTAAAAAGGCATTAGATTGCTGAAGCAATCTTTGTATAAACTGTTTGGCTTTTTTGGTACAAGTGTCATTTTTAGATTAAATATTTTTAGCATTTTTTTTGACGTGCCCAGTAAACCCAACACATATATTTGAGTCTCCAAATCAAACCACTGAGAAACCCACATAGGTAGAGTTTCACTTTGCCTGAACGGAGTGCACACTCTCTCCCCATAAGGGATGCACCCTACGTCCTGAGCGCTCAGGTGCAGGTTAGAAGAGCTGAGACTTGGGAATCCAAAAGTGTACACTGTATTGCTATAGTTTAATCAGCTATAACTGGACAGCTTACCAATAGACCAGTAGTGATTGAACAGCTAGGACCATGCTACCCATTATGGCATTGGCCTGCAGGGTTATTTGGAGCCGTCTGGAAAGCATTTCAGCCTCCTGTGACAGGTATACCACTCGAGGTTGCATGAATGAGCTAGACTGGCTGGTCAGTTATGCACAAAACCCTGGAGGACTGCAGACCTATCTGGTTAGTTATTGAATTATTAAAGATGTCGCAGGTGGTTGAGTTGGTTCTGAACTTCCATCGCCAGATGTGTCATCTTGAAGCCACCTTGACCCCATAGAGCTCCTAGTTACTCTTGTGAAATACTAGTAGGTATGCAAGCCTTTGGATGATTCTCCTTCCTTCCCTACAGGGATGATCCTAGCTTCAATGCTGCTAATCCAGGGCTCAGCTCAGGAACTCAATGCTTCTTGCCACTGTTTCACTTAATCCATTTCTTGGCTATTCGATTCCACTAAAAAGGCCAGGCAGCCATGAGGTGTGGCATGGCAGCAAGAGAGAAGGAGTTTGGTTTTGAAAATTACACATAGCTATATTGCAATTTTAGTACGATAGATTCTTGTTTCATGAAATATTTTTGTTTTTAAATAATGTCCCTGAGCTTCTTTATGGAAACATCAGGAATGCTTAGAAACCATTTCTTAAGCCCTGGGATCTTTGTTTTTGTTTCCCGGAAGGTTGCGATGAAGCACCCGTCTGCTGTGACTGCCTGTAACCTGGACCTAGAGAACCTGATCACAGACTCGAACCGCAGCATCGCCACACTAGCCATCACTACGCTGCTGAAAACCGGCAGCGAGAGCAGCGTGGATCGGCTCATGAAGCAGATTTCAACCTTCGTGTCTGAAATATCCGACGAATTTAAGGTGAAACCCTCAGGAAAATCCTATTCAGAAGTGGGTCCAGAGAACAGACCCAGAATAATGAACAGGGCTCCTCACTCTCAGATTTTATTAGATTTTTAAATTTCCCAAGAACTCTTCAGTTTTCATTTTAAAGAATATTACATTTTCCAATGAAAATTTTGGAGAAAATCTTTGACCTTGAAATTACACTCTGGGATACTGACGTACGAATACTTACCACGTTTGTCTAAAGTTCCTCCCTCTGTTACTTTAGCCAGAAGTGATAACCCGTTTGTTTAACCAGGGTAACAACTCCAGTAAAATCGAGCAACCAATTTCAGATGAACGAGTTGATATGTTAATATCGACAGCATCGCTTCAGGGACAGATATAGCACTGCAGCAGCCTATCTATAGTTCCTATGGCACTGCAGCAGCCTACCTGTATTTCCTTTTTGACAGCCATATTTTGAAATATAAATGTTTTAAGAAAGTCTGGTGCTGGACAGAAACAAAGAAAGAAAGGTAGTTGAGGGCAAGTCATTAAATATATTCAAGAATGAGTTAGATATGTTTCTTAAAGCTAAAGGTATCAAGGGATATGGGGAGAAGGCAGGTACAGGGTACTGAGTTTGGATGATCAGCCATGATCTCATCGATTGGCGGAGCAGGCTCGAGGGGCCAAATGGCCTACTCCTGCTCCTATCTTCTATGTTTCTAAAAGTATCCTCTTGCCAGAGCTATGACCCACATCTTGATTTATATTTGTTGAGCCAATTACAACTAGATAAGATAAACGGCAAGATCAGGGTAATGAATAGAGAAATTCAATATTCCGGGGTATAGAATCTTCAGGCGAGACAGAGGGGGGTGTAAAAGAGGAGGGGGTGTCGCAATATTAATCAAGGAGTCAATTACTGCTGTAAGGAGGGATGATATCTTAGCAGGTTCCTCTAATGAGGCCATATGGGTAGAACTTAAAAACAAAAAGGGGGCAAGCACTTTGCTGGGAGTGTACTATAGGCCCCCAAACAGTCAGGGGGAGATAGAGGAACAGATATGTAGGCAAATCTCAGAGAAGTGTAGAAATAATAGGGTAATAATAGTAGGGGATTTCAACTTCCCCAATATTAACTGGGATAGTCAGAGTGTGAAAGGCTTAGAGGGTGCGGAATTCTTAAAGTGCATCCAGGAGAGCTTTTTGAGCCAGCATGTAGAACGTCCTACAAGAGAGGGGCGGTACTGGACCTAATTCCAGGGAATGTAGCCGGGCAAGTGGTAGAAGTGTCAGTCGGAGAGCATTTTGGTGACAGTGACCATAATTCGGTGAGATTTAAGGTAGTCATGGAAAAGGACAAAGATGGACTGGAAATAAAGGTTCTAAATCGGGGGAAGGCCGATTTTAATATGATAAGGCAGGATCTGGCCAAAGTGGACTGGGATCCGATACTTGTAGGAAAATCCACATCAGAGCAGTGGGAGTCTTTCAGAAAGGAAATAGAGAGAGTGCAACGCCAACATGTTCCCGTAAAGGTCAAGGGTGGGACCAACACGCCAAGGGAACCCTTGATGTCAAGGGATATACAAGAATGGATTAGGGAAAAAAAGGGAGGCTTTTGGCAAATACAAAGGACTAAAAACAGTGGAAGCCCTAGAGGAGACTGGTCAAGAAGGTAAGAGCCCATGGGATCCAGGGCAATTTGGCACATTGGATCCAAAATTGGCTTAGTGGCAGGAGGCAGAGGGTGATGGTCGAAGGTTGTTTTTGTGACTGGAAGCCTGTGTCCAGTGCTGTACTGCAGGGATTGGTGCTGGGTCATTTGCTGTTTATAGTGTACATTAATGATTTAGATATGAATGTAGGAGGTATGATCAGTAAGTTCGCAGATGACACGAAAATTGGTGGAGTGGTAAATAGTGAGGAGGGAAGCCTCGGGCTACAGGACGATATAGACGGGATGGTTAGATGGGCAGAACAGTGGCAAATGGAATTTAACCCTGAAAAGTGTGAGGTGATGCATTTTGGGAGGACTAACAAGGCAAGGGAATACACAATGAATGGTAGGATCCTAGGAAGGACAGAGGATCAGAGGGACCTTGGTGTGCATGTACATAGATCCCTGAAGGCAGCAGGACAGGTAGATAAGGTGGTTAAAAAGGCATATGGGATACTTGCCTTCATTAGCCGAGGCATAGAATATAAGAGCAGGGAGGTTATGATGGAGCTGTACAAAATGCTAGTTAGGCCACAGCTGGAATACTGTGTGCAGTTCTGGTCGCCACACTATAGGAAGGATGTAATTGCATTGGAGAGGGTGCAGAGGAGATTCACCAGGATGTTACCTGGGCTGGAGCGCTTCAGCTATGAAGAGAGACTGGACAGGCTGGGCTTGTTTTCCTTAGAGCAGAGAAGGCTGAGGGGGGGACCTGATTAAGGTGTACAAAATTATGAGGGGCATAGATAGGGTAGATAGAAAGGAACCTTTCCCCTTAGTAGAGGGGTCAATAACCAGGGGGCATAGTTTCAAGGTAAGGGGCAGGAGGTTTAGAGGGGATTTGAGGAAAAACTTTTTCACCCAGAGGGTGGTTGGAATCTGGAATTAAGAGATGGTGCAAGGCAAAAGGAGATGGTAATGGGACAAGTTAAGAAACAAAAGATGGCTCTAGATGAAGTGTAAATAGCACTGGCAGAATGAAAGACAGCTGCCATGTGGGAGAGAGAAAAAAAAAATGAATGGAAAAAAAAGATAGGGGCAGAGGTTATGGTCTGAAATTGTTGAACTCAATGTTGAGTCCAGAAGGCTGTAAAGTGCCTAATCGAAAGATGAGGTGCTGTTCCTCGAGCTTACGTTGAGCTTCGTTGGAACAGTGTAAGGGGCCGAGGACGGTGAGGTCTGAGTGGAGCGGAGAATTAAAGTGACAGGCGACCGGAAGCTCGGGGTCACCTTTACGGACTGAACGGAGGTGTTCCGCAAAGTGGTCACCCAATCTGCGTTTGGTCTCCCCAGTGTAAAGGAGACCGCATCGTGAGCAGCGAATACAGTATACTAAATTGCAAGAAGTACAAGTAAATCGCTGTTTCACCTGGAAGGAGTGTTTGGGGCCCTGGACAGTGGGAAGGGTGGAGGTAAAAGGGCATCTCCTGCGCTTGCACGGGAAGGTGCTGGGCAAAGGGGGAAGGGGTGTTGGGGGTGATAGAGGAGTGGACCAGGGTGTCGCGGAGGGAGCGGTCCCTTCGGAATGCTGAAAGGGGAGGTGAGGGGAAGATGTGTTTGGTGGTGGGATCACGGTGGAGGTGGCGGAAATGGCGGAGGATGATCCGTTGAATGTGGAGGCTGGTGGAGTGAAAGGGGAGGACAAGGGGAACCCTATCGTGGTTCCGGGTGGGAGGGGAAGCGGTGAGAGTAGAAGTGCGGGAAATAGAACGGACACGGTCAAGGGCCGTGTCAACCACAGTAGAGGGGAATCCTCGGTTGAGGAAAAAGGAAGACATGTCAGAAGCACTGGTATGGAAGGTGGCATCGTCAGAGCAGATGCGGCGGAGATGGAGAAACTGGGAGAATGGAATAGAATCCTTACAGGAAGCGGGGTGGGAGGAAGTGTAGTCCAGGTAGCTGTGGGAGTCAGTGGGCTTGTAGTGAATGTTTGTCAATAACCTATCCCCAGAGATGGAGACAGAGAAGTCGAGGAAGGGAAGGGATGAGTCGGAGATGGACCATGTGAAGGTGAGGGAAGGGTGGAAATTGGAAGCAAAGTGAATGAAATTTTCTAGTTCAGGGCGAGAGCAGGAAACAGCACCGATACAGTCATCAGTGTACCGGAAAAAGAGGTGAGGGAGGGGACCTGAGTAGGACTGGAACAAAGAATGTTCCACATATCCCACAAAAAGGCAGGCATAGCTGGGACCCATGCGGGTTCCCATAGCAACACCTTTAATTTGGAGGAAGTGAGTGGAGTCAAAGGAGAAGTTGTTCAATGTGAGAACAAGTTCAACCAGGCGGAGGAGGGTGGTGGTGGATGGGGACTGGTTGGGCCTCTGTTCAAGGAAGAAGCGGAGCGCCCTCAGGCCATCCTGGTGGGGGATGGAGGTGTAGGGGGATTGGACGTCCATAGTGAAAAGGAGATGGTTGGGGCCAGGAAACTGGAAACTGTTAAAGTGGCGGAGGGCGTCGGAAGAATCGCGGATGTAGGTGGGAAGAGACTGGACAAGGGGAGAAAAAAATAGAGTTGAGATAGGAAGAGATAAGTTCTGTGGGGCAAGAACAGGCTGAAACGATGGGTCTACCGGGGCAGTCACAGAGTACTGATCACTGCTGTCTTTATGTAATTGCTTTTTAGGTGGTTGTGGTGGAGGCAATCAGTGCACTTTGCCAGAAATATCCTCGCAAGCACAGCGTTATGATGAACTTCCTCTCCAACATGCTGAGGGATGAGGTGAGCTTTATTCCTGGCATCGTACTCATGCACAATTTGGGGTTACACAAATATCTGTACCGTAATCGAGTTGGAATAATTGAATTTTACTCTGCTAAAAGAGGAAAGGCACTGTTAAGTATGCAGACATTTTTCTGTGTGCTTTGTTATGTGAAAAAAAGTTTTGCCCATTTCATTGTACATTTGTCTACCTAGGGTGGATTTGAGTACAAACGTGCCATCATCGATTGCATAATTAATATAATCGAGGAGAATCCAGAGAGTAAAGAAACTGGCCTGGCCCATTTGTGTGAGTTTATCGAAGACTGTGAGCACACTGTTCTGGCCACTCGTATACTCCACCTGCTGGGCAGGGAAGCGCCCAAGACCCCAGTTCCTTCCAAGTACATTCGGTTTATATTCAACAGAGTGGTATTGGAGAACGAGGCAGTGAGAGCTGGTACGTGAGATCTAGTACAAAGTAATATTTTAAACTGCCTGTTCAGTTTTCTGCTGTTTGAGTTTGCGTAGCCAGAGATGGGAACACTGCATTCCTTTTCCATTTTCTCTTGTGGTTTTTATGATAAGCAGACCATATTTTGGTTTCTTGTCATTTTCTCCCCACTATAGTTCCCATGTTATACGAGTTTCCAAATGTAACTGTGCTACCCAAAGGTTAGCGGTGCTTCAGAGAGATGGGAATTAGAGAGCATATTCATCTTTCCATCCCTTGCTCAAGAGGACCAAGTGCAGAACATAAAAAAACAAAAGAATGGACAGAATGAGTAAAACCAATGTTGGTCCTTTAATCCTGTTTTCTTTCTATTCTTCCAGCCCCACTTCCTGCACTAACTGTGCAGCTATACATATCATAAATGCTGCCCAACTCATTCAGATTTCTGAAGCAGGTGGTCAATTCCAAGCAAAGCTGTCCAATGTCTGAAGCTTCACTATGAATCTGGAATGCAATCCCGGGTACAGGTTTCCTTGCTGAACTGCTGGTTGGGGAAGTGTGCATTAGGAGGAGGAAAAACTAATGCTCCCAACAAATTGGCAAATGTTACTTCCAAAGGGTTCTTGGGAGAAACTATAAAGGGCTTGAATTTACAGCAGCACATAGTTGTGATAATATCTGCCATTTAAATCACACACCAGTATTTAGAGGCTGTGATCATGATGAAGATACAACTTAGACTTTTAAAAACCATATCAAATCATCCTTGGTATATTTCAATGTGGCATGTAGTGTTTTATTGTTTGTTGTGTGTGTGATCTTTTAATCAGTTTGCAATTGCATTTTCTGCCTACAGCTGCTGTTAGCGCATTAGCTAAGTTTGGAGGCCAGAATGAGGAGCTGCTTCCAAGTGTCTTGGTTCTTTTACAGAGGTGAGAATCACATCATCCACCTGGTGTTGGCTTTCCCTTGTTTAAAAGAATAGCTGATTAGCGGAGTTTAGAAAGAGCTGATCTCGACATTTAAAGTCCTAGAGTATCATGATGCTCAGAGTATGCTCATGTACACCCAAAGCAAGTGATTTACCACTGGCACACATCACTGAAATGAAACGGCGCGGATTAACCCTTTTGAGTACGTAATGTTATTTGGAACTTGCACGTTTGTTAACTGCCAAAAATGATTTTTCTTGCTCATGGAGGACTGGTGAGTAATGGCATGGAGTGAAGGGTGAAGGTTTTATTGAATTTGTTTACCACTCAACCTGTTGGTTTCTTGATATGCCAAGCAGGGGGCAGATGCAAAAATACGACAGCTAGGGTACTAGAGAGATGGACTTCAGTGACCCGAATGGTCTTTTCCCATTCTTGTGCTAAGAAGCCTACCCAAGACTGGAGAATCAGGGGAAAGATTTGCTCCAGGATAGCCATCCAGCTGCCTCCTCAAGCAACAAAAGGTGTTTGGGTCAGGGAGACCAGAGAAAATAGATAAGCTAATTTAAAAAAATTATTAAAGTAAGTGTCCACTGAAATCCCAATTCCTTTGGGAAGGGTAGGGAATCGGAATTTACTTTTCCAGATGTTAGAAATGACTATTTTCCGAGTAATTCCACACAAGTGTATTTTTTTGGGAGAGTGGAGAGAGTAGTTTTGAAGTTATGGAGTTTTAAACAGTATTGCATGTTATGGTTAGTGCAAATGATTGGCAGATTCAGATCTGCCACAATTTTGTTCTGTTATTATCCAGTTACATGTTGTAAAGTATTTTCACAAATGAGACTGGGTGGGGTGTAGCTGGTTAGCACTCTGTCCATTCATTTCCACAACCTTGGTTTGGATCCAGCCCGGTCAAGCTCAATGATTATGAGCTGCTTGTTAAATCTCCCATCTTTTTGGGCCATTGACTGGCAAAAGTGTAATGTGAATCTGAAACCTTCTACCTCACAGGTGTATGATGGACTGTGATGATGAAGTCCGTGATCGTGCAACTTTCTATGTGAATGTGTTACAGCAACGGCAGAAAGTTCTCAACGCGAGCTATATTTTTAATGGTGAGTGACGCACTTTTCTGAAAGTATGTATACTGCCTTAACTCTGGATGTTTGAGGGGTGTGATGGACCATTCTCTCTCTCCCTTCAGCATTAGCTAACTTTCGACCATTGACTGAAGTGCTGCAGTGGCTGATGAACGTAGTGTCAGGTCCACCGTGGAAATAGATGTTCAGAGCACCCCCAAAGCCCCCTTCCCCCCGTGTTGCTGAGAGGGACTTTTATGGCTCCAGAACTGCCACGAGTGGGAGGGTGTAATTAGTGTGATAAGTTTACATAGGCAGTTTCTGTTTATAAATATAGGAATTGATAATGAAAATATTAATATAAGGACAGAATATAGGACTAAAATAGGGACTGAATTATGCTTGCATACTAGTGTTGCCAACTCTCCAGGATTGTCCTGGAGTCTCCAGGAATTAAACATTCATCTCTGGGCACTGCAGCGAGGAACCCAGGAGAAAAATCATACGGACATTAAAAGAAAATGTCTTTTTTTTTCATTTTCTTTAAACACTTTCGTTGATTAGTTATAAAAATATTAGAATGGGGGGGAAAAATCTGTTTGGATAACTCTTGACTGCCAGTCAATCAGGTAACAAAGAGTCTGTTCACTTTCCAGTTGGTGTGAGAAGGTGGTGCGCCACAAGGATAGACGTCAGGCGACCAATGACTGGAATCTGGGGACGGGGTAGTAGGGGGAAGGAGGTCATGTGATGAAACCTCCAGGAATACGTCCAACCAGAGTTGGCAACCCTACTGCACATATTCCCAGCCTTCTAACACTGTTTCACCTGAAGATTACACTTGGTCTTTACTACCGAAGGGAGAAAAACTATATTATATATTAATTTTCTTTCTCTGATGGGGGACAGTTGAAAGATTTGGCAGTTTTACTGAGAGATACTGCAGTGTTATCACAAATATTTATTATGTTTCCAATGCAGGCAGCTTTGCTCAACTGAGCATGATTTAAAATTAATAAGTGGCATTTCAGGGTTTCATTTTAAATGCATCTGGCATATTAACAATTAAATACTAAAGGGGGGCGATTACGTTTTTGCTTATTTTTTTTGCAGGTTTGTCGGTATCCATTCCAGGACTGGAACGAGCTTTGCATCAGTATACACTGGAACCTTCGGATAAACCGTTCGACATGAAGTCCGTGCCCCTGGCCACTGCTGTTAATGTTGAGCAGAAAACTGGTAGGATGCTGAGCAGAGCAGAGCGACCTGCAGTTTACTGTAATGTGGTAATAGTGTAAATTTTACTAACTGGCAAATCACGAACCATCTCTATCCTCTTCTCTCTTCCACCCTTCAAGTCATTCAGCTGGAAGATTCAAATGTGTCACAGCCTAGGTGCTCATTTCATCCTATCAAGTGGTTATTGTCAGCACTATGGTGCCAGGCTGTTTTGGAACATCTACTCAGAATGTAATTTTAAGTGATTATTTTAAATTTGATTGATTTATCACACACTGACTCATTTGTAAAATAAAAAATGGGCAGCATGGTTGTGAGATAATGGTGTGGGCCTGATAATAGTTGTGATGCATTCCTGCATTCTTGGAATGCTTCTGCAATGCAAAATAGAATAAATCTGCCTTTGCCTGTGTTATCCCTGCAGAAATTACACCTGTTACTAGTAAACAGCCAGAGAAGATCGCACCATTGCGCCAAGACATATTCCAAGGTAAAAAAAAGTTTAATCTTTGACTACAAGAACTTCTATAGCTTTATTCCATTTTTTTCGTGTATTTAGACACAGCCTGTTGTTAAGGTGTTGACCTGTTTTTGCAAAGTCTCTACCTTCTGGTTAATACTTTCCCACCATAACAGTGATGCTATGTGGGGATCTGTGGTCATGAATCCCCATCCTGCCTCTTCCCTGTCTTAAGGTTTTTTAATTTGTTAGAATCCCTTCCATTGATGCTGAGATTGGGGCTGTGGATAGTGGGAGTGATTTAAATGAAATTAAACTGTTGGGTAAGATGGGAGCTGGCTATAGTGTATCTGGTTAGACCACACTTTGAGTACTGTGAACAGTTCTGGTCTCCATATTATAAAAAGGATATAGAGACACTGAGGAAAGTGCAAAAACGATTTACCAGAACGACACCAGGAAAGATTGAACAGACTGGAGCTTTTTTCTCTAGAAAAGAGAAGACTGAGGGGTGACCTGATCGAGGCCTTCAAGATTATGAAAGGGGTCGATAGGGTAGATGTAAAGATGTTTCCACTTGCAGGCGAGACCAGAACTAGGGGCCATAAATATAAGATGGGCACTAATAAATCCAATCGGGAATTCAGGAGAAACTTCTTTACCCAGAGAGTGGTTAGAATGTGGAACTCGCTACCACAAGGAGTAGTTGAGGCGAATAGCATAGATGCATTTAAGGGGAAGCTAGATAAGCACATGAGAGAGAAAAGAATAGGATATGTTGATGGGGTTAGATGAAGAGGGGTGGGAGGGAGGCTCGTGTGGAGCATGGGTCTGTTGGGCCGAATGGCCTGTTTCTGTGCTGTAAATACTTTGGCTGCGATTTCGCCATCAGAGGCGAGATCGCGGTGGGAAAGATCGTTGACTGGTCCCGGTCCCGCTACTGGTTCCATCCACTCTGCAAAAAGGATTTTTACGTTAATTGGGCTTGTAAGTCCGCCCTGCGTATTACCCAGCCCAATTACAAGGTGCGGGTCTGGTGATATCACCTGATGACACGTTTGTTGCCGGTATATTTAAAGCGGCGATGTCCCCGTTTGCTCTCAATTCTGATTTAATGCTCCCGAGTGCTGGTTCAGGTAACAATGTCTGCAGATAGACAAAGGGCTGTGCCACGTTTCAATGATGACTCAGGGAGGTTCTATTCCCTGGGGATGGAAGGAGGAGACCTTCTCGGCAGACGAAGGCAGCCTGGCTGCAAATAGCTGAGGAGGTCACTGCAAGGTGTGTGTTTGTTCGCACCTGGGTGCAATGTAGGAAGAGGTTGAATGATCTACGGTCAGGAAAAGTGAGTATAAAAGCACACTTGCCTTCATTCTGCTGTGCCTGTCATCACATCTCCATCACTCTGCATTGCCAACCCTACTCCTGCACATCCTTACTCACCCCAACATCCCTTACACCATCACCCATCCGTCTCTCCCTATATACAGAATCACATTCCCATCTTACACTCTCACTCAACCTTATGCATGATGCATCTGTGGGCGGCCGACTGGGAGATGCCGCTAATGTCTGCTGCAGATCCCTGGAAGGAGCCTGATGCAAAGAAATTGAGGGTGGTGGTGACTGTGACAGCCACTGGTAAGGGGTGTCGACTCGCTCCTCTGGGCTGCAGGTCTCGATCGAGCATTGTGCAAATGTCTGCGACTACCTGTCGCGATAGTCTCAGCCTCCTTTGGCACTGTTGCTCAGTCATATTGAGTAAACCGTGTTGGGGGTATCTCCTGTGGCGCGGTGCAGCCCTGCGCTGATGCCCTCTGCCCTGTGCAGCAGCAGGTGGTTGAGGAGAAGGTTGGCGTTCTTGTTGTTGGTGCTGCTGCTGCGGCTGATCGTGGTCAGATTCTGAGGACCAGGGTGAGAGAGTATAAATCGTTCCCATTCTGCTGTTATATATGGCAGGTGAGGATGAGATGTTAGAAGCAATCAGTCAATGGGGAGAGAGGTTATTCCAAGGAGGTGACAGTGGATATAGAGTTTACACCACACACTTACAGCCTCAATAAAGATCAAATGTGTCTTCCAAATCCTGAAATCAGCAACTTCTGACATTGGAAAGTGAACAGTTGTGAAATGTTAGCTTTTATACTACATTTGCAGCTGTGAACTATTCAGCTCGATTGAACTCCCAACCTACTTACCTGACTTGATCTCTGAACGACGTGAACCTCGTTAAAAATGTGCTAAAATAGGCTGGCAAAATAATAGTTGGCAAAATAATAGTTAACA
Source organism: Squalus acanthias (assembly GCA_030390025.1). Lineage (NCBI taxonomy): Eukaryota > Metazoa > Chordata > Chondrichthyes > Squaliformes > Squalidae > Squalus > Squalus acanthias. Next base: position 130,318,582 of record CM059434.1, read on the forward strand.
AACATTTAACTATCTTAAATGCCTCCCCCGCCACTTGGTGTCTGGTCTATTCTGTCGCTCCCAACCCGCTGTCAATCATTTTGATTTTGATGTGGACCCGCCTCCGAACCCACCCTCTGAGCACCGGAAAAATCGTGGCCTTTGTAATTATAATACCATGTTATTGGTGACAGGTATCATGTAGTGTGGGGTTGGAATATACTGGGTGTTTTTTCAGTACTCTTGTTTCTTTTCTATTGCAAATATTTGTACACAGAACAATTGGCAGCCATTCCAGAATTCAAGCACCTCGGCCCACTCTTCAAGTCCTCGGCACCTGTACAGCTCACAGAAGCAGAGACCGAATATGTGGTTCGTTGCATCAAGCACACATTCAAAAAACATATGGTGTTTCAGGTAATTAGCTTTTGAACTCTCTATTGAAAATAGACCACATAAACTTTACAATTTGTGACAGTAAATATGGAATAATAGTGTATGGGATTGATGTAAAAGGTGAAGTATTGCATGTTTGTAAGTCTGTAGCACCAGGCTGCTTTTTTTCTGTGCAAAAGATAAAGGCCCGGAATTTGCGGTCCTGATGATGGCGAACTGGCAGTGTTCGGCGTCATTTCACCTTTGAAACTGATCGCAACTTCAGGATTTAGCAGCCTAATGCGGAAATCCTGAAGTTGCGGTCTGTCATTCACTACTCCTCCACAGGCTGTGCTGTGCCCCCCCCAACAGAGCCGGCAATCAGTAAAATCTCTCTAATCATGGAAACTGATGAAAACCTCAGCTCTTCGGCAGTAATTACGCTATTAAAATATCCCATTAAAAGTTAGACCCTTTTGGATTAGGTGTAACTGGTGTTTTAACAGCGCATTGACTGCTAAACAAAGGTTATAGCCCTGAAAAACTAATTCTAATTTTATGCCGCGTCAAATTTATCCATTTTAATAAAAATTTTAAGTTCGTTCATCTTTATTTCAGGTTTGCCTTTTCCCCATGTGAGAGCCCCAATCTTTGTTTTGCCCTCTCTAACATTTTTAAAAAGTTAGAATTTTAAGAGTTTACCTACTTCCTGGTTTGCTGTCTGTGAGAATTCTGCGTTTTGATTGGCTGCTTAGACAGCTTAGTGACGTCACTGCAGCTCACACTATGGGATTCCCACTATACGTTGATTTGAATTACGCGTCGGAAAACCCAAACTTCTCGACACAGAGATCACGAGATCTTTGTGCGAAGCTTACTTTGGGGCCAGCAGCAAACGCCTTTGCAAATTCCAGGCCATTATAAAAATGCTGTCCCTGAAAATTAGATTTGGCACTTGTGACACTGTATCCAGTGAAACTGTATTAAAAGCATTAAATAGTGTATTATTTGAAGTACCTGGGGACATTTCTTTTACAGTAAAGGCGCTATATAAATGCAAAGAGGTGTTGTAAAAATGGGAAAGTTCATTGCCACTGTTGTTGTGGAATGTTAGTGCACTGGCTCATGTTTGTGTTTCCCCACACGGAGGTTGCCAAACTCAACCAGAAGCCAAGAGAGGCTCCAATTGGACCAAGACACAGCCCGAATCAGCCAAGTCCCAGCTAGTTGCTGTAACACCCCTTATAGTTACTTCTTGCCCACTTAAGTGTTTAGGAAAGGCACATGATATAGAGGAAAGGAAAATAACTTTAAATAAAAAGACTTGCATTTATGTAGCGCCTTTCACGACCACTGGACGTCTCAAAGCACTTTACAGCCAATGAAGTGCTTTTGGAGTGTAGTCACTGTTGTAATGTGGGAAATGGTGGCTATTGCTTCTCGGGGCATACAGTTAGTCTTCTATTTCAGTGGTTTTACATTTAAACATCTGCTTAATCCTTAGAGAATGAGAAATTCTCAAACGTGGTTTCTTCTTTTCAGTGACTTCCATTTGAATTCACTTTATGAAAGAATTGAAAGTATAGCATAGTTGGTAAAGTTTCACCATGACCTCCCTTAAATTCCAATACGCTTGAATTATACCAATCTGGGATTATTTTGTCAGTACTATTGTAATATTTCAGAGTTCACAAGTTAATATCCAGTGAAAAATGCAGACAATGAAACTGAAAGATGGCTCATTTACATGTTGGATTAAATCAGGAAACTTGCAATTTAGGACTGGAAATATGAAGACTGGAAAGCCTATTATCTTCCAGATTTAGAAGAAAAATATATATATTTTAATGCCCATTTTCCTGAAGATAACCTTCCCAGTTTATTTATGTTTAAAAGGCAAATGAAAGTACAGGAAGTATCCAGATAGTAGAGTGTTTCTCCAAGGTTCAGTGGCTCCCGATAGACTTCCAGGCCAATCTGAAGTGTAGGCCTCTATTGAATTCTCTTAGGCCCTTCTCCATATTGATGTCACTGGAGCAGATAAGTGGGAAGGAGCCCTAAAGTGGAGGTCTCTGAAGCCATTAATGTAATGGCTTATTGTTCCGGTATATATTTTTGTAACTTTTATCAAACACAGATGGATGTACATTGAGCAGAAAATATTCTTCTTAGGCTTTCCTTCCCCTTTAAGGATAACCTGGTTGTTTAGTAACTACACTAAACAGAGTGTGTCCTAACTTGTGGATTTGAGCCCAAGGGCTTGCTGTTGCTCAGATCTACTTGTTGCAGTTCGGATGAGTTATGTCAGTGGATAGGACACCTTTGTAATAGAATGTCCTGTTTATGGTTTGTGGCTGCTCACAGCCACTAGTTTCAGAATGTCATCGATTACTGTAAGAATGATGAAACTAGTGGGAACTGGATGAGAAATTAGGAGGTGTTGCTTTTTATTTATCAACCAACTAGCGACGAGGCCTATTGATGGGTTGTCTTCACCCTTTCTGTGTCCCACATTGCTTTCATTCAGTTTGACTGTACCAACACCCTGAATGACCAGTTACTGGAGAAGGTCACCGTACAGATGGAGCCTTCGGACGCATATGATGTGGTTTGTTGCGTGGCAGCGCCAGCCCTTCACTTTAACCAGCCCGGCTCCTGTTACACGCTGGTGATGCTGCCCGAGGACAATCCCACAGCAGGTAAATACTGCCTGGGAAAAATATGGTATCAAGAAAAATATAGATCTGGGATTGGACAAATGAAGATAAATCTTACATACCTGGGTTGCTTTGTGGTGGGGGGGGGGGAGGGGGGGGAGGAGAAGAGAAAAGAATGTTTTTTTCTCATAAAAGTAGTTATTTCTTTGCTGAGAATCTTTACATTCGGCACTCATACAGTATTAAGCACTCACAGGCTTACTAATGCAGGATTGGATAGATGCAGGGGTAGGGCTCCCTCTACACTTCGCTGACAATGCACTTTAATCCTACACCTTTCAATGTCAATGGCAGTCGTTTTTGTGGCCGCTTAATGATCGTCAATTAGTGCCAGATCACTGGCAGTTTTATGCTGTGCATTCACTCAATCGCTACTAATTGAGTTAAAGCTGCCTCATGGAACTCTCAACAGCCAGCATAGAGAGGAGACTTTCATCTCTCCAATCTCAGTTGGATTCAAATGCTAACCCAGTTAGGTATTTGTGCTAATTAATCTGCAACAGTCTCTCCTCTTCTGAAGTCTTGTTTGTTTGCGGTTATTCCTTAGTTTCCTGCACATTTAGCTGTACAATGAAATTTATAGTGAAAGACTGTGATCCCAACACTGGACTGCCAGAAGCCGAGGGCTACGATGATGAGTATGTGGTAAGTAGCTTTGGTTCCGGCTTATCGATTATGTTTTAGGACTGGAAAGGATTTTTTTTTTAAACACAGAAATATAATCTCCATTAGGGAGCATGGCAAACTATGAGGAAAAATGGAGGCAATTACAGAAGGACATGGCAGATTGGGCATATAAAAAGAAAATTCAGGTCAATGCAGAGGAATGTGAAATACAGTCTATAATTTGAAGTCATTTTTTCAAGCTAAAAAATAAATTACCTAATAATTTGAATTAAGCAATGTAAAAACATAGGCAAGGGTGAATTTAATACTAAAGTTATTGATTTATCAGACTATTTGAACTAAGCAACCTTGAATTAAGAGGGGGGGGTAGACTTTAGCAGAGCAGTGAGAAGAAGTATGCCCTAAATGTTGGGCTTCTCGAGTGGAGGGAGAGATATTTCTAGGGGTGCAAGCACCCCTCTGGGAAATTGGTTTCTGACGAGCGGAGGAGGTGCTGGGCCTGCGCTCAGAGTTCTTCAGCAGCCGTTGTGGCCTAAGCAGCAGCTGCCACAAAACAGGTTAAGTTTTCATTTTAAATATACTTTTGAAAGCATTTCTGCGGAGCCAGGAGGTGCTCCCTGCACCATAATCCTCGTGACTTCACCCATGAGAATTTAAGGGCTGTGGTGTTAAAGGGTAAACGTTTTAATTTCAGCCAAATCCAACTTCATGGTGGCTCACAAGAACATACTCGACTACCTCTCTTTGGCAGAATGCTTGCTTTCATCAACAAATATTCTCTTTCATGGGCACTATTTTCTCCACCCCGACCCTCTGCCCTTTCAAAGCTGCTGTAATCATTCCCCTTCTTTCTCAACCCCTTTATTCTTACCAACTATCAGTCCATCTCTAACCAGCCCTTCCAATTGAAGACTCTTGAATGCGCCATTGTCACCCGCTTGTCTCATCATTCCCAATTAGATTCCTTCAAATCCGCTTTCCACCCCACCCAAGACACTGAGATCGCTCTGGTTAAAATCACAAAGTATCCTACATGATGGATGCTGATGCAAGTTATCCCTCCATATCCTCTCCACAACCTCCAACATGGTCACCCATTCCATCCTCCACCACCTCTCCTCTGTGACACCATCCCCTCTCATAGTTTCACGGCTGTCTGTCCCAACATAGCCAGTCCCCAGCATCTCCTATAATGGTTTAACCTCCAGCATGCCCAAGGTTCCGTCCTTGGCCCCCTTCTTTCGTAATCTACGTGGTACCTTTCAACAACGTTATTGTAAGAGTGGGGTCAGCTTATATGTTTGTATACTGATTACACCCAGCTCTACCTGTCTTCTACTGTCCACAACTGTTGCTGTTTTTGACATTAAATTGTGGATGAGCCAGAACTTTCTCCAGCTCAACATTGGCAAGATCAAAGCCATCTTGTTTGGTTCCCGCCAGACACACTCTGCACCTTTGGCCACAATCCACCCCTCTTCCCATCTGCTTGCTCAAGCCGAACCCAACTTCAGGGTCCTGTTTCACTGTAAAATCTGAGTTGAGCTTCAAATCCCACACCTACCTCACCTTTACAACTGAAACCCTCATCCACTTCATCCTCTGCAGACTCATCTTTTCCAATGTCCTCCTTACAGGTCTCCCCAACTGCACTCATTTAGGAATCTGTGCCCATCTTCGAAAGACAAATAAGAAACCTAACTTTTCTACTGCAATTTTACTCACCTTCCCTAATTCTTCTTCACCACACCCCACCCCAGCTCATACCTACTGCTTCACTGCCCCCCCCCCCCGTGCAGTGCGTCGGGACCTGTTAAGGTGCTATATAAAAGCAAGTTGTTATGCATTGTGGGTTTGAAGTGAATTGTGAGTTTAATAGCCCTAGTGAATTCAAAATAGAATCTATTATTGAGATCCGTTTAGCAGCCAGAAAAGCTGCTGTAGACTAGCATGTGACCAACTTATTCCATTTCCTTCCCTGTCCTACAGTTAGAAGACCTGGAGGTGACCGTTTCTGATCATATACAGAAGGTTCTGAAGCCTAACTTTACGGCTGCTTGGGATGAAGTAGGAGATGAGTTTCAGAAAGAGGAAACATTTGCGCTCTCTTCTGTGAAGACATTGGATGGTAAGTGTGTGCATTGGAAGTTGACCCTTTCTTATTGTCTTTTTTTTTCCCCCTCCCTGCCAATTTCACCCCTCACCTGAAGGTGCTGATTTGTGCTAAGACATATGTTCCACACATGCCAGTTGCCCTCTGGTATCTCGCTCGTGTGTGAGCCTAAGCAGTAATTTCAGCAGGCTATCTGACCAAGAGGTCACTACAGCTGAGGCCAATCCTTTTCCCACATGCGGAGTCACTGGACAAATGGGCAGGAGCCCTTGCTGATTTATTTTTTCCCCCCTTTTCCAAGTCCAAGGGTGCTTAAGCCCAATTGTAGAGGCCTAATTGCCACCCTAGCTAAGATTAGCTAACTCAACATAGACTGAGGCTTAAACCTGGGACTTTTGTATATGGCGCTGTTCCACACAGGGTAATGCCTTAAACCACTGAGCCAGTCAGGTTGGGGGGGCAGCATCTACCATTCTATTTAATATCTAATGGTGGTGAACTTAACTCTACATCCGTGCTGCAATTAAATATCCTGTTTTTGATCTAATTGCTAAAACATTTGTGAGAATTGGACAGGCTTCTGGCTTAGCCGAGTAGTTGGACACAAGTTGAAATGATTCATTGTGGCTTTGGTTCCAAGAGGACCTAGTTGATGAATGGATTGAACAAAATTTCACATTCCAAAATTGGATGTTTTTAGATATTGACTGCTGCTGTTAACGTTGCTACTTGGGGAACAAAACATATGCACCCCACAGACAAAATACCTGCACTCTAGTAACAAAGCACTGCACCCCAGGGAAATTTGCCCCCCCCCCCCCCAAAAAAATCCATGGAATGTCAGATTATTCTGCTTAATATGGTCCGTTTCTAGCACAGCATCTTCAATGTTCAGGGGAAAATAGGAACTTACTGTTGTATATGGAATCCTGTGAGAGTAACAGGTTAAAATGGGTGTCGTGGTTGAGCAGGAAAACAAGTCATAGGTCATGGATAATCCTGGTATTGGTCAATATGCAATACAACAGACGCCTGGAATTTCCATGGGAGTTTGGCGGGAGAACAGCAGCATCCTGGAGAAATGTCAGTCTTCCACCAAAGTTACGGCGGGAGATCAGGAGCACCCCACGGAAATTCTTCCCCAGAGTGTCTGAGGAAGAAGGGCGAGGAACCCAAGGGCCAACCCATTGCCTGAACAGTCACAAGGAAGTGGCATTAGTGTGCTCCGTTCATGTGTAAAAGTGTAAAGTTTAAATCTAGCTTATATAACATTTTAAATCCTAGCACACACTACTGAAATTCAGATGGCACCCAGTCGTTTTAACATTAAAGATAGAAAAAAAAAATGCAAATGAAGTACTTTAAGTGTCGTGTCCACCTGAGAGGGAAGACGGGGCCTCAGTTTAACATCTCATCCAACAAGTTCCAGTTAAACGCCTCATCTAATGAGTGGGGAGGCATTCCTATAGCTGTTGGGTTTGATTTATTTCCCAGTGCCTTAGTTTGGAACATGGCTGCTAAATAACTACGTATCCATTTGTTTCCTTTTGCTGCAGAGGCTGTGAATAACATCATTAGTTTCCTTGGCATGCAACCCTGCGAGAGATCGGACAAGGTACCGGAGAATAAAAACGCCCACACGCTCTACCTGGCAGGTAAGTTCCTTCAATACCTATAGGTGAGCCCTTGTTACACAGTAACTGCTGTTGTAAATAGATAGTCTGAGAGCCTGTGTTATGAAATAGTGTCTCGACTGACATTTCAAATACATTTTGCTAGTGTCCTTAGCAATGTAGCCAGAGTAAAGCTGCATTCCACCTGCAAAACTGTCTTTCTATTTGGCTGAGTAACTAAATTTAAACACTATTTTGCATTCATATAGTGCCTTTAATGTAGAAAACATCCCAAGGCACCTCACAAAAGCATCATCAGTCAAAAATGGACACCAACCCAAAGAAGAAAATATTAGGAGCGTTGACTAAAAGCTTCTCTCAAGCTGAAAGATGTGAGTTTTAAGGAGGGCCTTAAAGGAAGAGAGGGCGGTGGAGAGATTTAGGGAGGAAATTGCAGAGCTTGGGGCCTAGACAGCTGAAGATACAGCCGCCAATGTGGGGTGAAGGGAGAGGCCAGAGTTCTCGGAGGTTTGTAGGGCTGGAGGAACTTACAGAGATAGGATGGGGTGAGGGCATGAAAGGATTTAAATAAAAAATAAAGAGGATTTTAAATTTGAGACTTTGGACCAGGAGCCAAATTAAGTCGGCAAGAACAGAGGTGATTGAACTTAGTATGGGATAGGATACGGGCAGCAGAGTTTTAGATGAGGTGCAAATTATGCATGTGGAGGATGGTAGCCCGACAGGAGCATTGGAATAATCGAGTGGAGGTGACCAAGTATGGATGAGGGTATTAGGAGCAGATGGGGTGAGGCAGAAGGCAGCAGGCTGGAACAACTAAAATTTAAAACATAAACTAGGATTCGTTACCCCTCTCAATCTTCCTCTTATAATCTTTTAAAACTCAAGCTTGACATCACCTAATTACTACTTGATTTATCTCATCTTCTGCCTCACTCTTCCCAGCCTGGATGGTGCGCTGTCAAAGGTTTCACAATTTAAAAGTTCACAAAGGTGTTCTAATGATTAGACATATTGCTAAAGCTGCACTTATTACATGAGTCACAGACTGTACATGGCAAAGAGCTGCTTTCCTAAAACCATGGAACATCCATTATCCACATTCAAATTATCTGCCTTGGTGATTGTTATAATTTTAGTGAGACATCACTTTATCACATAGTCTGCTAACGCCAATCTCCACCTCCTCTTTGACATAATCAACCTTGAAGCTTAGGAAAGATTAAATTGAATTTATTTGTGTTGTTTTTGTCCTTGTTCCCGTGCATTGGTTTTTGCTGTACTATACACCCAAGATCAAGATTTGAGAACTGTTGATTATCCATGGAGGCTGAGTCCCTTCCATCATGGCAGATAAAGGAGATCCCATTGCTCCACAGAATTTGTGAAAAATGAACCTTGCGTGTTTACAACTGCTTCCTGCTTTTTCTTTTTGTTAATGTATCCCCCAAAGGAAGCCACAGAAACTTTGTCTATCTTACCTGATTTCCACTTATTTAACCAGCAATTATAATGATCCTGCAATGGGAAATGGAGATATATATATATATATCAGCTGGTACTTAAAATAAATGGCTTGGCCCCTAGCATCTACAAGAGGAAGAGACTCTGCCTAGCTTACCTCATTGTTGTCTGTGCTCATTTTTTAAAATTCGTTTATGGGATGTGGGCGTCGCTGGCAAGGCCAGCATTTATTGCCCATCCCTAATTGCCCTTGAGAAGGTGGTGGTGAGCTGCCGCCTTGAACTGCTGCAGTCTGTGCGGTGAAGGTACTCCCACAGTGCTGTTAGGGAGGAAGTTCCAGGATTTTGACCCAGCGATGATGAAGGAACGGCGATATACTTCCAAGTCAGGATGGTGTGTTGGAGGGGAACTTTCCCGGAGGTGGTGGTGTTCCCATGCGCCTGCTGCCCTTGTCCTTCTAGGTGGAAGAGGTTGCGGGCTACTTTGTCTTAGATGGTGTCGAGCTTCTTGAGTGTTGTTGGAGCTGCACTCATCCAGGCAAGTGGAAAGTATTCCATCACACTCCTTACTTGGGCCTTGTAGATGGTGGAAAGGCTTTGGGGAGTCAGGAGGTGAGACACTCGCCACAGAATACCTAGCCTCTGACCTGCTCTTGTTGCCAGTATTTATGTGGCTGGTCCAGTTAAGTTTCTGGTCAGTGGTGACCCCCAGGATGTTGATGGTGGGGGATGTCAAGGGGCGGTGGTTAGACTTGTGTGGCGCGAATGTTACCTGCCACTTATCAGCCCAAGCCTGAACGTTGTCCAGGTCTTGTTGCATGCGGGCATGGACTGCTTCATTATCTGAGGAGTTGTGAATGGCAGTCATCAGTGAACATCCCCATTTCTGACCTTATGTTGGAGGGAAGGTCATTGAAGCAGCTGAAGATGGTTGGGCCTAGGACACTGCCCTGAGGAACCCCTGCAGCTGTGATGATTGACTTCCAACCACCACAACCAGGCTACTTATGCACAAAATGGTCAGTTGAAACAGGGAACAGAGAGTTTCACGTAGGTGTGGGAAGGGATTGATTTTTCTCATTACAGCATTGGTGTTTTCTGTGTATCTTATTCCCAGAATGCAGCCAGATCGATCTTGTTCTTTGGAGTGTTATTTTGTTCTACTTTCCCTCTACTGATGCTGGAATAGGTCAGCCACAGACTTTAGCAGGTCTTGATCACTTTATTCTTGCATTGTCTCTCATTATTTTGACTGGTTTTCCAAATGTTTATTTTTTTAAACCATCTTCTTTGTGTCCATCTTATTGCAGGGGTCTTCAGAGGTGGCTATGACGTCCTTGTACGTGCCAGACTAGCTATGGCAGACGGAGTGACCATGCAGGTGACTGTCCGAAGTGAGGCAGAGATGGCTGTGGATGTCATCCTGGTTTCCGTTGGTTAAACTCACATTGGTTTAACTCACTTTAGTTTCCCTCTATCAAGAGGTTACATAAATTTTAAACTACCTGACTCTAATAGGGACCAATTTAGCTAAGAAATGACCCATGTATTTGTAAAATGTTAAACTGGTGTCCAACTTTAGGATTCCTCCTTCTGTATGCCATTGCGCAAGAGAGAATGGCAAGGTTGCATTAACCAGAGGGTTTCGCTTCATAGCAACAGTCAAGGGCTGTTGTGCTGAGCTGTTTACAATGCTCGATCAGGCTCCCGTTAGAGCAAAACTCCAATGGCTGAACCAGCCCTGAAGAGCAATATGTTGAGATGAAGACTTTTTTTGGGGACCCTTTCAATTTTTGCCACTCAGTTTATAAGTATCCCGATTTAAAGGTCTGATAGCGTTTTCCCTGAACCGTACATTAACAATGTTGACCTACCTGTTCCAAGCTGTGGGATTCATATGTTTCCATCAATTGCATATTTTTACTACAATAGCAAAATACCTGAAATGTCAACTCTGTTTCTCTCTCCACGGATGCTGCCTGGCCTGCTGAGTGTTTCCAGCATTTTCTGTTATTGCATATTTTTACTACTTGTTGCAATAAAGGGTAAGAAGCCAGTAACGTGAAATGTACATTGTTTTTCTTGGTCCGTCTGGATTACCACCAGTGCGATGCCACTTCTTTGAAAGTTGATGCTCCGATTAATGGCTGAACATTCCTTCATTTTGTGAGACTAACGAATGTTTACAGTTTGTGTGTCAAGTGTTAAGCCATGAGACAGAAGATAAAACTGTCCATGTAATTTAAAAAAAACATGCTTTTTTGTGAAACTACCTTTATTTACATAAAATAAAGATGAACTATGATCTTTGCATTGGCTTATTTGTCTGAAGTGTACAAAATTTTTGCAAAACCAGATCATCAAGGTTTAGATGAAATACTCATTGGAAACAGTTGTTTTGTTCATCTTGAATACTCTTGCAATGTAGCTGGGCCTAGTAGCACAACAAACACCATCATTTGTGCTTTTGCAATGTTCAGTAACCAACTACACAACATCCCTTTAACAGGATGGGATGTGAAGTGCCACTGCAGTACAGCATCCTGTTTGACCGGGGGAAATTAAATAGCAATGAGCAGAACTGCAAAATCTTCCACCACTGCAGGGTGAGAACTGAATTGTTCTAATTCTTGTACATTAGCAGCAAGACTTAACATACCAGAATTTTCTGATCAAATGGATGCTTTATTTTCCCCTCCTTTAACCTCATGATGCAGAACACTGCCCAAGGCTTAAAATGGTAGAGAAGAGGTAATTAGTTTAGGTGACAACAAAGCTTATGGTTTTAAGAGTTTCTCTGCTTTCAGTTCCTGAAAGAGTTTGAGTAGGAAACTCTTGTCAATCTTAGCAGGGAAGATTGTATAGATGGTATATTTAGAGGTAGAGACTCAATTACCATGGTGATTTTGGAGGTTAAAGAGGAGAGAAGTAGCACGCATTAGATGAGCTTTTTTCAAGAATGTGACAATACTATGGGTGTCCCAGCTATGGGAGTGGTGTGCAAGTCTTGGACTTTAGTTTTAGAGATTCGACAGGTTTAGCTAACCGTATGCAGCAGGTCTTATTGAAATGGTACTGTTACTCAAAATACTTATGTAGCAATCATTTAAGAGACTCTTGCATCAAATAAGAGCTGGTGCTATTGACTATTGCTGATTTATCCTACAGCATGTTTTCTAAATGTGCAACTATCTCAAATCCAATCACTGTTAGAATTGGACACTCACAAGCAGCTTGGTTGACATGAGGTAGGTTAACATTTTAGGGATCCTTTTATCATGCTGAAACATTAACCTACCTTTCTAGTTCAGAGGCTGACTAACCAGCTCTGCATTTTGAGAATTCACAATCTTTTATCCCAATTATTGTTACTTGATTTGCAATTATGAAGACAATAAGCATGAAGCCAGTGTGTACCAAACTACGATGTACAAGAGTTTGACCTCGCTTACAATTAGTTAATTGGAATTTTTTTGTACCTGGAAAAATTGGATTGTTGTGGACCGCTATAGATATTTGTAACTCAGTAACAGAAGATTGCACAAACTTCTTATTTTCACTGCCTAGCAAAGTGATAATTCAAATCCGATTTTACTGCTGAACAAGCAGGAGTCTGAATTATGGTGGATTACAAATAGGAACAGGAGTCAGCCAGCCACTCGAGCCTATTCCACTGTTCAATTAGATCATGATTTGTTAACTCCATTTACCCGCCTTGGTTCCGTAACCCGTACCTAACAAAAATCTATCGGTTTTGAAATTTTCAATTGACCGAGCCTTAACAGCTTTTTTGGGGTGGGGGGGAAAGAGTTCCAGATGTCCACTACCCTGTTTGGAAAAAGTGCTTCCTGACATCACCCCGGAACAGCCTAGCTCTAATTTTAAGGTTATGTCCCCTTGTTCTGGACTCCTCACCAGCAGAAATAGTTTCTATCTACCCTATCAAATCCTTTAATCATCTTAAACACCTCAATTAGATCACCCCTTAATCTTCTATTCAAAAAGGAATGCAAGCCTAGTCTATACCACCTGTCCCCATAATTTAAACCTTTTAGCCCCATATAGAATATAAGATTCAGTAACTCACCAATTTTACTTTGTCAAATTGGGCAACCATGAACTAAAAGAATGAATTGTAACTGATGGAAAACGGGTGAAACTTGGGGGAAGATTGTAAAAGCGTGTGAAATGAATGGCTACATTTGACCTTGCCAGTCCCGCAGGTGTAGGTGTTACTAGGTAACCAGCCTGATTGTGCTGAACATTGGTATAGTGTAGTTTTGCACAAGGGACAATATTACTTGTTCAAAATATCAGTGATTTTACATAGAATTCACAGCACAGAAACAGGCCATTCGGCCCAACTGGTCTGTGCCAGTGTTTATGCTCCACGAGCCTCTTCCCACCCTCCTTCATCTAACACTTTCTTTTTCATGTACTTGTCTAGCTTCGCCTCACCTACTCCCTGTGGTAGCGAGTTCCACATTCTAACCACTCTCTGGGTAAAGAAGTTTCTCCTGAATTACTTATTGGATTTATTAGTGACTATCTTTTAGTTTTGGATTCCCCCCACAAATGGAAATATCTTCTCTATGTCTACCCTTTTCATAATTTTAAAGACCTCTTATATTACAGAATGCAGAAGAAACAGAGTGCTGAGAGGCAGTTAACTTTTTAAAAAATAACTGACTCGGTCACTAAATGGTGGGGTGTTATTGTGTACCTCCCCCAAACATACAACTAACAAAAAATGTATAATAATCCTGACATTGGAAGTATTATTTCCCAGTCCTGACCAGGTTTGCCCCATGAATTATTTGTAAAGGGAACTATTTACAATTGGTCAGATGTGTGCAACTGATGGATGTTACATGCAGTAATCCCCACACTAAATTATCACGCATTAAGGCAGTGAAACATTTACACGTACAACAAAAAGACTATAAACATCTAAGCAGAAAATGCTGCAAATGCACAGCAGGTCGACCAGTATCTGAGAGAGAAAGGTTAACACCTTGGGTATAGTGATCCTTGAACTCTTGATGAAGGTGCCACCGAAAGCATCCTGACTCATCTGCTGTGCACTTCCAAAGTTTCTGGATTTTATTTCAGATTTCCAGCATGTGATTTTTTTTTCTCCTTTTGGCCTATAAATATCATTTGGTACCAGAATTCCCATAATGCAGAAGCAGCTGATGAACTTTTACTAGTCCAGATTGGTCAAAGTCCAGTGCTGTAACAGACAGTTCAGAAGGAGTTGATGAAGTTAGTGTAGGCTTGTTCAAAGCCCAAAGGGTCCTCAAGCTGAGGGTAATGACTGATGTGGTCATCGAGAACTGACACTGTTGACTTCGGTACCAACTTCCTGAAAGAAAACAATCTAGAGTGGAGTCTTTCTACTTAGTCCTACCCAACAACTGTAAAGTAACCTTGTACCTTTCGTCAAGCAGAATGTATTACCATAGTAAGTGAGGTTTGTTGTTTTAAAATGTCTGTAACCGTATTGTTTTCAGTAGACTTCTTGACCCAAATGAGCAGATTAGACTTGTGAGCAAGACCAATGTCTGCTTGTCCAATCAGCTGAGGCTTTCACTGTGCTCCATACTCCTTAAAGGAGGATGATAATCTGAGGAAGTACTTTTCACTGCAACATACTTAATGTTGAGAAACACAATGTACTAGGGACTGTGCGGTCACGGGAACACAACATTTCAAGGCAGGTTAAGGCCCTTGCACACCCTCAATTAGCATCAGTGGCAGACTCAGTCAACAAACCTTAATTAAGCAGGACTGCCATTCCTGGCCCTAGATTCTGATCCAAGGTGACTAGCCATCAAAGAAAGAACAACTTGAATTTATAGAGTGGCTTTCATTATGTCCCAAAGTGCTTTACAGCCAATTAAATACTGTAATGTAGGGAATAGCAGCAGCAAGGTTGGGAACAGCAAGGTCCCATCGACAGCAATGAGTTACCGACCAGTTTATCTGCTTTAGTAATGTCAGTTGAGGGATAAATAAACAGTGAGAACTCCCCACCTCTTCTTCGAAATAGAGACATGGGATCTTTTATGTCCACCCGAGAGGGCAGATGGAGCCTCGGTTTATCGTGTCATCCAATGACGGCACCTCCGACAGTACAGCACTGAAGTGTCAACCTAGATTATGTGCTCAAGTTTATGGAGTAGAACTTGAACCTACAACCTTCTGACTCAGGCGAGAATATTACCACTGAGCCAATGGCGACGCCATTAAATCACTCCACCAGCTCAGTACACAGCGAGTAGGACGTTTCCACTGGCTAGGCCCTCTTACACAAATATTTAAACTATTAACATTTACAATGGTGAGAAGAGGGGAGTAGAAAGAAGTTATACACTGGGGAAAAAAATTCTTATTGTAACATAAAAGAACAAAATTGCAGGCTTCAGTGTAATTAATTTGGTTTCTGCTTCATTCAAGTCTCAAATAGAATAGAAACTCTTAAGGTGCTTTAACTCACTGCCTTTGATTGTCACCCAATTCAGGACCTGGGGGTAACTGGCACCACATTCAAATGAAACCAAATGTCAACGTTGTGCATCAGAAATTAACCCCTCATCACACAGGCCCACTGAGAGACTATTAGAAACACGAGAAAAGACCATTCATCCAATTGTAGTTCATCCCTCTGGTACAATAAATCTCCCATTGTGGATCAAATTGTATTTGAATAACCACCCTTCCCCCCCCCACCCCCACCCCCAATTTTATTTTCTTGGTAGACCATTCAAAACATTGAGTTTAAAGTTTTATTTACTTTTCACTAATTTCCATTTATGAGCTCTCCAACCTTTCAAGACTACTTTTAAAAGGGAATTAGATAGTTGCTTGAAAAATAAGGTACGGGGAGTGAGCAGCGGAGTAGGATTTGACCAGGCGACTCGTGGAGAAAAACACTGGCACAGATTTCTTGGGAAGAATGCGCTCCCTTCTGTACTGCAACATCCTGGCTCCTATTTTATTGCTATACTTTAAAGTAATAATTGACTTCACCTTATCTATACAATTTGTTACATACTTCAGTGAAGTCTCCTTAGCCACCTCTTCCATACTGTAAAGTCTTTCCTCATAGTTCACCTCCTTTATACATGGGATGAGGCTCATTGCTCTTTTCTGCACCCAACATAATGCATGTTTATTTTTTTGTCGCATGCTAACCAAAAATGAACACTATTTAAAGTGTGATCAGACCAGCACACTTTAAAGCTTTAGTGAAACTTCTATAAACTTATTATTCCACTCTTCTGGTTAAATATTCTAGTATTCTATTAGGTTCTCTGAAGGCCTGTATGGACATTGAAAGTGATGTGTCTACTATTACCAACAAAGGTAAGTACAGATGAGATAGGCCATTTGGCCCATCTTTCCATGATATCCCCATCATTGAGTTCTACTCTTTCCAAGTCCCCTGGGTTGATCCAATCTCACTGACTATATACACATGCTCCACATTTCTTCAACCTTCCCGCAACAGTTTACATATCAGTGTTAAATTTAATTTGCTATATGCCTGCCCAATTTCATAACTGATCTAAATCCACAATACATAGCAAAGATCCTAAGCCAGATGGTGAAGACAATTCCAGTGTGTTCCAATCATTTAAGTATCAGTTGTAGAAGGTGGGCAAAAAAACATGGTTTTATCATCACTTACTGATAAAGATTCAGAAACTCAGGATGAGGGTTCACAGAATCCAGTGGTCCATAGATTAAATGCACTGCAACAAAAGTTAGGCATATTTTCATTCAGTCAGTCACTGCAGCTGTGTGGAACAGTGATTATTAATAACACTCAGTTTTTACAAGGAACCAGAGTGTGTTCATATTACACTGGGACAAGAGTGGAAGCCTCTGGTTATATTCAGGTAAGGCTCCAGCATTTGTCTGGCTCAAGTTCCAATTAATTGAAGCTAACCAACTGCTGCAATTTGTTGGAATAAATGTAACTCAACAATATACATTAATACTCCGAGCTCTGATGCACAATAAACTATTTCCACAGTTGTACAAAGAGACATTCTTTAAACCGGAGATCCAGCAACTAGAACTCCAGCCAACAGGGGTCACTGAAGAGCAGTCTGGAGCAGGAACTCTGGATGATTTGCTCGTCACTCCTTAATCCAGGGCGCACAGGCCAATAGTATCTTTACCACTGCTGAAACTGAGATTAGCTAAATCAGCACAGCCTGGGATTGAACCTGGGATATCGCTGGTCTGTGTGCTTCAGTACCACACAGTGCATTAACCCCACAAGTTTATAATCTTATGACACAAGGCATATACTGCTAAAAGGAAGAGATGGTATTACAGATCAATAGCACACGATTATTTGTATCAGAACAGTTTCTTACTTTCTGTTAATATAAAGCACACTTTGTTCAACATACTCACATGGAACAGAGGTAGAACTCAGGGCTCCCACCCATCGACCTCTGTACTTCCATCTTTGATTGATGTACTGCAGGATACTGAAAAATTAAACTATAGAATGTTATACTGGCAGTTTTAAGAGCTGGGGCAATGTGACAATTAAATATATTTTTATTAAATGAACTGACAGTCTAAACAGGCACAACACCATGATCAGGAACAATCAGCATTAAGTAACTGACCCAAGATGTAATTTATTTTCCCCTCTTGTCCAAACAGAATATTTTTATCAATATCCACACTTCAATGACATTTTTCCATTTTCCAGGATTAGATGCAGTGGGCGGAGGTAGGGTAGAGGAATCTTTCATTGTTTCGATTAGACGCACCATCAGTAGCAATAGGCCAGTTGCCTGTGGGATACTTTACCTTCCCCATTTTTATTCCTCAGCTCCCACTATGTAAGAAAGTCTGGGGTGAGAAAAGGCCATTTGGCCCATCAAGCCTACTCCATTCAAAGTCCATAATTATTCCATCAGAATTCTTGCCTGAACTACTTGCTCATCATACTTTAAAGAACACTAACACTCTTATCCTACCTCCCTGGGGGAAAAAAAGATTAAACAGTCCCATTAATATCTCCCTTCCCAGCAGGTATCAATCCAGCTCCCTTTTAAAGGTGACAATTCACCCTGAATCTCTAAGTATTGGATCTCCTTTATGACTTCAGTCAGATATATTAGTGAGTCTATCACATCTAGTTTACTCCTAGTAATTTCTTGTGCTTAAAAACAAAGTGAATTTTGCATTAATTTGAACTAAGCCATGTAAATAATAAAGTGGGAATTTAGTGCTAAAATGTGAATGATCAGATTATTTGAATTAAGCAACTTTGAATTAAGAGGCGTAGACTGTACTATAAAAATGTTAAAAAGCACAGAAAAAGAAAGGCCTTTCAGCCCAGCCTTCCACTGGCAGCGTACATTCTGCTCTACAGGGACCAACCCAACTCCTCCCCTGATGAAAGGTTTTGCAATAACCAGCATCTCACCCCTCAGAGTTAAGTCCATACTGTACAGATTTGACCAGACGCCTTCCTTGGCACATTTGCAAGGTCCCAGCAGCTCAGGGACAAAGCATGTTTGCCTACAGCATTGGATTATCTGTACTTAACCCAATAACCCTCAATCCAGTTCCTAACCAGATACTTAGCCTTCCGTTTTTAGAGGTATTAATCCACACAGCATTACCCGCTGTAACTGGGACTCTTATTCACACGAGCACAATTCTGCGAGGAAAAAAAGACCCTTTGGGCATGGGAAAGGATAAGAAAACCTTACCTCTGTGCCACAACAATTATACTGCATGCCAAGTAAAAACAGATGTAAAAACATTGGAGCAACACACTTAGATTGAGTGTAAACTGCTCTTTAGAAAATGTAACCAACACTCTCCATATTTAGTTAGAGGTTTAACAGAGCACAGAACCTGCTGAACTGAAAGTTCTGATTTAGCCAATTATCAGGAGACGTATTGCACTAAGATTTTAATTACTGACATTGTCTGATACTTTAAACCCATCAGGTGTCCAGCTCAGTTGAGTGAGCTTGTGTTACTTCCACTGGACCACCTCCTGTTCTGCTGGGCATTTATAAGATTCCCTTCCTTCTTGTAGCAGCAGCCGTTATTTTCTCAGAGAATGAGCAGGAAGGACGGGATATGCAAGCACAGAGGAGGTGGGGCATTTAGAAAAGACAGTATCCATATGAAAGGCACATGTAGTAGTCTACCGAGGGAGTGAAATTATACTGCACACAAATCCTGTTCCTGTATCTGGGGAGCAGATTGCAATACCTGTCTCGCACTCAACAGGATATGAGAAAAAGCTTGTTTGATAGGTGATCCCTCTCTCACTCGAAGCCTCTCGCTTGTCTCTTTCTATTATCAATACTACTATTGATAATGCGCGTCGGAGCTTTCCTCTCTCATTCTTACTAAGCTGCAAAAATACCATCTGATAAACTGCTTCCCCTTTCTGTGTTGAAATAAAAACTTAACACATTATTGCCTATTCTAACTCCTCCCTTCCCCGTAACCTCGAAACTCTGGCACTCCTTACCTCCCAAATTCATTCATTCATCCTTTTTTTTTTCCATCTTCAGACTTTTAAAAAGTGTAACCTCGATGTCATCTAATTATTACTTCCTCGATTTAACTCATCTCGTCTCTGAACATATTGAGAATGCTGGGGGAGAGCCAAGGCTCACAGTCCAGGGACCCCGCACAAGTTGAAAATGTTAGGAGACAGTCAGGATGGAGAGAGGAGAAGCAGTTTATCAGATGGTGTTTTTGCAGCTTAGTAAGAATGAGAGGGGAAATAGTAGTATTGATGATAGAGACAAGTATGAGACTCCAAGTTATAGAGGGATCATGTGTGTGTATAAGAACATAAGAAATAGGAGCAGAAATAGGCCACTTGGCCCCTCGAGCCTGCTCCGCCATTCAATAAGATCATGGCTGATCTTGGGCTCAAAGCCACTTCCCAGCCTGCTCCCATAGAAACATAGAACAGTACAGCACAGTACAGGCCCTTCGGCCCTCAATGTTGTGCCGAGCATTGTCCGAGACCAAGATCAAGCTATCACACTCCCTATCACTCTGGTGTGCTCCATGTGCTTATCCAATAACCGCTTGAAAGTTCCTAAAGTGTCCGACTCCACTATCACAGCAGGCAGTCCATTCCACACCCCAACCACTCTCTGAGTAAAGAATCTACCTCGGACATCCCTTCTATATCTCCCCCCATGCACCTTATAGTTATGCCCCCTTGTAACAGCTGCCTCTACCCGAGGAAATAGTCTCTGAACATCCACTCTATCTATCCCCCTCATCATCTTATAAACCTCTATTAAGTCGCCTCTCATCCTCCTCCGCTCTAAAGAGAAAAGCCCCAACTCCCTCAATCTTTCCTCATAAGACCTCCCCCCCAAACCAGGCAGCATCCTGGTAAATCTCCTTTGCACTCTTTCCAATGCTTCCACGTCCCCCCATAACCCTTCACTCCCTTATCTTGCAAAAATTTGTCTATCTCCAC
This sequence comes from Squalus acanthias, assembly GCA_030390025.1. Classification (NCBI taxonomy): domain Eukaryota; kingdom Metazoa; phylum Chordata; class Chondrichthyes; order Squaliformes; family Squalidae; genus Squalus; species Squalus acanthias. The sequence continues at coordinate 130,338,993 of CM059434.1, forward strand.
TTTAAATGTATTTAATGACCCAACCTCCACGGCTCTCTGGGGCAGAGAATTCCACAAATTTACGACCCTCTGAGAGAAGAAGTTCCTCCTCATCTCAGTTCTAAAAGGGCGACCCTTTATTCTGAGACTGTGCCCCCGAGTTCTAGATTTCCCCATGAGGGGAAACATCCTCTCTGCATCTACCCTGTCGAGCCCCCTCAGTATCTTATGTTTCGATAAGATCACCTCTCATTCTTCTAAATTCCAATGAGTATAGGCCCAGCCTGCTCAACCTTTCCTTATAAGTCAAACCCCTCATCTCTGGAATTAACCTAGTGAATCGTCTCTGAACTGCCTCCAATGCAAGTATATCCTTCCTTAAATGAGACCAAAACTGTACGCAGTACTCAAGGTGTGGTCTCACCAATACCTTGTACAGTTGTAGCAGGACTTCCCTGCTTTTATACTCCAACCCCCTTGAAATAAAGGCCAACATTCCATTTGCCTTTTTGATTACTTGCTGTACCTGCATGCTAACTTTTTGTGTTTCATGCACAAGGACCCCCAGGTCCCTCTGAACTGTAGCATTTTGTAATCTCTCTCCATTTAAATAATAATTTGCTTTTTTTTCCTGCCAAAGTGGATAACCTCGCACTTTCCCACATTATACTCCATCTGCCAAATGTTTGCCCACTCACCTAGCCTGTCTATATCCCTTTGCAGATTCTTTGAGTCCTCTGCACAACTTGCTTTCCCACCCATCTTTGTATCATCTGCAAACTTGGCTACATTACACTCGATCCCTTCATCCAAGTCATTAATGTAGATTGTAAATAGTTGGGGCCCCAGCACCGATCCTTGTGGCACCCCACTAGTTACCGTTTGCCAACCAGAAAATGACGCATTTATCCCGACTCTCTGCTTTCTGTTAGTTAGCCAATTCTCTATCCATGCTAATATATTACCCCCAACTCCGTGAGCTCTTATCTTATGCAGTAACCTTTTATGTGGCACCTTATCGAATGCCTTCTGGAAATCCAAATACACCACATCCACTGGCTCACCCTTGTCCACCCTGCTTGTTACATCCTCAAAGAACTCCAGCAAATTTGTTAAACATGATTTCCCTTTCCTAAAACCATGCTGACTCTGTTTGACTGCAGTATGTTTTTCTAAATACCCCACTACTGCTTCCTTAATGAAGGACTCCAGCATTTTCCCAACGACAGATGTTAGGCTAACTGGTCTATAGTGTCCTGCTTTCTGTCTCCCTCCTTTCTTAAATAGGGGTGTTACATTAGCGGTTTTCCAATCCGCTGGGACCTCTCCAGAGTCCAGGGAATTTTGGTATATTGCATCCACCATCTCTGCAGCCACTTCTTTTAAAACCCTGGGATACAGGCCACCTGGTCCAGGGGACTTGTCGTCTTTTAGTCCCATCATTTTACCGAGTACCATTTCCTTAGTGATTGTCTTTAGTTCCCCACTCCCTGTGGCCCCTTGATTATCCATTATTGGGATGTTGTTAGTGTCTTCTACAGTGAAGACAGATGCAAAATATTTGTTCAGAGTCTCTGCCATTTCCCCGTTCCCCATTATTAATTCCCCAGTCTCATCCTCTAAGGGACCAACGTTTACTTTAGCTACCCTCTTCCTTTTTATATACCTGTAGAAGCTCTTACTATCTGTTTTAATGTTTCTTGCCAGCTTACTCTCATAATTCATCTTCTCTCTCTTTATTATTTTTTTAGTCATCCTTTGCTGGTTTTTAAACATTTCCCAATCCTCTGGTCTCCCACCAATCTTGGCAACATTGTATGTCTTCGTTTTCAATTTGATACCATCCTTTACTTCCTTAGTTAGCCACGGATGGTACTCCCTTCTCTTAAAATCTTTCTTTCTCACTGGAATATATTTTTGTTGTTAATATATATATATTAGCAGACAAGGCGTGCTTGGCACAGATTATTCCCCTCACGCATAAATTCTGGAACGTTTGCACAATTAACACCAGATGAAGCAGCCTACACCCTACAACTGGAGCAGCTAACTTGGCGTTGCACAACATCCCGTGAACCTTTACATTTACCACCTGTAGTGCGATCAGCTGCCCGGGTGCTGCGACGATGAAGGTGCTAATTTCTGAGCAACAGTAAATGGTTTTCCACTATGAAGCAACGCCTGGGCTACCTACAGCTAAACACTAACCGAAGGCTGCAGCCTGATGCCTCGCTGCGAGCTGCGACCAGAACATGCAAGTTGAAAGGCTCCAGGTGCTTCACTCACCTGTCCATCACCAGGTTCCCGTCATTGACCCGGATAGCGGTCCACATGTCCCAATACTCTGCGTTCGTGGGCTGTGTATGGGGTCCAAACACTGCACTGATCCTGGAAAAGTCCAGAATAAATATACCTTCAGGAGGTTTCATCACAGCCCAAAGTTACATTTTTGATTAAAATAAAACTGGTATCAGTATGAGTGACCATGAAAGCTGTCGGATTGTCGTAAAAACCCAACTGGTTCATTAATGTCCTTCAGGGAACAAAACCTGCCGTTTTTACCCGGTCTGACCTATATGTAACTCCAATATCACACCAACATGGTTGACTCTTAACAGCCCTCTGAAGTGACCCAAGTAAGCCACTCAGTTTTATCAATAGGGATGGGCAATAAATGCCAGCCAATCTATTTCTTGGTGGTACTGTCGGAGGGTCTTTGATAAGAGTGGTTAATGTTCATTGAATAGTGCAGTAAACACTAGGAGATGTGGACCTGGCCTTAGTTTAACACCTGATTCAATACTGCACTCCCTCAGTACTGGACTGTCAGCCTAGATTACGTGCTTAATGCCTGGTGTGGGACTTAAAGCCATACCCATCCAACAAGAGAGGAGAGTCCAACTGAACCAAGCTGACAATGTGCATGCAGTATATCTTCCTTAGTTCACTAGTATTAACAAAATAGGTCAGTGCGGTTTTAAACTGGGGAAACCTGGTTTATATTCACGGCATCATTTTTCACCAATGTTAGTGAATTGAAGAAAACGCACCACATACTTGTGGGAAGTATCGCAATCAGCAATTTAACTCTCACACGTAAAGCAATTCAGAAGGTTCAAATCAGTATTGCCTAGTTTGTGCAAACTGTTGAACAACATGTGTGAGTTGGGAGAATGGAACAGACACCCTGCCCAATTCTTGCTCAGAGAGGGTTAGTTTATTTCTGTTCCCCGTTGGATGTAATCCAGATCCACCAGATGCACACAGCTACAAAGCTCACCCTTTTGAGAAGAAGTAGTAGTTCACAAGTCTGGTAAAGATTGGTGAAAAGTATCCACTGTCTTTGAGCAGCTGTTGTGAAGGAAAGGAAAAAATTATGAATTTAATTTAGAAATTTATTGCTCGTATCTTAATTTTAAAAAAGGCACATACAGGTTTTTGTGTATACGTGCATGTACAACTGCCCCCATACTTGGCACTGAATGTTATGAAGAAACAACTATATATATTATTAGAAGTCCTGTGTAGAGTGTGCACATCCTGTCCATAAACCTCACTTCCTGTTGTCATAATTTTTTGTTACACTTTTGTGTCAATATTTATCATTGTAAATTGCTGTCAACATTTCCCATTCAATTTTGCTGTCAACCGTCACAATGTAGTTGCAGGCTCTGGTCACTAGGTGGCTCTGTGGAACAGGTTTCTGAAGTCTCTGTCCCAACTCAGTTACCATCCCTTATATGTACAAAAATTATAACCAGCATCCGACAGTGAGTAATGCCACAGCACATTAACTAGTTATAATAGAAAAGTACTGCAGCAACTTTTCACTCCCAGTTTCAAACTGTATTGGATTCTTTGTGATAAACTGGCTTGTTGGAGAAATAGGAATTGAATTTTTACTGTCCATGTTAACTCTTTCAAGTCAAGTCCCGCTCCAGAGACTTGAGCACAACAGTCTAGGCTGACACTCCAGTGCAGTGCTGAGGGAGTGCTGCACTGCCGTTGGATGTGACGTTAAACCAAGTATGCTCTCTCAGGTGGACGTAAAAGATCCTATGGCACTATTCGAAGACGAGCAGGGGAGTTATCCCCTGTGTCCTGGCCAATATTTATCCCTCAATCAACATAACTAAAACAGATTATCTGGTCATTATCATATTGCTGTTTGTGGGAGTTTGCTGTGCGGAAATTGGCTGCCGCGTTTCCTATATTACAACAGTGACTACACTTCAAAAGTACTTCATTGGCTGTAAAGCGCTTTTGGATGTCCGGTGGTCGTGAAAGGCGCTCTAGAAATCCAAGTCTTTTGTTCTTTTTGCTGCTCATTCCTGACAACAAGGGTGTATCATATCTTAAAGACAGTGTAAAGCCCAGATGAATAAAATGAGTATACGGTATTAAAATTTATGCATTAGTAATACTAGTGATTTAAAATTTCAGGATAAAGCCAACCCAGGAGGAAGCCTTTAAGTCTTGAACCAATATTTGCATTTTACTTTTTTGACAATAAACATCTAATAAACCCTTTAAAAAAAAACTGCATTGAAATTTTTTTTTAAATGTGAGGCACCGTCAGAGAATTGAAAGGGTCAGAGAGCTTGTTCTGTTAGCATAGTGTGGGAGATGGAAGTGACGCTGTAAACAAAACGGGGTACTCGAGGTTGTCACATGGCATTCCTCCGATGGTGGAATCAGTAAACGCAGCACCTTCTATGGTATTAAGCCACACGAGTAACAATGTGCCAGGTACAATCCTCCAGTTAGCTCATCTCTGGTGTTGTCAACAAGATTCCAGGTGCAGTCTGTGCTGAGTTAGCTGATCTCAGGTGCTGGCAGCAGTAAGATGCCCCAACTATCCCCTGTTGGAGACAGGAAAGAAAAAGCCAAGTCTCCTGTTTCTGATTACGAACCACCGAGAGGACAGGTATGGACATGATCAGGATCAGGCTTGAGTTAACCTGTAATGCTGAACACCCCGTCAAATGTGGTTAACTAGCCTGCCAAGACCCGCTGTCAGGCCGAACATGAAGAATAGACACTTGGGCGAGGAACTGGGCAGCTCTCATGCCCGTGGAACTGTACCCCAGCAAGAGTTGGTGACTCTGGGGGGAAGTGGGGGAGAAAGAGATTTGGAAGGGGGAAAAAAAACCAAAGTGACTTGTATCTTAACATATCACTTAAATTCTGCTAGCCCAAATTGAAAACACAGATGAAACAACAAAGAATAAATTAAAGCACTATTCCCCATAAGCTATAGATCAGCTACTTTTGATTTGCTCCACAATGAACAACTCTGGCCCAACATACACCTCTTCACGGCCCAGGAACAGGAAAGGTAAACACATACCTGCTGCAGCACGCCTTCACCCATCTTGAGCGAACAGCCACGATTGCCAAATATCTGAGTGTTGGCTGCACTCTCTCATCCGGCAACCTCGTCTGTTCCCTGCTGTGGTTTTACTGCCTGCTGTGTTTAGCACTTGCTGACAGCAAGCTGGTGCTTTAAGGCCTCTCAGCCTCAAGGCATCACCACATTTCATTCAATTTGCAGCACAGAAACAGGCCATTCGGCCTAACTGGTCTATGCCGGTGTTTATGCTCCACACGAGCCACCTCCCGCTCTATTTACTTGATCTCACCCTATCAACTTATCTTTCTATTCCTTTCTCCCTCATGTACATATCTAGCGTCCCCTTAATTGTATCTATGACATATTGAGGCCTTACTTTCCACCCCATGGACTCTAACACTTTTAATGCAATGAATTCATTCCATTTTTTTTTTAATGGATAATATACAGACCTTCTGGAGAAACCTTGGATGGTTCGTCTCTGGAAAAATTCCTGAAATGATTACAAAGAATATGAGGTAAGCTGTCAGCCAGAGGAATTGGGAATGATTTTTTTGATATACATATATAAATAAATGAGTTAATCACTAGCGAGATAACCAAATAGTTGATTACCTCCATTTGATAAACACAGGCTATTAATCATCAGATGTCCAGGTTTACCCTGTTCAGACCTAACACACAGGAGAGATAATGTTTGATCATTTGAACTGTGAAACTTCCAATAGTGGGATTACATTGCAGCCACGTTAGACATCGGTTCTACCACAGATGCCGGCCTAAGACCGGGACCGGTGGGCTCCGGCAGACTAGGATCACCTGGCCGGTTTAGGCGTCATTCTCGCCCAGCAACAGTGAAGCTCCGCCCGTCTGCACAGACGGTTTGGTGCAGAGTTCCGCTCAGCGGCCCGTTCAATCTTTGCCTGGTGCTAGTGCTGAGCTATCCAAACCTCAGGTTTGATTCATGGTCCGTGCCGAGTGAGTGATCCCAGCTAAGGCAGCAAGGTAGGTGCTGCAATGCCTTAACATTGCCCCAGAGGAAAGGAGGAAATCGGGCAAGGTCTCCACTCCTAATCCAGCTGAGAACAGACCGAGATTGTGCTCAGTGTGGTTCCCTCCACAACTGAACAGCCCACCTGCAGAGAATATCCAATAAAACACTCTGTTTGGGGGAGGGGGCTGCTGCCACCAGTGAAACATAACCTCACCAGGAGCTCTGCAAATGCAATTTTAAAAAAAACAGAAGGTGAACAACATACAATTAACAGACATTTATGAAAATGCACTTGGCATTGTTGCTCAGTTAGTGACCTTCCCCATCCCCAAATACCGCTCCATCTTAAAGTGATAACCTGTACAGCAGCTCCAGTGCAACGGTGTCTCCGTAATCATGGGCCAGGATGTTGATTTTCTGCTGAGTTAGGCCCAATTCCACCATTAGCCCCTGGACAATATCTGCCTGCTCAAAGAGGGAGTATCTGTGCAGCCTCTAGTGAAAAACAAATGCATCGCGGTGTCAGTTAACCCTCCGAATACTGAACACCCCCAACCACCTGCCAAAATAGATGCATCTTATGATAATACTTGCAATTACACAAGCATCTTATAACGTCCAGACATTTTAAAGAGACTCTCCCAATGAATTACTTTTTTGAAGTGAAATAACTGTTATGTAGGCAAACGTGGCATCCGTGCTGTGCCAGTAAATAGCAATGGGATGTATGATCAAAGAAAGACAGACTGACAGACAGACAGAAAATAAACTTGCATTTATATAGCGCCCTTCATGGCCTCAGGATGTCCCAAAGTGCTTTACAGTCAATGAGGTAGTTTTGAAGTGTACTCACTGGTGTAATGTAGGAAACGTGGCAGCCAATTCGTGCACAGCAAGCTCCCACACACAACAATGAGAAATGACCAGATAATCTGTTTTAGTGATACTGGTTCAGGGATAAATGTTGACTAGGTCGTTTGCATAATCACAAACATAAAATCTTCCATGTACCAGCACAATCGGGCAGCGTAATAGAACGTAATTGTTTGTGTTTTATTCTTTCCATTAAATACATCAAGGAATACTTTTTAAGAGTGGTAACCTGGTGCAGTTCCAAAAATACGCATTTTAATTAAGGGCATCCAGTCCTCCACCTGTGAGTAACCTGATTTTAAAAAAATCACTGAAAATGAATTGAAATAACTCTTCTGAACCACTTACTACTTTCATTGCTGTACACTAGTCAGTTTCTTAGTAAATTAAATATTTTTTGATATGAAAAATCTTTTAAAACGTGCCTGCTAGTGCCTGTGCACCCAAGAAAATCGAGCGGAATTTGAAGAGCCTTCCCGAACCAGCACAATCGGCGGAATCTCGTAATGTCGACCTGGGGGTGTGGCCAGCTTTGTGAACGGGGCCTGATTCGGGCAAACTGAATCTTGAACCAACGTAAAAGATCGCGGAAAACACGAACGCACGTGATTTTGGGCGTAACTCACCTACGTTTTAAATTCCCCGAACCTTTGCGCTGATTCAACTGATTTCGCCCGGATTGTGCGGATGTAACTAGTGGAAACAAGCGGAAACTCGACCCCTATAAGTTTATTGCAAATTAACAAAACCAACAGCTGACGACCACCGAGCGTATCCACAGACCTGTGAATACCGACTAGCGCTCAAAAGGGTTAAACCTCCAGCAAAGGAACCGAATGTTTGATACCACACCCTGCGACTCAGAGACCACATACTCACGGGTTTATCGCTGAATCCAAAGCCAAGAAAATCTAGTGCAATAACTCGATTAAACCTCAGCGTCAAGCCTTCCCAGATCTAAAACAAAAAGCAGGTTACAATCCCCCTTTAGTGCTCTCCACCGTTCTATAAAATGCTTCGGTTGACTAGTGACGAGCTTCAGTTGTTAAAGGGGAAGTCGCTCAAATAAAGAGATCCCTTCAATTACTCACTCTAGTTTTATTTCAAATTTACATTTAACAATATATTTTTCAAATAGCACCCTAGGATTGAGGATATATTATGTTAAATTGGTTTTCAGTCGCAATTAGGAGTGAGAATCCTGGCCAATTTTGCCCCTCCCGAGTGAAGGTGTGCATTGAGCAACTAGGGCCCTGTTGCCATCGTACCAGCTGGAATAGCAAAGTTCAGAGTTCAAAGCTCTCAGGTTTCAAGATATTTTGGCGATGGAAGTAGTTCCCTTAAACTTCTACTGCATTCAATCCAGTTTTATCTCTATGACAGTGCAACACTTTATTCATAACGCAGGTAAAATCACGGTCCCCCTGCCCCACGTTAAAATCAAAAATGGGAGAAAACAACTTAAAAAATTTGACCAAGTCTTGGCATTCTTCTACTCTGCTCCTTACCTTGTGCCAGTCATAGCTCGATGTTGGGAAGCCATGCAAAAGGATTACCATGTCGGAACTGCCAACAGCACCCAGGGAATCTGAAATTCACAAGCAGGTCGCATTAAGACAGCTTAAGGTGACACCCTACCAGTTCCAGTGGTTAAGGTAAATGCTAGAGCTCCCACGGCACTTTTTGAAGAGGAGCAGGGGTCTCGATGAATTTTCCTCCCTCAACTAATACGATCAAAAACAACAGATTGATTCGTCTCATTGCTGTTTGTGGGATCTTGCTGTGCACAAATGGTTGCCCCGTTTGTCAACATAACAGCCACTATACCTTAATTAATCGTGTTAAACTCGGAGATGCTTCAGAATGATAAGTTGCTTTATAAATGCAAGCATGGTTACTATTTTTCCATCTGTCAGAGACCAGCCTTCTTCCCAAGAGTCACATTTGGACCCCGGCACAGCATGGATGATAAATGCTACTCTGGATCAAGTTCTTAAAGCAGCTACATGCCACCATTAGGCTCTAATAAAACACAAGGTATTTGGATCAAAATAGTCTAACATTATCTCTCTCCATACAAAGGTATGCAATATAGGCTTTGCTACAGAGGTTTTCCTACTGAATGAGAAAGTAACTGCCCAGCTGGTGACACAGCCCAGCTTTAAGGATATTTCTCCCTTGAAGCTAGGACTGGCTGCAAAGCTCAGTTAAATTGATCATAAGTAACGGTGCTGCTTTGCCCTGTGACAATAATTCTGGCTCTCAAAACATTTCCTCGGGATAGTATCGTTGGCGGAAGGATCGAGAACCAGAGGACACAGATTTAAAGGTGATTGGCAGAAGAGCCAAAGGCGACATGAGGAAAAACTTTTTTACGCAGCGAGTGGTTATGATCTGGAATGCACTGCCTGAAAGGGTGGTTAAGGCAGACTCAATTGTGGCTTTCAAATGGGAATTGGATAAGTACAGTACCTGAAGGAAAAAAATTTGCAGGGCTACGGGAAGAGGGCGGTGGAGTGGGATTAGCTGAAGTGCTCTTGCAGAGAGCCGGCACGGGCTCGATGGGCCGAATGGCCTCCTTCTGTGCTGTAACCATTCTATGATTATAGGGACAAATTACTACAGGTGGTCAATTACTCCTTTTGAGATAAAAATGGCACAACTTACAATACAATTTTTAACGTGCTTGCTGAGCTGCTCACACCTTGCGACCTTTCATTTTAAACATGCTGTCCTCAAAGAGAGGCTTTACCTTAACTAATTCCTGATCGAAAGAGTCTGCCTATTCTCACAGATGGCATTGTAAACTTGGAGAACGGGCACCAGTTTCAACTAAGCTTTTCAGAAAAAAGTGTATTTAGAAATGCGAGCCAACCCAAGACACACATGGAGCAATAAGCATAAACATTTATAGATAGCACAATTACAGATTCATTAAAGCCACACCATAGGAACATTAAGAACAGGAGTAGGCCATTCAGCCCCTCGGGTCTGCTCATCCAACTAATCAGATCATGGTCATACCGTACAAAAACTCTCACCTCTGTAAAAAATGCGGTGATCTTTGAAGGTAAAGAAGGCTCCAGCCATTCTCCATGAATATAGAGATGGTGAGAGAGTGGGGGGAGGGACGTGAAGGTAGACAGCAATGAGCGGTGCAGCAATAAGTGCGACCTGGATCCACCACTCTTTCATCCTTAAAAAAAAGAGAACAAAAACAGCCACATAAGGAATCATCAAACAAAATCCAATCCTGGATCTTCCTTGCAAGTGGAACTGACTTACAAATTAGATACTGGTGGGAGAAAAAATAGTTACCACCAATAACCACGGAATTATACTCCAAACAGATCACGATCTGCACAAGCTTTATAACTTCCTCCCCACTAGAGGAGAACATAGTTTTCCAATGTTATTCAAATGTTATGGCTAACCTTTAAACCACCACTCAACTCAAAGGGGCAAACAGCGATGGAGCCAAGTTAAACCACCAGCCAAATTGGAACTGTTCCCTCCCATACAAAAACAAAGAGCAGGCTCAGTTCTGAAGCTCCCCATAGTTCAACAGCTTGCCACATACACTATCCAGCCTCACAAATGGTCGCTTGGGCAAGCTCCTAGGTTTGATCCGCGGCCTGTGCCGAGTTCACTGACCTCAATCAGGGCAGTACTTGCAGCTCTACAATTGGTCAAGGAGTCCCTACACTGGACAGGGAGATGGAAAAAGAGAGAGGAAAACCATCAAGGGGTTTCTGCTCCTGCTCGTAATCCAGTTATGAAAGTGTACATTTTTTAAAATACCATGCCCACATCTGGTTTTCGATTGGGCTGTAGGCAACAGCCACGGTTGAATGGCGCCTGGAGGCTTGTACATGATGGGCAAAGTACCAGACAACAACTTCAATTTGCATTTATATAGCACCTTTAACGCAGTAAAACATCCCAAGGCGCTTCACAGGAGTGATATTAAACAAAATTTGTCACCGAGCCATACCAGAGGGTTTCTGCAAACCATTGTACACACCTCCAGCACGAGGGGCCAGAAGTAGGGTTGCCAACCCTCCAGGATTGTCCTAGAGTCTCCAGGAATTAAACATTAATCTCCTGGGCACTGCTGCAAGCAGCCCAGAAGAAATATAGGGGTGTTAAAAATTAGTGTATTTTTGTTCATTTCCTTTGAATACTTTTGTTTATTAGTTATAAAAATATCATAGATTGGAGGGGGGGGGGGGGGTGGTGGTTAGGGTTGAGCGGGGTGGATAAAGGCAGGAGGTCAAGTGATGAAACCTCCAGGAATATGTCCAACCAGAGTTGGCAACCCTAGACTGGAGGGGAAAGAGAGAAAAATAAAACACAAGTTATTTGGATCAAAATTTCCTAACACAAGTACTTTTTCCAAATAAAGCATTCCGAATACAAATTACAAATTGTGTTTGACTTATAAACAGATACCTAATGTATGGATTGCTAAACAGATCCAGTGACAGCCTTTAATATAGTTTAACAAAACTCAGAAATACATTTTAACATAATCTGTGATAACTTTCTCTTCTTAAAAAAACGACTAAGAGTCTGCTCCTGTGACTCTGTGGAAAACTTTTAAAATAAGTTTTAACAAACTTAATACAAATTTAAAATATTTATTTTATTTTCACGTCTGAATGGATTTAAATATTCATATTTACGACAAAAAAATATATATATGCAAATTGAGGTAATTTTTATTTATGAAGCTGGTAATATTTAGTCCCTGGGCTTGCAGACAGGGCTGGGCTAAGCTGCCAGCCAGGTGAGTAGGCGCCACACGCCGCTTACCTGCGCTCAGGTGAGCTCTCATGCTCAATCTGCCCGTTACACCTGAGGATACGATTGTTTCCGGGTCGCGTCGTTAGCTCCTCTGACCTCGCCGCCCCCCCCATCCCTATGCCACATTGCACAGACAGAGCAGCAAGTCTCCCCCTGCTGGGCGGGAGGGTTAGCTGCCGCGCCAGATCCCGTCACCTGGATGGACCAACCCCTTGCAGCAGCAGTGTGGGGCTCTTTTCAAAAGTAACCACGAAAGAGGCACTGGGTTGCCCCAGTGTCACCAAACCAAAAACTAATCAAAAAAAAATCCCTCTTTTTTTAAAAAAGGGGCACAACTAATTAAGAACTAAAAAAAAAAGAAAGATTTATATTTATATAGCGCCTCGCGACCTCAGGACGTCCCAAGACGCTTTACAGCCAATGAAGTACTTTTGAAGTGCAGTCACTGTTGTAATGTAGGAAATCATGAAAACTAAAGGAAACTTATAAAACTTAAATAATAATGCTATCACTATTATATCCACTGTGCACTCCAGCCCCTGCGGTGCAGAAGACCTCAAGTTATGCATCGGTGATTTGGCAGACACCGCGTGCTCACTCTCCGGGGCATCGGTGTGGTACAGCACCGATTGCAGTTATGCATCAGTGATTTGGCAATCCAGTGAGATGCTTTTGTGATCAGCTGGGTGCAGAAACCCATCAAAATAGTAAGAACCTGCAAACCAAGGGACCGAGAAATTTATGACTGTAGAGTTTCTCCACGCCTGATATGGAGTGCCCATTCTCTCTGGAGGGACACATCTCACTCACACATATGTGCCAACCACCCACACTTGATGAGGGGCAGCACTGTCTGTGTGTTCGTGGACCAAAATCAACAAGGACCAGGCCCTTCCACCAAGTGCTGCTCCCAAGTTGTAACTGCTCATGTTCCTGCTGTGATGGGCAGTGCTGTAAACGGTGGGCTGCAATTTTCACAAGATCTCGCTTACGCCTATATTTTTATTCATTCTTAGCATGATTGCGACACTGGCAAGGCCAACATTTATTGCCCATCCCTAGTTGCTCTTTGAGAAGGAAGTGGTGGGCCTTCTTCTTGAACCGCTGCAGCCAGTGTGGTGAAGGTGCTCCCACAGTGCTGTTAGGTAAGGAGTTCCAGGGTTTTGACCCTGAAAAGATGAAGGAATGACCGATATATGTCCAAGTCAGAATGGTGTGTGACTTGGAGGGGAACTTGGAGGTGGTGGTGTTCCCATGCACCTGCTGCCCTTGTCCTTCTAGGTGGTGGAGCTAACGGATTTGGGAGGTGCTGCCGAGGAAGACTTGGAGAGTTTCTACAGTGCATCTTGTAGATGGTACACATTGCAGCGACAGTACACCGGTGGTGGATATTTAATTTGGTTGGGGTGGGGAAGCCTGGAGCAGTATTGGCTGGGGGGTGGGGTGGGGGGGTGCAAAAAGGCTGAGAGCAACACTTGCAGTTGAAGAGAAATTGGGGCTATGCTTTGGGGAAGCTGGGTCTGTTTGGTCTATTGAGAATGCAAAAGCTATTAGATTCTTAATGTTAAAAGGGAGGAGAAAGTCAATTATGAAGTATAAAAGTGTTAAAAAATTAAATAGAATGCACATTTTAATGTAAACATTTTAAATGGCATACCCTTGGACTCCTCTAGAAATGCCCCAACAGTTTGGGGGGATGGGGGGCAGTATTTGCAAGGATAGTTACAGTTCTAAATTTATTGCCTCCAGTCTTGACTGGAATGATCCTGTGATCAGTAAGACTAGATTTGATTCCGCGACCGGTGGGCGCCGCGGGGACTGGAGTGCATCATCAGCCCGGCCAATCAAATTTTAATTTAATTTGTTAAGGTTCTTTTAAAGTTTTATTAATCTTTTTATTCAAGTACAATAGTACTTATACAACTCATCAATTACATAGTAAACCATTACATTCATTGATCACAATAAACAATAAAGCCTTAAGAACAGCTTTATGATTAACAATATACACCGGTTTGTTATTAGGCAATATTTTTACAAGAGACAATTAAAGCGTTTTCTGCTGCTGGTGCTTCACAAGTTTTATATGTTCAAAGTGAACCGAAAAAGTCGCTTCAGTTGATAAAACTTCAGGTAAACCGACCACTAAGGAGAAATAAGCAAAAATTGGACAAGAACCGGTAAGTGATGTTACACCCTATTATGCACGTCCTATAAAATCGTAGAATGATACAACACAGGAGGTCGTCATTCGGCCCATCTTGCCTATGCCGGTTCAATGAAAGAGCTATCCAATTAGTCGCATTCCCCTGCCCTTTCCCCATAGCCCTGCAAATTTTTCCCCTTCAAGTATTTATCCATTTCCCTTTTGAAAGTTATTATTGAATCTGCTTCCACCACCCTTTCAGGCAATGCATTCCAGATCACAACCAATTCACTGTGTAAAAAACAATTTTCCTCCTCTAGCCTCTGGTCCTTTTGCCAATGATCTTAAATCTGTGTCCTACATCTTAAACTTCATTGGCTTTGAGAAGTCCTGAGGTCGTGAGAGGCGCTACACAAATGCAAGCTATTCCTTTGTTTGTAAATGAAAAATGAACAAATACCAATGCACCAAATATTTCTCCCTCACAATTTATGGTAAAGCAGGGGGAGGGGGGGGGAAACACTTTCAAATAAATTTAAATTATTGACTAACTTTTATTAAAGACGACGCTTTATTATTGACAGTGTGCTGGCCCGGTGCAAACGGCGCGAGATACCATTGTACCTGGCGGCGTCCTGGGCGTTGCCCCGGCAACCGCTGCCGACCGCTCGCCTTCCCTTCCCTCCCCGGCAACGGCGGCCTGCCGCACCCCGGAATAAGCCGCGCTCTCATTGGCTGGATTCAAAGACACGCACCAATCGGGATGATGTTTGAATGTCAGCGGCGGTTAAATCTACTCTCCCGCTGGGTCCGCCAGCTCTTTAATTTATTTATTGATTGATTGATTGAGGGAGCGGGGTGAGTGGAAGATTTTAAAGATGTCAGTGAAGAGTTCGATCGGGAATCCTGAGGTAAAGTCGGTGTGTTTGTGATACTGTTAAAATGTCGCGGTTGCATACCCTGAGGTCCCCCGGACTCGCAGTGTTGCCGGAGCTGCTGCCCTGGGATGCAGTGATGTGAGGCTGGATGGTGAGGGCCCGCCGGCTGTTGGACTGTGGGGGACATCGGAGCCCCGTCCCGCCGGCACCGGACTGCCGCGCATGCGCTTTTCATTGGGTGTTATCGTCCCGCCCCATTGCCCTGGCGCCCCTCCCCTTTCCCTTCCCCCCTCCACCCCCCCCTCTCTTCACCCCCCCCCCACCCTGTCTTCACCCCCCCCCCCACACCCTGTCTTCACCCCCCCCCCACACCCTGTCTTCACCCCCCCCCACACACCCTGTCTTCACCCCCCCCACACACCCTGTCTTCACCCCCCCCCCACACACCCTGTCTTCACCCCCCACGCCCTGTCTTCACCCCCAGCCCTCGCTCCCCCACACCCTGTCTTCACCCCCCCCACACACCCTGTCTTCACCCCCAGCCCTCGCTCCCCCACACCCTGTCTTCACCCCCCCCCCCACACCCTGTCTTCACCCCCAGCCCTCGCTCCCCCACACCCTGTCTTCACCCCCCCCCCCACACCCTGTCTTCACCCCCAGCCCTCGCTCCCCCACACCCTGTCTTCACCCCCCCCCCCACACCCTGTCTTCACCCCCAGCCCTCGCTCCCCCACACCCTGTCTTCACCCCCCCCCCCACACCCTGTCTTCACCCCCAGCCCTCGCTCCCCCACACCCTGTCTTCACCCCCCCCACACCCTGTCTTCACCCCCAGCCCTCGCTCCCCCACACCCTGTCTTCACCCCCACACCCTGTCTTCACCCCCAGCCCTCGCTCCCCCACACCCTGTCTTCACCCCCCCCACACCCTGTCTTCACCCCCAGCCCTCGCTCCCCCCACACCCTGTCTTCACCCCCCCCCACACCCTGTCTTCACCCCCCCCCACACCCTGTCTTCACCCCCAGCCCTCGCTCCCCCACACCCTGTCTTCACCCCCCCCCCACACCCTGTCTTCACCCCCAGCCCTCGCTCCCCCACACCCTGTCTACCCCCCCCACACCCTGTCTTCACCCCCAGCCCTCGCTCCCCCACACCCTGTCTTCACCCCCCCCCCACACCCTGTCTTCACCCCCAGCCCTCGCTCCCCCACACCCTGTCTTCACCCCCCACACCCTGTCTTCACCCCCAGCCCTTGCTCCCCCACACCCTGTCTTCACCCCCCCCACACCCTGTCTTCACCCCCAGCCCTCGCTCCCCCACACCCTGTCTTCACCCCCCACACCCTGTCTTCACCCCCAGCCCTCGCTCCCCCACACCCTGTCTTCACCCCCCCCCCACACCCTGTCTTCACCCCCAGCCCTCGCTCCCCCACACCCTGTCTTCACCCCCACACCCTGTCTTCACCCCCAGCCCTCGCTCCCCCACACCCTGTCTTCACCCCCAGCCCTCGCTCCCCCACACCCTGTCTTCACCCCAGCCCTCGCTCCCCCACACCCTGTCTTCACCCCAGCCCTCGCTCCCCCACACCCTGTCTTCACCCCCCCCCCACACCCTGTCTTCACCCCCAGCCCTCGCTCCCCCACACCCTGTCTTCACCCCCACACCCTGTCTTCACCCCCAGCCCTCGCTCCCCCACACCCTGTCTTCACCCCCAGCCCTCGCTCCCCCACACCCTGTCTTCACCCCCAGCCCTCGCTCCCCCACACCCTGTCTTCACCCCCAGCCCTCGCTCCCCCACACCCTGTCTTCACCCCAGCCCTCGCTCCCCCACACCCTGTCTTCACCCCAGCCCTCGCTCCCCCACACCCTGTCTTCACCCCTAGCCCTTGCTCCCCCTCCCTCTGCCATTGCCTCCCCTTTACCCGCCATCGTCCCTTCACCCAGCCCCTCCCCCCTAGCCCTCGCTCCCCCCATCCCGTCCTCGCCCTGCTCCTGCACCCCCTTCCTCCCCCCTAACCCTCGCAGCCCCCTTTCCGCCCTGGCAACCCGCTGTCGCCCCTTCGTCCCACTGCCCTTGCTCCCCCACACCATCTTCACCCCTAGCCCTCGCTCCCGCCCCTCCCCTTCCCCCCCCATTGCCTCCCCTTCCCCCCCCATTGCCTCCCCTTTCCCCTCCATCGTCCCTTCACCCCAGCCCTTGCTCCCCTTCACCCCTAGCCCCTCCCCCCTAGCCCTCGCTCCCCCCATTCCGTCCTCGCTCCCCCCATTCTGTCCTCGCCCTGCTCCTGCACCTCCTTCCTCCCCCCTCCGCCCTGGTGTCCCCTCCCCAGCCCTCATCCCTAACCCTCGCAGCCCCCTTTCCACCCTGGCAACCCGCTGTCGCCCCTTCAAACCACTGCCCTTGCTTCCTGTGCCCTCGCTCCCTCTTAACCTCCTTCCTCTCTTTAGTGGCCCCCTCCCTCTCTCTAGATCCCTGATCCCTACCTCTCAACCACCCCCATCCCTCTCGCCGCTCATATCTGGGCATGCAGCTCATTATTTTTGGTTTTATATTGTAGCACAAAATCCAGGCATGCAGTTCAGTCTTTTTGTATTTTTATTGTAATTATATTTGTCATTTTATTTTTTTTCTCCATAGTTTCTGAAGAAAAGAGTTGTCCCAAATCCGAAGTACCAATATGTTCGAGCACGGGTTGATACCGGTAAATGGACTGAATTATCAGTGATTTATAAACTTAGGATTAGTAGTAGAAGCATTAAGGGGAGGACTAAACAATTTCTCCACACAAAACTTTATAAAAATGTGGAATGTTTTACATAAGATATACAGCACAGAAACAGGCCATTCAGCCCAACCAGTCCATGCCGGCGTTTATGCTCCACTCGAGCCTCCTCCCATCTTTCCTCCTCTAAATCTATCAGCATAACCCTCTATTCCCTTCTCCCTCATATGCTTGTCCAGCCTCCCCTTAAATGCATCCATACTATTCGCTTCAACCACTCCCTGTGGTAGCGAGTTCCACATTCTCACCACTCTTTGGGTAAAGCAGTTTCTTCTGAATTCCCTATTGGATTTCTTGGTGACTATCTTATATTGATGGCCTCTAGTTATGCTCTTCCCCACAAGTGGTAACATTCTCTCTGTATCCACTGTCAAAACCTTTCATAATTTTAAAGACCTCTATTAGGTCATCCCTCAGCCTTTTTTCAAGAGAAGAGACCCAGCCTGTTCATCCTTTCCTGATATGTATACCCTCGCATTTCTGGTATCATCCTTGTAAATCTTCTCTGCACCCGCTCCAGTGCCTCTATATCCTTTTTATAATATGGCGACCAGAACTGAACACAGTACTTTTTTTTTTAAGTGTGGTCTAACCAAGGTTCGATACAGGTTTAGCATAACTTCCCTACTTTTCAATTCTATCCCTCTAGAAATAAACCCTAGTGCTTGGTTTGCTTTTTTATGGCCTTGCTAACCTGTGTCGCAACTTTTAGTGATTTGCGTATTTGTACTCCGAGATCCCTTTGTTCCTCTACCCCACCTAGACTCGCACCCTCCAAGTGATAAGTGACCTCCCTATTCTTCCTACTAAAATGTAATACCTCACATTTACCTGTGTTGAACTTCATTTGCCAATTATTTGCCCTTTCTGCAAGTTTATTAACATCCTCCTGTAATTTGTTGCAGTACTCCTCCCTACTGACTATCTCCCCCCCCCACCCCCCCCCCCCCCCCGGCCAATTTGATGATATCTGCAAATTTAGAAGTTGTGTTTTTGATTCCAAAGTCTAAATCATTAATGTACATTGTGAACAGCAGTGGTCCCAGCACTGATCTTTGTGGAACACCACTACCCACCTTCTGTCGCTGTGATTAGCTACCCTTTACACCCACTCTGCATTCTGTCTTGAAGTCAGCTAGCTATCCATTCTGCTACTTGTTCCCTGACTCCGCATTCTCTGACCTTATTCATTAGTCTATTACGTGGTACCTTATCAAAGGCCTTTTGAAAATCTAGATAAATTACATCTACTGCATTACCATTGTCTACTCTCTGTTACCTCTTCCAAAAATTCAATAAGGTTGATCAAGCAAGATTTTCCCTTTTGAAATCTATGCTGACTATTCATTATTATACTTTTCGTTTCTAGATGTTCTATTCTCCTTTAGTAGGGATTCCATTATTTTTTCTACCACCGATGTTAAGCTGACTGGTCTATAATTCCCTGGACATGTTCTATCCCCCTTCTTAAATATAGGTATTATGTTGGCTATCTGCCAGTCCTCTGGCACTACACCTTTTTCTAACGAATTATTAAATATGTGTAGTAATGCCTCTGCTATCTCTTCCCTAGATTCTTTTAAAATGCGTGGATGCAATATATCCCCTTTTTTATTTTAAATGCACTTATCTCATTTACTCATCTCATCATCCAATGTCATGTCCACCTGTTCTAGTTCCCTGGTAAATACCGAAGCAAAATAATGATTTAATATTTCTGCCATCTCCCTATCGTTCCCTGTGGTATTATCCTGTCTATCCCTTAATGGCCCTATTCCCATCCCAACCTTTTTTTTATTGATGTGCCTATAAAATATTTTACTATTTTGTTTTATGTTCCTTGATAATTTAATTTCATAGTTCCTCTTTGCCTTCCTAATTGTTTTTTGACTTCTCTCCTAATCCCTTTGTATTCTCTCTTACCATGCACTCCTCTGCTGTCTATGTACTTAATGTATGCCTCTTTCCTTACCCTCAATTGTTCCCTTATGTCTTTATTCATCCATGGAGTCTCAAGTGTTTAGTTTGTTCTTTCCTTTTAGCGGAATATATTTTTCCTGCATTCTGTTGAACGCCATTTGAAATGTTTCCCATTGTCGTTGTACATCGCTGTTTGCCAATATTGTTGCCCATTTTATCTTCCCAAGTTCTATTCTCAGCCCCTCCAAATCAGCTTTTCTCCAATCTATTAACCTGGTTTTTGTCATACTTATGTCCTTCTCTATTATCATCTTAAAGCATATTATATTATGGTCACTATTGCCTATATGTTCCCCTACTTTTACTTCTCTTGTCTACTCTGACTCATTCCCCATAACTAGATCCAACAGTGAATCCTCCCTTGTTGGGCTTTTTATCTGTCCTGTAGACATTGTAGGAACTCCATTCCCTTATCCCCTTTACCTATCTCTTCTGTCCAATTAATATCGGGGTAGTTGAAATCCCCCATAATTATTATTCTATGTTTTTTACTCATTTCTCTAATTTGTCTGTATGTTTCTTCCTCCACCTCCCTTCCACTATTAGGTGGTCTGTAGACTACGCCTATTAGTGTGATTGATCCTTTATTATCTTTTATCTCTATACATATGGATTCTATTTTATATGGATTCTATTTTTGTCTTGCTGATATCTACATCCCTTTTTTCTACTGCCATTATCCCTAATAAGTGCAGCTACTCCACCTCCCCTTTTTCCCCTCTCTATCTTTTCTAAATATGTTATACCCTGCAATGTTTAATTCCCAGTCCTGATTTTTCTGTAGCGAGAAATGGCTAGTGAAGCTGAGTCAATCACAGCATTTAAAAGGGAATTGGGGAAATCCTTCAAGAAAACTACTAAATGACATGGAGAAAGTAGAGAAGTGGGATTAGAATAGGCAACTCCTGTAATGATCTAGCACTGGCAGAGGCATGATGGGCCAAATGGCCTTTTTGTACTGAAATTTCTATGTTTGCACGACACAGAGCAAAAGGGAATGAAGGAACACATTACAAGCTAGTGATGCAAAGTTCAGAGGACATTATAAACTGGTGAGATTAAGTAGTGTATCCATATCATGCAGCCTCTGAGACCCACTGCACTCTTGACATAACATACTTATTCCCTATAAAGGTGAAGGTTGGGGGGACTGATTTACTCTACTTTCACAGAGGTTTTCTTTTTTGGATGGAGTCTAGGGTAGGGCAGGCCTAAATTTTCCTTCTGGGGCCCAGAGGAGCACTCCTGTTCCTTCTGGCCCTACAAAGAAAAGTGAAAATCTTGACATTTCAGGGCCTTCCTTCTCTTGAAAGCCGCAGTGGCTTCCCTGCTCCGGCCGGAGCTGTAATTGCAGTCTGAGCGCAATTGTCATTGGACCCCAATCTGCATATTTAAGTCAGGACCCCCTGGGCTTTGGGCAGGCGGCCTAGCCACCCTGGTTTCCATCAGGTAAGTAGGATTAAAATTACACCTTGGGTTTCATCACAAGAGATATACGCTGGAACTTTCAACGTTGGTGGGGCCATAAAACAGGCGCTATCTGTTCAGCCGCCGTCAATGGAATGGAAAATGGAGCGAGGTGTGTAATGGGCGGCCGATCTGATATCGCCCGTTTTACGCCCCGCCGAAGTTGAAAGTTCTGCCCGTAGAGTATAAATGCAATGGTGTTCTGCTGCAATTGTACAGACTGCTGGTCAGACCTTATTGTGTCCAGTTTTGGCAACTCCACCTTGCATTGATGCACCAGCTTTGGAGGGAGTTCAGTGATGGTTTATCAGGATGACTGGGTTGAAGAGATTTATTAATGAGAAATTCAGTGAATTTGACTTGTACTCTCTAAAGGTGAAACTGTTAAAGGATGATCAGATTTCAATGTTTAAAATAATGAAGAGAATTGACAGGATGGTTAGGGAACAAGGCTTCCCTGTAGTATGGGAATCCAGAAACAAGGAGGCATAAAAGTTAAACTGATTAAAAGTAATTGCAGGGAAAATTTTCTTCGCACAAAGGATTGTAAGAATGTGGAACACATTGTCCCTGAAGGCCTTTTATGCAGAATCAATTGAGGTATTTAAAAGCCAGATGGATACTTACTTGAAAAATAGAGGTATTAAAGAATATGGAGTGATGGCAGGCAATCAAAAAAAAGACAGAGCTGCCAACTAAATGCGGATCAGGCTTGGGCCAATTGGCCTACTCCTGTTTCTATGTAACAGGCTAGAAGTGTGGTAATGATGCCCTAAGGTGCATAAATACAGCTGATTCACAATAGTAATGTATGCAATTATGCTCAAAATTCTTACCAGCCTTGGCTCGATGCTAGCACTCTCACCTCTGAGGCAGAAGGTTGTGGGTCAAGCCCCACTCCAGAAATTTGAGAACATAATCTAGGCTGAGACGTCAGTGCAGTACTAAGGGAATGCTGCACTTTCAGAGGTGCCATCTTTCAGGTGAGATGTTAAACCAAAGCCACGCCTGCCTGCCCAGGTGGACGTAAAAGATTCCATGGCACTGTTTTGAAGAAGAGTAGAGAAATTCTTCTGGTGTCCTGACCAATATTTATACTTCAACACTTATTGTTGTTTGTGGAAGATTGCTGTGTGCAAATTGGCTGCCAGGTTTGCCCTATTACAACAGTGATTACACTTCAAATGTATTTCATTGGCCATGAAGCTCTTTGGGACATGAAATACACTTTCTTTTTTCTTCTATATGTGATGTATTAGAGGGTTTAAACATCAGTTTGTCTTACTTAATTTACCACAGTGCTTGCTAAGCTATGTTATTTCGTCTCTCTGGCCTTTTTATGAATGAAATTATCAGTTGCAAGCAATGTTCACCCTAAGGTGCATGGCCACGCACCAATCATGAGGTCCCGCGCAGGCCGCTCACCAGCTGCTGCCATTGGAAAAGATATTGCGCATGCATGGCCACGCAACAAATTTAAAGGGACTACACGCCAAAAAAAAATTAGAGGGAACATTGATTGCAGGTGAATAAAACTCTTTTTTAAAAATAAAATTTCAAGAAATGATTCACCTGACTGCTGATCTCGTAAAGTGCTCTTGAGTTAACAAAGTAGACTGGTGAAGTAGTTCAATCTTTACACTAAACGCATATCTTAAGCAGGAATATGTCTTATTAAATTCTAACAAGCACTGACAGAGTTGCAAATTAAAATATATTTCTGTGCTAATTTATTTAATTTTTTTAAATGAGCTCTCGCTGATTGAAGAGGTGACAGACTCTCTGCTAGCTATAAGCACCCAATATGAAATGAGTTCAGGCAGGCTCAACCCAGCACCTATTTGTTTGAACAGAGTAAAGGAAGGTTCAATTGATGATGACAGAGTGGCCAATTTTGGAAAATGTTCCCATTTCCCATTTTGGTAATGCTCAGTGAAACTCATCTGTAAATAGCACTTTCACATGAGACCCCTTTAATGGTTCCTCTTTCCCCAGTGTGTATCCTTAGAAATAAAACCATTCTGTTCATCCCTTACATAGAGTGCAAATTATATAGCCTTGCAGGTATATTTAGGATATGTAAAATGATGGGAAATAACTAATGAATTTAGGAGGGAAGGCCCTGTTTAACAAATCTCTTCAATCTCTTTTGATAGTGGAAGTTCCTACAATATAGTTTTTTAGATTTTCAGAAGGTTTCTGACAAGGTCTTGCATGAGAGACTAGAAATGAAACTAAATTATGTGGGAATCTAGGATAGAATGTTGGATTGGTCAGAAAGTACTTGAGAAGTTGAGAGGTGTAGCATCTGACTGGTGGGAAGTGTTGAATTAAGTGCCACAGGGGTCAATATAAATAACCTGGATTCAGAAACCAATGATAAGCTCATTAAATTTGCATCCAAAATTAAAATACAGAATGTGGTTTGGGGACTTTTCAAAAAAGACATGCATGCTTTGGAAAGGGTGCAAGCAACAAGAATGACCCCAGATGTAAGGGGATGAGGTATGAGGGAAGTATAGAGAAGGTCAAGCTTTACAGTCAATTGAGCTTTATTAAAGTATTAAATGGCATATAGATAAGGGTAACCTAGATGATTACTTTAAGGTAAGTCAGGCCAGTGGAACAAGAAATTAATAAAAGGTAAAGTTATTACACAACTAAAACTTTTTTATTCAAAGGATGGTGAGTATTTGGAATGATCTACCATAGAATGATACAGCACAGAAGGAGGCCATCGTGCCTATGCTGGCTCTTTGGTAGAGCTACCCAACTAGTCCCACTCCCCTGCTCTTTTCCCATATCCTGTGAACTTTTACCCTCCAAATATTTATCCAATTCCCTTTTGAAAGTTACTATTGAATCTGCTTCCAACATCTTTTCAGGCAGTGCATTCCAGATCACAACAACTCGTTTTATTAAAAAAAAAAATGTTTTCCTCATGTCACCTTTGCTTCTTTTGCCAATCACCTTAAATCTGTGTCCTCTGATTACCGACCCTTCTGCCACTGGAAATAGTTTCTCCTTATTTACTCTATCAAAACCCTTCATGATTTTGAACACCTCTATCAAATCTCCTCTTAACCTTCTCTGCTCTAAGGAGAACAAGCCCAGCTTCTCCAGTCTTTCCATGTAACTGAAGTCCCTTATCTCTGGTACCATTCTAGTAAATCCCTTCTGCATCCTTTCTAAGGCCTTGAGATCCTTCTTAAAGTGTGATGCCCAAAATTGAACACAATACTCCAGCTGATGCCTAACCAGTGTTTTTTTTTTAGGTTTAGCATAACTTCCTTGCTTTTGTACTCTGTTCCTCTATTAATAAAGCCAAGGATCCCATATGCTTTTTTAACAGCTTTCTCAACTCGTCCTGCCACTTTCAGAGATTTGTGCACATACACCCCCAGGGGTCGTCTCATTCTTCCTACCAAAATATATCACCTCACACTTTTCTGCGTTAAATTTCATCTGCCATTTGTCTGCCCATTTCAACAGTCTGTACATGTCCTCCTGAAGTCTGTTGCTATCCTTCTCACTGTTTACTATATTTCCAAGAATCATTCACCACTACTCTCTGCTTTCTGTCCCTTAGCCAATTTTGTATCCACACTGCCACTGTCCTTTTAATCCCATGGGCTTTAACTTTGCTAACCAGTCTATTATGTGGTACTTTGTCAAACGCCTTTTGAAAGTTCATATACACAACTTAAACCAGACTACCCTCATCAACCCTCTCCGTTACTTCATCAAAGAACTCAATCAAGTTAGTCAAACGATTTGCCTTTAACAGATTTGTGCTGACTTTCATTTATTAGCCCATACATTTCCAAATGGTAATTAATTTTGACCCGGATTATTGTGTCTCAAAGTTTCCCCACCACCGACATTGGGCTGACTGGCCTGTAGTTGCCGGGTTTATCCCTCCCCTTTTTTTTAAACAGATAGTGTAACATTTGCAATCCTGCAGTCCTCTGGCACCACCCCCATATTTAAGGAGGATTGGAAGTTTGTGGCCAGAGCTGCAAACTTCCAATCTCCACCCTTACTTCCCTTGGTAACCTAGGATGCATTCCATCCAGACCGGGTGACTTTTCTACCTTGAAGACTGCCAATCTTTTAAGTACCTACTCTTTATCACTTTTTATCCTATCCAATATTGCGACTACCTCTTCCTTTACTGCTACATTGGCAGCATCCTCTTCTCTAATGCCCTTTGCCTCCACAAGTATGTCTCCTTTTTGGTCCCTAATCGGCCACTCCCTTCCTTTGACTACCCTCTTACTATTTATATGTTTATAAAAGAAGTTTGTGTTCCCTTTTATGTTAGCTGCTAATCTATTCTCATGCTCTCTTTGCCACTCGTATTCCCTTTTTTAGTTCTCTGAACTTTCTATATTCAGTTCATTTCTCTATTGTATTATGAACCTTACATTTGACATAAGCCTCTTCTTTCTGTCTCCTTTTACTCTCTCTATATCTTTTGTCATCCAGGGAGCTCTAGCTTTGGATGCCTTTCCTCTCCCCTTCGTGGGAATGTGTCTATTCTGTAACCGAACTAGCTGCTCTTTGAAGGCCTCCCATTGTTCAATTACTCTCTTGCCTACCAATTTTTTATTTCAATCCACCTGGGTCAGATCCCTTTCAACTCACTGAACTTAGCTCTCCTCCAGTTAAGTATTTTTACGCTTGATTGTTTCTTGTCCTTTTCCATAACTATTCTAAACCTGATATTATGATCACTGTTCCCCAAATGCTCCCCCACTGAAACATGCTCCACTTGTCCCACATCATTCCCCAGAACTAGATACAGCACTGCTTCCTTCATTGTTGTGCTGGAAACGCACTAATCAACAAAGTGCTCTTGTACACCTTTCAGGAATTCCTTCCCCTTTTTTGCCCTTTACACTGTTACTATCCCAGTCTACATTAGGATAATTGAAGTCCCCCATTATCACTACTCTGTAGTTGGAGTAGTGGAATTCAAGGTGCTTTTGAATGTTACGTTGGGTGAGTTGGAGTACTGGAGGGTTGAGTGCAATGGTTAGAATAACCTTTTCTTATCCTTGTGTTTTTCTTATGTTAAATTGCCATACAACTTTTTGTTTACAGATGCTCAAAGTGAATAGCAGCAATAGAAATAAAATCTCTTTTTTAAAGCAATGTTATTGCAATCCACAACATTGATACTGTGGGTATGAAATTGGTTTACACTAGTAGCCCGAAATGGGCTCATAGTGAATCGGCAGCCTGTTTTACACTAGAAGATCAGCCATGATCTCATTCAATGGCGGAGCAGGCTCAAGGGGCCATATGGCCTATTCCTACTCCTATTTCATATGTTCTTGCACCCAATTTTTTTCCCCACTGACTTCAGTGGGCACGGTACAAAATGGGCTGCAGATTCGCTATGAGCCAGTTGCGGGCTACTAATATAGACTAACTTCACTCCCTAATTGTTTTGAACATCTTTGCCTGTCAAGAACATAGAGTGCATTGTTATCAGTCAGCAGCAGGAAAAAGAACTTTCTCTGAAAAGTAATGAAGCAGTTTCAGCTAACTCTTTATCAAGCACTTGAGTATTGTGAAACAAATGAGATTTAACCTATAGCCTCAATGAAGTCTTTCCTTGTGCTACTTTTGCTACCAGCCAATTCATCAGAAAATTGCTTTTCCCTAAAAGTTATTCTGCTTTTAAAGTTGAATTCTCAAGCATTGTGATTTGGTATTTATACTGCATCAGTTCTGAATGATATTATGATGTGGGTGTCTGTAATGTGTAATTATTCTGACTGGTGTGATTTACTTTAATGATTTAAATACTTCATTTTTGCAGGACACAGCCTTTCAAAGTATATGGAAAAAATTGAAGAGTTAAGAAGAAGTAAGTGATGTTTTTTCCCCCCAGAAATAATTGTGCTAAGATGACAAATGGTGAAAGGTCTAAAATGTTAAGTGACACAAATGTTTGTAATGAACAGAGCTAAAATAAACAAACATGGCACTCCTGATTAGTTGTTGCTCTGGCCCTTGGCTATGGATGAGATGCTTATTATCGTAAAAGTTTGACATACTTGGAGTGGGAGGGGGAGAATCCAGTTGTTGTGGTCCATGTAAGAACCAACAACATAGGTAGAACTAAGAATGAGGTTCTGCTGAGGGAGTTTGAGGAGCTAGGGTCTAAATTAGTAAGCAGAACCTCAAGGGTAATAATCTCTGAATTACTACCTGAGCCACGCAAAAATTGGCATAGGGTCAAGCAGATCGGAGAGTTAAATGCGTGGCTCATAGAGTGGTGTGGGAAGAAGGGGTTTCAATTCATGGGGCACTGGCACCAGTACTGGGGAAAGAGAAGCTGTTCCGTCAGGCTGGGACCAGTGTCCTGGCGAATCGAATAACTAGTGCTGTAGATAGGGCTTTAACCTAAAAAAAGGATGGGGGGTCAGGTGAGGGGAAATTTAGAAATCTAGAGAGAAAGGTCAAGGCAATAGAGCAGTATAGCGATTTGGGTAACAAGCAGAGTGTGACAGGAAGGGACAGAGCGTTTAACGGTAGCAGTGCAGCAGAGAATAAGGTCAAAGCAGGGAATAACGGTAAAAAAATTAAATTAAAGGCTCTTTATCTGAATGCACGAAGCATTCGTAACAAGATAGACAAACTAGTGGCACAAATAGAGATAAATGGGTTTGATCTAATTACCATTACAGAGACGTGGTTGCAAGGTGGCCAAGGTTGGGAACTAAATGTTCCAGGGTACTTCATGTTTTGAAAAGATAGGCAGAATGGAAAAGAAGGGGGAGTAGCCCTGATAATAAAGGATGACATAAGGACAGTAGAGAGAAAGGATCTAGGCTCAGAAGATCAGGAAGTAGAATCCGTATGGGTGGAGATAAGGAATAACAAGGGGCAGAAAACACTGGTAGGAGTAGTATATAGGCCCCCTAACAGTAGCTATACCGTTGGACAGAATATTAATCAAGAAATAGTAGGAGCTTGCAACAAAGGTAATGCAATAATCGTGGGGGACTTTAATCTTCATGTAGACTGGACAAATCAAATTGGCAAAGGTAGTCTGGAGGACGAGTTCATGAATGCATTCGGGACAGTTTCCTAGAACAATACGTCGTGGAACCAACTGGGGAACAGGCTATTTTAGATCTTGTATTGTGTAATGGGGCAGGGTTAATTAGCAATCTCATAGTAAAGGATCCTCTGGAGCAGAGTGATCATAATATGATAGAATTTCACATTAAGTTTGAGAGTGACTTGCCTAAGTCCGAAACTAGATTCTTAAACTTAAATAAAGCCAATTGCATAGGTATGAGGGGCGAGTTGGCTAAGGTAGATTGGAAAAATAGATTAAAGGGTATGGCGGTAGATCAGTGGCTAGCATTTAAAGAAATATTTCATCATTCTCAACAAAAATACATTCCATTAGGAAACAAAAACTCCACGGGAAAAGTGATCCAACCGTGGCTAACTAAAGAAGTTAAGGATGGCATTAGATTGAAAGAAGAAGCTTCAATGTTGCAAAGAATAATAGTAAGCCTGAGGATTGGGAGAATTTCAGAAACCAGCAAAGGATGACCAAAAAATTGATAAAAGGAAAAAATAGAATGAGAGAAAACTAGCAAGAAATATAAAAGCTTGTAAGAGCTTCTACAAGTATGTAAAAAGGAAGAGAGTAGCAAAAGTAAACGTTGGTCCCTTAGAGGTTGATCAGAAGAAATTATTATGGGGAATAAGGAAATGGCAGCAATTTTAAACCAATATTTTGGCCGTAATTTTGCCGGTGCTCAGAGGGCGGGTTTGGAGTGGATCCACTGTTAAAATAGCAAAGATTGACAGTGGGTAGGAAACCCGCTGTCAATCCGCCTCCACGGAGTCTCCCAGGTGTCGGGTCTGTCAGCGGAGAACTCACCCGACACCAAGCGGCGGGGGATACAATTGAGCTAGTTAAATGGCTTGTTAAGAGCCAATTTAATACTATTTTGAGGCTTCCTTCTAATTTTACGTTCTCCCCCATGGGTTACCCGCTGCTCAGGGAACACGCCAGCTCAACCTGGTGTGAGTTGAGTCTGCTCTGATGTTTCTGATAAGCTGACAGCTGCAGAAGTGGTGTAAAGGATGCCATGTTGCTGATGGTCAGTTTCAGAGTGCAGAAACTGTTGGTTTCTTCATTTGTAATACATATAGAGATTTCTTTTGCTTGCAAGTGTTTAGAAGCAACTGTATGTCCAGTGCCACCTCATTGGAACAACCTCTCTCACCATTGACAGATCGCTTCTGTCATCTCACCTGCAGCTGACATCTATTGCAGCAAAATCGGTGCCCTTGGAAAAAGTCAGACCTTGCCCCTCTGAATCCTTCCACGATCAGCCCCAACACCAACGTCACCAGGCACGCCAACATCACCAACCTTCTCTGCCATCACCTGATGCTGCACAGGACACAGGGCATCAGCCCCTGACAGCATTGCTGCCCGGGAGGCCAGCGATGGCATCACCATGGCCAGATTTACTTCACTTGACGCTGTTAACCCTGGCTGCCACATGATGCACCAGGTTGACACCATCCCGCACCAGGTTGACACCATCCCACACCAGCACTGTAAAGCATCCCTTTAATGTCTTTATCTGAATGCACGTAGCATTCGTAACAAAATGGACAAGTTAACGGCACAAATAACTACGTATGGGTATGATCTTGTGGCCATTACAGAAACATGGCTGCAGGGTGACAACGACTGGGAATTAAATATGCCAGGGTATTTAACAATCTGGAAGGACAGGCAGGAAGGAAGGGGAGGTGGGGTGGCTATGTTAATAAAGGAAGGAATCACTGTAATACAGAGAAATGATATTGGGTCAAAGGATCAGGATAATGAAACAGTTTGGGTGGAGATAAGGAATAATAAGGGGAAAAAAACACTAGTGGGAGTAGTATGTAGGCCTCCTAATAGTTGCAACTCTGCTGGAAGAAGTATTAATCAGGAAATAGTTGGGGCATGTAATAAGGGAACAGCTATAATTATGGGGGATTTTAACTATCATATTAACTGGACAAATCAAATTGGGCAGGGCAGCCTTGAGGAAGAGTTTATTGAGTGTATTAGGGATGGATTTCTTGAGCAGTATGTAACTGATCCTACAAGGGGGCAAGCAACCTTGGACCTGGTCCTGTGTAATGAGTCAGGATTAATTAATAATGTCCTAGTTAAGGATTCCCTTGGAATGAGTGACCATAACATGGTTGAATTCCATATCCAATTAGAGGGTGAGAAGGTTGGTTCTCAAACAAGCGTACTGAGCTTGAATAAAGGAGACTATGATGGTATGAGAGCGGAATTGATTAAAGTGGACTGGGAAAATAGATTAAAGGGTAAGATGGTACATGAGCAGTGGTGTTCATTTAAGGAGTTATTTTACAACTTTCAAAAAATATATATTCCACTGAGGGAAAAAAGGGTGTAAAAGAAATGACAGCCATCCGTGGCTAAGTAAAGAAATTAAGGATAGTATCCGACTAAAAACAAGGACGTATAAGGTAGCCAAACTTAGTGGGAGGATAGAAGATTGGGAAGTCTTCAAAAGACAGCAAAAAGTAACTAAAGGATTGATTAAGAAAGGGAAGATAGATTATGAAAATAAATTAGCAAAAAATATAAAAACAGATAGCAAGAGTTTCTATAGTTATATAAAAAGAAAAAGGGTGGTTAAGGCAAACGTAGGTCCCTTAGAGGATGGGACCGGGAAATTAATGGTGGGAAACATGGAGATGGCAAAAATGCTGAACAAATATTTTGTTTCAATCTTTACGGTAGAGGACACTAAGAATATCCCAACACTGGACAAACAGGGGGCTCTGGGGGGGAGGAGCTAAATACGATTAAAATCACTAAGGAATTGGTACTCAGTAAAATAATGGGACTCAAGGCGGATAAATCCCTTGGACCTGATGGCTTACATCCTAGGGTCTTGAGGGAAGTGGCAGTAGGGATTGTGGATGCTTTGGTAATTTTCCAAAATTCCCTGGACTCAGCAAAGGTCCCGGCAGATTGGAAAACTGCTAATGTAACACCCTTATTTAAAAAGGGTAGTAGGCAGAAGGCTGGAAATTATAGACCAGTTAGCCTAACATCTGTGGTGGGTAAAATTTTGGAGTCCATTATTAAGGAGACAGTAACGGAACATTTAGATAAACATAATTTAATAGGACAAAGTCAGCATGGCTTTATGAAGGGGAAGTCATGTCTGACAAATTTGCTTGAGTTCTTTGAGGACATAACGTACAGGGTGGATAAAGGGGAACCAGTGGACGTAGTGTATTTAGACTTCCAGAAGGCATTCGACAAGGTGCCACATAAAAGATTATTGCTCAAGATAAAAAATCACTGGATTGGGGGTAATATTCTGGCATGGGTGGAGGATTGGTTATCTAACAGGAAGCAGAGAGTTGGGATAAATGGTTCATTCTCGGACTGGCAACCAGTAGCCAGTGGTGTTCCGCAGGGGTCGGTGCTGGGTCCCCAACTCTTTACAATCTATATTAACGATTTGGAGGAGGGGGCCGAGTGTAACATATCAAAGTTTGCAGATGATACAAAGATGGGAGGGAAAGTAGAAAGTGAGGAGGACATAAAAAATCTGCAAGGGGACATAGACAGGCTGGGTGGGCGGAGATTTGGCAGATGCAATACAATATTGGAAAATATGAGGTTATGCACTTTGGCAGGAAAAATCAGAGAGCAAGTTATTATTTTAATGGCGAGAAACTGGAAAGTACTGCAGTACAAAGGGATCTGGGGGTCCTAGTGCAAGAAAATCAAAAAGTTAGTATGCAGGTGCAGCAGGTGATCAAGAAGGCCAACGGAATGTTGGCTTTTATTGCTAGGGGGATAGATTATAAAAACAGGGAGGTATTGCTGCAGTTATATAAGGTATTGGTGAGACCGCACCTGGAATACTGCATACAGTTTTGGTGTCCATACTTAAGAAAAGACATACTTGCTCTCGAGGCAGTGCAAAGAAGGTTCACTCGGTTAATCCCAGGGATGAGGGGGTGGACATATGAGGAGAGGTTGAGTAGATTGGGACTCTACTCATTGGAGTTCAGAAGAATGAGAGGCGATCTTATTGAAACATATAAGATTGTGAAGGGGCTTGATTGGGTGGATGCGGTAAGGATGTTCCCAATGATGGGTGAAACTAGAACTAGGGGGCATAATCTTAGAATAAGGGGCTGCTCTTTCAAAACTGAGATGAGGAGAAACTTCTTCACTCAGAGGGTAGTAGGTCTGTGAAATTTGCTGCCCCAGGAAGCTGTGGAAGCTACATCATTAAATAAATTTAAAACAGAAATAGACAGTTTCCTAGAAGTAAAGGGAATTAGGGGTTACGGGGAGCGGGCAGGAAACTGGACATGAGGCTGAGTTCGGATCGGTCAAGGCCCTGTGGGTGGCGGAGCGGGCCCAGGGGCTGAGTGGCCAGGTCCTGCTCCTACTTCTTGTGTTCTTTAGATTTGAGGTTAGGATCAGATCAACCATGATCTTATTGAATGGCGGAGCAGGCTCGAGGGGCCGATTGGCCTACTCCTGCTCCTATTTCTTATGTTCTTATCTCCAAGCCATTCCATGCACACTCATCACTATATTGGGGGTGGCGGGGGGGGGAGGGAGTTATGTCTGAACATTCACTGGAACTCAGTAAGACACTTCTCAAGGTGGGCTCAGATCTGTCCAATAAGGGGCAGTGTTGGAAAAATAGATTTCACTGTATGACAACACATTACCAGAAATTTCACATGGACATTGGCTAACCCGCTCAAGTGCCTACCCTTGTGTGTTGTTAGTTGGTATGCTTGCAGTAGGATGAAGGTGAGTGTGAGGGGTGGCTAGAGAGATGGGGAAGTGATAAAGTAGATAGAGAGGGTTGGGTGGAGGTGCAAGGTAAGTTGGTGTGCGTGGGGAGGTCTCTTCCACCCTTGGAAGGGAAGAGAACCTCCCTGCGTGCTGTGACTCCCTCCATAAGCATATGGAGAGAGTCATTTGAGAGCCTGGGTGCAAGCATCCGCCTTTGTGCAGTGCTTGTTCAGTGTTTGCAGCACCTCACTGCTGTCAAACACTGACAGAACAACTGTCAAACTCAATGTGGCCATGGTCCCTTTAAGGAAACCGGCTGATGATGCGTCATCAAATGACTTCATCAGACCCGCTTCCTGTTAATTGGCCGGGAAGCCCGCAGAGCGGGCTTAACAAGGCCAATCGAGAGAAAATTCCTTTGACAGAGCAGCTGCAGCCAGGATCGTGACTGAAACCCGGAAACCAGCTCTCCCAACACCGATGATCAAATCACGGCCTTTGTATCTGTCTTCATAGTGGAAGACACAAAAAGCATACCAAAAGTGGTGGGGAACCAAGGGTCTAATGAGGGTGAGGAACTTAACGTAATTAATATAAGTAGAGAAAAAGTACTACAGAAACTAATGGTACTAAAAGCAGACAAATCCCCTGGACCTGATGGTCTACATCCTAGGGTTCTAAAAGAGGTGGCTGAAGAGATAGTGGTGCATTGGTTTTGATCTTCCAAAATTCCCTAGATTCTAGAATCGTCCCAGTGGATTGGAAAGTTGCAAATGTAGAATCATAGAAAAATAGGAGCAGGAGTAGGCCATTCGGCCCTTCGAGCCTGCTCCGCCATTCAATATGATCATGGCTGATCCTCTATCTCAATACCACATTCCAGCTCTCTCCCCATACCCCTTGATGCCTTTTGTGTCTAGAAATCTATCTATCTCCTTCTTAAATATATTCAGTGACTTGGCCTCCACAGCCTTCTATGGTAGAGAATTCCACAGGTTCACCACCTTCTGAGTGAAGAAATTTCTCCTCATCTCAGTCCTAAATGTCCTACCCTGTATCCTGAGACTGTGTTCCTCGTTCTAGACCCCGCAGCCAGGGAAAACATCCTCCCTGCATCCAGTCTGTCTAGCCCTGTCAGAATTTTATACGTTTCAATGAGATCCCCTCTCATTTTTCTGAACTCTAGTGAATGAATACAGACCTAGTTGACCCAATCTCTCCTCATACGACAGTCCTGCCAGCCCAGGAATCAGTCTGGTGAACCTTCGCTGCACTCCCTCTATGGCAAGTATATCCTTTCTTGGGTAAGGAGACCAAAACTGCACACAGTACTCCAAGTGTGGTCTCACCAAGGGCCTGTATAACTGTAGTAAGACATCCTTGCCCCTGTACTCATCCTCTTGCAATGAAGGCCAACATACCATTTGCCTTCCTAACTGCTTGCTGCACCTGCATGTTTGCTTTCAGTGACTGGATTACAAGGACACCCAGGTCCCTTTGTACATCAACATTTCCCAATCTATCACCATTTAAATAATACTCTGCCTTTCTGTTTTTCCTACCGAAGTGGATAACTTCACATTTATCCACGTTATACTGCATCTGCCATGTATTTGCCCACTCATTCAACTTGTCTAAATCGCCTTGAAGCCTCTTTGCATCCTCCTCAACTCACAATCCCTAGTTTCGTGTCATCAGCAAACTTGGAAATATTACATTTGGTTCCCTCATCCAAATCATTGATGTATATTGTGAATAGCTGGGGCCTAAGCGCTGATCCCTGTGGTACCCCACTAGTCACCGCATGCCACCCCGAAAAAGACCCATTTATTCCTACTCTCTGTTTCCTGTCTGTTAACCAATTTTCAATCCATGCCAGTATATTACCCCCAATCCCATGTGCTTTAATTTTGCACACTAACCTCTTATGTGGGACTTTATCAAAGGCCTTCTGAAAATCCAAATACACCACATCCACTGGTTCTCCCTTATCTATTCTACCAGTTACATCCTCAAAAAACTCCAGTAGGTTTGTCAAACACGATTTCCCTTTCATAAATCCATGTTGACTTTGTCTAATCCCATTGATATTTTCTAAGTGTCCTGTTATCACATCCTTTATAATAGACTCTAGCATTTTCCCTACTACTGATGTTAGGCTAACCGGTCTGTGGTTCCCTGTTTTCTCTCTCCCTCCTTTTTTCAATAGTGGGGTTACATTTGCCACCCTCCAAACTGCAGGAACTGTTCCATAATCTATCGCATTTTGGAAGATGACAACCAATGCATCCACTATTTCCATGGCTACCTCTTTTAGTACTCTGGGATGCAGTTTATCAGGCCCTGGGGATTTATCGGCTTTTAGTCCCATTAATTTCTCCAGCACTATTTTTTGACCTACTAATTTTCTTTAATTCCTCCTTCTCACTAGACCCTTGGTTCCCTAGCATTTCTGGGAAGTTATTTGTGTCCTCTTCCGTGAAGACAGAACCAAAGTATTTGTTTAATTGCCAAGCCATTTCCTTGTTCCCCATTCTAAATTCTCCTGTTTCTGACTGTAAGGGACCTACATTTGTCTTCACTACTCTTTTTTTCTTTTTACATACTTGTAGAAGCTTTTACAGTCCGCTTTTATGTTCCTTGCAAGTTTGCTCTCATACTCTATTTTTCCCCTCTTAATCAATCTCTTGGTCCTTTTTTGCTGAACTCTAAACTGCTCCCAATCCTCAGGCTTGCTACCTTTTCTGGCAACTTTATATAACTCCTTTTGGATCTAATACTATCCTTAATTTCTTTTGTTAACCATGGTTGGGCCGCTTTTCCTTTTTGTGTTTTTGCGCCAGAAAGGAATGTATAACTGTTGCAATTCATGCATTCGTTCCTTAAATGTTAGCCATTGCCTATCTACCGTCATGCCTTTTAATGAAGCTCCCCAATCTATCACAGCCAACTCCCTCCTCATACCTTCGTAGTTTCCTTTGTTTAGATTTAGGACCCTAGTTTCGGATTTGACTACTTCACTTCCATCTTAATGAAGAATTCTATCATGTTATGGTCACTCTTCCCTAAAGGACCCCACACAACAAGGTTATTAATTAACCCCTTCTCATTGCACAATACCCAATCTAGGATAGCCTATTACCTAGTTGGCTCCTAAACGTACTAGTCTAAAAAACCATCTCGTACACACTCCAGGAATTCATCCTCCACAGTATTATTGCGAATTTGGTTTGGCCAGTCTATATGTAGATTAAAGTCACCCATGATTATTGTAGTACCCTTGTTGCATGTATCTCTAATTTCCTGTTTAATACCATCCCCAACATTACCACTGCTGTTTGGAGGCCTATAGACAACTCCCACCAATGTTTTCTGCCCCTTGGTGCTTCTTAGCGCCACCCAGACTGATTCTACATCTTGATTTTCTGAGCCAATATCCTTTCTCACTATTGCTCTGATTTCATCCTTTACTAACAACGCCACCCCACCTCCTTTTCCTTTTTGCCTGCCCTTCCTAAATATCGAATATCCTTGGATATTCAGCTCCCAGCCTTGGTCACCCTGCAGCCATGTCTCCGTAATCACAATTATATCGTATCCGTTTATATCTATTTGCGCTGTTATTTCGTCTACCTTATTACGAATGCTTCGTGCATTCAGATGCAGTGCCTTTAGATTTGTCTTTTTAAAATTTTTAGACATCTTAACATTTTTTTTGTACAATGACGCTATTTGTCTTATTATCATTTTTTCTTATCCGTATCTTGTTTGTTAGTGCACTCCTTTGTTTGTATGCTCTGTCCCTTCCTGACACAATCTGGTTATCCTTACCCCAATCACTTTCCTGTACTGCTTCCTTGTCTTTTCTCTTTAGCATTCTAGATTTCTCTCCCTGCCCCCCCCCCCTTATTTAGTTTAAAGCCCTATCTACCTCCCTAGTTATTCGATTCGCTAGAACTCTGGTCCCAGCATGGTTCAGGTGTAGTCTGTCCCAACAGAACAGCTCTCTTTCCCCAGTACTGGTGCCAGTGCCCCATGAATCTAAACCCACTTCTCCCACACCAATGTTTGCGCCACGCATTCATCTCCCTGATCCTATTGACCCAATGCCAATTTGC
Organism: Squalus acanthias; assembly: GCA_030390025.1. Lineage (NCBI taxonomy): Eukaryota > Metazoa > Chordata > Chondrichthyes > Squaliformes > Squalidae > Squalus > Squalus acanthias. The sequence goes on from CM059434.1 coordinate 130,376,223, forward strand.
TCGTGGCTCCGGTAATAATCCAGAGATTATGACCTTTGTGGTTCTGCTTTTTAATTTAGTCCCCAGCAGCTCAAACTCTCTCAGCAGAACCTCTTTCTTTGTCCTACCTATGTCGTTGGTACCTACGTGGTCCAAGACAACTGGATCCTTCCCCTCCCACTCCAAGTTCTTCTCCAACCCAGAGGAGATGTCCTTTACCCTGGCAACATAGCCTTCGGGACTCGCGCTCCTGGCTGCAGAGAACAGTGACTATCCCATTAACTATACTGTCACCTACTACAACCACCTTCCTTTTTACTCCCCGCACTTGAACGGCTTCCTGTACCACAGTGCCGTGGTCAGTTTGCTTGTCCTCCCCGCAGTCCCCGCACTTGTCCACAAGGGTTGCAAGAACCTCGAATCTATTGGACAAGTGCAGGGACTGAGGCTCCTGTAATACTACCTCCTGGATCCCTGTACCTGCTTCGCTCACAGTCACACCCTCCTGTCCCTGACTATGTGTCAATTCTAAAGTATTTAATCTAAGGGGTGTGGCTGCCTCCTGGAGCAAAAGGTCCATGTAACTTTCTCCCTCCCTGATGTCTCGCAATGTCTGCAGCTCGGACTCCAGCTCCTCAACTCGGAGCCGAAGTTCCTCGAGCCGCCGACACTTACCGCAGATGTAGTCGCCCTGGACAAAAATGTCCACAATCTCCCACATATTGCAGCAGCAACACATCTGTGTTCTCATTAATTAATTTATTTAATTAATTAGTTTGTGTTAATCAAATTATTTACCTCATTTAGTTTATTAATTTAATTAATTTAAAGTTTAGTTTTTAAAATTTAGTTATATGCTAACCTTAAACTTAGCCCACAGTCACTACCAATCATTTACCTGCCTTACCTGTGACGTCACACTGACATTTTCTCTTGTTGATGCAGGTCTGCTGCTGCTTTTATCCCCGCTCTCGGGCCCCGGTCTGCTCCTGCTCCGGTCCGCCGCCGCTTTGCGGGAGAAGTTAGGAAAAGCAAGCACCTCCTTCCCCCACTTCACCGAACTCCCACACTTACCAAACATTCTGTGCCCTTGCTACTCTCAGTGCTTCTTCCAAGTGGTGTTCAACATGGCGGAGTACTGATTCATCAGCTGAGGGAGGGCGGTAGGTGGTAATCAGCAGGAGGTTTCCTTGCCCATGCTTGACCTGAATCCATGAGACTTCATGGGGTCCAGAGTCAATGTTGAGGACTCCCAGGGCCACTCCTTCCCGACTGTATACCACTGTGCCGCCACCCCTGGTGGGTCTGTCCTGCCGGTGGGACAGGACATACCCAGGGATGGTGATGGAGGAGTTTGGGACATTGGCTGAAAGGTATGATTCTGTGAGTATGACTATGTCAGGCTTAATGTAATTAATATAAGTAGAGAAAAAGTACTAGAGAAACTAATGGGACTAAAAGCCAACAAATCCCCTGGATCTGACGGCCTACATCCTAGGGTTCTAAAAGAGGTGGCTGAAGCGATAGTGGATACATTGGTTTTGATCTTCCAAAATTCCTAGATTCTAGAATGGTCCCAGCGGATTGGAAGGTCGCAAATGTAATACCGCTATTCAAGAAAGGAGGGAGAGAAAAAACAGGGAACTACAGGCCAGTTAGCCTGACATCAGTCGTCGGGAAAATGCTGGAATCCATTGTTAAGGAAGTGGTATCAGGGCACTTAGAAAATCGTAACATGATTAGGCAGAGTCAACATGGTTTTATGAAAGGGAAATTGTGTTTGACAAATTTATTTGAGTTTTTTGAGGATGTAACTAGCAGGGTAGATAAAGGGGAACCAGTGGATGTAGTATATTTGGATTTCCAAAAGGCATTCGATAAGGTGCCACATAAAAGGTTATTACACAAGATTAGGGCTCATGAGGTTGGCGGTAATATAGTAGCATGGATAGAGGATTGGTTAACGGACAGAAAACAGAGAGTAGGGATAAACAGATCTTTTTCAGGTTGGCAGGCTGTAACTAGTTGGGTGCTGCAAGGATCAGTGTTGGGGCCTCAGCTATTTACAATCTATATTAATGACCTAGATGAAGGGACCAAGTGTAATGCATCCAAGTTTGCTGATGATACAAAGCTAGGTGGGACAGTAAGCTGTGAGGAGAACAGAGTCTGCAAAGAGATATAGATAGACTGTGAGTGGGCAGTAAGGTGGCAGATGGAGTATAATGTAGGGAAATGTGAGGTTATTCACTTTGGTAGGAAGAATATAAAAACAGAATATTTTTTAAATGGTGAGAAACTTTCAAATGTTGGTGTTCGGAGAGATTTGGATGTCCTCGTGCAAGAAACACAGAAAGCTAGCATGCAGGTACAGCAAGCAATAAGGAGTAATAGGCGCAGGCAGGTAGTGCAGGGGTCCCCTGTGGCCATCCCCCTCAAACAGATATACCGCTTTGGATATTGTTGAGGGAGATGGCTTATCAGGGGAAGACAGCAGCAGCCAACTTCCTAGCACCGTAGGTGGTTCTGCTGCACAGGATGGGAGGAAAAAGAGTGGGAGAGCTATAGTGATAGGGGATTCTATTGTAAGGGGAATAGATAGGCGTTTCTGCGGCCGCAAACGAGACTCCAGGATGGTATGTTGCCTCCCTGGTGCAAGGGTCAAGGATGTCTCAGAGCGGCTACAGAGCATTTTGGAAGTGGAGGGTGAACAGCCAGTTGTCGTGGTGCATATAGGTAAAAAACGGGATGAGGTCCTAAAAGCAGAATATAGGGAGTTAGGAGGTAAATTAAAAAATAGGACCTCAAAGGTAGTAATCTCAGGATTGCTACCAGTGCCACGTGCTAGTCGGAGTAGAAATAGAAGGATATTTCAAATGAATACGTGGCTAGAGGAATGGTGCAAGGGGGAGGGATTCAAATTCCTGGGGCATTGGAACCGGTTCTGGGGGAGGTGGGACCAGTACAAACCGGACGGTCTACACCTGGGCAGGGCCGGGACCGATGTCCTAGGGGGAGTGTTTGCTAGTGCTCTGGGGGAGGGTTTAAACTAAAATGGCAGGGGGTTGGGAACCTGAGCAGGGAGACAGAGGAAAGGGAAACAAGGATAAAAGCAAAAGATAGGAAGGAGAAAAACAAAAGTGGCAGTCATAGAAAACAACGTTTTAAATCAAACATGGCCACAGTAAATACTAATTCTAATAGGTCTAAGAGCGTTAAAAAAACAAGCCTGAAGGCTTTGTGTCTTAATGCAAGGAGCATTCGGAACAAGGTGGATGAATTAGCTGCGCAAATAGAGGTAAACGAATATGATTTGATTGGGATTACCAAAACATGGCTCCAGGGTGGCCAAGGCTGGGAACTCAACATCCAGGGGTACTCAATATTCAGGAAAGATAGGCATAAAGGAAAAGGAGGTGGGGTAGCATTGCTGGTTAAAGAGGGGATTAACACAATTGAAAGGAAGGATATTAGCTCTGATGATGTGGAATCTGTATGGGTTGAACTGAGAAATAACAAGGGGCAGAAAACGTTAGTGGGAGTGATATATAGACCTCCAAACAGTAATGCGGAGGTTGGGGGTGGCATTAAAAGGGAAATTAGAGAAGCGTGCAATAAGGGCACAGCAGTCATCATGGGTGACTTTAATCTACATATAGATTGGGCTAACCAAATTAGTAACAATACTATGGAGGAGGAATTCCTGGAGTGTTTACGGGATGGTTTCCTGGACCAATATGTCGAGGAACCAACCAGAGATCAGGCCATCTTAGACTGGGTATTATGCAATGAGAAAGGATTAATTAGCAATCTTGTTGTGCGAGGCCCCTTGGGTCGGAGCGATCATAATATGATAGAATTCTTCATTAGGATGGAGAGTGAAGTAGTTGACTCAGAGACTAGGGTCCTGAATTTAAATAAAGGAAACTACAATGGTATGAGGTGCGAGTTGGGTAGGATTGATTGGGGAATGTCACTCAAAGGGTTGACGGTGGATAGGCAATGGCAAACATTCAAAGACCGCATGGACGAACTACAGAATTTGTTCATCCTAGTTTGGCATAAGAAAACAAAAAGGGTGACTCAATCGTGGCTAACAAGGGAAATTAGGGATAGCATAAGATCCAAGGAGAGGGCATATAAATTGGCCAGAAAAAGCAGTAACCCTGAGGATTGGGAGCAGTTTAAGATTCAACAAAGGGATTAATTAAGAAAGGGAAAATAGAATACGAGAGTACGCTTGCAGGGAACATAAAAACTGACTGTAAAAGCTTTTATAGATATGTGAAGAGAAAAAGATTAGTGAAATCAAGCATAGGTCCCTTGCAGTCAGAATCAGGGGAACTTATAATGGGGAACAAAGAAATGTCAGACCAATTAAATACATATTTTGGTTCTGTCTTCACAAAGGAGGACACAAATAACCTCCCAGAGATGTTGGGGAACATAGGGTCTGATGAAAGGGAGGAACTGAAAGAAATCAGTATTTGTAGGGAAATGGTGTTAGGGAAATTGAAGGGATTGAAGGCCGATAAATCCCCAGGGCCTGATAATCTACATCCTAGGGTACTTAAGGAAGTGGCCCTAGAAATAGTAGATGCATTGCTGATCATCTTCCAACATTCGATGGAATCTGGAACAGTACCCATGGATTGGACGGTAGCTAATGTTACCCCACTATTCAAAAAGGGTGGTAGAGAGAAAACGGGGAATTACAGACCGGTAAGCCTGACATCGGTAGTGGGGAAAATGCTAGAGTCCATTATAAAAGATGTAATAGCTGAGCACTTGGAAAACAGTGACAGAATCGGACAAAGTCAGCATGGATTTACAAAAGGGAAATCATGCTTGACTAAACTACTGGAATTTTTTGAGGATGTAACTGGTAAAATAGATAAGGGAGAACCAGTGGATGTGGTGTATTTGGACTTCCAAAAGGCTTTTGATAAGGTCCCGCATAAGAGATTAGCGTGTAAAGTTAAGGCACATGGGATTGGGGGCAAGGTATTGACTTGGATAGAGAACTGGTTGGCAGACAGAAAGCAAAGAGTTGGAATAAACGGGTCTTTTTCCGAGTGGCAGGCAGTGACTAGTGGGGTACCGCAGGGATCGGTCCTTGGACCCCAGCTATTCAGAATATATATTAATGATCTAGACAAGGGAACTAGATGTAATATCTCCAAGTTTGCAGACGACACAAAGCTGGGTGGGCGTGTGTGCTGCGAGGAGGATGCCGAGAAACTCCAGGATGATTTGGACAGGTTGGGTGATTGGGCAGAAGCGTGGCAGATGCAATATAACGTGGATAAATGCGAGGTTATCCACTTTGGTGTCAAAAACAGAAAGGCAGATTATTATCTGAATGGCAATAGATTGGGAGAAGGGGAAGTGCAACGAGACCTGGGTGTCCTTGTGCACCAGTCGCTGAAGGTAAGCATGCAGGTGCAGCAGGCGGTTAAGAAGGCAAATGGTATGTTGGCCTTCATAGCGAGAGGGTTTGAGTACAGGAACAAGGATGTCTTGCTGCAGTTGTACAGGGCCTTGGTGAGACCACACCTTGCGTACTGTGTGCAGTTTTGGTCGCCTTATCTGAGGAAGGATGTTCTTGCCATGGAAGGAGTTCAGCGAAGATTCGCAAGGCTGATACCTGGGATGGCAGGAATGACGTATGAAGAGAGATTGGGTCGATTGGGCTTATACTCGCTGGAGTTTAGAAGAATGAGAGGGGATCTCATTGAAACTTTTAAAATTCTGACAGGACAGGACAGACTAGATGTAGGAAGGATGTTCCCGATGGTCGGGGAGTCCAGAAGCAGGGGTCACAGTCTAAGGATAAGGGGTAAGCCATTTAGGACAGAAATAAGGAGGAATTTCTTCACCCCAGAGAGTGGTGAACCTGTGGAATTCTCTGCCACAGAAGGCAGTAGAGGCCAATTCATTAAATAGATTCAAGAAGGAGTTGGATATATTTCTTAAGGCTAAAGGGATCAAGGGATATGGGGAGAAAGCAGGGACAGGGTACTGAATTTGGATGATCAGCCATGATCGCATTGAATGGCGGAGCAGGCTAGAGGGGCTGAATGGCCTACTCCTGCTCCTATCTTCTATGATTCTATGGAAGGCAAATGGCATGTTGGCCTTTATTGCAAGTGGGTTGAAGTATAAGAGTAAGAAAGTCTTGCTACAATTGTACATGGCTTTGGTGAGGCCACACCTGGAGTACTGTGCACAGTTTTGGTCTCCTTATCTAAGGAAGGATATACTTGCCTTGGAGGTGGTGCAACGAAGGTTCACTAGATTGATTCCTGGAATGAGAGGGCTGTCCTATGATGAGAGATTGTGTAGAATGGGTCTATACTCTCTAGTTTAGAAGTATGAGAGGTGATCTCATTGAAACATACAAGCTTCTGAAGGGGATTGACAGGTTTGATACTGAGAGGTTGTTTCCCCTGGCTGGAGAGTCTAGAACTAGGGGGCATAGTTTCAGAATAAGGGGTAGGCCATTTAAGACCGAGATGAGGAGGAATTTCTTCACTCAGGGTTGTGAATATTTGGAATTCTCTGCCCCAGAGGGCTGTGAATGCCGAGTCTTTGAGTATATTCAAGGCTGAGATAGATAGATTTTTGGACTCTAGGGGAATCAAGGGATATGGAGATCGGGCGGGAAAGTGGAGTTGAAGTCGATGATCAGCAATGATCTTATTGAATGGCGGAGCAGGCTCGAGGGGCTGTATGGCCTACTCCTGCTCTTATTTCTTATGTTCTATGTTCTTGGGGTGTGAAGGGATGGGACAGCACAGGAGAGACAACTGAGCATCTGCGACACACCGAAAGCCAGTAAAGAAAGGACTTGTAACAGAAAATGCTGGAAACACTCAGCATGTCGGGCAGCATCCGTGGAGAGAGAAACAGAGTTAACGTTTCAGGTCAGTGACCCTTTGTCAGAACTGACGAAAGGTTACAGACCTGAAATGTTAACTCTGTTTCTCTCTCCACGGTTGCTACTTGACCTGCTGAGTGTTTCCAGCATTTTCTGTTGTTGTTTCAGGTTTCCAGCATCCGCAGTATTTTGCGATTGTAAGAAAGAACTTGTGTTTATCACATCCTCAACATGTCCCAATAGATTGCAACCAATAGATTATTTTGAAGGACAGGCAGTCACTATTGTTATGCAGGCAAGTTAAGAATAGAAACACAAGCCATCAGTCATTGCTAGGTGGGGCACTCTTGTTCTGTTCTGTACCTCTTTTTCTCCACCTCATCCACCCAATTACACTGCAGAGACCAAGGCTAAATGAATCACTTCAACTCTTTTGCTCTCATTGCTCCCAGCATATGCACAACTGTGCAAAGAAAGCTAATGAATTAAGGTACCTTCCTCACCATGTAGTCAAAATGTACAGTGGCTTCATAAAATATAGATGTTACTGTAAACACATGAAAATGCAATAAAGGGGGAAAAAAAGAAACCATTTTCTACCCTCCAAGCACCATTTTCCACCCTGGATGGTGTGGCAGATGAGCTGCTGTCCAGGCTCTGCTAGTGTCACACTTTAACTGGCTGCTAGGGAACACACAAGAGCATGCCTGGGGTGACTCATCCTGTTTCCTCCATGACTCAAGAGGACTGTATATTGTTCCTAGTACTGCTGCTTGACCCAGTTTGCAATTGAAAATCCTCTTGTATAGCTCTTCAGCTAGAAGAACGATACAGTGAAAGAATACCATTCCTTTCTGAGTAGGTTCGATGTCAGAAATTCACCATGGCAGCCAAATATCTGAGCAAAAGGAATAGTTTACCTTTTTTTCTCTTAAATTTTGTTTTCCAGGAAGGAGTTTTAAATAACTTTTTTGTTGAACTTCTCCATGAGTGGCCAGTGGCTTTACAAAAGGCAATTTATTAAGAGTTGTAAACCTGTACAGGTACTTTCCCCTTGGTGAAAGGAATTGAAGACGGGCTCTGAAAAGTTGCCAGATTTTCTCATGGATAAGCAACACTGCCTCCTTTGTTTGCGCAGCTAATTGCATTGGTCAGCACAGTAACTTCACTGTGTCCCAGGTAACCAGAGTGTTTAATGAATAGATTTCAATAAATGGCCCTTTAGTTGCACAAGATAAGGTCATTCCACATAAAAAGATGTGTAAACTTAGCACAAAGTTTTGAGTGGATTAGTACAATTTCAGCAAGCTGTAGGAAGACTCAAAACCGATATCGTAAATAACACCAGTAAGTTTGGTGTTTATCAGCAGTTAAGGTAGAAAATTCTTTTTGAACATAAGGTTGGCCTGAAAATAAACGTGCATAATATAATGTCAGCCATCAGCCGTGAGGAACCACCAAATGGTAGTAAGCAAGATCAAGGTAAGAGAGCTCTTTGCTGCTTTATTTTTTTGTCACCAATTTGCGTGCCCAATGATGCTTAATTTAAAAGGAGTGATAGTATAGTGAAATGAGTGAAAGTGGAGTGTGAAGGTGCACTAGTTAGAATTGCATGAAGAAAGGATTCACAAAGAAAGACCACTGGAAATGCAGGAAAAGAACACTCGCTAAAAGGGAAAAGCTTCAACTTCGAATTAGAGTGAAGGGGAAGGAGCAGATGAATGCCTGTTGATGTTATATGCTAACTAAACTACCAAGAGATGCATTTTGCACAGTTTGCAGCTCTCGTGAGAACTGCCATACAGGTAAATATACACCATTGGCCACCTCCTAACACCATTTTGAGTTTTTAAATAAAACTTTTTAAAGTGTTTTAAAGTTTCTTTTACCTTTTTAACAATTTTAGACTAACTTACCAGTGTGGACAAATTAAGGGGCTTTAGGTCTCAAGCATGAGGTGACGTCACGTAAAGCAGCCTAAAACCTGCCAAAAAAAAGATAAATGAGGGAAAACTGAATTCTACTTGTAGAAGTTTTTGACTTCAAATATCACCAATTGAAAGAAGTCGATTTTTAGAAATAAATAAACCACTCCTGTCCTGACTGTTTGGACAGGAACAAATTCTGACTGAGCCCTAAATTACTAAATAAACAAAATTCATATTGTGTAAAGCTATGTAAGAATTGGATGGTATTGTAGAAGGTTCTCTCTGAGGGCATGACTATTTAAATAGCTTGATCTTTCGCTGTAAATAAAAGACATTGATAGCACACGGTGCATTCAATAAAAATCTAGCCATTTATTGAACCAGAACTAAAGCCAACAAACTGGTGTTGAGTCTAACCCCTGTTAAATACTGCTCTATTTTCTTCAGAACATAATCATTCATCCCCTCAAATTATGTTGCATATTGCAATGCTGGCAGTTGTCTGACTGTTGCAAGGGTACAAAAATATTTTTTCAAATGGCTCCCAGAGTTATTCCTTCCTTTACATGTACAGTGTGCGTCTGTTAATGGGAACATTTGTCCAAGCTCAGTACTCAATAGGTTAAGAACTTTTCAGTAAATGTAGTGTACTGTTGAAAGGAGTTAATAGGGTCACTGAGGTTATGGGCATCAGATGGGTCCCGAAGGTGACAGAAGCTCCAAAGTACTGTGATGGGTTAGAAATCCACATCAATATTTAATGGTAATTCAGCATCAGCTGATTGATCCAAGATCATCTAACTGTACTAAAAATGTAATTGATAAAGCATGCTTTGTCACGGTTGAGTTTTTAGCAATTGACTCCGGCGCTCCACTTTTCCATTCTGATGTCTTGCTACAACCTGTAATCGTGTGGCATGCGCATTGTAGATGCCATCCTGTACCCTCAAGACTGCATTTGGTGCAAAATGCAATTTGCAAATTTAAACTCTTGTGTATTTTACAATGTTAATGACTTTTAAATTCTTACAGTTCAACAATCATAATTACATTTCCTTTTTTTTCCTCTAAATAGATTATAGATATAAAAGAGATGAATTATTCAAAAGACTGAAAGTTACCACATTTGCCCAGCTGGTAAGTGCTCCCGTTTATGAAATGCTGCCCTGTGGGATATAGTCCATGATTGGAATATTGAGTCATAAAAGATTCTCGTAATATTTCTGAGTTTCAGCCTGGATGCACTTCAATGTAATTAGATATAATATTTATATTATTTCCCTTTAAGAAACTACAGAGTAATTTCTGTGTAAGCTTGCAGTAATAACATTTGGTGTTATTGCTCTCAATCTTTCAGTCTGAAAGTTCTTGGGGATGAATGTCATGGAGTTCACAAAATGAATGTGACACTGACTAAAACCCCACTTATGTTTCTTTTAGACAAGACTGGTTTTTAAGGTATTTTCTCTCCTTCCTCTTGGCTTCTGCCTGTGCTTCTCTGAACTGACTGGTGCAGTTTAAGGGTTGGATGTCCCTCAGAATTTTCCTTCAGTACCTAGACTGCCCTCAAATCCGATGTAAACGCTACATTGTTGGGAATGAGCTCGAGGTTGTAATCTAATCTTGAGTTCTGAAGATGGCTATAAACCAGTTAAGTTGCACTCTTGCAGGTTATGATATCATCTGAATTCTGAATGAAACCAGTGGCCTTGTGATTACTCCCCAGTATGCGTATAGTATAGTGTGTAGGGGAGAGGGTATGCAAAATACGCATCCTTTGCACCAATTGCAGTTACAAGAATGTGGGGAGAATTAAATTAAATTTTAAAATATATTTATTCTTTCAGGAAATTTAGTACAGTATTTTAATTTCTATACACTTTGTGATATCCTTAGGTACTACAGGTGGCTTCTGTGAATGAACAAGATGATGGGATGTTTGAAGAACTACAACGGGTGGAAGGTTGGTATAGAGTATCAGTAGGTTACCTATTCTGTAGAACTATCCACAATTAAAAGAATTCACAAGTTTTCAAGGTAAAGGATCTTATAAGACACTTTGCTTTGTTTACAACTAGAAGAAGGCATGATAATGGCCAACATATTGCATGTTAACTTTATTTTTCTTATCCTGCAATTTATTTAACAAAATTTAGCTAAGAGTTTGCACTCCTAGTTTTGAATTACCAGATAGAAATCTGCTATGAAATATCCCCTCCGAAAGGACTTTTTGGGTTTGAGTTTCACATTGTTTCCCCAGGTTCGAATTCGGTGCTCTCTGCAGCTGAGCCCGAGCTGCGTGCGATAAAGGCCAATGACGAACGAGGTCCTGTGGAAATGTCACAGAAATCTCCGATAGAATTAATAAGTAATGACGAGTCAGGTGAAAAAATACTTTCACCCCGCTCCACCCTCCAAAGGTAAGGATTGCTGTGCTGAAAAATAGATCATAGTTAAGCTTTTCTTTTTCTTCACCGAGTATTAGTTCCACCTGCCTGAATATTGGGGAAGAACTTTGTAAAATAAGGCTTTGTAGTTTTAGTTTTATATTGAGGAATGAACTCTGGGCGATTTATAATTTTTTTTTTTTTAAAAGCAGTATAATTCTGGATATGCACAGCAGGTCAATTGGTATCTGAAAGGGAAAGAGTACTTAACATTTCAGCTAGGATACTTCATTATGGGCAGTCCCACCTGAAATGTTAAATTATGATTCTCATTCAGATGTGACTAACACGATGTGCGTTTCCAGCAGATAGTTGGCAGTCGGTCAAACTTTTCAATCACAGTTTGAGATCTGTTCTAAGTATTGGTTTGCAAATGCCATTAAAATCCAGGCATAAAATCATACTCATTTTATGTGATCAGCTTTATTTTTCTTGATTTGATTTAAGTATTGGTTACAATCCAGGGCCAGATCAGCTCAGTGCAAACAGCCCTCTATCAGTATTCCTACTGGAGGTCAGCTTTTGAAGACTGCAAAATAATACTTTGCAAAAAGTGCTTTCTACAAGGTGAAAATGGAACTTTAAGGGCAGATTTTTAAAAAACTGAATTTTTTTTTTAAAGTTTCAGACCCTTCACATTTCCCCTCCCAAAGGTGTTAACTTTTACTGTTAAAAGATAAGGTTCCACGGGCATTGGGTACCCTCGGTTATCTCGTCCAACTGGTCACTCTTCATCTTGTGAGCCTAAGCAACGGATGACTGGAACCTATTTGACCATGTCCTCATCTGACATGCACGCATTTAGACTTTTGAATAGGAGTCACTGGATAGGGATCAGGAATGTGAACCCTGACTTTTTTTTTTGAAATTCCCTTCCCAAATTCAGGACTGCTGACTCCAATTGTAGTGCCCCTATCCTTGCTCCTGCGGAAATCAGCACAGACCTGGTATCAGACAGGGTACATTCCTGATCTCCTTGGCTCAGTTCCACACTGGGCAGCCCCCTTACCAAATGAGTTATTGTGGGATCGTGTGTAGAATCTCTAAGCACCCATGTTTCTTTGTCCAACATGTAACTGATACGTTTTTAAAAATTTTGCTTTTAAAGCTAAACTATTAACATTTAATAATTGCATTAAAGTCTGACAGTATGTGATCTGTCAGCTGTTTTTATTATTCTCCTGTAGTGTTATAAGTGGTGTTGGGGAAATAGACCTAGAGAAGAAGACTCAGAAATTGATCCGCCCTGAGCTCTGTCCCTGTCCTGAAAAACCAGATGGACCCTATCCAGACTGCCCTTACTTGCTGTTGGATGTACGAGACCGTGATGCCTATGATCAATGTCACATTATTGGAGGTAATGGATAAAGATATTGTTCTGGTCATAAGTGTAAGTTATGGGGGTGGAGTTTAAATATTCATATATTTGTTCCAGGTTGTAGAGACTATTATAGCTAATGCACAAAAACAATGTAACCGATACAGCTTCCTGTGGTAAGTAGACCGTAATGGGGTCAATTTTCGTCTTCACTATATGGGCAATAATCTGGCTCAGTGGATCGCCCAACCATTCTAGAATCTACCTGATTTTTCATTCCAATGATTGTAATGGAATAAAAATCGGGCCGGTTCTATAATAGGCAGGCATTCCGCTCTGCCATCTTACCGTCCGTGCAGTGAAGTTTAAAATCTACTCCCATGTCTTTATGGAGTACTCTGGGTGACTGTCCACAGGATAAACTCTTTTTTTTCCCCCTCCCTATGTAATAAATGACTTGCTGCTTTCTTTATTTGATTCTTGTAATTTTTTTCTCCTCTTGTTTATTAGTCTTTTGGGCAGAGCACTGTGTTCCCATGATATTGTCCCTTCCTCCCCGAGTGGTATGAAATAAAGCCTGGGATACAAGGTTATGCCTAACGAATCTGTGCTCCTGGCACAGCTTTGTGCGCCAACAGTACATATCGGAAATTAGGCCAGGATGGCCAGTACATCCCACAGGACTAATAAATAAAAATCCTGTGGGGTGCACTGGCCTTTGTGCCCGAATTCTCAGTGCATGCTCCCACCATGTGAAGCTCTACATCAGAGAGCAAATTCATAACACCTGTAAAACCTCTTACAATAGCATCGCAGATCTTTAGTGTCCAGCATGTGTATTTCTTACCTTCAACAAATAGGAAGATATTAAATAACGAGGTATTTAGCATTCATTGAACATTATAAAAATGTTAATGTCATATGGGTATCATACTTCACAACTAAATTACTGAATATAGATATTTTCCCTCTTACTCTGGAGGGCAGCGATGTACTTTGGATGGAAGGCCATTGTGTGAAATGCTGGAGATGCTGACCTGAGGAGGTTATTTCTCTTTCAAGCTTTGTGCATCACTGAGATTCAGTTCTTTGCTGAGCCTGAGTTTATATTGAATACTTGTGTTCACCGTGAGGTCAATCAACATTGTTAATTGATTTGTTGCAATTTGTTTTTGTATGAATGACATTTGAGCCAATTGAGCCAGTGTGACAGAGTGGCTTACACTTTGTGTATATTACACTTTGAAATGTAATGGACACATACTAGAGACAAAACTTTTAATTATGTAGATAGATTCCTGCTATAAAACATGCACTGTCACTTAAAACTGCTCAGCCCATAGTGACTGAAATTGTTTTCCTTTGTCTTGCAGCCTACAGTTATCCTATAGCAATGTTGTCTAGGACTATGAACCCTTATACAAAGGAGGTTCTAGAATATGTATCCTTTAATTTAAGTCTTCAGTTCTGTGTAATAAGTGTCCAGATTGTGAAATTGGGTTCCCATTCTATTAACTTTTTTTTGGGAGGGGCTGGCACTGATTGGTGGTTTACTGTTCTTTTGCCTTTAGGGCCTGGTCTTGAATCCAGCCCAGGCTGATTTTGATGAGTTTTTTTAGTAGGGATCATGGTGTAATTTTTTTTTTAATATTTGTTCACGGGATGAGGGCCACTTTCTTGAACCACTGCAGGTCCATGAAGGTACTCCCATAGTGACTTTATCGTAGCGGTTTGGTACAACTGAGTGGCTTGCTAGGCCATTTCAGAAGGCAGTCACATATAGGCCAGACCGGGTAAGGACGGCAGATTTCCTTCCCTAAAGTGAACCAGATGGGTATCACCATTTTTATTACAGATTAATTTAATTGAATTTCTCAGCTGCTGTGGAGGGATTTGAACTCACGTCTCCAGATCATTAGTCCAGGCCTCTGGATTACTCGTCCAGTAACATAACCACTTTGCTACCGTACCCGTATTACTTTGGTGCTGTTTCAACCCATCTTGTTTTTGATGAGAACCTGCACTGTAAAACTGCCCATGGTTTGGCATAAGGACAGCTTGTGTGGGTAATTGTAATTTTAAACTTTTAGGGAAATAATGGGTGAATTATGTGATCATTAAAGTTTGGGTTGTCAGTGCTAAAGATTGAGCACTCATTGGTCAAGAATAGCACAGGTTATATGCAGAGCAAGGCTCCCTTTACTCTAAACGCAACTTCAGAAGAAGAACATCTACTGCACTAATGTGAACTTTTGCACATTAGCTACCCCCATGGCCACTGAATGAGATTGCAAATTTGTGTCAAATGATGTGTAGTTTTGCATGTGGGCCCAAAGCCCAGGAACAAAGGACTTGTATGTTAATTATAAAGATTTGAACCATGGTTACACAGATTAAAGGACAGTGTGCTAACCCACTGCACTACCCATCCTGCTCAGGTTGTTCATGTGAAGCTGTAATAGAAAGAGATTTACTCTTTGTCGAACTTGTGTATTTTTCCCTCCTTTCTGCCCGACCATCAGTCACCATTGGTGTTCAATGTGAGTGATTTTTTAAATATATATTGGAAGGCAGAAAGCCCTTTCACTTTTTTTGGATCCACCATCTGCACCAAGAGCTGATAGTTGGGTTGTAGCATAGGCCAGATGCAGGGTAGAAGCTCCCTTTCATTCTCTTTCTCCCCTCCCCACCCCGCAGCAACAATGGGAGAAGAGTTTTTCATATTTACGTCTACAATTTTGCTATCGCTGTTCTTTAGCCATTAGAACCTGGTCTTAAATCCAGCCCTTAGCAAAGAGAAGAAATTTCCCAGTGTTTATTACCACCCTTTCGTAAGGTCACAACATTTTGCATAAACAATTTCCCTCCCATGTTGTTTATCCCATAATGCTCTATGATTTGATAGTCGAAGAAAACAATTTTGTATTGTACCCATGTGTTTACCCCTCATTAGAACACCCCTGAGCATTCTTGGTGTTGGTGTTCATGTAACTGAACATCCTCCAGATGCAAGTGACAGTAGTGAAGCTAATGGTTCCAATTGGTCTTGATGGGGAGGAGGAACCTTGTAATATTCTCTGAATGTGGCAGTGCACTATCTGGTATTGTACTGTAACAAGGATCAACTTAATTGATTTCTGAAATTTGTAGTTTTGGGGTGAAAAATTGGATTCAGAACGCTCATCTTGTGTACGAGCTACTCCTTTGCTACCCACCCCCTTTCCCCCCTGCCCAGTTTGTTTTGCAGCAAAAGGTGGTTAAGCCAACCAGTTGTTAACTTGTAGTTTGCCAGTTTAAGATGATACTTAGTGCCTTAACAACTGCATTTAGAAAAATGCATCTGGGAAAATCATTCTACTTTACGATGAAGATGAACGGATAGCTAGTCAGGCTGCTACAACGCTGTGCGAGAGAGGCTTTGAGAATCTTTTCATGCTGTCAGGAGGTGAGTGCTAGATTTCTGAAAACTTTTTTTTTCTCCTGGCTGATCCATTAGAACAGGTGAGCTACACAGGGTTGAAGGAGGAGAGGAGACTTGAGGAATAGTAACAGATAAACCAGGGCAGTGTAGAATATATTTTTACAGGTGCCAACATTGCATTTTCATTAAGGTTTGCCCATCTCTAATTCCCACTCAAATCCAAGTTATTCAATAAATTGGTGTCCTATTTTGTTGTTTGGCCTTGGCTGCATAAGCAGCGGGTAAGCATGTCCGTGCTGTTAAGCTACTTGGTTTTAGCTGCTTAAACACCAGCAATGTCACTGCAAACACTTGAGGGTCCTTGGTTCTTGCCAGCCTGCCCCCAAGTTTTCTAGGTTTAATGGAGTGTTTCCCTACGGGGAGAGAGTGTGCACACCAAATTGAATAAACAAAACCTACCTCTATGGGTTTCTCAGCAGTTTGGTTTGGAGATTTCTGAGCATGGTGATGGGTCTCAGCTTGTGTCAAACACACACTAAATCAAGACACAGGTACAGCTCATTCAACATCAAGAAAATAAAACTGGAATCTTATCCACATATGGCAGGAGAAATGGAATAGCTCACAGGTGTGTAGGTTCCTTTTTTTCAGAGAATTTCCATATTCAAGATGTAAATGGAAAATGCTTTGTACTACACTATATGATCTCACATTTATATACTTTCAAATTAAACAGGGTTTTAAATTGTAATTTTTGTATGTAACTTATAATGGAGCCTGTTCCAAGCTCAGAGAGCTTGTTAAATTTCTACATATACAGTGGACTTTGATCTCATTCTGGAGGCTGACACCTTGAATATCCTGCAAGTAGGATTTAGAAATTGCTATTTTAAGTACATGCTCCAAACTTTTACATTTAAGCTGTTTTGTTTATTAAGCTAGTATAAAGGAATGTTCCAGGATAAAGCATTAGAGTGATTAAAATCAACTTTGTGGGTGGGGGGGGCGGTGGTTTAGGATATAAAAGCGCTTGGTGGGAGGGAGGGCAGCTGGGATCTGAGAGCAATTGGGAGATACTAGAACCTGGGTGTACTAGGATGCGTGAGGCAACTGTGGCCCAGTGAGGGAGTCAAGACCTGCAGGAAAGAATATTTTCTTTTAAATGCTGTTTTCAGTAAAAACACTAGGGGGAGATTTCCACTGCCACCTAGTCATGTGGGCATGATTAACATTTGAAGTCCTGCTTGTCAGAACAGTGGGAAACTGGATGCAGGTCAACTCGCCCAAACTAATCTTTAAATGGAGCACCTTCCTAAGATGGGTGCGTCCCCTGCTGCTGGTCCCACCCACCAGAAATTGTGTCGGGGCACAAAGTGGGCAGAGTTCCACAAGGGCAGGACTTCCTGGCTGCCTGATTATCATCCCAAAATTGAGCAGAAAATCCGGGCAACTTACTCCAGGAAAGCAGGAGACAAATTGGAGAGAAAATGATAAATTATTAGAGGGATCACAGAAAAGCTATCTCAAGAAAATGTTTTAAAAATAAAGTACTCATTTTCTTTAATGTGTGCTTTCTCATTTTGTAAACAGTTAAGACACTGGTTGAAATCCTGTTTCTGAATAATGCTGCTACTGTAAACCTGAACCATAATAATAATGATGTCTTCTTAGGACTGAAAGTAGTTGCCCAGATGTTCCCAGAAGGAGTAACCACTGGTTCAATTCCACTGTCGTGCCAACCTCCAGTTCTCCCAACATCTCGCCGGAGACGGCCAACACCTCAAGAGCCGCCACACCCTGCAGAGGATAAGCTCCGGTTCACTGAGCATGATTTGAACAAGATCCGGCACTGCCTGGACGAGATTCTACTACCATCTAACTCGCCCAGTAAGGAAACTCTCTAGAAAATGAGTGTAATGGTAAAAGGAAATCCAAATGCCCACTGTGTACAAAGATTATTTAAAGGAAGTTTCAGCTTGTCTCCGTTTGCAGCACTGTACCTTCTGGGTCAGAAGGTTGTGTGTTTGAGCACAGAATCTAGGCTGACACACCAGTGCAGTAGTGAGGGAGTCAGTCCTGCCTTATTAAAGGTGCATATCCTTTGTATGAGATGTTAAACCAAAGTCCCATTCAGGTGGATGTTAAAGCTGTAATAGGACTGCTATTCTGGGAAGGGTGAGATTAAATGGACCAAAAGATCTTTCCAGCCAATCTTGTGTGAAATAGCTGATTTGAAAATGTGAAACTCTGATGGGTAGGATATCTAGCACAACCTCTAGAGTAAAGAGGATCTCTCACTGCCCACCCTAAAGAGGGCATTTGTACATAAAATGTTATGAGAATAGTCCATTCAACCTATAAAGCCCGTTCGTTTAACAATCTGAATGATCATACTCTAACACAGGGGTTCTCAACATTTTGCTTCTGAGGCCCCCTCCCATGTTATAAAAATTCCACGGACCCCCGTAACACAACACAAGTATGTTTTCTGTATAAAATTTAGTTATACAATTAAACATATATATTTTTGTTTTACTTAATGAAAACTTGTTGCTGGTGCTGAGCAATAATCTGTCAAGACGTGGAGGTATCTTCGACAAAATAAGTAAAAAGTGGGAAATGATTAACCAAAAAGTCAGAAAATGCATGCAGAGACCCACTCAGAAAGGGGAAATGGTGAACCAAAAGCAGGAAATTATAAACCAGAAGCTGCAAAAATGAGTAAATGGTGGGAAATCGTTAACTGAAAGTGGAAAATTACCTGCAGAGACCAAGTCTGAAATGGGAAATGGTTAACCAAAAAGCAGGGAAATGATAAACCAAGACTTGTAGAAATTAGTAAAAGGGGGGAGATGGTTAACCAGAATTCAAAAATAGTTTTCAGAGACTAAGTCCAAAGTGGTCAATGGTTAATTAACCCAGTGCCTTCCTGAAAGAGTGCTGTCCTCTGCGGGTGGGGGCCTGCAACTACCTTGGTTAATGCTTTTCTATTGTGCATTTTCCCCCGAAACGTTCGGACGCGTTTTGCTCCGAAATTCCAAGTCCTCTGGGAATAGCTCATTGGAAAGCGCTGCCGCTGCCACATGCTATTTGGCTGCACTGACCCCGATCAAGCAAGGGAAGAAAGTGAAACGGCGACTCCACTGCCGAGCCGGGTGTGCCGACAGTGTTCCATTAATAACTTTGGGTTGGAACATCGGATCTCCTCCAGGTCAATGGTAGGTGAAGGGGCTTTCCGAGCTGGGGAGGGCAGTACCAAGCCCATGTGGCTGCGGCTTTGCCGGGCGGAGTGACGGCAGTAAAGCGGAAGACCGCTTTCCAACTGATAATCCGCGGGCCCGCGACCAACCGTCTTGGGTGTGTCATTTGGGCTAGCCAGGGCGAAGGGGCACCCAATGATACCGGAACTAGCCCGGTTGGCCACTGGGAAGCCACGTGACGGTACCTGAAACTCATCGAGGCGGACCTGTTAAAACCGCGGGGATCAAGGCTGCCATCTGTCTTGCCTCGGTGATTGCTCTTCAGTTCACCAGTCAGCACTTCTGGGGTGCTCCGGTCGGACACATTTTGCTCCGGAGTTCTGAGTCTGATTTGGCGGACCCCTTCAAACCTTCTTGAGGACCCCTGGTTGAGAATCCCTGTTCTAACTGGCCCATTTCATCTCCTGAATGTAGATTATGAAATTTCCCCTGTTTCCCCTTCCCACCCCCAAAATGTTTAGATTAAAACTCCCGAATGTCTATCAAACCTCATATCCCCGCCACCCCATTATTAATTTCCATACACTCTAATTCAGGAGTCATCCTATTTCATACACCATCCAATGCTTTCTGTCTGTAATTTTCCATCTAACTTTCACTTCCATTCCTAACCAAATATTCACCCTCTCCCCTGCTTTTCTCCTCTCCTTCTGACTCATTTTAGGGTACAGTTCCACAGGTGCCCTCAGCCCTCGTGTCTAACTCGAGTATCCATTCTGCACACGCAAGTCTTGCCTGTGAATATCAGTGGGATATTTAACTGTGGAAGGAATCACAGCCAAGCCTCATCTTGCTTTACACAACATCTACATACATGCACTTCCAGCAGGAATCACTGGATAACCAGGAACCTTGAGTTTTCTTTTATAATTTTCCTACCCCTGGACACCAACAGGGGCACTACAAATGCTACTGAAGTCCTGACTGAGATCAACTAACTCAGCAAGTCAGGCTGGAGTTGGTGTCAATTTTAGCCCATCCCCTGCCTCATCTTTACATTTGTACAGTGCTGTAGTCTAAGTCTCTAATTTAATCTTCCTTTGTCTGACTGCCCTTGGATAAAAGTTATCTTTTTCTTGTCTTCTTTCTCTCTAACCCACTCTTTGTTTAGTCTAACTCTCTTGTGGAGTCTGTGTTCTTTCTCTAATCCTTTTTCTGATACATGGGGTAAAGTCATATCTTTTTATATCTGAACATCCAAAGACATAACTTGCATTTATACAGCACCTTTCATGACCTCAGGACATCCCAAAGTGCTTTACAGCTAATTAAGTACTTTAAGAAGTGTAGTCACTGTTGTAATGTAGGAAACGCAGCAGCCAATTTGCGCACAGCAAGGTCCCACAAATGAGATTATGACCAGATAATCAGTTTTTAGTGATGTTGGTTGAGGGATAAATATTGGCCAGGACACCGGGAAGAACTTCCCTTCGCTTCAAAATAATGTCATGGGATCTTTTACGTCCACCTGCGAGGGCAGATGGGACCTGGGTTTAACATCTCATCTTAAAGACAGCACCTACGACAGTGCAGCACTCCTTCAGTGCTGCACTGGAATGGTAGCATAGATTTTGTGCTCAAGTCCCACTCCAGAGACTGGATCAGTGCTGGAGCCCCAACTATTTACAATCTACATTAATGACTTGGATGAAGGGATCGAGTGTAATGTAGCCAAGTTTGCGGATGATACAAAGATGGGTGGGAAAGCAAGTTGTGCAGAGGACTCAAAGAATCTGCAAAGGGATATAGACAGGCTAGGTGAGTGGGCAAACATTTGGTAGATGGAGTATAATGTGGGAAAGTGCGAGGTTATCCACTTTGGCAGGAAAAATAAAAAAGCAAACTATTATTTAAATGGAGAGAGGTTACAAAATGTTACAGTTCAGAGGGACCTGGGGGTCCTTGTGCATGAATCACAAAAAGTTAGCATGCAGGTACAGCAAGTAATCAAAAAGGCAAATAGAATGTTGGCCTTTATTTCAAGGGGGTTGGAGTATAAAAGCAGGGAAGTCCCGCTACAACTGTACAAGGTATTGGTGAGACCACACCTTGAATACTGCGTACAGTTTTGGTCTCCTTATTTAAGGAAGGATATACTTGCATTGGAGGCAGTTCAGAGACGATTCACTAGGTTAATTCCAGAGATGAGGGGTTTGACTTATAAGGAAAGGTTGAGCAGGCTGGGTCTATACTCATTGGAATTTAGAAGAATGAGAGGTGATCTTATCGAAACATATAAGCTACTGAGGGGGCTCGACAGGGTAGATGCAGAGAGGATGTTTCCCCTCATGGGGAAATCTAGAACTCGGGGGCACAGTCTCAGAATAAAGGGTCGCCCTTTTAGAACTGAGATGAGGAGGAACTTCTTCTCTCAGAGGGTCGTAAATTTGTGGAATTCTCTGCCCCAGAGAGCTGTGGAGGCTGGGTCATTAAATACATTTAAAGTGGAGATAGACAAATTTTTGCAAGATAAGGGAGTGAAGGGTTATGGGGAGCGGGCTGGGAAGTGACTTTGAGCCCGAGATCAGCCATGATATTGAATGGCGGAGCAGGTTCAAGGGGCCAAGTGGCCTATTCCTGCTCCTATTTCTTATGGTCTTATGTTCTTATTGAACCCACAACCTTCTGACTCAGGCACAAGTGCTACCACTGAGCCACAGCTGACACCACAAAAAAGCTAGCCAACAGAATGATTTTTATCTTGGATCCCTGTTTAGGATTTGGTCTGAACTTGTAAAATCCCTTTTTAAGCCTCAATGAGTTTTCGGGTGTTGGTATGTCTATTGAAGGCTTTGACCATTTGCTGTAGTTTTCTCAAACTATCTTCAAGCTTCAGTCTTGATAGACAGTTAAAAAACTGTCATGAATACAAGACAGACTCCGCATTTGGCCTTACCTATTGCTTTGTGCTCTCCGGTTTGCAGTTTTCAAATTCGAGAAATTCCTGTCTTTAAAACAATGTAATTTCAAACCTATTCTATCTCTTTAGATTTGCTCCGACTTTTTCTACACTGGTATGAGCGTTTACCTGATAGAATCTCCCAGTTATTTTAACATTCATTCCCATTGCTGCTGCACTGTTTGGCTATGCTTGTTATAGTAGACTAGGATTTGGTTCAGTGCTGTCCATTCCGAGGATTTGTCCAACTTCATACCATTTTCTTAGCAATGGGCGTGTTCTAATTCTTGTTCATTTTAATGTCTTTTAGGCAACCTCAGTCGTCTTTCATCATCAGGAGCACAGTTGAAGACATCCAGCAGCCGTACTTCCTCTGTAGCTGGCTCCATTAGTGCCCGATCACAGACAGGCAGCATCCAAAACAAACCATGGAAATAAGAGGCAGAATATCACTCCTTCACCTTTCTTAAATCTGGTGTCCATTGTTTTTTCTGTGTTTTTTATCATCAGCTGCTACAGTGCTAAAGATCTGTGGAAAACATGTATCACTGACATTCAGTAAAAAAAAAAATAACTTGAAGCAATGTCTGTTAATAGATACTGTTGAATACAATAGCAAACACAAGTTGTGGGGGGAAAAAACATAGCGACACTCAATATCTATTTAAGGTTTAAAATATCCACTTTAATCTCATTTATAGCTTTGAACTCCATTCAGAAGCAGAGGAAAAGGATTGAAACAGAAGAACAAGGGAAGACTGTTCAGCACCATGTAAACTTATTACAGTAATCCTGTTACAAAGCACCAAGGCCTTGAATGCACAATAGATCCTCAATGTTGTTTGATTCCAGCACAGGTTTTGATGTAGAAAGCCAGAAACAATGCATTTTGCACACAAGCACACACACTCCCTCATCTTAAGTGCTGTATTTTTTTTCTATGGCTCCAAAAGACAGCATTAGAGAAAAATAATCTTCTGTTCACTGCATTGTTACAGATCCTTGGGCTATTCCGAATCAAAGAGTTTTCCTTTCCTCCTTCCCCCCCATTACCACCACAAAATGGTTAACGAATACTCCAAGTATGTCACTGTAATACTCCTCTTTCTACTGTTTTACATATCCTAAAGGAAGCTTAATAATTTGATGATGCAGCAGGAATGAAACAGCAAGTGAACAGATTCTTATTGTTCCAACAGCACGTTACTGAGCTAGGAAATACAGATCTGCTATCATGCTAACATATACCAGAATACAACTCAAAATGCACAATAAAGTATTGTATTTATAGGCCTGGTGCACTTGAAGCTGTTTTTCAGATATTTTAACCTCTCCACCCTCCCCATAATGCCAAATTTGGTAATTCAACTCTGAATTCTTCCATTAGCACATAACGATGATTGGTTGTTTGAAATCCTGCCCTGGGATGACTTGGAATGGGAAAGGCATCTTGGTCAATAATTTATAACTTGATTCAGTTTGGAACTGGGTCTCGAGAGCTGAGAGCAAGTGTACAGCCTCTGAGTGATGGCTCCGTAAGTACGTGATGAATGTGTATGTCATGGGCTTCAGCACTGGGTTGATATGAGACCATTGCAAGTACTGAACTGGACCCTGATGTGCTAAATGCCTCCCATTGCCATGCATTATTGCCATTGTGTTTGTAAGTATTTGTACTTGTTGCAGATGTGTTTTTGTTAAATTTATTTTCAGTTGCTATCTCTGATACTTTCAACTTCACTGCAGCTGCTCTGATACAGAATTAATCTATTGAGGATTTTACTATGTTTTTCAACCCATTAGGTTCTCCTTCCTGCTTACCCATGACTAGTGCCACTGCTTTATGGTCCAATTCCGTTATTAAAAGGGATTCTACAATTTTCGGAAACACTTTGGGGATCCCATCCCACAATTCCATCTGTTTCTTGTGAAAATCCAGCACCAGTGACCTTGCCTATGACCCAATGCTGATTTCACCGTGAGCATCTTGTATAGATCCCTGTCAGTCTAGCAGCTTATTCACATGCATCAGAGAGAGGAAATGGGCTATTTTATTTTAACAGTACCCATCAGGGGTTCTTTTCTGCTGTTTAAAAATTTATTATTCAATACTTTATTTATTATTCACAAACTTTAAAAAATATTTTTTCGAAGTATTAACCTCTAGATGGAGTTCTTTTTTTTAATTGCGAGACCTAGGTAAATGTTGTTCTATGCCACACACCTCTGGAGCTTATTAAAGTCTATCTTATCAAAATGTGCAAATTAGCTGAATATGCAGGTCTTAAAAGGTTATTTTGATGGTCTGTGATTCTATGAGAGAATGAAGTGAGATAATGATGGATTACCATATATCCTGTTGATTCACATATAGGTGACACTTTTTAAAAGGAATACTTAGTTTGGAGGTGCCGCCTACATGAGTTAATCTGTTTCTTGTGGCGCCTCAAGTTTGGAGGTCTTTTTTCAGAACAGCATATGCATGTGGCAATATCGATGCATAGACACTCACTGCATTGTGTTCCATCCTGGTACCCCAGCCCCTCTTTCTCCCGAGAACCAAGTTTGTACTTGAATATGTGCGCAAAGCTGAAGTTGTTTGCATTTTTATATCTCTCTTTAAGAAGTGCCCGAGTTTCGGGTTGGAAAGGCTAGCAGAAATTGAGGAGGCAGTTTTCCCTCTACATGCTTGTTTTCAACAAAGTGCCCATTATTTTAGTGATTTGGGCTGATTGTGTTGACAAAACAGATGAGCACAGCAACTGCAGAAGTGTCCCATTACTGTTGGGTATAGGGTTATGAGTCGGTCAGTATTTTTCCAGCAGGGAGTAGTCTTTCCTAACTTTAGTCATAACCCGTGACTCATTGCCATGCCTACCCTTTTAGAAGGTGCTATTACTGTTTTCTGTCTCCTAAATACAATTGCACAGTTGTTATCCTTTCCAGCAGCAACAGTCTGAGGAAGATGACTAGCCAGGAAAAAAAGTTGGAGATTTGAGTACTCGGTGATTAGTAAGAGATCTTTCCTTTCCCTAGCCCAAGGGTGCCAAGTCTAGCAATAGTGGCCTTGCCATATCACCCTAACTGAGAGTAGCTGACTCAGCGCAGATTGGACGTCAAACTTGGAACCTTCCTAGCCTGATTTTTTTTTTATATGTATGTTTCTTTTTATACAACTTCCTTTGTTTCTTCTTTATGGTAATATGAAGTGTTACTTTTTAAAGTGAAGGATTGCCAATGGATATAATTACGTGCATGTCAATGATCTTTGAGTTATCCTCTGTCAAGGGGTTTTCCCGCTCTAATATCAAAGTACAGTTCAGAGCCTGGAACAGACTAGATAGTTATATAGTGGGCATACTCCTATTTAAAAACTGCACGCTGTCTACACTCAGAAGGGCATGGCCTCCTTCATATTTTGCTCCTGTTGGTTTGCATGTTATGTGAATGTCAGCTAGATGATTATGACTTGTGACACAGTTGGTCAAATTATGTTGGTTTTTGGTTTAAAATAAAAAATCTCTTTTTTTAAATAAAATGTATATATTTTAAACAAAAAAAGTGCATGGCAATTAACAATCTTTATGGTGCTTCATTTTAAAAAAAAGTCACAGCCAACTAAATTTCAGAGGTATTGCCTCCATTGTAAGAACCAGGGGTGGTCCCTTATACAGCAGCTGCTAAGGGGATTTCGCTCAAATGACTCAGTAAAGAAATGCAAGCCCAGTGTGGTACTGAGCCCAACAGATCAGAGTTAGCTGATCTCAGCTGGGGTGTGGTGTTGGTGCTATGCCTGGCCTCCATTTCCCAAGCTAGAGACAATTAAAATCAGCCAGGATTCCTGCTCCTAACTGCTAGCTGACTCATATAAAACATCAAATGGCAGGGTGCAGCATAATGCCACAGAGACCTTGGGGATTCAAATCCGTGTGTGCGTGCTTTTCTTGCGGTGAATTTTTCAGTTATTATTTTCATATCTTCACACTCCTCGCTTAGAGAATAGTGTGGAAGGATTTGTAGGCTGAATAGCAGTCTGACAGGCCGCAACAAATTTGCTGGTATATCATGAAGACGGTCTCAATCGGGATCTTGGGTTTATGTCACGATACATGACGTGATCCGGACTCGAGTCGTCGTTAGCTTGTTCACAGATGTGATTCCCAGTAAAAAAGTAAAAATTTTCCCAGTAAAAAAGTAAATTTTTTTTAAAGCTTTTCGTTTTACATACAGACGGCAGCTTTTGACACGTTGGAACCCCTGCGACTACACCTCATTGTCTCAGTTGTATCTTGCTATGTCTTTTGATGTGGTACCTTCCTGGCTGACTTAATTAACTTTATCACACCTCGGCAGATAGTCAGGATGATTTAATTTATTGGTCTGCAATTGTAAAGTACACATGCTTTTTTTTCCATCTATATATGCTCTGGCGATTCTGTATCCAATTTACTTCACCTGAGGAAGGAGTGATAACTCCGAAAGCTTGTGATTTCAAATAAAACTGTTGGACTATAACCTGGTGTTGTGCGACATATCATGGCCATAGCCATCTCTCTGTGGTTAGTCCTATACAGCCGGGAGGGTTTTAGGAGCTCCCTCAACTCATAGCATAGGCGGGAGGCACTCCATCCACATGAAGCTCCAGTTCTGAACACCCATGCTCATCGGGAGTTGAATTCAGACCCTGCAAAGCCATTTCATATGATATCCTTAATGCCAAGAGAGAGGACAACCCTCCCAAGAAGTCTACACTACATGCAAACTTAGATCCCGGAGGCAACAGGCAGCAAAAATACCCAGTGCACCACCTAATCCCCCAAATGTGGCTTCATTGTATGAAGGAAATATACACGAGACATCCACATGGCTAACGTCCTAGTTTGAAGGAATAAAATGACTTGCAAATGAAATATTGATTTGATTGTACGGAATAAAGTATCACTCAATGTATTTCATGATTGTATACAGTGTGGTAGTCATAGTAAGAGTATAAACACAACAAATTACATTCTGAACCTTTTATTCAAGAGAAGCTGCATTTTTAACCAAAAAAAACAGTTCTGATGAGTGATGCTCTTGGAATTGCAGCAAGCTTTGAATTTATTTTAATAGGGATGTCGTCTGGCATGGTCGAAAATGTCCATCAGACCCAGATAGGTTTCCTCGGCTGTTGGGATAATCTGATTGGCTGGTAGAATGAAGCCATAGCGACCAGTGTCACGCAGTTCAAAGCAGAAAGCATACTTGATGCCCTGGTTATAAGCCCAGTCAATGGATGAACCACTGCATTGATCTAATGGGGAAACAAATAAATATAGACATTTAAATATTGCAAGCTAGTCTACTGTTCTAACACAACTCATTCTTTAGTAAGAAGTCACACAACACCAGGTTATAGTCCAACAGTTTTATTTGAAATCACAAGCTTTCGGAGCTGCTGCTCCTTCGTCAGGTGAAGGAGCAGCAGCTCCGAAAGCTTGTGATTTCAAATAAAACTGTTGGACTATAACCTGGTGTTGTGCGACTTCTCACTTTTGTCCACCCCAGTCCAGCATCTCCGCATCATGGCAACTCATTCTTTACACAGTGATGTGCCATGGTGTGTGCTGGGCTATGGGTTTGTACCTTTAATACTCGATGCTGGGTTACCAATCGCACATGCGTCTTAGTGTGCAAAAGTGCTAAGTGCAGGCCCAGTGCTTCCCCAAAGATAACGGCGGGGGGGGGATCGAAGGGAGTGTCAGGCCCAGGCTGGTCTTGTACACTTCCTTTAAAAAGTGGCTTTAGAACAGCACTGGATGCAGATGACTGATCACATCCTCTTTGCTGATGGCTTAGTCTGAAGGGAGAAAAGGCTTTGGAAAGGAGAGAGGACGTCTTGCCCTCATAAATTCTTCCCCTCTATGGAGTAATGTCTGTAGTTTAATTGTAAGAAGAACATTATTGCCCTAGAAAAGGTCCCAAGGTCAGCAACACAAATGATTATGGGTATCAGGAGTTTTAATTATGAGCCAATTGACTTGGGTTTTTTTTCAGTAAAGAGACCTATCTGAAGTTTTCAATGTTATGAAGGGAATCAAGAAGATTCTTCCAGGCAAGTTGATGACTGTGGTAAGTTTACTGATGCTCTGTTTCTGTCCACCTGCTCATTGTCCGTTAGTGTCAGACACTGTCCACAGCTCATTCAGACCTGGGCAGTCAGGAGGTTTTATTTTTGCCCTATGTAGGATTGATCACTGCCAAACCCCTCTATTCCAATTATTCAGTGGGAAGGATTATTGCCTCTTCACTTAGCCTGACAATATCCCATTTCAATGACAACCTCATCTGGGAGAAGGCTGTCCACCTACCCTTTGGGTTGTGGAAGGCCCATAATTCTGCAGGACTTGTATGAAAGAAAGACTTGCATTTTATATAGCGCCTTTCACGACCACCGGACATCTCAAAGGGCTTTACAGCCAATGAAGTACTTTTGAAATGGAGTCACTGTTGTAATGTGGGAAACGCGGCAGCCAATTTTGCACGCAGCAAGGTCCCACAAACAGCAATGTGATAATGACCAGATAATTTGTTTTTGTTATGTTGGTTGATGGATAAATATTGGCCAGGACACCGAGGTGATGAGGGGGAAAGAAATAGGATTTTGACGACCTCAAAAAAAAAAAAAATCCACACACACAACTATCACTTGATGACTGCCTTTAATTCAAGTTTCAGATAACACTTATACCTGCCTTGAATTAAAGAGATTCACAAAGTTTATATCATCAAGAAAAATGTTTATTGCTAAATATTGAATTGGATTTTTTTTTTAAGTATTAAAAGCAAAATGATAAAATGGATTGTGTGACATTTTAGCACTTTTATAAACTTTTTAAAAAAGGGCAATGACTCGATAGGTGACACAGTGGTGATATTGCATCACTGATCAAGTTTACTTCTTATTTTTAATCTTTAATAAAGATGTATTAAAAAATTGACTCTTAAATTTCTGGCAGCCATAGGAAATTTTAAGATCCCTGAGATAATTACATTACATACATAGTATTACATAGTATTTACAGCACCGAAACAGGCCATTTGGCCCAGAAACAGGTCCATGCTGGTGTTTATGCTCCACACGAGCCTCCTCCCACCCCTCTTCATCTCACCCCAACAACAAATCCTTCTATTGATTTCTCCCTCATGGACTTACCTAGCTTCCCCTTAAATGTATCTATGCTATTCACCTCAACTACTCCCTGTGGTGGTGAGTTCCACATTTGCACCACTCTCTGGGTGAAGAAGTTTCTCCTGAATTCCCTATTGGATTTATTAGTGACTATCTTATATTGACGGCCCCCTAGTTCTGGTTTTGATGATGTTGGTTAAGAAACAAAAATTGGCCCCAGGATACCGCGGAGAACTAACTGAGAAAAAAAGTCAGCTCACACATCATGACACTGAAAGGTTAACTTGTATTCCTATAGAGCCATTTACATGCAAAGCGGCATTTCAGAGCACTGGTAGATAGTAAGTAGACATTTAGTATGGGAAGAGCATTAGGAAGGGCCATAAGCATAGCTGAAAAGGAGGATCTAGTATTTTCAACTAACCGAGGTGCGGTAACCTAAAGATTAACTTGGTCCTGTTGCCGCTATGACTAGGTTGACCTTTGGTGCTTGGGTAAACTTTGTGAGACCCTGTGTCATTGGCAGGGCCTCGCTTCTTATATTGAGGTGGAACAAAGCATTTTGAATTCTCATCATCTTTGGCTTCACTCTTGTCCCTGGTTGATCATTCCAAACATTTATCATCCTTTGAGTAACAAATATTTTTATTAAGATCTGTATGTCCTACTGGCCTGATTTACCCTGAAAGCATATTCTGAGTTCATTTTATCTGTGCCATTTATATAACCTTGAGGTCACCCTTTGTCTCCAGACTGTAGTCTTAACCTTCTCTAATCTTTCCTCATTCTTGATGCTTCTCCCTGCACCCTTTCCAATTCATTGTTGTCCCTTTAAAGTGTGGTGCCCAGAATTATACATGAATGGATTAATGCTTGTGTTTTTTCACCATAAGCAACTAGTGACTTTATTATAGAAACATAGGAATTGCTAAACGAAAAAAGACCACGGTCCACCTAGTTTGCCTTTTACCATCCTGGTAGTTGCATGATACAACAATAATGGAGTTGTTGACTGATCACAGCAATCAATCTGTATCAATTAGTCTATAACAGAACCAGACATGATGTGAGGGAAAACCCCAGTGGTGGAGAGCTTTGGGAGCCATAGGTCCAAAGTCATCTGTTCCTCCCAAGCATTCTACACTGGCCACATGTCATGTCTCAAATTACTCTCCTACTGTATCCCATTATTGTTATTTATAATGGGAGTGCTGTCCCACTGAGCTGTATGGTAAGACAATTGGGACCACTAGAGGATTTTTTTTTTAATTTTAAAAGTTATTCCAGTATAATGTGCAGCAGCAAAAAGACCATTGTGGTTAATCTGGCTGATCCCAGTGTCAAAGAAATATCATCCCATCATATCTCTTAAACACATCTATCAAACTTTTCACCAGGTACTTACCTAACTCTACAAGAGCATAGCAATATACAGGACCAGAAACCAGCATTAACAAGAAATCCAGTGCAAGGTTTATAATGGGTTCAAAATCTTTTTGAATGTGATTGCATTGTTCCTCACTGTGGGTATATGCTTACAGATTGTGGTGATGCTGGATCCATATCTGTACTTGGTTCCATGCATTGATGCCAAAGAAGTGATGGATTTCTTGCTAAGTTCTAACTGTAGGAAAAAAGGCCACTTTTATTATTTAAACTAGATAAAGACATAATAACACAATAATTTTTAAGAGCAGGCAAAGCCCATTAGGCCCAACAAACAAAATCCTTATTTGGAGACCAACCCATTTATCCACCTTCTCACCATGTCCATTAATCCCATTCCCCCTTTGGGTGAAAAAGGCTCCACCTAACTTACTCCTAACTTGTATCCCCTGGTGTTTGATGCCTTCACCATAGTTTATATGGATGAAAACTTCAACAATATAATTTTCAAATCTCTTTTGCAAGGAAAATAAGCCAAACTTCCTCAACCTTTCCCAAAACTTAAATTATGATACCTGAAACTTTTGTTGATTGCCTCTGTATACTTTCAATGGCAATAATATAATTCCTGTGGTTAGGTGATCGGGGAAAGATCTCCTCTGGTTGCTATGCATTAATGGCATCATAAAATTAACTGGAAGCTATCCTTTCATCACTATTTTTAACAAAATTGTAATTATAAATTTAACCACTACAACCCCTAGATCTCTTTCCTTATCAGCACACAGTTACATTGTTCCACTTAACACATATCCTTCTTTTGTTTCTTTTCTATCACTTACCCATATTAAACTGTATTTGCCACCTGTTGGCCCCGTGCCTTAAAAGGGCTAAAAAGAAATCGAATCTGATTGCATTGCTTCGCCTTATTTGTCCTTCTTATTTTGGTATCACCTGCAAACTTGGAGAATTTGCTAACAATAATTTCTATCCAAAGCATCACTATAAGAAACAGTAGGTGACTACCCCTTCTTCCTTGTAAGCCAATTTTCTATCCAGCACTATATTTTACTTCCTAATCTGTTATTCTGTACCTTCACCATTAATTGTTAGTGTGGAACTTTGTCAAAAGCTTTCTGAATACCCACATATAGAATTATCAACTGCATGCCCCTCTCCACTATCAGTAATGTGTTCAAAAAAAATTGATCAGGTATGTTAAACATCACCTCCCTACTTTGAATTCATGTTATTGTCCTTTAACACATTACACTTTAACAGGTGTTTGGTCAAATGAGATCAATGCCTCTGTGAATTACTTTAATTGGACCCTTTCACTTGCCATATGGGAGCTGGGATAACTCTACCATCTTGCCTTTGCTGGAAAGTGAGAAAGGGACTGAATGTCAACATCCCACAGCTAGGCCCAGAGGCACATGGAGCAGCACGTCGATGGAGGACCACAGCTAAATGGGTAGTGGGCCACAAATGGCTCCTGAGCGCTGTTACAAGTATGGTTGCTGTAAAACAAACCATGACTTACCAGCTCTTCATAGTCTTTTGGCTTGGCTGAGGTGTAACCGTAAGGAAACATTAAGAGCTGGGAATAGCTGTGAACATCAATGAAGACTTTGAAATTTCCGTGGTTTTTGACAAAGTCAACAATGGCTTTGACTTCTTTCTCAGAATTGACGTAAGGTCCATGGTACGTTTCAGTGCAAGAATTGCCGCTGGCACCAGGTCCTGTTAATTAAAAGCAACAATTAAGATTTGCTAGCTGATTGCTTAATGCATTTTTATTTAAAGGGAATGAGTGCGTGTATGTTGTGTAGTGTGAAAATGAAGATAGGTCTCATCACTTCCAGTCATACACATTCTACAATTCCAACTTTTTTTTAACGAAAAATGAAATACTTAGGCAAAGGTCCAAGGCCAATAGTGTTCATCGTCACCAAGACCGAAAATAACGATAGAGAAGACTTGATGAGGGAGACTTTCCTCAGTCTGTGGTCAGGCATGCTGGACTGTCTGGTGCAATGAATATTGGGAAATCAGGCAGGTCAGAAGCATGCCTGTAAAGGAACCTGTCTGAATTTCATCCATTCATTTATATGGAGGAAAGTTGTGCAGGTTCCTTTACAGGTTTTAAAGGGTTCATAGAATCACAGAATCCCCACAGTGCAGATAGAGGCCATTTCGGCCCATCGAGCCTGCACCGACACATATCCCACCCTATCCCCGTAACCCCACATATTTAATCCCCCTAACACGAAGGGTCAATTTATCATAGCCAAATCAACCTAACCCACACATCTTTGGACTGTGGGAGGAAACCGGAGCACCCTGAGGAAACCCACGCAGACACAGGGAGAATGTGCAAACTCCACACAGACAGTCACCCGAGGCCAGATTCGAACCCGGGTCCCTGGCGCTGTGAGGCAACAGTGCTAACCACTATGCCACCGTGTTGATATGGGGTTAAATTATGATGATAGATTGGATAATATTGGCTTGTATTCCCTTGAGTTTAAAAAGTTGAGGGGTAAATCGAAGTCTTTAAAATTATGAAGGGATTTGATAGGGTAGATAGAAACTATTTCCTCTGGTGGGGGAATCCAGAACAAAAGGGCATAATCTTAAAATTTGAGCGAGGCCATTCAGGAGTGAAATCAGGAAGCACTTTTTCACACAAAGGGTAGCGGCAATCTGGAACACTCTTCCCCCAAAGGGCTGTAGATACTGGGTAAGCTTTTTTTCCAATTACTTTTCTGTGGAATCCTTGTGGGCCATGAGGAGCAGGACTGCTCCACCAGGCCACGCAAGGAGTCCTTGGGCCTCCCCAGCCCTGGCATCAGCTGCCAAAGCCCCTGCCCAGCGCTAACTTTATACCTGCGAGTCCTTTCCTTTGGGTCACCAGTGTCCACGGGCTCCTGACACAATTTATGCTCCTGCCTCCCAGCTCTGACATCACCCTTGCTGGTATTGGGGTGAGAGACTGTCCTGGATCATTTAAATGAGGATGGGTAGTGACCTGGTGCCTGACTTCTGCAAACGGTGCTTTATAACTCATGGCTCAGTGTTGTGTTGGGTTCATGTATTGATAATAAGCTATCAGTCAGCTCTGCTCTCAATTCATTCTCATAGTTCATTGTTCATCTGAACTCTTCAATTATCTTCAAGCCTGTAAATCCCAAATATTCTTTATTGAACCTCTTGGTTAGACTACAGTATGTAATTCACTCCCAGGTATTGATTAACTTACATATAAACCATGCAAACTCCTTGAATAGATTCTGGAAATAATGATTTCCGCCTGTAAATCACCTTGGTGGCTTAGAACAATGACCCATAGCTCGGATTGACTTTGTTCAAGAGTGTACCTCCCTTTCTCTCCATGGGGTTTCATGGATGCTTATAGTCACGGTGCTGGATCTGTGCAGCATCAATTAACTTTAGAATGAGGTGTAGCAGACTGGTCGTTACTCATTATTCTGTATCCCTATTAATCTTCCAACTATCTCTGTAATACTAAAAGTCACCAAACACCTGCAAAAGTAATAAGGATGCGTTGAAGCATAATTACTTTATGTTTGGATTTAGCTGGACTTGTAGTTTGATAATCCATATTCTACCTCAGAGAACGTGGTGTAATCATACCTCCAAAATTGGCATCAAAATTCCTGTTGGGGTCAACTCCTACACATTGCATGCCAGCATGTTCAGACCTGGTCTTACGCCACATGCGGTTCTGGAAAAAAAATAGAACCTAATCATTTTTAGGGAAAGGGAAAGGTCTTTAAGTCCCTCAAACCTGTCCCTGACACAGAAATCAATCCCACCTTCTCATAGTATCTGTCAATCTCTTTACTATCTAACTTTAGAAACTATTTGCCTCTTTCAATCATTTCTCCCCGCTTCGATCTTCAAGCTTTTAAGTGCCAAGATGGGCCAATCACTGTTGCTTGATTTAATTAATTTCTCCTGTTCCATTCAACCTTGCTAATGTCCTGCACAATGGGCTTTGGTACTGCACCTTGGTTAATCAATCAACAACAAAAAAATGATACCATTTGCTTCAGTAGCTTTGCCTAGTAATTTATTTCACAATTCTGTTACCTTTGGGTTGAAAAAGTTCTGCCTCGTTTCCCTTCTTACTCCCAGCTTCCACATTTTTAACCTGTTTCCTTGGCTTTTTGAACCCTATAAGTCCTGTGTCGGTCCTCAAATAAAAAGAAAAAGAAAGACTTGCAGTAATACTGCGTTTTTCACATCCTCTGGATGTCCCAAAGCACTTTACAGCCAATGAAGTACTTTTTGAAGTGTAGTCACTGTTGTACTGTAGTAAACGTGGCAGTCAATTTGCGCACAGCAAGCTCCCAGAAACAGCAATGAGATAATTACCAGATAATTGCCTTAGTGAACAGTTTGTTTTCTATCAATTGTGTCAGTTCTTCTCACAGTCTTGAAAATGTCCTTTAGGTCATCTCAAACTCTCCTCCCTTTCAAGAAAAACAAACCTATCTTTTTTAACCTTCCAAATAATTAAAGTTCTTGATAGACAGAATCATCCCTGTTGTAACTTTTATCTATTTATATCTTCATTGCCTGCCTCTGTGACCACTCTCCCCATCCCTGGGCAATAACATCTGTTATATGATTAGGTGACGAGAGTTGCACATAGAGTTTCAACTGATGTATCAATAATAGTTTATATCTCAACAGTGCAACCTCTTGAGATTTGTACTTATCTTCTCCTAATGCAACTCAGGATCTTATTTGTTGTACGTTATAATTGAACATTAACCAGCTGACACTCCAGTGCAGTGCTGAGGGAGTGCTGCACTGTCAAAGGTGCAGTCTTTTGGATGAGACGTTGAACCGAGGCCCCGTCTGCTCTCTCAAATGGACGTAAAGGATCCCATGGTGCTATTTTGAAAAAGAGCAGGGGCAGTTGTCCCTGGTGTCCTGGCCAATATTTATCCCTCAACCAACATCACTAAAACAGATGATCTGGTCATTATCACATTGCTATTTGTGGGAGCTTGCTGTGCGCAAATTGTCTGCTGCGTTTCCCACATTACAACAGTGGCAACACTTCAAAAAGTACTTCATTGGCTGTAAAGCGCTTTGGAATATTCTGAGGTCATGAAAGGTGCTGTATAAATGCAAGTGGTTTCTTTTTCTTTTTATTTGAGTACCGACACGGGACTCTGCACATTGGTGTGAGCCAGGTGTGACTTTCGCCATTCTGTGGTGTGTGCACATGTAGAGGACGCACAGGGAGACTCCAGGCAACACTACATCTCTACGAAAACCTGATGGAGAGTTCTTCTTGCACAACTGGCGACTGGTAGTTGGATTAAAAGAGATCATGAAAGCTGCAAACTAGTTGCGGACCCACCCAACACCTTACAAGAACATAAGAAATGAGTTCTGCCTATCTGCTAGTTGTAAGGGTCCTCCACGAGAAGAGTTTGGGACAACCTCAGTGCAGTTCCTAATGAGGAT
Organism: Squalus acanthias; assembly: GCA_030390025.1. NCBI lineage: Eukaryota > Metazoa > Chordata > Chondrichthyes > Squaliformes > Squalidae > Squalus > Squalus acanthias. The sequence goes on from CM059434.1 coordinate 130,412,420, forward strand.
GAGCACCTCAGCATAAAACTGCCCTAATCTGGCTCAAATGGCACCAAACCAGCAACCTCGCTCAAAGAGGTCCTGGAATAGCTGGTGTGGGAAGTGAAACCACTCACACTGGTGCCATTCTGCTGCTGGGATCAAGACCCATTGTTGGAGCAGAGTAGCGGAAACTTTTCCCTGCAGTTGGCCGTGCTGTACCTGACCTGGGAGTCCTTGCGCTGACACAACAACAACTTGCATTTATATAACGCCTTTAACATAGAAAATCATCCCAAGGTGATTGACAGTTGTCTAATCAGACTAAAATGGACGGCAAGACAAAGGAGAGATATTAGGAGGGGTGACCAAAGCTTGGTCAAAGAGGTGAGTCTTAAAGAAGGAGAGGGCGGTGGAGAGTTGGAGGGGGTTAGATCGTGAGATCCAGGTGGCTGAAGGCACGGCTGCCAATGGTGGGGAGAATGGGTGGGATGCAGAAAAGGCCAGAGTCAGAGGAACAGAGAGGTTGAAGGTGGGAGGGAGTGGCTGTAGGGCTGGAAGAAGTTACAGAGATAGGGAGGGCAAGGCCATGAAAGGATTTAAACACGAGGACGAGAATTTTAAACTTGAGTTTTTGCGGGACTGGAAGCTAATGTCAGCGAGCACAGCGGTGATGGATGAGCAGGACTTGGTGCGGGTGAGCAGGACTTGGTGCGGGATAGCATACTCATCCAGAATTTTGGATGAGTGGTAGCTTATGTAGGGTTGGGAATGGCAGGCCGGCCAGGAGAGCATTGGAGTGGTCAGATCTAGAGGTGCCAAAGGCATGGATGAGGGTTTTAGTGACTGAGAGAGGGACAGAGACGGACGATGTTACAGAGGTGGATGCAGGTGGTCTTGGTGATGGAGAGAATATAGGGTCGGAAGCTCAGCTATGCGTCAAATAGAACGCCAAGATTGCAAACTGTCTGGTTCAGCCTGAGACAGTGACCGGGGCAGGGAGATAGAGGGTGAAAAGAGTTGAAAAAGTATTCCACTACCTAGCCATTGCCATCAAAGAGCAGGAATTTCAACCCCAAGGTTTTTTTTTTGGTTGAGAAAATAAAGTTGTTCTGATGCAAGGTCAACGACCTGAAACGCCCACAGATGCTGCCTGACCTGCTGAGTATTTCCAGAATTTTCTGTTTTTATTTCAGATTTCCAGCATCAGCAGTGCTTTGCTTTTGTACTTGTTGTACTTACGTTAGTGTGGGTAAAATGGAAACCATCAGGGTTTGTAACAATCTCTAGGTAGAGGTCCATTGTGTTCAGGAGTGAGGTCACAGAGGCATCCCTGCCATATACACTGGCCAGCTGGATAAGAGACAAGAAAAAAATCGACTGCATTATTGAGTGTTGGGACATTTCCACATCGACTGTTTCTTCCTGATTCAACTTATCCCTCCTTTTCTACCCACTCCTCCTGAAGGCATTCTTCTTGTACCTTTCCCAAATGGCCATTCTTCATGTGTGAGCTTAGACTGTGAGTGTCGGCAGGTTATTCAGCTGTGAGGGCATCGCGCCCAAGCCTGATCCTGCCCTCACCTGATATCCACACGGGAATTTTTCAGCAGAGTGCCACTGGCCAGTAGTCGGGAGCAGGAACTCCGGCTGAGTTGCTTCACCCACCCCCCCCCCCGTCCCCCTCTTCTGTAGCTCAGTAATGTTACCCCCAAAACTGTAATCTCAATCAGAAGGGCTAAGGTGCACAGTGGAAATGTTCACAGTTGTGTAGTCGGGATTGCTCTTCTGACGTTAGGTTAAGAGTGTGTTGTGGCTTGGGTTGCCAACGCTGGTTGGACGTATCCCTGGAGGTTTCTACACATGACCTCCTGCTTCCAATTGCCCCAAACAGCCTTTGTTCCAATCCCCAATATTTTTCTAACTAATAAACAAAAGCGTTCAAAGAAAATTAGAAAAAGCACAATTTTTTTAATGCTCCTGGGTTGCTGGCCGCAGCGTCCTGGAGGTTAATCTTTAATTCCTGGAGCGTCCAGGGCAATCCTGGAGGGTTGGCAACTCTAGTTGTGGGGCAGAGTAACGGAAGCTTGAAAGTGCTTAATCTTGGCCTGTATGGCTCGGTTCTGACAGTAGGTGCTGCAGTTACCAACAGGGGCACAGGGGGGTGGTGGGGGGGATTCACGCTCGTGCACTGGAGGTAAGAGGATGTTCATCCTACCAGTGGTGAGACTCAAAGAGATGCAAAAATGCGGTGCTGCCATCTCATGGCTCGGGGAGTACTGTTGCAGTCACATGAGTGATGGGACTATAGGTGAGTTCAGAATCCCACTTGCCGACTAATATTATTTTGTCTCCGCCCCTCCCGGACCGTTTTTGACTGTCCAAAAGCGCGCACGGACAGAGTCAGCTCAGACCAATCATTGCGTGTTTACACCGAACAGAAGTAAAGCTATAACAAAAAGGATAAATCTGTTAGATTTGTAAGTACTGAGCCCCTTACCATTATTCTTGCAAACACATTCGTCTAAACCTTACCTTATTTGCAAGCCAGAGGGAAGTAGCGGGACTAATCCATTCGCGGGCATGGATACCGAAATTAACCCAGATGGCAGGGCGGTTAATCCCACCTCTGCTGAACTGTAGGAAGACAGGCGGTGAAATTATCACAAACAGTCGGCTAAGGGGTAAATTGTGTTATTGTAAAACAACCAGCGTTACTAAATGTTAACGCAGCATCAGATCACCATGAAATAGCAAAGCACAATTTAAACAACATATCTGAGAGACCATGCAGACACTGAGACAACGTATGAACGGACACCGCGCAACAATCGCCAGGCAGGATTGTTACCTCCCAGTCGGGGAACACTTCAGCAGTCAAGGACATTCAGCCTCGGATCTGCGGGTTAGCGTTCTCCAAGGCGGCCTTCGAGACACACAACAACGCAAAATCATCGAGCAGAAACTGATAGCCAAGTTCCGCACCCATGAGGATGGCCTCAACTGGGATCTCGGTTTCATGTCACGCTACAGGACGTGACTAGAGTCCAGACTAGAGTCCAGACTAGAGTCGTCGTTGTCTTGTTCACAGATGTGATTTCCAGTTTTTTAAAAAAAGTAAAAAGCTTAACTGCAGACTGCAGCATTTGACACGTTGGACCCCCTGTGACCCCACCTCATTGTCTTAGCTGTACTCTGCTGTGTCCTTGATGTAATGCCTCCCTGACGGATTGTATCTCTGCAGACACATTGTTCTCTGTCTATATATGCTTTGTAACTGATTTGTATTCCCTCACTTTACCTGACGAAGGAGCAGCGCTCCGAAAGCTCGTAATTTCAAATAAAACTGTTGGACTATAACCTGGTGTTGTGCGACTTCTCATTTTTATCTGAGAGAAGATTCTTGTTTTACGCAGCAAGTTGTTATGATCTGGAATGCGCTGCCTGAAAGGGCGGTGCAAGCAGATTCAATAGTAACTTCCAAAAGGGAATTGAATAAATATTTGAAAAGGAAAAATTTGCAGGGCTATCAGGGAAGAGTGGGGCGTGGGACTAATTGGAGAGCTCTTTCAAAGAGCTGGCACGGGCACGATGGGCTGAATGGCCTCCTTCTGTGCTGTATGATTCTATGAATATATACAAGGGAATAATTTCTATGCTGGAATCTAACTGAGGGGTTTGTGTGATTTATAGAATATTAGGTACCCGGGAGTGAATCACAGGCTTGAATCTATTCGGGGTGTTCAGATGGTCTGTATATATTAAGAATAATGGATGTCCAAGAGTGGGTTACAGGCTGAAATCTAATTGACTGGTTCACATGGTTTATCTACAGTATAAGGGATACTCGGGAATGAGAGAGTTTTTCATGAAGGTTGTGCCTTTTTAAACACAGTAAAACAGATAGCCTACAATGGTAATTGTGCAGCTATCTCCCTTTATAACATTATGGGGTAATTCCAATACCTTTCCACTTTAGGATGAAAATGTCAATCGTTTCTATCACTGACGTCCCAGATATATATGAACTGCATTAACTCCTCGCTCAGCACCAACGTCATCACATGTACTGGGCTAATAGGAATTTCAGGGGATCATATTCCTTTAAGCCCATTCTTGGGCCTGAAATGGGCCCCACACACGGAGCACCAGGAGGCCCAAGGCTGGCCCGCAATTGGGACTAGGGCCTCATTAAGACTATTTGGGTGCGCTGCTTGTGGAGGCGCGACACTTCCCTGCCTCACCGACAGAGGCCCGTAGATAAGTCCCGGGGGGGGGTAGGGGGTTGGCGATCGCCAATACCGTGGAGTCAGGGGAGCTGCTCCTCCTGGCTCCACAGGAACGATGATTGGAATGCTTTCTCAATACTTGCATTTTGCTGGCAGCGCAAGTCTCCGCTGAAGAATCCGGAGCGGAACAGTCCCGGCTCCTGCTCCACTCACCGCACTCAGTTTTCGGCAAGGGAGCCTAAATCAGGCGTTAGGCCCCACGTTTACATCTATAAGGGGCCTAACGCTAGGTCGCCAGGGACACCTGAAAAATGGCCCGACCCAATATCGGGTCGGACATTTTTGAGGCGTACTTAGGGCACGTGGCGTTGGCCCCCCAATATTGGCCCTTGTTACACCCATTTTACGCCCGTAAAACAGGCGCAACGAGGTCCAATTTCTACCCCTCAGTCATCAGTGGAACCAGGATCAGGCTGCTCGAAGGACCTCACTGCCAAATCTCTATTTTAATCATGGCAGCAAGTTCATGCCAGAGCTAATCATACTTATATTTGTAAGATAATGATGCTCCTTTAAGCAGCCCCTTACAGTTTGGGAGTTGCACGATTGAAATTTAACAAGATGCGGAGGGATGTCAACTCCCAGTGGACCCCGTTTGTACCCACCCTGAGGACGTAGATCGGACGATTTTCGAATGTGGTACCAATCTGCAGCTTGCTGACCAGACCTGAGTTTGAAGCTACGAACTTATCCATCCAAGCGTAGATCTGGGGAAGAGATGGTGGAAGTTACAGTCAGTTACAGTCAGTGATATTCCCTTGTGTTGTCTTCCTGGAGTATTTATCTTCCCAGCCAAGGGGACAGGTGATGGCTTGCTCCCGGGTTGTGTCAGGGCAGCCACTGGGAAGTAGAAGACCAGCTGGAAATGGCTCTTCCTTTTGGTTTTCCTTGTCCTCCGTGTGGAGAAGAGCTCAGTGCTGCCCCATTGCCTAATGAATTGGGAACTTGGTGTTTGGAAGATTGTCAGAGTAAGCCTGCAATCCGTCACATCCAGAGGCAGCACATTGAAGATCCAGCAGGATTCGCCACAGTGCATTCAAACCTAGTCTTAACATGTGTTCTAGGGAAAAATAATGTAGCGATAGGTGCACCAAAGCCTAGTATCCCTATGATCGCCCAAGGCTGACACTGACTAACTCAGTAGAGATTTGGGGTTGGGGGTGAAATTGGTCTTTGCCAGTAGCGTGAAATTGACTTCAATGGAAAAGAAAATTGGGCGTGGTGTAAAATAGGCTGCCGATTGCTTCGAGCCTGTTTCGTGCTACTCCCGGAGACCAATTTCACTGCCCCCTCCCCGCCCCCCACCATTAGTGCTCAAACCTGGTGACTTAGGAACATAGGAACAGGAGGAGGCCATTCAGCCCCTCGAGCCTGTTCCGCCATTCAATTACATCATGGCTGATCTGTATCGTAACTTCATCCACCCGCCTTGGTTCCATAACCCTTGCCTAACAAAAATCTATCAATCTCAGTTTTGACATTTTCAATTGACCCCCAGCCTCAACAGCCTTTTGGTGCGAGATTTCCAGAGTTCCACCTTCCTCAGTGAACTCTAATTTTAAGATTGGGTCCCCTTGTTCTTGACTAACCCCCCAGAGGAAATAGTTTCTCCGAATCTACCCAATCAAATCCTTTTAACATTTTAAACACCTCGATCAGACCACCCCTCAGTCTTCTATACTCAGAGAATAGAAGCCAAGTTTATGCAACCACGCCTCATAATTTAATGCTATAAGCCTCAATATCGTTCTGGTGAATCTGCGCTGTACCCCCTCGAAGGCCAATATATCCTTCCAGAAGTGTGGTGCCCAAAACTGAACGCAGTACTCCAGATGGGGTCTGACCAAGGCTCTGTACATCTGAAGCATCACTGGTGTACTTGGAGCTTAGGAGGAACAAGGGAGGAAATATCAGAGGAGCACTGATCATAGTAGTATTGGTAAAATAGAGAAGAGAGAGATAAGAAATGTTGTAATAACAAGAATGCTGGGGTGAGAGAAGGATCGCCTATCACTTACAAACTTTTTTTCTTGTATCTTACCCAGATATTAATCTTTAAGAATAATCACTATCTTAAAGCCAAAGTTTTCCATTTTTACCTGTGACTGTTATATTTTGCTTTCAGAATATTTAGTCATTGCTTGACTTTACCTCCTCCAACGTGTGGTAAGCAGCATAATTGAATGTTTGAGAACTGCGTTCCTTAAGTTGAGAAGACATCATTTCCTTCTGCTCTTCATCCAACAGTGCCTGAAAGGTTAACATCCAGTCATTAGCAATTTGGTTCTAATATTAACTGGCAGTGGTGATGACTCCCGAGCCACTGCCAACTTGGGGCAACGTAATATAAAGTACAAATCACTACAGGGATCAGCTGAAAGAAAGTACCTGTAGATCTTCAATCAAGATTGAGTAACTAACGCTACTGAACTCCAGGAAGGCTTTCACCGATTGGACATGTTCTCTTGGGACTTGGATGTCAATGGGCAGCAAGGGCCTGATAGGCTCCATCCAGAAATCAACCTAACGATAAGAAATGTACAATTACTTGTTAGGATATGGATTCACGGCAAAAGTAGAAAAGGTCATTGGAAAGCAATGGAATGCTTGGGTTTGTATCTGGAGCATTGAATATATAAGCAAGGTGTAATGTTGAACTTGTACAAGACATTGCACAATCCAGGCTGACACACTCAGTACAGTACTGAGGGAGCGCTGCATTGTCAGAGGTGCCATCTTTCGGATAAGACGTTAAACCGAGGCCCTGTCTACCCTCTCAGGTGGACGTAAAAGATCCCTGACCAATATTTATCCCTCAACCAACATCACTGAACCAGATTATCTGCTCATTATCACAGTGCTGTTTGTGGGAGCTTGCTGTGTGCAAATTGGCTGCTGCGTTTCCTATGTTACCACAGTGACTACACTCCAAAAGTACTTCATTGGCTGTAAAACGCTTTGGGACGTCCTGAAGTTGTGAAAGGTGCTATATAAATGCAAGTTCTTTCTTTAGTTAGGTTGCAGTTCAATATTGTGCAGGTTTGCGGAACCCGTTCTAGGAAGAGCATTAGAGGCAATGGAAAAGGTGCTGTGTAGATTCACTTGGATGTCACCAGGGCTAAAGTTATGAAGAGAGACTTGAAAGATTGCGGCTTTTTTCATTGGAGTTGAGAAGGTGGCAGGGTGAGCTGATAGATATCTCCAAGATTATGAGGGATCATGATATGGTAAATTGTGATAGATTGTTTCCGACGGTTGGAGGGACAATAACAGAAAGGAACAAATTTAAGATAATCACAAAAAACTATGTTAAAGGGTATGAGGGAGTGAGTAGGAGAGTGGGACTAGACTAGGTGACACAGGGAGAGAAGCGCTGGTGTAGACTTGATGGGTGGAATGGCCTCTTGCTGTTCCATAGCATTCTATGATATTGGTCTTATGTAATTTGCTGCAGGCCCAGAAAGGTCCCAAAAATCTGTAGGGTTCCATTGGTCTTTCACCTCTCCGGTTGCACCGAGTCACCACCATTCCTGCAATTTTCCAGACCTTAACAAGTCAAACGCCCGCCGCCCCCCCCCCCCTCCCCAATGACAGGCAGGCTAGAGATGTGCCCAGAGGGGCGAGTGGGCCTACCTACCCGATGAAGGAGGAGGTGGAAGAGGAAAAATCTCGGTGAAAGGGAAGAGAGAAGAAAAGAGACAATCAAGTGTGTTTCCAAAGAGAGAGAGGTGATGGGGTTAGATGAAGAGGGGTGGGGAGAGGCTCGTGTGGAGCATAAACACCGGCATAGACCAGTTGTGCTGAAGGCCTGTTTCTGTGTTGTAAATTCTATGTGAGAAAATTGAGAGATATGGTGAGAAACAGCGAAGTGGGGTTGGGTTCTATCAGAAAGGGATGGGTTGGTTTGGTCACATGGTATCTTGCTTTTGTTAAAATACTTATGTAAGCTTAAGTGTTAATATTGTGTGTTTTATAAGGTGAAGTTAGTTTGTTACCAGATAGCCTTTAATGTAAAGCGATCTCTACACTAACGCTAAAATAATCAGATCATTGTTACGCCACAACAAGACATAATTATTTAAAATCCTACTGACCAGCCAATGCCCAGTGAAGGTCTGATTATTTTTGCTAGATTCTACATAGCTAAGTTTGAAATGTAATATTGTATTAAAAAACACACTAGCTTATTTAATGGGGCTTGGACAGGGGGGGGGGGAGGGGTGCCGTGGGCTCGTACGTGTCATAGTTACTTAGGAACAGTAGGAGGCCATTCAGCCCCTCGAGCCTGTTCCGCCATTCAGTTAGATCACGGCTGATCTGTATTTTAACTTCATCTACCTACCTTGGTTCCGTAACCCTTAATCCCCTTGCCCAACAAAAATCTATCAGCCTCAGTTTTGAAATTTCCAATTGACCCCCAGCCTCAACAGCTTTTGGGGGGGAGAGAGTTCCAGAGTTCCACCTTCCTCAGTGACAGGACTCAATGGCACACTAGCTGGTTGGAGAGCTCTGTTAATTTAACCTCTCCTTTATATTATAGAACCGGTTCAAATAGTGCAGGACATCACCAAGTTTGAGAGAGGCAGGAGAGAGGATGAGGCATATGTCAGTAGAGCATGTGGTACGCGCTCTGTAGAAGAAACGGGCTTGATGATCTTGCCCCTGATTTCTTAAGTCCACGCGTTTCAGGGATTCACTGTGAAATGTTAATAGTGATTTCTGTTCAGCAATTACTTGCGTGCATTTAATTGTGATGAAAGATTGCCTGGCATGCAAAGCGTTTTTAATTTAGTGAGAAACCAACGTGTAGCATCAGAGACCACAGTACAGGCCATCACTAAGGTTGAAAAGAATAGGAGAGAAGTTAGTGTGTGGCCCGTGATCAAGCAGGAAGTGGCGACAAAACAGAGAAAGTCTTACCCTTGAATTTACATTCATTTATATTAATGCCATTTATTTATATTCATGTATATTAACTTACATTCAGATGCTCTTGTTCCTGGAGAGACCTCACCAGGGCGAGCTGCTCCTCATTGCTGACAGTGATACGAAGAACCTGGTCACTGTGGGAGGTGAAAATGGAAGAGAGGGAATTGAAATCCTTCACGCAATAGCTAAAACCCGTAGGACATGAGGCATTTCAGCTCACCCCATGAGAGAGGAACTCTTCAGAACTTTTCCCAAGTGGTAGAATGTACAGTGTTACTGGTGGCTGAGTATCAAAACATCACAAGATGAAGTGGACTGTTCCGCCTCTAGTAGAGCCATTCTGTGCTGTATGAGGTTTGTCCTGTATCCCACGCACAGTGAACGGGTAATTACACAGGATATACAGCGTAGAAACAGGCCATTCGGCCCAACCAGTCCATGCCGGCGTTTATGCTCCACTCGAGCCTCCTCCCATCCTTCCTCATCTAACTCTATCAGCATAACCCTCTATTCCCTTCTCCCTCACATGCTTGTCTAGCCTCCCCTTAAATGCATCTATACTATTCGCTTCAACCACGCCCTCTTGTAGCGAGTTCCACATTCTCACCACTCTCTGGGTAAAGAAGTTTCTTCTGAATTCCCTATTGGATTTTGAGAAGTTTCTTTTGAATTATTCCCAGGACTTGGTTACAATCCCCTCTTGTGTCAGAACCAGAAACTTTAACTTGACAATCAAAAAATCTCCGCCATCATTTCAAAGTACTTGCTTCTTGTTTCACATTTTTATAGTAAGGGATGTTGATAAGGAATTTTCTCCTCTCTTAGCTCCCAGCTTCTTCACCAAACGCTCCTGGGTTGGGTTAACATGGGCCAGATGTAGAGTAATGCTCCCACCACTTTGCACCACCAATGTGCCTTAACCGTAACCTTAGATGATCACCTGACACGGTATTTCTCCAATTCCCACATCAGTCAACCTTTGGTGTCTCTGAGTGAGACTGACAATTTAGGGTAATGTTAGAGTTAGGGTTAAGGTTAGGATTGGGGTTATGTTTAAATTTAGGGGTTGGGTAGTGTACCTACTCCTGTCTCACGCTGCGGGTGCATATTGGGAAATTGTACACTCTCAGCCTACAATTTTCCATCCATTAAAGTTAATGGATGGACCCATTCGCATAGAGTTATGAAGGGTTGTGATCCAAGCACCTATATATTGACTAAGAACTGAGTTAAGTTACCCAAAATCATTTCATCTAGGTTCTTTCTAGGTGTCAGCGCAGACCTAATTGGATCTAGTAATGGGGATTGAATCAGCGCAGATAAGAGAAGTAAAATTAGGGGAACATCTAGTCATTAAGATGATAATTGAGAAGGACATAAGTATGACAAAAACAAGGGTAATAGATTGGAGAAAAGCTGATTTTGAGGGGCTGAGAATAGAACTTGGGGAAATAAAATGGGCAACAATATTGGCAAACGACAATGTAGAACAGCAATGGGAAACATTTAAAACGGTGTTCAACAGAGTGCAGGAACAATATATTCCACTAAAAGGAAAGAACAAACTAAACACTAATGAGACTCCATGGATGAATAAAGCCATAAGGGAACAATTGAGGGCAAGGAAAGAGGTATACATTAAGTACATAGACAGCAGGGGAGTGCATGATAAGGGAGAATACAAAGAGATTGGGAGAGAAGTCAACAAAACAATTAGAGAGGCAAAGAGGAACTATGAAATTAAATTATCAAGGAACATAAAACAAAATAGTAAAATATTTTACAGGCACATCAATAAAAAAAGGAAGGTTGGGATGGGAATAGGGCCATTAAGGGATAGAAAGGATAATACCACAGGTAACGATAGAGAGATGGCAGAAATATTAAATAATTATTTTGCTTCAGTATTTACCAGGGAGATAGAACAGGTGGACATGACATTGAATGATGAGATCAGTAATGAGATAAGTGCATTTAAAATTAAAAGAGGGGATGTATTAAATAAACTAATCAAACTCAAAGAGGATAAGACCCCTGGTCCGGATGGATTCCATCCATGCATTTTAAAATAATCTAGGGAAGAGATAGCAGAGGCATTATGACACATATTTACTAATTCATTAGAAAAAGGTGTAGTGCCAGAGGACTGGCGGATAGCTAACGTAATACCGATATTTAAGAAGGACGATAGAACATGTCCTGGGAATTATAGAAACATAGAATCTAGGAGCAGGAGTAGGCCATTCGGCCTGTCGAGCCTGCTCCACCATTCAATACAATCATGGCTGATCATCCAAATCCAGTACCCTGTCCCCTGCTTTAATCCCCACAGTACACATATCCCACCCTACCCCCGTAACCCCACGTATTTAATTCCCCCTAACATATTCCATCCTATCCCCATAACCCCACATATTTAATCCCCCCCTAACACTAAGGGTCAATTTATCATAGCCAAATCAACCTAACCCGCACATTTTTGGACTGTGGGAGGAAACCGGAGCACCCGGAGGAAACCCACGCAGACAATGTGCAAACTCCACACGGACAGTCACCCGAGGTCAGATTTGAACCTGGGTCCCTGGCGCTGTGAAGCACCAGTGCTAACCACTATGCCACCGTGTTGCCCCAGTTATAGACCAGTCAGCTTAACATAGATGGTAGGAAAAATAATGGAATCCCTACTAAAGGAAAAAATAAAAGAACATCTGGAAGCCAAAAACATAGTAATGAATAGTCAGCATAGATTTCAAAAGGAAAAGTCTTGCTTGACCAAACTCATAGAATTTTTGGAAGAGGTAACAGAGAGAGTAAACAATGGTAATGCAGTAGATGTAATTTATCTAGATTTTCAAAAGGCCTTCAATAAGATACCCCATAATAGACTGATGAACAAGGTTAGAGAATACGGAGTCAGGGGACAAGTAGCAGAATGGATTGCTGGCTGGCTTCAGGACAGAAAGCAGAGAGCGGGGTAAAAGGTAGCTATTCACAGTGGCAGAAGGTGGGTAGTGGTGTTCCACAAGGATCAGTGCTGGGACTACTGTTGTTCACAATTTATATTAGCGATTTAGATTTTAGAATTAAAAACACAATTTCTAAATTTGCGGATGACACCAAATTGGGGAGGATAGTCAATACTGAGGAGGACTGCAACAAATTACAGGAGGACATTAATAAACTTGCAGAATGGGCAAATAATTGGCAAATTAAGTTCAACACAGATAAATGTGAGGTATTACATTTTGGTAGGAAGAATAGGGAGGTCACTTATTACTTGGAGGGTGCGAGTCTAGGTGGGGTAGAGGAACAAAGGGATCTCGGAGTACAAATACACAAATCACTAAAAGTTGCGACACAGGCTAGCAAGGCCATAAAAAATGCAAACCAAGCACTAGGGTTTATTTCTAGAGGTATAGGGGGAGAAATTCAGTATCGCCCCATTTGGGGCGCAATTATCGGCCGGGCGCAAAGATTAGCGCCTGTCGCTAATTATCGCCACCGACTGCAAACTTGACTTTTATCGCCCCTGGAGGTGATTGCAGCGCTATATCAGGCGCTTCACACCTGTCTTAAGGCACAAAGGCCGAGGAGCAAGGCGCTACCTCAGAGCGCTGGCGAAGCTCATGTAATGTCAGTCAGCAATGGAACACACACACAATGGCACGGGCCAGTTCTTAAAGGGGATGGTTAATCTTGCTTTCCATCCACATCCTGCTCATTGCAGCCTTGAATCTCGGCCTGGAGAGACCTGCACATCAAATGTGCTGGAAAGAACAATGGAGAGTACCAGGCAAAGAGCTCAGAGTGCAGCCCCCACAGTCTCTGCTAAATCGATACAAGGAATGGCAAATCAAAATGAACCTGCAAAGTGCTGCTCAGTACCCAAAACTCCTTCACACAACGTTGAATCTCTCCAGAAGTCTCTCCCTCTCTCTCTCAGAATGCGTGGTTCAAAAATGGCACCAACAATAAAAGGCAGGAAGCGGTCACCTTTAAATAGCGCTCCCCCTTTCCCTTCATGACTGCAGAACGCTCCCCTCAACCTGTCGTTGCTAGCGTCAGGCGGTAAGGCAGGGGGCGCCACTCAATATCCGCTCCGGGGCGATACCGGGGCGTTGCGCACTCGAGTGACGTCATGATCTGCCGGCGCAGGAGATCGTGGCGGTAGTGTTTAGCGCTGCCGTAAAATGTCTAGTTAATTTCGCGAGCGGCGCAAACTTCGCCGCGCCTGGGCGCTAGATGCTTTGCGCCCCATTAGCGCCCTCTTAAGGCGCTAACGGGAGGCGCAACCAACTGAATTTTTTCCCCATAGAATTGAAAAGTAGGGAAGTTATGCTAAACCTGTATCGAACCTTGGTTAGACCACACTTAGAGTACTGCGTACAGTTCTGGTCGCCATATTATAAAAAGTATATAGAGGCACTGGAGAGGGTGCAGAGAAGATTTACAAGGATGATACCAGAAATGTGAGGGTATACATATCAGGAAAAGATGAACAGGCTGGGTCTCTTTTCTCTTGAAAAAAGAAGGCTGAGGGTTGACCTAATAGAGATCTTTAAAATTATGAAAGGTTTTGATAGAGTGGATATAGAGAGAATGTTTCCACTTGTGGGGAAGAGCATAACTATAGGCCATCAATATAAGATAGTCACCAAGAAATCCAATCGGGAATTCAGAAGAAACTTCTTTACCCAAAGAGTGGTGAGAATGTGGAACTCGCTACCACAGGGAGTGATTGAATTGTATGGATGCATTTAAGGGGAGGCTGGACAAGCATGAGGGAGAAGGGAATAGAGGGTTAGCTGATAAAGTTAGATGAGGAAAGACGGGAGGAGGCTCGAGTGGAGCATAAACGCCGGCATGGACTAGTTTGACCGAATGGCCTGTTCCTGTGCCGTATATCCCATGTAATCCTCTGTAATCCTATGCAGTCGTCAACATGGCCCAGCAGTGTGAATTTAAGCGAATAACTGCACCCTTTGATTGGATTCTCACACTCCACACAAGGGGGAAAGGACATTTACTCACCCAGTGAATGTCTTCTGGCTGTAAACAGCCACGAAAAAGACACCCAGGACCAACAGGACCCTCATTTTCAACAGAATAGGTGAGCGCTAAAAGGGCTGCCTTTCACTGACCTACTTATAAAAGATTTCTTATCCGCTTTCAACTTAATCCTAGTGAATTTATTAATTATTGCCTAAATTAAACGAATTGCGCTGTTGCTTGTGCGAGTTTCATCTTCCTGCTGTGTAGTTCCCACAGTATAATGAGCAGAATCCAACACGCCTCCAGTTTCTACCAGTCACTCGTGGGTGTTGGTGAAGTCACAACACCTGGTGAGAAAGGACATTATCCCACATGTGTTCCCTCCCCACCATCCCCGTGCCCGCGGAATTCACAGGATTTCAGGCTGATAAGAAATTTTACAAGGTTATGTCGTTATATTTAATTTTTTTTGAGGATGTGAACTCTCTTCATTTCACTTCAGTCCCTCTGGTCACCCAAGACCGTGCACTGACTATGACGGAGGCCAGCTCGGTGACCCCCAGCCCCACTCAGCCTTCTGCCAGGGCTACTCTCAAACCAGGATGCAAGTCAAAGCTTGTCACCTCATAGATCACTCATCTCTACCCACAGTCTATCTCTCTCACTCTTTCTCTCATCTCTACCCCCAGTCTATCTCTCTCACTCTTTCTCTCATCTCTACCCCCAGTCTATCTCTCTCACTCTTTCTCTCATCTCTACCCCCAGTCTATCTCTCTCACTCTTTCTCTCATCTCTACCCCCAGTCTATCTCTCTCACTCTTTCTCTCATCTCTACCCCCAGTCTATCTCTCTCACTCTTTCTCTCCTCTCTACCCCCAGTCTATCTCTCTCACTCTTTCTCTCCTCTCTACCCCCAGTCTATCTCTCTCACTCTTTCTCTCCTCTCTACCCCCAGTCTATCTCTCTCACTCTTTCTCTCCTCTCTACCCCCAGTCTATCTCTCTCACTCTTTCTCTCCTCTCTACCCCCAGTCTATCTCTCTCACTCTTTCTCTCATCTCTACCCCCAGTCTATCTCTCTCACTCTTTCTCTCCTCACTACCCCAAGTCTATCTCTCTCACTCTTTCTCTCCTCTCTACCCCCAGTCTATCTCTCTCACTCGTTCTCTCCTCTCTACCCCCAGTCTATCTCTCTCACTCTTTCTCTCCTCTCTACCCCCAGTCTATCTCTCTCACTCTTTCTCTCCTCTCTACCCCCAGTCTATCTCTCTCACTCTTTCTCTCATCTCTACCCCAAGTCTCTATCTCTATCTGCAGAAAATTGTGACGGAAACCAAAACCACACAATAGTCTCAGTTTATGCCTTTTACTCTTTCTGTTGGAGGACTATACTAACACACTGTGTCAAATACTAGGTTACAAGATCCGGTATGAACTTGGCACCTTCAGTTGATCAAAAGATATTCACTGAATAGCAGTCATTATTTGGACGGGGGTAAGCGGTGGAATGTGCTACGGTTCAAAGGCAAACAATCAACATGCAGCTAGAAATGCTTTATTGCAGTCCAGAAAAAACAGGAACTTCAGCCAAGCAAGAGGCAGAAGAAAGAGCCCATTTCACTTCTTTTAAAGAAGCTTTCCTTCCTCGCTCCAGTTAGTACATTCAGCAATAAAAACAGAAAATGCTGGAAATACTCAGCAGGTCAGGCAGCCTCTGAGGAGAGAGAAACAGAGTTAACGTTTCAGGTCGACGACCCTTGGTCAGAACTGGAAAAAGTTCGAGATGTAACAGATTTTTAAGCAAGTGCAGGGGCAGGAAAAGGGGGGAGGGGAGGGAAGAACAAAAGGGAAGGTCTGTGATAGGGGGGAAGGCAGGAGTGATTAAATGACAAATGGGATGATGGTGCAAGGCAAAAGGAGATGGTAACTGGACAAGTTAAGAAACAAAAGATGTCTCTAGAGGAGGTGTAAATGGGAATGGCAGCATCATCAGCAACAGCTGCTGTCCGAAAAAATAGGGGCAGAGGTCATGGTCTGAAATTGTTGAACTCGATGTTGAGTCCAGAAGGCTGTAAAGTGCCTAATCCATCAGGTTGGTCAAGTTTGTAGTGAGGTGCATCACTATCATCTTAAAGGATGAGAGAGAGGTCGAGAGGCAGAGAGGTTTAGGGAGGGAATTCCAGAGCTTAGGGCCCCAGGCAGCTGAAGGCACGGCTGGCAACGGTGGAGCCATTAAAATCGGGGATGTGCAAGAGACCAGAAGTGGAGGAGCGCAGAGAGCTCGAAGGCCTGTAGGGCTGGAGGGTGTTATAGAGATAGGGAGGGCAAGGCCCTAGTTAGAGTACTGCATGCAGTTATGAGGAGAGCCTTGAGATAATGGGACTATATCCACTGGAGCAGTCTGTGTGGGTTTGGGCATGGGGACAGTTGGGCATCCCAAAAACATTTTCTGGAAAGAGAGGAAAGCAGTAAATGAAGGTGTCAGTAATATTTTAAAATGTGAAAGAATGGGGTTAAAAAAGGTTCCGTGGAAGCCTGTGATTGGTGAGTGAGTCTGGTGCTCTCTTCAGCTCACCAATTCCTCGTGTACACGTGTCTGAATTAATAGGGGGAGCTGTTCGACCATTTTTTTGGGAGGGATGGGGAGGGTGTACTCTGTTGATTGGTGCACAGTAAAACAAATAAACTGTAACTAATAAAACATTATGGGCTGGATTTTCCAAGCCCCGAGGAGGCGGGCATGGAGGCGGGACAGCCGGTAAAATCGGAGAAAGTGGGGGCGGGAAGATGTTCAGCTTCGGGTCCCGTCTCCTGGAGGCGGGAAAGGCATTTAATCCTTTTAACTGCCTGTTAACAGGTAGTTAACGGGCAGAAAAAAGGATTAGTGCCATTTTACCTTCACAGGTGAAGGCTTCCCGACCTCAGAGAACTCTGCCAGGTTGGAGGAGACGTGGAGGAGGTCTGCGGCGGTCGGAGGCACCTGGAAGTAAGGTGTAAAGGTGAGTGATGGGTGCAAGTGTGGAGTGGTAAGTATGCAAGGTGAGTGATAAGTTTAAAAAAGTGTTTACTTACCTTGTTTTCTTCCTACAGCCTTTAGCCGCGGTGGATCGGGAGAGCCGACATCCTGCTTGTCAATTTCACAGAATGGCTGTTGGAACCTCCGTTCCAACAGCCATGTGAAATTTACAAATTTGAAAGGTTCGATGAGTCCTGAACACAAGGCCTCATCAAACTAAAGAGAATGTCAGTGTTTGACAGCTTCACAGAGCTGTCAAACGCTGACATTTCTTCCTTCAAGAAGTCTTGACAGATAGCACGTCTGACGTTGACGTGATCTGTCAGTGACTTCCTCCCTAATTGGCCTGCTGAGCCTGCAGGGTGGGCTTAACAAGCTCAATCAGGGGAAAATCCCTCTGGTTGGTCAGGCGAGGATGGAGGCGGGACATTGACAGGACAAGCAGCTGTCCCGCCTCCAACTCGCTTCCATTCACAAAATCCAGCCCATAAGGAAACGTAACAACTTAAATTAAAATTTGATTGACCGGGGTGATGATGCACTCCAGTCCCCGCGGTGCCCACCGGTCGCGGAAGGCCTTGAGCGTGCCGGCGGACACCGCGTGCTCCATCTCCAGGGCCACCATGGGGAGGGTGTAAACTTGCATTGAGTGCAGGAGCGGCATAAACCCAGGAAACCTCCGGGCAGCAATGCAAAATGAGACCCGAGGGACTTTGTGAGGTGTCAAGATTTTCACTGTTTGGAAAGATTGAGGAAACTTGGGTTGAGCACAATCAGCGGCGTAAATGTACCCAAAGCCGCTAACACGCAAGTCCCCTCGATCTTTATCCCCCCTCGATAACGACATAACAACAGTATAAGTACTGAAGGAAATGTGGGAATTCAGGCCTCACGTGCAAGAAACAGGAACAGTTCCAGTTTTCCATTCTCCACCCCCAACATCCCTCATTTTGATGATCACAAGGATTCTGTCACCTTTGATTAAATCATTAATATATGCATTTACTCTGATCTACTACTGTTGCGGTCACTACACCCCACTGCTCAGATAATGAATATATTCATGAAAATAAACAAGGAATTGTAAGAGCGCAGTTGTGCTCAGTGTTCTCACAGTTCTCCTGAACACAGGTTATGCTTCAGCCCATCGCCCTGCTGCTCACACGAACCTGGGGCGCAGTGTTCCTGGAGACAGCAGCTGGTTTTTCTTTGAGGCAAGAACTCTTTTCTTATTTTCTTTCTGAGTGTGCAAAAAAGAAATCTGAAGCAAAGGTACCCAGAAGCTTCTGAAGATCCAGACTCAGAGATTGTGGTTTTAAGGGGGTTCTGTCCCAGCAGCTCAGTTCTAAAGGAAGCTGCCCAGCGTGATACCGAGAACGGATAGACCTGGAAGGACCCAGGTTGCAACCCTGGTCTCTGCTGAGGTAGCTGATCACAGCCAGCAACTGGGGAAACACTTCATGCCCCCTGGTCATAGAGCCGGTCCTAGATCATTATACGGTTCTGGGCACCGCACCTCAGGAAGGATATACTGGCCTTGGAGGGGAAGCAGTGCAGATTCACCAGAATGATACTGGCTAAAAGGGTTAAACCATGAGGGCAGGTTGCAGAAGCTTGGCTTGTATTTCCTTCCTCGAGTATAGAAGATTGAGGGGTGATCTGATCGAGGTGTTTGAAATGATAATGGGGTTCGATAGGGTAGATACAGAGAAACTATTTCATCTGACGGGGGAATCACGAACGAGGGGACATTATTTCAAAATTAGAGCTAGACCATTTAAGAGGGAAATCAGGAAGCACTTTTTCACAAAAAGGGTAGTGGCAATCTGTCATTCTCTCCCCTAAAAGGCTGTGGATGCTGGGTCAATTGGAGCTTTCAAGACTGAGATCGATAGAATTTTGTTGGGGAAGGGTATCGATGGATTTGAAGCTACGGTGGGCAAAGGGGGTTGAGGTACAGATCAGCCATGATCCAGTTGATTAGCAGAGCAGGTTCAAGGAGCTGAATGGCCTCCTCCTGTTCCTAATGTTCCTATGACTCTGTTGGAAAGTGTGTGTGTATGAGTTTGCGCACTTTCCTGCCATTCACAATGGCTTGTATTCCCTCGAGCAAGTCGGGGCCGCTAATCTCGGACCTCGGGCGCTGTTTACTTTCTTTTTAATTCGTTCATGGGATCTGGGCGTCGCTGGCAAGACCAGCATTTATTGCCCATCCCTAGTTGCCCTTGAGAAGGTGGTGGTGAGCCGCCTTCTTGAACCGCTGCAGTCCGTGTGGTGAAGATGCTCCCACAGCGCTGTTAGGGAGGGAGTGCCAGGATTTTGACCCAGCGACGAAGGAACGGCGATATACTTCCAAGTCGGGATGGTATGTGACTTGGAGGTGGTGGTGTTCCCATGCGCCTGCTGCCCTTGTCCTTCTGGGTGGTAGAAGTCGCGGGTTTGGGAGGTGCTGCCGAAGAAGCCTTGGCGAGTTGCTGCAGTGCATCTTGTAGATGGTACACACTGCAGCCACGGCATGCCGATGGTGGAGGGAGTGAATGTTGAAGGTGGTGTATGGGGTGCCAATCAAGCGGGCTGCTTTGTCCTGGATGGTGTCGAGCTTCTTGAGTGTTGTTGGAGCTGCACTCATCCAAGCAAGTGGAGAGTATTCCATCATACTCCTTACTTGTGCCTTGTAGATGGTAGAAAGGCTTTGGGGAGTCAGGACGTGAGACACTAACTGCAGAATACCTAGCCTCTGACCTGCTCTTGTTGCCACAGTATTTATGTGGCAGGTCCAGTTAAGTTTCTGGTCAATGGTGACCCCCGGATGTTGATGGTGGGGGATTCGGCGAAGGTAATGCCGTTGAATGTCAAGGGGCGGTGGTTAGACTCTCACTTGTTGGAGATAGTCATTACCTGGCACTTGTGTGGCACAAATGTTACCTGCCACTTATTAGCCCGAGCCTGAATGTCGTCCAGGTCTTGTTGCATGCGGGCATGGACTGCTTCATTATCTGAGGAGTTGCAAATGGCACTGAACACTGTGCAGTCATCTGCAAATATCCCCATTTCTGACCTTACGTTGGAGGGAAGGTCGTTGATGAAGCAGCTGAAGATGGTTGGGCCTAGGACACTGCCCTGAGGAACTCCTGCAGCGATGTCCTGGGGCTGTGATGATTGACCACCAACCACCACAGCCATCTTCCTTTGTGCTAGGTATGACCCCAGCTAGTGGAGGGTTTTCCCCCCGATTCCCATTGACTTCAGTTTTACTAGGGCTCCTTGATGCCACACTCGGTCAAATGCTGCCTTGATGTCTAGGGCAGTCACTCTCACCTCACCTCTGGAATTCAGCTCCTTTGTCCATGGTTGGACCAAGGCTGTGATGAGGTCGGGAGCCGAGTGGTCTTGGCGGAACCCAAACTGGGCATCCATGAGCAGGTTATTGGTGAGTAAGTGCTGCTTGATAGCACTGTCGACTATACCTTCCATCACTTTGCTAATGATTGAGAGTAGACTGATGGGGCGGTAATTGGCCGGATTGGACTTGTCCTGCTTTTTATGGACAGGACATACCTGGGCAGTTTTCCATATTGTCGGATAGGTGCCAGTGTTGTAGCTGTACTGGAACAGCTTGGCTAGAGGTGCAGCTAGTTCTGGAGCACAAGTCTTCAGCACAACAGCCGGGATGTTGTTGAGGCCCATAGCCTTTGCTGTATCCAGTGCGCTCATCCGTTTCTTGATATCACGTGAAGTGAATCGAATTGGCTGAAGACTGGCTTCTGTGATGGTGGGGACCTCGGGAGTAGGCCGAGATGGATCATCCACTCGGCACTTCTGGCTGAAGATGGTTGCAAACGCTTCAGCCTTGTCTTTTGCACTCACGTGCTGGGCTCCACCATCATTGAGGATGGGGATATTCATGGAGCCTCCTCCTCCCGTTAGTTGTTTAATGGTCCACCACCATTCACGACTGGATGTCACAGAGTCACAGAGTCACAGAATCCCCACAGTGCAGATAGAGGCCATTTCGGCCCATCGAGCCTGCACCGACACATATCCCACCCTATCCCCGTAACCCCACGTATTTAATCCCCCTAACACTAAGGGTCAATTTATCATAGCCAAATCAACCTAACCCGCACATCTTTGGACTGTGGGAGGAAACCGGAGCACCTGGAGGAAACCCACGCAGACACGGGGAGAATGTGCAAACTCCACACAGACAGTCACCAGATTCGAACCCGGGTCCCTGGCGCTGTGAGGCAACAGTGCTAACCACTATGCCACCGTGTTGGATGTGGCAGGACTGCAGAGCTTTGATCTGATCCGTTGATTGTGGGATCGCTTAGCCCTGTCTATAACATGCTGCTTCCGCTTTTTAGCGTGCAGGTAGTCCTGTGTTGCAGCTTCCCCAGGTTGGCACCTCATTTTTAGGTACGCCTGGTGCTGCTCCTGGCATGCTCTTCTACACTCCTTATTGAACATTTGATGGAATCTGGAACTGTACCCATGGATTGGAGGGTAGCCAATGTTACCCCACTATTCAAAAAGGGTGGTAGAGAGAAAGCGGGGAATTACAGACCGGTAAGCCTGACATCGGTATTGGGGAAAATGCTAGAGTCCATTATAAAGGATGTAATAGCTGAGCACTTGAAAAACAGTGACAGGATCGGACAAAGTCAACATGGATTTACAAAAGGTAAATCGTGCTTGACTAATCTACTGGAATTTTTTGAGGATGTAACTGGGAAAATAGATAAGGGAGAACCAGTAGATGTGGTGTATTTGGACTTTCAAAAGGCTTTCGATAAGGTCCCGCATAAGAGATTAGCGTGTAAAGTTAAGGCACATGGGATTGGGGGCAAGGTATTGACTTGGATAGAGAACTGGTTGGCGGACAGAAAGCAGAGAGTAGGAATTAATGGGTCTTTTTCCGAGTGGCAAGCAGTGACTAGTGGGGTACCGCAGGGATCGGTCCTTGGACCCCAGCTATTCACAATATACATTAATGATCCAGATAAGGGAACTAAATGTAATATCTCCAAGTTTGCAGATGACACAAAGCTGGGTGGGAGTGTGTGCTGTGAGGAGGATACCGAGAAACTCCAGGATGATTTGGACAGGTTGGGTGAGTGGGCAGAAGCGTGGCAGATGCAATATAACGTGGATAAGTGCAAGGTTATCCACTTTGGTGTCAAAAACAGAAAGGCAGACTATTATCTGAATGGCAATAGATTGGGAGAAGGGGATGTGCAACGAGACCTGGGTGTCCTTGTGCACCAGTCGCTGAAAGTAAGCATGCAGGTGCAGCAGGCGGTGAAGAAGGCAAATGGTATGTTGGCCTTCATAGCGAAAGGGTTTGAGTATAGGAACAGGGATGTCCTGCTGCAGTTGTACAGGGCCTTGGTGAGACCACACCTTGAGTACTGTGTGCAGTTTTGGTCGCCTTATCTGAGGAAGGATGTTCTTGCCATGGAAGGAGTTCAGCGAAGATTCACAAGGCTGATACCTGGGATGGCAGGAATGACATATGAGGAGAGATTGGGTCGATTGGGCTTATACTCGCTGGAGTATAGAAGAATGAGAGGGGATCTCATCGAAACATATAAAATTCTGACAGGTCTGGACAAACTAGATGCAGGAAGAATGTTCCTGATGGTCGGAGAGTCCAGAACCAGGGGTCATACTCTACGGATAACGGGTAAGCCATTTAGGACAGAAATGAGGAAGAATTTCTTCACCCAGAGAGTGGTGAACCTGTGGAATTCTTACCACAGAAGGTAGTTGAGGCCAAGTCATTAAATATATTCAAGAATGAGTTAGATATATTTCTTAAAGCTAAAGGTATCAAGGGATATGGGGAGAAGGCAGGTACAGAGTACTGAGTTTGGATGATCAGCCATGATCTCATCGAATGGCGGAGCAGGCTCGTGGGGCCGAATGGCCTACTCCTGCTCCTATCTTCTATGTTTCTATGAACCAGGTTTGGTCCCCTGGCTTGATGGTAATGGTAGAGTGAGGGATATGCCGGGCCATGAGGTTACAGATTGTGGTGGAATACAATTCTGCTGCTGCTGATGGCCCACAGTGCCTCATGGATGCCCAGTTTTGAGCTGCTAGATCTGTTCTGAATCTATCCCATTTAGCACGGTGGTAGTGCCACACAACACGATGGAGGGTGTCCTCAGTGTGAAGACGGGACTTTGTCTCTACAATGACTGTGTGGTGGTCACTACTAACTGTCATGGACAGATGCATCTGTGACAGGCAGATTGGTGAGGACGAGGTCAAGTAGGTTTTTCCCCCACCCAGAGTACATTCTGTGCCCTTGCTACTCTCAGTGCTTCTTCCAAGTGGTGTTCAACATGGAGGAGTACTGATTCATCAGCTGAGGGAGGGCGGTAGGTGGTAATCAGCAGGGGGTTTTCTTGCCCATGCTTGACCTGAAGCCATGAGACTTCATGGGGTCCGGAGTCAATGTTAAGGACTCCCAGGGCCACTCCTTCCCGATGGGACAGGACATACCCAGGGATGATGATGGAGGAGTTTGGGACATTGGCTGAAAGGTATGATTCTGTGAGTATGACTATATCAGGCTGTTTGCTTGACAAGTCCCCAGATGTTGGTGAGCAGGACTTTGCAGGGTCTACTGGGCTGGATGTGTCGTTGTCGTGTCCGTAGCCGAGGTCAATGCCGGGTGGTCCGGTTTTATTCTTATTATTGTTTCTTGCAGCGGTTTGTTAAAACTGAGTGGCTTGCTAGACCATTTCAGAGGGCTGTTAAGAGTCAACCACATTGCTGTGGGTCTGGAGTCACATAGGCCAGACCAGGCAGGACGGCAGATTTCCTTCACCTAAAGGACATTAGTGAACCAGATGGGTTTTTACGACAATCCAATAGTTTCATGGTCACCATTACTGATACTATCTTTTTATTCCAGATTTATTTAATTAACTGAATTTAAATTCCCCAGTTGCCAGGGTGGGATTTGAACTCACGTCTCTGGATCATTAGTCCAGGCCACTGGATTACTAGCCCAGTGACATAGCCACTATACTACCATTTCCTTAAAGTGTGGGAAAGGCACTTATATACTGCACTTTCCAGTGAGGGCCCAGGAAAGTCGGCCCTTAATGACCCTGGGGCGATTTTATTTTGCACAGGTTCCCAGGGCACTTTGTGCTGACCAGTTGCATTGGCTACTTTGAGCCCCTCGGGCACATAAGAACATAAGAGCATAAGAATTAGGAGCAGGAGTCGGCCATACGGCCCCTCGAGCCCATTCAATAAGATCATGGCTGATCTCCAACCTCAACTCCACTTTCCCGCCCGATCTCCATATCCCTCAATTCCCCATGAGTCCAAAAATCTATCGATCTCAGCCTTGAATTTACTCAGAGACTCAGCATCCACAGCCCTCTGGGGCAGAGAATTCCAAAGATTTACAAGTGAAGAAATTCCTCCTCATCTCAGTCTTAAATGGCCGACCCCTTGTCCCGAGACTGTGACCCCTACTTCTAGACTCTCCAGCCAGGGGAAACAACCTCTCAGCATCTACCCTGTCAATCCCCCTCAGAATCTTATGGGGTAAAAATTCAGTTGGTTGCGCCTCCCGTTAGCGCCTTAAGAGGGCGCTAATGGGGCGCAAAGCCGCTAACGCCCGGGCGCAGCGATGTTTGCGCCGCTCGGGAACTTAACTAGAGATTGTGCGGCGGCGCTAAAACTTACCGCTGCGACCACCTGCGCGCGCAGATTATGACGTCATTCCATGGTGCAACGCCCTTGTGGCGCCCCGGAGCGGAAATTGAGTGGCGCCCCCTGCCTTACCGCCTGGCGCATCCAACGACCAGAAGACTGGAACGCTATCAATCGCTGTGGGGCTTGGGGGGGCGCTATTTAAAGGGGGCCTCTTCCTGTCTTTTATTGTTGGTGGCATTTTTGAACTACGCATTCTGAGAGAGAGAGGGAGAGACTTCTGAAGAGATTCAACGTTGTGTGAAGGAGTTTTGGGTACTGAGCAGCACTTTGCAGGTTCATTTTGATTTGCCATTCCTTGTATCGATTTAGCAGAGACTGTGGGAGCTGCACTCTGAGCTCTTTGCCTGGTACTCTCCATTGTTCTTTCCAGCACATTTGATGTGCAAGTCTCTCCAGGCCGAGATT
Source organism: Squalus acanthias (assembly GCA_030390025.1). NCBI lineage: Eukaryota > Metazoa > Chordata > Chondrichthyes > Squaliformes > Squalidae > Squalus > Squalus acanthias. Next base: position 130,437,763 of record CM059434.1, read on the forward strand.
CAAGGCTGCAATGAACAGGATGTGGATGGAAAGCAAGATTAACCATCCCCTTTAAGAACTGGCCCGTGCCATTGTGTGTGTGTTCCATTGCTGACTGACATTACATGAGCTTCGCCAGCGCTCTGAGTTAGCGCCTCACTCCTTGGCCTTTGCGCCTTAAGACAGGTGTGCAGCGCCTGATTTAGCGCTCCACTCACCTCCTGGGGCGGTAAAAGTGAAGTTTCCAGTCAGTGCCGATAATTAGCGCCAGGCGCTAATATTTGCGTCCAGACGATATTTGCGCCCCAAATGGGGCGCGACCTAATTTTTACCCCTATATGTTTCAATGAGACACCCTCTCATTCTTCTAAACTCCAGCGAGTATAGGCCCAATCTACTCAATCTCTCCTGATAGGACAACCCTCTCATCTCAGGGATCAATCGAGTGAACCTTCGTTGCACCGCCTCCAAGGCAAGTATGTCCTTCCTCAGATAGGGAGACCAAAACTGTGCACAGTACTCCAGGTGTGGTCTCATCAAAGCCCTGTACAATTGTAGCAAGACTTCCTTACTCTTGTACTCCAACCCCTTTGCAATAAAGGCCAACATGCCATTTGCCTTCCTAATTGCTTGATGCGGCACATTGAAGGCCTCAGACCTCTCTAACCCGGTAATATGTGGGGTGAATGAGGCGCCTGCCATTGAATCATTGGCCCGCAGAAGCTTAGCATGGGTGCGAAGCAGTGATGCTAAACTTGTGTAATGTAAATGTTATGTAATGCAATGTTAGCCTTTATAATCAGAGGGCTATAATATAAGGGAGAGGAAGCTTTGCTACAGCTATACAAAACCCTGGTTAGACCACATCTGATGGACTGTGTACAGTTCTGGGCAATGCACCTTAGAAAGGATTCATTGGAAGGAGTGCAGCGCAGATTCACCAGTATGTTACCAGGACTCCAAAGGTTAGATTATGATGAGAGATTACATAAACTAGGCTTGTATTCCCTGGAATATAGAAGGTAAGGGGTGATTTGATTGAGGTTTTTATGATTTTGAAAGGAATTGATCGGGTAGATAAAGAGAAACCTTTTTTGCTGGTGCTGGAGTCTACGACAAGGGGACATAACCTTAAAATCAAAGCCAGGCTGTTCAGGAGAGAAGTTATGAAACATTTATTCACGCAAAGGGTGGTAGAAGTGTGGAACTCTCTCACACAAAAATAAGCTAGCTCAATTAATAATTTTAAATCTGAAATCGCTAGGTTTTATCTAGACAAGGGTATAAAGGGATATGGAGCCAAAGCAGGGTGGATGGAGTTGAGATACAGATCAGCCATGATCTAATTGAATGGCAGAACAGGCTCAAGGGACTGAATGGCTTACTTCTGTTCCGATGTTCTTAAATCCAGAGCTGAGGCCCAAGCTGGCTCTAGTGGGAAGCAGATTGAGACTTACTCCCATAGGGACGCTCCCGCCATTCCCCGATACACGCTTACAGTGGACGACGCTCCCCGGTGGGAGACCTAAGCCTCGATTTTAACCTAACCCGCCCAGCAGAAAGGGGCGGGATTTGGCCGGTTGCCCGTTTTACACCCATTGGGTGAGCGGGACTGTAATCGTAGGATCGCACCTTGTAAATCTGTGCTGGTGAAAAGTGAAACACTTTGTACCGACTCTACAGTTGCACTGTGATCCCATTCTGATGTTTAGCACTGTGGACAGTTCAATGGTTGAATGGAATTCTTTCTTAGACAGTGAGAAGGAAAGTAGGGCTCCAAGTGTGGAACATGCTGTCGACAGATGGCACTGATAAATGTACGGCTCATCTGCTTGACATGATTGTTCAGCAGTAACAGTGATTTAGAATTGACCTTACTTTGCATTATATTTTATAAGTTCTCTGCTTGTACCTTTTTAGGACTTTGATGAAAGTCTCATCTGAGTTGGAGACATAGCAGAAGATCAATTAAAGTAAGTTTGTGAAGATGGTCAACTTAGCAAGTTGTTACACTGTTCCGTTCAGTGGGAAGCAGCTGTGCTTTCTAATATTGCTCCTCCTTTCAGCCCTTCCATTGCTCACCAAATACATATTTGGTCCCATGCTTTATTATGGAGCAAATAATAATTTAACATTATTCGGAAAGAATACTTACAAACATTTCACAAATGTGACCATCATGGAGACCACCATTAAAGTCTCAAAATGCCTCGGGGATGAAGACTATGAGTCTTTCAAAGCCATCAGATCTTCCAAAGGCATGTGGACAATATCCCCAATTGGGAGGCTTGGCAATCAGATGGGACAATATGCAACATTATTTGCTTTGGCCAGATTAAACAGGAAACAAGCCTACATTTTCCCAGATATGGCTGATTACCTGTCTCATAACTTCAAGCTTACTCTTCCCACCCTTAATCAAGAGGTTAAAGTTAAGACTCCTTGGGAAAACTATCAGCTTGCTGACTGGATGGATGAAAAGTATAAAGCTATCCGAGGAGACTACATTAAACTCTCAGGATATCCATGTTCTTGGACCTTCTATCATCACATCCGGGAAGAAATCCTTCGTGAATTCTCTTTTCACGAGTTCATCACAAAGGAGGTCAACTTGTATTTAAGAAGCATAAATCACCAAAGTCAACATGTGACTTACATTGGTGTTCATGTGCGAAGAGGAGATTACGTGCATGTTATGCCAAAGGTGTGGAAGGGCGTCATTGCAGATAAAAACTACTTGGAACAAGCCATGTCCTACTTCAGGAATAAATACGAGGATGCTGTCTTCATAGTGACGAGCAATGGACTAGCTTGGTGTCGGAAGAATATTGATACATCTAAAGGGGACGTCTACTTTGCAGGAGATGGCAAAGAATCCATGCCACACAGAGACTTTGCCATTCTTGCTCACTGCAACCATACCATAATGACCGTCGGCACCTTTGGATACTGGGCAGCCTACCTTGCTGGCGGGGAGACCATCTACCTCGTGAACTTCACTTTGCCCAACTCGCCTTTCCTAAACCTGTTTAAGTATGAGGCAGCCTTCCTGCCGGAATGGATCGGGATTGCCGCTGATCTCTCACCTCTTCTGAACAAGAACCCTTAACATTTAAGCAATGGCACTTTGGATGGAATCTGGGTTACATCTGAAGACCAGACAAGTCAAAAGAAACAAGAAAGCTCAATGAAGCTCATACCTCTCCTACCCAACTCTCCCATTGCAGCATCCATGTGTATTGTGGAAACATAGAAACATAGAAGATAGGAGCAGGAGTAGGCCATTCGGCCCCTCGAGCCTGCTCCGCCATTTAATGAGATCATGGCTGATCATCCAAATTCAGTACCCTGTCCCTGCTTTCTCCCCATATCCCTTGATCCCTTTAGCCTTAAGAAATATATCTAACTCCTTCTTGAATATATTTAATGAATTGGCCTCAACTGCCTTCTGTGGTAGAGAATTCCACAGGTTCACCACTCTCTGGGTGAAGAAATTCCTCCTCATCTCAGTCCTAAATGGCTTACCCCTTATCCTTAGACTGTGACCGCTGGTTCTGGACTCCCCCGCCATTAGGAACATCCTTCCTGCATCTAGTCTGTCTAGTCCTGTTAGAATTTTATAAGTTTCAATGAGATCCCCTCTCATTCTTCTAAACTCTAGCGAATACAAGCCCAATCGACCCAATCTCTCTTCATACGTCATTCCTGCCATCCCAGGTATCAGTCTGGTGAATCTTCGCTGCACTCCCTCCATGGCAAGAACATCCTTCCTCAGATAAGGCGACCAAAACTGCACACAATACTCAAGGTGTGGTCTCACCAAGGCCCTGTACAACTGCAGCAAGACATCCTTGCTCCTGTACTCGAATCCTCTCGCTATGAAGGCCAACATACCATTTGCCTTCTTAACTGCCTGCTGCACCTTCAACGACTGGTGCACAAGGACTCCCAGGTCTCATTGCACTTCCCCTTTTCCCAATCTATTGCCATTCAGATAATAATCTGCCTTCCTGTTTTTGCCACCAAAGTGGATAACCTCGCATTTATCCACATTATACTGCATCTGCCATGCATCTGCCCAATCACCCAACTTGTCCAAATCATACTGGAGTTTCTCTGCATCCTCCTCACAACACACACGCCCACCCAGCTTTGTGTCATCTGCAAACTTGGAGATATTACATCTAGTTCCCTCGTATAGATCATTAATATATATTGTGAATAACTGGGGTCCTAGCACCGATCCCTGCGGTACCCCACTAGTCACTGCCTGCCACTCGGAAAAAGACCCGTTTATTCCAACTCTTTGCTTCCTGTCTGCCAACCAGTTCTCTATCCAAGTCAGTACCTTACCCCCAATCCCATGTGCCTTAACTTTGCACGCTAATCTCTTATGCTGGACCTTATCGAAAGCCTTCTGAAAGTCCAAATACACCAAATCCACTGGTTCTCCCTTATCTATTCTACCAGTTACATCCTCAAAAAATTCCAGTAGATTAGTCAAGCATGATTTACCTTTTGTAAATCCATGTTGACTTTGTCCGATCCTGTCACTGTTTTTCAAGTGCTCTGCTATTACATCTTTTATAATGGACTCTAGCATTTTCCCCACTACCGATGTCAGGCTTACTTATTCTATAATTCCCCGTTTTCTCTCTCCCACCTTTTTTAAATAGTGGGGTTACATTAGCTACCCTCCAATCCATGGGAACTGTTCCAGAGTCTACAGAATTTTGGAAGATGACCAGCAATGCATCTACTATTTCTAGGGCCACTTCCTTAAGTACCCTAGGATGTAGATTATCAGGCCCTGGGGATTTATCGGCCTACAATCCCTTCAATTTCCCTAATTCCATTTCCCTACAAATACTGATTTCATTCAGTTCTTCCCTCTCATCAGACCCTATGTTCCCCGACATCTCTGGGAAGTTATTTGTGTCCTCCTTTGAGAAGGTTAGGTTGATTTGGCTATGATAAATTGACCCATAGTGTTAGGGGGGGATTAAATATGTGGGGTTACGGGGATAGGATGGGATATGTTAGGGGGAATTAAATACGTGGGGTTACGGGGATAGGGTGGGATATGTGTCGGTGCAGGCTCGATGGGCCGAGATGGCCTCTATCTGTACTGTGGGGATTCTGTGTGAGAAAGCAGGGACAGGGTACTGGATTTGGATGATCAGCCATGATCGTATTGAATGGTGGAGCAGGCTCGACGGGCCGAATGGCCTACTCCTGCTCCTAGTTTCTATGTTTCTATGTTTCTATGTAAGACAGAACCAATGTATTTAATTGGTCTGCCATTTCTTTGTTCCCCATTATAAATTCCCCTGATTCTGACTGCAAGGGACCTAGGCTTGACTTCACCAATCTTTTTCTCTTCACATATCTATAGAAGCTTTTACAGTCAGTTTTTATGTTCTCTGCAAACTTACTCTCATATTCTATTTTCCCCCTCTTAATTAATCCCTTTGTCCTCCTTTGCTGAATCCTAAACTGCTCCCAATCCTCAGGTTTGCTGCTTTTTCTGGCCAATTTATATATCCTCTCCTTGGATCTTATGCTATTCCTAATTTCCCTTGTTAGCCACGGTTGAGTCACCTTTTTTGTTTTATTTTTATGCCAAACAGGCATGAACAAATTCTGTAGTTCATCCATGCGATCTTTAAATGTTTGCCATTGCCTATCCGCCGTCAACCCTTTAAGTAACGTTCCCCAATCCATCCTAGCCAATTCGCACCTCATACCATCGTAGTTTCCTTTATTTAAATTCAGGACCCTAGTCTCTGATTCAACTACTTCACTCTCCATCTTAATGAAGAATTGTATCATATTATGATCGCTCCTCCCCAAGGGGCCTCACACAACAAGATTGCTAATTAATCCTTTCTCATTACATAATACCCAAGCGCAGGCAGCCACCCGATCCTTCAACCACCGTCTGCCCCACCTGTGACAGAGACTGTAGGTCCCGCATTGGACTCATCAGTCACCTGCGAACTCATTTTTAATGTGGAAGCAAGTCATCCTCAGTTCCGAGGGACTGCCTAAGAAGAAGAATTGTGGACAGCTTCAGTGTTCGTGGCTCTACTACCCTGTCTGACAAGTTATTCCAAACATTTATCATTTTGGACTTCCTGATCTCTCTATTTTAAATTTACTTTTTTACTCATTTCTATTTAGGTCACCTGCTCCTAATTTCTTGCCTAGCTTTGAAGTAATAATTTATCTATGCCATTAATATTTTATCTGTTTTGATGACATCCTGCTTTAACGACCTTCTCTCTAAAGCTTAGACTTAGAATCATAGGGGTAAAAATTGAGTCGCGCCCCATTTGGGGCGCTAACCTCGCCGGGGTGCGACTTATAGCGCCCCGAAAAAATTAGCGGCCCCGCGCCGGAACTTCAGTGGTTGCGCCCCAAGAGGGAAGCGGGGCGCCACTGGAAGCACCCCGCATCCCTCTTGGGGCGCTGCGAGTGAATATCCTGGCGCTACGTGCCGCGGTATTGCAGGCCTTCCTCCCCTTAAAGGGGAGGGACCCTGCGCAGCGCGAACCGGGGCCCAGCTGGGCCCCCAGGGATCGGGAGTGCCGGCAAAAGAGCCCGGCACTCAAGAGAAGTGCCGGGCTCTTGGAGCGCAGCAGGCACTTCACGGTGGGGGGGCTTCACGGGGACCGGGGACAGCAACGGGGGCAGGTGCTGGCAGGCGGCCAGCAACAAAAATGGCCGCCTGCCACCTCCCCTTTAAATATCGCCGCCCCGGCCGCACGTACGCCTCCCTGAACCTGTTGGACATAGCGTCTGGTGGTAAATCAGGGGGCGCGACTGAAGATCACGGCCGGGGTGCGAGCGGGGTGCTGCGCACGGCGATGACGTCATCGCCGGCGGCGCAGCGCCACAGGGCGCTACCGGCTGCCGCCGCCGCTAACCTCCCACTAAATTTTTCGGGAGGCGTGGGCGGCGCTGCGCCCGGGCGTTAGCTGCTTTACGCCCCATTAGCGCCCTCTTAAGGCGCTAATGGGAGGCGCAAGCAGCTGAATTTTTCCCCCCTAGAATCTTACAGCACAGAAGGAGGCCATTTGGCCCATCTTGCCTGTGCCAGCTCTCTGAAAGTTAGTCCCAATTAGTCCCGCTCCCCTGCTCTTTGCATAAGGCCATAAAAAAAGCAAACCAAGCACTAGGGTTTATTTCTGGAGGTATAGAATTGAAAAGTAGGGAAGTTATGCTAAACCTGTATCGAACCTTGGTTAGACCACATTGCGTACAGTTCTGGTCGCCATATTATAAAAAGGATATAGAGGCACTGGAGAGGGTGCAGAGAAGATTTACAAGGATGATACCAGAAATGTGAGGGTATACATATTAAGAAAGGATGAACAGGCTGGGTCTCTTTCCTCTTGAAAAAAGAGAAGTCGCACAACACCAGGTTATAGTCCAACAGATTTATTTAATTTTACAAGCTTTCGGAGCTATCGCTCCTTCGTCAGGTAAGTTAGCAATGAGAGAATCTCCCAGAATTCACAATTTAAACCCAGACAAAATCTATTCACATTATTCGCTACAACAAAGAGCACAGCCAAGACAATGAGATGTGTCCCAGGGGGTCCAGCGTGTCAAACCACCTGCTGGCTGCATATCCTGTCAATTTGTGTTCTTGTGTTTTTAAAAAAAAAAAACACCTGGGAAGACCGGCCATGATGTCAAGTCACGTTCTGTATCGTGACATGAACCCGATATCGCGATTGAGGCCATCCTCATGAGTGCGGAACTTGGCTATCAGTTTCTGCTCTATGATTTTGCGCTGTCGTGTATCTCGAAGGCCGCCTTGGAGAACGCTTACCCGCAGATCCGAGGCTGAATGCCCCTGGCTGCTGAAGTGTTCCCCGACTGGGAGGCAACCCTCCTGCCTGGCGATTGTTGCGCGGTGTCCGTTCATACGTTGTCTCAGTGTCTGCATGGTCTCGCCGATGTACCATGCAGACACGAGACCATGCCGGCGAGACCATGCAGACACTGAGACAACGTATGAACGGACACCGCGCAACAATCGCCAGGCAGGAGGGTTGCCTCCCAGTCGGGGAACACTTCAGCAGCCAGGGGCATTCAGCCTCGGATCTGCGGGTAAGCGTTCTCCAAGGCGGCCTTCGAGATACACGACAGCGCAAAATCATAGAGCAGAAACTGATAGCCAAGTTCCGCACTCATGAGGATGGCCTCAATCGCGATATCGGGTTCATGTCACGATACAGAATGTGACTTGACATCATGGCCGGTCTTCCCAGGTGTTTTTTTTTTGTTTTTTGTTTTTTTTTTGTTTTTTTTTTAAAAACACAAGAACACAAATTGACAGGATATGCAGCCAGCAGGTGGTTTGACACGCTGGACCCCCTGGGACACATCTCATTGTCTTGGCTGTGCTCTTTGTTGTAGCGAATAATGTGAATAGATTTTGTCTGGGTTTAAATTGTGAATTCTGGGAGATTCTCTCATTGCTAACTTACCTGACGAAGGAGCGATAGCTCCGAAAGCTTGTAAAATTAAATAAATCTGTTGGACTATAACCTGGTGTTGTGCGACTTCTCATTTTTGTCCACCCCAGTCCAACGCCGGCATCTCCACATCTTGAAAAAAGAAGGCTGAGGGATGACCTAATAGAGGTCTTTAAAATAATGAAAGGTTTTGATAGAGTGGATACAGAGAGAATATTTCCACTTGTGGGGAAGAGCATAACTAGAGGCCATCAATATAAGATAGTCACCAAGAAATCAAATAGGGAATTCAGAAGACACTTCTTTACCCAAAGAGTGGTGAGAATGTGGAACTCGCTACCACAGGGAGTGGTTGAAGCGAATAGTATAGATGCATTTAAGGGGAGGCTAGACAAGCATATGAGGGAGAAGGGAATAGAGGATTATACTGATAGAGTTAGATGAGGAAAGACGAGAGGAGGCTCGAGTGGAGCATAAACGCCAGCATGGACTGGTTGGGCCGAATGGCCTGTTTCTGTGCCATATATCCTATGTAATCCTATATATGTAATTCCCCATAGATGAATGACCTGTGTTGCTGGTTGAGGGAGGAATATTGGCCAGGACACTAGGAGAATTCTCTGCTCTTCTTTAAATAAAGCCATGGGATCTTTAACATCCACCTGAACCACTGGACGCGGCAGACAGGCCCTCAGTTCAGTGTCTCATCCACCCAGCTAATCTTTGGGCATTCAGTGAAAAGCATAAACAGGTTGAGGAAATGTTTTTATTGTATTTTAGTAGGTTCCATAAGCATTTATCAGGTGTGAGAATAAGAACAAAATGGGATCCATTATCAGGATGGTCCCTCATCTGCTCCATACTTTTCTTTAGACCAACCAGGGACTGCTGTTGGGAGAATCTGATTGTCCGGCCCCAGCACAGAGAGAGAGTGCAGCCCCGGCCCAGCCGAGGGGAACTATCTTTAGATCCTGACCTACGTATGTTGGAATGGCCAGTGTAGAGGAGATTTTTCCTCTGCATCTACCCTGCACCTTATCTTTGCTGGGATTGCTTAGTGTGACAGCGTAGTGGGAATTCTATTCTGTACCTTGGGACGTTTTACTATGTTAAAGGTGCTAGATAAATGCAAAGCTGTTGTTGTATCTAGCCCCAGCTACTACATCAGGTAATCCAGGGAGTACTTTGAGAAGCAGTGAGGTAGCTGAGAGTAACACTGTTCTATCTTTCAGAAAGAAAGAAAGACTTGCATTTATATAGCTCCTTTCATGACTTCAGGACATCCCAAAGCACTTTATGACCAAAGAAGTACTTTTGAAGTGTAATCACTGTTGTAATGTAGGAAACGCAGCAGCCAATTTACGCACAGCAAGCTCCCACAAAAAGCAATGTGATAATGACCAGATAATCTGTTTTAGTGGTGTTGATTGAGGGATAAGTATTAGCCAGGACACTGGGGATAACTGCCCTTCTCTTCTTGGAATAGTGGTCGTGGGATCTTTTTCGTCCACCTAAGAGGTCAGACGGGGCCTCGGTTTAAAGTCTCATCCGAAAGACGGCACCTCCAACAGTGCAGTACTCCCTCAGTACTGCACTGGAGTGTCAGCCTAGATTTTTGTGCTCAAGTCTCTGCTATTGGGGCGTGAATCCACAATCTAGTGGTTGACGATTGTCCAATTAGCACCAAGAAGCATTGACTTGAAGGGTAGATATTCTGATGGGAGCCGAGAACCTTCAGCTACCCAGTTAGGGATCTGTAGGGAAAAGGCGCAAATGCTTGAAGACACAAGGTGATTGAGGATTAGTGCAGTGCTTTGGGTGGCACAGTGAGCTTCAGTCAGAATAACCTCAGTGCTGACACTGGAAAGCAGCACACCCTTGTTGTAACCGCACTGCACTGAAAGAGCACTTGCTGCCACGTCCCAATCCAACTCAACCGTGAATGCAACTTTTGTGCAAGTGCTTTGTACCGATAAATCAAAACCACACCACATTTAGTGACTGCTTCGTTACCTCACGCTGCTTGAACGGCCCTTGCTGGTGAGAAAATATCTGAATTTACAATCAGCAAATAAAGAAACCTTCCTCCTCACCAACACACTAGCTCAGCGTGCCCTATTTTAACACAGGAGGTAAACCATTTCACCTGCTAAGTGTGCGTGCATTAAAGTTGCAAACAGTAATTTCAAGGCTTACTGGCGTGTTGGCCATATCGCCGTGAATGATCTGGGGCGGAGCGATGAAAATCGTGGATGTGCAAGAGGCCAGAATTGGAGGAGTGCAGAGAACATCATGTTTGGGTCTGTTGTAGACCAATTGAATGGAGATTGATTGCTTCCAGGATGGTAGAAGGCGAACTGGATGGATCGTGGTCTTTTTTCGTCTAGCAATTCCTATGTTCCTACAATGTTATTTTTAAGTAAAAGTGGGTTCATAAAAGGTTAAAATTCGCTTTGCAACAGATGTGGTGGTGGAGTATTTGGGGAGGGAGATGGTGGCGGGGGGAGGTGGGGGAGGTGGACAAGCTGGGCGGACAGGTCTGCAGAATGTTGCCCGTCTACACGTCAGAAAATGGGAGTCCATCCAGACCCATCGGGACAAAATGGCTCTATTCACATTCCAACACAGCAGGGTGTAGTTACATGGGGCCTCCAGCCACCAGGGACGAGATGGTTCGTTTAATTGGCAAGCAAGCCAACCCCAAACAGAGAAGGTTAAAGGTCACTGCCTAACCTCCTGTCCAGTTACCAGACGAAAGAGCAGGGGAATTCATGTGTGGGGGCAGCTGGTAGGATCTAGTGAGACAGGCAGCTAAGTGGCATAAGCCAGTCTACCTTAAGAAAAACGTCTACCAGGCTCAGAGTAAACCTTGGTCCGAGTCAGTGAAAGGGCTGACAAAAAGAACACGCTGCTTAGAGCATTAATAGGGACAGTGTGGCATGTTTTCTTATTTTCTTAGTTATGAGAAGGGATTTTAATTTTTATTTGTTCTCAGGATGTGGGCATCGCTGGCAAGGCCACTTTTATTGCCCACCCCTAGCTGCTCTGAGAATGTGGTGGTGGGCCTTCTCCTTGAACTGTTGCAGGCCTCGTAGTCATAAGAACATAAGACCATAAGAAATAGGAGCAGGAGTAGGCCAATCGGCCCCTCGAGCCTGCTCCACTATTCAATAAGATCATGGCTGATCTGATCCTAACCTCAAATCTAAAGAACACAAGAAGTAGGAGCAGGACCCGGCCACTCAGCCCCTGGGCCCGCTCCGCCACCCACAGGGCCTTGACCGATCCGAACTCAGCCTCATGTCCAATTTCCTGCCCGCTCCCCGTAACCCCTAATTCCCTTTACTTCTAGGAAACTGTCTATTTCTGTTTTCTAGTCATGGTGCTCTCACAACAATGTTGGGTTAGGAGTGAAATTAAGTTAAAGGCAAGGCGGGATTTGACATAATGGTTACTCTGTATTTTCACTTGCTGACTATAAAATAAAGCATCTTACCAATTCATATCTGGCTCATTTCACCACCGTGTTAATCAATCCATCTTTCGGAAATTTGGAGAAGCACACATGATACCCAAATCATATAACAAGGGGATCTCATTGCTACGTACCTGGGTCATGTTATATTATGGCTGGGCAGTATCGACAAACTCCAGATCGTAAGGGACACGGGTTCTGCTTATGGGAGTGACCTTTGACACTGTACCCAAGAGAATATCTAGGGCTGACCCAAAATCTGTACACTTATATTATTCTGAGTTGTTTCTATATGGGAACTGATTCAAAATGGGTACTGCAGCAGGACAGGAAGGCTTGACATCAAACACTCCCTTCTAGTTAGATAGACTATAATCAGTGGGCTGGCTGAGAAGAGGTTTCTTTGGAGACTATTTTAAAAGTATTGTGTTTGTTCCTTCTCCACTATAACCCTTATGACATTCATCTCTCACAGTTGTTATTAATTGTATATTAGGTGCCAATAATAACAGGGACGGAGACAATTGTAACTGTTCTGTCCAAATAAATGCTCGTACTGGTGTGGCAAAACCTGACCAATTTTATTTCCAGACTCTCTAGAATAACAGACGTCAAAGATTAACAAAGTAATACAAGAGAAGACCATGGAGTGTAATTGCTGCAATGTGCTTACTTTCATCAAGGGCAACTCTAGTTTTCAGTTAACAATATGCAATTACCATACCTATCAGCAACGAGGACAGATGTCTCTTGAGCTTTAGTGGTTGTTAGGAGCACAGAAAGCACTGACCCAAGAGGCTAGTGAGAGATGCTGAATAGCCCATAGCATTCTCCACAAACCCAAGGGGCAGAGTTCCAGATGTTGACACTCTCTGGCGGAGAGTTCTCATTAAGAGAAGTTTTGCTGCGGGTGTCGTGACATCACCAGAGGTAAAAAGACCAAAAGGGACATTGAAGGTTTATTTTGTGCTCACTAATGTGAGGGATGTTAGTCCAAGGAAACCAATTCCATTTTGGGCACTCCAAGCACTGCAACATCAGGAATAGCAAAGATAGATAGAGAGTAAACCTTTACTCTACCCCAACACTAAGCCTCAAAAAAGCACCTCCCACTGCCGTACTAGTGTTTTTTCCATTTTCCACATCAAACATCTTAGTGCAAATAATTACTAGGAACCAGATCGATGCTGCCCAACTCATTTCACATAGGACCCTTGCAGCCGGCAGATAGAGAGTTTGGGCTGAATTTTGCCGGCGCTCAGAGGGCGGGTTCGGAGGCGGGTCAGCTGTCAAATTAGCAAAGATTGACAGCGGCTGGGAATCCGCTGTCAACCCGCCTCCACGCGAGTCTCCCAGGTGTCGGGTCTGTCGGCGCTAAACAGACCTGACACCAAGCGGCGGGGGAGGCAATTCACATCATTAAATGGCTTGTTAACATCCAATTAACTGTTATTTTAAGCCTACATTTCAATTATACGTGTTCCCCCATGGGTTACTTGCTGCTCGGGGAACACGTCAGCTCAGCATGTCGTGAGTGGATTCAGCATTGAATTATCTCATGACCTGACAGCTGCCTAAGTTGTACGAAAAATCCCATGTTACAGCTGTTCACTTTCAAAGCTCAGAAATTGTTGGTTACTGCATTTGGAATACATATTGAGCTTTCTGCAGCTTGTAAGTGTTTGGAGCCAACTCTCTATCCAGTGTCACCTCATTGGAACAACCTCTCTCACCATTGACAGATCGCTTCTGTCATCTCAACCTCACCTGCCATCTATTCCATCAGCATCGATGACCTTGAAAATATCTCACCTTTGTCCTCAGAATCCCACCAAAATCAGCCCCAACACCAGTAGCACCAGGCACACCAGCAGCAACAACAACAACACCAACCTTCTCCGCAATTACCTGATGCTGCACAGGACAGAGGACATCAGCACCCGATCACATTGCTGCCCGGGACGCCAGGGATGACCTCACCATGGCCAGATTTACTTCACTTGATGCTGTACAGCCTGGATGCCAAATGATGTGCCAGGTTGGCACCACCCACACTAACATCATAAAGCATCCCTACAATGCCCAAGCCATTCCTTTCACACTCGTCACCATTGTGGGGGGGGGGGGGGGTTACCCTTATGACTCACCATTCACTACAACTCACTGACCCACTTCCAAATGTGCACACAAACCTGTCCAAGAACACACAGTGCTGAAAATAAAGGTTTCAATGTTTGACAGCACATTACAAGAAACATCACATGAACATTGGCTTAACCACCCAAGTGCCTACCCTTGTGTGTAGTTAGTTGGTATGCTTGCAGAAGGATGAGGGTGAGTGTGAGGGGTGGCTCGTGAAATGGGGAAGTGATAATGTAAATAGGGGGAAAAATTCAGTTGGTTGCGCCTCCCATTAGCGCCTTAAGAGGGCGCTAATTGGGCGCAAAGCATCTAGCGCCCAGGCGCGGCGAAGTTTGCGCCGCTCGTGAAATTAACTAGACATTTTGCGGCAGCGCTAAACACTACCGCCACGATCTCCTGCGCCGGCAGATCGTGACGTCAGTCGAGTGCGCAACGCCCCGGTATCGCCCCGGAGCGGATATTGAGTGGCGCCCCCTGCCTTACCGCCTGACACTAGCAACGACAGGTTGAGGGGAGCATTTTGCAGTCATGAAGGGACTGGGGGAGTGCTATTTAAAGGTGACCGCTTCCTGCCTTTTATTGTTGGTGCCATTTTTGAACCACGCATTCTGAGAGAGAGAGAGAGAGAGACTTCTGGAGAGATTCAACGTTGTGTGAAGGAGTTTTGGGTACTGAGCAGCACTTTGCAGGTTCATTTTGATTTGCCATTCCTTGTATCGATTTAGAAGAGACTGTGGGGGCTGCACTCTGAGCTCTTTGCCAGGTACTCTCCATTGTTCTTTCCAGCAGATTTGATGTGCAGGTCTCTCCAGGCTGAGATTCAAGGCTGCAATGAGCAGGATGTGGATGGAAAGCAAGATTAACCATCCCCTTTAAGAACTGGCCCGTGCCATTGTGTGTGTGTTCCATTGCTGACTGACATCACATGAGCTTCGCCAGCGCTCTGAGGTAGCGCCTCGCTCCTCGGCCTTTGTGCCTTAAGACAGGTGTGAAGCGCCTGATTTAGCGCTCCAATCACCTCCAGGGGCGATAAAAGTCAAGTTTGCAGTCGGTGCCGATAATTAGCGCCAGGCGCTAATCTTTGCGCCCGGCCAATAATTGCGCCCCAAATGGGGCGATACTGAATTTCTCCCCCATAGAGTCATAGTCATAAAGTCATAGGGGGAAAAATTCAGTTGGTTGCGCCTCCCTTTAGCGCCTTAAGAGGGCGCTAATTGGGCGCAAAGCATCTAGCGCCCGGGCGCGGCGATGTTTGCGCCGCTCGCGAAATTAACTAGACATTTTGCGGCGGCGCTAAACACTACCGCCACGATCTCCTGCGCCGGCAGATCATGACGTCAGTCGAGTGCGCAACGCCCTGGTATCGCCCCGGAGCGGATATTGAGTGGCGACCCCTGCCTTACCACCTGCCGCTAGCAACGACAGGTTGAGGGGAGCATTTTGCAGTCAGGAAGGGACTGGGGGAGCGCTATTTAAAGGCGACCGCTTCCTGCCTTTTATTGTTGGTGACATTTTTGAACCACGCATTCTAAGATAGAGAGAGAGAGAGAGACTTCTGGAGAGATTCAACGCTGTGTGAAGGAGTTTTGGGTACTGAGCAGCACTTTGCAGGTTCATTTTGATTTGCCCTTCCTTGTATCGATTTAGAAGAGATTGTGGGGGCTGCACTCTGAGCTCTTTCGCTGGTACTCTCCATTGTTCTTTCCAGCAGATTTGATGTGCAGGTCTCTCCAGGCCGAGATTCAAGGCTGCAATGAGCAGGATGTGGATGGAAAGCAAGATCAACCCTTCCCTTTAAGAACTGGCCCGCGCCATTGTGTGTGTGTTCCATTGCTGACTGACATCACATGAGCTTCGCCAGCGCTCTGAGGTAGCGCCTCGCTCCTCGGCCTTTGCGCCTTAAGACAGATGTGTAGCGCCTGATTTAGCGCTCCAATCACCTCCAGGGGCGATAAAAGTCAAGTTTGCAGTCGGTGGCGATAATTAGCGCCAGGGGCTAATCTTTGCGCCCGGCCGATAATTGCGCCCCAAATGGGGCGATACTGAATTTATCCCCCATAGAGTCATAGTCATAAAGTCATAGGGGGAAAAATTCAGTTGGTTGCGCCTCCCTTTAGCGCCTTAAGAGGGCGCTAATTGGGCGCAAAGCATCTAGCGCCCGGGCGCGGCGATGTTTGCGCCGCTCGCGAAATTAACTAGACATTTTGCGGCGGCGCTAAACACTACCGCCACGATCTCCTGCGCCGGCAGATCATGACGTCAGTCGAGTGCGCAACGCCCTGGTATCGCCCCGGAGCGGATATTGAGTGGCGACCCCTGCCTTACCACCTGCCGCTAGCAACGACAGGTTGAGGGGAGCATTTTGCAGTCAGGAAGGGACTGGGGGAGCGCTATTTAAAGGCGACCGCTTCCTGCCTTTTATTGTTGGTGACATTTTTGAACCACGCATTCTAAGATAGAGAGAGAGAGAGAGACTTCTGGAGAGATTCAACGCTGTGTGAAGGAGTTTTGGGTACTGAGCAGCACTTTGCAGGTTCATTTTGATTTGCCCTTCCTTGTATCGATTTAGAAGAGATTGTGGGGGCTGCACTCTGAGCTCTTTCGCTGGTACTCTCCATTGTTCTTTCCAGCAGATTTGATGTGCAGGTCTCTCCAGGCCGAGATTCAAGGCTGCAATGAGCAGGATGTGGATGGAAAGCAAGATCAACCCTTCCCTTTAAGAACTGGCCCGCGCCATTGTGTGTGTGTTCCATTGCTGACTGACATCACATGAGCTTCGCCAGCGCTCTGAGGTAGCGCCTCGCTCCTCGGCCTTTGCGCCTTAAGACAGATGTGTAGCGCCTGATTTAGCGCTCCAATCACCTCCAGGGGCGATAAAAGTCAAGTTTGCAGTCGGTGGCGATAATTAGCGCCAGGGGCTAATCTTTGCGCCCGGCCGATAATTGCGCCCCAAATGGGGCGATACTGAATTTATCCCCCATAGAGTCATAACGGCACAGAAGGAGGCCATTCGGCCCATCGAGTCTGTGCAGCTCTCTGTGGAGCAATCCAGTCAGTCCCATTCCCCTGCTCTATCCCCGTAGCCCTGCAAGTTTATTTCCCTCAAGTGCCAATCCAGTTTCCCCTTGAAAACATTGAGGGTCTCCGCTTCCACCACTTCTGTCAGCAACGAATTCCAGGTCATCACCGCTCGCTGCGTAAAAAAGTTTTTCCTCACATCGCCCCTGTATCTCTTGACCAAAACCGTAAATCTGTGTCCCCTAGTCCTTGTACCATCAACTAGTGGGAACAGCCTTTCCTCGTCTAGCCTATCCAAACCCGTCATAATCTTGTACACCTCTATCAAATCACCCCTCAACCTCCTTTGCTCTAATGAAAACAAATCCAGCTTCTCCAACCTGTCCTTGTAGCTAAGATCCCTCATCCCCAGAACCATTCTGGTAAACCTCCTCTGCACCCTCTCAAGTGCCTTCACATCCTTCCTAAAGTGTGGTGACCAGAACTGGACGCAATACTCCAGTTGTGGCCTAACCAGTGCTTTATAAAGGTTCAGCATAACTTCTCTACTTTTGTATTCAATACCTCTATTTATGATGCCCAAGATCCCATATGCTTTGTTAACCACTCTCTCAATATGTACTGCCACCTTCAGGGACCTATGCACATTAACTCCCAGGGCCCTCTGTCCCTGCACACTCTTTAAAGCTGTGCCATTAAGTGTATATTGCCTCTCCCTGTTCCTTCTGCCAAAATGCAACACCTCACACTTCTCTGTATTAAATTCCATCTGCCACTTGTCTGCCCATTCTGCTAGCCTTTCTATGTCCTGTTGCAGTCGATTGGTATCATCATCACTGTTTGCCACACCCCCAAGTTTGGTGTCATAGGCAAATTTAGAAATTCTACTCTGTATTCCAATATCCAGGTCATTTATATATATCAAAAAAAGCAGTGGCCCCAGCACTGACCCTTGGGGAACACCACTGTCTACCATCCTCCAGTCTGAAAAATAGCCATTTACCACAACTCGCTGTTTTCTGTCCTTAAGCCAATTCCTTATCCAAGCTGCCACTGACCCACCTATTCCATGAGCCTCAATTTTGTTAACCAGCCTTCTATGTGGTACTTTGTCAAACGCCTTCTGAAAATCCATGTAAACAACATCCATTGCATTCCCTTCATCAATCCTCTCTGTTACTTCATCAAAAAATTCAATTAGATTAGTCAAACACGATCTGCCTTTTATAAATCCGTGTTGGCTCTCCTTAATTAGCTTAAACCTCTCCAAGTGCCTGTTGATTTTTTTCCTTGATTATTGTTTCTAAAACCCACCACTGATGTTAAACTGACCGGCCTGTAGTTACTAGGATTGTCCTTACACCCTTTCTTGAACAATGGTGTCACATTTGCCACTTTCCAATCCTCAGGCACCTCCCCCGCATCTAGGGAAGATTGGAAAATTATGGCAAGCCCTTCCGCTATCTCCTCCACCAATTCCCTTAGCAACCTAGGATGCAAGCCATCTGGACCAGGCGACTTATCCACTCTAAGCATACCCAGCCTTTCTAGTACATCCTGTCTATCAATTTTCACCCCTTCCATTTCTTCTACCTTTTCCACTTCTACCGATATTTTGTCAGCATCCACCTCCTTAGTAAACACTGATACAAAGTACTCATTGAGTATTCTAGCCTTGCCCTGTGCCTCTAAGCATATATCACCTTCTTTGTCTCTAATAGGCCCCACCCTGCCTCTTACTACCCACTTACTGTTTACATGCCGGTAGAAGATTTTTGGGTTCCCTTTTATGTTAACCGCCATTCTACTCTCATATTCTCTCTTTGCCAATCTTATTTTCATCTTCACATCCCCTCTCAACTTATTGTATTTGGTCTGGTTCTCCCTTGAAGAATTCACCTGACATGCATCATACACCCTCTTTTTTTGTTTCATCATCTTCTCTATCTCCCTCATCTTCCAAGGAGCCCTTGCTTTGATTCCCTTACCCTTCCCTCTTGTTGGAATGTACCTAGCCTGTACTTGGAACATCTCCTCCTTAAAGATCACCCATTGTTCCGTTACAGTTTTTCCTGTCAGTCTTTGGTTCCATTTTACCCTGGCTAGATCCTTTTGCATCCCATTGAAGTTAGCCCTATTCCAGTTTAGAAGTTCCACTCTAGATTGTTCATTGCTCCTCTCCATTGCTAATCTAAATCTTATGATACGATGATCACTCGTACCCAAGTGTTCTCCCACAGACACTTGGTTGACCTGGCCCACCTCTTTCCCCAGCACCAGATCCAGCAATGCCTCCTTCCTAGTTGGGCCAAGAACATATTGGTCAAGGAAATTCTCCTGAACACATTTCAGAAATTCCTCCCCCTCCTTTCCCTTTACCCTAGCATTATCCCAATCGATATTTGGGTAATTAAAGTCCCCCAATATCACCACTCTATAGCTCTTGCATATCTCTGCGATTTCCCTGCAGATTTGCTCCTCTACCTCCCGCTCACTATTTGGAGGCCTATAGAATATCCCCAATAGTGTGATCATACCCTTTTTGCTCCTCAACTCTAACCAAATGGATTCTGTCCTTGTCCCCTCAAGAACATCTTCCCTTTCCAACACTACAATGTCTTCCTTAATCAGCACTGCCACCCCACCTCCCTTTTTTCCTTCCCTATCTTTTCTGAACACCTTATACCCTTGAATATTAAGTGCCCAGTCCTCACCGTTTTTAAGTCACGTTTCCATTATTGCCACAACATCATATTGCCACACGGCTAATTGTGCTTGTACCTCATCAACCTTATTCACCACACTTTGTGTGTTTATGTACATGCATTCTAAACCCATTTTTGAATTTTTCGTAGTCTTTCTTAGTCTGCTCCTATCTAATATGGTACTACTACCGCCTCCAGTACTATCTTCTCTAGTACTATCCAACACACTCACTCTTTTATGCACCTTATTCCTCTTTTCTACTCCTATATGCTGGTGCCCATCCCCCTGCCAAGCTAGTTTAAACTCTCCCCAACAGCACTAACGAATCTCCCCGCGAGAATATTGGTCCCGGCTCTGTTGAGGTGTAACCCGTCCGGCTTGTACAGGTCCCACCTTCCCCAGAGATGGTCCCAATGCCTCATGAATCTAAACCCCTCCCTCCTGAACCATCTCTCCAGCCACGCATTCATCTGTTCTATCCTCCTATTCCTGTACTCACTAGTACGTGGCACCGGGAGTAATCCGGAGATTACTACCTTTGAAGTCCTGCTTTTTAACCTCTTTTCTAGCTCCCTCAACTCTGCCTGCAGGACCTCATCCCTCTTTCTGCCTATGTCGTTGGTGCCGATATGGACAACGACCTCTGGCTGTTCACCCTCCCTCCCTCAGAATGTTCTGCAGCCGCTCAGTGACATCCTTGACCCTGGCACCAGGGAGGCAACATACCATCCTGGAGTCACGTCTGCAGCCACAGAAAGGCCTGTCTGCTCCCCGAACTATCGAATCCCCTATCACTATTGTTCCCACTCTTTTTCCTCCCCCCCTGTGCTGCTGAGCCACCCGTGGTGCCGTAGACTTGACTCTGGCTGCACTCCCCAGAGGAACCTTCGTCCTCACCAGTACTCAGAACAGAATACTGGTTGGAGAGCGCGATGCACTCCGGGGACTCCTGCACTACCTGCCTGGTCCTCCTCTTCTGTCTGGGGATCACCCATTCCCTCTCTGCCTGCATACGCTTAAGCTGCAGGGTGACCACCTCTAGAAACGTGCTATCCATGTAACTCTCAGCCTCGCAGATGCACCGCAGTGACTCCAGCCGCCGCTCAAGCTCCGAAACCCGGAGCTCGAGTTGCTGTAGCTTTTTTTTTATTCGCTTATGGGATCTGGGTGTCGCTGGCAAGGCCAGCATTTATTGCCCATCCCTAGTTGCCCTTGAGAAGGTGGTGGTGAGGCGCCTTCTTGAACCGCTGCAGTCCGTGTGGTGAAGGTACTCCCATAGTGCTGTTAGGGAGGGAGTTCCAGGATTTTGACCCAGCGACGATGAAGGATCGGCGATATACCTCTAAGTCAGGATGGTGTGTGACTTGGAGGTGGTGGTGTTCCTATGCACCTGCTGCCCTTGTCCTTCTAGGTGGAAGAGGTCACGGGCTTGGGAGGCACTGCTGAAGAAGCCTTGGCGAGTTGCTGCAGTGCATCTTGTAGATGGTACACACTGCAACCACGGTATGCCGGTGGTGGAGGGAGTGAATGTTTAAGGTGGTGGATGGGGTGCCAATCAAATGGGCTGCTTTGTCCTGGATGGTGTCAAGCTTCTTGAGTGTTGTTGGAGCTGCACTCATCCAGGCAAGTGGAGAGTATTCCATCACACTCCTGACTTGTGTCTTGTAGATGGTGGAAAGGCTTTGGGGAGTCAGGAGGTGAGACACTAGCTGCAGAATACCTAGCCTCTGACCTGCTCTTGTTGCCACAGTATTTATGTGGCTGGTCCAGTTAAGTTTCTGGTCAATGGTGACCCCCCAGGATGTTGATGGTGGGGGATTCGGCGATGGTAATGCCGTTGAATGTCAAGGGGAGGTGGTTAGACTCTCACTTGTTGGAGATAGTCATTACCTGGCACTTCTGTGGCACGAATGTTACCTGCCACTTATGATCCCAAGCCTGAACGTCATTCAGGTCTTGTTGCATGCGGGCATGGCTTGCTTCATTATCTGAGGAGTTGTGAATGGCACTGAACACTGTACAGTCATCAGCGAACATCCCCATTTCTGACCTTATGTTGGGGGAAAGGTCATTGATGAAGCAGCTGAAGATGGTTGGGCCTAGGACACTGCCCTGAGGAACTCCTGCAGCTGTGATGATTGACCTTCAACCACCACAACCATCTTCCTTTGTGCTAGGTATGACTCCAGCCAGTGGAGCATTTTCCCCCCGATTCCCATTGACTTCAGTTTTACTAGGGCTCCTTGATACCAGACTCAGTCAAACGCTGCCTTGATGTCAAGGGCAGTCACTCTCACCTCACCTCTGGAATTCAGCTCTTTTGTCCATGTTTGGACCAAGGCTGTAATGAGGTCGGGAGCCGAGTGGTCTTGGCGGAACCCAAACTGGGCATCAGTGAGCAGGTTATTGGTGAGTAAGTGCTGCTTGATAGCACTGTCGATAGCACCTTCCATCACTTTGCTGATGATTGAGAGTAGACTGATGGGGCGGTAATTGGCCAGATTGGATTTGTCCTGCTTTTTGTGGACAGACATACCTGAACATTGAAGTCCCCCACCCAGAGTACATTCTGTGCCCTTGCTACTCTCAGTGCTTCTTCCAAGTGGTGTTCAACATGGAGGAGTACTGATTCATCAGCTGAGGGAGGGCGGTAGGTGGTAATCAGCAGGAGGTTTCCTTGCCTATGCTTGACCTCAAGCCCTGAGACTTCATGGGGTCCGGAGTCAATGTTGAGGACTCCCACGGCCACTCCTTCCCGACTGTATACCACTGTGCCACCACCCCTGGTGGGTCTGTCCTGCCGGTGGAGTTTGGGACATTGGCTGAAAGGTATGATTCTGTGAGTATGACTATGTCAGTTGCTTGACTAGTCTGTGCGACAGCTCTCTCCAATTTTGGCACAAGTCCCCAGATGTTGGTGAGGAGGACTTTGCAGGGTCGACTGGGCTGGGTGTGCCATTGTCGTGTCTGTAGCCGGTCCCGAGGTCAATGCCAGGTGGTCCATCCGGTTTCATTCTTATTTTGTTACGTAGTGGTTAGTTACAACTGAATGACTTGCTAGGCCATTTCAGAGGGCAGTTAAGAGTCAACCATATTGCTGTGGGTCTGGAGTCACAAGGACGGCAGATTTCCTTCCCTAAAGGACATTAGTGAACCAGATGGGTTTTTACGACAATCCGATAGTTTCATGGTCACCATTACTGATACTAGCTTTTTATTCCAGATTTATTTAATTAACTGAATTTAAATTCCCCAGCTGCCGTGGTGGGATTTGAACTCACGTCTCCGGATTACTAGCCCAGTGACATTAACACTACGCTACCGATCCCATGGCAACGCTTCCCACACATGTGGTCGTCCAGGCTATGCAAAGCGTCCCGGACTTCCCACATGGCGCAGGATGTGCACTCCACGGGACTGAGCTGCCCTGCCATGCCTCTATTTAATGGACTAAGAACTAACCCAGCAGAAATAAACTTAAAACTTAACAAAAAACACTCCCCAGCTACTCACCAATCAGCTCTTTCCCTCTATTTAATAGGCTATTAACTAACTTAGCAGAAATAAACTTATAAACTTAAAAAAATACACTCACCAGCTACTCACCAATCAGCTCCTTCCCTTGTGCCAATGTCACTTTTTTTATTCTGCCGTCACTTTTTCAAAAACTGCATCTGTTGAGTTGCTGCCGCTCGGGACTGCTCCTTTTATCTGCTCCGCTCTCGCTGTGCTCCCACCAGGTCTGCTCCTTCCGGTCATAAGCATATGGAGGGAGTCATGGGAGAGCCTGGGTGCAGCCGTGCACCTTTGTGCAGCGCTTGTCGGTGTTTGCAGCACCTCAATGCTGCAGAACACTGACAGCAGAACTGTCAAGATCAATTTGGACATGGCCCCTTTAAGGAAACCGGCTGATGACGCCTCATCAAATGACGTCAACAGACCCGCTTCCTTTTAATTGGCCAGGAACCTCGCAGGGCGGGTTTAACAAGCCCAATCAACGTAAAATGACTTGGAGAGAGCGGGTTGCAGTAGGCAGCGGGCTGGGACCGTGACACCGAACCCGGCCGCCCTGGACCCGCCTCAGTTGGCGAAATCGCGGACTTTCATTCCATTAGTCTGAGCTGGACTTGAACCCAGGCCCCTGAGGTGACAGGACAGTAACAAACACACTGCGTTATCCAATTCCAGCAACTGGCCTAAGCTTCCAGATCGTCATTGTCTTCTAGTCTCCCAGCGCCTCAGATTTAAAGTTCTCATCCTTGTGTTTAAATGTCTTCATGTTCTTGCCCCTCCCTATCTCTGTTACCTCCTCCAGCCCAGACTGAATTCTACATTGCTCTGATTCTGGCCTATTGTGTATCCCCTGCAACCCCCTCCCCCTATCACCCCACTATTGGTGACCGTGTCTTCTTCAGCCTAGGCCCCATGCTTTGAAATTCCCTCCCTGAACTCCACTGCCTCTCCACCTCCCTCTCCTCCATTAAGACCATCTTTAAAACTCACCTTCTTGATCAAGTATGTGGGCAGGTACATGTTAATGATATTAAACTAAGGGAGACACAGGCTTCACCCAGTTTCCTGTTATTTGTCCTGATTGAATAATGGCCTCCGGCCTGCCTGTTAGGCCCTAGCATGTAACATTTGAAGGTTGTGGGGGGGTGCGGTTTGAGTGGAAGAGGAGCTTGTGCAAGCACTCTTGCGGCATGCCTGTGCACAGACCAAATCAGCAGAAGAAAATATTTGGCCCGAAAAGTATTCTTTCCCCCAGGCAGCTGAGCGATTGCCTCTTGCTCCTGCTGTGGGTTCCTCCGAAGTAGGTCCTTGCATCCCAGACTGGCGGGACTTCCTGGTGCATGATGGGGAGCCGACTTCCTACATGCAATCTACCTTGGGCTGGAAATACAGCCGGGGTCAGTGGGCATCTCCGTGGCAGGTGTACGTCCCATCCCATCGCACCCCCACTGGAAAATCCAGCTGATGATTTCAGCCGATGCACTCTGAAGGGGGCTGGGGGGGGGTGCCTGTTGGATGAGGTGCTGTCTGGGGCTTAGGTGGAAGTTAAAGCTGGGCAGTTTCTTCTTGAAGAAGAGCGGGGGTTTTCCTAGTGCCCAACGTTCCTCCCTCAACTTACACCATCAAAATAGAACAACAGCTCATTTGCTGTTTGTGGGATCTTTCTGTGCATAAAATGGTGACTGCATTTACACACATCACAACAATCACTACATTCCAATGCACTTCATTGAGTGCTTTGAGACATTTCTGAGCGACATAATGGGTGTTATATAAAAAGATTTATTTTTCTTATTTAACATAAATTGTGATCAAAGTGTTGGAGAAAAAAATTGCACAATTCCAAGCCTCAAGGAACTAGGTGTTGAATGTGCTTTTTCTCCATGTAGTGGATATGTGGAATAGACTGCCATTAAAAACAGTCCATTCTGTTTAATGCTGTCAAAAAGATAGAGGTCGAACCTGGCTAACAACAGCCTTGAAGATCTTTAGGTTAAACCTGGAGGTGGATGATCAAAGATTCTATGGAATACTATAGTTTCAATCCTGCTGTGAATTACAATTGACTAACAGAGATTATTCATAGAATCTTATAGCTCAGAAGAGGCCATTCAGCCCATCGTGCCTGTGTAGGATAGAGAGTACCTGTAGGATTTAGCAAACATTGTTAAAATTTGTAACCATTGTTAAATAACTGTAATATGTCAAATTATACGTTAAAAACCTAAAAAGCCTATATAAAATGGCGAATGGCTAAGAAGCAAAGCATGATGGCAAATTATGCCAACTTGATGTAATTCTGTGAAATGGTCTGTTAAATAAACAAGGAGATAGTGGGGAACAAGAAATTCAGCAACATTGCAAAAGAAGATAGGGGGCTGGAGACAGTCACCACTCCCTGACTTCTCAAAAATGCACAATGAGCTGATTAAAAAGCAAAAAGCCATCTGTGAGAACTTAGTGTGAAGGTTGTTCTCAGATAAGGATAGCTTGCTTACTAACTGCCACGTCGGCAAAAGGGAGAAAAAGGGGATAAAAATACAGATATTGAACACAGTGCGAAGCCATAGGAAGAAGAAACTTCTGTCAACAGAACACAGCAAGAGATTAAAGAGACCGCGCCACAGTCACTCGGAAGGAACTCCGGGGTTCGATGAACAGACTGCGACTATCTTCTTGTTAAGTATTACTTCTTTGTACCGGATGTTTAATGCTTAATAAACCTGTTTTATTTATACACAATATACCTGTACTCGGAGTGGTTTGTGTAGTCACGGACAAATTATTCCAAAGAGCATTTAAAGCAACACCTGTGCCGGCTCTTCAAAAGAGATGTCCAATTAGTCCCACTCCTCCCCGCTCTCTCCCCATAGACCTGCAAATTTTTCCTTTTCAAGTTGATATCCAATTCCCTTATTCTGCTCGATGGATATTCTGGATTATCTGTTTAATTCCTCTTGGAGGTTTCTCTGTGATTGTTCACCTCCCTCAGGAGATTCCTTGAATTGGCACGGGTCAATATAGTGTGAAGTGTATCTGCTCTGTCGGAAGCAACAGGCTCAATGGGCCAAATTGTCTTTCTTTGTACTTCTTCGTATTCTTGGGTGTCCAGCGATTACTAATGGGATTGGAACAAGAAGCAGGGTCAACACCAACACAATGATGTAAGGATTTTTAGGAACAGAAGGAGCCCATTAGGCCCCAAACAAGCTCACACTTTTTTTGAGGAGCATTATGGGTCACCCACCAGGGGCTGCATAGAACGAACCATTATGTTATCTCGGACTTCAATAAATAACTTCAAACTATTGAAATGAATCAACTTGCAGATGTTCCATATCCTCCAGGCTTTATACCACAGCAATCTGCTCTTCAGTACAGACATTGGTACAAAGAGCCTGGTCACTGAGGGGTGAAAGAACATTGATTGGAATCTTTCAGTTCATGGAGGAACTCTTTGACATTTGTAAACAAAATCGTAAACATTTTTTTTTTTAAAACATCTGATTTTTGCCGCAGATGTCAGATTATCGAGTCTCCCACAGAGATTTGGTTGCAATCTTCATCAGCAATATTGTCACCTTGGAGCTACCCAAAGAGACCGTGCTTATCTATCCGTTGTGAGGATAGTCATTAGACAAATGACAAGCACAGATTTGAGCCCTCACTAGGCGGCCTACACCTAGTAGAAGGATATGTTGATAGGGTTAGATGAAGTAGGATGGAAGGAGGCTCGTGTGGAGCATGGACCTGTTTCTGTACTGTACATTATATGTAATTCTAGATACCAGGAGACCCTCAGGATGAGCATGGTTGGCTGACAACTCATCATAAACCATGCGGAGGTTTGGAAGCGAGATTGGAGATTTTGATTGATTGTAATAATACAACGTACTGAAGGAAATGTCCACGCCAATTCTTTGCTTCGCTTGGAGCTGTTACAAACCCAAATGAGGCACAGAGAAATCCACAGGTGCAAATTACCAGGGAGTCCTTTTTTTAAAGAAAAGATGTAATGATTATTTTAGAGCCAGACTTGGAGCGAATTGTTAATATGCTTGGCACAGATTTTACATAAGATCATAAGAACATAAGAAATAGGAGGAGTAGGCCATTCGGCCCTTCAAGCCTGCTCCGCCATTCAATGAGATCATGGCTGATCTTCTGCCTCAACTCCATTCACCGGCCCTATCGCCATATCCCTTGATGCCCTTACTAGTCAGAAATCTATCGACTTCTGTTTTGAATATACCCAATGACTGAGCCTCCACAACCCTCTGGGGTAGAGAATTCCAAAGATTCACCACCCTCCGTGTGAAGAAATTTCTTCTCATCTCAGTCCTGAATGGCCTACCCTTTATCCTGAGGCTGTGGGGACTGGTTCTAGACTCCCCAGCCAAGGGAAACATTCTCCCAGCATCCACTCTATCAAGCCCTGTAATAATTTTGTATGCTTCAATGAGATCCCCTCTCATTCTTCTGAATTCAAGAGAATACAGGCCTAGTTTACTCAATCTCTTCTCATACGACAGTCCCACCATCCCAGGAATCAATCTCGTGAACCTTCGTTGCACTCCCTCTATGGCAAGTATATCCTTCCTTAGGTAAGGAGACCAAAATTGTACACAGTACTCCAGGTGTGGTCTCACCAAGGCCCTATATAATTGGAGTAAGACTTCTTTACTCCTGTACTCAAATCCTCTTGTAATGAAGGCCAGCATACCATTTGCCTTCCTAATGGCTTGCTGCACCTGCACATTCACTTTCAGTGACTCATGTACAAGGACACCCAGGTCTCTTTGAGCATCTGCATTCCCCAATCTTTCACCATTTAGGAAATACTCTGCCTTTCTGTTTTTTCTACCAAAGTGGATAACTTCACATTTATCCACATTATATTCCATCTGCCATGTTCTCGCCCACTCACTGAGCCTGTCGAGATCTCCTTGAAGCCTCTTCACATCCTCTTCACAACTGACACTGCCACCTAGCTTTGTATCATCAGCAAATTTGGAAATGTTACATTTAGTCCCCTCATCCAAATCATTGATATAGATTGTGAATAGTTGGGGCCCAAGCACCGATCCTTGCGGTACCCCACTAGTCACAGCCTGCCATCCTGAAACAGACCCGTTTATCCCTACTCTTTGTTTTCTGTCTGTTAACCAATTCTCAATCCATGCTAGTATATTACCCCCAATTGCATGTGCCCTAATTTTGTTGGGACCTTATCGAAGGCCTTCTGAAAATCCAAATACACCACATCTACCGGTTCCCCTTTGTCTACTCCACTAGTTACATCCTCAAAGAACTCAGATAGGTTTGTCAAACATGATTTCCCTTTCATAAATCCATGTTGACTCTGCCCAATCTTAGTATTAGTTTCTAAGTGCCCAGTTATTGCATCCTTTATAATAGATTCCAGCATTTTCCCAACTACTGATGTGAGGCTAACAGGTCTGTAGTTCCCCATTTTCTCCCTCCCTCCTTTCTTAAATAGCGGGGTTACATTTGCTATCCTCCAATCTGTAGGAACCATTGCAGAATCTATAGAATTTTGGAAGATGACAACCAATGCGTCCACTATCCCAGTGGCCACCTCTTTGAAAACCCTCGGATGTAGGTCATCCGGTCCTTGGGATTTATCGACTTTTAGTCCCATTAATTTTATCTGTCATCTGCAGCAACCTTCAACGCGATTTGAGTAGAACGTTTTAGATAAAGAACAATTTGTAAGAGACTTATCAGTACCATATGTTAATTATATGAAAAATTCCCATATAGACATCAAGCCTGTAACTCTTAAAGGGCACTGCACAAGGGATTGTTTGGCCCATGGAACAGCCAATTGCAAAAGCTTAGTCACATCTTAAATCTGGTCATCCCACGGAATACACCAAATGTGGACAAACCAGAGCCTTGTCGAAACCTCCTTTCGCCTTTAAGCCATCCTCCTCCTCCATCTGGGACTTCCAGACTTCCCCCTCGCTCGTATTGGCAGATTCCATCGGGACACCGTTCCTTCATGAGAATCAGGCCCAACCCAGGAAAATGGGTAGGGGTCAGGGTGGCGGGCGTGGGTCCTGCCCTGCCCGCCCCTGAGGATGAATCCAACCCAGAAGAAAATAAGGTCCGAAGAGTGGCCATTAGGTGAGGTATCAGAGGGCCGTATATTCAAAACAGATTCAATGCATCAGGGAAAAGGGAGAGTAAATAGAGAGAAAATGGGTGGCGAGAGATGAAATGTTGTGAAGGAATAAGCCATACAACCTATTCAGAAAAATACACTATCTTATGAAGGAGTTCTGGCCTTATTAAAACATGACAAACTGGGTTTGGAAATTTAGAAACCTAACTATGAAATAGCCGTGAAAGCATTCTGGCTATTGAGATAAGACAGTTGTTGACCCTGAATAAATAACCTTATTGAAACAGAAGGTGCATGGCTCCGACAAACTGACCTTTTGGGGACAAAACAATGGTTCACCCTGGATAAGGTGTTCTAATTTAAACTTCGTAAAGATGGCACATAAGATAAGGAACATCTGTCCTCGTAAAGATGACATAAAGTAAGGAACACCTGCCATCACACCATTTTTAGATGGTAAACTTAGAACACCTAGAGATGAGATAAGATTCTGTACTGCTACCAGCTGATGTGGCAGTAAGAGTTGCAGAGGTCAGCAGAAAAATGACTGGGGATAATTAACTTGCATCAGCAGAAACCCTTGAAGGAAATACCACTGGAAAAGGGTATAAATATTGAAGTTTCAAATGAAATAGCAGACTCACTTTAATCGGGCAAAGCGATTCTCGGCTTCAGAGGTGGCTCTGTAGTCTACCATTCTTTGTACCTCGGGGATCAAAGGTATTTGATATTGATGGATATCCTGTATAAGAGAACTTTAAGAACTGTAATACTGTAGCGAAGTTAAGATTTAAAAGTAAGATTCTCTGTTAAAAAGATAGTATGTTTTCTCTTTTTAGAACTGTTAAAGTTGCGATTGACTGATTCACCAACTGTAAATTGCATGTCGGTTCTTTAATAAATCTATATATTTTTAGAATTGTCTCACAAGTCTTCTGTATCAAAAACTCGTGAACTCAATCTCTGTACACTCATTGGTGAGGAGTTGCAGAATTCTGGGGAGTTTTCCGGACCCTCATAATATCCGGGACGTTACAGTCTAGCTAAACTTATTAAAAGTGCTATCTGGGGGACGGTAACATTCTCGGGTTGTTCCTTTCCTTTAGGGAGAGATAGTCTGGACCTTTAGACCCAATTAAGCGTCTTTAGGATTCGGCTACCTCAAACTTTAGTTGAAAGTGAACGTCTGAGAAATACGCCTGATCCGGGGTAGCCCTAAAGGGGTTAGAACTAGTAAATATCCCTTCAATGGCTTGTAAGAAAAATCAGATGAATGATTTCCGTTCTCTAGTTCTTCCTTTGTGTTGCTGTGGTTTTCTCTTGGGTTTCCTTTAGTTCTGTAATATTATAAAACATTGCCATCTTGCTCCAGGAACCTCAAGCTCTTTCTCAATTTTGACTGCACATGTTGAAAGTGCAGTGGCTGCAGCCAAGCGAAAAAACATCCGGTGACCAGAAAAGAGGAAACTGGTAGTTGCGCTCAAAGGGCCTCTCGGGCTTTTCACAATTTCGTTTAGTGTTTTTGGACAAAGTGCCGCAAGCTTTGAAGAAATGTTCAATCCCAACAGAGTTATGGGTGGGCTGGACTCCATCAATAGCTGTACAGAGTTATGGGTGGGCTGGACTCCATCAATAGCTGTACAGAGTAATGGGTGGGCTGGACTCCATCAATAGCTGTACAGTGTAATGGGTGGGCTAGACTTCATCAATAGCTGTACAGAGTTATGGGTGGGCTGGACTCCATCAATAGCTGTACAGTGTAATGGGTGGGCTGGACTCCATCAATAGCTGTACAGTGTAATGGGTGGGCTGGACTCCATCAATAGCTGTACAGTGTAATGGGTGGGCTGGACTCCATCAATAGCTGTACAGAGTAATGGGTGGGCTAGACTCCATCAATAGCTGTACAGAGAAATGGGTGGGCTGGACTCCATCAATAGCTGTACAGTGTAATGGGTGGGCTGGACTCCATCAGTAGCTGTACAGTGTAATGGGTGGGCTGGACTCCATCAATAGCTGTACAGAGTAATGGGTGGGCTAGACTCCATCAATAGCTGTACAGAGAAATGGGTGGGCTGGACTCCATCAATAGCTGTACAGTGTAATGGGTGGGCTGGACTCCATCAATAGCTGTACAGAGTAATGGGTGGGCTAGACTTCATCAATAGCTGTACAGAGTAATGGGTGGGCTAGACTTCATCAATAGCTGTACAGAGTAATGGGTGGGCTAGACTTCATCGATAGCTGTACAGTGTAATGGGTGGGCTGGACTCCATCAGTAGCTGTACAGTGTAATGGGTGGGCTGGATTCCATCAATAGCTGTACAGAGTTATGGGTGGGCTAGACTCCATCAGTAGCTGTACAGTGTAATGGGTGGGCTGGACTCCATCAATAGCTGTACAGAATAATGGGTGGGCTAGACTCCATCAGTAGCTGTACAGTGTAATGGGTGGGCTGGACTCCATCAATAGCTGTACAGAGTAATGGGTGGGCTAGACTTCATCGATAGCTGTACAGTGTAATGGGTGGGCTGGACTCCATCAGTAGCTGTACAGTGTAATGGGTGGGCTAGACTCCATCAGTAGCTGTACAGTGTAATGGGTGGGCTGGACTCCATCAATAGCTGTACAGAGAAATGGGGGGGCTAGACTCCATCAATAGCTGTACAGTGTAATGGGTGGGCTGGACTCCATCAGTAGCTGTACAGTGTAATGGGTGGGCTAGACTCCATCAATAGCTGTACAGAGTAATGGGTGGGCTAGACTCCATCAATAGCTGTACAGAGTAATGGGTGGGCTAGACTCCATCAATAGCTGTACAGTGTAATGGGTGGGCTAGACTCCATCAATAGCTGTACAGTGTAATGGGTGGGCTGGACTCCATCAATAGCTGTACAGTGTAATGGGTGGGCTGGACTCCATCAATAGCTGTACAGTGTAATGGGTGGGCTGGACTCCATCAATAGCTGTACAGTGTAATGGGTGGGCTAGACTCCATCAATAGCTGTACAGAGAAATGCTGGACTCCCATCAATAGCGGTCAATAGCAGTACTGAAATTTGCGGACAAGGATAGGATTTTCCACCCATTGACTTTGAATCTGCAGTGAATTAGCCTGTAGACACCTGGAGATGATTACGTGTGTTGTAGCCACTGGGGTTAAATTAGGTTACGTCATTTCATTACCTTATTGAATCGCACTGTTTTAAGGTGTATGTGTGTTATTGAGCATCATTCAGAAATAGACTCCAAGCAGTAACCAACCTACCAAGGCCTGAGGCTGCACTGAGGTACCTCTCCAGGTTTTGACAATTCCCCCTTATTAGGGGTGGGGGAGCAAGTTAGTGTAGTGTTTGAAGTTAAAAGAACAGCCTGCAGGATGAAAAAGGCCATCGCAAAGTTTGCCACGGTAGGCAAGCCTCTGCCTATCTGTTTGCAGTGGTCTGTGCAATGCCATACTATCGCACAAAGTCAAGATCTACTAGCGGTGTGTGAGACCTTGCTGTACTCAAATTGGCTGCCACGTTTCCTACATTACAATAGTCACTACACTTCAAAAAAAAAAGTAAAGCTCTTTGAGACGTCCTGAGGTTGTGAAAGACAAGACTTCCTTATTGTATTTCAGCAGGCTTTTTGAATGTGTGGTGGAATTTACGGCTGAGCCCAATCCAGTCCTCACCTGTCAAGGAGGCAAGCAAGGGTCTCTGGATGGTGATCAGGGAAGAGAACCCTGGCTGAATATTTCTCCCTCCCTAACCCAGACCCCCGAGGCCATTTGTAGCATCTCATTCTATGATTCTATGATAAACTGGCTGAGTCATCTTGGGAACCATTTACATTTTTTTAAATTATCACTATGTTGTGACTAATCTCCTCTTCTCTCCTCCTTGGTGGTGTCTGCACTCTCTGCCTTAGTCCTTCAGCTAGCTTTCTCAATCTGAAAAATATCATAGTGGGCACTCGCTTCTGCAAAGATGGAGCAATAGTCTAACACGAACTGTTGCGATGGCAAATAAATCCATTGCATTGGGTGAAGTAGTCCTGTCGGCCCTTTTGCTCTCATCCTACCAGGTCACCAACCCTACCTTCTTCCCGTCACATCCTCGACAGGCAGATGGGAGCTTGGCTTGGCATCTCAACCGAACGACAGCACCAATAACTATGTAGCGCTCCCTCAGTACTGCAGTGGGGCGTCAGAACATAAGAACATAAGAAATAGGAGCAGGTGTAGGCCATTCGGCCCCCTCGAGCCTGCTCCGCCATTCAATAAAAATCATGGCTGATCATCGACCTCAATAGCACTTTCCCGCCCGATCCCCATATCCCTTGATTCCCTTAGTGTCCAAAAATCTATCGATCTCATTCTTGAATATACTCAACGACTGAGCATCCACAGCCCTCTGGGGTAGAGAATTCCAAAGATTCACAATCCTCCGAGTGAAGGAATTTCTCCTCATCTCAGCCCTAAATGGCCGACCCCTTATCCTGAGACTATGGCCCCTAGTTCTAGACTCTCCAGCCTGGGGAAACAGCCTCTCAGAATCTAATACAAAAGCAAAATACTGCGGATGCTGGAAATCTGAAATAAAAACAGAAAATGCTGGAAATACTCAGCAGGTCAGGCAGCATCTGTGGAGAGAGAAACAGAGTCAACGTTTCAGGTCGATGACCTTCAAGGTCATCGACCTGAAACGTTAACTCTGTTTCTCTCTCCACAGATGCTGCCTGACCTGCTGAGTATTTCCAGCATTTTCTGTTTTCTCCCAGAATCTACCCTGTCAAGCCCTCTAAGAATTGTATATGTTTCAATGAGATCACCTCTCATTCTTCTAAACTCCAGCCTGGATTATGAACTTAAAATCCCTGGTATGAAAACTCAAACCCACAACCTGCTGGCACAGAAGCGAGATCACCACCAGCTGAGCCAAGCTGACACCAGCTTCCATGCCTGGGATGTGAGACTCTCTCCGGGTTACCTCCCAGGACTTTCTGCCCCTTTTATACACAGAAGTCTAAATTCTTACGGGCTTACTTCATCATGTAAATGTCACCTGCGAGAGAATTTATTGCAGAATTTTCGAAAGGGCCATAAATCAAATGCCTCGCCCTGGGGCAAAAACAATCCCCACCCGGGATTAGCCGAGGTTCCTGTAGCCATTGGGTTCTCGTGATTCATTGCACACCTTAGGAAAACAGCAGCAACTTTTATGAGGAAACATGAAACCACAAGCTTCTCACAAAGCTTTGTGACATCCGCCTCTCAAATCTGTGGCAAGATAGCCGTGGACTTGCGCAAGCGCTCACGCCACGGTTACCAGCGCTGACGCTGCAGCTGCTGACCTCCGCTGATGACAAGAATCTCTTGCTTCTTTTACACCTCCCCCTTCATAAATTGCCTCGGCTGTCGGACTTTTCTCTGCTGCAAGAAGATCTTCTGAGACAGAAAGTCCCGTGAGAGTCAAGTGAGTAGCTCAACGCAATAGGGTCAGCGCGGGTGGGTTTTTATTTTTGTGGGGGTGGGGGGGTCTAGCTGATCTGCTGTGGCGACGTGCATTGGTTTGGGGGCATGGTTATGAAGGTGGAGCTGAACTTAGCCTGACTTGTCCCTGTTCAAGTGCTCGCCATGGGAAAGTGATCTAAGAGAGTGGTTAGAATGTGGAACTCGCTACCACAGGGAGTAGTTGAGGCGAATAGCATAGTTACATTCAAGGGGAAGCTAGATAAACACATGAGGGAGAAAGTAATAGAAGGATCTGTTAATGGGTTCCACGAAGAGGGGTAGGAGGAGGCTCGTGTGGAGCATACACGTGGACCTGTTGGGCTGAATGGCCTGTTTTTGTGCTGCAAACACTTTGTAAAATTTGGGCATCGTTAGCATGGCTGACATCTATTGCCCATCCCTAGTTTTCCTGGAGAAGGTGGTGCTGAGCAGTCTTCTTGAACCGCTGCAGTCCGTGTGGTGAAGGGGCTCCCACAGTGCGGTTAGGTGGGGGGGGTTCCTGAATTTTGACCCAGCGACGATGAAGGAACGGCCGATATATGTCCCAAGTCAGGATGGTGGGTGACTCGGAGGTGGTGGTGTTCCCATGCGCCTGCTGCCCTTGTCCTTCTAGGTGGTGCAGGTTGCGGGTTTGGGAGGTGCTGCCGAAGAAGCTTTGGCGAGTTGCTGCAGTGCACCCAATAGGCAGTAAACACTGCAGCCACAGTGCGTCGGTGGTGGAGGGGCTGCTGATTAAGCAGACTGCTTTCTCCTGGATGGTGTTGAGCTTCTTGAGTGTTGTTGCAGCTGTACTAATCCAGGCAAGTGGAGAGTCTTCCACATATCAAGCACATCATGAGTTCATTTAGAGTTTAATTGATAGGGAAGGTTTTTTGTAGATTGACAGCTCCTTGTAAATCCCTGACTCCTGCCTTTGGGAGAGACCAGATTATTATGGTCAAAAATAACAAGGGAGGAAATGACTGGTTTTCTTTCTCAGTTGAGGTCGAACAGTCACTCAATGATGTGGAAGATTGTGAGTGCTAGGCTGCATCTCACCATACGGTGGTACTGAGCATTCGTATAGCAGCAAATTCCACCATCATATCACCCCCTATACATTAACAGAATTAAGCAAAAGCTGATGTGAATAATACAGGACATGGGGGGTGGGGGGAATGGTCTTAAAGGGACGCAGTAAGTCACACCCAGCTGCATTTTAGTTGCAGAATAATACATTCTGTGCCACATGGTTCTGTCCATATGAAGCAGCACGGGGTGGAGATTTATCTGGGTTTTCAGGCCCAGACCCAGTGCTGCGCAGACCCCGCCAAGAGGCCAGCGGTCAGCCTGGAATTGGGCCTGCTCTAAATAATCTGTGCCGTCGGCAGTGTTGTGGAGCCGAGGGAGAACTCCTTCTATCTCCAGGCCCCCACATCAAAATTTAACTTCCCTTTTTGGTGGCGGCCGCTCACTCGGCCGGATCCACGCCAGCAAAGCCTGAGAGAACAGGCTGGACCTCTGCTCTGCTCGGGGCAACCCCATTTCCCAGTGGGGTCCAGAAACAGGTGTTAGGCCTGCACTAATTGGCCCTCGTTGCACCCGCTTCACAACAACTTGTATTTACATAGTGCCTTTAACTAGTAAAATGCCCCAAAATGCATCATAGGAGTATTATCAAATGACATTTGACACCGAGCCATATAATGAGATATTAGGACAGATCAAGGAGGTAAATTTTAAGGAGCGCCTTAAAGGAGGATAGAGAAGCGGCGAGGCTTAGGGAGGGAATTCCAGAGCTTAGTGCCTCGGCAGCTGAAGACATGGCTGCCAATCGTGCAGCGATTAAAATCGGGGATGCACAAGAGGCCAGAATTGCAGGGGTGCACAGATGTCGGAGGGTTGTAGGGCTGGAGGAGGTTACAGAGATAGGGAGGGGCGAGGCCATGGAGGGATTTGAAAACAAGGATGAGAATTTTTAAATGGAGGCGCTGCCGGACCGGGAGCCAATGTAGGTCAGTGAGCACAGGGGGTGACAGGTGATCAAAAGCTTGGGACAAGAGGTAGATTTGAAGGGGCATCTTTAAGGAGGAGAGAGTGGTAGAGAGGCAGAGAGGTTTAGGGAGGGAATTCCAGAGCTTAGAGAAATCGGGAATGCGCAAAGGGCAGAATTGGAGGAGTGCAGAGATCTCGGAGGGTTGTAGTGCTGGAGGAGGTTACAGAGATAGGGAGGGGCGAGGCCATGGAGGGATTTG
The DNA here is from genome assembly GCA_030390025.1 of Squalus acanthias. Lineage (NCBI taxonomy): Eukaryota > Metazoa > Chordata > Chondrichthyes > Squaliformes > Squalidae > Squalus > Squalus acanthias. The sequence goes on from CM059434.1 coordinate 130,474,967, forward strand.
ATAACAAGGCTGAGAATTTTAAAATCAAGCGTTGCTGGACTGGGAGCCAATGTAGGTAAGCGATCACGGGGGTGATGGGTGAACGAGACTTGGTGCGAGTTAGGATACGGACAGCAGAGTTTTGGATGAGCTCAAATTTACAGAGGGTGCAAGGTAGAAGGCCGGCCAGGAGAGCATTGAAATAGTCGAGTCTGGAGATAGCAAAGGCCTGGATGAGAGTTTCAGTGGCGGATGAGCTGAGGCAGGGATGGAGACCGGCCAAGTTACGGAGGTGGAAGTAGACGGTCTTGGTGATGGAGAGAATATGGGGTCAGAAGCTCATCTCAGGGTCAAATAGGCACAATGAGATCCAATGTCTAGGCCATGGACTATGAAGAATGTGTCATTACATAGAAACCTATGTATTCTATGTGTCATTAACAACTAGAATACAATAAATTGCAGTGGAGCCACAGGTCCATTGTTCCCTCAGATACTGTTGAATGACAGTGTTGAGGAATGGGAAATGTTTGTTGAAAAACCGATGGAGATTCCTCTGCTTTTGAAGAAACCCAGATATAGGAAAATGTCCCAACAACACATAGTGCCACCAGTGCTCGAGTTACCGCAAAGAAATATATTTAAATGAAAAGGTGAGTAACACTGCCTTTATGTTCTTCATTTCTACAGAAAATGAGGGCACTCTGGCTCTTTCTCAGCATCGTCCTCGTGGCTGCTCACAAACGGATAACTTTCATCGGGTGAGTAGCTGTCTTGGGTCATTCCTGAGCTATGATGGTTGGCAGCCAACCTGCTCCTAGGGGCTCCTGCCAGGTCTCTGCTCCCGGGTCTCTGCTCCCAGGGCCTCCTCCCAGGGCTTTGCTTCCAGGGCCTCCTCCCAGGTCCTGCTCTCAGGGCCTTCTCCCAGGTCTCTGCTTCCAGGGCCTCCTCCCAGGGCCTCCTCCCAGGTCTCTACTCCCAGGGCCTCCTCCCAGGTCTCTACTCCCAGGGCCTCCTCCCAGGGCCTCCTCCCAGGTCTCTACTCCCAGGGCCTCCTCCCAGGTCTCTGCTCCCAGGGCCTCCTCCCAGGTCGCTACTCCCAGGGCCTCCTCCCAGGTCTCTACTCCCAGGGCCTCCTCCCAGGTCTCTGCTCCCAGGGCCTCCTCCCAGGTCGCTGCTCCCAGGTCGCTGCTCCTAGGGTGTAGCTTTTAAAAGCTCTGAATGAATTTGTCCGTGACTACACAAACCACTCTGGGTCCAGGTATATTGTGTATCAGTAAAACAGGTTTATTAAGCATTAAACATCCAGTACAAAGAAGTAATACTTAACAAGAAGATAGTCACAGTCTGTTCATCGATCCCCAGCGTTCCTTCCGAGTGACTGTGGTGCGGTCTCTTTATTCTCTTGCTGTGTTCTGTTGACTGAAGCTTCTCATCCTCTGGTTTCGCGCTGCCTTCAGTGTTCAATAGCTGTTCCTTTATACGTTTTTTCCCCTTCAAAATACATAGCAACTTGCAGCTGCTTGGGCTATCTCACCATTCTGACCTTCAATTGTACGGTCTATGATTTCCTCCCCTTTTCTGCCGTGAGCTTTACTTTGAGAAATTTTACATAGCCAGACTTCCCATGAATGATGACGGAGGTCTTTTGCCTTTCCCACAGCCCATTATCTAGACCGGTCTGAAACTTCAGCGATAAGGGATGTTCGGTATTGAAAACCCTCGGGGGGAAAAATTCAGTTGGTTTGCGCCTCCCGTTAGCGCCTTAAGAGGGCGCTAATGGGGCGCAAAGCAACTAGCGCCCGTGCGCGGCAATGTTTGCGCCGCTCACGAAATTAACTAGACATTTTGCGGCGGCGCTAAACACTACCGCCACGATCTCCTGCGCCGGCAGATCATGACATCAGTCGAGTGCGCAATGCCCCGGTAGCGTCCCGGAGCGGATATTGAGTGGCGCCCCCTGCCTTACTGCCTGCCACTAGCGACGACAGGTTGAGGGGAGCGTTTTGCAGTCAGGAAGGGACTGGGGGAGCGCTATTTAAAGGCGACCGCTTTCTGCCTTTTTTTGTTGGTGACATTTTTGCACCACGCATTCTGAGAGAGAGAGAGACAGACTTCTGGAGAGATTCAACGCTGTGTGAAGGAGTTTTGGGTACTGAGCAGCACTTTGCAGGTTCATTTTGATTTGCCCTTCCTTGTATCGATTTAGAAGAGACTGTGGGGGCTGCACTCTGAGCTCTTTCCCTGGGACTCTCCATTGTTCTTTCCAGCAGATTTGATGTACAGGTCTCTCCAGGCCGAGATTCAAGGCTGCAATGAGCAGGATGTGGATGGAGAGCAAGATCAACCCTCCCCTTTAAGAACTGGCCGGCGCCATTGTGTGTGTGTTCCATTGCTGACTGACATCACATGAGCTTCGCCAGCGCTCTGAGGTAGCGCCTCGCTCCTCGGCCTTTGCGCCTTAAGACAGTTGTGAAGCGCTTGATTTAGCGCTCCAATCACCTCCAGGGGTGATAAAAGCCAAGTTTGCCGTCGGAGGCGATAATTAGTGCCAGGCGCTAATCTTTGCGCCCGGCCGATAATTGTACCCCAAATGGGGCGATACTGAATTTCTCCCCCTCTATCTTACTTTGAGACTTAATTAATGTTTTGTCCTTCACTGGCTTCTTGTTTTTAATATAACAGAAAATCTACACTACCTCAGCACTATTCTCACAGTTAACATAATGTTGGCTTAATTTTACATCATGCTTATCTTCTCAGCCATTCGCCATTTTATACAGGCTTTTTAGGTTTTTAACATACAATTTCACATATTATAGTTATTTAACAATGGTTACAAAATCTTAACAATGTTTACTAAATCCTACAGGTGCACTCTATCCTACAAGGGCCTCCTCCCAGGTCTCTGCTTCCAGGTCTCTGCTCCCAGGTGGCTGCTCCTAGGGCCTTCTCCGAGGTCTCTGCTCCCAGGAGGCTGCTCCTAGGGCCTTCTCCCAGGTCTCTGCTCCCAGGAGGCTGCTCCTAGGGCCTTCTCCCAGGTCTCTGCTCCCAGGAGGCTGCTCCTAGGGCCTTCTCCCAGGTGTCTTCCCAGGGCCTTCTCCTAGGCTTCTTCTCCTAGGGCCTCCATCCAAGCCTTTTTCCAAGTAATTTACCCCCTATTATAAGTGGGTTAACGGTGTTAAAATAAGGAGTTAATTACTTGTAAAAAGGGATGATGAAAGACTCAGGTGACTAAATCTATTTTCGTTGGAGAAAATGAGGCTGAGGGAAGATGTGATCCAACTCATTAAAATGAGTATCAATGAGGTGGAAGTAAACAAGTGCTTTAAGTTGGACAATGAGTGTGGGATACGACGGCACAGGCACAACATTCATGAGTCTCGGGCAAGGTTAGCATCAGAAAAAACTTTTTCCCCCACAGGTTAGTCGAGCTGGAACGGACTCCCAGAGAAGGATTAATTTGGGGGCAACTGACCCCTTTTAAAAGAGCTGGATCGATATAAAGAAAAGACCTCAGGACGTCCCAAAGCGTTTTACAGCCAATGAAGTATTTTTGAAGTGTAGTCACTGTTGTAACGTAGGAAACGTGGCAGCAATTTGCGCACAGCAAGCTCCCACAAACCGCAATGAGATAACCAGCAGATTATCTGTTTTAGTGATGTTGATTGAGGGATAAATGTTGGTCAGGACACTGGGGAGAAGGTGGGGAAAGAACTTTCTGTTCCTTAAAGTAGGGGACCGACATGATGATGGTGGGAGAGATAGAACGATCAGACATGGGCTCTGGATGGAGTGGACTTGATTGCCTGAATGACACTTAGGGTTAAATGTTTCAAAATAGCCAACGGAGCCCACTCCCACATATTCCTGTTACTTCCCCAAACTAATAAATAATTTTAATGTCTTGAAAAGTCACAAATAATTTGCTTGTTTAAACAAATTTTTTAAAAATAATTATTTCTCCCTCTCCTCATTTTTTACTTTTACTGATATTTTTTTGCTCCAAGTTTGGGTCCCAGGTGAGGTAGCAGACATTCTGTTCTGTAATCGTCTTCTGGAAGGTTCCGAGCTGACGAGAGTTGTCTGTCAGGACTTGTCAGCCGGATTGCGCTCGCTGTGCAGATGTTTAATCGCCCTCTCAACACCCCCTTCCCCCCCCAACCATCCCCACGACAATCAGCCATTTGGGCTACCAAGGCACTGCTTAGGGTCAGATTATTCTAAACAGATCTTATCAAAAGTGTAGCATTTCGCAATGTGAGATTAAAAGAAAAACATTAATCTGAAATATGAAGAGAAAATGCAGGAAATGCACAGAACATCAATCAGTGTCGGAAAAGAGATAGGTTAATGTAACCTTCATTGGAATTACTTAAAACCAGTCATTATTTAAATTGGGCATGTTCTCACTGGAAAAGAGAGGGTTGAGCGATGATATGATTGCTGTTTTTAGGATTCTATCGGGACTAGATAATGTTGACTATGGCAAGCTGTCTCATCTTGTCCAAAACAGTAAACCAGAGGACACGGCCTGCGCTAAAGGGGGTAAATTCAAAACTAATCTGTGGAAACAATATTTCAGTGAACGAGAGGTCAATCTATGGAGCAGGCTCCCTAGGGAGACAGCGGAAGCAGTTAGCATTTATTCGTTCAAATGCAATTTAGCTAGATTCCTTTCAGTGAATACTTCAGAGGTTCAAGATGGGCCACCACCACCTTCTAGGGACGGGCAATAAATGCCGGCCTTGCCAGTGACGCCCACATCCCAAGAACGAATAAGAAGAGCACAAAGCATGCTGAGATGTTCACTACGGCCGCTGGGGTAGTCCGCACGTCAGCACTTTTAGTCGTAAAGGGCAAGGTTGCCAACTCTGGTTGGACATGTTCCTGGAGGTGTCATCGCGTGACCTTCGGCCTCCAACCGCCCCACCCCGCCCCCACACTCCCGCCATTGGTCGCCCGACATGTACATCCTCACGGTGCCCGGCCTTCCCCCGGCAATCGGTTAGTAAATAGACTCTACATTACCCGATTGGACGATTCTTGACTGTCAGTCAAACAGCCTTTTTTTCCTCATGTCCAATATTTTTGTAACGAGTAAACAAAAGTGCTGAAAGAATTTTTTTTTTAGAAACACATTATTTTTAATGTCCCGATGAGTGTTTTTATCCCGGGTTTTGCTGACAGCAGCTTAGTCTTCTGCTAGCTGGAGACACTAGGGCAATCCTGGAGGATTGGCAACCCTAGTAATTCTCTCTTTGTTGAAAACCTTTTGTCTTGGGTTTGATGTAGACTGTGACACTCACTATATCTCTCAATCTTTCTCCAAAAAAAACATGAGTTATCGCTTTGAACCCAATGATATCATTTGATCCCAAGACCTGACATAATCTGGCAGTTCTTCCTCGCCCAGAGACTAAGACAGTATCTGGTTAAATGCCGACTCTTTTTGTTGCTAAGAGAGGAAGGCAGTTTCAGTTAGGGAGGGTAAGATGCTAATTAGTAGTGATTATGAGGCGGTGTGGACTACAGACTCTCCTGATTGCCTTTCAGGAGTCAGAGAGGAATTTCCCAAAGCTTTTCCTGACCAGGCCGCGGTTTCGCCCCCTTATCCCTGGAGATTGTGAGGTTAGGGCCCCATGGCTGCACCGTTGTGTAAATGGAGCAGGCTCGATGGGCCTTGTGGTCCTTCCTCGCCCTTTTTGTTTTGTATGTTCATGTGTGTGTTGTCATTTGAATTTTAAATAACCCATAACTCTGTTTATTTAACCAAAACCCCGACCCCTAGTGACCAGGTGCTGCGGATCCATGCCAGCAGTCAGGAGCAGCTTGCTCTGGTGAAGTCCCTGGAGGAATTGGAGCATCTGAAGGTATTTGCCCCTATTTAACTGTGGCAGTTTTCTGTGTCAAAGGCATCGCGTCATTTGGAGAATCTGAGGCCTCAAGCCAGAAATTCATATTTACAGACATGTGCAAGTGATAGGACCCCAAAACTGTAGACCTCCTATCGCCCAATCTTCCCTTCCTTCCACAGCCTTTGACAACCCAAGCTTGGTGTCACACATCCAATGCGTCTTGGTTTACCTTATCTTTGGCTTCTCAAAAATTCTACTCTCTGTGATCAAGGACCAGGCAGTGTGGGAACAAAAAAACTGGACATGAGCAGTCAGTGTTTTGGTAGCGTTGCTGGAACGGCAGTTGAGACCAGAACACTGGGCTCCTCAGTGAGATGAACTGCAGTAAAAAGACTTGGATTTATATAGCGCCTTTCACAGCCTCTGGGATCTACATCCACCTGAGAGAACAGATGGGGCCTCAATTTGACATCTCATCTGAAACACTGCTCCTACCAACTGTGCAGCACTCCCTCAGTACTGCACTGGAGCGTCAGCCATAGATTATGTGCTCAAGTCTCTGGCACGGGACCTGAACTCACAACCATTCTGGCTCCAAGGCAAGCGTGCTACCCACTGAGCCACAGCTGACTTCCTGATAAAGACAGCTCTGAAATCTCCATTTCTGTCTCTTTTGCAGCTCGATTTCTGGAAAGAACCTGTAAGGACTGCCCTCCCGATCGACCTACGAGTCCCTGGCAAGCATGTCCACACTGTCAAAGCCTTTCTGGAGTCTAAAGGCATCACATATTCCGTCATGATCAAGAACCTACAGGTAAATCTGGGAATATTTTAGACTCCTGGCCCAGGCTGTGCGAGTTGTCAGTTTGTGATTGAGTGGGGGAAGCGAGCTGATGCTGTATAGCCGTTTAATGAGTCTCCTCAGCCTGTGATAAGTAGTGAAACTCCGAATGAAAGTGGTTAGACTCTCTCTTGTTGGAGATATAGTCATTGCCTGGCACTTGTGTGGCGCGAATGTTACTTGCCACTTATCAGCCCAAGTCTGAATGTCGCCCAGGTCTTGCTGCATGCGGGCATGGACTGCTTCATTGTCTGAGGAGTTGCGAATGAAACTGTGATCATAACTCGGCTAGTTAATAGTCATTTATCACTGAGAATACAGGATCTGGAAGATGTTCACAGGGCAGCCAACTCCAAGGTGAAATTTAGGAAGCACAACAATCATTAGGTATAATTCAACTGACAGCAACTTAGGGTCACTAAACGTCAGCACAAAGTTCTCAGGCTCTTAAAACAGCAAACCGAATGATGCCATGCATAGCAGGGGGTGTGACCTATATATCCAAGGAGGTAATTTTAAAACTGTATTTGCCCCTGGTGAGACCACATCTAGAGAACTGCATGCAGTTTTGGCGTCCCTATCTGGGATTGTTCTCCTTAGAGTAGAGAGGGTTAAGGGGAGATTTAATAGAGGTGCTCAAAATGACATGGGGTTTTGATAAGAGTAAATAGGAAGAAACTGTTTCCACTGGCAGGAGGGTCACTAACCAAAGGAGACTTATTTAAGATAATTGACAAAAGAACCAGAGGGGAGATGAGGAGAAATGTTTTTTATGCAGCAAGTTGTTGTGATCTGGAACGCGCTGCCTGAACGGGTGGTGGAAGCAGATTCAATAGTAACTTTCAAAAGGGAATTGGATAAATATTTGAAGGGGAGAAAATTGCAAGGCTATTCGGGAAAGAGCAGGAGAGTGGGACTAATTGGATAGCTCTTTCAAAGAGTCGGCACAGGCACGATGGGCTGAATGGCCTCCTTCTGTGCTGTATCAGTCTATGATTCTATGAATTCAAAAAGGAGTTATTGGAGGGGTTGCAGGGAAAGGCAGGGAAGCTGATCACAGACCTAAAGGGAATGACGTATGAGGAAAGATTGACGACCCTGGGTCTTGTCTATCTTGAAAAGAGAAATGTGAGAAGTCGCACAACACCAGGTTATAGTCCAACAGCTTTATTTGAAATCACAAGCTTTCGGAGCGCTGCTCCTTCGTCAGGTGAAGTGAAGAGACATCTCGTCACTTCACCTGACGAAGGAGCAGCGCTCCGAAAGCTTGTGATTTCAAATAAAACTGTTGGACTATAACCTGGTGTTGTGCGACTTCTCACATTTGTCCACCCCAGTCCAACACCGGCATCTCCACATCATGAAAAGAGAAGAATGAGAGGGGAAATGATAGAAGTGTTTAAAATGATGAAAGGTTTGGACAAATTAGATCCCTGTAAGCTTTTCTGCCGTGTACAGAATTTAAGCACAAAAGGTCAAATTTACACATTTCAAAAGGGAATTGGATACACACATGAAAAGAATGAAATTGCAGGACTGCAGGGAAAGTGCAGTGGAGTGGGACTAATTGGCTCGCTCTTTCACAGGCACGATGGGCCGAATGGCATTCTTCTTTGATTCTATGTAATTAAGGACAACAGAAGAAAATGGGAGATGCAGGAGGAACTATTTTACTGCAAGGGTAGGAATTATGTGGAACAGATTACCGGCATGGGTGGTGGAATGAGAAACCTTAATGGGTTTCAGGAAGGAACTGGACGGGTTCTTGTCAACCAATGGGATTCAGGGTTCGGAAATGCACCATAATGTGGATCGGTATGGTAGATGGTCCAAACTGTTACTATGGTTACTAAGTACTTGCCATCTTTTGTTTATCTCTCCGGAAGGAAGTGCCTCCTTACTGGGCTGGAGCGCTCCAAGGGTCCATCCTTCATGTGTGAGCCTAGACAGTGGGGGATTGCATGCTATTTGTCTGTAGAAAGCTGCACAGATAAGTTTGATCCGGTCTGTGCCTCAAACCCACTTTCTAGCAGTGATCACTGGATAGCGATCAGCAGAGGGGGGGCCCTGGTTAATCTATTTCCCCCTCTCTAGTGCAAGGCCTTTACCCATTGAGCCATTGGGGCCCATTCTTAAGATACGTCATATAGTCTCAGGACTATCATCCTCTTTTAACAGCTCTTGAAAGAAATCCTATTCACTTTTGTACTCCTGGTAGAGCAAGTTTTCTTCTCATTCCATGCTATTTCATGTCCTTATTCCATGAATTACTTTTCAACTGTCCCACCAGCACAGGGACCTGTTCCATGGTGTATTTGATTGTCTCCATCATTGCTTCTACTCCTAACCTTCAATCCTTTTCCTAACCATAAGAGCTTGGCTCAGTTGTTAACACTCACACCTCTGGGTCAGAGTGTTGAGGGTTTGTGCTCTGGTCTAGCGCGTAATCTAAGCTGGGACTTAGGTGTTGTACTGGGGAGCGCTGCATTGTTGAAAATGACGTCCTTCAGATGAAGCCCTGTCTCCCTGTTCCATAGGTTGGAGTGGATGTTCGGGATGTAGAGTTGCCAACCCTCCAGGATTGTCCTGGAGTTTCCATGAATAAATGATTAATCTCTTGGACACTTTTGCGAGCACCCCAGGGAGCAAAATCAGAGGGGCATTAAAAAAAATGGTGTGATTTCTTTGTTTTCTTTGAACACTTTAAGTTTATTAGTGATAAAAAATATTGGAGATGGGAGGAAAAAAGGCTGTTTGACTGAGTGGGGCAATTGGAGGCAGGAGGTCAAGTGATGAAACCTTCAGGAATCCATCCAACCAGAGTTGGCAACCCAATCATGATCTCATGACATTAGAAGATCAGGGAGTTCTCCCAGTCCTCTGGCCAACATTCCTCCCTCAACCAATACAACCATCCTTCATCCACCTCATCGATATACCCATTGGTGGGTTGTGGCTGACACAGAACGGATGCCGTGTTTGCCTACATAACAATAGTTACTGGACTTCAATAAGTAATTCATTGTGTAAAGTGATTTGAGGTGGGCTAGGGTGCTCTACAAATTTGAATACCATTATTGACCAGACATTTTTCCAGCTTGGTGTTTTATGGAACTGAATTCCTGTCTAATCTTGTTTTTCAGTCTTTGGTGGATGAAGAGCACGTAAGCATGTTGGTTTCTGAGCTGAGACAAAACGGCACCTACAGCTTTAATTATAAGGCCTACCACCCACTGAAAGAGGTGAGATACTCTATAGCCTGCAGTGCTGGCGTGCCTGCTGTCAATTGGGAGGTGTGATACCCTCAGGGGTCTGTACCATGTTGCTAGGCCTATCCTGATAATTGTATCATACTGTCGCTATCTGGCTCAACAACAACAACTTGTATTTATATATAGAAACATAGAAGATAGGAACAGGAGTAGGCCATTCGGCCCCTCGAGCCTGCTCCGCCATTCGATGAGATCATGGCTGATCATCCAAACTCAGTACCCTGTACCTGCCTTCTCCCCATATCCCTTGATACCTTTAGCTTTAAGAAATATATCTAACTCATTCTTGAATATATTTAATGACTTGGCCTCAACTACCTTCTGTGGTAGAGAATTCCACAGGTTCACCACTCTCTGGGTGAAGAAATTCTTCCTCATTTCTGTCCTAAATGGCTTACCCCTTATCCTTAGATTATGACCCCTGGTTCTGGACTCTCCGACCATCGGGAACATTCTTCCTGCATTTAGTTTGTCCAGACCTGTCAGAATTTTATATGTTTCGATGAGATCCCCTCTCATTCTTCTATACTCCAGTGAGTATAAGCCCAATCGACCCAATCTCTCCTCATATGTCATTCCTGCCATCCCAGGTATCAGCCTTGTGAATCTTCGCTGAACTCCTTCCATGGCAAGAACATCCTTCCTCAGATAAGGCGACCAAAACTGCACACAGTACTCAAGGTGTGGTCTCACCAAGGCCCTGTACAACTGCAGCAGGACATCCCTGTTCCTATACTCAAACCCTTTCGCTATGAAGGCCAACATACCATTTGCCTTCTTCACCGCCTGCTGCACCTGCATGCTTACCTTCAGTGCCTTTAACGTAGTAAAACATCCCAAGGTGCTTCACAGATGCGATTATCAAACAAAATTTGACACCCAGCCACATAAAGAGATATTAGGACAGGTGACCAAAAGCTTGGGTCAAATAGGTAGATTTTAAGGAGCGTCTTAAAGGACGAGAGGTAGAAAGGCAGGGAGGTTTAGGGAGGGAATTCCAGAGCTTAGGGAAATCGGGGCGGTGCAAGAGGGCCGAATTGGAGGAGCGCAGAGATCTCGGAGGGTGTGGGGCTGGAGGAGGTTACGGAGATAGGGAGGGGCGAGGCCATGGAGGGATTTGAATACAAGGCTGAGAATTTTTAAATCAAGACATTGTCGGACTGGGAGCCAATGTAGGTCAGCAAGCACAGGGGTGATGGGTGAGCAGGAATTGGTGCAAGTTAGGACAGGGGGCAGCAGAGTTTTGGATGAGCTCAATGTTACGGAGGGTACTAGGTGGGAGGCCTACCAGGAGAGCATTGGAATAGTTGAGTCTGGAGATTACAAAGGCCTGGATGAGGGTTTTAGCAGCAGATGGGCTGAGGCAAGGGCGGAGACGGGCGATGTTATGGAGGTGGAAGTAGGTGGTCTTGGTGATGGAGAGAATATGGGGTCAGAAACTCAGCTTGGGGTCAAATCAGATGCCGAGGTTGCGAACAGTCTGAACAGTGGCCAGGGAGAGGGATGGAGTGAGTGGCTGGGGAACGGAGTTTGTGGAGCAGCATAGGAAACTGCTACAAGTGGGTCCTGTACTTGGATCTATAGGGTGAATTCAGCGATCTCACATTCCAACGGGTGTCTCGTTAGAAGGGGCCACGGGTGGGAGAATCAGGGTGACGATGTCTCTGTCTCTGACTCGCTCTCTTTTCAATCTCAGTGTTCCTGCTGAGATCACAGGATGGTTGAATTTAGCTTTTAGAGATGCTCTTTGGCTTAGAAGACTGCAGCTGACTGCGAGCACACTTTTTTCCACCATCAGTTGCACCCCTAAGTGCAAACAGCGGGACCTGAAAGGAGCGGACAGCAGCCGAGACCCATGATTGTGTGGGTCTGTGAATCTGCCGTCCGGCTCAGGTCACATGAAAGTAAACGAAGGGAGTTTACACTCTGGGTCTCCATATTTCACAATGAAGCCAACGCGCAGGGAAGTGTTGGGGAATGCCTCATCTGAGGGCCGGGAAAGAAGTACCCACCCTCAATTATGGGGCAATGAAAGAGATGTCTTATGCTGCATCATGGCATCCATGCACCAACCCATCCAGGGAATGTACAAGGACCAAGTACAATACCCTCTTAAGCATATCTCTTTTTGCATGGCTCTCAATGACGATGTCATACAGGGATGTATTGGCGTGATTGACACATTCTCTATTGTTGCTTTTGCCTCAGATTTACATATGGCTGAAGAATCTTGCAGATGAAAACCCGCAAATAGTCAGAAGAATGAGAATCGGTAAAAGTTCCCAAGGTCGGGCAATTCATGTCCTGAAGGTTGGTCAAAAAAAAATGGAGATATTTAATCTCTCATTGTCACGGAGGAACCTTGTACTTAGAACATAAGAACATAAGGGCCCAGAAATTGATCTCGCTCTGTTCCCGCGGGGGTAAGCCTTCCCCGCGATGTCTCACTCCGCTTGTGCTTTTTCAGATCCAGCTCGCACGAACTTGATGTTCCAGACATCAGCTGTGCAGTGCTTGCGTATCCCAGCGGCGTAGTGAATTCGTGCGAGCTGTGGGATCACGTGACTCGGTTAGAGCCAATGGCAGCACACCATCTTCCATTCATAAGTTTCACAGACCTGCTGTGAAATCTATGAATCTTACACCCCCCCAAAATAACAGCTAAACCTCAATTAAATTTTAAAAAAAAACCATCACATTAATAAAATAAGTATAGTTAATTAAATTAACCATTTTAAATAAAAAATTAAATTTTTGAAAAAATTTAAAATCTTTTAAAAAGTTATAAAAATAAACTTACCTGTCTTTAAAGTCTCTAAAAAAGATATACCTGTAAAAAAAAATTCAAAAAAATACTTAATTCACTACTTACCTTCTTAAAAGCGGGTCTTACTCCTCCTTTTTACATTTCCAAAAACTTCCCTACTTACCTGCGCGTCCAAAGCATGAAGTGCACAGTGATGCACCCAGGACCCGCCCCCTTTTCAGAAGAGCAATTGCCGGTTTTCAGCGCATGCGCAGGGCATGCAGAAAACCGGCAATTGGAGTGGGAATACGCGAGAGTACGCAGTGCGTACTCTCGCGTCCCGGGATCAATTTTCGGCCCAAGAAGTAGGAGCAGGAGTAGGCCATACGACCCTTCGGGCCTGCTCCGCCATTCAATGAGATCATGGCTGATCCGAACCTAGACTCACGTCCACTTCCCTGCCCGCTCCCCATAACCCTGTACTATTTCAGGACAGTTTGCTGGTGCTTAGTCGATAACTAAATGGTGTTCAATCACATGAAATGTCAGCTCTACCCTGTACCTTGTCATGTGGATTCAGACACAAAACCGCTTAGTGCATCACATTGTCAATCACACCCTGACCGGATGTAATGATGACTGATGTGGGAATTGGAAAATCTCATCTTGACACAATGGGTGGTGGATTGTCTTCTGAGCTTGGTGGGGGGGGGGGGGGCGGTGTTGTTGAGGCACATTGGTGGAGTAGAGGGAGCTGTGCTTTGCATCTACCCCATGCTGCAGCTGACCCGGGCCGTACTCGATGCTGAGAGGGGAAGGGAAGTCTAGCTCAGGGTGGGAATTGCAGCGGTAGGCATTTGCCGCTTAATTTCGCCCCCTTCTCCGTTGCTATGCAACCCAATTTCAGGCGGGAGAAAGCGAAGGAAAATCCGCCCCCTCCAAACTCAGCAAAGACTGCCGGAATGTTCTCACTCGGTCTGTTTGTGATGGGCAGTTACTCACAGTTTGGCCGGTGCAATTGCGGATATACCAGCAGTAAACTGGCCCGAACAACAATCACTCTCTCACCTCGAGCACTCCGCACCTCTCTCCATTGCAGCCAATCTTGTCTTTCCCTATTTATCAGCGTTGCCACAGGCAGTGCCCCTCCGAGCTATCTTCTTCCTCTTAACTTACAAATAAGCCATTCTCCGTGCTCTTTCTCCTCTCTGCATCCTCTCTGTGTTGAAAGCAGAGGATCAATCCCACGTTCCTGTGTAGCAGGAACGGTGCTTAAAGGCGAATCATAGGCGCAGAGCCTCTGATTTCCATCCGTTGGGTGTGCTCTTTTGAGGCACACAAAAACAAATAAACTGTAACTTAACATAGAAACATAGAAACATAGAATCTAGGAGCAGGAGTAGGCCATTCGGCCCGTCGAGCCTGCTCCACCATTCAATACGATCATGGCTGATCATCCAAATCCAGCACCCTGTCCCTGCTTTAATCCCCACAGTACACATATCCCACCCTACCCCCACGTATTTACTTCCCCCTAACATATCCCATCCTATCCCCATAACCCCACATATTTAATCCCCCCTTAACACTAAGGGTCAATTTATCATAGCCAAATCAACCTAACCCGCACATTTTTGGACTTAAAACATTGAAGGAAACTTAATAAATTCAATTTAAATTTGGTTGCCGGGGGGGTGATGATGCACTCCAGTCCCCTGCGGAAGGCCTCGAGCGTGCCGGCGGACACCGCGTGCTCCATCTCCAGGGCCACCCGGGCACGAATGTGGCCGCGGAAGAGAGGCAGGCAGTCGGGCCGCATGACCCCATCGACCGCCCGCTGCCTGGACCAGTTAATGGCCACTTTGGCCAGGCCCAGGAGCAGTCATCCGTTGGGTGTGCGCGGATGTGTACACTTCTTAAGAGTGCCACTCCCCCCCCGGGAGTGTGAGAGCCATGGAATTGACCCTCAAGGACCATCTCCCACTCTAACTCATTCTTTCCCAGAGCTGGAAGACTATGGAGCTCCTCGACTCCCTCAGTCTTCCCTTTCTCCTACAGTCTAAGCTTTTTTTAAAACACAATCTCACTGTTACATAACCACTAGTCCTTGATTTCATAGAATCATAGAATCGTAGAATGGTTACAGCACAGAAGGAGGCCATTCGGCCTGTCAAGCCCATGCCGGCTCTCTGCAAGAGCACTTCAGCTAGTCCCACTCCTCCGCCCTTTCCCCGTAGCCTGGCAAATTTCTTTCCTTCAGGTACTTATCCAATTCCCTTTTGAAAGCCGTGATTGAATCTGCCTCCACCACCCTTTCAGGCAGTGCATTCCAGATCTTAACCACTCGCTGCGTAAAAAAGTTTTTTCTTATGTCGCCTTTGGTTCTTTTGCCCAGAATTGGACACAATACTCCAGTTGAGGCTGAACCAGTGTTTTATAAAGGTTCATCATAATTTCCACGCTTTTGTACTCTATACCTCTATTCATGAAGCCCAGAATCCCGTAAGCTTTTTTAACTGCTTTCTCAACCTGCCCTGCCACCTTCAATGATTTGTGCACATATACGCCCAGGTCTCTCTCTTCATGCACCCCTTTTAGGATTGCACCCTTTAGTTTATATTTCCTCTCTTTATTCTTTCTACCAAAATGTATCACTTCGCACTTTTCTGTGTTAAATTTCATCTGCCACATGTCTGCCCATTCCACCAGATTTGCCTTGACTCCTCTCTTGTTCTTGTTAACATTAGTGGTGTCCTGCACTTTGAACTCTGTCTCTTCACATAAGTTTCTCAATAGAGAAAAAAATGGTATACATAGGCACAGATTAAGCCCTCCCTGGTCTAACTCCCATCCTGTTGGGTTTACATAGGATATTGCCATATATCCCTCTTGCTCTTATGTGGAGGTATTATAGGCTATTGTCATATATCCTTTACCTCGAATACAAGTTTGAGGACTAGGAAACATTGAAACATCTGGATAATACTCTTTATTAAATTAAGTCAATGAGGTAATAAAACACAACCCTTTACATGCAGTGTATATGAGATATAGGTACTAATACTCACATACCAAGGACTCCTTCAGGAGATTGCGAGCGTGTCATCTTGACTGCTTACGCTAGCCTCAGCAAGACTAGATTTAAAGGGGGAAAAATTTGGTTGCTTTGCGCCTCCCGTTAGTGCCTTAAGAGGGCGCTAACGAGGCACAAAGCAACTCGTGCCCGGGCGCGGCGCCACCAACGCCTCCTGCAAAATTCAGTGGGAGGTTAGAGGCGGCGCTAACCATTAGCGCCCCGTGGCACTGCACTGCCGGCGATGACATCATCGGCATGCGCAGTGCCCCGCTTCTTGAGTGCCGGGCTCTTTTGCCGGCACTCCGATCCCCGGTGGCCCAGCTGGGCCCCGGGTTGCGCTGGGCAAGGCCGCTCCCCTTTAAGAAGGGGAGGAAGGCCTGCAATACCACGGCACGTAGCGCCGCGATATTCCCTCGCAGTGCCCCAAGAGGGAGACTGGGCGCTTCCAGTAGCGCCCCGCTTCCCTTTTGGGGCGCTACCACTCAATTTCAGCTGTGGGGGTGCTAAAAGTATCGCCCCGGCGAAGTTAACACCCCAGAGGGGGCGCGACTCCATTTTTCCCCCAAAGTCTCCAGGAGCGCCAGAGTATTGTATCTTTTATAGGTTGTTTACATAGGACAAATGTGGGTACATCATGTTCTGTATGTGTGCTGTTGACACATAAGCTTATTTAGTGCTAAAGTTAGTTGCTACCATTTGTTGTGCATGACTTTGATGTCTTAAGTTGTTTATTATACTTCGGACATTCAACACATGAGTGCTCATTCATTCTCTGTAGCACCCAAAGTCTCAAAGAGCCATTGCAGAATGAGTACTAATGTGTGGATAAGAACATAAGAACATAAGAAATAGGAGCAGGAGTAGGCCAATCGGCCCCTCGAGCCTGCTCCGCCATTCAATAAGATCATGGCTGATCTGATCCTAACCGCCAATCTACTATCTATCACAGAACCATCTCCTGCATCTAACAGAATTGCACACACGAAATAGGAGCAGAATCAGGCTACACAGTCCCTGGGCCCGCTCCACTACCCACAGGGCCATGACCGATCCGAACCTAGACTCATGTCCAAATTCCTGCCCGCTCCCCGTAACCCTTAATGCCCTTTACTTCTAGGAAACTGTCTATTTCTGTTTTAAATTTAATTAATGTTGTAGCTTCTACAGCTTTTTGTGGCAGCATATTCCATGGACCTACCACCCTCTGAGTGAAGTAGTTCCTCCTCATCTCAGTTTTGAAAGAGCAGCCCCTTATTCTAAGACTATGTCCCCTAGTTCTCGTCTCACCCGTCATCGGGAACATCCTCCCCGCATCCACCCGATCCAACCCCTTCACAATCTTATATGTTTCAATAAGATCGCCTCTCATTCTTCTGAACTCCAATGAGTAGAGTCCCAATCTGCCCAACCTCTCCTCATATGACCACCCCCTCATCCCCGGGATTAACCGAGTGAACCTTTTTTGCACTGCCTCGAGAGCAAGGATGTCTTTCCTTAAGTAAGGACACCAAAACTGTATGCAGTATTCCAGGTGCGGTCTCACCAATACCTTGTACAACTGAAGCAATACCTCCCTATTTTTATATTCTATCCCCCGAGCAATGAAAGCCAACATTCCATTTGCCTTCTTAATCACTTGCTGCACCTGCATACTAACCTTTTGAGTTTCGTGCACCAGGACCCCCAGATCCCTTTGCACTTCAGTACTTTTAAATATTTTAAAAGCTTACTATAGCTATTCTATCTGGTATACTTATACCTAGCATTGTCCACTTCTCCATTAGTACTGGTGTAGCATCAAACATGTACTGGGAGTGCACACACTCTGTATTGTTCTCTTGAATAGAGCGTTTAACATGTTGTTTTCTCATCCGGACAGTTTAGCACAGGACGCAAGCGTCCCGCCATATGGATCGACAGTGGTATCCACGGCCGTGAGTGGATAGCGCCTGCCGTCGCAATGTGGATGGCAAAGAAGGTAAGAGGACTTTTCAGAAGCTATGGGGGAAATTTTAACCTAACCCGGCCATGGGGAAACTGACCCGATCGGGCGCAACGCTGGTTTTACACCCCGCCCGATTTTAGTCTCCATTGAAGTCAGTGGAGAGCAATATTGGGTGGGGGGTAAAACCAGATCCCTTGGGTTAGGTTAAAATGACCCCCTATATCACTCACAACTTTACCAGATCACTCTGTCGTATTCCTTAAGGTTTAACTCACCCCAGTTCCTGCTGGTAAATATGGGTACCTGGTAGATACTCTTCCCTTGTGACCCGCAGTAAGATCGGACCTGTAGACAGCAGCAGAAACGAGGAATGAGCATAATTTTGCAAGTGGAGCAAATTGCGTAAAGTTGTGAGAAACAATCAGGCATCTGATTCTGAATTCTGTCCTTCCTCTTTTTGCATCATTAGATCACTACTGACTACGGCAAGGATCCCTCCATCACATCACTGCTGAAGAAAATGGACATCTTCATGGCGATCATGGTGAATCCGGATGGTTATGTTTACAGTCGCACCAAGGTAACTCGGTCAGGGTTTCAGACCTTACCGCGTCTGTTTCATTCTGATTCTACCTTAATCTTTGCAATCCGCGCCCTCCCTCATAACAACAACAACAACAGCCTGTATTTATATAGCGCTTTTAATATAGTAAACCGTCCCAAGGCTCTTCACAGGAGCGATTATCAAACAAAATTTGGGACTGAGCCACTTAAGGAGATATTAGGACAGGGGATCAAAAGCTTGGTCAAAGAGATAGGTTTTAAGGAGCATCTTAAAGGAGGAAGAGAGAGAGAGAGCGGCGGAGAGATTTAAATTCTAGAGCTTAGGCCTCGGCAGTTGAAGGCACGGCCGTCAATGGTGGATCGATGAAAATCGGGGATGTGCAAGCGCAGAGGTCTCGGAGGGTTGTAGGGCTGGAGGAGGATACAGAGATAGGGAGGGTTGTAGGGCTGGAGGAGGTTACAGAGATAGGGAGGGTTGTAGGGCTGGAGGAGGTTACAGAGATAGGGAGGGGCGAGATCGTAACCTATTGATGTTGCTGTTATGTAAACTCAAGGGGGGCTACAGATGGAATCGTTTACGGTCAGCAGTCGGGGCGAAGCCAGGTGTCTCTTCATTGGCAGAAGGGTTGAGAAGAGGGAAAGACTCAGTTCTGAGATCAGTCGGCTGAACGGAATGTCTCAGATGGGAGGAGGACATTGAACAAGAAGTGAGAGCATTGGTGAAGGAGTGAGACCGAACTTAAGGCACGGTCAAACAGGTAGGTCTTTTTAGGAGGCTGTTGAAGCTACTCGGGAGAGATTTAGGTTCAGGGCGTAATGCCTGAAAGATCAGCCTCTGAGGACGGGGCAAAGGGGCCTGAGAACGAGAAATCCAGAGTCAGACGATCAGAGGGTCTGGGCTGAGGTCAAGATTCCCCAGATAGAATGGGATGAGACGATGAAAGACAAAGGGGATGAAATTTGTTCTGAGCAGTTGCACCAAGCAGGCGATAGCCAAGCGACAGCCCGTTTTGAAGTCATTGGAAAGGAAAATCAGGCGGAGTGTTACAGAGAGTGTCAAACTATCCGGCCTTTCACCATCGTCTTCTTTGTGCGATCGCCCAAGATGAATTTCACCCCCCCCCCCCCCCAAGGATTCGACAATCAATTTGTTGTGACACAGGGAGCTGGCCGATGTTGGGGTGATGGGGGTTACAGGGTCTTGTGACAAGCCACACACAGTATTGAATTTGCTGGGGTGTTTGGTGACCCAACAAGGGGAGAATTGGAGAAATCAGTCCTCGAGATGATGAGGGCACGGATGAGGGGTTCCGGGGGTAGTGGGGCTGAGGCACAGGCAGGGTAGGCAATGTTAGAGGTGTGGAAAGAAAGCAATTTTGGTGATGGATTTAAAAGATCAGCTGATGGGTGAACAGAACAGCACAGAGCACTGGACTGCTCTAGACAGCGGGTAGTTAGGGAGTTTGATGAAATATTATCGAGAAATAAGACTGTAATGACTTTTAAATGGGGACTGAATTACATCTGCGCGTCATGATCCAATTACCCCTCTGCCCTCGAACCCCACTTCTCTTGGTCTTTGGTTCCCCACGTGCAATCTAACGGGAGATCAACTAGTAAAAAGAGAAAATGCTGGAAATACACAGCAGGGGCATCAGTATCTGTAAAATATTGATTCCTCTTAACAACATAATTATGCACGTTAACTCCTTGCTAAGTGAATATTTTTTCTGGTCTATATTGTGGGTTTTTCTCGGTTTACGGTCCGTATTGCAGTCCCCTTCGGTGTATAATATGTCGCATGGTTTCTGTTATTACGAGCGTCTGACTAAATGCAGAGTTACAACTGGTTAAGGCGTGAGACGATTGGATTGCATAAAGCTAGTGAAGAGCTTATGGTTGCATCGTGCAATGAGGGCTCCCTGGAAATCTTCATCCACCACCCCAAGATACTGTAACTTGATACCGCCTCTCATACAATAGTAAAATACTGCGGATGCTGGAAATCTGAAATAACAACAGAAAATGCTGGGAACACTCAGCAGGTCAGGCAGCATCCGTGGAGAGAGAAACAGAGTTAACGTTTCAGGCCTGTGACCCTTCGTCAGAACTGGAAAAAGTTAGAGATGTAACAGGTTTTAAGCAGGTGTAGAGGCCGGGAAAGGAAAGAATCTGCTTAAAACCTGTTACATCTCTAACTTTTCCCAGTTCTGACGAAGGGTCACAGACCTGAAACATTAAATCTGTTTCTCTCTCCGCGGATGCTGCCTGGCCTGCTGAGTATTTCCAGCATTTTCTGTTGTTATTACCGCCTCTAATAGTTTAGACAGAAAGTTAGAATGGGGGAGCCCGCAATCAAACTTTCTTACTGAGCATAGGAAAGTGGAGGAGGAAGGCAGGGTATCTAGTTGGTTCAGCACACTGTGTATTGGTGCCTGGGGAGAACGGGCTTTTTATTTAATTAGATCGAAGTGAGTTTCTACTTCTTGTTAATTAAAAAAAAACTATACATTCATAAAATAAAGGCCTGGCTGAGCGACTAATGGCACTCATTCTCAGGAAGTGACGGACTGGCCTGGAAGTTGAGCCCATGTCTCCGTCTGGTTGAGAGTTAACCACAGGATGCAACACCACTTCTGCTAGTACGAGAGGGAGAGACAAGGCCCAGGGCAGTCAGCGAGGCTCACAATGCGCTCGTGAGTGACTCAAGTCACGAGTGGGTTTTCGTCAGTCTGCTGAGTGAATGTGCGGATATTTTCCATCCCACTGCACACCACGACGCTCTAATTCTCCCACTCACTCCTGACGTGATGTGTGAAGATTTATTTGTCCCCAGTTGCCATTTTTTTTAAAATTCGTTCATGGGATGTGGGCGTCGCCGGCAAGGCCAACATTTATTGTCCACCCCTTAGTTGCCCTTGAGAAGGTGGTGGTGAGCCGCCGCCTTGAACTGCTGCAGTCCGTGTGGTGAAGGTGCTCCCATATTACACATTGTGTATGAAATGAATTGATGCCTGAGTGTCATAGAAACATAGAATCTAGGAGCAGGAGTAGGCCATTCGGCCCGTCGAGCCTGCGCCACCATTCAATACAATCATGGCTGATCATCCAAATCCAGTACCCTGTCCCTGCTTTAATCCCCACAGTACACATATCCCACCCTACCCCCGTAACCCCACGTATTTAATTCCCCCTAACATATCCCATCCTATCCCCATAACCCCACATATTTAATACCCCCCTAACACTAAGGGTCAATTTATCATAGCCAAATCAACCTAACCCGCACATTTTTGGACTGTGGGAGGAAACCGGAGCACCCGGAGGAAACCCACGCAGACACGGGGAGAATGTGCAAACTCCACACAGACAGTCACCCGAGGTCAGATTCAAACCCGGGTCCCTGGCGCTGTGAGACGCCAGTGCTAACCACTATGCCACCGTGTTGCCCCTCGTATTATCTGTAAGGGGTGACCTGTGGCTCTGTGCTTAGCCTGGGTGCTAGTGCGGGGTTAGGCCCTGTTGCCTGCTCTGGTCTCCAGCCAGCCTGGTAACACTAGACACCTGTGAGTGGTTCGACCCACTCGCCCTTACGGTTCTGACACTGGACTTAGGTGCGAGAGCAATAATGCAGAGAAGACTCAGGTAGACCCGGTTGAATAGTGCGAAATGGAAAATCTTTATTGCATATTATTCAAGATTACGAGATACCTGTTGTCGTCAGACTCATGGACGCGTGGAATGGATTTCCCAGTAAAGGCCGTGGAGGCAAGAACCCTGGAATCGTCTGAGATGAGCCGTAGAGTAACTTGTTCTCCTAAACCCGCACAGCTGCCATGGCACTTCGGGGCCCCGTGTAACATTTAAATCCACCCTCCAATTAATTTGTATACATCTTGAACAGGTTGGGGCTCTTTTTTCCAGCAAACAGAAGGCTGAGGGGTGACCTAATAGAGGTCTGTAAAATTATGAAAGGGTTTAGAACATAAGAATATAAGAAATAGGAGCAGGAGTCGGCCATTTGGCCCTTCGAGCCTGCTGCGCCATTCAATAAAGATCATGGCTGATCTTCTATCTCAACTCCACTTTCCTGCACTACCCCCATATCCCTTGATTCCCTTAATATTCAAAAATCTATCGCTCTCTGTCTTGAATATACTCAACGACTGAGCCTCCACAGCCCTCTGGGTTAGAGAATTCCAAAGAGTCACCACCCTCTGAGTGAAGAAATTTCTCCTCATCTCAGTCCTAAATGGCCGACCCCTTATTCTGAGAGTGTGATCCCTGGTTCTAGACTCCCCAGCCAGGGGAAACATCCTCCCTGCATCTACCCTGTCAAGCCCTGTAAGAATTTTGTATGTTTCAATGAGATCACCTCTCATTCTTCTAAACTCCAGAGAATATAGGCCTAGTCTACTCAATCTCTCCTCAAAGGACAATCCCCCCATCCCAGGAACCAGTCTGGTGAACCTTCGTTGCACTCCCTCTATGGCAAGTATATCCTTCCTTAGGTAAGGAGACCAAAACTGCGCACAATACTCCAGGTGTGGTCTCACCAGGGCCCTATATAATTGCAGTAATTTGATAGAGAAAACGTAGAGAAGATATTTTTGCTTGTGGGGGATTCCAAATAAGGGGTCATAAATATAAGACAGGCACCAATAAATCCAATGAAGAATTCAGGAGAAACTTCTTTCCCCAGAGAGTGGTGAGAATGTGGAACTCGCTACCACAGGGGGTGGTTGAGGCGAATAGCATCGATGCATTTAAGGGGAAGCTAGATATGTACATGAGGGAGAAAGGAATAGAAGGTTATGCTGATGCGGTTGGATGAAGTAGTGTGGGAGGAGGCTCGTGTGGAGCATAAACACCGGCACAGACCAGTTGGGCCGAACGGCCTGATTCTCTGCTGTAAATTCGATGTAAAATGACCGTTTAACGGTTTGAGTGGAGATTGTTCATCAGAACCAGAGTTCGTTGACCCGTTGTTTCTCTTTCCAAATGCGGATGGAACCTGCTGTGCATTTCCCATAATATTTAGTGTATAATGTGTGTACTTTCTGATAATGAATGAGCTAATTCTGGCACCCTCTAATCCCAGAACCGCATGTGGCGTAAAACCATGTCCAAGAGGCCTGGATCTCATTGTATTGGAGTTGACGCAAACAGGAATTTTGATGCCAACTTTGGAGGTGGGATATTGTTTCCGATATTGTTTTGCAATATTTGTCAGCATAATATTACATGATCTTGTTGTGCTTAAAGAGTTGATCAAATTACCCCCACTTACTGTTCACTCCATGATAAAACAGGCTGGAGTGTCTTGATCACCTATGATCCAATTGAATGGCAGAAGAGGATCAAGGGGCTGAATGGCCTCCTCCTGTTCCCATGTATAACACACAGGCCGGAGTGTGTGTCACAAACAGGGTAACACACAGGCCGGAGTGTGTGTCACACACAGGGTAACACACAGGCCGGAGTGTGTGTCACACACAGGGTAACACACAGGCCTGAGTGTGTGTCACACACAGGGTAACACACAGGCCTGAGTGTGTGTCACAAACAGGGTAACACACAGGCCAGAGTGTGTGTCACACACAGGGTAACACACAGGCCGGAGTGTGTGTCACACAGGGTAACACACAGGCCGGAGTGTGTGTCACACAGGGTAACACACAGGCCGGAGTGTGTGTCACAAACAGGGTAACACACAGGCCGGAGTGTGTGTCACACAGGGTAACACACAGGCCGGAGTGTGTGTGACACACAGGGTAACACACAGGCCGGAGTGTGTGTCACACACAAGGTAACACACAGGCCGGAGTGTGTGTCACAAACAGGGTAACACACAGGCCGGAGTGTGTGTGACACAGGGTAACACACAGGCTGGAGTCTGTGTCACACACAGGGTAACACACAGGCCGGAGTGTGTGTCACACACAGGGTAACACACAGGCCGGAGTGTGTGTCACACGCAGCGTAACAAACAGGCCAGAGTGTGTGTCACACACAGGGTAACAAACAAGCCGGCGTGTGTGTCACACACAGGGTAACACACAGGCTGGAGTGTGTGTCACACACAGGGTAACAAACATGCTGGAGTGTGTGTCACACAGGGTAACACACAGGCTGGAGTGTGTGTCACACAGGGTGACACACAGGCCGGAGTGTGTGTCACACGCAGGGTAACACACAGGCCGGAGTGTGTGTCACACACAGGGTAATACACAGGCTGGAGTGTGTGTCACACAGGGTAACACACAGGCCGGAGTGTGTGTCACACACAGGGTAACAAACAGGCCGGAGTGTGTGTCACACACAGGGTAACACACAGGCTGGAGTGTGTGTCACACAGGGTAACACACAGGCCGGAGTGTGTGTCACACAGGGTAACACACAGGCCGGAGTGTGTGTCACACACAGGGTAACACACAGGCTGGAGTGTGTGTCACACACAGGGTAACACACAGGCCGGAGTGTGTGTCACACACAGGGTAACACACAGGCTGGAGTGTGTGTCACACACAGGGTAACACACAGGCTGGAGTGTGTGTCACACACAGGGTAACACACAGGCCGGAGTGTGTGTCACACAGGGTAACACACAGGCCGGAGTGTGTGTCACACAGGGTAACACACAGGCCGGAGTGTGTGTCACACACAGGGTAACACACAGGCTGGAGTGTGTGTCACACACAGGGTAACACACAGGCTGGAGTGTGTGTCACACACAGGGTAACACACAGGCCGGAGTGTGTGTCACACACAGGGTAACACACAGGCCGGAGTGTGTGTCACACAGGGTAACACACAGGCCGGAGTGTGTGTCACACACAGGCCTTAGTGTGTGTCACACACAGGGTAACACACAGGCTGGAGTGTGTGTCACACACAGGGTAACACACAGGCTGGAGTGTGTGTCACACACAGGGTAACACACAGGCCGGAGTGTGTGTCACACACAGGGTAACACACAGGCCGGAGTGTGTGTCACACAGGGTAACACACAGGCCGGAGTGTGTGTCACACACAGGCCTTAGTGTGTGTCACACACAGGGTAACACACAGGCTGGAATGTGTGTCACACACAGGGTAACACACAGGCCTTAGTGTGTGTCACACAGGGTAACACACAGGCTGGAGTGTGTGTCACACGGGGTAACACACAGGCCGGAGTGTGTGTCACACGGGGTAACACACAGGCTGGAGTGTGTGTCACACACAGGGTAACACACAGGCCTTAGTGTGTGTCACACAGGGTAACACACAGGCCAGAGTGTGTGTCACACACAGGGTAACACACAGGCCGGAGTGTGTGTCACACAGGGTAACACACAGGCCGGAGTGTGTGTCACACAGGGTAACACACAGGCCTGAGTGTGTGTCACACACAGGGTAACACACAGGGTGGAGTGTGTGTCACACACAGGGTAACACACAGGCTGGAGTGTGTGTCACACACAGGGTAACACACAGGCCGGAGTTTGTGTCACACACAGGGTAACGCACAGGGCGGAGTGTGTGTCACACACAGGGTAACACACAGGCCAGAGTGTGTGTCACACACAGGGTAACACACAGGCCGGAGTGTGTGTCACACACAGGGTAACACACAGGCCGGAGTGTGTGTCACACACAGGGTAACACACAGGCCGGAGTGTGTGTCACACAGGGTAACACACAGGCCGGAGTGTGTGTCATACACAGGGTAACACACAGGCTGGAGTGTGTGTCACACAGGGTAACACACAGGCTGGAGTGTGTGTCACACGGGGTAACACACAGGCTGGAGTGTGTGTCACACGGGGTAACACACAGGCCGGAGTGTGTGTCACACGGGGTAACACACAGGCTGGAGTGTGTGTCACACGGGGTAACACACAGGCCGGAGTGTGTGTCACACGGGGTAACACACAGGCCGGAGTGTGTGTCACACAGGGTAACACACAGGCCGGAGTGTGTCATGGGGACAGAATGCCAGAAAATCCTGGCTTTCTGCTGTTCTGTTGCTTTCTCTCACCCTGTGGGTAAAGGTCCTGCCCATTGCCTTAATGAGTTAATGCAGTGCTTGGTGTGAAACCAAGGGAATCCCAGGCTTAGGCCCAATCTGTGCTTAATGAATTGATCTCCGTCGGGACAGTGTGGATAGTCCAACTGGTCTCAGGATCAGGAGGATCAAAAAATGAGTTAGAGTTCCCGCCTTTGACTGCTGTTGGTGATTGGCCTTTGGTCAGCCTAGGGAGTGAGTGGTGGCAGATTATTTGACGATGGAAGGCATCACAGATCAGGGTCATCTGTGACGCACTCGATGAGGAACAGTCTGCCGACGCTCACACCTGAAGGATGGCCACAAAGGCAAGAAGGGACTGGAGGCTGGGACAGCAATGAAAAACAGATTCCAACGGGAGTCAGCTCCTTCTGGAGATGGAGGGGAGAAACCGGGAAGAACAGTGGGTCAGTGTTTGTGTTAGGGTTCATGTTAGGGTTC
The DNA here is from genome assembly GCA_030390025.1 of Squalus acanthias. Classification (NCBI taxonomy): domain Eukaryota; kingdom Metazoa; phylum Chordata; class Chondrichthyes; order Squaliformes; family Squalidae; genus Squalus; species Squalus acanthias. The sequence continues at coordinate 130,501,739 of CM059434.1, forward strand.
TGGCTCGGATTCGGGTTACGGTTGGGGTTACGGTTGGGGTTACGGTTCGGGTTACGGTTTGGGTTACGGTTCGGGTTACGGTTCGGGTTACGGTTGGGGTTACGGTTGGGGTTACGGTTCGGGTTACGGTTCGGGTTACGGTTGGGGTTACGGTTGGGGTTACGGTTTGGGTTACGGTTGGGGTTACGGTTGGGGTTACGGTTCGGGTTACGGTTCGGGTTACGGTTCGGGTTACGGTTCGGGTTACGGTTCGGGTTACGGTTCGGGTTACGGTTGGGGTTACGGTTGGGGTTACGGTTGGGGTTACGGTTCGGGTTACGGTTGGGGTTACGGTTGGGGTTACGGTTGGGGTTACGGTTGGGGTTACGGTTGGGGTTACGGTTGGGGTTACGGTTGGGGTTACGGTTCGGGTTACGGTTCGGGTTACGGTTCGGGTTACGGTTGGGGTTACGGTTGGGGTTACGGTTCGGGTTAGGTTGGGGTGTGCGAGCAGGGGGGTGGTTGTCCCCCTCTTGTGTTCATATTCTCATTTCTCGAGTTTTCTTGTTTCCCTGGTGCCTGCCACTTTTGTTGGGCTCACGCTTTCTCTTGCTTTTTGTCCTGTTTTACTTGCCATTATCCTTTCCTTGGTAGTTTTTCTTATCCCCGGCTGGGGGTTCAGGTTCGGGTCAACATCATACCGTTCCTGTAAACATTGCCCGAGATTTTGAACACCCCTCTAAACATTGGAGAAGTCTATGGGTCCAACTTTAAGCATTGACGCAGTCTCCGGATCTCCTGAAAAACAATTTCACTACAACCGTCGGAATCTGCGTAGGTTTGGGTATAACCTAATCGGAGGTTGCATGGGATCGGATAACGATTGCAGTCTGAGATGTTGGGTGGGCAGACTGGTAAATAACTCGGTGCAAGGCTAATAAAGGCTGTTTTTGATTGGCAGGCAACGGGAGCAGCAAAGTTCCTTGCTCGGAAAGTTATTGTGGGCCCCACGTGCATTCAGAACCTGAGGTGCAAGCCATTGTCAATTTCACTGCGAAACATGGCAATTTTGCAGTTTTCATCACACTCCACAGCTACTTCCAGCGCTTGCTGTATCCATATGGATATACCCAAGTACCCGCAGAAAACTTCGAAGAATTGGTATGATACTTGTTTTTTTTACTGTATTTCAAGGAAATTATGTCTTTTTTAACTCCTCTTGTCCTTTATAAGCATTGGTCGGTGTGAATGTACGGCAGTGCACAATGGGTTGGTCTACCAAACACTCGGCTCGATATGGATTAGTGCCCATGATTCACCGTAGGTTGGGGAGTTTCCTGGTGGGAGCAGGCCTTCGAAGTGCCAATCAGAGACCAAGCACATCCCAGACTGTTCTCATACCCCTGGCTACGGAGAGGGAATGACCGAGGCCGTAGTGTCGCATGAAGCAACCTGAACAATGCCATTGGATACGTATTGGGGCAGACTTTTGTCTTTACCACCTGGGTGTTAAGCATCGCCTGGCAGAGCGCAGGGAAGCAAGATCGTGGGGGGAAGGAAGATTGGGGAGGGGGGTTGGAGGAAGATCGTGGAGGGAAGGAAGATCGGGGGGGCGGGGGGGGGGTTGGAGGAAGATCGGTGGGAGGGAAGGAAGATCGGGGGAAAGAAGTCCAGCGGGTTCTGTAAGATCCTCCCGGTGAGATTTTCCTTTCTGCCCTCTGCCTAGGCTGTGAAGACCAAATCCTACCCCGTTGTGTTCAGCTCGTGCCTGGTGCGTACTGTTGGGTGCTTAGGTGGATTAGCAGACTGTCTGTCACCCCTCAGGACCGGGCTTCAGTGCGAGCCAAGACTGGAGAGATGGAAGCCTCCTATTTCTGCTGGCTGTACGGCCCCTTTGCGAATTGAGCTTGGGTATGAATCTACGGGCTAACACTGCCTGTAACTCCGCACTGACTCTCAGTGTCACGCTGGCAATCTCAATGAATAGGTGGGGGAGTCCAGAACAAAGGGGCATATCCTTAAAATGAGAGCTGGGCCGTTCAGGGGTGATGTCAGGAAGCACCTCTTCAAACAAAGGCTGGTGGAAATCTGGAACTCTCGCCTCCAAAAAAGCTGTTGAGGCTGGGGGGGGGTTAATTAAAAATTTCAAAACTGAGATTGATAGATTTTTGTCAGGCAAGGGTATTAAGGGTTACGGAACCAGGACGGATAGATCGATTTAAGGTACAGATCAGCCATGATCTAATTGAATGGCGGAACAGGCTCGAGGGGCTAAATGGCCTCCTCCTGTTCCTATGATCCTGTGTAAAGAGGCCATGAAGGTAGTCGGTAAGGGAAGTGGAACTGCTCCTTTGGTGCAGTCAGGCAAACACACCTGAGGCTAAGTCCCATTGTTAAAGCAGAGAAAAACTTTGTAGAATTTATCCTCAGCAGATTAAAGGGGTTAGCAGCGCCCATTGTGGAGCAGATTGTAGATGCCATAGGGAGGAAGTGGTTACACAACTTTTCTCGTTTCATTCTATTTTAATCTCAGATCTTTCACAATCCATTTTCTGGCTTTGTTGGGGAGTGGGGGGGAGGGGGGGTTTGGGGGAGGGCTGCGAAACTGAACATTAAAAAGAAAGACTTGCATTTATATTGAGTCTTCCATGACATCGCAAAGCGCTTCACAACCAATGAAATACTTTTGAAGTGTGGCCTGGCCACTGTTGTAATGTAGGAAACGCAGCAACCAATTTGTGCACAGCAAGCTCCCACAAACAGCAATGTGATAATGACCAGATAATCTGTTTTTAGTGACGTTGGTTGAGGGTTATATATTAGCCAGGACACCGGGGAGAACTCCCCCTGCTCCCGTGGGATCTTTTACGTCCACCTGAGAGAGCAGACGGGGCCTCGGTTTAACGTCTCACCCAAAAGGCAGCACCTCCAACAGTGCAGCACTCCCTCAGCACTGCACTGGAGTGTCAGCCTAGATTTATGTGCTCAAGTCTCTGGAGTGGGGACTTGAACCCACAACCTTCTGACTCTGAGGTGAGAGCGCCACCCACTGAGCCACGGCTGACAAATAGATGATAATTAACCAACTCGGGTAGATGTTGTTCTGAACCCTAAGTTCATTCTGAAAACAAACGTCCACTTTACTGAGTCCTGATGATTTCTGTGACCTCTCCCTGATACAGGATACTCTAGCCAGTGAGGCCATCGAAGCTCTGACCTCCCTGTATGGCACTCGGTATTCATACGGAAGCATCATACAAACTATCAGTAAGTGACGTACTGCAAACCGTGGTGGGTCGCATTTTAATCAGACAAACATTTGGAAAGTTCTGCTGCAATGTTGACGTGTGCAGCTTTGTGTGTGGGTAATACCGACACAACCAGCATCAGAGAAAAGGTACAAGGTACAAGTGGACTTGATCCAGGTCTATAATGGGGGAGGGGCATTGAACCAAGTTTTGAAATGGGATGGGGAACAGGCGGGAAGGGATGAGAATGTGGAGCTCTTGGGTTTTTTTTTCCTCTTTTCTCGTTATTTGTGACCCACTAACCAGACGTTGGGCACACACGGTTTTCAAACGGGTGATTTGGTACAATGCTTTGGTTAGTGAGAATTCAGGCAATCGAGCCACAGATATAATTTAGAACTCTTTAACACTTCCCAAGTGGCTAATGAGTCCGTTAGTCAGTATTAAATAGAAACATAGAAACATAGGAGCAGGAGTAGGCCATTCGGCCCTTTGAGCCTACTCCGCCATTCAATATGATCATGGCTGATCCTCTATCTCAATACCATATTCCTGCTCTCTCCCCATACCCCTTGATGCCTTTTGTGTCTAGAAATCTATCTATCTCCTTCTTAAATATATTCAGTGACTTGGCCTCCACAGCCTTCTGTGGTAGAGAATTCCACGGGTTCACCACCCTCTGAGTGAAGAAATTTCTCCTCATCTCAGTCCTAAATGTCCTACCCCGTATCCTGAGACTGTGACCCCTCGTTCTAGACCCCCCCCCCCCCCCAGCCAGGGGAAACATCCTCCCTGCATCCAGTCTGTCTAGCCCTGTCAGAATTTTATACGTTTCAATGAGATCCCTTCTCATTCTTCTAAACTCTAGTGAATACAGGCCTAGTCGACCCAATCTCTCCTCATACGACAGTCCTGTCATCCCAGTCCTGCCAACCCATGGCAGAAAGTTTATTAGTCCAGCTTTGGAGAGAGCTACTTTTGTACAATTTGGATAAATACAAATTGAGGAAGTTCCGAATTACCCAGGAGTCACAACTCAATGGAGCCAGAGAACGAGTGTTGCCTGTTCCTTCCTGACGGACAGGTCACTCCTCAACTGCTACATCTTTCAGCACATCATAGATAATCTGCAACATATCGGCATCCAATGAAAGCAAAGCTTTACAAGTATTATTGAAAATGGTCTGACATAAACTGCATTATCAGAGACAGTGCGCTCCATTCCACCAGCTCTTTAATCCGAGATCTCCTGTTTTTACTGTGGTAAAAAGAAAGAAAGAACTTGCATTTATATAGCGCCTTTCACGACCTCGGGACGTCCCAAAGCGCTTCACGGCCAATGAGATACTTTTGAAGTGCAGTCACTGTTGTAATGTGGGAAACGCGGCAGCCAATTTGCACACAGCAAGATCCCACAAACAGCAGAATGTTGGTGGGTGGGGAGCATTGAGGGCCATGATGCTTAGAATGGGATGATTGACCAGCAGGTCTTTGTCTGTCCATCTTTTTCATATGTCCAAACTCCTTCACTAAACCCTATTTCAAAAAATGTTATTGACTTAACATTCTCTGTTGTGAACACGTGAAGTATTTCCAATCCTGCCCTCGCTGACCTACATTGGCCCCCCGGTGCCCCAGCGCTTCAAATTTAAAATTCTCAACCTCATCTTTAAGTATCTCCGTGGCCTCACCCCCTCCCTATCTCTGTAACCTTCCTCCAGCCCTACAACCCTCCCCCTGCCCGAACTCTGCACTGAGCTCTCCACTTCGGGCCTTTTGTGCATTCCCTCCACTCTTTGCCCCAACACAGACGCCTCATGCTGTGGGGTTTCCTCTCTAATCCCCTCCACCTCTGGTCCTTTAAGACCTTCCATAAAACCCACCTCGATGAACAGGCTTTTGCTCATCCGTCCTAACATCTCCTTCTTTGGCTCAACATCCATTTTTTTGGTTACACGTATGCAAAGCACCTTGGGACGTTTTCCTACGTTAAAGGTGTCGTATAACAGCAAGTCGGCGGCTGAAACTGAGCCTATACCTGTGCTGAAACTGAGCCTATACCTGTGCTGAAACTGAGCCTATACCTGTGCTGAAACTGAGCCTATACCTGTCCTGAAACTGAGCCTATACCTGTGCTGAAACTGAGCCTATACCTGTGCTGAAACTGAGCCTATACCTGTGCTGAAACTGAGCCTATACCTGTGCTGAAACTGAGCCTATACCTGTGCTGAAACTGAGCCTATACCTGTGCTGAAACTGAGCCTATACCTGTGCTGAAACTGAGCCTATACCTGTGCTGAAACTGAGCCTATACCTGTGCTGAAACTGAGCCTATACCTGTGCTGAAACTGAGCCTATACCTGTGCTGAATCATCTGTTATTCTCTCAGTTATTATGAAGCTAGCACGATTTGCATTTCCTTGTCTCCTCTTCGGCCCTTTCAGCCAGTCATAGAGTCATAGTCATAGAGTTATACAGCACAGAAAGAGGCCCTTCGGCCCATCGTGTCCGCGCCGGCCATCAAGCCCTGTCTATTCTAATCCCATTTTCCAGCACTTGGTCCGTAGCCTTGTATGCTATGGCGTTTAAAGTGCTCATCTAAATGCTTTTTGAATGTTGTGAGGGTTCCTGCCTCTACCACCCTTTCAGGCAGTGAGTTCCAGATTCCAACCACCCTCTGGGTGAAAAAGTTTTTCCTCAAATCCCCTCTAATCCTCCTGCCCCTTACCTTGAAACTATGCCCCCTGGTTATTGACCCCTCTACTAAGGGGAAAAGTTCCTTTCTATCTACCCTATCTATGCCCCTCATAATTTTGTACACCTCAATCATGTCCCCCCTCAGCCTTCTCTGCTCTAAGGAAAACAACCCCAGCCTGTCCAGTCTCTCTTCATAGCTGAAGCGCTCCAGCCCAGGTAACATCCTGGTGAATCTCCTCTGCACCCTCTCCAATGCAATCACATCCTTCCAATGCAGTCACTTCCACCTAGTTTCCCCACCCTAAACAGGGGCGGCGTTTGTATTGCGGGGAGGCCCCGTGCAAAGGCTCGGTTTGGGGGGCGGAGGGCCTACATTTTACTCGACAATGATACTAAATATTACCGACTTGACGTGATGTCAAATCCACTCAGGTATGGTCGTGAAGAGGCGTAAGCATGATAGGTAATATGAAAATAGTTGACAAAATGATCAGGGATCGGCTATTACCACTGTGTAAGTGTCCTATCACTGACCAGCTCGAGCCCCCATGCAATTAGACGAGTTGCAATGGGCCTAACGTCACCCCTGACCCCCAAGCAACACCTGCAGTAAATACTCACCAGGTAGGGGCCTGAATGCCTCCTTGCACACGCATGCCCTCTGCTGGCGGGATACTGCATGCACATGCACCACCAGCCCCACAATTTTCTGCCCTGAATATGGGCACCAGTTAAAGGATAAATAAAGTCCGCTCCTTGCCTTTCTCCCATAGTTCTCTTTCTCCACTTCCCCGCATCAACTACATTTCATTTAGAGAGTTATCCCCTCACCTCACTGCTGTGCTAATGCATTACATCTTCCTCTTTAGCCTCACTCTGCAGATCTGATCCAAAGTAAAATACTCTCTTTCCGAGTATCTCCTCTCCCATTAATTCTCCACGAGTTGTTCCATGCCAGTCCCTTTAAATAACAGAAAGTTGATTTTTTATTTTTACTTCTGGCTAATTTTCTTGAACCCATTTGTAGAAAGGACCAATCTCAGAGCAGCACTAAACATGGACAATGGTCCGTACAATATCGCACCCATCATGGAACTCGGAAAATTTGCCCCGGTTTTGAGAGCATCTGCCACCCTGTGGAATATAAAATGGGGAAAGAAAGACACTCGTTTCAAGGGTGTGTTTTTTTTTTCTCCAACGAGTGGCTGGAAGTTTACAAACATCTTTCAGTCTGTAAACTCCCCAAACGTCAATTAAGCTCTGACTGACCTCAGGCTGTGCTTACTTGCAGCAATCATTCTTAAAGGGCCAGGCCAGCTTGAACACAGCTCTAACACGTCAACATTACCTTATGGTATAATGCTGCTCGCCTTGTAAAACAGCATATGATCCACATGAGCAATGCTATGGGATACCTGCTTGTAATCAATAAAAATGCATGTCTCAGAAAGATTTGAGCAGTTAATTGAATATTTCAACATTTTTATGCAAGCGTTGTCTGCTTGGATGTTTAGACTCTGCAGGGTTACCACATGTACAACCTTTTTCCCATCTTCAGATGAGTCCAGTGGGAACAGCATCGACTGGAGCTATAACCAAGGTATTAAGTATTCGTACGCCTTTGAGTTGCGTGATGAAGGTCAATATGGCTTCATGCTTCCACGGAGTCAGATCGTTCCCACGGCTGAGGAGACCTGGTTGGCCATAAAGAAAATAATGGAGCATGCTTGCGATCACTTACCTTGATATAGTAGCTGCTGCACGGCTGATTTACAAAGAGGGTGTTCAGTGCTGAACAGCTGTGTAACTGCGCTGTTATTGTACGTGCTTTCTTCAGTATGGCTATTATCTAGAATGTCATTAACACCATGTTCCTTAACACAACGTATAGCACAAAGAAGGTTAAAGCTCACTTCTGGCATCTCTGCCTTTGAGGATTTACCTTAATTTCAGCTTTTAAGGGCAAAGCCCAATTTAAGGATTTAAGATGTACCCCGATCTAGGTTTAATGGGGTACTTGAGGCACAGGGTTCAAGGGTTGACCTCAGTCTCAACATTTAAGAGTTTTCTCACGGCTCCGAGTTAATGGGTTACTCCAATCTCAGGGTCAGGGGTTACTCCAATCTCAAGGTCAGGGGTTACTCCAATCTCAGGGTCAGGGGTTACTCCAATCTCAGGGTCAGAGGTTACTCCAATCTCAGGGTGAGGGGTTACTCCAATCTCAGGGTATGGGGTTACTCCAATCTCAGGGTCAGGGGTTACTCCAATCTCAGGGTCAGGGTTTACTCCAATCTCAGGGTCAGGGGTTACTCCAATCTCAGGGTCAGGGGTTACTCCAATCTCAGGGTCAGGGGTTACTCCAATCTCGGGGTCAGGGGTCGCTCCAATCTCGGGGTCAGGGGTTACTCCAATCTCAGGGTCAGGGGTTACTCCAATCTCGGGGTCAGGGGTTACTCCAATCTCAGGGTCAGGGGTTACTCCAATCTCGGGGTGAGGGGTCGCTCCAATCTCAGGGTCAGGGGTTACTCCAATCTCAGGGTGAGGGGTTACTCCAATCTTGGGGTCAGGGGTTGCTCCAATCTCAGGGTCAGAGGTTACTCCAATCTCAGGGTCAGGGGTTACTCCAATCTCAGGGTCAGGGGTTACTCCAATCTCTGGGTGAGGGGTTACTCCAATCTCGGGGTCAGGGGTTACTCCAATCTCTGGGTGAGGGGTTACTCCAATCTCAGGGTCAGGGGTTACTCCAATCTCGGGGTCAGGGGTTACTCCAATCTCGGGGTCAGGGGTTGCTCCAATCTCGGGGTCAGGGGTTACTCCAATCTCGGGATCAGAGGTTACTCCAATCTCGGGGTCAGGGGTTACTCCAATCTCGGGGTCAGAGGTTACTCCAATCTCGGGGTGAGGGGTTACTCCAATCTCGGGGTCAGAGGTTGCTCCAATCTCGGGGTGAGGGGTTACTCCAATCTCGGGGTCAGGGGTTACTCCAATCTCGGGGTGAGGGGTTACTCCAATCTCCGAGTAAAGGCGTTCGCCGCTGGCCCCGATGTAAGCTTCCCACAAAGATCTCACGATCTCTGTAGCGAGAAGTTTCGCTTTTCCGATGTTTAGTTGAGGTCAGAGTAAGTTAATGGGGAATCCCTAACATGAGCTGCTGTGACATAAACAAGCTGTCTAAGCATAGGAACATAAGAACTGGAGTGGGCCATTTAGCCCCCGAGCCTGTTCCACCATTCAATGAGATCATGGCTGATCTGCGACCTAACTCCACATACCCGTCTTTGGCCCATATCCCTTAATACCTTTGGTTAACAAAAATCTATCAATCTCAGATTTAAAATTAACAATTGATCTCGCATCAATTGCCGTTTGCAGAAGGGAGTTCCAAACTTCTACCACCCTTTGTGTGTAGAAGTGTTTCCTAATTTCACTCCTGAAAGGTCTGGCTCTAATTTTTAGGCTATGCCCCCTAGTCCTAGAATCCCCAACCAGCTGAAATAGTTTCTCTCTATCTACCCTATCTGTCCCCCTTAATATCTTGACAACTTCAATCAAATCACCCCTTAACCTTCTAAATTCCAGGGAATACAACCCTAATTTGTGTAATCTCTCCTCGTAATTTAACCCTTGGAGTCCAGGTGTCATTCTGGTAAACCTACGCTGCACTCCCTCCAAGGCCAATATATCCTTCCTAAGTTGTGGTGCCCAGAACTGCTCACAGTACTCCAGGTATGGTCTAACCAGGGCTTTGTATAGCTGCAGAATAACTTCTACCCCCTTGTACTCTCATCCTCTAGATATAAAGGCCAACATTACATTAGTCTTTTGATTATTTTCTGTACCTGTTCATGACATTTTAATGATCTATGTACCTGGACCCCCAAGTCTGTTTCTAGCTTTTCACCAGTTAGAAAGAACCCTGTTCTATCCTTTTTAGGTCCAAAGTGGATGCCCTCACAAGCAGCCAATCACAATGCAGAATTCTCACAGACCGGGAACCAGGAAGTGAATAAGCTCATTTTATTCTAACTTTGTAAAAATGTTATAGAGATCAAAATAAAGATTGGGGGTCTCACAGGGGGAAAAGGGTAAATCTGAAATAAAGATGAACAAACTTAATATAGCTTAAAAATTTTTATTTTTATTAAAATGGATAAATTTGACACTCCACAAAATTAAAATTTGATTTTTAGCGCCATAACATTTGTTTAGCAGTCAATACGTTGTTAAAACCCCAGTTACACCTAATCCAAAAGGGTCTAACTTTTAATGGGATATTTAACAGCAATATTGCTGCGGAAGAGCCAAAGATTTCAGATTACACTGATTGCCGGCTGTGGCAGGGGGTGGGGGGCGGCCATGACTGTTATTACCCCTTTGAAACTGACCGCAACTTCAGGAAATCCGCGTTAGGATGCGCATGCGCTAAATCCTGAAGTTGCGGTCAGTTTCAAAGGGGTAATAACAGCGAACGCTATTCGTTCGCTGTTATTACCCACCGCAAATTCCGGGCCATGATCTCAGAGTTTAAGGGTTTAGCCCTAACACAGGGTTTAAGCATTTGCCCCACGATCCGTTGATGGCTTTACTTCAAACTCATCATTTAAGGGTCTACCTCAATCTCAGTTAAGGCTTTTACCCCCAAACTCGTTGTTTGGGAGTTTACTTCAATGTCAGTTTAAAGGTTTATCCTGATATCAGGTTAACAATCTCAGTTGAAGGGGTAAATCCCAATCTTTAATCTCGTGGAGTTTACCCCTATATCAGATTAAGGATTTACCGCAAACTCATCATTTAAGTGCTTACCCCAACCTGAGGGTTTATACATTGATCCCAATCTCATTGTTTAATTCTTGACCCCAAACTCATCACTTAGCGAATTACCCCAATTTCAATTTAAGGGTTTAATCCCAATCTTGTGGGTTTAAGGGATCACCTCAAACTCAATTTAAGAATGTATTGCAATCTGATTTACTGTGCTTGATACTTAATATGCTGTATCTGTCAAATATGTATTCATCATAATGTTTATTAAAAGCTATTACCAGTTGTTCTTGAATGAGGATATGACCTAGAATTGGTGCCTGTCTGGTTTTTGGACAGTCCATTTTTTTTGGCAGGCTATTGCGAGCTTTACCAGTTTATAGAAACTTACAGCACAGAAGGAGGCAATTCAGCTCGTCGCCCCTGTGCTGGCTCTTTGAAAGAGCAGTCGTGCTTAGCCCCACACCCCCTGCTTTTTGTCTGTAACCCTGTAAGTTTCTCATCCTCAAGTACAAATCCCTTTTAAGATTATTTAAGGAATCAGTTTTCACCACCTTTTCAAGTAGAACGTTCCAGATCCCGACAACTCTCTAAGTGAAAAAAAATGTATAAACCCAAGTAACCCATGTGCTTTTTTAACCACCTTATCAACTTGCCCTGCCACCTTTAAGGATTTGTGTACATGGACAGCAAGGTCTCCCTCCTAATCTACACTTTTCAAAATTGGGTCATTTATAGTATATTGTCTTTCCATATTAGTCCTCCCAAAGTGATGTACTTTGGGAGGACTAATATGAAAGACACAACTAATCTTTAATAACATACTCTGTTATTCTGTTTCTGATGCCTGCAATTATGAGAATGAGTTTCGACCCCGGGGAGTTTCACCCTGAGGGGGAGAATCACCCTGAGGGAGTTTCATAGGTAGGACATTCACCCACAGATGAGAGTTTCACCCCATGAAAGGATTTGAGGGGGGAAACTCTTATGGAGGAAATGGGAAGCAGCCCAAGATGGGGTAAGAAAGACCAGCCCGGAGGTGGGCGCGCAGTCCAACAGAAGGCTGCCCCCAACCCTACTGCAGGGAGCTCAACATTAACATGAAGCACAGGCCCCAAAGTTCCGCAGGGGATCCACCATAACTTTGGGGGGGGGGGGGGGTGGGGGGAGAGGGTAGACCAGCGGAACCCACACGGAAATGGAGGAGAATGGCAATGAAGGAGAAAATGGATGGCAATAGAGGGTACGGGGGAAATGGTTGGTCATGAAATAGAGAGGGAAAGGGGCAGAAGCTGGGAATGTGGCTGGGGGGAGGAGGTGGGGCGAAGTTGGGAGGGTGTTTTGGGGGAAAGGAAGGGGAATGTCGGCATTAGCTGGATGAGAATGGGGAGGAAAAGTCAACTCATTTAAATATGGCACCATCATGAACTGGGGGGCAAAGTGTGTCAGCGTGAACTCTGGGAGGGGAGAGGAAGAGAGTACCAGCTTGAACTGGGAGTGTTGGCGAAGACAGCGGCCCTGAATTTACTTGTCGTTTTCACTGGTTATGCAGCATTAAATCCGGGCAAATATTTTTTTTATTTGGCTAGCAAATTGGGGTGGAAAATCGATCCGCCCGAATTTCTAAACAAGATTTGGCTCTTCCACGGTCCATCCATCAAGTCTCCATGCCCCCTAATTTAAATAAAGGTCAAAGGTGCTGCAGCCCCAAATCTCCTGGATTGAAGCTCGCAATGCACTAAGGGTACGTTAGAATGAGAAATATAAGGTGCAGCTGTTGCCAAGATCATCTGGTATGGAGGTGAAGAACTTTTGACCCTGGAGAGGGTTGAAAGTTTGAGTCGCGATTGCTGCAGTTGGGATTGGTTTTAGTGCTGGATTTACTTCTGACTGCCTGTGGGACTGTGAGACTACCAGGAAATTTTACTCGCCCCCCCCATCCACAGGGAGAGCATCTCTGGTGCTGCTATAGTTTCCCCAATGGACTCACCTTTGTATGCCATTTAAATAGCATGCACCACACCAGATATTACCCCCACCCCGAAGAATATAAAGGCAGCACATGTCCGATGAAGATCTCAGCTAGGAGCTCCATATTATACGAGAGTATTTTATCCGAGGCAACAGGGGAATTGTCCCACTTACTACATGAAGACCTGATTAAAGGAGTTGATAGGGTGGATAGAGAGAAACTATTTCCTCTGGTGGGGGGAGTCCAGAACAAGGGGGCTTAACCTTAAAATTAGAGCTAGACCATTCAGGGGTGATGTCAGGAAGCACTTCTTCACACAAGGGTAGTGGAAATCTGGAACTCTCTCCCCCAAAAAGTTGTTGATGATGAGGAGTCAGTTGAAAATTGCAAAACTGAGATTGATAGATTTTCGTTACTCAAGGGTAATTAAGGGTTACGGAACCAAGGCGGGTAGATGGAGTTAAAATACAGATTAGCCATGATCTAATTGAATGGCGGAACAGGCTTGAAGGATTGAATGGCCTCCTCTTGTTCCTATCTTCCTATGTTCCAATGCAACCATGTTCATCTGCCCACGCTGCTCTGCCTGTGGCTATGAAGGCAATGACCGCACTCAACATTTTATGGCACTGGGTCCTTTCAAGCAGCCATGGGAGAGCTATGAAACATCACCTAGGGTGCCGTCCAGGCAAGTACTCATCAGGTCAGTGCTACATATTCTCTACGGATCACGGGAATTCATCCAGCTTGACATCGTAGCAAGATAGCAGCGAGATAGGACCCTTATTTTTTTTAGATTAAAAATCTATTAATTGTCATGTGAAAAAAGTGCTGAACATTAACCAGAATGCATCAACTTAAATGTACAAATTCAAAATTTTCTAAGGGAACACACGCCCAGTCTCCCCAAGAAACTCACCACCAATCTTGTGATTTCAATATTTGGATTTCCTTTTCAATTTTTCATGTACTTATCTATCACAGATGCTGCCTGACCTGCTGAGTATTTCAAGCATTTTCTGTTTATAATTCAGATTTCCAGCATCCGCAGTATTTGCCTTTTGTTTCACGTTTTGTCTTCCCTACAATACAAGTAAAAAAAAAATGTGTATTTGTACATCATATATAAAGGAAAAATGTGTAGGGCTGTGGGGAAAGAGCAGGGGAGTGGGACTAATTGGATAGCTATTTCAAAGAGCTGGCACAGTCTGTGCTGTACGATTCTGTGATATCCCTACTGATTATGGTACAAATCCTGTATAACTACTTGTTTCCACATGTCAGGGCTGGCTTTGACTGGCTAGCTTTTGAAGCTGTTCATCAGCTTTTGTTACTCTTCTAGATCATCAAGTATGGATAAAATTACTATGTAGAGCAGTCACAGTTGCTGCGTGGGCCAATGCAGCAGCTATTTTGCTCATAGCAAGGTTCCAGAAACAGCAATGGAGTTGGTTAAGATGTTGGCCAGGACAGTGGGAGAACTGAAATAAAAACAGAAAATGCTGGAAACACTCAGCAGGTCAGGCAGCATCTGTGAACAACAACAGCAACAACAACTTGTATTTATATAGCGCCTTTAACGTAGTAAAACGTCCCAAGGCGCTTCACAGGAGTATTTTAAGACAAAAAATTTTTTTGACACTGATCCACATCAGGATAAACTAGGGCAGGTGACTAAAAGCTTGGTCAAAGAGGTAGGTTTTAAGGAGCGTCTTAAAGGAGGAAAGAGAGGTAGCGAGGCGGAGAGGTTTAGGCAGGGAATTCCAGAGCTTAGGGCCTAGGCAACAGAAGGCACGACCACCAATGGTTGAGTGATTATAATCAGGGATACTCAAGACAGAAACAAGAGTTAACATTTCAGGTCTATGACCTTTCATTAGAACTGGAAGACGATAGAGATGAGCAGCTTTTTAAGCAAGTACAGAGCCAGTGAAAACGGAGCAGGGAAAGAACAAAAGGGAAAAAAAGAAAGACTTGCATTTATATAGCGCCTTTCACGACCACGGGATGTCCCAAAGTGCTTTACAGCCAATTAAGTACTTTTTAAAAAAGTGTAATCGCTGTTGCAATGTAGGAAACGCGGCAGCCAATTTGCACACAGCAAGCTCCCACAAACAGCAATGTGATAATGACCAGATAATCTGTTTTCAGTGATGTTGATTGAGGGATAAATATTGGCTAGGACACCGGGGATAACTCCCCTGCTCTTCTTCGAAATAGTGCCATGGGATCTTTTACGTCCACCTGAGAGAGCAGACGGGGCCTTGGTTTAAAGTCTCGTCTGAAAGACAGCAGCTTTGACAGTGCAGCACTCCCTCAGTACTGCACTGGAGTGTCAGCGCTAGATTTTTGTGCTCAAGTCAAGTTTTGTGCACGAAACTCAAAAGGTTAGTATGCAGGTGCAGCAAGTGATTAAGAAGGCAAATGGAATGTTGGCTTTCATTGCTAGGGGGATAGAATATAAAAATAGGGAGGTATTGCTTCAGTTGTACAAGGTATTGGTGAGACCGCACCTGGAATACTGCATACAGTTTTGGTGTCCTTACTTAAGGAAAGACATCCTTGCTCTCGAGGCAGTGCAAAAAAGGTTCACTCGGTTAATCCCGGGGATGAGGGGGTGGTCATATGAGGAGAGGTTGGGTAGATTGGGACTCTACTCATTGGAGTTCAGAAGAATGAGAGGCGATCTTATTGAAACATATAAGATTGTGAAGGGGTTGGATCGGGTGGATGCGGGGAGGATGTTCCCGATGACGGGTGAGACGAGAACTAGGGGACATAGTCTTAGAATAAGGGGCTGCTCTTTCAAAACTGAGATGAGGAGGAACTACTTCACTCAGAGGGTGGTAGGTCCATGGAATATGCTGCCACAAAAAGCTGTAGAAGCTACAACATTAATTAAATTTAAAACAGAAATAGACAGTTTCCTAGAAGTAAAGGGCATTAAGGGTTACGGGGAGCGGGCAGGAATTTGGACATGAGTCTAGGTTCGGATCGGTCATGGCCCTGTGGGTAGTGGAGCGGGCCCAGGGACTGTGTAGCCTGATTCTGCTCCTATTTCGTGTGTGCAATTCTGTTAGATGCAGGAGATGGTTCTGTGATAGATAGTAGATTGGCGGTTAGGATCAGATCAGCCATGATCTTATTGAATGGCGGAGCAGGCTCGAGGGGCCGATTGGCCTACTCCTGCTCCTATTTCTTATGTTCTTATGTTCTTATAAGTCTCTGGAGTGGGACTTGAAACCACAACAAGAGCAGATCTGAGGCTTGGTATTCTGCGGCAAGTGTCTCACCTCCTGACTCCCCAAAGCCTTTCCACCATCTACAAGGCACAAGTCAGGAGTGTGATGGAATACTCTCCACTTGCCTGGATGAGTGCAGCTCCAATAACACTCAAGAAGCTCGACACCATCCAGGACAAAGCAGCCCGCTTGATTGGCACCCCATCCGCCACCTTAAACATTCACTCCCTCCACCACCGGCGTACCGTGGCTGCAGTGTGTACCATCTACAAGATGCACTGCAGCAACTCGCCAAGGCTTCTTGGGCAGCACCTCCCAAACCCACGACCTCTGCCACCTAGAAGGACACGGGCAGCAGGCGCATGGGAACACCACCACCTCCAAGTTCCCCTCCAAGTCACACACCATCCTGACTTAGAAGTATATCGCCGATCCTTCATCGTCGCTGGGTCAAAATCCTGGCACTCCCTCCCTAACAGCACTGTGGGAGTACCTTCACCACACGGACTGCAGCGGTTCAAGAAAGCGGCTCACCACCACCTTCTCAAGGGCAATTAGGGATGGGCAATAAATGCTGGCCTTGCCAGTGATGCCCACATCCCGTGAACAAATTAAAAAAACTTTGGACTCAGAGGCGAGGATGGAGGAACAGAGGGAGCTGGGGGCACAGATACAAAGATCACTGAAAGTCACGGCGCAGGTTAATAAGGCCATAAAAAAGCAAACCAAGCACTGGGGTTCATTTCTAGAGGGATAGAATTGAAAAGCAGAGGAGTTATGTTAAACTTGTACAGAACCTTGGTAAGACCGCACTTGGAGTACTGTGAACAGTTCTGGTCTCCATATTATAAAAAGGATATAGAGGCCCTGGAGAGGGCGCAGAGAAGATTTACTGAGCCACAGCTGACACGGGAGAGAGTTGTGATAGAGTGGAGGGCAGGAGTGATTAAATGACAATAGTAATGATGGTGCGAGGCAAAAGGAGGTGATAATGAGACAAGTAGAGAAACAAAAGATGGGTCTAGAGGAGGTGTAAATAGTTACAGCAGAATAGCAGAGAGGGAGAGAGAAGCACAGGAAATTTGGCAAGATCAGTAGGAGAAAGGATATTGGCTCAGAAAATCAAGATGTAGAATCAGTCTGGGTGGAGCTAAGAAGCGCCAAGGGGCAGAAAACATTGGTGGGAGTTGTCTATAGGCCTCCAAACAGCAGTGGTAATGTAGGGGATGGCATCAAACAGGAAATTAGAGATGCATGTAACAAGGGTACTACAGTAATCATGGGTGACTTTAATCTACATATAGACTGGCCAAACCAAATTAGCAATAATACTGTGGAGGATGAATTCCTGGAGTGTGTATGAGATTTTTTTTAGACCAGTACATTGAGGAACCAACTAGGGGACAGGCTATCCTAGATTGGGTATTGTGCAATGAGAAGAGGTTAATTAATAATCTTGTTGTGCGGGGTCCTTTAGGGAAGAGTGACCATAACATGATAAAACTCTTCATTAAAATGGAAAGTGAAGAAGTTCAATCCGAAACTAGGGTCCTAAATCTAAACAAAGGAAACTACGAAGGTATGAGGAGTGAGTTGGCTATGATAGATTGGGGAGCTTCATTAAAAGGCATGATGGTGGATAGGCAATGGCTAACATTTAAGGAATGAATTCATGAATTACAACAGTTATACATTCCTTTCTGGCGCAAAAACACAAAAGGAAAAGCAGCCCAACCATGGCTAACAAAAGAAATTAAGGGTAGTATTAGATCCAAAGAGGAGTCATATAAAGTTGCCAGAAAAAGTAGCAAGCATGAGGATTGGGAGCAGTTTAGAGTTCGGCAAAAAAGGACCAAGAGATTGATTAAGAGGGGAAAAATAGAGTATGAGAGTAAACTTGCAAGGAACATAAAGGTGGTTTGTAAAAGCTTCTACAAGTATGTAAAAAGAAAATGATTAGTGAAGACAAATGTAGGTCCCTTACAGTCAGAAACGGGAGAATTTATAATGGGGAACAAGGAAATGGCAGAGCAATTAAACAAATACTTTGGTTCTGTCTTCACGGAAGAGGACACAAATAACTTCCCAGAAATGCTAGGGAAACAATGGTCTAGTGAGAAGGAGGAAT
Organism: Squalus acanthias; assembly: GCA_030390025.1. Lineage (NCBI taxonomy): Eukaryota > Metazoa > Chordata > Chondrichthyes > Squaliformes > Squalidae > Squalus > Squalus acanthias. The sequence continues at coordinate 130,519,766 of CM059434.1, forward strand.
TAAAGGAAATTAGTATTAGTAAAAAAATAGTGCTGGAGAAATTAATGGGACTGAAAACTGATAAATCCCCAGAGCCTGATAATCTGCATCCCAGAGTACTAAAAGAGGTACCCATGGAAATTCCAAAATTCTATAGATTATGGAACAGTTCCTGCAGATTGGAGGGTGGCAAATGTAACCCCACTATTTAAAAAAGGAGGGAGAGAGAAAACAGGGAACCACAGACTGGTTAGCCGAACATCAGTAGTAGGGAAAATGCTAGAGTCTATTATAAAGGATGTGATAACGGGACACTTAGAAAATATCAATGGGATTAGACAAAGTCAACATGGATTTATGAAAGGGAAATCATGTTTGACAAACCTACTGGAGTTTTCTTGAGGATGTAACTGGTAGAATAGATAAGGGAGAACCAGTGGATGTGGTGTATTTGGATTTTCAGAAGGCCTTTGATAAAGTCCCACATAAGAGGTTAGTGTGCAAAATAAAGCACATGGGATTGGGGGTAATATACTGGCATGGATTGAAAATTGGTTAACAGACAGGAAACAGAGAGTAGGAATAAATGGGTCTTTTTCAGGGTGGCAGGCGGTAACTAGTGGGGTACCGCAGGGGTCAGTGCTTGGGCCCCAGCTATTCACAATATATATCAATGATTTGGATGAGGGAACCAAATGTAATATTTCCAAGTTTGCTGACGACACGAAACTAAGTGGGATTGTGAGTTGTGAGGAGGATGTAAAGAGGCTTCAAGGCGATTTAGACAAGTTGAGTGAGTGGGCAAATACATGGCAGATGCAGTATAACGTGGATAAATGTGAAGTTATCCACTTCGGTAGGAAAAACAGAAAGGTAGAGTATTATTTAAATGGTGAGAGATTGGGAAATGCTGATGTACAAAGGGACCTGGGTGTCCTTGTATACCAGTCACTGAAAGCAAACATGCAGGTGCAGCAAGCAGTTAGGAAGGCAAATGGTTTGTTGGCCTTCATTGCAAGAGGATTTGAGTACAGGAGCAAGGATATCTTACTACAAGGTCTCCTTACCTAAGAAAGGATACACTTGCCATAGAGGGAGTGCAGCGAAGGTTCACCAGACTGATTCCTGGGATGGCAGGACCTGTCGTATGAGGAGATATTGGGTCGACTAGGCCTGTATTCACTAGAGTTCAGAAGAATGAGAGGGGATCTCATTGAAACATATAAAATTATGACAGGGCTAGACAGACTGGATGCAGGGAGGATGTTTCCCCTGGCTGGGGGCTCTAGAACGAGGGGTCACAGTCTCAGGATACGGGGTAGGACATTTAGGACTGAGATGAGGAGAAATTTCTTCACTCAGAGGGTGGTGGAATTCTCTACCACAGAAGGCTGTGGAGGCCAAGTCACTGAATATATTTAAGAAGGAGATAGATAGATTTCTAGACACAAAAGGCATCAAGGGGTATGGGGAGAGAGCGGGAATATGGTATTGAGATAGAGGATCAGCCATGATCATATTGAATGGCGGAGTAGGCTCGAAGGGCCAAATGGCCTACTCCTGCTCCTATTTTTGTATGTCTATGTTTCTAGGAGAACTTCCTGATCTCCAAACTACCTTAACATTCAGTTGGAGGCAGACATTAGTTTAACATTCCACTCAAAGGACACGACAATCACAGTGCTACTGAAGTGTAAATTCACATGATGTGCTCAAAGCCTGGAAAGGGGCTTAAGTCCACAACCTACTAAGGTGTGCAATATACAAAGCATTCTTTTGCAGATCCCTGATCATATTACAGATTTTTTTTAATGTTCTATAAGCATCTCATCTGCATTTATTCTAATGCAAGCTAGAAAAATCTCCCAAGAACTTAATCATCTCATAAGACAATTCAATTTATCCAAGTTAGCTGCCACTGCACAACTCCCCAGTTTACTGTGATGCAGCAAGTGCTCGCAGGATGTGTTTTTACACCGTCTACGTGCCTCCTGAGGGGCATAGTAGCGAGAGGGGGGCAATTCGGAGTACATGCGCTCCCTGCGTGATTGCATCTCGGTACGTGGGCTCCAATTGTAAACAAAACAAACGCCATATGAACTATGGCTTTAAAGCAGACACGTTACTGTTCTGCAGCATTGGCCAGGAGTCACTGGTTTCAGAGAAAAAAAAACTTTTACATGACTTGGAACTACAATAATATAAAGAAAGAAAGAAAGACTTGCATTTACTGTATATAGCGCCTTTCACGACCACCGGACGTCTCAAAGCACCTTACAGCCAATGAAGTACTTTTGAAGTGGAGTCACTGTTGTAATGTGGGAAACGCGGCAGCCAATTTGCGCACAGCAAGCTCCCACAGACAGCAATGTGATAATAACCAGATAATCTGTTTTTGTTATGTTGGTTGAGGGATAAATATTGGCCAGGACACCGGGATAACTCCCCTGCTCTTCTTTGAAATAGTGGCCATGGGATCTTTTATGTCAACCTGAGAGAGCAGACGGGGACTCGGTTTAACGTCTCATCTGAAAGACGGCACCTCCGATAGTGCAGCACTCACTCAGCACTGCACTGAAGTGTCAGCCTAGCTTTTTTATGTGCTCAAGTCCCTGGAGTGGGACTTGAACCACAACCTTCTGACTCAGAGGCGAGTGTGCTACGATAATAACACTTTTGTACGATATTAACAAGGAGAAAGACATTAATAAACTTGCAGAATGGGCGTGTAATTGGCAAATGAACTTCAATAAAAATAATTGTGATGTGACACATTTTGGTAGGAAGGATAAGGAGGCCACATACTCCTTGGAAAATAAGGGCTGAAATGGCGGCAGCCGCTCTTTTGCCAGCTGGTGACGGGTCCCGCGGCGGCCACCATATTCGTCTCCCTCTTTGCGTTGCTGGTAACGGCCAGTGCCCTGCAAAAGAAAATGGCGGCTTTGTGACATCAATCAGTGTGCAACGTCGACTTAACGTCACCAACGCGAACATCGACCTTTCAGCGCTGGGTCCTAAGCACGCCAGCTTAACCTGGCATGCAAGCAGGCTGACAGAGACGATGTCTGCAGTTCTTAAAGGGACACACACATCATTTGGGGATGTTTAAATTTAAGGGTTTGGACTTTTTTTTAAATTTTATTGAAGTGGTGGCTTGCTGCAATAGATGTGAAAAGTTTTTTAAGTGTGTAGGGAGTGCTGCTGGACGCTTGCAAGGGTTTGGATGGTAAATAAAGGCCTTTGAGAAGACAGAACATGCTACGAATTCTCAGCAGATCACGCAACATCCGTGGAGAGAAAAACAGAGTTCATGTCTCAGGTCGACATGCTGCCTGACCAACTGAGTATTTCCAGCATTTTATGCTGTCATTTCATATTTACAGCATCCGCTTGCAGAGGGAAGAGGAAGACACAGAAGAGGAAGATGCAGAAGAGGAGGAAGCCAAAGAGGAGGAATCAGATGGAAGGATGCATCCGAGACAGCCCCTTTGTGGCCGAGATATCCGGGATGGAATCATCCGCCTGCAGTCCCACTGGCTGGGCAGGCTGCCTCTTCTTGTTGACCCACTGGCTGGGCAGGCTGCATTTCTTGGGTGTGTGAAATGAGGAAGGCACAAGGGTGGAGTTGTGCTGACGGGAGGGCGGGAAAGCAAGAGGTGCATGCCAGAAGGAGGATAACGTACGAGAATACCAGCATCTTGTATCCTTTCAGCCCCACCACATTTGGAACTTCTTTTAAATATTGAATATTTCTTAAAAGGCAGAAAGGGCTGAAAAATGTGTTGATTCACTGCATTTTATTTTGTATTGCTGCAGTGTGCGTGGCCCCTTTAATTCTCAGACCTCTTCATTGTCCACCATTCCCTGCGAGCTCCACAGCTTCGCTCCCATTGGCTGCGGGAAGCTGCAACGCCGGACCTGGACAGAAACTTCGTCCCGGATCCCACCAGCATCACCACCAGGACGGCATTGCACGGAAGGTGAGTGCTGCGCCACCTATCTCCATGCCCCCCCAGACCAATTTCACTCGGTTAGTGTTGCGGCCATTTCCAGCGGCCGTTAACTGCAGTTGCCGGTGACACTGACAACTTTGCTGGCGAACATGAATTTTTCCCCCTAAGTGTCTAAATGGGGTAGAGGAACAGAGGAATCTGGGGGTACAGATACACTGATCGCTAAAAGTAGCGCTGCCGGTTAATAAGGCCATAAAAAAGCAAACACGGCACTGGGGTTTATTTTGAGAGGGATAGAATTGAAAAGCAGAGAAGTTATGTTAAACTTGTATAGAACCTTGGTTAGACCACACTTGGAGTACTGTGCGCAGTTCTGGTCTCCATATTACAGAAAGGATATAGAGGCACTAGAGAAGGTGCATAAAATATTTACTAGAATGATACCAGAACTGCGAGTTTATACCTACCAGGAAAGATTGAACAGGCTCGGGCTCTTTTCTCTAGCAAAGAGAAGACTGAGGGGTCACCTGATAGAGGTCTTTAAGATTATGAAAGGGTTTGATAGGGTAGACGTAGAGAAGATGTTTCCACTTGCGGGCAAGACCAGATCTAGCAGCTATAAATACAGGATAGTCACTAATAAATCCAATAGGGAATGCAGGAGAAACCTCTTTACCCAGAGAGTGGTTAGAATGTGGAACTCGCTACCACAAGGAGTAGTTGAGGCGAATAGCATAGATGCATTTAAGGGGAAGCTAGAGAAACACATGAGGGAGAAAGGAATAGAAGGTTATGTTGATGGGGTGAGAGATGAAAAAGGGTGTGAGGAGGCCTGTGTGGAGCATAAACACCAGCATAGACCTGTTGGGCCGAATGTGCTATTTATACTATGTAAGTGTTTAGTTCCATTGAATTACACTGAGCATCGATCCTGGGCTTCATAAATAGAGGCACAGAGTACAGAAGCAAGGAAGTTATAATGAACCTTTATAAAACACTGGATCAGCCTCAACTGGAGTACGGTGTCCAGTTCTGGGCACCGCACTTAAGGAAGGATGTGAAGGCCTGAGAGGGTGCAGAAAAGATTTACAAAAATGGTTCCAGGGATGAGGGACTTCAGTTACGTGGATAGACTGGAGAAGCTAGGGTTGTTCTCCTTAGGGGAGAAGGCTGAGAGGAGATTTGATCAAGGTGTTCAAAATCATGAGGGGTCTGGACAGAGTAGGTAAAGAGAAACTGTTCCCATTGGCGGAAGGGTCGAGAACCAGAGGTCACAGATTTAAGGTGATTGGCAGAAGAACCAAAGGCGACATGAGGAAAAACTTTTTTTACGTAGCAAGTGGTTTAGGATCTGGAATGCACTGCCTGAAAGGGTGGTGGAGGCAGACTCAATCGTGGCTTTCAACAAGGGAATTGGATAAGTACCTGAAGAGGAAAAAACAGGGAAAGGGCGGGGGGGAGTGGGACTAGCAGAAGTGCTCTTGCAGGGAGCCGGCAGGGGCTCGCGGGGCCGAGTGGCCTCCTTCTGTGCTGTAACCTATGTGAGAAGTCGCACAACACCAGGTTATAGTCCAACAGTTTTATTTGAAATCACGAGCTTTCGGAGCGCTGCTCCTTCGTCAGGTGAAGTGAAGGAATACGAATCGGCAAAGCATATATAGACAGAGAACAATGCCTGTGTAGCGTACAATGTCAGACGACTACAGTTAATCTTTCTGACTGCCTTTTCTCACACCTCGGCAGAGAAACAATCAGGAAGGCATTATATTAAAGACATAGCAAGATAAAAATGAGAAGTCGCACAACACCAGGTTATAGTCCAACAGTTTTATTTAAAATTACGAGCTTTCGGAGAGCTTTGATGTAGGGAAAGATTTAATCTATGCATTTTCTCTGTGTTTTTATATTCTGTGAATTCTGATAGATTCTCTCACAGTAACTTTGCCTGACGAAGGGGCGACAGCTCCGAAAGCTTGTAATTTTAAATAAATCTGTTGGACTATAACCTGGTGTTGTGCGACTTCTCATTTTTGTCCACCCCAGTCCAACACCGGCATCTCCGCAAGATACAACTAAGACAATGAGGTGGGGGTCCACAGGGGGGTCTAATGTGTCAAATGCAGTCTGTATGGAAAACCATAAACTTTAAACATTTTACTGGGGGGGGGGGGGAATGGAAGAGGGATTACGTCAGCCTGTGGGTGGGCTAGACGCCGAACGTCAGCCTTTGCGTGCTTACGTCGTGCGTGGTGGTGGGGGGAGGGGGGAGCGGGGAGCGGGGAGCGAGGGATTACGTCACCGTGCGCGGCCAGCCGCCGTGCGCAGCCAGCCAGAGAGAGCGAGAGGGGGAGGGGCGGGACAGGCTCTGGCAGCGCAGGCACACACAGACCGAGTTCCAGGCCTTCGGCGCAGCCGCTCTGAGGTTAGTGCTCACCGCGCATTCTCCAAATTTCAGCCCTGGCGCAGTCGCAAATCGGACCCCAAAAAGCTGCCCGGCCGCAGAAACGGGGTTTTTACTTCATAAAAGGACGGGAAAGAGTGCCGAGAGTGGCTTTTGGACGGGCGGGGGAAAGAGCTTAGATGCCAATCCAAGGGGGCCTAGGCCGCACTAGGCCTGCCTGTTACCAGGGCTGGATTTTGGCGGGACTAAGGGAGGAGGAAGAAAGGAGAGAGAGTGTGTGTGGGGGAATAAACTCTTTAGCACTGAACAGGCTTGAGAGAAGGAGCAGAGATCCTCCATCACGCGGCCTGGGCCCTGCACCTAATGAAGGCTCTTGTAGATTATTAATTTTTTTTAAAAATACGAATTAATGCTTCAGGGTTTATTCCCGCAGCTCCCAAACTCCTAAATATTTCTGTTCAAAATGGGTCCCAGGGAGGAGTTTTTTTTTAAAACAGTGCTGCAATTCAAGGGGTTCCTTCCTAGTCATCATTGGGCTTTTTAATGTATTTAAAAATCAATAACAAATCATATCGATTGACGTGGAGTTCAACAGAATTGAAGGATTGTCGAACATGTTTGCATTTTATAACTAAGCAAAACAAAATTGAGCTCTGACTTTGCAAAGATTGTGTATCGATTTGTTTATTTATTGGGGTAGATTTGGAAGATTTGTCATCCTTTTATGCATTTAAAAAAATGTTTTTATTTTCAATTCTGTAAGAATATTGTGGTTTTATAAGGTGCTTGAAGTGAGTGGAGTTTTTTTTAATCTACTAAATTCAGTGTTATTAAAGTTCTGTAGCTCACTGGATATTTTGAGAATACTTAATGATTCAAATTGATTTAAAAAAATAAATAAAATGCCTCTTCTAAATTAGCTTATGTGTAAAATAAGATTTTTAAATGGGGTAAGTCTTTGAATCAAAAGTCTGAGGATTTTGTTTCTGTTTGTAATGTCCTTCACCTGATTGGATTTTGAAGATCCTTGACTACTATTTTTTTCTTGTTTGCATGTATACAATTAGACCAATTTCTTGTGTGTCTAACTTGCGATCTTGCGGAGATAAAAATATTAAAATATATCAGAAGCACAGAAGAGGAGCAAAAAAAGGACTGATAGGTTTTAGTGAGTATGAAAAAAAAGACTGGTGGCTAACAATGGTTAATAGGAAAGGCTTTTATAAATGTCTAAAGCAAGAGGGTAGTTAAAGAAGGGGTGGAGCTACTGAAAGATGAAGAATATCTTAAATAGAGAATAAAGGGATTGCAGAGATGCCTAACCAGTATTTGACGGAATGATTGAAAGAGTACCAGAGGAGAGAGTGGAGGAACTGCTAATATATAAACTCTATTAAAAGGGTTAATGAGACTTAGTTGACAAGTCTCCAGGACCAGATGGTTTACACTCCAGAATAACAAGGGAAGTTAGTGATGAAATAAAAGAGGTGTTAACCATAATTTACTAAAATTCTTTGGAAGTGGGTATTGCAAATTGTACCAAAGGACTGGAATTATAGACCAGTTAGCCCCCAGTCAATACAAGGAAAGCTGCTAGAGACCATAAAATGGGATAAACAGTGAATGTTTATGAAGGTGCAGGCTAATCAGGGACAGTCCAATTAAATATTGGGAAGACCGAAGCCATTTTATTCGGGCCCTGCCACAAACTCCGTTCCCTAGCCACCGACTCATCCCTCTCCCTAGCATCTGTCTGAGGCTGAACCAGACTGTTCACAACCTTGGTGTCATATTTGACCCTGAAATGAGCTTCCGACCACATATCCGTGGCATAACTAAGACCGCCTATTTCCACCTCTGTAACATTGCCAGTCTCTGCCCCGCATCAGCTCATCTGCTGCTGAAACCCTCATCCATGCCTTTGTTACCTCTAGACTTTACTTCCAACGCACTCCTGGCTGGCCTCCCACATTCTACCCTATGTAAACTTGAGGTCATCCAAAACTCAGCTGCCCGTGTCCTAACTCGCACCAAGTCCTGTTCACCCGTCACCCCTGCTCGCTGACCTACATTGGCTTCCGGTTAAGCAGAGCCTCGATTTCAAAATTCTCATGTTTGTTTTCAAATCCCACCATGGCCTTGCCCCTCCCTATCTCTGTAATCTCCTTCAGCCCCACAACACCCTGAGATATCTGCGCTCCTCACATTCAGCCCTCTTGAGCATCCCTGATTATAATCGCTCAACCATCTGTGGCCGTGCCTTCAGCTGCCTGAAGCCCTAAGCTCTGGAACTCCCTCCCTAAACCTCTCTTTTCCTCCTTTTAAGACGCTCCTTAAAACCTACTACTTTGACCAAGCTTTTGGTCATCTGCCCTAATTTTGTGGCTCGGGTCAATTTTTTGTCTTACAGCACTTCTGTGAAGTGCCTTGGGGCATTTTACTACGTTAAAGTCGCCATATAAATACAAGTTAAATCAAATTGGGCAGGGCAGCCTTGAGGAAGAGTTTATTGAGTGTATTAGGGATGGATTTGTTGAGCAGTATGTAACTGATTCTACAAGGGGGCAAGCAACCTTGGACCTGGTCCTGTGTAATGAGTCAGGATTAATTAATAATGTCCTAGTTAAGGATCCCCTTGGAATGAGTGACCATAACATGGTTGAATTCCATATCCAATTAGAGGGTGAGAAGGTTGGTTCTCAAACAAGCGTACTGAGATTGAATAAAGGAGACTATGAAGGTATGAGAGCGGAATTGATTAAAGTGGACTGGGAAAATAGATTAAAGGGTAAGACGGTACATGAGCAGTGGTGTTCATTTAAGGAGTTATTTTACAACTTTCAAAAAAATATCTATTCCACTGAGGAAAAAAGGGTGCAAAAGAAATGACAGCCATCCGTGGCTAAGTAAAGAAATTAAGGATAGTATCCGACTAAAAACAAGGACATATAAGGTAGCCAAACTTAGTGGGAGGATAGAAGATTGGGAAGTCTTCAAAAGACAGCAAAAAGTAACTAAAGGATTGATTAAGAAAGGGAAGATAGATTATGAAAATAAATTAGCAAAAATATAAAAACAGATAGCAAGAGTTTCTATAGTTATATAAAAAGAAAAAGGGTGGCTAAGGCAAACGTTGGTCCCTTAGAGGATGAGACCGGGAAATTAATGGTGGGAAACATGGAGATGGCAAAAATGCTGAACAAATATTTTGTTTCAGTCTTTACGGTAGAGGACACTAAGAATATCCCAACACTGGACAAACAGGGGGCTCTAGGGGGTGGGGGAGGAGCTAAATACGATTAAAATCACTAAGGAATTGGTACTCAGTAAAATAATGGGACTCAAGGCGGATAAATCCCCTGGACCTGATGGCTTACATCCTAGGGTCTTGAGGGAAGTGGCAGTAGAGATTGTGGATGCTTTGGTAATTTTCCAAAATTCCCTGGACTCAGCAAAGGTTCCGGCAGATTGGAAAACTGCTAATGTAACACCCTAATGTAACACCCTTATTTAAAAAGGGTAGTAGGCAGAAGGCTGGAAATTATAGACCAGTTAGCCTAACATCTGTGGTGGGTAAAATTTTGGAGTCCATTATTAAGGAGACAGTAACGGAACATTTAGATAAACATAATTTAATAGGACAAAGTCAGCATGGCTTTATGAAGGGGAAGTCATGTCTGACAAATTTGCTTGAGTTCTTTGAGGACATAACGTACAGGGTGGATAAAGGGGAACCAGTGGACGTAGTGTATTTAGACTTCCAGAAGGCATTCGACAAGGTGCCACATAAAAGATTATTGCTCAAGATAAAAAATCACTGGATTGGGGGTAATATTCTGGCATGGGTGGAGGATTGGTTATCTAACAGGAAGCAGAGAGTTGGGATAAATGGTTCATTCTCGGACTGGCAACCAGTAGCCAGTGGTGTTCCGCAGGGGTCGGTGCTGGGTCCCCAACTCTTTACAATCTATATTAACGATTTGGAGGAGGGGGCCGAGTGTAACATATCAAAGTTTGCAGATGATACAAAGATGGGAGGGAAAGTAGAAAGTGAGGAGGACATAAAAAACCTACAAGGGGACATAGACAGGCTGGGTGAGTGGGTGGAATTTGGCAGATGCAATACAATATTGGAAAATGTGAGGTTATACACTTTGGCAGGAAAAATCAGAGAGCAAGTTATTATCTTAATGGCGAGAAACTGGAAAGTACTGCAGTACAAAGGGATCTGGGGGTCCTAGTGCAAGAAAATCAAAAAGTTAGTATGCAGGTGCAGCAGGTGATCAAGAAGGCCAACGGAATGTTGGCTTTTATTGCTAGGGGGATAGATTATAAAAACAGGGAGGTATTGCTGCAGTTATATAAGGTATTGGTGAGACCGCACCTGGAATACTGCATACAGTTTTGGTGTCCATACTTAAGAAAAGACATACTTGCTCTCGAGGCAGTACAAAGAAGGTTCACTCGGTTAATCCCGGGGATGAGGGGGTGGACATATGAGGAGAGGTTGAGTAGATTGGGACTCTACTCATTGGAGTTCAGAAGAATGAGAGGCGATCTTATTGAAACATATAAGATTGTGAAGGGGCTTGATCGGGTGGATGCGGCAAGGATGTTCCCAAGGATGGGTGAAACTAGAACTAGGGGGCATAATCTTAGAATAAGGGGCTGCTCTTTCAAAACTGAGATGAGGAGAAACTTCTTCACTCAGAGGGTAGTAGGTCTGTGGAATTTGCTGCCCCAGGAAGCTGTGGAAGCTACATTATTAAATAAATTTAAAACAGAAATAGACAGTTTCCTAGAAGTAAAAGGAATTAGGGGTTACGGGGAGCGGGCAGGAAATTGGACATGAGGCTGAGTTCGGATCGGTCAAGGCCCTGTGGGTGGCAGAGCGGGCCCAGGGGCTGAGTGGCCGGGTCCTGCTCCTACTTGTGTTCTTTCGATTTGAGGTTAGGATCAGATCAGCCATGATCTTATTGAATGGCGGAGCAGCTTCGAGGGGCCAATTGGCCTACTCCTGCTCCTATTTCTTTGTTCTTATGTAAGTTGTTGTAATCAGGGACAGTCAGCACAAATTTGAAAGGACAGGTTATGATTTACTGAATGGAATTCTTTTAAGGAAATTGGCATGGAAGAGCTTTAAGTTGAAGACCCTTGGTATTAAAGGTAAAAATATGAGCACAGATAGCGGGATGGCTGAAGGAGTCAAAGCAGAGTAAGTGTAAATGGATGTTTCTTGGATTGGCAAGATGTAGCTCATGGTATGCTTCAGGGATCTGTGTTGCACCTTCTTGGCTCAGTGGTAGCACTTGCTTCTGAGAGGTTGTGGCTTCAAGCTTTACTGAAGAATATACAACCTAGGCTAACACTTCAGTGTAGTACTGAGGGAGTGCTACATTATCAAAGGTGCTGCATTTTGGATGAGACATTAAACTGAGGTCCTGCATGTTCAAATGGATATATAGTGCCACTATTGGAAGAAGTACATCAACAAAACATATTATCTGATTGTTTATCTCTTGCTGTTTGTGGAACCTTGCTGGGTGTAAATTGGCGGGTGTAAATTGGCTGCTGTAACAGCAGTGACTTTAATTCTAAGTAATTTATTGATGCGGAGATGCCGGTGTTGGACTGGGGTGGACAAAAGTGAGAAGTCGCACAACACCAGCAGTTTTATTTGAAATCACAAGCTTTCGGAGCTGCTGCTCCTTCATCAGGTGAAGTGAAGGAATACAAATCGGCAAAGCATATATAGACAGAGAACAATGCCTGTGCAACGTACAATGTCAGACGACTACAGTTAATCTTTCTGACTGCCTTTTATCACGCCTCGGCAGAGAGACAATCAGGTCAGTCAGGAAGTAATTTATTGGCATTGTAGTGCTTTGGGACGTCCCGAGGGCATGAAAGGTGCTACATAAATACAAGTTTGTTCTTTTCCCCTCCTTACACATAAATTATTTGGATATAATGGGAGTTTTGATGAGAGTAAATAGGGAGAAACTGTTTCCACTGGCAGGAGGGTCTGTAACCAGAGGTCAGATTTAAGATAATTGGCAAAAAAAAATCCAGGGGGGGAAATGAGAATTATTTTTTTTACAGTGAGTTGTTGTGATCCGGAATGCACTGCCTGAAAGGGTGGTGGAAGCAGATTCAGTGGTAACTTTCAAAAGGGATTGGATAAATACTTGAGAAGGAGAGATTTGCAGGGTGATGGGGAAAGAGCAGGGGAGTGGAACTAATTGGATAGCTCTTTCAATGAGCCGGCACAGACACGATGGGCCAAATGGCCTCCTGTGCTGTATGGGTAAGGAGACCAAAACTGCACATAGTACTCCAGGTGTGGTCTCACCAAAGCCCTATATAATTGCAGCCAGACTACCTTACTGTTACTCTTATTTCACTGCCTGTGAAGTGTTTTGGGATGTCGTGGGGACTTGGAAAAATGCTGTATATCTAGGCAAGCTGTTTCCTTTGTCCAAGTTTTCTACTGAAGTTTATTTTACAGTGCGACATGAATTGGTGCTGCTAGCGAGATATTGATGGTTACGGAGGATCTGGAGGGCTAGAATAAATGTCTTGCACACTTCCTTTTATTTGTGCAATGGCTGAAAAGTGTCGTTGCTAAGACAACAACTTTCACTTATATAGTGCCATTAAGGGAGTAAAATATCCCAAGGTGTTTCATGGTGGCAATGATGGAATGGATGCTTGAACTGTATAACCACTGCAATTGGACCAACAGGCACTGAGAAGCAATTGCATGATTTTGACTCTCTTATTCAGTATGATATTTGCATATCTACTTGTGACATTTGCTTTTTGAATGCAAATTCCTTTTGCAAGGTGACTTTTGCAGTTGTTGCTTCCATTTGTTATTTAATGAATAGCAGCTAATTGTCAGGTCTTTTTCTTTTTTCTAAAGCCAGAGAGAACTTGCCTTCAGGACATCCAAAGCACATCACAGGCAGTGAATTACCTTTTGAAGTGTAGTCACTGTTACATAGGTAAACGTGGTCGCCAATTAACGCTTGGTCCCACAAATAGCTGATGGGCTGCTTTTCATCGAGATTGTCCAAACTTAATTCCCATAAAACCCTACAGCCAGCAGTGAGCGCGAGCCTGGTCTGAATTGGAACCTACGTTATCTGTGGTGATCAGGAAAGTCTAACCTTACCATCTGCTTTTGGTGGTGGTAGCTGAGACAGAGCTCCCTGCTCCTCTTCAAACAAAATTGAGAGGTCGCACAACACCAGGTTATAGTCCAACAGTTTTATTTGAAATCACAAGCTTTCGGAGCTTACTACTCCTTCGTCGGGTCGAAGGAGTAGTAAGCTCCGAAAGCTTGTGATTTCAAATAAAACTGTTGGACTATAACCTGGTGTTGTGCGACCTCTCAATTTTGTCCACCCCAGTCCAACACCGGCATCTCCGCATCATGACCTCTTCAAACAATGCATGGAATCTTTTGCGTTCATCTGAATATGATGTGGAGATGCCGGCGTTGGACTGGGGTGGACAAAAATGAGAAGTCTTCATCTGAATAGGCAGATGAGGCCTCAGTTTAACGCCTCATCTGAAAGACGACATCTCTGACAGTGCAGCACTTCCTCAGTGGTCAGCCTAGATGATGCATTCAAATCCAAATGTTGTGCCTGAGGTTACAAACTTCTGAATCAGCAGCAACTGAACCAAGCTGTCACTTAAGTGTGACCGGAATCCTAAAGTGATTTGCAGGAGCAGTTGGTGCTGTGGTAAGGTTAGACTTTCCTTATCGCCACAGATAACGTCGGTTCCAATTCAGACCAGGCTGGCGCTCACTGCTGGCTGTAGGGTTTTATGGGAATTAAGTTTGGACAATCTCGATCCTTATGAGCAAAGGCTACAGCACAGAATCTCCCCTAAGCTGGCAGTCTCACCCAGAGAGGCGAGGATAGAGCGGGAGCACCGGTGTGGGTGCAGTGCTGGGTGCATGGCTTCGACTTGCTACTGAAGCTTGGGCCTCTTCACTTTATCTCATGAGCTATGCAGCTTCTGAAGATCGATGTAATGACGTTGTCCAAAATATCTCTCCTTAAGGCTCAGTTGTGTCTTGCACTTGGTTATCTGCTCACATCAGATATAACCTGCTCAAGGCCAAGTAGGGATGGGCTATCAATGCTGGACTTGCCAATGATGCCCACATCCCGTGAACGAATATAAAAAAAATAACAGGCATCAGTTAACTTGAAAGGAATTTGGAGGGAAGGAAATATGTGTATGTCTGTATATTGCACAGCACTGGGTCTAGTTTTCTATCTTGCTAGTATTGCCTGTTGGAGGGGAGTTTGTACACTAACAGCCTACTATCACTTGCATTGTACACAACCTATATGTTAATATATGTAAAATAACAACAGAAAACGCTGGAAAAACTCAGCAGGCGAGGCAGCATCCGTGGAGAGAGAAACAGAGTTAACGTTTCAGGTCGAAGACCTTTCATCAGGGTTCTGATGAAAGGTCTTCGACCTGAAACGTTAACTCTGTTTCTCTCTCCACGGATGCTGCCTCACCTGCTGAGTTTTTCCAGCATTTTCTGTTATTTCGGATTTCCAGCATCTGCAGTATTTTGCTATCGTGTTAATATATGTAATTGTGTTTCAAGCAGCTTCTTAATTGACATGGTGTAACTTAACTCGCGTGTTTGGTCCTGTTAATTTTTAAATACAGGAAACTTTCGTTTATCCGGCACCCAAATATCCGGAATTCTCGCTTAACCAGCAAAAATCATCCTCCGAAAACTCCTCTCAAATAACCGGCAATGTTGCCGAGTCGCAGTCGAGTCTCCGCGAACGCCGAGTGCTCCGAAAACTCCTCTCAAATAACCGGCAATGTTGCCGAGTCCGCGAACGCCGATTTAGTCAGTAGGGGTACTTTTCAAAAGTGCCACTACTCGGCCTCCTGGCGCTGTCGGAAGTCCGAAACACTGCAGTAGCAGGAGTTGATTCTCCCGCGCTGCCTGGAGTCTCTTTGTTAAAAATAGCCTCGGTAGATATAACTCTCCGTTATCCGGTACTTTCGATAAACCGGCACCATGCCGGTCCCGTCAATGCCGGATAAACGAAAGTTTCCTGTAAAATGAAAGCGATTTATACAAATTGCAGCTCAGCTTTTTAAAAAGTAAAACACTTAACTACAACAGCTTGAGTAATGCTGCACATTGGTTTCTTTTGGCTATTAGGCTGTGAATTAACACTGTCATCATAACTGGAGTATCAATACAGTTCGCATCTATTGCTTTAAAGTACCTGATGCGCTAAAAGGCACCCCTCTGTATTACAAAGCTGGAGCATTTCAAACTCCATTTAATGAATAGCTAGACTCCAGATAAACCGTAACCAGGATTACCCCACCCACCCACCCCCAGTGGTGCTGGGTCTGACTCCCACATGCATAGGCCATCTTAATAGTGCTTCCTATGATGTTTAATACAGGTTACCACTCCTGTAGGGGGTGTTTTTCTAAGGTTGAGAGTAATCAACAGAGCAGTAACAGTCTGGTCCACATACACCACTACTCACTGGAGGGGTTTGCTTCTGATGTGTATCCTCAAAGTTTTTTCTTGTGCTTGTATACTTTGAGTATGTAACTGAAGCTAATTAATTCACAGCTAAACAGCTTTGGTGGAGTTGCACACCACCAATGTACCGTGGCCGCATTGTATCCTATCTACAGGATGCTCAGCAGCACCTCCCCAAATCCACGGCCTTCACCGCCTAGAAGGACAAGAACAGCAGGTGCATGGTAACACCATCATTTCCAAGTTCCCCATCAAGTCACACACCTTCCCGACTTGGACATATATTGGTTGTTCCTTCATCGCCACTGGGTGAAAATCCTGGAACTCCCTACCTAACAGCACTGTGGGAGCACCTTCACCACGCGGAATGCAGCGGTTCAAGTAGAAGGCCCACCACCACCTTCTCAAGGGCAACTAGGGATGGACAATAAAATGTCGGCCTTGCCAGCGACGCCCATATCCCGAGAATAAAAAAACACATCAGCTTCCTGACACTTATACTCGCACAGAGCTATCCTTTCCCACATCTCTTTAAAGTGTACTCACTTTTTTTGTTTCTTGAGTCACTTGCACACACGTAAAGAATGGGCACTCAAGTCTGATACGGCGAGGTGTCTCGCTCCTACCAGGTTTCTGCCACTGGCAGCTCAGAGGTGCATGAAAGCAACCCTGAGTCGATTCTGCCTCGGTCAAGGTGCATGGCTCCTGTTACATATTGTTTTGATATTGTCACGATCCGGTCAGAGACCACAGAGTCCTGGCAGGGAGCGGTGGACCTGTTTCTGAGCCTCTTGTACCCTGTTGCTAGTAGTAGTGCATCTTGGGATGGCTGGTTCGGTAACAATTGTTCCCTTGCTATCTAAAGTGTTACAGTCACTGGGATAGAGTTTCCGCCTCGGAAGCAATCAAGAAATTGCGCCCAAAATACGCTTGTAATTGCACTGGTTAGCTTACGCTTCAAGTTTCCGCTAAAATCCATTTATATAATTACAAATGTAAAATCTTCCATGAACCAGTGCAATCGGGGAGTGTAACAGAAGTGACCGTTCTTTACGTAATGGAACGTAATCATTTTTTTTTCCTTCTTTCCATTTAAAAAGTATTCTTTGATGTGTTTAAGAGTGGTAACCTGGTGCAGTTTTATCAATACAGCTGAAAACTGGTTTTATCACCAAAAATAAGCATTCTTTGTAAGTGTGTCTAGTCTTCCCCCCTGTGAGTAACCTGATTTTAAAATCACTGAAAATGACTCAAAAAAAAAACTATACTGAACCATTTATTAGTTTCTTGGTAAATTAATTTTTTTTTTTACATGAAGTAACTTTTAAAAGGTGCCTAAGAAAATATGCGCAATTTGAAGAGCCTTCCCGAACTGGCGGATTCTTGCAATTTCTGCCTGATTTGGGCGAATTGAATCTGAACCAGTGTAAAAGATCGCGGAATCAAACACGAACGTAAGTGACTTTGGGCGTAACTCACCTACACTTTAAACTCCCCGATCTTTTGCATTGGTTCGGCCGATTTCGCCCGCATTGCGCTTGAATCTGGATACAAAATTAGGGGGAACCTCCCCCCACGGTCTCTGAAATGTACAGATTAGGTAGGTTCCAGGTTTGATTCCTGCTCACACAGTGGCCTCTGCTGGAAATGTGCATGTGCGGCTGTCAGACGAGGACAAAGTTGAGTTCGACTCTGATGCCCTCCCATGGTTAAAAGCTGCAGATATACCATCTGTCGCATAAAGAGGGATCACTCTCGGGTCTGATATGGCACAGTTAGATGCAAAGTAAAGCTCCTCCTTCTCAACCCCAGGAATGTACTCTCACCCCAATCTGCCACGCCATGGATCATACCTCAGTCTTCAAGATCAGAAAATGGATCCGTTATTATAGCACCCAACTCTGGCTACTGGATGGCACTGTTGAGTAACAACAACAATTAAAAAATTTTACGCTCATTTTCTCATTCTCCTTAACCCGCTGACTCTTTGGTTGTAAAGCATTTAGGGATCTCCTGAGTTGCTATATAAATGCACGTTCTTTCGTCAAGTTCTTTAACCCAGGAGTGCTGAAGCCAATTGCAGAGCCAGTGTTGTTGCCCTGGCCAAGATCAGCTAACTGAACACAGACCAGTTGTGGAATATGGGTCCCTCGTTGTCTCTATGGCTCAGCCACTCACTGGATAAGCTTGCTGAGCCATAACCTTTTTTTTTGTCCTGTCTATTGCTGCTGATTATACTTTTTGTTGTTGAACATTTGAGTTAGCCGATGAGTGATGATGAGATGCCCACTGGAGCTGATACTGAGTCACGCTGAAGCACTCGGGTATGGTGTTTCAGTTCCCTCACCCCCCCTTGCCCCCACACCCAATGCAACAGTAACTCCTCTCACTATTTCCTTTAATTTGTTGAAACAGAGAGGTCAATAACCAGGGGGCATAGATTTAAAGTAATTGGTAGAAGGATTAGAGGGCAGTTGAGAACTTTTTTCACTCAGAGGGTGGTGGGGGTCTGGAATGCACTGCCTGAAAGGGTGGTAGAGGCAGAAACCCTCATCGCATTTAAAAAGTACTTGGTTATGCACTTGAAGTGTCGTAACCTACAGGGCTACGGACCAAGCGCTGGGAAGTTGGATTAGGCTGAATAGCTGTTTTTCGGCCAGCATAGACATGATGGGCCGAATGGCCTCCTTCTGTGCTGTAAATTTCTATGATTCTATTCAGAACCCACCCAGACATGTAGAAAAATTCCAATCAGCCTCTCCATCCTAATCGAATTTTTAACGGATATATATATATATTAATGTAGGCAATTGCTGTTATTTATAGTGGGACTATTACAAAATGGTTCATAGTTACTAGCATTGAGGCCATTGTGCTAGAGGCTGTGTGCGAGTTAATTCGAGCTGTTGTAGGCTACTTTTTAGGTCGTCTTTTAAGTTTTGCCGAGATTGTTGTTCTGTTCTTGCTGCTAATCTCTTCCCCTGCATTTCCTCCCCTTAGCAGTACTGTTTGATGGAAGGACACGGAGCAGCTCAAAATCACGAACACATGACGACTATCGAGGCTCACGCGGTTTCTCAGCAGGTCCAGCAGGTGCACGTGGCCACGTACACAGACCACACGGTCCTGAGTGGAGAGGATGACTCGCCTTCATCCCCCGAGGAGACCTCCTATGACGATTCTGACATCCTAAATTCGACCATCACAGATGAGGTGACAGCCCACCTTGCTGCAGCAGGTGAGGCTTTAGACTGGGATGGGAGGGGAAGCTCATGTCTTTGACTTCCCTTCTGGGTGTAAACATTAAGACTGGGTCCATTCCTGTGGCAGTGATTTTAACAAGTTTTTAGTCCTACACAGGATGGCTTTCTTTCACTTTCCTCATTTTTCTGTAGCTTTCTGCCCTCCCCTTCCCTCCTTCCCTCCTCCTCTTCTCCAGACACTGACTCCTTGCTGGAGTACAGTTCCACTGGTGTCTGCCACCCTCTGGTACTTGGCTCAGTGGGTAGCTTCTGAGTCAGAAGGTTGTGGGTTCAAGTCCCACTCCAGAGACTTGAGCAGAAAATCCAGGCTGACACTCCCAGTGCAGTACTGAGGGAGCGCTGCACTGTTGGAGGTGCCGTCTTTCGGGTGAGACTTTAAACTGAGTCTGCTCTCTGGTGGACGTAAAAGATCCCATAGCACTATTTTGAAGAAGAGCAGGGGAGTTCTCCCCGGTGTCCTGGCCAGCATTTATCCCTAGACCAACGCCTTAAAGCAGATGATCTGGTCATTTATTTCATTGCTGTTTGTGGGAGCTTGCTGTGCGCAAATTAGCTGCTGTGATTCCTACATTACAACAGTGGCTACACTTCAAAAATACTTCATTGGCTGTGAAGCTCTTCCTTCCCCAAAATGGCTGTTCTTCATGTGTGCGTTTTGACGCACGGTCTGAATATGCTTTATAACTTCACAAGTGAAAAATGGCCACTTGAATGACATACCAAAAAGGCACTGGTAAGGAGTTCATGGCTGAAGAAGGGGAAAATCTTGCTGGAAAAAAAGAAGCGGCACAGATAATGCAGTGGACGGTAGAGCCAGCAGAGGGTGCTAGAGAACCATCAGAAAAACGAGCCAGCTGTCAGTGCCGTGAAGCACTGAGACCCTGCGTAGCTGTCTAGTGTCAGCCAGCAGGGCCTCAAGAAGGGGGAAATCACATTCTAGAAGGGGCCCCACTAACTTTTAAAATCCCTTTAAATAAATTTGGTTTCTGTATTTTTTTAATGTAGTTTCCCTCCTGCCAAAACTCATCTCTTTTATCCCTTCGCCCCCACTAAAGGTACCTTGTCAAGTGCCCAGTCTTTGTGTGTGACTCTGGGCAGTGAGTGTGGGCAAGCTTTATGACTGTATGGGGCCAGTCCCAATCCTGTCCTCATTCCAATGTTCATGCACAGCACTTTCCAACAGAGGCTGCTGGATAAGTGATGAGAAGTGGAAATCCTGGCTGAATTTTCTTTCCCCCTCTTCCGTCTCCCTCCACACCTCGGCCACCTTCGCCACACACTGAACACTTCTTACACTCTCAGCCGACAAGCCCAGTGCAGTACTGCACTGTCAGAGGTGCCGTCTTTCAGATGAGACATTAAACCAAGGCCCTGTCTACCCCCTCGGGTGAACGTAATAGACCAAATGGCACTATTTCGAAGAAGAGCAGGGGGGTTATCCCCAGTGTTCTGGCCAATATTTATCCCTCAACCAACATCACTAAAAAACAGATTATCTGGAAATTATCACATTGCTGTTTGTGGGATCTTGCTGTGCGTAAACTACCGCGTTTCCCACATTACAACAGTGACTACACTTCAAAAGTACTTCATTGGCTGTAAAGCGCTTTGCGATGTCCTGAGGTCGTGAAAGGCGCTGTATAAATGCAAGTTCGTTCTTTCTTTGTTACAATCTGCTGAGGTGCAGCATCACCACTGTTCCCACCTTCTCAAACAAAGCGGGTTGTACCAGAAATGGGCATATCTGGTTTTAAAACAAAAACACGGTGGGGGGGGGGGGGGGTGTTATATCGTTTAACCAAAGCTAAAGAAAAAAGGGAACAAAAAAAGATTTTAATTCGAAATGTAAGCAGCCGAATCTCGAGTTTGTGTTTTACTTTTCATTACTGGTTCCCCTTCCTTCCCCAAGTGTAAATCCTCCTCCCCACACTTTTAACTCTGCTGGGTTTAAGGCGGAGAAGATGGCTGCCTCCGCTCTTCCAATCTAGAGTTCCTGGAGGAATTGTGCGGAGTGGGAATGCAAGTTGCAGAAACCCAAGAGGTTTGTGTTGGGAGTTCAGGCTAGGGTGGGTGACTGTCTTAGGATCAGTGTTTCCGTTAGGCTGCGCGGCCGTGCAACGGTCTGGAGGTCCCATGCAGCCGACTTTTAAATGGAAAAACCACACGTGCGCGGAAATTTGATTAGGCCGCGTAGCCCGTGAAAGGGGCCGTGTTACCCCCCCCAAAAAAATGAGAGGGAACATTGTTTGGGATCTTTGCAAACTAATAAAGGAACGATCACTGTGTGGCCTTTTGCCCAAAGTCAGATGCAGTAACTAATGGGCACCAAGGGCGCTTTTTCGTGTTTGGAGAGGTGTTGCGGCTCGCTGACAACTCAACTCTCTGCTTTCAGGTCCGGTGGGAATGGCGGCAGCTGCTGCCGTGGCGACAGGCAAGAAACGGAAGCGGCCCCACGCCTTCGAGTCCAACCCATCAATACGCAAAAGGCAGCAGACGCGTTTGCTACGGTGAGACTGCAGTCCACGGCCAAGGAATCCCAGCCCAGAGCACTGGCTCCCAAGTAAAAGATAACTGTATCGGAGAGGGTCCAGGTTAGGGCAACATAACTGATCCCGCGTGAAAAGGGATGAGTTATGAGGAAAGATAAGAGAAGAGTAGTCGTTGCAGTCTAGAAAGAAGATGGTTGGTGGAGGTGGGAGGGACTATCTCACCGAGGAATGGAAAGTATTGAAGTAAATGGTGTCGGTTAGATGAAAATGTAGATTTATTATTTTAAAATACACTAAGAAAATAGCTTCAGATGAACATAGGAGCAGGAGTATGCCATTTGGCCCCTCGAGCCTGTTCAGTTGAATCATGGCTGATCTGTATCTTCTGATGAATAAGTGGAAATTAGTGTAAAAGAAATTTAGAACCAATATTAAAAGTTTTTTTATTCGATGTGAGAGTAACCTTTGGAATAATTTACCAAGCAAAGTAATAGAGGCAAAAACACTGGGGTTAATCAGAATACAATCAGATGCCATGATGGGAGAGTGAATGTACTGCCGATGTGTCTCGATTGGCCCAATGACCTTTTCTTATTTGATTGATTGCTTAAAAGAAAAGCTGATGTAGAATTTCACTTTTTTTTTCCCAAAGCAGCCCCAATGGTGTAGTTAGTAAATACACTGCCCAGAGCCTGGCCGTGCACCGGGAAGATCCCTGCTTCAAATCCACGTCTGTAACTGAGTGAGTTGATCTTCTGAGGTTAAGTCACATTTGTTAGAGTGGAGGGAGTTTCACTCTACATCTATTGCCAAGCCTGGGAGTACTTGATACTGCGACCCTAGACAGAAAAGTATTGCACTCTCTGGCACTGACAATGGGGACTGGACAGAGAGGGCTGTAATTAAGCAAATGGCTGGGTCTCTAGTAAAGATTTGGTCTGAGGTGCCGCACTATTTGCAGTTGGCAGTTGGAGGAGAGCTGGACAGTCTGTTGATCAATGTATCGATGGTTGATCAGTCTGCTGATTAATCTGCCCTGGTGCTACTCAAAGCTTTCGTCATACATTCCAAAGACATTGGAACTTTACTTGCCACAGATTGAAGGAGATCTATTTATATCTATTTAATGTGGCAATAGGTAAACTACACAACACAATATGTTAGCTCTCTGTCATGTTTAGCTTTCCTCTGGAGGGCTCAGTTTTATTTTCCACACAGCTCCCTGCGCCAGTTGTTTGTGTGCTTTCCACCTGTGGTGCCTCATTTTCGAATCACTTTTTTTTTTGTAATGCTTTTATTTAATCCATTCCCCCCGCCTTCATACTTCCTCAAAATGGATACGTTTCTGCCAGTGAGTGTCAGCAGGCTATGATGATGGGTGGTCACAGACTAGCCTGTATCTCCTTCTCCCAACAAGCAGGGCAGTGATCAGGAGCAGGAGCCTTGGTTATTCCCCCTACCCCAAGTTTAAGGACAATGAACTCAATTACAGTAGCCCCACCAGAGCTCTGGCAGAGATCAGC
This sequence comes from Squalus acanthias, assembly GCA_030390025.1. Classification (NCBI taxonomy): domain Eukaryota; kingdom Metazoa; phylum Chordata; class Chondrichthyes; order Squaliformes; family Squalidae; genus Squalus; species Squalus acanthias. The sequence continues at coordinate 130,542,933 of CM059434.1, forward strand.
CAGCTTGGCACAGACTGTGGATCAAACCCAGGACTTTCCTTACCTTTATGGCTGAGTACCACACTGGGCCACAAGGGGGTAGAAGTTATGCTGCAGCTATACAAAGCCCTGGTTAGACCACACCTGGAGTACTGTGAGCAGTTCTGGGCACCACACCTTAGGAAGGATATGTTGGCCTTGGAGGGAGTGCAGCGTAGGTTTACCAGAATGATACCTGGACTCCAAGGGTTAAATTACGAGGAGAGATTACTCAAACTAGGGTTGTATTCCCTGGAATTTAGAAGGTTACGGGGTGATTTGATCAAAGTTTTCAGGATATTATGAGGAACAGATAGGGTAGATAGAGAGAAACTATTTCTGCTGGTTGGGGAATCTAGGATTGGGGACATGGGCTAAAAATTAGAGCCAGACCTTTCAGGAGTGAAATTAGGAAACACTTCTCCAAACAAAGGGTGGTAGAAGTTTGGAACTCTCTTCCGCAAATGGCAATTGATACTAGATCAATTGTTAATTTTAAATCTGAGATTGATAGATTTTTGTTAACCAAAGGTATTAAGGGATATGGGCCAAAGGCGGGTATATGGAGTTAGGTCGCAGATCAGCCATGATCTCATTGAATGGCGGAACAGGCTCGGGGGGCTAAATGGCCCACTCCAGTTCCTATGGCTGTATGTTTAGTAACAGAGCCATTGGGAGAGCCCCCATGTTTTACGCACATAGGAGCAGAGCATAGGGGGCCTAATTCTGGATCTAACTCCTGCTATACCCAACTTGAGCGTTTTGAGTTGCGTTTGAGGCTTGATTGAAAACTCCTCAATGTGACTGAGGTACTCCTTTCAATCAATAAAGCTGCTGTATTAAAAGCTTCAAGCTTTTACAGTATGCAGGTATTAGTCAGTGCTGACTAACTGACAAGGGTCCTTTCTGCACTGGATACTGTTATATTGGTGGTCTTTCTGGGCTAGTAAAATCTGTGCTACAATGGCCCAAGATCCAGACCCATTAGATTCTTCCACCTATCACCTCTCATTAAAACCCAATGACTGTAAGTCTCCTACAGAAATGTGAGAAGTCGCACAACACCAGGTTATAGTCCAACAGTTTTATTTGAAATCACAAGCTTTCGGAGCGCTGCTCCTTTGTCAGGTGAAGTAAAGGACTTCACCTGACGAAGGAGCAGCGCTCCAAAAGCTTGTGATTTCAAATAAAACTGTTGAACTATAACCTGGTGTTGTGCGACTTCTCACATTTGTCCACCCCAGTCCAACACCGGCATCTCCGCATCATGGCTCCTACAGAAATGCCATTGAGCAGGTTTGGAATAATTTAATCAGCCTGTTATTGAACTTTAAGTGATTTATCTGTTGCAGTTAGGGCAGCAGGAGAGTGGAGCTAAACCAGGGGACCAAGACCTATGGAGTGTTACTGTCCCATTCTGTTTTTTGGCAGTGTGCTCTGGGCATGTTGGGATTAGGGAATTGAGGACCACAGTTTGTACTACCTCGGGACTCTCAAAAAAAAAAAAATTCAGGTGTAGGACACCATTGGGACGCACAGAATCTGTCCCCTTCGCTCTAATGCGCCTACGGCAGTGGAAATATCGTGCGGGTACTGCCGCTAGCCAAAGTGAAACTGGCATTGGGTTCTTTGTCGTGACACCAGGCTTTCATCATCTCATCAGAGCTTCTGTTTTTCTCTTCTCCCTCTCTCAGAAAACTACGGGCCACTTTAGATGAATACACCACCAGAGTTGGGCAGCAAGCGATCGTGCTCTGTATCTCGCCCTCCAAACCAAACCCAGTTTTTAAAGTGTTTGGAGCCGCTCCTCTTGAGAATGTGGTAAGTAGTGAATGACTCATGTGTGGGTTTTCCTCTCCGTTCCCGGCCCCTCATTTGAGGCTCTGTGCCCCCCCCCTGTCAGAGCTGTTAGATGCCAGGTTCATAGAAACATAGAATCTAGGAGCAGGAGTAGGCCATTCGGCCCGTCGAGCCTGCTCCACCATTCAATACGATCATGGCTGATCATCCAAATCCAGTACCCTGTCCCTGCTTTAATCCCCACAGTACACATATCCCACCCTACCCCCGTAACCCCACATATTTAATTCCCCCTAACATATCCCATCCTATCCCCATAACCCCACATATTTAATCCCCCCCTAACACTAAGGGTCAATTTATCATAGCCAAATCAACCTAACCCGCACATTTTTGGACTGTGGGAGGAAACCGGAGCACCCGGAGGAAACCCACGCAGACACGGGGAGAATGTGCAAACTCCACACAGACAGTCACCCGAGGTCAGATTCGAACCCAGGTCTCTGGCGCTGTGAGGCACCAGTGCTAACCACTATGCCACCGTTCAGCTTGCAGTTCTCAAGCAGAAAGGTCAGCGATTTGATTGTGGATACCCATCCTTCAGGCTCGTGTGTCGGGCTGCATCACTGTGAGATCCCCCCCTCCCATATCACACTAATATTAGCACATCTGCGGATAAAATGCTGGATGCATCTTGTGAGGATGTCTCTATCCAGTGTTAGCAGAGGGTCTCCTGGCTTCCCTTCCCCCCCCCCCCCTCCCCCCTCCCCCAGGAGACATGGCAAGTTGCAGGACTTGCTGCCCCTCTCCCCCAGGGCCACCATCATGTACCTCCTTGCAGCTAACACAAATAATATTTGCAGAAGCCTCGGAGCCAGCTCCGTGCCCACCCTCGGCGTGTGGCCTGCAGGGGAGGAGGGAGAGAAGAACTTTCAGTGCAGCTGCTTTTCTTTCTGCCAACCTTCCCTCTGCAGCTCCTCTCCTGAAGTCATTGCTGGGGGTACAGTACCATGGGTCAAGTACCTCACCCCAGCTGCTCATCATCATCATCTGTCCTAGAGAGAGAGTCTGGAGCCTATTGGACTACGGCGTGCATCACAACTGAGCCCTTTTCTGCCCTCCCACTCCCCAGCAGGTGTCACTAGATAGCGACTGGGGACGGGAATCCCAGCTAAGTTAGTTCCCCCACCCCACCCCCATCCTCCCTAGCCTAGGGGCACTGATGCTTTGTAATACCCAGTGGAGCAACTCCATTCTGTCTCCTTTAATGCTGAACTTAGCAAACTTAGAGGGGCACATAGGCTGGTGTGGAACGCTTCACGCTGTGAAACAGTTTTTCCTTTGAGTTGACTCCTCAATAACCACCTCCCATCTGCCGTAGGGACAGGTTATTATTACCTCTGTGAATAAATCCAGGGAAGAGGGTTGAGTTTCGACTGAAAAACCATCCAGTAATCAGACAGCCGGATCAGTGGGCTGCTGTGAGCGTCAGCAGTGGGGGTGGGAGGGAGGGGGGTGTAAGGGTGACTGGACTGATAGCCCCGGGCTGTTCTGTCAGGGGGTTTATTCCCTGCAGACGGATTGCATTACACTGCATTTCAGGGAAGCCGTGCAAGATGCTGTAGGTCAAAGGTAGGATTGTGTTAGCAAATGTGCAAGTAGACGTGGATTTAGTTGTTAAGGTTTTTCCCCTGGGGAGCTGAAGCCAGCATCTGCTTTTTTTAAAAAAAAAACACACACACACACCTGGCTTTGCTATTAATTGGGGTGTGGTGAAGGTTAGTGTTTGGGCTGTAACAAAGCATGGAATCGTTACCCATTTTACCCAATGTGACAAAGGCAGTTTATTTCCTTCCCTTCAATTTTCTTGCATTGATGTAAATTTCTGCTGTTTCTCACCACCCTGCAGTCTGCCATTTCAAGCACAGCTTCAGTTCAGAAGTCCCCACTGCCCAATATCTTTAATTTTTCCCTCCCTTTCTCTCAAATGCACTGAAGCCTCCTGGAATCTTCCTGGTTTGTATGATTCGGTACCGTTCCGTGCAGTTTATATTCCCATTATGAGAACCCCATCGCTGCTGTTATTAAACATTATTTTTTCCTTTTTTGGGAGGGCTTCACAGCCAAGAGGGCAAATTGGGGACTTGCTCCCGGGCCTCTGCTGATACAGTTTGCTTGGGGTTACTCTGAGACTGATTTATCTCCTTCCCCGCGGGGTAGCCTATGTCCACCTTTTGCCTGACCCCTCGTGACTGGAAATTAGATGCACGTCAGCATCATCAGCGGGCAGCAAACCAAGTGTGACGATTGGTCACCCGCATGCAATGCACCATCATCTCGTGCAAATCCACTAACAACATATAGCATTGGGGAAAGGGAAGGAGGAGAGATGTGTGACCAGCCCTCCTTGGAGATATTTAGCACGCTGTCCTTGAAACACTGACGTGGCTGTTCAGTACTCCGGTGGTAATTATTGTGCCTTTGTTCTAATTCCTGGTCGCTTGTGCCGGTTAGTAACCTCCCCCTCCTCCCTGGTCACCTTCCCTCTGAAGTACAGCAGCAGGTGCGACCATGTTTTGCTAACACAGCTCGCTGCTACAGAGCACCTGGAGCAGGCTGTTGCCTAGCGCCGGTTCCCTCGGTTGCCGCCCTGCAGATTGTTTACCTGAAGCCTCTGCCTTTCCCACAGGTACGCAAGTATAAAAGCATGATCCTGGAAGATCTGGAGTCCGCGCTGGCGGAGCATGCTCCCGCGCCTCAGGAGGTTAATTCTGAACTTCCACCGCTCACTATCGATGGAATCCCAGTCTCTGTGGACAAAATGACACAGGTGAGCTGAGCCTGTTTTGCATTGACAAGGCATTCGAGGGAAGGGGAGGAGGAAATAGAAGCATAGCATAGAAGATAGGAGCAGGAGTAGGCCATTCGACCCCTCGAGCCTGCTCCGCCATTCAATGCAATCATGGCTGATCATCCAAACTCAGTACCCTGTCCCTGCTTTCTCCCCATATCCCTTGATCCCTTTAGCCTTAAGAAATATATCTATCTCCTTCTTGAATATATTTAATGAATTGGCCTCAACTGCCTTCTGTGATAGAGAATTCCACAGGTTCACCACTCTCTGGGTGAAGAAATTCCTCCTCATCTCTGTCCTAAATGGCTTACCCCTTATCTAGACGGTGACCTCTGGTTCTGGACTCCCCCGCCATCGGGAACATCCTTCCTGCATCTAGTCTGTCTAGTTCTGTTAGAATTTTATAAGTTTCAATGAGATCCCCTCTCATTCTTCTAAACTCCAGCGAATATAAGCCTAATCGACCCAATCTCTCTTCATACGTCATTCCTGCCATCCCAGGTATCAGTCTGGTAAATCTTCGCTGCACTCCCTCCATGGCAAGAACATCCTTACTCAGATAAGGCGACCAAAACTGCGCACAATACTCAAGGTGTGGTCTCACCAAGGCCCTGTACAACTGCAGCAAGACATCCTTGCTCCTGTACTCAAATCCTCTCGCTATGAAGGCCAACATACCATTTGCCTTCTTAACCGCCTGCTGCACCTGCATGCTTACCTTCAGCGACTGGTGCACAAGGACTCCCAGATCTCGTTGCACTTCCCCATTTCCCAATCTATTGCCGTTCAGATAATAATCTGTCTTCCTGTTTTTGCCACCAAAGTGGATAACCTCGCATTTATCCACATTATACTGCATCTGCCATGCATCTGCCCAATCACCCAACCTGTCCAAATCATACTGGAGTTTCTCTGCATCCTCCTCACAGCACACACGCCCACCCAGCTTTGTGTCATCTGCAAACTTAGAGATATTACATCTAGTTCCCTCGTCTAGATCATTAATATATATTGTGAATAGCTGGGGTCCTAGCACCGATCCCTGCGGTACCCCACTAGTCACTGCCACTTGGAAAAAGACCCGTTTATTCCAACTCTTTGCTTCCTGTCTGCCAACCAGTTCTCTATCCGAATTAGTACCTTACCCCCAATCCCATGTGCTTTAACTTTGCACGCTAATCTCTTATGCGGGACCTTATCGAAAGCCTTCTGAAAGTCCAAATACACCACATCCACTGGAGCGGAGTCTTCTGAAAGCTTCAACACGAGTGTCCTGATGAGAAGCTGACTTTTTCTTTACCACCTCCATTTTCTCTTCTGCTGTTCTCGCCACTCCTCCTCTCCACCACACGTTCCTTCCTCCGAAATGTGCTGATTTTCACTGGTCACCACCAGCCCACTCTGCCTTAGCCCACTGACCCGGCTTCACGTGTGGCCTCGACTCTGAGTGTTAACAGGCTATGTGAAGACGGATGGTTTCGTTGAGGTTGTTTTTTTTTCTCTTTCACACACACGCAGTTTTCAGCAGCCGTGGCAAAATAATGATCTGGACCAATAACCCTGGCCATCACTCCCCACCCCGCCTGTCCTTAACCAAGGTTTTGAATGATGTGGAGATGCCGGTGTTGGACTGGGGTGGACAAATGTGAGAAGTCGCACAACACCAGGTTATAGTCCAACAGCTTTATTTGAAATCACAAGCTTTCGGAGCGCTGCTCCTTCGTCAGGTGAAGTGAAGAGATGCATATAGGCACAGTGGACAAATGTTTTTTGTTTTCCATACAGACCCCAGCATCTGCCACATTGTCTTTGATGTAATGTTTTCCTGACTGACCTGTTTGGACACCATCCACACCTTTGATTGCCGTGATTATCTCTCTGCCGAGGTGTGATAAAGGGCAGTTGGAAAGATTAACTGTAGTCGTCTGGCAGTGTTCCCTGACTATATATGCTGTGACTATATGCATCTCTTCACTTCACCTGACGAAGGAGCAGCGCTCCGAAAGCTTGTGATTTCAAATAAAGCTGTTGGACTATAACCTGGTGTTGTGTGACTTCTCACAAGGTTTTGAATGTCATCTTTGTGTCCCCTTTCCAGTATGAGATCAGTTGGATCAGAAAGGGGATTAAACCTGTGGCCTTCTTGGTCTGTGGGGCTCGGTACTACACAAGGCAACGCCTCAGAGTCGGATGGTTTTGGGTTCAAGCCCCACATCAGGACTCGAGTGCATGATCCATGCTGATAGTCGGTGCAGTTCTGAGGAAGCACTGCATTGTTGGAGGTGTCATCCTGTGGATAAGACATTTAAACCAAGTCCCTATTTGCCTGCTCCATTGGTTCTGGTAGATGTTATAGAACCTGTGGCACTATTCAAGGAATTACATAGAAACATAGAAAATAGGTACAGGAGTAGACCATTCGGTCCTTCGAGCCTGCACCGCCATTCAATGCGTTCATGGCTGAACATGCTACCTCAGTACCCCATTCCTGCTTTCTCGCCATACCCCAAATTCACCCGGTGTCCTGGCCAACGTTCCTCCCTCAACCAACAGCACAAAACAAAACAGATTAACTGTTCATTGAACTCACTGCTGCTTGTGGGAACTTGGAATCATAGAATGATGCAGCACAGAAGGAGGCCATTCGGCCCATCGTGCCTGTGCTGGTTCTTTGGTAGCGCTCTCTAATTAGTTCCACTTCCCCCTGCTCTATCCCCATAGGCCTGTAATTTTTTTCCCCTTCAAGTATTTATCCAATTCCCTTTTTGAAAGTTATTATTGAATCTGCTTTCACCGCCCTTTCAGGCAGTGCATTCCAGATCACAACAACTCGCTGCGTAAAAAAAAAAACATTGTTTCCTCATTTTGCCTCTGGTTCTTTAAGACCAATCACCTTAAATCTGTGTCCTCTGGTTGCTGACCCTCTGCCACTGGAAACAGTTTCTCCTTATTTACTATGTCAAAATCATTTATGTTTTTTAACACCTCTATCAAATCTCTGCTGGAAGGAGAACAACTCCAGCTTCTCCAGTCTCTCCACATAACCGAAGTCCCTCATCCCTGGTACCGTTCCAGTAAATCTCTTCTGCACCCTATCTAAGGCCTTGACAACCTTCCTAAAGTGTGGTGCCCAGAATTGGCCACAATACTCCAGCTGAGTATATAAAATGGATGCTGGGTTTGCCTACATGACAATCACTGCACTTCAAACTAATTTATAGTATGTGTCGTACTTGGAGATGTTTTTGAGTGACATGATGAGTCACTACCTAAATGCAAATCCATCTTTTTTTGATCAGCTTGGTAGGATTTTCAGTGCAAACCAAGGAAATGTCAAGAATAATGGAAGATACTTAGAAACATAGAAGATAGGAGCAGGAGTAGGCCATTCGGCCCCTCGAACCTGTTCCGCCATTTAATGAGATCATGGCTGATCATCTAAATTCAGTACCCTGTCCCTGCTTTCTCCCCATATCCCTTGATCCCTTTAGCCTTAAGAAATATATCCAACTCCTTCTTGAATATATTTAATGAATTGGCCTCTACTGCCTTCTGTGGCAGAGAATTCCACAGGTTCACCACTCTCTGGGTGAAGAAATTCCTCCTCACTTCTGTCCTAAATGGCTTACCCCTTATCCTTAGACTGTGACCCCTGCTTCTGGACTCCCTGACCATCGGGAACATCCTTCCTGCATCAAGTTTGTCCTGTCCTGTCAGAATTTTATAAGTTTCAATGAGATCCCCTCTCATTCTTCGAAACTCTAGCGAATACAAGCCCAATCGACCCAATCTCTCTTCATACGTCATTCCTGCCATCCCAGGTATCAGTCTGGTGAATCTTCGCTGCACTCCCTCCATGGCAAGAACATCCTTCCTCAGATAAGGCGACCAAAACTGCATACAATACTCACGGTGTGGTCTCACCAAGGCCCTGTACAACTGCAGCAAGACATCCTTGCTCCTGTAATCAAACCCTCTCGCTATGAAGGCCAACATACCATTTGCCTTCTTAACTGCCTGCTGCACCTGCATGCTTACCTTCAGCGACTGGTGCACAAGGACACCCAGGTCTCGTTGCACTTCCCCTTTTCCCAATCTATTGCAGTTCAGATAATCTGCCTTCCTGTTTTTGCCACCAAAGTGGATAACCTCGCATTTATCCACATTATACTGCATCTGCCATGCAAATAGAAAGATAACGATTAGACTCCACACTAGGGTCCTTTGGGAAATAGTTAATGAAATCAATCACACCCTGGCAGATACCTTTAGGGAATCATTGGAAATGGAAGTGGTGCCCAAGGATTGGGAAAGGGCGAACATAATGTCAGTTTTAAAAACTGATGTAAAGGTAATGCAGGGATCTATCAGACAATCTGATATCTGTAGTGAGTAAAGCATTAGAGGGCATCGTGAAGGAGGAACTAATGAAACATACTGACGAATAAGAGGGAGTTAGCACAGCTTCATTGGAGAACAAAGCTATTGGAGTTCTTCGAAGATATAGTGGACCTGGTGGTCAAGGGGAACTCGGGGGATATTTTATAAAGCAAAGCTTTTGACACAGTGCCACATTAGAGGTTGATCCAGGAGGTTGGAAGACACAGAATGGAGGATGTGGGGAAGAAGTGGAGGGAACAGAAGGTAGCTATAAATGGTGGCAACTAGCGGGATACCTCGGGGATCAGTGCTTGGGCCTCTGTTGTTTGGAAGTGAGGACAGAAATGGAAGTTTCTGCTGATGGTACCAAACTTTGGGAACGGGTGTGGGTGGCTGCATATTACACAGCAAGTGGACCAAATTTCGAGGGACTTCAATAGATTAAGAAACTGGGCTGACAAGTGGCAGTCATTGTTTAATTTGTACTAAATTAAGGTAACGAGACTGGGAAAGTGGAATAAGCAGTGGAAACATAGGCTTAAAAGTATTAGTCTACATGACCAGAATCCCTGGGATACTGATGGATAGCTCACTGAAACCATCAGCACTTTGTGTGGCAGTAGTAGAGAAAGCAAACAAGATCTTGAGGTTTCTAGCTGGAGGGATAGAGAAAAAGTCCCCGGAGGTGATCATGAGCATGTGCGAAATACTGATCTGGTGCTAACTCAAGTTCTGTGTACTGTTCTGGTCACTATTACAATGGGGATATCCTGACATTGAAGTGGTTATAGAGGATACATTAGATCTGACACCCAAGTGCTGCAGAAACAGAATTTTAACGCTGGAACAAAGGTTGCCCAGTGGAGATCTAATTGAGGTATTCAGGAATCTAAGTTATAAACTATTCAGGAATCTAAGTTATAAACTAAATGCTGATCAGAAGAAGCTTTACAACGAGGGAGCATGGAGTTGATCTCAAACAGGAAAGTGAGCAGATAATTTAGGTTCAACTACTGTACAAGGTGCTGAATGTATGGAACAGACTACCCAGAGAGACCATGGAGGTGAATAGTGTTGGCAAATTCAAGAAGGGGCTAGTGGATATTTAACAGAGAAAGCAACTCGGAGGAATGAAATTTTCAAAATCCTCCTCCTTGTTTACAACTTCCTCCATGTCCTTACCCCACCATACCTCTGCAACCTCTTCCAGTCCTGTGTGCCAATATGTGAACTCCACTGCTCCAACTCTGACCTCGTTTATATTTCCCCCTCTTCAGATAGGGGGAATACAAAGAGCCTTCAGCTGTCTTAGCCCCACACCCTGGAATGCTCTCTCTAAATCCCTCTTGGTATTTCTCTTGCCGCCGTCAAAACTTCCTCAAAACCTGCCAATTTGACCATGTCTTCGATCACCTCCCTGAACTCTCTTCCTCCAACTGTCCCTCGCCCCTGCGAAGCCCCAAACTATGGAACCACCCAGATGGACTGCAATGGTCCTCTATATTCTTGTGTTTCTACATATGCTGAATAGCTCCTGATGTGGGGTTGGGGAGAGGGGGGAACAAGTAGACCAGGGTTTCCACTCCTGATCACTATCCAGCATATGCCAGGTGAGGGCAGAATCTGGCTTGGCTTTGATGGCTTGGTTGGATAGTTTCCCCAACACTCACCGTCAAGGGTCACATACGAAGAGTGGCCACCTGACTAGTGGTACTGGAGGGATGTCGACACCTGCGGGGCTGCACCCCCCCGTGCGAGTGAGCGCCTTCAGGAGCAGTCGGAGAATATATTTAGCTAAGGTAAGAAACTGAAGGTTGAAAATATTTCTCCAGCTGCTGCTGCTTCTCTCACCCCTCCTGCGTGCAGTAAGTAACTGGTGCCAACTGCGTAGGGATTTATTTAAGAATCTGAAGTGTTCGCAAGTTCTCATCAAGACTAGTTTCATCGGGCAGCTGACAGCTTCTTCAGGTGAATTGTGCTGAGCTGAGCAAATGAACACAGCAACAAAAAAAAAAATGCACCTCTTGCCTTTTAATTGTGCCGAGGATTGGTGTCTTGTGGGAAATGAACTTGTTGCCGGTTGTCTTTACGTGTCACTTATGGGCAGGTGTGACTTGCGCACGTGTCGCTCCTAATTTCAGCAGTTCCTTGTGTTTAGCGAATGCCAGCAGGGCAAGCGCGCGTGTGTTTTATTTTCCTCGTTACTGAGTGGGCCAGGTGAGGCGGTTGCCGTGAGCTGCTAATTAGAGAGTCGGGCTGAGCCAGGTATGATGAGGCTGTTTGCTGATTGTGTCCCCAGTGGATTATAAAAGGACCCTCCAAACAAGAGCCTCAAGCTGCTGCAGCCCCCGTGCACTCCCAGCGCTGTAATTAAAACCATCTGGAAACTGGCCAAAGGATCCTAGGAACGGGTAGAGGGAGGAGGTAGATTAACCCTTTGGAAAAAAAAATGCATAAAGCAGGTTACTAAAGCTGTAATCCTCCATTAGCAATTGAGGTTTATTCATCCCTAGAAGTGGCCATTTTGTGCCAATAATTGGCCTTTGATTTTGCTGAGCTACGTTCAAATGATAGTCGGTCTCTCTCTTTGTCTGTGTGTGTTTAGGCTTGATCTGCATGGCTATAGCATTTTATCGCATCTCAATAAGCTTTATGTACAGTGCATTACTTTGAAATGCCGAGACTTGTGTGACGTTAGCAAATACAGCAGCTATTTTGCACACCGCTAAACCCAAGCAGAATATCTAACGTTAAAAAAACTCAGCACAACGCTAGCCCAGGGGTGCTGAGGGCAGTTGCAGCAAACCTGAGCTGTTCCAGCTGAGATTAGCTGGGCTCTCTAGTCTTAATGCTACACCAAGTGAGGCTGTTATTTATAGGCAGTAAAGGAGTTTGAATCCACCTTCTTGACTGAAGGTTTCCTAATAGCAAATGGGCAGATGAAGAGGCTGGAGTAATATCAGGAAATGGGTACTTGGTGAAGTATTGTGGGCCACAGTGTTGTCGCTGGGGTTACAGTGTTTGTTCAGTGGGCTGTGGATGATGCTGGCAAGGCCGCATTTATTGGCAATCACCAGTTGCCCCAAGAGGGGGGGTGTTGGGCTGCCGGCTTTGAGTAATTGCTTTCAAACAACTGAGTGCCTTGGTAGGACACTTCAGATGGCGCCAAGAGTCAACCACATAGTCACGTGTAGGCCAGACCAGGTAAAGGTGATGAATTTCCCTTCCCTGAACATTGGTGCCAGGGTACTTTAGGGAAAATTGCATTTGAACCAATACAGTTTTTAATGTTTTATGTGCGCTACTCTTAATTTTATCACTTCCCATTAAGGCCATCACCACTTCCCCCACCAATAATAGACCTGTGAACACCAGTACTTCATGCTAGTCTTGTACAGCTCAAGGTGCTGTCTCCAGATGCAGATTGGAAGACTAAAATCAATAATTATACTGTTGGGTGTTTTTCAGGGTTCAAGTGAAAATTTCACATGCTCGCCTTGTATTTACTGAAATTCCAGTGCAACACTGGTACTGGCCCTGATATATAAACTTGACAGTATCCTGATTTTCTTTTTGCTCTATGCAGGTACAGTCAGACATTTCCATCTTCCCCTCCCCTCATGTGAATTTTTTCCCCTTTTTTCTCTTCCCCTGAAGACACTGAAGTCTTGCTTCCACTGGTACCGGGCTCCTGGTGGAACCTTGCCCAAGGGGTGAATGTCAACAGGCCACCTGGGGACCAATCGCAGCCGAGCCTGATGCTGCACCCTCTCTTGAGGTCCAGACGCTCTTGTGCCAACCTCGCGTGTTGCTGGATGGTGCCCAATACAGGGAACCCTAGAGGAATAATTATTTATTCTCCAACACCCTCTCCCGCCCCTCCCACACCAAACCCCCAAAACCATGGAAACTGAGGCCAGTTGTCGGCTGAGATCAGGTAACTACCTTCCTGGTCTATATGTCTCGGCTATTTAATGAAGAAACCTGCTGAGCCTCCCGGGAATCTCAAATATATGCAACACGGTGGCATAGTGGTTAGCACTGGTGCCTCACAGCGCCAGAGACCCCGGTTCGAATCTGACCTCGGGTGACTGTCTGTGTGGAGTTTGCACATTCTCCCCGTGTCTGCGTGGGTTTCCTCCGGGTGCTCCGGTTTCCTCCCACAGTCCAAAAATGTGTGGGTTAGGTTGATTTGGCTATGATAAATTGACCCTTAGTGTTAGGGGGGATTAAATATGTGGGGTTATGGGGATAGGATGGGATATGTTAGGGGGAATTAAATACGTGGGGTTACGGGGGTAGGGTGGGATATGTGTACTGTGGGGATTAAAGCAGGGACAGGGTACTGGATTTGGATGATCAGCCATGATCGTATTGAATGGCGGAGCAGGCTCGACGGGCCGAATGGCCTACTCCTGCTCCTAGATTCTATGTTTCTATGTTTCTATTTTCCAAAAATCTGTATTCCTTCTGCTTCTCTTTTACCATCTCCCTAAAAATCGACTTCTTTCCATCACGTGTTCTGAATCAGTTTGTTTTGCACAGATTGCAGCAAAAGCGATCGGATCCTTTCTGAACCAGTAATGTCAGTCCCTCACCATCTCGGACGATTTTGTGTGTGTGTGTGTGTGTTATTTGAATTTCTAACTGAAAGACTGACTGGATAATGACAGCATTGCGAGGAACACTGTGCTGGGGTTTGTGTCGCTGAGCCTGAATAGACTCTGATGTAATGCAGTATAAGTCCCCGAATGCTGACTGTGCACTCAATCAAAGAATGGCCACAGCCAAAGGAGAAAAGGAGCAGCTTAATCCTGTCTTTAACGTTCAGTGATCTGGTGCAAGTTATTAGCAGGGACCCTGTGTTAGACTTGCTGATGATCCAGTAGAACTAAACCCTTTGCAGTTCCATTGATAGCAAACCTGGAAAGCCCCAGATTGAATCCGCAGTTATGCTGAGTTAGATGATCTCATTTCGGGCGGAGGTAGGATTTGTTGAGTTAGGAAGAAACCTGCTTCCATTCACTGTCCATTGACCCCCAGCTAGAAGTGTTCCTGTGTGGATGTTGGATGAGGGCAGGGTCATGTTTAATTGTGACACATTTTTTTTTTGTGCTCCTCTAATTCTTCCCTCTTGAGCATCCCTGATTATAATCGCTCAACCATTGGTGACCCTGCCTTCTGTTGCCTAGGCCCTAGGCTCTGGAATTCCCTCCTTAAACCTCTCCGCCTCTCTACCTCTTTTTCCTCCTTTAAGATGCTCCTTAAAATCTACCTCTTTGACCAAGCTTTTGGTCACCTGCCCTAATTTCTCCTTATGTGGCTCGGTGTCAAATTATTTTTGTCCTATAATACTTCTGTGAAGCGCCTTGGGACGATTTACTATGTTAAAGGCACTATATAAATACAAGTTGTTGTTGTTCTTAGCAGGAATGGCAACCAAATACTTGGTCAATTAATCTATCCGGATCTAATTCTAATTCAGTTGGTGCTTTAATCCAGTCTGAATGTAATTAATCTACATCAATCAATCGATGGGGCACAGTTTGTTTAAACGCCTGCTTTTTGATGAGAAGATTGCATTCAAATTAACATGAGCTAAACTATTGTCTTCAATAAAAGGTTTTACATCAGTCTAAAATTGGGAAGTGTTCTGATTCCCAACACTAACATCCATCACTGGACACACACAAAAATTCAAAGATAATAAAATGTAGTAAAGAGTCACATGACTTCCATATATCGCTCAACCTTCAATCTCAGGGCTTTTGACATCATCATCTAGCTTGTCAAATAAAGTACAGTTTCCCCGCAAAATGGAGTCAGAAACACAGAGGAATTTCACGAGCTGGAGTGGGTGTATCCATCCCATAATTGGCAGTATTTCAGAAACCGTGACGTGCACAAGAATGTACAGGACCAGAAGAAGAATTCTGGGTATGTCTCGCTGGTCCCAAAGTTATATAAAAAAAAACACTGAACGCCATCTCTTGTACACCTCAATCTCTTCCATCAAAACATTATCCGGCTATCTCTTCAATTTGCCAAAGTTCTCCGCTCCCCCCCCCCCCCGGGTATCCCTGGGCAGCCCATTCCACACGAATATTTGACTGGCCAGGTTACCGTTCCTCTCTGTCTTTGCCTCCTCCAGGCCCAGCTCCGTGCTTTTATTCCGGAGATGCTGAAGTACTCGACAGGGCGAGGGAAGCCTGGCTGGGGTAAGGAGAGCTGCCGGCCCGTGTGGTGGCCCGAGGACATTCCGTGGGCCAACGTTCGCAGCGATGTGCGCTCGGAGGAACAGAAACAGCGGGTAAGCGGGTCTCTGCAGGCGCACTGAAGGGACCCAGTTATATTGGACAGTGGGGATTTCTGAACTGAATAACAGACTGCAGAGTGGGGATGAACAGCAGAAGTTTACATCTCTGCAATCGCCAGCTTTTTTGCTGTTATTTTTCCGTTCGGTTGTGAATCATTGCAACCCATCCGCCACCTTTCAGGAGCGAACATTTGGTAACGAGGAGTAGCGACAGCTCCATGAAAATATTTTACGCAAGGCTCTTAATTCTATTACAGTTCTGCCCTAAAACTACAAAATAATTACGATATTCTAGAGTTTTCGCTTTCTTACGGGGGAGTCGGGGAGTGTTGTTTGCAGAACTTTGCCACAGGAGTTTTAATGGGTAGAATCCAAGGCAGATAACGTAGACTTCACATTGTCTGTGGGAGACGAGGGTTCAGTGGACTGAATAACCTTTTGGCATTCTCTGTGCTCATACTCTGAATTCCCTAAGAATAATGAGGATGGGGATTCGCAATAACTCCTACCCACCCATCAAACACCCCGTACGCCTACCATGACACCGCTCAGATTGGGAATGTGAACTGTAAGATCACTATTGAGCCAGCGGCACTGCCACAATTGGTTGTTGGTGTCAAGTTCCGGGCACACTTGCACGGAATGTCCCTTTTTGGTTGTTTTCAGCGTGGGCGCATTAATGCACGGCCATAACAGGGCCTCTGCTCAGGGGCCTCAGCCAAATATAGGGCCTCCACCTGGGGTAGGGAGCCCTGTCCAATATGCAGCCTCCCTGACAGACCCGGAGGAACTCGGCTTCCCCGCTCCTGATCCCATTGGAACAAGAATCCGTCTGGGAGTCTCCGTGGCAGAGTGCAGTCACCTAGCCTTCTCAGTTGGACACCAATACAAAAGCAAAATACTGCGGATGCTCAGTTGGAGTAGGTTTTAATGGATTGGCGGAGTGGGGTGCGAAGGGGCCCCAGATGTTTTTGGTGCCCAGGGTCCCCCAAGAATTCTTAATTCAGCTCTGGTTCTCGGCGCCTGTTACTCCTGCTTTTGGAGAGACTGTTGGGTTTGATTTTAATTCTGCATTATTATACTTTATTGAAGGAAGAAAAAAAATCCATCTGAAAAATGGCGAAGAATCTTAGCTGGGGCCTCTCCGATGACTGAGCGAGTTTATCCGCGAGTAGCAGAGCCAAACAGACGTGGAATGTGCCCAGTTTAATTCCTAATCTGCGTTGAATGAGTTGATCTCAGCCAGGACGGTGGGGTGGGGGACACTGCAGTTAGGCTCTACACCCACGGGTTAGTGAGGAGGGGGGGTCATTAAATATAACAGTCACTAATAAATCCAATAGGGAAGTCAGGAGAAACATCTTTATCCAGAGCGAGAAAGTATTTACAGCATAAAAACAGGCCATTCGGCCCAACAGGTTCATGAGCCTCCTCCACCCCTCTTCATCTAGCCCCATCAACATACCCTTCTATTCCTTTCTTCCCTCATGTGTTAATCTAGCTTCCCCTTGAATGAATCTATGCTATTCGCTTCAACTACTCTCAGTGGTAGCGAGTTCCACATTCTAACCACTCTCTGGGTAAAGAAGTTTTTCCTAAATTCCCTATTGGATTTATTAGTGCCTATCTTATATTTATGGCCCCTAGTTCTGATCTCACCGGCAAGAGGAAACATCTTCTCTACGTCTACCCTATCAAACACTTTCATAATCTTGAAGACCTCTATCAGGTGACCCCTCAATCTTCTCTTTTTCTAGAGAAAAGAGCCCCAGCCTGTTCAATCTTTCCTGATAAGTATAACCTCTCAGTTCTGGTATCATTCTAGTAAAAAAAAATTGCACCTTCTCCAGTGCCTCTATATCCTTTTTATAATATGAAGACTAAAACTGGTCAAAGTACTCCCAAGAGTGGTCTAACCAAGGTTCTATACAAGTTTAACATAACTTCTCTGCTTTTCAATTTGTCCCTCCAGAAATAAACCCCAGTGCTTTGTTTTTTTTTTATGGCCTTATTAACCTGCGTCACTACTTTTAGTGATCTGTGTATCTGTACCCCCAGATCCCTCTGTTCCTCTACCCCATTTAGACACTTATTTTTCAAGGAGTATATGGCCTCCCTATTCTTCCTACTAAAATATATTACCTTGCACTTAGCTATATTGAAGTTCATTTGCCAATTACACGTTAGAATGTGGAACTTGCTGCTACAAGTAGTAGTTGATGCAAATAGCATCAATGCATTTAAGGAGAATCTAGATAAAAACATGAGGGAGAAAGGAATAGATGGTTATGCTGATGGGATTCGATGTAGAGGGGTGGGAGGAGCATAAATGCCGGCATAGACCAGTTGGGCCGAATGACCTGTTTCTGTGCTGTAAATTCTATGTAAATCAGTCTGCTCCTGGGTGCTCTCCTCGGGTACTGTCCCCCTCCCCTTCAAATCTGCACTGACTCCTGCTGCAAAGAGGGTATCTGGAAGCTGTGGTACTAGCCAAGGGTTAATGCCTTTCTGCATGTGCGGAAGGACAAACGCAGCAAATTTGAGATGCGATATTTTACATGCCCATGTTTAAAGGTTGAAT
Organism: Squalus acanthias; assembly: GCA_030390025.1. Taxonomy (NCBI): domain Eukaryota; kingdom Metazoa; phylum Chordata; class Chondrichthyes; order Squaliformes; family Squalidae; genus Squalus; species Squalus acanthias. The sequence goes on from CM059434.1 coordinate 130,560,882, forward strand.
TTTCCCCCATAGGTTTCCTGGACACAGGCACTGAGGACAATTGTTAAGAACTGTTACAAGCAGCATGGCAGAGAGGATCTGCTGTATGCTTTTGAAGATCAGCAGACACAGCCGCAGACACACATCGCCCATCTCGTCCCCTCTCAGACAGTGGTACAGACAATCAGTAACCCCGATGGCACAGTCTCTCTTATACAGGTGAGTTTAGAGTTTTCTGTTTCTACATACAGTATCGCATCTTTCTCTCATTAACTCCCCTCATGCCTTCTCCGAGCTCATCTTGTCTATGAGTCCCACCTGCTACTCTCTCAAATGCTATTCCCACTAAATTGCTGACCACCCAACTTCCTGACCCCCTTGCTAGTTGATACTGTAAACGGTTCCCTCTCCTCGGGTACTGTTCCCTCTCCCTGGCCACTGTCTCTGGCTGAACCAGACTGTTCGCAGCCTTTTCATCTTATTTGACCCTGAGCTGAGCTTCTGACCCCCATATCCTCTCCATCACAAAAACCACCGACTTCCACCTCTGTAATATCGCCCGTCTCTGCCCCTGCCTCAGCTCATCTGCTGCTAAAACCTTCATCCGTGCTTTTGTTACCTCCAGACTTGGTTATTCCGTTGCTCTCGTCGCTGGCATCCCATCTTCCATCCTCCAGCAACTTGAGCTCTTCTAAAGCTCTGCTGCCCATACCCTAACTTGCACCAAGTCCCGTTCACCCATCACCCCTGTGCTCACTGACCTACATTGGCTCCCGGTCCGGCAATGCCTCAATTTTAAAATTCTCATCCTTGTGTTTAAATTCCTCTAGCCTCACCCCTACCTATCTCTGTAACCTCCTCCAGCCCCACAACTCTACGAGAACTCTGCGCTCCTCCAACTCTACCCTCTTGTGCATCCCCACTACCTTCACCCCACCATTGGCGGCCGTGCCTTCAGCCGTCTAAGCCCTAAGATCTGAAATTCCCTCTCTTAAAACCCTTACGCCTCTCTCTCCTTCTTAAAGAAGCTCCTTAAACCTACCTCTTTGACCAAGCTTTTAATACCATTGTCCTAGTATCTCCTTCTTTGGCTCGGTGTCAATTTTTATCTGATAATGCTCCTGTGACGTGCCTTGGGGCGTTTTACTACGTTAAAGGTGCTATATTAATGCCCGTTGTTGTATCTCAAAATCCACTTGTATTTTAGCCAACGATGGTTGACCAATGTTGGAGCAGCAATTGAGGGCTGCAGGTTTGTGTCGGCAGTTGATGCACTCTGAATCATCCCTTGTGGTTGTGGTTTGCTTTGAGCTAGCTGTAAGTGTGCGACTGGTACTTCCAGGGAAAACCTTTTGCTTAAACACGCCAACATTGTTTTGCTTATTACTTTTCTGCCCAGTTCTCCTGATGGCACTGACTTTTGGGGTGCAGATCTACCGCCTGTGGTACCTTACCCAAGTAGCCATTCCTCATGTGTGTCCCATTCCCCGAGTGTCGACATGCATTATTTGACCATCATGTGTCGGCCGTGGCTCAGTGGGTAGCACTCTTGCCTCTGAGTCAGAAGGTTGTGGGTTCAAACCCCACTCCAGAGACTTGAGCACATAATCCAGGCTGCGTTTCATTGCAGTACTGAGGGAGTACTGCCCTGTCAGGCAACGGAAAAGATCCCACCGCATAATTCGAAGAAGAGTTCTCTCGGTATCTTGGCCAATATTTATCTGTCAACCAACATCTAAAAGGGATGGGCTGGTCATTTATTTCTTGCTGTTTGTGGGAGCTTGCAAATTAGGTGCCACGTTTCTTACGTTATAACAGTGACTGCACTTCAAAAAGTACTTCGTTGGCTGTAAAGCGCTTTGGGATGTCCTGAGGCAGTGAAAGGCGCTATATAAATGCAAGTCTTTTTTTTAATAGAGGGCATCACATTTGACCCTGATCTTGCCCTTGCCTGGCATCCACTCGCACTCCTTTCCAGTGGGGGGGGGCAGGGAGGGTTTTGTAGAAATTGATCATGAGCTGGGACTAGGGCTAATTTTTTTATTTACGCCCCCCACCCCCAGTAGAGACACTGAGGCTAATTAAAGGGCCCCCCCCCAGCTCAGACCGGAGATGGGAACTAAGACCCTCCTGATCTGTGTAGCTTTGCACCAGAGCATTCTCTAAAGCATCGGGCGGAGCTGCGACGCTGATTTATCTTGATTTGAAACAGAGGACAATCTTTGGGGTGGAGGGGGTGGGAAATGAAGGCACCCTGCTGCGGATTAAAGCGCTGTTCTTTCTTGTCTGCCCTTGTTTGCAGGTTGGCACGGGCGCAACAGTTGCAACTCTGGCAGATGCCTCTGAACTCCCGGGAACAGTAACTGTTGCTCAGGTGAATTACTCCACTGTGCAGGATGGAGAGGTGAGGGCAGCAATCGCGCGCGCACTCACTGGAGGGTGGGGGTGGCGTTCTATCCCAACCCCCACTGAGCACGACCCACCACTGGCATCCAGTCACCACATTAGGTAGCTGAAGGGAGGGGTTGTAGAGCAGGAAGGGTGGGGCGGGCGCATAGGAAGAGGAGGAGGCCATTCAGCCCCTTGAGCCTGTTCCGCCATCCAGTGAGATCATGGCTGATCTCTACCTCAACTCCACTTACCTGCCTTTGATCCATATCCCTTAATACCTTTACCTAACGAAACAATAGATCTCTCAGCCTTTTGGGAGATCGATTTCCAGATTTCCACTATCTCTTTTGTGGAAAAAATTCTTCCTGATTTTGCTCCTGAATGGCCTATCTCTCAATTTTTAAGATTATGCCCTCTTGTTCTGGATTCCCCCACCAGAGGAAATAGTTTCTCATTATCTACCCTAACGAATCTCTCTACCATTTTAAATGCCTCGATTAGATCATCTCTCGACCTTCTAAACTCAAGGGAATATAAACCAAGTTTATGCAACCTAGCTTCATAATTTAACCCTTTAAGCCCTGGTATCATTGTAGTGAATCTGCACTGCACCCACTCCAAGGCCAATGTATCTTTCCTGAGTTGTGATGCCCAAACTGAACATAGATAGGGTCGGACCAAGGCTCTCTACAACTGAAGCATTACTTCCTCCCCTTTGTATTCCAGCCCTCTTGAGATAAAGGTCAACATCCCATTAGACTTTTGATTACTTTTTGTACCTGTGCACTAGCTTTTAGGGATTTGTGTACATGGACACCTAAATCCCTTTGCTCCTCCACAGCTCCAAGTCTCTCACCACGGAGAGGAAACAGTAGGTTAAAATATCTTTTTATAGGAAAAGCCCAAATTCTTTAAAAAAAAATAATTTTTTAGAGTATCAGAATAGATTAAAATGTACCAATATTACACCAGTTTTCTTGATCTGTACATTTAAAAGTTTATTTTCCCAAGAATCTTATTCTTGATCAATGTGTGGTAGTCGATAATGGGTTAATCGCATCTTGTTTCATTGGTGTTGTCTAAAGACGCATTGCATTGTTTCCTTGTCGTGCTGCCTGTGCATCACTCCGTCTGTATATGACTTGATCTGTGTATTGGAAGGTTCGCTTATTGGACGGTCTGTGTATCGCTTATTCTGTGCATCACTTGATGCTTGTATTGGGCGGTCCGTGTGTCGCTCTGTCTTGTATTGGGCGGTCCGTGTGTCGCTCTGTCTTGTATTGGGCGGTCCGTGTGTCGCTCTGTCTTGTATTGGGCGGTCCGTGTGTCGCTCTGTCTTGTATTGGGCGGTCCGTGTGTCGCTCTGTCTTGTACTGGGTGCTCCATGTTGCTATCTCCTACTTCACATCACCCTCTATGGAAATTTAGTAAGAAATCATTTTTACAGTCCGTGATATCTCTCATTGCTACACCAGCTTTCACAAGCCTTATTAGAGCAGTGGAACCCCAACCTGGTGAATACTGTGGAGTGATCTAGCCCTTGGCACAACAGTTTTCAACTCTTGCACACTCACACCACGCCCACTAGTTTGCACTGAGATTGAAAAGGTGGAAGAGCCGACACGGTAAATCAACAAGTGATGCTTAGATGCTGACACCAGGCTGTAGGAAGTGGTTGGGTGAAGCCCGCAGATAGTAGGTGAAAAGAAGACTGATTAAAGTAAGGAGTTCTGCAGCTGTGAGGCAATACAATAAGTCTTGACTACAACACGGGAGGATACCAGTAGCATGCATGTTTGGAGCACGGATAATTCAGAGAAATGGAGACAAGAAAGGATGCGACAGAGAGAAAGCGACCTTGGAGGCCTATCAAAGACAACAAGCTTTTCTTCTACCCTATCCAGTAGAGTGAGAGAGGAGCTAATAGAACCTTCCCCTGTATAGGAGCAGGATTCGGGTCAGAAAAATTAGGGCTGCTCACACTCGTGGTGCTGTGCTGAATCTTGTGATGCATTACCCAGCCACTCATTTGCCTAGACTCCCTGCCTGTGGAAAATGCACACTGGGAGGCAGGACTGTAAGAAATAGGTTAGGGCAGTGTTGTATAGGCACTTAAAATACATTTTGAAACTTTATTTCCTTCCTTGTTTGGTTTCTGCTGCCCGTATCCCGACTCACACCAAGTCTCGTTCACCCATCACCCCTGTGCTTGCTGACCTGCATTGGCTCCCGGTCCGCCAACGGCTCGATTTCAAAATTCTCATCCTTGTTTTCAAATCCCTCCGTGGCCTCGCCCCTCCCTATCTCTGTAACCTCCTCCAGCCCTACAACCCTCCGAGATCTCTGCACTCCTCCACCTTTGGTGGCCGTGCCTTCAGCTGCCTAGGTCCTAAGCTCTGGAATTCCCTCCCTAAATCTCTACCTCTCCCCTTCTCCTTCAAACCTACCTCTTTGACCAAGCTTTTGGCCACCAATCCGAATATGTGGCTCGGTATTAAATTTTGTTAATTGTACTTGTGATGTGCCTTGGGATCTTTTACTCTGTTAATGATACAATTGGTGTTATTAATAAATACAAGTTGAATGCTGTTTGATAGGGTGAAGGTTATATGTGTGAGTAACAGATTGAGCCATGTGAAATCAGTCATGCGAGGCCCAGTTGGTTGCACGAGGCCTTGCAAATTCTGAGTGAATATGCACGGTATTTAAGTTGAGAAGAGGCTATTTCTTAGAAATAACAACAGAAAACGCTGGAAAAACTCAGCAGGCCAGGCAGCATCCGTGGAGAGAGAAACAGAGTTAACGTTTCAGGTCGTAGACCTTTCGTCTGACGAAAGGTCATCGACCTGAAACGTTAACTCTGTTTCTCTCTCCACGGATGCTGCCTGGCCTGCTGAGTTTATCCAGCGTTTTCTGTTGTTATTTCGGATTTCCAGCATCTGCAGTATTTTGCTATCGGCTATTTCTTAGAGTTGGGCTGTTTATTTTTACTGTATTCTGAGGTTACCTGTACAACAATCTCCTGAGCAGCTGTTACAATCTCCTTAAATAACAGAAAAGCTTTATTAATTTTTCCCGCCTTTTTTGCGCCCGTCTTCACCTCTCCTGACGGTGTTGGGTCCTCGATGGGGGAGCCGTTCCACATCCCTCGGTATATCAGCCAAATGGTCAGCATTCATGCGTGAACCCAGCACTGAGTGTCGGCAAGTTGACATGAATGTCACCACTGTTGGGCCCAATTTTCTTGAGCCGGCAGGGTTCATTGGACAGTGATCGGAGGTGGAAATCCTGGCTACCCCACCCCCCAACCACTCAATCCAATTGCTGAAGCCAATTGTAGCATCGCAGCTGTGAGCGGATGATTCGGCAAAGACCATGGATGAACCGTGGGACCTTGCTGATCTTCACGGTCCTACTATGTCTGCTGTAACCAGCTGAGTCACCAGGGGAACCCAGAAATATCTTCTGGTAATGTTTAACCTTTGAAAGCTCAATAGAAATTGGCATTAGATTAACTTAAAGAGGAAGGGAAGTCTAGGGTCGAGTTTTTATTTTTGTTTAACAGTCCTCCCGATCTTAAAAAAAAAAGTTAATTTTCTACCCTGTCATTTCCCTCCAAAGTCACTCGACTGGTATTGATGGAGAGGAGGTGTCTGTATCCTCGAGCTGCCCTGTTCATTTTAACTGGGGCTTGACAGGTCTGAAAGCTGGTATGGATCTGCTTGACTGCAGGGGGAAAAAACCCTTCTCCCAACTGGCTGTGACTTTGTTGGAGCAGGAGATTAGAATTTTTCTTTAATTATTTTTTGTACTTTTTTTTAAGTCCCGAGCAATACGTGCATTTTTCCCCCCTCTTTCTCCCCCCCCCCCCCCCCCCCCCCCCAGACTTTCCTTCCATTCTTCATATTTTGTTTGCTTCTGTCTCAGTAACGCCTGCACTTTCTTCACACAGGTCGAACAGAACTGGGCCACGTTGCAAAGTGGGGAAATGGCGATCCAGACGACCCAGGCCTCCGAAGCCACCCAGGCCGTGGCCTCTCTGGCAGAGGCCGCAGTGGCCGCGTCCCAGGAGATGCAGCAAGGGGCCACCGTTACCATGGCACTGAACAGGTGGGTGTCGGCTAGCGGTGCTCTGGAGGAATGTTGCATGAAGTTCTCATCTGACTCTCGTTAAAAACAGGGAAATATCCTAGACCCCCCTGCCCACCATAGGTGGACCTTGGGTTTAAATTTAATTTTCAAGTTCATTATTGTTTTAAAATAAAATCTAATCTTTGGAGCTCGCAGCTGAAAGCGGTCCTTTTATTGATGCCCCTCGTTCGTGTTTAGCTGTTTACATTTTTGTCGATTAGCTGGATGTAGATCATTCTGTTCCACTGTTCTCTTTCTTTGACACACACATTGCCAGGCCGTTCAGTTCCACACACGGAGTCGCTGGTCTCTGCTGATCTGGGGGGGGGTTGACGGGGATGGTGAGCAAATTTTAAGGGGGGGTGGCGGGGATAGAAATCGCAAGGCGAGTGAGCATTCCCCCTCAGACGCTCTCTGCCACCTCAGAGTCTACTAAGCAGTTTTGGCCAAGGCCTGAGAAACGGTCAGCTTCCCAATCCGACCCCATGGCTGGGGTATGTCACGTGGTGTTACAGGGAGGATAATTGTGCCTAACGGAGGGGAGAAAATAACTGGCGGGGTGGTGACTGGGGGAGAGACAAGCTTACAAACTAATTTGTGGGCTGAGAGCAATCGCTCGACGAGTTTATTCAGAGTAGCTTGGGCCAGGAAGGTTGAAGGTTTGACCCCTGAGTTAGTTGATCTCATCTTGGGGAAGCAGCGCGATGGTGAGGGACCTGGAGTTGGCTTTCAGCCCTGAGCTGGAGAAGGGAAAAATCAGCCAGGGCTCTTGATCCTTTTCGAGCAACTCCCCCCCCCCCCCACACTGGACAGTGCGTGTGCTGTGGGCAGGATCAGTTCTGATGATGAATGCCTGAAACGTTAACTAGTCTGTTCCCTTTAGAGATACTGACTGACCTGCTGTGTGTTTCCACCATTTTCTGTTTGTGACTCACAATCTGGGTATTTGATTGGTCGCCATGGGTCCCAGCACAGTGCTTTGGGACCCCTCTGGCATAAGTTTCTGGTTTTTCTTGCCTTCCCAATTTTCTCCACCCGGAAGGTATTGAGCCCTTGCAAGGCTGAGGATCCATGGGGTACTCTCTGGTACCTCAACCAAGTAGGCGATCTTCCATGTGTGAGCCTCCACAGTGATTGCAGAGGAGGGTGGGAGGGTCACAACCAAATTCGATCATCTGACATCCCTCCTTGTGTCTGTTCCAGTTGGGATACTGGGTAAGGATCATGGGTGAGGTACCATGATCTGTGTTCTGTTCCTCAGCCGTGGTTCATTGGCAGCACTTCCTTCGCCTCTGAGTCAAAAGATCATAGGATCAAGTCCCAGTTCAGAGCACATAATCTAGGCTGACACTCCAGTGCAGTGCTGAGGGAGTGCTGCACTGTTGGAGGTGCCGTCTTTCGGGTGAGACGTTAATCCGAGGCCCCATCTGCTCTCTCAGGTGGACATAAAAGATCCCAGGGCACTATTTGAAACTTACAAATTGACTGCCTCATTACTACATTACAACAGTGACTGCATTTCAAAAGTACTTTGTTGTCTGTAAAGCGCTTTGGGACATCCTGCAAGTAATTTTCCCCGTAATTTTTTTTGGGTGCACAGCCCATTCATAGTTTCATGCATGCACGAACTTTAACCTTGCAAAAAGCCAGTCCCGGGCTGCGCGGGACCGTCAAGAGAGGTGCGCGGCTTATAGGGAGCGTTGACTGCAAGTTCGTTCTTTCTTTTAACTGTACCTCTTACTGCTGCCTGGCTGCATTACCTAACTCCGCACAGACCACGGGCTGAATCTTAGACCTCCGGGGTCTACATGACTGCACTGCTCACTGGATAAATTCGCTGATCCATGGGGGGGAGCGGGAGCCTGGCGTCCATCAGGGGGGAGCCCAGCATATGTTTCTGTTGGAATTTGATCATAAAGCAGAGTTTTAAACCTATGAACTGCTGGTGAGCCAGTTGTTTGTGGAGGGGCCACAACATGTTATTCACGCGACTTGTGTTGTTCAAAGCTCATTACTTGAAACAACACCAGCTGAGTGTGTGTTTTCAGGAACTGGTAACTGAGGCATGAGTAAAGCAGAGCGGTTGGGGGGGGCGGGGGAGGAGGGTGCATCAGCACACTGTGGATTCTTACTCTATCTTTGTGATCAGGTGTACAAAGTATACAGTGGGCCCTTCTCTGATTGTTGATTCTAAACCCAAAGAAGTGAGTGGGATGTCTCAGTTTTTAAGTTATAGGCAAAGATAATGGCCCAGAAATTGATCTCGCTCTGTTCCCGCGGGGGTAAGGAGGAGGCGCGATCTCTCACTCCGCGTTGGCTTTTTCAGATCCAGCTCGCACGAACTTGATGTTCCGGACATCAGCTGGGCAGTGCTTGCGTATCCCACCGGCGTAGTGAATTCGTGCGAGCTGTGGGATCACGTGACTCAGTTAGAGCCAATGGCAGCACACCATCTTCCATTCATAAGTTTCACATACGTGCTGTGAAAGCTATGAATCTTACACCCCCCCAAAATAACAGCTAAACCTCAATTAAATTTTTTTTTAAAACCATCACATTAATAAAATAAGTAGTTAAATAAATTAACCATTTTAAATAAAAAATAAAATTTTTGAAAAAATTTAAAATCTTTTAAAAAGTTATAAAAATAAACTTACCTGTCTTTAAAGTCTCTAAAAAAGATATACCTGTTAAAAAAAATTCAAAATAATACTTAATTCACTACTTACCTTGTTAAAAGTGGGTCTTACTCCTCCTTTTTCCATTTCTAAAATCTTCCGTACTTACCTGCGCGTCCAAAGCACTAAGTGCACAGCGTGCGCGCAGCCTGTAGCGCGCACGCGGTGCACCGAGGAACCGCCCCCTTTTCCAAAGACCAAGTGCCGGTTTTCAGCGCATGCGCAGTGCATGCAGAAAACCGGCAATTGGAGAGAGAATACACGAGAGTACGCAGTGTGTACTCTCGCGCAGCGGGATCAATTTTTGGCCCATAGACTGAGATGCTCAAAACTGGACAAATGGGCTCGTGTGCTGCTGGGGAGATGTTACCCGTGGAGGTTAAATAGTGGAGATGTGAGGCTGGATGAATGTGCTACAACTTTGCTCGATTACCTTTGATGATCAGAGCGTATTTATGCAGAATTTCTTTCCCGCCCAAGGGAATTAAACCGTTTGGGTAGAGTCCATGGACAGGTGGATTGTACACGGTGGTTGAAAGAAGTGAGCTTAATGTGCGGAATGGCCTTTTCTCATTCTCTGTTGTCTTCTGCATCCAAGCACCAATTGCCATGTTAATGTCGGGATGGGATGAGTCAAGGGCATAGGAGTCAAAAATTGGACAAGAAAATGAGTGTTCTCGCTGCAAGTAGAAATTTCCCAATTGTCATTAAGACAGCCCTGACCTGCTGAGAGAGTGCAGTGGTGGGGACCCTCTTTGAACACTTTGTGGGGGGTAGAGATGGTCTTCCATCTTTAGAATGCAGGAACAAGTTGTGTCCTGTTTTTTTTTAAAAAAACTATCCCTCTTTTTCTTTTCTTTTTTTTCTGCCAGTTCTCTACTCACCCCCACCCCACCCAAAAGGCATTAGATTGGCAAATGGTGGGAAATGGTGTTCCACAAGGATCGGTGCTTGGACAACTATTGTTCACCATTTACATAAACGATTTGGACTCGGGAATCGGAAGTACCATTTCGAAATTTGCGGATGACATCAAATCGGGGGGGGGGTGTAGTTAATACAGAGGAGGACTGCAACAAAGTACAGAAAGACATTAATAAACTTGCAGAATGGGCGTGTAATTGGCAAATGAACTTCAATATATGTGATGTAGTACATTTTGGTAGGAAGAATAAGGAGGCCACATACTCCTTGGAAAATAAGTGTCTAAGCGGGGTCGAGGAGCAGAGGGATCTGGGGACACAGATACACAAACCACAAAGTAGCGACGCAGGTTAATAAGGCCATTTAAAAAAAAAAGCAAACAAAGCGCTGGGGATCGAACTGAAAAGCAGAGGAGTTCTGTTAAACTTGTATAGAACCTTGGTTAGACCACACTTGAAGTGCTTTGAACAGTTCTGGTCTCCATATTATAAAAAGGATATAGAGGCGCTGGAGAAGGTGCAAAAAAGATTTACTAGAATGATACCAGAACTGAAAGGTTATAACTATCAGGAAAGATTCAACCAGCTGGGGCTCTTTTCTCTAGAAAAGAGAAGACTGAGGGGTGACCTGATAGAGGTCTTTAAGATTATGAAGGGGTTTGATAGGGTAGACGTAGAGAAGATGTTTCCACTTGTGAGTGAGACCAGAACTTGCAGCCATAAATACAAGATAGTCACGAATAAATCCAAAAGGGAATTCAGAGAGTGGTTAGAGCGTGGAACTCGCCACCACAAGGAGTGGTTGAGGCGAATAGCATAGATGCATTTAAGGGGAAGCTAGATAAACACATGAGGGAGAAAGGAACAGAAGGATATGCTGATGGGGTTAGATCAAGTCGGGTGGGAGGAGGCTCGTGTGGAGCATAAGCACCAGCACGGACCTGTTGGGCCGAGTGGCCTGTTTCTGTGCTGTAAACACTTTGTAACTTAACTCATTGCTCAGATCTGATTCCACGGGCACTGACAATCCAAGTAACAATTCTTGACATGTGAGCCTAGAGAATGGGTAAGCCAGGCTATTTAACCTTGGGGAGAGGGAGGCAGCCTGAATTCACTCAGCAATCCACATGTTAACTTCCACCAGGGGTAGCTGAACATGGATCAGAGGCACGACCCCCATCTGATTTTCCCTTCCTAAACGCTAGGGTGCTGTGTTTCATTTGTTGTGCTTGTTTCTGCCTTGCCTGAGATCAGCTAACTGAGCACAGATGGAGGAAGGGAGAGGAAACATTTATGGATGAGGACCTGGAATCTATTTTTTTAAAATAAAAATTCAACCATAAAAATCAAATAAAAACAGTTGCTTGTTCTTTTGTTGCCAGCTTTGATAGGCACTTGTCAGTGTCGTCCACATGCTGAGAACATAAAACAATGTTGATTAGGAATTTCTTGCTTGCAAGCAGGATACAATTAGAAGAGGACTTTGAGTCCCCTTCAGAAGCACCTATCGAAAGTACTGCTGTTTGACAAGCACTGTAGACGGGCTGCTTTTTATGAGTTTTCCGACAAATTGTTCCTGGACAGAACCCAACGTTCAATTGTGCAGGTTTTGTTAAATTAGCCACACAGTTCTGCAATTTACATTCATTTTCGGCTTCAACTTTGAACACATTTCCTTACTGGTCGACATTACAAAGAAAGAAGGGACTTGCATTTTCATGGTGTCGCTCAGGACTCTGGGCTGGCGGTCTGCCTTTGATTAGATCCATCCGACTTCAGGATCAGACGCACGCAGCCCGAGTGGGTTTTCCTGTGTGTAAATATTCTTGCACCTGGTGCAGGGGCTTTGTACAAGGCCCGGCGAGCTATCCTCTTTCTGTGTTATCGTATCGTTCCGCAGTTTGTGGAAGAAACCCCGTGTTGTTGCCTTGAAGATTTTGTTATTGAGTGAGAGCAGTGCATGGTTAGCACGGCGTGATTCCAATAGTATTTGATGATGTTCTTTCCCCCTGCCAATTTTCTCCCCGAGGTCGGGTACAGCTGCTGTAGTTGGCCTCAGCGGCCCTGGGTGAACCAGGGGAATTCTGCCAGCATTCTTGCTCCTGATGCTTATCCATTGGGCCCTGCAAGAAGTGCACGTTTGTGGACTTGGGGATGAGGACGGGATAAGGATAAGTGTGGTGATGCCGTCCACACTCAAATAGGTACTACCACCACTCACTGTCGAGGCTCACACTTTTAACCGTGTCCTCTTGGCTGAGGTTCTGGTGGGGGGAGATCTGATTCGTCAATGAATCATACAGGGATTTACATTGATTTCAGGAGATGGCAATTAGGTTTCACAGAGTCCCCTGACTCCCCTCTCTCCCCCCACCCCCGGTACTTTGAGGAATTTCATGGTCTCCATGCAACATGTGCAGTACATTTTTTTTCAGTCCTATTTATAAGTGGTAATGCTGCGCTAATTCCAGCAGGGGGCAATAGTGACTGGTATTCTTATTTTCCGAGCAGCAATCTGTTGGATCAGAATGAGCAGATTGATTGTTCTTCCCCTCCATTACAGTAAGAGTCTGACTTTAATGTGCTACATTTAAAGCGTTCGTCAAGGGTCACGATCTCAAGTGGTGCCATAATGGAGGGTTGCCATCACCCCATATACCATACAGCAACTTCATTTTTAAAGCACTATTTCCACCCCCCCCCCACTTTCCTTCTATCCTGCCCTTCCTCCCAACTGAATCTGAACTGCAGCAAAGTCCCAGAGCTGGCGAGCTGGGAATCAGGACCCAGAAATAGCATGGAGCAGCACGCCTGCTATGGAGGACTTGGGTCGTAAGTGGCCCCCAATCCCTATTCTGAACAAGCATCTGTTCGTCTGGTTGGGGTCTTTGGAACATTTCTCCCCCGATGAAAGAGGCCAGTTTTATAAACTGTCCAGTCTCTGTTCAGGACGGAGTGAAATCTTGTTGGTTTAGAAGTGACTCCCAAAAGAGCTCGTTGCTGTGTGCATGAGATGGTATTATTGGGGGTTTTACTGTAGAGTTTTTATTTTGGGGGTTGGGTTCAGCATCTCTGATCACCAATGTTCCCGTTAATTTTTTTTGGGTGCGCGGCCCCTTTAAAATACCGCGCATGCGTGGTTTTCCCCATTGAAGAGCCGGCTGTGCGTGAGGTCCAGAGAGCTGCGCAGTTTAAAGGGAACATTGCTGATCACTGCTGTAAGTGAGCACAGAGAGTGCTATTACTCGCCTCTCGTGGCTGAATAGGCTGCAAGGTATAGCTGGGCTGATGCCATGCGCAGAACTGTTCCCCAGCAAGAGTTTGCTCCTTCGGGAGAGGAGTGTGGTGTCAGCTCAGCTGACTTGGTAGCATTCTCGCCTCTTGAGTCAGAAAGTTCGAGGTCGGAGCCCCATTTCAGGACCCGTGCATATAATCTAGGCAGTGCTGAGGAAGTGCCACATCACAGAGGTACTGTCCTTCAGAAATCTGTATCCTCTGGTTACCGACCCTCCTGCCAGTGTCCTTCCTGCCTGTTTAGGTGGACGTTAAGTTGCAACAGGAAGACAATGGAGAGAGTTTCCTGCAAAGTTGAGATCAAATGGGCAGAAAGGCCATGCTGATCGAAACCCACGCTATGATCTTGTGGGGAATTCATTTTTTAAAAAGGGGCCATGTATAGTTTCATTAATTTTTCTAATAGAATATATTATGTGCCATACATACACATTCGAGCGCACACACCCATATATAGACATGTATATCTGCTTATATATAGATAAGTAATTTTATATATGTGGAGAGACTAGAGAAACTGGGGTTGTTCTCCTTGGAGCAGAGATAGTTAAGGGAAGATTTAATAAAGACGTTCAAAATTATATGGGGTTTTGCTACAGTAAATAGGGAGAAACTGTTGCCACTGACGAGAGGGTCGGTAACCAGAGGTCACAGATTTAAGATAATTGGCAAAAGAACCCAGGGGGGGGTGAGAATTTGTTTTATGCGGCGCGTTGTTAGAATCTGGAATGCGCTGCCTGAAAGGGTGGTGGGAGCAGATTCAATACTAACTTTCAAAAGGGAATTAGATAAATACTTGATGAGGGGTGGGGGGGGGCGGAATTTGCAGGGCTATGGGAAAAGAGGAGTGGCACTAATTGAATAGAGCCAGCTGTACCAAAGAGCCAGCACAGGCATGATAGGCTGAATGGCCTCCTTCTGTGTTGTACGATTCTATATATAAATGTGTGTTTATATTTGTAATTATGTACATGCAGTATATTTCTACTGGTAACTCTTGGCCCTGAAGAGTCGTGTGAGTGACCAACATGTTTTGTGTTTCTCTGCTGCAGTGAGGCTGCTGCCCATGCTGTTGCCACACTTGCAGAAGCCACCCTGCAGGGCGGAGGGCAGATTGTGCTATCAGGAGAGACTGCCGCTGCTGTAGGAGCGCTGACCGGTGTTCAGGATGCTAACGGTAAGAACTGCCATTATTTCTTTCTATGGTTTATGGTTTGAACTGCGGCTGTGGTTTGAAATCTTAGGTACATCCCAGAGCTCCTGGTGATGTTTCTCTGTCGCTGCAACCTATTCACTTTAGAATCCCTCCTTGGCCTCACCTCGCCTTCTCTCCTTCGGCCCTATTTCCCCCGCATGCACCCTCAGTCTCCCAGCACCAGCCTACATCTTGTTCCCTGCCTCCTCTGCTCCACCATTAGCAGTCGATCCTTCAACGCCTTGCTCCCCACTTCCTCATCTCCCTTCCCTGCCTCAAGATCCTCTTCAAGACCATTTTCTTTTGCCACGCTTTCGCTTCAGTCTCGTCCCTTTCTTGTCTTTCGTTCTGTGAAGTGGTTCTGAGACTTGCCTCTGCATGTGAAGAGTGCAAAAGAAATGTAAGTTTTCTTGTTTAGCAATAAATAGATCTGTAGAGCCTGTAGAGCAGCTTTGTCCTTTTTGCACCAAGTTAGGTGAGAATAAAATTAGACTTCAGATATGCTGCACACAGAATAATGAAAGTAAAGTCTTGCATTTATACAACAATTAATCACTTCTTTCAAACACTGGGAAGCACTTCACATCCAATGAACTGTTTTGAATTCCAGTGACTATTGCTGTGTTGGCAATGGAATGAATACCTGCGAGCGAGTTGGAGGTTGAAACTTAATTTAGGAGTTCAGCTGCTTTATATGTCGAATAGTGCATAGCTGAGAATGGACGCAGTGTGGAATCTAATTATGGGGTTCACGAGCAGCATTCCCTATAAGCTGCGCAGCCCGGGACTAGCTTTTCCTATGTTAAAGTTCACGCATGCGCGAACCTGTGAATGGGCTGCGCACCCAAAAAAACAATTACGGGGAACATTGTTCACGTGATTTATATATAAGTTATACTGGGAGCCCCTATATGGCACTGCATGTTGATGCTGACAACCTTCGAAACTAACCTCTGTGGTATTTACAGATAGTTCCTTCTCTGATCACAAGGTGGGTAGGGATGAAGAATGCCCATTTTCAATCCGCATTCCAGAATACCAAACTCTTTCTGCAACCACTCTTTCTTAAATGGGCCTTGTGCCCTGGCCTCACCCACCCTTCCTGCCAACTGGTTCCAACTGTTGATCACCTTCTGCATAAAGAAATGCTTCTTGAGATCTGTCCTAAACTTGGACCCTCCTGTCCCACTGCCTGGGTATATCAAAGCATTGTTCACAGTTTGCTTTCTCGGCCCTGTTAAGTAGCTCATATAACTGTATAGCATCCCCTTTTTATCAAGAGCCCTAGCTTACCTAGTCATTGCTTATAGCTCATCCATCTGGCACAGGAGATTAGCAAACCTAATGGAATAAAATAGATTTGGGGGCAAGTGTTTTGAACCGAGGGGATTTTCAGAATTCATAATTGCGTCTAAAGAATTTAAAATGCTGTAGCTATTTATTTTGTAAATTTGCCTGCACAAACATCGGAGGCTGTCCAGGACCTTTTGGTCATAAACTGATGCCTGAAGCATTACCAGGATGAATATTTGATGACTACAAGCTGTCATGAAAGTTTTATGACCGTATCATAATAATGTGATGTAAACTTCATTCATAAAATCCTTTCAACATTTCAGCACACAAAATCCATCTCAAGCGTGTCCGGCTCTTTAATCGGCCATAACTAATGAGTGAAGTACAGCAGGTCCAATAAAGATAAGTGCTTCTAGATTTTGACTGTGGGAGCAGGGGGTGAAAGAGAAGAGAAGAACTAAGAGATTGAGTGATTAGTATAACTAGGGATTATTATGATGGGTATGAACCCTTGTTTTTGTTCAAAGTAGATTGTGGGTGTGTTTATAAAGGTTGGGATGTTAATGCTAAAGATCGAGTACTTTCCTATCTGGGGCACCCAGCATCAGCCTCAATGCTCCCAAGTCTGGTGTAACATGGTTACATGTGGAGTCTGCTTTGCCCTAGCAATGAGTCTCAGTGAAAACATCAGAAAAGCATCCGTATGACATTTTTTACACTGCCCACACCAGCCGTCCCTGTAGTCTAAGCGAGGGTGCCAACTTGTGCCAGTTTGGTATGGTTAAGATCAATATTCCCTCTAATGGGAAAGGTCCCACGCAGGCCACTCACCAGCTTTTACATTTTAAATACCGCGCACGCGCAGAAATTTAAAGGGGCAGCGCATTAAAAGAAGCAGGCCGCGCAGAACAAAGTGCAGCTTACTGGGAACATTGGTTAAGACTGCACACGCGTGGAACTGGGTTGGGACTCCCAAACCAACTTCACATGGTATTCTTACAGCCAGCAAAGAGACTTGGTCCCATTAGTCTAGACTGGATTGGAATTCAGGTTCCAGAGATGATGAAAGGACTGTGCTAACCCACTGCGACATTCAGTCCTCCGTTAGTGGACTTTAAATAAATTCACTTGATTAATGCTTCCGGATATCAATCCCTCCTTGGAACTCTGAGCTGCCCCATTATTGGGCACTATTAAAAGTACATTGATTCAGGATCTGGGCTGCTTGCCTTAAATGTTGCAAAAGCTTTCAACCCCATCAAATCAGCAGAGGAGAATTCCCAATGGACCAGCTTGCAATACTGGTATTAATCTTACCACCTGACTGGAGGGGGGCAGCACCAAGCAGTGAGGACTTTTATTTTGTATTTGTTTGATCCTCAAAAGCAGAAATGCTTTCATTTATATAGTGTCTTGTCATGTAGAAACAGCTTGAGGCGTTTTACACGGGGAATTACTTTCTAAAGTGCAGTATAAATTGTGTAAGCAAGCGCAGCAGCTGTTCTGTACCATGTAGCAGCAGTGCCCCACAGACAGCAGTCACAGCATCTCAAACTTGTTTTATTAAAAGGCCGTGGTAACTTCAGGGGTAAATGCCGGTGTTGTCGCTTGCCCTTCAATGTGTCCTAGCTATGTAGTAGTTTTGATCATGACAATTAAAAATGTTTTCTCTGGCTTCTCACAGCATCCCCTTCTATTCCCCATCTTCCAGCCACATCAACATCCCTATTTTTTTTTGTCCCTCCGTTTTTCACATCTGTATTGCCTGAAGTTTAGCCAGTCGCCTGTTCCAACCTCCTAGTTGTCAGTGTGAATGATGCACGGTCAGTCAAATGATAGTATTGTGTGTGGTGCCGAGTTCTTTCAGGGCTCTGAATTACTTTGGAGCAACATCGTTTGAGAGAGAAAAGAAATGAGTCCCGTTTTCTTTCCTTAACCTCTCCTCCCTTTGCCCTCAAAGACTTGTACTTTCCGAAAATAGTTGTCTCTCTTTGAGGCGTGTGGCCTCTTGAGCTGTTGTAAAGAGCTTTGATGCAGTCCATTATCGGTCAATAGACTAAGCGGAACAACAGCTGTCACAGGCAATTCTGCCTGGCCCTGAGAGGCAGGCAGCATTCTGTGAATCTGGGCAATGGCTGCAAATGTGTGCGTGTGTATTCGAAAAGTAAATCTGATCAAAAGGTTTTAATACGACATGTAAGAAGCAGTTAGAAAGTTTTTTGTCCGTTGAATTCTGGAGTCTTTCAGGATTTGAAGCTGTGTCTCTGTCTGTGTCTCTGTCTGTGTCTCTGTCTCTGTCTGTGTCTCTCTCTCTGTCTCTCTCTGTGTCTGTCTCTCTCTGTGTCTGTCTCTCTCTGTGTCTCTGTCTGTCTCTCTGTCTCTATCAGGCCATATTAGATTTAGTAATGAGCCAGATGTAGTTAACAGCCTAACGGTGCATGAACATTTATCTAATAGCGATCATAATATGATCGAGTTCAACGTAGTGTTTGAAAGGGAGAATCATGAAACAGCTACTAAGATTCTAGATTTAGGTAAGGCTGACTTCAATGCGATGAGACTGTCCACAGTAAACTGGGCAAATCTTTTAATGGGTAAAACGACAGAAGATCAGTGGGAGGTGTTCAAAAAAGAATTTAATGTGATACAGAGCTAGTTTATACCCCTAAGGGGCAAGAGCTCTACTTGCCAAAAAAAAGCCATGGACGACTAAAGAGGTAAGAGACAACATAAAACTAGAAGAAAAAGCATACAGGAATGCAAAAACTAGCACAGATACTGGCAACTGGGAAAGATTCAAAGAACAAAAGGTGACAAAACAGACAGTAAGAGCTACAAAAAGGGAGTATGAAAAGAAACTTGCAAGGGATATCAAAATCAATATAAACATTTTTTTAACAAATATATTAGAAAAAGGTGGTCAAGAGCAATGTAGGCTCCTTGAAAACTGATAACGGTGATACTGTAAATGAAAATAAGGAAATGGCAGATATGTTGAATAATTACTTTGCATCAGTATTTACAGTAGAGGAAGAGGATAGCATGCCGGACATCCCAAGGAAACTAATATTGAATCAGGGACAGCGACTCACCAAATTAATGTAAACAGTGGATGTGGTATATTTGGATTTTCAAGAGGCATTCAATAAGGTGCCCACACAAAAGGTTGTTATGTAAGATAAGGGCTCATGGGATTGGGGGTAATATATTAGCATGGATAGAGGATTGGTTAAAGGGCAGAAAACAGAGTAGGGATAAACGGGTCATTTTCAGGTTGGCAGGCTGTTACTAGTGGGGTGTCAAAAGGATCCGTGTTGGGGCCTCAGCTACTTGCAATCTATATTAATGACTTGGATGAAGGGTCTGAGTGAAATGTATCCAAGTTTGCTGATGATACAAAGCTAGGTGGGAAAGTAAGCTGTGAGGAGGACACAAAGAGTTTGCAAAGGGATATAGACAGGTTAAGTGAGTGAGCAATAAGGTGGCAGATGGAGTATAATGTGGGGCAATGAGAGGTTATTCACTTTGGTAGGAAGAATAGAAAAACAGAATATTTTTTAAATGGTGAGAAACTATTAAATGTTGATGTTCAGAGGGATTTGGTTGTACTTGTACACAAAAAACAGAAAGTTAACATGCAGGTACAGCAAGCAATTAGGAAGGCAAATGGCATGTTGGCCTTTATTGCAAGGGGGTTGGAGTACAAGAGTAAGGAAGTCTTGCTACAATTGTACATGGCTTTGGTGAAACCACACCCTGGAGTACTGTGCACAGTATTGGTCTCCTTATCTAAGGAAGGATATACTTGCCTTAGAGAGGGTGCAATGATGGTTCACTAGATTGATTCCTGGGATGAGAGGGTTGTCCTAGGAGGAGAGATTGAGTAGAGTGGGCCTATACTCTTTGGAGTTTAGAAGAATGAGCGGTGATCTCATTGAAACATATAAGATTCTTACAGGGCTTGACAGGGTAGATGCTAAGAGGTTGTTTCCCCTGGCTGGAGAGTCTGGAACTAGGGGGCATAGTCTCAGGATAAGGGGTCAACCATTTAGGACTGAGGTGAGGAGGAATTTCTTCACTGAGTGTTTGGGGAAGGAAATGTAAGGTGGGGGGGGGGGAGGGGGGTGGAATCTCTGGACAATCTATTGATGATTTGACCGACCATATTATAAGAGTCTACTCCAGAGGGCTGTGGATGCTCAGTCCTTGAGTATATTCAAGGCTGAGATCAATAGATTTTTGGACTCCAAGGGAATCCAGGGCTATGGGGATTGGGCGGGCAAGTGGAGTTGACATCAAAGATCAACCATGATCTTATTGAATGGCGGAGCAGGCTTGCAGGGCCATATGGCCGACTCCTGCTCCTTTTTCTTATGTTCTTATGTAAGCAAAATAACAGTAATGAAGAAAATAATGGCACTAAAGAGTAATAAATCCCCAGGACCAGATGGTTTCCATCCCAGGGTTTAAAGGAAATAGGTGAGAACATTGCAGATGCCCTAACTATAATCTTCCAAAGTTCTCTCAATTCAGAAACCGTTCCTTTAGATTGGAAAATTGTCACTCCGCTATTTAAGAAAGGTGAGAGAGGGAAACCAGGGAATCCTAGACCAGTTAGCCTAACATCTGTTGTCAGGAAATTACTAGTGTCTATAATTAAGGATAGAGTGACTGAACACCTTGAAAATTTTCAGCTGATCAGAGAGAGCCAGCATGGATTTGTAAAGGGTAGGTCAGGCCTGGCGAACCTGATTGAATTTTTTGAAGAGGTGACTGAAGTAGTGGACAGGGGAATGTCTATGGAGGTTATTTATATGGACTTCCAGAAGGCATTTGATAAAGTCCCACATAAGAGACTGTTAGCTAAAGTTGAAGCTCATGGAATGGAAGGCAAATTATTGACCTGGTTAGGAAATTGGCTGAGCGGCAGGAGACAGAGAGTAGGGATAATGGGCAGGTACTCTAATTGGCAGGATATGACTAGTGGAGTCCCGCAAAGATCTGTGTTGGGGCCTCAACTATTCACCGTATTTATTAACGACTTAGATGATGGGATAGAAAGCTGCATATTCAAGTTTGCCAATGATACAAAGATAGACGGCATTGTAAGCAGTGTAGATTGAAGCATAAAATTACAAAAAGCTATTAATAGATTAAGCAAATGGGCAAAACTGACAAATGGATTTCAGTATAGGCAAATGTGAGGTCATCCACTTTGGACCTAAAAAGGATAGAACAGAATATTTTCTAAATGGTGAAAAGCTAGAAACAGTGGGGGTCCAAAAAGACTTGAGGGTCCATGTACATAGATCATTAAAATGTCATGGACAGGTACAGAAAATAATCAAGAAGGCTAATGGAATGCTGACCTTTATATCTAGAGGACTAGAATACAAGGGGGTAGAAGTTATGCTGCAGCTGTACAAAGCCCTGGTTAGACCACACCTGGAGTACTGTGAGCAGTTCTGGGCACCACACCTTAGGAAGGATATATTGGCCTTGGAGGGAGTGCAGCATAGACTTACCAGAATGATACCCGGACTCCAAGGGTTAAGTTACGAGGAGAGATTACACAAACTAGGGTTGTATTCCCTAGAATTTAGACGGTTAAGAGGTGATTTGATCAAAGTTTTCAAGATATTAAGGGGAACTGATAGGGTAGATAGAGAGAAACTATTTCTGCTGGCTAGGGAGTCTAGGACTAGGGGGCATAGTCTAAAAATTAGAGCCAGACCTTTCAGGAGTGAAGTTAGGAAACACTTCTACCACCCTTTGTGTGTAGAAGTTCGGAACTCACTTCCGCAAACGGCAATTGTTGCTTGGTCACTTGTTAATTTTAAATCTGAGAATTATAGATTTTTATTAACCAAAAGTATTGAGGGGTATGGATCATAGGCGTGTGTAGTTAGGTCACAGATCAGCTATAATCTCATTGAATGGTGGAACAGGCTCGAGGGGCTAAATGGTCTACTCCTGTTGCTATGTGTCTGTGCCTGTGTGTGTGTGACTCTCTGTGTGCGCCTGTCTGCCTGTCTCTGTGTGTGCCTGTCTCTGTGTGTGTTTGTGTCTCTGTGTGTGCCTCTGTCTGTATGTGTTTCTGTCTGTGTGCATAGGCTTTAGGGACAAAGGTCGTTATGACAGGAAATGTAACTCTCAGCTCATATCTAAAAATACGCCTGCAATAATCCTCATAGTCCCACCAGTTTAAGCAGATTTTGGCCCACGTGCCTGGGGATGAATCTCAAATTGATCCGTCTGGCACGCAGAGTATTTGTACCCTAGGGGGTGCGGGGTTTGAGGGGAAAAGAAGGGACTTAAAATGTTGCTCAGCACAAATGTCAAAATCTAGTAAACACACACCAGCAGGGAGCAACATCCATGAAAAACGCACACCAGCAGGGAACCAGCACCCGTGGAAAAAACACACCAGCAGGGAGCAGCATCCATGAAAACACACACCAGCAGAGTGCTAGCACCTGTGGAAACACACACCAGCAGGGAGCCAGCACCTGTGGAAACACACACCAGCAGAGCGCTAGCACCTGTGAAAACACACACCAGCAGAGCGCTAGCACCTGTGGGGAAACATACACCAGCAGAGCGCTAGCACCTGTGGAAACACACACCAGCAGAGCGCTAGCACCTGTGAAAACACACACCAGCAGAACGCTAGCACCTGTGAAAACACACACCAGCAGAGCGCTAGCACCTGTGTGAAAACACACCAGCAGGGAGCCAGCACCTGTGGAAACATACACCAGCAGGGAGCCAGCACCTGTGGGGGAAAAATACACCAGCAGGGCGCAGCACCTGTGGAAACACACACCAGCAGGGAGCCAGCACCTGTGGGGGAAAAATACACCAGCAGGGAGCAGCACCTGTGGAAATGTACACCAGCAGGGAGCCAGTACCTGTGGAAATGTACACCAGCAGGGAGCCAGCACCTGTGGAAACATACACCAGCAGGGAGCCAGCACCTGTGGAAACATACACCAGCAGGGAGCCAGCACCTGTGGAAATGTACACCAGCAGGGAGCCAGCACCTGTGGAAACATACACCAGCAGGGAGCCAGCACCTGTGGAAACATACACCAGCAGGGAGCCAGCACCTGTGGAAACATACACCAGCAGGGAGCCAGCACCTGTGGAAACATACACCAGCAGGGAGCCAGCACCTGTGGAAACACACACCAGCAGGGAGCCAGCATCTGTGGGGGGAAAATACACCAGCAGGGCGCAGCACCTGTGGAAACACACACCAGCAGGGAGCCAGCATCTGTGGGGGGAAAATACACCAGCAGGGCGCAGCACCTGTGGAAACACACACCAGCAGGGAGCAGCACCTGTGGAAACACACACCAGCAGGGCGCAGCACCTGTGGAAACACACACCAGCAGGGAGCAGCACCTGTGGAAATGTACACCAGCAGGGAGCCAGCACCTGTGGAAATGTACACTAGCAGGGCACGGGTGTATGTTTCCACAGATGCTGGCTGGCCTCCGACAAATGATACAAGTTTAGAATTCCAATGGACGAAACCTCATTCATTCTCCCTATAGAATTCTAATGGACTAAACCCTTTTCACTAATTCTCATTATAGAATTTTGATGAGCTGAACCCTTCTCACTCGCTCTTGCTGTATAAAATTCCAGTTGACCAAACCTTTTCCATCCATTCCTGATGTGTGGAGATCCACCAGTATGTTTATAGTAGATATGGACACTGACAAGTTTCATCTGAAGACGACAGTGTTGTTTTTTTTAAGAGGTCTAATATGTTTCTCTGCAGTGTCCTTATTTCTGCTGAAGTTCAGATGGTACCAACAGTTCATTGGGCCAAGGGCACAGAGATGCAACAGTAGATATTTTTAGAAATCTTGATCTCAGCGTAACCCTGATTACATTTCCAGATTTCTTGGCACGGTGGTTAATGCTTTTTATCAGGATTTGAGTGTGCTTACAGTCAACAGTACAATTAAATTAAACCTGGCTGCGCAGGGAGATATTTTGTTCTGTTTGGAACAGTGTCCAAAATGAATCATTTTGACTCGTGTCTTTCTCTCTTCGCCCCTTCCCCAAATTTCTCTCCATTTCTCCCATATTCTCTATCACAACCACCCCTGATTAGCACAAAAAAGGAAAATGTGTGTTTTAAAAAAAAAATCTTATTAATGGATTTGATGCTGTTGGAATAGTACAGTGAGAGAGCAGCTCCTGACTTCTTCTGGCAATTACTGCTTCTGTCAGAGCATTCAGCAATAACCTCTCAAGGTCACTGCCGTCTAACACAAGCCGCCCAGAGTCAAGTGTCTCTCAGGGTCCAGCGTACAGATTAAATGATGTCATCACCAGTAAATGGGTGTATGGTTGCTATTTGCCTAAGACTCTTAAAACACGGTGACAGCAGAATTGACAAAGCTCATTAAGAAAGAAAAGGATAACGTGGCATTGAGCTTGTAGCACTGACACATGAACCAGTGACTGATGAGAGATATAAAACCCCGCTTTCCAAAAAAAGAGAGGAAAGGAACAGCCAGTTTAAATTAAAAATGAACGTTTCGGTGATTTTGTGCATAAAGACTATTTAAACCAGGGAACCCTCACATCAATTCAGCAGCTTTCACTGTTATAATAGTTTGTCTTTATCGAGAAACCCAAGTAATATGCCAAATCCCAAAGTACAGAATCGGGCTGTTAAGCAAGAATAGACGAGGTGAATGAGGAAGGAGTGAGCAACACCGATTCAAATTAAACTGGAACAAGGAGGCTTCGGGTTGAAACTAGTGAACAGCAAATTTGGGGCTGACATTTGGCACAGAGCAATCGGCATGTGTGACAGTTTCTGGGTAGGGTATGGAAGAAAATGTCCTGGCAGCATTTAAGAAGGAGCTGGATGTTGTGATGAGGGGCAAGCTGTAGGTTCTTTCTGGTTGAGAGGTAGGACGGTCCACATGACCTTCCTCACTCCGTATCTGTGTGATCAGATACCAAGCTTGGAAAAGAAACTTCCGATTGTAGGAACCTGGTACCTACAGGCCTGCATAACGTCACACTGTTCTGGGTAATGCCTTTAGCCACTGGGACGATAGGAGCTCCCAAAGAACAAATTGCTCTTAAATTAATCATTGATCTTTATTTTCTGCATCTCCCAAAAAACCTCCTTGCTGTGCATGCACATGAATGTGAGTGTGTCTGCATGCATGTCTGTGCATGTGTGTCTGTGCATGCATACATATGTTTTATCTCCTCCTATTCTCCAACCTGTGCTGGTAACCTCTGATGTCGAATACTGATGCAGGACTGCTTTATCTTTAGGGTTGAAATTCTATAGCTGCAAACTAGTATCAGAGTTTTAAGCAGAGAAACAAATCCAATCCTGTTTATTCCACGAGTCGGTGCAAATGTACGTCCTCCATTAAAGAACCCCTCTGTCCTGACTCAGTGTCAGCCACATCCCGCACGGCATTATACTGATGTCACTTGGACTGAGACCCAGCTCGTTTCGGGTGCGATTTGGTTTTTTCAGTCGATGCATTTGTCCTTTGAGCAGCTGAGTAATCGTAGATCCGGTTTCAATTCCAGCGCCGGTTTTGTTGGAATTCAGTCTGGCCTCTTCATACAGGACAGTGAGGTGAAATGCTTGCACAGTATAGTATGGTGCAGCCCCACACAGGCTAGAACTGGGGAAAAATAACATTAGAAGCCAAATGAGTTAGTCACCAAGGCACTGATAAGCAATTATAATGTGTGTGTGTGTTGGAGTTGGTAAGGTGGAGATTTAGGTTAAGGTCTATAGTACAGTACACTGTCCCAAGTTAAAAAGAATTGAAAACGCTAAGATAAATGAAATGACTGGCCACACTAAGCTTAGATTTTAAAATCCTGCAAATTGCAGGATAAAGAGAAGGAAGACCGAGGGACACGAGGAGCTACAGCTCTGTATTGAACAGGTTAAAGAGTACAAAAATAGAAGATTCATTTCTTTCTCTCTCTCTTCTCCTTCCACCCCCCATCTTTTCCGAGCTTTGCATAGAAAGCTCACGCTGACCTTAGCAGCGGCTGACAGCTTGCCTTGTTCTAAGCAGCTCACGTGACTGCAGTAATCTGCAGCCTGTAATCACCAGCGGAGGAGCTACAGAACAAATCACCCCTTTGTCCCACACTGTAGATACTCGGCTTGAAACCCACCCCCCCCCCCCCCCCCCAAACTCTGGCCTTTCTCTCTATTCCTCCTTAGCTCAGTGGCGGTGGAATAAAACCAGTTGCAACAGTTGACTTTGCTTTTGTTAAAAGCAGATTCCAGAAAGCTCTCTAATGTGTGAGTTTACGCAGTGCGGAGTTGAGCCAGGAAGGTTCCATTTTGATCCATAATCTGTGCTGAGTAACCTGCTGTCAAGCCAGTATAATGGTAAGGGTATTACAGTGAGATCAGTGTTCCTCGTTTAGGGAGGGCCAACTCTCCCAAAGGTTCTTGCCCCTGATGAATATCCAGTGACCCCCCCCCACCCCCTGGTGGAATGTGTGTGTGGATATTGGATCTGGATGACCTCCATCGTTGAGTAGCTCACTGTCTGGCCTCATGCATGGCCACTTGGGTGAGATGCCGCCCCAAAGAATCGTCATCTTCAGAAGGAAAGGAGACAATTTGGGAAATAAAGTAAATCTGTTCATCGTGGCGACGAATAAACAAGTGGTGTCTGGCCCCTTGTAGAAAGTTGCTGAGTGTATTTGAGTGATGTTTGGAGACAATAAGAAAGGCCACTTGGAGCAGCCAACATTAGTGAAATGTCTGCAAAGCAGCAACAACCTGCATTTATGTAGCGCCTTTAAATTAGTAAAACGTCCCAAGGCACTACACAGGAGCATTATCAAACAAAATTTGAGCCAGATAAGGAGATACTAGGACAGGTTTAGTGAAAAAGGTAGGTTTTAAGGAGTGACTTAAAGGAGGGGAGAGAGGTAGAAAGGTTTAGCTTGGGGCCGAGGCAGCTGAAGGCACGGCCACCAATGGTGGAGCGATGAAAGTAGGGGATGCTTGTGCTAGTGGTGCTGGTTTCATATTGCGTGTGTCAGTGCCATTTCCATCATATTCCCCTCTCATATTTTGCAATTCACAGTGGCCTTGTACGTTCCTGTAAAGGTTGCCGCTTCTTGCCAGTTGACCGCTGTCTGCCGCAGTTCCACGGGCAGCAAACTACAGAAAGCCCCTGGGTGCAACAAACCGGATCGAGAAATCAGTATTGGTAAAGATTCAAACCTGTGATCTTTAGTTCATTTTAAAACTGCTGAATATAAGAGGGCCCAGTCTGCATGGTATCACCCAAGTCGGAGAAGGTGCATGATTTAGAGAAGTACTCACAGTGAGAACGGGGAAGAAACTGAACATTGGTGTGAAGATGTCCCAGAACAGATCGTGACCACTCCCACAAAAAACATTGCTAGGGTTAAAATATTCACTAATTGGCACCTTACTAGCGCATTAGGTGTGAGCTTGGCCTCGTGGTTGCACTCTGGCCTCCAAGTCTTTGAAGATGGCAGGATAAGTTGATGAGGCTGATCCTTGGCTTTATATATAGAGGCATAGATGGCAAAAGCAAGGAAGTTATGCTAGACCTTTATAAATCACTGGTTAGATCTCAGCTGGAGTATTGTGGCCAATCCTGGGCATCACGCTTTAGCAAGGATGTCAAGACTTTGGAGAGGGTGCAGAGGAAATTTACCAGAATGGTACCAGGGATGGAGAGACTAGAGAAGCTGTGATTGTTCTCCTTAGAGCAGAGAAGGTTAAGGGGAGATTTGATAGAGGCGCTCAAAATCATGAAGAGTTTTTATAGAGTAACGAAGGAGAAACTGTTTCCAGTGGCAGAGCAGTCGGTAACCAGAGAACACCGATTTAAGATAATTGGCAAAAAGATGCGGAGAATTTTTTTTACGCAGCAAGTTGTTGTGATCTGGAATGCACTGCCTGAAAGGGTGGTGGAAGCAGATTCAGTTGTAACTTTCAAAAGGGAAATGGATAAATACTTGAAGGGGAGAAAATTGCAGGGTTATGGGGAAAGAGCTGGGGAGCAGGACTAATTGGCTAGCTCTTTCAAAGAGCTGGCACAGGCACGATGAGCCGAATGGCCTCCTTCAATGCTGTAAGATTCTGTGATTCCAAGTCAGACGGTTGAGTACCCAGCAGCGGAGCCAATGGGAGAACATTCTAGCGAGTTAAATTTCTTCTAAATCTCATGGCCTAGTGAGTAAAGACAGTGTAGCACTCACCATCCAATGAGTTAATTGATCTCAGCTAGGGCAGTAATAGGGACAATATAGATCATGTTAGTTCCCTGGGCCAAGGAATGTGAGCCAGCCAGTAAAGCAGTATTCTCATAGAAGTTTACACCACCGAGGGAGACCATTTGACCCATCACTTCTGTACTGGCTCTTTGCTAGAACAATCAAAAACTAATCCCACTACTCTGCGCTCTCTCTCTCTCATCCTTGTATCTTCCTGCTCCTGATAGCTGTCCAGTGACTGCTGGCAAAGTGTGGGCATTAGAGGTGGTTAGGATTGAGTTTAATTGTGATGCCCCCGCAGTCAAATATCCGACCTGCCCTCATTGTCCGGGCTCGCACATGAAGAACGGCCCCTTCAGCAAGGTACCAGAGGGCTGCCAGCACCTGTGGAACTATACTCCAGCGACAGTTCAAACCTTCAGGAGAGGGGGTGAGAAAATCGAGGGATGGGGCAGCAGCAAGGAAAAGCTTCAATGTGCAATAGCTTTAACATAGCACGTGGGACTTGTGACATTGTCCCTGATGCGACCATTACATGAAAATTAAAGGAGTGGAGGCTGATTGTAAAGCAGGGTGATAAAAAAGATTGTACCAATTGCATTAGGGCAGATTTTTTATCCATCTGTACATCTGAAAATAATTCCAAATGGAGACAGGTGATCAAGAGTGACAGATTTCACTGTAAAAAATGAAGGCGATTAGCAGAGGAGTAATTATTGTAATCGACTCGTGTGCAGATTGCACTGCCTGGTAATCTATTGCAGGGCAGCTACTACCGACCATAGTTTAAGATATAGGATAATGAGCTTTGGAGCACAGAAGGCTGAGAGAGGCCATTCGCAGCAATTAGCCCACAGCCTGGTCGCCTTTTAGCAGGGCACCATAAGCTCTGAATGAGCCAGCACCTGCACTGTTGTCACTCGGAGTTGAGTAAAGTATAATGGTGGATATATGAAATGTTCATGTATAATTAGTTTTCTCAACTAAATAATTTGACAACTTTAGTGATTTTAATTTTACCAGCAAGCACCTTTAGGAACAGCAGTAGGTCCATCGAACATGCTCCTTTTATTTTGTTAGCCTTGGCAGCTCCACATTCACTGGGAGCACGGTACTGTAGTAGCTATGTTACTGGACTAGTAATCCAGTGAATGTGAGTTCAAATGTCACTGTGGCAGTTTTACAATTTGAATTCAGCTTTTAAAAATTCTGGAGAAAAAAAATTTAAGCTCGTGTCAGTAAAAAGTGACTATGAAACTGTCAGATTGTTGTAAAAACCCAACTGAACTAATGTGCTTTAGGAAGGAAACCTGCTGTCCTCACCCAGTCTGGTCTATATATGACTCCAGTCCCAGACTAACGTGCTTGACTCTGAACTGCCTCACGTGGCATTGGAAAGCCCCTCAATTGTATCAAACAGCTGCAGTGGTTCAAGAAGACAGCCCACCACCACCTTCTCAAGGCAACTAGGGATGAGCAATAAATGCTGACCTTGCCAGCAACGCCCACGTTGAGAATTTTTTTTTAATCCCAATTTCCTATCCTTGTATTCATATCCCTTTTTAGTCACTTTTTGCCCCTGTGAACTCGCTTTTAAAGACTTGTGTACCTCAACCCATAAATCCCTTTGTTCATCTATGGCCTGTCCATGCTTCTCCATTTAATGAAAGAGAATTTCTCAAACCTTTCTCCCTCTCCCCAGTAAACTCCTTACTAGTATAGATTAGTACAGCTTTTCCCCAAATGTCGTTTCTCACCCAGTAGAGGAGGGTTTGTGGGGAACGGCCCAGGGTTTGTGTTGGAAGTGCTTTAGCTCTCTTTGGTGCTGCCACTCAGTAGCACAGAGCTTGAGGAGCCTTGGAAGTTGACTTGACTCTTAGCTGCAACTCCTAGAAAAACCTACTAATGTGAGGGGTGTCAGTGTTCGGAAATGAACCCTGTCCTACCTTTAGCACCCAGTGTTGGCACCTAGCCCTCCCAGGTCAGGTACAGCATGATTAGATGTAGAGTTAAGTTCCAGTCCGTCCTACTAATGTGCCTGGCCTCTAACCTCAGAAGAGCATCTGTACTGCATGTGAGACATTTTTCCATTTCCCAGGTCCGACATCCTGTGGCCAGCTTTATCTCCACGCCCAATAGGGTTTGCATTTAGACTACCCCGGACTCATTTCATGCAAGACTTATATAGTCAGAAGACCGTCTGGGCTGAATTTAAACTCAATCCCGGAGTTGAAAGGCCAAAGCCCACCTGCTGAGTTACTCAACTTCCTTTCCTATTCTCTTTTAATCACCCAGTGTTGGCAGCCATGCTCCTAAGTCAGCTAGAGAACTAACTGCAGAGTTGAAGTTCCTTCTGCTCTACTACAACAGTGTGTCAGTCCCAGCCTCAGAAGATCACCCTCCACTGCACTAGTGTAAATGTAACCTTTCAACGTTGCGTACCAGCCATTCCCTATTTGTGTGAGTTTTCCGGTTTAGTTACGGGTATTTCCATACTGTGGACTTGCACCCACGAGGAACACCTACAACTGCCTTCAACTCATCTCACGTTACAGCCCATCAAGAGAGGAGACTTTCCTCCTGTCAGGGTGGGTTGCATTCAAGCCCAAGCCTAGGAGTACAATTCTAAAAGGGGATGCAAGAACAGAGAGACCTGGGGTGCTTGTGCACAAATCTTTGAAGGTGGCAGGACAGGTTATCAAAGCAGTTAATAAAGCATATGGGATCCTGGGCTTTATAAATAGAGGCATAGAGTACAAAAGTTATGCTGAACCGATATAAAACACTAGTTTGGCCCCTTCTGGAGTATTTTATCCAATTTTGGGCACCACACTTTAGGAAGGATGTGAAGGCTTTGGAGAGGGTGCAGAAGAGATTTACTGGAATGGTTCCAGGGATGAAGGATTACAGTTACGTGGATAGACTGGAGAAGCTGGGGTTGTTCTCCTTAGAGCAGAGAAGGCTAAGAGGAGATTTTTACAATCATGAAGGGTTTAGATAGAGTAAATAAAGAGAAACTGTTTCCAGTGGCTGAAGGGTCAATAACCTTAAATCTGTGCCATCTGGTTGTTTGCAAAAGAACCAGAGGTGACATGAGGAAAAACTTTTACGCAACGAGTGGTTAGGATTTGGAATACACCACCTGATAGGGCGGTGGATACAGATTCAATAGTAGCCTTCAAAAGGGAATTGGATAAATACCTGAAGGAGAAAAAATTGCAGGGATACGGGGACAGAGTGGGGGAATGGGATTAACTGGATTGCTCTTCAAAAGAGTCGGTGCAGACCGATGTTCCCTCTTTTTTTTGGGTGCGCGGCCCCTTTAAGGGGTTGCACGGCCCATTCAAAATACAGAGAATGCGCAGTTTTTCGCATTGAAAAGCCGGCAGCGCGGGAGGTCCTGAGAGCCGCATGGCCGTGCAGCTTAAAGGAAACATTGGCGCAGACTCGATGGGCCGAATGGCCTCCTTCTGTGCTGTACTGTTCTGTGAAGTGAAGGGACAGCACACATGCCCACCCAATCACCCAGAACAACTTCCTGGCAACTGAGAGGCTGCTGATATTCCTCCAACGTCATGTGCATGCATTCGAAGGAACGGTTAGTTTTGATGCTGACAGTTGCAGAGTTGCCCGACGGTCTCTTGTGACAATTGTTCTGTGGGGTAGAGAGAACGTTTTATTTTGTCCCGTCAATTTTCTTCTCTTCACCTCTACTCAAAAGTACGGACTGTTGCTAAGGGCATCCAGATGCACCAGTACCTCACCCAAGTGGCCATTCTTGTGTGACCGTAGGGAATCTCAACCGAACCCAGTTCTGTCCATGCGTACACTCCCAATGGGGTTCATAGAGAGCAATCAGGAGAAGTGACTCCGATTGATTTGCTCCCCCATAACACAGGGGCGCTGAGGCAAATTGTAAAGCCCCTTCTGCTGCTCTAGCTGAAATGGCTAACAACCTGGGCTTGGGACCTTCCTGCTCTCCGCTACTCACCACCTTAACCATCTAAGTCGCAGCAGGCAGCTCCTTTTCTGTACAACGGGCAGTCTGTTCCTGACCCAAGCTCCTCTGATGGCTAAGCTGGTTAAATCATTGAGTAGCTGTGCCACCAAGATCAGTGCGGAGATAGCTGATAGGTGGTGGTGGGGACACTAGTGTTGGCCCCAACACCAGGTTTCTGCTGTTCACCACTATCAACAACTTACATTTGTAAAGCGCCTTTAACATAGTAAAATGTCCCACGTCGCTTCATAGGGACGTAATCAGACAAAATTTGACACCGAGCCACATAGAGATATTAGGACAGGTGGCCAAAAGCTTGGTCAAAGGTAGGTTTTAAGGAGTGTCTTAAAGGAGGAGAGAGAACTGGAAAGACGGAGAGGTTTAGGGAGGGAATTCCAGAGCTTAGGACCTAGGCATCTGAAGGCACGGCAGCCAATCGTGAAGCGAAGGAAATTGAGGATGCGCAAGAGGCCAGAATTGGAGGACCGCAGAGATCTCAGAGGGTTGTAGGGCTAGAGGAGGTTACAGAGATAGGGAGGGGCAAAGCCATAGAGGGATTTGAACACACGGCTAAGAATTTTAAAATCGAGGCGTTGCTGGACTGGGAGCCAATGTAGATCAACAGGCACACGGGTGAGCGGGACTTGGTGCGAATTAGGATAGGGCAGCAGAGTTTGGATGAGCTCAAGTTTATGGAGGGTGTGGGATGCCGACCAGGAGAGCATTGGAATAGTTGTGTCCGGAGGTAACACAGGCATCCTGCTAGAAGTCTATATGGACATAGAATGAGTTGATGATCAGGCTCCTGAAGCGAGTATTGTCGGGGATCAGACCTGAATAATGGTCACTTGGCAGGAGTGATGGTTGAATGTGGAGCTGTACCCCAGGAATGATTCAATGGTGGGGAGTGGATCCGTACCCCAGGAATGATTCAATGGTGGGGAGTGGATCCGTACCCCAGGAATGATTCAATGGTGGGGTGTGGATCCGTACCCCAGGAATGATTCAATGGTGGGGTGTGGATCTGTACCCCAGGAATGATTCAATGGTGGGGTGTGGATCTGTACCCCAGGAATGATTCAATGGTGGGGTGTGGATCCGTACCCCAGGAATGATTCAGTAGTGGGGTGTGGAGCCGTACCCCAGGAATGATTCAGTAGTGGGGTGTGGAGCCGTACCCCAGGAATGATTCAGTAGTGGGGTGTGGAGCCGTACCCCAGGAATGATTCAGTAGTGGGGTGTGGAGCCGTACCCCAGGAATGATTCAGTAGTGGGGTGTGGAGCCGTACCCCAGGAATGATTCAATGGTGGGGTGTGGATCCGTACCCCAGGAATGATTCAATGGTGGGGTGTGGATCCGTACCCCAGGAATGATTCAATGGTGGGGTGTGGATCCGTACCCCAGGAATGATTCAGTAGTGGGGTGTGGAGCCGTACCCCAGGAATGATTCAGTAGTGGGGTGTGGAGCCGTACCCCAGGAATTTTTTGAGGATGTAACTGTTAGAATAGATAAGGGAGAACCAGTGGATGTGGTGTATTTGGACTTTCAGAAGGCTTTCGATAAGGTCCCGCATAAGAGATTAGCGTGCAAAGTTAAAGCACATGGGATTGGGGGTAAGGTAGTGACTTGGATAGAGAACTGGTTGGCAGACAGGAAGCAAAGAGTTGGAATAAACGGGTCTTTTTCCGAGTGGCAGGCAGTGACTAGTCGGGTACCGCAGGGATCGGTGCTAGGACCCCATCTATTCACAATATATATTAATGATCTAGACGAGGGAACTAGATGTAATATCTCCAAGTTTGCAGACGACACAAAGCTGGGTGGGTGTGTGTGCTGTGAGGAGGATGCAGAGAAACTCCAGTATGATTTGGACAGGTTGGGTGATTGGGCAGATGCAGTATAATGTGGATAAATGCAAGGTTATCCACTTCGGTGGCAAAAACAGGAAGACAGATTATTATCTGAACGGCAATAGATTGGGAAAAGGGGAAGTGCAACGAGACCTGGGTGTCCTTGTGCACCAGTCGCTGAAGGTAAGCATGTAGGTGCAGCAGGGGATTAAGAAGGCAAATGGTATGTTGGCCTTCATAGCGAGAGGATTCGAGTACAGGAGCAAGGATGTCTTGCTGCAGTTGTACAGGGCCTTGGTGAGATCACACCTTGAGTATTGTGTGCAGTTTTGGTCGCCTTATCTGAGGAAGGATGTTCTTGCCATGGAGGGAGTGCAGCAAAGATTCACCAGACTGATACCTGGGATGGCAGGAATGACGTATGAAGAGAGATTGGGTCGATTAGGCTTATATTCGCTAGAGTTTCGAAGAATGAAAGGGGATCTCATTGAAACTTATAAAATTCTAACAGGACTAGACAGACTAGATGCAGGAAGGATGTTCCCGATGGCGGGGGAGTCCAGAACCAGGGGGTCACAGTCTAAGGATAAGGGGTAAGCCATTTAGGACTGAGATGAGGAGGAATTTCTTCACCCAGAGAGTGGTGAACCTGTGGAATTCTCTACCACAGAAGGCAGTTGAGGTCAATTCATTAAATATATTCAAGAAGGAGTTAGATATATTTCTTAAGGCTAAAGGGATCAAGGGATATGGGGAGAAAGCAGGGACAGGGTACTGAATTTGGATGATCAGCCATGATCTCATTGAATGGCGGAGCAGGCTCGAGGGGCCGAATGGCCTACTCCTGCTCCTATCTTCTATATTTCTATGATTCAATGGTGGGGTGTGGAGCCGTACCCCAGGAATGATTCAATGGTGGGGTGTGGAGCCGTACCCCACGAATGATTCAACACCCTCGGGGGAGGAGGCGAGGGGCAGCTGAGAACGTTAGTGGGAGAAAAGGAGGAGACAAAAGACTTCAATTGAAGAGGTTTCCTGGTATTAGACTACTGATCAACAGTAAGTGCTTTATTCTACTCCCTGCTGTGTGTGCATTGCACGCTGGAGGAGCTTAAATAGAAAATCTCACTCCAGGTTAGCAGCTACAGTCCAATCCACTTATTTGTAAATCTGATATCATGCAAGCAGGTTCTTAATGAAGCACATCTTTACCAAAGCCCAATTTGTTCCTGACCCAGGCCAGGCACTGATAGCCAATCCAACTGATTGGCTGCCAGAAATGGGTTTCGGGACCGGCCATGCGAGTCTGTGCTGAGCTCTCTGGCCTCTGCCGAGACGGTGGTCCAGGCACTGCAACTAGAAAGGAAATAGAAAGAAAAGAATCAGCCTCGCGTGATTGCTACTGCTATCCGGGGGTTTCCTGCTGGAAATTGTGTTAGCGCACACAAGCGCGAGAGCAAATATTGGAAAAGGATAGGCTTTGATGCCCTCACAGTCGAATAGCTTGTAGTCACTCACTATCTAGGCTGTGCGTCTAGAAGAATGGCTACAAGGTTACATTGCCAAAAGGGCACCCGCTGTCTGCAAAACTGAACTTGAAGTTAGCACCTTCAGGAGAGGAAGTGAAGGAAAAACCTCTACTTCAAATGACTCCTGCGGTACCATGCCCCCCCTCCCCTCCCCTCCCTCCAATGATTAGCCTCAACCCCTGTCTTGCTAAGAAGTGGCTAGTGACATCTGTAGAGGCTTTGTTGCTGAGCAATGTTATTGTGTGATTGGGTTTAATAAAAGTACTACGTCCCAAGTCAGTCTGGGAGTGAAGTAATGAGCTTAAGTCCACGGCTCATGACGAGGGATTCAGTGGCCCTGCCCTATTCACAGTCACAGCCTGGCATATTTCCACACTCCTTAGGCAGTCAGTCTAAGCCACAGTTCTCTTCTCGCGAGGGGGAGTCCAAAACTAGGGACCATAAATAGAAGATAGTCACAAATAAATCCAATAGGGAATTCAGAAGAAACTTCTTTACCCAGAGAGTGGGGAGAATGTGGAACTCGCTACCACAAGGAGTAGTGAGGAGAATAGCAGAGATGCATTTAAGGGGAAGCTAGACAAGCACCTGAGGGAGAAAGGATTAGAAGGATATGCTGATAGGATTAGATGAAGAAGGAAGGAAGGAGGCTCGTGCGGAGCATAAACAACGGCATAGACCATTTGGGCCGAATGGCCTATATCTGTGCTGTACATTCTATGCAATTCATATATTTTCACTTGCCCATGGCTGGAATTTATACTTGTAAGTAATCCTCTGTGGTATAAACTGCTAAAGGTAACTATTCAGCTCACCTTTCACTGTCATCAGCCAGTTCACAAAGTAGAATTACAGGGAGCGTATCTAGAAATAACACCTCTGCGATGATTCGCCCTGCACTGCTCCCCTTTTAAAGTTTTTTTTAAAGAATCAAAGAAACTTACAGCACAGAAGGAGGCCATTCGGCCCATCGTGCCTGTGCCGGCTCTTTGAAAGAGCAGTCGTGCTTGGTCCCACACCCCTGCTTTTGGTCCCTAACCCTGTGAGTTCCTCACCCTCAAGTACCTGCCCAACTCCCTTTTAAAATTAGTTATGGAATCCGCTTCCACCACCTTTCAGGTACAGCATTGCAGATCCTGACAACTGAGTGAAAGCATTTCTCCTAATCTCCCCTCTAGATCTTTTCCCAATGCTTTTAAATCTATGACCTCTGGTTATTGACCCACTCACCAGGGGGAATAGTTTTTCTCTCTCTCCTCTATCAAAATCTCTCATCATCTTGAAAACCTCTATTAGGTCACCTCTTAACCTTCGCTGTTCCAAGGAGAACAGTCCCAACTTTTCCAACCTCTCATAACGGAAGTCTCTCATCTCTGGTAACATCTTGGTGAACCTCCTCTGTACCCTTTCTAAGGCCTTTACATCTTTCCTGGCGTGTGTTGCCCAGAATTGTCCACAATAAGGTAGAATATAAATTATTTTCTTTTTTTTCTCCAATTGTCCCGCGCAATGTGGGGTCTGAGGTGCGCTTGCATGCGCGGACTTTGCAATCTCTGGGCAGTCAGCGGCAGGAGTATCATGCTCCCCGCTGCCCATGTCATGCTATCAATGCACAAGTGTCCATTAATAGCCTGTAGTTACAGGTCCGCTTCATTTCTTTTGAGTGCTTTGATTTGGTTGTGTGTGAGGGGGGGTGGGGTGAAGGAGCTTTTTATTTTTTGATATAATTTGAAAGCTTGTCAACCCATGTCAGGATGAAGATGTAAAGATTAGCTTAATTAGAGGTTGGTTCTAGACATATAGACAGGAGTCCCCAAAAAAATAATAAAACCTCCGTCTGTTTACAAATTAATCATCAATTATATAACCAGTAGGATTAACTCTACTTTGCTAAATCATTCAGATGGCTAAGTCCTCCGAATCTTTCGAAATGAATTAAAAAAAAACTTGGCTCAGTAAAGCCCTGCAGACCTGGCTCAGCTGCAGAGGGTCAGTTGACGTTATTCAATGGGGAAAGATTTTTAAATGTGGGAGTTTTGAGGTCTTTGCGTGTTTTATTTTGTGTTCGCCACAAAAACGCCCCTGTGATAGCCCAGCAAGTGTAACAAAAAGTTCTGGCTTGCATTTATACAGCGCCTTTCATGACCGCCGGACGTCCCAAAGCGCTTTACGGCCAATGAAGTGCTTTGAGGAGCTGAGCCGCACAGACGAGGATGTCCCAGGTTCAATATTATCTCCGTGCTGGGAGTTAGCTGCTCTCGGCCAGTGGGGCAGTGAGGGGGGTCACACTGACTGATCATCCCTGGTTTTGGCGGGGGAATGTGGGGAAATCATCCAAGGTTCCCACTCGCTCGCTCTCTCTCTCTAATGACACTCTGCTGGAAGGCTGCATGTGTGGACGGCAGAAATAGGACTCTGCTTTGCTGCCCCTGTGGCTGAATGGTCTGCTGACACTCACTGTCCAGCATGCAGTAGTAGCCATTTGGGCGAGGGAGTAAAAGACTCCTGTTGCCTGGTAGCCTGGGCTCAATCAAGTACGCTATGCAGCATTGCAACCTGTGCATTTTATTTCCCCCACACATTTGTCCTGCTCCTCTCCTGCTGAAAGCATTGACTTTTTGCTGGTGTGCAGTTCCACAGCCGGGTACCCTGCAATCCCTCACCCAGATCATATTCCTTGTGTTTGAGCCCTCGCGGTGAGTGTCAGCAGGCTGCCTGAACTCGGGTGAGTTAACCTAGCCCGATATTGTCGTTGCCCAGGCTTCCAGCCGGATCGTGACCAGGAGCAGGTTGGTTTTCTCCCTCCCTGACCTAGAGACACTAAGGCCAATTGTAGCACCTGGGCTGCGTCCAACTAACCCAGACCAGACTCGGAGCTCACCAGCCTGTAATCAAGACCAGTACAACCAGCTCTTCTCAACTGTATTAGAACTAATTTTACAACGGGAGAAGATTTCCTCTGTTTGTTATTAGCAACAAAATGCTAATAATTGAATAAAGAATTTTTGTTGTGAACAGGCAACAGAGGAAATCTTCCTTCTGTGTGTTCAGAGTCCAGCAACTCCCATCTATTGTCGATCAAAGGTGAAGATCCAACAACAACTTGTATTTATATAGCGCCTTTAACTCCAGGGCGCTGCACAGGAGTATATTAAGACAAAAAATTTGACACCGATCCACATAAGGATAAATTAGAGCAGGTGACCAAAAGCTTGGTCAAAGAGGTAGGTTTTAAGGAGTGTCTTAAAGGAGGAAAGAGAGGTAGCGAGGCGGAGAGGTTTAGGCAGGGATCAAATTGAATGGCAGAGCAGACCCGAGGGGCTGACTGACCTCCTAATGTTCCTAAGTGTATGGTGTGGGATAACCAGGGAGATTGTGACCAGCTTTACCCCCCCCCCCCCCCCCCACTTTGTTCTCTCCCTCTCTCCCCTCTTAAGGGTAAAAAAACAATGTACTGATTCAAAATTAACAAACATCAAACGAGGCTGGAGATGTAGATAATGTGGAGCAGACTCCCAGCAAAAGCCATTAATGCCACATCAGTTAGCTCCTTCAGAAAGTAACTGGATAGCATTTATATAGCATGCAAGGTAGAAAATATCCCGGGGTGCGTCACAGAAGAGAAACGGACGCCAAGCAGAAATGGAGGAATTAGAGGTGGCCAAAGGCAGGGTGAGAGCTCGCACGATGGAGGAACTTAGGGTGAGAGTTCCAGAGCATAGAGCCAAGATGGCTGAAAGTTCTGCCATTAACGGTGGAGGGGAGGATGCGCAAGAGGCCAGAGCTGGAGAGCAGAAGGCTTGGGTTCGGACTGAAGGCTGGAGGAGATTCTAGAGCGGGGGTGGGGCAAAATCATGCAGGGAATATCTGGTTGGGAATGGAGATTAAATGGCATTTGTGGCCAAATATTCCACAGGATGTGATGCTTCTTGTCTACTGGGGGTTTGAATGGGGAGTATGTTTGTGAAGGGCAGTACACGCGGGTTAGTAGTCAACGTGGGAATGAATGAATAATCCGGAGTGTTGCTTGGTTACCTTGGGAATTGGGAAGTATTTTTACAGAACTTTCCCTCAGGAGATTAAACACGTTGGATAGAGGATAGTGTGGGGTGGGCTGTGGAAGGAGAGGGCCTGATGGGCTGAATGTTCTTTTCTCACTCTGTCTCTCCTTTATATTCCTGTAGCTGACTATCAGTCACTATGATGCTGGAGTGCTGTACCCTTGACTGAGCAGAGTTCCAAATAACATTTGCTTTCAAGCTCCCCATCCCTGTAATGGGGAAGCGATTGTTTGATATTTCAATGGGAGGGGAGGAAAATCTGGTTCTTTTAGTGGCTCTCAGAATAAATTACCTCCCCAGTCAGCCTTAGAACATAACTCAAAGTTGGCGGCCTATTTGGAGATATCCACAGACTGGGCTGCTTCGCCAAAAGGGAAATGGTATTGATGTTGGGGTGAGGGGGCCGTGTCTGTGTTGTTAACTGGCTGACTCTTTCCGTTTCCTTTGCTCCCAGGCCTGGTGCAGATCCCAGTGAGCATGTACCAGACCGTCGTGACCAGCCTGGCCCAGGGTAACAGGCCTGTGCAGGTTGCAATGGCCCCTGTCACCACTCGGATGACGGAAATCCAATCGTCTGGAGTAACCGTGGAAGGACAAGCGGTGGAGGTGGTGACGCTGGAACAGTGAGGACATCACCGACGAACGAAACAACTTTTTCTGTCTTTCAGAAGTCCGACTTTGCAGTACTGCAATCAGGTGTCTTGTGCGTTAACAGGTGGCCATGAAAATAAAAGTATCCCGTGTGGGTTTAGTGTTGGGGAGAGAAATGATAGAGGAAGGACTTCTCATCCCTTATATTACCTTCAGAGAGATTTCAAGCTCTTGTATTTACTGTTTTATATTGGGGGGGAAGAAAGAGAAAAATCAAACCTATTTGTATAAGTTTCTCTGTATTTATGCACAAAGTGTTTGTGTCTGTGACTGAAGATGGGGGTCTTGTTTATTAGTGGTCTCGATTGGGATCTTTATAATTGTGGTTCCAGTGCTTTAGATTGGCTGGGGGGGTGGGATTCTCTGCATTTTCCATTTTAATAAAAGTTGACGCAGGACCTGAACCCCAATCCTTTTAAAAGCTTACTGTGTAGTTGGTGTGCAGATTTTGACTTTATGGCTCTTTCACTTGTTTTAAATATTCAAGTTAAAGTCGAGGAATTTTATATCCCCGGTCTCACCGCCTTGGGCACATAGGGAGGGGGTAAGTCAACCAGGGTTCCCTTTCCCGATCACTATCCAGTGACCCTGTTGGAATGCGTGTGTATGTGCACGTGTGTCTATGTACATGTACATACGTGTTGCCGTGCGAGGACAGGATCGGGCTCTGCTCTGGATCCCCCTCCACTCACGGTTTGGGCTCGGAGTGGCTTTTCAAGTGAGGTACCAGAGGGCGGAGGACACCAGCCAGGACCTTCGGGAGAAGGGGAGGGAATAAAATTTAACAGGAATTTGGGGGGTGGGGGGGCGGGAGGGAATATAAAGACGGTAAGGCCCCATCCCCACGAAAGCAAACAGGGCCATGGAGTGCACCAGGAATTATTTTTAATCGTTTTAATTTTCCACGAGTTTTATTTATTTCCTATTAATTTCACGGGCCATGGGTGTAAAGCCAGAGTTCCAGCCGGGCATTAGTTCAGCAGCAAAAGCTGCTGTTGTAAGCGAACGTCGAGCAGAGCGGCGCTACTTTGCCAGGCTTTGGGCATGGGCTCGGGACTGGGGCTCCCACAGCAGTGGGGGGCGGGGGGGCTGTCGTTACAAGTTGTTGTTGTCGTGGGTGCAGTGAACCATCTCGAGGCGCTGACCCACTTACTCCCGCTGTTAGACCGTGTCCACTTAACGAGCAGTCATGAACGATATTTCCCCCTAAAGGGGGAATCGCGAGGTGCTGCGCTCCAGCTCCTACCGCTGGAAGAGATGCCGCACAGAAAATTTAAAGGGACCGCGCCCCGAAAAAAATTAGAGAGAACATTGGTCGTGAAACATTTTTAGAGAACTCGTTTTGTACTAAATTTAAACCACTGAGGGAATAGGAATACAGCAGCAACAACCCACATTTATATAATGCCTTTAACGTAGTAAAGCGTCCCACGGTACAGAAGGTAGCCTCAGTTTAAAATTAACGGAGCCCGATGCTCCTGTCCGAGCAGAATGCTTTTCCTTCATACTCGTATTTGGGGAGTTTTAACCACATATGGCAGGTCTCGGTATCATTCAAGCCATTGAATTAAATTGTTTTATTCTACAATGTTAACCCGCACATTAACGCTATTAAGTACTACCATTGTTCATTGTTATTTAGATGTGAAAGGTATTTTAGATTTTCCATTATTACACATTAGTCGAACTAAAGCTATTCCAGATCCCAGTATTGTGGTCTAAGCCTTGTTCCTGCTGCTTTTCTGAAGGAAAACTTTTACATAACATAAGAAATAGGAGCAGGAATAGGCCACTTGGCCCCTCGAGCCTGCTCCGCCATTCAATAAGATCATGGCTGATCTCGGGCTCAAAGCCACTTCCCAGCCTGCTCCCCATAACCCTTCACTCCCTTATCTTGCAAAAATTTGTCTATCTCCACTTTAATGTATTTAATGACCCAACCTCCACAACTCTCTGGGGCAGAGAATTCCACAAATTTACGACCCTCTTGAGAGAAGAAGTTCCTCCTCATCTCAGTTCTAAAAGGGTGATCCTTTATTCTGAGACTGTGCCCCCGAGTTCTAGATTTCCCCATGAGGGGAAAACATCCTCTCTGCATCTACCCTGTCGAGCCCCCTCAGTATCTTATATGTTTCGATAAGATCACCCCTCATTCTTCTAAATTCCAATGAGTATAGGCCCAGCCTGCTCAACCTTTCCTCATAAGTCAAACCCCCCATCTCTGGAATTAACCTAGTGAACCGTCTCTGAACTGCCTCCAATGCAAGTATATCCTTCCTTAAATAAGGAGACCAAAACTGTACGCAGAACTCGAGGTGTGGTCTCACCAATACCCTGTACAGTTGTAGCAGGACTTCCCTGCTTTTATACTCCAACCCCCTTGAAATAAAGGCCAACATTCCATTTGCCTTTTTGATTACTTGCTGTACCTGCATGCTAACTTTTTGTGTTTCATGCACAAGGACCCCCAGGTCCCTCTGAACTTAAGCATTTTGTAATCTCTCTCCATTTAAATAATAGTTTACTTTTTTATTTTTCCTGCCAAAGTGGATAACCTCGCACTTTCCCACATTATACTCCATCTGCCAAATGTTTGCCCACTCACCTAGCCTGTCTATATCCCTTTGCAGATTCTTTGAGTCCTCTGCACAACTTACTTTCCCACCCATCTTTGGATCATCCGCAAACTTGGCTACATTACACTCGATCCCTTCATCCAAGTCATTAATGTAGATTGTAAACAGTTGGGGCCCCAGCACCGATCCTTGTGGCACCCCACTAGTTACCGTTTACCAACCAGAAAATGACCCATTTATCCCGACTC
Source organism: Squalus acanthias (assembly GCA_030390025.1). Classification (NCBI taxonomy): domain Eukaryota; kingdom Metazoa; phylum Chordata; class Chondrichthyes; order Squaliformes; family Squalidae; genus Squalus; species Squalus acanthias. The sequence continues at coordinate 130,603,968 of CM059434.1, forward strand.
TCTGCTTTCTGTTAGTTAGCCAATTCTCTATCCATGCTAATATATTGCCCCCAACTCCGTGAGCTCTTATCTTATGCAGTAACCTTTTATGTGACACCTTATCGAATGCCTTCTGGAAATCCAAATACACCACATCCACTGGCTCACCCTTGTCCACCCTGCTTGTTACATCCTCAGAGAACTCCAGCAAATTTGTTAAACATGATTGCCCTTTCCTAAAACCATGCTGACTCTGTTTGACTGCAGTATGTTTTTTCTAAATGCCCTGCTACTGCTTCCTTAATGAAGGACTCCAGCATTTTCCCAACGACAGATGTTAGGCTAACTGGTCTATAGTTTCCTGCTTTCTGTCTCCCTCCTTTCTTAAATAGGGGTGTTACATTAGCGGTTTTCCAATCCGCTGGGACCTCTCCAGAGTCCAGGGAATTTTGGTATATTGCAACCAATGCATCCACTATCTCTGCAGCCACTTCTTTTAAGACCCTGGGATGCAGGCCATTTGGTCCAGGGGACTTGTTGTCTTTTAATCCCATTATTTTACCAAGTACTATTTCCTTAGTGATAGTGATTGTCTTTAGTTCCCCACTCCCTGTGGCCCCTTGATTATCCATTATTGGGATGTTGTTAGTGTCTTCTACAGTGAAGACAGATGCAAAATATTTGTTCAGAGTCTCTGCCATATCCCCGTTCCCCATTATTAATTCCCCAGTCTCATCCTCTAAGGGACCAACGTTTACTTTAGTTACCCTCTTCCTTTTTATATACCTGTAGAAGCTCTTACTATCTGTTTTAATGTTTCTTGCCAGCTTACTCTCATAATTCATCTTCTCTCTCTTTATTATTTTTTTAGTCATCCTTTGCTGGTTTTAAAAAATTTCCCAATCCTCTGGTCTCCCACCAATCTTGGCAACATGGTTTGCCTTCGTTTTCAATTTGATACCATCCTTTACTTCCTTAGTTAGCCACGGATGGTGCTCCCTTCTCTTAAAATCTTTCTTTCTCACTGGAATATACTTTTGTTGAGAGTTATGAAATATCTCCTTAAATGTCTGCCACTGCATTTCAACTTTCTTACCCTTTAATTTGTTTTTCCAGTCCACTTTAGCCAGTTCTGCCCTCATGCCATTATAATTGCCTTTGTTTAAGGTCAAGACACTGGTTTGGGATATAACTTTCTCACCCTCCAACTGAATTTGAAATTCAACCATGCTATGATCACTCTTTCCTAGAGGATCCTTTACTATGAGATCATTTATTAATTCTGTCTCATTACATAGCACCAGATCCAAGATAGCCTGCTCCCTGGTTGGTTCCATTACATACTGTTCTAGGAAAACATCCTGGATGCACCCTATGAACTCCTCCTCCAGGCTACCATGGCCAATTTGATTTGTTCAATCAATATGGAGATTAAAATCACCCATGAATATTGCCGTACCTTTTTTACAGGCCTCCATTATTTGTTGATTTATACTCTGTCCAACAGCATTGCTACTGTTTGGGGGCCTGTAGACTACGCCCACCAGAGACTTTTTCTTTGTAGAGTTTCTCTTGGTGTATGGGCAGAAACAAATAAATTAAAATTCCAAGTGGCGCTCATGGACGAGGTTGAGCTAAGAGTGAGGTGATAAAGTTGGGCTTCGTTTGGCATTGTTCAAGGGAGCTCGTATAAAGCGGGTGAGAGAGGTTGATCTAGTAACTGGGGCACAAGGGGGAAGCTCTCACACTCGTATCCTGACCAGATGAAACACAGACTCGGACGATCTTATTGCGTGTTGTAGATGCTTGTGAGAAGTCGCACAACACCAGGTTATAGTCCAGGTTGTAGATGCTGGCAGCCGTACATGGTGATGTACCAGACTAGAGGTAACCTGGCGCAGTGATTCATTCTCCTCAATAGTTATGTGAAAGTGAAGAGAGCTTAATAAAGTCAAAATACTGCAGGGCCAGGCACTACTTAAACTGCTTCAGTATTCCTTGTCATCGACCTTTCCTGGTCTGGTTAACAGCCATGTAAAGTACGCTGCAATGTTGTCACTTGGGTTACTCAAGAATACTTGCCCCATTACTCTTTGTCAGAAAAATCGCACTTAAGCCAATATGCTTCATGTGCGCTGCTCTTAATTCATCTCTCCCACTACCAGTGACAGACCTGTGCCACACCAGTACTTCACCCAAGTGTTATACAGTTTAGAACCCTCTCCAGAGATGGAGAATCTGCAGCGGGTACTGCTGGGTGCTGTTTGCGTTTCAAGTGTAGATGATATGGAAGTTTCCCACAACCACCGTCACGCTTCACTAAAATCCTGGTGATAACACTGCATTGTACTTACTTTTTCCCTCCCCTGTTGCCCTGTTTAATCCTATCCAGCTCACACCCAACACTGGGGCAAGGGGGAGACAGGATCCTTATTCCTCCAACTGAAAACATGGATGATAATTCGTGACGGAGCTGAAATGACTCTTGCAACCACTATAGTATTAGCTAAATTCTTTGCGGAAGCTGTTAACTTTGGGTGGGGGGAGGTGGGGGGCAGCGGAGGGAAGAGGTCACGGGAGCACTTTGGTCACCATGCAAAAATGAATGCAGTGATTCCAGGTACTGTGAAAAGTGATCCCATCCAGCAAGCTAGAATGGGTTGGAAATGGTTCCTCCTCTGCACACCTACAGCTTTATATGTGGAGTGGAGGGTTAGGCTGCCATTGCCCTCCATATTTTGTCTAGTTAGTAAAGTGGACCAATGGATACTGCAGATGGTGGCCAAAGGGTCTAAGGGGACACATTGCAAAGATTGAATCTTCATATAGATACAAATACTGTATATATAATAAAGAAAAGTTCTTTTAAGTGCTGAAGGTGACTGCAGGTCGTAGAAGTACTGTGGTTTGTTTGCTACCATATTTATTCCCCTTGGATACTCTGAAAATGTATTTGAATGAAGTAATTTGCATTTGATTTTGTTTTATATGTTGCTTTTTTTTTGTTTGGGAAATGTGATTTGCTATCTAAACACCGCCGGCTTTTTTTGGGCATAGCGAGCTCATGGTGTGTAATAAAGATGTGAATAATCCTGGTAAGATGGAGGCTGCTGGCCTTTGCCTCTTTTATTACAGCCACACGATAGTCTGTGCAGTAACTTCAAAGCACAGGGAGGGGGATTGGCGAAGAAATGTACAGCAACAGAACGCAGGCACTCAGTCCATTCTTACTATTCTGACACCTGGGCTTATCCTTTGGGCGAGGGGACAGAACACTTTGTAGGGCATCAGACAAAACACTCCGTAGTCAGTAGGTTTACTCACTAACCTGAAAGGGCCATAATTGCACTCTCTCTAGCGCTCTCTCTCTAGTGCTCTCTCTCTCTGTCTCTCTCTCTCTCGCGCTCGCTCTCTCTCTCTCTAGCGCTCTCTCTCTCTCTCTCTTTTGGCTGTCTCTCTTCCCTGCTCCCTCCTTCATCTGTACTTCTCTCCTCCTCCTCTCCTTCCCTCCCTCTATCTCCCACTCCCTCCTCCATCTGTATTTCTCCCCTTCCCATCCTTTCTCTCCTTTGCTCCTCCATTTTCCCCTTACATGCTCTCCTTCCCATCTCTTCTCCACATCTCTCTCCCTCTCCCTCTCCCATCTATCTCACTCCAAAACTCGCTCTCCTCCCCATCTCTTCTCCACCTCTCTCTCCCCCACCTCTCTCTCTCTCTCTTGCTAAAACTAGAAATGCACTTGAGCAGATGATGTGTAGATTTGATACTTTAAATACATTCAATGCCAACTGAACATAATGGGGACTAGTCCCTGATAAGTGTCCTTGTATTTATTTGGTAAACACACACAATCACGCACAGACCATAACAAACCCAGGATTTATTTCCTCTTGAATATGAAATCTGGCCTCATTCCACAGTGTGTCTGCCCCGTACCCCACCCAAAATTAAACTGTCACTTCTTGGACCTAGGTTCAAATAAAGTCTCCATCCCATCATCCACTCCTGAAGACATTGTTTCATTGGTGAGGCATCGTTTCATAAGATGCTCTCCACTACCTCATCCAAGTGCCCATTCTTCATGTGTGAACCTCGCCAGTGAGTGTTGGTGGCCTATTCTGATCATGCCCAATCCTGTCCTTCCATACACACTTCAACAATAACAACTTGTATTTATATAGCGCCTTTAACCTAGTAAAACTCCAGACGCTTCACAGGAGCGTTACCAAACAAAATTTGACACCGAGCCACATGAGATATTAGGCCGGGTGACCAAAAGCTTGGTCAAAGAGGTAGGTTTTAAAGGAGGAAAGAGGGGTAGAGAAGCGGAGAGGCTTAGGGAGGGAATTCCAGAGCCTAGGGCCCAGGCAGCTGAAGGCACAGCCACCAATGGCGCAGTGATTAAAATCGGGGATGTATAAGAGGTCAGAATTGGAGGAGCACAGAGATCTCGGAGGGTTGTAGGGCTAGAGATGGGGAGGGGCGAGGCCATGGAGGGATTTGAAAACACGGATGAGAATTTTTAAATTGAAATGCTGTCAGACTGGGAGCCAATGTAGGTCTGCGAGCACAGGGGTGATGGGAGAATGGGACTTGGTACGAGTTATGATACAGGCAGCAGAGTCTTGGATGATTTCAAGCTTATGGAGGGTGGAAGTTGGAAGGCCGGCCAGGAGAGCATTAGAATAGTCAAGTCTCGAGGTAACAAAGGCATGTATGAAGGTTTCAGCAGCCGAATAGCTGAGGTGGGGTGGGGACGGGTGATGTTACAGAGGTGGAAGTAGGCGGCCTTGGTGATGATGGGGAAGCTCATCTTGAGGTCAAATGGGACGTCAAGGTTGCGAATGGTCTGATTCAGCCTCAGATAGTGGCCAGGGAGAGGGATGGAGTCGGTGGCTAAGGAATGGCAGGGAGGCACCGGATAATGACATTGAGAAGAAACCCTGGCCACTAACCCAGGGTCACTGATGCCATTTGTGCTCCAAGCACCACCCAAGCAGGACTTCCATTGAAACACTGTAGAGGGAGCATTGTTGGTTTTCAATGCAATTACCAAAATGACCGTAGATAGTCATATTGGAGCGAAGAATATGAGAAAAGGCCATCTATTCATTGAAGGTTATCCACCTGGAACGTTAGCTCACCTGGCATAGCATCTCATTGGATTTTGAATTTGCCCCACGTTTTTGAATCTTAATATTTTCCCTTTTTGAGTCAAGAAGTTTATTTGATAATCTGTTCAAATTTATTTTTCATTCATTTCCATTTCTTTCTTCCAGTCCTATTTTCTTAGAATATTCCGTGTTTCCTATGTCTTACACATTTACTATTTCATATACATGGAAGCTCCGCTGATTACCTAGACTGTAAAATTTAAGGATCTTGAATCATTCCCCGTATCTGATGCCCTTTACACGGGATCAGTCATCTTCTGGCCGTCTCCTCAATCCACCATTTTCAATCATGTGCTGCTTTGATTTCCTGTGTGAGATTTGAAAATGTGGAGTTTTATTTTTAAATCATTTGCAAGAAGCCACAGCAGCTTGTTAAAAGCGTCTAATCTATAAATAGATCTTTCCATGTTTTGAGCCGACTGCTTATGGTTTATTTTGAGTTGTATTCGCCTTTCCAAAACTCTCAGGCTCACCACGATTTGGTGTCTTAAGCCGTCTTAATGTTTCACTGAAGGCCCTCTACACCTTTTAACACGTTGAACTCAAGTCTTTTTTTCAAATTATCTGCCCTCCTGTCTGAAAGCGTTGACTCTTCGCTGGAGTATCAGGTTTCCTTTGCCCAAGAGACCATTCTTTAGGTGGTGCCATATTGTGGTTTTGAAATGAGACTAAAATAAAGACTTGAATTTATATAGCGCCTTTCACTACCTCAGGACATCCCAGAGCGCTTTACAGCCAATGAAGTACTTTTTGAAGTTTAATCACGGTTGTAGAAAACTCAGCAGCCAACTTGTTGCACAGCAAGCTCCCACAAACAGCAATGAGATAACAACCAGATAATCTGTTTTTAGTGATGTTGGTTGAAGGATAAATATTGGCCAGGACACCGGGGACTCTGCTCTTCAATTTAGTGCCAATTTAAGGGCAGATTTGGGCATAGTGTTGCCAACTCTCCATGATTGTCCTGGAGTCTCCAGGAATGAAACATTAATCTGCTGGACTCTGCTGCCAGCAGCCTGGGGGGAAAAATCATAGGGCAGTAAAATAAATAGTGTTTTTTATTTTCTTTTAACTCTTTTTATTAATTATTAAAAAAATTGGGAGATGGGGGGGGGGAAATTGCTGTTTTAGCAGGAGGTCATGCGGTGAAACCTCCAGGAATACATCCAACCAGAGTTGGCAACCCTATTTGAGCACATGGCCACCAGGACCTGGATTGTGAAGACCCAGAATCATCCCATCTCAAACTATTAAGAGCCAGCAATCACGAGGAAACTTTCACCCCGTCGATCTGCATTGTTTCCGAATCAAATCCCAGAGGTGAAAGGTCGCTTCCTGATCCACCCCACCACACCATTCAGTCCCGGTGACCACAGTCACAGCTTTAAACCCAGGCCTGCTGTCCCCGATGTAAGATGAAGCTGTGTTAAGCCCGTGTGTGTGCGTGAGTCAGGCAGTTGGCTTGTTTTGTGTAAACAGCCCCACCATTTAAACAGCTGCCTCACCTTTTCTTCCTTTGTTATTTGTTTATATAAAATCACTAACGTCCAATTCTGTCTTTCGCCCCGCGGAGCTGAGCGTCGTACACTTGTTTCTTTTAAAGGGGTAGTCTCCTCTCCTGCTCACCTCAACTTTGGTGGTGTCCTGCACCATGAGCCTCAGCCCTTCATCTAGGCTTTTCAGCAGAAAAGAAAGTCTCACCGACTGGATTGCCACATGATGCCCAGCGCTTGGAATCAATGGAAAGGAAAATCTGGCGAGATGGTATAAGGAGTGGCCCATTTGTTGCTGCCCATTTTTCGCTCTTCGCCTGAAGTTAAAAGTTCTGCCCCTTATGTTTTATTCTTTATTTTGTGACGGGTATTAAGTGTTACAGAACCAAGGCGGGTAGCTGGAGGTAAGATACAGATCAGCCATGATCTAATTGAAGGGCTGAATGGCCTCCTCCTGTTCCAATGTTCCTAAATATGCGGATTGGGTCCCAATGATGTCAGGTTACAGACCCAGCTTGCCCCAGTATCCTAAGCAAGTGGCCGTTCTCCATGTCTGATCCCACATTGGGGGTGTTTGCTGGCTAGCTGATCTCTGGGGAGGGATGCCTCATGGTCAGGTCCATCCCTGGCTTCACATGATGTTCACACACATGCACTTTCCAACAGGATTCACAGGATAGTGATCAGGAGCAGGATTCCCCCTAGCTGATACCCACCCCCCACCCCAACTCTAGGACACTGAGTGCAGTACTGAGGGAGTGTTGCGCTGTCGGAGGTGCCATCTTTCAGATGAGACGTTAAACTGAGTCTGCCCACTCAGGTGGAAGTAAAAGGCCCTACTGTACTATTCGAAGAAGAGCAGGGGAGTTCATCAGTGTCCTGTCCAATATTTATTCCTCAACCAACATTACGGCCCAGAAATTGGTGGGATAAAAAGCAATACGTCGTGAGTTGTGAATCACCACAAATTACTTTCCCTCTTTTTTTCTCTCTCTTAATCCAATCTTTCTTTCCCTCTCTTCATTTCTCTTTCTGTATCTAATTTGCCTTTAATTTACCTTATTTCCTTCTCCGTTGTTCCTGTGTTTCTTTCTTGATCCTTAAATTTAATTGGTTAAGGAGATAGCTTGTTGGTTCCGTCGTTCACCAAGGCCCCAGATGCCCCATTATCAGCTCGCACTTCCAGCAATTTACGACACAAAAATAACGAGCTGAAGGGTGACGAAAAAATTCCAACTCGCGGCGCTGGATGCCCACTCCACCCCATTCTGGGCCATTATCTGGGCCTTATTACATTGTTGTTTGTGGGAGCTTGCTGTGTGCAAATTGTCTGCCGCATTTCCTACATTACAACAGTGACTACACTTTTTTTTAAAGTACTTCATTGGCTATAAAGCACTTTGGGGCGCCCTCAGGTCATGAAAGGCGCGATATAATGTAAGTCTTTCTTTAATTGTGGCACCCTGATCAATGCTGGCTGACGTCAACTAGCTCAGCCTTGAACCTGGGATCTTCCTAGTCTAAGTGGCTGAGCTGCTCACAGGAGAACCTCACTGAACCATCAGTAGACCAAGTGACTGCTGATGACGTGACACACAATCTGCTACCCAAGAGCCAGACTCTTGTTTGACAAACTCCCCGAGGCAGAGAAAGTGCTGGTTTCTGAGCAGATCTGATTGATAGATTAGTTCCAAGAACAAAAACCAGTTGACACCCCCCACCCCCAGGCCATTGGGGAAGCCCTTGGTTTCATTCTTTGAAAAAGGGAAAAGGATCAGTTACAGCTCCTGGGAGTACAACACAAAGTTTCAGATCTGAGAGAGGGAGAGGTAGGGCTGCCAACACTTCCAGGATTGCCCTGGAGTCTCCAGGAATTGAAGATTAATCTCCAGGACACTGCTGCTAGCAACCCAGGAGAAAAATCCTAGGGAGCAATCAACAAAATTGTGGTTTTTTTCATTTTCTTGGAACACTTCCATTTGTTAGTTATAAAAATATTGGAGCTGAGGAATGGTTGTTTCACTAACAGTTAAGATTATCCAATTGGACAACAAAGAGTCTTCCCCTCCCAATTGGCCGCGGGGAAGGTCGTGCGTCTGGAGGATGGGCCTATGGCGGGAGTGTGGGGCGAGGCGGGCGGTCATGTGATGAAACCCGAGGAAGAGGCTGTCAGCAGCTCAGGTGCCGCCTGGCTTGGGCACCAATATCTGTGTTCATTTCAGCCAACACACCGCACCACAGCAGGAAATCGACACGTGCTCAGTTAACAAAAAACACAGATGCCAAACTGTCAGTTCTGTTTTCTCAGCGAACTGATTAGACAGAGCCCAGTCAGACTCGTCTTCATTGGTTGGAAATCTAAGGCCTACCATAATGACCGGAAATAGACGTAAAACCTCGCATCCCTCGAGAAGGTGGGGTTCATGCAGTCTCCTTCCTTTTCATTTACTTCACCCAACAACAACAACAACTGGCATTTATATAGCGTCTTAAACATAGTAAAATACCCCAAGGAGCTTCACGGGTGCACAAATCGGACAAAGATTGACACTGAGCCAAAGAAGGAGACATTAGGACGTGTGACTAAAAGCTTGGTCAAAGACGTAGGTTTTAAGGAGGGGATAGAAGCGCAGAGTATTCGGGAGGGGATGCCAGAACTTAGGGCCTAGGCTGAAGGCACGGCCGCCAAAGGTGAGGCGAAGGAAGTCAGGGCTGCGCAAGAGGCCAGAATTGGAGGAGCGCAGAGATCTCGGAGCCCAGCTCATTCCAAGTGTTTCCATTTACACACAGGCGTCACTAATCAACAGGCGTCGTTATCTAATGCACCTTAACATAATTCAACTACCATGGCAACCGGCAAGAGTAAAATGGAAGAAATGGCAAATCGTTATTAATGGTTACATGACGCCAAGCTTGGGTTTTGAAAGCCTGTGGACTGTAGAAGGAAGGAAAGATTGAGGGAGCCTCTCAGCTTTGAGGTCCTCTTCAGAGGGCTGTTATGAGTCAACCATGTTGGTGTGGGACTGGAGTCATGTGTAGGCCAGAGCGGGTAAGGACGGCAGGTTTCCTTCCCTAAAGGACATTAGTGAACCAGTTGGGTTTAACAAAAATCCGACAGCTTCATGGTCACTTTTACTGATACCAGCTTCTTTTTTGTTTGAGATGTTTATTTCTATTTGTGTCCTTCAGTTTTTCTTTTACTTTCTTTCAGTTTTATGCTCAGTATATAACCTGTTTGCATTTACATTATCCACTCATCGGTACATAGGAATGTATAGCACTGTGCTCCAACTGCCATACTATATCTCTCATACCCCAAATATCTATACGCTTCCCCCTTGAATTTGCTGGCATTGTCCACCTCACTGGGCAGTCATTCACTGTAGCAAAGCATTAAGTCGAGATTCTCAGCTCACCTTCCCTCTGAAGAAGTCTGATTCTGTGACTCTCAATATTTTAAGGACCTGAACCGTGTCTCCTTCAACCACCTTTTTCTTCAATGGAGATAAGTTGGGCTTGTAACCTGGAGCTGAGGCCCAGTACCACCTGGCCTGCTCTCCAACAGAGCCCCTCTCCCAACACTCATGCTGTAAAATGTGCCGCGCCCTTGTCTGCAGAGCAAGTTAATGTTGAGCAGCATAATAACAGTTCTGGGCATAGAAAGTAAGCACGAGGCTGTAATTTAATTTAATCCCTGGGTTTTTAAGTCCACACCCAGAACTTCACCCTTATGGTTCATGATATCATTGCAGTAAAATGACAGCCTTGTTACTGATTCACTTCCCTTTATAATTGGATCTTTCTCTCTCTCTTTCTACAGTCAGTGGTGATTCCTTTGATACAGTTTATTTAAACACCCCTCTGTTTTATTGCGGGCTCCTGCACTAATGAACAAGCACAACAACAACTTGCATGTATATAGCGCTTTAATGCAATAAAACATCCCATGGCGCTTCACAGGAGCGAATGCCAGTGAGTTCCCTTTAACGGTGGCTTTGCTCCATGTAGGGATTTATTTTTTGAGGGACGTGACGTTCTTGAGAAGGATGGAGCCACTCGTTTGAGTCTTCAGTCCATGGCCTCCAAGCTCATGACAGATCTATGATCTGGACCTTCCTGTGTGTAGCCTGAAACATTACCTCCTGCTTACTGTCAAAAACTGAGCACGCACGCACTGTAACTTGAAGTATTTATCCCTCAACCAACATGACTGGTCATTATCACATTGCTGCTTGTGGGAGCTTGCTGTGCACAAATTGGCTGCCGTGTTTCCTACAGTACAACAGTAACTACACTTCAAAAAGTGCTTCATTGGCTGTAAAGCGCTTTGGGACGTCCTGAGCTCATGAAATGCAAGTCTTTCATTCTTTCTTTCTTAGTACGATTTTGCTACATAAATACTGCTTTATAGCTAGTTATTATTTGCAGCTCGGTTTCAGAGATCTAGAATTGGCCAAGCGTTCGCCCATTACTCCTCGGCTACTCTCACTAGGTTTAGAACGGCAACGGAGGCAAGGTCACAGGGGTGTGGCGTTTGGAGCCACTGGTGAGAGCTGGGTGAGTCGTCAAGACCAACCTCGAGTAGAACCACCCTCCTGGGTGCGCTTGTTTACCCTGCACCCTTAAACCAGGATGTAAAGAATCAAGAATGATATAATTTTAAAAATGGCTTGGACAAGAAACAAAGGCTTATACGGAAGATCCGAGAAAGACCACTGCGATGGTCTGGGTTTCAAGAATGGAAACAGCTCGAATACTGTTAGATGATGTAAGGTTGGAGGAGGCTCGTGCAGCGTATAAACACCGGCACAGACCTGTTGGGCCGAATGGCCTGTTTCTGTGCTGTAGACTCTCCATGGAGATACGTGGAATAGGAAGACCAAGGAAGCGCTGGATAGACAATGTCAAGCGTGACTTGTCACAGAAAGGGATACAGATGACTGAAGCGACCAGGCTAGTCCAGAACCAACAACAAGTGAATTCATTCAGCCCCATCGTCACTGCTGAGCTGGCGGACGGGAATTCAGTGGTAATATTATTTACAGTGGATTTATACTAAGCAAACAGCAGCTTCCGCACACAGCCCTTTAATACTTTCCATACCCCAATGAGATTCCCTCCTTTAACCCTCTTCTCTCTACACTGTATAGTTCCACCTTCTCCAACCTTTCCTCATAGCTCACTCTTGGGGTCATTCTTGTTGCCCTCCCCTGCACCCTCTCCGATTCAGGTCGGTCCTTGATGTAATGCCTTCACCACAACTGGACACAGCACTCCAAGTCTGACAACTGACCTCAGTGCCGGAGATAGGGAGGGAATAAAACTCAGACAAATTTCCCACTCCTACTCACGACCCAGTGACTGCTGCTTAAAGTGCGCGTGTGTGTATGTCTGGGTCTCTATGCCTAGGTGTGCGGGTGACTGTGTCTAGATGTGTGGGTCTCTATGCCTAGGTGTGCGGGTGTCTGTGTCTAGGTGTGTGGGTGTCTGTGTCTAGGTGTGCGGGTGTCTGTGTCTAGGTGTGGGTGTCGGTGTCCAGGTATGTGGGGGGTGTCTGTGTCTAGGTGTGTGTCTAGGTGTGTGGGTGTCTGTGTCTAGGTGTGCGGGTGTCTGTGTCTAGGTGTGGGTGTCGGTGTCCAGGTATGTGGGGGGTGTCTGTGTCTAGGTGTGTGTCTAGGTGTGTGGGTGTCTGTCTAGGTGTGTGGGTGTCTGTGTCTAGGTGTGGGTGTCTGTGTCTAGGTGTGGGTGTCGGTGTCCAGGTATGTGGGGGGTGTCTGTGTCTAGGTGTGTGTCTAGGTGTGTGGGTGTCTGTCTAGGTGTGTGGGTGTCTGTATCCAGGTGTGTGGGTATCTGTGTCCAGGTGTGTGGGTGTCTGTGTCTAGGTGTGTGGGTGTCTGTGTCCAGGTGTGTGGGTGTCTGTGTCTAGGTGTGTGGGTGTCTGTGTCTAGGTGTGTGGGTGTCTGTGTCTGGGTGTGTGGGTGTCTGTGTCTAGGTGTGGGTGTCTGTGTCTAGGTGTGTGGGTGTCTGTGTCCAGGTGTGTGGGTGTCTGTGTCTAGGTGTGTGGGTGTCTGTGTCTAGGTGTGTGGGTGTCTGTGTCTGGGTGTGTGGGTGTCTGTGTCTAGGTGTGTGGGTGTCTGTGTCCAGGTGTGTGGGTATCTGTGTCCAGGTGTGGGTGTCTGTGTCTAGGTGTGGGTGTCTGTGTCCAGGTATGTGGGGGGTGTCTGTGTCTAGGTGTGTGGGTGTCTGTGTCTATGTGTGCGGGTGTCTGTGTCTAGGTGTGGGTGTCTGTGTCTAGGTGTGGGTGTCTGTGTCTAGGTGTGGGTGTCGGTGTCCAGGTATGTGGGGGGTGTCTGTGTCTAGGTGTGTGGCTGTCGGTCTAGATGTGTGGGTGTCTGTGTCTAGGTGTGTGGGTGTCTGTGTCCAGGTGTGTGGGTGTCTGTGTCTAGGTGTGTGGGTATCTGTGTCCAGGTGTGTGGGTATCTGTGTCTAGGTGTGTGGGTGTCTGTGTCTAGGTGTGTGGGTGTCTGTGTGTCTAGGTGTGTGGGTGTCTGTGTCCAGGTGTGTGGGTGTCTGTGTCTAGGTGTGTGGGTGTGTGTGTCTAGGTGTGTGGGTGTCTGTGTCTGGGTGTGTCTGTGTCTGGGTGTGTGGGTGTCTGTGTCTAGGTGTGTGGGTGTGTGTGTCTAGGTGTGTGGGTGTCTGTGTGTGGGTGTGTGTGTCTAGGTGTGTGGGTGTCTGTGTCTGGGTGTGTGGGTGTCTGTGTCTAGGTGTGTGGGTGTGTGTGTCTAGGTGTGTGGGTGTCTGTGTCTGGGTGTGTGGGTATCTGTGTCTAGGTGTGTGGGTGTCTGTGTCTAGGTGTGTGGGTGTCTGTGTGTCTAGGTGTGTGGGTGTCTGTGTCCAGGTGTGTGGGTGTCTGTGTCTAGGTGTGTGGGTGTCTGTGTCTGGGTGTGTGGGTGTCTGTGTCTGGGTGTGTGGGTGTCTGTGTCTAGGTGTGTGGGTGTCTGTGTCTAGGTGTGTGGGTGTCTGTGTCTGGGTGTGTGGGTGTCTGTGTCTAGGTGTGTGGGTGTGTGTGTCTAGGTGTGTGGGTGTCTGTGTCTGGGTGTGTGGGTGTCTGTGTCTAGGTGTGTGGGTGTCTGTGTCTAGGTGTGTGTCTAGGTGTGTGGGTGTCTGTGTCTAGGTGTGTGGATATCTGTGTCCAGGTGTGTGGGTGTGTGTGTCTAGGTGTGTGGGTGTCTGTGTCTGGGTGTGTGGATATCTGTGTCCAGGTGTGTGGGTGTCTGTGTCTGGGTGTGTGGATATCTGTGTCCAGGTGTGTGGGTGTGTGTGTCTAGGTGTGTGGGTGTCTGTGTCTGGGTGTGTGGATATCTGTGTCCAGGTGTGTGGGTGTGTGTGTCTAGGTGTGTGGGTGTCTGTGTCTGGGTGTGTGGATATCTGTGTCCAGGTGTGTGGGTGTCTGTGTCTAGGTGTGCGTCTAGGTGTGTGGGTGCCTGTGTCTAGGTGTGGATGTCTGTGTCTAGGTGTGTGGGTGTCTGTGTCTAGGTGTGTGGGTGTCTGTGTCTAGGTGTGTGGGTGTCGGTGTCTAGGTGTGTGGGTGTCTGTGTCTAGGTGTGTGTCTGTGTGTCTAGGTGTGTGTCTGTGGGTGTCGGTGTCTAGGTGTGTGTCTGTGTGTCTAGGTTGTGGGTGTCTGTCTGGGTGTGTGGGTGTCTGTGTCTAGGTGTGTGGGTGTCAGTGTCTAGGTGTGTGGGTGTCTGTGTGTCTAGGTGTGTGGGTGTCTGTGTCTAGGTGTGTGGGTGTCTGTGTCTAGGTGTGTGGGTGTCTGTGTCTAGGTGTGTGTCTGTGTGTCTAGGTGTGTGGGTGTCTGTGTCTAGGTGTGTGGGTGTCTGTGTCTAGGTGTGTGTCTAGGTGTCTAGGTGTGTGGGTGTCTGTGTCTAGGTGTGTGGGTGTCTGTGTCTAGGTGTGTGTCTGTGTGTCTAGGTGTGTGGTGTCTGTGTCTAGGTGTGTGGGTGTCTGTGTCTAGGTGTGTGTCTAGGTGTCTAGGTGTGTGGGTGTCTGTGTCTAGGTGTGTGTCTAGGTGTGTGGGTGTCTGTGTCTAGGTGTGTGGGTGTCGGTGTCTAGGTGTGTGTCTGTGTGTCTAGGTGTGTGGGTGTCTGTGTCTAGGTATGTGGGTGTCTGGGTGTGTGGGTGTCGGTGTCTAGGTGTGTGGGTGTCTGTGTCTGGGTGTGTGGGTGTCGGTATCTGGATGTGGGTGTATATGTCTGGGTGTGTTGCCTTGCCCTGACTCTTTGTCCTTTGGAAGTCTCTATAATATTCTACACAAATGAGACAGCCTCTCTGTGCAGCCAGAGAGTATAGCAGAGATTTCTGACCACACGTTCCCACTCCCCCACCCGCTCCCCCAACCACCAGCCCCCTCCCCATCGCCTCCTTGCTGAATGGGCCTGCAGTGTGTTTGGAGCTGTCTGTGCTGCTAATGCAGTCTGTGGCCCACGCAGAGTGACAGTAACAGATATAAATGAATAAGTCAAGGCACGGATAAATTATTAAACCCTTTCTTTTTGTGATCAGTTAGCACTTAGTCAAAGGCTGCACTCAGACTTAAACCTGATCCATTATTAATGCTGCTGTGGATTATCCAGGGGTCCAGTGGGGGGGGGGCCGGGGTCCGTTCCCTTCACATTCCAGTCTATGAGTGCTGATCGAGGTGAGGGATAGCTGTGTCAGGAAAGACAACCACCTGTCCTCCTTGCATCCAACAACAACAACTTGTATTTATATAGCTCCTTCAATGTAGTAAAACATCCCAAGGCGATTCACAGGAGCGATTATCAAACAAAATTTGACACATAAGGAGATATTAGGATCAAAAGCTTGGTCAAAGAGGTAGGTTTTAAGGAGCGTCTTAAAGGAGGAAGAGAGAGGTGGAGAGGTTTAGGGAGGGAATTCCAGAGCTTAGGGCCCAGGCAGCTGAAGGCACGGCCGCCAATGGTGGGGCGAAGGAAGTCGAGGATGCTCAAGAGGCCAGAATTAGAGGAACGCAGATATCTCGGGGGGGGTTGTGTGTCTGGAGGAGATTGCAGAGATAGGGAGGGACGAGGCCATGGAGGGATTTGAAAACAAGGATGAGAATTTTAAAATCGAGGCGTTGCTGGACCGGGAGTCAGTGTAGGTCGGCGAGCACAGGGCCAACGGGTGATCAGGACTTGGTGCCAGTTAGAATACGGGCAGCAGAGTTTTGGATGAGCTCAACTTTACGGAGGGTGCTAGGTGGGAGGCCGGCCTGGAGCCCAGTCTCAGCAATCCTGGCCTTGGTGAGACCACACCTTGAGTACTGTGTGCAGTTTTGGTCGCCTTATCTGAGGAAGGATGTTCTTGCCATGGATGGAGTTCAGCGAAGATTCACAAGGCTGATACCTGGGTTGGCAGGAATGACATATGAGGAGAGATTGGGTCGATTGGGCTTATACTCGCTGGAGTTTAGAAGAATGAGAGGGGATCTCATCGAAACATATAAAATTCTGACAGGTCTGGACAAACTAGATGCAGGAAGAATGTTCCCGATGGTCGGAGAGTCCAGAACCAGGGGTCACAGTCTAAGGATAAGGGGTAAGCCATTTAGGACAGAAATGAGGAAGAATTTCTTCACCCAGAGAGTGGTGAACCTGTGGAATTCTCTACCACAGAAGGTAGTTGAGGCCAAGTCATTAAATATATTCAAGAATGAGTTAGATATATTTCTTAAAGCTAAAGGGATCAAGGGATATGGGGAGAAGGCAAGTACAGGGTACTGAGTTTGGATGATCAGCCATGATCGCATCGAATGGCGGAGCAGGCTCGAGGGGCCGAATGGCCTACTCCTGCTCCTATCTTCTATGTTTCTATGTCTCGGACCAACCATGTTGCAGAATTCCAGCTACACTGTTTAAAAAGAGGACTGGCTGAGTGCCGAACCAGTCAAGAGCCTCGCTCCCTGCCTCCCTCAGTAGCCTTGATCCGGCAGTTGTTGAGATTATTCCACTCCCCCCCGGCCCCGCCCCACTGTCTCCTCCGCTCCTCCCCTGAAGTTGGTAGCTCAGGTTGGGGTGTCTCGCACATCCAGCCATTTCTGTTGCCTGAGCATAGGCGATGAATGTTTCTCGGCTATTTGGCCATGTGTAGGGGAGGGTAGTGGGGGGGGGGTCGGGGGCAGGGTCACCACGGCCAAAATCGATGTTGTTCTCATCCAACACCCACACACCTTCCCTAGGGACGGCGCCTTGACCCGGGTTGGGAGGGCTTGTGCGCTCCTATACGACCCTGCGAGCAGCAGTATAACTCCTGCTCGGGCCGCCCGAGCCAGTCAGGTGGAAAGGTGGGAGACAGACCTCGGTAGAAAGGCAGCCCATCGGTCCTCCTAGTAGGGGGTTGTGAGTCCGTGTCCATGTAAAAATGCCCTTCGTTACCAACACAGCCCAGAGACAAGACGAGTTCGATGCAGACCAACAAATGTAAACATCAGCTGTGGAGAACCACCATCTGCTGGCTGTAAGAAGGAAAGAAAGACTTGCATTTATATAGCGCCTTTCATGACCTCAGGACATCCCAAAGCACTTTACAGCCAATGAAGTCACTGTTGTAATGTAGGATAAAGCGGCAGCCAATTTGCTCTCAGCAAGATCCCACAAACAGCAATGTGATAATGACCAAATAATCTGCTTTAGTGATGTTGATTGAGGGACAAATATTGGCCCAGGACACCGGGGATAACTCCACTGCTCTTCTTCGAAATAGTGCCCTGAGATCTTTTGCATCCCCCTGAGAGAGCAGATGGGGCCTCGGTTTAACGTCTACATCCAAAAGACGGCACCTCCGACAGTGCAGCACTCCCTCAGCACTGAACTGGAGTGTCAGCCTGGATTTTGTGTTTAAGTCTCTGGAGTGGGACTTGAACCCACAACCTTCTGACTCCGAGGTAACAATGCTGCCCACTGAGCCACAGTTGACACAGCGAAGGCAACTTAATACTTTTTCCTCAACCGAGGATTCCCCTCTACTGTGGTTGACACGGCCCTTGACCGTGTCCGTTCTATTTCCCGCACTTCTGCTCTCACCCCTTCCCCTCCCTCCCGGAACCACAATATGGTTCCCCTTGTCACCCTTTCACCCCACCAGCCTCCACATTCAACGGATCATCCATCCTCCGCTATTTCCGCCACCTCCAGCGTGATCCCACCACCAAACGCATCTTCCCCTCACCTCCCCTTTCAGCATTCCGAAGGGACTGCTCCCGCCGCGACACCCTGGTCCACTCCTCTATCACTCCCAACACCCCTTCTCCTTCGCCTGGCACCTTCCCGTTCAAGCGCAGGAGATGCAACACATGCCCTTTTACCTCCACCCTTCCCACTGTCCAGGGCCCCAAACATTCCTTCCAGGTGAAACAGCGATTTACTTGTACTTCTTGCAATTTAGTATACTGTATTCGCTGCTCACGATGCGGTCTCCTCTACATTGGGGAGACCAAACGCAGATTGGGTGAGCGCTTTGCGGAACACCTCCGTTCAGTCCGTAAGGGTGACCCCGAGCTTCCGGTCCTGTCACTTTAATTCTCCGCTCCACGCCCACTCTGACCTCTCCTTCCTCGGCCTCTTACACTGTTTCAATGAAGCTCAACATAAGCTCGAGGAACAGCACCTCATCTTTCGATTAGACACTTTACAACCTTCTGGACTCAACATAGAGTTCAACAATTTCAGGCCATAACCTCGGCCCCTATCTTTTTTCCATTTATATTATTTATTTATTTATTTTAATTTTTTTTCTCTCTCCCACATGGCAGCTGTCTTTCATTCTGCCATTCACACTTCATCTAGAGCCATCGTTTGTTTCTTAACCTGTCCCATTACCATCTCCTTTTGCCTTGCACCATCTCTTAATGTCTCTCAATCTCCTGCCTTCCATCCTATCACAGACCTTCCCTTTTGTTCTTTCCTCCCCTCCCCCCTTTCCCTGCCCCTGCACTTGCTTAAAAACCTGTTCCATCTCCAGCTTTTTCTAGTTCTGACAAAGGGTCATCGACCTGAAACGTGAACTCTGTTTCTCTCTCCACAGATGCTGCCTGGCCTGCTGAGTATTTCCAGCATTGTCAGTTTTTATTTATTATTAATACTTTCGGAGTCAGATATCTTGCTCTGGACAGACAGCAGTGGAAGAAATGGGTTGCTTTGTGTGCCACTGTTTTATTTATTAATTCTCAGGAGCTGGGCATTGCTGGCAAGGCCGGCATTTATTGCCCCTCCCGATGATACAACTGAGTGTCTTGCGAGGCTACTTCAGAGAGCAGTTTAAGAGTCAACCACGTTGTCTGTGAGACTGGAGTCACGTATAGGCGAGATTGGGTAAGGACAGCAAGTTTCCTTCCCTAAAGGACATCGGTGAACTAGTCGGGTTTTTATGACAATCTGGCAGATTCATGGTCGCTTTTACTGATACCAGATTATTTTTTTTAACTGAATTCAGATTTCTCAAACTGCCATGGTGGGATTTGAATTGGCCGCTGTGTTTCCCACATTACAACAGTGACTACACTTCAAAAACTACTTCATTGGCTGTGAAGCGCTTTGGGACACCCTGAGGTTGTGAAAGGCGCTATATAAATGCAAGTCTTTCTTTCTATTCATTCTTTCTTCTAGTCCACTGACCCCTACCACGAAGTGACTGTTGAGTGGGTTTGGGCTCTTATGCTGTTGTTAAGGAATCTGCCGAGACTTACACATGAAGATTAACCACTTTGATGAGTGCGATAAGAATGAAGTATTTTTGTCAATGGTGTTATGTTATTCTTCTTTCTTGGGTTATGGTACACAGAGGATTAAAATTTGTTACTGCCCACTGACTCTTGAGAGACTTCCATTACAGTCATGATTTACCAAATGCATTAATATGCATCCGTGGTTTGTTGGAATCTTACAGCACAGAAGGAGGCCATTCGTCCCGTTGTGCCTGTGCCGACTCTTTGAAAGAACTCTCCAATTTAGTCCCACAACCCCAGCTTTCTCCCCCATAACCCTGCAAATTGGTCCTCTTCAAGTACATGTCCAATTGCCTTTGTTCTTGCTGAACAAAAGTGGGTTCAGTATGCTAACTCCTGCTGAATACTGGGTCATTGGTATCAATCTTGTGAGTAATGTCCCTGATGGCTGGTTGGGCAATTGAGTTAATCACAGATGACAACCATCCAGCGTTTTTTTTTAATTTGTTTATGGGATGTGGGCGTCGCTGGCAAAGCCAACATTTATTGCCCATCCCTAGTTGCCCTTGAGAAGGTGGTGGTGAGCCGCCTTCTTGAACTGCTGCAGTCCGTGTGGTGAAGGTACTCCCACAGTGCTGTTAGGGAGGGAGTTCCAGGATTTTGACCCAGCGACAATGAAGGATCGACGATATACTTCTAAGTCAGGATGGTGTGTGATTTGGAGGGGAACTTGGAGGTGGTGGTGTTCCCATGCATCTGCTGCCCTTGTCCTTCTAGGTGGAAGAGGTCGCGGGTTTGGGAGGTGCTGCCGAAGAAGCCTTGGCGAGTTGCTGTAGTGCATCTTGTAGATGGTACACACTGCAGCCACGGTGCGCCGGTGGTGGAGGGAGTGAATGTTTAAGGTGGTGGATGGGGTGCCAATCAAACGGGCTGCTTTGTCCTGGATGGTGTCGAGCTTCTTGAATGTTGTTGCAGCTGCACTCATCCAGGCAAGTGGAGAGTATTCCATCACACTCCTGACTTGTGCCTTGTAGATGGTGGAAAGGCTTTGGGGGGTCAGGAGCGTGATTGATATTCTGCTGGTTTTTTTTAGATGCTGGGTTTCATTGACAGCTGTATGTGCGATGAAGACATGGATTGGGTCTGTGAGAAGGGGCAGGGCCAATGATTCCCTGTAATCCCTTTGACAGACAGCTCTGCGGCCTAGAGCTTTCAATTGGGTTGTTTGCGTCCAGCTCCTCGGACAGTCTGAAGGCGGCAGAGCTGCTCAGATGCTCCATCGTAATGTTTTTACACATATTGGGGTAATTCTGACTTTGGGCAGTCGTGTAAAAAAGGAGCTATCCAATGAAAATTGGGAGAGACGTTTAGCATGTGGCTGGTCCGATATCTCCCTCGTTACATTATCACCCAAAATCAAAAATACCCCCATTAAGTGAGCAATCATCTTTCAAGGATCAAGGTCATGTTAAGGGTTAACTCAGGAGAAGGTTCATTGTTGTTTCGCTACTTTGAGAATAGTAAAATTTGTAATTGCTGTAAATATCCCATTTGTGCTGAATACTGTTCATCTACCTGTTTAATGTTCAATAAATTGTAAGGCGTCGTCAGTCTTGGCTCAGTTGTAGCACTCTCACCTGACTCAGAAGGTTGGGGTTTCAAGTCCCACGCCGACAACTTGAATCTATGCTGACACCTCCGGTGCAGTACTGAGGGAGTGCTACACTGTCGGAGGTGCCGTCTTTTGGATGAAACGTTAAACAGAGGCCCCGTCTACTCTATCAGGTGGACGTAAAAGGAGAGCAGGGGTGTTCGGGCCAACATTTAACCCTCGACCAATATTACTAAAACAGATTATCTGGTCGTTTATCCCACTGCTGTCTGTGGGAGCTTGCTGTGCGCAAATTGGCTGCCGCGTTTCACAGAATCCCACAGTGCAGATAGAGGCCATTTCAGCCCATCGAGCCTGCACTGACACATATCCCACCCTATCCCTGTAACCCCACGTATTTAATCCCCGAGCACTAAGGGTCAATTTATCATAGCCAAATCAACCTAACCCACACATCTTTGGACTGTGGGAGGAAACCGGAGCACCCGGAGGAAACCCACGCAGACACAGGGAGAATGTGTAAACTCCACACAGACAGTCACCCTAGGCTGGATGTGAACCCAGGTCCCTAGCGCTGTGAGGTAACAGTGCTAACCACTATGCCACCGTGTTGCCCACATTAAAAAAGTGGCTTCACTTCAAAAGTACTTTGGTAGGTTGTGAAAGGTGCTATATAAATGCACATTCTTTTCTCCCATTGCTTTATCGCCTGAGCCATTGTCTGACAGAGGGGAACTATTTCCATTTCCTGAAGTCAAGGAAATCGTGTATCGGCTCATGTTATTATCCAGTCAGCTGGAATAGTGTGACAAGCATTCTCTGTTTGACCTCTGGCTATCACCAGATTTACCCAGATGTTGGGCGGGTCAGACCACTCTCCAGTTCATAGGGGACGCAAGATCTGCTTATGGGAGTGACGTAGAATCTAATCTAGCGTTAAAAAACCCGGCACCGCTTTCTGGAAACTGCAGCACAAGGCTGAACGCATCCAGGCCCGGCCTGTTTTCCAGCCCTTCCTCCACACTCCCACCAGAGAGTTGTGGCAGGAGCCTGCAAGGAAAGGCTGAAGATTTTCAGCCCTTTAAGGTGTCTGCATCGAGCACTTTGCCTCATTACAAGGCGGAGGGAGAGGTTACTGGTGATGTGAGAATTTTCCCCTGATTATGTGATTCATTACTTTCAGCCTGCGCAACATTTAGATAAACACGGCTTACTTATCACTCATCAATCCTGCATGGAAAAGTGATTTGGCCCGCCGCATTGTTTGGAATGGCAGTTTTTATTTAGAATGATCTATTTCTCCGGTCTTTTCTCATGATGTTTTCATCTGTTGCTAGGGATCACTCTTGGGGCTCGTTTCCTACATTGCAACAGTGACTACACCTCAAAAGTACTTCATTGGCTGTAAAGCGCTTTGAGGCGTCCTGAGGTCATGAAAGGCGCTATATAAATGCAAGTTCTTTCTTTTCAGTGCCCTACAGTAGCTTTCTCAACTTTACAAAGAAGAAGCCCTGAAAAGTTGATGCAATAAATCTTGGAGCTCGGGACAGGGCAATAAATAGGATCCTCAGTGAGCTGGAATTATTGCAGATTAAGGTAATGTGACACATAATGACCTAAAAAATGCCACTCTTCCCCCCTCTCCCCCCCACCCCCCCCTCAGTTTGCTTTCTTTTCTTCCCTCCTCCCCTCCTGATGATGGTAACCCCATGCTGGAGTACAATTCCATAGGCTCCACAGCCCTTTCTCACTCCATCCAAGTAGCCATTCCTCATGTGCCAGCCTCGATACGGTATATGTTGAAGGCCTATGCGACCATAAGGGAACCACAGCCAAGGCTGATCCAACAACTTGTATTTGGATCCACTCCTTAGCCAGTGTCCATGCACCTTCTAGCAGCAGTCACTGATCAGCGATCAGATTGCATCCCACCTACCCAGTTTTGAGGGCCAAGGTGGCAGGAACTCCCGTGTAGGGTATCCCCGACCCCCTTTCCTTATATTGATGGCCTTATTTGGGCTGATCTGGTCCCACGCAGCTTTCTGGATGCTGCAGCGTGAGGCTGAGCCCCTCCAGGTCCCACCCTATTTTCCATCCCTTCCAGCGCACTCCCACCAGACAGTTGTGGCAGGGGCATGCGGGAAAGGCTAAAGATATTCAACCCCCTGGTGTCAGCATCAACACTTCCAAGTCAGCATCGCACAGGTTGGCTCTAAGGCTTCTCACTTGGTCGCGCTTGTGCCCCTGAGTCAGAAGGTTGTGGATTTGAACCCCTAGTCAGGACTTGCTGTCCGTGTCCTAACTCACACCAAGTCCCGTTCACCCATCACCCCTGTGCTCGCTAACCTACACTGGCTCCCGGTCCAACAACGCCTCGATTTTAAAAGTCTCATCCTTGTTTTCAAATCCTTCCATGGCCTCTCCCTTCCCTGTCTCTGTGACCTCCTCCAGTCCTACAACCCTCTGTGATCTCTGCGCTCCAGAATTCTGGCATCTTGCGCAGCCCCGATTTTCATCGCTCTGCTATTGGCGGACGTGCCTTCAGCTGCCGAGACCCTAAGCTCTGGAATTCACTCCCTAAACCTCTCCGCCTCCCTCTTCTCCTTTAAGCCCCTTCTTAAAGCCTACCTCTTTGATCAAGCTTTTGGTCACCTGTCCTAATATCTCCTTATGCGGCTCGGTATCAAAATTTGTCTCATAATCGCTCATGTGAAGCACCTTGGGATGTTTTACTACGTTAAAGGTGCTATAGAAATGCAAGTTGTTGTTGTTATTGACTTAAGCACATGATCTAGGCTGAGACTCGGGTTCAGTACTGAGGGATCACTGCACCATCAGAGGTGCCATCTTTCAGATGAAATTGTAAACCGAGACCCTCATTTGCTCCTCTGATGAATGTTAAAGATCCCAGGACTTTTCGAAGAAGAGCAGGGAGTTGTGCTGGTGTCCTGTGTGGGATGTCAGTAAAGTGTCTCAATGTAAAACATTAAACCTATCTTGTCACCTTACCGATGCCGATGAACCTGCTGTGTATTTCTACCACATTCGGGAAAAGAAAAGTTTTCTTTTTAGTAATGAACCTGGAGCAGTGGACAAGGCCGGAAACTCGAAGGCTCCTTTGCACTTGTGTTGGTATAAACACGGAATGATGTTTTGCAGCAACAGTTCATCGTCTCCCGAAACGTCTCTCCTGCTCAGCTCCAGTGACACTCATAATGCACTGTTCCTACTCGTGATGTCACAGCAGAAGGAACACTATGCACACACAATGTGTATATATGTCTGTGTACAGGTGTGTGTTTATATGTGTGTATTTGTGTGTATGTGTGTGTGTATGTTTGTATGTGTGTGTATGTGTTTGTATATGTGTGTTTGTATGTGTTATGTGTGTGTATGTGTGTGTATGTTTGTATGTGTGTGTATGTGTATGTATGTATATATGTGTGTTTGTATGTGTGTGTCTATGTATGTGTGTGTGTTATATGTGTGTATGTGTTATGTGTGTATGTTTGTATATGTGTGTGTATATTTGTATGTGTGTGTATGTTTGTATATGTGTGTGAGTCTGTGTGTGTGTGTGTTATATGTATGTATGTGTTTGTATGTGTGTTTGTATGAAAAGAAAGACTTGCATTTCTATAGCGCCTTTCATGGCCACCGGACGTCTCAAAGCGCTTTACAGCCAACGAAGTACTTTTGAAGTGGAGTCACTGTTGTAATGTGGAAAACGCGGCAGCCAATTTGTGCACAGCAAGCTCCCACAAACAGCAATGTGATAATGACCAGATAATCCGTTTTTGTTGTGTTGGTTGAGGGATAAATATTGGCCAGGACATACGTGTGTATGTCTGTATATATGTGTGTGTGTGTGTGTGTGTGTGTGTGTGTATGCACCAAGAGAAATAGATCAATAAACCATGTTATTCTTTTTATATTAAAAATTGTCCTATAGCACCTGGAGAATATGCATTACTTTGAGACAGGATTTGGAGGTGCAGTTCATGAATTCTTCACAGTGTTATTATATTTAAATGTAATGTAGGTATTACATTACACACCGGCATCGCTGTGGACAGTGCAATGCAAGCAGTGACCTAGAATCATAGAATCATAGAATCTTACAGCACGGAAGGAGGCCATTTCGGCCCATCGTGTCCGCGCCGGCCAAGCTAGCTGAAAACTGTTGGTGGGGTGTTGAATCGCAGTAAATCATGATTAACAAGAGCAGGTTGAACATCATTGATTCAGTGGATAATGTTCTTATGTTATTTAAACTCGTTAAGCCCACCTCCATTTGTGAACATCAAATAGAAAAATCCCTCCAGTTCCCTCGATTATCCAATGGGTAAAGACACTGACCAGGGTAGGACTGATCCAGAGAGATCAGGTTCAATTCCTAATTGGGCTAAATTAGCTGATTTCAGCAACAGGAGCAGTTTGGTTGCTGCAATTGGTCTCAGTGGGCCTGAGCTGGGAAGGGCAGACATCAGCCAGGGCACTGCTCCTGATCCCGTGATTACCCCTCCGAGTCCTAGTAATGAGTCAGGCTGTCTCATCAATCACCAACACCACCCTGGAGTACTTCAAACCCACCTGCCTCAGGTATCGGATTATTGAGGGTTGCCAGAGAGGATCAACTCAGTTCCAAAATCCCGTCGCAGACGTTTCACCTTGGCACTAACCCAAAGGAGATCCCACTGACCTCCCCCTCAATGGAGAGAAGTCAAATACAGAAGGTGTTTCAGGGATAGGGTGAGAGGGCAGATATTTGGGGTTGAGTCAATTAAAACAGAATGGAATTGTTGAGCTTAACGTGCCTTTTCCCATTGCTGAAACCTCTTACGTTCTGTTCTGTTTGCATCCACATTATCTTTCTAAAAGACCTGGATCATGTTCCCTCTCAATCACCGTTTCTCCATTGAAGACAGGTTCAGTGCATCTCTCTCTGTACCTTCGTTAAGTTTCAGAATCATCCTGGTCGATCAGCACCGAGCCTTTTCAGACTGGAGGGAAGTGTGCAGTGGTGTCCCCCAGTAGTCGGTCTTGGGACCACTGCTCTTTTTGATATATATTAATGACAGGGACTTGGGTGCAGGAAGAGAAAGACCTGGGCATGTACGTACACAAGTCTTTGAAGGTGACAGGATAAGTTGAGAAGGCTGTTAAAAAGGCATACGGGATCCTTGGATTTATAAATACAGGAATAGAGGACAAAAGCAAAGAAGTTATGCTAAAACACTGATTAGGCCCCAACTGGAGTATTGTGTCCAATTCTGGACACCACACTTTAGGAAGGATGTCAAGGTCTTGGAGAGGGTGCAGAGGAGATTTACTAGAATGGTACCAGGGATGAAGGACTTCAGTTATGTGGAGAGACTTTAGAAACTGGGGCTGTTCTCCTTAGAGCAGAGAAGGTCAAGGGGAGATTGCATAGAGGTGTTTAAGATCATGAAGGGTTTTGATAGAGTAAATAAAGAGAAACTGTTTCCAGTGGCAGAAGGGTCGGTAGCCAGAGGACACCAATTTGAGGTACTTGATAAAAGAACCAAAGGGGAGATGCGAAAAAAAATTACACAGCGAGTTGTTACGATCTGGAATGCACTGCAAGTGTGGTGGAAGCAGATTCAATAATAACTTTCAAAAGGGAACTTGATAAATAATTGAAGTGGAAAATTTTTCAGGGCTATGGGAAAGAGCAGGGGAGTGGAATTAATTGGAGAGCTCTTTCTAAGAGCCGGCACAGGCACGATGGGCCAAATGGCCTCCTTCGGTACTGTATCATTCTAGGATTCTAAGTCAATGTACTTTTGTAGGTAGGGTGCCCAAAACTGCACCAATAATACAAATCTGACCTTGGCCATGAGCTATACTGGGTTAAAACACCTAGTCGGCCCTTAGAATCAAATGTACTTGAGATGTGCACAGTAGTTGATTAAATTTCTTAGGACAGCCTTAGTTGTTTTCTTATGAATGCAAGAAAAAAAAACCTGGACACCGCATCAAAGCTCAGTCTCTGGCACATTCTCTCTCCTATCATGGGACCTTGTTGTATTTTGAATTACCCCAGTGTTTATTAGCCTATTCGATAAATCATTCCAAATAATTGTTTGCAGAAATTTCTTCAGTGACTGGTTGGTTAGTCACCACATTCTCCTCCGCTTTGGGAGTTTGTTATGTACAAAGTGCTTTTGTGTTTAGTATCTCCCTTCACGCTGCTTGTTTGATTACCGCGACTCAAACTGTTGGAGCCCCATTTCCCAAAATATGTATCCCCAGAAGCCATGCCACATAGGAAAAGGACAAAGGTCTCTCCCAACGTGAAGAATTCCTCATCTCAGCTACACCATCAAGGAAACTTTGAATAGTATTTTTCCCAGGGTAGAAAGCCATTCACAAAGAACCTCCTCATGGCCTGGACCAAGAACAACAATGGCAGGGGCTTGGGTTGAAGATCTGGCCACTCTTCCTTTGGCAGAAAATGGCAAATTATGTAGGGGGCAGGGTGGGGAGGATAAAGGGGGGAAATGAAATAAATAAGAATGTGTTTTGGTTCCTGGCCTTGTATTATTTTTTTGGGAGTGATTCAGTAAAGTAATAAGGAGCTGTGCAGATGGTGGGTGGGGGGATTGAGGGATATGGTGAGAAGGTGGGGGAGATTGAGGGATATGGTGAGAAGGTGGGGGGATTGAGGGATATGGTGAGAAGGTGGGTGGTATTGAGGGATATGGTGAGAAGGTGGGGGGATTGAGGGATATGGTGAGAAGGTGGGGGGATTGAGGGATATGGTGAGAAGTTAGGTGGTGTTGACCTGTTAAAAAGGGTTCAGCCTAATGGTCTCCTGTTCCTAATTATTCTTATTTTCTGAATGGGCCATAACAGAGATCACCAAGAGGAACCAAACCCTGGTCCTGCTGACGCCTGACCCCATCCCTTCCATTGGCTTTGCCATTCACTTTCCAGGATTGTTGGAATGTGAACTGGTTAATTGGAATGAGGAATTATTAAGATCAGATCAGTCGCTAAAACAAGACACAAGAAAACATCACTTTGGCACAATCAGAAATTTCATTTTTTTATTAAAATTTTGCAGGCAGTTTACAACTGGATTTATTTACACAGGTAAAGCAAGGTTACGAACATGATGAGGTTTCAATGTTTCTGTATAAAACATTTACATTATTTACAATAACCATCTCACTGACAGTCCTCTAACAAAGCTAGTGTCCTCGTGTCTCACACTAACACACCTGGAGTGTGTGTCCTCGTGTCACACACTGTAACACACCCGGTGTGTGTGTCCCTGTGTCTCACACTGTCTAACACACCTGGAGTGTGTCTCCTCGTGTCACACACTGTAACACACCCGGTGTGTGTGTCCCTGTGTCTCACACTGTCTAACACACCTGGAGTGTGTCCTCGTGTCACACACTAACACACCCGGTGTGTGTGTCCCTGTGTCTCACACTGTAACACACCTCTAGTGTGTCCTCGTGTCACACACTGTAACACACCCAGTGTGTGTGTCCCTGTGTCTCACACTGTAACACACCCAGTGTGTGTGTCCCTGTGTCTCACACTGTCTAACACACCCGGTGTGTGTGTCCCTGTGTCTCACACTATAATACACCAATCTGGCAGTGCTAAAATCAAATTCTGATTATTGATAGCCAACGAGGGGCCAGATGTCCTGTCCATCACCTTGGCTACAACACTTGCCCCCTCACTGCAGAGTGTCCAGAAACAGCAACCCTTGCAGTCAGTTCCCTCGTTGATACTGACTGGCACCCCCAATATTTATAAGAAAAGCTAAGTTGTTTTTTTATCGTTACTGTGTACCTCCCCTCTCCTGGGACAGGGCCAGGGAGACAATATGCTCCCAGCCCACAGTCAGTGCTCTGTAATTGGCCATGCGAGTGATGCCCTCAGCCTGGGACAACCTTCTTCCTTCCTTCCCTGTAGAAAGTTCCTTGCCGTTACTTCACTCTCTCCCCGCCAGCCTGGCCGAGATCAGAACCTCTCACGCAAACTGGCTGAAAGGACCTCATCCCTGGGGGATGTTCACCAGCAGAAGGGGAAGTCCAGCCCGGAGTCTCGTGGCCCTTGACCCAGTCACCCAGCCAGACCAAAGGAAAACAAAAGTTACTGAAAGAGAAAGTGGCAAAATCCACTTGTTACTTCGCCACAGTCAGTCTTTGTGGCAGAAGAGGGGGAGGTTGCAGATTAATCCTTGTCTTGATGGGGTCACCCAGTCAGTTCTCTTTTCAAACCCTGGTGCAAATTGGTTAACAGCAAAGCCCCTCAGAAATAGTCGTGCACCAAGGTAAAGCTTTGCTGATTGTTTAAATTCCGAAAATATCCAGGAACCAACATTTTGCAATCTGATAGGATGTTGTGAATTTGAAATTTTTAATCAGGCGGCTGGATTTTGGCTCCCGCACTGCCAGGTTAGTGTGTGTCAGGTTGAACACTAATTCTAACAAAGTATAATTAAAATCGGTGCTTACTGACCATATGATGTCCAAATGGGAGAGATGGTCGATCATAAGTTCTTTCTCCTCTTCTTTCCCTCCTCGTCACATCTGGCATACGAGGACCTATAGAAACCCAGGAAACATAACTCAGGACCTTAAATGGGCAATATCTAGATGTACAGGACTATTAAACTTAATTCTGAAGTCTTACACTCAATAGAAGGGTCCTTGTTAAGATCCCGTACACTCTCCTGCACACTCTTCTCCTCCTTGCATACTCAATGTGTTGATAACAAGGTACATCAGACCCTCCAGTCCTGATGAAAAGTCATCGACCTGAAATGTTAACTCTGTTTCTCTCTCCACAGATGCTGCCTGACCTGCTGCGTTATTTCCAGCATTTTCTGTTTTTATTTCAGATTTCCAGCATTCACAGTATTTTGCTTTCGTTTTACATCAGACACTCTCCTCCTTTAACTCCAAACCCATGGACCTCCTCATCTCCCCAGCATAGCTGATGCTTGTGTTTAATGGTAAGTCCAATGAATTGCAAAAGAATTTTTAAATACTTTTTTTGGTTGAGGGATAAATGTTGGCTAGGACAATTCGCTTGTTCTTCTTCAAAT
The DNA here is from genome assembly GCA_030390025.1 of Squalus acanthias. Taxonomy (NCBI): domain Eukaryota; kingdom Metazoa; phylum Chordata; class Chondrichthyes; order Squaliformes; family Squalidae; genus Squalus; species Squalus acanthias. The sequence goes on from CM059434.1 coordinate 130,634,047, forward strand.
AATGCCACGGGAGGAGTGACCTTCCACCGAGGTCCTCCCGCTGGTCTGCTGCACCCTCGGCAGATGAATCACGGCTGTGCTATCTAAATACAAGTTCTTTCTTTCTGTAGAACATTTGATGAACCTCTGCAAATTGGGGTCTCGTGACTATCACAAGTGTTGGCAGCTCTAATACGCCAAGAGTGGTTGGGATTCGGAATGCACTGCCTTCCCTTCCTCTTATGTTCCACAGGCTTCTAAAACCCAACCAACAATTCTTCATTGCTCTCATCTTCTCTCATACCGTCAACCTTGGTGTTGCCCTGCCCTACTGTAGCACTTGATCAGCTCTTTCAAAATGTGGCCTGGCTTTCATTTTTAATTTTTTTTTTTAATTCATTCCTAGGATGTGAACGTTGCCCAAGTTTGATATAATTGAGTGGCTTACTTGGCCACTTCAGAGGGCAATTAAGAGTCAACCACATTGGTGTGGGACTGAAGTCACATATAGGTCAGACCGGGTAAGGACGTTACTGAACCAGTTGGGTTTTTACAACAAGCTTCATGGGTCACTTAATACTGTTAGCAGCTTTTTAAAAATATATTCACATTTTTTAAAAACTGAATTCAGATTCTTAAACTGCCATGGTGGGATTTGAATTCACATGATGACTAACCCAGTAACATAACCACTAGAACACCATATCCTTCACCACCAGAATCTGATCCCACATACATTTTGCTATCAATACTTGACACAAAAACTTTTTTTTAAGATTCGAAACCTGTTCTGTTTTCAGTTATTTTTTCCGCCTCTGGGTTGGTTAATAATTGAGACATGACATGTGGTGAGTGTAGCATGCTTGGAAGGTACAGGTGACTTTTGACCTATGGTTCCCAATGCTTTCCACCGTTGGGGTTTTCCTCGCCTCATGTTGTAGATTAATTGATAGATTGATTGCTATGATTAGTGAACGACTCCATTCTCATTGTACCAGGATGGTAGAAGGCGAACTGGATGGACCGTGGTCTTTTTTCTTCTAGCAATTCCTACGTTCCTACATTGGGTCCCATTTGCCAGTTGTGAGAATGGGACAGGCCACACTGAGGGAGCAAAGAGGTGCCCCTTACTCAGTCCTTTTGATCTCCTCCCCATCGATGTTTGGCAATGCCCCGTCGCTGAGCGGGTACCTTCCAGAGTCGACACAGCCAGGATCAGGAACCTGTCACATGGGAGATCGTGGTCCTGAGCTTCAAATCTCATCGTTCTGCGGCACTGTGTCGGAATCTTGCTGTACAATAACGCCTCCAAAAATAGAATTAAACATTGAGATTGTAATCTACGTGTAGTAGTAAGGGCAGCACCAGCCATGATTATAGTGAGCTGGCACACTCCAGGATAGTGTTTCAGTTCTCAAGCAAACCCAGTTTGGGATTTCTACCTACCTGGAGTCTCTGGGAATTGAGCAACAAAGGGTTCATCAGATAATGCCATCTTAAAGGGGCAGCATCAGTCTGCCAAAAAAAATCCTACAAGGCAGAAACCTCCTGTGGGCCACTTTGCACTATTCATTGTGATAGTGCCTTCGGAATCTGGTGTAAGTGTCAGTCATTTGAAAAAAATAAATTCCTCCAATCTCCTTTACTGAAGGCACTGACTCTGGATGGGATACAATCCCATGAGCACTGGCTGCCCTCCAATACCTCATTTCAGTGCCCATTTTTAATGTGTCAGTGAGACTGCGAATGGCAGTGGACTGTGGGAGGGGTATCACAGCCAAACTCAATCCTGTCCTCATCCCAAGGTCACACTTCTAGCAAGAGTCAATGGATGGTGATCAGCAACCATAATTCTGGCTGGTTTTCCCCGGTCTGGCCATTTGTAGGACCACCTGGTGACACTCCAGCTGAGATTATCCAACTCAGTAGACTGGGGTTGAACATGGGATCTTTCTGGTCTGCGTGCTTCGGCGTCACAAAGGGCAACGCATTTAGCCACTGGAACAGTTCATAAGTACATGAGAATTAGGAGCAGGAGTAGGCCATACGGCCCCTCGAACTTGCTCCGCCATTCAATAAGATCATGGCTGATCTTCTATCTCAACTCCACTTCTTCCCGCCCTATCCCCATATCCCTTGATTCCCTTAGTATCCAAAATACCTAGTTCCTCATAGGTATTGTTATTAGGGGAACTCCTTGATGGCTGTCTGTTCAGCACCCCTTGAATCAAGCCCAAACCGTTTCTGTCCTGCAAGATTGCAGCCCCTTTCCATTTTTTGGCCAGGGCCCATGTTTGACTCATACTAACCAGTCCAAGTATCTGTCCCAGCTTCAGACCGAAGTGTATCTCCAGTAGACTCTCGAAAGATATCTGTGAAGCACAAGTGGAAGTGAATTAAACATCTTATCTGAACATTAGAACATCCGGCAGAGAGGGTTATTCAACCCATCAAGCTTGCCTCTTCCACAAAACATGTACCATTTACCCTATCATCGACACTGCCTCGCCCAGCTAATCTGCTGAGGGAAAGTTCTATATACTCGCTGGTCCCCGAAGGTGACCAAGTAAAATATTCAACCATCCTCATGTTTCCGCTACTTGATGCTGACCAGCTGCCCCCCCCACCCCCCTCCAAAGTCAACATCCCATCCCACTTCCCTGTTCTGAACATGATATTTATTCGGCTCCTTTCTGAAGCAACGTGTCAACAATGAGCTGAATGAGAAGCACTCGGTGTATTTCTGTGGGATTTGGCTCCACCTAAACCTCCAATTAGTACTTTCCTATAGGACCCCTTCAGCCTGCGCACATGGTTCATTTCACTTGTTCCAGTGTCCATTACCTCACATTGATCCAGATTATAAAGCCATCTGTAACTGCATAGCCCATCCATCCAATTGGTGCAGATCCCTTTAAATGCTCTCAATCTCCCCTATAGTCATTGACTGACCATGTCACAGGATCCCAGAACGGTTGTGACGAAGGGTCATTGACCTGAAACGTTAGCTCTGTTTCTCTCTCCACAGATGCTGCCTGACCTGCTGAGTATTTTCCAGCATTTTCTGGTTTTGTACCAAGATGGGGTCTGGATGAGAAAGGCCCATTAGCCTATTGGATGCCCCTTTGTATATTACAAGACATATTGACCTCCATATCACTCGTTGAACATGTGAAGAGCAGGGGTCCCAGAACAGAGACAGCAGAAAGCCATTGAGCTGAAGGGGAATCGACAAAAACAACAATAACAACTTGCATGTACTGTAGAAAGATGTCCCAAGGGGCTTCACAGAGGCGTAAATGAGCATCGAGCCAAGGAGGGAGATAATAGGAATGGTGGTCAAAAGCTTGGTCAAAAGTTTGGTCAAAGAGGTGGGATTTAAAAGGGGTCTTAAAAGAGAAGGGAATCCCAGAGCATAGGGTCCAGATGGCTGAAGACACGGCTGCCAATGGTGGGGCACAGGGATGGGAGATGCACAAGAGGACAGAGAGTGAGGAACAGAGAGTCCTGGGAAGGTTGTAGGGCTGGAAGAGATTACAGAGATAGGGAGAGACGAGGCCATGGCAAGATTTAAACACAAGCATCAGAATATTAAATTAGAGGCATTGGGGGGGCTGGAAGCCACTGTCGGTCAGCGAGGACAGGGTGATGGGCGAGTAGGACTTGGTGCAAGATAGGAGACGGGCAGCAGAGTTTGAGATGAACTGAAGCTTGTGGAGGGTGGAGGATAGGTGTCCAGCCAGGAGAGCAGCGGAATAATTGAATCTGCAGGTGACAAAGATATTGAGGAGGGTTTCAGCAGCTGGTGGACTGTGGCAGGGGCGGAGACAGGCGATGTTACAGAAGTGGAAGTAGGCAGTCTTTGTGATGGAGAGGATATGGAGTCAGAAGCTCAGCTCAGGGTTCAATAGGACACGGAGGTTGCCACAATCTTGTTCAACCTGAGACAGTGGCCAGGGTAGGGGGGGGGAGCAGAATCAGAGTTGGGGGCTGAAGGTGATGGCTTTGGTCTTGCCAATGTTGAACTGATGCAAGTTGAGGCTCATCCAAGACTGGATGTCAGACAAGCAGACTGACAACACGGAGACAGTGGAGAGGTCAAGAGAGGCGGTGGAGACATAGAGCTAACCCCACGTCTTTGCATTATGTCGCCAAGGAACAGCATGCAGATGAGGAAGAGGTAGGGGCCAAGGATAGAACTTTGAGCAACGCCAGAGCTAAGGGGGGGGGGGGGGGGGGGCGCACGAAAGGAATGGCCAGGATGGGAGAGAGTGAAAGTTTAGTCGGGACAAAAGTACCAAACATGCAGGAGAGGGAGTGGCTGAGCAGATCGACAGCTCCAGAAATATTGTAGTGATTGAGGACCTAAGGCTAGACAGTAGGCAGCTTGAAAATGCAGCTGTAAGTAACTTGGGGGAAAGTTATCTACAGGGGCAGACGCAGAAGGAATTGGGGTTGGAAAGGGGTAGGGGGATGTGGGTGATGAGGGATACAAGGAAGTGGTTGGAGATGGCCTTGTCTATGATCAGGACCATGGGAGTAGAGAGGCCACGTGAGATGGTGATGTTGAGGCAATGGCCGTGAATATAGGTAAGGGAGTTTATGTTTAGCAAAAGGTTTAGGAAGGCATTGGGGTTGGGGTAGGAGTTAATGGGCAAAGCACCCAATAGAGGAGAAATGAAAGGTGGCATGACTAGGTGACAGGAGTGGGGGGAGCACACAGGAGAGGGGGGGGGGAACAAGAGATAAAGGGAGATAATAATGGGCTCAGGTCTGGAGCGGCAATCGAAGTGAATGGACACAGAGAGAAGGCAGGTTATATAGGCATGGCAGAGATTGGGAGAGACCAATCCTGGTTGTAAACAGAACACAGAGAGGGGACAATATGACAGAGTCCAAAGTCAAAATCTAAGATGAAGTGAAGCTGACTTGTAGACAAGGCAGAATCAGCTTTGAGCACCAACAAAACCACTGTCCAGGTCCAGAGAGCGTTGTGGAAGGGGAGTGAATCCAGGAGCTATTCGAGGGGCAGAGTATCAGAGGACGCATTGCTGGAGGAGTGAAGATTCGACCACGAGCCTCTTTAAAAGTTGGCCTCGGGGTTCCCAGGGGTGCGCAGGGGCCTCGGTGTTGGCAGTGCAGACCAGAAGATCCGGTAGACCAGCAGAGGAGCAGTGGGAGTGAAACCCATGGGTCAAGAGCAGTGAAGTCCAGGGAGCCTGAGAGGTAAATCCAGGAGCTCGGTGCAGAGGAGGGAGCTGGTCCCGTGGAACGGCAGCAGCAGTCAGAGCTTGAGGATCCAGCCCAACGCAAGTCATCCGAAGGGTGGCGCAGGAGTGGTGAAGGATGGCTGGAGTCCGCGGGAAGCAAATGGACGGCATGAAAGCAGGGATCATTCATCAGGACCCAGACCAAGGTGGGAACGAGCAGGAACGGGTCTGAGCTCGCCAGGCGTAGACTGAAAAAAATCCCAGCACAGAAAGCAGAAAACTGAGGTGGCAGGAACAGGCCAGCTACTAGAACAGAGGGCGCCCAGCGGAGAATGCAGTCGCAGTAGAAAGTAGGCAGCGAAGGTGGAGGAGGAAAGAGCAAAGCTCGGAAGTCAGTGAAGAGGTTTGTCCCAGGAGAAAGCAGATTGCAATCCAGGACTCAACACAGCAGCACAGCCCATCTGACAAGCCAGAGGCCCACTGGCGGAGGAGTCCAGCCCATCAACAGTGGGCAGGCGACAGCTTGCGTTGGAAATTTCCTGGGACAATAATTCTTAGTTAGATGCAACAGGATGCATTACTGGGAAATCACGCAGGGCCAATCCTGTCTGCCGCTGGATGAATGGTTTATTTGGAGAAGTGGAGAGCCCACCCACACTGGGCTGTGGGCCGTGTGACAGCTCTCCTGATGCTGCCTCCTTCTCTTCCACTCGCTGCCTCTTGACAGCAGTGTGGCTGAGATCAGGACCTCCAGAGCGGTGAGATTTGACCTGGGCTCCAACACCCTATGGCCTGCCTGTTGATTTTATTTTTCTTTGCTGAGTTCCTCCCATCTTCTGGCTCCTGGCTGGGGTACGTGCGATGGGCGCCGGCTGCCATTTGGTCTCCCCTCCCGAGCGGTCACGGCTCACGAGCGAGCCAAGACAGTAATTGTTGGGCAGACTATTCAACCGTGTGCGGCGGTGCCAGTAGCAAACCCAGTCTGACCCTCACCCTCCAGCCCGGTCTGGCCCTCGCCCTCAGCCCGGTCTGGCCCTCGCCCTCCAGCCCGGTCTGGCCCTCGCCCTCCAGCCCGGTCTGACCCTCGCCCTCAAACATGGTCTGGCCCTCGCCCTCCAGCCCGGTCTGGCCTCGCCCTCCAGCCCGGTCTGACCCTCGCCCTCCAGCCCGGTCTGACCCTCGCCCTCCAGCCCGGTCTGGCCCTCGTCCTCCAGCCCGGTCTGACCCTCGCCCTCCAGCCCGGTCTGGCCCTCCAGCCCGGTCTGGCCCTCGCCCTCCAGCCCGGTCTGACCCTCGCCCTCCAGCCCGGTCTGACCTCACCTCCAGCCCGGTCTGACCCTCGCCCTCCAGCCCCGGTCTGACCCTCGCCCTCCAGCCCGGTCTGACCCTCGCCCTCCAGCCCGGTCTGACCCTCGCCCTCCAGCCCGGTCTGACCCTCGCCCTCCAGCCCGGTCTGACCCTCACCCTCCAGCCTGGTCTGACCCTCCAGCCCGGTCTGACCCTCGCCCTCCAGCCCGGTCTGACCCTCGCCCTCCAGCCCGGTCTGACCCTCGCCCTCCAGCCCGGTCTGACCCTCGCCCTCCAGCCCGGTCTGACCCTCGCCCTCCAGCCCGGTCTGACCCTCACCCTCCAGCCCGGTCTGACCCTCGCCCTCCAGCCCGGTCTGACCCTCGCCCTCCAGCCCGGTCTGACCCTCGCCCTCCAGCCCGGTCTGACCCTCGCCCTCCAGCCCGGTCTGGCCCTCGCCCTCCAGCCCGGTCTGGCCCTCGCCCTTCAGCCCGGTCTGACCCTCGCCCTCCAGCCCGGTCTGGCCCTCGCCCTTCAGCCCGGTCTGGCCCTTGCCCTCCAGCTACACACAGGCACAATTCACCAGTCACTGGAGAGCAACCAGGAGCAGGAAGCCTGGCTGGTTCCATGAGGGGCACTGAGGCCTATTGTAGAGGCCTCTGGTTGGCTGACCAGAGTGAGCCAGGCACCATCCCTGAAATGTGCAGCTCAGCTATTTCACCGGGTGAATTCGTTGAGCCTGTGCCCACCTTTATATTTACATTGTTTGTTCTCTCTGAGTGGATGGGCAAACCGAGTCTCGCACAATAGTCTCAGCAATGTACGAGTCAAGAAGACCCAAGTACATCTCATTAAATAAACAGACCCTGTTTAAAGTGGAGAATCCACCCGCCCCCCCCCCCCCCCAACCTTGTACAAGCAGATTACTGAATGTGGAACTTCTAAATCCCTCATAAAATATACACAAGAATTTAAATACCGGCTGTATTATTCCCTGTGATAAAAAGTGTTGATTGTCTCTCAGTAAACTTGCAGCTGTTAATCTTTCAGTGAGGTTATCAACACATCTTTACAAAGTGCACCAGTCACCAGCAAACACCATGGAACAATTTCAGTATTAAAGATTCCCTCTTTGAAAGGAGGCCTGAATGCAAAACTCCCCCACATGGTAGCGATACTCTCTTTAAAAGTTGGCTTCAATACCAAAATTCTCTATAAATAAAAGGGTCTGGATTGCGAGGCCCCGCTGTTTAAATTCAGCGGGGTGTCAAGGATTGAGTTGGTAGTTTCACCGAGTCGCGGGGTTTTGTTGTGTGATAAACATTTGTACAATCACAACCTGACAGACCTGCTTTAGATGCCAAGAGACAACAGTTGATCAGTATTGGGGGCGGGGGGGGGGGGGGGGGTGCCAGTAAAAGTGGATTTGATGGTCACTGTGTGTGTGATTAAAACATTGACATAAAGCGAGCTTGATGTCAGTACCAGTTCTGCGGGCCAAAGAATCTTGTCAGACAGAAACACTTTTTGGCCAATTCACAGCTATTCAGCAATGTAGAGTCAACAGACATTTCATATCAAAACTTACTGCAAATCTGCAATGAACATCATACAATACATTCAAAACAGCTGCCCTGTGCTAGTGTTATGAGTTACACTTAACATAGTGTGGGTAGTGGCATAAGCTTCAAGTGCATTTATTCTTAGGCTGATCTGTGCGAGTGCTTGTCTGTGTGCGTACACACTTCTTTCTTTGTGTCTATACCATCTGTGTATTTCAGTATGTCTCTTTTCTCTGTGTACTTTTCTCATGTGTGTCTATATGTGTGTACGTGTCTCTGTCATATAATCTTACAGCACAGAAGGAGGCCATTCGACTCATCGTGCCTTTGAAAGAGCTATCCAATTAATCCCACTCCCCTGCTCTTCCCCCCATAGCCCTGCAAATCTTTCCTTTTCAAGTCTATAGCCAATTCTCTTTCGAAAGTTACTATTGAATCTGCTTCCACCGCCCTTTCAGGCAGCGCGTTCCAGATCACAACAACTCGCTGCGTAAAAAAAAATTCTCCTAATCTCCCCTCTGATTCTTTTGCCAATTATCTTTGTGTCTCTGTCTCTCTTTCTCTGTCATTTTCAGCACATATTAGGCTACTAATCAGATTTCTTGGTTCTCAAGGATCCTCACGGAATGTATTTCTTGTTATCTCTGTCATATATTCTCCTTTTGCCCCTTAAACCCTGTCTGTAGCTGCTGGACTTTTGTCAGTTGCAGCTTTGCAGCATCATCATCATCATCAAGGTTACAGCTACAAAAATGCAGGGCTGGTCCACCATCAGTCAGGTCAACCCAGACCTGATGCACTCTTCCTGTCCCCCTCTGTCACAAAGCCACACTTTCTATGATCTATAGACACTGTAGAAAGGAGTGCTCTGCTCTCTGGCTGTAGTTGGCAAGTCTAGAACCACCGGATCCCACTATCTCACCAGTGTGAGTTCTACCATTGCCAAAAACAGCCAGACGGCTATCTCCTCTGCCACATGTGGCAATGTGCCCGATGGCATCCCGTTACACCGAGGCGGGCATCGTCCTCCATTAAAGTGCCCGCACTGCACTTCTGCGGTGAAAGAAATCCATGAAGTCATCCAGCGCCCGGCTCTGTATAGGACAGCTCAGAAATGAGAGACAATGGATAAAAGGTCCCAGCATCAAGGAATGTGACAAGAAAATCAATACCATCGATGCAGCTCAGTTACCAGCGAGGAAAAGAAAGCAAAGTCAGGATACACAAGGAAGATCTCACCAACATTAAACAGTCAATCGGCAGAAAGTGAGATTGCATATGGGCTGGCAATATGATCACCAGCACTACGGAGAGCTGGAGAGATAATGAAGACTATGAGACGTGAAGACAAAATGGAAATGTTGGCAAGACTCATCGTACGATCTCCTGCCCAACCTCATTCTTCCCCCAAGCCCCTGACTTCCCCCATTGTTCCCATCCTTCTACATTCTACGGTCATTTAAAACCCCAGTTTGGTGTCCCCTGACCGTTGTTTCTTGATTCACCTCATCTTCACTCCTACCTTCGGTGGTGTCCTATATTACTGTGGATTTTTCTCCCTATGCCGTGAGGAGTTGTGTTCTCTTCCTGGACAGTGGTGGTTGCTGTGCTTCCTTTTCCTATATTGGCACTACACATAATTGCTCAAAGGCCATATACAAAAGCAAAAATGTGCTAGTGCCAAAATGGGCAAAGGAGAGATTCCTTTCGCTTCTGCGGTCCTAGTCCTTTTCCAAAGGGCCTCCGTTGAATTCCAACCCTTTTAAGAAGTTTGCCAATTTTTTCTTTGGATGGAGGGGAGGGAATCCGATACATAGTCGTTCAGTTATTCACATTGAGCCTAGACTAATGCAATGTGATAGCTGGGGTCCAGGCACCAGGGAAGTAGTTTAAATGGCTTCTTCATATAATATTGCCCAATATGCTCGGCTTGTCTCCTACTTTTTGCCAGAATTGCTCTTCATTCTCCACCAGGATGGATGAGCTTACCAGAACATTTCTGCTGCTGTGCCCACCTCTGCACTGCCAGAAGCCCTCGCCCCTCCCACCTCTACTAAATTTCAGATGATCAGTATTGGGCATGAGGTTGTCCATCCTTTACAAATCTCTCCATGGCTTTACTCTCCCTCCCTCTGCAGTCTCCTCCAGCCCTATATGCCAGTGCATGTCCTCTGACCCTTCGGACTCAGGGCTCCTATGCATTGACCCTCTTTCTGTTCCACCTTTCATGACAGAGCCTTGCGCTGTCCTGGCCCCATACTCTAGAGCTCTTCCTAAACCTTTCCACCTTGCTACCTCTCCTTGTTTCCCCTCCTTCAGAAGCCTCCTGAACACCCATCTCTTTGCCCATACATTCGTTCACACCCCCTAACACCTCTTCAATTACTGCTCAATCTTCCTCTTCACCAATGTGAAGCCCTGTGGAACGTTTACTACATTAGAAGTACCATCTAAATGCAAGATGTTGTTGAGCTCCCATCTCTATGTGGGTCAAATACATCAGTTTCCAGTCTATTAGCAAGATTACTGGAAACTTTGTAACTGGGTGCCTTTGTAGCCTATTGGTATAAGTAAATATAGCACATTCTCCCAATAATAACATGCTCTGGGAGTCTTTTGAAGAGTATGGAAGATCTTGGCATCAGAAGCAGCAACAAGTAATGTACAACTGTGCAAAAGATCACCTAAACCAAGTATTCCATTCATTCCACGGGCTGGCTTTTTAAAATGCAGAGGGCACCATTAAATAACTGATAATAACTCATTTATCGCCACAACTTTTGGTGCTGGGGAATTAAAAGTTTTCTGTTTCAGGTTTCCACTGCTGGTACCAAGGACTCTCAAGTCAGCTATAGCATGGTTAGATATAGCATAAAGCTCCTTCTACTCTGCCACAGCCCCAACCTCGGATCAGCAGCCCAGTGACTGTTTCCGTCTTACCCACCAGCCGTCCTGTGGCCCCTTGGAGCGAAATCACCAATTCAGTGTCGACTTAGGGGTACTCTTATGCTATTGGTCCATCAATTAATACAAGCTCATTTCACGCAGGGTTCTCACAGGCAGCAGAAGGAGGAGGGATTTCTCCCATCAGTCCAGGATGATAAAATGTTTCACTTCATGTTCCTGCCTATGTGCTTAAATCCCCAAGTGGGGCTTAGAACCCACAATCTTCTGACTCTGAGGCAAGAGGGCTACCACTGAGCCAAGGCTGACACCTGGCAGAACTTTGGCGGAAGATCAGTGGAGCTTCCAAAGGAATGGTTTAAAAGGCCATGGTTTTTTTTTACCATTTCTCCACGGATTCCACCAAAGTGAGTGAGGGATCAGGGGAAGCCCTGTGCAAATTCTAGACAGAGGTGACTATTGCAGGGAAGGGAAATTTTCCCTTGTACTTTCAAAATCCGATATACATTTTGTTGTAGTTACCTTCACCACAACCCTTATGTCAAGCTGAGAGGACCTATTGTTTGAGGATCTTCTAAAGGGGTGGTGTTCTTGATTGGGAGCCAACTCAAGCCAGATGAGAGCAGGACACTGGGCCCCAGAACCTCCACAGACGAGCTTTCAGAGGACTCAATAGAGCTCTGAATTGCAACCTCCTAGGTTGCAGAGTACCAATATGTAGAGCAGATAGATTATAAAGGCAATCTGCTCGACCGACTGACTGTACCCAGCCCATTTGCCTTGTTTTATACCGTCCCATCATGTCAGCGGTATTGCCAGTCAGCATTGCCAGCATGGAGGTTGCCAATGACCTGATGAGCCAGACATGCATCCTACTCCAGCTAACTCCCAGATGGTGGTACAGGTGTTGAAGGGCTAGCATCTGCCTTGTGTGTCCAATGTATCCCATGGTTTGTTGCTGAAGATCTTCCAGTTTGTACAGCGCACCACAGAGAGAGAGAAAGCCCTGTAGGGGATCTAGCAACAGGCAAAGTGTATTCTGTGCTTGCTTGGCAGCACAGTATATATATAGGCTTGGTCCCTCGGAGGCCCAGTTTTGCTGATGTTGGCTCCACCTGACCTGAAGACTGTCTTCCTGCACCTTATCATTGTCCTTGAGAAAGTAACTGCTTCAGGGTTGGATTCAATGGACCTGAACGTACCTGTCTCAACTGTAGAGACAAGAAAATAAAAATGGTTTCATTAATACCTTTGGATCAGAAACGTACCAGAAATACAAACCGACTACTGCAGATGGCATAGTGGCATGGAATAATTCATGCTGCCCAAGTTCTGGAGAGGAAGAGAGGGTTTTTTTTCATGAATTTACTAATCGATATTAGAAAGTTTATTAAGAAAATCATTAGCCTCCCACCATAGGCTCAGTGAGTTTACCCAGTAGGTAATTGAGCCGTACAGACCGTGAATATCCAAAGTTCAATCACCATAGCCAGGGCAGTGGTAGAGGTGGCACAATTGGCACAGCACCCCTGGTTTAAGGAAGGGAAAACCACCCTGGGCTTCGGGTCCCAATTACTATCCAGCAAGTCCTGCTACAAAGTGCAGTGGATGAGGATCAAGCTCGGTTCAATGCCCCCCACGGTTGAATAGTCTGATGCACCCTTTGCTAAGGCTGATGGATGAGCAATGGCCAGTGGGGCGAGGTACCAGTGAGCACCTGTGGGACCCATTTACCAGCACAGGGAACTTCTTAAGGAGAGGAGGATAAATTGGCAAGGGAGAAAAAAAATAGGAAGATAGTCTAAAGAATGATTAGTGTTAATATCAATAGCCGAACACTAAACGTGCTTGTCTAACAATCTGTTAACATTCCAGGTAAAGTAAATGGGGTAACACCTGCCTTAAACTAGTGGACAGAGGCTATCACACTGACACACGAAGCATGTGTCCGCTATTATCACCAACAGTAATTTCTAGATTGTTATGAATAATGTTCTCACTACTTCTAATGTCGGGGGGATAATTGTTTTCCAACAGAAACCCTAGCTCACACTTACCAGATGCTTCTGACTGAGGAGCTGCTGTCTCCCTCCTCCAGCACCTTGAGACGTTTGGTAATCATGGCCTCAATCTAACCAAGTCTTGGGGTGGGGGGGGGGGGGGGGATGGTGGTGGGGGAAGGTGTGTTTTTTGTTGCTTTTTAGCTTTCTTTATTGTAAGATGGACAGTTGCTTATTGCAATCGACCTTTTTCAGTTCCTGGCTACATTTACAACAATCCTGTGGGGGTTAAGAAACCACCTTGACTTTACACATGACCACAGCCTAAGCCTTCTGTGGTCAATAGGGCAGATTCTGTAGTGAATTATCTTTATTTTTGTGGAGGAGAGGTGGAATTGTTTGACAAGAATAAACAGTTCAGCTTCTGGAAACTGGGACTGTCTTTGCATTTTGGCTTTCTTTGCTGTCATCAGTACGCAGGGTCACATTTATTAGCGAAGGTCAAGAACTTGGTTACTGGTTTTTGAGGAGAAAGCTTTGAATCGTTTCATCGAATAGCTGGTTGGATATCAGTTACATAGAAACATAGAAACTAGGAGCAGGAGTAGGCCATTCGGCCCGTCAAGCCTGCTCCACCATTCAATACGATCATGGCTGATCATCCAAATCCAGTACCCTGTCCCTGCTTTCTCACACAGAATCCCCATCGAGCCTGCACCGACACATATCCCACCCTATCCCCGTAACCCCACGTATTTAATCCCCCCTAACATATCCCATCCTATCCCTGTAACCCCACATATTTAATCCCCCCCTAACACTAAGGGTCAATTTATCATAGCCAAATCAACCTAACCCGCACATTTTTGGACTGTGAGAGGAAACCGGAGCACCCGGAGGAAACCCACGCAGACACGGGGAGAATGTGCAAACTCCACACAGACAGTCACCCGAGGCCAGATTCGAACCCGGGTCTCTGGCGCTGTGAGGCACCAGTGCTAACCACTATGCCACCGTGTTACTCTATATCAGGATGTACAGCATTCATAGCCGGGCAGTGACTTACTAAAGTTGCTCAACACCCAACAGCTTAGAACATCAGTGAGTTGATGTCCAGACTCCGCCTGAACAATCTGTGCTGACAGTAACTTTTAAAGCTGCTCCTATTTTAGGAACTCACCGTTTCTCTAACAGAGCCCTGCTGCTGCCAGTTTGGAATCAAGACCCTCCTGCCCCAGTTGCTAAGACTATCCATCGTGTATAATCTCACGGCACCATATATTGTAGGGGGAAGAAAAAGTCCTGTTGCTAGAAAAGGCTAAAGGGAATAATAAGCATTCCAGTGTTTTCTTAAGCTAATGAACGGTCGTAGCTGCTTGCACTTACACCCTACAGCTCATTTAAAGGGGCCCCAATGTTCATACAAATGTCCTTGATGACCCTCCTTTATTCCGGGAGGTAGTGGAGCCAAACTAGCCATGTGCCTTCCACATCGCGATGACTGGATGCACAAGTGATGCATCATTGTGTCAAGTGCTTGCGAGCAAATGAAAAGGTCTTGCCATACACTCTTTTATGAAGCTGGAAGGAAGCTCCACTCAATACCCATTCTAGTGCACCCTTCAATGTATACAGTACAATGCATGCTAGTAGATATGAGTTAAAGACACATTTTTCAACAGGTAATCTACAACAAGTGCACCTTCTCAATACAACTCCAATCGGAAGCCATAGGCATTGCAACGTTGGTGGTATCTAGTTGTTGAATCAGGGCTTTTGCATACTCCAGGTGAGGTCTGGGTGTTGATTCAGGGTTTTTGCATACTCCAGGTGAGGTCTGGGTGTTGATACAGGGTTTTTGCATACTCCAGGTGTGGTCTGGGTGTTGATACAGGGTTTTTGCATACTCCAGGTGGGGTCTGGGTGTTGACGCCTACAAAAAGGCTGTTTTTCCAAGGTCGTCATTGTGGCATATTGGTTATTTCTCTGCTCTGTTTATGGCCCTATGGTAATTCACTGATTGTGTGTTGTCACAGTGAATTCTACCAGTGCCATACACAGAACAGGAGTCAGAGTCACCCCAAGCAATTCAGTAAAACTGAGAGTAAGCCTCGCACCTGCTTTTTCTATTGGAATAGATAAGTTGATACAGGGTTGGCAACTGCTCAGGACATGACTACCTGGCTCCTTTGCTCTTTAAACTATTCACATATGATACAGAGCAGGGCGCTTCCTGTAATACATAACATTTGCTGATGACACCAAGCTACGTGGCTGGGCGACAACATTAATGGTGAATCACATCATTCAAAGAGATCAGAAACAATTAAGTAGAATAGGATAAGGAATGGCAGAAGTTTTAAAAGGCCAGATAAATGCAAGGTTCTGTACATTCGAACAAGAAACATGGAACTGTGTAGCTGATGAAAGGGGGTCCATTAGCAAGAAACAAACATTTGCCAATGACACCAAGATATGCGATCAGGTGACAAGATTAATGGTGACTTACAGCTGCGTGTGATGAGTGGCCAGTCAAACAACCGGAGGGACTGGAGTGCATCATCACCCCCGGGAACAAAATTTTAATTTGATTTGTTAAAGTTTCCTTTAAAGTTTTTTTGTTAATTTAACAGTCTTTATTGGTTGTGCCCCTTTAAAAAGGGGACACGTGCTTAACTTTAAACAGGCAATTGCTTGTAAGAAGAAGAGTCAGCCAGTCAAACGTTGCATGATGCATCGTAGGAGTATTGCACAAGCTGCTGAAGCACATCATTCTAACCCTGGACAGTTCACTGCTGGGTTTGCATTTGGGATATGATGTAAAGTTTGCACCTCCTACCTTCCGAGGGACGTTGATGTGACGGAGAGAGTTCAGCGACAGAGATGATTCCAGGACTCTGGCCTCTAACTTATGAGGAGAGGATCACAGAGCTGAACTTGTTTCCACTGGAAAAAAAGAGAGATGGTTGTGATCTATAGGTAAAGTGTGACAAATATAGAGAATGTAGACTAGTTCTCTTGGACTACGAGCACAGGACTGAAGGATATAATACACCATTAACAAACCTCAAGTGAGATTAAAGATTGGAAGAATTTCCACACACCCCTCCCCCCCCCCCCACCCCCACCACCACCACCACCACCCGAACCACAAAATAAAAGTGTGCATGTACAACAACAACAAAAAAATTAGATTTCTTCAAAAGAGCTGGGTAAATACCTGGACAGGATGGTAGTAAAGTCTAGAGAGGTATCTATAGATGGGGATCAAATGCTTTGAGGGCTTGTGCTGCATGACCAGGGAAATGTCAGTTGATTCATTCCTTCAAATAGGAGTTACATAGATATCTGGTTGAGAGCAGGAATGGCAGAGGGTTTGGGGGGGGGGGGGGGAGAAGTGTGGTCTGCAGAGAGCAAATAGCCAACGTTGAATTGAGGAACTCTTGAGGATGGATGGATGGTTAAATATTCTGATGGTTTGCTTGATAACCTTTGTGGATCAGACAGTATTTAGCCTCGGAACATTCACACATGAAAAATAGAACGAGGTACTAGGGGGTGGCAGAATCCACGGAACAGTACCCCAGGGAGGATGAGAAGCAAGGGAATTGATGGAAAAGGGGAAAAGAAAAGCAATTATCTGAGCCCCAAGATTAGATTACGGCCTTGAAATTACCACAGATTAGTTGCAGTCTTAAATTATGCATATAGCGAATAATTTTACAGGATGGATATGTCCTAGACTATGGCTGTCCGTGTGGACACTGCCTGTTGGGTTTGTTTCTACATCACTGAAGGAGGATGACGCACGACCGGAAAGATTAACAACTGCGATGTCCTTCCTGCAGGTCAATGGAGGATTCACTTGGAGTTTACCACAGGTTTATACCACTCCCAGTATTCACATTATTACAACCACTGCTGAGCTTCTCTGATAAACCAGTCAGAGCATAATTATTTTGGAGATGCTCAAAGTGATAAGTACTTTAACAGAATCACACATACACCTGCTATTAAGAACATAGAGCAAGATAAATATATTCAGCCCAACTAGCCCAGTCCAGCCAGAGTCCGTGTGCGATTATCCCATCATAGACACCCACCTGTTGGTATTAAGTTTCCTCCCCAGCCTCCCCTGAAAATAAACTGCTCAATGGTATTGAACCGCGCACACACACTCACTCATGCACACACACTCACTCTATGCTCGAACACACACACACTCACTCATGCACACACACACTCGCACTCACACATTCACTCTCGCACACACACACTCGCTCATGCACACTCACTCTCTCATGCACACACACACACTCTATGCTCGAACACACACACACTCACTCATGCACACACACACACTCTATGCTCGAACACACACACACTCACTCACTATGCTCGAACACACACACACTCACTCATGCACACACACACTCGCACTCACACACTCACTCTCGCACACACACACTCACTCATGCACACACACACACTCTATGCTCGAACACACACACACTCACTCATGCACACACACACACTCTATGCTCGAACACACACACACTCACTCACTATGCTCGAACACACACACACTCACTCATGCACACACACACACTCTATGCTCGAACACACACACACTCACTCACTATGCTCGAACACACACACACTCACTCATGCACACACACACTCGCACTCACACACTCACTCTCGCACACACACACTCGCTCATGCACACTCACTCACTCATGCTCACACACACACTCGCTTATGCACACACTCACTCGCACTCACTCACTCGCACTCACTCACTCGCACTCACTCATGCTCACACACACACTCACACTCACTATGCTCGAACACACACTCACTCACTCACTCATGCGCACACGCATAACTGCTACATTGGCCGGTTCCAGCTCCAGGAATTGAGAGGTCTATTACAGTATAGACTTTCCTGAATTCAGTAACATGCAGCATTGTGACCTTCAGAAGCAGCTTTCCATTTAAAAAGCACCGTAAACCACTGTTGGTAAGCTGCTTAACAAATCTGAGAAACAGGTTGTGCCACGCCTCTTTAAATCCAAGATGGCCGCCGGCCCCACCAGGCTGGAAAACCAGTTCTTGGGTCTGGTGATGGAATTGGGTCAATGGTCTGAAGTGCTGAGTTATGGATTGCTTTGGAGGCAGAAACTGAGCATGGTCGTTTATTTGGCTGTAGATATGTAAACATTTTGGGGAAGTTGTGCCAACAAACCGCTGTTCTTACTCTCTGGTTCCCGACTATTCCTGCAGAACCCCACGTGTGGGTAAAATAATCCTATTCTAAATTGCATGAAATGTTGTCAAATGTGATATTTGGTGGGTTGCACGTCCTAGAATCAGAGCACAGAAGGAGGCCTTTTGGCCCATCTTTGGTGGAGTTATCCAATTAATCCCACTGCTCCCTCCCCACAGCCCTGCCCTATTTTTCCTTTTCAGATATTTATCCAATTCCCTTTTGAAAGTCACTCTCGAATCCACCACCCTTTCAGGCAGTGCATTCCAGCCCTATGTCAAAATGTCCTCCGGGCCCCATTGTATCTTTGACAAGTAACATTTAGTTTCTACGGAACTTCTGGCATCAAACAATAATAAAAAACGGGGAAGTTGAGGGCACCAGTTCAGAGAGTTTATGAGAAAAGTTGAAATGAGAGATGCAAAGTTTTATCATAAAGCACAGTGCAGCAAAACTGTCCGTTTATCTTCATTTGTTTGTCAGAAAATTCAAAAAGGGTCATTCATCCCTTGTATAAAAGCAAAATACTGCGGATGCTGGAAATCTGAAATAAAAACAGAAAATGCTGGAGATACTCAGCAGGTCAGGCAGCCTCTGGAAACGTTAACTCTGTTTCTCTCTCCACAGATGCTGCCTGGCCTGCTGAGTATTTCCAGCATTTTCTGTTTTTATTTCATTCATCCCCTTGTGCAGATTGCTAAAAACTTTGATGATTCTAGTATTCGGTTATTCTGGTGCTATTTTATGTTCTTTTAGTTGTGAGTGACTCCCTGTGCACAGATTGCTGCAGCTGACCTGATTTTTAGCCCCTGGATCAGACGATCTCCGCAAGGGCAGATCGAAAAAGCTACAGTTTCCAAATTGTGGTGCTGTGAAACTGGTGAGAGAAAAGAAAATGAGTGTTTTTTTTAAAAAACCCATAATAAGTGGGTGACAGAAATATGGGATAATATCGCTCTTAGATCAGAACATTTCAAAGTTTACATGGGACCGAACCAAAGGAAAAGGCTCAGAGACCGAGTCAGAAACGCGGATATTTTACGGCAGAGAAAGAGCTGGAAGTGGCCTGCCAGCAAAGAGCAGTGGAAGCCTTGCAAGAATCCATTGGAATTGGCCAAACTGGCAGCCGAGCTGGAGGTGTGCCCACAGACACTGGAGGAACACCACCAGGACAATGCATTACTCAAAGTGACAATGGAGAAGGAAGGAAAGCAGTCGGAGTTCCAGCAGAACAGGGTGTCGCACTTGCTTGACCGCCAAGTGAGGATCCAGCCCATAATCTGGTACACAATCAATGTGTTAAATCTAAACTTGCCGCCCCTCCTCCCCCCCCAAAAAATAATGACGGGACAGCATAGGTGGTTTCTCGAGAGCGTTTGAATTGTTAGCAGGTCTGGACAAGTGGTACAGAAGACTTTGAGCAGTCGCTCCGCGGTAAAACACTGACTTTTTTTTGCAGTCAGAAGCTGTGCCAAGAATGGATTATAATGCAATGATACATGCAAATCATAATTATAATAGTCTGGCTCCCAGAGGTTCATGGGGTGAGTTTAAAATGTTATGCAAATCTCCTAAGCATCATACTTAATAAAGAATTAGCCTTAGAAACATTAGACACATAGAAACTGTGGTTAGAGGGAGAACATGTAGTGATATTTGTGGATTCGAGTGAATTAATGTTAAGATTATTCTGTAGGAATTGTGTTGAGATGATCTACAAATATGGTTGCGAAGCAATAAATACAAAGCTCTACGTGAGGTGGCTGAGAGAGCTAAACACTCAGTGTCTCCCAGGTCGGAGGTTCGATTACTTCGCCGGATGATGAGCTGGGGGGCGGGGGGTGCATTACCCAGTCTCAAAGGGGCGAATCCAAGCACACAAGATGCGCCATAGCAATAAGGTGGGACAGAGAGCGAGCAAAACTGCTGGGTGCAGTCAGGTAGACTTGACAATGATAGGGGATTCAGTCTCCGAGTAAGTCAATGATGGGAGCTTCAGTCTGAGAGAGTAAGTCAATGATGGGAGATTCAGTCTCCGAGTAAGTCAATGATGAGAGATTCAGTCTGAGAGAGTAAGTCAATGATGGGAGATTCAGTCTCAGAGAGTAAGTCAATGATGGGAGATTCAGTCTGAGAGAGTAAGTCAATGATGGGAGCTTCAGTCTGAGAGAGTAAGTCAATGATGGGAGATTCAGTCTCAGAGTAAGTCAATGATGAGAGATTCAGTCTGAGAGAGTAAGTCAATGATGGGAGATTCAGTCTCAGAGAGTAAGTCAATGATGGGAGATTCAGTCTGAGAGAGTAAGTCAATGATGGGAGATTCAGTCTGAGAGAGTAAGTCAATGATGGAGATTCAGTCTCAGAGAGTAAGTCAATGATGGAAGATTCAGTCTCAGAGAGTTAGTCAATGATGGAGATTCAGTCTCAGAGAGTTAGTCAATGATGGAGATTTAGTCACAGGTTAGTGGATCCACTGCTTGCTGAAGATGGCCAATACCGGAAGTTATTGGTACTTTGGGGAGAGGATGTTTAGATTTAAAGTAATTGGTCGGAGGTTTAGAGGGGATTTGAGAGGGGATTTGAGGGGAAATTTCCTCACCCAGAGGGTTGTGGGGGTCTGGAACTCACTGCCTGAAAGGGTGGTAGAGGCAGAAACCCTCACCACATTTAAAAGGTGTTTGGATGTGCACTTGAAGTGCCGTAACCTACGGACCAAGAGCTGGAAAGTGGGATTAGGCTGGATTGCTCTTTGTCCGCCGGCGCGGACACGATGGGCCGAAATGGCCTCCTTCCGTGCTGTAAATTTCTATGATTCTATGTGCTGTATTGAGAATCAGTGCTGAATTGCCCACTTTTGGCAGGTCAAAGCACGATTAGCGGTAACTGATTGCTGCATCTATGATGGCCTATTAAGATGAGGAAGTAGTCCTGAGTGGTTACTGAAAGTCAATGGAGGGCAGATGATCAGAGCCAAGCCCAGGCAGCACGGGGCTGGGGTGGGGACTGACTGCATTGCACCAAAACAGCCAATTGGCTCGGCTCCATCTACTTCAAAACCTTTGATTTTCGAACTCATTGAAATCTACCTACCCCGCTGGAAAAAAAAAGAATCTTAATAGAAGAAAAATTAATTAGTCTGCCTGTCTCTTGTTTTTGCTGATTGATGTCTGGTGTAAAGACCTGATTGTCAGCAATGTTCAGGATTAAATGTTTGCGGTTGACGCCCCCCTTTCCCAATCAGAAAGAAACGAGTTATCCTGCGAGATCTATCCGTTGGAAAGCGGAGGGGAATTATCTGGGACACATGATAAAAAGCAGTTGGATTGTTGAAATGTTAAAGTACGGGGATTGTAAGAGAATTTCGTTCTGCCCCTTTCATACTGATATATTTTTCTATTATAATCCACGATTTGATTTTATCTTTTTAAATAATATTGCGATAAATTCACTCGAGTGGTACGCGGGGATAGAAGCGGGGTTTCTTGTTGAATAAATTCCAATACATATATTTTGAAAAGAGATTTAAATCATCGACATCACTGTTTGTAAATGAGAGAGCAGAGGACAAATAACTATAAACCCACAACCCACTTAACAGGACGGGAAAGGAAGAGGCGATCCGGAGCCAAGCAAGGGGCGGGGGACTGAGGTGGAAATCCTGTACAAATTTCAGACCGTTTGCAAATCAGGGATCTGAATGTGAACATTTAAATGAAAATTGGCGCACCCAGTAGGTGCAATTGTGCAATGAAATAATCATTTTAAACGCATAGAGATTTGAAAAGCGAGAAAGCGACATTTCTCGCTGTCTCTTGATGTTCTGTATTCGTTTCTCGTTTGCCTGGTTTTAGTTGCAATTGGGAAGATTAATCACTCACCCGACAATTGAGTAATCCGGTGTCTCCGGATTAGCGGCAACGTATCTGCATATCCCTAGATTTTAAATCTTTTTTTTTTGCTTAAATCCTCTAGGATTCCGGCGCCGTGCCGCTCATCCCCACCTGTTCCCACTCATTTTGACAATGTATTCTGATCAAGTGTTTATCGAAATATTGGAATGACATCAACAGCAATAAATTAAGGATTCTTCCCTCCTCAAAACGGTAAACGACTCAAAGCTCTTTAAACATCTTGCCTTTATTTTTTTTTTGCAATTTCCATCTGTGGTTTTAATCGATAACTGACTGCGGCGGCCCAAGTCCCCTCTCCATTCTACCTAGTCTCCCCCATCGAGGACATGATGTCTCCGCCGACCCTCTGGTTTGCCTAATGCACCTCCCTGGGATCCATTCTTTTCTGATGTAGGTTTTTATTTGAAGGAGCGGCGCCCGCTTCTTTCAGCCTGAAATCTGGATTCGTGAAATTGACGAAATTGGGAATTCGGTCAATTTCAAGAGGGTAGTCTCGGGTTGTTATTATATATTAATGTTTGGAATCTGACAGTATAGGCTGGGGACCGGGGAGTAAATCAACACCCCACTCCTTCACCAATTTGCGTACAATCTGCATAAACTCTGGAATAATAAAACGCACTCCTGGGATGAAGAAACTCCAGCAATAACGAAACTCCTGGAATAATGAAACACGCCCCAGGAATAACGAAATTGCAGGAATCATAAAGCGCACCTCTGGAATAACGAAACTCCAGGAATAACAAAACGATTAATAACGCAATTCTAAGAATCATTCTGTTTTTAAGATCTGGTTTATAAATTTGGTTTGATATATTCCGAGTGAAGTGGGAGCCGGCTCTAA
The DNA here is from genome assembly GCA_030390025.1 of Squalus acanthias. Classification (NCBI taxonomy): domain Eukaryota; kingdom Metazoa; phylum Chordata; class Chondrichthyes; order Squaliformes; family Squalidae; genus Squalus; species Squalus acanthias. Next base: position 130,657,013 of record CM059434.1, read on the forward strand.
CCTACATTTAGTTATTTAACGACATCAAATGTGGCAGGTGTCTCTCCCCACCTCGCAAAGCCCAGCTCCTCCGAGTACCTTGTTGTCCATTCGGAACGGCTAATTATTTGGCCAGTTGTTGGATTGCGACCGCTGGGCTGGTGTGAGCACTGCGTGCATTCGACTAGAGGCGCCCGTTCAAACTCCCAACACGGTTTTGGCAGAGTGGGATGATTACGGAGGAGAGCGGAAAATATTGAAACATTCACCTTCAGTGGAATGTGAATCGCACATCCACTGTACTGTCGCCATCTGCCCCTCCCGACATACACATGCACCTCCCATCATATCTGTTCATCTATCGCTTTCGATTTTTGCTTCATCCGTCCAACTTTGGGTGGGTAGATATTGTGGCTGATAAACCTGTCTATGGATAGCTAATATCTAATACATGTATTCACCGCTGTCTCTACACCAGTCTTTCCGAATCTCTAGCATTCCATCTAGGTACATTCCATTGGTAACTTACCAGATACGATAAGATATAGTTACAGTCTATATAGTGAGATAGTTACAATCTATATCTCTAGTGTTTATTCCTAACTTAGTCATAACAGTATCTTTATTCACCAAGTTCAAAGTATGTTCATCTTGTCTGGCCTTGGCTAGCTTGGACGGCTCCCAGATTTTGTAATCTCTCTCTCGCGCTCTCCTGTACTTTCTTGAAATAGTCCCAACATCTGGAGTGACATATTGACCAGAATATGCCGCAGTATTGCGGCATTCTGTGCATTAGCCCCTGCCCCGCCCCTCGGAGCACTCCCATATTTTTCTGTACAGAAAGCCGAAGTGCCGAAATGATTGATTTCAGGCCGCACTGATGCTGTAAGTGATTTTTTTTTCGACGCCCAAATGGCTCTCTAAGCAGCACTAATTCGTCCCATTTCCTGGTGTAATCGATCTCCTTAAACTAGGGTCAGAGCAAGGGAGAAAAAAAAGATACCGGGAGAAACACAAAAGGGAACAAAGAGAAATAGAAAAACGTAAAGGGGAATAGAGAACGAAAAATAAAGGGAAATAAAGATACACAGGGAACGAGAGAGAGAAAATAGAGAAGAATTAAAGGATACAGAAAGGGATAGAGAGAGACAGAAAGATACATAGAGAGGGGAAGAGAGAAAGAAAACGAGAGCGCAAGCGAGGGACACCATCGCGGTGGGATGGATAGAACGAGAGAGACGGGTAGGGAGAGAGACAGGCGGACAGGGATACAGCGACTCTGTGACTTGATGTTCCACAACATTTAAATAAAACGAATCTTGAAGCTTCGTGAAACTATTGCCCATCTATTTATTGTTTCAACTCGTTATTACAACTCCCTCAGTAGTCATTCGCAGAGGTCACTATTTACAAGGTGACATTTCGTTTCATATATACCTTTAATAATTAGGTATTATTAAATTGTGTTTGTAAGACGACTGTAAATATCATTCAAGATAAAATTTGCAAAGGTTTTAAATTCAGGAAAAAAATCTTGACAATCTAACAGGTAACAGGATCGGATTAGGCGGGAATCTGATGACAATTTACTGATGATCTAAAGATACATTTACATCATAAACGAATTGGGAGAGTAACAAATAATCCAATGCTTGATCGAGTCTCTGGGAATCATCTCAAAGAGTTTTCACAGTGAGTCACTTGAAGGACAGTGAGCTTTATTTGGGCGAAAGTTAAATGTCTAACCTTTTATGTAAATACTGGCTGTCTATGTACAAACCAGAGAACTACAGATGTGGGCGTGTTTTTTTTAAATGTCTTAATAATCTATTTTAGACACCAGGACAGAATTTTAAGAGGGTCGGTCACTAATGGGCAATGGAGCCGGGTTGAATCAATAACTGCTGGACTTGTCTCTGGACTTGAGCCCATGCACCTTGACAACCTGGGTTCACTGGTTCCATTTACGCCCCTATTGCGCCCGCACACTGCGCTAGTATCTGTTTTAACAAGATAACTGGTATGTATGTGGGTGATTTTTTTTTAGGGCTAGTAAAAGTGGCAAGTTTTTTTGTATCGCTATAGGCGAAATATTTGGGCCAAAGTGATTGGATGATTGTTGTATTGGGCTCTACAAATCCAGACTAAATCTGGTTGCAATTTTCTCCCCGCTCTTCTTCATCTTTATGCAAATATAAATAACGGTACTTTGACTATATAAAGGAGATAAAACCTGTAACGCCCTTTACATAGCAGCCCCTCCCACTTCGGAGTAATTCATTGTGTGTAAAGCGTTTTGGGATACTGCCGGGAAAGAGGATAAAGCGTCTGTATAGCAAATGTTTCTCTATTTTGTATGACCGGTTGCCCAGTAACATTGTGCAATATTCACTGCGGAGACAGACACTTGCACAGTGAATGTGCCACACAGGAACAGGAGGAGGCCATTCAGCCCCTCTAGCCTGTTCCACCAATTAAATCATGGCTGGTCTGTATCTTAACTCCATTTACCCGCCTTGGTTCTATAACCCTTAATACCCTTGTCTAACAAAAAATTATCAATCTCAGTTTTGAAATTTTCAATTGACCCCCAGCCTCAATAGCTTTTTGGGAGAGAGTTCCAGATTCACCAAATGATGCATCGCATACAGACCCGTGCAGGAGGGTCACGGCATTGTAATACACCGGAACAGGCATTTTATAGTTCGACGCCAGTGTATTATTGGATGGCGAGCAATATTACTGCTGTGCTATTTAATTATCTATAAACTGCATCATCGGATTAATGGGTTTTATAGATTGGAATTAAAAACTAGTGCAGAAAGAAGGAACCCTTTTCATGTTGTAAATGTTAAGAGGATGAAATTGATCACAAAACAAAATATATTTCAGAATTTCTCAAATTCGTTTTGTTTTGCTCTCAGTGTTTCTATTTTTCTTTTAAAAAATCTTGCAAGATTTAATTCCTAACAAAATGGTTGGGATACTCTCCCCGTTCCCTGACTCCTGCAGTCGGAGTATTTCAGAGCTTTGGCAGGGGGGAGGAAAGATAATGAAGAAAATGTGAAATAGAATTCAGAAGGTGGTGGAGACACGGGACCCGCCTCAGATGATTTATACACCGTCCTTTACAGCCTGGTCTCATTTAATGTTGCATTTGTCACTTATAACTGAAGCGATCACGCAGCCATTACAAACTAGACTGAAACGCTGTGCAAAAAGTCAGGGATTACAACAACCCCTTTGTAAAAATATCTTTCGAGAACCAGGGGATGCAAAGAAATAAATTGTAACAATATATCAGACCCTGTTTCCAATGAATTTATAACCGATATATATATACTGTTTAAACGGCGTGTTTTTAATTATTTTTTGCGGATAGACATTTAAGCGAAGACAAAATCTATTTGCTGAAAGTGGGGTTATTCTAAAATGGCTATAAATATTTTTAATACCCAGCACAAACGGTGCGTGGAGACGGCGGCAATCCCCCGCCCCCGGTCTGGGACGGGATTGGGATTGGGATTCCCAGACTGCTGTTAACCCGAACCCACACCCGCCCTTCCATATACAGCCCGAGCTGCTGTGTGTTTCCAGCAACTTTCTGTTTTTATTCCATTTTCACGGTCTGTTGGCAAAAGGAGAGCCGAAATATTGTTTGTTTATAAGCTCCTTACCTCCGATAACAAGGTTGTTTTTAAGAAGAACTAATTGCAGTATTGTATAAAAAGAAACAAAAAAACAGACAGAGACAATGCTGGGAATTCACGACAGGTCAATGAGCTGTCCTTTACATCCCCTTGCAGATTTGCAGCAAAGTGGGTTTTTTTTTGTTGCTTTTAGTCTGATTTCCAGTTTTCCGTTTGTATTTTATCATTGAACCCACAATCCGTTCTCTCGGGAGGTATCCCGCTCCCTTTGTTCAATGATCCGGACGCCTTGTGTACAGAGGGAAACTGACATATTTACACAAAAAAAGGTCGCGGATTTTGGACAATAAGTAGCGGGTTCTGTTATGTGCCGTGCAGGGGGCAGGTGATGGGCGAAAGGCTGCTCTCACCCGGCAACTGATCCAGTGTCAACGATTGCGGAAAACACCAACAGAAGTGGTTTTGGGGCGTAGCTCACTTACGTTTAAAATTCCCCGATCTTTTGCGCTGGTGCAGCGGATTCCGCCAGGATTGCGCCGATGACGACACGCTGAAACCCTACCCCTGTGTCTTTTTTTTTTACCCCCTGTGTCTGTTCAGGCTGCAGTCGGAGCTCCGTCGGGTTGGGGGGTTTTGGGGGGATAAAACAGGAAATGCTGGAAAAACTCAGCCGGTCAGGAGTTGAACTATTTCTCTTTCTAACTGTTTCTCCACAGATGCTGCCTGGCCAGCTGAGTGTTTCCAGCATGTTCTGAGTTTTTTTTTAAATTTCAGATTTCCAGCAATCGCAGTATTTTGCTTTTGATTTGGTTGGGGAGGGGTGTGGAAAGGGTTAACGGGTCCGGTCAATCCGCCTTTTAACATCTCTTCAGTGCTGCAGAGTGCGGGCTGGTAATCTCATCTCGATCTGATTACCACGCCAGCCTTCTCTGCACACACTGAGCTATTCTGGGAGAGACTTGATGCAGAGGAGGAGGAGGGGAGAGAGAGGAGGGAGGGAGGGAGTTGGAGAACAGAAAGATGCACTGACAGAAAAGGACACTGCCGGCTTTAGATCGGATGTCAGTCTCCTTCTCCAGTTGCAGTCGGTGTCCCTGAAGTGGCTCACTGCAAGCTGCAGTTCAGAGGCCCCTCTCCCCCTCCCTGCATATTAAACTGAAATTATCCCCCTCTAACGTTTATTCTGTTCTGTTTTAATAAATCAAATTTTTAAACCTTTCGCTTAAACGCGGCTGGTCGCACACACCTGTATGTTCGGCCTATATAGAAAAAAAAACTATTAAAAAGCGCCTGCTAGCCTCTGTATAAACTAACAATAATCATCATATTTTGAATGAACTCCTTTCTGCCTATGATTTGGAAAAGTATATTCAATAAAATCGCACCGCTTTCTGAAGGCAGCGATTCTTAAACTCCACATTATATAAACGGCCTGAAGCTTAATAACAATGTTAATTACGCGATAACTTGCGGCTGCTTTTAACATTTGTTTTAGCCGATATGCTCTGGATATAGATACCGCCTATACCGAAGATCTGGGAAATATATTTGTAATTTAGAACATGTGAGTTTTGCTTTTAAGTAGCCCCCACATGACTTTATGGAAAGGGGTTCAGCTCTTCCCAGAACCGGCTGCGCTGAAGCAATGACGTAAAGGTATTAAAAAGACCAAAATAAAATAATGCCGAGCGGATTTCAGGGATAAATCCTTGGTGAAGGAAAACAGGTGCAGAGCACAAGAGCTGACACCGTCCCTGCCGCACAGGAAAAAAAAAATACAGAACAATACTGACCCAAAGAGCCCGTCTGAAAAACCCGAGGATAGTTAGATACAGGAAGAGGGAGAGTGGGAGCCAGAGAGACAGACACAGAGAGAGAGAGAGAGAGAGAATTAGTGACAGGGGGAGAGAGGGAGACTGATAGAAAGAGTGAGAGAACAGGGGAGACAGATCCAGAGAGAACAGGGGAGACAGAGAGGGAGGAAAGGCAGATAGGAACACAGTTGGGAAAGACAAAGAATTACGAGACAGAGGCAGACGAATTAAATTCCCCAGTCTCTTAACTATCACATTCTTTGAATATAGTTGTTAATATGGTGCTTTTTAATAAAAACATATTAATTTTACTTTAACAGATGCCACAGTGAGAGTCCTAATGCAGATAGGTATATTTAATAGATACAGATTAGTAAAATAGTAAGATTGAAAATTGCATTAATAAACGTCTGAAAACGATTCACACACAACGAATTGCTTTAAGATGCTGTTCATATTGCCATAAAATAGAGATTTAAATGCGACACAGAATAACCAGTGATTTAAAAAAGCAAAAGGTTTCAAATGCAATTCGCTCTGATCTGGTTGAAATTGATCGGTGCCAGACTTTATTACAAGTTATCTCTGTGAAAATAAGGAGCATTCAAATATATATTAACCAGGAGATGGCCGCCTTTACAGCGTGCCTGTTGGAGCTCAGCGGGAGGAATTGAATTCTAAACTGTTTCATTGTGGGGAAAGCTCCGGTTTATAATATTAGACATGATGGTGCATTTCCAAGACTAAATGTACAATCTTTGATACATTCTTGCAGTGCTATTTGTATGCTTGGCCTGCCAACTTTATATACAATTTGCATTATTTCTGATGTTGTGTCGTGTTAAGTCCACAGTATAAAACGTTGTGTGTGTGTGTGTGTATATATTAGGCCTCTCAATGTCAATTTCACATAAACACCTTGAAGTTTATGATCTTTTTGTGTGATATTGCGGCTGTTTTTTGTGTTCTGTTATTTATGATAAAGTACCCTTACTACAGACACCGAGGGAACCGCAGAATTTCGGGGTGGGGGGGGGGGGAGGAGATACATTACCTCAGAGAGAGGAAGGTGATGATGATGCAGCCTTACATCAGTCTATAGTTAGCACGCGTTCGCATTAACCAACACCCCACGGCTTTGGCTAAATCCGTGGGCGTGAAATCTTTGAAAATTGTTATCACTGGGTATTATACTCTTACCCAACCTGACAAATCTTTGGGGTTTAAAAAATATATATTCACAAAGAAGAAGCGTTTTTGCTACGGGGGAAAGAAGACACCAGCCCAACTGCACAGAGCATCTCTTTGTCTCCTTATCGTTAAATACCAACCTTGCTACCGGTTCTTTGTTTAAATAACCTTATTTATTACAACAACAACAACAAAACAAGGAATATACGGACATCTCAAAGGGAGGTCTGTGGAAATTCAACTTAAGAACCCTAACAATTGCGAAACCATTCTTCCAGATCTGTATCAATAATAAATACTCTAAACCGTTATAAAGTGCAAACATACACAGAAGATAAGATATATTAAGATAACATTTTTTTAAAAACACCAATCAAAAATAGTGAATAAACGCTTCGATTGTCAAGATCTATTATGAATGCAGTCTCCTCTCCATTTAACAGGGTTTAATTCAAATGATATGACAATTAATGTTCTTCTCACTTAATTCCGATTGTTGATGTGTGGCTGAATTTTAAAGTTTTGGATAATTCAACTTTGTGTTAGGCAATAGTGCGACCCTGAATTATCAATGGGCTGTATATATCTAGTTCACATTCGGTTGCTGCACTTTATAAATGGTGCAACCTTCTGATTTTAATTTTGTTTTTGAAATTACCCCCCAATCCCTGGAAAAAAAAGAGGAAAGAGACGGGGGAGCGAGTCCAACCTCAGCACTGTGAATCCCAGCCCATTGCGGACCTCACTGCCGGCTCCTGCTACTCTGGTTACACTTTCAGGCAGATTCGTTTGTATTTTACATTTTAATGGAGATTTGTTTCTAGTTTATATTTTTATGCAGATTATCAGTTTATGTCTCACATTTAATACAAAGGATATGAAACTGAGCACGGAGAGGGGGGAACGGCAGGATTTGGGAATGACTAAGGAAAAGATCAGCTTGTGAATCGAATTCCGTGCCGTGCTCATACCGGCGACAACCAACCAATACAAACGGGGGGGGGGGGGGGGGGGGGATTTTCTTTCGCGAATAATTAAAAAAAAACTTTGCTTCAAATTTTGCCGCCTAAAATTATTTTCAAACGACTTGGTAGCAACTGCGAGCGCTGATCGTGTCGCGATGCCCCTTGTAGAACCGTGCACTTTGAGACCGAGTGCGAATGTCTTAAATTGGCCATAAAATAATCAATATATTTGAAAGGAATTTGCCTCCGCTACCTGAGTTATTCCTCCGCAACATCGGCGGTTCCGTGTGTTTGTTATCCCATTAAATAGTTCATTCTGTGGCCGTGGAGGATAGTCTGGAGCCTGAGATTCGCAGACGGGTTTAGGGGAGACTCCCGCTTAATGCAATCTATCCAAATCTCTCCAAGCACGCAGTCGGTGGGTTATCTCCGACATCCTTAACATTTATTTGCAAAGTCACGACTGGAATATTGAAAATATATGATTTGCAACAAAAAAAAAACCCCACACAAAAATCTACAATTCCCCATAAACAGCCGGCTAACCCCAAAAATAAAGGACTCTCTCCTTGTTAGGTGGACTTACCTGGAACACAGCGGAGGAGCTTCGCCATTTTACAGCCATGCTCTTATTCTGGGCTGGGAGCCGGTCCTGCCTCATTGGGAGTTTATTTTTTTTTGAAAAAACAATAATAAAATGGGACGGTGCCACACTGCTGGGGTACAGGAGTGGGCTGGCGAGACTGAACGAGCCGCTCCTCTCTTGTCGCTGCTGCTCTTCCGGATGCCACTCACTGACCCGCTTAAAGACTAAAGATTTTGGGAGCCCGTCCAAACATATATATATATTTTTTTTTATTTCCCTAAACCCCTCCCCTCTCGACTCCCTGCAACAATCATTTGAACTGAACGTCCTCGCACCGCCTTCCATCTGGAGGTCCACTCCCACTCCCCAATCTCACTCGGGTGGTTTTTTTTTAAGACTACCTGTTTCATTTCCAGCACAGCTACACAGAAGGAGCGGAGCGCCGCCTCTCTGGTGCACGACTTCCGTGATATTGAATCACAGTTTTGCTCAACTGACTGTCTCTTGTACCTGCACAAAGTCGAAACAGGAATCGCCGGCCCGCTGCCCCCATATGTTCCGCTTTCTCGGTGCTCCTCAACATCTCTTTCTCTTTCGCACTCCCTCCTCTCTCTCTTTCTCACTACCTCCTTTCTTTCTCTCTACCACCACTTTCTCATTCTCTCTCTCTCTCTCTCTCTAAGCAGCTGGACCAGACAGTGTCCAAGGTAGGATTTGCTACGGAAAGACAATTAGTCTGTAAGCATCTTACCCTCTGGTCACCCGGTAATCTTACCCCACCCTCTCTCTCTCTCTCTCCAATATCACTGACTCCGCACTCTGCCCAGGTGAGTTTTAAGGTGGATCAGAGACGAACCAAACTCACCTTAAGAACCACAGGCACATACCATTCCTATCAATTAGCCGGATCTACCATCAGGGAGGGAGGAGTTATGGGCGAGGGGAGTCTGGGAAGTAGATGGGGGGGGGGGGGCTGCTGCGCTAGTTCATTTTAGAAATACCATTCTGTAAAATTAAGAAGGACGGGAGGGGACTGAACACAAAATGTTAATGAGAGTGTTGCCTGTTTAGAGAGATATTTTGGTTTAAAAGCATTGCTGTATTTTAACTGGTTGGAGGAGATGTGCTGTCATAGTTCTGCTGAGGGATTCAGTTCCCCTTCTGACACACCTACCTGTTCATGCCGCAGGGCTCTGTGATCACTGTCTGCGGTTATAACTCTCTCCCAGGCCAACCTTTCTACTCTCGTCTCCGCCTGTCTCAGCCCTCCCTCCCTCGCTCTCTCCCTGTCACTCGACAGCTCGCTGCCGAATCAGGCACAAACTCCAAACCAACCTTTCCACAATGCGGGAGTTGCAAAGCAGCCCTCTCCCTATATGATGTAGAAAGCACCGCTCTCTCTCTCTCTCTTTCTCTCTCCAGCTTACAGCAGGACAGCTGCAGGCTGAGAGTGCCCCGCCTGCCTGGCCTCCGATGGGTGGGGGGAGGGGGGGGAATGGGATTACCTGGACTGCACAGAATGTTGGGTTTGCATCCCCAAGCCCTGGTTTTAGTGAAAGTGAATTGAAATTCTTGTAGTGCGTGGATACTGCTGAACCGACAGGACCCTGACCGCCCCCCGCCCCCAGTTACACACTTCCCACTGCTGTCCATGGCCTCACTGATCCCACTGCATTCCTTGCCTCGGGCATTTGGTTTAGCCTAATGTCTGATCACAGATGCTTCTGTATTTTCTCAGCCTGTTTCTTTCTCTTTCAGTCTTTGCTGTCTCTCATTCTATTCCCAATCCCTGTCTGTCTCCCAATATCTTTCAATCTGTTGTTTCTCTGAGTCTCTTGTATCTCTGTCTTTCTCACTGTTCCTTTCTGCCTCATTCTCTCTGTTGCTTCTCGTTATGTCACTTTGCTGTCCCTCACCTATTTATCTCTCTCTCTATCTATCCTCACCCTTTCTCTCTCTCTATCTCTCTCTCTCTATCTATCTATCTATCTATCCTCACCCTCTCCCTCTTATTCACTCTCAATTACTGAGCCCTGAAAACGAAATTCAATGTAATTCCCCCCCCCCCCCCCCCCACACACACTGGGGAGACATGTTAGGATCTTGGAGGCAATACCTGCTGTAGGGGTCGGAATCTGAGGTGAAGTTACAATTTATATACACCTTTAATATGTACTAAATTACCAATCTTTAACCCAGTATTGACCGCTTTGGAGCAGATTGTAATTCAGGGTATTTCCAGCGAGACTGAGATCAACCCAACCTCCGCCTTACTTCCTGTCCCAACACAGCACCTGTGTCCTTTTAACCCTATTTTGTCACTTTTCCATTTCTTCATAGAGTTTCCTCTTTTAACTTTATTTTCCGAACTCGCCCTGTCTCAAATGAATAATTCAGGTCAATGAAATTCACCAATTCGCACTGCCTTCCAGTTATTCTCTTTGTGTGTGTCTTTCTGTATGTGTGTGTCTCTGTATATGAGGGTGTGTATATCTCTGTATATGTGAGTGTGTATCTCTGTATATGAGGGTGTGTGTATCTGTGTATATGTGTGTGTGTCTCTGTATACATGTGTGTATGTCTCTGTATATGTGAGCGTATGTACCTATATATGTGTATATGTGAATGTGTATCTCTGTATATGTGAGTGTATATCTCTGTATATGTGAGTGTGTATATCTCTGTATGTGAGTGTGTGTCTCTGTATGTGAGTGTGTGTCTCTGTATGTGAGTGTGTGTCTCTGTATGTGAGTGTGTGTCTCTGTATGTGTGAGTGTATATATCTCTGTATGTGAGTGTGTGTCTCTGTATGTGAGTGTATATATCTCTGTATGTGAGTGTGTGTCTCTGTATGTGAGTGTATATATCTCTGTATGTGAGTGTGTGTCTCTGTATGTGAGTGTGTATATCTCTGTATGTGAGTGTATATATCTCTGTATGTGAGTGTGTGTCTCTGTATGTGTGAGTGTGTGTCTCTGTATGTGAGTGTGTGTCTCTGTATGTGAGTGTGTGTCTCTGTATGTGAGTGTATATATCTCTGTATGTGAGTGTGTGTCTGTATGTGAGTGTATATATCTCTGTATGTGAGTGTGTGTCTCTGTATGTGAGTGTGTGTCTCTGTATGTGTGAGTGTGTCTATCTCTGTATGTGAGTGTGTGTCTCTGTATGTGAGTGTGTGTCTCTGTATGTGAGTGTGTGTCTCTGTATGTGTGAGTGTATATATCTCTGTATGTGAGTGTGTGTCTCTGTATGTGAGTGTATATATCTCTGTATGTGTGAGTGTGTGTCTCTGTATGTGAGTGTATATATCTCTGTATGTGAGTGTGTGTCTCTGTATGTGAGTGTGTGTCTCTGTATGTGTGCCTGTGTGTGTGTGTGAAACACATCTGACCTGTTCAGTAATCCATCCAGCATGCTCTTTTTGTAATGCTTCCGCCTCCCTTTCTTCCTAGCCTGGGCGTCTCTCTCTGTTCTCGGTGCTTCCCCTCTTGTCTAACAATTCATAAAGATCGGATGTCATCATCCAGATGGTTTTACTCGCGCCTCCTCTGTGTAGTCTCTCCCAGGCTAACACCACCCAACCATCGTCATCAATCTCACCCTTGAACCACAAACCCTTCTCTCCTTTAGATTCGCCCCATCGTTTACACAGGTAACAATTTCAGTCCCGCATTCTTTACAGGTAATGATACATTTGTAAATATGTTCACAATGCATAAACCGAAGGATTTGTTGCAGGGTAATCCTTCTCTAGATACAGTTTGCCATTGACAAGCCCAGAGTAAGGAGTTTAACAAGTACAGTGTGAGGGGTTTAACAAGCACTGTGTAAGGGATTTTACTGTTAACTTAATCATTACTCTCCTTCCCAAATCTCTCCAAACTCATATCGAATTAAAATACATACATTTCATGCTGAAGATTATTTATTAAAAATTAAATTCCAATAATTCTATCATTACACTGTATTTCTACAGCTTGTTCTGTAAGAAGAGGTGACAATTAATAAATAGATGTGAAATTGACGAATTCTCTTTAATTGATAGAAAGGGGGATGACCCTGATGTTGTGCTGGGTTGTGCTGGGGAGGGGGGGGGGGGGGGAGGGTGGAAGGGTAAGGAAACGATAGGTTTCCTTCCCTAAAGGACATTAGTGCACCAGCGAAGTTTTTCATTGTCACTTTTACTGATATCAGCTTTTTATTCCCAGATATTTCTCACTGAATTCAAATTCTCAAACTGCCATGGTGGGGTTTGAATTTACATACATAGTCTAGGCCTCTGGATTTCTAGTCCAATAACATAACCACTACACGACTGTACCTGCAATATTATTGCTAGTACCATTCTCATTTCCTGAGAAATAATGAACGATATTAGAAAAGTGCACTTAAGTCATTTAGATAGTTTGAAAATATTACAGACAGATTGGACGAGAGCACATTCAGTTTGAAAGTGATCCTGATTTGCATGTCATCGTGTGTCTCACCAGGTGCAGGCTGACATAGGAAAAACACGGTGCATTTGTAACATGTCCTTTTAAATACGTTTAGGGCAGGATAGACCAGGTGCTCGAGCCTTGGCAATTGCACTTTAAGAGCGAGAGAAAAATCTGCTGTAAATATTAATAATTGGGGTGGGGGGGGGGGGTGTTAAGTATCCAATCCAATCCAATAGTCAGTTTCCAATCCGTTCTAATAAAATCAAATGAAACAGTCAGGTTACAATCCGCTCCAATCCAATCCTGCAATCAGTTTCCAAGTATTTTAACTTAGTAGAGAGCAGCAAGTGTCTGACTGACTGCGGGTCAATTACAGTTACAAATATATGCAAAAAAACTTTTAAAAGCCGGATTGATTTCCAACAATTGAATGAATCTGAAAGAATTTAGGTTTATTTACGGTCACTTTCATTGCAAATCATCATCACTTTCTGAATGATCTCGCCCCCTTTACTAAACCAGTTTGGATCAATGTTCCACTCTCTGTCCATGACCCGGTTTAAATCCAGTTACTCACTCTCTGTCCCTGAACCGGTTTAAATCCAGTTACTCACTCTCTGTCCATGACCCGGTTTAAATCCAGTTACTCACTCTCTGTCCATGACCCGGTTTAAATCCAATTACTCACTCTCTGTCCCTGAACCGGTTTAAATCCAGTTACTCACTCTCTGTCCCTGAACCGGTTTAAATCCAGTTACTCACTCTCTGTCCATGAACCGGTTTAAATCCAGTTACTCACTCTCTGTCCCTGAACCGGTTTAAATCCAATTACTCACTCTCTGTCCCTGAACCGGTTTAAATCCAGTTACTTACTCTCTGTCAATGAACCGGTTTAAATCCAGTTACTGTGTTTAAACAGACACCCAGGATAGCAACAATCGCTCTTGGCCCAAGATAATTTGTAATATTGAATGTGGATAAAATTAATGCTTAAAATTAATGTCTTTAATTTAAAAAATATATGCATTAATTCCGTTTGCTTTGAATTTAGCCTGCGGTTTGAATTAAGCCGAAGTGGCTATTGATAGGATAAGGTTAGAGTTGAAATTGTTTTAAACGGTGTCCCAGTTTTTCTTTGGAACATGATGTGCAAACGTGACTCAAGGAGAAAGAGACAGCATGAAAAGTCAGACTGAAGTCCCAGAACTCCCCCTCCCCCTCTCGATATTTTAACTCAATAAAGCGCTTAATGTTGTACTACCTGTGTATTCAGTCACGTTATCGCCGCTTCGGACCCGATCTCTTTCTTTCTCTTTGTGAAATGTCTTCTCTTCGTCCAGGCCCCTCTCTCCTGATCCAGGTAGCGTGTAGGAGAGGATTGAGCCTCTCCTCCTCCTCCCCTCTCTGTCTCTCTCCAGAAAATAAAATAGAATCGAATGGCACGCGACACGAAGCATCGATTTCCCTTTCAGCACGAAGGACAAAATAAATAACACTGAAATTACAAAAATAAGGCTGGAGAGTGAGGGGAGCCCAGCGAGAGTGGAGGTCGGGACCAGGAGATGGTCTGCTGCTATCTGCCAAGTGGGCACTTCCTTTATACCAGCCCGTCTACCCAGGCTGCCCTCCTGTGACTCGGCTTGTTTTCCGTGCTCTCGTTAACCTGCTGTTGACAATTAGTCGGATACTTTTAGAAGCCCCTTTTCCATATTTGATGAACTAGCTAAACCTGATCCTCTTTCTCTATCCCCGGCCTCTCGAACCGACCACCCCCTCCCCATCGCTTCCCAATGTTCACCAACCCGAGCCCAGGCTCCTTGACAAGGAATCCAACCAAATCTCATTGTTTCCCCGCCCACGTGTCTTAAACCCGATCGCCTCGCAGCAATACAGGAAAATCGACTCGGCTGAACCCTGGCCAGGACTGAAACCTTAACTGGCCGGCTTCACAAAAGGAGGCGGCCGGAGATTGGGCTCCAGCGGCTGATGAATATTTAACAGCCCCGGATTAAACTCCCACCCTACACCGCCAGGCTCCATCTGACGCCCCGAGCCCGGTTCTCTGCTATCACCAGGTGTAACACTAGCTCACCTGTGCGGCATTTTTCCAGCCCAGTCACTGTAAACCGAGACCCGCCGAACAATGAGGATACGGGGAATTAAATGCAGTCCCTCGCGGTTTAAGGTGGCTGCACTTACTGGGCAGGCTGATTTTATTTTTCCATGTGTGCGCACTTTATAATTACAAGGACATTTTAGTCACGATCTTGTTGTGTTGGAACATTTCGAGAGAATTATCTCATTGCCAGGAAATGCAGCTCACCAAATTCCGCACTAACCCCACTCCGCAGCAAAGCGGGAGATGAAACGCAATTGGAAAATGGATAAAACACAAGGATATTATCTGTTACTGTGCTACATCTGATCGCTGCACTTCGGAGCAATTTAAATATACATACTGCAGCGGCCTCAGAAAGAGGAGACGTGTGTTTGTTCGTGCGTGTCTGTGCATGTCTGTATGCACATGTGTGCGTGTGTCTATGTGTGTGTTTCTGTATGTGGATGTGTGTGTGTGTTTGTATCAATATGCGAGTCTCTATGCATTTGTGTGTGGGTGCATGGGTGACTGTGTATGTGTGTATCTCTGTATGTAGGTACTGTATGCAGGGATGTGCTTGAGTGTGTGGGTATCATTGTAGGTGTGTACATGGTTGCATGTGTTGCGTGGTTGCATGTGTTGCGTGGTTGCATGTGCTGCATGGGTGAATGTGCTGCATGGTTGCATGTGCTGCATGGTTGCGTGTGTATGGATGGTTGTGTGTGCTGCATGGGTGAATGTGTTGCACGGTTGCATGTGCTGCATGGGTGAATGTGTTGCACGGTTGCATGTGCTGCATGGGTGGATGTGTTGCATGTGCCACATGGTTGCATGTGTGTGCATGGGTGAATGTGTGTGCGTGTGCCTCTATGTGTGACAGTGGATGTGGTTGGGTATAAATGAATGGGTCTGTGAGCGTATGGACATATATTATAGTTCCAATGATAGGTCTCCAGCCCATACAATACTTCCTCTTCTCGGGTGGAGACCAAACAGCTCTATATTCCAAATTTCTATGTTTGCACTAACTTACTGTTGAGACAATTCAGTTAACTGCCAATATAAGAAGTGCAAGGGCCAGGGAGACTGGGAGATGCAGTGGGTCAGGCTCCGGCCTTTGAACTCTGGGACCTGAGTTCAAATCTAGCCCAGTCCCATGGGATGAAAGTCTCCTTTGTATGTTGGCTCTAAAGGTGGGATGTGAAATAGTCTCAATCTAGTTCCTAGTGGACATAAGGAGTAGGAGTAAGGCCATTCAAACCTTCGAGCCTGCTCCGCCATTCAATAAGATCATGGCCCAAGACACAAAACTCACTGCCCCTCATTTGGAACATAATTGGCAATCTCAGTAAGGGTTGCCTCCACTGTGGGGAGTGTAAAACAATATTGGACTGGGGGAGTGGGAGCGGTTACTCTGCATTCGATCATGCTCTACCTGTCCTGGGAGTGCTCGATGCTGATACTGGGTGCCCGAAATGGGAAAAGTTCAATTCCCTAGCATTATTTGCCCCGTCTACTACAGCGCTAACAAGAAAGACTTTGGAATCCAAGAATAACATTTTTTTTTAAAAAAAGCTCTTTAGCAAGGTTGTTCAATGGTCCTATCAGTCACACGATAGACAACACAGGGTTCAGTCAGTGCCACCAAGAACTTCAAGCACCGACTGCAGTAACGGATACAACATCATCGGACATAGCCCTTTACGTTAAACGATTACATCAAACCAAGAAATCCATTTAAATCAGGAAGAAAGCAGGGTTATATATCGTTTCAAATCTCGACTGAGTTATTAAGCAGCGAGAGATGCGGAGACTGGCGTGGATTTAACACAAATGAACTATAGCTGGGGCGAGCGATCGTTCCATTCATCTCATAAAGCATAAAGTGCTCAGTTTCCTATTTATTTGTTAATAATTTTATTCGTTAAGAGAGGAGCACCGGATATGTAACAACCCGGGTAACAAAATCCAGCAAGTGTAACATTAATTTAAAATAAAATCAGCCTTCTGTGTAACATGCTCAGTCAGAAAATGGCTGGTATTTTCCATATCTTACTGTCGAGTTCATAATCACTGCAGAGAATTGTAAATGTGCAAAATATTCAACATTTGGCAGACTGGGTGATTTCAGGTTGCTGAGCGCTCGGTTCTGGCCAGTGACACAGCACAGTTCTGGGTTTTTACATCCAATTACTCCGAGCCTTCACATGTGGAGTCCGACCAGTACAAGGGGGTTTGGCATCGTTACAAATACAAGGTTATTTTAAAATACTGGCGTCTTTATTTATTTCTTAAACAGTATAAACAAATTGTGCGAAACATTGTATCCCCAGAATTATTCAATTCAAATCAAAGATGTAACCCTCTCCCTCTCGGCGAATATCTCACTCCCTTTAATGTGATCTCCCTCGGCACACGGGAACATTCAGGAGACCCCGGTTAAAGGGGAAGAGGAGTATTGACCCTTTTATATTGAGGGGGAAACGCATAAAAATAGTTGGCTATTTTTTTATAAAATCCCTCATGAATATTTTTGTGATTGTGCCTCTATATTTCAGTGTAAAATGATGCATCGCTCGACACAAAAAGGGTTCACTTATTTCCCCAGTACTTTGTTGATCAATATATTCTCGTTCATTATGTCCGGATACAGATGTCCGCACCGACCCCACGGGCTGGGTCAGTGCAGGCGGCTCCCGGTTAACGGAACGGCCCCGGTCCCATTGTAAATCCCAGCTTCCATCACATAACACATACTCACAATTCCTCTGGTTTTCGCCTATTTAATACAATGGACAGAACATTGGAGACAGACTGGGCGAGATCCCGGGGGATCGAGAGCTTGGGACCCGGGCTGCAGTAAGAATAGGTAGAGAGAGCGAGAGAGGGGATCAGGCTCTAATGCTCTGAAACGACCCTAAGCACAACACAATCTATTTCCTTCTAAGTACAAGAGAAACTTAACGGTTTAATTGTCAGTGTCCTTGTGTTCCGAGTCCTGCGTTGTGTATATTCACTCCGCCATCGTTCTCCATATAAAATCAAATCAATGTTGTTGTGTTTAAACAGCGCGCAAAGATTCTGACATTAGCAGTAACGAACGGGGAGTGAGGGCCGAAGTGTTTAAAGATTTCACTCAGGGACCTGCTGGTATTTTTCCAGCATGTTGACATCACACTTGAATTTAAAAAATATATAAACAACGAAACGGCATTCTGGGCATGTTCGTGTCTGTGCGGATGGTGAGTGTGGGTCCCGAGTCCCCGCTTGGAGAGATTTCACCCTCCTCCCACCCTTACAACCATCTCTCCAGACAGGTTCTGCAGCCTCTGTCAGTATATATAGAAAAGAAGACTCCCGAATGGGTTAATACCCTGCCCGCAGGCAGATTAACTTTATTATATATTTTTTTGGAGGGGAATATCACGTCAGATGTAAACACTGTATTTATGTTTAATGACACGTTGCTCATCACTGAAACAGGCTCATCGCCCGCTATATGTGTGTGTGTGTGTGTGTGTGTATGCCACGTTAAGATCAATGTGTTTGTGTCCCATGTTAAGATCAATGTGTGTGTGTCCCATGTTAAGATCAATGTGTGTGTCCCATTTTAAGATCAATGTGTGTGTGTCCCATGTTAAGATCAATGTGTGTGTGTCCCATGTTAAGATCAATGTGTGTGTGTCCCATGTTAAGATCAATGTGTGTGCCCCATTTTAAGATCAATGTGTGTGTGTCCCATGTTAAGATCAATGTGTGTGTGTGTCCCATGTTAAGATCAATATGTGTGTGTCCCATGTTAAGATCAATGTGTGTGTGTGTCCCATGTTAAGATCAACGTGTGTGTGTGTCCCATGTTAAGATCAATATGTGTGTGTCCCATGTTAAGATCAATGTGTGTGTGTGTCCCATGTTAAGATCACCTCCCTTTAAGATTCGTTTCTCAACATTTTTCACCTGTATTTGAAGAGTTTAATCATGGAAGGGCAGGCGTTGGGTGATGGCTTGGAGTGATATTTTCCCCCACAGACCTTGCTGGCCCTGAAACCTACCATTATTGTCTATCATTGTGCCCATCCTATTGATAAATATACATATCCCTCGCTCTCCTTACAATCTCTCTGTAATAGAGAACTTCCCTTCACCAGCTTCCTTTCGTTCTCCTTCTGATTAAGAAGTATTAATTTTGTTTCAATTCCTTGCTTTCTGTGCTAAACAGTCCTTTCTGAAGACGCTTGAGTTGTTAGGTGATCAGCTATTTTTTAAAAATCTTTATTAACCTGACCCAAACGATAACTGTAAGTAAATGGCCGGGGTGAGTTGGAGGGTTTTGATAATTCAGTTCTGTAAATCTAGGTTCCAAAATCTAACCCGTCTCTCTCTTCAGCTGCTGTGTATTTCCAGCATTTCGGGGTTTATTTTCCATCCTCCATTGCAGATATCCTGTGTTTAAAAAACATAACCCTTAGTCCAGGATCGATCTCACTTTATTTGGAAGAAATGTCTAATTTGTTGATTTAAGTTAAACAACAATAATTTCGATTATTCTATTATATATAACTTGCAGGTCTTGTGTGGCATTGCTAATAAGTCAGGTGACAGTGTTCTAAGGTGTCAGCCCTGGCTCAGTCGCTTCTGAGTCAGGGCAAGTCGTGGGTTCGGACCCCACCCCAGGGACTTGAGCACAAAGTCTAGGCTGACACTCCAGTGCAGTCCTGAGGGAGTGCTGCACTGTCAGAGGTGCCCTCTTTCAGATGAGATGTTAAACCGAGGCCTCATCTGCCCTCTCAGGTGGATGTAAAAGATCACACGGCAGTACTTGAAGACTAGGGGTGGTGTCCTGGACAATATTTATCCCTCAACCAGCAATAGATTATCCGGTCATTATCACATTGCTGTTTATAGAATCATAGAATGGTTACAGCATGGAAGAAGGCCATTTGGCCCGTCGAACCCGTGCCGACTCTCAGCTAGTCCCTTTCCCAGTAGCCCTGCAATTTTTTTCCCTTCAGATACTTACTTATCCAACTCCCTCTTGAAAGATTCCCTGTTTGTGGAAGCTTGCTGTGTTTCCTACATTACCACTGTGACTGTACTTTGGAAGTACTTCATTGGCTGTAAAGTGCTTTTAAAAGGGCTGTAAAAAACATCCTGAGGTTGTGAAAGGCGCTGTATAAATGTAGGTTCTTTTTATAGGGAACACAAGTTTTATGCAGTGTATTATATTTGTATACTTCGTGCTTGGGGATGGAACATTTTCACTGACAGCACCAAGCACTCCCAGCTCGGATATGGCCTGGTTTAGATGTTGCTCTGAATTGAAATGCAATGTGCCTCAGTCCCAACCGCAGAAGAGTGCCCCCTAGTGCACCAGCAGTGCTATGTTTCCATTTCCCACTCCAGCCATCTTATGGCTACCCCTCAGTAAGAATGCCAAATTGGGAGAGCTTTGTGCTGTGGGCTCATGCTCAGTAAGAACTGGACTGAGATCCTATCAAACTCATTTCGTGTAGGATCCTTACAGCCAACAGACAGAGGAGACTTTCATCAGTCTGCTTAAATTGAAGAACAGAGACATGGACTGCAGGCCCATAAAAACGAATACATAGAATTTACAGCACAGAAACAGGCCATTCAGTCCAACTAGTCCATGCCGGTGTTTATGCTTCACACAAGCCTCCTCCCACCCCACTTCATCTAACCTCATCAACATAATCTTCTATTCCTTGCTCCTTCATGTGTTTATCTAGCTTCCCATAAATGCATCTATGCTATTCGCCTCAACTACTCCATATGGTAGCGAGTTCTACATTCTAACCACTCTCTGGGTAAAGAAGTAGAGCTGGGTTATCTAATTCTCTCTCTCCTTTGGGTGTTGACTCCTTGCTGGATTTTCTCCCTCATTCCCTCTCCAAGTGGGTATTTGTCAGCTGTGAGCTTTGTGTGACAGTCGGTTATTTGACCACAGAGGGCACATTAGCAATGTGAAGAACAGTTTAAATGAATATATTCACTAAGAAAACTTCCAAGAGAGAGGCCGAAAGAGGGGAAGAAATTAATGAAAAATACAGAGAACAAGGAGGAAGGAGAGAAGGAAGAGGGAAGTGGGATAGAAAGGAGAGAGAGAATTGGGGAGAAAGAGATTGAAGAAAACAGAGAGATGATCGTGAAAGAAAGAGAAAGAGTGAAATATATAAAAGAGAGAAAGAGAAATATATAAAATAGAGAAAAGCGAGAAAGGTGATTGCGAGGGAAACAGAAAGAGATAGAAATGGAAAGAGATGATTTGGGGAAGAGGGGAGAGGGAGGGGAAATAGGAGGGAGCTTGAAAACCTGTGAATCTTTTTTCTTTCTGAGCACCATTCACTACAGGAAGAGAAAATGAGGGAGTAAAATGGGAATAAATATTTATTGTCCGTGATTTCTTCAGGTGGTACAATATAGGAAGCTAACTCCATCCAGGAACGCCCCTCACCACTCTGATTATTTTGAAAGTGATGCTTGTTGCATTAGCTGGGTATCTGCGGTGTTGGGTTTAAGCAGCATTAGGTTAAATCCCACCTCAGTGAGTTAACAGCACGGCGATGCTGAGACACACGTTAGCACTGGAGGGACGGTGC
Source organism: Squalus acanthias (assembly GCA_030390025.1). Lineage (NCBI taxonomy): Eukaryota > Metazoa > Chordata > Chondrichthyes > Squaliformes > Squalidae > Squalus > Squalus acanthias. Next base: position 130,678,355 of record CM059434.1, read on the forward strand.
GCTTTAACTCAGGGTTGTTATTCATGTTGTGAGTACATTGGGAAGAATTTGTCAAGAATAAAGTGATTAATGAGTGAAAAATCAAAGCTGAGGAGCTGGTGGTCCAGAGGGTGTCTTGGTTTGTCCTTTCAGCCCTGGCTCTGTGTTTGAATCCAGCCCAGACTCATAGAATAAATCTCTAAAGCTTCTGATCACAAGAAACTGGGCTGAGATTGTCCTAATCGTCCTTTACAGCCAGTAGAGTGTGGAGACATTCATCCCATCAGTCTGAGCTTGATTGAAACACAGGCCATGGAGGTGAGAGGGCAGGGTGATAACCCACTTAGCAGGGCAAAGGGGAACAGTACTGAGGGAGTGCTGCACTGTCGGAGGTGCTGTCTTTGAGATGTTAAACCGAGGCCCCGTCTGCCCTCTCAGGTAGACGTAAAAGATCCCACGGCACTATTTTGAAGAAAAGCTGGGGAGTTCTCCCCGGTGTCCTGGCCAATGTTTATCCCTCAACCAACATCACTAAAACAGATTATCCGTTCATTATCACATTGCTTTTTGTGGGAGCTTGCTGTGCGCAAATTGGCTGCCACATTTCCTACATTACAACAGTGACTACACTTCAAAAAGTACTTCATTGGCTGTAAAGCGCTTTGGGACGTCCTGAGGTTGTGAAAGGCGCTGTAGAAATGCAAGTTCTTTCTTTCTATCTATCTATTGCTATCTATCTATCTTTTTTTATATTATTATTTATTCCTGGGATATAGGCAGGTGTCGGCAGGGGGTCCTGGTAGCAAACAGGCTGGTCGGTGGTGGGTGTGTAGCCCTGGAACCAAAGGGAAGAAATAGGTACATGGACACCAGCTTTTGGCAGAGAGAGAGGAGAGACAGAGAATAATGCAGTGTGTGTTACGGGAGGGTGGGGGCGGTGGGGAGAGGGTATGTGTGGAGGGAAAGCAGGGATAAGAGAGAAAAAAGTCAGCCAAACCGGTCTGAGCAGTGCCTTGAGATCAGATTCCAAATGTAACAGGGACACTCAGCAGCGGAGAGAAGAGTGCAGGTTAGACAGCCAAGCAGATATTCAATTACACAGAAAGACAAAGTTATATATTTTAATAAATAACTGGATTCAAACGCAGATTATTATAGAAAGCTACATTGACAGATTCTGAAATTAAATCTGGATGTTTTTTCTTCCAACTTGTTTGCTTTCTTTCCTCTTTCCCTTCCTGATTCCTGGCTGGGGTTCAGACCCCAAGGGTGCCAGACAGCCTCCAGTCCCTCGCTCAAGGGATCACGCTTTGTGTGTAAGCCTCGGTGTCGATGGGCTATTCGACTGTAGGGACCCTATCCTGCATGGTGCTTTGCAGCGGAGGGTCGCTAGCTGAAATGTTTACTGTTTCGTGTTCTCATTCCTGATCCGTTCCTCACTCAATGCCAGCGCACTCACTGGCCAGCAGCAGTGGTTGGAGAGCATTCAGGAGCAGGAATGCTCGATGATTTCCCCTTCCTTACCCGCGGTCCGTTGTAGCACTTCTACCAGTGCATCGGCTGACTTCAGCTAACTCAGCACAGACTGAGGATATAACCTGGCCTCTCCCAGTGTGATAGAATCACTACAGACTGAGGATATAACCTGGCCTCTCCCAGTGTGATAGAACCACTACAGACTGAGGCTATAACCTGGGCCCTCCCAGTGTGATAGAATCACTACAGACTGAGGCTATAACCTGGGCCCTCCCAGTGTGATAGAATCACTACCGACTGAGGATATAACCTGGGCCCTCCCAGTGTGATAGAATCACTACAGACTGAGGCTATAACCTGGGCCCTCCCAGTGTGATAGAACCACTACAGACTGAGGATATAACCTGGCCTCTCCCAGTGTGATAGAATCACTACAGACTGAGGCTATAACCTGGCCTCTCCCAGTGTGATAGAATCACTACAGACTGAGGCTATAACCTGGCCTCTCCCAGTGTGATAGAACCACTACAGACTGAGGATATAACCTGGCCTCTCCCAGTGTGATAGAATCACTACAGACTGAGGCTATAACCTGGGCCCTCCCAGTGTGATAGAATCACTACCGACTGAGGATATAACCTGGGCCCTCCCAGTGTGATAGAATCACTACAGACTGAGGATATAACCTGGCCTCTCCCAGTGTGATAGAATCACTACAGACTGAGGCTATAACCTGGGCCTCTCCCAGTGTGATAGAACCACTACAGACTGAGGCTATAACCTGGGCCCTCCCAGTGTGATAGACAAGGGTTCTATAATAAAAACAGAAAATGCTGGAAATACTCAGCAGGTCAGGCAGCATCTGTGGAGAGAGAAACAGAGTCAACGTTTCAGGTCGATGACCCTTCGTTCTGACAGCATTTTCTGTTTTTATTTCTGTTTTCCAGCATCCGCAGTATTTTGCTTTTGTATAAGGGTTCTATAATGGCTGTTAGAAAGTGCGGTTGCTTGTTGCCACAGATGCTGCGGAATTTGTCCTGATAATGAGAAGGATTGACAGCACCAGAACACCCAGCAATGTACTCTGTTACTGACATATATACAAAATAAATTGGCCTGTTGGTTTATAATTGTTCTTGTCGCACTAGTGTTTATCACTCTGCCTGCCAGAAGATAGGGGGCAAGTTTGAGCTTATAGTATCCAGGCCACATAGCAAGGGGTTTTTATTGATATAGACCCCTGGGTCATGTTGTCATATGACTAGACAGCGGGCAGTAACGGCAAACTCCTGGACATAAGGGACGTGTGACCTGCTTACAGGACAGTAGTAGGATGTTGAACCTAAGAGAATACCTGGAGCAGATTGAAAGTTGTAATCATGCTGTCAAGAAAAAATAAAGAGAGAGGCCGATTAGCTTACTGCCACCCTGCTGAGGTCAGGGAGCTCTGGCTAGAAACAGGCATCAAATGATGATGAAATATTGATGGAATGGAATTAGACCACTATTGATGTGATGCACTTCTCAACCTGACACAGTCCATCACGACTGCATTTCAACTTTTAGTAATCAGTTACAGAGAGAGGGAGAGAGAGCTGGAGACAAAGGGAGAGACAGAGAGCAAGAGAAAGAATGAGCGAGAGAGTGAGTGAACCAACGAGAGCTGAAGAGAGAGAGCTGAAAAGAGTGAGAGAAAGAGCCACAGAGAGACGGAGGGAGTGAGAAAGAGGGAGAGGGAGAGAGAGGGAGAGAGCCTGGAAGAGAAAAGGAGAGAGAACAAGTGAGAGAGTGAGAGAGAGAATGTGATAGAAAGAGTGAGAGTGAGAGACAGAGAGAAGGCGAGAGGGATAGATCCAGTGAGAGCGACACAGTAAGAGCGAGAGAGAAAGAGGTAAAGAGAGAGAGAAAGAAAGTGAGTGAGAGAAAGAGCCACAGAGAGACAGAGGAAGTGAGAGAGGGAGAGGCAGAGAGAGAGTGAAAGAGAGAGAATGTGATAGAAAGAGTGAGAGTGAGAGACAGAGAGAAGGCAAAAGGGATAGAGCCAGAGAGAGAGAGAGACAGAAAGAGCGAGAGAGAAAGAGGTAAAAAGAGAGAGCGAGCGAGAGAGGTAGACAGAGAGAGGAGACAATTAAGGAATGCCTCTTCCATCTGATATTCTAAGCACTTTATCTGTCGTGTATGATTAAAATACCTCTCGGACCTCTATGTTCTACACCTCACCGGATGAAATGATGTTAGGAATAATCTGCTGATGAGGCCGTCCCACTAACTAGTCCCGGTTACACTGCCCGGTGCCTAAGTGAAGGCCCAGCTGGACATTTAGTTCTGCACTGAATTCATTTGGGTTTTTTCATGCACCCTCTTCACTCTTCCCCAAATTGTGGCCCACTTCTCATTCTGAAACTGCCCGCACACAAAAAGGTGAAAGGTAGTTGAGTTCCACTCCAAACACAGTAGAAATATCGAAAAATATATTTGAATTAAAGTTATTCTTGTGAGTTGCCCGAATGGCTCAATGGGTTCCTGCAGTCCCTCCTGTGGAACTGAGCTACAGAGAGCAGGAAGGGCTCAGGTTTCATTCCTGCTTGGTGCTGAATTCGCTGATCTCACCACTGACTGCAGCAACAATGGGCCTCTGCCCGCCCCCCTCCCCGGTATTTGTTATCATCTCAATATCTTGGAGCACACTCCACAGGGCATCAATCTGTACAACAGACTCCTCCTCTCACCGTGTCTGGGTTCAGTATGTTATTTATTTATTCATTCTCAGAATGTGGGCATCGCTGGCAAGGCCGGCATTTATTGTCCATCCCTAATTGGCATGATGGGGTTTGATACAACTGAGTGGTTTCCTAGGCCAGTTAAGAGTCACCCACGTTGGTGTGGGACTGGAGTCACGTATAGGCCAGACCAGGTAAGGAAGGCAGGTTCCCTTCCCTAAAGGACATTAGTGAACCAGTTGGGTCTGTGGTCTCTTTTACTGATACCAGCAGTTTATTTCCAGATTTGTATTTGAAACCAAATACAAATCCTCAATCTGCCATGGTGCAATTTGACCTCACGTTCTCTGGATTACTAGTCCAGTAACATAACCACTATGTTGGTCCCATTTCTGAATCAACAACGTTCTTTTATTAATGACTTTTATGGGTGAATTTCTGAGGAATGGAACATTTTGGGCACTTAATAAAAAAGAAAGATTTGCATTTATACGGCGCCTTTCACAACCTCAGGATGTCCAAAAGTGCTTTACAGCCAATGAAGTACTTTTTGACGTGTAGTCACTGTTGTAGGTCATTACAGTGCCACTGCGCACAATACATGGAAGGGAATGGGCTCAATGGACCCAAACGCCTTTTCCCATTCTTTGGTTATGACTTGCCTTAGGCCAGGCAATTAAACAACATAATTGGATGGAGTCCAATTTCCAACACGTCCCGTGGAGTTTTTGATCATCTGTGTATATAGTCTCCAATCCCTTTCCCAACCACAGCGCCTTTCACCACCTCGGCACGGCCCAAAGTGCTTTACAGCCAATGAACTACTTTTGAAGTATAGTCACTGTTATAATATAGGAAATACGGCAGCAAGCTCCCACAAACAGCAGTGAGATAATGATCAGATCATCTGGTTTTTTAGTGTTGTTTATATTTCAGATTTCCAGCAACCGCAGTATTTTGCCTTCGACCTGCTGAATATTTCCAGCATTTTCTGTTTTTTAGTGATGTTGGTTGAGGGATAAATATTGGCCGGGACACCGTGGATAATAGAGTAAAGCTACCTCTACACTGGGGATTGTTCAACTAATACCATGGGAACTTTTCTGTCCACCTGAGAGGGCAGAAGGCGCCCCTGTGCGATATCTCATCCGAACAACGGCACCTCCAACAGTGCGGCGCTCCCTCAGCACTGCACTGGAGTGTCAGCCTGGATTATGTGCTCAAGTCTGATGCTGGAGTAGGATGAACCCACGACCTTCTGGCTCAGAGGCGAGAGTGCTACGCACTGAGCAAAGTTTAGAAACATTTTGGTTGATTGGAATTCTGTCAGCATCAAGTGCTCCCCTGTCAAGTACAGCATGGTGAAATGCCGAGTAAAGCTCCTACTATTCTGTTCCTACAAGATACTCAGCCCCGACCTCTGAAAAGTGCCCCCTACTACAGCACCGCAATACTCAGTCCATTTCCCTCACCAGTCATCCTGAAGTCTCTGAATGAGATTGCCAGTTTAGTGCTAACTGGTGCCAAATAACAGACAGTGACCAACAAACAGATAACTTTCGAACCTATCCCACCATGTATTTTCTCTTTTAATGAAAAAAGGAGGAAATGTCTGTTTCTCCACTGTGGAAATTTGGGAATAAACAGCTCAGAAACGTGTGATTGGTGAGAAAGAGATTTCATCCGCAAGGTCCTTAATTAGGGAGAAAAGAAAATCCTCCTGTTTCAGTTAAAAGGGGAATTGATTGGTTGATTGGGATTCTATGCCTCAATCCGAATTGTGTTTACCTGGAACTCATTCTCATCTCTTCAACCCCAGGAATGTTGTGATTCAACACAAAAATCATTAATTACACTTGGGGGGAATATCTAAGCAACGGCTGCATTTAGCAGCAGCCAGGTCACCGTTCCCAGCAGCTTGTGCTGGAGCCTTGGGAGCACCCGCGAAGGGAAAGAGATAATTGGTTTTAACCCTTCAAGTGCCAGTCACTGGATCTGTTGTGCTAACTGTATGGAGTTTCTCTTTATTCAGCAGGTTAAGAGTTACACTCTGTGTGACTGTATAAAATAACTACTTATTCAACAGGGAAAGGGTTATACTAAGAGTTACTGTTGATTCAGCAGGTTACTCACTGTATTACTATACAAAGTTACTGTTTATTCAGAGGGTAAGGGTTACTCAATGTGTAACTATATGAATTAACTGTTTATTCACTGTTTACCCAGTATCTAACCTTTGCTGTACCTGCCCTGGGAGTGTTTGATGAGAAAGTGTAGAGGGAGCTTTACTCTGAATCTAACCTTTGCTGTACCTGCCCTGGGAGTGTTTGATGGGACAGTGTAGAGGGAGCTTTACTCTGTATCTAACCCGTGCTGTACCTGTCCTGGGAGTGTTTGATGGGACAGTGTAGAGGGAGCTTTACTCTGTATCTAACCCGTGCTGTACCTGTCCTGGGAGTGTTTGATGGGACAGTGTAGAGGGAGCTTTACTCTGTATCTAACCCGTGTTGTACCTGCCCTGGGAGTGTGTGATGGGACAGTGTAGAGGGAGCTTTACTCTTTACCTAACTCATGCTGTACCTGACCTGGGAGTGTTTGATGGGACTGTGTAGATATTTACACTGTATGCCAGGAGCAGGACCAGGCGTACATAAAAATGAGTTACCAACCTGGGGAAGCTGCAATACAGGACTACATGCATGCTATAAAGCGGAAGCAGCATGCTATATACAGAGTTAAGCGATCCCACAATCAACGGATCAGATCAAAGCTCTGCAGTCCTGCCACATCCAGTCGTGAATGGTGGTGGACAATTAAACAACTAACGGGAGGGGGAGGCTCCATGAATATCCCCATCCTCAATGATGATGGAGCCCAGCACGCGAGTGCAAAAGACAAGGCTGAAGCGCTTGCAACCATCTTCAGCCAGAAGTGCAGAGTGGATGATCCATATCGGCCTCCTCCTGAGGTCCCCACCATCACAGAATCCAGTCTTCAGCCAATTCGATTCATTCACGTGATATCAAGAAACGGCTAAGCGCACTGGATACAGCAAAGGCTATGGGCCCTGACAACATCCCGGCTGTCGTGCTAAAGACTTGTGCTCCAGAACTAGCCAAGCTGTTCCAGTACAGCTACAACACTGGCATCTACCCGACAAAGTGGAAAACTGCCCAGGTATGTCCTGTCCACAAAAGCAGGACAAATCCAATCCGGCCAATTACCACCCCATAAGTCTACTCTCAATCATCAGCAAAGTGATGGAAGGTGTCATCGACAGTGCTATCAAGCAGCACTTACTCACCAATAACCTGCTCACCGATGCTCAGTTTGGGTTCCGCCATGACCACTCGGCTCCAGACCTCATTACAGCCTTGATCCAAACATGGACAAAAGAGCTGAATTCCAGAGGTGAGGTGAGAGTGACTGCCCTTGACATCAAGGCAGCATTTGACCGAGTGTGGCATCAAGGAGCCCTAGTAAAATTGAAGTCAATGGGAATCGGGGGAAAACTCTCCACTGACTGGAGTCATACCTAGCACAAAGGAAGTTGGTTGTGGTTATTGGAGGTCAATCATCTCAGCCCCAGGACATCGCTGCAGGAGTTTTCTTACAGGGTAGGATAAAGAAAAAAAGGGAGGCGTATGACAGATACCGAGGGCTAAATACTCCAGAATGTTTAGAGGAGTACAGAAAGTGCAAGGGTGCAATTAAAAAGGATATTAGGAAAGCAAAGAGAGAGCATGAAAAATTCTTAGCAAGTAAAATCAAGGAAAACCCAAAGATGTTTTATAAATATATTAAGAGTAAGAGGATAACAAAAGAAAGGGTAGAGCCTATTAGAGATTGACGTAAGAAAACTACTAGGCACTTGGTCTAAGCGTTAAACAAACCTTTAATCAACTGTTTTTCAACATGGAGATCTAGTTGTGTCCTTCACTTGTTCCTGTTGAGGAATGTCCTAAGCAAGCTGGGCCCATGCCCGAGTATTTATACTCTCCCTGGACAGCACCACCAGCAGGCCGCCCAGTATTACTTCATACATGAATGACAAGATTCATGTCAGAGATCATGAGGGTAATCTGTGTGTGGAGGCGGGAGATGTCGGTAGGGTTCTTAATGAATACTTTGTGTCTGTTTTCACAAAGGAGAGGGGCGAAGCAGACATTGCTATCGGGGGGGAGGAGTGTGAAATATTAGATGAAATAAACATAGTGAGAGAGGAAGTATTAAGGGGTTTAGCAGCTTTAAAAGTGGATAAATCCCCAGGCCCGGATGAAATGTATCCCAGGCTGTTAAGTGAAGCAAAAGAGGAAATAGCATTTTTCAATCCTCTCTGGCTTCAGGTGTGGTACCGGAGGACTGGAGGACTGCTAATGTGGTACCCTTGTTTAAAAAGGGAGAAAAGGATAGACCGAGTAATTACAGGCCAGTCAGCCTAACCTCAGTGGTGGGAAAATTATTGGAAAGAATTCTGAAGGACAGGATAAATCTTCATTTAGAAAGGCACGGATTAATCAAGGATAGTCAGCACGGATTTGTTAAGAGAAGGCCTTGTCTGACAAACTTGATTGAAGTTTTTGAGGAGTTAACAAGGAGGGTAGATGAGGGTAGTGCATTTGATGAAGTGTATATGAACTTTAGCAAGGCTTTTGATAAGGTTCCACATGGCAGACTGGTCACGAAGTTAAAAGCCCATGGGATCCAGGGCAAAGTGTCAAGTTGGATTCAAAACTGGCTCAGAGACAGGAAGCAGAGGGTAATGGTTGATGGGTGTTTTTGTGACTGGAAGGCTGTTTCCAGTGGGGTTCCGCAGGGCTCAGTACTCGGTCCCTTGCTTTTTGTAGTATATATCAATGATCTCGACTTGAATATAGGGGGTATGATTAAGAAGTTTGCAGATGATACTAAAATCGGCTGTGTGGTTGATGCTGAAGAAGGAAGCTGTAGACTGCAGGAAGATATCAATAAATAGGTCAGGTGGGCAGAACAGTGGCAAATGGAATTCAATCCGGAGAAGTGTGAGGTAATGCATTTGGGGAGGGCTAACAAGGAAAGGGAATACACATTAAATGGTAGGACACTGAGTAGTGTAGAGGAACAAAGGGACCTTGGAGTGCATGTCCACAGATCCCTGAAGGTAGCAGGCCAGGTAGATAAGGTGGTTAAGAAGGCATACGGAATGCTTGCCTTTATTAGCCGTGGCATAGAATACAAGAGCAGGGGAGTTATGCTTCAACTGTATAAAACACTAGTTGGGCCTCAGCTAGAGTAGTGCGTGCAGTTCTGGTCACCACATTACAGGAAAGATGTGATTGCACTAGAGAGGGTACAGAGGAGATTTACAAGGATGTTGCTGGGAGTAGAGAATCTTAGCTATGAGGAAAGACTGGATAGGCTGGGTCTGTTTTCCTTGGAACAGAGGAGGCTGAGGGGAGACCTTATTGAGGTGTATAAAATTATGAGGGGCATAGATAAAGTGGATAGAAAGGACCTATTTCCCTCAGCAGAGGGGTCAAAAACCAGGACCACAGATTTAAAGTAATTGGTGGAAGGTTTAGAGGGGATTTGAGGGGAAATTTCTTCACCCAGAGGGTTGTGGGGGTCTGGAACTCACTGCCTGAAAGGGTGGTAGAGGCAGGAATCCTAACCACATTTAAAAAGTACTTGGATGTGCACTTGGGATGCTGTAACCTGCAGGGCTACGGACCAAGAGCTGGGAAGTGGGATTAGGCTGGATAGCTCTTTGTTGGCCGGCACAGACACGATGGGCCGAAATGACCTCCTTCCGTGCTGTAACTTTCTATGATTCTATGAGTTCCTCAGGGCAGTGTTCTAGGCCCAACCATCTTCAGCTGTTTCATCAATGACCTTCCCTCCATCATAAGGTCAGAAGTGGGGATGTTCGCTAATGATTGCACAGTGTTCAGTTCCATTCGCAACTCTTCAGAAAATGAAGCAGTCCATGCCCACATGTAACAAGACCTGGATGACATTCAGGCTTGGGCTGATAAGTGGCAAGTAACATTCACGCCACACAAGTGCCAGGCAATGACTATCTCCAACTGGCGAGGGTCTAACCACCTCCCCATGACATTCAATGGCATTACCATAGCCGAATCCCCCACCATCAACATCCTGGGGGTCACCATTGACCAGAAACTTAACTGGACCAGCCACATAAGTACTGTGGCAACAAGAGCAGGTCAGAGGCTGGGTATTCTGCGGCGAGTGTCTCACCTCCTGACTCCCCAAAGCCTTTCCACCATCTACAAGGCACAAGTCAGGAATGTGATGGAATACTCTCCACTTGCCTGGATGAGTGCAGCTCCAACAACACTCAAGAAGCTCAACACCATCCAGGACAAAGCAGCCCGCTTGATTGGCACCCCATCCACCACATTCAACATTCACTCCCTCCACCACCAGCGTACCGTCGCTGCAGTGTGTACCATCTACAAGATGCACTGCAGCAACTCGCCAAGGCTTCTTCGGTAACACCTCCCAAACTCGTGGCCTCTATCACCTAGAAGGGCAAGGGCAGCAGGCGCATGGGAACACCATCAGCTGCAAGTTCCTCTCCAAGTCACACACCATCCTGACTTGGAAGTATATCGCCGATCCTTCATCGTCGCTGGGTCAAAATCCTGGAACTCCCTCCCTAACAGCACTGTGAGAGTACCTTCACCACACGGACTGCAGCGGTTCAAGAAGGCGGCTCACCACCACCTTCTCAAGGGCAATTAGGGATGGGCAATAAATGCTGGCCTTGCCAGCGATGCCCACATCCTGGATCGAATTAAAAAAAAATCTAGCCTATGCTGTACCTGTCCTGGGAGTGCTTGATACTGACATGGTGTGCCTGAAATCGAAAGGATTAAATTATCATAAATAATATCCCTCACCTTGATGAATTTTTTAAAATCACTCATTTATTTAGTAATGCAGCAAGTAGGTAAATAAGCGCCATTTTTGTAACGTCAGGCATGATAACATGATATTGCAATCCTAGCTGGGGATGGTTTATATCAAAATGATGTGGGTAAAACGTAGTGTCAATCAGCCGGATTCAAGGCTATAGCATTCCCTTTTTAATCTGAGCTTCATGCATTAGTAATGAAAATAGATCCTGCTGCTGAATAATTTTTAGGCCTTGATAATCAGAGCGAGATGGGCTTTGAAACGTGCGGCATTCTGCTTGTGCTGATCACCAGGTGTCCTGTATCTGCCTTTCAACAGCCGTCAATGAAAGGTTTCTGGCCTTTTGTTTTTCCACTTTCAGCTCCTCCCCACAGAAGCCATTGTCCTTGTCTCATCCGATGATAACCGAATTCACCGGTACGAAGGTCTGCTGCTTCCCCGGTGTTGCCGGCGCTTGGACATTTTTTTTTGGCAAGCAGTTCCACGTTTTACCGAAATCGGGCGCCTCCGGGGAAACCCGGTCGGCTGACGCCCGACTGCCACACACAGATTCCCATTACTAGTCGGCCTGTAAGAAAGGAAAATCACTTGTAACGGTAAAAGTAAAAGGCCATTCGGCCCACACAGCCTGTCCCTTCCCACTGAACCTTGCGCAATTCACATCTTCATCGAGTCAAACAGACCCAATCCCCGGAATACTCACAGGTAAATATTCCAGATAAAACTCCATGGATTTCTCCCTAATGCAGGGGCGCCCAACCTTTTTGTCTCAAGGGGGAGGGGGAGGGGGGCACATGGGTATACACCAGGAAGCCCTAGGGCCACAAATAAGGTTTAAATGAATGTTCTCATGAATTTGCAAGCTATTAACATGGTCTCATAATAATGTCTTGGGCAGGAGATGACCATCAAGCCTACTCGTCAACTCCCACCTCCCTCAGTTTCCTTACCGTGATTCTGGACTTTCCTAACAGTACTTGGCCTGGTTTCTGTTTCACCAGCGCCACTGGTAATCTGTTCCACAATTCTATCCCCCTCTTTCTAAAGAAACGTCACCTAAATTTCCCATTTTCTTTTGACACCCTTAACTTTCAACTGCCTCCCGTATTCCTCAAGTCCAGCGATCTCCCGGGTTCAGGTTCTCCATACCTGTGGAAATCTCAGACCTCCATCAACTTCCCTTCACCCTCCTCTTCTTCAGAGGGTGAAGTCCCAGAGTAGACAAGCTCTCCTCATAACCCAGCCCTCTAAGTTCAGGAATCTGCTTTGTAGCCTCCTCTGGACTCACTCCAATAGTTTGACATCTTTCCTGCGATAAGGAGATCAAAACTGAAGACAGTCCTCCCAATGCAGCCTCACCAAGGCCAACTTTAACATACATCTCAAGTGTTCGGATTTAGGATTTATCCAATAATGAGGCAACAATGATAAGGACGGTTCTTTCCAAACATCCCGGCCCACAAAACTCAAACAGGACAAACCAGGGAATAAGAAAGGCAAGTGCAAATAGGACTGAGTTGCCTAGACTTCATGGACTGGATTGGCAGGGCTTGAGTCACAATTTAGACATCCCAGCCCTAATGTATATAAAAGAAAGAACTTAGAATAGAATAGACTAGCCCACCATTCGGCCCATCAAGTCTGCACCGCCTCTTTCGAACAGCAATTCAGTTAGTCCAACTCCCCTGCTCTTTCCCCATAACTTGCATTAATGTAGCACCTTTCACGACCTCAGGACATCCCAAAGCACTTTACAGCCAATTAAATATTTTTTTGAAGTGTAGTTGCTGTTGTAATGTAGGAAACGCAACAGCCAAATTGCACACACAAAGGTCTCACGAACATCAATGTGATAATGAACAGATAATCTGTTTTAGTGAAACAGTTGGTTGAGGGATAAATATTGGCCAGCACACCAGGGAGAACTCCCCTGCTCTTCTTCCAATAGTGTCGTGGGATTTTTTAAGTCCATCTGAGAGGGGAGACTGGGCCTTGGTTTAACATCTCATCTGAAAGACGGCACCTCCGACAGTGCAGCTCTCCCTCAGTACTGCACTGGAGTGCCAGCCTAGATTTTGTGCTGAAGTCTCCTGAATGGGGCTTGGACCCACGACCTTCTGACTCAGAGGCAACAGTCACTGAGCCACGGCTGACACAAGAGAAACTCTAGTGGGTCAAGATAACTTTGCAACCTGCATTACTCAACCCTGACCTGTTTTATTCCTCAGATGCTTTTTCCATGGTCCCAGTACCACAGGAATCATTTTGTACCATAAATATTTGATCACCTCTGTCTGTATCCATCTTTCTAACCTTCTCCCATCCTTAATCAGTTATCTAAGTGGCAGCTTGGCTCAATTAGTAACACTCTTGCCTCTGGTCAGAAGGTTATGGGTTCAAGCTCCCAAAGTGCTACATTAAAGAAAGTGCTGTCTTTCAGCTGTAATTTAAAATCAAGGTCTTGTCTGCCTGTTCCAGTGGTTCAGGTGGATGTTAAAGATCCCATGGTCCTATTCAAAGAAGAGCAGGGAGTTTTCCTGCTGTTAAGGCCACTCTTCCTCCCTCAACCAATAGTTTCTCATTTGACGACGTGGGCTGCTGTATTCTCCTCTGTAACTGCACAATTGTCCATTGAAGCAGTTCATTATAGATGAAGCACTTTGGGACGTTTCTGAGAGGCATCATAAGGTGCAATATAAACACATTCCTTTTCTTGTTATCCAGCTCTTTTTAAAAGAGGTTAATCACCACACCATTGACTGCATTTGATAGGATTGTGGTGCAGGTCACTACGATTCTGCATAAAATATATATATTTTTCAGCTTTTGTTTGGAGCTGCTTAACTTTGCTCTCATTTCCTTCAGTACTGTCAGAGAGGTGCAGGGCATCAAAAATGCATTTCAGACTTGAACCAGTAGCACAGTGACCTTACATTCCTGTATCACATTGCAAGCAGGTAGGAAGAGCCTGGTTAATCTGCCACCTTCATCAAGCCAGCTTTAGAATGTGCCAATCAGACCATGGTGGAGCCATCTCATGGTCAACCCAGCAAGACCTTGGGAGCATGCAACGTGGTTAGTGGCATCCCCCTCAGTGGCTGACCCTATGCAATAACCTTGTCGTGTTGGCTGTTCCCCAAGTATGACCTCCAGAAGCAGTTAGTGCTTCTCCTCATTTCCTTAACTCATGCATGTAGGAGTTGATTTGTTGATTATTCACTGAAAGTAACCATTGTAAGGCTGTTGTTAATTAGGCCCTAGGATGCATCTCAAGGGAATTTGATTATAAATCAAAGAAATATTTTTAACTTGCTATAATTCATGGGTGAGTCCACACTTGGAGCAGTGTGTTCCATTTTGATCACTTTATCTTCAAAAAGACACAAATGCATTGGAGAGGATACAGAGGAGGATCTTCTAAATGATCAGGATGGACTGAAGAAACTGGACTTGTTTTCATTGGAGAAAAGAAGATTGAGAGGCGACATGATTCAACACTTCAAAATGATGAAAGGAATGAATGAAATAAAATTCATAGAATCATAGAAGGAGGCCATTTGGCCCCTCTTGTCAGTGCCGGCTCTTTGGAAGAGCTATCCAATTGGTCCCACTCCCCCGCACTTTCCCCATAGCCCTGCAAATTTTCTCCCTTCAAGTATTTATCTAATTCCCCTTTGAAAGTTATTATTGAATCTGCTTCCACCACCCATGTAAGTGGATGTGTTTTAACTCCAATTGTGATTGGGAGACCAGGTCGCATTGACTCAAAACAGTTCAACCTAATGTCATAGATACATAGATACATAGAAGATAGGAGCAGGAGTAGGCCATCCGGCCCTTCGAGCCTGCTCCGCCATTTAATGAGATCATGGCTGATCCTCCAATTCAGTATCCCGTCCCCGCCTTCTCTCCGTAACCCTTAACCCCTTTTGCCTGTAGAAATATATCTAATTCCCTCTTAAATATATTTAATGAGCTGGCGTACACTGCCCTCTGTGGCAATGAGTTCCACAGGTTCACCACCCTCTGAGTGAAGAAATTCCCCCTCATTTCTGTCCTAAATGGTTTAGCCCTTATCCTTAAATTATGTCCTCTAGTTCTGTTCTCACCCGCCAAGGGAAACATTCCTTCTGCATCTAGTTTGTCTAGACCTGTCAGAATTTTATACACTTCTATGAGGTCCCCTCTCAATCTTCTGAACTCCAGTGTGTACATCCCTAAACTACATAGTCTCTCCTCATAGGTCAATCCCGCCATTCCTGGTATCAGCCTGGTGAATCGCCGCTGCACCCCCTCCATGGCAAGAACATCTTTCCTCAGATGAGGCGACCAAAACTGTACACAGTACTCGAGGTGTGGTCTCACCAGTGCCCTGTACATGCTAGAGATTGGTGGGAGTGTTTATTTCCGACAGAGCGATTGATATGTGGAATGGGTGTCCATCACAGCTGGTTACCGCAAATTCACCGAGCCCTTTACAAATAGGAATTGGGTGATTATCTGTCAGGAAGTGAAACGGAACGTTTTAGGGATAAATTTAGGCAGAGCTGATTGGTTTATTGTTTCTGTCGTACATTACTCAGTACACGGCAAGGACATTTGGAGCAAGTTTGTTGTCTTGTCTATCTGGTAGTTTGCTTTCCTCAGGAAGGTGTGCTCTGCAGTCACAGGACCTGAACTGGACTGCACTCACACAAGGAGAGATGTAGACTGGCTACAAGGTAGGCTGTCTAGGGTTGGCTTGCCAATTTCTAACATCTGGATGCGTGTAGCTCGTAATCACAGGGAGCGCGTGTGTATCACGGGGGCATTTGCTAATTTGAAGGAGCCGTTGAAATTCGAGGGGACGTCCCTTAGTAGTGTTGGCCTGCAGTTTGTGGGGAGTCGGGCAGAGAGAGAGTCTGGAAGTGTTCAGACCTCACCCGCCTCGTGTTTCTCCAATTGTTAGCCTGAGAGACATTTCTACAGCGTCTTTCACAGCGTCCCAAAGTGCTTTACAGCTAAGGAAGTACTTTTTGAAATGTAATCACTGTTATAATGTAGGAAACGCGGCAGCCAATTTGCGCACAGCAAGCTCCCACAAACAGCACTGAGAAAAATGACCAGATCATCTGTTTTAGTGATGTTGGTTGAGGGATAAATATTGGCCAGGACACCGGGGATAATTCCCCTGCTCCTCTTCGAAATAGTGCCGTGGGATCTTTTACATCCACCTGAGAGATGGCAGACGGGGCCTCGGTTTAACGTCTCATCCAAAAGACGGCACCTCCGACAGTGCAGCACTCCCTCAGCACTGCACTGGAGTGTCAGCCTGGATTTTATACTCAAGTCTCTGGAGTGGGACTTGAACCCACAACCTTCTGACTCAGATGCAAGAGTGCTACCCACTGAGCCAGACAATTATAAATAATACAGGACCTGGGTGGAAAGCTGTGGTCTTCGATGGGCCCATTTGCAGCCAGTTTCAATCTGAAATTCCAAACAACAACAACTTGCATTTATATAGTGCCTTTAACATAGTAAAGTGTCCCAATAAGTTTCACAGGAGCGATTATCAAACAAAACGTAGAGATATCAGGACAGGTGACCAAAACCATGGTCAAAGAGGTAGGTTTTATGAAGCGACTTAAAGGAGGAGAGAGCAGTCGAGAGGCAGAGAGGTTTAGGGAGGGAATTCCAGAGCTTAGGGCCTAGGCAGCCGAAGGCCCGGCTGCCAATGGTAGAGCGAATAAAATCGGGGATGAGCAAGAGGCCAGAATTGGAGGAGCGCGGAGATCTCGGAGGGTTGTGGGGTTGGAGGAGGTTACAGAGATAGGGAGGGGCGAGGTCATGGAGGGATTTGAAAACAAGGATGAGAATTTTAAAATCGAGGCGTTGCCAGACCAGGAACCAGTGAGCACAGGGGTGATGGGTGAACAGGACTTGATGTGAGTCAGGATACAGGCAGCAGAGTTTTGGATGAGCTGAAGTTTACGGAGGGCGGTAGGTGGGAGGCCGGCCAGGAGTGCGTTGGAATAGTCGAGTCTGGAGGTAACAAAGGCCTGGGTGAGGGTTTCAGCAGCAGATGAGCTGAGGCAGGGGTGGAGTCGGGCGATGTTACAGAGGTGGAAGTAGGCGGTCATGCTGTTGGAGAGGATACGGGGTCGGGGGGGATCGGGAAGCTCAGCTCAGGGTCAAATAGGACTCCAAGGTTGTGAATGGTCTGGTTCAGCCTCAGACAATGGCCAGGGAGAGAGATGGAGTTGTTGGCTAGGGAACGGAGTTTGTGACGGGAATCGAAGAAAATTGGCTTCGGTCTTCCCAATATTTAATTGGAGGAAACTTCTGCTCATCCAATACTGCATGTCGGACAAGCAGCGTGACAAATTAGAGGCAGTGGAGGGGCCGAGAGAGGTGGTGGTGAGTTGGAGCTGGGTGTCGGATGCACAAAACCTTTCATCGATGCAAAAAATGTTTTCGTAAAAGAAATTTGATTTAAAAAAGAAAAGAAATGAAAAGCCACAAAATGCAGTGGTACTGGAGGAGAGCGTGGGCTAATAAAATATGGAACAGGCTTTTCATGGGTGGGTGAGTCACTGACATCTTGTACATTGGATCCTGTAACTGAAGAGCCAGCCTCCGGAGGTCTTTTGTTTCCATGTACCCATTTGCTGAGTGTGTCTATTTTCTTAACAGACATACAGTAGCTCAAATTTCATGATAAACCCAACCCATCTATCAGTGCGACTGAACCCATTGCTACCCATCTCGTTAGGGCTAGAGGGGGCAGGGAGCGGGGGTGGGGATGGGGAAGAGCATTAAACCAACACACGCACACAGACACGTGTACGTATATGTACACATAAATACACACACACACGTGGACACAGACATATACACAGGTTATATACATGTATACACATAAATACTCACAAACATACACATAGATATACACACATTCACAGATACAGACACGCACACAAATACATATATATGGGCAACACGGTGGCATAGTGGTTAGCACTGGTACCTCACAGCGCCAGGGACCCGGGTTCGAATCTGACCTCGGGTGACTGTCTGTGTGGAGTTTGCACATTCTCCCCGTGTCTGCGTGGGTTTCCTCCGGGTGCTCCGGTTTCCTCCCACAGTCCAAAAATGTGCGGGTTAGGTTGATTTGGCTATGATAAATTGACCCTTAGTGTTAGGGGGGGATTAAATATGTGGGGTTATGGGGATAGGATGGGATATGTTAGGGGGAATTAAATACGTGGGGTTACGTGGGTAGGGTGGGATATGTGTACTGTGGGGATTAAAGCAGGGACAGGGTACTGGATTTGAATGATCAACCATGATCGTATTGAATGGTGGAGCAGGCTCGACGGGCCAAATGGCCTACTCCTGCTCCTAGATTCTATGTTTCTATGTTTCTATATACACACACACACATGTAAATACTTATGCACATACAAATAGACACATACACAGGTTATACACACAGACACACTCATAAATATACATGCATACAGATACAGACACGCACACACGTGCACCCAGATGTACATGCAGGCGCACATAAGTACAAACAGACATATACACACATAAACAGCAACAACAATTTGTATTTATATAGCGTCTTTATCATAGTAAAACATCCCAAGGCGCTTCACACGAGCGCTATAAAACAAAATTTGACATCGAGCCACATAAGGAGATATTGGGACAGGTGATGAGGTAGGTTTTAAGGAGCGTCTTAAAGGAGTAAAGAGAGGTAGAGAGGCAGAGAGGTTTAGGGAGGGAATTCCAGTGCTTAGGGCCGAGGCAGCTGAAGGCACGGCCGCCAATGGTGGAGCGAATAAAATCAGGGATGCTCAAGAGGCCAGAATTGGAGGAGTGCAGAGATCTCGGAGGGTTGTGGGGCTGGAGGAGGTTACAGAGATAGGGAGGTGTGAGACCATGGAGGGATTTGAAGACAAGGATGAGAATTTTTAAATCAAGGCGTTGCTTAACCGGGAGCCAATAAATGCATATATGGAGACACGTAGACATATAAACACTTAAAGCCGGATTATAACCTGGCGTGAATAGGGCCATTAAAATGGTGGGCGGGGGTTCGCACAGGGTTCACGATAGGTTCCCTCCCGATACCACTTCAACTCATCAAAACAATAGGCATGGGAGGGGCGCCCATCCCAGGCAGCCGGGGGCTAACTTTCCATTCAAGCGTTGTGGCCTGATGATGTCATTGGCGCCGTAACGCAATTTTAACTCCAAAAATCACAATGTCAAATCTGACAGCCAGATTGAAATTAGGGGAGAGGCAACCATGAATCAAAGAAATGAACCAGAGAACTGAGCAATCGTGTGGAAAAGACAGAGGCTGTTTGACCTTCACATTTGTGCTCAGAGGACTTCTCCGTTTGATTGCTGTAGCATCGATCATGGGGCTCAGATAACCAAATCTCTCCTCCTCTCGCACATCACTGATCTGACTGATGCTCAATACTCTTGCTTAGCTGCCAAGCAGCTGGCACTTTTAACGCCTGGCTCACGATAAACCCCTCGCTCCCCGCTCCCGCTCCCCCTCTCCCTCGCTCCCCTCTCCCTTGCTCCCCTGCTCTCTGCTCTCCTGCCTGGGTACAGGGTCAAAAGGGAATCTGCACCACTCCCTAGGGTTGCCCTGGAGTCTCCAGGAGTTGTAGATTAATCGCCCAGACACTGCTGCGAGCAACCCAGGAGAGAAATCATAGGGACATTGAAAAGAAATTTCCTTTGAACATTTTCACTTGTTGTAAAAATATTGGAGAGTGGGGGGAGAAAAGGTTGTTTGACTGATAGTCAAGATTAATCCCATTGGGAAATGACGAGTCTGTTCACTTTCCAATTGGCTGTGGGAAGGCGGATTGGCCAATGGTGGGAGTGTTGGGGCGGGGCGGTTCAAGGTGGGAGGTTATGAGATGAAACCTCCAGGAATATGCCCGACCCAGAGTTGGCAACTGTACCCCCTCCCTCCAATCACTGACCAAAATAAAATAAGCCTGTGTCTCCCAGGAGTTAGCCTGCACCCCCCCGCCTCCCCGCCCACCGCCCCCCACCTCCCCACCCCCCGCCCCACCTCCCCACCCACCGCCTCCCTCCCCGCCTCCCCGCCCGCCCCCCTGCCTCCCCGAGTTTGCTCACATCGTCCCCTCCTCCTTGGTTGACACATTTCCTGATCCACTTTAAATCTGGAAACCTGCTCTGAAAGTCAGAAATGGCGGGATTATCTGACAGGAACTTGCAATCACCCGACTTCGGCCTTCAACATGCTGTAACTCGATTGCCCAGACTGTGCAGTCAGTCCCTGTTTTTAAAAAAAAAACTCCAAACTTCTTTTTTTAGAAAGGAATTTGGCTGAGGGACAGGGCCAAGGTTTGTGAACGAGAGAGGGTGAGGGTGAGGGGGAGGGGAAGAGGTGGCGTTAAAAGCCCTCAATGATTTTCCTCACTCTGGTTCTGAAGGCTAAAAGTCCCATGGATGCCAGCAGGCCTCTGGTATGGTATCTCAGCCTAGGGCAGGGAGTGTTGGTGGGCTATTCGACTATGTAAGGCATCATGAGCAAGCATGATCCTCACCTCGCACTCACACGCGTGCACATACAAACACACAAACATCAGCTCATACACACACACACACACACACACAAACACACACATACTTGGAAGTATATCGCCGTTCCTTCATCGTCACTGGGTCAAAATCCTGGAACTCCCTCCCTAACAGCACTGTTGGGAGTGCCTTCACCACACAGACTGCAGCGGTTCAAGAAGGCGGCTCATCACCACCACCTTCTCGAGGGCAACTAGGGATGGGTAATAAATGCTGGCCTTGCCAGCGACGCCCACATCCCATGAACGAATAATAAAAAACACCAGCACACACAAACACACACACACACTCCAATGGGTGGGTGATCAGGATCAAGAACCCTGGCTGATACTTTCCATGGACATTGAGGTCAATTGTAGGGTTCCTAACTGACACGCTACCCGAGATCGACTAACTCAGCACAGTAAGCTGATCAAGCCTGGGATCTGAGGAAGGTCTGTGTGCCTCAGTTCCACACCTGATGGTGAACTAGCCACTGACCACTGAGGAAGCTCTTCCACTAACCAGGAACGTCTTACTGTATCGTTTACCATGCAATAGTGACACAGGATTTCTACACAAGGTGATCCTGGTCTACTCCCAGCCTCCGACATGTCTTGAACCCACCTCTGCCCTAAGTGTACGACTGAGGAGTTCTGGCTTGTCAGGGGAAGTCTGCACTATCTCCACTCCCCTGTACAGAAACAATAAAAAGTGAATGAGGACTGCGGCACACACCAGCGGGATCACTCACACCCGCGCTCTAGCATGACGATGCACACTAAGCTGTTTTTATAATTCTCTTTTTACTTTCCTTCTTCTGGTCTCTACAACTCGGGTAACGGAAGTTACAGATGAACGTGATATGTAGGAGGGCAAGCTGGCTAAAGGGTGGGGTGTGATTGGGAGGAGGAACGATTCTGAGGGAGCGATTAGGAGGGAGGGAGCGATTGGGGGGGGAGGGAGCGATTGGGGGGGAGGGAGCGATTGGGGGGAGGGAGCGTGGGAACGATTGGGGAAGTGGGAGCGATTGGGGGGAGGGAGCGATGGGGGGGAGGAAGCGATGGGGGGGAGGAAGCGATGGGGGGGAGGGAGCGATTGGGGGGGGAGGGAGCGATTGGGGGGGGAGGGAGCGTGGGAACGATTGGGGAAGTGGGAGCGATTGGGGGGGGAGGGAGCGATTGGGGGGGGAGGGAGCGTGGGAACGATTGGGGAAGTGGGAGCGATTGGGGGGGAGGGAGCGATTGGGGGGGGAGGGAGCGATTGGGGGGGGAGGGGGGGATTGGGGGGAGGGAGCGATTGGGCGGGAGGGAGCGATTGGGGGGGGTCGGAGCGATTGGGGGGAGGGAGCGATTGGGCGGGAGGGAGCGATTGGGCGGGAGGGAGCGATTGGGGGGGGAGGGAGCGATTGGGGAGGGAGGGAGCGATTGGGGGGGGGAGGGAGCGATGGGGGGGGGAGGAAGCGATGGGGGGGAGGGAGCGATTGGGGGGGGGAGGGAGCGATGGGGGGGGAGGGAGCGATTGGGGGGGGAGGGAGCGATTGGGGGGGGAGGGAGCGATTGGGGGGGGAGGGAGCGATTGGGGGGAGGGAGCGTGGGAACGATTGGGGAAGTGGGAGCGATTGGGGGGAGGGAGCGATTGGGGGGAGGGAGCGTGGGAACGATTGGGGAAGTGGGAGCGATTGGGGGGAGGGAGCGATGGGGGGGGGGAGGGAGCGATTGGGGGGGAGGGAGCGATGGGGGGGGAGGGAGCGATTGGGGGGGGAGGGAGCGATTGGGGGGGAGGGAGCGATTGGGCGGGAGGGAGCGATTGGGGGGGGAGGGAGCGATTGGGGGGGGAGGGAGCGATTGGGGGGGGAGGGAGCGATTGGGCGGGGAGGGAGCGATTGGGCGGGAGGGAGCGATTGGGGGGGTCGGAGCGATTGGGCGGGAGGGAGCGATTGGGCGGGAGGGAGCGATGGGGGGGGGGGAGGGAGCGATTGGAGGGGGTGGGAGCGATTGGAGGGGGTGGGAGCGATTGGGGGGGGGTGGGAGCGATTGGGGGGGGTGGGCAAGTTACCCCAACTGCTGCCTGCCTGAGATCAGATACCAGGGATTGAAAAGTCACATTCTTTTTTTGAACTTGCATTAGGGTTTGTCGGAATCTAGGATTGAATGAAAAGGATTAATGAGAAGCAACGTTACATAAAGCAGTCTGTTTCACACTGGTTATTGAACGGATACATCATCAGATATTGATCATTACAAGAATATCACAAATTGCATACTCAATGTGATATAAAACACGGACTCTTACTGAAGTAAGGAATGTCTAAGAATGCTCATACTAGAATCATACAGCACAGGAGGCCATTTGGCCCATCGTGCCTGTGCCGGCTCTTTGAATGAGCTACCCAATTAGTCCCACGCCCCAGCTCTTTCCCCATAGCCCTGCAAATGTTTCATTTTGCCAAGTCGTTAAAACCGACACTATTATAAACTAGGGGCAATTCACAATCCTGGTAGGCATGTAATTGCCAGAGTCACACAAAAAGTATATGCCAATATGAAAGAGATTTCTGAATGGTGCCCATAATCTTCCTTCTGACTGGCACATACACGGACATGTGAGGACTGGAAGGCACGGGGTGGCGGGGGGAGAGCTTTGATCTCCCTCCCACTCCCCCAATCTCATTACATTCTAGTGCTTGGGATCTGACATCTGTGTTTTCAAAGGCGTTTTGTTGTTTCACGAAGCAGTATTTTTGAGCTATTCCCTGACCCCACCAACCCCAGGGATCCTTACACGCTCCAAGGCATATTACACAGCAACATCACAAGCATCCACATCTTTCTGCATGACGATCATGCTCTCACACAGCCTCTAATTATAAGGTGCATAAAGTTGGGACAATTAATACCTGTCCAATTATGTCAAAATGAGAGAGCTGCTTCAAACTACAACCTCACTCTCCACCCCAACCCCTGTACCAACCTCACTCTGTACCCCAACCCCTGTACCAACTTCACTCTCCACCCCAACCCCTGTACCAACCTCACTCTGTACCCCAACCCCTGTACCAACCACACTCTGTACCCCAACCCCTGTACCAACCTCACTCTGTACCCCAACCCCTGTACCAACCTCACTCTGTACCCCAACCCCTGTACCAACCTCACTCTCCACCCCAACCCCTGTACCAACCTCACTCTGTACCCCAACCCCTGTACCAACCTCACTCTCCACCCCAACCCCTGTACCAACCTCACTCTGTACCCCAACCCCTGTACCAACCTCACTCTGTACCCCAACCCCTGTACCAACCTCACTCTGTACCCCAACCCCTGTACCAACCTCACTCACCACCCCAACCCCTGTACCAACCTCACTCTATACCCCAACCCCTGTACCAACCTCACTCTCCACCCCAACCCCTGTACCAACCTCACTCTCCACCCCAACCCCTGTACCAACCTCACTCTCCACCCCAACCCCTGTACCAACCTCACTCTCCACCCCAACCCCTGTACCAACCTCACTCTGTACCCCAACCCCTGTACCAACCTCACTCTCCACCCCAACCCCTGTACCAACCTCACTCTGTACCCCAACCCCTGTACCAACCTCACTCTCCACCCCAACCCCTGTACCAACCTCACTCTCCACCCCAACCCCTGTACCAACCTCACTCTCCACCCCAACCCCTGTACCAACCTCACTCTCCACCCCAACCCCTGTACCAACCTCACTCTCCACCCCAACCCCTGTACCAACCTGTCTGTACCCCAACCCCTGTACCAACCTCACTCTCCACCCCAACACCTGTACCAACTTCACTCTGTACCCCAACCCCTGTACCAACCTCACTCTCCACCCCAACCCCTGTACCAACCTCACTCTCCACCCCAACCCCTGTACCAACCTCACTCTCCACCCCAACCCCTGTACCAACCTCACTCTCCACCCCAACCCCTGTACCAACCTCACTCTGTACCCCAACCCCTGTACCAACCTCACTCTCCACCCCAACCCCTGTACCAACCTCACTCTCCACCCCAACCCCTGTACCAACCTCACTCTCCACCCCAACCCCTGTACCAACCTCACTCTCCACCCCAACCCCTGTACCAACCTCACCCTCCACCCCAACCCCTGTACCAACCTCACTCTGTACCCCAACCCTGTACCAACCTCACTCTGTACCCCAACCCCTGTACCAACCTCACCCTCCACCCCAACCCCTGTACCAACCTCACTCTGTATCCCAACCCCTGTACCAACCTCACTCTCCACCCCAACCCCTGTACCAACCTCACTCTGTACCCCAACCCCTGTACCAACCTCACTCTCCACCCCAACCCCTGTACCAACCTCACTCTGTACCCCAACCCCTGTACCAACCTCACTCTGTACCCCAACCCCTGTACCAACCTCACTCACCACCCCAACCCCTGTACCAACCTCACTCTGTACCCCAACCCCTGTACCAACCTCACTCTCCACCCCAACCCCTGTACCAACCTCACTCTCCACCCCAACCCCTGTACCAACCTCACTCTCCACCCCAACCCCTGTACCAACCTCACTCTCCACCCCAACCCCTGTACCAACCTCACTCTCCACCCCAACCCCTGTACCAACCTCACACTGTACCCCAACCCCTGTACCAACCTCACTCTCCACCCCAACCCCTGTACCAACTTCACTCTGTACCCCAACTCCTGTACCAACCTCAGTCTCCACCCCAACCCCTGTACCAACCTCACTCTCCACCCCAACCCCTGTACCAACCTCACTCTCCACCCCAACCCCTGTACCAACCTCACCCTCCACCCCAACCCCTGTACCAACCTCACTCTGTACCCCAACCCCTGTACCAACCTCACTCTGTACCCAACCCCTGTGCCAACCTCACTCTCCACCCCAACCCCTGTACCAACCTCACTCTGTACCCCAACCCCTGTACCAACTTCACTCTGTACCCCAACCCCTGTACCAACCTCACTCTCCACCCCAACCCCTGTACCAACCTCACTCTGTAACCCAACCCCTGTACCAACCTCACTCTCCACCCCAACCCCTGTACCAACCTCACCCTCCACCCCAACCCCTGTACCAACCTCACTCTGTATCCCAACCCCTGTACCAACCTCACTCTCCACCCCAACCCCTGTACCAACCTCACTCTGTACCCCAACCCCTGTACCAACCTCACTCTCCACCCCAACCCCTGTACCAACCTCACTCTGTACCCCAACCCCTGTACCAACCTCACTCTCCACCCCAACCCCTGTACCAACCTCACTCTGTACCCCAACCCCTGTACCAACCTCACTCTCCACCCCAACCCCTGTACCAACCTCACTCTCCACCCCAACCCCTGTACCAACCTCACTCTCCACCCCAACCCCTGTACCAACTTCACTCTCTACCCCAACCCCTGTACCAACCTCACTCTCCACCCCAACCCCTGTACCAACCTCACTCTGTACCCCAACCCCTGTACCAACCTCACTCTGTACCCCAACCCCTGTACCAACCTCACTCTCCACCCCAACCCCTGTACCAACCTCACTCTGTACCCCAACCCCTGTACCAACCTCACTCTCCACCCCAACCCCTGTACCAACCTCACCCTCCACCCCAACCCCTGTACCAACCTCACTCTGTATCCCAACCCCTGTACCAACCTCACTCTCCACCCCAACCCCTGTACCAACCTCACTCTCCACCCCAACCCCTGTACCAACCTCACTCTCCACCCCAACCCCTGTACCAACCTCACTCTCCACCCCAAACCCTGTACCAACCTCACTCTCCACCCCAACCCCTGTACCAACCTCACTCTCCACCCCAACCCCTGTACCAACCTCACTCTGTACCCCAACCCCTGTACCAACCTCACTCTCCACCCCAACCCCTGTACCAACCTCACTCTCCACCCCAACCCCTGTACCAACCTCACTCTCCACCCCAACCCCTGTACCAACCTCACTCTCCACCCCAACCCCTGTACCAACCTCACTCTCCACCCCAACCCCTGTACCAACCTCACTCTCCACCCCAACCCCTGTACCAACCTCACTCTGTACCCCAACCCCTGTACCAACCTCACTCTCCACCCAATCCCTGTACCAACCTCACTCTGTACCCCAACCCCTGTACCAACCTCACTCTCCACCCCAACCCCTGTACCAACCTCACTCTGTACCCCAACCCCTGTACCAACCTCACTCTCCACCCCAACCCCCGTACCAACCTCACTCTCCACCCAATCCCCTGTACCAACCTCACTCTCCACCCCAACCCCTGTACCAACCTCACTCTCCACCCCAACCCCTGTACCAACCTCACCCTCCACCCCAACCCCTGTACCAACCTCACTCTCCACCCCAAACCCTGTACCAACCTCACTCTCCACCCCAAACCCTGTACCAACCTCACTCTCCACCCCAACCCCTGTACCAACCTCACTCTCCACCCCAACCCCTGTACCAACCTCACTCTCCACCCCAACCCCTGTACCAACCTCACTCTGTACCCCAACCCCTGTACCAACCTCACTCTCCACCCCAACCCCTGTACCAACCTCACTCTCCACCCAATCCCCTAAACTTTTTTTTTAGTTTGCTGGCAAGGCTAGTATTTATTGCCCATCCCTAATTGCCCTTGAGTGGCTCGCTGGGCCATTTCCGCAGGCAGTTAAGAGTCAACCACATTGTTGTGGGTCTGGAGTCACATATAGGCCAGACATTAGTGAACCGGATGAGTTTTTACAACAATCCGGTAGTTGTATGGTCACCATTACTGATACCAGCTTTTTATTCCAGATTTTTATTTCATTAACTGAATTTAAATTCTCCAGATGCCGTGGTGGGCATTTGAACGCTCGTCACCGGATTATTAGTCCAGGCCTCTGGATTACTAATACAAAAGCAAAATACTGCGGTTGTTGGAAATCTGAACTAAAAACAGAAAATGCTGGAAATACTCAGCAGGTCAGGCAGCATCCGTGGAGAGAGAAACAGAGTTAACGTTTCAGGTCGATGACCCTTCGTCAGAACAGTTCTGACTTGGGAACTTGGAGGTGATGGTGTTCTTGTGATGTTTCTGCTCTTGTCCTTTTTATTGTGGAGGTTACAGGGGATGGGAGGTGCTGTTAAAGTAACCTTGGTGAGTTGCTGCAGTGCGTCCTGTAGATTCTACACACTGCAGTCACTGTGAGCCAGCAGTGGAGATTTGGATATTGAGTCCAGTGGCAGGGAGCACCTGTGAATTGCTCTGTCTTGGATGGTGTCGAGCTTCTTGCGTGTTTGTTGCAGCTGCACCTATCCAGGCAAGTGGTGGGAATTCCATCACACTCCGGACTTGATCTAATGTTGAAGGGCGAGACCCTCTTTTCTTTTCCGTGTCCTTCCTCCTCTCCTGAAGGTGCTGATTCGCACTGGGGTGCAGATCCACGGACAAGTGCCATTCTTCATCTGTCAACCTGGACAGCACGTGCCAGCCAGCTATTTGACCGTGATGTGCAGGTGGTGTCAAAGTCAAATTGGATCCTGTCCTCATTCAGCGTAATTCAGGCTGACTCTCCCAGTGCCAGTACCGAGGGAGTGCTGCACTGTCAGAGGGGCCGTCTATCGGATGAGATGTTAAACCGAGGCCCCGTCTGCTCCCTCAGGTGGACGTAAAAGATCCCATGGCACTATTTCGAAGGAGAGCAGGGGAGTTTTCCCCAGTGTCTTGGCCAATATTTATCCCTCAACCAACATTGCTAAAAAAAAAATGATCTGGTCGTTCTCACATTACTGTTTGTGGGAGCTTGCTGTGCACAAATTGGTTGCCGCGGTTACTACATTACAACAGCGACTACACTTCAAAAGTAATTCATTGGCTGTGAAGTGCGTTTGGACGTCCTGAGGTGGGGAAAGGCGCTATATAAATGCAAGTCTTTCTTTCTTTCTATTTACCTATAGCCATTTTCCAGCAACAGCCCCTGAATAGGAATCGTAGGCAGGAACCCCAGTTAACTTGCTCTTCTCTAACCCCATCAAAACCTTGACACGGGCAAGCCCATTGATGCAGGACACTACAAGGTTGAAAGCGGTAAGGAGGGAAGAGAGAGCAACTGAAGGTGTGGTGGTTAGTTGATGCCAGCTTGGGTTTGAAAAGACTGTAGACTGAGGAAGGTAAGAAAAAGGCCCAACAATTGAGCTCAACCCCAACTAGCCACCTTCTCACCACAGCCCTCAATCCCTTCGCCCTCCAGAAACACTTCCAGCTGCCTCTTACATCTACTTATATGACATTTTAATTCACTGTCCCACTCTGACCTCAGGCCTCCTCCACTGTTCTAATGATGTAAGCTCGAGGAACAGCACCTCATCTTTCGATTCGGCACTTTACAGCCTTCCGGACTCAACATCGAGTTCAACAGTTTCAGATCATAACCACCGCTCCCATTTTTTTAGGACAGCAGGCGCTGATAATGATTCTGCTGTTGCCATTTACAGCTCCTCTAGACCCGGCTTTTGTTTCTTTACCTGTCCCAGTACCACTCTCTTCTGCCTCGCACCATCACCCCTTTTGTCATTTAATCTCTCCTGCCTTCCACCCAATCACAGACCTTCCCTTTTGTTCTTTCCTCCCCTCCCCTCCCCCCCTTTCCCCGCTTCTACACTTGCTTAAAAACCTGTTACATCTCTAATTTCTTCCAGTTCAGGTAAAAGGTCACCTGAAACGTTGACTCTGTTTCTCTCTCTTCAGATGCTGCCTGACCTGCTGAGTGTTTCCGGCCTGTTCTGTCTTTATCCCAATACTTAACCTGTGTCCTTGGAGTTGAACCCGTCACCACATGTAACTTAGCTCGGTGTAAATGAGGTCCCCTCTCTCTGGTGGGGCGAGTGCTGGGCAGCACTGACGGGCATGATCCCAGTGTAACCGCGGCGATCGCTGCCCACCGATTTTCACGGCCCCGGGCTCAACATCCTTAACCGCTCCTCACAGACGAAATGTCTAGGCCTCTTGATCACTGCCCTCTGTATCCGCTCAGAGGGCCACTAATACCCACAACAAGCGACGCCGGGCGGGCGGGCGGGGTCCTTGAGCCTTTGGGACAGCAAGAGTTAAAGTGAGAATTTCCAGTTGAGAAACTTCCTGCTCCTCATCGTTGCCTCAATCCACGGGCCGTATTCCTGGTGGAAAATGCGAGGAATTATAGATGAGTGGAAGCTTATTAGCAGATAGCAACACAATCGAGGAGTGAAACACGAGTGGATCCACAGTCATTGGAAACCCAGGGATTGTCTTACAGCTTGGAATAAGTGAGCTTTCATTTTGATTAGCTACTGAGTTTTTCTGTCCGGGCTTTGATCTAGCATTACCGCCATCAAATTTCTCTCGTAACGCACTCACAGTCACCGAGTCTTATAGGCCACGTGAGGGGCCGAAGGCATTCTTCTCTAGTCCTTCCCCGAAGGTGCTGACCCGGAGCAGAGGGGTGTGTGGCTACAGACTGAGCTTGGGGGGTGGGGTGGGGTGGGGGTGGTGTACGAGAAGATTTAGTCTCACCAGCAAGACCGTGATTGGGGTTCTACTGGCTCCACAAAAATACTGTGGGCTGCTGCTGGCCTGAGCTCGACCCCCTCTCCCCCCCGATCCAGGATAGGCTCACCCCCACCCCCACCCCTAACCCCAACCCCCACCCCTAACCCCCACCCCCACCCCTAACCCCCACCCCTAACCCCCACCCCTAACCCCCACCCCCACCCCTAACCCCAACCCCCACCCCTAACCCCCACCCCCAACCCCAGCAGCCTGGGCTCAGTCTAAGACTCGGCCGAGTTCCGGCCCTCCCACAGCCGGTGAGCTGAGGCCGGGTCGCCTATTTGTCGCCTGCAGCATTCAAATGGTTGGGGCCTCTTGACACTGGCTTCAGGTGCCGGTGCGGCCCCTGAGCTGTCCTTGCGCCAGTTTTGGCTGGATGTTGAATTTCCCCTCTCCCCTTAATGTTCCTCTTCTGTTGGGCCGTGGAATTTTGGGGCATCACCAAGGCCGCCTCCTTCTACCTCTGTAACATCGCACGACTCCGCCCCTGTCTCAGCTCATCTGCTGCTGAAATCTCATTCATGCCTTTAGTTACCGCCAGACTATTCCACGCGCTCCTGGCCGGCCTCCCACCTTGCACCCTCCGTAAGCTTGAGCTCATCCAAAACTCTGCTGCCCTGTATCCTAACTCGCACCAAGTCCCGCTCGCCCATCATCCCTGCGCTCGGTGACCTTTCACCGGCTCCCGGCTCCGCAAAGCCTCGATTTAAAAATTCTCATCCTTGTGTTCAAATCCCTCCATGGCCTCACCCTCCCTATCTATGTAACCTCCTCCAGCCCCACAACCATCCGAGATCACTGCGCTCCTCCAATTCTGGCCTCTTGTGCATCCCCGATTTTAATCGCCCCACCCCACCATTCGTGGCCGTGCCTTCAGCTGCTAAGACCCCAAGCTCTGGAATTCCCTCCCATAACCTCTCCGCCTCTCTCTCTCCTCCTTTAAGACGCTCCTTAAAACCTATTTCTTTGACCAAGCTTTTGGTCACCTGTCCTAATATCTCTTTATGTGGCTCGGTGTCAAATTCTGTTTGATAACACTCCTGTGAAACACCTTGGGATGTTTTACTATGTTAAAGGCACTATATAAATGCAAGTTGTTGTTGTTGTCTGTGCATGGGAGCAGGGCAAGGTTGAATAGCAGAGTGGCAGAAGGGGGACTACACTAATCTCCGTGTTCCTGGTCCAGAGAGAGAGAATAGTAGACAAGGGTCCTGCTCCTGATTGCTATCCAGTGAACCCCCACTCCCCCACTCCGCCCCCTGTTGGAAAGCACCTCTTTGTTAACATTGGATGAGGATAAGATCAGGCTGGGGTGTGGTGACCCTCATGGTCAAATAGTCTGCTGACATTCAATGCCTCGTCTCACATATGAAGAAGGCTCACTTTAGCAAAGTACCAGAGGATGTCTGGCACCTGTGAAAATGGGTTCCGCAGGGGTCCACACCTTCAGGAGAGGAGGGAGCTAATTAGCAGAGAGAAACTAGCTTATTAAAAATCACTCTTGGGATCTGGGCATCTTTGGCAAAGCCGGCATTTATTGCCCATCTCTAGTTGCCCCTGAGAAGGTGGTGGTGAGCCGCCGCCTTCTTGAACCGCTGCAGTCCGTGTGGTGAAGGTACTCCCACGGTGCTGTTAGGTAGGGAGTTCCAGGAGTGGGGATGGTAGGGATGGACGGATATTCTGGAGTTTTTGCTCCGTTACCTTTGGGGATCGGGGAGTATTTACGTGGAACATTCCCTCAGCAGGTTAAATGGGTGGGTTCAGTCCGTGGTAAGATAGGATGTACACAGGCTTGATGGCCTTTTCTTGTTTCCGTCTGTTTGTAAGGCTCAGAACAGAATTAAAGCAAATGACTTAGAATCATAGAACGTACAGGAGGAGGCCATTCGGTCCATCGAGTAGCTCCTGAATTAACACTAGTTGGAAATCTCTCTCAAATATTATACAGAATTTACAGCACAGAAACAGGCCATTCGGCCCAACTGGCCCGTGCCGGTGTTTATGCCCCACACCAGCCTCCTCCCACCCCTACTTCATCTCACTCTGACTGCAGGTCCTGCAGCAGCCTGAAACCTGCAAGGTAGAAATCATTCTGTTTAGTTTCCGTAACTGCTGGAAGCAAATGGGGTTTTAAAGGGGAAGCATCATGATGCTTTTGCAACCTCTTTGTTCCTCTACCACTTCCTTTGAAGATTTAAATCTTATCAAAACCCTCGCTGATGATAATAAAGTTTAGTTCTTTCTGTCCCTTTTCCCCAAAACAAGCACAAAAAAATTATTACCACTCCCCCCGGCCACAGAAACACTGCCCCTTTAAATAGAACTTGGTCCCTGTGGTCATGTGGCCTGCTTACTAGTGGGTTCCCATAGCAGCGCCCAGCAACAGATACCCATGACCTCATCCCTGGGCTGCAGCAAAACCACCTGCAGACAACCTGTTTATCGCAATGCGGACCAGGGACTGAATATTTCATTGCATGCACTCTGCTTAACTCTTTGAGTGCTACATGCATTAAAAAAAACAAGCTGTGTTGTTCTCCACCACCCCCCGCCCCCATCTCTATGTGTGCTTTTTGCCGCAATCAGATTGTGTCATCCTGCTCAAGGATTATAAATAAAAAGCAGGGGGAGGGAGACTGGCTGAGAGATAGAAACCAGGAACTGCTGGAAATGCACAGCAAGTCCGTCAGCATGGGGAAAGGACAGGGTGTAAGGATCGGCCGTCAGCCCTGAAGAAGGGTCTCCATCTGATCCTTCGTCTCCAACGCTGATGGACCTGCCGTGTTATTCCGGAGTTTTCCACCATCACTTGCGATTCTGATCATTTCTGCAGAACAATTCTAGATCTGTACGAGAACAGATCACTGAATCATTCTGGACCTGAATGAGAACGGATCACTGAATAGAAATCATAGATTAGTACAGCACAGAAGGACGTCATTCAGGCCCATCGAGTCTGCGCCAGCTCCACTGCCAGCCGTGGCTCAGTGGGTAGCACCCTCGCCTCCGAGTCAGAAGGTTGTGAGTTCAAGTCCTACTCGAGAGACTTGAACACAAAAATCTAGGCGAAGACGACAGTGCAGTACTGAGGGAGTGCTGCACTGTCGGAGGTGCCACCTTTGAGATGATTTGTTAAACCGAGGCCCCGTCTGCCCTCTCAGGCGGCTGTAAAACATCACATGGCATTATTTTCGAAGAAGAGCAGGGGAGTTCTCCCCGGTGTCCTGGTCAATATTTATCCCTCAACCAACATCACTAAAACAGATTATCTGGTCATTATCACATTGCTGTTTGTGGGAGCTTGCTGTGCGCAAATTGGCTGCTGTGTTTCCTACATTACAACAGTGACTCCACTTCACAAAGTACTTCATTGGCTGTAAAGCGCTTTGGGACGTCTGGTGGTTGTGAAAGGCGCTATAGAAATGCTAGTCTTTCTTTCTTTCCCCGTATCCCTGCAATTTTTTCCCTTCAGGTATTTATCCAATTCCCTTTTGAAAGCTACTATTGACTCTGATCCACCGCCCTATCAGGCAGTGCAATCCAAATCCCAACCACTCGTTACGAAAAAAAGTTTTTTCTCACGTTGCCTCCAATTCTAGATCTGAATAAAAACAGATAAATTAATAATTCTAGATCCATACAAAGAAAAAGAAAGACTTGCATTTGTATAGCGCCTTTCACGACCACCGGACATCTCAAAGCGCTTCACAGCCAATTAAGTATTTTTTGAAGTGTAGTCGCTGTTGTAATGTGGGAAACGCGGCAGCCAATTTGCACACAGCAAGCTCCCACAAACAGCAAGCTCCCACAAACAGCAATGTGATAATGACCAGATAATCTGTTTTTGTTATGTTGGTTGAGGGAAAAATATTGGCCAGGACACTGGGGATAACGCCCCTGCTCTTCTTCGAAATAGTGCCATGGGATCTTTTACATCCACCTGAGAGAGCAGACGGGGCCTCGGTTTAACATCTCATCCGAAAGACGGCCCCTCCGACAGTGCAGCGCTCCCTCAGTACTGCACTGGGAGTGTCAGCCTAGCTTTGTGTGCTCAAGTTCCTGGAGGGGGAATTGAACCCACAACCTTCCGACTCAGAGGTGAGCGTGCTACCCACTGAGCCACAGCTGAGAGTCAAAGAACAGGAGTACAAGAACAGATAAATGAATAATTCGAGGTCTGAATAAGAACAGCTAAGTAACGCAGTGGGATTGTGTCAGCACTTGCTGAATGAAATGGTGCAGGATGTAGATTTCAGCTCCAGTGTGCAGGCACCAGGGGATTGACCGAGAGCAGAGCAGGTGGAGATTACACCACAGTGTTTAGATGGAACAGCGCTTGTTGTTCATTCCCATCCCTTCTCCCCAATGCCACTGCGCCACTCACACCTTCTTGTCACAATCGGAATATCAAACAAATGAAAGATTTCATTTTACTTCCCTCGGTCACCAGCTATGCTGAACGGCCGCCTCACACCGGGGTTTACAGGTTGTAAACTTGAACTCATCCAAAGCTGCCCGTATCCTAACTCACACCAAGTCCCGCTCGCCCATCACTCCCTGTGCTCGCTGACCTACATGGCTCCCGATCCTGCAACGCCTCGATTTAAAAATTCTCATCCTCATGTTCAAATCCCTCCATGGCCTCGCCCCTCCCCATCACTGGAACCTCCAGCCAGTCCTACAACCCTCCGAGATCTCTGCGCTCCTCCAATTCTGGCCTATTGCGCGTCCCCGATTTTAATCGCTCCACCATTGGCGGCCGTGCCTTCAGCTGCCTGGACCCTAAGCTTTGGAATTCCCGCCCTAAACCTGTCCGCCTCTCTACTTCTCTCTCATTCTTTTACTGGCTGGAGTCATACCTAGCACAAAAGAAGATGGTTGTGGTGATTGAAGGTCAATCATCACAGCCCCAAGACATCTCTGCAGGAGTTCCTCAGGGCAGTGTCCTAGGCCCAACCATCTTCAGCTGCTTCATCAATGACCTTCCCTCCAACATAAGGTCAGAAATGGGGATGTTCGCTGATGACTGCACAGTGTTCAGTGCCATTCACAACTCCTCAGATAATGAAGCAGTCCATGCCCGCATGCAACAAGACCTGGATGACGTTCAGGCTTGGGCTGATAAGTGGCAGGTAACATTCGCGCCACAGAAGTGCCAGGCAATGACTATCTCCAACAAGCGAGAGTCTAACCACCTCCCCTTGACATTCAACGGCATTACCATTGCCGAATCCCCCACCATCAACATCCTGGGGGTCACCATTGACCAGAAACTTAACTGGACCAGCCACATAGATACTGTGGCAACAAGAGCAGGTCAGAGTCTAGGTATTCTGCGGCGAGTGTCTCACCTCCTGACTCCCCAAAGCCTTTCCACCATCTACAAGGCACAAGTAAGGAGTGTGATGGAATACTCTCCACTTGCCTGGATGAGTGCAGCTCCAACAACACAAGAAGCTTGACACCATCCAGGACAAAGCAGCCTGTTTGATTGGCACCCCATCCACCACCTTAAACATTCACTCCCTCCACCACCGGCGTACCGTGGCTGCAGTGTGTACCATCGACAAGATGCACTGCAGCAACTCGCCAAGGCTTCTTCAGCAGCACCTCCCAAACCTGCGACCTCTTCCACCTAGAAGGACAAGGGCAGCAGGCGCATGGGAACACCACCACCTCCAGGTTCCCCTCCAAGTCACACACCATCCTGACTTAGAAGTATATCGCCGTTCCTTCATCGTCGCTGGGTCAAAATCCTGGAACTCCCTCCCTAACAACACTGTGGGAGTACCTTCACCACACGGACTGCAGCGGTTCAAGAAGGCGGCTCACCACCACCTTCTCAAGGGCAACTAGGGATGGGCAATAAATGCTGGCCTTGCCAGCGACGCCCACATCCCATAAGCGAATAAAGAAAAAGATGTTCCTTAAACCCTCTCTCTTTGACCAAGCTTTTGGTCATCTGTCCTAATATCTCTTTACGTCGCTCAGTGTCAGTTTTTGTCTGATAATCGCAGCTGTGAAGCACCTTGGGAAGTTTTACTACGTTAAAGGTGCTGTATAAATGCAAGTTGTTGTTGTTCTGGTGACGCTAGGGATTCTGGATGGCAAACATCAACGGGGATACGGCCGAGTTCTAGGATTTCCCAAATAGGCGCGCCCGGGGTGGCGGGGGGGGGGGCAAAGCTCTGCGCTGGGAGAGCGCATTCCTATCTATCGGCCCTACACCTCATGCAAGTGGCTCCTCTTCCCACCTGTGGACTGGCACAGCGAGTGTCGGAAGAGTATACAGCCATGGGGGGGGAGGTCGCAACCCCTGTTCAGGAGTGTGATCGGAATGCCA
This sequence comes from Squalus acanthias, assembly GCA_030390025.1. NCBI lineage: Eukaryota > Metazoa > Chordata > Chondrichthyes > Squaliformes > Squalidae > Squalus > Squalus acanthias. Next base: position 130,714,979 of record CM059434.1, read on the forward strand.
CTGGAAGCTCCCCAGGTAGGGGAGCGGGATTGAAGTCTTGGATGGACTCGGGCTTTATAAAGAGTTAAGAGTTGCTGAGGGGAAATGAAGTGTTTGGCACCAGAGGCAACGTAGCAATGGAGGAGATGTCGGAGTTCCATTTGATTCAGCGCTGGCCCCATAGTTAAATCCTGCCGGATCTACAGTGCAGCTTCTCACCAACAGGGAACCCCGATCCCATGTAAGTTCAGAGGTCATAGGAATATAGGAACAGGGTCGGCCACTCAGCCCTCGAGCTTGAAAGTAACCATTCAATTAGATCATGGGTGATCTGCACCTTAACTCCGTTTACCCGCCTTTGCTCCATATCCCTTGATTGCCTTGCCAAACAAAAATCTATCAATCTCAGTCTTGAAAGCTCCAATTGTCCCCCAGCATCCACAGCCATTTTAGGGGAGAGGGTTCCAGATGTATACTGCACCATGTGTGAAAAAGTACTTCCTGATTTCCCTCCTGAATGACCTGGCTCTAATTTTAAGATGCTGTCTCCTCGTTCTTGCTGTTCCCCCACCAGATGAAATAGTTTCTCTATCTACACTATTGAATCATCTTTTAAACACCTCGATCAGATTACCCCTCAATCTTCCAACAACCTCCAAGGCCAATATATCCATCCTGAGGTGTTCGGTGCCCAGAACTGAAGGCAGTCGTCAAAGCTCAGAGTAACCAAGGTGAACTTTGAATCCGTGTTTGTGGTTCAAAACCAACCCAGGCAGACAGAGTGAAAAGGTCCTGTTGAACGAAAAAAAGAACGAACTTGCATTTCTATAGAGCCTTTCACGACTTTGGGATGTCCCAAAGTGCTTTACAGGCCAATGAAGAACTTTTGAAGTGTGGTCACTGTTGTAACATTGGAGGAAAAGGCATGAGACAGAGTCAGTGCAGCTCCGAGTGACAAGGGTCCAGAGCAGAACTTTCTCAGCTCCAACTCAAGACAGAAATGGCTGATGAAGGAAATGGAAATGTTTCCTTAAAACGATAAAGATTCACAGCGCTGAAGGTGCCTGGGCCGGCCCGTCGCTAAAATCATAGAATCATAGAAAATAGGAGCAGGAGTAGGCCATTCGGCCCCTCTAGCCTGCTCCGCCATTCAATGCGATCATGGCTGATCATCCAAATCCAAAAAATGAACCAAAACTAACCCCACGGCCCCGCCCTCTCCCCATAGCCTTTTGTATCTGTCTCCGATTCAAACATTTATCCAATTTTCCCTTAAAAGGTGCAATGGTTTCTGCCTCACACATTCCCTGTGGCAAATCATTCCAGTGTCTCTTTTAGCGGCAATTTTAAATGGATGGCCCCTCTCGTCACCGACTCCCCAACCTGAGGAAATAATCTTTCCCTTTTCACTCCTTCACACTGCAGCACGCACTGCGGTATAACTGACCTCATGTTCTCACTGCGATGCACACTCTGCGGTATAACTGACCTCTTAAGGTCCCAGTGCTTCAGACCTACTGGTGCTTTGGCGCCATCTACTGGAGCAGTGACAGCACTGCAGTGCTCCTTCTGCAGCTGAATCTAACCATTAAACTCAAACTATCTCCTCACTGCTCCCTACCTGTTGGCGTTATATATTTAACTCCTGTTACCCAGGAAAATGGATTTTCTTCCCTGTCTCTTTCCTGGTCAGTGACGCGGTGCCTCAATGCTGCAGTTTGTTGGTGTAATTACGCTTTAATGTTCATCATTAAGTAAACAAAATAATATCTCGCTCCTTGGGTAAATGGTACTTTACAAGTGGGAGACTTTTTCACACAAAGGGTCGTAGAAATCTGGAACTCACTCCCGCAAAAGGCTGTGGATACTGGGCGACAATAGACTGAGATTGCTAGATTTTTGTTAGGAAAAGGTATCAAGCGATATGGAGCTAAGGCAGGTAAATGGAGCTGAGCTACAGATCAGCCTTGATCTGCATGAATGGTGGAACAGGCTCGAGGTGCTGAATGGCCTCCTCCTGTTTCTAAGTTCATATGTTCATATGCATCGCTGCCCCCCCACATGTTCCCCCCACCTCCCCATCCATCGCTCCCCCCGCCTCCCCCTCCACTGCTCCCCCCGCCTCCCCCTCCACTGCTCCCCCCGCCTCCCCCTCCACTGCTCCCCCCGCCTCCACCACTCCCCCCACACACTCCCCCACCTCCATCGCTCCCCCTCCACCGCTTCCCCCTGCCTCCCCCGCTCCCCCTCCACCGCTTCCCCCTGCCTCCCCCTCGCCCCCCAAGTAACCCCTCCATCGCTCCCCCCACACGTTACCCCCCACCATCGCTCCCCCCACACACTCCCCCAGCCTCCCCCTCTCCATTGCTCCCCCCACACGTTACCCCCACACACTCCCCCCACGTACCTCCTCCACCGCTCCCCCCACACACTCCCTGCAACTTCCCCTCCACCGCTCCCTGCAATGTTAAGTAAGTTGAAGATACTGATACCTGTGCCCTGGGCAGGCGGAGCGGGGGAGTGGCGGTGAAATGAGGTCCATGGAGGGCAGGCGGGAGCAATGGTGGAGATTTGTGGATGGATGAATACCCTGGAGTTCTGCTCGATCACCCTCGCTGATCATGGAGTATTAGCCCTCTGGAGGTTGAACGGATTGGGTAGAGCGAACGTCAGGGTAGATTGACTGGCGTGTGGAAAGAAGGGGCGGATGAACCTTGTCCCAATCCTTGTTTTCTTACAGCCGTATTTGTTCAGTCACCTCCGGTCCTTCACTTCCTTACAAACACTGGCACTTTCTTCCTTCGGATAGATTACCCCTAAGCCTCCTACACTCATCTCCCTCTCCCAGGCCATGATCCTGCTGTAGGTGAGAGAGAGAGCTTGTGGATAATAAGAAATGGGAGCAGGAGTCGGCCATTTGGCCCTTTGAGCCTGCTCTGCCATTCAATAAGATCATGGTTGACCTTCTACCCCATCTCCACTTTCCTGCACTATCCCCATATCCCCTGATTCCCTTAATATTCAAAAATCTATTTATCTCTGTCTTGAATATATCCAATGACTGAGCCTCCACAGCCCTCTGGGGTAGAGAATTCCAAAGATTCACCACCCTCTGAGTGAAGAACTTTCTCCTCATCTCAGTCCTAAATGGCTGACCCCTTATTCTGAGGCTGTGACCCCTGGTTCTAGACTCCCCAGCCAGGGGAAACATCCTCCCTGCATCTACCCTGTCAAGCCCTGGAAGAATTTTGTATGTTTCAATGAGATCACCTCTTATTCTTCTAAACTCTAGAGAATATAGGCCTAGTCTACTCAATCTCTCCTCATAGGACAATCCCGCCATCCCAGGAACCAGTCGTTGCACTCCCTCTATGGCAAGTATATCCTTCCTTAGGTAAGGAGACCAAAACTCTACACAATACTCCAGGTGTGGTCTCACTAGGGCCCTATATAATTGCAGTAAGACATCTTTACTCTTATACTCAAATCCTCTTGTAATAAAAGCCACCATTGCTTTCCTAACTGCTTGCTGTACCTGCATGTTAACATTCAGTGATTCGTGTACAAGGACACCCAGGTCCCTCTGAACACCAACATTTCCCAATCTCTCACCATTTAAAAAATACTCTGCTTTTCTATTTTTCCTACCAAAGTGGATAACTTCACATTTCTCCACATTATATTCCATTTGCCATGTTCTTGCCCGCTCACTTAGCCTATCTATATCCCCTTGAAGCCTCCTTGCATCCTCCTCACAACTTACATTCCCACCCAGCTTTGTATCATCAGCAAACTTTGATATATTACATTTGGTCCCCTCGTCCAAATCATTGATATAGATTGTGAATAGCTGAGGCTCAAGCACTGATCCTTGCGGTACCCCAGTAGTTACAGCCTGCCAACCCGAAAATTACCCGTTTATTCCTACTCTCTGTTTTCTGTCCGTTAACCAATCCTCAATCCATGCTAGTATATTACCCCCAATCCCATGAGCCCTAATTTTGTTTAATAACCTCTTGTGTAGCACCTTATCGAATGCTTTCTGAAAATCCAAATACACCACATCCACTGGTTCCCCCTTATCTAATCTTCTAGTTACAACCTCAAACTAACAGATTAGTTAAACACGATTTCCCTTTCATAAATCCGTGTTGACTTTGCCCAATCCTATTATTATTTTCTAAGTGCCCTGTTACCACGTCCTTAATAATAGATTCTAGCATTTTCCCTACTACTGATGTCATGCTAACTGGTCTGTAGTTCCCCATTTTCTCTCCCCTTCCTTTCTTAAATAGTGGGGTTACATTTTGCATCTTCTTCCGTGAAGACAGACACAAAGTATTTGTTTAATTTCTCTGTCATTTCCTTATTCCCCATTATAATTTCGCCTGTCTCAGCCTGTAAGGAACCCACATTTACTTTCACTAATCTTTGCCTTTTTACATACCTATAGAAGCTTTTACAATCTGTTTTTATGTCTCTCGCTAGTTTACTCTCATATTCTATTTTCCCCTTCTTTATCAATTTCTTGGTCCTCCTTTGCTGAATTCTAAAATCCTCCCAATCCTCAGGCTTACTACTCTTTTTGGCAGCATTATAAGCCTCTTCCTTTGATCTAATACTATCTTTATCTTTTCTTGTTAGCCACGGTTGAACCACTTTTCCTGTGGGGTTTTTGTGCCTTAAAGGAATGTATATTTGTAGTAAATTAAGTATTAATTCTTAAATGCTAGCCATTGCTTGTCTACCATCAGAACTTTTAATGTAGTTTCCCAATCTACCGTAGCCAACTCGCCCCTCATACCTACGTAGTTTGCTTTGTTTAGATTTAAGACTCTAGTTTCAGATTTAACTAAATCCCTTTCAAACTCAATCTAAAATTCTATCATATTATGGTCACTCTTCCCTAAAGGCCCCTTTACTACAAGGTTATTACTTGCCCCTTTCTCATTGCACAATACTAGATCTAAAATAGCCTGTTCCCCAGTTGGTTCCTCAACATACTGATCTAGAAAACTATCTAGATAACGCCAGACTTCCACCACCATCACCATGAAGAACCCCAGGGCCCCTCCGACCCCCTCGGGTGGATGGGGGGAAATCACAGTCAAGTCAGATCCTGTCCTCACCTGACATCCATTCCCTAGCAGGGGGGGGGGTCACCAGATAGCAATCGGGAGCAGAACACCAGGCTGATTTCCCCCTTTGCGAACCCTGAGGCCTCTACCACTGTCGTGGCTGATATCAGTCAACAGGGCCCAGGCTGTGGTAGGTCCCAGTACCCTCCCCCGAACCCGGTCTGTTTGGCGCAGCTAATAATGACCTGAATCAGCCCAGCCTTGATAAGCCAAGCTGAGCTCTATTCACTTCTGACGTATAACCCAGGCTTGTACTCTCATCGTGTAGGAACAATGAGTTAGTGATTCTGGTAAGGTACTCAGAGCCCTTGTCTGTATATAGGGTGTTAGTCTGGACTCTGTGCCTGGTCATGGGCCTTAGACCCACACACTCAGGCCCAGGAAAAGGGGCCTTCTATCCACACTCTCAGGGTCAGGGCCAGAGGCCTTTGACCCACAGTCTCAGGGTCAGGACAAGGGGCCTCCGACCCACACTCTCCGGGTCGGGACAAGGGGCCTCCGACCCACACTCTCCGGGTCGGGACAAGGGGCCTTCGACCCACACTCTCAGGCCCGGGACAAGGAGCCTCTTACCCACACTCTCAGCGTCGGGACAAGGGGCCTCCAACCAACACTCTCAGGCTCAGGACAAGGGGCCTTCAACCCACACTCTCAGGCCCAGGACAAGGGGCCTCCGACCCACACACTCAGGCCCAGGACAAGGGGCCTCCGACCCACACTCTCAGGCCCAGGACAAGGGGCCTCCGACCCACACACTCAGGCCCGGGACAAGGAGCCTCTTACCCACACTCTCAGCGTCGGGACAAGGGGCCTCCAACCAACACTCTCAGGCTCAGGACAAGGGGCCTTCAACCCACACTCTCAGGCCCAGGACAAGGGGCCTCCGACCCACACTCTCAGGCCCAGGACAAGGGGCCTCCGACCCACACTCTCAGGCCCAGGACAAGGGGCCTCCGACCCACACACTCAGGCCCAGGACAAGGGGCCTCCGACCCACACTCTCAGGCCCAGGACAAGGGGCCTCCGACCCACACACTCAGGCCCAGGACAAGGGGCCTCCGACCCACACACTCAGGCCCAGGACAAGGGGACTTTGAACTACACTCTCAGGGTCAGGACAAGGGGGCTCTGAACCACACTCTCAGGCCCAGTACTAGGGCCCTTAGATCCACACACTCAGGCCCAGGACAAGGAGCCTCGACCTACGCTCTCAGGCTCAGGACAAGGGGCCTTCAACCCACTCTCTCAGGCCCAGGACAAGGGGCCTTCAACCCACTCTCAGGGTCGGGACAAGGGGCCTCAGACCCACTCTCTCAGGCCCAGGACAAGGGGCCCCCGACCCACACTCTCAGGCCCAGGACAAGGGGCCTTCAACCCACTCTCTCAGGTCCAGGACAAGGGGCCTTCAACCCACTCTCTCAGGCCCAGGACAAGGGCCCCCCGACCCACACTCTCAGGGTCAAGACAGGGGTCCTCTGACCCACACTCTCAGGCCTAAGACAAGGGGCCTTCGACAAACACTCAGGCCCAGGACAATGGGCCTTCGACCCACATCGTCAGGCCCGGTACAAGGGGCATTCGACCCACACTCCCAGGGTCAGGACAAGTGGCCTGTGACCCACACGCTCAGGGTCGGGACAAGGGGCCTCCGACCCTCACTCTCAGGGTCGGGACAAGAAGCCCCCGACCCACACTCTCAAGGTCGGGACAAGTGGCCATCGACCCACATTCTCACGGTCGGGACAGAAGACCTGACTGTATCAAAGAACTGCTCCTGTAGACGCTGTGTAATCAATGCTTAATAAATTCTACATGTGAATGGAAACTCCTGAGAATGCAATTAAAAAACACATTTTATTTTTTTTAAAGTACAACCAGACCACAAGTTCGAACTAAACTGAGACACTAGGATAAGGGGACACAGGTTCAAACTAGTTAAAGTGCCAGGTAGGGCCCAGTGGTAGCACTTTCACCGGAGTCAGAAGGTCATGGGTTCAAGTCCCATTCCAGGACTCAAGCCCAGAATCCAGACTGACACTCCAATGCAGTGCTGAGGGAGCGCTACTGCCAGAGGTACTGCCTTTCAGATGAGATGTTTAACTGAGGCCCCATCCTCCCTGTCAGGTGGATGTAAAAGATCCCACGGCACTATTTGAAGAAGAGCAGGGGCATGCTCCTCGGTGTCCTGGCCAATATTTATCCCTCAACCAATATCACCAAAAGTAGACTAACTGGTCATTGTGTGACCTTGTTATGTGCAAATTGACCACTTCATCTGCCCATGAAACAACTGTAATTGTAATTCATTGACTGGGAAGTGCTTTGGAATGTCCCGAGGATGTGCTTTGTGTGTGCAAACTTATTATTTCTTGTTTTCTTTCTGAATGGCAAACGTCGAATGATCAGCATGTGTCACGGACTGTGGGTGTTTGAAGTGAAGAAACCTGGAATCATTTAAGAAACAATTGGATGCTGTGATCGGAGGGGCTGGGGACTAAAGGGGATGAGCTAAGATGGGCCGAATGGCCTTGCTCACCTCCATCCATCGGGTCATGTCGTGCTGCTTTTGCGCTGTGAAGCTAAAAAGGGAAAACTACCAGAAATCGGAGAGAAAATGTTGTAAACACAACAGAACATCAGAACTGGAAAACAGTTAAGCCCTTTTATTAGGAATGAACAGGGGGCGAGCGGGAGGGAGAGATAACAACAGGGAGCGTCATGTTCAAATCCCTCCCTGGCCTCGCTCCTCCCTCTCTGGATAACCTCCTCCAGCCCTACAACCCTCAGCGATCTCTGCAGCCCTCCAATTCTGGCCTCTTGTGCATCCCTCACTCCCTTCGCCCTACCATTGGTGGCCATACCTTCAGCTGCCTAGGCCCCAAGCTCTGGAATTACCTCCCTAAACTTCGCCACCTCGCTCTCCTACCTACCTCTTTGACCCTCACCTGTCCTAATGTTCTTCGGCTCGGTGTCAATCTTTGTCTGAGTACGCTCCTGTGAAGCGCCTTGGGACGTTTTACTATGTTAAAGGCGCTATATAAATGCAAGTTGTTGTTGTTGTCGTCAGGAATGCTAGATCCTGGTTAGGCCCCAGCTGGAGTATTGTGGCCAATTCTGGGCACCACACTTTAGGAAGAATGTGAAGGTCTTGGGAGAGGTTGCAGAGGAGATTTACTAGAATGGTACCTAGGGATGAGGGACTTGAGTTATGGGAAGAGACTGGAGAAGCTGGCATTGTCCTCCTTAGAGAAAAGAAGGTTAAGAGGAGATTTCGTGTATTCAAAAATCATGAAGGGTTTTGATAAGAGTAAATAAGGAGAAACTGTTTCCAGATTTAAGGTGATTGGCCAAAAAAACCCAAAGGCGACATGAGGAAACTTTTTTACACAGAGTTGTGGTGATGTGGAACGCACTGCCTGAAAGGGCGGTGGAAGCAGATTCAGTTGTAACTTTCAAAAGGGAATTGGATAAATACTTGAAGGGAAAAAATTTCCAGAGCTATAGGGAAAGAGTGGGGGAATGGGATTAATGGGATAGCTCTACCAAAGAGCCACGAGGGACCGAATGGCCCCCTTCTGTGCTGCATCATTCTATAATTCTATCCTGGGGACAGGGTTTAATTTTTCCTACATTACAACAGTGACTACACTTCAAAAAGTACTTAATTGACTGTAAAGGGCTTTGGGACGTCCTGAGGTCGTGAAAAACACTGCATAACTGCAAGGTCTTTCTTTCTGATTGGCTGCAGACTGGTTTTATAAACAAAAGCAAAATCATGAAGGGTTTTGATAAGAGTAAATAAGGAGAAACTGTTTCCAGATTTAAGGCGATTGTTAAAAAACCAATCGCCTTATTTTGCCGATTTTATTAACGTTGCGCCATATCGCTACTGGTCAGTAGATGGCGCCACAACAGCATTTCCCCCCCTCCTTCCAATCACTCAGACAGCAAGAGGTTGGCAGCCAATGTAAAGAAATAGGATCTGTAAAAAAAACTTGGAAGAATCCATGACCTTTTAATTTGTTTTGTTCTCTCCATTTATGTTGATTCTGCAAACAAATTAGATTTTAAACTTTGAGCACTAATGACATCAGACCTGTGAAGGGTCCTTGACTGGTTTGCAGGAGTTAGTGAAAGCTTGATAGAGAGAGAGAGCTGGATTAGCCAGACCCAGGGAGTACTGGACATTAACCAGCCGTGTGTTATTCCAGCCCCCTCACACGCTTGGGCACAAATAATTCTTCCGAGCCCAGTCAGGGCACTAAGCAGGGGGAAAAGAAGGATGTTCAGTAGTCCTAGAATGTTACAGCACAGAATGAGGCTATTTGGCCCCATTGTGCCTGTGCCGGCTCTTTGAAAGAGCTATCCCAATTAGTCCCACTCCCCCACTCTTTCCCCATAGTCCCTTCAATTTTTGTAGGTAATTTGCAGCAGCCAATTTGTGCATAGCATGATCTCACAAACAAGGAATCATATGAATGAGCAGTTAGTCCACTTTTGGTAGCGATAAAGAAGAATGTTGGCCCAGACAGAGAATTTCTTGCTCTTCTTCAAATAGTGCCATGGGATTTTTCTGTCCAGCGGAACAGGCAGACGCCTGACTGAGCGGTTGAACGTCTCATCCAAAGGACGGCACTTCTGACAATGCAGCACTCCCTCAGTACTGCACTGGCCTGAATGGCCTTGCTGCTTCGTATCCATCTTGTGATCTTGAATATTATCTGCAGCATCCCAGTCACCAGACTTTCAACCATGTTCACAAAATTAAGTTTCTTTCTCCTAAATGAGATTATTTTAGGAATGACGTCCACAGATGCTGATTACATTTGTGAAACTAGAGAATGGCCCATTGACAATCACAGTTTTACAGCCCAAACAAAGAACAAAATAAATGGGTGTCATCAGCAAGTAGCTGAGCCCCACAGACCAGGAAAGGGCCAGGCTTGTTTCTTGGTCTGTGCTAAGTTATTCAAGGTTACATTGGTGGAGCCAAAGGTAGGTGGTCTCAAGGCCTCTGCATGAGTTGGGGCAAAATTGACCAGGGTTCCCACTCCTAATTGCTACCCCTGACACAGACCACAGACGAGACCAGTATCTGGCTCAGCTGCACTGCTACCCCGCCCCCACGATCTGATAGCTTGCCCACATTCACTGCCTCAGCTCATAAGAAAAATAGCCACCCGGGCAAAATGTTGCAGGGTTTTTAAGAAGCTGAGAACAAAGAATTCAAGTGACAGATCTATCCCTCCAAACCCCATGAACAAGTCAGACTAGCCCTTCAATGGTTTTTGGAGCACTGCAGACCTGCCTGTCTTAAAGAAACAGACTGGAGTCTGCCAGTCAACTCTGTTCCAATCTTCCATCATAGTGTGGTCAACAATACACCACTTATATTCATCACCCTCTGCCTCTCCCAAGGGAGGACGGGCTCAAGTTGGTCATTGCATAACTAATGAGCACAGGTTTGAACAAGAGGCAGCAGATCCCAAAAAACCCTCACAAGCGGCACATTGAGGACAACTCGCTATAAAACATGAGATGCATTGCCACCAGCCTCCTGACAACACATCAAGTGCACACAAACCTCCATCAAACAGAGCTTCCATAAGTTGAAGGCGCAGAGATTCAGCAGCGTCCACTTGCCGAATTATAGTAACCATCAAACCATGAACGCGGTCTTATACCAAACCTTCAGGTAGCATCTTCCAGCAGTTATCACGCCAAGCCTCGTCCGCTACGCAATGGATATCTGCTTTCAGGCTGGTGGAAGGAGAGCGCATGATGTACCAGCCACCTTGATGTTCCAGATGCCCAGGTCTGACATTGGCTAACAGGCTTGTTCATCACCAACTGGTTCAAAGTAGGTCATTAGTTTTTAAACAAGTGTTTACATCTGTGCCTTTACAAAGATGGAAGGCTAATCTCGTGGCTACAGCAGCTATTATTGTAATGGTTTGGTGCAGGAGTGGATAGTCTAACTCTACTTCACTAAAAAGACTTCCCATTTACCTTTTCAACATGTTTGACTTCCCACAGAATGAGCTTCTTCAAATGAAACCAAAATCTGTGTGGCTGATACCAGTTCAAGAACCACAACAACTTGCATTTATATAGCACCTTTAACATAGTAAAACACCCAAAGGTGCTTCACAGGGCGTTATCAAACAAAATTTGACACCGAGCTGCTTAAGGAGATATTGGGACAAGTGACCAAAAGCTTAGTCAAAGAGGTAGGTTTTAAGAAGCATCTTAAAAAGGAGGTAGCGAGGCAGAGAGTTTTAGGGAGGGAATTCCAGAGATTCTGTAGTTCCCCCACCCTCCAGAAAAAAAACTGCAACTGTGTTTTATTCACGTTTGAATCAAGGATCCAGTGGACAGCAAAACAACCCATCAGGGACACACAGTAAAGTCACATATGTCCAAATAACACTCAAATGCACTGAGCATGAAACAGGTGCATTTTATAACCAGAGTGTCCTATACCCTACAGATGATGGCTGTCCTTTGGGCTCATCAACATTCAAAGCCATTTACAGATTTTGAGCGGGTCTGGTTGCGGCCCATATGCTGAGAGTGCAAGCAAGGGAGAAACGTGGAAAGGAAAAATTTGCAGGGCTATGGGGAAAGAACAGGTGAGTGGGACTAACTGGATAGCTCTTTCAAAGAGCTGGTACAGGTACGAGGGGCCGAATTACTTCCTTCCGTGGTGCACGTTTCTAGGTAGTGTGTATTTTATAAAACACAATGCATGGGTTACCAAGTACATGCAGTCTATTCCATTTATACACACATGAAAAGACTCATGTTTAGTTTTTAAAAAGAAAATGCTAGTGTATATTTAAGCAATAATTTATTCAAACTTTTTATATTTGATTGAACTGTAAGCACATTCATTTAGTATCTTTTTCAATATGGTACTGTTTATACAGCCATTTGACACCATGTATATCACACACCAGGACATCAAGGCATCCTACAAGCAAAATACTGCAGACGTTGCACATCTGAAATAAAAACTGACAATGCTGGAAGCACTCAGCAGGTCAGGCAGCATCTGTGGAGAGAGGAAGGTAGGGTTAATGTTTCAGGTCAATGACCTTTTGTTGAACAGCTCATCAGCAACTGAGCCAGAGAAAAAGTGGCAGGGAGAATAAAAAAGGTTTTACAATTAGGTGGAAGACAGGAGATGATTAAATGACAGAAGTGATAACAGTGCAAGACCAGGAGGCAACGATGAGAGAAATTAAGAGAGACAAGCGATGTATCCGAGACTCAGAGGAAGTGTGGTTACCAATAGGGGACCCCATCCCAAGCAGCAGCTCACAACCTCCCCATTCCCAGATGCGCTTGGGATGGGGTTCCCTAACGCACACGGCCAGTGGGGTTGGTCTGCACCCCTGGTGACACCAGACTTTTTCCCCCCACCACACTCGAGCCGGCTTCATTCCCCCCCTCCTCTGTTATTCTACTGTAACTATTCACACAAATTGAGTCTCCGATATATCTTGTGCTTCTCGATTTTCTATCATAGTCTCGTCTTGCACCACTTTTGTCATTTAATCATCTCCTGTCCTCCATCGAATTACAGAACATTATTTTGTCTGTCCCCTTTTCCCCCTCACTCTGTTCCTCCTTTTAAGCTGTTCATCTGTAACATCTTCCAGTTCTGACAAAAGGTCACCGATCTGAAACGTTAACCCTACCTTCCTCTCTCCAGAGGCTGCCTAGCCTGCTCAGTGTTTCCAGCATGATCAGTTTTTATACCAAGATGTGTAAATTGCTGCATTTGATTGGCCCCAACACACAATAGCTTTCACCCGATCATTGTCCCCAGCATGTCCCCAACACACAATACCTTTCACCCACACACAATACCTTTCACCCGATCACAATACCTTTCACCCGATCACTGTCCCCAACACACAATACCTTTCACCCGATCACCCCATCAGGACTCCAAAGACATTCAGACCTGCATTTATATAGCATTCATCACAACTCTTAAATGTGCCAAAGCACTTAACATATAATAAATTACTCTGAAGTTCAATGGATATCTAGGAAAACATGGCAGCCATTTTTCACACAGCAAGATCCCATAAGCAGCAATTAAATGGCCAGTTTATTTGTTTTTGGTGGTGTTGGTTGAGGGAGGAATGTTGGCCGGACACCAGGAGAACTCCCTGCCCTTCTGTGAACAGTACCCATGATATCTTCAATGGTTTCATGAACCAGCAGAGGCCTCAACACTTCTGTGAGGTGTGGAAGGACTACTCCCTTTTGTACAAACAGGCTGCTCTTATCCCGATCTCCAGACATTAAGGTGGTCCCACGTCCTGCCACCAAGCAGGATGGCGTGTTCAACACTGATAAAGCTGAGCCGTACTGCGCAGAGTACACTAGCTGTAGTAAGTCAGTGGGAGATGCCCAGACAACCTTCTTCTGCAGAAACCAAGCTCACCCAGGCTGCCACATATTGACCTATATTTATCTCACCCACCTCATAATAAAAACATACAAGTCAGTTTACAGATTGTACATAACCTCTAGGTTTCTCATACTCCACGGTCTGCAGCATAAACACCAATTGTTATTACAGATGCAGAGAAACCTTCTTTCTGCTCTTCCACACACACGCGCCACTGAGTGGAGTCATTCATTTAGAAAGTGAGCTACACAGCAATGGTCCCGGCACTCTCGGGTGTGAGCAAAGAACCCAGGCGTGCCAATCAGGCAGCGCGGTGACTGAAGGCTTTTATCTCCCCCTTGATCACTCAGCTGGTTAAGGCGGAGCCATAACTCACATATCAAGGTCCCAGGCTCGATCACCTGGGCCCCATGCTGATTGCAACCAATTCAAAGATGGGGGCAACACAGCTGGTCTCCGAGCCCTTGGGGGAAGCCAAAGAATAAAGCTCCTCACTCACCTGCTCGTCATGATGCAAGTACTTGACGCAGAGTCTGGGCAAACCAGAGAACAGCAGGGGACAGGCAATTTCAAGTCAAGTCCAAACAAAACCAAGCCGCCATTTATGTGGGTAGGATACGGGTAGCTAGGATGCCCTTCCATGGTGGAAAAGCCCATTAGCACTCTCAACCCAGAAACTCTCATGATCAACTTGGGTGATGTATCCAAATCCCACTGCCACCAATGGAATCGTGCCACAGTACAAGTAACCGAGATCCCCACTTTCCAATGTTAAGCATCCCTGCACTCCAATAATCAAGCCTTTCACAGACTTCTAAATGACATAGATAACAAAAAACACGTGAAATGCAGACAAACAGCACTGTGCAGAGCCTTCAGCAATCAAGCACTGCAAAGACTTCCTTCAGAAATTAGGCTCAGACACATTAAAACTGCATCTTACTGATTTGACCAACATAAATGAAAGTGCTCGCTCAAGCCTTGTACCAAAACTCATGATCTGGGGGAAGTGGACAGTGCACTGGGCAAGATACAGACCTTTCACCTGGATTTAAATTCAGCCCCGAGGTGATGGGTTGAAAGTCTCCTCTGGCTGAAGCCCAAAATAAAATGGAGCAGTTTTCAAACCCAGTCCCAGGCGGGTATGGTCCACAGCACAAAGCTCTCCGGTCTCACTCAGGAGATGGCTAGTGTGGGAAATGGGAAATGTTCCACTGGTGCAGTTCCCCAATGCCGAGATCCCGCAATTTGATCAATGCCCAACTCGCCAAAAAATTAAACCGTATTGCAAGTTACAAGGTATAGGGTGCGGTCGGGATGCAGTGAAAGGCCACGGGATAGCTGGGGTGGGAAATGGAAAAAATGTCATGGTAGTACGGCAGAGCAGTGCGGAAAGAACAGAGGCAGTGGGACTGATTGAATAGCTCTTTCAAAAAAGAGCTGGCCCAGGAACGATGGGCCGAATGGCTTCCTTCTGTGCTGTATGATTTTACAGTTGGGGCAGGCGGGGGGGAATGGCAGAGGATGCCTTTTAGAAGTAGGAGCACAGCAGAATGCACTTTACTCCACAGTGAAACATAGCTTATGCCTCCACTGGGTGTATGAAATGGAAAGCTTTCTATTCCCCAGTATTCCATCCCTCATCTTGACGAGCACAAAGTTAATACATTTGGGAAGGGGGGGGGGGGGGAAAATCAATACAAGCTGCGAGGGAGAAGGATCCAATTTTCTTTTGTTGTACAGCTGCATTTACAACTGCTGGCACAGAAACCCACGCAGGGAAAAAAAAAACATTTCAATCAATTCCAAAATCGACTATTGTAACAATGAAAATATACATTTTTTATTTGAAATCACCAGCGAGCATACTAACTAACCCTAAATAAGTCAAACAGGTATAAGTCAGCACATAGCAATAGGCCATTTAAAAAAAAAATCTATATAGCAAGATAGGGTGCCGGCAAGTATTTCCCCAATAATAATACAACGTGCTAATTAGAGTAATCAAGTTCACCACTACCTAGTAATTACTTAATACTATCCTTCAGGTTAAAGCCACAAACACTAGGTTTTTTTTATAATTAAATCAGCTTTACGAACCAAAGTCCTAAACAAGTTGTATTCTTCCATGTCATGCCACAATAAAAAAGGATGTGTAATCTGTACGTCCATTTTTATTCACGAGGAAAAAAATAGAAACAAAAAAAACATGCAGAGCAAATAATGTGTTAGTTTTTCTTCTGCCTAATAAACCTTCCATTGTGCTTCGATTTTACTGAAACTTTCTCTGTTCTCTCTAGCGCTGCTTTTCTGGTCAAGATACGGACAGTGTAAATAGTCGTTCTTGCTTGGTTGATATCCTGCTCTCTGCACCAATCCGTTGCTCTCTTCCATTTGGGGTCAAAACATTTTACGAGTTAGGTATACCAAGGTTATGTGATAACATGCATTTGGGCCTCACACAGCTACCAGTGGAATGTGGGGTAAAGATGCACCTCAAGTTGGAGAAATGACCAAGGAGAGAAAAAAAAAAAATCTAGGGTGATAATATACCAATGCTATCCATAAAAACCTGGTTTTAGTAATAAAAAAAACTTGCTTTTTTGTTTTTAAATATGAATATTATAGTCTGCTTTTCAATGGTTAGGAAATTATATAGTCTGTCTCTTTGAAAGAGGGTGGTGACACTACTACAACTCCATATCCTGGGCCTCGTCCTCGGAGAAGTCAGACATGGAGCTCTCTGATGAACTTTCACCAGCACCTTCCTCTTGTTCCTTTAGCGCCTCCTCTGTTGCGTATTTCTGGATGTATTCTGTGAGTGGGGGGAGGGGGTGAAGAATGAAAAAAAAACTTGCATTTATTATAGCACCGACCACATCTCAAAAATCTTAAATGCAATATTAAGATACTTAACATCCCACAAACAGCAACGAGGTGAATGACCAGTTAATCTGGTGGTAGTTATTGACCCAGGCACCAGGATACCTCCCTGCTCCTCTTCCACACGGGATTTCTTACATCCACCTGAACACACCTCAGCTCAACATCCCAGCTGAAAGGCAGCGCCCTGGACGATGCAGCGATCCCTCCTCACTGCACTCGAGGGTCGGTTCAGACCGCAAGCTCAAATCAGAGACTAGGGTCCTGAATTTAAATAAAGGAAACTACGATGGTATGAGGCGTGAATTAGGTAGGATTGATTGGGGAATGTCACTCAAAGGGTTGACGGTGGATAGGCAATGGCAAACATTCAAAGACTGCATGGATGAACTACAGAATTTGTTCATCCCAGTGTGGCATAAGAATAAAACAAAAAGGGTGACTCAACCGTGGCTAACAAGGGAAATTAGGGATAGCATAAGATCCAAGGAGAGGGCATATAAATTGGCCAGAAAAAGCGGTAACCCTGAGGATTGGGAGCAGTTTAGGATTCAACAAAGGAGGACAAAGGGATTAATTAAGAAGGGGAAAATAGAATATGAAAGTAAGCTTGCAGGGAACATAAAAACTGACTGTAAGAGTTTTTATAGATATGTGAAGAGAAAAAGATTAGTGAAATCAAGTGTAGGTCCCTTGCAGTCAGAATCAGGGGAACTTATAATGGGGAACAAAGAAATGGCAGACCAATTAAATGCATATTTTGGTTCTGTCTTCACAAGGGAGGACACAAATAACCTCCCAGAGATGTTGGAGAACATAGGGTCTGATGAAAGGGAGGAACTGAAAGAAATCAGTATTTGCAGGGAAATGGTGTTAGGGAAATTGATGGGATTGAAGGCCAATAAATCCCCAGGGCCTGATGATCTACATCCTAGGGTACTTAAGGAAGTGGCCCTAGAAATAGTAGATGCATTGCTGGTCATCTTCCAACATTCGATGGAATCTGGAACTGTACCCATGGATTGGAGGGTAGCTAATGTTACCCCACTATTCAAAAAGGGTGGTAGAGAGAAAGCGGGGAATTACAGACCGGTAAGCCTGACATCGGTAGTGGGGAAAATGCTAGAGTCCATTATAAAGGATGTAATAGCTGAGCACTTGAAAAACAGTGACAGGATCGGACAAACTCAACATGGATTTACAAAAGGTAAATCGTGCTTGACTAATCTACTGGAATTTTTTGTGGATGTAACTGGGAAAATAGATAAGGGAGAACCAGTAGATGTGGTGTATTTGGACTTTCAAAAGGCCCCGCATAAGAGATTAGCGTGTAAAGTTAAGGCACATGGGATTGGGGGCAAGGTATTGACTTGGATAGAGAACTGGTTGGCGGACAGAAAGCAGAGAGTAGGAATTAATGGGTCTTTTTCCGAGTGGCAGGCAGTGACTAGTGGGGTACCGCAGGGATCGGTCCTTGGACCCCAGCTATTCACAATATACATTAATGATCCAGATAAGGGAACTAAATGTAATATCTCCAAGTTTGCAGATGACACGAAGCTGGGTGGGCGTGTGTGCTGCGAGGAGGATACCGAGAAACTCCAGGATGATTTGGACAGGTTGGGTAAGTGGGCAGATGCAATATAACGTGGATAAATGCAAGGTTATCCACTTTGGTGTCAAAAACAGAAAGGCAGACTATTATCTGAATGGCAATAGATTGGGAGAAGGGGAAGTGCAACGAGACCTTGGTGTCCTTGTGCACCAGTCACTGAAGGTAAGCATGCAGGTGCAGCAGGCGGTGAAGGCGGCAAATGGTATGTTGGCCTTCATAGCGAAAGGGTTTGAGTATAGGAACAGGGATGTCCTGCTGCAGTTGTACAGGGCCTTGGTGAGACCACACCTTGAGTACTGTGTGCAGTTTTGGTCGCCTTATCTGAGGAAGGATGTTCTTGCCATGGAAGGAGTTCAGCGAAGATTCACAAGGCTGATACCTGGGATGGCAGGAATGACATATGAGGAGAGATTGGGTCGATTGGGCTTATACTCGCTGGAGTATAGAAGAATGAGAGGGGATCTCATCGAAACATATAAAATTCTGACAGGTCTGGACAAACTAGATGCAGGAAGAATGTTCCCGATGGTCGGAGAGTCCAGAACCAGGGGTCATAATCTAAGGCTAAGGGGTAAGCCATTTAGGACAGAAATGAGGAAGAATTTCTTCACCCAGAGAGTGGTGAACCTGTGGAATTCTCCACCACAGAAGGTAGTTGAGGCCAAGTCATTAAATATATTCAAGAATGAGTTAGATATATTTCTTAAAGATAAAGGTATCAAGGGATATGGGGAGAAGGCAGGTACAGGGTACTGAGTTTGGATGATCAGCCATGATCTCATCGAATGGCGGAGCAGGCTCGAGGCGCCGTATAGCCTACTCCTGCTCCTATCTTCTATGTTTCTAATGTAACCCCTGGTGGACTTTGAGTCCTCAACCTCTGCCTGAGGCAAGAGTGCCACCCGACTGAGAGAGGCAACACAGAATAAAAACAAAGTGCTGGGAACGCAGGGGTCAGCCAGCTTTGTAAAGGGACTGAAAGGATAATGCTTCTGGAGGGACCCGCTATCAGAACTTGGGCCAGATAATACAGATTCACTGTCTGTTTAAGGTCAGCTGAACCTCTCAATCGTGTACTACACTATAACAAGCTCCAAGGACAGCCTGCTCCAAACTTTGTCACTTCATGGGCCACTTAGCCATGGATTCTCAAGGGCCACATGTAAATGATTCCAATATAACCTGCTCTTCCTCAGTGGGAGTTTGCTAATCCCGCTCTCCCCACAGACTGGCAGTTCACTTTATTTTATTTTTTTAAAACATTTAATTTGGCAATAACTGGCAATCTCACCCAGTGAGACAGTGAGAGTGTTATAATATTGCAGAGGCACACTGTCTGATCATAGGGGGCTGTACTCTGCCTCTAACCATGCTACCCCTGATCTAGGAGTGCTCGATACCAACATTTGATTCCAAGCATTCCAGGCTCCAGCACCAACATCCCTTATTTGTACAATTTTTTAAAAATGCAACTGCACTGAACAGTGTAAAAATGTTTTACGACCATAAAGCAATCCGTACCTTTTATTTTCTGTTTGTACTCTTCTGGTCGATGGAGATACATAGCTGCAGCATCACCATTTAGAGGGTCGATTGGATTTGGATAGGCCAGGAGCTGGGGCAGGAACGACTCAAATATATTGGTGAGATCTGTGGGGAAAATGCACCAGTCACATTACTCCAACAACACTCAAGAAGCTCGACACCATCCAACACAAAGCAGCCCGCTTGATTGGCACCCCATCCACCACCTTAAACATTCACTCCCTCCACCACCGGCACCCCGTGGCTGCAGTGTGTACCATCTACAAGATGCACTGCAGCAACTCGCCAAGGCTTCTTGGGCAGCACCTCCCAAACCCGAGACCTCTTCCACCTAGAAGGACAAGGGCAGCAGGCGCATGGGAAAACCACCACCTCCAAGTTCCCCTCCAAGTCACACCATCCGGACTTGGAAGTATATCGCCGTTCCTTCATCGTCATTGGGTCAAAATCCTGGAACTCCCTCCCTAACAGCACTGTGGGAGCACCTTCACCACACGGACTGCAGCGGTTCAAGGCGGCGGCTCACCACCACCTTCTCAAGGGCAATTAGGGATGGGCAATAAATGCTGGCTTTGCCAGCGAATCAGATATCCCGTGAATGAATAAATAAAAAAATGGTCCAGGGAATCGCACACCCAAACACTCACATTACATCCCATCAGTTTGCTTTTGCTCTTCAACAACTTTCTAGCCCTAAATGGGCATAGTTAATAACACTTTTAAATTTAAATCAGCCATAAAACTATCTTGAATGATAAATGGTGGGAAACCGCAAAACACAATTAAAGAACTCTTTAGCCCACAAACTCGTTTGCCAGATGGAACTGCTGCAAAGACAGCTGGTGACTGTGCTCAGCTCCCATGAAGACAGAAATGAGTGTGTGCACGACAACCATATTGCCAGGCCTGAGGTTCATTTTCACTTCCAATTCACATCCCATTTTAAAGTAAGTTTTGCTACTCGTTTTCTCCTCTCCTGCAGGTATTAATGTCTTGCTGGGTACCAGATTCATGGGTACCAGACCCTCTGGTACCTTACCCAACTGGCCACTATTCATGCGCGACAGTCACTGAGCATGTCAGTAGGTTGTTCGACAGAGAGTAGCACATTGAGCTCAATCTGCTTCTCAGAGGTCTACCCTGATCAATGCTCCTCTCACTATCTGAGCCTTTAAGATGAATTTAACACTTCAATGGTTCCCCTGAATAAAATCACAACTCATCACAGATTAGAGATTGAATTTGGGATTTTCCTGATCTGTATGGCTCTATTGGGGGCATTATATTCCCATTCTTAGTCACTTATATTAATGTTGGGTTTGGTTTCATAACACACAGAATCACGATGGTTGATTATACAACATTGGCTGTGAAGCACTTTGGGACAGCCCGAGGACATGAAAGGCGTAATATAAATGCAGGTCCTTTCTTTCTTACAATGATACCGTTGAATATACATGGACTTAAGGTCAGAACGTAATCCAAGACGCATTGACAATGTTAAGTACCAAGAATTTAAACTATGAGGAAATCTTAAGGAAGTTGTGCTCATTTTCTTCAGAAAAAAGACGTTAAAGTGTCCTAATTAAAGTTTAAGATTCTGAAGGGAATTGACAAACTGATCGAGAAGATTTGCGTGCCATGATGAAGGGTGGTGGAAACTTTTGACTCAAAAAGTAATAGGGCTTTGGAATAAGTTACTAGGAAAGACCATTCATGTGGACAGGAGACACGAGTTCAAGAGACAATGATAGGTTTCTGGGAGTGGGGGAGGAGAAAGGGCTGGAAGATAAGATGAACAGATTGGGTGATGTTTGATTAAGGGAGCTTTTTGAGCCGAATGGCCTTTCTGCTCCTAAAAATTCTTAAGGAAGGGGAAACAGGTTTGTGTTTGCTGGAACACTAGCCAGAGAATCACAGATATGTGTCATTCAGGACCAGCATCAAAACATTCAGGTACT
This sequence comes from Squalus acanthias, assembly GCA_030390025.1. Lineage (NCBI taxonomy): Eukaryota > Metazoa > Chordata > Chondrichthyes > Squaliformes > Squalidae > Squalus > Squalus acanthias. Next base: position 130,736,528 of record CM059434.1, read on the forward strand.
TAGTATTGCACTGATGTATCGCGTTTCTTCCTATAGCACCATTAACAATCGTCAATATCCCACGGTGCTGTTCACAGCCACAAATACAAAATTAATTCTAACAGCAGTTCTGCATCTCTCCCACTCTCTAATGCTTTGTCTCCCTCTGTCAGTCTTTAGGTGGTAGTGAAGCAGTAAGCTCCAATTTCTTCTACTCTAGTTCTCACTGACTTTTTCTGTTGCAGGTTTACACTAGCAGGTATAATCTTAGACTTGTGAAATCTTCATCTTCTAGTCTTAAGAACATTTTTGCAAGCATGTTATGGAAAAAGATATGCAAATCCAAATGGGAGAATGCACTACAGTACACAATCAGTTTAACGGTCACATGCCTTTTCCGTTTCACTGTCCTCTCCTGAAAGCACCAATTCATGCCGGGACATGTGTTGGCAACCCTCCAGTACCTTGGTCCCAGTGGCTAGTCTTTATGTGGGGGACTTGACAGTATGCAGCCAGGCTATTTGACCTCAGGGAAAGCACTGGATTGGAATGTAGTGAACGCTAGCTTTAAAAAAAAAAATGGTCACAAGATGAACCCTCAAACTATAGACCTGTGAGACTACCTCCAACTGTGGGGAAAGTGCTCGAGACTTTGAGGAGGAGTAAAAAAACCAGACTTGCATTTATATAGCACCTTTCACGACCTCAAGACGTCCAAAGTGCTGTACAGCCAATGCAGCACTTTTTGAAGCGTAGTCACTGTTGTAATGTAGGAAACACGGCAGCCAATTTGCGCACAGCAAGCGCCCACAAACAGCAATGTGGTAACGACCAGATCATCTGTTTTAGTGATGGTGATTGAGGGATAAATATTGTCCAGAACACCAGGGATAACTCCCCTGCTCTTCTTCGAAAATAGTGCCAGTGGATCTTTTACGTCCACCTGAGGGGGCAGGCGGGGCCTTGGTTTAACTTCTCATCCGAAAGACAGCACCTCCGACAGTACAGCACTCCCTCAGTACTGCACTGGAGTGGCAGCCTGGATTTTTGTGCTCAAGTCTCTCAGAGGATCATCTGGAAGGACAGGGTCCGACTGCAGAGAGCCAGCTGGCAATGTGAAGGAGTTGAATTAACACACAAGCCGGACGCTTCATCACCCCGGGTTTATTACTCTGTTAATGATAATTCAGCTCTCATGCATGCAGTCGGGCTCCTTCAAGCCAGACATAATTTTTCCCCCAACTTCCAAACCAAATCACGTCATCAGTAATCATTATTGGAACAACATTACGGAGATGGAAAGACTGAAGTTTTTGTAATTACCACTGTTTATCACTTACATAAAGGACCGGGACTCAAACTCGATGCAAATTATTTGAATCTGCTGATCCCAAACTGAGGGGCAATAGAATCAGCTCAGAAATTACAGAATGAGTTGGACAAAATAAGTATGTGGGCAGATGACAGGGAATACCAGTGCAAGTACTGCCCATAGGAAGGGAAAATAAACAACGCATGCAATCCATGAAGAATGAAGCTGAAAGAGACCAAGGTGTCTTAATGGACTCAATGCTCAAAATGCCTGACCAATGTAGAGCAGCAAACAACAAAAGTCAATGAATGTCGAACTATGCACCCAAAACAGTAGGATACAAGTCAGAGGCCGTCTTGATCAAAGTGTGCAGTACTCTGATCTGTACCACACCTTGAATGTTACGCCTAGTTCTGGTTGCTCAGAAACAAGGGTGACATTCAAGCACTGGAGGCAGTGCAGGAAAAAGCAATGAAGCAGATTCCTAGCGTCAGGAGATGTGAGGATAGAGCAGACAGACATGGGCTTTTCAACCTGGAAAGGGGGTGGTATGGAGGTGACCTTAGAGGCATACCAGATAGGTAAGGGTACGGAAAAGATAAATCTAGAATATTACTTCAAATTAAATTACAAGACTAGGGACAGGTTCAAACTAGTAAACGGCAGATTTAGGACTGTTATCTGGAAATTCTTCTTCATAAAGAGTGCTGGACACATGGAATGGATGCCCCGATAGAATAGTGGCAGTGAAAACCGTGGAACCATTAAAGAAACCATTGGATGCTGCACTCGAGGACCATTAGGATCTCTCTGGATGAATGAATTTAGGGTGAGCTAAATGGCCTTCCTCATCTGTAATATTCTTGTGATCTTTGAAAGGGTTTGATTTTTATGTGGTCTTGATGGAGACCAATGTCGCCACTAAGCTACGCGGCCGTGCATTCATCTGCAAGGTCCCGCACAGGCCGCTCACCGGCTTTTACATTGTAGATACCGCGCATGCACAAAAATTTGAATGGGCCGCGCATTGGGGTAGGTAGGCCGCGCAAGAGGAACACTGATGGTGACCCGTTTTAATTTCTGCATTACTAATGTTAGAGAGCTACATGAAGTGTGCGAATGCTGTAGTTAATGTAAATCATCTCTGCGCTCGTTTATTATGCATCAGACTTTTTGAAGGCGAAATCTCGCTTTTGTTTAGAATTGTAGAAGGGAAGCAGGTCAAGGCACAGCTGAGGTTCACATGCAGTGGAAATAGCACTAACACCACAGAGCAAACGAGATCTGAGACACTGCAGAGATGAAAAGAACAAGCTGCAAATCAAATCAAAACAAATTGCTGAAAATTCATAGCAGGTCCATTAGCATCTGAGTAGTGACAGAGTCTACACCTAAAACTCTTACCTGTCAGTTATCCAAACCCATCTTTTCTCTTTTCAGATGCTGACTTATCTGCTGTGTATTTCCAGTATTTGTTTTTTTATTCGAAACACAAGTGAAACGAGTTTGAGGCAGTCTCAATTCAGTTCCTTGGGTCCACAGCATAAAACTGACGCTAGCTCTCAATCAAAGAGGCCACCGAATGGCTGATGTGTGAAATGGAAGGACATCATACTGATGCTGTATGGGGTGCTCTCCTGACTGAGGCACATTGTTGGGGTGGAGTAGAGGAAGCTTTACTATGTATCTAATTGTGTGACCTGAGCTTTGGAGGGGAGGGAGAGAGAGAGAGAAAAGAGAGAGAGAGAAAAAAAGAACTTCCATTTTTATAGCGTTTTTCACAACCTCATGATGTCCCAAAGTGCTCGACAGCTAATGAAGTACTTTTTGGAGTGTAGTCACTGTTGTAATGTAGGAAATGCGGCAGCCAATTTACACACAGCAAGGTCCCACAAATAGCAATGTGACAATGACCAGATAATCTGGTTTAGTGATGTTGGTTGAGAAATAAATATTGGCCAGGACACCGGGGAGAACTCCCATGCTGTGTTTCGAAATAGTGCCATGGGATCTTTTACATCCACCTGAAGGGCAGACGGGGCCTGGGTTTAACGTCTGCACTGCACTGGAGTGTCAGCCTGGATTTTGCGCTCAAGTCTCTGGAGTGGGACTTGAACGCACAACCTTCTGACTCAAGAGTGCTTGAAATAGAAGATATTCCGTTCTCCAACACTAGCATACCTCATCTTGAGAGTCACGAAACTGATCACACACAAAAAAAGTTACAAAACACCTAAATTCAAAGCAGAATGTCGGTGATCTGTAACGCACTGCCTGAAAGGGTGGCGGAAGCTGATTCAATAGTAACATTCAAAAGAGAATTGGATAAATGCTTGAAGGGGAAAAAAATTACAGGGCTATGGGGAAAGAGCGGGGCAGTGGATTAATTAGATAACGCTACCTAAGAGCCGGCACAGGCACGATAGGCTGAATGGCCTCCTTCTGTGCTGTACCATTCTATGATTCTATGAAAATGGGCATATCACTGTTCTGAAAAGCTTTGGTGAGTAAACTATCAAACCTATCTGCTGTACATTAATTATTGCCCAATGACACCAACAGTGAAATTGCAAAGTACTAAAACAGAATACTAGGGCTGCCACTTAAGTTCTTGTTTGGGAGTGCCACTAGCTGCTGGTTGCATTTAAATCAACAGGTCAGTGGCCTTTCAACACACAATAGCAAAAAATGTAGGCTCTGCACAGCCATTTAAAACTGTCAAATGGCTTCAATTTAAAGAAAGGTCTCTGCCAGTGAACAACCAGCGAGGTGGCAAACCCTAGATATAGGAGCACAGCTCTAACAAGCACAGATTTACTGTTCAGGTGAAAGCAAATTAGCGGTTGGTAAAATAAGTATTTTGCTGCACTGTTGCACGTTAACTACCCTGACTTGTGATTCAAAGAGCGTAGAGGGATAGTAAAAGCTTCCTGCAAGTTGGGCACTGGTGCAGCAGTGAACAGTGGGGACATCCATGTGTTAACAAAACGGTTCTGAGCTGGCAGAGCTCTACCCCTTCACTTCTTTTACTTTGCTGCTCAGCGCACAAAGAAGCCTCTCTTTTGGAATTGAAGGGCTTTTTAAGCAGAAGCTCGATTAAAATGCATTTAGGCCAGCTCTATCCGGAAGATTATTACTTGCCTTCCCAGAAAGCAAGATACTCTGCTTTCTAAGATCTAGCAAGCTCAGAGAGAAACATTTGGCAGGTAATGCAGATTAAAGATGGAACTGCTCCAGTGAGTAACTGGTGTTAACGGTCAAAGGGTAGCCCTTTACTTGGGCTTCTGAAGACCTTCTTCCAGGCCCCTGCATGTGCCATTTAGCTAGACATTCGGAGGTGCACGAGGAGCCCAGGGAGATTCCTCCTTGCAGTTTATTCACCCGCAGCAGGTTTCATCCACAGGTGACTTCACTATTCTAAAACGGAACCAACCTTCCCCAGAATACTCCATCTGTCTATATTTATCTTAGACCTTTAACTGCTTTCAAAACCAGGTGATGGGACTATATTAACTTCTTTCTCTTAAAAACAAAGAAGACTATTTTTGATGGTTACCTATTCTAAATACCTACTGCTATTTAAAGAGTCTCAATCTCCCTTTCTTGTATGCAGCTTGCCACTTTTGCACTGTGTGTTCAAGTCCTGTGATTACAGGTTATGTTGAGTCACTTTACATCCACAACATTATCTCTTCTTAGCATTTAAAAAAAAACTAGATCATGCCCCGTTCTCACTTCTCCAAAGAGTAGATCATTTTTTTGTCAGCTGATTGATTATCTTTGATTATCTTGAGTCCAAGTCCCAGAATTATCTTCACTCCTCCTCTCGGAACCCACTCCAATGCATCAATGTTTTTTGTTCAAGGCAAGATGCCCAAACCGTAACATAATAGTTCAAATATGGCCTTATCAATTAACTAGAAAAATTACAACAGCCTGTTATTACTTCTAATCAAATGCGCATGAAATGCATCCCTGCAGCTGATTAACTTTAAACAGGCTCATAATGGTAGATATTTTCAGTGAATGATAAATTATCAAATTCAAAATGAGCTCCCTTTCATTTTTGCAATGCATTCCCACTTATAAGCATTTCATTACCAATGTGTATTAACGCAGTTATCAAAGGCATTATTTCTTACTGGAATTTCATTTCTCTCTGAATGGCCACCTAGGCATATAATCAGCAACTGAAAAGATGCAGAAATTCATATGAATACAGGTCTGCTTGATTAAATAGTTTGTTGAAAGCTTTGGCATTGGCTACAATGAACATGAATTCACCATTCAAGCTGATCAAAAACCTCCTCAAACCCATTTCAGAATAAACAGGTATATGAACAGTGCTAAAAATACACTAACATGGAAATGACTGTTACCATGAGGTTAGTTCATCATTTCTGCCCTAGTTTGCAACACTTCATTTCCCCTCATTTATCTGCTCAGTTCACTAAAACATCAGTACAAAGGATGATACCTACTCATCTCTACATAATTCCAGTACCATTAACTAGATTTCATGAATCCATAAGTAAAATAACTGTTTACAGGACCTTCACTCTACCATTGCAGTGGGACAAATGTACTGGTGCCACAGATCCAGGGGGATATTTTTTGTATTAATCCATTTCATATCAATGGGCGTCAACAGGACTGGTCAATTATTCTTTAATTTTCCTTGTTGATTAATGGCACTCGATTGTCCATGCTCCTTATTATGGAATTATCAGGGCTGTAGGCCACATTTATCTTTTTGTAGATAGGCATAGAAACTTCAAGACTTACATAAAATTCCCGTTCAATCAACTTTGTTCCCTAATCAGTCTCTTACAATGTAAGATTCAATGCCGTTAAGTATGCACTTCAATCTTGGCTTCTATTCTTCATTTCTCTAAGCCTGCCGTAGATCCTGTGTGACTGGCTTACTAGGCTTGGGAACACAAGAGCAAGAGCAGCTACACATCGCAGAAATATACTTGAGGCATTCACTTTGTTCCCACCTCAACAGTCAAGACAGCAAACCCAACTCCACTTAATGTGGGATTACAGCCAACATCCAGTTAAAAGAAAGGAGAATGGAGTTAAAATATCAATTTAAAAAAAAATAATTGTAACTACTCACCATAAAGAGCTGTCCACGTCTGGTTAATTACATCTAGACACACGGTTCCTGACCTAGAAACGGAAGCAAAAGCTGAGTGACGCTTGAAACAGGTTAGATGCTATTAAATTCTTGCAACCCACGGCCCCATTTCAGGACCATATCAAAACCAGGTCCAGTGGTAATTGGAGTGGGCAGAGTCCTGTGCAAGCATACTCCCTCACATAGCACTGCTAGCCCTCATCGTTAAAGAGCCTGGGTGGCACAGTGTATTCACATAATAACTTGCTGTGCATCACATTCCCAACTTTAGGTGGATGGCCTATGACAAGGGAAGGAAGAGTACAGCGACAATGGTGGTAAAGGAGTACGGTTTTCATGAGGAGGATTAAATGGGGCTGGAAAAATATTTACAACAGGTAAAGTGAAAAAGATAGATAGATCTCAGCTACTATAGTTTACATCTGTATCTCTCCACTTGGTCAATGCTCCTTTTAGGATATGGAGATAGGCACAATATTGGGGGGACTTCCCTATACAGTTACATCACAGAGAGTTACTCTATCGTACCAATACACAACATTACAAATTCAGCACTATCCATTACACTTCAATGGTGTGTGATATTCTGAATTAATCACCTCAAAGCGTCCTGGTGCCAGTCACATATCTGCAACCATTATTTCATCCCAGTGTTATAAGGTTCAAAATGCACCCCACCCTCACCAAGACAACCCAATCGCTAATAGTACTGCTGGATGTTTTTCACAGTTCAAAAAAATGAAGTCTGTCACATTTCTCGATTTGTTTTGGCCATTTTAACAGAAAGGATTTGGAAAGAATTGCCTTTAAATGTTGTAGTTTAAAGCAAAGCGTATTCACACACGTTCAGAAAAAAAGACCTAGATGAAAGGCGGTTAATATGCTAATAGAAGTTGTTTTCCCTTAAGACTGTAAACAATGAGCAATTGTTAGGTTCTCTCAATAATCAATAAACACCTCACACCCACTGTATTGGGAAGTCTCTGGTCCCAGACATTCAGAAGAGGTTCAGGCATTCCCTTGCAGCTGCAAAGAGGGAGATGAAAAAAACAGACACAAGCAGCAGTCAGGTCCAATTAAGGTTGCAATGGCAGTCAGATTTTTAAAGAGAAAGTTGTAAGGGCTTTTGCCAAGACTAAAAGGTTAGAAATGTTGGAGGACAATTAGAAGTCATCTTGTTTAAGTCAAGTTAGACAACCCACTGATATGGGGAAGCATGGCATATTCTTTATTTTATATTACTACATGAAGATAAATTGCACTGTCTAAACTGAGTGAGTTTGATCATAACTGCTGATCTGTATGTTCATCCTACTGTGAAATAAGGCAGCTTATCAATTAATTTCTGGCCTCGTCTTAATCAAGATTTTTTCAGCCTGCAGTTGAAAAGATTGGAGAGGGACCTGAAGGCACGTGTGAAAGACATGAATATCCAGTTTAGGTCATAAGAGGACACTATAAATACACCGCCGGGTTCGGCCATTATACCAATAGATATAGGGCAGTGCGAGTCCAGTCCCATAAAAGTAAGACTGCTTACAGGAGTGATTGATGCCACTGAACTTGTGAAGATATCGAAGACAAGATCCTACAGTTGTAACAGAAATACTACAAAAAAAAAATTCACCCCATCCTCACTACACTTTACTGAAATCCTGGTGATACTGTTCAATGAATAGTTTCTGAATCCACCAGCTAATAACACACATTTTTGTTTAAACTACTTACTTCATACTTCCAGATCCAAGAAATAAAGTCTCTCCTCTTCCTTCCCCATAAATAGATCTTAAAATACATTCCTAATGTTTCTTCCCAATTTTACATCTCCCAAAAGGTAGCAGCTCCTTGCTGTATAATTCCACAGGCATCAACCTCTGGTAATTTCACCCAAGGGCCATCACTCATGTGTAACCATTCACAACGAGTGCCCATTTTACTATACATGTGCAATGGAATTTATTTTATTTAAGGTGTGAGAGAAGAGGTAATTGTGTGTGCTTGGGTACAATAGATGGACCAAATCAGCCCTAGTAACAGGGCACAGCGGTCAAGTAACATCACCTCCAACCCAACTAGTAACAATGTCATCTCTTGAAGTTGGTAGTCACTGAGGTGCACCTACCCAACCACCCCATCCTCTCCCTCCTCAGCCCAACACATTCCCTTAGCTGCTGCAGAAAGAAAACAGTTACTTACGCTTCATCAATGTTCGGATGGAAAATTTTATTCATGAATCCTGAAAACAAACACACAAAAAAGTCACCTTCACTGAAATGGAAAGAAAAACAGCAACATATGGAAGAAGTGAGAGTGCAAACCATTTCTGCTCTAATGTTCTCATCAAGGATCTATCTTTGGCCCCTCTCCTATTTCTTATCTACATGATGCCCCTCGGCGACATCACCCAAAAACACAGCGTCAGTTTCCACATGTACGCTGACAACACCCAGCTCTACCTCACCACCACTTCTCTCGACCCCTCCACGGTCTCTAAATTGTCAGACTGCTTGTCCGACATCCAGTTCTGGATGAACAAAAATTCTCTCCAATTAAATACTGGGAAGACCGAAGCCATTATTTTTGGTCTCCGCCACAAACTCCGTTCCCTAGCCACTGACTCCATCCCTCTCCCTAACATCTGTCTGAGGCTGAACCACACTGTTCGCAACCTTGGTGTCATATTTGATCCTGAAATGAGCTTCCGACCACATAGCCGTGGCATAATTAAGACCGCCTATTTTTTCCACCTCCGTAACATCGCCCGTCTCCGCCCTTGCCTCAGCTGCTGCTGAAAGGCTCATCCATGCCTTTGTTACCTCTAGACTTGACTATTCCAATGCACTCCTGGCCAGCCTCCCACGTTCTACCCTACGTAAACTTGAGGTCATCCAAAACTCAGCTGCCCGTTTCCTAATACGATAGCAAAATACTATGCCCGTTTCCTAACTCGCACCAAGTCTCGTTCACCCATCACCCCGGTGCTCGCTGACCTACATTGTCTGGCAACGCCTCGACTTTAAAATTCTCATCCTTGTTTTCAAATCCCTCCATGACCTCAACACCCTCCCTATATCTGTAATTTCCACCAGCCCTAAAACCCTCCTAGATATCTGCGCTCCGCCAATGTACCGCTCTCTCCTCCTTTAAGAAGCTCATTAAAAGCTAGCTCTTTGACTAAGCTTTTAGTCATCTGCCCTAATTTCTCTTTTTGTGGCTCGGTGTCAAAATTTTTTTGTCTTATAATACTCCTGTGAAGCGGCTTGGGACGTTTTACTATGTTAAAGGTGCTATATAAATACAAGTTGTTGTTGTTGTTGGGGCAGGGGGTGAGACAGCCAACACATTTCACAAGATAAAACATCCCCAGCTACTGTGTAGCTTTACACTTACAGCACTCCCCATGAATGGGTTAACAGCACAGTTGCAACACTCCAAGGAAAAAGAAAACATTTTACATCGTGGACTGAATGAAGTTTTGTGTTGGTGTTGTAGCTATGGTGCTAGTTTGACTCAGACTAGCCTTAAGTCACAATTATACAGTGTTCGTTTATACAACCAGAATTACCATGACTAATTTGGTCTAGTTATTTTTGCAATATTGCCCCTCCAACTTTCTCCATTTAAAAGTTTACCTACTAAAAGACTAATCATCGTAGGTCACGTTTTTGTGTTGCTTGTGCAAAGATCCTCCGCCTCCAAACTCTATAAATGAGAGTATACACTGTAGATGAAGCTGGGAACCTGGTGATACTTTATAATGCACTGCCTTCAACTTGCCTCAATATTAAACCTAGCACAGTGGCGGAGTTATGTTATGCTAGAGCACATTTGGAACCCAATTTATGTTTAAACTAGCAATCGGAGGGTGATTTAAGCAGGCGTTGGGTCTGCTCCAACCTCTGATTGACTATGTAAGCAAGTCAATGAAATGCTTACTTCACCATCCAAGAACCACCTCAATATTCAATCATGATTGCAGTGGGTTTTACCAGCTTTCAAAACAGGTTCCGTTGTTGTAGCAGGGAGGAAAACAAACAACACAGCAAGTATTAGCCTGCCATACTAGATGATGGCTGTGGTGTTAACTAGGGAAGCCTGTGGCTTGTCCTGCCTCCAACTCCATCCTGAGCTGAAAGATTAGAAGAAACCAATTGCATAATTCGGTGCAATTCTCAACAGCATCACCATTTCATACTCCCTTCCTTTCTTGAAGGGACTGGTTCACGCCGGGGTGTGAATGAGTGCTATTCGACCAAGTGGCAAGGACCTGGATCCTAGACCAAGTGCCTGGATCCTAGACCAAGCGCCAGCAAGTTATTCGCTGCGGGGGAAGCATCACAGCAGAGCCTGATCACATCTTTGCCTGGCACTTCAACAAGCACCCTTTCCAGCAGAAGTGAGTGGATAGAAGCAGAAATCCAAGCCTGAGCAATTGTAGCCTCCCAAATGATACCCAGGCTGAGATCAGCTCACTCGACACAACTGGAGATCAATCTTAAAATCTTCCTGATTACATGGCTCACTTCTACAATCTGATTTGTAAAACTTGTATTTATATAGTGCCTTATCATGACCCAAACATTCTAAATCCCATCAGTGACTTGTGTAGGCAAATACGACAGCCACTGCATGCACAGTAAGATCCCACAAACAGTAGTGAGATGAATTGCCCGTTTTCGGTTTTGATGGGGTTGGTTGAGGGAGGAATGTTGGCCAGGACATTGGGGAGAACTCCTTGCTCTCGAGCGGATAGTGGTATCAGGATCTTGAACATGCAGCTGAATAAGCACACGGGACCTCAGTTTAACCTTTCATACAACAAAAGGACAGCACTCGTCAAAACTGTACTGGGATCACAGCCTAGTTTGAGAGAGTGGGCTTGAAGCCACAACCTCGGACTCTGAGGCAAGAGTGCCATCAACTGAGGCAAGCCGACACTATAATAGAGCCAGTAGCAATGGACCTCAGGCAGTGCATGCAACCAGAGTGGGAGAGGCAAAACAAATTTTGAAAGGAAAGCTTCGTAGTCTTCATAGTAGCAGGCTTATATGAAGGAGTTAAAGCTCTGTGAAACTACTCCCAATCCATTTCATCTTCACTGTTACTGCACAGAAGAGACACTACTACTACATCCCTTTTCCCATATGCAGGTCTGCCAGTACTCTGCTATTTCCTGGGACATGCTATTAAGATTGTCCAACAGAAATGAATGAGTATGTATCCAATTCATCACAGCAACCCCTGGCAGCTCTAAGAACATAAGAAATAGGAGCAGGAGTAGGCCATACAGCCACTCGACCCTGCTCGATATTCAATAAGATCATGGCTGAACTTCTACATCAACTCCACTTTTCTGCACTATCCTCATATTCCTTGATTCCCTTAGTGCCCAAGAATCTATAGATCGGAGTCTTGAATATACCCATCGACTGAGCATCAACAGCCCTCTCGGGTAGAGAATTCCAAAGATTCACAACCCTCAAATGAAGAAATTGCTCCTCATGTCAATCCTAAATGGCCAATCCTTTATCCAGAGACTCTGACCGCTAGTTCTAGACTCTCCAGCCAGGGGAAACAGCCTCTCAGCATCTACCCTGTCAAACCCTCTAAGAATTTTATACGTTTCAATGAGATCACCTCTCATTCTTCTGAACTCCAGAGAATATAGGCCCGTTCTACTCAATCTCTCCACATAGGACAGCTCTCTCATCCCAGGAATCAATCTACTGAACCTTTGTTGCAACCCCTCTAAGGCAAGAATATCCTTAGGTAAGGAGACCAAAATTATACAGTACACCATGTAAGTCTCACCAAAGCCCTATATAATTGCAGTAAGACTTCCTTACTCTTATACTCCAACCCCCTTGCAATAAAGACTAACATACCATTTGCCTTCCTAATCGCTTGCTGTACCTGAATGTTAACTCTGTGATTCGTGTACAAGGACACACAAATTCCTCTGAATACCAACATTTAGAGGAACAGTAGCGTAGTGGTAATGTCACTGGGCTAATAACCCAGAGGCCTGGACTAATGATCCAGAGAAGTGAGTTCAAATCCCACCACGGCAGCTGGGGAATTTAAATTCAGTTAATTAAATAAATCTGGAATAAAAAGCTAGTATCAGTAATGGTAACCATGAAACTATCGGATTGTCGTAAAAAACCTCTCCGGTTCACTAATGTCCTTTAGGGAAGGAAATCTGCCGTCCTTACCTGGTCTGGCCTATATGTGACTCCAGATCCACAGCAATGTGATTGACTCTCAACTGTCCTCTGAAATGGCCTAGCAAGCCACTCAGTTGTAACAAAATAAGAAAGAAACTGGACGGACCACCCGGCATCGACCTCGGCACCGGCACACCCAGCCTAGTCATAGAAGATAGGAGCAGGAGTAGGCCATTCGGCCCCTCGAGCCTGCTCCGCCATTTAATGAGATCATGGCTGATCATCCAAATTCAGTACCCTGTCCCTGCTTTCTCCCCATATCCCTTGATCCCTTTAGCCTTAAGAAATATATCTAACTCCTTCTTGAATATATTTAATGAATTAGCCTCAACTGCCTTCTGTGGTAGAGAATTCCACAGGTTCACCACTCTCTGGGTGAAGAAATTCCTCCTCATCTCAGTCCTAAATGGCTTACCTCTTATCTAGACGGTGACCTCTGGTTCTGGACTCCCCTGCCATCAGGAACATCCTTCCTGCATCTAGTCTGTCTAGTCCTGTTAGAATTTTATAAGTTTCAATGAGATCCCCTCTCATTCTTCTAAACTCTAGCGAATACAAGCCTAATCGACCCAATCTCTCTTCATACGTCATTCCTGCCATCCCAGGTATCAGTCTGGTAAATCTTCGCTGCACTCCCTCCATGGCAAGAACATCCTTCCTCGGATAAGGCGACCAAAACTGCACACAATACTCAAGGTGTGGTCTCACCAAGGCCTTGTACAACTGTAGCAAGACATCCTTGCTCCTGTACTCGAATCCTCTCGCTATGAAGGCCAACATGCCATTTGCCTTCTTAACCGCCTGCTGCACCTGCATGCTTACCTTCAGCGACTGGTGCACAAGGACTCCCAGATCTCGTTGCACTTCCCCTGTTCCCAATCTATTGCCGTTCAGATAATAATCTGTCTTCCTGTTTTTGCCACCAAAGTGGATAACCTCGCATTTATCCACATTATACTGCATCTGCCATGCATCTGCCCAATCACCCAACCTGTCCAAATCATACTGGAGTTTCTCTGTATCCTCCTCACAGCACACACGCCCACCCAGCTTTGTGTCGTCTGCAAACTTGGAGATATTATATCTAGTTCCCTCGTCTAGATCATTAATATATATTGTGAATAGCTGGGCTCCAAGCACCGATCCCTGCGGTACCCCACTAGTCACTGCCTGCCACTCGGAAAAAGACCCGTTTATTCCAACTCTTTGCTTCCTGTCTGCCAACCAGTTCTCTATCCAAATCAGTACCTTACCCCCAATCCCATGTGCTTTAACTTTGCACGCTAATCTCTTAATCGACCCTGCAAAGTCCTCCTCACCAACATCTGGGAACTTGTGCCAAAATTGGGAGAGCTGTCCCACACCTGACAGTCATACTCACAGAATCATACCTTTCAGCCAATGTCCCAAACTCCTCCATCACCATCACTGTCCCACCGGCAGGACAGACCCACCAGGGGTGGCAGCAGTGGTACACAGTCAGGAAGGAGTGGCCCTGGGAGTACTCAACATTGACTCTGGACCCCATGAAGTCTCATGGCTTCAGGTCAAGCATGGGCAAGGAACCTCCTGCTGATTACCACCTACCGCCCTCCCTCAGCTGATGAATCAGCACTCCATGTTGAACACCACTTGGAAGAAGCACTGAGAGTAGCAAGGGCACAGAATGTACTCTGGGTGGGGGACTTCAATGTCCATCACCAAAAGTGGCTCAGTAGCACCACTACTGACCGAGCTGGCCGAGTCCTGAAGGATATAATTGCCAGTCTGGGCCTGCGACAGGTGGTGAGAGAACCAACACGAGGGAAAAACCTACTTGACCTCGTCCTCACCAATCAACCTGTCGCAGATGCATCTGTCCACGACAGTATTGGTAGCAGTGACCACCACACAGTCATTGTGGAGACTAAGTCCAGTCTTCACACTGAGGACACCCTCCATCGCGTTGTGTAGCACTACCACCGTGCTAAATGGGATAGATTCAGAACAGATCTAGCAGCTCAAAACTGGGCATCCATGAGGCGCTGTGGGCCATCAGCAGCAGCAGAATTGTACTCCACCACAATCTGTAACCTCATGACCCGGCATATCCCTCACTCTACCATTAACATCAAGCCAGAGGACCAACCCTGGTTCAAAAAGGAGTGTAGAAGAGCATGCCAGGAGCAGCACCAGGCGTATCTAAAAATGAGGTGCCAACCTGGGGAAGCTGCAACACAGGACTACATGCATGCTAAAAAGCGGAAGCAGCATGCTATAGACAGGGCTAAGTGATCCCACAATCAACGGATCAGATCAAAGCTCTGCAGTCCTGCCACATCCAGTCGTGAATGGTGGTGGACCATTAAACAACTAACGTGAGGAGGAGGAGGCTCGAAGAATATCCCCATCCTCAATGATGGTGGAGCTCAGCACGTGAGTGCAAAAGACAAGGCTGAAGCGTTTGCAACCATCTTCAGCCAGAAGTGCCGAGTGGATGATCCATATCGGCCTCCTCCTGAGATCCCCACCATCACAGAATCCATTCTTCAGCCAATTTGATTCACTCCACGTGATATCAAGAAATGGCTCAGCGCACTGGATACATCCCGGCTATCGTGCTGAAGACTTGTGCTCCAGAACTAGCCGCGCCTCTAGCCAAGCTGATCCAGTACAGCTACAACACTGGCATCTATCCGACAATGTGGAAAACTGCCCAGGTATGTCCTGTCCACAAAAAGCAGGACAAATCCAAACCGGCCAATTACCGTCCCATCAGTCTACTCTCAATCATCAGCAAAGTGATGGAAGGTGCCATCAACAGTGCCATCAAGCGGCACTTACTCACCAATAACCTGCTCACTGATGCCCAGTTTGGGTTCCGCCAAGACCACTCGGCTCCCGACCTCATTACAGCCTTGGTCCAAACATGGACAAAGGAGGTGAGGGGAGAGTGACTGCCCTTGACATCAAGGCAGCATTTGACCGAGGGTGGCAACAAGGAGCCCTAGTAAAATTGAAGTCAATGGGAATTGATGGAAAATGCTACACTGGCTGGAGTCATACCTAGCCCAAAGGAAGATGGTTGTGGTGATTGAAGGTCAATCATCACAGCCCCAGGACATCGCTGCAGGAGTTCCTCAGGGCAGAGTCCTAGGCCCAACCATCTTCAGCTGCTTCATCAATGACCTTCCCTCCAACATAAGGTCAGAAATGGGGATGTTCGCTGATGACTGCAGTGTTCAGTGCCATTCACAACTCCTCAGATAATGAAGCAGTCCATGCCCGCATGCAACAAGACCTGGACGACGTTCAGGCTTGGGCTGGTAAGTGGCAGGTAACATTCGCGCCACAGAAGTGCCAGGTGATGACTATCTCCAACAAGCGAGAGTCTAACCACCGCCCCTTGACATTCAATGGCATTACCATCGCCGAATCCCCCACCATCAACATCCTGGGGGGGGTCACCATTGACCAGAAACTCAACTGGACCAGCCACATAAATACTGTGGCAACAAGAGCAGGTCAGAGGCTAGGTATTCTGCGGCGAGTGTCTCACCTCCTGACTTCCCAAAGCCTTTCTACCATCTACAAGGCACAAGTAAGGAGCGCAATGGAATACTCTCCACTTGCCTGGATGAGTGCAGCTCCAACAACACTCAAGAAGCTCGACACCATACAGGACAAAGCAGCACCGCTTGACTGGCACCCCATCCACCAGCTGAAACATTCACTCCCTCCACCACCGGCGTACCGTGGCTGCAGTGTATACCATCTACAAGATGCACTGCAGCAATTTGCCAAGGCTTCTTCGGCAGCACCTCCCAAACCTGCGACCTCTTCCACCTAGAAGGACAAAGGCAGCAGGCGCATGGGAACACCACCACCTCCAAGTTCCCCTCCAAGTCACACACCACCCTGACTTAGAAGTATATCGCCGATCCTTCATCGTCGCTGGGTCAAAATCCTTGAACTCCCTACCTAACAGAACTGTGGGAGTACCTTCACCACACGGACTGCAGCAGTTCAAGGCGGCGGCTCACCACCACCTTCTCAAGGGCAATTAGGGATCGGCAATAAATTCTGGCCTTGCCAGTGATGCCCATATCGCATAAAAAAACGGGGAAAATCTTTTTTCTCGTCTCTCACCTTTTAAAAAAATATTCTGCTTTTCCATTCTTCCTACCAAAGTAGATCATTTCTGCTGGTTCAGGAGGCTTTTAACTTCACTCCACAACCTACTCCATCACATTGCAGAAAACCAACAGTGTTGTCACCAAGATTTTGATAAAGTGTAATTGTGGGTACAAGTAATTTTTCTGATGGGTTTACTTCAACTTCAACTGTACAATTATAGATTTTGTCTCTGCAAACACTAGTTTAAACTGTATAACATCAGTATGGGCGAGTACTGGTCTATCACTGATGAGGTGACTAAGAGCATCACACTGGTGGCGTATCACACACCACCGAAGCATATTTTTATTATAGCGTATTGGTACCAACCCCTAATTAAGCCTGGTGACGACACGGACAGCTGATTAAGACTAAAATTAACTCTCATTTCTAGTTTATCACGACCAAAATGTAATTGTTAGCAAACTTTTACAATGCAAATAATTTGTTCTGCCTTGTGCACATGCGGTGTTAGAAACCATTACGTATAGGATAACACAAAGGCTGGCAGTCAGCTGCAAGCCTATGACTCAAATTAAGCAGCTCAGATGCCAAACCACGAAAGCGAAAACTGAGCAGTACGCAGGCGTCAGCAGGACCCGAATTAGCCTTGAACTCATTGCCAGCTGTTCCCTATTCTGTAAAATACATACTGAATAATAAGTTTACTGTTAGGCAAGTGGGCCTGCTGTGATTCTGTACTCAGGTAACGCGAGGGTACTAAAACCGAGAGTGATGATGGAGATGAAGACACAGTATACGGCAACGCACAACAGCTACCAGCATAGACAGCTTCTCTGGCAGATTACCAGTAAAACACTCAGTACTTCAAAGCGATACTTAAACATGTTTTGTGTAGTATATTAAACTTTCCTCTCTCCTGGATCTTGCTGGTCAGGACTGGCGGCCATATGAATTACACACCCGCATTCTTCATACTATGTGCCTCGATACTTGTCATTCCTCAGAATGTATCTACGTTCATCCCAGGAGTACAACAGAGTATCTACTGGCAGCTGTCGCAATAGACTGGTTAGTAAGTGCACCATGTATGCGGAACCATAGATAGGTCCCTTTGATCCCTGGTCTAATTAGTTGATCTCAGCCAGAACATCAGTGGGGACACTGAAGTGAGCTTCACTTGCCCGTGGGTTAAAGAAAGGCAAATCAGCCACAATTCCCCAAGTACTATCTTATTGGAAGCATGTGTAGATGTAAGGTGAGGGTAGAATTAGGTTTGGTCATGGTTCTTTTCCCCACTGTCAGGACCATACACCAATATCTTCAGGAGGAGAGAAGAGAACTGGCGAGAGGTATAAAAGAGCTCAGCACTCAGGGCACATTGCAGAGAAGTCCTGTTCTCACTCATGACCCCCACAGGCACACTTTACAGCAGGGATCAGTGGATAATACACAGGAGTGGAAACTGGCTGATTTTTTCAAATGCTAACTGCAGCAGACTACCCACCACTTTGATTCAGATCTGCTAATTCAGAACACCAATTTCTGAAACTGGATGACGAACTGATCAATGCCTCTGCTCTCGTGCCTTACATGTTGCACAAGACAGATTGGCAAAATAAGTGAATTACTGGCCAAGAAATTGGGTGAAACCAAGGTTGAACAGTTTTAAAAACAATGCATTTCTAGAATTCAGTATCGTCACTAGACATACTTTCTGTATAGGTACCAGAACACTACAGTGGGGGGGTGGGGGGGAACACGCATACATATGCCAATACACTTCAGTGTGCTATATGCTTCTTTTACGATGCTCTTAGTTCAACAGCTGGAATTGATGTTAACTGTACTTCACCTTAAGTGTTGTTTAGCTCAAAATGTTCTCTCCAGACACAACCTATTTTGGAAACACAAAATCTAATTGTACCACTGGGTGTTTTTCCAAGTAGATACAGTACTGAGACTGAACACATGGCCATTGCACGTCACTGGAATCCAGGGGACAACACTGCAGGTAACCCCACTGGACAACAGGGAACTATCCGACTGGTGCTTCCACTGTACTCTGCATCATTCAACATTTGACCATTGCTTCATTAGATGAGCCAGCAGATGGCATCATGCTAGATTTGTACTGCATCATGGGGGCCCGAATCATTCTGGGGGAGGGGGTATTTTATTTTTTTTCTTTATTCAACATCAAGTTAGAACAGGTCAAGCTAAAACATCAAGTATAGCTTTTCAATGTTCAAGGATGGACTCCTCAAAAAGCCGTGTTTAGTAAGGGTGCCAATACAAAAAATCAAAATGAGGGCAGGATGGAGCAAAGCCAATGTTGGGATCAGGTGTCAAGTTCTGACTTTTATTTCTCCTCTTAAAAAAATTTTTACCTGGAAGGAAAAGACAAAGCAGTTTCTATTGAAAATATTTCACAAGCTCTCTCCTGAAAAGGCGCACTAAAAACTATGAAGATTGGTGTGAAAATATCCTCGAATCCTATGCCTCAGAAACCAATATTTTGATCGTCCCGAGCCAGACCAATGATACTGGTTATGGTGGTAGGCTGTGTACGAATCAGACCGCTCTGTTCAATGGAAGTCAACATGTGGGACTGGGTTGGGAGCTGACCAGATACCATCTGACCCAAGAGAAAATGGTTACTGGCTGAGTACTGATGGAGCTGAAGCAGTTTTGCAAAGTCAGCTGCTCCAGATTGGCTCTCCAACCAGACCCGAAGTGTGGCTTCCGTTAAAATCAATGGAGTCGCTTTGATACGCACGCAAAACATCCACATTAACAAAGGTCACTGCAGTGGCTTAGGAGAGAAGCAGAGCATGAACTGTCTGTGTGTACGAGACAGTGTGTATGGTAAAAAGACAAAATTAGAGGCTCTTTCTTTGTACGCAGTATTTGTAACTTCAGATATAGATGAATTGACGGCACAAATAGAAATAAATGGGTATGATCTGATAAAATTGAGAGGTCGCACAACACCAGGTTATAGTCCAACAGTTTTATTTGAAATCACAAGCTTTCGGATTGTGATTTCAAGCTTGTGATTTCAAATAAAACTGTTGGACTATAACCTGGTGTTGTGCGACCTCTCAATTTTGTCCACCCCAGTCCAACACCGGCATCTCCGCATTATGATCTGATAGCCATTACAGAGACTTGGTTGCAAGGTGACCAAGGCTGGGAACTGAATATTCAGGGGTATTTGACATTTCGGAAGGATAGGCAGAAAGGAAATGAAGGTGGGATAGCTCTGTTCATAAAGAATGAATGTGAGAAGTCGCACAACACCAGGTTATAGTCCAACAGCTTTATTTGAAATCACAAGCTTTCAGAGCGCTGCTCCTTCGTCAGGTGAAGTGAAGAGATGCATATAGGCACAGCATATATAGTCAGGGAACACTGCCAGATGACTACAGTTAATCTTTCCAACTGCCCTTTATCACACCTTGGCAGAGAAATAATCACGGCAATCAAAGGTGTGGATGGTGTCCAAACAGGTCAGTCAGGAAAACATTACATCAAAGACAATGTGGCAGATGCTGGGGTCTGTATGGAAAACAAAAAACTTATTTTGCTGGAAATCACAGCAGGTCCGGCCGCATCTGTGTAGAGAGAACAAGCCAACGACGACTCGAGTCTGGATGACTCTACGTCAGGTGGGGTTACATGTAGTGTGACATGAACCCAAGATCCCGGTTGAGGCCGTCCTCATGGGTGCGGAACTTGGCTATCAGTTTCTGCTCGACGATTTTGCGTTGTCGTGTGTCTCGAAGGCCGCCTTGGAGAACGCTTACCCGAAGATCGGAGGCTGAATGTCCTTGACTGCTGAAGTGTTCCCCGACTGGGAGGGAACACTCCTGCCTGGCGATTGTTGCGCGGTGTCCGTTCAAAGAATGAGATCAGTACTGTAGTGAGAAATGATCTTGGCTCGGAAGATCAAGATGTAGAATCAGTTTGGGTGGAGATAAGAAATAATAAGGGAAAGAAGTCACTGGTGGGAGTAGTCTATAGGCCCCCTAACAGTAGCTACACTGTAGGAAAGAGTATAAACAAAAAAATAATGGGGGCTTGTAAGAAAGGTACTTCAATAATAGTGGGCAATTTTAATCTTCATATAGATTGGACAAATCAAATTGGCAAAGGTAGCCTTGAGGAAGAGTTCATAGAGTGTATTCAGGGCAGTTTCTTAGAACAATACGTTGTGGAACCAACCAGGGAACAGACTATTTTAGATCTGGTAATGTGTAATGAGACAAGATTAATTAATGATCTCATAATAAAGGATCCTTTAGGGAAGAGTGATCATAACATGTTAGAATTTCATTCAGTTTGAGGGTGAGAAACTTGGGTCTGAAACTAGTGTCTTAAACTTAAATAAAGACAATTACAAAGGTATGAAGACAGAGTTGGCTAAAGTGGACTGGGAAAATAGATTAAAAGGTAAGATGGTAGATAAGCAGTGGCAGACTTTTAAAGAGATATTTAATAACTTTCAACAAAAATATATTCCCGTGAGAAAGAAAGACTACGCGAAGGATGAACCATCCGTGGCTAACTAAGGAAGTTAAGGAGGGTATCAAATTGAAAGAAAAGGCAAACAATGTTGCAAAGATTAATGGTAGACCAGAAGATTGGGAATTTTTAGAAACTTGCAAAGGATGAATAAAAAAATAAAGAGGGAATAATTAGATTATGAGAGTAAACTAGCAAGAAAAATAAAAACAGACAGTAAGAGCTTTTACAAGAGAGTAGCTAAAGTAAACATTGGTCCCTTAGAGGATGAGACTGGGGAATTAATAATGGGAAACAATGAAATGGCAGAGACTTTGAACAAATATTTTGTATCTGTCTTCACAGTAGAAGACACAAAAAGCATCCCAATAATAGTGGAAAATCAAGGAGCAAAAGGGAGGGAGAAACTTAAAACAATTATCACTAGAGAAAAAGTACTGGGTAAACTAATGGGACTAAAGGCTGACAAGTCCCCTGGACCTAATAGCCTGCATCCTAGGGTCTTAAAAGAAGTGGCTGCAGAGATGGTGGAGTCATTGGTTGTAATCTTCCAAAATTCCCTAGATTCTGGTAAGGTCCCAGCGGATTGGAAAACTGCAAATATAACGCCCCTATTCAAGAAAGGAGGGAGACAGAAAGCAGGAAACTATAGGCCAGTTAGCCTAACATCTGTCATTGGGAAAATGTTGGAATCCATTATTAAGGAAGTAATAGCAGGACATTTAGAAAATCATAATAAAACCATGTTGACTCTACTTGATTGTATGAAAGGGAAATCATGTTTGACAATTTTATTAGAGTTCGTTGGAGATGTAACGAGCAGGGTGGATAAAGGGGAACCAGTAGATGTAGTGTATTTGGATTTCCAAAAGGCATTCGATAAGGTGCCACATAAAAAGGTTACTGCACAAGAGCTCATGGTGTTGGGGGTACCATATTAGCGTGGATAGAGGATTAGCTAACTAACCGAAAACAGAGAGGCAGGATAAATGGGTCATTTCCAAGTTGGCAAACTGTAACTAGTGGGGTGCCACAGGGATCAGTGCTGGGGCCTCAACTATTTTCAATCTATATTAACGACTTGGATGAAGGGACAGAGTGTACTGTAACCAAATTTGATGACGATACAAAGATAGGTAGGAAAGCAAGTTGTGAGGAGGACACACAAGAGTCTGCAAAGGGATATAGATAGGTTAAGTGAGTGGGCAAAAATTTGGCAGATGGAGTATAACATGGGAAAATGTGAGGTTATCTACTTTGGAAGAATAGAAAAGGAAAATATTATTTAAATGGAGAGAGACTACAGAATGCTGCGGTACAGAGTGATCTGGGTGTGCTTGTACATGAAACACAAAGTTAGCATGCAGGTACAGCAAGTAATTAGGAAGGCAAATGGAATGTTGGCCTTTATTGCAAGGAGGATGGAGTATAAAAGTAGGGAAGTCTTGTTACAACTGTACAGGGCGTTGGTGTGACCACACCTGGAGTACTGCGTACAGTTTTGGTCTCCTTATTTAAGGAGGGATATACTTGCATTGGAGGCAGTTCAGAGAAGGTTCACTAGGTTGATTCCTGGGATGAAGGGGTTGTCTTATGAGGAAAGGTTGAGCAAGTTGGGCCTATACTCATTGGAGTTTAGAAGAATGAGAGGTGATCTTATTGAAACATAAAAGATTCTGAGGAAGCTTGACAGGATAGATGCTGAGAGGATGTTTACCCTCGTGGGGAAATCTAGAACTAGGGGGCATAGTTTCAGAATAAGGGATCGCCCATTTAAGATGGAGATGAGGAGGAATTTCTTCTGAGGGTCATGAATCTTTGGAATTCTCTATCCCAGAGAGCTGTGGAGGCTGAGTCATTGAATATATTCAAGGCCGAGATAGACAGATTTTTGAACTGGAGGGGAGTCAAAGGTTATGGGGAGCGGGCAGAAAAGTGGAGTTGAGGCCAAGATCAGATCAGCCATGATCTTATTGAATGGCAGAGCTGGCTCGAGGGGCCGAATGGCCTACTCCTACTCCTTTTCCTTATGTTATGCTCTTATGTTCTTACGAGGGTGCAGGATATTTACACCAAGGTTATCTACATGGACCTAAGTACATTTTTCAGGAGTGTGCGCTGATAGGAGTACTTTGTATAGAAAGTTACCTCCCCGATTCACCTTCCCATTTTAATACCTCACCCATCAGATGATCGGGTTGGCTGGGGGGGGGGGGGGGGGGGGGGGGGCGGGGGGAGGAGATGACTTTTTTTTAAAATTTATTATGGGATGTGGGCATCGCTGGCAAGGCCAGCATTTATTGCCCATCCCTAATTGCCCTTGAGAAGGAGGTGGTGAGCCGCCTTCTTGAACCGCTGCAGTCCGTGTGGTGAAGGTACTCCCACAGTGCGGTTCGGTAGGGAGTTCCAGGATTTTGACCCAGCGACGATGAAGGATCAGCGATATACTTCTAAGTCAGGATGGCGTGTGACTTGGAGGGGTTGGTGTTCCCATGCGCCTGCTGCCCTTGTCCTTCTAGGTGGAAGAGGTCGCGGGTTTGGGAATTGCTGCCGAAGAAGCCTTGGCGAGTTGCTGCAGTGCATCTTGTGGATGGTACACACTGCAGCCACGGTACGCCGGTGGTGGAGGGAGTGAATGTTTAAGGTGGTGGATGGGTTGCCAGTCAAACGGGCAGCTTTGTCCTGGATGGTGTCGAGCTTCTTGAGTGTTGTTGGAGCTGCACTCATCCAGGCAAGTGGAGAGTATTCCATCACACTCCTTACTTGTGCCTTGTAGATGGTGGAAAGGCTTTGGGGAGTCGGGATGCGAGACACTCGCCACAGAATACCCAGCCTCTGACCTGCTCTTGTTGCCACAGTATTTATGTGGCTGGTCCAGTTAAGTTTCTGGTCAATGGTGACCCCCAGGATGTTGATGGTGGGGGATTCAGCGATGGTAATGCCATTGAATGTCAAGTGGCGGTGGTTAGACTCTCGCTTGTTGGAGATAATTATTGCCTGGCACTTCTGTGGCGCGAATGTTACCTGCCACTTATCAGCCCAAGCCTGAACGTCGTCCAGGTCTTGTTGCATGCGGGCAAAAATTAAGAGAACATTTACGTTTTTTGGCTATGATAAATTGACCCTTAGAATTAGGGGGGGATTAAATATGTGGGGTTATGGGGATAGGATGGGATATGTTAGGGGGAATTAAATACGTGGGGTTACGGGGGTAGGGTGGGATATGTGTACTGTGGGGATTAAAGCAGGGACAGGGTACTGGATTTGGATGATCAGCCATGATCGTATTGAATGGTGGAGCAGGCTCGACGGGCCGAATGGCCTACTCCTGCTCCTAGATTCTATGTTTCTATGTTTTAGAATTTTCAGACAGCTCATTCAAGAACTGGACTTTGGTCCAATACTGGACAGGTGGCAATCCCACCGTTAGATTCGGAACCATTATAATAATGAGGGATCCTTTGCAGACCTGCCCTATTAGTAGGAGATGTAGATCGAGCTTTACTTCCAGCTCTTCCTGGTGCCCAGAATTGAATAAGTGTTCTATTTCCCAAGCACTAAAAGCTCACCTTCAGCACCACAAAAAGCCAAGTGGAAGAAAGGCAATGGGAAAATCTTTCACGATTAAGTGAACCCATCGAACAGGCCCACAGTCAGGACAGAAAGTTCTCTATCTGACTGGCGAGAAACAGAACTATTGTTTACCTGATTCCAGTTTTGGGCTGCGTGTCTTTCTATCATCCAGCTACCAACAGAAATCAGAAATTTCAAGGTTTTATTTAATTCCGGGTCCTGTGAATAAGCGTGATGCACCAACGCTCCAAACATCTATACTTTCTAAACAGCCAGCGTGTGCATTCTGTACTCTACGAGAGATCACCGTTAAATATTGCTTTTATATTTGTATTTGGAATTTTTTTCCCCCATCTTAGACAACCCCACCCTCAAAACACCCCATTCCCTGACATACAGCAAACAGCTTTATTCCACATCTCCAATACTAACAGGAGGTTACTCCCCATTCGGGGAAGCCCACTATCTCGAGCTGCTGCCTTTCCCGACAGGCCTATTAAAGAAAGATCTTTCCAGGTGAGGAATCAGACTCCATGATAAATAAGTGTGATGCACCACCGCTCCAAACATCTATACTTTGTAAACAGACAGCAGTGCAGTTATGTTGAGGTCAGCCTGCTCTGTGAATGGATGGGGTCTAAGAATAGACATATCCACGTTACTCTAATACAGAAGAAAGAACATCTAATTGATTTAAATTGTGTGCTCGCAAATTCCATCTTTTGATCACAATGACACTGATAACATTGATAGATGATGAATTTCAGGGCCGAAGACACTACTCTAAGTATAGGCACATATAGATTATTAAATAAATAAGATAGTTGGCATTAATGATATAATATGGAGCTAAAAGGGTTGTTAGGTTAAAACATATAGGGGGAAAAATTCAGTTGGTTGCGCCGCCCGTTAGCACCTTAAGAGGGCGCTAATGGGGCGCAAAGCAACTAGCGCCCAGGCGTGGCGATGTTTGCTCCGCTCGCGAAATTAACTAGACATTTTGCGGCGGTGCTAAACACTACCGCCACGATCTCCTGCGCCGGCAGATCGTGACGTCAATTGAGTGCGCAACGCCCCGGAGCGGATACGGAGTGGCGCCCCCTGCCTTACCGCCTGCCGCTAGCAATGACAGGTTGAGGGGAGCGTTTTACAGTCAGGAAGGGACTGGGGGAGCGCTATTTAAAGGCGACCGCTTCCTGCCTTTTATTGTTGGTGACATTTTTGAACCACGCATTCTGAGAGAGAGACAGACTTCTGGAGAGATTCAACGCTGTGTGAAGGAGTTTTGGGTACTGAGCAGCACATTGCAGGTTCATTTTGATTTGCCCTTCCTTGTATTGATTTAGAAGAGACTGTGGGGGTTGCAGTCTGAGCTCTTTCCCTGGTTCTCTCCATTGTTCTTTCCAGCAGATTTGATGTACAGGTCTCTCCAGGCCGAGATTCAAGGCTGCAATGAGCAGGATGTGGATGGAGAGCAAGATCAACCCTCCCCTTTAAGAACTGGCCGGCGCCATTGTGTTTGTGTTCCATTGCTGACTGACATCACATGAGCTTCGCCAGCGCTCTGAGTTAGCGCCTCGCTCCTCGGCCTTTGCGCCTTAAGACAGATGTGTAGCGCCTGATTTAGCGCTCCAATCACCTCCAGGGGTGATAAAAGTCAAGTTTGCAGTCGGAGGCGATAATTAGCGCCAGGCGCTAATCTTTGCGCCCGGACGATAATTGCGCCCCAAACGGGGCGATACTGAATTTTTCCCCCATAGGCTTTAAAAAAATCACAGCAGAGGGAGTGTAAAAGAAGGAAAAGGCAATTACTGCAGTATAAATAAGGGAATAGGTTCCTTTTGCCAGAGATTGCAAGAGATAAGACATCAAGGCTTGTACAACAAAGGCTTTATTGTGAGAAGAGCAAAGATACAAACAATGTAACAGCTCACAAGCTCCCCCCCAAATAATTGTCCAGCAATCTGTTCAATGACCTAAGGGTCTTAAAACACCCAGTAAAGTTGAATCCAGCAAGAACTAGACAATGAAAGAAAATGGTATAAAAAGAGACAAACTTTCACGCAGTAGGAACTTTACCTTCAAGATGAAGTAGCATGAACAGGCGTGGATAAGCTCTCTACATGCAGATTTTAGATATAGGGCTAACGTGTACTGCTCTGTATGAAGTTTTAAGATGAATGTTTTGAAACAATAATAAAAGAATTTAATTGTCAGACATATTACTGTCTCTAGCTTTTCGAATCGGTTAAATAGAAGGAAGGAATTTTCCAACATGGGGCCCATCGCACACAAAATTCCACTCACAGCACAGCCACAGCCTAACCTTTACCCCGAATGCTGCATTTACAAATAGCAAATAGGATGCCAACCCGTTATAATGGAATGATCTGCACGGAGCAGATCCGCTCAGTTTATCCAATGTCTGGCTTTAAAAATTCTGCTTAAAACATTGCTACTTCACAGCAGATACAACAGTGGACCAATAATGTCTGCAGACCCAGAGTAAGAGCCTCCAATAAGTAAGGAGCCACTAGAAAGATGAATTCAGATACTGTTAAACTGTGACTACTTTGTTTCAAGGCCTCGGGGGCCGGGGCAGTGACAGAATGACGAAATAACTTCTCAAGTGGAAGCTGATGGAACAAAATTCAGAGACTGGCTATTAAACCTCAGTTAAAACCATAGACTACACCAGTTGTCATCACCAGGACTGGTTTGATGAACACAGGGATTCTTGATGAGAAAAGTAATGCTCACTTCAGCTGAAAGAATGACAAACTCTGCCACCAAAAACCAATGCTACTCGACCCGAAGCAAATTGCACAGTAAAGAATCTAAACTTCTGCTGGGAAAAGAAAGTGGAGGAGCTTCAGTTGTATGCAAACCAGTATGACTGAAAAATCCACAATAGACTGAATGGTATGCACATCTCAATGATGCAGAGCACTGCCTCCCCACAGACATGCAGGTAGCCACACTCAGAAGCACAAATTACTAGAATTTTGGGTCAAGTATTTTATGAGCTCAACAGACCCTCAACAATGCATGCATCCAGAAGAAAGAATAAAAAAAATTCTCCGAATACATCACTCTCAATGAAATACACAAAGCCATCAATCAAGCTAAGAATGGCAAGACACCAGGCTCAGATGCCATTCTAGCTGAAATACTCAAACATGGTGGCCCAACCATTGGAAAACACCACTTCAGAATCTTCCAACAGGTCTGGGATGGGGAGATGCTTCCTCTACAGTTTAAGGATGACTCTGTTGTACAAAAGTGAGAAGTCGAACACCACCAGGTTATAGTCCAACAGTTTTATTTGAAATCACAAGCTTTCGGAGCGGCTGCTCCTTCGTCAGGTGACTTCTTCACCTGACGAAGGAGCAGCAGCTCCGAAAGCTTGTGATTTCAAATAAAACTGTTGGACTATAACCTGGTGTTGTGCGACTTCTCACTTTTGTCCACCCCAGTCCAACACCGGCATCTCCGCATCATGGCCACTGTTGTACAAAGATAAGGGTTAAGCGTCCTGACTGTGGAAAGTACAGTGACATCTCGCTCCTGTCTGCTGCAAGGATCACCTGAACAATGTCCTTCCAGAGGCCCAGTGCATTTTCAATCCAAGTGAAATACTGTGGACTGTGAGAACAATTCAGGAAAATGAAAGCACAGCAAAAACCCGTTCATGGTCTCCCTCAACCTGACAAAGGCTTCCAACATTACGCAGGTGTGGATTGTGAAAGCTCCTGACAAGTTTATCAGTGTGACTTGACAGCTACATGATTGGATGTTGAGATGAGAGATTGCCAAATAAGGGTGACTCTGGGCACTCACTATTTGGCCTTTTCTGCTCTGCCATGGTATGTCAGACCAGAGAAGGAGTGTACATCCAGTTCAGGACAGCAGGAAAGCTGTGCAATTTATGCAGACCACAAGCAAAAGCTACAATTAAAGAAGCCAGCAATCTTGAGGCCCTCGTAGCCCAAATGCATTTCTTCACAACCAAAAGCTGAGCAGTCCTTCCTCACCGAGGAGTGTACCAGAGAAAAGGAATCTATTTGGAGACCTTCAAGAGCATCAGCAAACATTATGCATCTTCAGCTGAGAAATATAGACCATCAGTCTGAAGAAAAATGAGGTTCTGTTCTAGCCAGCGTCTTATCAATGGTACACACCACCTTCAGCCTGCATGGAGGGAACACAGCTGAGTTCAGTACACCAATCTGCCTACCTAGGTAACATCTCTATGTACCAAAAGCATCATCGGCAGAGGGAGGCTTGCTCAACTTTTGGCTATTTGAAGAAGTGTGCATCGGATGAACAGAAAATCAAGACCAAGCAGGAAGACTGGGTGTCGAAACAGTCAATGCTACTCCTATCCAAGATGCGGAGATGCCGGTGTTGGACTGGGGTGGACAAAAGTGAGAAGTCACACAACACCAGGTTATAGTCCAACAGCTTTATTTGAAATCACAAGCTTTCGGAGCGCTGCTCCTTCGTCAGGTGAAGTTGAAAGCTTGTGATTTCAAAAAGAACTGTTGGACTATAACCTGGTGTTGTGCGACTTCTCACTCCTATCTAAGCCAGTAGGGGTTGTTTTGCTTGAATCTGACGGGTTCAATGACATAAGAAACTCAGTACTGCTCCATCATTCAATAACATATTGAATCAAAATTCATTTTAATTGTATACTGGAGACTGTGACCAGGCCAAAACGTCAATAATATTGACATTTGACCCATCAGGATTCCAGTGCACTTATCTATGTTGGCACAAGCTTAACTACTTTTAACTTAGACAATTTAAATCCACCGTGCCCTAGAATCTTGATCAAATTTCTGGAACTTGGCAACTTTATTGGAACCAGTGTGCAGTTTACAAAAAGAACTGAAGCTTTTGTCTCGTAGCACCTTTGGGACCAGCAGAAACACAAGAGCTACCAAAAGCAACATTGCTCCAAAGTTAAAAGGTAATACTTACTTCAAAAAAATTGGACATTAAAGATCAAATTTCATCAGATTCCTATTCAGAAATCAAACTATTACAAATAAACATACATCTCCTTGAGCAAAGGGGGAGTGAAGATCCTCTATCACCACATGCCCAAAAGTTTACTTCCATTCCAAGTAAAATACATCTAGAATCAGTCTACCCTTTGTATTAAAAACTCACTGGGGAATTTAGTGCAGTGGGCGAGATACTTTCACCCCCAGGATCTCTTCAAATTCAGCTCAGAATGATGCGATGCAAGTCTCCTCTGTCTGCTGGCTGCCAGCAATAGCAGCTTGTGCACAGTCTCACCCCAGTTTCAAGTGGACATGGGCTCACAGCACATACCTGCCCCTATTTTAGCACTGTCTGGTTCAGTTGGTAATATAGTCAGTCAATTGTGGGTTCAAACTCAATCTAGGGCTTGAGCAAATAATCTAAACCGGAGACTTGCATGTAGTGTTGAGGAATGCTACATTGTCGGAGGTGCTATCCTTCAGATGATACATTAAATTAAAGCCCCCATCTGCCTGTTCCTGTGGCCGTTAAAAAATCCAATTTCGCTATCTGAACTGCAGGGAATCCTTCAGGCCAACATTCCTCTCACAACCACCACAGATTTACTGCTCATTTAACTCATTGCTGTTTATGGGGCATTGCTGTGCACAAAATGGCTGCTATGTTCACCGACAGAACAATGACGGCACGCCAAAGTAATTAACCGTATACGAAGCACTTCAAGAAGTTTGGGAGATGTGTGATGAGACACGTTATAAATGCAAATTCTCTCAGTGGAAATCTTAATTTCAGAGGCATCAAACGATTGGCCCGTGTGGGAAACTGAAATGTCACACTGAGGCAGTAAGGAGTTCTCTCGAGGCTGGGGTAAGGCAGAGTATAGAGGGAACTTTACTCTGTATCAAACACAACCTGGAAGTGCTTGATCAGAAAATGTTCCAATGCCAGCACCAACATCCCTCACATTGAATGCAAAAAAAGGTAAAAGTTGTATTTAAAAATTACATTAAAGAATGAGTTGCCCACAATATCCATTTTAATTTAAAACAAAGTTAAGATAACAATTTTTCAAAAATATTTAAGCAGTTGGTGCTGCAACCTCATTGTGGAGCTGGCTTGAAGGAACCGGCCGAGTCTGAAAGCATGAAGGAGCTGAATTAAATTACACAAGTGACTGTACCTCTAATAACACTAACACACGCACACAAACTCCTCCAAACCAGTTTCCGCAGCATTATCAACACTGCCAGTTTGAACAAAAATTGGGTTGTCTCAGAAGTGGCAAATAGTTGACATGAACATGTTGCTAGTGGTGCTCAGTATTGGGAATATCCATAACATAGACTGTTAAAGGTGCCTGAGGGAGAAGCCTTAGTTCATTCTGGGACAGCTCATTCTGAACAACTTTGGGTTAAAATTACATGTCGAGTGCTTTTTTTTTTGGTGTTTGGGAGTGGGGTTAGGAATGTTAGTTGGTCTTACTGATTACTTAGAGGCTGATCAGAATACATCAAAATGACTATAGCTCTTACAGTCCACTTTCTCCTCCCTTAACACAGAGAGAAAGGCTACTAACACAGAAGCTTGACATAGACCGGAGGTGCGTCTGGAACACACCACAGCCCGACATGCTGGCAGCACTGCCTGCTCATACACTCTCCTTGCTACGAGCTGTAGCCACAGCCCAACAGCAAGTGAATTTTACTGGCAGAGTGACCCTCAATGGCAAAGACACCGTCACATGTCGAATAATTTGCTGAAGTTGGCACATGCAGCAATCAAAATCTAAATCAAACCAGGATAAAGAAACCTCCCTCATAATTGCAGAATAGATATATATTACATTACACAGAATCTACAGCACAGAAACAGGCCATTCGGCTCAACTAGTCTATGCTGGTGTTTATGCTCCACACGAGCCTCTCCCACCTTACTTCATCTCAACCTATCAACATATCATATGCAGGCCCAATAACTCAAAGAAGTTGCCTTAACCTTCTGTTCAAGCAATAAACACGACATTAGCCACCTCTGTTCCTATTAAATGTTGTGCGTCAATCTGAACCTCTACTGGTTTTCACTTGTTGGAAAGTATGGGATCCATCAAGAGCAACCTAACTGGATTTTTAAAAATTGACCCGAACACAGATACAAGGACACAGCAAAGCATAGATTGCCAAATGCCCATTCAGGCCCTAAAAGTTCACCCTTGCCACTCAATGCAAGTCAGCCTATTTAATCACCCAAGGAAAGGTTTTGCAAATACTGTCTTTGTAACATTAGAGTGGGGAGTTACCAGTTCTTGCTGCTATGGTCTCACTGACTTCATTTACTACTGAATAGGTAGCATGGACTCAACAGTAAAGATG
Organism: Squalus acanthias; assembly: GCA_030390025.1. NCBI lineage: Eukaryota > Metazoa > Chordata > Chondrichthyes > Squaliformes > Squalidae > Squalus > Squalus acanthias. Next base: position 130,768,787 of record CM059434.1, read on the forward strand.
TCACAACAGAAAAGAAAGAAAAATGCTAGAAATACACAGGAGGAGGTCAGCCAGCATCTGAAGAGAAAAAAACAACAGGCTAATGTTTTGTGGTGGAGACCCAGTTTTGACAAAGGTCTGTACCTAAAACATGAACTTGTCTTCTCACTCTACAGATGCTGACTAACCTGCTGCACATTTGAAGCATTTTGGTTTTTATTTTAGTAATGTTACAATATGAAACCCAAATCTGACAAAAATGATTATCCATTATTTACTCAGTTACATTCTCTGTAACTGTGACCATGGTGCATTATACCTCTTCATCCTCTCCGCAGCCTTAACAGAGTTGATCACACTAACCTCCTCCAATGCCTCTACACTGTTGTCCAGCTTGGTGAGACTGCTCTCAGTTGCTTCCTTTCTTAGCTATCTGATTGCAGCCAGCGCATCTCGAGCAATGGCTTCTCTTCCCAACACGGCATCATCCAGAATCCCCCAAAGGTCTATCCTTGGCCCCCTCCTCTCCCTCTGTCCATATCATCCTCAGATATGTAGTCAACTTTCACATGTACACTGAGAAGACCAAGCTATACCTCTCCACCCCGTCTCCCAACCTCTCTGCTGTCAAGACATCGTGACAATATCTAGTTAAAACACTTGCAAAACTGAAACTATTGTCTTCAGCCACTGCCACAAACTTTGTACTCACGCCACTGTTTCTATCCCCCCCTTCTTAGCCACTGTCTCAGGCTAAGCCAGACTGTTTGCAACCTTGGTATTCTGTTCAATCCCAAGCTGTGTTTCTGACCCCATATACTCGCCATCACAAAGACTGCCTATTCCATCTCGAACATTGTCCACTTCCACCATTACCACATCAGAGCAGTGGGAGTCTTTCAGAAAGGAAAGAGAGAGAGTACAACGGCAACATGTTCCCGTAAAGGTCAAGGGTGGGACCAACAAGCCCAGGGAACCCTGGATGTCAAGGGATATACAAGAATGGATTAGGAAAAAAAGGGAGGCTTTTGGCAGATACAAAGGACTAAAAACAGTGGAAGCCCTAGGAGTATAGAAAGTGCAGGGGGCTACTTAAAGAAATTAGGAGAGCGAAGAGGGGGCATGAAAAAATACTGGCGAGCAAAATAAAGGAAAATCCCAAGGTGTTTTATAAGTATATTAAGGGCAAGAGGATAACCAGGGAAAGAGCAGGGCCCATTAGGGACCAAAGTGGCAATGTGTGTGTAGAGCCAGATGATGTAGGTGAGGTTTTAAATGAATATTTTGCATCTGTGTTCACTATGTAGAAGGACGATGTAGGCATAGAAATCAGGCAGGGGGATTGTGATATACTTGAACAAATTAGTATTGAGAGGGAGGAGGTACTAGCGGTTTTAGCGGGCTTAAAAGTGGATAAATCCCCAGGCCCAGACGAGATGTATCCCAGGCTGCTGTGTGAGGCAAGGGAGGAGATTGCAGGGGCTCCGACACAAATTTTCAGAACCTCTCTGGCCACAGGGGAGGTGCCAGAGGACTGGAGAACAGCTAATGTAGTACCATTATTCAAGAAGGGTAGTAGGGATAAACCAGGGAATTACAGGCCAGTGAGCCTAACATCAGTGGTAGGGAAATTATTGGAAAACATTCTGAGGGACAGAATTAGTCTCCACTTGGAGAGGCAAGGATTAATCAAGGATAGTCAGCATGGCTTTGTCAGGGGGAGATCATGTCTAACCAATTTGATTGAATTTTGAGAGGGGGTGACTAGGTGTGTGGATGAGGGAAGTGCAGTTGATGTGGTCTACATGGACTTCAGTAAGGCTTTTGACAAAGTCTCGCATGGGAGACTGGTCAAGAAGGTAAGAGCCCATGGGATCCAGGGCAATTTGGCACATTGGATCCAAAATTGGCTTAGTGGCAGGAGGCAGAGGGTGATGGTCGAAGGTTGTTTTTGTGACTGGAAGCCTGTGTACAGTGGTGTACCGCAGGGATCGGTGCTGGGTCCTTTGCTGTTTGTAGTGTACATTAATGATTTAGATATGAATGTAGGAGGTATTATCAATAAGTTCGCAGATGACACGAAAATTGGCGGGGTGGTAAATAGCGAGGAGGGAAGCCTCAGGCTGCAGGACGATATAGATGGGTTGGTCAGATGGGCAGAACAGTGGCAAATGGAATTTAACCCTGAAAAGTGTGAGGTGATGCATTTTGGGAGGACTAACAAGGCAAGGGAATACACAATGAATGGTAGGACCCTAGGAAGGACAGAGGATCAGAGGGACCTTGGTGTGCATGTACATAGATCCCTGAAGGCAGCAGGACAGGTAGATAAGGTGGTTAAGAAGGCATATGGGATACTTATATTCTATGCCTCGGCTAATGAAGGCAAGAGCAGGGAGGTTATGACGGAGCTGTACAAAACGCTAGTTAGGCCACAGCTGGAATACTGTGTGCAGTTCTGGTCGCCACACTATAGGAAGGATGTGATTGCATTGGAGAGGGTGCAGAGGAGATTCACCAGGATGTTACCTGGGCTGCAGCGCTTCAGCTATGAAGAGAGACTGGACAGGCTGGGGTTGTTTTCCTTAGAGCAGAGAAGGCTGAGGGGGGGCCTGATTGAGGTGTACAAAATTATGAGGGGCATAGATAGGGTAGATAGAAAGGAACTTTTCCTCTTCGTAGAGGGGTCAATTACCAGGGGGCATAGTTTCAAGGTAAGGGGCAGGAGGTTTAGAGGGGATTTGAGGAAAAACTTTTTCACCCAGAGGGTGATTGGAATCTGGAACTCACTACCTGAAAGGGTGGTAGAGGCAGGAACCCTCACAACATTCAAGAAGCATTTAGATGAGCACTTGAAACGCCATAGCATACAAGGCTACGGACCAAGTGCTGGAAAATGGGATTAGAATAGACAGGGCTTGATGGCTGGCGCGGACACGATGGGCCGAAGGGCCTCTTTCTGTGTTGTATAACTCTATGACTCTATGACCTCAACCATCTGCTGCCGAAACCCTCATACATGCCTTCGTTACCTCAAAACTCAATTACTTCAATACTCTCCTAGCCGGCTAACTATCCTCTACCCTCCATAAACTTCAGCTCATCCAAAACTCTGCTGCCCATATACTATTTCATCACACTCCAAGTCCTGCTCAACCAACACCCATGTCTGGATTGACCTACTTCGCTCCTGCTTCCTGCAATAGCTCAAATTTAAAATGGTCACCCTTGTGTTTAAATCCCCCCATGGCCTCTGCCTTTTCTATCTCTGTAACCTCCTTGCTTAACTCTCTGTTCTTCTGATCCCAACCTTTTGTGCAACCCCCTCACCCTGCACCCAACCATACCTAGGCTCTACACTCTGGATTTCACTCCATCTGCTCCACCTCCCTCTCCTCCTTCAGGACCTTAATTAAAACCCATCTCTGACCAAGCTTTTGGTCACCCTTGCTCATCTCTCCCCCTTTGCCTCAGTGTCCATTTTCTCCTCCCGTATCGGAAATGCCTGGGATGTTCTATGTTAAAGGTGCTATTTAGATACAAGTTGTAGTAGTAGTTAAGCCTGAAAACACTTGCTTCACTGATAGATGTATAAAAGTTTCCTTCTTTGTTTAAAAAGGGTAACTAAATCTTTGATTACTGTTGTTCACTTTTTCCACAGCACTCTGCTTCCTGATTTATGACCCCAAGCTCATCATTTTAGTCACTGCAGATAGCTCCCTTTGTAGTGCCAGCCCACAATTGCATCAATTTCATTACTTAAGTGAGAAAAATGCTGCAGTGCAAAGTTCTGCCATGACAATTCTCAGCAGGGAAAAAAAAATCAAGTATTAGCGGCCCAGCTGGCTGAACAGAAGAGAATGCAGAAAAAAAACTCTCATGGTTGTGGTTTAATTTCCTTTCTCCATGCCCATCCCTAGTGCAGTGACTCTCGCTAAGGTACAGATCTGCAGACATTGGCCTCCCTCCTTTACCCCTTCCTAGTGGCTATTCTTCATTTATATGAGTCTAAACATGAATCAACAGCCTATTTAACCATGGCGAGCATCACACCCAAGCCTACCCTCACGATTTTCAGCTGCACACCATCAGCTGGGATCACTATATCGTCATCAGGAGCAGACAAACTGGCCGGTCTCCCCCTCGCTTACCCAGGAGCACGGAGGCGAAAGGTAGCACTCCTACAACAGACCAAAGTCAAACCTGGGACCTTGGTCTGGTTCAATTACACATTGCTGCACTGCCGTTTACCAATTGGGCCACCCAGGGACGCAAGACAACTTCACTTAATCGAAGACCGGTTTAACTAAAACATATCGTCAGTTTTTCCTGAATTCACTGCTCCACTGCATAGAAAGGTTCCTCTTTTAGAAAATGGAAGATTTCCTTCTAAAGGCAAAGGAACTTCCTGCCACTGTTCTGTTCTCTAGAATCCTTTACATGTTTAAGCTAGAATGATTCAAATCATTTTTAATTTGCAAATGGTTCATAAAGTTATAATTTCACTGGCAACCTGTTCGCATTAAAAACTGCCTTCAGAGGATAAAGGCAAGAAAAGTCAGCATGATAAGAGACCTTTTAGCTCATCACTCACTTGATAACACACTCCCAAACACACAATTATCCTGCTTTGAGACACAGCACTGGAATAAACAGGAAGAATCATCGAATCAAACAGCACAGAAGGAGGCCATTCAGCCCATCGTTACTGTGTTGGCTCTTTGAAAAAAGCTAGCCAATTAGTCCCACTCCCCTGCTCTTTCCCTACAGCCTTGCAAATTTTTCCTTTTAAGAATATATCCAATTCCCTTCTGAAAGTTACTATTGAATCTGCTTCCACCACCCTTTCAGGCAGTGCATTCCAGATCATAACTCGCTGCGTAAAATAAATTCTCATCATCTCTCTGGTTCTTTACCAATTATCTTAAATCAGTGTACTCTGGTTACCGACGGGAGGTGCAGATGCTTCCAGAGACATCAAGATCCACTGCACAAAATGACTGAGATGGGCAAACAGGTGCTGCTGGCAGTGCTGTAATTTAAAAGGTACCAACAGTACTACGATAATTTATAGGCACCAAGATTTCACTCAGGACTTGATCAGGAATGAGCTGGCCCTAGACAGCGAGAGTGGCAAGCTAGGACTGTGGGGAGTACCACAGCCAAATCAATTCTTTCTTCATTCCTGTTCCAAGACCAGCTACGTAACATCGCCTGACTCCACCCTGCCTGAGCTTGTCTGCTGCTGAAAACCTCATTCATGCCTTTGTTACCTCTAGACTTGACTATTGCAGTGTTCTCCTGGCCGGCCTCCCATCTTCCACCCCAACTTGAGCTCCTCCAAAACTCTGCTGCCAGAATCCTAACTTGCACCAAGTCCCGTTCACCCCTGTGCTCGCTGACCTATATTGGCTCCCGGTCCGGCAACACATCAATTTTAAATTCTCATCCTTTTCAAATCCCTCCATGGCCTTGCCCCTCCCTAGCTCTGTACCCTCCTCCAGCCCTACAAGCCTTCGAGATCTCTGCGCTCCTCCAATTCTGGCCTCTTGCGCATCTCCGATTTTAATCACTGCACCATTGGCGGCCGTGCCTTCAGCTGCCTAGGCCCTAAGCTCTGGAATTTCCTCCCTAAACCTCTCCGCCTCTCTCTCCTACTTTAAGACGCTCCTTTAAACCTACCTCTTTGACCAAGCTTTTGATTATCTGTCCTAAGATCTCATGTGGCTCGGTTTCCAATTTTGTTTGAAAGTCGCTCCTGTGAAGCGCCTTTGGGACGTTTTACTACGTTAAAGGCACTAGATAAATGCAAGTTGTTGTTGCTGTTGCTCTCTTAACCTCCAAGCAAACTGACCTGCATGGTGTTCCACCCTGCACTCTCATGGGGTGGAAATCAAGACACATTGCACTGTCTTTCCCATAATCTCAACACTGTAGAACTCCTTTTCCTCCCTTACAGGCTTTTAAAACCCAATCTTGGTGTCAACTAACTACTTTTCTCATTCTTTTCAGCCTAGGTGGTGCCCTGCACTTCAAACGTTGATTCAAGTTTCTCGTTATAAGAAAAGAAAATTTGCATGACATAGAACTAGAACAATTCCTAACAACATGAATAGGAATTAGCATGTCATTGGAGCGCACTTTCTGCGTTTTTGTTGAACATACTATTTCTCTCAATTACTCCATCGCAATTGCAAGCAAACATCAACAGGAACATGGAATAGTTTAACATTTGGAGAGCTCCCAAAATCTAAATTCTGCAGAACTAAAACCAATTTGTATTTGGCAAACCATCTGCTCACTTTCATCCTTGAAGACGACACCAAACGGACTTATTAATCTCAATTAAGCATAGAAGGGAGCACTGCAATAGCGAGCCTTCCTTGGAGACCTCACCAAAATAGTAGCAGTATAAACGCACAGTCAACTCCTGCTGAGAGGCGTTTTTACACTTGCTGTGTGTTTCGGGAGAGCGCTCCAAACCTACCTCTGTGCATCGCTATCTCACGTTTATATTGGGTTGTGCATCTCTGCTGTGCTGCAAGTGCAGCTGAAGAGTGAAGGCGCAGAACAGTTTAGTCCTCTTTCAAAAATCAGGGCACGGGGCTGGAACAAAAATCGCTGAGCTGGCCTGGGGCATCATATTGCACACTCACTAGGTGCACGAGGAAGAACTGGTAGCTAATTGAGAATCCCAGGAAAAACAGAACTACTATAATTTAAAGGCACTAAGATTTCACTCAAGAGTTGATCTAAAATGCATGGCCACTGTATTGTTGGTGGGTGGGGAAAGAAGGGGAAAGTGGAGAACCAGAAGGAGGAAAAAATAGATGCGTTTCTGGTGACAGCTAGTGCTTTGCCACTTGCCATTTAGTACAAGTCCAAACACTGCAGTAAATTCACAACTCAATTCAAAACAAACAAGATACGAAGCAGCTCCATTTCACCAACACAAACAAAGCTTTAACACTTCTCACTCCAGATATTTTAACAGGTGGGCTCTGGTGCTGTTTTGCAAACAGAAGAGAGATGCCTGGGGTACAGCAAGGGTCAACTTAACCTGTAAAATTTTGGATAGCAGCACAGTATGTTACTTCTGCTTCTGGTAAGGTTTTCAACTAGAAGCAACATTAAACAGAGCCAAAGAAAAACAGATAATTCTGGAAAAACACAACAGGGTAATCAGCATCTTCAAAGAGGAAAGCTGAGTTAACTTTTCCAATGGGCTCTTCATCAATACCCGAAACATTAACCCAGTATTTTTCTTTTTACAGATGCTGATTGTCCTGCTGTGTATGTCCAGCATTTTCTGTTTTTATTTCAGTCCCCAGCATTTCCTTTTTATCTTTCATAAAAGTCAAGATTTATACTTTGTTTGTCCTCTTTTCTCACCAATTTTCTCTTCTCCGAAGGCATAGACACCTTGCTAGGGGATGGTTCAGAAGCAGAGTCACCCTCTACTACGTTGTCCCAGTGGCCGTTAACCATGGGTGCTCCTGGAGAGCGAGTGCCAGCAGGATATTTAATCACAGGGCATCACAGCTGATCCCCCCACCCTGTCCCCACCTGGCGTTCACACACATGCGCTTTCAGCAGAGATTGCTCCAGAGCAGTCAGCAGCAGGAGCTTTAGTCACTATTCCCCTTCCCATCCCAAGGTGGGATAGACCAACACAGCAACCTGCTGCCATCAGTTCGTTCAGTAAAGACAAGACTAGGAATCTTCCTAGTCTGCATGGTTTAGCTACTCACTGGATAAAATTGTTCCACAGGTTAAGACCATCAGTCATTTGAGCGCACAAACACAAGTACTTACCTATGGAAGGAGATTTGAATGGGTATTTGTCTGGTAGGTCCACTCTAACTTTCCATACGCCACCTTCATAGGGAGCTAAACAAACAAGAAAACAAACAATTCAGTGGCATTCAGACAAGCAGGTTGATACGAGAGATATAAAATAGCTCTTCTCAGAAACACACTCAGGATGATCAACATGCAAATATTACAGTATAGTAATATATCCAGTCCAAAATCACTTTGCAGATTCTCAATCTTCAGATACAATACAAGATGTTTTGAGGAGTTTTTACCCCATAGTTAGTTCTCTGCTTCTGTTGGATCCGTTTTTGCCAGTGTTCTCCTTTTAGTTCAGTGTGGTGGCACAGCAACCACCAAGGAACACAACCACAATGCAGCTGTGAATTCAAAATTATTTACAGCTCACACACTGGACATTTTGCAGAGGGCCAAGACTGGATAAGTTGTACAAGATTCTCCCCATCTGCTACATCCACATTTACCCATTTAACACTTCAAACGGAATAGCTAAGCCAAGTAAGATAGAGAGCAGCTGAGCCACACAGACCCGGAATGTCTTCGGATTCAATCCTCGATTTGTGTGGAGTTCATAGATTTCAGGGCAGGGCAGCAGGGGAGATGGGGAATAAGAAAACATACTGAAGTTGCCAGGGCTCAGACTCCTGCTGGCTACCAGCAACTCCTGTTGGAAATGCGTGTGTGGATGTCAGGTGAGCTCAGTTTCAGCTGTGATGCCTTGAATGGCCTGCCAACACTCAACTCTACAGTACTTGGCCAAAGTACCAGAAGGCAACTAGCAGCCAGCAACTATGTACTGGTACCCCAACAAGCAGTCAGTATCTTAATGCGAGGAGGTGGAGGGACAAACATTGGCAGGAAAAAAAGAGGGGGTGGGGGGGGGCAGTCCAAGAATTATGTCCCATAGGACAATGTCCACTCCACAGTATATTCAATGGGGACGATATTATAACTGAAAGCAGACAGCATTCTAAGGATGTCACCTGAAAATATTGAACCAAGTAGCATAAATAGGCCCGTGAGTTTAATGAAAGATTGAGGGATATAGCGAGAAGGAGGGTAGGTGGAATCGAGAGGAATCAGAAAAGGGCAGGTTTGTTGGGGCAAAATCTCTTTTCCTGTTGCTAAAAACAGTTATGCTCTTATCCCTGGAGGCAAGGCCAACACATATGCAATACAATATCCAACCTGTTATATATAGACCTAGTAAGGTCCCAGTGATATTGGCATGGCCTTCCACTTTGAGGTGCATACACACTTATTTGCATCCATAATATATAGCAATAAATTTTACTGTTAGCAAATATTTGGAGGTGACTTTTGTTTAATATTGATACTAAAGAAATGGACCAAGTTCAGACCCAAATCAGCAAAAGCTTCCTCTGCTGTTCACCAGCAATGTGTTCACAGAAAACCTAGTTTTCAACACAAGAGTGGTTTTCTTTTGCCTCAGCAATGCAAGCCATGATTTATTTTTTTTAAGTGACATATACAAAGATCAGGGGTGTGAAGGAACATTTCTCCAAAATACAAGCAACACGGTGGCATAGTGGTTAGCACTGTTGCCTCACAGCGCCAGGGACCCGGGTTCGAATCCGGCCTCGGGTGACTGTGTGTGGAGTTTGCACATTCTCCCCGTGTCTGCATGGGTTTTCTCCGGGTGCTCCGGTTTCCTCCCACAGTCCAAAGATGTGCGGGTTAGGTTGATTTGGCTATGATAAATTGACCCTTAGTGTTAGGGGGATTAGGGGGATTAAATACGTGGGGTTACGGGGATAGGGTGGGATAAGTGTTGGTGCAGGCTCGATGGGCCGAAATGGCCTCTATCTGCATTGTGGGGATTCTGTGATTCTGTGATTAGCCCATCGTGCATACCCATTTTGCAGAAATGCCTTCTTGGTGCAGCTCAATTCAAATTTGGACAGAAAACTAAAGCTCCTCAATGACATGTGTGCCAATTGGATTCAATTTAATGTTTAAAGTAGAGATTTTACAAGTTCGTTTTCCACCCAATCCCTCTTTAAGCTCATCCAATACCACGCTTGGTATCAAAACAGGAACTGATCTGTTCCCAGGCCAGTCAATGGCTTTCTCCTGTCAACCTACAGTAGGTACAAAGATGGTCCATAGCGACTGGCTTTACTAGGGACGAGTTAGTCAGCAACACCAAAAATCTACCATTTATTTGAAACTTTAAAAGACAATTAAAGTACTGTTGGTGGAGGACTACTGCTGGGAGGGACTTGTGGCAGGATGTGTGGGTTTTAAACCCAGCTGCCAGCTTCAATTGACAAAATGGCCAGATTAGGACTTGTTGGAACAATGTTGCAGAGTCAATGCACATCTTGATTGAGGAAGTCTTCTCTCCTCCCCCAAGTTACTTTTGGAATTCTTGAATTCCACAGCAATAGCTACAAGATGAGACAGAAAACCCCTCAAAGAAAACATCAATTTAAAAAAGTCAATATCCCACTACCCAAAAATCAGAAGACAATGGGTAAGGGGGACGGGAGAAAGGAATACAGAGCTCTCAAAGTTCAGTCTCTCTGACTGCTTCTTCCATTTGTTTGTGGAGGATGAATAGGTATTAACACAGATTCACTAACGACTGGTTTAAGTAACAATTCAGTGCCTTTGACAAGTCTTATTCTGACCTTCAAGAGGTGATGCTCACCCAAGAGTCCATTCAGTTCCAAGAGCAGAAGCTTGCTCTATTTAGTGGAAATAATGCTTGGATTTCCTAATCAACTTCTCACCGTCAACGTGGCTTCTCCACATACAAGTAAATTAAAACCAAACTGCACAGCTTGATGCGTATTTCCACTATAGAAGATTGAATAAGAATCACTTCAGAAAGTACTTCCCTCAACACGTTTTGAGCAGCACCACCCCCTCCCCCGACTAAGAGTGAAATGTTGGAAAGAGACCAGAGTCAAGTAACAGCAGCTGGCCAATAGACACCAGCTATTATTTTTTTTTAACCATACTCAATGACTTTTACACAAAGTTGGGCACCTAAACCATTTGTAATGCTTACTGTATTGAACCAGTTGAACAAAGCATATATGCAAGCAGTGTTATCATATTCAAGAATTTTTTGCTACTATATACACAGCGTACAGAAAAGATTATAATGGTGGGGGTGTAATCTTTGGCAGCTCAAAATGTTCACTTGCAAGTAACTGTGCTGACCTCAAATTACCACATATCCATGTATGTGAAAGAGAATGAGGAAAAGGAAAAGAAATTAAGAAACTATGGCCCAAAACTTCGGCTGAATACGGGAGAGTACACACTGTGTACTCTCGCGTATTCGGTCCTGAAGTGCCGGTTTCCTGCATGCACTGCGCATGCGCGGGAAACCGGCACTTCCGATATTGCTAAGGGGGCGGTTCCTAAGTGAACCGCGTGCGCACTACAGGCTGTGCGCACGCAGCGCACTTAGGTTTTTTTTCAGGTTTCAACGCGAGGGTAAGTATGGAAGATTTTACACATGAAGAAAGGAGGCGTAAGACCCCCTTTTAACAAGTTAAGTAGTTAATTAAGTATTATTTAAATTTTTTTCAACAGGTTTATCTTTTTTAGAGACTTTAAAGAAAGGTAAGTTTATTTTTATAACTTTTAAAAATTTAAATTTTTTCAAAAATTGAAATTTTTGTTTAAAGTGGTTAATTTATTTAACTATAGTTATTTTATTAATGTGATGGTTTTTTTTAAATTTGAGGTTTAGCTGTTCTTTTGGGGGCAATTTGTATTCATAGTTTTGACAGCTCTTCCCGTCAAATCTATGAATGAAAGATGGTGTGCTGCCATTGGCTCTCCATGGCCCACCTGATCCCAGAGGTCGCATCGAACTAACTGCGCCTCTGGGACACGCACACACTGCGCGCCGGCACCAGGGAGAGGCCCGGGACCTGAAGTTCGTGTGGGCCCGAAACATAAAGGCAGGCGCGGTAGGTAAGATCGCGCCGGATCCTTACCCCCGCGGCAACCATCGAAGTCTAATTTCTGGGCCCATGTAGTTAAATCTTCACTGAATCCATGGGGCCAATCAGAATCAACCAATTCCTTCCAATGCCCACCGTTCTTGTTCCCTTCCTTTTGGACGGTGCTTGCTCCTCACAGGCATATAATTCTATGAGCTTTGGATGTTCTGTAGTACTGCATCCAAGTGACCATTATTCAAGTGTGAGCAAGTTACTGGCTGGGGGCGGGAATTGCAGCCAAGTCAGATCCTGTCCTCTCATTCATTTCCAGCATGGGTCACTGGATACCAGTCAGGAGTAGGAACCCTGCAGGTATTTCCTTCATAACCCAAGGCACAGAATACAACTGTGCTCTGACCACTGCTCTGGCTGGGATCAGCTAACTCATCACAAATTGGTATCTTTCTGGTCCATATGATTCAGCTACACACTGGATAAAGTCAGGAATTTTCCAAATCAATGGGAAACACTGATAGAATCATAGAATGGTTACAGCACAGGAGGAGGCCATTTGGCCAGTCGAGTCCATGCCAGCTCCTGCAAGAGCACTTCAGCTAATCCCAATCCCCTGCCCTTTCGCCGTAGCCCTGCAATTTTTTTTCCTTCAGGTACTTATCCAATTCCCTTTTGAAAGCCACGATTGAATCTGCCTCCACCACCCTTTCAGGCAGTGCATTCCAGATCCTAACCACTCGCTGCGTAAAAAAGTTTTTCCTCATGTCACCTTTGGATCTTCTGCCAATCACCTTAAATCTGTGTCCTCTGGTTCTCGACCCTTCCGCCAATGGGAAAGGTTTCTCTTTCTACTCTGTCTAGACCCCTCATGATTTTGAACACCTCTATCAAATCTCCTCTCAATCTTCTCCGCTCCAAGGAGAACAATCCCAGCCTCTCCAGTCTAGCCACGTAACTGAAGTCCCTCATCCCTGGAACCATTCTTGTAAATCTTTTCTGCACCCTCTCTAAAGCCTTCACATCCTTCCCAAAGTGTGGTGCCCAGAATTGGACACAATACTCCAGTTGTGGCCGAACCAGTGTTTTATAAAGGTTCATCATAACTTCCTTGCTTTTGCACTCTATGCCTCTATTTATAAAGCCCAGGATCCCGTATGCTTTTTTAACCGCTTTCTCAACCTGCCCTGCCACCTTCAATGATTTGTGCACATATACCCCCAGGTCTCTCTGTTCCTGCACCCCCTTTAGAATTGTACCCTTTAGTTTATATTGCCTCGCCTCGTTCTTCCTACCAAAATGTATCATTTCGTACTTTTCTGCTTTAAACTTGATCTGCCACTTGTCCGCCCATTCCACCAGCATGACCATGTCTTCTTGAAGTCTATCACTATCCTCCTCACTGTTCACTATACTTCCAAGTTTTGTGTCATCCGCAAATTTTGAAATAGTGCCCTGTACACCCAAGTCCAAATCATTAATACAGATCAAGAAAAGCAGTGGTCCTAGTACCGACCCCTGGGGAACACCACCTTCCTCCAGTCTGGAAAACAACCATTCACCACTACACTCTGTTTCCTGTCACTTAGCCATATTCATTTCCATGCTGCCACTGTCCCTTTTATTCCATGGGCTTCAACTTTGCTGACAAGACTATTATGTGGCACTTTATCAAACACCTTTTGGAAGTCCATGTACACCACGTCAACCGCATTACCCTCATCAACCCTCTCTGTTACCTCATCAAAAAACTTGATCAAGTTAGTTAAACACTATTTGCCTTTAACAAATCCGTGCTGGCTTCCCTTAATTAACCCACACTCGTCCAAGTGACTGTTAATTTTGTCCCGGATTATCGTTTCTAAAAGCTTCCCCACCACTGAGGTTAAGCTGACTGGCCTGTAGTTGCTGGGTTTATCCGCTTTTTTGAACAAGGGTGTAACATTCGCAATTCTCCAGTCCTCTGGCACCACCCCTGTATCCAAGGAGGATTGGAAGATTATGGCTAGTACCTCCGTAATTTCCACATTTACTTCCCTCAGCATCCTAGGATGCATCCCATCCGGTCCTGGTGACTTGTCTACTTTAAGTACAGCCAGCCTTTCTAGTACCTCATCTATAAATTTTTATCCCATCCAATATCTCAACTACCTCCTGTTTCACGATGTGGACATATTCACTTTTGCATTTAGTCAGAGCTCAACATTACAATTTTGAGTGCATACAAAATCCCTATTTAACTTCACTAAATTTAAGATGGATAGAAGATTTTCCAGTATTAGTCTCCAAGGTTCAAATGCAATTTCCTGTTACTATTACCACACCATACAGTGCAGAGCTGTAAGCAAGGCCATCTGGGTCACATCTGGTCTTTTTCCATTTTTGTCTAGTCATCAGAGATAGTCAATTCTAGCAACCTGTGCAAGTGCCCCTCTCCGTTGTTACACTGGCACTCATTAGGTTCGATTCCAAGAGACTGGTATCCATGAGCTGGTTCTTGGCATTTACACTACTAAATTCAGCTCCCTTATCCCAGTGGCAAAATTACAGCTCCATGGAAGAGTCTCTACAATTCTATTCCCCTGGATAAGGGAGTTGGATCTAGTGTAAATTTAGGAGCTGGACCATGGACACTCGTCGCCCAAAATCTGTCCTAAAGAAGCACCAGTAGGAGGGAAATGAGCAGGAGAGGAGAGAGGTAACCCTGAACCACTCTTACCCATCAGAGTAACTGCCTGGGGACAGGTCATCAACCAATAAGTCAGGGAAGAATGGCTCAATGAATTGAGGAAGGAGTAAGAGAAGAGAGAAAATTAAATGTTAAATTAACAAACAACACAATGCAGTGCCAAATTTAGTCCGCAAAACACTGAGTATGGTTCCTCAGATGAAGTATCTGCATTGTATTTCCTTCTGATTCCCACTCAATGTGGACAGGTTGGATCTTTAACACACTTTTGTAGTCAAGAATCCAACAGTCAGAGGGGGATACCAGAAAGCAGACAGACACCAGGAGATCAAAGTCCATCAATACCACTATGTACCAAAGCCAAATCCCAGCACTGGCACAAAATGTTAACTACTGACAAGAACCTTGTTGCAAATTAAAATGATCAGAGGCAAAGCCATAGATCAGATCCTTCTAAAGTAGACAACAATAATGAATCTTTGTTCCAATGAGATCAAAACTCTCAAAGGCCCCTCAGTGCAAATCAACAACATCTGACGGGTGACACTGCACTCAGAACGCAAGTAATTGGCTAACTTTATTCATTTGGAAGACAATTAAAGGGGAAGACAGTGTGCTGGAACTCTCAATGCTGTTCTTCCTACATTGTTGGTGGTTTTTTGCCCTTGATAACCATCATCAGACATCAGAAAATCCTATCGAAGAGTACACCGTTCCAACAGAGTTTTGGAAGAATCTTTAAGATTCAAATACAGTTGCAGACATGTGCACTGATATTCAGATTGAAGCTCCTACATTGAAGTAATCTTTATGGAACTTTATTATGGACCCCAACAGCACAGCACAATCCATGTTACTGAAACTATAGTTATACATAGTCCAGCAGCAGATTTAGTCATTCGTCAAGATGTGCCTCCAGTGAAACAAACAACTGCATAGAAAATAAAACTCATAGGAAGGAGAGAATAAAGGTAATTTTAACAAACTAGCAAAACCAGCATGAAAAGAGAATGTCAAGTGACCTGCAGAAAGTTTTAATTTTCCTATTAGCATTTGTGAAGTGAAGTCCAAATTAAAAATTAAGAACCAACAGGCAAGCTGTGATTCAGTCTGCACATATAAAATTGTACACGTTTATTACATAAAACAGGAGCCCTCAAAGAAAGCAATTCCTTCATCTCGTGCTCAACTCAGGTGAGGTGCTCTGGACAGAAAGAACTGAAATCAACTTTAAAACCTCCTGGGGGTGGGGCGGGGGGTGGGGTGTAATGCCAGATGAAAATTTTTAACATACTTTGGCTCAATCCCGACTTAGTATGCACTGGCCAGACAGTTAGGAGGTCCTAGTATCCATGGCCAAAACGCTCTGATGACAGAAGTGATAAATACTGAGCACTGGTCTGTTGAGAAAGAATTTGGGATTTCCTCAAAGACACCTATCTAAAAAGATCAGCTTTGATCTAAAGTGTAAAAAGCTGCATGGAGTGGTGTGTGTGATGGATAGATCTCCCTACTCTTCAGTTTAACCATATTTAAAATGTAATATGACAGAAGTTCTTGTGCACAAAGACATGCATTTATGTAAAATGATCAAAAGTCTCAATAAGAGTCTGAAAAGGAATTCAAATTCTAGAACACTTATTTCTAGTCAAAGAACAAGTTGCAAGTCGAATACTGCTTTATTGTTTTCATGCTTGTGTGTGAGAATTTCTTTTACATAATAAACACATTTTGTAGTTTTAGCCTGAATTGAAGTCTGACAGCTTGGTGCTTTTCTGCCTACTGTAGATATCAGAAGCATATGTTGAGAATCCTGCAAGTCTTCCAGTGTGCAACCTAGTGATGGAATGATGGATTGTTACCCTGAAGCTGTTGACACCACATAAGGTTTTAGGTTTCAGGTGACAGAAGGTGCTGGGCAGGAAACTGCCTGGTTGCTGGGAGCACAAATAAAGAATGCGTAGAGAAAACCCATATTATAACAGGTATCAAAATTTAAATTGTTCAGGCACTGTAGGGATAAAATAAGTTTGTTTATATTAAGCAGCATAATTCCTTCAATAATTAAAACCAATTACGGAGACACTTTTTAGATATACTGATATACACAGACACACACAAATAAAAATGCATAATTTTCTGATAGTGGGTCTCATTTTTCCCAGTGTGCTTTCAAGAGTAATATTCCAATTACATCACAATTACTTAACCTTCTGATTTTAGGTAATTATTACTTCTCGAAACATGTATTCCAAAATTAGATTTAAACCCAATAAGTCAGGAATGGTCAATGCCAGCATACTGCAGCTCTGACGTGACTTGTGAAGTTGATTCCCCTAATCTGGCACAGAAATTTTAAAAAAGCTCTTGCAAGCTCACTGCAGTTTTCTTTGCCTTTCCTGTGTAGCAGCCTTGATGTCAAATTTGTTTATCACATTAAATGACTCTGTCAAGATTATGGTTCAGCACTGGAGATGTGCTGCAAATCCAGGCATATTCAATCAAATATGACAGGAGGCTGCCCATAACAAGTCTCTATTGCACCCAACCCACAGCATCATGTCTTGGATCTTCCTGTGGAAGGTCATGGAGGACGAGGTGCTGAAGATGCAGCTAATGATGGACCTCAACTCCTTTCTGAAGACAAGTGCAAGCAATTATTTCAGTTGTTCTTTCTAAAATCATTCTGTTTTGATTGTGTTATTTTGACCCCTTTCACCACAGCAGATTTTACCAAATATTGTTTGTAAAAACCCAAATTCAGGAAATTAAATCAGAAAAAATCAGAAAGCTCAACAATTACCATTCTAGGTTCAGCACAAGGAACTTTTATGGAACAAAGAAAAAAAATTCAAGTTCAGAGTTTAATTATTAACCCATAATAAAACAGGTGAAACTTAGAAATGACAAGTGCTTACATACAGCTTGCAAGTGTAAACATGAAAGTTCTAACTTGCTGGTAGACATAGCAGGGGTGCAACAAAAGGCTCACCTGATTCACAGATTTTCTTCTTCCTGTTTTTCATGCTAATTTTCTCCCCACCCTGAAGGCACTGACTCCTTGCTGAGGTACTTTTCCATGGGTGCCAGTCAGTCTCTGGTACCACGGCCAGGTGAGCATTCTTGATGCCCAAGCCTGTATGGTATCAGTAGGTTACTTAATCTCATGGGATACCACAGCCGAGCCAGTTCCTGTCCTCTCCGGACGTGCACTTTCTGCAGGGGCTGCTGGATAGTAGTCAGGAGCAGGAATTTTGGGCAATTTTCCCGCAATTCCGGGGCAGAAGAGTCAATTCTAGGATCCTGAACACAACCCCAGCTGAGGTCACCTAACGTAGCACAGACGGAGGGAAACCTTGGACCTTTGTAGTCCATGTGGCAGGTTCGCACTGCCTGGGAAAGTTGCATTCACAGACTTTATGAACCCATTACGCAACTATATCAGTTTACTGTTCATGGACTAACGGTCCACGACAAAATCATAAGTGACCAGCTAAATAGGCAAGAAAAATTTATCTGGAGAACTACAGGAAAGGGTGCCCTGTGCAAGAACACTCAACCACCAAGGCACAACTGTAGGTTCAATACTACCCTGAAATATATGTCATTTACACAAATTGCTTTTCTTTAACTTTTGTGACGCACGGTGAGTCAGTTTCCTGGTGATGTGCATCAAAGCAAAATCATTAGAAGCACAGGACCATTTCCAGACAGTCTTGCAATTAACATCAAACTTCATGCAAGATTAGTAGGGTTTTGGCATTTGTTTTACGCAATGAGACATGGAAAAAAACAGCAAGAAGGTGTGTATTTTCCCCACTGTCACCTGCACACTGCCCCGAATGACCAGATTCTCTCCTCACCCAACCTCTCAAAAAGGTGGCAACTCAGTCCGCATTACAGCGCCACAATCGCTGGCAACCCTCTGGTATTTCATTGAAATGAGAATTTGTCGTGCGAGAGCCCAGTGAACATCATAACCAAGCCCCATCCTATCCCTCACCCAGAGTCCACACATGTGCATGTCCAGCACTGGGTCACAGGGTTAACAATCAGAAACAGGAACCCTGGCAGGTTCCGCCTCCCTCCCTCTAGTTCAGGGCCTCAAAATCGATTGCAATTCCCTCGCTATTGCCTTGGCTAAGATGTGCTAACTCAGCAGAGACCCAGGACAAAAACCTAGGACCTTCTTGGTCTGAATGGTTCATCAACCCACCATGCGATTATACTTATCCACTGACCCAGTAAGGGAGCTGAAGACTTGGGTCATACGACTAGGATTTATAGCTCACCAGTATCAGAATTAGAAAGTGTGCTAGGTAAACAAATCCCTCGCCATTAAAGGTTAAAGTCTCTCTGAAGCAATGAATCAAACAAGTAAATCACAGTTTAAGACTGAAAAGGGAACAGAGCCCTCCCTTCTACCCCAGATGGTTAATCAAGTGAGCAGCTAAGCCATACAGACAGGTTGAGTCCCTAGTTCAACCCCCAGCTTGTCCTGAGTTAGCTTACCTCAATCAAACCATCAGTGGGACACTACAATTGGCCTCAGTGCCCAAGGTTAGGGAGGGAAGAGGATAATGCCAGGACTCTCAGTCCCGATTGCTGTCCAGCACACATCGCTGGACAGTGCAGGTGTGATGTTCATTTAAGACAGAACCAGACTTGGCTGCGACACCATCTGTTGCTGAACAAGCCTAGGTTCATACATTAAGAACAGTCTTTTGGCAAGGAACTGGAGAGTGACTAGTGCGGTTAAACTGTAACCCAGCCAGGAGCCTTCATGGTGGAGGGGACATAAACTGGCAGAAAAGGTACATCTCCATCTAACATCTGAAGATACAGCTTCTATTAGAAAGGACAATGTCGTAAGAATGAGCCTTACGCGTGGTGAACTTAAAGTAAGCTTTAATCAACTAAAAAGGTGCTACATACAAAAGAGGTCTTACTCTATGGACTAATCACAGGAAGTGATGCAATAAAGTTCGAGTCACAGGAAGCTGTATTGTGTTACCACAGACAACAAGGAGTCAGACAGATTTCTCTCAGGTAATGAAAGGTCTTGTACCAAGATCACCACTGGACTGCACAAATTTTGATTAGAAAGAAAGATCAGGAGTGCCGACTCACCTCACAAACTTGTGGTATAAACTCTTCATGGAATAGGTGTACCCATGAATTAGTTACAATGCATAGATCTCCTTCCCTTCCTCAGGCACAATGCGGTTAGATCACTCAAGAAATTGGATATTTATCTGCTCTGCCCCTCTCCCAGTTAAGATGCAAGACATTCGCTTCTCAAAACATTCGCTTCTCAAAACATTATACTTCAGATTTGCTTTTGAAAACTAAAACAAATAGAGCAACACTGCATAGCACTGATGAGCAAACAGGAGACATTTGTCTACTTACTTCCTTGTGGTCCATAAAACTTGACTACAAATTCGTTCAGCCCACCCAGTATGGTAACTTCATGTTTGCTTTCAATACTGAAAAAGAGAAGTGTCAAGGAAAGCACCAGAAACAAAATACACACACAACTTTCAAAGAATTCACTGCAGGACCTTAACTGAATTAACTAGCTTTTTTTTTTAAAAGTAGAAATGTAATACACTGTGCTGGGTTCTGAGCAGAGTACTGCCAGTCTGAATACTGCAGAACACTGCCATCCTCAAGTACGATGAAAATAGTTTCTTCAATGTTGAGAATGAATTTGTTTTGTTCCCAACTTTATTTTGTTAAAGCAGTACATTTTAACCAAACAGCTTATTTAAAGTCAAACCACAGATCTACAGCCACTGAAACTTCATATTCTTTCCAACCTGCAGTTGTCCCGAGTTAGCAACACCACATCCACGTCAACAACTTATAGTTATGCAGCACCTTTAACATAATGAAACATTTCAAGGCACGAGAGAGAGAGAGAGAGAGAGAGAGAGAGAGAGAGAGAGAGAGAGGAGAAACTAACTGAGCAGGACCTGGGAGTTTCCCGGAGGTAGCCGTCAAAAAGGTAGGTTATGAGGAGGTGTCTGAGGGCGGGAAGAGAGGTAACAAGGTGGGAAGGTTTAGAGTGGGGCCATGATGACTGAAGGCTCTGCCAACAGTGGAGTTGATTGGGGGGCCAGGGGTGGTGAGGAATGGAAAGGAAAAGGGGGCGGGGGAGAAATGCTTAGTAGTTCAAACTTAGAAGTGGAGGGTGTGACTGTGATGTAGAACTGGAGAAGTATGCAGAGGTAGGGTGGAACAAGGACATGTAGGGATTTAGAAGAGGCTTTTGGAAAACAATGCACTGGGAGATGGGAAGCCAGCAGAGACAAGCATGATGGGCAAGTAGGAAGAGTTAATCTGAAGTATGCAACCTGTGGATATTTCCACAGATTTTAGGTTGATGCCCAGACATGCACTGGAACAGTACAGCAAAGACTCACTCCTCACAACTGAACCAAGACTGGTTGAAATTGCCCTTAAGGAGAACCTCCAAGAAACACATCAAGCAAACTTTGTTTGACATCATACAGATAAAACCACATCTCTCGGTACTTAGATTGTTCAGCTAATGAAAGCAGTTACAAGTATAACCATCCAGCACGTCTCTGCAGGCAAACTGCAAGCCAGCTCAAACGGTTTTACAGCAACCAGCCAGATTACTTAAAAACAGGAGTTAATACCATGCAACACTTTAACCCTCTTGGGACTGGAACAGCATCCTTGAACGGACCGTTCCATGGAATACAATCACACACTAGCCGGGTCCCAAATTAGACAGGAATATCCAGCAAGTCACTGCTGCAAGGATTCCCAACAGGAGCCTTTGGGAGTGGATTCAGCTTGAAAGTGAAGGAATACTCTCGGATATGATGCCTGGGAACTCTGGGCAATGCTAGAGAACGACACATTTAACTTTGGTTGCTGTAGCCTATTAGGTGAGCAAAAGGGGCATCTTAAAAGGATCCTAGTTTTCAAGGCAACCACCATCATTGCATGAGTGTCCCGAGTTCTCTGAAGATTTCAGTAGCTCTTCTACCCACCTCCCAAAAATACCACTCTAGGCAAAGAGTAGTTGTAACAGTTACAATACTTTGAAAGCGATGGATCTAGCGGTCTAGTCTGGGCAACATGTATTACATGCAATTGTTCTGGGCATCAGCAATTGTGAATGGGACTCCTGTGCTTTGGACAGTTTAGCTTTTGGAAGGCACTGGTGCAAGGGGTGCTGACCCAACTATGAATGCAGTCAGCTGGTTTTACTGCAGGAAATGTATTGCATGGGCCAGTGCTGAAGGTATACCCTAGGACCATGGCCCAGCTGGGGCACATACTGTACTGATTTCTGCCCTGGCCCTTCGTATGCTTTTTTTTTGCCTGCTTTACTTACTCTCTATATAGTGAACAAAGGATTGGCCACTGGTGTGACCATGCAACCTAAACAGCACAGCTTTTTCTTTCTTTTGCAAGCTTGTCCTGAAAAGGACAGCCTAGTATAATGTTTTCTGGAAGCCATCAGCCCACCAAGCCTCCCGAGATACTTGAAATAGAAATACAAAATCCGGACAGGCCAGAAAAAAAAAAAGAGTATTGGACTAATTCAACCTGCAGGGATCTGAAGACTCTGTCCCAAACCTTTGGCAATGAACATAAGAAATAGGAGCAGGAGTAGGCCATATGGCCCCTCTCGAGCCAGCTCCAGCATTCAAGATCATGGCTGATCTTCTACCGCAATTCTACTTTCCCACCCTATCCACATATCCCTTGATTCCCTTAGTGTCCAAAAATCTATCATTCTCATTCTTGAATATACTCAACGACTGAGCATCCACAGCCCTCTGGGGTAGAAAAGTTCAAAGATTCACAACCCTCTGAGTGAAGACATTTTTCCTCAGCTCAGTCCTAAATGGCCGACCCCTTATCCTGAGACTTTGAGCTCTAGTTCTAGACTCTCCAGCCTGGGGAAACAGCTTCTCAGAATCTACCCAGTCAAGCCTTGTAGGAATTTTATATGTTTCAAAAGAGATCACACCTCATTCTTCTAAACTGCAGAGAATATAGGCCCATTCTACTCAATCTCTCCTCATAGGTCAACCCTCTCATCCCAGGTAATCAATCTAGTAGTCCAACACTAAAGAACCTTTGGCTGGGGAAAAATGAACTGATGCAATAGTGCAGGTCCTATAGCTTTATACAAACATGTGAAGTAGGAGGCTGCACATGGCACCACTGATGTAGGTCACATTATGAGCATCCTCAACACATTGTTTTCCCAGAACACATGAAGCTAGGATACACTACGGTGTGTCAGGATGAGGAATTAAAAATATTCAGCAATTGGTTGCTTAGCCCTTTCACACACCAGACCAGCAGCCATTTGCAAAGCCTTCAGATATTCACCACCAATTGCTTCTCACCCAGGGCTGATGGTATTCGGCACAACTGAGTACAAGATCTTAAAACAAAACCACCTACAAGTTAACCAATTCTCCATAAGGTTTAAGTTATAGAAGTTGCCAGTTCCAACAGGATGTTTCTTTGGTTTATAGGATGGAATGCCTGGTCAGGTTATAAATATCGACAACATGCATGACCTTGGATGCAAATTCTCAGCCATAAGGTATTGGGAGATAAACATTTTTTTTTTAAAGCTATGCTTTGATGCCATCTTAGCTCAGTGTTCATTTCTGCAGAACACAAGTAGCTGAGTTGAGGGCAGTGCAGAACAACATCCACTCAGCATTTATTAAAGGGACTCTTAACGCCCCGCTTCGTGCAGCTTGTTAAGGCAGTGAACAGCTGACCCACATGGACCAACCTTCCCTAGGAACTACACCTCGACGTGGCGAAAGGCTTGCACGCTCCAATGACCCCGAGGTATGCTGTCGGGAGTGTAATTCCTGGTAGGGCCAACCAAGCCAGAGAGGGCAAAAGGTAGGAGACAAACAAAAGGCAGCCCATCGATCCTCCAAGTAGGGGGTTGAGAGTCAGGCTAACTACCTGCCCATGTAAAGATGCCTTTCGGTACAGAAACAACCCAGACACAAGACGCATCCATTGCAGTCTGGCAAATATAAACATCAACTGCAGAGAACCATGATCTGCTGGATGTAAGGTAAGATGATACTTCAATCGGAGTCAGATATCTTGCTCTGGACAGACAGCAATGGACAAAATGGATTGCATCGTGTTCCACTAGGCACAGGAGACCAACTAATAATAGAGCTGGAAGATCCCAGATCAATTCTGAGCCGGGATGATTGTTGGGGAGCTACAATTTGGCCTTCCTACCTCAGATTAAGGAGGTGGAAGAGAGAGGAGAAAAAAACAGGATTCCTATTCCGGATTGCTGTCTGCTGACTGCACCTGCCAATGTTTGCAGAGTTGAGCATGTCTGTGATGCCTCCTGTAGTTAAATAGCCCACCGATATTCAAATGTCAAGGTTCACACATGAATAATGACCATTTATGGAAGGTAATGAAGGATGGCCAGGAACTCGGAAACTGATGCCTTCAGGAGAGGAAGTGAGGGGAGTAACTGGGAAAGAAAAGAAATGGTGAGAAGGGGGGCAGGGAAGAGTCGAAAATCAGCACTGCAGAGAAATTCACTGTTAAAGGTAAATATCTATAAATACAGAGTGGCTTCAGAGTGGTCAAGCTCTTTCATGCACTCGCTGTTGATATTCCCAAATATTTACGGTATGGGAAATGACAGCACCTGTCCTGCGCGCCACAGCAAAACCCAGGTATGTCAGCTGAATGATTATAGCCTCTACACAAAGTATTTTGTTTTGCAGCTTCCAAAACACAATTTTCCACAATATGATCTCCAAAAATGTCACTGCAATCACATTGAAAAATGAATACATTTTTTTTTTTTGCAGTCAAGAAGATATTTTAAAAGTTTACAAGTAGGCTTTGCTTTGTTTATATTCTTTAGGTCAGAACACTAATTGAAAATCAAATCTGACAGCCTATATTTCTAATAAAATTAAAACAAAATCAACATTTTCAATGTAAAGCCCATACTGCTTAAAAAGCCCCAAGGGTCAAAACTCAGAGGAACAGTCAAAATGTAATTATTAAAATAAACACTGTACTATGATTATGAAATATCGCAATGTGGCGAGATGAGGTAATCAGTTTGCTTTCTCCAAGAGATTTTATCTACACTTATTTTTAAATGAAGCACATCCCCAACAATGCTTGTCCCGTAAACAGAGTGAGACGTAGTACTGAGCCTTGGAATCTCAATCGCCATCACAGGACCACTGACGTCACCAGTGAAAATGAGCATTACTGCAGGGGAGGACTCCACCCACTGTCTGCTTGCAGGCCCCCTCTAAAGTACGGTACACATCTTACACTCTGCAACAATTAAAGAGTATGTGCCCGGTTGGTTTGTGCTTTCAATATTTTACATGAGGAGGTCTTGATCACCACTTAACAACTACCCTATAGTAGCATGACTGACTGAGGCCAGGTGCTTCCCACATAGGGGTTAGGGTAAAACACATTCTGGCTGTTCACAGGATATGTTGCTCACTTTGAGAACAATCTTATGCTAAACAAAATAGCGTTAATTCAAATTTCATGATAGTTTTTCTCTCTCGCACCTTCACCTCTCAAGTTTAATTTCTCATTGCGGTACAGTTTCACAGGCACTGGTAAACCTCTGCCACCTTGTCCAAGCGACCATTCTTCATGTGTAAGCAGAGACAGAGAATGTCAGCTTTGACTGTCTGCAAGCCTTCCCCATCCTGTCCCTATCACAACTACAGTTCTCATTTGTACCATGGCTCCTTATAGGGTGAAACTCTCCTCATATATTAAGTAAATCATTAACAAATTGCATTTGCTCCAGCCAATGCACCTCGGACAAGGCATTGGTTTTAAATCTCCACATCTAACCAGGACCACTGTGTGGGTAAATCCTCCCCAAATTACTACAGCAATGATGGGGAGCGAGCAGGAAGAGTCTCGAGGCTGGTGGGAAGGAGTTGGGTGGGCCCAGAGGCTGTGTTTGCTTCTGCTGCAGTGGTGAGACAGCGTAATCCACTTTGACGCCCAGCAAAAGACGGGCTCCACTTAATTTTTCTATTGCAATGTTTAGTGGCTAAGGGCAGACACAAGTCTCAATTTTTGTTCTCAACACTAACATTAATAAGCTAGTAATCCTTACCCTGCTGAAGGCTGCAATTTCTTCTGGGAATCCCAATAAATGTTGAGATTTCCTCCAGAACGCTTCCTAAAATCTCAGCTACAAAGCAATTCTAATATCAAGTTCAAATTAGTGAGCACTGCTGGATGTTAGTGAGTCTGACAGGGTGAAGGGGCGAGATACCAGCATAGAAAGACACATAATCCAGGCTGCTCCAGCTTCAAGCAATGCGCTGTCAGGCTCAGGAATGCCCTCCAATCTAGCTCCAAATGCTGGGATCATTATCAAAGCCACTGGGTTATAGTGACTGAATAAATTAAATTGTTTTTATTACATGGAATTCCAGAACTTTTACTAGTTGTTTCCTGCTATTCCATCCATTTTCAATTAAATTAAACCTGTGGAGTACCAATTGCAGGAAGGCATACTCAAATCGCGCAGCGCTCTGGTGAGATTGCACCTCGAGTACAGTGCCCAATTCTGGTCGAGACACAAGGGAGATAATCAAATCTTGGAAGCAGTTCAGAGAAGAGCCATAATATTGATCCCTGGTGTCAGAGGGCTGAGTTACGAGCAGAGAATGTAGAAGCTTAGGCTTTCCAGTCTTTGAAAAGGAGGCAACTGAGAGATGACGCTGTAGGAAAATATATACATCCTTTAATTCATCTAATGTATTTGATACTGAACTACGACAGGAGGACAAGGGAGCACAGGTTCAAACTAATAAAAGGCAAAGAGATTGCTGGTGTCTGAAAGTTCTTGAGTGATCAACAAATTCAGTGGATTTCCCTGCAGGGTAGTAGAGGCAAAGCCTCTAGAATCAAATCACAGCAGGCGCCAATTTAGACCAGCACTCATGTGCCAGTGCTGGTCTACTCTGATCCCACATCCCTGCCCGTGCACTGTATTCTTTTACAGTATATTCCTCTGAATTCAATATTGCTTAATACAAATTATCTGTTCATTCTTAAGCGCTAAATTCCCACTTTGCTGTGATACTTGCATTGTTTAATTCAGATTATCGGACAACTCAAATTTTATTCTGAAAAAATAAAATGGCTCAAGTTACCAGGAGTGGATTGGATAGTCTGCTTTTTCAAATATTTATCCAATTCTCCGAATTATAATCTCTGCTTCTACCCACATCCTGCCAATCAGGAACAACATCCATCCCGTACTCCACTACCAGTTCCTAGCCGCTCCCTCTGTTTCCACAGTTTGGCGATCGTGATGGCAGGACAGCAAGGTCCTTCTGAATGGACAAGTTAAGATAGGCTGAATGGTCATCCTCATCTCTATCTACCTTGTGATTATGAACAGGAAAGCAAGATTATTTTTTGACGCTAGCCAACATGAAGACAAGAAATGTGGTTGACAGAAGCTTTGTTATGTTGATCCTCATCTTATACATAGGGCCTGGATCACCGGGGGGCCCCCCCCCGCCCACCTCCCAGCGTTTTTGGGGCAGATACATCAAAATACATCAAGGTGGATACAGCCAATAAAATGAGGGAAGATTACTCAACACAAACACAATTGTATCCTTTTAAATCCAGCACCATCAAATGTATTAGAATGAACTGGTGCCTCAGGAATGAACCCCTTTAAAAGAATCCCATCAGTAGATTTTACTGTGCTCACTTTAGTTTAAGTCAATATATTACATAAGCAACAAAACGCATTCCGCGATGCCACCAGAATTTCAGTAAAAGTGTAATGTGTGCAATTTTCTTACTGCATTGTAAACTGTGAAGAACACCCCACAATACAATTATAGATTCTTTCCCTCCAAATTCAAATCGTCTCTGGTGAGGACATTTAAAGCTGTATAACACAAGGGCGAATCACTGGTGGTTACAGGTCTGTCATGTGATTGGAGTAATTGGAGGTGAATTAAGAGTATGGTTTAAAAAAAAGACTTGCATTTATATAGCGCCTTTCACGACCACCAGACGTCCCAAAGCGTTTTACCGCCAACTAAGTACTTTTTTGAAGTGTAGTCACTGTTGTAATGTAGGAAATGCGGCAGCAAATTTGCACTCAGCAAGCTCCCACAAACAGCAATGTGATAATGACCAGGTAATCTGTTTTTGTTATGTTGATTGAGGGATTAATATTGGCCAGGACACCGGGGAGAACTCACCTGCTCTTCTTTGAAATAGTGCCGTGGGATCTTTTACGTCCACCTGAGGGCAGACGGGGCCTCAGTTTAAAGTCTCATCCGAATGACGGATAAAAGACGAAAGATGGTACAATAATTATTCTACAATGTACTGGTACCAATACACTAAAACAAACCCAATGGTGACAACATTGATTCCAGTCTCCTTATAACAAGTGATAGCCATGATAAAACCTAACTGGACACTGGCCAACTCAATTCAGCACAGTAATCTACAACTACACAGCCAGGTTCATCCATTACAGAGTGTAGGACAGTCTCTCACATTAAATGAAAAGGAAAGTGTAATGGGCATGGACAGTTTAAGGAGCACAGAAAATAAAGGTACCACCACAATAAAAGACTAATGGATAACAATGAATTCACCATGTAATGTACAACTGAGGGACTCAGCCTGTAGTTCTATTCTTCAGGTCTATCAGACCTCTACTTCACTAGTCGAATTATTACTTAATTCAAGCAGGATGCTCCACATTTCAGTTCCGAAAGGCTGAATTACAATGAGTGGGGGTCTCAACTCTCAAGGCACTCCACATGCTCCAAAGCAAAGGTGAACATAATTTATCAGTGTCATCTAGTCAAGGTGACTTGACTGGAGGATCCAATTTGCCTGGAACATTGTAGAGCATGGTTCCGATGCAGCAGCCTGCAGTGTCTCTCGAAACACCAGCGCCAGCCTGGTAATAGGAACACTAACAATCCTGGTCACCGGCAACGTCTTAATGCCATTTCTCTCCATGTTACCGATTTTTCTATCACCTTAAGACGATGACCATCATGCTCACATTAATATCCTCATGAAGCCTCCCTCAGTTCACTCTTCCACCACCCGCTAAACACCCTCCTCCCCAGACAAACATATCACATTCTGAGCATCAAGTGGATAACACACCGGTCGTGAAATCCCCAAAACTGAAGGAACTCCGCTTTAGATTTTTGGGTTTTTACTCCAGATATTTTTCCCTGGTTTGGTCTCTCAGGCCACTCCTGTGGGCGAGGCCCTATAAACCAAAGCGTGCCGTTCCCTGCCTGGTAATTTTTAGTGAGCCCACAGGCTCAATAGAAAACCCTTGTCACTGTATTTCAGAATACTAGATTTAAAAAAAAAATTCATTCACAGGATGTGGGCGTTGCTGGTAAGGCCGGCATTTATTGCCCATCCCTAATTGCCCTCAATAAAAGGTGGTACTGAGCCGCCTTCCTGAACCGCTGCAGTCCATGTGGTGAAGGTACACAGTGACTTTGTCGTAGCAGTTTGGTACAACTGAATGGCTTGCTAGGCCATTTCAAAGGGCAGTTAACATTTCACAGGCATTGCTGTCTGGAGTCACAAAAAGGCCAGACCGGGTAAGGATGGCAGATTTCCTTCCCTAAAGGACATCAGTGAACCAGATGGATTTTTACGACAATCCAGTAGATTCATGGTCTGATACGAGCTTTTTATTCCAGATTTATTTAATTAACTGAATTTAAATTCCCCAGCTGCAGTGGTGGGATTTGAACTCACGTCTCCGGATCATTAGTCCAGGCCTCTGGATTACTAGCCCAGTGACATAACCACTTATATGCTACTGTTCCCATGCTGCATCAGGTATGGCCACATGAATTTCCCTGGCTTTAGAAGGCAGTAGAATAAACACTCCAGCAAGCCATGGCTTAGGCTATAAACTGCCAAACAGATTTATTTAACAGTAACTGGCCAAGTGAACAGTAGCAATGATGCACAATATATTTATAGTTAGTTCAAGTACCCTCCTTGGAAGATAAAAATAACAGATTGTCATGTCTGCTGCAAACTGATCATGACAGATCTCTGGTGAGGTGCATTGTAACCTCTAAATTATCATTGAAGATGCAGCTGTACCCAGTTCCTCTGATCCCCTCATGTTGGCACTTAGCATTTCCCCCAGTCTATGCAGGTAACTAAACAATCTGTTCCATTTCCACCAATCAGAAATTCGGCAGGATTCATTACCAGCAGGTAGACAAGGGAACTCCCTCTGGGAGGGTATCTGGCACCTGCTCAGCAACTTCCCAAGACTCAATACTGGCAAATCACTGTTTGGGGGAAATTACAGGCACAAATACTGCTGATCCTGCCATTGAGCCACTGCACATCCTGGTGAGAAAACACTGTCTTCGACTCAGTAATAACAATTCACCTCATAAGAGGTTTTTAACTGAGGGGTGGGGGGTGGAAATGGCATACATCTATGCTGGCTCTTCTGTCCTGTGGCCTTGTTAAACACTGCAAATTCTTCTGACTTCAAAATGGAGGGCAACACTGAACAAAATGACAGTTACAGCTATCACACTACAAATGGAGTTTACACTGTGCTCCATTTATATATTCTGCAGAAATTGAACTTTCAGAACTTATAGGAGTATATTCAAAACATTAACTAGAACAGCTGAAGTTGGTTGGGGAAAGGACACTGCCCCAAGGAACACTGCCAGCAATGTTCTGGGGCTGTGATGATTGGCCTCCAACAACCGCGACCATCTTCCTTTAGGTCAGCTTTGGCGGGTTTACTTGTCGACCCCCATGGTTTTGCTTGGGCTGCTTGGTCAAATGCTGCTTTGATATTGACGGCTCTATTCCCAGATCTTTTCTGCCATGCAGCTCTTGCACCCAATTCTGGATATTGGCAGTGACAAGGGCTGGAGCCGAATGGTTCCAGGGAAATCCAGTGATCAAAAATATTTTTAAAGCAGTTAAAGTCATAGTTCACGGGCCAGCAGTATTGGATTCTACAATTGGCCACTGGATACTTGGTTTGGGGATGGGGGGGGGAGCAAGAGAAAAACTCAAATTATCAGCCAAGATTTCTGCACCCGATCAGTAACCAGTGATCCTGATGGAAATGTGACTATGTGGACATCCAGCGAGGACAAGATTGGTCTTGGCTGTGATGGCTCCTTCCCCATTCCCATAATCAAATGGCTAGCCCACAATCTCAAGCAAATGGCAATGGGGGACGACCTGCACCCATGAAACTGCGCCCCAGCAAATAGGGCAACACGGTGGCATAGTGGTTAGCACTGGTGCCTCACAGTGCCAGTGACCCGGGTTCGAATCTGACCTCGGGTGACTGTCTGTGTGGAGTTTGCACATTCTCCCCGTGTCTGCGTGGGTTTCCTCCGGGTGCTCCGGTTTCCTCCCACAGTCCAAAAATGTGCGGGTTAGGTTGATTTGGCTATGATAAATTGACCCTTAGTGTTAGGGGGGGATTAAATATGTGGGGTTACGGGGATAGGATGGGATATGTTAGGGGGAATTAAATACGTGGGGTTATGGGGATAGGGTGGGATATGTGTCAGTGCAGGCTCGATGGGGATTCTGTGTGAGAAAGCAGGGACAGGGTACTGGATTTGGATGATCAGCCATGATCGTATTGAATGGTGGAGCAGGCTCGACGGGCCGAATGGCCTACTCCTGCTCCTAGTTTCTATGTTTCTATGTTTCTGTGAGCACCTTCAGAAGATGGGGCAAGTGGAAGAAATTAGCAGAAACTTTTGAGGCTGAGCAGGCAACTGTAATTTCACCAAAAACAAAAAAGTGAAACTATAGCTTAGATGAGCCCCTTTTAATGATAATACTGGATTTGAGAACACCAAATGCAGATCAGATGTACACTCTGGCCATTTTCCACGTTCATAGCTGTGGAAACAGCTTTGTGCAGTACAAACATAGAATTCACAGCAACTAATGACATACAATGGCTTCACTTGCCAGGCTGACCACAACTGACCATCTCATTCTTACCTCCTTTGCACCACCCGCTCCGACGCCCTCCATCTCACCGGTGAACTATATCCTAATATCACATTGCTGGCCAGTTATTCAGTCATCTGCATAAGGCAGGGAGTGCCACAAAAGTCAATCTAAAGCTTACAATACAATGAGCACTTACATCAACAGATGACACAAGGCACTTCACTGGGAGTGGAGTATAAAGACAGTGAACAATGAGCAAGGTAGGTACGGCATAGAATTATCAGGGCCAGTGATCTGGACCAGTTTTAAATCGCTTAAGAGGGTCAGAAAGGAATTTCCCAGAATTTTCCCCCCAAATTAGCCTGGGTTTTTAGCCTCTCCCAAGAGATCACATGGTTTTGGGTGTGGTAGGGAGTGTATATATTGTGATGCACGAGGTATCACAAATTGCATGGGACAGGTTGGATGGACCAAAGGGTCTTTTTCCGTGCGTCATTGTTCGTAAGAAAGAGAATTTAAGGCAGGTCCAAGAGGGAAATTTTGAAAAGGCTTTTGAAGGTGAGAAACAGGACAGAGCTCCAGAGTGCAGCGGTGTGGTGGCTGAGGACTCAGTCACTGGTCGTAGTGTGAACAGGAGAGAACACACAGTGGACCAGAGCTGGGAAAGTAGAGGACATGTGCTAGGACACATAGCTGTAGAGGACTGCAGAGTAGAAACATAGAAACATAGAAAATAGGTACAGGAGTAGACCATTCGGTCCTTCGAGCCTGCACCGCCATTCAATGCGTTCATGGCTGAACATGCTACCTCAGTACCCCATTCCTGCTTTCTCGCCATACCCCTTGATCCCCTTAGTTGTGAGTGTTATATCTAACTCCCTTTTGAATATATTTAGCGAACTGGCCTCAACAACCTTCTGTGGAAGAGAATTCCATAGATTCACCACTCTCTGGGTGAAGAAGTTCCTCCTCAGCTCAGTCCTAAATGGCTTCCCCTTAATCCTTAGACTGTGACCCCTGGTTCTAGTTTTCCCTACCATTGGGAACATTCTGCCCGCATCTAATTTGTCTAAACCAGTCAGGATTTTAAATGTCTCTATAAGATCCCCCCTCATTCTTCTGAACTCCAGAGGATACAAGTTCAGTTGACCCAATCTTTCTTGATATGTCAGTCCGGCCATCCCAGGAATCAATCTAGTGAACCTTCGCTGCACTCCCTCAATAGCAAGAATGTCCTTCCTTAAGTTAGGAGACCAAAACTGCGCACAATACTCCAGGTGTGGCCTCACCAAGGCCCTGTACAACTGTAGCATCACCTCCCTACTCCTGTACTCAAATCCCCTTGCTATGAAGGCCATCATTCCGTTTGCTTTCTTGACTGCCTGCTGCACTTGCATTCCCACCTTCAGTGACTGATGTACCATGACGCCCAGGTCTCGTTGCACGTCCCCTTTCCCTAATCTGCCACCATTCAGGTAATAGTCCGCCTCTCTATTTTTACCACCAAAGTGGATAACCTCACATTTATCCACATTGTACTTCATCTGCCATACATTTGCCCATTCACCCAACCTGTCCAAGTCACTCTGTAGCCTCCTAGCATCCTCCTCATTGTTCACACTGCCTCCCAATTTAGTGTCATCCGCAAATTTGGAGATATTACATTTAATCCCTTCGTCCAAATCATTAATATATAATGTAAACAGCTGGGGTCCCAGCACCGAACCCTGCGGTACCCCGCTGGTCACTGCCTGCCATTCTGAAAAGTACCCATTTACTCCTACTCTTTGTTTCCTGTGTGCCAACCAGTTCTCAATCCACGTCAACACATTACCCCCAATCCCATGTGCTTTAACTTTGCTCACCAATCTCTTGTGTGGGACCTTGTCGAAGGCCTTCTGAAAGTCCAAATACACCACATCTACTGGTTCCCCCCTGTCCACCCTATTGGAAACATCCTCAAAAAATTCCAGAAGATTTGTCAAGCATGATTTCCCTTTCACAAATCCATGCTGACTTGGACCTATCATGTCGCCACTTTCCAAATGGTCTGTTATGACATCTTTAATAATTGCTTCCATCATTTTACCCACGACCGATGTCAGGCTGACCGGTCTATAATTCCCTGCTTTCTCCCTCCCTCCTTTTTTAAAAAGAGGGGTTACATTGGCCACCCTCCACTCCATCGGAACTGATCCAGAGTCTAAGGAATGTTGGAAAATGATCGTCAATGCATCCACTATTTCCAAGGCCACCTCCTTAAGTACTCTGGGATGCAGACCATCAGGCCCCGGGGATTTTTCAGCCTTCAGTCCCATCAATTTCCCCAATACCTTTTCCCGACTAATAAGGATTTCCCTGAGTAGAGTGAAGTAACAAAGTGGGAGGACTGGAAGACAAGGATCAGGAATTTGAAGTCAATATGCTGACAGACAGGAAGCTTGCGAAGGTCAGCAATGACAAGAATGATGTGTGGGAGGCTTTGCAGGAATACAAGTTGCACAGGTCTGACTGAGTTAGGAGGTCAGCATGCACAGAAGCAATTAAGTGACAAATACCACAAGACTCAATGTATCAAAAAAGATCCAGTGTACAAGCAATTCCATTTTCAAAAAAATCTCAAATAAACAGTTGGTATCAGTAATGGTGACCACGAAGCTGTTGGATTGTCACAAAAACCCACGTTCACTGACGTCCTTTAGGGAATTAAATCTGCCGTCCTTACCCAGTCTGGCTTGTGTGTGACTTGTGTCCCATACCAATGTGGTTGATTCTGGACTGCCCTCTGAAGTGGCCTAGCAAGCCACTCAGTTGCATCAAAACCGCTCAAGGCGGCAGCGCACTACCACCTTCTCTGGGCAACTAGGGAGGGACAAGAAATGCTGCTCAAACCCTGAGTTTGAATAAAAATAAAACATACTTTTACTTAAATTTCTGTGACCTGCAAACGCAAGAACATAAGAATTAAGAGCAGGAGTAGGCCAGATAGCCTCTTGAGCCTGCTCCGCCATTCAATAAAATCATGGCTGATCTTCGACCGCCGCACCACTTTCCCGCCAGATCCCCATATCCCACGATTCCCCATGAGTTCAAAAATTTATCTATCTCAGCCTTGAATATACTCAAAGACTCAGCATGCACAGCCCTTTGGGGTAGAGAATTTTAAAGAGTCACAACCCTGAGTGAAGAAATTCCTCATCAGTCTTAAATAGCCAAACCCTAATCCTGAGACTATGCACCCTAGTTCTAGATCAAGGATTCTAATCATGCATTAGTTCAATAAATTGTGTCAGTCAGGATAAAATCGGCAGGCCTTTTAAATCTGATTTGATGCTTGTAAACAGTCTTACAGTTGTTAATCTTTTAAAATGGAGTTTAAGAAGAGGATATGCTGATTTGTCTGGTGTGTAACAAGACAAATGTAGCATTCGAGAGGAACAAACAATGGGGCATTACTGCTCATACAAAAGCCGAACTTAGCCAGACACAACAAAAAATGTGTGTTGAGCTGTATTTCTACCAATGAGTACAGAGGTTTTTTTTTGGAGGGATTGGGGGAAAAGAAAGAATGAAAGGAAAGAAGTACGCCAATTAGTTTGGACCCCTTCTCGGAGTGTCTTCCTCTTAGATTTTCCTTTTTAACTTGCTTGCTTTCCATCTTTAAAACTAAGAGATACAATGTCAATGCAAGTTGTTGATGAGTATGTTTACATGGGTGCGAGAGGTTAATGACCTGTAATATGGGACAGAGGGAATACTCCAGCTCTATGTTGCAAACTTTTCATGTTGCTGACTCGAAATAACAGAGTGTAACTGTGATTAACAGTTTTAAATTACAGCCGTGATCAAAACAAAAATAGGGACACAAAGTCCATTTAAAGACTACCTCGGCTAATGTCAATCTGCAGAATTATCGAGAGCAAGAACTTCCAATCTACTTTTATCACAATTACTAACCGATCTAATGTGTGTTGCACAAAAGGGAATCGAGCCCAAGTGCAGTCTTCAAGTAAAGCAGGATTACAAGACAAGGGATAACTGGATCAGGGCAGACAGATGTAAATCAGTCCTATTAAAGTCATGCGTTGTCATTTTTATATTACCTTTATAAATTC
Organism: Squalus acanthias; assembly: GCA_030390025.1. Lineage (NCBI taxonomy): Eukaryota > Metazoa > Chordata > Chondrichthyes > Squaliformes > Squalidae > Squalus > Squalus acanthias. The sequence goes on from CM059434.1 coordinate 130,804,390, forward strand.
CTAGCTCCATATATTTATGATGAAAACCTCTAATGTAAACCAGTCATGCTGTAATTACATCCTCCCACCAGTGGTGTCACTGTGGGGAGCGGAGGTGATAGAAGAGGCTGTAATTACTGCGCAACAAGTTTACATAGGCAGTGGTTGTAGGAATTTATAATACAAAACATTGAAAAAGTGTACAGAGATGCAAGATTTTTTAATAAATTATGGATTAAGTCAGTAACTGAACAAGGTATGTAGAAATTAATTTGCATTCAAAAAGTGAAATGTAATAAATGTACTTAATTGCATTATTTACAAATTACTGAAAACCTCCACTTAGCACTGTGAAAGAGCAGCAGCAAACTTTAACAGAGAAACGGCAGACTTTGCACTGGTAATGTTAAAATACAAAAGCTAAACATTATAAGCGAGGCAGAATTTCCAATCAAAATAAACCAGGGGGCAGGCTTTTCACCTCTGGGAGCTAAGTTCAAATTCACCCCAGACTGATGGGATAAGTCATCTCTGTTGGCTGTAAGGGTCCTATTTGAAATGAGATAGGACAATGTCCACAAGGAAACTGGCCAAGAGGAGCCCAAAGCAGAAAACTGTCCCAGTTCAACACTAACTGCTAATTACATTTAGAGAGGCCACAGGATGAATGGTTTGGGCAATGAAGCTCGTCACAGAGGCACTTAGTTGAGTTAGAGTTACTCTGCATTCAATCACACAAACCTGGGACTGATTAATGCTGACACAGGGTGCCTGAAGGGGAAGGTTGTCCAAATTCCTACTGCTAGCATTATCTCAATGGGCACAAAATTCACAAGTTTTAAAAAAAAATGTAAGTGAAACTGAATCCCCAGTCAAAATAGATCAAGGCAACAAGGGAATTAAAAGTGGAGTGTCCTCATAGGGTTAGAGGGAAAACTAAGTGCTGAAAACAAACACTAGCCAAGTCCAGCACCTCACCTGGTGCCTGGTTTGATGCTGACATTAGAAGAGGGGTGGAACCAGGATACCCACCCTCCCCTTCAGACAGGGAGAGGCATACCAAGGAAAAATTATATTCAATAGGGCCAAGTGCTTCATAAAATTAGGACATGGCAAGGAAGTGAAAAAGGTTCTTGCGCAGGCTTTGCTACAGTAAAACGCAGCTATTTTTAAAAAGCCTCATGGAAACAAAATTAAGTTGATGATATTAAAATGCAGTCAAATTACTTCAGTTAATTAGAAATATATTTTGGCTCATTACTCCAGTGATTTGAAAGTGACCTCAATTTAAAATGTAATTTTGCCCACTGTGCTGTTCTTTCAAGAAATAACTTGCTGCTGCCATTACAACAAACTCGTCAGGAAAGAAAGAGCAGCTCATCAAAACTTCCAGTGAGTCAGTGGTACTGAGCCTAACAGCCCAGGAATTGACTCCACAGTTGATCTCTGATCTGTGCTGTTAGCTCAAGTTGTGCCTTGCCTCTGAAAAGCTCAGGGACGGACTTGTATTTATACAGCTCATTATCACAATGAATTATTTTGAAGCTCAATCACTGTTATGCAAGAAAAAGAAAGCCAGGATTCCTGCTGCTGACCTCTCGGATCCCTGATCTCTCTGATCCCTGACCCTCGCTAACAAGCATGTGTGTGGACATCAGGCAATCAAAAAGACGAGGCCACAATTCCTCATCACAAACCAAATCAGCCTGCCAACACTGTCAAGACTGGCGCATGAAAACCGGGCACATCAGTGCAGCGCTGGAGGACTGCTGGAACCCAAGGAACTGTACCCAAGTACCTCAGGAGAGGAGGAGAGAGCAATGCAAGAAAATCTGGAAACAGGTACTAAATAGAATAAATGAACTCCTTAAAAAGCACCTCATTCTGCACAGCTCCACGATTTTTAGAGCGACTGTGTCAGGTTAATCTATGCAGGCTCTTTGCCTCCCCACAATTTGGTTTTAAAAAGGGAACTTTTTTTTTTGAAGTATTGCCAAATGTCCTTCAATCTACAGGCACTGACCTTGGTTGAATCCAAAAACATTCACAACTTCATCCAATAGCAGAACAAATAAAAGTTACTTTTTCTTTCCGCCGCCAATTTTCTCCCCTCCCCAAAATGCTGACTCCTTGCATAATCCCACAGGCAGTTATTATTCATGTGCGAGTTTAGACAGCAAGCGTGGGGTATCACGCTGGATCCTGTCTTCACTGATGTCCACAAGCACCCATGTGTGGATAGTTAGCAGGATTCGGCACCCTACCCAATTTTCCCCTCCCAAAATTAGAGGCACTGAAGCCAAGTGTAGCACCTTAGCACTGTCCATGCCCGAGATCAGCTAACTCAGCACAGAGCTGGGACCTTGCTGGTCTGTGTGTCTCAGCTACTCACTGGATAAATATACACAGAGCCACTGGGGATTCCAATTATTTAACTTGAATCAGAAAGCTCCAATATGCTTTCTCTTGATGCTTATTTCGTACCATAGGACGCTGACTCACTGGTTCAACAAAAGATTTCAGGAACCCTGGTTCGCAGCCAGGACACAAGACAGCATCACAAGGGCTTCAGCAGAAAGTCGATCTTTCACCTCTGAGGAAACAGAATGGCAAAAGGAAACTCCATTGAGCTGGTTCTCAATCGCACACTCACTGCCCAAGTGACTTAGGAATCCCGAGTGCCAAAAGTTACCACAGAAAAAGAACTGCTGACAGTGAACGGGCTTCATATTGGCCGAACCAGATTCCACTTGCATGAAGTAATCTGGAAGTGGATCACAACTCTCTCATCGGCACCTGACCAGAGTACAGAAGTACAAGCATCACGGGTTTCAGTGCTGTCACTCATATTTCAGTTAGCATGTAAAGGCATCAACTAAAACTACCCAGCAGTAAAATTATAAACTCTATCCTTCCATTCTTGGGTTGCATATGGAGAGCTCCTTGAATGGTGAAGTAGTGGTCTACCATGGGATGGTGGTAAAAGTGGCAGCAGTTTGAGGTGGTGGGTCAAGAGTATCACGCAGGAAGTGCATTTTGGCTGGAGTGCTATTTTCCCTGTAGATGATTAGTACCAGTATGCCTATAACAGCACTAGGTTCAGTGAATTACGTGCTCTCACAATAGCAGATTGCTACACAGCACAGAACTAGCTGTCACACAGGCCACAGAAGCTATTTAAAAAATGTAGCACTGTTCAACTGCTGCCATTGCTAATTTGACATTTTACATGTGTTTGCATGTGCAATGTCCCTTTCTTTAATGGAAAAGCTATCATTTTGTCCCTATAAGTCATCTAATTGCCACTCTGAGAAATTAATTTATTGTGCATGGCATGAACAGACTGAAGTCACATTCATTACTGAAATGGTGGCAAATTCCAACTTTCAGCTGCAGACTGCTCCCAAGTACCAGGCCTTTCATTCTGCAGTTACCATACCTTGAGTACTGCCCAACCTACCTTTGTAGGCAAGCACCATATTTAGTCACCTTTACTTCGATCAGTTGGCAGTGACTGGCAAATTTGAGTGCGCTTTAAGCACATTTCTAGGACTGCAACTGTTGCCAGTGATGCAACTTTCAAACTTTGGCAATATTTCCCTCTAGGAAATACAAAAGCCAAGATAGTCATCGGGCCACGGGCCTGCACTTTATAACCAGGAGACAACAAAAAAAAAGGACACAAGGAACAGATCTCACTGGTCACAGGTTACATCTTGCCAAAAAGTCCTCTTGGGGAAGCAGCACCGATTGCTCCCCTCACCTCAAAAGCACAGACAGTGCACACTATGCTAAGAAATGTACACAAAAAAGGCTCAGGGCAACCTGATCATTATTGCGATCAACACAGTAAATCCCCAAAAATTGGTCAACTAAATTTAGGACAGTGTTGTTCAATATGACATGACACATTGGCTTTCACCCAAATTTTGACAGTTTCTATATATTTATAGACACTCCATGCATCATCCTAGCCCCAAAACCTAAAAATGCACCCTTGGTAATGGGGGGGGGGGGGGGGTTCATTCTCTTCCCAGCCCCGAGTACAACTACTCATTTGTGTATTCACTACAAAAAATACCAGAACACTAGTTTAGCATATCTTGTACAACCTTTAGCCCAATAGCTCTCCTGCTTTAAGTCACTTTTTCCAAATGCCCTGTGCTTAACTGTGTTTATCTTGTACTGTGTTGCTGTAGAGAGCCCTAAAAAGTGGAGGTCCACTCTCTCTCCTCCTTTTACCCACCCCCACTCCATGCCCCAAAATGGATTTCTCTCTCACACCTCAACAACTGACTACACAGTAACCCTGGGCAATAGCCTTTGAGCTGATCTCCAGCCTGTTCCACAAGACACCCACTTCCTGGTCAAGAGATGTCTTTGGAAGAGGGAAGAAATGTGAAATATCAGTTTCTTCAGTCAATTTTCCCCAAGAAGTAGAACTGATAGAACGCAGTCACCTTCACTCAGCCTGCTCACTAAGCACACTTGTATCCTCTTATTTTATTAGCATGTAATTCAGTGAAACCCATCGAGACTTCAGTCACTGAACCAGCAAACACAAAACAGACCGCCACATTGCCTTGTAGATTTAGTTTCCTCTTTACTGCTTTTGGAAGGGTCTACGTGCACGTTTGCCCCCTATAGTGGATGGTGCTCGCCTGTCCCATCTGCCAATAACTATCTGTAGAGGATTACCTTACCAGCAGAGAAAACCTGACAGACATGAGCATTACTGTTAAGTCTTGTTCAATTACATTTGAATAACCAGTCTACAGTATTCCTACAAGAACCTTCCCAACACAAAGAACTACACCCATCATTCACCAGACACCTGGGGAGAGGGGGGTTGGGTTACAGTCCCGAGAGCAACCATTTGTTTTCATCGAGTTTTTTTCTTGCCAATTTTCTCCCCGCTGCTTCAAAAGGTACAGACTCAACTTAGGATACAGCACCAGCAGTCCTCACGTAGTCGTTCATGTGCGAGTCCAGACATGAGTGCTGGCAGGTGACTCTGCCATAGAGGTTATCACAACCTGATCCTACCCTCAACCAAATGCACACGCTTCCAGCAGGGGACAGTGGGCAGGAGTCAGGAATGGAAACCTTGGCCAATTTTTTCTCCTGCCTAACAACAACTATGGTCATTTACGTCACCACCAGCCACTGCCCCGTTATAACCGCTAACTCAGCATAGACTATAAATCGAACTCAGACTCTCCAGTCTGTATCGCCTCGTAACACATCACATGGTGCATTTACCCATCGGGGGGCCCAGCACAGCGCGTAGATCATATTTCCAGAAAATTACATTTGCTTACTGAAGTACAATTCATAAGTGATGTAAATGATCTCAGTAACTCTTTCCTCTCACTCCCTCCAAACACAAAGGATACCTGGCATCCTTAACACTACATGTTAAGGGTGTCATCCTTGGCTCAGTGGTAACCCCTCTCGTCTGAGTCAGAAGGCTGTAAATTCGTCCCACTTCAGAGACTTGAGCACATAATCTAGGCCGAGACTCTAGTGCAGTATTGAGGGAGTGCTGCACTGTCGGAGGCATCGTCTTTCTGACTAGGTGTTAAACCGAGGCCCTGCCTGCCCCCTCAGGTGGACATAAAAGATCCCATGGTACTTTCCAATGAGCTGCAAGTGAGTTCTTCCGGTGTTCTGGCCAATATTTATCCCTCAACCAACATCATTAAAGCAGATTATCTTGTCACTATCTCATTGCTGTTTATGGGGCCTTGCTGTGCACAAATAGGCTGCTGTGTTTCCCCACAACAGTGGCTACACTCTGTAAATCAAATGGCATGTAATTGCAGGAGACACACAAGCTGCCTACCTACTCCATCTCCCAGTTATTTCAGTTCACAATGTACTGTGCAGACCTCATTCTCAAATGATACGCTTCAGATGAGAATGCTGAACTCCACGTCTAAATTAAGCACAGGACTATAATTAAGTTCATCTCTCACAAGTAACATCAAGCTGCACTGCATTACAACAACAGATTAGGAGTTCTTGTTTGAGGTAGTTTCTTTTCCCAAGGTTGGGTGCTCCAAGCTGAGCACGAGCTTCAAAAGTGCCCCTCTGAATCTCTGAGCTAACTGGAACTATTTGGACTGCACCATCTTCTCAGATCCATATGCCCCAATTGATCTCCTCCTCCCCCAGTCTCAAACCATGATGCAGCGTTGAACAGAAGCAGAGAGTATGGCTAAGAGTTATCTTACTGGTAATGAGAGTAATGAATTTCTCAGTACGTAGTTAGAAAACTAGCTGGTAGCTTCCTAAAGCTCAATTTAATCTATTGGGAGTGAATGGGGTCATCCCTACCCATTTAGAAAAAGCTCAACAGTGGGAAAATTCTTACATGATGCACATGGGAAATAACTTGAAAAAGAGTAATATTGAAGCGTATGAGGAGCAAGCAAGAGAATGGGATTAGACTTGATGATTCATGTAGAGAAAAGCAGTGGTGCAGACTTGACGGGCTGAACGGCCTGTTTCGGTGCGGTTAACATTCTACAATTCAATAGCTGGCAGCTGCCTTCATACTGCAGAACTTAAATGCCAACAATTCCAGGGATTGTTTTATATTAGGAACTTAACTATCTGGCTGGAAATCAATTTCTCAACTTGAAGGCAAAATAAATTTTGGTTTAACATAGTAGCAGTTTCAGGCAGAAGACGACCTTCGGTCCACCTACCCCACCTATCCACAGTAGTGTGCATTTCTAACCCCGAAATCCCACTGGCTGATAAGAACCTCAATAGTTGCTCTTTGAAACCTATTAAGATTTCTTGTTCCACCACCCGTGTCAGTAATCCGTTCCACATACTTCCTCACCCTTTTAGTGTATTTCCCATTTTTCTTTGTCCTTAATTTGTAAATATGACCCTTTGCGCTTAAATTCTGTACGCAGCAGAAAAGCTTACAGAGATCGAATTTATCAAAGTGATTCATATTTTTAAACACTTATTTCCCCTCTCATTCTTCGCTTTTCAAGAGGGAAAAGACAAAGGGTCGTCAATCTTGCTCCTGAAGTTTCATAATTGTCAGTTCTACACTTCTTCTGTAGAACTAGGATATGAAGGACTAGATCGAATGTGTACAGTACAAATGATGAATGATTAATTTCCATTAAATGGATTACCTTTAAATCAGCTGTCAACACACCCTTTTCATTAGAAAGGTTCATTCAATATGGTAGCTTGCCCACTGGCTCAGCAAGTTTGTCCAGTTGGCTGCTGATGCACACACACACAAGGACCCAGGTTTAATCGCCAATCTGTGTTGAATTACTGGATCTCAGCTGGGGTGTTAGAATTAGCCGCAGCACACTTGGGTTAGGGAAGGAAAAACAGGCCAGGGATCCCACTCGTAAATACTATCAAGCATTCTCTATTGGGAGTGTGCATGTAGACAAAGCGCAAGGACAGGATTAGGCTGGACTCTGATGCCTCCCAATATTGAATAGCCTATCATCACTTACTATGAAGGCTCACACATGAATAACGACCACTTGGATGAAAGAAAGAGACTTGCATTTACATAGCGGACGTCCCAAAGCGCTTTACGCACACGAAAATATATATTGGATATATACTTGAAAAGGAAAAAATTGCAGGGCTATGGGGAAAGAGCAGGGAAGTGGGACTAATTAGAGAGCTCTTTCAAAGAGCTGGCACAGACCCAATGGGCCAAATAGCCTCCTTCTGTGCTGTAAGATTCTATGACTTACAGCCAATGAAGTACTTTTTGAAGTGTAGTCACTGTTATAATGTAGGAAACGTGGCAGCCAATTTGCACACAGCAAGCTCCCACAAACAGCAATGTGATAATGACCAAATAATCTGTTTTACTGATGTTGATTGAGAGATAAATCCCCTGCTCTTCTTCAAAATAGTGCCATAGGATCTTTTACATCTACCCGAGGGGGCAGACGGGGCCTCGGTTTAACATCTCATTCAAAAGACGGCACTTCCGACAGTGCGGTGCTCCCTCAGTACTGCACTGGAGTGTCAGCCTAGATTTCGGTGCTCAAGTCTCTGGAGTGGGGCTTGAACCCACAACCTCTGACTCGGAGGCAAGGGTGCTACCAACTGAGCCACGGCTGACACGAGGTACCAGTAGGTGACCAACCCCCACAGAACTGCACAATGGGCAGCCTGGAGGGAAAGCAGGATAATGGAGGATCCACCCCTAACACCATTTAGCTCTCAATCCTAAACTACATCAAAAAGAGTGTGGCATGTCCGTATATGAAAGATTGTTTCATATCCAGGCAGGATTGTTACCTCCCAGTCGGGGAACACTTCAGCAGTCAAGGACATTCAGCCTCGGATCTGCAGGTTAGCATTCTCCAAGGCGGCCTTCGAGACACACGACAACGCAAAATCATCGAGCAGAAACTGATAGCCAAGTTCCGCACCCATGAGGACGGCCTCAATAGGGATATCGGGTTCATGTCACACTACAGAACGTGACTCGACATCGTTGTCTGTCTTTCCAGTTTTAAAAAAAAACACAAAAAAAAATAAACCAGAAAAAAAGGTTAAAAGCTCAACTGCAGACAGCAGGATTTGACACGTTGGACCCCCTGTGATCCATCTCATTGTCTTGGCTGTGCTCTGGTGTGTCTTTGAAGTAATGCTTCCCTGAAAGATTGTATCGCTGCAGTTTCTGTGTTTATATACTGTGTAATATTGTAGATTCCTTCATTGTACCTTTACCTGACGAAGGGGCGACAGCTCCGAAAGCTTGCAATTTTAAATAAATCTGTTGGACTATAACCTGGTGTTGTGCGACTTCTCATTTTTGTCCACCCCAGTCCAACACCGGCATCTCCACATTATGAAAGATTGGGCAAGGGAATTACTACCCAGGTGGCACCGTACGCCTTCAGCACCCACCCAAAAAGGAAGCAGTAGCTGAAGTCTTGGAACAAGTTGCTTGTCTTTGACAACAGAGGGATAGATCAGATGGCCAAAAAAAAAACTTATATGGCGAGAAATGCTATAATTGTTTTAAACCACGTTATACTTTTAAACCCTGCATCATCATAAAAAATCATTCCTGAAGAAGATGTGACTGTGCGTGTTTTGTAACCTCCTGGTTCAAAACAATTGACTTGGCCACAGGCCAGAAACACAGCAAAGCAATACTAATTCTACAATACAATTCTAAGTATATACAGACAAACCTGAATTCAAGATGGGCTTCTGACCTTTCTGAATGTCACAAGTTATCTATTTCCTCTGCTATTTAACCAAGATAATCCTCAGATATATAGCTTCTCGTTTACACAGTGTAGATCTGGTAGCAACAGTGTAATTTGTTTAGTATACATCAATGGGCAAAGACAAAAATCATTGAACACTGCTTGAGTGGAACCCATTCAGACCGTTCAAATCTCACAAACGTCATCTTAACATCCCTCCACCACCAGAACAGGTTAGATGGATGCACAGAGAGCTGCCAAAAGTCACTCAAAATAACCCTAAATGTTTTAGCAACACTGGAATCGGATTAGGCCATTCAGCCTGCTTCAACATTATTTTTTAGCACTGTTTTAATTCTCATTTCCCAGCCCTTTCTTCCTATCCATTACTTCCCAAGTATTATTAAATATGTTCTCTTTCCACTGAGATGCACAACCAAGCAGAAATTTAAAGCTCAATAACTGTGACAAATCTGTGCCTATTCTTTAGGGCCAAGTCGACTGGAAAACTCTAAGACGCCCATCAAATCTAGCCTGTCCGTGAAATGATCTCATCCTTCTGAAAGGTATGAACTGTTAAAGAGGCACTAACTGGTTTCTGCTGGTTAATGAAAAGAGTCCTTAATGTTGTACCACATCGATTGGACGGGTACGGCAATGGAAACAGGTCACACTGGGGAGATAAATGATCATGCAAATTATTTGAAATTTGCAACTACACACCAAAAAGATTATGAAATTGTTAGTTTACACACAACAGCTTCAATGAGAAGTAATGAAACACACTGGAAGGCAGCAAATTAAGTATCAGTGAGCTTTGGATTCTAAACGGCCACCCAAAGACCGACCAGCATCCTCTGCATTAGGACATCTTACTGCTGACAGGAACACCTTTGGAACTTCAGTACTCCTCCCCCCCACCACCACAACTACCACAATTAGCAACAAAATCAAATTCCACATACTGCAGCGGTTTTGCTTTTACTGCCCCTCTCTCTCTCTCTCTCTACAGTGCACTGCAGCTCTAGTTAAGCATATGGCTATGAACCAGCTGGCACAGGACTCACCTGTTGCTTGCAGTGAATGCTAAAATTCACCACCTTGGAAAATAAAATCACACAAATTACAAATCTGGCACGTGACAGAGCGCGTCTGGTTAATTCTCTCAATAATGATCATGGTTTGCATTGTAAGAAATAAAACATTTTATAGCATTGGTAGACTGTGATATCCAACACCAGTATATAAACAAGCCAACTACCCTCCTGTGCCAAAATGTTCACTTAAAGATCCTGAAATTAGGTCATTTTTAACCCACGTTTACATTATAAGGCTTTACATTATGTGGGCTGAGTTTTTGCAAGAATCCGTTAATAGCATTTGAAATATTAAGTGTTGGCAGGACCTCCGTCCCCAAGGCAAGTGACCAAAAGCAACTCCTCGTCTAACTGCTCCAACTCCCTCCTGTCACTGACTCCATGTCACATGTCCTGGCTAAGCCACTGGATATGATGTACAAACTGTGTCAACAATGTATTGTGCTCTGCCATCAATGTGTGGAGCCATCAATGTGTGGAACGAAATGGCTGACAGCAGAGAAAGATGTTTAGTGCAAATCATGGAGTTATTTAGGCTGCAATATAATAGTAGCTGGTATTCCAGGAGTGCAATGCGCAGTCAGTAGGCTGGAGTTAAGCAGACAACTGCACCTTGCTAATCACAATTTACATTAATGACCTGGATCAGGGAGTCGGATGCAGCATTTCCAAATTTGCAGACGACACTAAACTAGGAGGGGGGGTGGGCTCAGAGGAGGAGACCAGGAAGCTCCAGAGCGATTTGGACAGACTGGGTGATTGGGCGGATAAATGGCAGATGCACTATAATGTGGACAAGTGCGAAGTTATCCACCTTGGGTGCAGGAACGGGAGGGCAAATTATTATTTAAATGGCAATAAATTGGGAGAGGGGGAAGTACAGAGAGACCTGGGTGTTCTTGTACACCAGTCACTGAAGGCGAGCATGCAGGTGCAACAGGCGATCAAGAAGGCAAACGGTATGCTGGCCTTCATAGCAAAAGGGTTGGAATACAGGAACAGGGATACCTTGCTGCAGCTGTACAGGGCACTGGTGAGACCACACCTCGAGTACTGTGTACAGTTTTGGTCGCCTCATCTGAGGAAAGATGTTCTTGCCATGGAGGGGGTGCAGCGGCGATTCACCAGGCTGATACCAGGAATGGCGGGATTGACCTATGAGGAGAGACTATGTAGTTTAGGGATGTACACACTGGAGTTTAGAAGATTGAGAGGGGACCTCATAGAAGTGTATAAAATTCTGACAGGTCTAGACAGACTAGATGCAGAAGGAATGTTTCCCTTGGCGGGTGAGAACAGAACTAGAGGACATAATTTAAGGATAAGGGCTAAACCATTTAGGACAGAAATGAGGGGGAATTTCTTCACTCAGAGGGTGGTGAACCTGTGGAACTCATTGCCACAGAGGGCAGTGTACGCCAGCTCATTAAATATATTTAAGAGGGAATTAGATATATTTCTACAGGCAAAAGGGGTTAAGGGTTACGGAGAGAAGGCGGGGACGGGATACTGAATTGGAGGATCAGCCATGATCTCATTAAATGGCGGAGCAGGCTCGAAGGGCCGGATGGCCTACTCCTGCTCCTATCTTCTATGTATCTATGTATCTATGTATCACAGAGGACAGCCACAAAGGAGCTCGGTATTTGCACATTTGGATTCATCCACAGAACTCCCCTCTGGGCAACTAACTTTTTATGTTGAGAGGGTGGGGCATCTTCGGTTTTAGAGCATTTAAAAGGTTCCATATTAAGTTTTAGAATATTTCTCAGATCATTTTTAGTGGCTTTGCAACAGTTATATGGCAGCAGGTACAACATTGAAGCATGGGATGTGCACAAGTCTCTATCAGATAAGGACAGGTTTGGGCTGGGCAGTAGTGGCCATACAATCGAGTAGCTAATCAACACAGTTACTCACTGAAGGAAAGATGCACAGCATTTGTAGAACTGTACTCTTGAAAGGGGTTAAAGCCTTTGGGGATGGAGAGAAAACCACCCACTGTAAGAGCACATCCAGCTTAAATCAAACTGATGTGAGGGCAAGACAGAGACAGAACAGGTCTGCCCTAACAAAGCTTATTAAGTGGTATTATCAGCTGCTTGCCATCACCTCTTGTTTGTGAATAAAAACCACATCTGCTCACAGCCCATGTTGTAGCAAAAACAAAAGCCCTCACACACAGGAACTGCAGGATCACAACCACGCTGCCTTATTCTGTGTGCGTTTAAAGACATGCCTCACCTCAAATCTAGGGATACGGAGAATGTCATAAGCCAGCAAAGCAAAGCTCAAGTGGTTTACAGACGTCATCCTAACCGCCGGATTGAACTGCAGCCTGACACTTTGCACCATTTATAATTTTTAAATCTATAATGGCCTGAATAAAGCAAAAAAAAATGCTGACAGTTAAAAATAGTGTAAAAATGACCCTGAACAGACTACTGTGGTGTCACTGCAGAGCAGTCAAGTAATCCAAAAGGGAAAGGAGCATCTTCTACAGCACAATTATCGAGAATAATGGATACTCAAGTGATTGCAATGCTTTAGGCCTCATCTGGGACTGCACATGAACATCAAACCAGAAAGGTAAAATTGAGAGGTTTATCATCTGAACCCCAAGAGGAGATTACGAATGGTGATGGGCAGTAATCTAAATTTGTTTTTCTTACAGTTGCACTTGTGTGAGTAGTTTTATTCAGTATTAAGACAAAAAATTTCAGATACGAGAAGAGGCCATTTGGGACCAAAGCTCATCCCTCTGCTATCTTAACTCTCCCCATCAGAGCAACCTACTGTATCTTGAATTATACAAACTGTTCACGATATTAGGAAGCAGTTATGTTAGTTTTATGCTGCTAACCAAAAAAATGGAATATTTAAACATGATTGCTTGGGAAAAGGCCAAAAATAAATGAAGTAACTAGCTAAAATAGATGATTGCTGAAACAGCTATTTGCTGAATATTTCACTTCATTTAGTGCACACAATCTGGTAATGAACAATCAAAATGGGGACACACAAATGCAAAACCCAAAAACGTTTGCTTACTTAGCATTTTTTAAATTCACAACATGGTGTCCCTCACACCCTTCATCACTGTCCAGCAACAGATTTCAGCAACTGGCACTAAGCCGACCAACCACTCCTCCCTACCAGTTACATTTAATCTTTGTTGCTGAGCTTCCCAGTTGGTAAATTGGGTCGCTAGTGTGTGATTAAACCACATTAGGTTCAAAACTCAGTCTCTGCTGACTTAAACTGATCTCAGCCTGGATGACAGTCAAAGTGTTATCGCTGGCCTTAGCACCCGATAGGTGAAGATCAACCAGGGGTCCTGGTCCTGATTGCATTCCCCGACTCCTATTGAAAAGTGCACACGTACATTCATCAGGCAAGGCTGCGATAACCCTCAACAGTCGAATAAACTGCCAATACTCACTGCTAACCATCATGTTAAGAATGACCACTTGGGCATCATATTGGAGACAGAAATCCCCATGGAACCGTTGCCCTGCCCCAAGCATATACCTGACCCTTCAAGGAGAATTGGGAAGAAAATTGGAGTGGAAAAGTTTGGGGAAGTTGGGGGGGGAAAGGACAATCTATGTCGCAGTATTTTTTTTTAAACAACTATGATGAAAACGTTGCCACAACTTTCTATACACTTCCACAACTAATACGCCGACTACCATTAAACTGCATCACAGTACAGAGACTATCAGGGAACACACAGGAGTTTTGGCAATGTAAAACCCTTGGGAAATACAGCCAGGCCACCCCAATCGAAACCTTGTGCAAACATGATGATGATCGAACTTGCCAGCTTACGTTAAAAAAACCTCAGTTGTCCCTTTAGCTCACAAATATCGATCAAATTTCCATTAAAATCGAGTCTCAAGACATTGACTATGCAAGCACACTCCAATAAGCATTTTTATATGCCATGAAGTTTGCAGAAAACACTTAATTCAGTTTTTAGTGGGACACGATGACCTTGGAATTCAATGACATCTACAACACAAAATTAAAGGATTCTGACAAAATCATCGCAATAATTTACATCCTCATATAGGGCCCAACCTGAAACATTAACTAGTCTCTCCCTTTCACATGCTGACTGGCCTCCTGTACATGTCCAGTTTTCTTCTTTTAATCACTGCAATAAATCAATGATTAGGAAATGCCAACATATTTTAGAACCCAGGCATGGATCAGTGCATCGGAATATCATTTTAAAGCAATCATCCCAAACCGAAGTGTACTAAAAAAAAAACAGCTCTCCCCACCAGAATGTGCAGGAAACAAATCAGTGCTCAATGAAACGTTCCCTTTATAGACAAGTGCCTGTTAATCTTGTAACTTGAGCACAACATTTTAATTTGGAAAGAGCAACTCTGTCAAAAAAGACCCATTTCCTGTTGCAACACCTCACTGCTTTTGTTTTAAATTAATATTTCCTGTCACCTCAGTCATTACACATACAGCCTACAGGTTGTGAAGATAAAGGAAGAAAACATCATCCCTTCCAGCCCACAAAATGTACCTCATTATTACACCAAGTAATTTATCACTCAGAAATCCTCATGTATTATCCTCAAGTAATTCCAATGTATTCGCAAATAAATCAAGCAAAGCATTACATATTCTGTCATAGTTGCCTTCCTAGCCATGATTGCTCCATGACAGTAGCTCAAGAACCATCCTTCGTCAAACAACTCGTTCTACCTCGACTCACTGTTACAGGCTTAGAAAAGATCACATTCACTTTTCTGGTCCAGGTAAAGAGAGAAAAAGAGAGCTGCATGACCCCAAACATTTGGAGCATTGCATCAAGGCAAAGCCAACTGAGTGGGGAAAGGGGAAAACCCCCAAAACAGAAAAAAAGGACAGATTTCATTTCTACAACATGTTTTCTTGCATTATTCGTAGTTCAGCTGCCAACTGGTTTTCATAGAAACAGAAAAATAGGAGTAGGCCATTCGAGCCTGCTCTGCCATTCACTATGGTCAAGGCTGCTCCTCTATCTAAATACCATATTCCCACTCTCTCCCCATACCCCTTGATGCCTTTTGTGTCTAGAAATCTATCTATCTCCTTCTTAAATATATTCAGTGACTTGGCCTCCACAGCCTTCTGTGGTAGAGAATTCCACAGGTTTACCACCCTCTGAGTAAAGAAATTTCTCCTCATCTCAGTCCTAAATGTCCTACCCTGTATCCTGAGACTGTGCTCCTCGTTCTAGACCCCGCAGCCAGGGGAAACATCCTCCCTGCATCCAGTCTGTCTAGCCCTGTCAGAATTTTATACATTTCAATGAGATCCCCTCTCAGTCTTCTAAACTCTAGTGAATACAGGCCTAGTTGACCCAATATCTCCTCATACGACAGTCCTGCCATCCCAGGAATCAGTCTGGTGAACCTTCGCTGCACTCCCTCTATGGCAAGTATATCCTTTCTTAGGTTAGGAGACCAAAACTGCACACAGTACTCCAGGTGTGGTCTCACCAAGGCCCTGTACAACTGTAGTAAGACATCCTTGCTCCTGTACTCAAATCCTCTTGCAATGAAGGCCAACAAACCATTTGCCTTCCTAACTGCTTGCTGCACCTGCATGTTTGCTTTCAGTGACTGGATTACAAGGACACCCAGGTCCCTTTGTACATCAACATTTCCCAATCTATCACCATTTAAATAATACTCTGCCTTTGTTTTTTCTACCGAAGTGGATAACTTCACATTTATCCACGTTATACTGCATCTGCCATATATTTTCCCACTCACTCAACTTGTCTAAATCGCCTTGAAGCCTCTTTGCATCCTCCTCACAACCCCATCTAGTTTTGTGTCGTCAGCAAACTTGGAAATATTACATTTGGTTCCCTCATCCAAATCATTGATATATATTGTGAATAGCTGGGGCCCAAGCACTGATCCCTGCGGTACCCCACTAGTCACCGCCTGCCACCCCGAAAAAGACCCATTTATTCCTACTCTCTGTTTCCTGTCTGTTAACCAATTTTCAATCCATGCCAGTATATTACCCACAATCCCATGTGCTTTAATTTTGCACACTAACCTCTTGTGGGACTTTATCAAAGGCCTTCTGAAAATCCAAATACACCACATCTACTGGTTCTTCCTTATCTATTCTACCAGGTACATCCTCAAAAAACTCCAGTAGGTTTGTCAAACACAATTTCCCTTTCATAAATCCCTGTTGACTTTGACTAATCCCTTTGATATTTTCTAAGTGTCCTGTTATCACATCCTTTATAATAGACTCTAGCATTTTCCCTACTACTGATGTTAGGCTAACCGGTCTGTAGTTCCCCATTTTCTCTCTCCCTCCTTTTTTATGATGCGGAGATGCCGGTGTTGGACTGGGGTGGACAAAAATGAGAAGTCTCACAACACCAGGTTATAGTCCAACAGTTTTATTTGAAATTATGAGCTTTCGGAGCGCTGCTCCTTCGTCAGGTAAAGTGAGGGAATACAATTCAGTTACAAAGCATATATAGACAGAGAACAATGTGTCTGCAGAGATACAATCAGTCAGGAAGGCATTACATCAAAGACACAGCAGAATACATCTAAGACAATGAGGTGGGGTCACAGGGGGTCCAACATGTCAAATGCTGCAGTCTGCAGTTAAGCTTTTTACTTTTTTTTTTTTTAAAAACTGGAAATCACATCTGTGATCAAGACAACAACGTCGAGTCACGTCCTGTAGCGTGACATGAAACAGAGATCCCGGTTGAGGCAGTCCTCATGGGTGAGGAACTTGGCCATCAGTTTCTGCTCGATGATTTTGCGTTGTCGTGTGTCTCGAGACCATGCAGACACCGAGACAACGTATGAACGGACACCGTGCAACAATCGCCAAGCAGGATTGTTACCTCCCAGTCGGGGAACACTTCAGCAGTCAAGGACATTCAGCCTCAGATCTGCGGGTTAGCGTTCTCCAAGGCGGCCTTCGAGACACACGACAACGCAAAATCATCGAGCAGAAACTGACAGCCAAGTTCCGCACCCATGAGGATGGCCTCAACCGGGATCTCGGTTTCATGTCACGCTACAGGACGTGACTCGACGTCGTTGTCTGGTTCACAGATGTGATTTCCAGTTTTAAAAAAAGTAAAAAGCTTAACTGCAGACTGCAGCATTTGACACGTTGGACCCCCTGTGACCCCACCTCATTGTCTTAGCTGTATTCTGCTGTGTCCTTGATGTAATGCCTCCCTGACGGATTGTATCTCTGCAGACACATTGTTCTCTGTCTATATATGCTTTGTAACTGAATTGTATTCCCTCACTTTACCTGACGAAGGAGCAGCGCTCCGAAAGCTCGTAATTTCAAATAAAACTGTTGGACTATAACCTGGTGTTGTCCTCCTTTTTTAAATAGTGGGGTTACATTTGCCACCCTCCAATCTGCAGGAACTGTTCCATAATCTATAGAAGTTTTGAAGATGACAACCAATGCATCCACTATTTCCACGGCTACCTCTTTTAGTACTCTGGGATGCAGATTATCATGCCCTGGGGATTTATCGGCTTTCAGTCCCATTAATTTCTCCAGCACTATTTTTTTACTAATACTAATTTCCTTTAGTTCCTCCTTCTCACTAGACCCTTGGTTCTCTAGCATTTCTGGGAAGTTATTTGTGTCCTCTTCAGTGAAGACAGAACCAAAGTATTTGTTTAATTGCTCCGCCATTTCCTTGTTCCCCATTATAAATTCTCCCGCTTCTGACTGTAAGGGACCTACATTTGTCTTCACTAATCTTTTTCTTTTTACATACTTGTAGAAGCTTTTACAGTCCCCTTTTATGTTCCTTGCAAGTTTACTCTCATACTCTATTTTCCCCTCTTAATCAATCTCTTGGTCCTTTTTTGCTGAATTCTAAACTGCTCCCAATCCTCAGGCTTGCTACTTTCAAGAAAACAAACAGTGCTGAAGTTTACGGTGCTTCCTCTGTGGCATCCTCGAACTTTGAAATGATTCAAAAAACCAATCCAAACAAAGCCTATGAAATAGAACCTAACCATGTTTATTTACCAACATTAGCATGAATGTTATATCATGCAGATATACAATAACTCAATGTCCACAGCCTGAATCACAACTTCCCAACATGCACTGTTGTCACTAAGGCTTATTTAGTGTATAAGTCAATCTCCCACGGCATTGAGCCAAGACGAAGTGTAGCGTTCGGATGAAGTGGCGTTACAGGGCGGTGGGATAACTGGACCATCGTAATTCAGACCCCATTTTAAAGCCATACATTCTGTGCTTATCTTTATATTTCTGTATAAATTAAATTCCTGTATCCATATTTTTAATGCAAACGGCTCATGTAAACTTGTTACTCTGTAGTTAGACCGTCCCACCGGTGTTTGCCGCTGCAGCAACTCTATGGGGGGGGGGGGGGGGTGGAAGGGGCGGCGGCGAAGAGAGATGTAATGAAAAATGTCGATGTAATTACAAGTGTGGGCATCGGAAGTTTAATGGAAATTATTGATTTTTTTATGTATTACTAGTTGATCTTCCATGGAGCTGCACACAATCAGAATCAAGTCACCAATCCTTCTCCTGTCTTCGTGATATAGTTTCTTTCTCACGCTGTCTGACCTCAATCTCTCTTTCATTTTCCAAAAGGTTTATAGAATATAAAAACAACAGGTGTCATCAGAAGTCATTTTTTCCACTGTTTATTTTTTTAATATATAAATGTTACCTCAAAACATTTGGGCCCTCCAAGCTTTTGACTAAACCTGGGATATTAGGTACACTGCACATGCTCAGACAGCAGAATACAAATTCATCTCAACTTCCTATCTCTGGGTAAAAATATCAACTCCAAGCCCAGGTTTTTGAGAGGCTGAGGCCTTCAAGTTAAAACGTTACAGAAGATATTAAGACACACAAGACAATTGAATTGATAAATTTCATCACGCTGTGAAATACCTTTTTGTTTTATTTTGTTTGACCCTTTATTCTGGTGAATGGAAATTTAAAAAAAAAGGTACTGAGGGAGAAAATTACAGCTGGAAAAAAAAATTCAAAAGCAGATTGCATCATCAGTGACGAGTTTACATGGGCAAAATCAATTATCAATGTGGGAATGGGAATTTGCAATGGGAAAAGATTGACAAAAACATAACCTGAAGTGAGGTGGCGCAGGCTGGAAGTGCGCACTGATGTCAGATTTTAATGCATTACAGATAGATCATCAATGTGCTGGAAGGTGGAGGAGGGGGGGTAAATTGCTGCAGAAACGTAAGATTTCATTAAACCACCAGAGAACCAGTTGATGGCTATTACCTAATCCCCAGCTTCAGCTGACATTTACAAACCACTAAAGCTCAACCCTCAGTTAAAAAAAAACCGGAAGCCCAGTTAAGCAGCAGCTTGCAGTCACAGCAAGCAACTCTTCTAATCTGCTGCTCAATGATTCAGGCCTCGTTCCGTCCCCATCACTCCTTACCTGCAGCCATGCTGTTAAATCACCCCAGTAGCACACACAAACAGCCACATGGACTTCTCCTGCTCTCCTAATGGTCTAGTAGGTAAATGCACTGCCCAATGTGCCACAAACCAGCAGATTCAAGAGCCGAATTCATTGAATTAGCTTATTGCACCCGGACTACACAATCCAGAGTTGGGAGGGGCGCGGGGGAAACAGAGAAACAAAACACTAAATAATTAGCCAGCGTTGCAGCTCCTGATCGCCGTCCAGTAAACCTGCTGGAAAGTGCGCGTGGCTATTTGCGAAAACAGGATCAGACTTGGTACTAGAGAGCCATCAGCATCCAGGGAACCTTACTGTACTAGGAGACAACAGCTTCGGGGGGGGGGGGGGGGGGGGGGGGGGGGAAATAAATATATCCACTGGCTGTTCAGCAGAAACTCAGTGATAGGATGTTTCATCATTGGAAATAATTTCAAATGTTTTCTAAGAACTCAACCACAACTTCCCTGTGTTACACACAGAATTTCCAATCACTTACTTACAGGTTCTCGAAAACTCTTTATCCTCTTCCCCTATATCCCCCCCCCCCAATAAAATTAGGTGTGAAGGGGAGAAATTGGCACATCATCTGTCAGCAGTAAATTCCCTTTAAATTGTACAACCTGCTGAAGCTAAAAAAAGGAATATCAAAGGTCCTCATCCAAGTTAAAATTGCTTTCTGAAGTCCTACTGCGCTGATGACAGCTTCCTCACTAGGAGGTAAAGGCGCCACTTCAATATTATGAATTGATCCCCACGACATCATATGGGTTTTATTTTTAAAATCCTAGTCTCGGCCTATGCTTAGTGGGATAAAGCCATCGCTGCACCCTCACAGCATAAATTCCCCAGTTCATTGATCCAACACAGCACAATAAGCCTAAGACAAGTAATGAGGGAGCCTAGAGGACGGTTAAGTTGCGTTTGAGGACAAGCAGCTTAGCTGAAGAAATGAAACCACAGGTCAAGTCTTTCAATTAAGGCAAAGCACACAATCGTTCCATTCAGTCAATGCAGGATATCACAGTGCATTAATTTCACAAAAGTGACAGACTCGTAAGAGTTGTGAAGAGTTGGAATAGGCAGAACTGTTAAAAGGGACATTTGTTGTTGTGCTGGCAGCGTTTTACTCTGGTGAACATTCTGGACTTGCTTGGTCAGAGGTCTCCATTCAAACAGTCATATTCCCCGACAAAGAAACCATAAGCTTTTACTGTGCGTTTTCCTTCATTTTAAACTTGGGAACAAACGACTTCACCCAGCAGACACAGCACCACTATTCACGGCATTATACACCTTTTTGTCTTGACCAACGTTTCTTCCTCAACCAACATGACTAAAACAGATTATCTATTCATTGCGGGGGACCAATGGCATGAACTGACAGATTAGCATGAATATTCATCTACTTTAAGAAAACATTTCCCCTCCTCTATCGCCAAGCACTGACCTTTGCTGGGGTACAGTTTCACAATTGTTCTTATCCCTGGTAACTCACCCAGGTTAGCATTCTTCATGCGTGAGTCTATGGGGGCTGGCAGGCTATTCCCAACACAGATGGCATCACAATTGAGCCTAATCCTATCCTCGTCTAACATGCCCAAATGTACAATGTCCTAAAGGCGGGTGGGGGGGGGGGGGAGCGGGGGAAGGTTACCCAATAATGACCAGGAACCTTGGCTGTAGCTTCCCCTCCCTAGCCCAGGGGCGAGACGGCCAATTGTCAGTGTCAACTACTGGCAGGGCCTAGACCAGCTAACTCAGCTCATACCAGCAATCAAAGCTGGAGCTTCGCAGTCTGCATGAAAGAACTTGCATTTATATAGCACCATATCACATTGCAAGATCCCCTCCAAGTCACACACCATCCTGACTTGGAAGTATATCGCCGATCCTTCATCGTCGCTGGGTCAAAATCCTGGAACTCCCTCCCTAACAGCACTGTGGGAGTACCTTCACCACACGGACTGCAGCGGTTCAAGGCGGGGGCTCACCACCACCTTCTCAAGGGCAACTAGGGATGGGCAATAAATGCTGGCCTTGCCAGCAACGCCCACATCCCATAAACGAATAAAAAAAAATTACTTTCATGTGCACTGTTGCTATGTAGGTCAGTGTTGTCCAATCTGTTAACCATTAGCTGTATATGGCTAATGGGGAATCCAGATGCTGCTAATTGCATTTTTGAATAGTAAATTAAAAATGGCTAATAGACAATATTGTTGGGCATATGATCTCAATACTCATTCACACAGCGCATACCTTGTACTTTAACCTTTTTTTGTAGGTTTGTTGGTAAAATGGTTATGACAAAAAGCAGAGTGTGCCCATACTTTACTTTCTTGGTTACTGCTTATTGGGTATCTGCCAATATGATGTGCAACACAGGAGAAAACACCAAACTTCAGCACCATTTAACACCAGCAGCGTTGTATGGAGAGGGGAGCCATCATTGTGGTCAGCTCGACCAACCGGATATTCCGCTCCAGGCCAGAAGATGGGGGGAGGGATCTACAAGAAACATAACCAGCCTAAATATAAACAAATCAGGAAAAGAGAGCATAGGAAAGAATAAAGTAAGGGAGGACATTGATGGCAATAAATAGAGTTATAGAACAGGAGTCTAAAAAGATGGTTAAACATAAAGTAGAGGAAATCCTATTAAAAATGAGCTAAACTGTCTGTACAGCAATGCACAGTGTCCATAATAAAACCGGGGAGCTGAAGGCAATCATGCGTTGCGAGGAACCAGGATGACTGAGGTAGATGACTGAGACATGGCTACAGAAAAATCAGGACTAGGGAATTAAACATTGCAGGGTACAACATATTTAGAAAAGACAGAGGGGGGAAAAGGAGAGGTGGAGTAGCTGTACTTATTAGGGATAACATAATGGCAGTAGAAAAAAGTGACACAGCTATCAGCAAGACAAAAAATAGAATCCATATGGAGAGAGATAAAGGATCAATCACACTAATAGGTGTAGTCTACAGACCCACCTAACAGTGGAAGGGAGGTGGAGGAAGAAATATGCAAATTGGGGAAATGAGTAAAAAACATAGAATAATCATCATGGGAGATTTCAACTACCCCGATATTAATTGGACATAAGAGGTAGGTAAAGGGGATAAAGGGAATGCAGTTCCTACAATGTGTACAGGACTCCTTTCTAACCCAATATGTAAAAAGCCCAAGGGAGGATTCGCTATTGGATCTAGTAATGGGAAATGAACCAGAGCAGATAAGAGAAGTAAAAGTAGGGGAACATCTAGGCAATAGTGACCATAATATAATGTGCTTTAAGATGATAATTGAGAAGGACATAAGTATGATGAAAACCAGGGTAATAGATTGGAGAAAAGCTGATTTTGAGGAGCTGAGAATAGAACTTGGGAAAATAAAATGGGCAAACAACGATGTAGAACAGTAATGGGAAACATTTAGACTTTGGAATCGATAACACAATTTCTAAATTTGTGGATGACACCAAATTCGGGGGGGGATAGTCAATACTGAGGAAGACTGCAATAAATTACAGGAGGACATTAATAAACTTGCAGAATGGGCATATAATTGGCGAATGAAGTTCAACACAGATAAATGAGAGGTATTACATTTTGGTAGGAAGAATAGGGAGGTCACTTATTACTTGGAGGTTGCGAGTCCAGGTGGGGTAGAAGAACAAAGGGATCTCGGAGTATAAATACACAAATCACTAAAAGTTGCGACACAGGTTAACAAGGCCATTAAAAAGGAAACCAAGCACTAGGGTTATTTTTTAGAGGTATAGAATTGAAAAGGAGGGAAGTTATGCTAAATCTGTATCGAACCTTGGTTTGACCACACAGAGTACTGCGTACAGTTCTGGTCGCCATATTATAAAAAAGATAGAGGCACTGGAGAGGGTGCAGAGAAGATTTACAAGGATGATACCAGAAATGTGAGGGTATACATATCAGGAAAGGATGAACAGGCTGGGTCTCTTTTCTCTTGAAAAAAGGCTAAGGGGTGACCTAATAGAGGTCTTTAAAATTACGAAAGGTTTTGATAGAATGACAGAGAATGTTTCCACTTGTGGGGAAGAGCATAACTAGAGGCCATTAATATAAGATAGTCACCAAGAAATCCAATAGGGAATTCAGAAGAAACTTCTTTACCCAAAGAGTGGTGAGAATGTGGAACTCGCTACCACAGGGAGTGGTTGAAGCGAATTGTATATATGCATTTAAGGGGAGGCTAGACAAGCATATGAGGGAGAAGGGAATAGAGGGTTATGCTGAGATTTAGAGGAGAAAAGACGGGAGGAGGCTCGAGTGGAGCATAAACGCCGGCATGGACTGGTTGGGCCGAATGGCCTGTTTCTGTGCCCTATATTCTATTTAAAGAAAGCAAGCCCAAGCAATAACGAGCAGCTCCAACAGTGCATGTCAGGGCAAAGGGCAAGCAACACCTAGCCATGCTTTGGATGGAGAGCAGGGGTGGGTCTGGCACGTCTCATTGTGTGAGTCAACATTCTCAGTAAATCACTCAGATAAAGCCAAAGTACCGTTCGCGACTCCTGGACAAAAACCGAGAAGCTGCATCAAGATGTGCTGTGCCTGATAAATTCATGGCAGAATTCCAAGCTTTGGTGAAGAGAGAAAAATGTCAAAATTGCGCACGGAATAGTGGTTGATGTTTGGCAAGTAAATATACACGAAGTAAATTTACCTGCATTGTGTGCAAGTCGTTTTCTACTACAATTAGTGCATGAAGCTAGTCAACAATTTCTATTGGACAACACTGATGTAGGTGAATGTGGCAGTCATTCCGCACATAGTAAGACCCCACAAATAGCAATGAGATGAACAGCCAGAGAACTGGTTTTGGCTGGTGTTTGTTGAAGCAGCAATGTTGGCCAGATTGTCCCAGGAGAAATCTCTGCTATAATTCAAAAAGTGCCAGGATGTTTTATGTCTGCCTCAGTTGAACGTCTAGCCTAAAGAATGGCACCTCCAACAATGCAGCATTTCCTCAATAAAGTATCAGCCTACATTAAATGTTCAAGTCCTGGAGACTTGAACCTTCTGACTCAGAGGTGACAATGTTAGCATCTGAACTAAGCTGACACAGTTACAACACCAGGTATTGCCCTACTCACTGGGCCATCAGGGAAGCTACTCATCTACTTCTAAGAAAAAACAAGAGCTGTCTAGCAGTAAATTTTAGTCTAGAACCAATCAATATTATATGAAGTACAATGACTGCACCTTTGTACAGCTTGTGGGCCAGAATGAAACTTCCTTTGTGAAAGTACAGTATGCATGTAAACCAATATAGAAAGATCTGGTCACCTTTACAACCCACCAATCACATAGCTAACAAAAAAGTGTGAGGAATGCCTAAAACAAGGGAGAGTGAGGAAACACTGTTGTTGAATGACATTTTAGGAGACACATTTGAGAACTTAAATTTCCTCTTTTGCAATACATTCAACCACCTGACATCCTGGACAAACATTTAAAAAGTACTCATCGCCCTTTAAAAGTTCAAAGTACAATTAGAAGTTTGCAGAAACAAAAGAACTAGGAAATAACGGTTAACTCTCATCAGACTAGATTGCACTGAAACATAGAGAATAACGCAAGTTTAATCAATAAAGGACATGAATATTCAATCTTTAGATACCAGGCTCAAAATCTGGGAAGGTTACTTGCTGCCCACGTTTACAGAATGTACCCAACATTCCCCCTCCCCACACAAATTTCAATAGCCTGACAAGCTGAATGACTAATGTGTTCCAGAGTCCTTAAACCCAAGACCAGTTAACCTCTCTCTAACGACTTATGGGTCTTAAGTGAATTGAGGTTAGGGAGTCTCAACCCATTTAAAACACTACAGCTCAAGTCCTCACTCACACCAGCAATCCTAACATCTCCCATCAGCTCCAAGCTCCACTGGCTTCCCCCCCCCCCCCAACCAGTAACTTGACTTCCAAGATTCTCTCCTTCCCTTTCAAATCCTGCCATAATCTCATCCCACCCTACCCTACGCAATCTCCTTCATCCTGGCATCCGCCCTCTGCTCTTCTGACACCAGGTTACTCCTGTACCCCGCTCCACCACTGGAATTACCTGCTCCCTCCACTCTACCATGAGTGGCTGCGCTTTCAAGTAGAAAGCTTGTAACCTCTGGAACTCTCCTTCGTTTCCCCGCCCTCTTTGCTACCTTGCTGAGCTCTCATAACTTCTCTTCGACTGTGCTTTCTCCTCCCCAAATCCACTCAGTTTTCCCTTTTACCCCTCCTGCTTTGCATCCACTGTTTTTTCTTTTCAATGCAAAACTCAGATGTCTTCCTGAATTTCAGCAGCACAATAGAAATGCAGCAAGTTCATGCTGTTGTGGGCATGATTTCAAACTTTTAATGCCTAAAATTCAGAACACTCAGGAGGAGCCAATAAGTTGGGCAAACATTTTGATACTACACAGCATCCTGCGGCAAAGCCCAGGAATTTCTACAATTGCTGTGTGCACCAAGATTTGCTGTTCACCTACTGCAAGTTTGCATTAAGAAGTCCTGAAGGCACTGGACTGTGGGTAATAAATCACTTGCCCCAGCCATAAGGATTGCTGCTGCAAGAGATGGAAATGTCACTGAAATAGAGGGGGGTCCCTTTTCCAAAATTGAAGCTAGAAAAGAACAGGAAAAAGATTTTCTCTCCATCTAATCTGATTTTGTAATGCTCCAAACACTTATCATTCTCGGGATGTGGACTATACTGACAAGGCCAGCATCTATTGCCCATCACTATTGAAACAACAGTGTGGCTTGCTAGGCCACTTCAGAGGGCAGTTAAGAATCAATCAAGTTGGTGCTGGGATTGGAGTCACATATCAGCCAGGCAAGGGCGGCAGGTTTCTTTCTCTATAGAACATCAGTGAACCAAATTGGGTTTTTAATGACAATCCAACAGTTTCATGGTCACTTACCATTTAGTTCCAGATTTTTTTTTTTATATTTTAAACTGAATTCAAAATCTGAAACTGAGATTTGAACTCCCACGCTCCAGATTATTGGTCCAGGCCTCTGAATTACTAGTCCAGTAACATAACAACTACATATTAGGTTTTAGGCATTCCTCAATTTTTTGGCAGCTATGTGGTTGGTAGGTGGTAAAGCAAATCAAGTGGAAAACTCTCCACTGGCTGGAGTCATACCTAGCACAAAGGAAGGTGATTGTTGGAGGTCAATCATCTCAGCCCCAGGATATCGCTGCAGGAGTTCCTCAGGGCAGTGTCCTCGGCCCAACCATCTTCAGCTGCTTCATCAATGACCTTCCCTCCAACATAAGGTCAGAAATGGGGATGTTTGTTGATGACTGCACAGTGTTCAGTTCCATTCGCAATTCCTCAGATAATGAAGCAGTCCGTGCCCGCATGCAGCAAGACCTGGATGACATTCAGGCTTGGGCTGATAAGTGGCAAGTATCATTCGTGCCACACAAGTGCCAGGCAATGACTATCTCCAACAAGAGAGTCTAACCACCGCCCCTTCAATGGCATTACCATTGCCGAATCCCCCACCAACATCCTGGGGTCACCGCTGATCAGAAACATAACTGGACCAGCCACATAAATACTGTGGCTACAAGAGCAGGTCAGAGGCTGGGTATTCTGTGGCGAGTGTCTCACCTCCTGACTCCCCAAAGCCTTTCCACCATCTTCAAGGCACAAGTAAGGAACGTGATGGAATACTCTCCACTTGCCTGGGTGAGTGCAGCTCCAACAACACTCAGGAAGCTCGACACCATCCAGGACAAAACAGCCCGCTCGATTGGCACCCCATCCACCACCTTAAACATTCACTCCCTCCACCACCAGCGCACCGTCGCTGCAGTGTGTACAAGATGCACTGCGGCAACTTGCCAAGACTTCTTTGACAGCACCTCCCAAACCCGTGACCTCTACCGCCTAGAAGGACAAGGGCAGCAGGTGCATGGGAACACCATCACCTCCAAGTTACACACCGTCCCTTCACTGTCGCTGGGTCAAAATCCTGGAACTCTCTCCCTAACAGCACTGTGGGAGTACCTTCACCACAGGGACTGCAGTGGTTCAAGGCGGCGGCTCACCACCACCTTCTCAAGGGCAATTAGGGATGGGCAATAAATGCTGGCCTTGCCAGCGACGCTCACATCCCAGGAACGAATTTTTTTTAAACTACCGTACCCCAGAGGGTAAATGAGGGTGTCAGCCTTGGTTGTGGGTTCAAGCCCCACTCCATAGACTTTAATCCTAATGTAGGTTGACACTTGAATGCAGTACTAAGGGAATACTGCACTGTTGGATGTACTGGCTTTTGGATGAGACATAAAACTGAGGTCCTGTCTGTCCTCTCGGGTTGGGGTAATAGATCGCGTGGCAATATTTGAAAGGCAGGAGAGTTCTCCCCATGACTTGGCCAACATTTATCCCTCAAACAACATCAAAACAGATTATCTGGTCATTTACTTGTCGTGAATTGTGGGACCTTGCTGTGCACAGATTCCCTACAACAGTGACTACACTTCATTGGCTGTAAAGTGCTTTGGAACGTCCCAATATCTTGAAAGGCACTATATATGTTACCTCACAGCGCCAGGGACCCGGGTTCGAATCCGGCCTCGGGTGACTGTCTGTGTGGAGTTTGAACATTCTCCCAGTGTCTGCGTGGGTTTCCTCCGGGTGCTCCGGTTTCCTCCCAGAGTCCAAAGATGTGCGGGTTAGGTTGATTTGGCTATGATAAAATTGACCCTTAGTGTTAGGGGGGATTAAATACGTGGGGTTACGGGGATAGGGTGGGATATGTGTCGGTGCAGGCTCGATGGGCCAAAATGGCCTCTATCTGCACTGCGGGGATTCTGTGATTCTGTGATAAACACAGGTTAATTTTTTTTTTTTGAAATCCAGTTGGAGAATCGGCCCAAGTGTTACAGCCCTCTCACTGACCTGCCCGTCCTTCAAGCCCAGCTCCCCACTTGGAGCCCAAGTTTGGTGACTTTACTCTCGAGCACTGAAGAAAGAATATCCTGAGCACATTTCTTAGCAGTCCACATTTTTTTTTGGCTGCCATTCTTCCACGCCCTTCGGGATATCTGGATGCAGTGCAAAATATTCAGAGACAAAAGGATTATGCTGGAATTTTTGAGGATGCAACTGGTAGAACAGATAAGGGAGAACCAGTGGATGTGGTGTATTTGGACTTTCAGAAGGCTTTCGATAAGGTCCCGCATAAGAGATTAGCGTGCAAAGTTAAAGCACATGGGATTGGGGGTAAGGTACTGATTTGGATAGAGAACTGGTTGGCAGACAGGAAGCAGAGAGTTGGAATAAGCGGGTCTTTTTCCGAGTGGCAGGCAGTGACTAGTGGGGTACCGCAGGGATCGGTGCTAGGACCCGTTATTCACAATATATATTAATGATCTAGACGAGGGAACTAGATGTAATATCTCCAAGTTTGCAGACGACACAAAGCTGGGTGGGCATGTGTGTTGTGAGGAGGATGCAGAGAAACTCCAGTATGATTTGGACAGGTTGGGTGATTGGGCAGATACATGGCAGATGCAGTATAATGTGGATAAATGCGAGGTTATCCACTTTAGTGGCAAAAACAGGAAGGCAGATTATTATCTGAACGGCAATAGATTGGGAAAAGGGGAAGTGCAACGAGACCTGGGAGTCCTTGTGCACCAGTCGTTGAAGGTAAGCATGCAGGTGCAGCAGGCGGTTAAGGCGGCAAATGGTATGTTGGCCTTCATAGCGAGAGTTTGAGTACAGGAGCAAGGATGTCTTGCTGCAGTTGTACAGGACCTTGGTGAGACCACACCTTGAGTATTGTGTGCAGTTTTGGTCGCCTTATCTGAGGAAGGATGTTCTTGCCATGGAGGGAGTGCAGCGAAGATTCACCAGACTGATACCTGGGATGGCAGGAATGACGTATGAAGAGAGATTGGGACGATTGGGCTTGTATTCGCTAGAGTTTAGAAGAATGAGAGGGGATCTCATTGAAACTTATAAAATTCTAACAGGACTAGACAGACTAGATGCAGGAAGGATGTTCCCGATGGCGGGGGAGTCCAGAACCAGGGGGTCACAGTCTAAGGATAAGGGGTAAGCCATTTAGGACTGAGATGAGGAGGAATTTCTTCACCCAGAGAGTGGTGAACCTGTGGAATTCTCTACCACAGAAGGCAGTTGAGGCCAATTCATTAAATATATTCAAGAAGGAGATAGATATATTTCTTAAGGCTAAAGGGATCAAGGGATATGGGGAGAAAGCAGGGACAGGGTACTGAATTTGGATGATCAGCCATGATCTCATTAAATGGCGGAGCAGGCTCGAGGGGCCGAATGGCCTACTCCTGCTCCTATCTTCTATGTTTCTATGTCTATGTTTCTATGCCCCAACTCTCTGCAACACTTGCTAAAGTAGCTGCTTAATGAAGACTCAAACATTAATGACAACTGCAACAAATTTAGTAATCCCAGTTTACACAATAAATGGATCTTATACAGTACTAAAATGTCATGGCCATTTATGCGGTACACATGAGCTGTTTAATTAGACCGTATAGACTCGAGAGATTCCAAATTCATCACTTAACTACATTTGGCAAGTTGTTGCTTTTTGATAATTATGCTCCGCTGCATGAAGCTAATGCTCTAACTTACAAATACTCAGCTCGCTCTACCCTAGGATAGATCCAAGAGTCCTCCATATCCCATAATCAAAGAGAACAGAGTTTTGGAGTGGGAAGTCCAGCATAGTGCTGCTCTTCAATGCCAAAGCTAAGCGATCAATGTCTTATCAGGAGTTATCATTATGAAATCGCCTGTAATAATTTTTCCTCCATGTCCATTCTGCTACAAACTAGATAAAGATCTGTTCATCTCTGTTATCCCCAGTTACTCTCACTTGAATTCCATAGAACAGCACTTGAACGTCCTCACCT
Source organism: Squalus acanthias (assembly GCA_030390025.1). NCBI lineage: Eukaryota > Metazoa > Chordata > Chondrichthyes > Squaliformes > Squalidae > Squalus > Squalus acanthias. The sequence goes on from CM059434.1 coordinate 130,835,178, forward strand.
CCTGATATGTACAACTTCATTTTGGCCAATTTATTACGGGCCTTCCTTATGCACACAAACCAAAAGGTGGGGTTAGCCTTTCAAACTTTTCTGGGGGTGGGGGGCAACCCTCTAAACATTCATAAACTCCCACGACTCACTGTTCTAATTTACACATTTAGGATCCGGTGTCCTAATTTCCAGAAGACAGTGTCTGCTGCCTAAAGAAGAAGTGGATTTTTTTTTGCTAGATATTAACAGGAAATACGTGCAACTAAGTCAACAACAGAAACTGAACAATCTCGTCAACCAGTTTCAAAATATACAGTTTAGAAAGAAGACTAAAGTTTAGTAGCAGGTTCCTTCAGGCTTCATTAAAAATGAATAATTGACAAACGTTATGTAGTAGAAGGCCTTGTACCTTCTCAGACACCACTCCTCAAAAACAAGCCCTTGCGCTCCATTCCCAATTTTCACATACAGCACTTAAAGCAAATCAGAAATCTTGCACCTCAGAAATGTGTTCATTTTGAGGAAGAGAAAGAAGCAGAGTACATCATCTCCAGAGACAAGAACCCCAGACAGGGCAGGATATTCTCTGTGCATCCCTCTTCATCCCTACAACCAACACCGTGGTCCTGAATTAACACTACTGTACCATATATACAATTGTGCCACAAATTGCATCAGTGCATCCTTCTGTAGCTGCTGTGGCAGCAGACCGCACTAACATTTAAACCAGTGTAACCAATATGAAACTATCATAAAAGCAAGACAATTATAGAGAAGTAAGGCCAGTCAGTCCATCCCAGCCCACCTAATCATGGAAGCTGCATCTTTTTTTAAAATAGAAACTGATTTTAGGGCTCCACCAGTGAATTATTCATCTCATGCACAGTCTAAACCATCGGTAAAATGAACAGGTTTGGAGCTACTGCAATCCAGTAATATCAATTATTCACAAAGATCTCTGGTTTAGCCTTACTGGAAGGGTGAAAATACTCCAAGTGCACTCATTTGATGCTTCAGATTTCCTCCAAAAACCATTTACCCTTTTCCTGCACTACTTCCTTCACACTCATTTATGATTTCTTATTATACAGCCTTCCTCTCAGTCTGTCCCTCATCAGATTAGTCTCGGAGATTCTTTTAGGCAACCGATCACTTGGTAAGCAAATTACCTTCCTCAATTAATGCAAAGAAGCTCCATCAGTGTTCCTCAGCTGAATGCTGTCAAGAGTGATTTAAAAAAATCACGCCACGCACAGCCTTCTTTAGGCAATCAACCCAACCCAATATGCATGACATACAATGCAAAGATTTACCATTCCTGTACTATTTCCTGCAGCTAAACAAGAAATCAACACTTCCTGAAGTGTAAGTGAATGGAGTCAAACAGGGTACAAACTTACTTAGAGCCACAACTTACAACGGTCTGCGAGCTGAATGCCACAGCTCCCTATGAACAGAGCTAGAAGATCCAAAAGTACAGCAGAGTGCTGTTATATTACAATGCACTCCTAGCAAATTAGAGGTCATTAAGCATTGCAGTTGCACTATACAACCTAGTAGAAATCTTCTCCAGCCCTACGTCCCAGCTCCTTCGATGCTGACCTACTGTGCTTCCCCGCCTCCACCATTGGTGGCAAAGCTCTCAGCCATTACGCTCCTCCATGGTTGATCAATTCACTAAACATACAATTATCAGCAGCTCTGACTTCAGTACAGTCACTAACACCATGTCAAGTAATATGACTCAAGGCTGCTACAGGTAGTCCCAGAAATGTGCAGCTACAGTCATTTTAAAGTAGCATGTCAGGAAGCCAGAATTGTTCCTATGCAAATAGCAGCTAACTTAGGGATTTGTGGGAAAAAAAGCAGCGGTGTTAAGTTAATGCAAATTTGACTAACCGGTAAAACTTTTGAGGACTGTCATATTTCATAAAAGTACTTGGTCAGAGAACAGACTCAGATGGCCACTCCCATTTTAAACTAGCAAATTGCCCATGGTTAGCGGATGAATGCAAGTTCTTTATGTACAAGATGGTGATGGAGTTAGGAGGGAGACTTCAGAAACTTGCTCCACAGAACCACCCTAGGCCTGCTATAAACCCTGAAGTGTTGATTACTCTGGTATTGATGGTGCAGTTGCTCCGTGCCTTAACTAGTTGAACCAGTGAATATCCAGTTCAATTCGGAACTGGATGTCAAGACGAGCACAGTCTGACAACAGAGGCAGTGGAGGGGCTGAGACAGGTCGTGGCGAGGTACAGACATGCAGTTTCTTCCCTCAATTTCTGCAGCTTCAACCACAATTGCAGACCGATGTTGGTTTACCCTGCAGATTACTTTTTAATGTTAAGAACTTGCATTTACAGTATATAGCAATCAGGATGTCCCAGAACGCCTCACAGCCAATTAAGTGCTTTTGAAGTGTAGTCTCTGTTGCAATGCAGGAAACGCAGCAGCCAATTTGTGCACAGCAAGGTCCCACAAACAGCAGCGAGATAAATGACCAAACAATCTTGGTTTTTTTTATCTGTAAAGTGATGTTGATAGTAGGATAAATATTTGCCAGGACACCAGTAAATTTCCACTGCTCTTTTTTTTTTTAAATAGTTTCATGGAATCTTTTATGCCCACCTGATGGGGGCAGTTACAGGAAGAGAGAAGTTGAGTGCAAGAGTGAGTAGCTCATGATTGTAAACCAGTTTCACTACTCACGTGATTCAGCATATCAGGAGGCATTATATTACAAATAAAAATAGACTGCCCATGTTCAGCCTATTAACAGTCCAACTGTAACTAACTAGTGAACATGCTCCCCAGCAAATCACCTGCTGGACTTCAGGCAAGTCCTCCAAATAAATTGCCCTTCTTTACCCCACACTCGAACTTCCAGGCTAAATTCCTTCACTTTGCCACATCTTACCAGAATTCTCATTAAAGCCAAACTCTGACAGTAATTCCAGGTACCTCCACTAGCCCTGCTGCAACTCAGGTCTGCCTCACCCACCCCAACTGTGAAGTGCCATGTTAAAGATGCTTTTATAAATGTAAGCTGTTCAATTAAATAAAGCTTTTCTGCACTGTTGAAGGAGCCCAGTATGTAGCATAAAGCAACATTACAACAATCTCCATGAAATGCACAAGGGGCGAGGTATCTGCCACTGAGAGAGTTTTTAGGCTGCTCTTCTATTCAATAATGAATTCATTTATCATTACTTTCTACAATGAATTTTGCTGTTGTCACAGTGACAGATGCTAACACTGGAAAAGGAACATTTTCAAGCATTCAATGTCAACATCAAGAAATCCCAGGTCAGGTTCAACGCAGAGTAAAGCTCCCTCACCTTGCCCCAACTTTGTGCTTCAGCCCCAACCTCATGAGCGTCGGCACATTTCTAATACCAACCATTCTGAGGCCTCGTTAAGTCAGCTGTTAATTAGTTCTGAACTTAGGTACAGTTTGGTGCTCTGGGCCTAATCCCACCACGAACTGCATTCTCAGTCACATCAGACCCTGAAAACCCAGGGCAGACTTTCATCTGTGGATATGATTCAAATCCATGTCCTAGAGGTGTAAGACCAGTTGTCTAACACACTGCACTTTCCAGTCTCTAGTTTTGTTCTCTACATATTGATCCTGATAATGTTTACTCTCTAGAACATTAAAATATTTTTACAGGACATTTGCAGAACAAAAACAACTGTGCTGCTTAATGAAGTTCAGTGTTCATCTGATAACAGCCTTCTCGAATTTTTAAATATGTGTAGTAACTACCCCGATATTAATTGGACAGAAGAGGTAGGTAAAGGGGATAAGGGAATGCAGTTCCTACAATGTGTACAGGACTCCTTTCTAACCCAATATGTAAAATGCCCAAGGGAGGATTCGCTATTGGATCTAGTAATGGGAAATGAACCAGAGCAGATAAGAGAAGTAAAAGTAGGGGACCATCTAGGCAATAGTGACCATAATATAATACGCTTTAAGATGATAATTGAGAAGGACATAAGTATGATGAAAACCAGGGTAATAGATTGGAGAAAAGCTGATTTTGAGGGGCTGAGAATAGAACTTGGGAAAATAAAATGGGCAACAATATTGGCAAACAACGATGTAGAACAGCAATGGGAAACATTTAAAACGGTCCTCGACAGAGTGCAGAAACAATATATTCCGCTAAAAGGAAAGAACAAAGGTTGGGATGGGAATAGGGCCATTAAGGGATAGACAGGATAATACCACAGGTAACGATAGAGAGATGGCAGAAATATTAAATAATTATTTTGCTTCAGTATTTACCAGGGAGATAGAACAGGTGGACATGACATTGGATGATGAGATTAGTGCATTTAAGATTAAAAAAAGGGGATATATTAAATAAACTAATCAAACTCAAAGGAGGATAAAATCCCTGGTCCGGATGGACTGCATCCACGCATTCTAAAAGAATCTAGGGAAGAGATAGCAGAGGCATTACTACACATATTTACTAATTCGTTAGAAAAAGGGGTAGTGCCAGTGGACTGGCGGATAGCTAACATAATATCTATATTTAAGAAGGGGGATAGAACATGTCCAGGGAATTATAGACCAGTCAGCTTAACATCGGTGGTAGGAAAAATAATGGAACCCCTACTAAGGGAGAAAATAGAACATTTAGAAACCAAAAGCATAGTAATGAATAGTCAGCATGGATTTCAAAAGGGAAAGTCTTGCTTGACCAACCTGAGTGAATTTTTTGGAGATAGTAAACAATGGTAATGCAGTAGATGTAATTTATCTAGATTTTCAAAAGGCTTTCGATAAGGTACCACGTAATAGACTAATGAACAAGATCAGAGAATGCAGAGTCAGGGGACAAGTAGCAGAATGGATAGCTAGCTGGCTTCAAGACAGAAAGCAGAGAGTAGGGGTAAAAGGTAGCTATTCACAGTGGCAGAAGGTGGAACGTGGGGTCCCACAAGGATCAGTGCTGGGACCACTGTTGTTCAAAATTTATATTAACAATTTAGACTTTGGAATCAATAATACAATTTCTAAATTTGCAGATGACACCAAATTGGGGGGGGGGGGGGGGGGGGATAGTCAATACTGAGGAAGACTGCAACAAATTACAGGAGGACATTAATAAACTTGCAGAATGGGCATATAATTGGCAAATGAAGTTCAACACAGAAATGTGTGAGTTATTACATTTTGGTAGGAAGAATAGGGAGGTCACAAGTCTAGGTGGGGTAGAGGAACAAAGGGATCTAGGAGTACAAATACACAAATCACAAAGTTGCGACACAGGTTAGCAAGGCCATAAAAAAAGTAAACCAAGCACTAGGGTTTATTTCTAGAGGGATAGAATTGAAAAGTAGGGAAGTTATGCTAAACCTGTATCGAACCTTGGTTAAAAATGAGAAGTCGCACAACACCAGGTTATAGTCCAACAGATTTATTTAATTTTATAAATCTGTTGGACTATAACCTGGTGTTGTGCGACTTCTCATTTTTGTCCACCCCAGTCTAACGCCGGCATCTCCACATCAGAACCTTGGTTAGACCACATTGCGTACAGTTCTGGTCGCCATATTATAAAAAGGATATAGAGGCACTGGAGAGGGTGCAGAGGAGATTTACAAGGATGATACCAGAAATGCGAGGGTATACATATCAGGAAAGGATGAACAGGCTGGGTCTCTTTTCTCTCGAAAAAAGGCCGAGGGGTGACCTAATAGAGGTCTTTAAAATAATGAAAGGTTTTGATAAAGTGGACAGAGAGAGAATGTTTCCACTTGTGGGGAAGAGCATAACTAGAGGCCATCAATATAAGATAGTCACCAAGAAATCAAACAGCGAATTCATTATCTCATTGCTGTTTGTGGGACCTTGCTGTGCGCAAATTCGCTACCGCGTTTCCTAGATTACAACAGCGACCACACTTCAAAAGCACTTAATTGGCTGTAAAGCGCTTTGGGACGTCCTGAGGTCGAGAAAGGCGCTATATAAATGCAAGTCTTTCTTTCTATAGGGAATTCAGAAGAAACTTCTTTACCCAAAGAGTGGTGAGAATGTGGAACTCACTACCACAGGGAGTGGTTGAAACAGAAAGGAAAGATGCATTTAAGGGGAGGCTGGACAAACATATGAGGGAGAAGGGAATAGAGGGTTATACTGATGGATTTAGATGAGCAAAGACGGGAGGAGGCTCGAGTGGAGCATAAACGCCGACATGGACTGGTTGGGCCGAATGGTCTGTTTCTGTGCCATATATCCTATGTAATGTAATTCCCCTTTTTCCTGAGCTATTACTATATGGTCTTCCCCTGATCAGAGAGAGCACCTCACAGTCTCCAATTTCTAACGATTTTTTTCTACTGGCCAACGGTCCCTCTCCAAGTTTGCTGGCATTTGCACCCAGCAAAATTTACTATTACATTCTCAGACCTGCACAGTTGTGCCGCCTGGATTCTGGTCTATACAGCCGTATACGAGTTAAATACTGCTCTGTGCAACCAGCAAAATAGCAAATTTACTGCAGGGTGAGACACATTTGTACAACTGCACACGTCACTTCCTACTTTAGATTTGTACAGAGTGCAGATGCTATTTCCTGGTGGGAGAATTAAGAACAGTACAGTATCTTGACATTACTACAACACTCCAATCCCATGAAAAACTTGTTGTACCACTACATTGTACAGAAAAAGCACAGATCTGCAACACATCAGATCATAACAAAACATTCTTCTCCCTCTTCATCTTTCTCAACAGATTTGGAGTTTGCTTGTGCCATGCTCCACGCCCGAGCCTGGAGGATAACAAAGTGACCCGTTTGCAACTCTCTACTAAAGCCATTGTTCTAACCATTCATTAAGAAAGGCTCAAGTGTTTGTAAAACTCTCCCTTCAGACTTTTTTGAAATTCAATGCATGAACAATGTCCTGGCCAATATTTATCCCTCAATCAACATTGAAAACAGATTATCTGGTCATTATCACATTGCTATTTGTCAGAGCTTGCTGTGCGCAATTGGCTGCCGCATTTTCTACATTACAACAGTGACTAGACTTCAAAAGTACTTCATTAGCTGTAAAGCACTTTGGGAAGTCCTGAGGTCATGAAAGGCGCTATATAAATGCAAGTTTTTTTTTAAACTCCTCGAAGGCTTGGTGGATGGATGTGGTAAGGTACTAACTGAGCTATACCAGAAGGTCTGAGGTTCACTCCCTGGACTATGCAGGGCTAGATAATGATTACCTCAGTGGGGGCATCTGTAGGGGTGCTACAATTGCCCTCAATATCCCTGGAAGTACAAAAACCACCATGGCTTCCACACCTGATCACGCCTCAATGATCCTTTGTTACAAGTTTTGGGTCTGCCTTAAAGATATTCTCCTGGTACAGAAGTAGCTCAACTTTGTGTTCAGGAGTGTGTCTGCCCAATATCTAATTATATGACAGTGTAACCCTGGGGTGGAATAATAGGACGCATGATCGGAACTGGATTATCGTGTCCTTCGCACATACCCGTACATGCATGTCTCCAATCTTTCCAAAGGTGGACGGAGAAATGCTTTAGTGAGATGGGGCCGGATGCAATTTGTTAGACTGCTTTATTTTACTGACAGCATATGAACATAGAGTAATAGTTGTAATGAAATCTCATCTTGATTCGACCAACTACAGAACCCTCCACGAGAACAAGCAAAATAATAAAACTTACGTTACACTATCCTTAGAGAGCTCACTTCTGATTCTGACCAGCTCTGGGCTCGAAATGAGTAACTTCCCACAACTCCCCAATTAGACCAGGCTTCCTTCCCATCCAGCTGGCTGACTTGCATGAACAACATCATACCCACCATATTAACCACTGCTCCCATTTTTCTCCCCAGACAGCAAGTGCTGGTAATGATTCTATTGCCATTTACAGCTCAACTAAACCCATCTTTTGTTTCTTTACTTGTCCCATAATCACCCCCTTTTGCCTTACGCAATCACCCTTTTGTCATTTAAAATCACTTCTGCTTTCCACCCTGTCACAGACCTTCCCTTTTGTTCTCCCCCCCCCCCCCCCCCACCCACCCACCCAAATCTCAGTGCTGCAGCCTGCGTTTTTTTCAATGTGAAAATTCACTTTGGTTTAAAACACAATCTTTAAAGACAACACATTCCCAAATCCTCTCCATGATGGAAAAATAAATCCCGCAACAGCAACCCCTCAGTGCGCCACGTGGAATAGACGCGGCCAGGCTTAACTGTGATGCATTCCATAGTTGAACAGCCTGCCAACACGCAGTGTCTCGGTTCACACATGAAGAAAGGTTCTGTGAGAGAGGTGTATCGGAGAGGCATGCCTTCAGACATGGAGTGGAGAAAAGTGAAACAAAGCTCAGTGTAGAGGATGACCAGCTTGATGCTGAATCCTACCCACTTTGTGCAAAAGTAAAAAGTATAAATCTTAATATGTTTTGAAGCACCAAACACCACATCCATCTCAAATATAATTGGCATGTGTCCGAGAAGTAAAAGAGGCCATTACGATTTCACAAGGGCAATAAACCCAAGTAACCGCTACAACAAACACTTCAGGCCAAAGTATGCCGAATCACTACCAAACCTGCGGTCACATTGGAGCCAGCATTCAATCTTGCACCTACTAGGATTCCATATACACTAGGTGGCCAATCAAGCAACGAGTCTCTGAATGAGACTATTCACAGGCCTAGAAATAGATGCAGATTTTTTTTTTTTTTTTAATGGGTTAATTTGGTCTTTACTTCTTGGTTTAGTGATCTGCACAACAGAAATTAAAATGCCCAAATCAGAGCCAGTGTTCTGTATCACCTCCAACATTAATATGCCCATTTATCATGAAGTAACTATTTTACCCCCAAGCTGCCTTCACAGATACAGTATAGCTGAGTTGTAACTGTACACTGCAGCTATAGTCTTTTTATAGATATACAAATATATATTCGTTAGGTTCAAACCAGCTGGGAAACCCAACCACTCCAAGTACTGATCCAATCTGCTTCACTCTCGGCACCCAATAAATGTTTCACAAGAACAGACTAGGTTCTGCCACAATAATCTCCCCACCATGCTGAATTTTTCATTTGCTCCACTTGAAACTGCATTTAACTGGTATCTGTCCATACAAGCATACTCAAGTAGAAAGGGAGACTGCAAAGTGGAAACAGTAAAGATGAGCAACTTCCCTTCATTGAGCAAAAATCAAAAGGGAAATTGTGAAAATCACATAAAATGGTGTTACAATGCAAGGTACTGTGATACACCTTTAAGCACATAATCTATACGGATACTCCAGCGCAGTGCTCAGAGAGCCTTTGGGCGAGATGTTACTTCTGCATCTTCCAGTGGAGGTTTGGCACTACAGCTTACTCCTTTTCAATTCAAAATTGTTTACTGGATAATTCAAAAACAAATTGGCGCAAGAAGCAACTTTGAAATACTGTATTAGGAATAGACTGTATTCAAAGAGGAGTAGGGAATCGTCCCAGTGTCCTGATCAACATTATCCCCTCAACCAACACCAACAAAACAATGAACTGTTCATTCATCTCATGCGGTTTGTCAAATATGGCTGCTGTATTTTCTATATAACTGTCACTGCACTTGCCAGTTTTAAAAAAAAATCTTTTCAGGGGGGCAAAAATTAATGTTTTACAGAAATGGTGTCATACCACTAAAACAGATTATCTGGTCATTTATCTCATTGCAGTTTGTAGGATATTGTGTTTGCAAATTGGTTGTCGTGTTTCCTACATTACAACAGTGACTACACTTCAGAAGTACTTGATTCGCTGTAAAGCATTTTTGGGTGTCCTCGGGTTGTGAAAGGCGCTGTATAAATTCATATTTTTTTTTTAAACCAGATCAATACTCAATTTGATAAATGACTTATCTGCTTTCTCTTTCCTTCCTGGCCCCTTCCAACTTTTGGGAAGGTGACTCACTCCTCACAAACAATGAGGGCGGAGGCACAGAAGCAAATGAGCACAGGTTACCATGGCAAAAGGTGCTATCAGCACCAACACATTAAACGACTTTCCTATTCCCAACCCCTGGGGGGGGGGGGGATGGTGAAAATTTTACACAGCATTTCCCTTATTGATCGTTTCATCTGCAACCTTGCATGAAATGCGAATATTCACTGGTTTGAACACTCGTGTGGTTTGGCAAGAGGGAAACAAAGTCCTGTTACCCAGATGCCAGTTGCCGCCTTTACTGGCACCTTTCCCCACGGGACACTGTGTCCCCTACAGTACTTCCCTACCCAAAATTTAAAAAAAAAAAATTCAAACCAACTACATCAAGAAGCAAATCTAAAGCTAGAAAAACTTCAAGGACTTGCGATGCCAGCAAGTTCTTCCGGAGTCGACACAAACAGCAGCACTTCCTCTGTCCCAGGGGGAGTTCTGGTGCGCCACTTACAACAACTGAGACAGCTTTTACAGTAGGTGGAGCTCAGGAAAACATTCATTAAATCCCACTCAAGTGTAGTCTTAAAGCCACTATTGTCTGTTTATTAAACCCTGTGTTTTCAGACAAGGAAGTTATGCTTCTTACCGCAAATTCATAAAAGTGCTTTGTCACATTGGTCAAACTGTCACATGGCTGTCAACTGGCAGCACTTCAATTTAAAAACAATTCTCCTCTCCTGAAGGTGCCATTCAATGCAATGGCTCTCTCAAGGTGATCACCCTTCACGTTCAAGCCTACAAAGTGAGCGTTGGCAGACCATTCAAATGCAGTGGGCATCACAGCAAAATCTTGTCCTCAAGGAAGAACACATGCACATCATCCAGCAAGAGCCACTGGCCAGTGAGGAGGAGCAGAAACTCTAGCTGATGGTTTTCTTTCCCTAGTCCAGTTGAGCACAATTGCAGCATGGCCACCGAGATCAGCTATCGCACCACAGACCAGGTCAGTTCAACACTGGGTACTGCACATAACAGCTGAGTCAAACAAGTGACACAAATTTGCCAAATCTGAACTCTCAAGTCAAGAGCCAATTCCTAAACCTGTTAGCAGCTAATGGCTGGGGCATCTCTCTTCTCCCCCAATCTTAATTGCAGTTCATCATCAGATTTCTCACAACAGATATAGCTTCATTGTTGGAATTTACACAATGAATATGACACAGCTTATAAAGAATGTTTCAAGGACTGAGCAATGTATTGGGGGTGGGCGTGATGTAACTGAAAACAAAGACAACAGAAATACAGAACCTGACAGTGAATATGCAGGTTACCAGTAAACTAGAGTAGCCTGAAATATGGAACTATGATTATTTTCTGATAAATTGCCCTTTATCACTGGTATCGTCTTGTGATGCTTTGTACAGCTATTGTAAACCCCCCCCCCCCTCCTACTATCCCTCACAGATCAACGAGCCTTGAGTCCCTTGAATTATTACATTATAATTGCGCTTATGTTCAGTTGTTCTTACACAAAAGTGTTAGTTAGAGGCTGCTTTGATGGCTCAGTGAGTTTGGGCAGTGAGCTGAGCCATACAGACCAGGATGGACCCACATTCAATCCTGAGTTAGCTATTCCCAGCAAGGGCAGCAGCAGGTGTGCTATCATTTACCTCAGAACCAATGGGTTAGGGAGAAGTCAGTCAGGGTTTCCACTCCCAACAATTATCCAGGGGCACTGTTTCTGTGAACTGTTCTAAATTCCAACCCCCACCAACAGGTTTAATAATTAATTGTAAAATGCAGTATCAAATACTGAAAATCATTTGGGATGCCCATGTTCTTCTAACTGCTCCAAAATGCAGAAAATACCACACCATCAATCCAAAGCATACAGGCTAAAAATTAGTCAGATTTATTCAGAAGTTAAATATACAGAAGCAAAAAATATACAGAAGCCATAATATACAGCAAGATCAATCAGCATGATTCGATTTTTCAAAAGGTATCAGCCTGTAAGGGGCTAAGATACCCTTTCACAGCACATTTCCTAGTTTGACAAGTGCTTGTGGATGAAAGTCTTTTGCAGACCTTCACAAGGCAATGTTGTATGCGTATGGCATTAATTTCAAATTCACTCATGGAGTTCGGAATTTTTGCAAGAACTAAAGCTACCCATTAGGGCTGCGATTTGTACCATGGAAAGTTTAGTGTTAAACTCTTTCAAGTAAACAAAGCTTATACCCCAGAACATTAGCGTTCAGAAACTTACCACATTTCCCTTAGAAGGACCTCAAAGCTAACAAATTCCTTATCTCCTTCAGACTTTCCTTCCTCCTACAATCAACAGGCGTAGCACCACCAAATCACTACTTCGCCATTTACCCCCTACTTTTTTCAATCATTATTTCTTGCACCTTAGCCATTCACATTTTGCAATAAAAACTAATATTTTAATTAGTCGACCCTCTGTCCCAATGTCTCAGACTGTGGAGCCTGAACAGAAAAACAGCAGCAATGATAGAAGACAGGAATTCGGAGAAATAGAATAGCACCAAAAGAAAGAAAAACAGAAAAAAAGACTTGCATTTTTACAGCGCCTTTCACGACCTCAGGACGTCCCAATGAAGTACTTTTGAACTGCTGTCACTGTTGTAATGTAGAAAATGCGGCAGCCAATTTGCACATAGCAAGCTCCCATAAACAGCAATGTGATAACGACAAGATAATCTGTTTTAGCGATGCTGATTGGGGATAAATATTGGCCAGGGCACTGGGGATAACTCACCTGCGCTTCTTCGAAATAGTGCTGAGAGATCTTTTATGTCCACCGGAGAGAGCATTCAGGGTCTCGGTTTAATGGCTCATCCGAAAGACAGCACCTCCGACAGTGCAGCACTCCCTCAGTACGGCACTGGAGTGTCAGCCTGGAGTTTTGTGCTCAAGTCTCTGGAGTGGGACTTGAACCCACGACCTTCTGACTCAGAGGTGAGAGTGCTACCCACTGAGCCACGGCTGACACTAAAAAAATAACTCTGCACTGTACTAAAATGTTGACAGTGCATTTAAGGAGGCAACATTCTTGGAGATGTGAGCAACTTCGTCAGCTTCTCAAACATGATTTGGTGGAACCTGTGTTATCCACCATGGTGGAGGCGACACCTGTAGATAATTGAAATTGGCAGGTGACTGAGAATCCCTACATTTTGCTCTGGTACATCTGGTAAATCAATGCCTGATGCACAAGAGGTCATGATGTGGAGATGCCGGCGTTGGACTGGGGTGGACAAAAATGAGAAGTCGCACAACACCAGGTTATAGTCCAACAGATTTATTTAATTTTACAAGCTTGTAAAATTAAATAAATCTGTTGGACTATAACCTGGTGTTGTGTGACTTCTCATTTTTGATGCACAAGAATAAAGGCAGGTGCAAAAATAACCTCAAAGCCTGCAGAAATTCTGATGGAAAATTGCTATTGTGAACAATAAGAGTGTAGATAATGAAGATTTCCACTGTTCTGTCTTGGAACAGATTATGTCATCATTTAAACATAAAAGTTTTTTTTTTAAGTTTAGGGCAGTTTCTTCATTTTATAACTCCAGACTGTAAACAAAGGCATGCAGACAACCTTCCCCAAGCTTTCTTGGTGTTTGCTCTTAACTAGGTACTCAGTGAGCCTGGCATAATTTGCCCCATAATCTGCATCTCTCTGGTAGGATTACAGACCATCCCTCATTTGATTTATTTAGGAATGGGGACTGCGACTAAATTATTTACTCCACTCAATTTCCAATCTGCAAAGCGCTCTTTAAACAAAGCACTGCCATCATTTATCACTGTGCAAATCTCAATTTGTACCTCTCATGATGCACTAAATGCAATATATTTCAAAATAGGCAGTTTAGAAAGGCACTAAAATAGAAAGCGTTACCATTACCAGCAGTTAGTACCAAAGATACTTAACACGCTCCATGGAAGCCAGTGAGGTAAAAGCATCACCCAGTGAGCCACATTGACCAGACTGTCCCAGGTTCAATACCCAGGGTATGCTGAATTAGCTGATCTAAACAAGGGACTACAGCTGACATCATCCCTAGGCTAAGGAAAGACCAAAAAAAACAAAAGGGTCCCATTCCTAATCTTTTTCCAAAGACCCCAGATGGAAAGTGCACATATGTGGACATCAGGTTTGGTTGTGTTACATACACCACCGTCCACCACCCCCTAATCTAATAACCTACAGAGAGGCAGTCACAGTCTAGCTCACCCTTGGACAAGAACTGGAGGGCTACTGCCATCTATGGCCATGGTCTTGGCTCACTTGGGCAAAGCAACAGGTCTATTGGCACCTATGATCACAGTCTACGCTCAACCATGGGCAGGGTAACAGTTCTACATGCCCATGGCACTGCATGAGTCACCACCTTCAGGAGGATAGAAAATTGGAACAAAGAAATTGCAAAACAATTTGAAATTCTGGACGGATACAGTCTGAAACAAACATTAACCCCCTCTTCTCCTCCCAAACTTTTCAAGGTGGCTTTTGGAAAGGAAACCGTGTAACAAAAGCATGGGAGAGATTTTACAGTAGCCCAAATGAAAATGCAAATGACAAAGAAAACAAATGTTCTTGCATATACTCAAATCAGTTGTGCATTAACAGAATACTCAAAAGCTATCAGACACCAATTTGTTACACTAGTGACAGACTAAAGCAACTCCTTTGTGATTCTGTATTCAACAGCTAGCATCAAGTATCCTCTGAAGTTGTGTGTCTAAGAGCCCAGATCACAGAAAGACAGCTGTGGAACACTGTAAACTGGCACAATTTCCAACCACAAAAATAAAACATCTGCTTCTTGTTGAACAGGAAACCTTTTTAAGACATTCTGTCCTTCCCCTTTCTTCCTACCATCCTACCACTCTGCTGTATGGTAGTCTTGGGTTCCAACACCCTTTACTAGTCTCCGTATGATCTCCCTAGATGCCTCTTGCAGCCCAATCTGAGCAAACACCATTTCCAGTTCACTCACAATATTCAGACAAACCACAGCAGCTATCCCGTAAACCTTTAATCCAAATCAATGGTACAAAAACAATTCACATCACAATGGGCTCCCCTTGATGGCTCAGCTGGTTAAGGCAGCAAGTAGCCGAGCCATACAAATCAGGCGGATCCCAGGTTCAATCTCTGGCCGACGCGCAGTTAGCTTAACCAGAATCACTTCAGGGGCACTACAATTAGCCTCAGCTCCCTGGGTTAGGAATGGTGAATTTTAGCCGAGGTTCCTGCTCCTGATCATTATCCAGTGACCCTGCTAGATGTCCAAATGTATGAATATCAGGCGCGGCTGTGATTCCCCCCACCCCCAAGTCAAATAGCTTCCTGACATTCTGTCCCGGTCTAGGCTCACACATGGAAGAATGGACTCCTGGCTGAAGTACCGGATAGCACTCAAGAAACCATACCTCAAACAATGTCAATGCTTTCAGGACAGGAACCAGGGAAAATTGACAAAACAAACATTTTTTTTTAATTCAAATCTGAGGTTAGAGAGAGAGAGAGAGAGAGAGAGAGAGAGAGAAAGAAAGAAGGGGCCTACTTCAGGGGAAAGAAAATAAGGGTCCTTCGAAGAAAATAAAGCGTCCCAGTCAGCAACCCGTTCGCACAAAGTCACCTCCAACCCCACTATGAACATTCTTTTTGCTTTATAAATTTAAAAGCAAAAAGAAAGCCACTGAAAAGGACACAATTGTGTCTGATTCACCAAAAATATCCCCAGTCAACAAACTGAGTGACACTTGACTTAAATGCTCATGTTACAAGGTCATGCAAACATTTCCACATCTCAGAAAGCAGAGGCCTCAGTTTACGAGAGGAGTGTGTTATTCCGCAGAACACCTGTTGAGTACAATTTTTAAAATGTGGGCACAAGATCACAAAGCAATTCAATCCCCTGGTGAAACGGATGAGCAGGTACAACAATACTGCACAGTTACCAACACCCCCAGACAATCCTTTTTTTTTAAAAAAACACTCCGATCTGCTGCCTTTGGGTAAATAAGATTAACAGAAGAAGACCCGCCTTGTACCCTTGGTGTAATCAGCTTTGGTATAATCTCTGCAAATCTCTGCAGAATTTGTTAATGCTTACAAGGTAGTTTGAGAGATAAACCCAAAAGAATAGAATACTTCCTAATTACTAACATTTTTGAAACAGTGCGTCCTGATAGGGGTTAACTGGTGTGTCTGAATACTGTACACTGAGCTACTCTGATCAGCTCTACAGCTCCATATTTAAACCATTCTGAATACATAACAAGCCTGTTTGCATTAGGCCTCCAAAAGGAAGTCAAGGCCTAGCTAGTTTTCACCCACCAATACTTGCCCGCTGTACCCCAATATTTACAAGTAAAAATAAGATCAACAGAAGGCAGATTTCAGGAAAAGCATTAACCACAAAAGCACCGATTCCTACATTGGCTTCCAGTAACTGGGGACTATGTTTATCCAACAGATTAAAAAGCAACCAATTCCACAGATAAGCATGCTTTTAAATCTAAATACAGTCCTGGCATGCCTGTTTCAGTCCCAACTATTACTTAAGTAAACTTCAAGATGCGAACAATTAGATTGTCATGACGTCTCATCTCCACATTGCTAACATCACCAAAGTATAAATACAATACTCAATTATAGGGAGCTGGCTTTGCATCCCTTTCCCCCCTCCTCTTCCCATCTACCAACGGAAACCCTGATTACTGTTCACTTAACCATAACCCCTGTTGTAGTTGCTCCAGTACGCCATCTTACTTCCTTTGTGCTCTCATTTTTCTACAATAAAGTAGATAAATTCCGTACAGCAGCAAATAGAACCCACGCAGAGCTTGCCAAGATTTCCCTGCTGCTGCCATTAGCATGATGTGGAAATCTACTTTAAAAGGCAACTATTCATGCAATTTGCTCTTGTAGTTACTCGGTTAGGATTCCCTCCCCATGCCACAAACCACTGCCAGACTGATAACAAGATGGTTGCCAGGAAGCAGACAAGAGCAATACGAGTCAAGTTAACTCAGTTCTGACGAACGATCCCATACCCAAAATAATGACTTGTGTCCTCGCTCAGCTTGACTAGCTGAGTATTTCCGGAGATTCCTGTTTTGCTTTCAAGTTAACACACTTTCCTTGCCACATTGCCAATTTTCGCTCCTCCTTTCTTGGAGGCATCAAGTTAACTCATTGCTGCTAGCCAGTTCCACCAGCACCAAGTGATCCTCCAGATCATTATCTACTTACGCGTCGAGAGTGAACGCTGGCAGGCTGCTTGGCCACATTGTTATGTGGGGGGTGGGGGTTTCCACGAGGAACCAGGAGAGAGAAATCACTTCTGTGGCAAGCCTGATAATCGTTATTGTCCGTTCCACTACCCAGTGGTCCTGGCGCAGATTGGGAATCAAACCCAAGGTCTTCCTAGTCTGCATGGCTCAGATACTCACCGCCTCAACCAGCAGGGCCAGTAGAGAAGCAACAAAGGTGTCCACATCATGGCTACCCAATGTGTAGAGAAATGAGAAAATGGATGAAGAACCTACTCCAAGTGCTGCATCAGTTCATCAATCCATATTTTAAAAAAGATTTCTTAGCACAAGCTTTTTTCTGACAGCAAGAGTTGGCAAGCGTTCTCCTGGTGGCACAGGTGGTAAATGCACCAAGTGGGGCGATGCTGAACCACACAAACTCAGAGTCCCAGGTTCAATCTTTGATCGGTGTGAAGTTAACTTATCTCGGCTCGCATGTGGTGAAGCCACTAAAAATGGCTTCAGAATCCCAAGGCAAAAATAGCTTCAGAATCCCAAGGCTAAGAAAGAGAAAATCATTTAGGGTTCCTGCTCATTACTCAGTTACCCCTGCTGGAAAATGCTCCTAAAGAAAGATTTGAATGATGTGCAATTACAGAACGCTCTACCACGTCTCTGAGAAACATCATAAAGCCCTGTACTCCAATTATTTTTCAAAGTACAGTCACAATGTTACATAGGCCAACACAGCAGCTTATTTGCACACAGTTAATCTGCCTTTTTGGTTGAGGGAACAATGTTGATCAGGGCACTGGGAGAAATCCCTAAACAGTACCATGGGATCTTTAACTCCCAACTGAACAGGGAGGTAGGAGCTCGGTTTAACATCTCATCTGAAGGGTGACACCTCTGACAATGCAGCACTTCCTCAGTACTGCACTGGAGTGTCAGCCTAGATGGAGAGCCAACATCCTAGAGTGAAATATGAATGCACAATCTTCTGATTCGGAGAGGGGAGGGGAGAAAAAATGCTACCAACTGAGGCAAGCCAACACCTGTGGAAATTAGAGGAGTGTGGCATCAGGTTAAACTGTGATGCCCCTCGCAAATTTGCTTCTAGTAGAATCGGATACTGAAAACACCATGGCTGGCACTCCAATCATTAGCTTGCTTTCTGCCTTTCCTTTTCTTGGTAGGCACTGTTAGCAATTGAGTGCCACAGGTGTGCTACAGATCATCCATACCAGTAACACTCTATGCAGACCAACAGACGGTACAATGCGGTGGCTAGAACAAGAATTTCTACTATTATCCTTGCTCCTCCCTCCCACCCATTAGGATGCAGCACTAACAACAACTTGCACTTATATATCGCCTTTAACGTAGTAAAACGTCCCAAGGCGTTTCACAGGAAAGTTATCAAACATAATTTGACACCGAGCCACGTAAGGCGGTATTAGTAAAATCTTGGTCAGAGATAGGTTTTAAGGAGCATTCTCAAAAGGAGAGTTAGAGAGGCGGAGAGGTTTAGGGAGGGAATTCCAGAGCTTATGGCCTAGGCAGCTAAAGGCACAGCCACCAATGGTGGAGCGATTAAAATTGGGGGTGCGCAAGAAACCAGAATTGGAGGAGCGCAGAGATCTTGGAGAGTAGTAAGGTTGGAGTAGGTTACAGAGATAGGGAGGGGAAAGGCCATGAAGGGATTTGAAAATAAGGATGAGAAACATCCTTGTCTGTGACTGCTGGACTGGAACATCAGTCAGTAATGGTGCACAAGAGAGTAAGACAACCATTAATTTGCGCCTTAACTAAAACTTTAATTAACTCCACATTACTAGAATTTATTCTCCAATGCACCAATGTTCACCTGAACCACAATTCTCAACCTACTTATATCCCACAAGAAGGTTCCCCATTCCCAAAAACACAGTTCAGCTCCCTCAGTCCCTTGATTAGTGCAGTGTGTGTGGTACTAAACCACACAGACTAGGAAGGTTCCACATACAATCACGCACTCCATGTTGAGTTTACTGATCTCATCCGGAGCAGCAGTTGGGGCACTACACATTACCTCAGCATCTCTGGGCTACGCGGAGAGGGTTGGAGAGAAACAGCAAGAGATCTTGCTCCTAATTACAATTCAGTGATCAATGGTGGAAAGCAAGTGGCGACAGGCGAGGACAAACCGGAGATCAGCTGCCATGTGCCAGCACTCACCATCTAGGCTTATACGTGAAGAGTGGTCACCTGCCAGCCATGGAACTGACCCCCAAAGACACCTCAAGAAAATGGAGAATTTAAGAACTAAACACAGAAGTACACTCCCTGATGCCAAGTTTACCCATTGAGTCACCGACCCTAGGGAACAGGTTTGATCTCCATTGGCTCCCACTCAAATATGTTCATAGAATCATAGCAGTTTACGGCACAGAAGGAGGCCATTCGACCTATTGTGTCTGTGCCGGCCGAAAAAGAGCTATCCAGCTTTCCAGCTCTTGGTCCGTAGCCCTGTAGGTTACGGCACTGCAAGTGCATATCCAAGTACTTTTTAAAATGTGATGAAGGTTTCTGCCTTTCAGGCAGTGTGTTCCAGACCCCCACCACTCTCTGGGTGAAAAAAGTTCTCAACTCCCCTCTAATCCTTCTACCAATTACTTTAAATCTATACCCCCTAGTTATTGACCTTTCTGCTAAGGGAAATAGGTCCTTCCTATCCACTCTATCGAGGTCACTCAACTTTATACTCTCAATTAAGTCTCCCCTCAGCATCCTCGGTTCAGTGGCCACTGCTGTAAATGGCAGTGATGCCCCCCACGCCTGTCCAGAATAGCCCGATAGTGGGACAGATTAGCAGAGGCTGATAAGCAGCCATGTAACCATACCTCTGCAATTAGTCAATGTCTTCAAGAAAGGAGGGTAATGGAGGGAGGGAAAAAAAATTGAATTCCTTTACAAATACAGCTCCTGAAAAGGTTCCGTGAGGCTCAACCGTTACATGCCACTGAATCCCAGCACAATCAGCATGCATATCTTTGTTTTGTGTATACTAGGGAGGTCACAGTATGATTTATGACAGTATGCTAATCAGTGTATCATTAATCCCTGTACTGATGAACCATAATTTTAATCTGGGAAGTGAGCCTTTATTCAGGCAGTGAAGGTTCGGTTATGGCAGTGTTTAAGTTCCTCTGTGGAAGCGCAGTGCCTCCACTTTAATTGCTTAATGTTGGGACAAGCAATCATCGTGTAGCTAAATAGCCTCCCATGTTGCTGTCCCTCGCAAGAATCAGCCCATTACCAGTTTGTGGATCTGGATTGTGGACATGAACAGAAAGGACTGCATTCGTAAAGAGCCTCATCACAACAACAACTACAACAACTATTTACATAGCGCCTTTAACGTAGTAAAACGTCCCAAGGCGCTGCGCAGGAGTATATTAAGACAAAAAATTTGACACCGATCCACATAAGGATAAATTAGGGCAGGTGACCAAAAGCTTGGTCAAAGAGGTAGGTTTAAAGGAGCTTCATAAAGGAGGAAAGAGAGGTAGACAGGTTTAGGCGGGGAATTCCAGAGCTTAGGGCCTAGGCAACAGAAGGCACGACCACCAATGGTTGAGCGATTATAATCAGGGATGCTCAAGAGGGCAGAATTAGAGGAGCGCAGATATCTCGGGGGTGTTGTGGGGCTGAAGGAGATTACAGAGATAGGAAGGGGTGAGGCCATGGAGAGATTTGAAAACAAGGATGAGAATTTTGAAATCAAGGCGCTGCTTAACCTGGGAGCCAATGTGGGTCAGCGCGCACAGGGGAGATGGGCGAACAGAACTTGGTGCGAGTTAGGACACGGGCAGCTTGTTTTGGATGACCTCAAGTTTACATAGGGTGGAATGTGGGAGGCCAGCCAGGAGTGCGTTGGAATAGTCAAGTCTAGAGGTAACAAAGGCATGGATGAGGGTTTCAGCAGCGGATGAGCTGAGGCAAGGGCGGAGACGGGCGATGTTACGGAGGTGGAAGTAGGCAGTCTTTGTTATGCTGCGGATGTGTGGTCGGAAGCGCATTTCAGGATCAAATATGACACCAAGGTTGCGAACAGTGTGGTTCAGCCTCAAACAGATGTTAGGGAGAGGGATGGAGTCAGTGGCTAGGGAACAGAGTTTGTGGCAGGGACTGAAAACAATGGCTTCGGTCTTCCCAATATTTAATTGGAGAAAATCTTTTGCTCATCCAGAACTGTATGCCGGACAAGTAGTCTGACAATTTAGACACCATGGATGGGTCAAGAGAAGAGGTAGTGTTGGGTGTAGTCAGCGTACATGTGGAAACTATGTTTTCGGATGATGTCGCCAAGGGGCAACATGTAGTTGAGAAATAGGAGGGGGCCCAAGGATAGATCCTTGGGGGACACCAGAGGTAACGATCACATCAAAACACCAAAGTGGATTACTTCTGAAGTGCAGTGCTCGTCTTACAAGCAAATCTCATTTTTAAACTGAAGTGGGCACCGTCATGGTGGCATTTTGTGAAGTCTCGCAGGACAACCTTGTATCGGTTCACTGCACTGTACAGCATACACTACAAAGTGCTGGTGGTGGTGCAGGACTGATCTGGAAACTAAATGGAAACAATGCAAAGAAACAGCAGGAAATAGATCGCTGCAACAAAAGGTCACATGAAAACAAGCAACTGCACAATTGAGCAGCTCAGGTCTGCGCAAAAAAAAACTAACGGGAGACAAGTAGAGTCTCTGGCAATTTCAGGGGTTATGCAGTTAATTGTGGCGGGGGGGTGGGGGGCGCACAGTGTGTCTTTCAATTGTAACCAAGACTAACAATACCATGGTTTTATATATTGCAATACACCTTAATGAGAATAAAATACACGGCCAATTAAATATTCTGCAGTTGTTGCTCAATTACCTTTGTTACAGCAGCAACTTATCAATACGACGCCCAAGTACTCATCTAGAAGTTTGACAATTATTTTTCTCTTCCTTCCTCCATTTTCCACCAATTTTCTCCTTTCCCCACCTGAAGGAGTTGACCACCATTCTTCACGCATGAGCCTAGACAGGTCAATCAAACAACAGAGCTTCGCTGTCAAGCCTGACCCTACCCTCCATCAGACATCCACACACATGTACTTCCACATAACCAATCCTATTATGGATCAGTTAGGTGTTGGCCTTGCCAGTAGCTTTGACTAAAACTTATCTTCTACTTAATAGTTCCAAGAGGAATGACTAAGGCTTCAAATGCCAATTTTTTGGCCTAATACCCATCCTAGTAAAGCACAACAGAAACACACTTGGACACCAGTGATGATAGTGGTGGAGCATGAGTTTATTCCCAGGATCCCTCAGAACACAGAGATGCCTATTTTACCTGGATCAATGTGGGCTAGCGTAACAGGCAAAGAGAAGAAATCATAGTGGGAGCCGTCACTAGACCGCACCTCCCCGCAACCAGTTCAGAGCAGCATTTGCGGAGCCCTAGGAGCGGGATGCCACAGCTGTTGTGTGGCCCAAGGAGAAAAAAAGAGAACGAGGATTCACATCTTCCAAGAAAAAAAAATTAATTGGCAACCTCTTTTTGTAAGAGGGGAGGAAGAAAGAAAACAGATTTTTTTAAAACCCACAGTATTCAAACAAGCTGTTCGCTATTTCAATGCTACATTTTGCATACCGCACACCCTCTTTCTACAAAAAGGTGTGGTTCTCAGTGGTACAAAGCTCAATTAATTCCATCGGAGGAATTCCATGACCAGCTAGCAGGATGTACTACTTCCAAGCAAGACTGGGCCATCCCTCCATAGAGAACTGTCCTTCAATAAACAACTACCAAAATGCCTCCAATGTGAAGACAATTGATATCAAGTTTCCACTCAAACATTAAAGGTGAGATTTCATCGGTCAATTTCCAGCACCCAGGGTACCCTTTAAATGGCAATTCTGTGAAACAGTATAGAACTGCGAGAAAAGTTTTCTTCTAAATGCTTTCAAATCCCACTTGCAGCACATTCAACATGAAGTCAAACTAATTTCCCTCAGGGAAAAAGTGAATTAAAATAATGAACGCCAATGAGGACAGAATTACTTTTTGACCTGTATAATCAATCACTTTTGTAGGCAAATGCAGCAGCTAATCCATGCCTGGTTAATCTGTTTTAGTAGCGGTGGTTGAGGAATAAATGTTGGCCAGGAAACCAGGAAGACTCACCTGCTCTTTTTCGAATACTGCCATGGGATATTTTACATCCATCTTAACTGGCAGACAGGGTTTCAGTTTAACATCTCATCCAAAAGACAGCAACTCCAACAATGCAGCACTCCCAAAGATAACCTAGATTACGTGCTCAAGTCTGTGGAATGGGGCTTGAACCCATGATCTTCGACTCAGAGCTGGAGTGGTACCACTGAGCCAAAGATGATACTAGAGCAAAACTTGAATCATTTTTACAGTCACCAGATCCAGGGATGGTACGCACAACTCCAGCTGCCTTTAATGGGCTCGCCATCATTACTGCTTTCCTGTTCAGCTTTGGCCACTCTCTGTCTTGCGTTATCACTCCCCATGTTGCCTTTCAACCTTGCATTATTTGACTCGGAAGCAGTACATTTTCTTCTCATCAGGCAGGGATAGTTTTTAAACTGGAAAATAGTTCTTCCTCTGCTCTACCAATCCCTCCATCTTCCACTCATTCCCATTGGGGAAAAGTAAACCAAGGGTGCAGGTTCTCTCGAGTGCACTGCTGTACAAACAAATCAGTCAACATCAAGGCTCCAACCAACACAGCGCAGACATTTAATATTTCAACCACACAGCGCAAGATATAAATTAAATTGGCATCTGAAATTCATGGAAAAATGAATCACCAAGTTGAACACTTTACCCCAAGCAGTCCAATGCACTCAGCTGTCCTGATAAAGCAATGCCCCTCTGATCTACTGATGACATCCGCCAATATTAAACCTTAACGTCCAAAAAACGTCATGACCGCAAACACCTGTGAAACATCTGATCAGCAACCGTGCACGGTGTTCAAAGAAATAAGATCTCTTTAAAGTTTCCTCAACGGCTCAGCTGGTTAAGGCAATGAGCATATCTGAGCCATATAGACTAAAAAGACCCCAGGTTCAATCCCTGGTCTACCCAGAGTTTGCTCACATCAGCTGGGGCTACAGTATGGAAGGACACCACAAGTGACTTCAAAAGCCCTCAGGTAAAGACGGTAAAATTGCCCATGGTTCCGATCTTGATTACTGTCCAGAGACCCTTGCAGTACATGCAGATGTTTGGCAAAGACAGGATTAGGCTCAGCTATATCCTACCAACATTCACTGTCTGGGCTTACAAATGAAGAATGCCCACTTGGCAAATTACCAGAGGGCAGCTGGGCAGAAAGCTTGACCCCAGCAAGAAAGCAAAGCCTTAAGGGTATGAGCATTTGCAGGAAAAAGAAAACAAAAAAAAGAAAAGTCAAAGTTGCACCAGCAGCCATACAATCAGTGTCAAGATATTCAGTACTCATAGAAAGGAGGTCATTCATTTACCCCAAAATAAACAGCATGATTCAAAAGAATTGCTTATTTTTCCCCCATGCATTGCATAAGCATTACCAGGCTTATTTGCATTTATCAGTACATTATAGGAAAAACTCACTTAAAGCACATGCTTCAATATTGTGCCAATAGGTTTCTTGTGCACTTTCATTTGTCACCTCAAGTTAATCCCATCACCACCACACAACAGACCTATAATCACCAGAACTTCACCCTAGGGTTAAACAGCTCAAAATGCTCTCTCTAGACACTACGCAAATTTGGAAAGACAACATTTATTATATTGCTCGGCATTTCCCCCCCCCCCCCACAGGTCAATTCGGCACGGTAAGAACATTTCACACACCCATCACACTTTACTGAAATCCTGCTAACAGCAGGGGTGTGCATCAGCCGAGAACTTGATAACATCCCACAGATGCATGGCTTTGTGGACAAGGTGAATACTGAGGGAGCTTAAGCGAATTCATGAATCACAATTGAATTCAATCTGCTATATAACCTGCATACACGACAGCAGAACCAGCAATTCATGCACATCACACAAGTTGCATTTTTCCTCTGGACAGCCCAGTATTCCCAATGTTCAGTTATTTTCCTGCCTCGATTAGGTCTGTAGCAGAGTGACATTCTCAGTGTCACCTTTGACAAACAGCACTGCACGATAATGCAAAAGTACCGATTAGCCCTTGCAACAACCAGTTCCATTCTCCTCCAATGAAACACACAGAGCATTCCAAAACTAGATAAAATATATATTGCCGTTCCTTTCTAAGAGAAGTAGCTTGGACAAACTTTATTAATAAAACTCAGTAGGTACCCACTGCCTGCTTATTCACTTCCAGTCTTGGCACCTGATGCACATGGGAGCAATTACAGGATAGCAAACTGATCGAGGGGGGGTTAAGATGATTTTGGACATCGCAAGAGTGAACCCGAGTAGTTTAAAACTACCCTCTGAACCTCAAGATACAATTGCATTCATGGCACTCCGGGCCATTCATCACTTATTTTAATCGTTCGGGCCCTCTGGTCTTCGAATTCCAGTCTACAGCGAATGTCTCCTCCCCCTTCTGCTCTCCTCCATTCAACCACCGATGGCAGACTTCAGCTATCATGACCCACACTAATTCTCCAGTCATCAAATTCCTTTATCAACTCCTGCTTGGTCTCCTACTTCCCCCTTTGTGAAGTGTCTCGGGAAGATTTCACGCAGTTTGTTGTGACTTCAAAGGCTCATCTTATTCCATTTTAGGTCCTTTCCACTAATAGGGGACACAAGTACAGACAGCAACAGTCAAGACACTATGACTCTGATGCAAAAGGACGATCGCACTGGAAACATCAATAATGGTCTAGTGGATAAAGGCAGCACCCAGTATAGTACTCAAGGTCATACAGAGCAGAAAGCCCAAGTTTGATTCCCAGACTCTGCCATGTTAGCTGATCTTAACCAGTTGTAACAGTTGGAGCACTCAGTACTGGGAATAAACCAATCAAGGCTCTTACTTATTACGATACAGCAAGTCCTGCTGGAAAGTGACCATGTTTGTACAGCAGGGAGAACAGAATCCGGCATAGACGCAGTGTCCTTAACAGTTAAATAGACCACCCGCATTCAATGTCTAGGCTGCAACCTGGAATCAGTAGTACAGGGCTGTGGTTGTCCATGGAGCCATCACCCCAGAAAAAGTCAACACCTTCAGGACACCAGGTGAGAAAATTGTTTTCTTTTAAAAATAAGTCCTCAAATGAAAGATTAAAATTACAACACAAATACTTCTACTTTATTTTTCTAGTTCTCTCCCCACCTTCCTTCCCTCCCTCACACCAAGGAGGGATGAGTGATGTAGAGTGTGGTCCCACAGATGCTGGAAGAGGCCTGTGAAACCATTCAGCTCACAGATGTCCGTAAGGGACAACATCATAGCTGAGCCTGACCCTGTCCTCACCCACCATACATACACATATTTTTCCATCAGTGACCAAACACAAAATTCTTTTCCGCTTTCATCTCCGGAGCCAACTGCGGCATTCCCCCAAAACACCAGTCACAGATCAGCTAATGCAGCCGGGGGTGCCTTACTATTACTTTAAAAGGAAGACATCATAATTACAATATGAGAACCATATATTCAAACCTGTTCTGGAACAAGACCTTAATCATGATTTTAACACAAAGCAAGACAATACAGACCTTTGAGGAAAGGTCATCAACCTGAAACGTTAACTCTGTTTCTCTCTCCACAGATGCTGCCTGACCTGCTGAGTATTTCCAGCATTTTCAGTTTTTATTTAATACAGACCTTTGTATCATGCAATCAGTCACCTCTGTACAAACCTGCCACCAATGCTGGAAAAAATGAAATGGCATACCTAGCTGCCTTCCAAACATGGCTGCAGAAAGAGGTAATTAAGTGAGCCAAAGAGACAGGACAGAGCGTTCCGTGACACTGAGCGTTAGCCCTGGCGTTTGGTGCCACGGAGCAAAGACGGAGGCAGGGAGGGGGGTAAAAAAACAAAATCTCTAGCAACCCCCCCCTCCGCCCTGGCAGCCGCTGACAGAGGACGTTAGCAGATGTCTGGGAATAGGCTGGGAGCCTGTCCTCTGGCCTACAACAGCAAGCCAGGCAGATAAATTAAAAATCAAAATACCAAAGCACACGAGGGGGAAGGGGGGTAAAAAAAGATCACAGAAAATGCTCAAACATTTTTTTAAATAAAAAAGTGACCAGACAGGCTTTAAAATGTAACCAGCATGTAAGATGACTAAATTTTCACAATTTTTCTTCAATTATACGCAGTACTGACCCTTTAAACAGAAAATTTAATGCGAGAAACACAACAACAGCTAGCTCAGAATAAGTAACCCAAGATGATAGAATCAACCGCCAACTAATGACCTTCATAACACACACCAAAGTAGCCTTTGCAATGACAACTTTAAAACTTGATCAAAACATTACATCATTACAATTTATTTTTTTTAAATATAAAAAGGTTCTGGCATTTTTCTGGGGAAAGAGTTGGTAGCGAACCCCATAAGGGGAAGCTGGACTGTTGTTTATTAGTAATCTGCTGTCACTTGTCTGTGCCCCCACCCAACAAGCGAGCTAGCCGTCTCAGTAGTCTTTCTTTTGTGGTGTCAGCTGGTGTGTGTGTGTGTTAAATAAGCTCCTCCTCCAACCCAATTCCGGCTGGTAACAGTGCAGCCAATCGCTCTCTGCAGCTCGCTTTAGGACCAACAGTTGCTGTCCAACGAGTTCCAGCAGGTAGCTCCATATATTAAAAAAACAAGCCCAAAATGGGTGAGGGGTAACAAGATATTAAATGTATAATGTATTCATTGCACAACCCCCCCCCCCCCACCCACCAACCCTTTCTAAAAAGGAAAAAAAATCCTCAATAAATCCACTCCAATATATTTTAAACAAGCAACAAAAATGACCCTTACAGGCCAGCACCCCAAAACATGCACAGGAAACCAAAAAAATGTAAAATTATTCACAAGAACAAAAAACAACAAAGATCGTTATGCAGCACCTTAAACATTAGGCATTCTATCAGCTAGGATGGCACAAATTGAGCATTAAAATGTCACCCGATTTTAAGAGTGGACATCGGCACTCAAATTCCTTCAGTTTTTCTCTTTCTCTCTCCCCCCCATCCCCCTCCTCCTCCCAAGTAAACCTAGACAGATCAACAGGCCAAAAATACCCTGGAAATACACCACGTCAGACAATCCCCAACCTCTTTTGTAGCTGAAAACATACAAACAAGGTTTGATGAGAGGTGACGCTGCCTTTTAATCATAATTCGTTTGTTGAAACGTTAAATCTGGCTTTCAAACATATGACACACAAAAATAACAGGGCTAGATTTTTTTTTAAAGATAAAGGCCTAACAAGCATCAGAACAATTTTAAATTAAAATAGAACCATAATCTCATCTCAAATTCAGAATTGAAAACGCCACAAATTAAATTAAAAATTCCTCACACACAAAAGGCCAACCAAACGTCTCCCCCCCCCCCCAATAAAATACTCGACACTGTACATAGAGGAATTAAACTTCAAAATAAAAAAGGGGAAGCCTTGAAATCCGTCACCATTTGGATGTTGACATTTTTTGATATAAACCATTGCACATCTCGAGGAGCTGACAAAACCCCCCCCCAGAAAAATCTCAACCTAAAAAAACAATCGTGTCAGTTGCCTTTTTACACACAAATTATATCTAAAAAATACCCACTGATGGGCTGAGCAAGCCTGCGGTGCAATATGTAAAATATATATATTGTTAAAATCCTCCTTTAAACACAAACAAACGGCGCATTTGACACGATAATTAACAGGCGAGACAAAGAAGAAGAAGAGGAGGAAGGAGAGGAGGGGGGAAAAGAGAGGGGAAGAGAGCGCTGGGCTACTGAAGCCTCTCCGAGAAGAGGGGGAGGCTCGATTGTCTGAAGGATACAGTTTGACCACATCGGTGTCCATTCGCCTTTTCCCGGGGCTCGGGGAGGACATGTTGGTGCTGTTGAGGAGGAGGCGAGCGGGCAGGCGGGCAGGCTGTAGTTCCTTTCCTCGGGCCTGTCTTCCTCCAAAACCCCCGCGGAGACGACAACAACACACAGACAACAAAACTCTCTCAGGTGCCAATCGAGAGGCGAAATCCCTTTCGAGGGGCGCAAAAAAATATGATCTATATATATATATATTTATATATATTCAGTCAACAACAACAAAAACCAAGAGGGGGGCAAACTGTTTGTGTGTGTGTCTCTCTCTCTCTCTCTCTGAGGGGATTGGTCCCCCTCTCTTCGCTCTTCACTCGGACGCCACTTTGTCCTCCTCAGGCTGTGAGGTGATTCTCTGCCAGTCTGTGGGGTTCACTTTAATGATCGCTCGGTGATGGCGGCTGTTTTGTTTTTTCCCCCCTCCTCACACGGCTCTCCCCTCGACCGCCACCACTACCACTACCACCACCACCCTCCCTCCTTCCTCCTCCTTCCTTCCTTTCTTTCTGTCTTCTCTGTCTTCTCTTCCTTCTTCCTTCTTCTTCTTCTTCACACACTCTTTATTTTCTCTCTCCACTCTCTCTCACACACACTCTCTCTATCTCTCCGGCTCCCTCTAGCTCTGACTCCTCTCTGATCCTGAACCTTCTCTTCAACCCTCGCCCGCCCGCCCGTGACGTTGACGTTGTTGTTTGTCGGCGTCGGCGTCCACGACGCTCTACGTCACGGCGCGCTAGCGCCACTTCCTCTCTCACCACGGCCCCCCCCAACCCCCTTTACCGCAAAGGATTCTGGGACTTGTAGTCTCTTTTTTTTGTCACTTTGAACATTAAGCATTTCAATTGCAACAAGTTAATTTTCTTAATTTTTTTTCCCCCCCAAATCATTTCGAAAGACTAGTTATTATTTCATAAAGTTGGCAGTCAACAGACTGCTTTAGGTGTGTGTGATGTGTGTGGGGGGGATGTTCCTCCACAGGCTGACAAATTCGACGATTACGTCATGGAGGTACGGGTTTCCTCCCCTGGAATGTGCCGACAATGCGCATGCGTTCGCGCCGAACAGCATGACGGGAGCTGTAGTTCCACTCCTGAGGTGGCGCAAGCAATACTTGAGAGGAGATATCAGGCAACACAGGGTTAGGGACATAATGTGGTGAGGAAATGTAGGTTGGAACCAGAGTATTATTATTTAAAGGGCCATTGTCTTCATGAAAAATTGGCAAACTTCTGTTTACAAAGAAAGCACTGCAATGAGAAAGAAGAAAGAAAGACTTGGATTTCTATAGCGCCTTTCACGACCTCAGGACATCCCAAAGCGCTTTACAGCCAATGAAGTACTTTTGAAGTGTAGTCACTGTTGTAATGTAGGAAATGCAGCAGCCAATTCCCACAAACAGTAATGTGATAATGACCAGATTATCTGTTTCTGTTATGTTGATTGAGGGATAAATATTGGCCAGGGATAACTTTTCTTGCTCTTACTTAGAAATAGCACCATGGGATCTTTTGACATCCATCTGAGAAAGCAGAAGGGGCCTCGGTTTAACATCTCATCCGAAAGATGGCATCTCCAACAGTGCAGCACTTCCTCAATACTGCTCTGGAGTGTCAGCCTAGATTTTTGTGTTCAAGTGTCATGGAGTGGGACTTGAACCCACAACCTTGTAACTCTAGTAAGGCAAGAGTCCTACCTACTGAGCCACAGCTGACTGATGGATAAATATTGGCCAGGACACCGGGGATAACTCCCCTGCTCTTCTTCGAAATAGTGCCATGGGATCTTTTACGTCTACCTGAGAGAGCAGACGGGATGTCGGTTTAACCTCTCATCCGAATGACATAACAGTAAATGTATAGGCAGTCCTCAGCAGTAAATGCAACAGCATCACAGTAACTTTGGAAGAGATGGACAGAAGTTTAGATGGCAATAATACCCTCTTGTTAATATCAGGGAAATGTGAGGAGTGAGAGAAAGTTCTCGCAAGACTCCCACATAAAACAATATTGGTAATATGTACAATGGAAAATATCACTTTGAGCATGCACTTAATAATTCCGGTTGCAAAACCATCTAATATGGAGTGGTGTTTATCTTTTAAAATGGGACATTAAAATAGGTCATATGAATATTAAATAGTAACAACACTGATTTTTATGAAGCATTAATTTGTGTGTAAAACACTCAAAACTGCACTAGGAGCAATCATAAGAACACAAGAATTAGGAGCAGGGGTAGGCCATACGGCCCTTCGAGCCTGCTCCGCCATTCAATAAGATCATAGCTGATCTTCCACCCCAACTCCACTTACCCGCCCAATCCCCATATCCCTTGATTCCCCTAGAGTCCAAAACTCTATCTATCTCAGCCTTGAATATACTCAACAACTCAGCATTCACAGCCCTCTGGGGCAGAGAATTCCAAAGATTCACAACCCTCTGAGTGAAGAAATTCCTCCTCATCTCAGTCTTAAATGGCTGACCCCTTATCAAGAGACTATGCCCCTAGTTCTAGACTCTCCAGCCAGGGGAAACAACCTCTCAGCATCTACCCTGTCAATCCCCATCAGAATCTTATATGTTTCAATGAGATCATCTCTCATTCTTCTAAACTCCAGAGAGTATAGGCACAATCTACTCAATCTCTCCTCATAGGACAACCCTCTCATCCCAGGGATCAATCTAGTGAACCTGCGTTGCACCGCCTTTAAGGCAAGTATATCCTTCCTCAGATAAGGAGACCATAACTGTGCACAGTACTCCAGGTGTGGTCTCACCAAAGCCCTGTACAATTGTAGTGAGACTTCCTTACTCTTGTAATCCAACCCCCTTGCAATAAAGGCTAACATGACATTTGTCTTCCTAATTGCTTGCTGTACCTGCATGCTAGCTTTCCGTGTACGAGGACACCTAAATCTCTCTGAACACCTACATTTAATAATTTCTCACCATTTAAAAAATATTGTTTTTTTATTCTTCCTACCAAAGTGAATAACCTCACATTGCCCCACATTATACTCCATCTGCCACCTTACTGCCCACTCCCTTAACCTGTCTATCTATATCCCTTTGCAGGCTCATCACTACAATATTTGCTTTGTTCATCCTATTTGCATATTTTATTTACT
This sequence comes from Squalus acanthias, assembly GCA_030390025.1. Taxonomy (NCBI): domain Eukaryota; kingdom Metazoa; phylum Chordata; class Chondrichthyes; order Squaliformes; family Squalidae; genus Squalus; species Squalus acanthias. Next base: position 130,867,605 of record CM059434.1, read on the forward strand.
CAGGTTACTGTGGTGCTTAAGGCCTTGGTGGGGCTACACTGATCTGTACAAGAATCTGAAGCTTTGTTTTAAAGTTCCTATGGTATGTTTGACTACAATCCTGGTGGCCACGTGTGCCTCATTACATCCTTGCAAAGGATATCCTTGGTCCCCACGGAGCCATCTATGCAGTCCTCCTATCCCTTCAAATGATGGTGGTATTGTACAACCGATTACCATAAAACGAGGACATCATCATGACTGCTGCCAGGGCAGTGACATGTATAATTTTTTGTTTATCGTCACAGACCAGCTGAACATTAATTGAGTGGAACTTCTTTCTGTTTAGGAAAACTGTGGGAACTATTATTAAATGGACATTGAAGCCATTGAGAACATCCAGCATAGATTCCAACTTTTTGTGGTGTATATCAGTGATTTAAACTTCAATGTAGGAGGCATGATTAAGGAGTTTGCAGATGATACAAAAATTGGCTGTGAGTTGATAGTGAGGAAGAAAGCTGTAGACTGCAGGAAGGTATCAATGGACTGGTCAGGTGGGCAGAAAAGTGGCAAATGGAATTCAATTCAAGAAGTGTGGGGTAATGCATTTGGAGAGGGCTAACAAGGCAACAGAATACACAATAAATGGTAGTGTACTGAGAAGCGTAGAGGAACAGAGGGACCTTGGAGTGCATGTCCACAGATCCCTGAAGGTAGCAGGACAGGTAGATAAGGTGATTAAGAAGGCATACGGGATACTTTCTTTATTAGCTGAGGCATAGAATATAAGAGCAGGGAGGTTACGCTTGAACTAGTTAGGCCACAGCTAGAGTACTGCGTACAGTTCTGGTCACTATATTACAGGAAAGATGTGATTACACTAGAGAGGGTACAGAGGAGATTTACAAGGATGTTGCCAGGACTGTAAAATTTTAGCTATGAGGAAAGATTGGATAGGCTGGTGTTGTTTTCTTTGGAACAGAGGAGCCTGAGGGGAGATTTAATTGAGGTACATAAAATTATGAGGGGTCTAGATAGAGTGGATAGGAAGGACTTATTCCCCCTAGCAGAGAGGTCAATAACCAAGGGGCATAGATTTAAAGTAATTGGTAGAAGGATTACAAGGGAGTTCAGAACATTTTTCACCCAGAGGGTGGTGGGGGTCTGGAACTCACTGCCTGAAAGGGTGGTAGAGGCAGAAACCCTCATCACATTTAAAAAGTACTTGGATGTGCACTTGAAGTGCCGTAACCTGCAGGGCTACGGACCAAGAGCTGGAAAGTGGGATTAGGCTGGAAAGCTCGTTTTTGGCTGGCACAGACACGATGGGCCGAATGGTCTCCTGCTGCACCGTAAATTTCTGTGATTCTATGATTCAGCTGGATGATACGCTATAGTTAGGAGGAGAGACTTGAAATAATTGGACTATTTCTGGTGGAGCAGTTCACCAAGAGGAGATTTAATAGAAGTTTTAGATTATAGAGCATGGAACCACTCATTCGGCCCAACCAGTCCATGCCGGCGTTTACGCTCCACCCGAGCCTCCTCCCATCTTTCCTCATCTAACTCTATCAGCATAACCCTCTATTCCCTTCTCCCTCATATGCTTGTCTAGCCGCCCCTTATACTACTCGCTTCAACCACTCCCTGTGGTAGCGAGTTCCACATTCTCACCACTCTCTGGGTAAAGAAGTTTCTTCTGAGTTCCCTATTTGATTTCGTGGTGACTGTCTTATATTGAAGGCCTCTAGTTTCACTCCTCCCCACACTATCTCTGTGTCTACTCTATCAAAACCTTTATTAGGTCATCCCTCAGCCCTCTCTTTTCAAGAGAAAAAAAGACCTCGCATTTCTGGTATCATCCTTGTAAATCTTTTTTGCGCCATGACTTGTGCTCAAGTGGGCAACACGGTGGCATAGTGGTTAGCACTGTTGCCTCACAGCACCAGGGACCCGGGTTCGAATCCGGCCTCGGGTGACTGTCTGTGTGGAGTTTGCACATTCTCCCCGTGTCTGCGTGGGTTTCCTCCGGGTGCTCCGGTTTCCTCCCACAGTCCAAAGATGTGCGGGTTAGGTTGATTTGGCTATGATAAATTGACCCTTAGTGTTAGGGGGATTAAATACGTGGGGTTACGGGGATAGGGTGGGATATGTGTCGGTGCAGGCTCGATGGGCCGAAATGGCCTCTATCTGCACTGTGGGGATTCTGTGATTCTGTGAAGTCATGGTGTGGAGCTTGAAGCCGCATCCTTCTAACTCAGAGGTGAGAGTGCTACTAATTGTGTTCAGGTGACATTTAGTTGAAGGAAGTAATCATTCAATATCTTACTACTTTAATGGCGCTATAAATTGTTATGTTTGTCCTCAATTTCAGCCCTGTTTGTATCGTTTAAGGTTCTCACCTTCCCTCTGACTGCTCTCCTACTGAAAGATCTTCTCACTGCTACATTTAATGTCCATGATGTGGAGATGCCGGTGTTGGACTGGGGTGGACAAATGTGAGAAGTCGCACAACACCAGGTTATAGTGCAACAGTTTTATTTGAAATCACAAGCTTTCGGAGTGCTGCTCCTTCGTCAGGTGAAGTCTGACGAAGGAGCAGCGCTCCGAAAGCTTGTGATTTCAAATAAAACTGTTGGACTATAACCTGGTGTTGTGCGACTTCTCACATTTAATGTCAGCAGTTGTGCTGTTCTATGCTTCTCTCAGCCCCTTTCAACACCCTTTTAATATATTTTTGCATGTTTCTATATTCGTGCCAATGGGACCCCACCTCCACATTCAGACGTTGCTCTTTTTGTTCTTCATTTTGCTTCTGATCGATTTTGTTTTATCCATTTATTTAGAGTCAAGAGCAGCGTCTGTGTTGAGCAATAGTGTGAGGTCACTGGCCCAGCAGTTCTGCCTCACTGATGTCAGCACATGCACGGTCTGGGGGAAGAGAGATAACGCTGTGAACTGATTATAAGCAAGAAACCCTGCCACCCACAGCCCCATGGGAGCAGCAGGAAGAACGTGCTGTGCCCCCCAACCCCCACCCCCCCTGCATTCACACTGAGCTTAACTCGAGGAAAGCAGGCTCAGCACAGGCTCAGTATCAGGGCAGAAGGAAATTAAACGGCTCGATGGATGTGCGAACACAGATGTCAAAAGTTGCAAAATTTGTGCTCTTATTTGTACATAAGGAAACACCAGCAGGAACTTTCCTAAAGATTAAAAGGAGTGTTCTCCCCTTAGTCCAAAAACGGTTGCTTGGCTTTCATTCTCCGATAGTGTTAAATGGAATGTTCATGAATAATTTACATTTATATCACTGCTTATCAGTGGCAACTTTGTGTGTCAGTTGTGGCTTAGTGGGTCGCACTCTCACCTTAGAGTCAGAAGTTTGTGGGTTCAAGTCCCACTCACGAGACTTGCGCATGTAATCTAGGCTGACACTCCAGTGGAGTACTGAGGGAGTGCTGTGATGTCAGAGGTGCCATCTTTCGGATGAGACGTTAAACCTGAGGCACACTCAGGAGGACGTAAAACTATTTGAAGAGCAGCAGGGGAGTTCTCCCCAGCGTCCTGACCAATATTTATCACTAAACAGATTATCTGGTCATTATCACATTGCTGTTTGTGGGACCTTGCTGTGTACAAATTGGCTGCTACGTTTCCTACATTACAACAGTGACTACACTTCAAAACATACTTCATTGGCTGTAAAGCGCTTTGGGATGTTCTGAGGTTGTGAAAGGTGCTATATAAATACAAGTCTTTCTTTCGTTCAACTCTCTTCTAACTAACAACATTGTATCATACCCTTGATGTACCTCTGACCTAGGTGGAACTGTTCATTCACTGATTGTAGGTAGGCATGATATAATTTGTATTAATTTTGTTCAGAACTTTGAGTCAGAAATTCATTCCATCCCATTTTTGGGCACAGAATGGTCAGCACACGGCATAAACCAGAGGTCCAAGGCTTGAGCGAAATTGGGCCTTGGGCCTCATCAGCGTCTTTCTGGCGACATGTGGCCACCAATTGGGCGCCCAGTAGCAGCTTGCCGGTTTGAAGAGTCCTTAAGTAAATCCTTCGGCGGGGTTGCCGTGGGGAATGAGATGGTGGGTCTAGCACAGGCTGGCAGCAGCCGCAGGAGTGCTGTGGAGTTGGGAGGAGCGCTCCCGCTCCCCCTACTCGCCACGGCTCCACAAGAAGGTAAGTATAAAAGAAAATACTTTCCTTTTTGGTGGCGGCCTCCAGCGGTCCCTTTAAGGCCCGCTGGTTAGGCTGTGGAAGAACCCAAAAATCTGAGTGGAGCAGGCCCGATCATGTTCGGCTCAGTCCGAACAAGTTTCCAGGCGAGGTCCTGAAACAGGCCCTAGGCCCCCTCATTAACAAACGCAAGCGGTCTAACTCCTTATTTTACCAGCCGCCAGGGACACCTGAATATCGCCTGACCCGATATGGTGTCGGGTGTATTTTGTACCTCTATGCATACAGGAGTCATGGAAAGAACCGTAAGACAAATTATTTTCTAACGGTCGGTTTATTTGATGATTGTAGCGTGGCCTGGCTTGGCTGAAGCCAATTTTGCTGTGAATAAAAAGGTGTTGCCTTTACCCTAGACTCGGCTAACTCCCATGTCTAATTGAGATGGAAAGAGAGATAGAGACAGAGATCGAGAGAGAGAGAGAGGTGCTGGTAAAAATACAAAAACACAACCGAGTATCCAGTCAAAGCAGCCAAATTCATTGGGGAAAGTTGAATTGACAGATGGGAAATGCAACTTGGAAGCTCACCAAAATAAAGTTAGGTGTGTTCCAGAATAAGGCCTGTTTCCAGGCTAACAATGTAATACATCATTCCTTGTTGCAAGGCAGATGATGTCATAAAAATCGTCTTTTATTGTTGAACATGTGGTGAAGAAGCAGGGGACCATTGTAAGTACCTTAAACCCCAAATCGGCTAAAATTTCAAGGTGATTTTTGAATCCTCACTGAAACCACCTCAGTCAGATTCTCTTCTGTTGTGTCACGTATAGAATTATAGAATAGTGCTTGATCGGCACCCCATCCACCACCTTAAACATTCACTCCCTCCACCACCGACGCACCGTGTCTGCAGTGTGTACCATCTACAAGATGCACTGCAGCAACTCGCCAAGGCTTCTTCGACAGCACCTCCCAAACCCGCGACCTCTATCAACTAGAAGGACAAGGGCAGCAGGCGCATGGGAACACCACCACCTCCAAGTTCTCTCCAAGTCACAAACCATCCTGACTTGGAAATATATCGCTGTTCATTCTTCGTCGCTGGGTCACAATCCTGGAACTCCCTCCCTAACAGCACTGTGGGAGCACCTTCACCACACGGACTGCAGCGGTTCAAGAAGGCGGCTCACCACCACCTTCTGAAGGACAATTAGGGATGGGCAATAAATGCTGACATTGGCAGCGACGCCCACATCCCATGAATGAATAAAAAAAATAAAAATAGTACAGCACAGATGGAGGCCATTTGGTATCTTGCATTTTACTTGCATCACTCTTCTTTGTCAGCCTTTCCTTCACTCTACCATCCTTAAGGTTTATAAAACCCAAGATTGATGTCCCACCCCCATCTCCCCATCACTAATTCATGGCTTATCTTACCTTCTCTTTTATTCTTTTCAGTGTTGCATGCTATCGAGCACAAGGGGCTTTGGGCCTTTACATAGATTTCCCAAATTAAAAAATAATTCTCAGCACACCTGAGGCATCCTTTAATTCAAACAATTCAACAGATGTTTAAACATAAAAAGAAGGAAAAATTGGACCCTTAAAAAAAAAAACAGATCCCATGAACTGACTTCAGAAATGGACAATGGAACTGAGGAGAAAGGGAAGATGGGAAGAGGGAAGTAAATCACTGACAGGCAGAAACTCAGTGGGGGCGATTTTCCCATTGGAGGCGGGTTGCGGTTTGGGTGGGTTCCAAACCTGCCTCCACTGTCAGGTGGGAAAAATTTGTGATTTTCCCCTAATTGGCCAGTTGATTTCAGAGGTGGGGGTTCCCCTGGGCCAATTAGTGTTTTGGGACTGAAACTCGGCTCTGCTGACGTCACTTATCCAGCTTCATTTAAGGGCTGCTTGCTGCCTTGGCTCATTCCACTGGTTTCTGGTCGATGCTGCACCACCTCCAAACTTTTATCTCCTTGAAGAATGGCCAGCTCCAAGGCAAGGGCCTCCCCGAGGTTCTCAGATGAGGCGCTGGGTATGCTGGTTGAGAGGGCGAGAGCTAGCAGGGAGGTGCTGTTCCCCTCATCTGGGAGGAAGAGGCCTCCCAAAGAAACCAAGGCTGTGTGGGTCCAGCTGGCCTAGGGATATAACCTCCAGATCTGTGTGCAGATTGGGTGATTGTTTCTGTTTATTGATGAAATGCCATCCCTGTGTGAATGTTTTAAAATTAGGTGATGGCAAACTTTGGCGTGATGGCATCTGTTATTTCAGCTTAGGCAGTTCCACATTGCGGGCTCCGCAACACTTGCGTGGTCAGGTTGGTGGTCAGAGTGAAAGGAGGCCAGAGAGTCATGTCCATTATCTATCATGTGTTAAGAAGAAGCCAAGCACATGTGCCACAATGGGCAACCTATGCAAATCTGGCCAGGATAAGTTCATCCCTTGCATCACGGGCAGCCATGTGCTCGCGTGCTGCCGCTGCTGCTGGTAGACATGCCGCCGCTCGGTCCTCCTCCTCCTCCTCCTTATCTGAGGAGGCTATGAACTGAGCCACTTGCTCATCAGGAAGCTGCAAACCACGACGCTGTGCCATGTTGTGCAGGGCACAGCAGACCACGACCATTCTGGAGACCCTGGCTGCTGAATACTGCAGGGCTCCACCTGATCTGTCAAGGCATCGGAATCGCATCTTCAGCAACCCAATGGTTTGCTCTCTGATGGACCTGGTCGAAATGTGGCTGCCGTTGTAGCGCTCCTCAGCCTTGTTAGCTGGCCTCCTGATCGGCGTCATTAGCCACTTCTTCAGGGGGTAGCCCTTGTCACCAAGGAGCCATCCGTTAAGTTGGTTTGGCAGATTGAAAAGCGGAGGAACACTAGAGTTCCGCAGGATGAACAAGTCATGGCAACTACCACAGAACTTGGCTCAAACATGCAAAATCTCCTCCTTGTGGTTACACACCAGCTGTATGTTGAGGGAATGGAAGCCCTTGCGGTTGACAAAGATAGCTGGGTTGTGATGGGGTGCCCTAAGGGCCACATGTGAGCAGTCTGTGACGTCCTGCACCATTGGCAAGCCTGCCATATTTGCAAAGCCAACTGAATGCGCGGTAACACTTGCTTGATCCCTTGAGAAGTGGATGTAATTGTGCGCCTTTGCGAAAAGGGCATCGGTAACCTGCGTGATGCAACTGTGGGCAGCCGACTGGGAGATGCCGCTGATGATCCCTGGAAGGAGCCTGAGGCAAAAAAGTTGAGTGCGGTGGTGACTTTGACAGCCACTAGTAAGGGGTGTCCACCCGCTCCTCTAGGCTCCAGGTGTTGGTGCAGCAGTGCGCAGATGTCTCCGACAACCTCTCGCGAAAATCTCAGTCTCCTTTGGCACTGCTGCTCATTCATGTTGAGGTAGCTCATCCTCTGTCTGTAAACCTTGAGAGGGGGGTATCTCCTGCAGTGACGTGCTTCCATGCGCTGGCGCCTTCTGCCCTGTGCAGCATCAGGTAGGTGAGCAGGAGGTTGGCGCTCCTGCTGCTGAGCTGCCTGGTTCTGCTGCTGCCGTGGCTGCTCATCATCCGAATCTGAGGTCCATGGTGAAAGAAAATGAATCGTTCCCATGCTGCTGGCAGATACCTCCGTTGGGGAAGCGCTCAGTCCAAGCGGGGAGAGGGTTGTCCAAGGAGGTCCCACAGTTGAGAGATAGAAGCTGCAGCACCTCCAACTTCGGTAGGCCTGCTAAAAGTGCTGAAAGACCTGTGGAACAAAAGTTCTGCCGTCTGCAACTGCTCCCTGATGAAAGCTCCGTTTTAATGGTGGTGCAGCTGTGAGGAGGCCACCCACTTGTCAACCCGCCAGGATTAGCTGGCGTGATTTCGGAGGGTCGTGCAACACGCACAAAATGTGGCAAAATAACAAAGGCCTGTCAAAATAGGATTATAGAGGCCCTTAACGACTATTTAAGGGTCTTAACTACCTCTCCCGACTGATGGAGGCGGGACCGAATCGCACCCATCAAACCCGCCTCCGGCAAAATTGCGCGGATGCGGGTTGGAAGCGGGTTCCGAACCCGCCCTCACTTTTTGCGATTTTGCCAACTGTCCCGCCTCCAAACCCGCCTCCTCGGGGCTGGGAAAATCGCTCCCAGTGTCTGAGCCGGGATCCAGTGTGAATGGAAAAGTCAGCAAAGGGGTCCAGAGAAACGGTTCATTTAAACCATGAACATGTCTGTCCCCTGAGAGACAAAGAGGAGGTATGATAAATTTTGCACTGAAATGAGGAGATTCTATGGGTCAAAAAGCAAAATGCTGCAGATGCTGGAAATCTGAAATAAGAACAGAAGATGGTGGAAACATTCAGCAGGTCAGGCGGCATCTGTGGAGAGAGAAAGAAAGAAAGCATTTATATAGCGCCTTTCACCACCTCAGGATGTCCCAAAGCGCTTTACAGCCAATTAAATACTTTCCGAAGTGTAGTCACTGTTGTAGTAGGAGACGCAGCAGCCAATTTTGCGCACAGCAAGCTCCCACAAAGAGCAATGTGATAATGACCAGATAATCTGTCTGAGAGAGTGAGCTAGGGTTAACGTCTCAGGTTGACGTTCAGGCTTGGGCTGATAAGTGGCAGGTAACATTCGCACCACAGAAGTGCCAGGCAATGACTATCTCCAAGTGAGAGTCTAACCACCGCCCCTTGACATTCAACGGCATTACCATCGCCGAATCCCCCACCATCAATATCCTGGGGGTCACCATTGACCAGAAACTTAACTGGACCAGCCACATAAATACTGTGGCAACAAGAGCAGGTCAGAGGCTGGGTATTCTGCAGCAAGTGTCTCACCTCCCGACTCCCCAAAGCCTTTCTACCATCTACAAGGCACAAGTCAGGAGTGTGATGGAATACACTCTACTTGCTTGGATGAGTACAGCTCCAACAACACTCAAGAAGCTCGACACCATCCAGGACAAAGCAGCCCGCTTGATTGGCACCCCATCCACCACCTTAAACATTCACTCCCTCCACCACCGGCGTACCGTGGCTGCAGTGTGTACCATCTACAAGATGCACTGCAGCAACTCGCCAAGGTTTCTTCGGCAGCACCTCCCAAACCCGTTACCTCTTCCACCTAGAAGGACAAGGGCAGCAGGCGCATGGGAACACCACCACCTCCAAGTTCCCCTCCAAGTCACACACCATCCTGACTTAGAAATATATCGCCGATCCTTCATCGTCGCTGGGTCAAACTCCTGGAACTTCCTCCTTAACAGCACTGTGGGAGTACCTTCACCACACGGACTGCAGCGGTTCAAAAAGGCGGCTCACCACCACCTTCTCAAGGGCAATTAGGGATGGGCAATAAATGCCGGCCTTGCCAGCGACAGCTGCATCCCATAAACTAATTTTAAAAAAGGTTGACGACCTTTCATCGTAAGGTGACATTCTGTGGGTGCCAAGTTAATAATTTTCCCCAGATGATGTGTGTATTTATCCTGTTGAGAGGCGAGCTGAAGTCTGCACATGTAACCTTGCAAACAGTCGAGATTATTTTCCTCTCACAGCTGGTGAGAGTGGGGCTTGAGTAAGACACAGAAACAAAGGCGAATTTCTCAGCTCCTCATTTATCTCAGATTTATAATTCTGTCAACAACTATGGGGGCGATTTTCCCACTGGAGGCGAGATGGAGGCGGGTTTCCGTTTGGGTGGGTTTGAAACTCGCCTCCACTGATAGGTTTCAAAAATTTGCGATTTTCCCATGATTGGCCACTTGATTTCAGAGGTGTGGGATGCCCTTGGTCAATTAGTGTTTTAGGACTGAAACTCGCCTCTGTTGACATCACTTTTCCAGTCTGATTTTATGGCTTCTTGCTCCCTTGGCTCATTCCACAGCATTTCTGCGTCTCCTGCACCACCTCCAACATCTTATGAGAAACCACTGTGTCCAATTCCAAGGCAAGGGCCTCCCCGAGGCTCTCGGATGAAGCGCTGCAAATGTTGTTTGCGGGGGTGACAGCTAGCAGGGAGGTGCTCTTCCACTCATCTCGGAGGAAGAGGCCTGCCAAAGAAACCAAGGCTGTGTGGGTACAGCTGGCAAGGGATATAACATCCCCACCGACACCTGGGAATCCCTGGCCAAAGACCGCACAAAGTGGAGGAGAAGCATCCGGGAAGGCGCCGAACACCTCGAGTCTCTTCGCCGGGAGCAAGCGGAAGCCAAGTGCAGGCAGCGCAAAGAGTGCACGTCAACCCAAGCACCCCACCCACCCGCCCCTTCAACCACCGTCTGCTCCACCTGTGACAGAGACTGTAGGTCCCGCATTGGACTCATCAGTCACCTGCGAACTCATTTTTAATGTGGAAGCAAGTCATCCTTGGTTCCGAGGGACTGCCTAAGAAGAATAACCTCCAGCTCTGTGTGCAGTTTGGGAGACTGTTTCTGTGTATTGATGAAATGCCATCCCTGTTGGAAAGCATTAAAATGATTTGAAGCCAAAATGTTGGCATTATGCCATCTGTTCTTTCGCCTTAGGCAGCTCCACATTGCGGGCTCCGCCACACTTGCGTTGTCAGGTTGGTGGCCTGAGTGAAAGGAGGCCAGAGAGTCATGTCCATTGTCAATGACGTCCTAGGATGGAGCAAAGGACATGTGCCAACTTGGGCAACCTATGCAAATCTGGCCAGGATAAGTTCATTCCTTGCATCCCGGGCAGCCATGTGCTCGCGTGCTGCCGCTGCCGCTGGTCGATACACCGGCGCTCTGACCTCCCCCTGCTCCTCCTCCTCCTCCTCATCCTCATCTGAGGTCGATGCAGAAAGAAAACGAATGGTTCCCATGCTGCTTGTAGATGCCTCCTTTGGGGAAGCACTCATTGCAAATGGGGAGAGGGTCTTCCAAGGAGGTCCCACAGTTGATGGAGTCAAGCTGCAGCACCTCCGACTTCGGAAAGCCTTCTAAAAGTGCTCAGAGACCTTTTAAAGCCAAGGTCTGGCACCTGCAAGTAATCCTTGCTGCAATAAACGATGTCTCGTTAGACCTGCAGCTGTGAGGAGGCCACTCACGAGTCAGGTTTACCTGGCGTGGTTTAGGAGGTGCGTGGATCACGCCGAAAAGCTGGAAAACTCACGAGGGCCTCTCAAAATAGGCTTAGAGAGGCCCTTAACGAGCATTTAAGGATCTTTAATAGAACAATGGCCAGCTGGAGGCGGGAGCGTTTCCCGACCTCCAAAACCGGCACCGGCAAAATCCCACAGAGGCGGGTTCCGAACCCGCCCTCTTTGAATCTGATTTTCCCGCCTCCAAACCCACCTCCTCCGACGTCAGAAAATCGCCCCCTAAGTTTCATAATTATTGCAAAAATATGACAACTTCACCAAAAATCAGATGTGAGCATGAATCTGCCTGTCACATTCCTGGACGCTTGTTGTCTGATAGCTGTGACTCAGTGGGCCGCACTCTCTCCTCTGAGTCAGAAGGTCATGGGTTCAAGTCTCACTCCAGAGATTTGAGTGCAATATGTAGACTGACACTCCAGTGCAGTACTGAGGGAGTGTTGCACTGTCGGAGGTGCCATATTTCGGATGAGGCGTTAAACCGAGGCCCCGTCTTCCCTCTCAGGTGGACGTAAAAGATCCCACGGCACTATTTGTAGAAGAGATGGGGAGTTCTCCCTGGTGTCCTGGCCAATATCTATCCCGCGACCAACATTACCGAAACAGATTCAGGATATTGCTGTTTGTGGGACCTTGCTGTGCGCAAATTAGCTGCCGCATTTCCCACATTACAACAGTGACTGCACTTCACAAAATACTTTTGTTGTCTGTAAATCACTTTGGGCGTCCTGAGGTCTATATAAATGCAAGTTATTTCTTTCTTTAGATGTTTCTTCTCACCTCTAGTATCCAATCTGTCTCGTCTCTCTATTTGATCAGCCCTGCTATGGTCAGCGCTCCTCTGAACCCTTCTCTTTTTTCCTTCAAAGCTAAAAATGTCCCCTTCTCTTTACTCTCCTTCCTCCCTGCAACCCAATTACCAACAATGACTTGGGTCCGTATCCCGTTACAAATTGCCGATGGAGTAACCCACTCCACCCCATCCTCTCCAAAGTACACACATGTGGCGCCTAAAGATGTCCTTGTTAAGTTGGTAAAGTAAGTTACCATTTTAAAAAGATTGAACCTGTAAAACATTGGCCCTTCTGGCTGTGGTTTCAACGCTGTTTCCCCCAACTCTGGCTCTTCCCCACCTGTGTGCACTCACAGAGGGAAGGTTTTCATGGGGCCTAGCGGTTCCTGTGGTTCCACCACGCTGACCTTGCACCTCCTGGCCTGGGTTCAAATCCCGCCCACGCCAAGGACACTGTCATCCCGTATCTCTCAGCTGTACGGCCGCATTGTGAAAACATTATGTACAATTTTCAACCCAATCTCTAGCGGGTACAATCCCACAGCACAAACTCACTAACCTCCACCCCCTAACCCCCACCCCAATCCTCCGCAGCTTGACACTAAGGGCTGCGTTTTTCTTTCCCCCGTCCCTCAAGGGTCAAAGGGATACAATCGATGGCGTTGCCAACTCTGGTTGAAACATATTGCTGGTGGTTTCATCACACGGCCTCCTGCCTCCAACCGCCCCACCCCCACACTATCGCCATTGTTCACCCGACATGTCCATCCTTGTGTTGCTCCGCCTTCCCTCGGCCAATCGCAAAGCGAACAGACTCTTTATTACCCGATTGGATGATTCTTGACTGTCAGTCAGACAGTATTTTTCCCCCATGTCCAATATTTTTTGTAACTGGTAAACAAAAGTGTTGAAAGAAAATTTTTTGAAAGCGCAATTTTTTAATGCCCCTACCATTTTTCCTCCTGGGTTTTGCTCGCTGCAGTGTCCTGGAGATTAGTCTTTGATTCCTCGAGACTCCAGGGCAATCCTGGAAGGTTGGCAACTCTTCCCCTTGACCCCGCCATGACCTCTGCCCAGTTTCCTGGGTTGGGGGTTATCGTGTATTCCTGGTGGGCTCCCACAGGATCCCCGCCAGCACATGGGAGCCCGCCAACAGGAAATTGAGGGTACTGCTGTAGCACCAGAAGGCCGAAGACACCTTAAAGGGGCCATAGGATCCCAAAGACTGGTGCGATTCTTCCACTGAAGGCCTCGATCGAGCCCAAGGCCTTCAGCAGGTAAGGCATGGCAGAGAGCTGGAAGGAGAGGAGGCCTCTACAAGGCTTTCTCCCTCCATTTGGTGCTCCATTCCCGCCGCTACTCTGGGCCTATGACCGTGGTTCAACTGGCAGTCCTGAGCAGCGGGTAGAACAGGGCTGAATGGGCCGGGAACCCAAGCTCCCCCCCACCCCTGCCCCCTGGCATTTCGATGTGGTGGGCTAGGAAGGAGCGGCTAGTGCCAGTGGGGGGAGTGAAATTCAGGTCATGGCAATGAGGCGGTGATAGGCTTCACTGCCCAATTTTCCCCTCCCTTGCCCGCTGCTATCCTGCCCAACTTCAAGCATCCCCAATTTAAAAAAAAAACTGCAGACAGCAGGATTTGACACGTTGGACCCCCTGTGACACATCTCATTGTCTTGGCTGTGCTCTGGTGTGTCTTTGATGTTAGGACACCTTCCCTGAAAGATTGTATCTCTGCAGTTTCTGTGTTTATATACTGTGAAATATTGTAGATTCACTCATTGTACCTTTACCTGAGGAAGGGGCGACAGCTCCGAAAGCTTGTAATTTTAAATAAATCTGTTGGACTATAACCTGGTGTTGTGCGACTTCTCATTTTTGTCCACCCCAGTCCAACGCCGGCATCTCCGCATCAATTTTAATCGCTCCACCATGGGGGCTGCCTGGGCCCGAAGCTCTGGAATTCCCTCCCTAAACCTCTCCGCCTCTCTACCGCTCTCTCCCTCTTTAAGATGCTCCTTAAAACCTACCTCTTCGATCAAACTTTCGGTCACCTGCCCTAATATCTCTTTTGGTTCGGTGTCATGGCCACACGCGTAAGTAGACAGCCGCGCGTCTCCTAGCAACCAGCAGGTGTCCGGTATCGAGGTAAATGGAGCCAGACCCAAGGGTCGAACAGAGAGGCCTTGTGACTGCACTCACCTTACTGGAGCCAAGTCAGTAGGTGGGTGTATATACTCTCTATTAGGGCAAGGCGCAACCAAATTTATTGAACAATAAACAGGTAAATGAACATTACTCAGTACAAACAGCATATTTACAGTAATTACAAAGATTACAAATCTCCTTCAAATGTCAAAACAGCAGAGGCCCTTCTTCCCCGCAAAAACTCAACATATCGACCCCTGAAACATGGCCGCTCCCTGGTGACCTGGTGAGAGGTTGCTGCGGCCACTCTGCCTGGCTCAGTATCTCCGCAGGCTTCAGAGACGACACAGAGGTAGCATTCAAAATCCTTTGAAGATATACTGAAACAAAGGACATTAGGCAAGTGCATGTCCCGTCATGAGATGTTGTTAGGGTAAGAGGTGGGAGGAGGCTCCTGTGCAGCATAAATACCAGCATAGAGCTGTTGGGCCGAATGGCTTGTTTCTGTGCTGTAACTTTCTGTGCAACTGCGTTAGGTTAACAAGAATTCGTGGGTTGTCAATTGCATAGGATTTCTGAATTGACTGAAATGGTTTGATTCATTGGTATGAGTCGAATACTTTGGATGGCACATAAACCATGGAGACTAAGACCATCCTGATATACAGATCTCTGCCTTTTCCTAAGGACTAGGGTGACCATACTTTCTAAACCGAATCCGGGGACACACAGGGTGGGAGCACAGCAAAGTAGCCAGTACTGAAAATGTAGGTTGCGTAGCGTAGTGGGGCAAAATTTTTTAGCAGCCTATATTTTTAACGGTGCTCTTGCAGAGAGCCGGCACGGGCTCGATGGGCCGAATGGCCTCCTTCTGCGCTGTAACCATTCTATGATTCTATGATTCTTCTATGCACATATACACTACAAATGCAAAACCTCGGATGTGACGTCACACTATTGAAGCGCATTCAGACACCGTTTATAAATATTACAATAACACTATTCAGTCCATTGACCTGAAACTATGATTATGTCTAACGGTAGGATATGCATATATTCCAATGACTATGGCTCTCGCCTATTCGGGGAAGAGTTTCGTGAACCGGGGTCTCATCCGGGGACGTTGTTTGCCCGGGGACACAGTACCTCATTCGGGGACTGTCCCTGGAAAATGGGGATGTATGATCGCCCTACTAAGGACTGAAAATGAGCCAGATTACATCGAATTACATGGAATTTACAGCACAGAAACCGGCCATTCGGCCCAACTGGTCTCTGCCACATTTATGCTCTACACCAGCCTCCTCCCACCATCTAACCTAATAATATATGTTAAACTAATTGCAGTAATACATCAGCTGCATAAGAAAGAAAGACTTGCGCCTTTCATGACCACCGGATGTCTCAAAGCGCTTTACAGCCAATGAAGTACTTTTGGAGTGTAGTCACTGTTGTAACACTGTTGCACATTTGTTTGCTTTTGTAGTGTATACGTGCATAGAAGAATCATAGAACGGTTACAGCCAATCTGCGCACAGCAAGCTCCCACAAACAGCAATGTGATAATGACCAGATAATCTGTTTTTAGTGATGTTGATTGAGGGATAAATATTGGCCCGGACACCGGGGATAACTCCCCTGCTCTTCTTTGAAATAGTGCCGTGGGATCTTTTACGTCCACCTGAGAGCAGACGGGGCCTCGGTTTAATGTCTCATCCGAAAGACGGCACCTCCGACAATGCAGCACTCCCTCAGCACTGCACTGGAGTGTCAGCCTAGATTTATGTGCTCAAGTCCCTGGAGTGGGACTGTGAACCCACAACCTTCTGACTCAGAGGTGAGAGTGCTACCCACTGAGCCACAGCTGACACTTAAAGTAAAAAATGAAGAGCTGAAAGCTGGGCCTTGTGTCACTAAAGTTAAGTCAAACTTTGCTCACAGCACTCACTCAGTCAATGTTTCAAAGCGTGTATTGAAACAGTGAGTACTTACTGAGCTTAACCCTGTTTGTGCTGTAGCCAGTGAGACATTTTTTGATAAATGATCTAATCTAAGGTTGAGAAGGCTGTTAAAAAAAAAACATACGGGATCCATGGCTTTATAAATAGGGGCATAGAGTACAAAAGCAAGGAAGTTATGTTAAACCCTTTGTAAATCGTTGGTTCAGGCCCAGCTGGAGTATTGTGTCCATTTCTGGGCAGGAAGGATGTCAAGGCCTTGGAGAGGGTGCAGAGGAAATTTACTAGAATGGTACCAGGGATGAGGGACTTCAGTTACGTGGAGCGACTGGAGAAGCTGGGGCAACACAGTGGCATAGTGGTTAGCACCGTTGCCTCACAGCGCCAGGGACCCGGGTTCGAATCTGGCCTCGGGTGACTGTCTGTGTGGAGTTTGCACATTCTCCCCGTGTCTGCGTGGGGGTGCTCCGGTTTCCTCCCACAGTCCAAAAATGTGCGGGTTAGGTTGATTTGGCTATGATAAATTGACCCTTAGTGTTAGGGGGGGATTAAATACGTGGGGTTACGGGAATAGGGTGGGATATGTTAGGGGGAATTAAATACGTGGGGATAGGGTGGGATATGTGTCGGTGCAGGCTCGATGGGGATTCTGTGTGAGAAAGCAGGGACAGGGTACTGCATTTGGATGATCAGCCATGATCGTATTGAATGGTGGAGCAGGCTCGACGGGCCGAATGGCCTACTCCTGCTCCTAGTTTCTATGTTCTCCATAGAGCAGAGAAGGTCAAGGGGAGATTTGGCAGAGGTGTTATGCGGGGTTTTGATAGAGTAGATAGGGAGAAACTGTCTCCACTGGCAGGAGGGTTGATAACCAGAGGACATTTATTTAAGATAATTGACAAAAGAACCAGAGGGGAGATGAGATTTTTTTTTTTTTAATGCAGCGAGTTATGATCTGGAATGCGCTGCCTGAAAGGGTGGTGGAAGCAGATTCAATAGTAACTTTCAAAAGGGAATTGGATATATAGATGAAAAGAAACATTTGCAGGGCTATGGGGAAAGAGCAGGGGAGTGGGGCTAATTGGAGAGCTCTTTCAAAGATCCAGCACAGGCACGATGGGCCGAATGTCCTCCTTCTGCACTTTAAGAGTCTATGATAAGGTGCGAGCCTTGGCTCAGTGGTAACACTCTTGTTTCTCCGTCAGAAGGTTTTGGGTTCAAGCCCCACTCCAGTGACTGAAGCACATAATTTAGGTTGTCAAAGGTCCCACCTTTCGGATAAAGTACTTTTGAAGTGCAGTCACTGTTGTAATGTAGAAGAACGCGGCAGTATATTTGCACACAGCAAGGTCCCACAAACAGCAACGAGACAAATAACATAAAATCTGTTTTATTTATGACAGTTGAAAGATAAATATTGGCCAAGACACGTCGGAAAGCTCCCCTGCTCTTCTTTGAGTAGTGCCATGGGATCTTTTACATCCACCCAAGAGGGCAGACGGGGCCTCGGTTTAACCGGAAGATAGCACCTCTGACAGTCCAGCACTCCCTCAGTACGGCACTGAAGTGTCAGCCTGGAATAGGTTATGTGCTGAAGTCTACACCAAAGATGGACAGTCATGCTACACCAAAGTTGAAGGGAAGAGTCAGAAAGCATAAAGCTTTTAAACTGGATTCTTAACAAAATTGAATTCCTCAGATCACAATGCGATCATATTGAAAACATCTGTCCAGAAACATCTGCTGTCCAGGATTAATCCAGAATGCCTGCAGGGTGGGTGGATTAACAGTCCATTCCAGATGAATACGTATCAGGGCTGTTACAAAGTTAATAGAAGCCAAAAAGAAGACAAAGATAATTAGTGCAGATGGTTGATAAATGGGAAAATCTGAGTTGTCGTTATGGGATGGAATTTGGCCCTATAGAAGGCCGGAAACTAGTTCTGTGCACTTAGTCAAGACATTAAAGTTGTAATGGGTTGAATTGGTGGCTCTGCCCATCCCACTCTCACCTACTTTCCTGCTGCTGATTATGGAATGAATGGCCTCACTGATACTGTTAGATGAAGTTTCTAAGACCCAGTGTGTTTAAATTCAGAATATTATCAAGCTGATGGTTTAGCAGCCAATGTAGAACCAACCAATGTAGTGACACTGCCCAATGCTGAATCAGAGGTGGTACTTTGAACATCTTTTTCTCCTCAGCCTCAACTCTTTGGAGACACAGACACCAGCTTCGACTTCCACTAGTTCCCATAGCTTATTCCTTGTGGAAAATATCTGTACAAAAGTAAGGATTGTTGGAGGTAAAACTATCAATAAAGAGCTGTGGGACGGGGGTGCACAGAGACAACATCAGGGGCAATCCCAGGATTTAGATGGTATGCGGGGAATGAAGGCATAACTCCTGTTAAAACAATTAGTATTGACATGTTCTCCCTCTCCTCCCCTCCCACCTGGGAACTTGGACTTTAGGCTACAACTGAGGGATTAGGGTCTTTGGCTGTCCCCCCCCTCCGGATATGGGAGTGGTATTCAGGTCAGGGACAGACTTTGTGGGAGTATCAAGTAGCTTGTGACACCCACTCTGTGTAAATGATGGCAGGTCCCAGCTGCGCAGAGAAAGAGCTGGAAAAATCAAAACGATTTTTATTTTTTAAAAAGTCGGGGTGAAGCATTTAACATGAAAGGAGATTTGATGGAGGTGTTTGAAATCATGAAGGGTTTTGATAGAGTAAATAAAGAGAAACTGTTTCCAGTGGCAGAAGGGTCAGTAACCAGAGGACACAGAGTTAAGGTAATTGGCAAAAGAACCAGAGGGGAGATGAGGAGAATGTTTTTTACACAGCGAGTTGTTATGATCTGTTATGAACAGGAGCAAGGATGTCTTGCTGCAGTTGTACAGGACCTTGGTGAGACCACACCTTGAGTATTGTGTGCAGTTCTGGTCGCCTTATCTGAGGAAGGATGTTCTTGCCATGGAGGGAGTGCAGCGAAGATTCACCAGACTGATACCTGGGATGGCAGGAATGACGTATGAAGAGAAATTGGGTCGATTAGGCTTATATTCGCTAGAGTTTAGAAGAATGAGAGGGGATCTCATTGAAACTTATAAAATTCTAACAGGACTAGACAGACTAGATGCAGGAAGGATGTTCCCGATGGCGGGGGAGTCCAGAACCAGGGGTCACAGTCTAAGGATAAGGGGTAAGCCATTTAGGACTGAGATGAGGAGGAATTTCTTCACCCAGAGAGTGGTGAACCTGTGGAATTCTCTACCACAGAAGGCAGTTGAGGCCAATTCATTAAATATATTCAAGAGGAGTTAGATATATTTCTTAAGGCTAAAGGGATCAAGGGATATGGGGAGAAAGCAGGGACAGGGTACTGAATTTGGATGATCAGCCATGATCGCATTGAATGGCGGAGCAGGCTAGAGGGGCCGAATGGCCTACTCCTGCTCCTATCTTCTATGTTTTTATCTGGAATGCACTGCCTGAAAGGGCGGTGGAAGCAGATTCATTGTAACTTTCAAAAGGGAATTGGATAAATACTTGAAGGGGAGAAAATTGCAGGGTTATGAGGAAAGAGCCGGGGAGCGGGACTAATTGGAAAGCTCCTTCAAAGAGCCGGCACAAGCACGATGGGCCGAAAGGCCTCCTTCTGTGCTGTATGATTCTATGAATTAGGATTTGTGAGACGCAGCTTTAGCAGTGAAGATGTGGGAGCTAAAAGTTGAGGAGTGAGAAGTTCAGGATCTGGGTTAGCTCTATAGAGAGTGCTGCACCCAGCTTGGACACGGGTGTTTGGGCTGAAGCAGTCCCCTAATCATGGGTTCGAGAGCTGTCTACAACTGGGAACCTGTTAAGGACTGATCCGGATCTAAAGCTATGCCAACTCTGGTTGGGATTCTTCTCTGTATTTATACAGAAACCCCAGTCTCCCAGTTAAACTGGGCCTGCCATCTATGTTACATCTTGAGACAGCTCAGTTGATTTCAACGCTTTCCTGGCTGGGCTCCCACATTCTACCCTACGTAAACTTGAGCTCATCCAAAACTCGACTGCCCGTGTCCTAACTCGCACCAAGTCCCGTTCACCCATCACCCCCCATGCTCGCTGACCTACACTGGCTCCCGGTCTAGCAAAGCTTCGATTTTAAAATTTCTCATCCTTGTTTTCAAATCCCTCCATGGCCTCGCTCCTCCCTATCTCTGTAACCTCCTCCAGCCCTACAACACTCCGAGATCTCTGCGCTCCTCCAATTCTGGCCTCTTGTGCATCCCCGATTTGAATCGCTCCACCATTGGTGGCCGTGCCTTCAGCTGCCGAGGCCCTAAGCTCTGCAGTTCCCTCCCTAAACCTCTCCGCCTCTCTCTCCTCCTTTAAGATGCTCCTTGAAACCTACCTCTTTGACCAAGCTTTTGGTCGCCTGTCCTAATATCTGCTTATGTGGCTCGATGTCACATTTTATTTGATAACGCTCCTGTGAAGCACCTTGGGATTGTTTTACTACATTAAAGGCGCTGTCTAAATGCAAGTTGTTGTTGTTGATCCAATCCTCCATCTACAGTGAGACGGGATAGTCCTCCAGTTCAAGAAAAGGCTGCCAGTCTGAGCAAGTGCCTTGAAACGTGTAAAATTCTAAGAGGGCTGGACAGGGTAGATGCTGAGAGGCTGTTTCCCCCTGGCTGGAGAGTCTAGAACTAGCGGGCACAGTCTCAGGATAAGGGGTCATCCATTTAGGACCGAGATGAGGAGAAATTTCTTCACTCAGAGGGTTGTGACTCTGAGGAATTTTCTATCCCGGAGGGCCATGGATGTTCAAGTCGATGAGTATATTCAAGACTGAAATCGATAGATTTTTGGGCACTAAGGGAATCAAAGGATATGAGGATAGGGCAGGAAAGTGGAGTTGATGTAGAAGTTCAGCCATGATCTTATTGAGCGGTGGAGCAGGCTCGAGGGGCCACATGTGCCTCTTTCTTACGTTCTTCTACACACTTGGGGCACTGCCAGGCTCGATGGGGAAACCCCCCACACTCGGGTTGCCAACTCTGGTTCGACATATGGCAGGAGATTTCATCACATAACCTCCAACCACCCCGCCCCCACCACTGGTCGCCCGACACGTCCCTCCTCGTGCTCCCTCCCCCCTGACTTCTCACGGCCAATCTGAAAGCAAACCGACGCTTCATTACCAGATTGTTCTTGACTGTCAATCAAACAGCCTTTCTTTCCCCACCCCCCAACATCTGCAAGATTTTCATAACTAATAAACAACAGTGTTCAAAGAAAGTTTAAAAAAAGCACGATTTATTTCATGTTCTGACGAAAGGTCATCGACCTGAAACGTTAACTCTGTTTCTCTCTTCACAGATGCTGCCTGGCCTGCTGAGTATCTCCAGCATTTTCTGTTTTTATTTTATATTTTATTATTTATTTCATGATTTTTCTCCAGGATTCTCGCAGGATTGTATCTACAATTCGTGGAGACTCCATGGTCATTGGCACCCCCCCGCCCCCCACCGAGACACAAAGCCCCTTTTCTGTGGGATTCTCGCAGCTCATCATGAAAGCGCCCAATCTTTGTCTACGGTCTTGAGCCGGTCTCCCAGACATTATCTTCTCCCAAACTAGGTGTTTATCTTGAAATAGGACACCGGCAGTCTGGCACTGGTCAAACTGTGGGACAAAGCGAGTGAAGGCCGGACCGACCAAACACAAACAAGCTGATGCAGTCACAAACCTGATCTACGCCGATGTGCTGATTTTAATCAGACAAAAAAAAAAGTCCTCAGTATCACACAAACGTTCAGTACATTATCACGCTAAAGATGAACTCCCCCCTCCCCTTATGTGCTAACAGGAGAGACTCTTGTTGATAACAGAAGAAAAAGAAGCGAATTATCCTTGCAGCATGGGGCCTGTCTGAGGGTAGGGAAGCTATGTGACTCAAGTTGCTCATGCAGACCACTGAACTCTTAAAGGGGCAGTGGCCCTATGGGGTTTTTCTGGCCCCCTTTCCCTCATGCCCCGCCTACCCCTATTTGGAAGTTGACCCATTCGTGAATGAATGTTACAAAATGAGGCAACCACCATGTTTCCCGCCACCGCCCCCCCCACCCCCCACCCCAACCCTCTCCCCCTCCCGCAAAAACAAACACAATATCTGATTTTAATCATCTTTTGGCGTTACATTTCAAACTTCTGATCATCCTTATCGGTGGAAACCTGTTCTTCTCATGAAAAACATTTAAATATCATAATTAAAGAATTGCTTCCCATCTGTGTTTCATCGAATCTGTATATAAATAAATAAAGTGCCTTTCATGAGCTGATTGGGTCATTGAATTTGAGCGGAATAATGAGGCAGGTTACAATTATTTTCCTCAGGGAGATGTTCAATAAATGTCACTTTGTAAAGTTATTTATAAAACTGATTAAATCACTAGAATATCATTCCATTTATTAGATTTTCTCTGTCTCACGGGATCTCTGTTTACAATCAGTTTCCACATCTTTAAAAGCAGTTACTGGATACCACCTAAACATCTAAACCCAGGCCCCTTCTGCCACTCCGGAGACTTGAGCACATAATCTAGGCTGACACTTCAGTGCTGCACTATCGGATGAGATGTTAAACAGAGGCCCTGTCTGCCGTCTCAGGTGGACGTAAAAGATCCCATGGCACTATTCGAAGAAGTTCAGGGGAGTTCTCCCCGCTGTCCTGGCCAATATTTATCCCTCAACCAACACCACTAAAACAGATTATCTGGTCATTATCTCATTGCTGTTTGTGGGACCTTGCTGTGCGCAAATTGGCTGCCGCGTTTCCTAAATTACAACAGCGACCACACTTCAAAAAGTACTTAATTGGCTGTAAAGCGCTTTGGGACGTCCTGAGGTCGAGAAAGGCGCTATATAAATGCAAGTCTTTCTTTCTATAGGGAATTCAGAAGAAACTTCTTTACCCAAAGAGTGGTGAGAATGTGGAACTCGCTACCACAGGGAGTGGTTGAGGCAAATAGTATAGATGCATTTAAGGGGAGGCTGCATAAGTATATGAGGGAGAAAGGGAATAGAGGATTATGCTGATCGAGTTAGATGAGGAAGGGTGGGAGGAGGCTCGAGTGGAGCATAAACGCCGGCATGGACTGTTGGGCCGTATATCCTATGTAATTCTTTCTTTGTTCTGGTGCCTGTGGTGGGTGTTAAAGGTTCAACTGCACTACTTAAAGAGTAAGGAATTCTCCTGGAATCCTGGTCAAAATTCTGTCCTCAACCAACAGACTAACCAGTAATTCATCTCTTTTAAAGTTTGTCGGATCTTTGCTGTAAATAACTTGCCTGCTGAGTTCACTTAAATAACAACAGTGCAACTCATTATATGGGAAGCCCTTTGGGATGTTTCCGAGAGATGTGATAAGGCACCATATAAATGCAACTTCTTGCTCGATACAGACACCACTGCACTGAAACCCCGTTAACTGCTTCCAGTGAAGAACGTCTTCACAAAATCCTCCCCATCAGTGGGGTGAAGCTCCAGCTGTTGATCAGTTAGGTTAAAGTTTGCATTTTGTACTCCAGCTGATTTTCAGTAAAAAGGAATCTCAAACCCCAATGTACAGTATTTTCATTTATAATTTTATTCAGAAAATACGCTAAAATCAAGGTTTATGTTTTGGGGGTGGGGAGGACGGAGGGGACCACATGGACGATTTTTCCCTTTCTTATCTCAGTGGGACTTTGAGGTCAATCGTTCCACCCCAACTACTGCCCTGGCTGAGAGCAGCATGTACCCACAAACACACACACACTGCGCACATCATTTTACTACTCTTTAATATGAATGCTACTGTATAACACAGGCTGGTTTCCAATACTACATAGAATGCACAGCACAGAAAGAGGCTTTGTGGCCCAACTGGTCCATACCAGTGTTTCTGCTCCACGTGAGCCTCCTCCCACCTCTCTTCATCTCACCCTATCAGCACAACTTTCGATTCCGTTCTCCCTAGTGCTTATTTAGCTTCCTCTTAAAGGCATCTTATGCCACTGCACAAACAGACTGCATATGGAAACATCAGGAAGGGGTAGAACAGGTAGCGTGCCAGGTGATGGGCAGATCTGGGGTGGGGGGGTAAGGAGAGAAGGTCGCTGGTATCACCTTTTCCACCAGCAAGTGGTTTGAATCTTATTACTGTTATCTACCAGACAGAGTACTGCCCCGATCCCAAAATCTGCGGGTGCGTGTTGTGGGGCCCACGAGCAGGAAGGGATCGGAGAACGGTGAACTGTTCAAGTGATAAGTTCTGTTTGACAACAGCACATGAGGCACTGGAGGCCTCTATAAATAAAGGATACGCGAGGAGGGCAGCAGGGAGCTCTGGTTCCTATTACACAGCTGAGGGCTCTCTCGTGACTGGGTAATGTAACCGATCCTCAACATTGAAACACATCGTGAATTATGAGAGGTTCAAAGGACATTGTAAAAACAGCCCATGAACCCGAGCTGAACCCTTCAGCTCAACTATTGCTATCAATGGACTCGGAGGGTTTCGGTTACAAATCAGTATTTAAAAAAAAAATTAATCAAAGCAATTTTAAATCAACAGGTCCGGTTCTGTTTGATGCCATGTGAAGTTTGCACCACAGGAGGGCACTCTAGAGCAGCAGCAGATTGGAACAATCAGATAAATTGGAGAGATTGGAGAAGCTGGGGTTGTTCTCCTTAGCGCAGAGAAGGTTAAGGGGAGATTTAATAGAGGTGTTCAAAATCATGAAGGGTTTTGATAGAGTAAATAAGGAGAAACAGTTTCCAGTGGCAGAAGGGTCGATAACCAGAGGACACAGATTCAAGGTGATTGGCAAAAGAACCAGAGGCGACATGAGGAAACATTTGTTATGCAGTGATCTGGAATGCACTGCCTGATAGAGTGGTGGAAGGAGATTCAGTAATAACTTTCAAGAGAATTGGATAAATACTTGAGAAGGGGAAACATTTACAGGGCTGTGAAATTAATTGGATAGCTCTAGCAAAGAACCAGCACAGGCACGATGGACCGAATGGCTTCCTTCCTTGCTGCATCATTCTATGACACTGCACCATGGCAACTGCAGCCATGTCTGATCAGTTTCTCCTCATGCTTCCCAACGCTATTGCAGTCTGATCTGAGTGTGGCCTCTACCACATCCAGACTCCATTTCACCCACACCCTCCTTCACCAAACTCTATTAAAACAGCAATTTGTAGGTCCAGGCCTGGCGGGGCCGATTGGGGGACCCGGGGGGAGTAGAGAGGGGTCGCTCTGGCTGCCTGCCTCTCTTCCGTGGTCTTGTCTATGCCCGGGTGGTTTTGGAGAGGGAGCATGCAGTGTCCATCGATACGATTGAAGCCTTCTGCGACCGGTGGACACCACAGGGTACAGGATGCCTTGTAGACGTCAGTAATAAAACCCTGATTTAGTTGAGAAAGTATCCTTTGGTGGCACTTGATGCTTATTTTGGCATCTTTTTAGTTTGATTGATTGGACCATCCCCTTTTAGTGGTGCCCTAAAAGGGGCACTTGGCAGGTTGGGATGATATTTGTTTGATGAGCTGGGGCAACCCAGTGTCACCCTTCAAGGTCCATCAAAAAAGAGAGTCTATGAACCCAGAACTCCACAGCCAGTGCCCCACTCTGCACTTGGGGCTGCTCACCCAGAACTCCACAGCCAGTGCCCCACTCTGCACTCGGGGCTGCTCACCCAGAACTCCACAGCCAGTGCCCCACTCTGCACTTGGGGCTGCTCACCCAGAACTCCACAGCCAGTGCCCCACTCTGCACTCGGGGCTGCTCACCCAGAACTCCACAGCCAGTGCCCCACTCTGCACGAGGAGCTGCTCACCCAGAACTCCACAGCCAGTGCCCCACTCTGCACTAGGGGCTGCTCACCTATCACTTGCCCTTGTTACACTGGCCCCCAGTGCAGTGATTTCAAAGTTCTCGTCTTCACCCTGCAGTCACCGCCCCCAACCCCCCCCCACCCCCCAATCGCCCCCATCAGCCCAGCCCGGACCCTCCGCTATTCCCACTCGGGCCTACTGTCTGTTTCCTCCCCCTCCAGGATTCTCTCCCTAAATCCCTCAGCCTCTGCTTTCTCAGCCATGATCTCACTGAATGGCAGAACAGGCTTGAGGGGCTGAATGGCCTCCTCCTGTTAATATGTTCTCAAAACCTAGCGCTACGTCCAAACCAAATCGCCTCCTCCTAACCTCTCTCCGACCCGCGTTCGATGTCCGTGCCGTGCCGTGCCGTGCCTCTCCCCCCATGGGGACGTTTCACTACATTAGAGGCAGGATTAAGGGGCAAGCACTTATTACAGGATTAAAAATAGCCAGGAGCCCAAGAAAAAGAGAGAAAATAGTCAAACAAGCAGCAACTATCAAAACACAAGGCCTTTTATTCACATTTGTCCCAAGCCTTTGTGATGTTCTCATGCATGTTAAACTGGATGAAAATGGCCATTGTGAAGCGGAGACAAGGATCAGCAAAGGTGGGTCCCTCCACGTGGGTTCCACCGGAGTACAGGGTGGGTTAAACACAGACCAGCTCCATTCTTTCCCGTGAGTTTTGCTGCTTCGTTTGAAAGACATTTGTAGGCTTTTTTAAAAAAAAAATCTGCCGATTGCTCCAGTCTATCATGGGTCGGGACGAAGAGGTTCAGAATCTGTCCTGGCCCTCGCCAATCGTAACCGCCGCCAGTCTAATCCAATGGCAGCTGCACCGCCATCACCTTGAAAGGAAGGGCTCACACTACGAGGAACACGGGACATGCCACTGTCGGAATATTCGGAACACCTTGCTGGACTTTTCTGAAAGAGACTGACCACAAAGAAAAGGGCATGAACACGGCCTGTTCAACATACGCACGAGATGGGACACACAGCAACTTGGTGTGTGTAAGGTGCAGATACTCTGCATCTCCCCGTTTAGAAATCGACCACCGTGTGAAGGGCAAGCACTGAGTTTTACTGCGTGTCTCTCACCGCTAGGGGGGTGCACAGCTAGACAGAGGAGGGAACCGGGCCCCCACAGGGAGGGGAGCCCCCATCAGGGTGAGGGTCCCACCACCCCCGAGCCCCTTCCCTTTCCGCTAGGGGCTCTGCGCGCTGGGATCTGTGTGCTGGTGAAATTTCCAATACAAGGGAAAACAGCTGAAGTTTCTAACTTCAGAAACTCCAGCAGACCCGGGCCCTTCACAAACATTCATCCCACAGGTTAAAATGCTTGACTTGCAGCAGAATCCTTCAAATAACT
Organism: Squalus acanthias; assembly: GCA_030390025.1. Taxonomy (NCBI): domain Eukaryota; kingdom Metazoa; phylum Chordata; class Chondrichthyes; order Squaliformes; family Squalidae; genus Squalus; species Squalus acanthias. Next base: position 130,895,093 of record CM059434.1, read on the forward strand.
GCAGCCCGAGGGGTGAATGGGGGCACAAAGCGCTTTCTGTCTGACCACTGGCCCACACGACAATGGCAACAACCTCTGCCGCTTCCCAAATCCGTAAAGGAAACAAAACCAAGCACAGGTTGGACATTTCCGCCCCCCCTCCTTCCGTTAAAACCAACGAGGATTCAAACCCTGGCATCCAAGTTGAACAGCTTTTTAAAACGGCGATTGGCAGCATTCCACAGCGCTCTGATAGAATGCAGCCTGTGTCTGGGAATCTGCTCAGTGTCCAAACCGGACCTCAGAATGATCAAAAGATGCTCAAATTGGACAGGCCATCAATAGAATAGACGTAAAGGCTGGCGTTGTGCTGATTTTCTGGCAAGGGATGTCACCAGCACTAATTAATACTGCTCATTTAAAACCACTTCCCTGTTTTCTCTCCTGACTCCACTCACCGTCTAGGGTTCCCACCGTGGTCGAATACCCTGCCAGCACTCCCCATCTAGGATGGCTACAGTAGTCGAATAGCCTGCCAGCGCTCCCATCTAGGATGGCTACAGTAGTCGAATAGCCTGCCAGCACTCCCCATCTAGGATAGCTACAGTATTCGAATAGCCTGCCAACACTCCCCATCTAGGATGGCTAAAGTAGTCGAATAGCCTGCCAGCACTCCCCATCTAGGATGGCTACAGTAGTCGAATAGCCTGCCAGCACTCCCCATCTAGGATGGCTAAAGTAGTCGAATAGCCTGCCAGCACTCTCCATCTAGGATGGCTACAGTAGTCGAATAGCCTGCCAGCACTCCCCATCTAGGATGGCTACAGTAGTCGAATAGCCTGCCAGCACTCCCCATCTAGGATGGCTAAAGTAGTCGAATAGCCTGCCAGTACTCCCCATCTAGGATGGCTACAGTAGTCGAATAGCCTGCCAGCACTCCCCATCTAGGATAGCTACAGTATTCAAACAGCCTGCCAGCACTCCCCATCTAGGATGGCTACAGTAGTCGAATAGCCTGCCAGCACTCCCCATCTAGGATGGCTACAGTATTCAAACAGCCTGCCAGCATTCTCCATCTAGGATGGCTACAGTAGTTGAATAGCCTGCCAGCACTCACCGTCGAAGCTCACACTAAGCTGAGGTAGGAGAGGGGAAGCAGCTGCTGTGGAACCGTATTCTGGGAGAAATCCATCCCTTCGGGGAGGGAGGGTTGTGAATTGGCAACGAAAGAGCAAAAGCTAACCCTTTAAACTCAGTACTTACAAAGGAGTCCGAGCCTTCGTTCGGGCTGCGGGAACTTTTTCAGCGACAAGAGGACCCGAAGTGCCGCCCTCCACCCTGGCTCCGTCTTCTCGGGTGACCCAGGGGCCGAGGCCTGCTCTCCTGGCTCTGGGTCTTGTGGCCTATCTTCTAGTTTCAGCTTCCTCCTAATCCACGGACACCAATCCCTGTGCTGGGAAACGGGGTCGAAGTAGCCCCGAGTACTATCCTGTAAAAGGGAAAAACAGCACTGTACAAAACCACCCTGAACACACTGCTCACTAAATATCACAATAAACGGGGCTTCTCTCGGGCTTTCGAATCTCCTTTAATTGCACCGATCTTCTCCCGAATGCTCCGAGCTGCAGTTTAGATCCATGGGTACCAACTGCCCTCTTCTAACTCTCCCAAGTGGTCATTATCCTGTGCGATCCTGGTCAGTGAGCAGAACATAGGAACAGGAGGAAGCCATTCAGCCCCTCGAGCCTGCTCCGCCATTCAATCAGATCATGGCTGACCTTTATCTCAACTCCATTTTCCTGTCTTTGCTCCATATTCCCTTAATACCCCTTACCCAACAAAAATCTATCGATCGCAATCTTGAAAGCTCCAATTGTCCCCCAGCATCCACAGCCTTTTCGGAAAGAGAGTTCCAGATTTCCACTACCCGGTGTGTGAAAAATGTGCTTCCTGATTCACTCCTTAATGGCCTGGCTCTAAATTTAAGATTATACCCCCTTGTTTAGAGTCCTCCACCACATGAAATAGTTTCTCTGTATCTGTGCTATCGAACGCCTGTGTCATTTTGATGGCAATGAGGGGCATCAGAGGCAACACCCAACAGCCACTCGGGGGCGGCAGGATGAAAACTGGGAGCAGGATCCCTGACCGATTCCTTCCTCCGCGCCCCATCCCCTCCCCCGTAACCCAGAGGGCACTGAGGTCAGTCAAAACCTCCCCGCTGCAGCCCCAGCCGAGATTGAATAACTCAGTGCAAACCACAGGACCGAACTCGGACATCTTCCTGGTTGACAACACTCAGCTACTTACTGGGGGACTCACTGGGACATCAGCAGAATCATTAAATGCCCGTTACATGGCACGTTTTAAACAGTGGTTTTATTTTTTCAACTGCTGGATTTACATCCGTCAGCACAGATTGAAACTATTTCTATTTGTTCACTGCACAGCTCTGGGGTAGAATGAAGTTAGTCATTGGCAGTGAAGGGTACGTCCCGAGAACGCTATGTAACTCCCAATAGTTTTATGGGAACAGGCAGCTGTCTCACGTCTCACCTGAAAGATGGCAGCTCTAACATGGCAGCGTCAGCCCAGATTATGTGCTTAAGTGGGGCTTGAACCCCCCAATTTAAATTTATATAGTGCCTTTAATGCAGTATAACGTCCCAAGGCGCTTCACAGGAGCGATTATCAAACAAAATTTGACACCGAGCCACATAAGGAGATATTTGGACAGGTGTCCAAAAGCTTGGTCAAAGAGGTAGGTTTTAAGGAGCCTTGTAAAGGAGGAGAGAGAGGGACAGAGGCAGAGAGGCTTAGTGAGGAAATTCCAGAGCAGCCCAGGCAGCTGAAGGCAAGGCCGCCAATGGAGGAGCAAATAAAATATCAGGGATGCGCAAGAGGCCAGAATTGGAGGAGCTTCTGACTCTGGAGGTGAAAGTGGTCCCGTTGAGTTAAGCTGACTCTGATAGACTAAGTGCTAACACTGCGATTCGGAGCGGCATGGATTTGCCAGTGTAAAAGCTCGGTTTCACCGCACTGCCCAGTGATCCTCCTCGCTGCACGACCGCTACTTACGGAGCTGGTGGACGAGGACAGACGCAGCCGCTTGGGCTTCCGCTGCGGGCTGGAAGGCACGTCCCCCTGTCCCATGCTTCGAGTCACAGGGTCGCTTGTTCCGCAGGTGCGGACTGACAGAGTCTGACTCGCCTCGATCGACTGGAGTGGGACTGTGGACATCTCGACTCCGTGTGCGAGCCCCAATGGGCAAAGGGCTGGTTTCATGCTGATTAAAAAAAAAATATTACAGTTTTAGCAAAGGAGCATCTCTCCTTACAGGAAGGATACCACTAACTTAAAACGTGCTTGCGTGTCTGCATTTGTATGTACATGTGTCTATGTATATGTGTCTTTGTATATTTGTGTGCGCGTATCAGGACTGTAGACGATGTTTGACTACCACAGGCAGAGCTAGATGCGTGGATGGACTTGACTGGCAAATGATTTTTAAATTAGAAAAGTGCAGTGTTATTCATGTGGGCAGGGTGAATGCTGAACACCAGTGCACCCTTTAGGAAAAAGTACTAAAGCTGGTGGAAAGAGAGATCTGGGTGTTCGAAAGCATAGATCTTTAAAGGTTCATGACCAATGCCGTGAAACGATAGCTAGAACGAATGGGGTGCTGGGGTGTATTTATACCACAACTGACTACAGGACAAAGAATACGTCTTTGTCCTTGTACAAGACCTTGGCTGGGTCTCAGTTAGAATAGTGTGTCCAGTTTTGGTCTCCTCACATGGTGGGCAATATTGAGACTTTGGAAAAGGGTGCAGTGAAGGGCCACAGATTAATACCTAGTAAAACCTTAGTTACCAAGGTAGGCTCAAAGAGTGCAGTTATACGTGTGTGAGCGCATGTGTATTGTGTGTGCGCGCATGTGTATTGTGTGTGCGCGCGTGTGTACGCGTGCATAGTTGCGTGCGTGCGCATGTGTGCGTGTGTCTCCTTAAACACCACCACCAAAAAGCAGATTAACTGGTCATTCATTTCATTGCTGTTTGTGGCACTTGGCCACAGAATGGCTGCTGTGTTTGTCTTTATAACAGTTGCTTCATTTTAACTCATTGGTTGCATGTGAAGCGCATTGAGACGCTTCGAAATAAGGTGCTGCATAAATACAAGCAATTAAAGCAGGTGAATTGGGTAAAGTCCATGACTGGGGATATTGTACATTGTCCGTGGAAGGAACTGAAATTGATAGAACAACCCCACAAAAACACGGTCAAGGATATCAAGGTTGATTTATATAGTGCATCAGCACATCAAACCATTTCAAGGCAAAAATGAGAAGTCGCACAACACCAGGTTATGGTCCAACAGTTTTATTTAAAATTACGAGCTTTCGGAGCGCTGCTCCTTCTTCAGGTACAGCGAGGGAACACAAATCGATTACACCGTATATAAACCCAGAGAACAATGTGTCTGCAGAGATACAATCTGTTAGGGAGGCATTACATCAAAGACACATCAGAGTACAGCTAAGACAATGAGGTGGGTCACAGGGGGTCCAACGTGTCACGCTACAGAACGTGACTCGACATCGTTGTCTGTTTTTCCAGTTTTAAAAAAAATAAAAAAAGTTAAAAGCTTAACTGCAGACTGCAGCATTTGACACGTTGGACCCCCTGTGACCCCACCTCATTGTCTTAGCTGTACTCTGCTGTGTCTTTGATGTAATGCCTCCCTAACAGATTGCATCTCTGCAGACACATTGTTCTCTGGGTTTATATACGGTGTAATCGATTTGTGTTCCCTCACTGTACCTGAAGAAGGAGCGGAGCTCCGAAAGCTCGTAATTTAAAATAAAACTTTTGGACTATAACCTGGTGTTGTGCGACTTCTCATTTTTGTCCACCCCAGTCCAACACCGGCATCTCCGCATCATTTCAAGGCACATTACAATGAACGATTTTCGGAGTGTGGTGACTTTTATGCAGGCAAACCCGGCATCCAGTCCGTGGCAGCAATGGGGTAAAATGACCAGTTAGTGCCACATGGGAGTAAACTGGAGAGAAACAAAACATGGCATAGAAGTTCTACAAAGCAGAGAGGCGATTATTGCACCTGCTCGGGGGTCTGTGACTGGGCGGCGTCCTGGCTTCGCGTTATCATTCTGCGGGGAGACATCGCAGGGAGATTTGGCATCGACTTTTCCGGTTTGCTCTCCTGTGGGGAGGTACCGCAGACGGGAACGTCGGGGTCACTGGCCGGGCAAACGCCGTCAATCTGTTGAAAGCTCCACAGACCCACCTTCCGCATGCAGTAGGAGCAGGTGATAACCGGCAGGTTGAGGAAATCCGAGGAAGGACTAGTCACATTGGGGACAAAAAAAAAGTAGAAAGAGTTAGGCAAGTGTGGTGGAGGGAAGCCCGTTTAGAAATAGCTACCGGCTCCCCTGCCCCACCGTCCCCCCTCACCTCCCTGTGGCTCAGTTGGGAGGTGCATCAACTGGTGGGGTGCAGAGCCACACAGACCAGCAAGGCCCAGCATCTTCCGACACACCTCCAGAAATTCAGTTTTGATGTCCATCAGATCAACGTCACACTGATGCAGATCAGTCTTTTGTCGTCCACAACCGTACCTTTCATGGTTGTGAGCACATAATCCAGGCTTACACTCCAGTGCAGTACTGAGGGAGTGCTGCACCGTCGGAGGTGCCATTTTTTTGGATGAGACGTTAAACCGAGGCCCCGTCTGCCCCCTCGGGTGGAGGTAAAAGATCCCACGGCACTATCTCGAAGAGGAGCAGGGGAGTTCTCCCCAGAGTCCTGGCCAATATCTATCTCTCAACCAACATCACTAAAACAATTATGTGGTCATTGGCACATTGCTGTTTGTGGGAGCTTGCTGTGGGCAAATTGCCTGCCGCGTTTCCTACATTACAACAGTGACTACACTTCTAAAGCACTTCATTAGCTATAAAGCGCTTTGGGACATCCTGAGGTTGCAAAAGATGCTATATAGCGGGTTAGCGTTCTCCAAGGCGGCCTTCGAGACACACGACAACGCAAAATCATCGAGCAGAAACTGATAGCCAAGTTCCGCACCCATGAGGACGGCCTCAACTGGGATCTCGGTTTCATGTCACGCTACAGAACGTGACTCGACGTCGTTGTCTGGTTCACAGGTGTGATTTCCAGTTTTTAAAAAAAAGTAAAAAGCTTAACTGCAGACTGCAGCATTTGACACGTTGGACCCCCTGTGACCCCACCTCATTGTCTTAGCTGTATTCTGCTGTGTCTTTGATGTGGTGCCTCCCTGACGGATTGTATCTCTGCAGACACATTGTTCTCTGTCTATATATACTTTGTAACTGATTTGTATTCCCTCACTGTACCTGACGAAGGAGCAGCGCTCCGAAAGCTCGTAATTTCAAATAAAACTGTTGGACTATAACCTGGTGTTGTGCGACTTCTCATATAAATAAAAGTCCTTTCTTTTTTTCATTAATTTTGTTTGTAAATAAAATTCAGTTAGGTTGTTTGAAAATTGAACAAGAGCTTGAATTTCTGGTAGTGATGCATCTGACTTTCATGCTGCCTTCAATGTCTTAAGTTGATTGTAAGGTTCCAGGTTTCATAGCTGATCGCTCAAGTTTTGTGACCTCATCCAGGGTTCTACAATTGGCCTCAGCACCCCTGGGTGGGGGGGGGGGGGGCGGGTGCGGGGATCAGCCTGGATTCCTGATTCATCCCAATGTCCAATAACCTGCTGACACTCTTGTCTAATCTTGCTCATGAAGAACAGCCACCAAAGGTGAGGTGAAGGCAGCCTGTGGAACTGCACCCCAGCAGGAGTTAGTGTGTCTTTGGGGGAGGGGAGGGGGGGGGGGGGGGGGCGTTGAAAGGACAAGGGGAACGAAGCGAGGGGTGATAAATCATCCCATTCCCTGACTATTATCCAGCAACCGTGCAGATGTTAGGGGCGGGAACGATCAGATTTGGTTGTGACGCTCCCTATGGTCACTAGCCTGTCAGCACTCTGTCTAGGCTCAATCACCACTCGCGAGCAGCGCACTGGGGTGCAATACCCATGGGACTGTACCCCAGTATGAGTTCGTCCCTTCAAAAGAGGAGTGGAGAAAATGGTGGTGGGGGGGGGGGGGAGGTTGTTCTAGGATTTAGCCAATGATTCCAAGCAGCCAATAAGGCTCATGACAATGACCATGTGGGAAACTGCTAAATTCACTTCAGATTCTCACCCAGCAGCCCAGCCAGTCAGAGCGAGGATACAGGCAGCAATGTGGACAGGGAGGAGATCCGCACTGCTCTTCAGCCCGGGGCTGTCGGACACGGTGCGACATTTCAATTCATCTTCTACCAACTGCAACAGGAAGCTGATGGTTTCCTCCGTGATGGTCTATTCAAAAGAAAAAAGAGAGAGCGCGCGAAGGTCAGAGGTGCATTTATTGAACTGCCGCCACCGAATTCAGAACAGTAACCAGGCGCTGATCACAGGATCAACAGACTCGCAATCCAGGGTCAGCAAACCCTCAGCACACCGACAGGGGAGCTGCAACTTATGTGTACTGCAAGTGACCGGCTTAATAACATAGGAACATGAAGTAGGAGACCAGTGAACAGCGATCTGAATCCAGGAATTTCACTGAATAGAAAGTTGAGACGACCTTGCGACAACGAGCCAAGCTACAACAGGAACTTCCTTCCCCACCGCCTGCCCAGCCCTCCTGCAGGCGCTGGAGCAAAGCAGAGCTCCACGGCCATCAAACGAGAGCAGGATGAGAAGCTGCTCCTTCGACACACGAAAGGTTTCATCTTCTTCCGGTCCTGCGACAAAATGAAGCCTCATCACACTCTCTCCTGCTCGAACCTGTTCCTTACCAGGTCCTCAGAACTGTGGGATGTCTCACCGGCTCCGTTCTACCCCTTTCCTAACACTTAAAACCCTGGCTTGTCAGCCCTGAACCACGAGATCTCGCCCCAACCTTGATACCCTGCATTGTGTGTCCTTCGCCTCGGTCTCAATGAAAATCACACATTCGTCATATAAAATGCTTAAAAGGGGGATTTTGTTTTGGCATGAATTATGTTTCCGCCTTATTCTTGCCCTCGATCCTACTTGGAAATTCTTCCAAGCGGTTTAGACTCACTGCATGGAGTCACCTTCAGCTTCCTGGTGACATACTTGCTCTCGAGGCAGTACAAAGAAGGTTCACTCGGTTAATTCCGGGGATGAGGGGATGGACATACGATGAGAGGTTGAGTAGATTGGGACTCTACTCATTGGGGTTCAGAAGAATGAGAGGCGATCTTATTGAAACATATAAGATTGTGAAGGGGCTTGATCGGGTGGACGCGGTGAGGATGTTCCCAATGATGGGTGAAACTAGAACTAGGGGACATAATCTTAGAATAAGGGGCTCCTCTTTCAAAACTGAGATGAGGAGAAACTTTTTCACTCAGAGGGTAGTGGGTCTGTGGAATTTGCTACCCCAGGAAGCTGTGGAAGCTACTTCATTAAATAAATTTAAAACAGAAATAGACCGTTTCCTAGAAGTAAAGGGAATTAGGGGTTACGGGGAGCGGGCTGGAAATTGGACATGAGTTTGAGTTCGGATCGGTCAAGGCCCTGTGGGTGGCGGAGCGGGCCCAGGGGCTGAGTGGCCGGGTCCTGCTCCTACTTCTTGTGTTCTTCAGAGTTGAGGTTGGATCAGATCAGCCATGATCTTATTGAATGGCGGAGCAGGCTCGAGGGGCCGATTGGCCTACTCCTGCTCCTATTTCTTATGTTCTTATGTTCCTCTATTTTAATCATTACAGCTGTGGATAGGATGAAGAGAATTTGAGGCAGGGAGTCAAAACCTTCACTTGGCAACCAGAACGAGGTGAAAGCAGCTCAGTGAAGGGCAGGCCGAATGCCCGTGGAACTGTACCCCAGCAAGGAGTCAGGAGGAGGCGGGCGGGGAGGCAGTGCTGATTCTCTAGGACTCACCATGTCTTTGAGGTCGTCGTGTTTGAGGGCCGGTAACTGGAAGTCCAGCGAGCACAGACTCTTGAACCGCTCCGTCACCCCGTGCAGGAGGGCTGCCGGCTCATTCAAAGGTAAAGCCCAGAACCGATCTGCCAGGTGGAAATGAAAGAACAAGTGAGTCACCTACAGGGGGGGCCACCCGCCACTTCAGTCAGGGCTACTGTGAAAGGGCCCGACTCAGGTCCCACAGCTGTTACTTACTGTTCACGCACACACGTGGGCGCGTAAACACACACAGCGAGCACGCACTCGCGTACACGCACAAAATTACATTTAGCAGGTGTTGATTCTCACGCTTAAAAAGGGACAAGAAAATTCACACCACTGCTATTTTCCCCCCTTTATTCTCAACTCCTCTCCTCCTAGAGGCACTGGATCCTTGCCGGATACTCTTCCACCGGTGCAGAGTTCCCACCAGCACCTTATCCAAGGGGCTGATCTTAACGCACGAGACCAGATAGTGTCCACCCCCCGCCAATCCTATCCTCATCCTAGGTCCCATAGATATCCATGATGCGGAGATGCCGGTGTTGGACTGGGGTGGACAAAAGTGAGAAGTCGCACAACACCAGGTTATAGTCCAACAGCTTTATTTGAAATCACAAGCTTTCGGAGCGCTACTCCTTCGTCAGGTGAAGTCACCTGACGAAGGAGCAGCGCTCCGAAAGCTTGTGATTTCAAATAAAGCTGTTGGACTATAACCTGGTGTTGTGCGACTTCCCATAAATATCCAGTAGAGGTTCCTGCATAATGATCCCGGGCTGATTTTGCGCTCCCTAATCCAGGAGTGCTGAGGCTAACCTCCCCAACCCCAACCTCTGCCCTGGCTGAGATTAGCTAACCCAGTACAGACTGGGAATCAAACCTGGGACTGACTGCCTGGGCCTGCATGGGTCAGCTCCACCAGGCGGTGCACTGACCAACTGAGCCAGCAGGGGGGCAATGACTCCACTGGTGGTTAATTTATGTTCCTGGCACTATCCTGCTCAGCAACTCACCAAAGCCAACTCCGCTGATACAGCCCGTCAATACTAAATTCACTCCTTTCCAACAGTTTGTATTCTAAATGATTGTGACTTTGGGTGGCAAGTCTCTCTGAGAGATCAATTACTGGTCAGGGAAATGGTAGACCTGAAGGGATTGCCTACAGCTCTCCCTGAAAAATACAGAATGGAGCAGAACCAATGTCTACTCCACGGTGGCACTGCAACGCACATTCGGTGTGTGGCTGTGTCAGTTCACTCCCTTACCCTCCAGAATGCCTTGGTCTCACAATGTAAAGCACATCTCAATGGGATTCCACTTTGCTGCTTCTTTTTGTGCTGGCTTTCTCCTCTCAGCCAGCCCCCACCCCAGAGACTTCAATACAAAATCCAGGCTGACACTCCAGTGCCAGTACCGAGGCAGTGCCGCACTGTCGAAGGTGCCGTCTTACGGATGAGATGTTAAACTGAGGCCCCGTCTGCTCGCTCAGGTGGGCGTAAAAGATCCCATGGCAATATTTCGAACAAGAGCAGGGGAGTTATTCCCGGTGTCCTGGGCCAATATTTATCCCTCAACCAACATCACTAAAACACATTATCTGGTCATTAATCTCACTGCTGTTTGTGGGAGCTTGCTGTGCGTAAATCTGGCTGCTGAGTTTCCTGTATTACGACAGTGACCACACTTCATTGGCTGTAAAGCGAGTTGGCATGTCCTGCGGTGCTGAAAGGCGCTATATAAATGCGAGTTTGTTCTTTATTTCTTTTCCTCAATCATGGCTTCCTGGCTTGGAACTGAAGGGTGGACAAGCTCAGCTGAGCCCATTGTTCTTTTCTCAACCTCAGCGTCTGTTCCACGGAGATTCTCAGTACCTCTTAATGCCCATGCCCTGTTTTCTCTCTGCTCACTGTTTGCCTTCTATTTTCTCACCATTTCCTTTCCATTCTCTTTCATTTTAATTTCCCCAAATGGTTTCGGTAGGTTTTCGGTCCCTCTACCATTTTGTTGACTTCCCCGTCCCCCATTCTTTTAAGAACATAAAAAAATAGGAGCAGGAGTAGACCATACGCCCGCTCGAGCCTGCTCCGCCATTCAATAAAATCATGACTGATCTTCTCCACTTTCTTGCCCTATCCCTAGATCCCTTGATTCCCCTAGAGTCCAAAAATCTATCGATCTCAGCCTTGAATATACTCAACGACTCAGCATCCACAGCCCTCTGGGGTAGAGAATTCCAAAAATCCACAGCCCTCAGTGAAGAAATTTCTCCTCATCTCAGTCCTAAACCCCTTATCCTGAGACTATGCCCCCTAGTTCTAGACTCTCCAGCCAGGGGAAACAGCCTCTCAACATCTACCCTGTCAAGCCCTCTAAAAATGTTATACATTTCAATGAGATCACCTTCATTCTTCTAAACTCCAGAGAATATAGGCCATTCTACTCAATCTCTCCTCATAGGACAACCCTCTCATCCCAGGGAATTTTTTTAATTGACTCATTCCCTAAAAGGCAGTGAGCTGGCTGAACAAGTTGGGAGGATGTAGAGCGAAGTGGGGAAGTGTCTGTGTGCAGAGCGCGTTGGGGGAAAAGTGAGAGATTACTGAATCGTGCCAAGAGCAGAAAGCTTTACTGGTTTGGGAGGAAACCATTCAGCTTCAATACACAGACAGAAGTCCATTTAAAAAAAAATAAACCCTGATCTTCAGTTACTTGGTAATAAAACCTGTGCCGACCCTACAGTCACCCCCCCCACCCCCCCCCCCAATCACTTGTGGAACCGTAGCCCGCATTTCAGGACAGGAGAGAAAATTAGTGAAAAAGAAAAAAAAAAAGCCGAGAGTGATGGCCTGCAGATATAAAGCCTCAATTACAGCGTCAGCAACCCAGAAAATTCTACACGTTTACTCCCACCTCACCTGGACAGGGACTGTCGGGCCAGAAGCAGAACTTCTCGTGCGCGGTTTTCAATCCTTCCAGCAGCTCAGCGACCCTCTCTTTATCTTAAAGGTAAAATCATGAACAAATAAATGCAGCAGGTTTTAACGGAAACAAAGTAAACCCGCTCAACATCATCAACCCGACAGAGGAAAACCAGTCACTGGAGGGTTCAAATACCAGGGGACACTCGTTTTAAGTTCGGAGTAACAAGGGGAAACCAGGCGGGACTTCACTACTCAAAGGGTATTAGAATCATGGAATAAGTTACCAGGGTAGGACATTGAAGTGCGACAGCGTAAATGGGTTCAAGAGATAAATGAACGTATTTTTGGAGACAGAAGGGATTGCGGGATATGGGGAGAAAGATGCACTGTGAACAGTTCTGGTCTCCATATTACAAAAATGATATAGAGGCACTGGAGAAGGTGCAAAAAAGATTTACAAGGATGATACCAGAACTGAGAGGTTATAACTATCAAGAAAGACTGAACAGACTGGGGCTCTTTTCTCTAGAAAAGAGAAAACTGAGGGGTGACCTAATAGAGGTCTTTAAGATTATGAAAGGATTTGATAGGGTAGATGTGGGGAAGATATTTCCACTTGCGGCGAGACCAGAACTAAGAGCCATAAATATAAGATAGTCACAAATAAATCCAATAGGGAATACAGGAGAAACTTCTTTACTCAGAGAGTGGTTAGAATGTGGAACTCGCCACCACAAGGAATGGTTGAGGTGAATAGCATAGGTGCCTTTAAGGGGAAGCTAGATAAGTATGTGAGGGAGAAAGGAATAGAAGGTAATGTTGATAGCGTTAGATGAAGTAGGGTGGGAGGAAGCTCATGGAGCATAAACACCGGCAGAGACCAGTTGGGCCGAATGGCCTGTTTCTGTGTGAAGGAATAAGCCATATAACCTATTCAGAAAAATACACTATCGTATGAAAGAATTCTGGCCTTATTAAAACATGACAAACTGGGTTTGGAAATTTAGAAACTTAACTATGAAATAGCCGTGAAAGCATTCTGGCTATTGAGATAAGACAGTTTTTGACCCTGAATAAATAACCTATTGAAACAGAAGGCGAAGGGCTCCGACAGGCTGACCTTTGGGAACAAAAACAATGGTTCACCATGGATAAGGTGCTCTAATTTACACTTCGTAAAGAAGCACATAAAGTAAGGAACATCTGCCCTCGTAAAGATGACAAAGTAAGGAACACCTGCTGTCACACTTTTTTATATGGTAAACTTAGAACACCTAGAGATGAGACATGGGTCTGGCTGAGGTGGCAGTAAGAGTTGCAGAGGTTGGCAGAAAAATGACGAGAGATAATTAGCTTGCATCAGCAGAAAACCTTAAAGGAGATACCACTGGAAAAGAGTATAAATATTGAACTCTCAAATGGGATAACAGACTCGCTTTAATCGGGCAAAGCGATTCTCGGCTTCAGAGGCAGCTCTGTAAGTCTCCAACTCTTTCTACCTCGGGGATCAAGGGTATCCTGTAGAACACTAAGAACTGTAATACTGTAGTGAAGTTAAGATTTAAAAGTAAGATTCTCCGATAAGAAGATTGCAAGTTCTCTCTTTTTGGAACTGTTAATGTTGTGATTGACTCACCAACTGTAAATTACATGTCGGTTCTTTAATAAATCTATATATTTTTAGAATTGTCTCACATAAGACTTCTGTATCAAAAACTCAAACTCAATCTCTGTACACTCTTTGGTGAGGAGTTGCAGAATTCTGAGGGAGTTTTCCAGACCCTCATAATATCCAGAACGTTACAGTCTAGCTAAACTTATTAAAAGCGCTATCTGGGGGACGGTAACATTCTCGGGTTGTTCATTTCCTTTAGGGAGAGACCCAATTAAGCGTCTTTAGGATTCTGCTACCTCAAACTTTAGTTGAAGGTGAACATCTTGAGAAATACGCCTGATCCGGGGTAGCCCTAAAGGGGCTCGGACTAGTAATTATCCCTTCATCTGTGCTGTAAATATAGTGTGATTCTAGAAAAGAAACGGGCTTGTGTGAGATCGGTTCACACAGCGTCAACTGTGAGATCAGACCCAAGTTTTTCCTGGTCTGCACAGCGCCTGGGCCTTTAACAACAGAGCTAGAGGGAACTTATGTCTGTTTCGCAATAGAGATAGGATTGACCAGGATGATGCGAGAAGGCAGACAAGAACAATCAAAAGGCACAAGCTGCTGGGTCAATGATGTATAACACACAAGAAAAAAAGCACACAGAAACTTACATTTGTTGGCGTCCTGGGTTGGATGCAGAGTTGTGCACAGGAATGCCTGACAGCTGGAACACTTCAACACGTCGCACTCTACGTTGGTCCAGCCGTATTTGGCACAGTGTAAAGGGGAGAGCTCAAAGGACATCCCAGCCCACTTGAATGAGTATCTTTGTCAAGGGAAAACGCTCACAGAATACTCGTCAAGACACTGGTTCAACTCTGTGTTCATCCTCTGCATGACATTCCCTCTGCATCGTGCCTTTCTCTCCGTCTATCTTAGAATAAATGGCCTCCGATATATGCAGGGTGGGAGGAACACATGGCGATTCTGTCCCCATAACTTCTGGGGCGTGGAGGAACCAACACAAGCAAGGACGCGGTTCGCCTGAAACTTTTCTTAAATTCCCTCCCAGATTCCACTCCACCCCGTGAAGGTGGCGACTCATTGCTGGGGTATGATTCCACAGGTAACACGCACCCTGCAGTAACCTTGCACAAATAGTCAACCTTCATTGTAAACTTAGACAATGAGCGTGGGCAGGCTGTCCGACCATCTGGGACATCATAACTGAATCAGATCTCAGCTGACAAATTGCCCCCACCCCTCTATTTTCCAGTGAGTCACTAGATAACTTTGAGGTACAGGAACCCTGGCTGCTTTCCTCCTCCCCCCCACCTAACACAAAGGCTCACAATCACTGTTTGAGTTTGATCAGCTAATTCAGCACAGGTCGAACCTGGTTAGTGTGACTCAGCACCACACTGGGCAGTGGATTATCCACTAGCACTTCATATTCAAATTCACCATAGGATTTCTCTTAATTATTTTGCTTTCTCCCTTGTTATAAAATGATAGTCTTTACAGCTGCCATTTTGTCCTTTATGCCTGTGCTATTGTTAGCTCTTCAACTGGAGCTCCCCATTCCTCCTTTTATTTAATTCTCTTTTAAATGATGTTATATTCACTGCCACAATAGCTTCCTGTGGTAAAACACTTCATGGTCTAATTATCCACTCTGTGAAAAAATGTCTTCTAACTCCACTCTTTATTCTTCCAGTCATACTCCTCAGTCTCCAACCTTTCACTATTTATCCTCTCGATACCTTGAATAATTTTGAAAACCACTATTAGATGCCCCTTAACCTTCCCTGTTCCAGTGGGGGAAAAAAAGGAACCAATTTTCTGGGACTTTCTTCACGCTATTCCTCTCATCCCAATGGCTGAGCAATAAGATTTCTGACTCCGAGCAGTGCAGACGAGGGAGGAAGGTTCCAGATCTGTGCTGAGTTCGCTGGTCTCTGCCAGGACAGCAATGGGGGGTGGGGGGATTGACTACCGCTCCCTGAGTTAGAGAGAGGGAAAATTAGGCAAGGTTTATGATGTTCCTAATCACTATCCAGTGACCAGAATTTACAGCACAGAAACAGGCCATTCAGCCCAACTGGTCAATGGCGTGTTTAGGCTCCATACAAGCCTCCTCCCACGCTACCTGATGCCACTGAACCAAAAGGTCAGACACACATACATCACATCTAAGCCAAAGCACTAACATTTTGTGTGAATACGCTTCTTGTCCAATACTCTTAATCCAACACCTCAAAGAACTCCCATAAGGGACTTGTAACCACCAGCACTTCACCCTGGCATTATACAGCTCAGAATGCTCTCTCCACCCAAGCGTAGAAGGATGGAATCTATAATTGTACCGTTGGGTGTTCACAGTCCGTGATATTTAGCACCAAGATCTCGCATGCTCACCACTGCACTTTCGTGACAACACTGAAGGATATTGTGAAAGTTTCGACCCGCGAGAAGAAAGCTTCTTTATTAGCAGAGTCACAGGGAACTGGCGATCTTGGTAAATCGCTGCCATCAGGCGATTCAAGGATGGAACTTGTCTGATCACTAGGGAACAAAGAATAATAATAATAATAATAATCAGATACCAACACTCTCCACTGTTAAACTAACACTGAATGGCTACCATACACAGAAATGGCAATAACTTTTTTATTTTGGGGTGATATTGTGATCATCAAGGTGAGGGCAGTTAGTGTCAGCCTTGGCTCAGTGAGTAACATCTTTGTCAGAAAGGTTGTGGGTTTTGAAGCCCCACTCCAGAGACTTGAGCACATCATCCAGGCTGACATTCCAGTGCAGTACTGAGGGAGCGCTGCACTGTCGGAGAGGCCATCTTTCGGATGAGCCCTTAAACCGAGGCCCCGTCTGTCCTCTCAGGTGGACGTAAAAAGATCCTATGGCACTATTTTGAAGAAGAACAGGGGAAGTTATCCCCGGTACGATAGCAAAATACTGCGGATGCTGGAAATCCGAAATAACAACAGAAAACGCTGGAAAAACTCAGCAGGCCAGGCAGCATCCGTGGAGAGAGAAAGAGAGTTAACGTTTCAGGTCGATTATCCCCGGTGTCCTGGCCAAGGGAACAAGGGAACAAAGGAGAAAAAAATTAGACACCAACACTCTCCGCTGTTAAACTAACGCCGAATGAACACAATGCTGGATTATGTGCTCAAATCTCTGGAGTGGGACTTGAACCCACAACCGTCTTGACTCAGGCGAAGGTGCTACCAGTAGGAGTGGGGGTGGGACTGAGAGTGGGAGTGGGGGGGGTGGGAATGGGGATCTGGCTTCACCTCTCTCGGAGGCAATTCGCTTTAACAAATATTAGAAATCTGATTATTATCCTTAATAATTTTAGTGAAAACCAATCCCTTGAAATAGATCCAGTGGGACTGGGCCCCGAGGTTGCCATTCATTCCCAGGGCCCGTGCCCGAGAGGAAGGGGTTTCCGCGCAGTAACTTTACTGGGAAGAATCAATAACTCCGAGCCGCGCTGTATTTACGTCTCTGCGATGCTGTCGGACAGCAGCTGCCGCACTTTCTGCGGAGTCTCGGCCGCACTTTTGCTGCTGGGCGACGGAAAATCACCATTGCTACCGGCCGCCGCCATCTTTGGTCCCGCACCTATCAGCGTCCCATCGGCTACAATGTGTGCGGCATAAATGTTCCGGAGCACGAACCTTAACCGCAACTGGTTAACACGGGGAAATGTTCGGCGGAAGAGTTAAAGATGGAGACAAATTCCAAACCTCTTTGCTCACTTTCTAAAGCAGCGAGAGACATCAAATTAAACAACATTTTTAGACCAAAATAATTGTTTCACTTCAAATGAGTGGGTTAACTCAATAAAAGAGCAATCTATCTTTTATGCAGGTAATTGGATCTCTGTTCATCCCGCCAAAACAAAATTGGTGCAGAACTCTTAAGTCTTTTGCAGTTTTAATTTTTGACCAATTTTTCTCCCTTCCTCTCTTGCCCTGAAGTTCACTCCTTGCTGGGGTGAGGCCCCTGGGACCAGCTGCCCACCCATATCTCGGGATGGCAACCGTCCAGGATTGTCCTGGAGTATCCAGGAAATGAAGATTAATCTCTAGGACACTGCTGCGAGCAACCCAGGGAGAAAAATCATAGAAGCATTAAAAAACATTATGTGTTTTTGTTTATTTTCTTTGAACACTTTCATTTATTAGTTATAAAAATAGGAGTTGGGGACAAAAGGTGGTTTGGCAATCAGGAATCATGCAATTGAGTCGTGAAGCGTCTGTTCACTTTCCAATTGGTGTGGGAAGATGGTGTGTCATGAGGCTGGACATGTTGGGCGACCAATGATGGGGGTGGGGCAGTGGGAAGTGGTACATCGTGTAATGAAACCTCCAGGAGTACATCGAACCAGATTTGGCAACCATACCAGGGTCTCACTGACGTGGCCATTGTTCACGTTTGACTCTAGGCAGTGAAGGTCTATTGAAGCACTTCCAGGAGCAGCAACCCATAGTCCAGGTTCCCTCTCCAGCCATGGCGAAGCAACTTCTTGCCCTCTGCCATCATCCCTGTCAAGAACTCTAGTGTCAGCAGTGGCTCAGTGGGCAGCACTCTTGCTTCTGAGGCAGAAGGTTGTGGGTTCAAGTCCCACTCCAGAGACTTGAGCACGAAAATCTAGGCTGACACTCCAGTGCAGTACTGAGGGAGTGCTGCACTTTTGGAGATGCCATCTTTCGGATGATACATTAAACCGAGGACCCGTTTGCCCTCTCAGGTGGATGTGAAAGATCCCACGGCACTATTTCGATAGAAGAGTTATGCCCCGGTGTCCTGGCCAATATTTATCCCTCAATCAATCAACATCACAAAAAAAACATTTATCTCATTGCTGTTTGTGGGATCTTGCTGTGTGAAATGGTGCTGCCGCGTTTCCCTCCAGTACAACAGTGACTGCACTTCAAAAAGTACTTAATTGGCTGTAAAGCGCTTTGGGATGTGCTGAGGTCATGAAAAGTGCTGTATAGATAGATAGATGCAAGTTATTTCTTTTCACTGCACCTGAAGCCTGCACTTAAGTCTTGTGTGCGCAACGCCACGGGAGATCGGCCAGTATTCCTTCTTTTTTTTGTGCAACCCATAAACTGTAACTTAAAAAGCACTTAAATGAAACGTAACAAAATTCAATTAAAATTGGGTACCAGTATTTCCTTCTGTGTGGGAATCGTTTGCACCAAGGACGAATCTGAACGATGATATCGGCGTTCGGTTGCATTCCCTCTCCGGCGGGCTGCCCCTTTAAGGGCGACGTTGGAGCTGACTTGGAGCTCGATTGGTAATGCCTGAATCGGCTCACCTCATAATAAGGCGGCCGGCGATTGGTTGCGGCCGGGGACGAGGGGGGCTGGTGATTGGTTGTGGCCGGCGCATGCGCTTGTTTATGTTGTGAGGGGAGAGAGAGAGAGAGAGCGGGATGTGGGCTTTGAGTTGGCCGTGCAGCGGCGGCGGCCTTTGATACTCGGCAGTGACGCTGGGTTATTTATTTTTAATTTAATTTTTTAGGTGGGTAGAGGAAAGGGTGTGGCGGCGGCGGGGGGTTTATTTCCCCCGTGTGTCGGGTCGCTGGGCGGCCGCTGCCGGTACCGGCCGCTCTGCGGGGATGTCGGAGCCGCCTCTTCTCAGTCAGTTCGTCAAGGTAACCGGGAGGCCGCAGGCCGGGCCGCCAGGTCAGTGTCCGCTCCAGCGCAAATCCTCCTCCACCCCCCTCAGAGCACTCACCTGCTCACCTTTATAATATGTAAAAGAGCCCTAAATGTGACCAGTTGTAAACCAGTGACTGTTGGATATTATCACAAGTTATCAAGCACTTGGTGTCCTGCATGGTCATTTTAGGTTCTCTTTCTGTCTATCCAGTTGTTTCCAACCAGCATCCGCGTAAATATATAATAATGAGACCTTGGACATTTATAAATAGTTGTAACTATAAACCCCACCTCGGCCTGATGCTTGCTCCTTGCTCCAGCGAGTGCTGCACCCACCCACCTAGCAATCACTGCAGAGCTATCCATTTACAAATAACTTCCTTATCAATGTCCAGTTATAAATAAGTCTAAATATGAGCAGTTGTGAACGAATAATGGTTAAGTTTTTTTTTGCCCCTATAAACCAGTCCTTTATGGTCATAAGGTTCTCTTTATATCTAGTTGTTTACAAACAGCATCTAGCATAAATTGAGACCCAGAACACTTGTAAGTAGTTGTAACTATAACTGTTCTGCATCCGCTCCACCTCCTGTTATACATTGATACCAGTGCATACTGTACCTATTATAAATGTTGAGTACTTGTATAAATATGCCCATAAATATAACTAACTTTGAGTAGATATAATGGTTAGATACTTTTAAAAGTAACTTTATTAGTGTGTACAAATAGTGTACAATCATTTAGATTCTAGATGTGAGCCTATAAATAGATGGAACTAGAACTGCTAAATCAGTGTCTGCACTAACAATTGTTGTGTCACAATTTTATAAATATAAGCTGCAAGTTGTATACAAATGGCATGCAACATATAGGTATAGATGTGTGTAGTTCTAACTAGAACCATCAGGCCAGTGACAGCCCTAGCTCCAATGGCTTGTATTTACATTGTGGTTCTTGTGTACAGGAAGATAATAATTTCAGTAAGAAGGGAAGGGACACAATGGATACTGAGCATGGGGGGAAAAATGGGGTGAAATGGAGAGCCAGAATGAGAAACTGAAGGCATAGGAGGAGGGGTGGCCAGGTGGAGCTGGCAGCATAGGGACTTTCAGGTGCTGGAAGTGTAGTGGCTAAATAAGCTGGTGGAAGTGAGGATTGAGATATTTAGTGTTGGAAGGGAGTATGCAGAGACAGAAGGCAAGGGAAGATCGCCAAGGTCAACCATGGAGTGATTTGAAAATAAGGTTGTGAATTTGGAATGCAAATTGCTGTAGCATAGGTAGCCAGCCAAGCCTGGCAAGGACAGGGTGATGGGAGTGTGAATCATAGAATCTTACAGCACAGGAGGAGGAGGTCATTCGGCCCATTGTACCTGTGCTGGCTTTTTGAAAGAGCTATCTAATTTGTCCCACTCCCCCTGCTCTTTCCCCATAGCTCTGCACATTTTTCCTTTTTAAATATATAACCAATTCCCTTTTGAAAGTTATTATTGAATCTGCTTCCGCCACCCTTTCAGGGAGTGCGTTGCAGATTATAACAACTCTTTTTTAAATTCTCCTTATCTTCTCTTTTCCCCCCTCCCCGGGCTCGTCTGCCAGTTATCTTAAATCTGTGTCCTCTGGTTACCGACCGACCTGCCAGTGGAAACAGTTTCAAACCCCACATAATTTTGAACCCCTCTACTTAACTACTTTACGCAAAGGGTGAAGGTATGCAATAGACTGCCAAGGGAGGCTGGGCCTGGGAGGCTGACTGTAGTGGCAAATTGTATGTACCTGGAGAAAAAACTTGATTGAGGGATGTGAGAGATATGGAATGATTTTTCTTGGATGCTGGGACTGGCCAGATGAACTGCAGTAGGCTTTACCAGCCATGTACAGGCTGGATAAGGCAAGGCTCCAGTGTGCACTGTATGTACAAATAGAACAATTGGTTATGAATAATTAATTTATAAAGATACTGTTAACTATTTAGTTATATATAGACCTTGGTGTGTATTGCTAATATATTACAAGTAGTGAGCTTGGCATGCAATTCCTGTAAGTGTCTCACTTACTTCCTGTAACACTTTCCCCAGTCAGCTTGTCAATAACACCCATATTGTCCTAAAAGTGTAACCTCTTACACCATGGACAATCCCACAAGAGATTTGCTAGTATTTATATAAAGCTTTTGTGTGCGTGCACTTCCTGTGTTGTCTGTCACATATTGCTTAATATTTGCTATCTCTGTAATCTCCTCTAGCCGTACAAGCCTTCGGGATCTCTGCCCTCTTTCAATTCTGGCCTCTTGTGCGTCCCTATTTTTTAATCGCTCCACCATTGGTGGCCGTGCCTTCAGCTGCCTTGGCCCGAAGCTCTGGAATTCCCTCCCTAAACCCCTCTAAAACTCGCTCCTCCTTTTAAGATGCTCCCTAAAACCTACCTCTTTGATCAAGCTTTTGGTCATCTGTCCTGATATATCTTCCTGTGGCTAGGTGTCAAAAATGTTTTTATTGGTATCACTCTTGTTAAGCACTATGGGACGTTTTGCTATGTTAAATGCGCAATATAAATACAAGTTGTTGTTTCTGTGTCATATTAGAAGGGGGGAGTATAAAGAAACAATAGTTAATTGGAATGTATAGACAAACACTCCAGCAACAGAAAATGTCAGGGCCATAATGTCTGCAGGCTCTTAATTGACCTATGTGCGAACTCACCAGTGTTCACCTAATCAGTTAGACTTTGTAACCAAGGCTACAGAGTTTAATTGATATTAAAAATGGTAAATTCATTCATGGATCATTAACAATAATAGCTTGTTATTCATGGTACAATGTTCCTGTCCATATCATACAGTGCATCCTCTGACCAGGATGCTGCAGGAGATTTGGTAGTGCAGTGCATGTATAATAATGCTGAATTGCACAGTTATAGTTTCTACTTACAGTTACATTTAACAGTGTATAAACTATTACATAAAAGGGAGATCTCCTTTTCTCTTTCTCGCGCGTATTCTCTTGCACATGCTCGTTCATTTAGCATGCGTTCTACTCGTTCTCAGCTTCGCGCTTGCTTTCTCTCTGCCGCTCGCTCCCTCCCTCCCTCCCTCCCTCCTTTTGTACGTCCGTATAGGCCATGTTCCACCTTTCATTGTGTCTGCCCCCAAGTCTCTAAGCAGTAGCGGTTTCAGCAGCAAATTTAGGGCACTCCACTTGGTACTCCTTTTTCTTCCCTATTCTGCTGAGCATGACTCCTCTGTCGTATCTGCTGCTTCGTACCCATCAGCCAATTTCTTATACATCATGCTTGTGCACGATGCCAGAATTGGAAGAGCATAGAGATTTCAGAGAGTTGAAGGGCTGGAGGAGGTTAGAGATCGTTTTACATTCTTCCGTTTCAAATACATATCCAATTCCTTCTTAAATGATGACCCAATTTTTGCTTCAATATTCACTTGTGGTGAAGTATTCCATGTTATAATATCCCTGTGTGAACAGATTTCTACCTTTTTTCCTTTTGTTTTTCTTGTGATAGAGTCCATGCCATCTTGTTAGCCAACCAGTGGAAACAGACTTTCACTAAACCTCTATTTTGAAAACCCCCTCTTGTGTTCCAATTGAAAATAGTTTCGATATTTCAAGCCTTCCTTTATAACTATCACCTCATTCCTGCTTTCATTCTGCTGAATATTCACTGTACCCTTTCCATGCCTCTAATATCCTTCTTATAATGTAGTGTCCAGAAACAAGCTCACTACTCCCACTGAGGCCTAACCAATGCTTCGTACAAACTTAACATTTTGTTCCTGTTATACCCAGTGCCCTTGTGTGTAAAACCCAGAATCCTCCTTTTCCTGCACTCTCACCTGTATAGATCTCTGTATCCCTAGATCATTCTAATAAAAGTCTTGCAGTTTAGGGTTTACTAACTCACACCATTCTTCTGTTCCAAAATCTACTGCTTCACTTTTCTCTGCCTCCGCCACTGATCTGCCCATGGCGTAACCTGTTTATCATCTTACAGTGAGGCCATCAGGATGGAGGAAGTAAGAAAAGTCATAGGACGCGGGGCGGGGGGTGGTCTTTAGAGATTGGATTTATGGCACACTGTTGGGGCAGATAGGAACTGTCCTCCATATTGTAATCGGCACTGAATCTGACCTGGTGCTGCTTACTGTTGATGTTGAACGTCAGAAGTGGAGAGAAAGAATTTTTGTACTTTTCCCCAAGTGCTGATATTGGCAATGGTTTTGAACTTTCCATTTGGATAACTGGTTTTTTTTCCACTAAATTCCAGGAGATCTTTTGCCCTGTAGATTGGGGCATCCTGTGGCGGTGAAAGGCACCACATAAATGCAAGTTTTTCTTTCGCTACGCCAACAATTGGCTTGCTGGCGCCTCATGTTCTGCCTTTTACATATTACAGCTCATCCAAATCTCTGCTTGCACCCTATCCGGCACTATTCCTGTTCCCATCACCCAACAACAGCAACTTGCATTTATTGCCTGTGTCCTCACCAGCATTCATTGGCTCCCTATTTCACCAAGGATTTCAAAATCCATGTACTCTACAAGTCACTCTGTGCTCCCACCCCCACCTCTTCAGCCCAATGTACCTGCACTTGTCATCTGCTCTTCCAACTCGGGACTTGTTTGCAGCCCCCCCTCACATCTCCCTCCACTCACCTCCCGCCACCTCTGCCCCACATTCTGGACTGCTCTCTCTACACCCCTGTGCCTTGCTCTTCTATTCTTAGCAATCCGCCGCCGAACCTACCTCTTTGAATCGTTCCTTTGGTCACCACCTCTAATCCTGCTCTCACTACCACTCAGCGTCTGCCTATTTTTGCCTCTGGGAAGTGCTTTGGGACATTTTAGTACAAGCTGGTGTTGAAAGTGTTGGGGGAGGAAAGGGCGACGCGATCGGTCAGAAAAGGAACTGACTGGGCAGGATTTACTTGCTGGTTTATACTGAAGCAGTTGGAAAAAGGAGACAACCAGGTTAACTCGAGCAATTGTGGGGAAGACTTTGTAAGAGGAAGAGAAGAGTTACGGGTCAAGGAGTTCTATAGTTTTAAAGATACCGGTTAAGGAATGGGTTACAGTGCGCGATGGTACAATGAGTCCTGCTTGTTTGCCTGGGCTGGGTCATGTATCCCAGCTGTTACCCATTACTGGACATGGGATGGCACAGCAGCTCTCAATAATACCGACAGCAACAGCGACTTCCTTTGTTATGTTGCTTCTGTCTACATTTGTTCTGTTCCGCCAAGGCCATATGGTGAGACCACACCTGGAGTACTGTGTGCAGTTGTGGTCTCCTTACCCAAGAAAGGATATACTTGCCATAGAGGGAGTGCAGCGAAGGTTCACCAGACTGATTCCTGGGATGGCAGGACTGTCGTATGAGGAGAGATTGAGTCGCCTAGGCCTGTATTCACTAGAGTTTAGAAGAATGAGAGGGGATCTCATTGAAATGTATAAAATTCTGACCGGGCTAGACAGACTGGATGCAGGGAGGATGTTTCCCCTGGCTGGGGGGTCTAGAACAAGGGGTCACAGTCTCAGGATACGGGGTAGGACATTTAGGACTGAGATGAGGAGAAATTTCTTCACTCAGGGTGGTGAACCTGTGGAATTCTCGACCACAGAAGGCTGTGGAGGCCAAGTCACTGAATATAGTTAAGGAGGAGAAGGATCAGCCATGGTCATATTGAATGGCCTGCCCCTGCTCCTATTTTTCTTCGATGGCCCACTTTGTAAGTGAGCACTTGGGGGTCAGATGGATTTGCTACAAGTACAAGTTAACCAGCACAGGCTGACTGCATTGGCAGATAGATTCATACCCATGACCCCACAGCCTCATAGTGTGCCATCAGGAGGCAGCAAACTCCACACAAAGCAACACTGGACCTGGGGGCCAATTACCAGCCAGCCTTCTTGACCAAAGAATGCTGCTAATGGAGAGAGCAAAAAACGCTAAAAAAAATCGGAGGCTTTTCTAACGAACACCTAGCCTGGTGCGTTGTTGGGTGAACTGTGTGTAGGTTGGCAAAGAAAGTCTTACTCGGGCAAACTTTTCGGAATCTCACTTTTCTCTTCTGTTGAAAGGGAAATGCCAAATGCTGGAGTCAAATTCCTTCCGGTACCAAAGCAGGAAGGTGTTCACGGGGAAACAGAGGTCTCCCTGAAGGGCATTCTACAGCATCGCAGAGGCCCAAAGCATTTCCCCAAAACGCTGAAGTGATCCAATGGATGAAGTCACAATACTAAAGTGTAGGCAGCTGTTTTTGGAAATGTGAATTGAAACATTCAGCAAACATGCCGTACTAACCAGACCAAACAGTTGCCGATCCTGAGAGCAGCCAACACACTGACTAATGCTCCAGTTATTCTGCCAAATAAAGATCGGCTATATTCCGAAATCCAATCTCCAATCCCCACCCCCCTCTGTCCACATCAGTTCCCAGCCAGTGAGAGTGACTGACCAGACCAATCTTGCAGCACAGTGGGCCTTGGCATAGGTTTCTTCATTTAAAAGCAAAACTCCAGGGCAAGATCTGGCATTATATTAACTCTGTTCATAATGTAAAATGCATGCCTCGCATCCGCATCCAACCGCAGTGTAATTAAATCCAGCGCTGCCGCACAACAATTGGTTCCCCGTCAATGATTGATGTTTACTCCTCCAAACTACATTTTCCTCTTCTCCCTCCACGTTGCTTTTCATCAAAGTAATAGCCACTGGCCGTATTATTTTACGTATGATTTATGACTATTACAAACTAGGTGCTTACAGTCCCAGCCCATCAATCGTGCCACGGAGCTCCACGTCCAGGATCCGAGCTCTAGGTCTAGGATCCAAGCCAGCAGTCGAGGATATTCAACTTTGTGTGAAAGGAATTGTTCGGAGAAAATATATCTTTTTTTAAAATGAGAAAGCTTTCCAATAGTTGGGTAGCAATTTGGGATTTACCACTTCATATTTATATTGGGTATGGTAGTGCAGTGATTATGTTACTGGACTAGTAATGCAGAGTCCTGGACTAGTAATCCGGGGATGGTGAGGGTGAGTTCAAATCCCCATCATGGCAGTTTGAGAATTGAATTCAGATTTAAATAATCTAGAAGTAAAAACCACTGTGTAGTTCACCAATGTCCTTCAGGAAGGAAACCTGCCATTTTTACCTGTTCTGGCCTATATGTGACTCCAGTCCCACACCAATGTGTTTGACCCCTAACTACAAAGCCAATCAGACAGGCTAACTAGGTAAAGCCTTGCCAGTCTGTTAATTTGGCTACCACTAGGCTCACGCTGTCAAAGTTGCTAATTCTCCTTCACTGTTTAGGGAGGGCATGTTGCTCATATCTTCTTTAGTAATTATTTGGACGAATAGCCAGGGAATTACAGGGGAAAAGATGGCTGAAAGCCTGTTTTGTAGGTAATGTAATACAAAAAGTGGCAAGAATGGGATTGCAGCTGAAATGGTAAGTTTAAGGAGCAAGTGGGGAAAAAAGTAAAGTCCCTCCAGAGAGTTGGTGCAGTGGTTGGAGTTTTGTGTTGTCCCCTTCAGCCCTCTGCTTTGGGAGAAGAGGAAGTACTGGATGTGACCTTGTTCATTCCATATTTATGTCAGTTTGTGACTGGATGTGAAATAATATTAGCCTTGAGAGCAGACTCTCTGTCCTGGGGTCCAATCAAAGTGGCTCACATGCTATGGGGGAAGGTCATGCTAACCTTCATGCTTGGCTTTCTGCTGATGGGCAAGGGCCAAGTAAAGTGGCAAGTGACTGACGGCCCCTTGGATTTGATTGGCGAGTGTCTGGCTATACCACTAAATTAAATCATCCTGACTATCTGCCGAGGTGTGATAAAGTTAATTAAGTCAGCCAGGAAGGTACCACATCAAAGACATAGCAAGATACAACTGAGACAATGAGGTGTAGTCGCAGGGGTTCTAACGTGTCAAAAGCTGCCGTCTGTATGTAAAACGAAAAGCTTTAAAATTTTTACTTTTTTACTGGGAAAATTTTTACTTTTTTACTGGGAATCACATCTGTGAACAAGCTAACGACGACTCGAGTCCGGATCACGTCATGTATCGTGACATAAACCCAAGATCCCGATTGAGACCGTCTTCATGAGTGCGGAACTTGGCTATCAGTTTCTGCTCGATGATTTTGCGTTGTCGTGTGTTTCTAAGGTTGCCTTGGAGAACGCTTACCCGCAGATCCGAGGCTGAATGTCCTTGACTGCTGAAGTGTTCCCCGACTGGGAGGTAACAATCCTGCCTGGCGATTGTTGCGCGGTGCTCGTTCATACGTTGTCTCAGTGTCTGCATGGTCTCGCCGATGTACCATGCCGCGGTGCATTCTTTCCTGCAACGTATGAGGTAGACAACGTTGGCCGAGTCACATGAGTATGTACCATGTACCTGGTGGGTAGTGTCCTCACGTGTGATGGTGGTATCTGTGTTGATGATCTGGCATGTCTTGCAGAGTTTGCCATGGCAGGGTTGTGTGGTGTCGTGGTCGCTGTTATCCTGAAAGCTGGGTAATTTGCTGCGAACGATGGTACTTCTGAGGTTAGGCGGCTGTTTGAAGGCAAGTAGTGGAGGCGTGGGGATGGCCTTAGCGAGGTGTTTGTCGTCATCGATGACATGTTGAAGGCTGCGAAGAACATGGCGTAGTTTCTCCGCTCCGGGGAAGTACTGGACGACGTAGGGTACCCTGTTGGTTGTGTCCCGTGTTTGCCTTCTGAGGAGGTCTATGCGATTTTTCGCTGTGGCCCGTCGGAACTGTCGATCGATGAGTCGAGCGTCATATCCCGTTCTTACGAGGGCGTTTTCAGCGTCCGTAGGTGTCCATCGCGTTCCTCCTCGTCTGAGCAGATCCTGTGTATTCGCAGGGCTTGTCCATAGGGGATGGCTTCTTTAACATGGTTAGGGTGGAAGCTGGAGAAGTGGAGCATCGTGAGGTTGTCATTCATTCCATAAAGCAGCGAGAATTTTTCTGAAATTAATTTCAGTTTATAATAGTTAGGATTTCAAGTATTTTTAAAAAATTGTGATTTTTTCTAAAAGGGCATTGTCATCCCAAAGAGCTTTACACAACAGCAGTAAGTGTGTGAGTGGCAATGTGAATAGTGTGTATGGTAAGGACGCAGATTGCATCAGCCTCGAAGGACATTTTTGGGGGAAGGATTTTGTTTCTCCTCCTTTCCCAGGCTGTGTGGCAATGGGAGCCAAGCGGGCAGGCAGACTTTCCCCAGGCCTCCAGCAAGATGTACCTGAGCTGAGGGCCAGAACCCACGCAAAGGAAGGTGCAATGATAAGACTGCTGCCTTGCAAACCTGTCTGTGTGGATGGCTTTGTGATGCCCTGTGTTGGTTTTGGTGTGCCACAATAAAGAAAGAAAGACTTGCATTTATATAGCGCCTTTCACACCTCGGGAGGTCCCAAAGCGCTTTACAGCCAATGAAGTACTTTTGAAGTGTCGTCACTGTTGTAATGGTGGAAACGCGGCAGCTAATTTACGCACAGCAAGCTCCCACAAACAGCAATGTGATGATGACCAAATCTGTTTTTTAGTGATGTTGGTTGAGGGATAAACATTGGCCAGGACACCAGGGAGAACACGCCGTGCCCTGGGATCTTTACACCTGAGGGCAGACGGGGCCTTGGTTTAACGTCTCATCTGAAAGACAGCACCTCCGACAGTGCAGCACTCCCTCCGTACTGGCACTGAGATGTCGACACCCCTAAGCTGAAGTTAAAACAGGGAATGAGCAGCACTGACCAGGGGGGTCGAAGGTTCAATCCCTGGTGTTGGCTGATCCCAGTCAATGTGCCACGATTGGCCGCTGAGTCCTTCAGTTAGGAAAGGGTTAAGGTTCCTGTTTCCCGATTGCTGTCCAGTGAGCCCCACTGGAAGCGAGTGTGTTGACAGGATTGGGTTCGGCTTTAATGTGCGCTGCAGTTGATTAGTGCCAACACTCGGCTCGGGGATGGAAATGGCCACTTGCCTGTGGGCTCCTGGCACTTCGAGCTGTACCCCAGCATGGAGTGATGCTGTCGGGGAGAGATAGGAAGACAGCTGGTAGGAAAAGGAGGGAGGAGGTGAAGAAGATGTGTAAATATTTACAGGCAAATGTGATTTGTCAGCACTGAAAGACTAATGCTTATTTTAGAAGCGAGGTGGTGGGTGAAGGAGAGGGAAAGTTGAAGCAAAGTTTACAGACCCAATAGCTTCCGTTTTCCCTGGAGTCTCGGTTGCCCACATGTACCTCAATGTGATAACGATGCCCTTTTAAGTACTTGCGTGCAACTTTCCGCTCTGTTTGTGCAATACTTTCAATAATGCGCACCTGTAAAACAGAATTAAAGGGGAAACGTGCACCAAGCTGCTCAATTTTTGCACAGACTGCGCGGAGTCAGTGAAACTCCACAAAGCCCAGGGGACCACGTGGACTTCATTCGTGTCTCCGAGAATCAGTGTGAACAACGACAGAAAGTATTGATGGGCTTCTCAATGGATCCTGACTGGCCCCTTGCGAAACATGCTAACCGAGCAAGAACTGTATCTGTCACGCTGTGCAAGTCTGGTTTAAAACTCTAGAGCTGAGCCAGTGGGGAGGAGGGCAAGAGAATTAAACCCGCTGTGAAGGGCAGTGGCTTTGACTCGTCTGTTTTCCCAAGTCTCTGTAGCTGCTTGTTCAGAGTCGTTGAAAAATGATTTTTTTTCCCGTCTAGGATGCCCTCGTTTTATTCATGGCAGACACTGGGTAAAGCTGTTTTCATGGCAAGGACTGGTGTTTGAGTGCAGCCTTCACCTGGTACCTGGGTACAGGGGGGAGCACTGGTCATGGCCTTTGCAGGCTAACTATGTGAACTCTATCACCCATTAAAGGGTGCAGCTGTTGCTGGTCTGGCTATATTGACACAGCCACCGTCATGTCAGAAGGCCGTCCACCCTCCCGGCAGTAGCTCAGCAAAGCCCTTGAACTGCTTACAACTGTGTGAAGGAGCAGCTGGTCCAGCGCCTCGTGTTGTGTGATGATGAGACCCGAGACTGCCTGAATCCATGTCCCCTCCATTATTTTTGACTGATCGGGAAGCAGCTCCCCTTCAGGTTGTACAAACCGAAAATGCCGGCAATACACGACAAGTCTGCTCAGCCCACCCCGAAACATCAAGCGATTTGCCCTGTAGATTCCACAGTTTCTGTTTTCAGATTTCCAACCATTGCGGTTTAAACTCTCTGGCTTGTCTTCATTCGTGTCATAGGTCATAGTATGACACAGCACAGAAGGAGGCCATTCGGCCCACTGTGCCTTTGCAGGCAATTTGAAAGAGCTCTCCAATTAGTCCCACTCCCCCTGCCCTTTCCCCATAGCCCTGCAAATTTTTTCCCTTCCAAGTATTTATCCAATTCCCTTTTGAAAGTTGCCATGATGCGGAGATGCCGGTATTGGACTGGGGTGGACAAAAGTGAGAAGTCGCACAACACCAGGTTATAGTCCAATACAGTAGTTTTATTTGAAATCACAAGCTTTCGGAGCGCTGCTCCTTTGTCAGGTGAAGTGAAGAAACACAAATCGGCAAAGCATATATAGACAGAGAACAATGACGACAAAGTCAGCAAGATTAACTGTAGTCGTCTGACATTGTACTCTGCACAGACATTGTTCTCTGTCTATATATGCTTTGCCGATTTGTGTTTCTTCACTTCACCTGACGAAGGAGCAGCGCTCCAAAAGCTTGTGATTTCAAATAAAACTGTTGGACTATAACCTGGTGTTGTGCGACTTCTCACTTTTGAAAGTTATTATTGAATCTGCTTCCACCATCCTTTCAGGCAGTGCATTCCAGATCGTAACAACTCGCTGCGCAATTTTTTTCCCCTCGTGTCGCCTCTGGTTCTTTTGCCAATTACCTTAAATCTGTTTCCTCTGGTTACTGACCCTTCTGCCACTGGAAACAGTTTCTCCTTATTTACTCTTATCAAAATGTGTAAAGGCTGACAGAAGGGAACGTTGTGGGTATATTTTGCTGCATTCGCTATTGAGCAGAAATAAAGTCCGTTTTAAGTTTGAAGTGCGCTTCCCACCCCCACCCCCCTTTTACCTTGCACTCTCTCTTTTCCTCCCCCCCCCCCCCCCCCCCCCCCATTCGTGGGTGAAGGAAAATATACCCCATGGGTCTCTCTCTCTGCTTTTGTTTGAGTTGCTGTGCGTGATTGACTCATTGCTGGTAATTGTGGTGACCGGCTCCAAGAAGAAAGTCAGATGGTTTCCCGTTAGGAGACTCTTCGCCCAACCCTGCCCCAGTCTCCGAATCCCTTGCAGGTTTTTAAGGACAGGTGGGTGGAGCTGGCAGACATTGCAGTGTGTAGCTGTTGAGCCTTATCTTCTGTCAATCCACTTTTGCTTCCTCTTTCCTTTTTATGCTTCCCCCCTTGCTTCCTGAAAGACTTTGAGACTTGTATATTTCTTTTTTTCCTCTGTCTGAAACAAATCTACATAACAGTTTTAAATTTGGTTAATATGTTAAAGGTGAAAGCCCTCGGACTCTGCGCCGAGAAGAGATTAAGCCCTGCTCCCCCCTCCAAGCACACCTTGCCAGTGAACGCTCCTCAAATTTAGCCCTGCTTGATCATTTTTTTTGTTTGTTTTCCGCTGTTTGTTCAGACAGCGATTGCTGGCGACTCTGGTAAAGGGGTAACTGGCCTCAGCAGCACAAGGAAACTGAAATCTACCCACGGCAGAAGCAGTCCAAGTTACTGATGTTGCTGGAGCTTCCTTGGCACCATTCGTAAATTCTCCAGGTCAAGCACTCTGCTTTTTCTGAGGGTGCTCAGCTGTCTAAGGTTCGTGGGCAATGTCTAAATTGTAAGTACTTGGCCACCATAATGGAGACCATTCAGTGCCCCTACCTGATTAGGTAGACAACTGCCCCGAAACGGATAAGAACCAGTGCTTAGCAATCAACCCCAAAAAGATAATAGCTCCCAACTTTCACTTGGAAATCTCACATTTAGGGAAAAGAATAGGTTATTAAGCCCAACACGTTTATCTCTCTCAACCCCACTGGCCTCCATTTTTTTTTCCCCCCTAGAAATTCATCTTATTGACCCTTGAACCAATTATAAGGTACTTCAATGCACATTCTGTTGGGCTGTTTTCACATCTGTTATCCTGTGTGGTGTAGATCTGCCTGACTTCCCTTCTCACTTTAAACTTGTGTTGCCTAGTGATTGAATGTTTGAACTCTTTGCCGTCATGAACAATTTGCCTGGGTCAACTTGTCAATGCCCTTTACTTGGGGAAGAGGGTAATGCATAAAGAACAGAGCTTCTGCAGTGAAACTACTTGGTACACGGAGCTATGCGGATGTCAAGTGGGAAGCCCAGCATTCTGTATGTATACCAGATCAAATGACCATCTTAACATTCTGATGGTAAGGGTTCCTTCAATGATTGAGATGATTTAACCAGCTGGGCCATATAGAGCAGGATGGTCCAATTTTCAGCTCCTGGTCATTGACGTTCTCAGTCAAGGTGGCATCAGGAG
Organism: Squalus acanthias; assembly: GCA_030390025.1. Classification (NCBI taxonomy): domain Eukaryota; kingdom Metazoa; phylum Chordata; class Chondrichthyes; order Squaliformes; family Squalidae; genus Squalus; species Squalus acanthias. The sequence continues at coordinate 130,927,890 of CM059434.1, forward strand.
CATTTAAATTGGCTTCCGGACCCCTGGATTAGGGAGGGATTATCGGCTAGGGTTCCTACTGCTGGTCACCATCCAGCCATTCCTACTGGGAGTCCACTAGTCTAGACATTGGGTGAGGGCGTGATCTGTTGTGATGCCACCACAGTCGCTAGCCTGCCAACACTCGCAGTCTAGGTCCACACAGGGACAATGGCCGTTTGGACAAGGTGTCAAAGTACGCCTATGGAACCGTACTCCATCCCGGAGTTCAGGGCAGGAGGGAGAGAACAAAGTTGGAAGAAAGAAAGTAGAATAAATTAGTACTTCCCCCTTCTCTCTCTCTCTCTCTCTCCCCCCACCCCCCCACGGCACCCAACCCAAAATCCAAGGTTTCTGAGGCCAAGACCACGCCTGGCGTACTGTGAACAATTCTGGGCACCACACCGTAGGAAGGATATATTGGCCTTGGAGGGAGTGCAGCGTAGATTTAGCAGAATGATACCTGGACTCCAAGGGTTAAATTACGAGGAGTGATTAAACAAATGAGGGTTGTATTCTTTGGCATTTAGAAGGTTATGGGGAGATTTGATCGAAGTTTCAGGATATTAAGGGGGACAGATAGGGTAGATAGAGAGAAACTATTTCAGCTGGTTGGGGATTATAGGACTAGGGGGCATAGCCTAAAAATTAGAGCCAGACCTTTCAGGAGTGAAATTAGGAAACACTTCTACACACAGAGGGTGGTAGAAGTTTGGAACTCTCTGCCACAAACAGCAATTGATGCGAGATCGATTGTTAATTTTAAATCTGAGCTTGATAGATTTTTGTTAACCAAAGGTATTAAGGGATGTGGGGCAAAGGCGGGCATATGGAGTTAGGTCGCAGATCAGCCATGATCTCATTGAATGACGGCACAGGCTCGAGCTGAATGGCCTACTCCTGTTCCTAGGTTCCCATGTTCCTAATTGCAGCGTCCCCGGCACTGCTCCAACTCAGATTAACTAATCTTCCTGATGTAAGAGCAAAATACTGCAGATGCGGGAAATCCTCAAAAACACTCAGCTGGTCAGGCAGCGTCTGTGGAGGGAACAGACTAGTTACCTTTCAGACTGAAGGCCCCTACATCACAACATTCCTGGTCTGTATGGGTCAACTTCTCAGTGCGTCCTTTATACACCCTGTAAGGGTCCAGATTGGAAAACATTCACTGCACGCCATGCGCTCTGTGTAAATGAGTTGGATTTGGAAAAACAGCCTCCCGGGGCTGTGCATGTGTCCCGGGGGGGGGGGGGGGGGGGGTGGTCTCTGTGTCTGCAGGGGGTCTCCACACAAGTTGCTGGTGGTACAGCACACTACTTGGATCTCTACTTTGAATGGAAGCTGTAGTGAGCAGCTCTAATTAAAATGAACCAACTCTGGTTTTATAGTTCTGACCATGCTACCTTCCGTACTAGTGCTTCCGACATGTCTTCCTTTTTCCTCAACCGAGGATTCCCCTCTACCGTGTCCGTTCTATTTCCTGCACTTCTGCTCTCACCCCTTCCCCTCCCTCCCGGAACCACGATAGAGTTCCCCTTGTCCTCACCTTTCACCCCACCAGCCTCCACATTCAACGGATCATCTTCCGCCATTTCCGCCACCTCCAGCGTGATCCCGTCACCAAACACATCTTCCCCTCACCTCCCCTTTCAGCATTCCGAAGGGACCGCTCCCTCCGCAGCACCCTGGTCCACTTCTCTATCACCCCCAACACCCCTTCCCCTTCGCCCGGCACCTTCCCGTTCAAGTGCAGGAGATGAAACACCTGCCCTTTTACCTCCTCCTTTCACACTGTCCAGGGCCCCAAACACTCCTTCCAGGTGAAACAGCGATTTACTTGTTGTACTTGCAATTTAGTATACTGTATTCGCTGTTCACGATGCGGTCTCCTCTACACTGGGGAGACCAAACGCAGATTGGGTGACCACTTTGCGGAACACCTCCGTTCAGTCCGTAAGGGTGACCCCGAGCTTCCGGTTGTCTGTCACTTTAATTCTCCGCTCCACTCCCACTCTGACCTCTCCTTCCTTGGCCTCTTTACACTGTTCCAATGAAGCTCAACGTAAGCTCGAGGAACAACACCTCATCTTTCGATTAGGCACTTTACAGCCTTCTGGACTCAACATCGAGTTCAACAATTTCAGACCATGACCTCTGCCCCATCTTTTTTTTCTCTCTCTCACCTGGCAGCTGTCTTTCATTCTGCCAGTGCCATTTACACTTCATCTAGAGCCATCTTTTGTATCTTGTCCCATTACCATCTCCTTTTGCCTTGCACCATCATCCCATTTGTGTCTCAATCTCCTGCCTTCCACCCTATCACAGACCTTCCCTTTTGTTCTTTCCTCCCCGCCCCCCTTTCCCTGCCTCTACACCTGCTTAAAAACCTGTTACATCTCCAACTTTTTCCAGTTCTGATGAAGGGTCATTGACCTGAAACTTTAACTCTGTTTTTCTCTCTCTCTCTCTACAGATGCTGCCTGACCTGCTGAGTATTTCCAGCGTTTTCTGTTTTTATTTCAGATTTCCAGCATCCGCAGCATTTTGCTTTTGTACTGGTTTTATAGGTGTTTGTACACAAGTAGTTCAAATATAAAGGTGGAAGTCACCACCAATCCAGCAGCACCGCTTGTAGCCGCTGGTTCCTGTTGGGGGTTTCCTGTCTGTCCTGATATCTGACTACTCGACCCATTTCATGTTTTTGTATTGGACACAACGCCACAGAAAAACCACTGGGACTTCCCTTGCCTGTGATTACATCGGATATACAGCATGGAAACAGGCCATTCGGCCCAACCAGTCCATGCTGCTGTTTATGCTCCACTCGAGCCTCCTCCCATCCTTCCTCATCTAATTCTATCAGCATAACCCTCTATTCCTTTCTCCCTCATGCTTATCTAGCTTTCCCCTTCAATGCATCTATACTATTCATTTCACCCACTCCCTGTGGTAGCGAGTTCCACATTCTCACCATTCTCTGGGTAAAGAAGTTTCTTTTGAATTTCCTATTTGATTTCTTGGTGACTATCTTGTATTTATGGCCCTGAGATTTGGTCTCCCTGCAAGTGGAAACATCTTCTCTACATCTACCCTATCAAATCCTTTCATAATTTTATAGACCTCTATTAGGTCACCCCTCTCAGCCAAGAGACCCAGCCTGTTCATCCTTTCCAGATATGTATACCCTCACATTTCTGGTATCATCCTTGTAAATCTTCTCTGCACCATCTCCAGTGCCTCTATATCCTTTTTTATAATATGGCGATCAAAATTGTACGCAGTACTCTAAGTGTGGTCTAACCAAGGTTCGCTACAAGTTTAGCATAACTTATCTACTTTTCAATTCTGTCCCTCTAGAAATATACGCTTTGTGTGTGTTTTTAATCATTTAGTTCCTGTTAGGTAAATTTGAATCCTGTTCAATCAGTTATGGTTCTCTGAAACTTAAATTCCCTTCCTCCCCCATTTTACTCATTGAATACAGCTTCAAAAAATCCCATCTTTCTTTGAAAATCCTAGTGCTGAAATATGAGGCGACTGCTCCATTTCATTTACTTGCTTCCTCCATGGTTAGGGCAAATGACGTGGCACCAGAATGTTTTGTGGCAAATCCCACCAGTTTCTTCATTTTAGTTTTAAAAGTCCAGGGAGCTACAAAAAAAAAAGGGCTGATTCTGGGTGACACTGAATCGCTTGCCCTGAACATTGCCTTCTGCTTATGGTGGATCAGGTCCATTTACCTGAGGTACTAGCAGATCTCCCGAAATGCTACAACACAGTGGGTAGGAGGATGCAATGTTATAGAAGGACAATATAACGCACAATGTATTAATATGCTGCTAACATGCCGCTGTGTGCGATTTACTGTGTCCCATTAGTTACTGTACCTTCCTGGGTCATTTGTGTAGATCCTCGGGTCTCTTATAGCTCAGATTGACTGACTTTTTTTAAACAGTGACTCCTGAACCCCACTAGAAAGTATCTTCTGTCGGTCCGGAAGTTTTTATGGAAATGATTGGCTGGCTGGCTGGCTGGCTGGCTGGCTTGCTTGCTTTTGTGAAGTGTAACACAGAAATTTGCATGCATTTTGAACACAGATTGTCTTTGATATAGATTTCCATCTAACATTGCAGCGGTGTGTGATTTAATGTGTCACTTTAAGGTCACAAGATACAATTACTGTGCCTTCCTGGGTCATTTAGAGGCTAATTGTTCTGCGGTAGATCCTCTGGTCTCTTATAGCTCAGAGTGGATAGGACTCTTGCCTCTGTTTCAGAAGGTTGTGGGTTCAAGTCCCACTTCAGAGACTTGAGCACAAAATCTAGGCTGACGCTCCCAGTGCAGTGCTGAGGGAGTGCCGCACGGAGTTGCCGTTTTTCGGCTGAGATGTTAAACCGAGGCCCCGTCTGCCCTCTCTGGACGTAAAAGATCACACGGCACTATTTAAAGAGCAGGGGAGTTTTCCCCGGTGTCCTGGCCAATATTCATCCCTCAATCAACATCATTAAACACCGATTATCATAATCACATTGCTGTTTGTGGGGCCTTGTTGCGTGCAAATTGGCTGCTGCGTTTCCTGCATTACAACCGTTCCCTCCGCGACACCCTGGTCCACTCTTCCGTCGCCCCCAACACCCGTTCCCCCTTCCCATGCAAGCGCAGGAAATGCAACATCTGCTCTTTCACCTCCTCCCTTCCTGCCATAGGACCCCAAACACTCCCTCCAAATGAAACAGCAATTTACTTGTGCTACTTTTAATTTAGTATACTCTAATCGCTGTTCACAATGTGATCTCCCCTACATTGGGGAGAGCAAACGCAGATTGGGTGACTGCTTTGCTGAACACCTCCATTCAGTCCGTTCATTGGTTGTAAAACACTTTGGCCGGCCTGAGGTTGTAAAAGGCATTTTCTAAATGCAAGTCTTTCTTTTCTTTTAAGAAGCTGCTTTTCTTCCTGTTTGTATTGTATAAGAGATTGTATAATAGTAATTCTGCTAGTTGATGCAGGTGTTTGGGGTTGCCAAGGTGGCTGAATTTTATTCTCCTCCCTCCTTTTCCAGGTCACAGTGCTCCACCTGCTCGAAGTGGGCACCGCTGTGTTGCGGATAATTCAAGCCTTTACGTATTCGGCGGCTATAACCCTGACTACGAGGAGTCGGGAGGACCGGAGAATGAAGACTACCCACTTTTCCGTGAACTCTGGCGATATCATTTTGCCTCCGGCACCTGGCAGCAAGTGGGTACGGAAGGGTTTATGCCAAGGGAGCTGGCATCCATGTCAGGTACAGCTTGTGTCACTTCTTGAACGCTTTTCCATTAGTACCAAATAAAGCTTTATTCACTTGTGTTGTTACGTGGGTTTCTGTGAAGTATGATGGTCGGAGGTGTGGCATTTTTGGGCTGTATCTCCTGGAGCTGCTTTAGGAGAGGAAATGAAACTCTCGGCAGTACAACTTTTACATTGTGCTTCCAAACATGGCAGCTGTTTGGAAAGAGTGTCTTGGGTTTTATAACGTCGGGGTCAGTGGAACAGGTCTGTCAATGTGCATTGGTAATTTAAGGTGATGAATTAAGAGTTTCACACAAGAAGCACATTGACACAACATTAAAGGATGTTCACTTAAGTCTCTCTCTCTCTCCCCTTCCCCCAGTGCGTTGGTACCTGTTGTCCATCAGTTTCACGCACCTGGAATGTGGGAACCATGTGTTGGTCATGTGATTACCAGGGTCCAATCCCTGCATTTGTTATTTGTAGTTGGTCCGTCCACCTGAAACAGGCCCGCTCCCCCTACCCCAGCCCCCTTGTGAAATATACAGACAGTGAGGGAAGCCTGTCTACTGAAGGCTGTAGACAACTGGCCTTCACCATTGTCCAATTAGTTTCAGCCTTTGACTTCTTACCATGCATTGCCAATTTTAAGTCCAGCTGACCTTTTTGAAGATGTTTCCTCCCCAGCCCTTCCTTTTCTTTTCATTTTGTTTTCCTGCCATAGGTTGGAAATAAATAAACCTACTTTTATACCAAAGATATTTAAGTGTAGAACAGGTGCAAGGGAAAGAGTTGGAGACAGACACAGAGCTAATGAGATAGTGTGCAAGAGGCACAGAGGAAACAGGATGCACGAGAGAATCTATTGGGGGGTGGGGAGACGACGGCAAGAGTTACGGAGCCTGGAGCAGAGGCAATTATAATAAGATGTCATACATAGATTTACATAGAATATACAGCACAGAAACTGGCCCAACCAGTCCTTGCTGGGGTTTATGCTCCACTCGAGCCCCCTCCCATCTTTCCTCACCTAACTCTATCAGCATAACCCTCTACTCCCTTCTCCCTCATGCTTATCTAGCTTCCACTTAAATGCATGTATACTATATTGTGGGGGGGGGGGGGGTTGCGGGGATAGTTAATGCTGAGGAGGACTGAAGCAAATTACAGAAAGATAATAAACTTGTAGAATGGGTGTATAATTGGCAAATTAAATTCAACACAGATAAATGTGAGGTATTACATTTTGGTAGGGAGAATAGGATGGTCACTTATCACTTGGAGAGTGCAAGTCTGGGTGGGGTAGAGGGCAAAGGGATCCCTGAGTACAAATACACATCACTAAAAGTAGCCACACAGGTTAACAAGGCCATTTATTAAAAAAAAAGCAAACCAGGCACTAGGGTTTATTTCCAGAGGGATAGAATTGAAAAGTAGTGAAGTTATGCTAAATCTGTATCGAACCTTGGTTAGATCACACTTGGAGTACTGCGTACAATTCTGGTTGCCATATTATAAAAAGGATATAGAGGCACTGGAGATGGTGCAGAGAAGATTTACAAGGATGATATCGGAACTGCGAGGGTATACCTATCAGGAAAGGATGAACATGCTGGATCTCTCTTCGTTTGAAAAAAGAAGGCTGAGAGGTGACCTAATAGAGGTCTTTAAAAATTATGAAAAGTTTTGATAGAGTGGAAACTGAGAGAATGTTTCAACTTGTGGGGAAGAGCAAAACTAGAGGCCATAAATATAAGATAGTCAACAAGAAGTCCAATAGGGAATTCAGAAGAAACTTCTTTACCCAAAGAGTGGTGAGAATGTGGAACTCGCTACCACAGGGAGTGGTTGAAGCGACTAGTATAGATGCATTTAAGGGGAGGCTGGATAACCATATGAGGGAGAAGGGAATAGAGGGTTATACTGATAGTTAGATGAGGAAAGATGGGAGGAGGCTCGAGTGGAGCATAGACTGGCCTGTTTCTGCACCGTATATCCTATGTATTGACTATCTCCACCCCCCCCCCCCCCCCCCCCCCCAAATTTGGTGTCGTCCGCAAATTTAGAAATTGTTTTGGATTCCAAAGTCTAAATCCTTAATATAAATTGTGAACAACAGTGGTCCCAACACTGACCCTCGAGTCCCCACTTCCTACCTTCTGCCACTCTGAATAGCTACCTTTTACCCCTACTCTCTGCTTTCTGTCTTGCAGCCAGCTAGCTATCCATTCTGCTACTTATCCCATGACTGCATGCTCTGACCTTATTCAGTATTGTTTAAACAGTGCTGCAGGAGATAAGCCAGCAATCTAATGAAAAAAAACTATTGAGAACAGAAGAGAAAGAGTCAGATACAGAGACAAAAGTGTGAGTGGCACACATACGTTCACTGTTCACTTTAAGTGTATTGGGGGAAAAGTTTAAACACACGTCTGTACAAAAGGCTGAGATAGAGGCCGGCACACTTGGTGTATCTCTGGATACGAATCCAGCACACAGTATCGGCTACAAGTCTCCTTTCTCCAGCTGATCAGTGTCCTCTATGATGCATTTTTGGGATAGTCTAGATTCAGATCCTTGTAGGTGTAGGTCCTGCTGGCAACTCCCTGCAATTGTAATGCCTCTTGCTGTTTCAGATTAATAGAATCCTTTGTTCTGTAAAGTTGTGTCCAATTTTATTTGTGACTTCTATCTTGCAGTTTGATGGTGTAGCAGTGCTGATCGAACAAAATGTCTCCTTTCTTTCCAGTTGTTTTGCATGGTAATAACTTGCTGGTGTTTGGAGGCACTGGTGTCCCCTTTGGTGAGAGCAGTGGGAATGATGTCCATGTGTGCAACGTTAATTACAAGCGATGGGCATTGCTCAACTGTCGAGGGAAGAAACCCAACCGCATATACGGGCAGGTTAGTGGCGCTCTGCCTTTCAATGAATGTGGGGTGTTGCAGCAAACTATAGCATTCATTCTTGCTCACTGTCTCCCTCTCCCCCTCCCCTTTGCCCCCTCTTTCCCTCTCCCCTTTGGCCTCCCTCTCACTCCCTGCTTCGGCTTCCCCCCCCTTCAGTTTCTACCCCCCCCCCCTTTCCCCTTTAATGAGCATTCCAGCCAGCCCAGAACCATGATTCCACTTTGCCAGTGAGCTGGACTGGAGGAAAAACTCTTTGGGATTGGGCCAGACTCCTGATTGAATTTGGATCAGACAGCGAGGGGGTTGCAGCTCCAAGGCTCGGCTCTTCTCATCCCTGCTCCTTTGACACGGTCCCAGACACAGCCCTTTTGGTTTTGTGCTTGCACCCTTTTTTTTCCTTTCTATCCATCTTCCTTTTTTTCCTCTCACGTTCCCTCTGTGTTGCCTGCCCGGTGCCAGGGTTAAGGACATCTCCTCTGGGCTGGAGAGAAACTTGGAGTGGGAGGGGGAGGATCCAGTTGTCGTGGTCCATGTTGGTACCAATGACATAGATAGGACAAGGAAAGAGGTTCTGCGAGGGAGTTTGAGCAGCTAGGGGCCAAATTAAAAAGCAGAACCTCGAGGGTAATAATCTCTGGATTACTACCTGAGCCACGAGCAAATTTGGCTAGGGTAAATAAAATCAGGGAGTTGAATGCGTGGCTCAAAGACTGGTGTGGGAAAAATGGGTTTTGCTTCTTGGGACACTGGCACCAGTACTGGGGCAGGAGAGAGCTGTTCCATTGGGACGGACTTCACTTGGCCAGTGCTGGGACTAGTGTCCTGGCGAATCGAATAACTAGGGCTGTGGAGAGGGCTTTAAACTAATTAGTGGGGGGGAGGTTTCAAGAGAGCAAAAAATAAAAATGACAACAGAGAGGGTCATAGACATAGGTAGCAGTAGGGGAATCACAAATCAGAGCGTGGCAGGAAGGGACAGAGTGTGTGGAGTAAAAGGTAAACTGGTAAAAAGTGAAAAAGCAGGAACTAAGTGCCACAAAGCATATTTGAAAGTTCTCTATCTGAATGCACGTAGCATTCGTAACAAAATAGACGAGTTAATGGCACAAATAACTACATATGGTTATGATATTGTGGCCATTACAGAAACATGGCTGCAGGGTGACAATGCCTGGGAATTAAACATACCAGGTTATTTAACGATCAGGAAGGAAGGGGAGGTGGGGTGGCTGTGTTAATAAAGGAAGGAATCACTGTAATACAGAGTAATGATATTGGGTCAAAAAATCATAATGAAACAGTTTGGGTGGAGATAAGGAATAATGAGGGGAAAAAAACACTAGTGGGCGTAGTCTATAGGCCTCCGAACAGTTGCAACTCTGTTGGACGGAGTATCAATCAGGAAATAGTTGAGGCATGTAATAAGGGAACATCTATAATTATGGGGGATTTTAACTATCATATTAATTGGACAAATCAAATGGGGCAGGGCTGCCTTGAGGATGAGTTCATTGAGTGTATTAGGGATGGGTTTCTTGAGCAGTATGTAACTGAACCGACCAGGGGGCAAGCAACCTTAGATCTGGTCCTGTGTAACGAGACAGGATTAATTAAAAATGTGGTCCTGTGTAACGAGACAGGATTAATTAAAAATGTCCTAGTAAAGGATCCCCTTGGAATGAGTGACCATAACATGGTTGAGTTCCATATTCAATTAGAGGGTGAGAAGGTTGGATCTCAAACAAGCGTGCTAAGCTTGAATAAAGGAGACTATGAAGGTATGCGAGCGGAATTGAGAGTGGATTGGGAAAATAGATTAAAGGGTAAGACGACACATGATCAGTGGTGTACATTCAAGGAGTTATTTTACAACTTCCAAAAAATATATATTCCACTGAAAAGAAAAGGGTGTAAAAGAAAGGACAGTCATCCGTGGCTAAGTAAAGAAATTAAGGATAGTATTCGACTAAAAACAAGGGCATATAAGGTAGCGAAATCTAGTGGGAGGACAGAGGATTGGGAAAACTTTAAAAGGCAGCAAAAAATAACAAAAAGATTGATTAAGAAAGGGAAGATAGATTATGAAAGTAAATTAGCAAAAAATATAAAAACAGATAGTAAGAGTTTTTATAGTTATATAAAAAGAAAAAGGGTGGCTAAAGTAAATGTTGGTCCCTTAGAGGATGAGACCGGGAAATTAATGGTGGGAAATATGGAGATGGCAAAAACACTGAATGAATATTTTGTATCAGTCTTTACAGTAGAGGACACTAAGAATATCCCAACACTGGACAAACAGGGGGCTATAGGGGGAGAGGAGCTAAACACGATCAAAATCACTAAGGAAGTGGTACTCGGTAAAATAATGGGACTCGAGGCGGATAAATCACCTGGACCTGATGGCTTACATCCTAGAGTCTTGAAGGAAGTGGCGGTAGGGATTGTAGATGCATTGGTAATAATTTTTCAAAACTCCCTGGATTCCGCTAAGGTCCCGGCAGACTGGAAAACTGCTAATGTAACACCCTTATTTAAAAAGGGCAGTAGACAGAAGGCTGGTAACTATAGACCGGTTAGCCTAACATCTGTGGTAGGTAAAATTTTGGAGTCCATTATTAAGGAAACAGTAACAGGACATTTGGATAATCATAATTTAATAGGACAAAGTCAGCATGGTTTTACGAAGGGGAAGTCATGTTTGACAAATTTGCTGGAGTTCTTTGAGGAAGTAACATATAGAGTGGATAAAGGGGAACCAGTGGACGTAGTGTATTTAGACTTCCAAAAGGCATTTGACAAGGTGCCACACAAAAGATTATTGCTTAAGGTAAAAAATCACGGGATTGGGGGTAATATTCTGGCATGGATAGAGGATTGGCTATCTAACAGAAAGCAAAGAGTTGGGATAAATGGTTCATTCTCAGACTGGCAATCAGTAACTAGTGGTGTTCCACAGGGGTCAGTGCTGGGTCCCCAACTCTTCACAATCTATATTAACGATTTGGAGGAAGGGACCAAGTGTAACATATCAAAATTTGCAGATGATACAAAGATGGGAGGGAAAGTAGTGAGTGAGGAGGACATAAAAAACCTGCAAGGGGACATAGACAGGCTAAGTAAGTGGGCAGAGATTTGGCAGATGGAATACAACACTGGAAAGTGTGAGGTGATGCACTTTGGCAGGAAAAATCCTAGAGCAATTTATTATCTTAATGGCAAGAAACTGGAGAGTACTGAAGTGCAAAGGGATCTGGGGGTCCTGGTGCACGAAACTCAAAAGGTTAGTATGCAGGTGCAGCAAGTGATTAAGAAGGCAAATGGAATGTTGGCTTTCATTGCTAGGGGGATAGAATATAAAAATAGGGAGGTATTGCTTCAGTTGTACAAGGTATTGGTGAGACCGCACCTGGAATACTGCATACAGTTTTGGTGTCCTTACTTAAGGAAAGACATCCTTGCTCTCGAGGCAGTGCAAAAAAGGTTCACTCGGTTAATCCCGGGGATGAGGGGGTGGTCATATGAGGAGAGGTTGTGTAGATTGGGACTCTACTCATTGGAGTTCAGAAGAATGAGAGGCGATCTTATTGAAACATATAAGATTGTGAAGGGGTTGGATCGGGTGGATGCGGGGAGGATGTTCCCGATGACTGGTGAGACTAGAACTAGGGGACATAGTCTTAGAATAAGGGGCTGCTCTTTCAAAACTGAGATGAGGAGGAACTACTTCACTCAGAGGGTGGTAGGTCCATGGAATATGCTGCCACAAAAAGCTGTAGAAGCTACATCATTAAATAAATTTAAAACAGAAATAGACAGTTTCCTAGAAGTAAAGGGCATTAAGGGTTACGGGGAGCGGGCAGGAATTTGGACATGAGTCTAGGTTCGGATTGGTCATGGCCCTGTGGGTAGTGGAGCGGGCCCAGGGACCGTGTAGCCTGATTCTGCTCCTATTTCGTGTGTGCAATTCTGTTAGATGCAGGAGATGGTTCTGTGATAGTAGATTGGCGGTTAGGATCAGATCAGCCATGATCTTATTGAATGGCGGAGCAGGCTCGAGGGGCCGATTGGCCTACTCCTGCTCCTATTTCTTATGTTCTTATGTTCTCTCGTCTGTTCTCACCTGCTCTCTTTCCCACCCCTTCCCTTTCCTTCCCTTCCCACCACTGCCGGTAGTGCTGTGCCTTTTTTGTGTTTAAAAAAAAAAAAAAAAAAAATCTTGATCAAAGTAATCATTTATTTGGACTCGGTAGTTGAAGAGCAATTTAATTTCAATCTTTTTTTATATTTATCTATACGTTGTGTTAAAAAAAAAAAAATTTTTTTAAATTCATTGTACTAGGATATATAACTTTTTTCTTTAAATTTACTCTAGATACTAATTTTGAATATTTGTGCGTTTTATTATTCTTGAATTATCAATACTGGGTATTGCCCAGTCTGAGTGTGTTGTGAACCAGGCTGGCAATTTGGCACAGCGAAATATATCCAGAAAATGCTGAGGCAGTTGGAAGCATAATCTGTTCTTGCTTTGCTACGTTACAACCAATTATGTCGTGCTCAGCAAAACTCCAATCCGAATAGGTCACTTCACCCTTCTGTTCTTGATTTGCTATATTACAAGCACTTGTGTTTTTACAAATGAGTTCACCCATTTCTTCTGAGCAACTAGCTCAGTTCCTGTTGGATCAGGCAAACAAACAACCTCAAAAAATATTGTTGCACTCTCCACCCACCCCCTTCACTTCACTGTCCTGTCGATCCCCCAGTTTCCACTTGGGTGCCACACCACTAGTGGTAGGGAAGGAGCAACAATCAGTTTTAATTCCCCCGAGTTGGAAAGGGGGGTAAAAAAAATCAACCAGGGTTCCTGTGCCTGATTGCTATCTTGCAGGCCCTGCTGAAAGTGTATGTGTGTGGACATTGGATGAGGACAGGCTCCAGCATTGACTGCAAAGCCTTTCCAACAACCTGCTAACACTCGCTGTCCGAGGTCCACAACGGAATAATGGCCACTTGACCATCCGTGTGTAACACTGTGGGAGATCAACTAGAACACCAAGAGCTGTTAGTGTCAGCAGCTGGAGATATACGCAAATTAATAGGAACATGCGGTTCAACTTTAGATGTGGACCCTCCAAGGCTCCACAATATGCATTACACAGCCCAGAGACAGAGGATACTTGGACACCCTTGGACCAGGACGCCAGTTGGCAAACTGGGGGTCCCTAGACGCTATGCGGTGCACGAGGTCAGACTGATCTGTCTGGGTTAACCTTCTGGTGACTGCCCATTACCAAACAGCAGAGCTGTAAAATGTAGACATTGGCTCGTGTTTTTTCCAGGCGTAGATGCCATCTCTAATTGTAGAAGTTGGCCGGGGGAGGAGGGCTAACGCTTTGTTCTTTATGAAATGACATGTGTTTTTGTTGGCCAAGTGGTTTTCAAACTTTACTGTTTAGAGGTGGGGTGAGACCCTCCATCTTAACTTCTGATGAACAGCCACACATTGGAGAACAATGTGTATTAGTGAACAGCAACAGAACTGAGGTGCGAGGTCAGTCAACAGATCCTGAAAAAATCTTCAGAATTCTTGACATGCTGTGCCCTGGAAGCAAGGTTAACCCAGACAGATCAGTCTGACCTCGTGCACCGCATAGCGTCTAGGGACCCCCAGTTTGCCAACTGGCGTCCTGGTCCAAGGGTGTCCAAGTATCCTCTGTCTCTGGGCTGTGTAATGCATATATTGTGGAGCCTTGGAGGGTCCACATCTAAAGTTGAACCGCATGTTCCTATTAATTTGCGTATATCTCCAGCTGCTGACACTAACAGCTCTTGGTGTTCTGGTCTAGGATTTATCCAACAGTGGAGGCAACATTGCTTAAAAAACCAGCCCTTTCCAAACTTCCAGTCCTACACAGTTCAAACAGGACAAACCAGGGAATACGAAATAGAAGCGCAACCTGGAGGATTGCACAGGGCTCAGGGCCACGTGTGGTACATGAACTGCAGTTTGGACAACCCACCCAGTCCTAGTCCTTCATCTGTGTATCTTTGCTTTTAACTGTTCCAGGCGATGGTGATCATAAATGGCTACCTGTACATATTTGGTGGGACAACTGGTTATGTTTACAACACAGATTTGCACCGATTAGACCTTACAGCTCGGGAATGGATACAGCTGAAACCAAACAACCCTCCGAGCGATTTACCGGAAGAAAGGTGAGCCTCAGGCCAGCCCTCGATCGAACTGTATTTATGGGCTTCTGATCTTGTTGGGCTCGATTGTACGCTTTTTGCATTTCTTGGGTGGGACGGATTTTAAATGGTTTTGTTAGTGTTTTTTTAATTAAAAAGGGGGAATCTGGCTCGGGCAGTGAGTTAACGAGTTTACCAACTGAGAGACTGAGCCACACAGACCAGGAAAGGCCCCGCTTTGATCCTTGCCAGTGTTGAAGTGCATAGTCCATCCCTGCAGATTTAGGACTCTGACTCCAGGTTAGGGAGAGGACAATCGACCTGGATTCACACATTTTGGGTTGGGGGTCGGGGGCGCGGGGTGGTGGAAGTGGAAGGAGGGTGACAATGAGACATACATTTGCAGTGGAGTATCCCTCCCGAGGCTCACTGGGACACACTCCACAGTGGAATATCCCCCTCACTGACTGACTGAGCAGTGTACTGGTGTGTCAGGCCCCTGACTGACTCTAACACTGGGTAGACCTCAGCTGGAGTTTGTGTTCAATTCTGGGCGCCGCACTTTCGGAAGGAATTCAAGGCCTTGGAGAGGGTCCGGAAGACAGTTACAAGAATGGGACTAGGGATGAGGGACTTCAGTTATGTGAAGAAATTGGAGAAGCTGGGGTTGTTCTCCTTTGTTCTCAGGGAACGGTAACATAGTGGTTATGTTGCTGGACTAGTAATCCAGAGGCCTGGACTAATGATCCTGGAGATGTGAGTTCAAATCCCACCACAGCAGCTGGGGAATCTAAATTCAGTTAATTAAATAAATCTGGAATAATTACTAGTATCAGTAATGGTGACCATGAAACTATTGGATTGTCGTAAAAACCCATCTGGTTCACTAATGTCCTATTAGGGAAGGAAATCTGCCGTCCTTACCTGGTCTGGCCTATGTGACTCCAGACCCACAGCAATGTGGTTGACTCTTAACTGCCCTCTGAAATGGCCGAGCAAGCCACTCAGTTGTAAAGAATCACTACGACAAACAATAACAATAAAAAAAACGGACGGACCACCCGGCATCGACCTTGGCACCGGCTACGGACACGACAACGGCACACCCAGCCCAGTCGAGCCTGCAAAGTCCTCCTCCCCAACATCTGGGGACTTGTGCCAAAATTGGGAGAGCAGTCCCACAGACTAGTGAAGCAACAGCCTGACATAGTCATACTCACAGAATCATACCTTTCAGCCAATGTACCAAACTCCTACATCACCATCCCTGGATATGTCATGTCCCACCAGCAGGACAGACCCACCAGGGGTGGCGGCACAGTGGTATACAGTCGGGAAGGAGTGGCCCTGGAAGTCCTCAACATTGACTCCGAACCCCATGAAGTCTCATGGCTTCAGGTCAAGCATGGGCAAGGGGAACCTCCTACTGATTAGCACCTACTGTCCTCCCTGAGCTGATGAATCAGTACTCCTCCATGTTGAACACCACTTGGAAGAAGCACTGAGAGTAGCAAGGGCACAGAATGTACTCTGGGTGGGGGACTTCAATGTCCATCACCAAGAGTGGCTCGGTAGCGCCACTGCTGGCCGAGTCCTGAAGGACATAGCTGCCAGTCTGGGCCTGCGACAGGTGGTGAGAATCAACACGAGGGGAAAAACTTACTTGACCTCGTCCTCACCAATCTACCTGTCGCAGATGCATCTGTCCATGACAGCATTGGTAGCAGTGACCACCGCACAGTCATTGTGGAGACGAAGTCCCGTCTTCACACTGAGGACACCCTCCATCGTGTTGTGTGGCACTACCACCATGCTAAATGGGATAGATTCAGAACAGATCTAGCAGCTCAAAACTGGGCATCCATGAGGCGCTGTGGGCCATCAGCAGCAGAATTGTATTCCACCACAATCTGTAACCTCATGGGCCCAGCATATCCCTCACTCTACCATTACCATCAAGCCAGGGGACCAACACTGGTTCAGTAAGGAGTGTAGGAGAGCATGCCAGGAGCAGCACCAGACGTACCTAAAAATACGGTGCCAAACTGGGGAAGCTGCAACACAGGACTACAAGCATGTTAAAAAGCAGAAGCAGCATGCTATAGACAGAACTCTGCAATCCCACAATCAACGGATCAGATCAAAGCTCTGCAGTTGTGAATGGTGGTGGACCATTAAACAACTAACGGGAGGAGGAGGCTCCATGAACATCCCCATCCTCAATGATGGTGGAGCCCAGCAAGTGAGTGCAAAAGACAAAGCTGAAGCGTTTGCAACCATCTTCAGCCAGAAGTGCCAAGTAGATGATCTATATCGGCCTACTCCTAAGGTCCCCACCACCACAGAAGCGGTCTTCAGCCAATTCGATTCACTCCACGTGATATCAAACGGCTGAGCGCACTGGATACAGCAAAGGCTGTCGGCCACGACAACATCCCGGCTATCGTGCTGAAGACTTGTGCTCCAGAACTAGCCGCACCTCGAGCCAAGCTGTTCCAGTACAGCTATAACCCTGGCATCTATCTGACGATGTGGAAAACTGCCCAGGTATGTCCTGTCCACAAAGCAGGACAAATCCAATCCGGCCAGTTACCCCCCTATCAGTCTACCCTTAATCATCAGCACAGTGATGGAAGGTGTCGTCGACAGTGCTATCAAGCAGCACTTCCCAATAACCTGCTCACTGATGCTCCGTTGGGGTTCTGCCAGGACCACTCTGCTCCAGACCTCATTACAGCCTTGGTCCAAACATGGACAAAAGAGCTGAATCCCAGAGGTGAGAGTGACTGCCCTTGATATCAAGGCAGCATTTGTCCGAGTGTGGCATCAAGGAGCCCTAGTAAACTGAAATCAATGGGAATCTGGGTTGGGGGGGTGCGGGTAACTCTCCACTGGCACAAAGTAAGATGGTTGTGGTGGTTCATGGTCAATCATCACAGCCCCAGGATCATCGCTGCAGGAGTTCCTCAGTGCAGTGTCCTAGGCCCAAACATCTTCAGCTGCTTCATCAATGACCTTCCCTCCATCATAAGGTCAGAAGTGGGGATGTTTGCTGATGACTGCACAGTATTCAGTGCCATTCGCAACTCCTCAGATAATGAAGCAGTCCATGCCCGCATGCAGCAAAACCTGGACGACATTCAGGCTTGGGCTGTAAGTGGCAGGTAACATTCGTACCACACAAGTGCCAGGCAATGACTATCTCCAACAAGCGAGCGTCTAACCACCGCCCCTTGACATTCAACGGCATTACCATCGCCAAATCCCCCACCATCAATATCCTGGGGTCACCATTGACCAGAAACGTAACAGGACCAGCCACATAAATACTGTGGCAACAAGAGCAGGTCAGAGGCTGGGTATTCTGCAGTGAGTGTCTCGCCTCCTGACTCCCCAAAGCCTTTCCATCATCTACAAGGCACAAGTCAGGAGTGTGATGGAATACTGTCCACTTGCCTGGATGAGTGCAGCTCCAAGAACACTCCAGAAGCTCGACATCATCCAAGACAAAGCAACCCACTTGATTGGCACCCCCTCTACCACCTTACCGTGGCTGCAGTGTGTACTATCTACAAGATGCACTGCAGCAACTCGCCAAGGCTTCTTCGACAGCACCTCCCAAACCCGCGACCTCTACCACCTAGAAGGACGAGGGCAGCAGGCGCATGGGAACACCACCACCTCCAAGTTCCCCTCCAAGTCACACACCATCCTGACTTGGAAATATATCTCCGATCCTTCATCGTTGCTGGGCCAAATTCCTGGATCTCCCTCCCTAACAGCACTGTGGGAGTACCTTCACCACATGGACTGCAGCGGTTCAAGAAGGCGGCTCACCACCACCTTCTCAAGGGCAACTAGGGATGGGCAATAAATATGGCCTTGCCAGCGATGCCCACATCCCATGAACTAAGAATTTTTAAAAATCTCATCCGAAAGACGACAGTGCCGCACTCCCTCCGTACTGCACTGAGAATGTTGGCCTGGACTCTAGTCTCAAGGAAAATAAACCAGTCAGATGGGAAAAGTGGAGAGAGTTGATTGAGGAAGCCAAGGTAAGAAGAGTTCTGAGGGGGATGGTCAGGAGCCGAGGGGCTGAACGAGCCGTCACCAGTGCTGAAGCAAAGGGAGTGACAGAAAAGATCGGTGTTGGAGCAGGGGGTCGGTGTGTGTGTGGAGACATAAGGCAGGAGGAGAACATCGACATGAGAGTGGGCTGAGGCCTTGGACTGCCAGGAATTTTGGTGAAGTAGCTGGGCACAGGGAGCCAGTGGGATATGGAGAGCTTGGAGGTGCCAGACTTTGTGTGGGTGACGGTGCGGGCTGGAGTGCTTTGTGTTGAGGTTGGGGTAGCGTTGGGTCCTGAGGTTGGGGTAGCGTTGGGTCCTGAGGTTGGGGTAGCGTTGGGTCCTCCAGTCGGGTTCTTCCATTTGCGGATCCCTGTAATAAGTCTGCACGCTGTACTGTGCAGCTTCAAGGAGTGGCGGCCGGGAAGGGGGTTGGTGGAAAGTACAGCCAAGTAAGAATGTTTGGGGCTACTTGTATTTTCAGGTACCGACATGAAATTGCACACGACGGACAGAGGATATACATATTAGGAGGGGGAACATCATGGACAACGTATCCACTAGATAAGGTAGGGAGAGATCACTCCTGTCGCTCAATTCTGGAACAAATAGGAAATTGTTGTAGGTTTATAAAGTGTTGAGATGTCTTGGTTAACTATTTTGTTAAAGACCTTGTAGGCAAAATAAAATGATTGCAGAGGAGGGTGTCCGACTGCTCTTGGAGCATTGGACTCAGTTCAGACAATTTCGGGCTGGGGGTTATGGCAGGGAGTGGAGGTTCTGAGTGGACGACTCCAGGGGTCAGTGTCGGGCTGGGGGTGTTGATGCAGAATGGAATACTCCAGGGGTCAGTGTCCGGCTGGGGGTGTTGATGCAGAATGGAATACTCCAGGGGTCAGTGTCCGGCTGGGGGTGTTGATGCAGAATGGAATACTCCAGGGGTCAGTGTCCGGCTGGGGGTGTTGATGCAGAATGGAATACTCCAGGGGTCAGTGTCCGGCTGGGGGTGTTGATGCAGAATGGAATACTCCAGGGGTCAGTGTCCGGCTGGGGGTGTTGATGCAGAGTGGAATACTCCAGGGGTCAGCGATTTGGACCAATATTGCTTCCTATCTGCACAGCATTGTGGCTATAGGGTTTAACTTTTTTGGTAGAAGGTTTTGGCTGTTATGCAAATGAAATTTAATACTAATAAATGTACAATATTAAAATTGGGAGAAAGAATGTACAACTGTGTTGCTCAATGAAGAGAATACTGGGAAAGGGTTTGCAGCAGCAACCAGACTCACCCCAAGGGCAGGTATATTGAATCTAGAAGGTAATTTAAACTAGGTGTGTTTTAAAACTGTTCTTTAGATTAGTTCCACCCTTCAATTTTTTTTTATCATAAGAACTGGAGCAGGAATAGACCATAAGGCCCTTCGAGCCTGCTCCGCCATTCAATAAGATCATGGCTGATCTTCGACCTCAACTCCACTTTCCCGCCCGATCCCCATATCCCTCTATTTCCCCTCGAGTCCAAAAATCTATCTCTGGTTGAATATACTCAACAACTCCGCATCCACAGCCCTTGTTGAGGTAGAGAATTCCAAAGATTCACAACCCTCTGAGTGAGTGAAGAAATTCCACCTCATCTCAGTCTTAAATGGCCGGCCCCTTATCCTGAGACTGTGCCCCCTAGTTCTAGACTCTCCAGCCAGGGGAAAGAATCTCAACATATACCCTGTCAATCTCCCTCAATCTTATGTGTTTCAATGAGATCACCGCTCATTCTTCTAAACTCCAGAGAGTATAGGCTCAATCTCTCCTCCTAGGACAACCCTTTCATCCCAAGGATCAATCTAGTGAACCTTCGTTGCACCCGCCTCGAAGGCAAGTATGTCCTTCCTCCGATAAGGAGTCAGAGTAAGGTAGTGGCCCTGGACATTCGGGAGTTCAAAGTGCAGTAGGCTGTGGGAGCTCAATGGGTCAAATGGCCTTCTCCATGTTCAGTAATCTAGAATATTTCACACTGCTGCGTTCTATAATCTTAATCTTTGGTCGGTGGAACACGGGGGTGGGGGGGGAGAGTTATGGAGGGAAATGCCGAAATATAAACTTGATTCTCATGTTTCTTTCCCCTCCCTCAGCACCCCCGACCCTGCCTCAAAGATTTCAATCCAAGACTTATTTCCTTTTCAGATACATGCGTATAACTTGGAGACTAATACATGGGAGGAGATACAAACAAAACCACAGGAGAGAACAGGCAAGTCTGGAATATACCGCTCTGCTAAACGTCGGACCGGGACATTGAGCCCCCTGCAGTTTGAAGGGTTTTTGGTTTTTTTAATCTCTTGCGCTCTCTTTCGACTAATTTTCTTCCTCCTCCTCCTCCCATCTCTGTCCTCTTCCCTTCCATCCTCCCCTTCTCCTTGCTTGGAATGCACTTCTAACAGGTGCTGGGTACCCTCCAACACCTCACCCAAGTGGCAATTCATGTGAGCTTTCAGACTGCAGTGGAACCTCGGGAGGCAGTGGGATTTGGGGCTTTGATGCAGGAGTCACTTTGAATAATGCTCACAGGATCTGAGCAATATCTTTAAAACTCTGATCTTTAAAGGAAATTATTTAAAACCACAACAGATAAAATCAGCTGCTTTAAACCCCCCTCTCTCTCTCCCCCCCCCCCCCCACCTGTGTTTGCTTAGTCTTGTACCACAGTTTCTTTTGGAAGTCTGTCTTTTAAAATGATAAAACTATTTTCTCTTACTCCAGGACTGCAGCAGCCACTTGCTTTTATATAAGCACTCAAAAAAAAAAAAACCGTCCCAAGTCACTTCAGAGATGGAACATATATGGGGAACAGACACTGAGCCATGGAGGGATTGGGGGAGGGGGTGGTGATTAAGAGGGGTGACAAGCGACTTGGTCGAAAACATGGGTTTTGAGAAAGTTCTTGAATGGGAGGATCAGGATCATCCAGAGAGTAGTAGGGCTGAGGCAGCTGCAGGCTTTGCTGCCAATGATTGGGAGGGAGGGCGGGGGGTGGGGGGAGAGGCGGTAATTCACAAAAGGCTAAATCGGAGGCCCAAAGGGTGCAGGAGGAGATGTAAGGCTCCAGGAGGTTGCAGAGATGAGGCTGCAGACATTGTGGCTCAAGACTGGGGTAGAATTTGAAGACGGGAACAAAAATTTAGATGGGCAGACCCAACTAATCAACATATAAGCCTGTTCTACATATCTTAATTCTGATGTTTTCTGGCACTGGTTTTGCTTGTCTGCCTTAGGGAGGGAAGTGGTGGTGGTGGTGGTGGGTGTGGGAGAGTGGGTACAACCCCTCTACATGGAAGGTAATCAGGCTTTCATTGCATAGTCAAAATATCTGCAGAAGTGAGGTGAGTTTGCAGCAGTTGTTTTGTACTAGTTTTTAGTGGAGGTGCTCTTTAATGGTACAAATTTGCCCTAGAGGTTCGCTTTCTAGTGTGGTTAGAAACTATATGCATGAGCTCAGATAGAAACTTATTCTTGCCCCCTCTTTCTCCCCCCCCCCCCCAAACTATCTCCACCTGATCATTCTGTGACCATGTTCCTAACTGGGCTTGTGTTTTTCCTGTAGGTTTTCCTGCAGCCAGAAGATGTCATAGCTGTGTACAAATAGGGCACGGTAAGTGGGAGCTGTTGGTAAGAATGTTTAGCTTGGCATCGGAGAACTGGAAAATGCTTGGTTGTAAATCTTGTACCCGCCACTGTCTCTCATATTGCATTTCGATACATTGACAAAATACGTTTCTCTGATGCTTGGGTGTTTTCTCTCTTCCTGATCCAACTTTGAGAATTAAAATAAAATAATGCCCCTTTGGGCGATGTCACCACCGTTCTGTTTTTCGGTGGGCTGCCTGCATCTGGAAATTTCTTATAAACTGGTCACCTAAAACTTGTTTTTTTTGTATGAAAGCTTCCATGTTTTTTTTTCCCTGTTCCTTCTGTCTCGTGGCTCAGTTGGTAGCACACTCGCCTCTGGGTCAGAAGGTTGTGGGTTCAAGTGCCGCTCCGGAGACTTGAGCACTGAGGGAGTGCTACACTGTCTGAGGTGCCGCCTTTCGGTTGAGACCGAAGCCCCATCTGCTCTCTTGGGTGGACGTAAAAGATCCCATGGCACTATTTAAAGAAGAGCTGGGGAGTTCTCCCTGGTGTCCTGGCCAATATGTATCCTTCAGCCAGCATCACTAAAACCGATTTATCTGGTCATTATCATGTTGCTGTTTGTGGGAGCACAAATTGTCTGCCACGTTTCCTACATTACAAAAGTGCTTCATTGGCTGTAAAGCTCTTTGGGACGGCCTGAGATTGTGAAAGGCGCTATATAAATGCAAGTTCTTTTTTCTTTTCTGTCTCATGATGTGGAGATGTTGGGTTATTGAGGTTCTCGATTTTAGTTTTCAGCAGCAGATAATTGACTCCCTAATCCTGTCGTCTTTTGCAGATGTGTATGTGTGTGGTGGGTATAACGGCGAGGTGATACTTGGGGACCTCTGGAAGCTCAGTTTACAGACTTTCCAATGGGCTAAACTGCCTGCAGAAATGCCAGAGCCGGCGTACTTCCACTGTGCAGCAGTCACCCCGGTGAGTAGCTGAGTAAAGTTTCCTGCACTAGTTTATTTCTAAACCAGTCGGTGTCACCGCGGGGCCTGAGCCTGTCCTTGTCCAACACCCAACCCTATCGATATCCAGCAACAATCACTGATGCGCAATCGAGATTGGGAACTTTTTTTTTTTCCCCTTTAACCTACTGCCACCCTAGTTGAGCAGTCCTGACACTCGCACAAATGTTGGGTGTCATCTGTAAACTTGGAGACCATTTCCCCCCCAGCACCCACATCTAGGTCATTACTATAAAACAGCAACAGCCCCACGAGCCACCCCTGCGGGGTGCTGCCGGTCATCTTTCCAAAGCAGCTTATCGTCTCTCTCTCTCCTCCCCAAATAGCATCAAACTACCTCTTGTGATTCCAGAATGTCTGTCTCCGCTGGTCTACCCCAAACACAGTTCCAGTAGTCCGCTTCAACCCCAGTATCTCGCAGCACAAAATGCTCTCTCTTCCCAATCATGGGAATCTAGAAGGGTAGAGCTGAGTGGGGTTCCTTTTTTTTCTCCAGAGTTCAAGCGGTCACTGAATCTCCCGTGCCCACAACTTCACTGAAATGCTAGTGTTGGCGCTACAGGACTTTGCTTGTGGTGGCAGTACTGTACAGGCCGAGACGTTGCTCATTATTCCGTGTGTGTGTGTGTTTTGCAGGCTGGCTGCATGTACGTACACGGCGGAGTGGTCAACATCCACGAGAACAAGCGGACTGATTCACTCTACAAAATCTGGCTGGTGGTGCCCAGCCTCTTTGAACTTTGCTGGGAGAGGCTGCTGAAGAGCCTCCCTCACCTAACTCAGTTCTCCACCACTCAGCTGCTCAATCTTGGACTCACGCAAGGACTGGTGGAGAGACTGAAGTGACTGCCGGAGGGGAGGAGGTAGAGAGAGGGACACACTTCTGCAATATGGGTGATGGGCAGTGTTGGAGGAAGCTGCTGGGAAGAATACTCCTCAGGCCTTATCTGCCATAAGTGTTAGATGCCTCAGTTATTTTTTTAAAACATCCTGTCACTTTATCACGTCAAGTGATGTGGACTGATCCCAATCTCTTTTTTTTCCCCCCAACCCCCGTCCCTCATAAGACAAGTGGAGCCCACTTTCCAATGATGTTTTTAAACTCTTGCCCTCCGCAGGTTTATCCTGACTCCAGTTTCCAGATGCAGGTTAGTCAGCCTTTGGAAGGGGCCGTTTCCTGGCTCTGTCCATTCGGCTCCCCAACACCTGCAAGTCCCAAAATTTCCGCCCAGTTTTTTGCTATCGCGATTTGTGAGAGATATTAAAAGGTAGCTTCTTTTCCTCCCACAAGCTAATTCCTTCCACTAATCCGGAGTTTCGGCAGGGCTGATGGTCTCATCTGAAACACCGGCCTCTTAATTTTTTAATTCCCCCTTCAAATGCTGACAGTCCTGCCGTGTGTGTCCAGCATTTTCTGTTTCAATTTCAGGTTGCTAGCATTTTTGTTTGTTCCCTCTTTTTTTTAAAATCCCTTTTTGGCTGGGGGATCATCTACTTCCCCCCTGCCGCGCCCCCCCCCCCATTTAAATCTTCCTCACATCAAGAGCCAAAAACCCAGCAAGTGGTTGCCTTAAATGCTGTTTTAATCACCGTGAGTACTTTTCACGAAGGAGTCCGCTCCGATTCCACTGAATGTCAATCGTGTGTTTGTTTCAGCCATGCTGATTTGGATTCAATTTGCTGTCGTGTGTGTGTGTTTTTTTATAAAGCTACGATTGTTCATGTGTTAGAAAAAGGAAAGAAACATTCAGATGTTGCATTAATCTTACTGCCTTGGTTTTGGGTGCCCCTTGATCTGTCCTAGCTAACCTGTCAATAATTATAATGGGATGATATAGGGGCTTGGAGTCAGTGGGAGGGGACCGCATGCCTTTGGCTATTCGACCGAGCAGGTGATCTGGGGCAGACCCCACGAATTTCTCCACTTTGTTTCAGGTAAAGGGGGATTTGTGGCATTTTAGACGGTGAACGGTGCCAGTTTCTGAGTGGCTACCAGTCACGTTCCACATCCGAACACTTGCCCTCACCGATTGATGATCTAACGGAGAGTGGGGAGAATCTCACGGCCTCATTCACTGATCTAAGCAGCTGTGATAACATAGAAACATAGAAGATAGGAGCAGGAGTAGGCCATTCGGCCCGTCGAGCCTGCTCCACCATTCAATACGATCATGGCTGATCATCCAAATCCAGTACCCTGTCCCTGCTTTCTCACACAGAATCCCCACAGTACAGATAGAGGCCATTTCGGCCCATCGAGCCTGCACCGACACATATCCCACCCTATCCCCGTAACCCCACGTATTTAATTCCCCCTAACATATCCCATCCTATCCCCGTAACCCCACATATTTAATCCCCCCCTAACACTAAGGGTCAATTTATCATAGCCAAATCAACCTAACCCGCACATTTTTGGACTTTGGGAGGAAACCGGAGCACCCGGAGGAAACCCACGCAGACACGGGGAGAATGTGCAAACTCCACACAGACAGTCACCCGAGGCCATATTCGAACCCGGGTCCCTGGCGCTGTGAGGCACCAGTGCTAACCACTATGCCACTGTGTTGCCCTAACAGTTGAAGGCAAATTCTGACTGCACCATTCAGAGTTTTGTGGGGTTTCCCTTTTCCCTACATTGCCCCCACCCCACAAAGATCTTGCCCCAATGGTCAGCTGCTCATGGAAGAACTCTGAGAAGTTGCTGAGTAGTAATCCCAGGTTTGAATGCAGGAGCCTGGATCGGGGCCTATTGAAGCGAGTGGGGGCTACTTTGAGTAAAGAAATCCAGTAGAACCTGAAGACCAAGAAAAGGGGAAACAAATTCTCTTGTGTTCATCACTTTTTTCCCCTCCCTTTATGATGTATCTATGGCCTACTCAGGCCAAATGCACCCTCTCCTCTCTGCCTGCTCAGGCCTGGCTCTCTCCTCTCTGCCTGCTCAGGCCTGGCTCTCTCCTCTCTGCCTGCTCAGGCCTGGCTCTCTCCTCTCTGCCTGCTCAGGCCTGGCTCTCTCCTCTCACCTTCACCCTCCACCTCTCCAGCCCAATGCTGTCACCCCTCTCTCTTCTCACTGACCCTGCCCTAGGCTTCTCGCTCTCCTTTCCTGAGGTGCTGTTACCCCTCTTTTCCCTCCTTGGGCCAGTGTTCTCTTTTTTTTCCCCCTCACCCCTCCTCAGGTCGGTGCTATGCTATGATTCACATTGAAGTTGTCAACTTGTCTTTTTTGGAAATCTGCTCAGTGTGGATTTTTGCCAGGCTGTTCCTGTCTCATTTCCCCCCATCCCCCGCTCCCCCTGCCCCCAAGTCAGTAGCAGTAAGTTTGTGTGTACCTGTCTTTTAGTTTCAACTTTAACTCTTGTGGCTTGCTTTGTTTTAATACTATAGTTGGCTGGGCTGCTCAGTCTCATCCGTGAACAGTGCAGTGACTAAATAAAGTGCTCTGACTGGGAGCTGCTGTTGGTAGCTGCCCCCCTATGGGTCCCTCTATCATGAGATTTCCATGTGCAAATGGATGTTGCACAATATCAAGAGTCTGTAGTAAATCTGGTCCATAATGGAGAGCTAGGAATTACTGTCTTGATCTTTGTGCTTGGGTTTGGAACATTTCCACTTGTCATGTCTTTACCCACTTGTATCAGTCAGCCAATCATCGACAACTAGCAGCAATGTAGAGCTTAGAGTGTGTGTGTGTCTCACATAAGCAACTGGGCTGTTGCAGGAAATCCGATTGCAGCTAGTAAATCTGTAGCAACTGTCACAACCCAAAGCCTACAACGAAAGCGGGACATTTAATTCATCTCCAGCAAGTGCTCACACGAGGGATCTGACCAGCTAACTGACCAGTTGCCATGGTAAAAGTTGACTGTTGCACAGTGCCAGTGCCTGTTGTGTATGTAGGGACTGTTGGCTGTGTACCTGCTGTTCTCTCTGGGTGAATGTCGTGGTTGGGATTTGAACCTGTTCTGCTCTTGTAGCAATTGGCATCCTCGAACGGAGGCCTGTTTTAATGAACCTTCAGAATTTTAAGCTCTTCTTGCCGAGAGTCAAACTGACAGTTTGCAAAACTCTAAGCGGAGGCTTTACTCAAACCCATTTTAAAAATGATGGGATCAAAATAAAAGTGGGTCAGTCCTTTTTTTTAAAACATTTTTTCAGTTGTCCAGATTTGATTTTTAAATCATTGCAAGGTTTTCCCCCCCCTCATCTTTTGTAAAATTGTTAATAAAAGCATGATTGAATCTGTTGAATTGCTCATCTTGTGTTCATGACCAGCCTCAATGTACTGCGGTCCCTGAATGTCTACAGTCCAGCTGGTGGCCTTTGTATTCCTAGAGTTCAGCCACTCAATAAATGTGATTGTCCCCTCCCAAGATGTGGACACCTTCCCTGAGGTATTGTTCCAGGCCTGTGAGGTACCCTCCTGCCTCTGGCCATCTTTTGTGTGGCGGTAAGCATTTCAGTTACAAAGCCACCCCTAGTCAGACTGCTCCAGTACTTGTGCGATGGGCACAAGTGTGTGCTTCCAGCAGTGGTCAGCAATCTGGAGCAGGAACTCCATGTTATGCTTCCCAATGTGTGCTGAAGGTGAAAGTTGTGTGTAGTGTGCCTAAATATGACACCCACTTACACACTGGAAGTGAGGTAGGAGGATGTGTTAAATGGGTCAGCAG
Source organism: Squalus acanthias (assembly GCA_030390025.1). Taxonomy (NCBI): domain Eukaryota; kingdom Metazoa; phylum Chordata; class Chondrichthyes; order Squaliformes; family Squalidae; genus Squalus; species Squalus acanthias. The sequence continues at coordinate 130,955,664 of CM059434.1, forward strand.
ACATGGAATGCACCATTTATTACTGAAGCACTCCATGTGTGCAGTGAGTGCCTGCAGCTGTCTTGATTACAGCCTGATTTTTGTCCACTTTCCTTGAGTGAGGGGGTGTTCCCTGGGTAGTGATCAGTGTGAACCCTGCTTCCCCCTGCCCAATCCCAATTGTACCAGCCTGGGTGTCATCAGCTCACTTAACCAACCCATTTCCAGCTATAAAAACCATTGCTCGAAGCACTCAGCAGGTCAGGCAACATCTGGGGGGAGAGAGAGAGAAACTGAGTTAAGGTTTCAGGTTGATGTTCTGATCGGTCATCGAGCTGAAACATTAACTCTTTCTCTCTCCACAGATACTGCCTGACCAGCTGAGTGTTTTCCAGCATTTTCTGGTTCTAGTTTAGATTTCCAGCATCTGCAGTATTTTGTTTTTATTTCCCAGTATGCTGGGTTTTGAGCCTGCCTAATGGGAAATGTAATTTACACTGCAGAGGTTTCTGTACAAAGTATAAAGGCTCTGGCTGAAACAGTGCAGTAGCTAAACCAGTCTGGTATCCACCACAGCTCAACCAAACCAATGCAGATATTATTGGAAAGGTGGTTAAGCTTGATAGGAGCAAACCCATGAATTGGATGGTGACAGAGGTGACCTATCTTTAATGAAGGACACCTCAGCAACACTCCTTCAGTGACTGGGGCACTGATGTTCTCTGATTGGTGCTCACTTCCTTTTGAATAGTTGTTTCTATAGATTATTTTTGAATTGTGATTTAATAGAAAAATCCAGCTTCAGGGGACACTGATGGTGAAAATTTGCTTATATTGGCTGCATATTAATCCAGAACATGTACAGTCAGTTTAAAACTCAAACATAGGCAACTTTATTGCTAAAGTTTAGTTATCAATCATCATCTATGCATTGTGCCATTTTTGTAGCTCCTGTTGCCATCTGCTTTCTTTCAGTCCTGAATGAGGCAACTGTGACCATCATTGGATTCTAAAGGGGATAGCTGCCTGGGTATCTAAAAAGCATATGCATGCCAAATGTGAGCACAATTCAGAATTGGCCTAATTTGCCTTTGTATAGGAGGTGGATAGTTTCACAAGCACAATTTTTGCAGAGGGTTTTACTTATATTGAAAAAACCCAGCATAGGAAAATAGTGCATTTAATCTTCAGATGTACTAGTTGTCCTAGATCAAATCCCAACCATGGTGACCCTCCTGCTAGATCAGCCTAGATAACCTGACAAACCCTTTATACTTAAATGTCAGTTTGACAACTGTGGGCCAAATGAGCTCTTGCTGTGCAGTGAACCTCTAACAATGCTTAACATTCACTCCCCCACCTTGAAGAGGTTGGCTCCCTGTTTGATATGGTTCCATAGGCACTGGGCACCCTCTGGAACTTCACCCAAGTGTCCATTATTTACCTGCATCATAGATTCTGCCAGCAGTGGAGGAGGCCCTTGTGCTTGTGCCAGCTCTTTGAAAGAGCTATCCAATTAGCCCCGCTACCCTGCTCTTTCCCATAGCCCTGCAATTTTCTTCAAGTATTTAGCCAATTGCCTTTTGGAAGTTAGTATTGCATCTGCTTCCACTGCTTTTTCCAGGCAGTGCATTCCAGATCATTATAGCTTATGCAAAAAGGATTTTCATCTCTGCCTCTTGCCATTTATCTAGGCTTGTATTCTCTGGAATGTAGACAGTTAAGGGGGGATTTGGTTGAGGTTTTTAGGATTTTCAAAGGAATTGATAGGGTAGGTAAACTTTTGCCTGCTGTTGGGTGGAGTCTAGGACAATGCCACATAACCTGAACAGATCAGCCATCATCTCATTGAATGACAGCTCAAGGGGCTACTCTTCCTATGTACCTTAAACATGTGTTCTGTGGTTACCAACCCTTCTACCAGTGGCAACCCTGTTAAGGCAGAGGGTCAACTGAAAAAAATCAAAATAGATTAGGCTAGGGTAATTAAAGGAATATGGAACCACAGCAGGTAGAGGGAGTGATGGTACCAATCTTGCTTGATCAGCTGAATAGCCTACTCTAGATAAGTAGGAACCACTTGCAACCCACTTAGCCTTTACCACTATAACCCCTTCCCTACATTTCCATTAGAGAAACTCTTTATTCCAAACCATCTATTACTATGGTATAAGCCAGGCCCCTTGGGCTGGGTAGTTACCTGTAAATAGGGTGTGAAATGCACTAACAGGCAGTAATCTGTTTTGAACCACGGTTTTGATTGACCAGGAGTCAGGCACAGGATACAACTCTAGTGTCTCTTAACCTATGCTCCTTCACTCACTGCTCCTCCCTCCCCCTATGAGGGGTGAATTTACTTCAATTAAAGCAGTAACTCTGCTCAAAGGCACCATTCATGTAATGAAACATCAAGGAGGGGGGGGTGGAGGAGGGAGAGAAAGAGGAAGAAAACAATGGAAGCCAAGCAGTTAGGTGAGAAGTTCTAAGATGCAGTCATAGATTTAATTGAAAGGGTTTGAAGCTGCAATTTATAAAAAGTTAGGAACAGATTTATGGAGGGGTGGTGGTGGGTGGGGTGAAGCAGCTGGTGTGAGGGAAGGGAAGGAGTTGGAAGCAGCTGGAGTGCACTCTGGGATGTTGAAGATCAGGTTGGCCTCTTGTACTTGATTGAGAACCAGATCCAATGATAGAACCTGGTTAACATAACAGAAAATGCTGAAGCTACTCAGCAGGTTATGCAGCATCTGTGGAGAGACAGTTAACATTTCAGGTCAATGATCTTTCAGCAGCACTGGAAAAAGTTAGATGGAACAGGTTTTAAGCAAGTAGAGAGATAGGAAAAAGGGGGTAGGGAGGAGAACCCAAACTTCCCTTCCCCCTATCCCTGCCTCTACTTGCTTAAAACCTGCTCCATCTAACTTTTTCCAGTTCTGATGAAAGTTTGTGGACCTGAAACATTAACTGTCTCTCTGCACAGATGCTGCCTGCCTGAATATTTCCAGCATTCTTTATTTTGCATTTCCAGCATCTGCACTATTTTGCTTTTGTAATAGAACCTGGCTACATTTGTTAGACTTGAAATGAAAGCAGCAGCTATATTTCTGTGGACCCAGGTTTGCTTAAGTCAGAGCCTGAACTTGCACCAATGGTGCTTATGCATGGTTGAAAAGTGTTTGCAGTTACATAGTGTCCAGAATCACCAACCTTTTAAAACAGGAGGCATAAAGATTCACAGCAGTGTTCAAGTTTATGCAGCAAATACCAAAACCACAGAGCAGGCCAGTTGCAGTTTCTATCGCCACTCTGCTGATTTAATGAGAGGTGAGTGGGGAAGAGTGGGTGTTGCTACAGCCCTGTTAAGAACAAAACAGCCATTCACATTGCTATTGCACAAGCTCATGGTCAACACACAGATCATGTCAAACTCCATGTGGGCTCCTACAGCCAAATTACCTGCCAAAACTGAGGTTCACTCATGAAGAAATTTGAGGGAATGAAATGTACTCCAACATGAATAGCTGCTGGAGGAGAAAAATGTTTTTAAAAACATTATAGCAACTCCAAATTATGACCCTTACTCTTTGTTCTCCATTTGTCACAAGATTGTTGGATGTCAGACAATTTGAAACAGAGTAATCCTTACCTTGTTGGTGTAGATGCAAATGGAAAGTGAGCTCTCGGTCTGGGCCCCAAGTTAAGGATTCCTACACTTTTCCAAAATTCCGTGATAGGGAGTGGCAACCCTCTCCTGGAATACTACGCTACTCTATCCTCACACTGCACATCAACTATGTACTTGAACAATCTTTCTGCTGGACACAAGTTCAGAAACATTAAATTGGTGTCAAATATTGTTTGCCTGGTTCTCAGACCTATGCTGTAGTGAGCATGAGGGAGTGTGTAACAAAATTGCACAGGAACAAATTAGAGTTGGGTGTGCATGTTGGGTTTTCCTACATTCTCTGCCTTGAAGAGTTGATGTTTGAGAGGAATGAGATTGCCATATTGTTTGTTTTCTAGATCTGCAGATGTCTAGCCTTGTGTTTCAATGCAAGTCTATAATAAAAGCTGTTAAGACAGAGAGTGTATGCACTACATTTAAAACATTTGAGTTATTCAGGATCATGTATGTCATTCCCTGAGCAATAAATGGAACCTGGCCACAAGCTTCAGTATTCCCAAATTAACATGAAGTTGAATTATTTTGCACGTTTCCTCCCCTGAAGCTTTGGTCCATCAGGGTTCAGGTCTGGGCACCAGGTGGTCTCTAATACCTCACCCAACAATGCCCATCTTTCATGTGAACCTGGATGCTTGACTTTTTGCTAGCTATATTGTCTTCGTTATCAGAAAGGGTCAGATAGGAGATTTGATCAAGATGCCAGGCTGATTTTTCTCCAACCCCAAGAGAGTGTTGGGGAGGAGGGAGTGTAGGGGAAGGAGATTGCTAATTCGCCAAGTTATTACCCTGGCTTATTCATTGCAGACTAAAGAATAACCTCCTACAACCCGCCACGAACTCTGCGTTCCTCCAACTCTGGCCTCTTGTGCATCCCCCCCACTTCCTTCGCTCCGCCATTGGTGGCTGTGCCTAGGCCCCAAGCTCTGGAATTCCCTCTCCAAACCTCTGCCACTCCTCTACTCTCCTTTAAAGACGCTGCTTAAAACCTACCTCTGACCAAGCTTTTGGTCACCTGTCCCATTGTCTCCTTCTTTGGCTCGGTGTCAATTTTTGTCTGATTACACTCCTGAAGCGCACCTTGGGACCTTTCACTACATTATAAAGGCGCTATATAAATGCAAGTAGTAGTTGTTGATAAAGTGGGCATACCCACTTTGTATAGCTCCTTTAGTCAGCTTTCTGTATTTATAAATATTAAAAGCAGAGTCAACAATTAATGGGAAGAGAATGTAACCTGTATTTAATTCTGTAGGTACTTCATTAAACAAAGAAGTTGGTGTGTTAAGACAGAGAACATTACAATCATCAGGATTGACCATTGTTCACTACTCAGAGCTCAATTAGGCATTAGGATTAACAGAGCGATGTCTATTTCAGTGTCAGCAATGGCTCTGAAAGGAGACATTTAACCATTAGTGCTCATTGCATCCAAGATCTGTTCCACTATTTCAGTAGGTTACAAACATACAAAAAAGGAAAGACTGGGAGACCCACTGGTCCTAGTAGGCACTAGTGATGTCTTGTGCATCGCCATACACACTCCCCCCATGGAATCTCCTGGGAAGAGTCAAAAAAGATAAAAACCCAGGTCAATTAGGAGAGGATAATCTGGAAAATTCTTCTGACCCCTTTGTGATGTGATTGAAACTAGTCCAGATCACATACACCCTGATTTATAGTACAGGTACCTACCTCTTGTACAAGGTGAGCTCCACCCCAGTCAGAAGCAGGTTCAGCTCTCTTGAAGGAACTGAGTCAGCGTTTACCACACGAGCCACCAGCCTGTACCACAGGTCCACACAACCCAGTGCTGCCCTTCCATAACTTGTAAGAGTGACCTCTGGTCCTCCCTAACCTATCCAGTTACAATAAACACAATCTAGTCACTTCATTAGTTTATAAACCTCGATCAAAATCACCAGAGTCTGCTTTTCTAAATTATACAAACTTAACTTTGGTCTCCTTATCGAAGGAAGGATATACTTGCCTTGGAGGCGGTGCAACAAAGGTTCACTAGATTGATTCCTGGGATGAGAGGGCTGTCCTATGAGGAGAGATTGTGTAGAATGGGCCTGTACTCTCTGGAGTTTAGAAGAATGAGAGGTGATCTCATTGAAACATACAAGATTCTGAAGGGGATTGACAGCAGAGGGGGGCAGTGTGATCCATTGTAATAGCCTCATCACAGGGCTTCAACTTGGGTACCAGGACAGCTTGTGTAATTTCTCTAGCACAGAGTCAAGCTTCAGGTTGTAAATGGAGATACAAATTTTATTTTAAACAAAACAGTCCAAAATGACCCTATAAATACACGTTTTGCCTACCTGCACAGTCCCTCCAAACACTATATTTTGTAAGTTACTTTAAGAAAGCCACACAAGTTTCCTCCCAAAAATATTTTTACATTGAGTCTTTAGTACAAGTTCAGTTTTTCCAAAACATAGGAAACTGTATTTAGATCAAACAGCAGCAGCAGCTGTTAATGGAATCACAAACTCAAGTTGTTCTGAGTGTTGAGGCCAGCACTGCTTCAGAGGGAGTCTCGCCATACAGAACCTCATCCAAAAAAATATCTGAAGCAAGATAACCGAGCTCTTCTCTCCTCCCCCCCCCCCCCGAAGCAGGGGACAGGTCAGAGAAGTTGGTCGATGGGAGGTGAATTGAATCACCACAAAACCGTTAATCTTCAAATTGTGTCGACAACAGCGTCAGTCAGTCACTAAACCTCAGCACGGAGGAGTTTTCAGTTCACAGCAGCACCAACTCCCACTTTGAGAGATGTCTGGATTATTGTCCCTCTCCTGGCAGGTAGAAATGGGAGAAGATGATTCTGAAGACTTGTTGGCTGCCGATAATTATTCTAGAGCTGTTCAATCAAACCATCCAAGTCACAAACAGTTCAATGAATCCACCTTCAGCACCCACTTTGAGATGGAGCAAAAAAGTACATGGCCATGATGATCAGGTAGACTACCACCAGCGGTGTGCCTGTGGAGACAAGTCAGTGTCAGGATTAAAGGATGGCAAATTCCCACTTTTCAGAAGATTGCTTAAGGCAAAGGACACCCTGTGCAGAAGAATGGATGATTGACTGCTCTCAGCACCCGACTGGAGCATAAAGCACCCCCGGAGATACCAACAAGCAGACTAGTTGGGCCGAATGGCCTGTTTCTGTGCTGTACATTCTATGCCAGCTCTGCTCGGTCTCTGTTGCTGGGATTCTTGCCTCAAAACCAACTCCCACCTCACCAGTCAGATTTCACATGAGCCTTAAATACATCAATTGGAACGGGATCAAATGGCTTCAGTTTAACTTAGGCCAAAGAGTACAAGAGATTCAATTCTGGGGCCCACAGGCAATGGCAAAGGGTTCGACTCACTGTCTTCAACCCTACAATTAATTGTTTTGTAATTTTCCTCTTTAAAAATATTTTTAAAATGGGGCTGGTTAAAACTGCCAGAAAGTCTTTCAACTCTAATAGATCAGAGTGCACCTAAACGATGATAGGATTAGACTGTTACAGTAAACCAGCCACAGCAAATAAAGAAAGGACTTTCATGAGGCCAGGAGGTCCCAAAGCACTTTACATCCAATTAAGTACTTTTTGAAGTGTGTGGTCACTGTTTTAATGTAGGCAAACATGGCAACCAATTTGCCCACAGCAAGGTCCCACAAACAGCAATTATTATTTTTAAATAATGTTGATACAGCTAAGGAGGCCATTTGGCCCATTGTGCCTGCTCTTTGAAAGTCCCACTCCCCTGCTCTTTCCCCATAGCGCTACAAATCTTTCTGTTGCAAGTATTTATCCAATTCCCTTTTCGAAGTTAGTATTACATCTGCTTCCACCACCCTCAGGCAGTGCATTGCAGATCATAACTCACTGCGTAAAAAAAAATTCTCATCTCCCTCTGGTTCTTTTGTCAATCTAAAGTGGTTCCGGAGGGGAGGGATATTACTGCTGGGAAATGAAATGCATTCCCAACAGGCAGCCAGTGTCCGGGATAGCACAGGTCAGACACAGTGAAGATCTGCTCCGCTGGCTCATGTGGGGAAATGTCACATTGTACAAAGGGTGCTCTACAGCAGCCGTTCCCCATGGCCTCCAGTCAAAATGCCAGCTTTGGGCCAAGCAAGCAGCTTCGTGCTGTGGGATTGTGTCCATTAGGAACTGGTCCAGATTGCCCACTCAAGCAAGATCTTCATCCAATAACTGCAGGTTGGATATGAATCTGGGGGGGGGGGGTGAAAGGGCAGTGTGCTGACCCATTGCATCCCTCACTCCCTCTGTACCCAAGTCACAATATTCTATTATAGAATGCAGATAATCCAGGATGTGACAAGTCAAAACTACTCCAGCTGAAGTCATTCAGATCTGGCAACTGCACAAGTTACTGTTTAAGCCTGGTTGCTTATCTTTAGGCAGCCAAAGCAGATCCCACCAGTTGTTGAGATGTGACCATATTCCATTCCAGAGACTTGAGCACAAAATCTAGGCCGACATTTCAGTGCAGTAGAGGGAGTGCTGCTTTGTCGGTGGTGCAGTCTTTCAGAGGAGACATTAAACCCAGGCCCCATCTGCTCTCAAGTGGATGTAAAAGATCCTATGGCACTATTTTGAAGAGCAAGGGAGTTCTTTCTGGTGTCCAGGCCAATATTTATCCCTCACCCAACATCACAAAAAAAATAATGATCTGGTCATTTAACACAGTTTGTGGGTCCTTGCTGTGTGCAAATTGGCTGCCACATTTCCTAAATTACAACAGTGTCTACAGTTCAAAAATACTTAATTGGCTTTAAAAGCATTTTGGGACATCCTGAAAAGCACTGTATAAATGCAAGTCTTTATTGGTAAGTGGTCAGGACACAGGCTTGTACCCTTGCTCACCTGTAGGGCAGAGAGCATGTCTCAGTTACTGGTCGGGCAAAAAATAGAACACGTGCTCTGTCCTGTGAGACTCGGACAGAATGAAGGGCCAAGTAAATGCAAACAAGACCATTGACCAAATATTTGATGTGTTTACATCACTTGTAGAGGTGTAAGCAAACTCACTGCCCCTCTCCCAGGTGTGGGTCTCTGCAATATGTATTGTACTGTCCCACAAGCATCATACTGAATTCGTTAGAGTACAAGAACCACATAATTTACTCCTATACAGCTCATTAAAGAAAGTCAACTTACCCTGGAAATAGTCACACTTGCCATCCATGAAGATATAGTTCATTAAGATGACACTGAATATTGATGCCCAAAGGTGGAGATCACTGAAGAGCAAAGTAAAGCCTACAGGCTAAATAAAGAGCAAATGACACATGGTCAGTCCATGGACAGTCAAGACCATTTTCTTGGCACAAAGTTTACATCCAGACTTCAAGCTAGTTTGTTCAAAATTCCGCTGCCCATACTCTTTCCTATACTACATGTTATCACCCCTTCTCAAACTTTTAACAGCTCCCATCCATAATACAGTTAATTCAAAATCCTCATCCTGGTGTACAAATCCTGCCACAGCCTTGCCCCCACTCCCCTCCCTCACCTCCTCTAGCCCGAGATGCTTCCACCAAATCTGGTTTCCCTCCCATCTCCATTCCACCAGTGGCGATCCCACACACAGGCCCGCCCACAACCTGGCTACCTCACCCCATCTGCAAAAGCCTCAAAACCGCCCTCTTGACTTCTCCCAGCTCTGCTCAGTGACTAGGCCTGCGAAAAGCACCTCAGGAAGTTTACCATAAGGCTGCACACAAAAGCAAGTACTGTAGTTGGAATTCAGCTAATGAGCACACCTACATGAGAGTTAAATACTTACATAAATGACCGAGAAGAGCACCAAGACTGGGATTTGCAGCATACACACTTGTACAGCAATGGAACTTCCAACTTCCAGGCTGAGGAGACAGATCAAGATGGATGAACCCAGATCATCTACAAGGAGCAACACTGTGCTTTGCTGGTGTACATCATATCCTTGACCCCTCCAAGCAATTGGTTGCCCCCTTGTACCCTGCTTTTGCAGTTTGCCTTGTACTTTATACTAAAGACTGAACACAGATGAATACCTGCTCCCAGACCACTTACCATTTTGGCTTCTAACTAGCCCATGATTAGTTCAGCCTGTGGACAGCTGGCAGTGGAATGTCGAGCGAGGAAAGGCAGTTCCTGCTCCCTGATGCCCCATAGCGCGCGCACACACGCAGGAATTCCGACCCAAAGGTTTCTCATCGCCTCACACAGCCTCCCCAATATCTTATGGCACAAGACAGACAGCCTCTGGACCACAGACAGCTCATGAAAGGTCAAAGATCAGATTAACACTGACTAGCAGCAACATACCTGAGGCTGATGTTGTTCTGCAATGCAAACTGGATCCCATTTACAATCTCAGGAAGCTCAGGGACCATTGCCAAGACAGTTACACCAAGGAAGTACTGTTATTGATAGGAAAAACACACAAGAGGGAAGCAGTTAGAATAAAGCAGTCTCCATATCAATTTCTTCCCCTTTCCAGTCAAAACAAGCGATAAAGAACCAAGTTGTAGAACATTGAATGAAGAGGCCAGTCCAGAACAATGCCATTGTACAATCTCCCAGACTCCACTCCATCTATTTAACCTTGAGGGAAAGTTCTGTACTTTAAATAAGCCAACTAATCTACAGATACACACGCACACAATTACCCTTCTCCCCACCAAGCTCCACATGTCCCAAGTGAACCAATCTAGATCCTCTGCCTCTTCCGAGTCCTGGCACCTCCTTGCTCTATCCCCATGTCTGAAGTTTTATCCAGCCCCACACCCCCTCACTGGGACTCTTGGTTACTGCTGGTCCCTTGCTCCCTCAGCTCCACCGGAGGCCACAGTGCCCCTCCCCTCCAGGAGTTCTCTTCTAAACCAGCAGAGGCTTTTAAAGGCAAGTGTCATCAAACACCTTTGTGTCCACTTGTCCCCTTGAGGAGATTTACCTACAAGTGTTACAAAAACCACAAGCTTCTGAGACACACTACCTTATGGATTTATTTTGAAAAAATATCCTGTACCAGGGTTTTTGTAGCTATTAAATCACAAGTATGAGCTCCTTCAAATGCACTAGTGTCCAGCGGTGGAAGCAGATTTAATAGCAACTTTCAAAAAGGGAATTGGATAAATATTTGAAAAAGGAAAAATTTGCAGGGCTATGGGGAAAGAGCAGTGGGACGAATTGGATAGCTCTTTCAAAGAGCTGGCACAGGCACGATGGGCCTAACAGCCTCTTTCAGTGCTGTGCAATTCTAAGAGTCAGTCAAAAACATATAGCCAGTTATAGACAATTTTTTGAAAAAAGCTCAATGCCAAATTGGCAGACAAAACCAAAATTGCTTCTACACAGCAAACTAACCTAACTGAGACAGGACCAACCTGCGGCTTCCTGCTGTACATGGCTCAGCTACTCACTGCCAAAACCCACCTGTCGCATCTATATATGTAGATGTAAAAAACATATGGTGCTATGGAGCCATGTACTCACTGAACAGAACATTGCGAGAGCATTGCAGTGACTTACCGGTGAGATTGTAGAGCTGGACAGCAAGGGGTCAATGTGCTCAGACACCAACTCTGCACAGGCGGACATGAAAACAGTGGCGACAATGAGCAGCACCACAGCTCTCCATCGTGACCAGTGAATGACAATATTGTGACTATGTCCTGGAACTGGGGAGAAGATACAAGTCAAGCCAACACCAGCAAACAACTCCCTTTGTATAAGAGCAGTGGGACGAATTGGATAGCTCTACCAGAGAGCCAGCACAGGCAAGATGGGCCGATTGGCCTCCTTCTGCCCTGTATCATTCTATGATTTTTATGAAGGTGCGCAAAGTCAGATAACTCAATAGGTAGTGAGTGCCAGGCTGGATTCAAGTTCTGGGTCATCAGCCTTCCATACTTTGGAATGAAAACCAGCTTCATGGAAAGGGAGAATTCAGGGGCTCCAGGTGCATGTTAAATGCACCTGGGATTTTCCCCAAGACAGGCCACACACACTGAGCTGGCCACAATTGGCAAGGAGACACTCAACAAGCATTCCCCCTTAGCATGTGTGGCAGGACAGGGATGTTTTCTATCTGCTGCAAGAGTGTTACTTTATTAGTCAGACAAGTAAACGAGCAACTTATCCCAAGGCTGGGAGAACAGGTACTTACCATGGCAGTCACTGATGTGAATATCATAGATGTGGGTATGTGTCTTCAAAGCAAAGACGAGACCAATCACATATGAGGCAGGGAGAAGTATGCACACTGTGTAGATCAGGGGCCTACAGGAGAGACACCAGAGAATTATCATTCCGTGTTACAGGAAACATACCCGGTGTGCGATGCTTCAGTGACACCCTGTACAAAGTGCAGAGTGAATCCCACATCCCCACCATTCTATCTGTCCCCTTACTGCAGCCTTCTAGATCATTAATCTTACAAGAAAGTGACAACCTGTTCAGCTACCGCGTTTACATGCAGCCATTTTAGTCTTGCATTCCCTCATCCCCAGTTTGTATAGTCCGAATGGGCACTCTTGTTCTGCATATATATTCAGCACATGGCTCCTCTCCCCCTGTACCCGAGAGCAGGAGAAGAAGTGAAACAAGAGACCAAAGCATTTTTATAAACCATGTACTTACTGGACGTGACTGTGAAACAAGGTGTCGTTCTGCAGCTGTGAGGAAGGGGGAGGTGGAGAAATAATATTTCTAATCAGAAGCGATTTAAAATCCTGAAACTTCAATGCTACTTTAATAGCTATTTTCAAGCATTAATGAGACAGCCCCAATTCCCCCTCAGATAGGACTTGGTCCTCAGCATCAGACCGTAATAGCAGGCACTTGGCCTCCTCTATCCTACCCAGAAAATGCATTCCCCACCATCACTGAAGAACATCCTGGCTTGGCTGCATTAATGTGCAGTGAGGAGGGTAAATGCCTCCCCAACTCAAAAAAAAAAAAAGAGAGCCTGGCAAACAGCTGAAGCCTCGTTCCCCACCCCCCAAAATCAAAGAGGGTGCCTGAGGCAACGAGCTGTATTAATGCCACCAACAAAAACCAATCCTAGAGTCATTACAACTTGGGGAAAGATGATTACTCACATTTCCTTTGTAACCAAGGTGCAGTGGAGTATGTAGTGATAAGCTTCATAAGGAACTTGACATGCACCCTGTACCTTTACCTTGTGCCAAGGTATCAACCGTGGTTCAGTGGGTCACACGTCACCTCCGAGTCAGAAGGTTGAGAGTTCAAATTCCACTCCAGAGACTTGAGCCCATAATCTAGGCAGACATGCCAGTGCAGAACCGAGGGAGCGCTGAACCATCCAAGGTTTGAGGGCAACTACAGAGGCGCAATAAATCATGGCCTTGCCAGCAATGCCCACATCGCGTGAATGAATCAATAAATAAGATGCGGTCTTAAACTGGGGCCCCCGTCTGCCTGCTCAGGTAGATGGGAAAGATTGCATGGCACTATTCGAAGAGGAGCAGGGGAGTTCTTCCCCAGTGACCTGGCCAATACTTAGCCCTCAATTATCACTACAACCAATTATCTGGTCATTATCTCAGTGCTGTTAGTGGGATCTTGCTGTGCGCAGTTTGGCTGCTGCGTTTCCAACATTACAACAGTGATCACACTTCAAAAGTACTTAATTCATTGCAAGGTTCTTTGGGATGTCCCGAGGTCATGAAAGGAGCTATATAAATGCAAGTTCTTTAACTTTATTACCTGCTTTAAGCAGGTTGGCTCAGGTCACCCAATAGGCAGATATCAAAAATCCCTAATTAAAAATGGAGGTTATCTAGAACCTTCTGAAGCCAGAGACCATGATCCGCTCACCTCCTGGGTAACATTAACAAGCGGAGGGACTGGCTTCAACAGCTCGTGTTTAGCATGAACACATCATTGCAAGCCAACTGGCAAACCCAGGATTGCACATTTGGCCCCCCACCTCAAACCTTCGAGAAAAACAAGCCCAGGCATAAAAGTGGCAGCACGGGGGGGGGGGGGGGGGGGGCTCAGAGAATGTCCTCCACCAGTTTTAGGTTTGGTGCAGATTTCCTGCTTTAGACAGCAGTATTCTCTTATTGCCACTAGGTGGCACTGAACACAAGAACTTAACCCAGGGCTGTTTGTGCAGAACTCGCCACACAAAGCACTTACTGCCCCTGCTCCGTGACACCCAGTGCCTGGGATCAGCATTTACTGCCCCTGCTCCGTGACACCCAGTGCCTGGGATCAGCAGTTACTGCCCCTGCTCCGCGACACCCAGTGCCTGGGATCAGCAGTTACTGCCCCTGCTCCGTGACACCCAGTGCCTGGGATCAGCAGTTACTGCCCCTGCTCCGTGACACCCAGTGCCTGGGATCAGCAGTTACTGCCCCTGCTCCGTGACACCCAGTGCCTGGGATCAGCAGTTACTGCCCCTGCTCCGCGACACCCAGTGCCTGGGATCAGCATTTACTGCCCGGGATCAGCATTTACTGCCCCTGCTCCGTGACACCCAGTGCCTGGGATCAGCATTTACTGCCCCTGCTCCGCGACACCCAGTGCCTGGGATCAGTAGGGTCTGCAGCAGCAGGAGTGTGCCAGAAGGAGGAATTTCTGACAGTCTAACAAGGTAAGGAGGAGAAAATTGAAATAGGAATCATAGAACGGTAATGTACAGTGTGCAGCAGAACAGGAGTTTAACTGGCGGTCACACTGGAGTTAAACACTGTTCAAACAATTCTGCCTTATCCACAGGGTTCAGCAGTCAAGAATGGAGCAGGTTTGAGGTGATCACTGACTTCTATTCGCAGTACTACATGATCTGTTCAGGGGGAATTTAAGATGCATGTCCAGAGTCATCCTAAAGAGTGCAGTTTTCTCCAGGCAACTGGATGATGGAGGTGGCAAAATACGTAGAACCTCTCCAAAACAAATAATGGCCATTGACTTTCCGCTCACCGCCCCTCCCCCCACCCAAGGTGTGATGTTCTCATCAGCATCCCAGCCACTGGGAGTCATGGAGCAGGGGCAGTAAATGCTGAACCCCTTCCAGTACCCGACCAAGTGGTCAATTGTGTCTGAGCCTAGAGAGCCAGGGTGAGCCGATATCCAACCATCACTGCCAAACTGGACCTGGTCCTCATTCCGTAGCAACGGCCAAGGATCCAAAATATATCAGGAGTAGCAAACTCTGGCTAATATTGCACCTCCCAAACTTGAGCCGACACCATCAGACTAGGGATTGTACCTGGATTCTTTCTGGGTTTCTACAGCTCAGCCACTCATCCACTTAACCAGCCAAGACAACAGGCTCCAAGTGAAGCTTTAATTAAAAAAAAAAGTAAATCCATACCACACTGAAGTGACAATCACTGCACTCAAAGGGACCAGATTCATTCTGTGTTGAGTTGGTGCAGCCTTGACATATTAGGCTTCCATAGGCCTTGGAAAAGAGTGTTGGTGCAAACACACCTACAAAAAAAAAGGAACAAACCAGCTACACGTCAAACTTAATAAGGAAGAGCAGATGGTTAGATTAAAGAGGCACCTCTCGCGATTGGTTGCCCATGGCCACAGAAACTGCCCAGCAGCACCTCTGACTGCCCCACTGAGTTCAGTGGAATAAGAGGCTGTGGGCGTCTTCAGTGGGTTCAGAGGTCGAGCACCCGAGGGTTCAGAAACTCAGCCCCACGCCCCGGACCCATCCCCAGCCACTGCATGCAGCAGATTTTGAAAGAAACTTTTCCTGAAGGCAGGTGCACAATCTGGCATATGCACACAAACTATTCTACTGTGATGGGCATCACAACCAACTCCCAATCCAGTGTTCAGTACTCGTCTG
Organism: Squalus acanthias; assembly: GCA_030390025.1. Taxonomy (NCBI): domain Eukaryota; kingdom Metazoa; phylum Chordata; class Chondrichthyes; order Squaliformes; family Squalidae; genus Squalus; species Squalus acanthias. The sequence continues at coordinate 130,971,169 of CM059434.1, forward strand.
GTAACCTTTACTGGGTATGGGAACCCTGGCCAACTTCCTCCTCCTATTTTGGTAGGGTAGATACAGCAAAACCATTTCCTCTGGTGCAGGGACAATCTTAAAATTAGAGCTCCCAAAATGCAGGAGTGAAATCAGGAAGCACTTTCCCCCCCCCCGCACACAAAGGAGTGGAAATCTGGAAAACTCTTCCCCAAAAGGCTGGGGATCAATTGAAACTTTTAAGACAGAGATCGACAGATTTTGATTGGGTAAGCTTATCAAGGGATATGGAACAAAAGGCAGGTAAATGGGGTTGAGGTACAGATCAGCCGTGATGGGATTGAATGGCGAATAGGCTCGAGGGGCTGAATGGCCTCCTCCTGTTCCTATGCTCTCGGGGGGGGTACGGAGGCCAAGCGAGGCCCCCTTACAATTGGCTTCAGGATTGAGCTTTAAATGGCCACGTTATTCTACTCAAATGAAGAGTGCTGCTCCCACCCAGACCACTGCATTACACCACCACCATTGCGTGAACTCAGAGATAAATCCACATTTAGCACTGGGCTAGCGAGGCTCGTGTGGGGGGTCTATCCTTGGCATTTTTAAGAGGGCGTTTGTTTATAGTCAATTCAGATGCTAAAAGTCAGACAGCATGTGACGTTTCTCTGCCTCGCCACCTACCTCCCACTGATATGAAGAGCAGCGCTGAACTGATGCCAGCTGACCTGCTGTTGAACCTCTGCTCCTGGTGCTTGCATCCTCCGATCACCATGGATATACCCTGGTGGACAAACAGCTAGTCAGTTTCTGGTCTTAACAACAACAAAAAAGTACCACAAAAAGCACAGGATTTACAAAACTGCCATTTGCAGAATTCTTTTCAATTTAAATAGTGTATAAAGTTTCTTCACTGCTTAGCAGAGAATCATCCATCGGTCCATGCTCCCCCCACTTTGCAACATAACCCAACAATGAACTTGAACCCAGACAGAACACAGACATGGCCAAACAGCCAAGGCCATTTGCAGAGCCGACCTTCGGTGTGTCAGCCATGGCTCAGTTGGTAGCAGTCACCTCAGTTGCAGGTTCAAGTCCCACTCGAGGAGGAGCCCATAATCCAGGCGGACACTCCAGTGCAGTACTGAGGAAGTGCTGCACGGTCAGAGGTGCAGTCTTTTGGATGAGACGTTAAACCGAGGTCCTGTCTGCCCTCTCAGGTAGGCGTAAAAGATCGTTTGGCTCTATTTAGACGATGATCAGGGAAGTTCTTCCAATGTCTGGGCCAATATTTATCCCTCAGCCAATATGTAACCAGGCAACCTTGCTGCTGGTTAGTGTGCAGCTTCAGAAAGGCACATTGTATTGCATTGAACAGACTTGCAGCAAAAGTAACTAAGGTAGCATCACAAGACCTTCAATTTGGAGCTGGGTAAGTATAGGGTTAGCAACAGAATCGGAGGCAATAGGGAAGATCAATCAAATATTCTGCAGCGCACAATGGACTGTGGGCTGTTCTTTTTTGGGAGGGGGGGAAAGAGGAAGGGGGAGAGATTTGGGCACAAAGTAACATTCTTGCAGATTTAACATTGCTAGTTCAGCTGTGAGGATGGATGAATATTCTGCTTTTGGCTCCATCACCTTTTGGGGGAGGGGGGGGGGGGGGAGATTAGGAAGTATTTATACAGAACTTTCCTTCAGGAGATTTAGCTTGTCCGTGGTTTGTGGGAAGGACTGGGCTCAGTTGTCGCTCTGTGACCAGAAGGTTTCAAATCCTGCAGAGAGTGACGTTTCCTAGCTTGCTTTGTAAGAGAAGGTTGCTAAAATGACAACTCACAGGGATGAAGAGGACACACCCCAGCAGGGTTCCAGTCAGAGCGCTTTTCACCACCTCCTCGTAGCACTTGTTTCCCTTATGGCTGCCTTTGATCAGAGCAGTGATGTAGAAGGTCAACTCGGTGATTGAACCGAACGTAGCGTTCACTACGGCACCTACTGCAAAGTTACTCTGAGCTGAAATACTGAAGACAGAAGAGCAGATTTCAACCCATGCACATATTAGGGGAACTTTGAACAGCAAGGCTTCCCGAACTCTACCAACCAACTTCAGTACACGAAGAGGTACGGTTACTGAATAAATCACAAAATCACAGAAATAGACCGTAGCAATGCAACCAATCAGTACTTGACTAATAAAATGAAGCCTGGGGGGTGCCTCCCAGGGTACAAACGAGTCTGTCAGGAGTTCAACTTCCACCAAAATTATGTCAGTAGACCTGGATCATTACAAAACACCTCATTACTCAAGGAAGCCTAAAGCCGCAGTACTTCCATCACAACAACACTTCCCAAAACACTCCACTCGGTTTGGGAGCTGCGGAGTGAGGAGATCAGCGGCACCTAGTCTCAACTCCAACCACCAGCAAGATCACAAAAGGACTGGGGCCACAAACGGACTCGTCCTAGTTATGCCCCTGGTTCAAGATCCCAACAGGACATGGACCCAAGTGGACAGACAGACCTACCCACTCCCTTCAGTGGAAGCAGCCTTAAAATGGACACAAGTTACAGACAATGGCACACTAGCAGAATACACTGCGGGTAATGCAACTTCTCAAAAAGGAACAGCGTGTCCTGACTTACCATCACCAGCGTCAACTAGTTTGGGGATTAAAATGGCCAATATTTTTTTAAATATTAATTCTTGATGGGAATCACTGGCAAGGCTGGCATTTATTGCCCATCCCTAGTTGCCCTCAAGTAGGTGGTGGTGGTGCACTGCCATCCTGAACTGAAACATGCCCCCTAGCAAGAAATCAACTTGAGACAAGAGCTCCCCTGGATTTTACTTCCCCTTTTTAAAAAAAAAACCACAGAAAGCGACTGGTTTCAGTCAAGTTATATGCATTCTAGAACGCACAAGGTTCGCCAGAAATCAGTACCACGTTTATAAACAGCAAACTTTACTGAAGCTGCAACAGTAACTTGCCCACTAGAACCAGCACCAACCCCTCCTAGGACTGGGTGAACAGGAGCAGGAGTCGGCCATGCGGCCCCTCGAGCCTGCTCCGCCATTCAATGAGATCATGGCTGATCTACATTAACTCCACTTTCCCACCCTATTCCCCATATCCCTCGATTCCCTAAGGGTGGCAGGAAGTTAGATGCTGTCCTTTCGCTTGTGAATCCAGCCTCGGCGCCAGGGGGTATTGGCAATTGTTGGTCATGTTATGAAGCAAGTGCTTTAGGAGCATGCATTCTATTTTACACTCTGAAATTCAACATTCAATTCACAAAATCTGGAACTTTTCCCTCACCTCCCACACAAGCAAAGTCTATTCAGCCCAACCCAATTGTGCAGAGTTCTGGTCTCCAGATTAGGATATAGGAAGCACCGGAGAAGAAAATCAAAAGATTGACAAGAATGACACCAGAACTGAGAGGTTATACTCATCAAGAAAGGCTGAACAGGCTGGGGCTCTTTTCTCGTGGAAAAAAATAGGCTGTGACCCGATAGAGGCCTTTAAAATTATGAAAGGGTTTGATTGGGTAGATGTAGAGAAAAATGCAGGGGGTGGAGAGAGTCCAAAACAAAGGGTTATAAATACAAGATGGTCACTAATAAATCCAATAGGGAATTCAGGAGAAATTTCTTTACCCAGGGAGTGGTGAGAATGTGGAACTCGCTACCACAGGGAGTAGTTGAGGCGAATAGTATAGATGCATTTCAGGGGAAGCTAGATAAACACACGAGGGAGAAAGCAATAGGTGGTTATGCTGATGGGGTTAGATGAAATAGGATGGGAGGAGGCTTGTGTGGAGAACAGCAGCATGGAGCAGCTGGGCGAAAGGACCGGTTTGTGCTGTAAATTCTATGCAACCTCTAGTACTCCAACTCTCCCATTATAACTTCCAGCCTCTGAACATCCCCAATTTTTAATTTTCTCCACTACTCCAACTAGCAGATGTTTCCCCAACACTTAGAATATATACTCTACACTAGAAGCTCTCCTGAACCACCACCTACTCTGGGAGTTTTACCTTCTCCAATCTTCCTCATGGTTCATTGCGATCAGTCCAAGATTGAGAGGTTTCACAGAACTTCAGTAAGGTAGTGCACGCAGGGCGGGGCGGCTTAAGCTTTGCCTGTGGGCTGCACGAGTGTCTCGGGGGCCACATTAGGGCAGATTTTCTTATTATGTTTGGGCATAAAGAGCCGCCTGGGCGACACAGGAAAAACCAGGCAGTTTCCTGGATCACATGCCCAGAATGATGCCCACCTGACTATCCATGCATTCACTCAAGTGGATGAAAAACAGTGGGCAGGCTCCAACACACAACTAGGGGGCACTTCTGCAAACTGAACTCGAGTAAGGCATGGAATAGACCACCACAATAGTGCACGAGTCACAAAGTATAATTCAGCCCCAAGTCAGTTTGCGGTCTATCTGCAGATGCTGATAGAACACACAGAAACCAAATGAGTTTTGTAAATAGATGAGAATGTCAATCAGAAGGAAACCATTTGCACCACATGACAGGACAGAAACAAACCACAGGCATGATATCTTTAGACCAATTAAGACTTCAAGCAACCCCCCCAACCACTGAAAGTAAACTGCAAGCAGCATTTAAGAGTCAAAAGAAGCCATTTTACACCCTTTGGGGATATTTCTAAATGGATCTATTTGCAGCGAGAGAGAGAGAGAGAGAGAGAGGAGGTTTTGCTTTGACTGGATAGAAAACAGCACTATGATAAAAGGAGGAAGTGATGGTTGAAAGCGTTCTCTAGGGGAAACTAGTCTCACCAGTGGCACATGGAGAGAAAAAAAAAAGCAGTATCTGTTGATCTGAAGGAAGAGGTAGTCGCAAACATGCACAAGTAGCGATGGCATGCTGCTATGGGGTCGAGTTCTCAGCTCCAAACTGGAGCAGTACACCACTCTGCAGAGTTCCCATTGCAGTTGTAAAATATAATCAAATCACTCCCCTCTAGGTTGCTTTCATGTGCCCTCCCCCTTCTAGAAGAGCAACATTAGGGAGCCCAAGGAAGGTTAATTAGCCTTTCAGAACATTGAGAACTGGGGGGGGGGGGAACATGAGTAACGAGACTTTGTAACTTATCCTTAGCACAAGTGCCATCTGTATGGTGGATTTTCAGAGAGAGAGAGAGAGAGAGAGAGAGGGAGAGGGAGAGGGAGAGGGAGAGTTCCCAGCTCCTCATATCAACTCCATGGGCACCCAAGGGGACATACCCCCAAGATCCCTGTGGACCAGAGATTGGAGGAAGAATAGTTGATCCACAAGGTCATGCTGAAGACTTTATGCAAGGACGATTAATTAAAACTGCCCAATCGGGACCTTCAACTGAAGCCAGAGTCCTAACCTCCCAGGCCCAACACAGCTGGTGTTCGGCAAAGCTTCATTTTCATGCCCATTCTGCTAGTACTAGCCCTACCAGAGGGCAGGGGTGTGTTTGGCCATGAGGCACCTGGAGCATGAAATCCCAGTGATCTTGGGGCTGGACAGGACATTTTCACCCCGCCTGGGAAAGAAGCATTGCTTTTTGAGGCAGGATGGCAGACAGCTTGCAACATCAACTGGATGGGTTGAGCTTAATTGTCATGGTTAATTTGAATGCGTGAAAATTAATTTGGGAAGTGTGAGAAACTAGTTAGAAATAAAATTCCAAGTCAAAGCCAGCTTGGGTTCTGCCTTTTTTTGGTCCGATTTATGGATTATAAACTGGACTGAAATAACATTCGAGCTGCTGTAAATAGTTTTAAGATGTCCTTTGCAATTTTTAATTTGCACTATAGGTAGTTAGAGGTTTTTAAATTCAACATTCTTACCACCCTGTCCCCTTCCCTACCCAATCCACCCCACACCACCACCCTCCCCACCCCATGTGCCCCCTTCCCACAGGTACTGGCAGCCCTCTGGTAACTAGCCCAAGCTTCATGTCAGAGACTCAGCTGTAACCATCAGCCAGAGTATCTCAGCCAAGCCCAAACTGGCCCTCATCCAACATCCACACATTTTTCAGCAGTGATCAGGAACAGGTATTGCTAGTTGGAAAAGCCCCAGGAAGCCCACACTGACACTTGCTGGATGAGTTCAACTGAAAGACCCAGTTCTTAAAACCATTAGAAGTCCAGTTGGTTCAGGCCTGAAGGCAGCTCATTTCCAAAGATGCCTGGCAACCAATCCCAGTGCAAAATCCATGACGGTTCAAAAGGTTCCTACAAAACTTAGAATGTGGAACTTGCTACCACAAGGAGTAGTTGAGGCGAATAGCATAGATGCATTTAAGGGGAAGCTAGATAAGTACATGAGGGAGAAAGGAAGAGAGGGATATGCTGATAGGCTTAGATGAAGTAGGGTTGGAGGAGGCTCATATGGAGCATAAACACTGGTATAGACCAGTTGGGCCAAATGGCCCGTTTGTGCTATAAATTCTATATTTAAAACAAAGTTCCACTTACCTGGCAATTGCCATCCCAATGTAGTAGGACAGAGGAATTATGGCCATGATGGAGAGCGCGAATTTCACAAGCGAGCTGGCATAGTAATTCTCTGTATCTGCGTAACCCAGTACCAGAGCAACTATTACTAGAGGCAGCAGATCTGAAGATTCAGTTAAAGAAATAACTCCCATGGAAAAGAAAACTGAGTCAGCAAGAGACAATCATCGGTCATAACAGGATGCTACACCTGTCCATGAGAGGCACCACAGGTGTTAAGTGAACACTGACCACATCCTACCCTTTTCCCCCTACACCCATCTTGCCTTCCCAGCAGACATGAGCTGCAAGGCCTGGCCCAAGTATTGCATCATTAGTTGGAGAATGAAGAGTAAAAATATCTTCGAGTTCAAGAATTCAGTTGGGGGAGGGGGGGGATCTTCCAAATCTATTTGCTTTTGACTGGGAAACAATACAGATATGGCTAATTGTATTTCTGAACAAAAAAAAAGACAAGTCATTGGGCATGTAACCCCCAACACTCATCACACGGTGTGTGCATGTGAATTTGAACCATTTTGTGCATTTGTTGATAAAATTAAAAGACCAAAAGCTGTGCAAGTGTTTTTTGATCGTTGACTTCTTTGTCTCCAAGATTGAGACCATCCGTTCAGCTGCCTCTGCCACTTCCCTTCCTTCCCCAAGCCCACTGGGCCAAACTTCCTCCAAGGTTCCCTCCCGCCCTAGCCCTGAGCTCACATCTTTCTCCAGTTTCTCTCCGATCTCCCCTCATGACCTTTCTGCGCTCATCATGTCTATGAGACCCACCTCCTGCTCCCTCGACCCTATTCCCACCAAACTGCTGACCACCCAAACTTCCTTTTTTGGCTCCCATGTTAGTGGATATTGTTAATGGTTCTCTCCCCTCAGGTACTGTCCCACTCCCTCAAATCTGCAGTCATCAACCCTCAAAACCAAACCTTGATCCCTCCAGCCTTGCAAACTACCGCCCCATCTCCAACCTCCCTTTCCTCTCCAAAGTCCTTGAACAGGTTATCGCCTCCCAAATCCGTGCCCATCTTTCCCGTAATTCCATGTTTGAATCCCTCCAATCAGGTTTCCGCCCTTGCCACAGTACCAAAACGGCTCAGTCACAAATTACATCCTTTGTGACTGACAAAGGTAAACTATCCCTCCTCGTCCTTCTTGACTTGTCTGCAGCCTTGACACGGTTGACCACTCCATCCTTCAACACCTCTCCATCGTCGTCCAGCTGGGTGGGACTGCACTCACCTGGTTCCATTCTTATCTATCTAATCGTAACCAGAGAATGACCTGCAACAGCTTCTCTTCCCACTCCTGCATAGTTACTTCTGGTGTCCAAGGATCTATCCTTGGCCCCCCTCCTATTTCTCATCTACACGTTGCCCCTTGACATCATCCAAAAACACAGCGTCAGTTTCCACATGTATGCTGACGACACCCAGCTCTACCTCACTACCTCTTCTCTCGACCCATCCACGGTGTCTAAATTATCAGACTGCTTTTCCGACATAGTTCTGGATGAGCAAAAATTTTCTCCAATTAAATATTGGGAAGACCAAAGCCATTGTTTTGGTCCCTGCCACAAACTCCGTTCCCTAGCCACTGACTCCATCCCACTCCCTAACATCTGTTCGCAACCTTGGTGTCATATTTAATCCTGAAATGAGCCTCCGACCACATAGCCGCAGCATAACAAAGACCGCCTGCTTCCACCTCCGTAACATTGCCCGTCTCCGCCCCTGCCTCAGCTCATCCGCTGCTTAAACCCTCATCCATGACTTTGTTACCTCTAGACTTGACTATTCCAACGCACTCCTGGCTGGCCTCCCACATTGCACCCTACGTAAACATGTCATCCAAAACTCGGCTGCCCATGTCCTAACTTGCACCAAGTTCTATTCACCCATCTCCCCCGTGCTCGCTGACCTACATTGGCTCCCGGTTAAGCAGCGCCTTGATTTCAAAATTCTCATCCTTGTTTTCAAATCGGATCTCCTTCAGCCCCACAACACCAAGATATCAGCGCTCCTCTAATTCTGCCCTTTTGAGCATCCCTGATTATAATTGCTCAACCATTGGTGGCCGTGCCTTCTGTTGCCTGGGCCCTAAGCTCTGGAATTCCCTGCCTAAACCTGTCCGTCTCGCTATCTCTCTTTCCTTCTTTAAGACGCTCCTTAAAACCTACCTCTTTGACCAAGCTTTTGGTCCTTATGTGGATCGGTGTCAAATTTTGTCTTAAAATACTCCTGTGCAGCGCCTTGGGACGTTTTACTACATTAAAGGTGCTATATAAATACAAGTTGTTGTTTACTTCCTTAGTCACTGAATGGCAGTAGATGTTTAAGTAAATACACAGGTGAAGTACATTTACTGTATTGTGTGCACAAGGTGTTTTCTACTAAAATTAGTGCATGTGGCTCAACAGTGTTGATGTAAGCTCACTTGTGGCTAGTCAGCGATTTCTACTGAATAACACTGCTGCAGAGACCTGCCAAGAGGGCAATACTTTATATATACACTCACACACATCAATAAATAATTTAAAAGGGAAGTAGGAAGACAGTGGTTTCCAGTGTAGTGATGCTAATCAGAGTTTGAAATAGGGGAGACACTTTCCAGAGGAAGAGAAGTGAAATGAAGCTCCATTGCTCTCGCTCGCCCCCCCCCCCCTTTATAACTCCTGTCACAAGGCAGTTGGAAGCCTCTTAGTTGAGAGATTGTCCAAAAAGTTTGGGAGGGAGGGGAAAAAAAAAAAGCAGGGGAGCAGGATAACCCAAGGAGGTTGGAAGTGTCAGTAAATAAGCAACTCAAAAACAATTCAAAACTTCGTGTAAAAAGCAGGCAATGGTATAATTTCACCCCGCCCCCCCCACCAAACCAGTTAAAGCAATGGCATTGAACCAAAGGATACTTACAGCAAACACATTAATGCCAACCACAGTATATTTGTAATAGTAGAAATTCATAGCATGGTAACAGCAGAGGACCACTTCCCCATCCAGTGGAACTTCAGTCTGGGGGCAGAGAGTGAAACAGAAAGAACAAGAATTCAAAACAGTTCATATAAATCCTTATGTTGAGACAGCTTAATGTTTTATGAATCGCATTTGGAATGCAACCCCTGTAATATGGGCAAATGCGACAGCCATTTTGCAGCAATCACAAGAGTACCTGGAATCAAGTCCAATTTTGGATCAACTATACCCAATTCAACTCAAACTGGTCAAAGTAGGAGCCTGAGTTTTAGGAGTATAGTACAGCCACAGAGATTTGTTGTATTAGAACCAGTCGTTCCTCAAATTGCACGTGTCCAGCAGCATGTCATTGCTGCTCTGCTACAGGAATGGAAGGGGCTTGATGTAAAAGTTCCAGTGAAGCCAACAGTTGGCATATCATTGGATGGATCCATGCATACAGTTCTCGCTAAGTTAGCACACAGAGCCACTGGAAACCTCATTAACAGATTCAATAAAGCCCCAAGTGTCAGGATCAATGGAAACCTTGGGTGGATTCTGCAGAGCTCAGACTTTCAAATAAAAGCATAAATTTGGCAGGTCACCCTGTTATTCTGCCCCATACCAGGTAGAACAGGCAGCTCAACACATACTGGCCAATAATGGCAATGCTAGAGAGCATCTAAAATAACCATGTTACAAAGCTGGTGGCAGATGGCCTGTGGTGTTCTGATCGTATCAGAAGTGTCTCACATTTACACAGTTACAATGTGCAGAGATAGAGACCACCTTCGCCATAAATGGAGCGTGTGCAGACATCTATAAGGAATGGTTTAGTTTGCCTCTGTGCAAGGCAGCAGGGATGCACATCGCACAGCAGGAAACACCATGTCCATTGCCAAACCAATCATGTGAAAGCTGGGTGTGGAGGAAGCTTTTTTCTGCACTTAACCCAGTGCTGGATGCTGACACAGGACACTGAAAAACACCAACATTCCTCATTAGGATGAAGGGTAGGAATGCTCCCGACGGTCTCGGTTTGCCTTGACTGCTAATGCTTATAGTTTGCACCTCATGTAATGTTCTGACTGACAGCCTAACAGGACATACCACACATTGCTGGAGAAGCTCCTTACCCTCTTGGGTTGTCTGATCTGAAGCTGCTCAGGAGGGATCAGCAAGATGACGGTGATGGCTCTGCCATTTAGCTTGGCGACTGGGATGGTGATAACCAGGATCCAGGCAATGAAGGAAGCCAGGCTATGGGTAAGTACAAGAAGTGGATACCCCAGGAGAAGCCACACGTAGGTGCTAGGACGGTGCTACAAAATGGATCAAGACCAACAAGTTAATTCTCAAAGCAGCCAATTTCAGAGAGTGATCTACTAAATTGCACGAATACGTTCCTGTATATTAAAAAAAGAGGGAACTCAAGGAAAGCACAGTATACCACACTGACAGTCGTACAAACACTTCAAAACCAACTGGGGATGAAAGCAGGTAAAGTACTAGACTTGTCACACTAATATACCACCGTATTTGATCTTGCAACTACAGACCAAGAGTCTGAGTTTTGCCTAGGGTGATGTCTAGAGGATCTTCATTTGGCAAAGTGAAGTCTTCAGGGCCCACCATTAAAACAAATACTCTGCCAATCCAACATTACCTCTGCAAACCATCTTATGATGCAGTGACCCAGGAGGCAAGTTACCATTTTAAAGTGAGAGGAGATACACGGGCCCAGAGATTTGAACAGGTGGCTTGTTTTGTGGCAGCTGCTGAGCTGGGTTTCAGTCAACATGTTAAGGTGCAGGAGGAATGACACCTCATGTTAACAATTCCACCCCCCACAACACAAGGAATACTCGTTTAGGAGACTGCAGGAGAAAGCAGCAACCAGCCTGCCCAGTGACAGGGAAGGCAAGGCAAGCTCAGGACTGCTGTCCTTTCAGTATTGAGGATTTAGACAAATGGAGAAGACATTCCCATCAGCTTTTACAATAAATTGGAAGCATTTCTCTAAACATCATTACACAATTCACTGCCCTTCAACTACTCTCATCTCGAGGATAACCTGGCTGAAATGTACCCCTGTGGGGAATATGTACATAGCCCACCTTCCTTCCATTTCATGCTGGAGTACTGCACCACCTGGTAAAGTCCCAATCCCAGCAGCCCACCTCTAGGTTTTAAAGATCTCCCACAAGTCACCTTTCACTTTTTCCATTGCATTTCATTTCTATGTTGACCATTCAACATTTTGAAACCTTCATCCCTACCCAACCAGGGAGAGCTACTAGTATTCGGAATAAAAATGTTGACAGAGTAACCTGCTATGTTGAAAAAGGAAAGTAACCCACCCAGTACTTCACTCCCTCTGCTGGAGTCTCTGGTGACATGTCTTCAACCTTTTCAGTGACCCCGAGCAGTGTTGTTGTCTCCACCGCAGTCACCTCAGGAAGACCCTCGCCATAAAATCGGATACTGCTTTTCCTAGGATAGATGAATGGCTTCGAAAAGGAAGAGGAAAGAACAAGTGTTCAGAAGTCATTTAGAAACCAAAGTACGAGCAAAAGGAGGGTTCACAAAAAAGCATTAGCTACGTGGAAACAAGTGCATGTGCACACAAACAGCATCATGGCTTTCTAAGCAGAGCGCTCCTGGTAGTATCACAGCAATCATTAGCATGTGCCAGCAGCTTGCATTTATATAGCATCTTTTAATATGGTAAAATGCCCCAAAGGCACTTCACAGGAGCGTAATCATACAAAAATAGGCACCGAGCATAAGGAGGAGGCATTAGGACAGGTGAGCAAAAGCTTGGTCAAAGAGGTAGGTTTTCAGGAGGGTCTGAACAGGTTGCTGCTAGGCATTTCAAATCCACTGCAGCATCTACTGTCCTCGACCAATAGGCCTGCTCTCCTGAAGGGTACTTACACTGGGGAGGGTTCCACAGAATCACCAAGTCACCTTCCATGAACAAAACCAGGAGGTGAGGATTAGAAGGTTTGTAACTATTGGCAGGGGAGGGGGGGGGGGGGGGGGGAAGGAGGGAGGAGAAAGAGAAAGCAGCAAATCACAACCAAATAAGCTCCTGTTCTCTAGCAGCAGTGGACCATGATAAACCACTTTTATTTGTCCTTCCCATTGGAAACAGAGACTGTACTCCGCTAACAGACCCAAGATCAAAGCTCGGGGCCATCCCATTTGTATGGCTCATGTCACAAGAATTTAATATTTTTTATAATAGATACCATATTTAATCATTTTAAGATCCACAGGACACACTCAGAACACAAGTTCAAGGATGAGAAATCCATTGACCCAAAGCTGACCTCTCTGGTGCTATCCCAACATAATTGGCAACTGCACACTGAGTGCCCAATATCTGTCCATTGCTGGCACGTTTCCCTAAACAATCAGTTTGAGTAAAAGAAATTTAATGCTGGTTTTAAAGCAGCCTTTGATGCAATATTCTGGTTTCAGCTCATCTATATTTAATACTTTATACCCCATCAGGATCTTCTGTAGAGTGTAGAGCTTCTCTAATCTTTTCATGTAGATAGTCACATTCACACTTACTCCTCATCTATTCACTCCAGTGCATGCAAGCCTTGTAATGGGCAACCTGCACAGTATTTCCTGTGCCCAGTCTGGCCAGCACATTGCGAAGTCTTGCTGTGCCTGTAGACTTGCACTCAGCTGTGGTACAGGTCCCTGTATTCGATCAGCTTCATCACATTGAAAGTGAAATTTAATATTCCCTGGTCTTGGAAGTATAGTGAACAGTGAGGAAGAGAGCGATAGACTTCAGGAAGACAGACACAGGCTGGTGAAATGGGCAGACACGTAGCAGATGAAATTTAACGCAGAAAAGTGTGAAGTGATACATTTTGGTAGAAAGAATGGGGGAAGAGGACATATAAACTAAATGGTACAATTCTAACGGGGGTGCACAGACAGAGACCTGGAGGTATGTGTGCACAAATCATTGAAGGTGGCAGGGCAGGTTGAGAAAGCAGTTAAAAAGGCTTATGGGAACCATGAATAGAGGTATAGAGTACAAAAGTGTGGAAATTATGAACCTGTATAAAACACTGGTTCGGCCCCAACTGGAGTACTGTGTCCAATTCTGGGCGCCACACTTTAGGAAGGATGTGAAGGCCTTAGAGAGGGTGCAGAAAAGATTTACGAGAATGATTCCAGGAATGAGGGACTTCAGTTACTTTGATAGACTGGAGAAGCTGGGGTTGTTCTCCTTGGAGCAGAGAAGATTGAGAGGAGATTTGATAGAGGTGTTCAACATCATGAGGGGGTCTGGATAGAGTAGGCTCGAGAACCAGTGAACCGAGATTTAAGGTGATTGGCAAAAGAACCAAAGGTGATGCAAGAAAAAAACTTTACGCAGCGAGTGGTTAAGATCTGGAATGCACTGCCTGAAAGGGTGGGAGGAGGCAGATTCAATCTCATCTTTCAAAACAGAGTTGGATAAATATCTAAAGGAAAAATATTTGCAGCACTATGGGGAAAGGGCGGGAGAGTGGGACTATGAGGTGCTCTTGCAGAGAGCCGGCACGGGCTCGACAGGCCGAATGGCCTTCTGTGCTGTAACCATTCTATGATCCTTTTTCCAGATCTCTCTGCTAATTCCATTTCATTCATTGTGTATTTGTTGCAAACCTCACTCAATGTACAATTTAAAAAGAAAAGCAAATTTCACATGTTGAAAAGGGGAACGAAAGTCTAAGAGGGGGGGGAATGAAAGTCCGAGAGGGGTGTTTGGCTCATGAGAAGCTGGTTTTGCTAACTTTGTACGGATATACTCAATTAGCCAAACACATCCTTTGTACCTTCAAATTCCAATCTCATTTAGCCTTTGGCCTTGAAGAAATTAAGTAGATAACAGGATCTTCTTTGTAGTTTGTTTAAGTTCCAAGAGTTGGGCAGAAGGAAGGCTTCCTTAACACAAGGCTAGTCTGATGTACATCAGTTTAGTTCTATTTAATATATATCACAAAAGGGATCAAGAGGTCAGACGTGTAGTCTACCAATCCAAAGACAGTTAAATAATCCATAATAGACTTGGCTCCTATATCGGTTTTGCATTACTATTTACAAAATTCTTTTGCACTTCCAATTTCTATTGAGCTGTAAATATTGCAGTTCTCAAACTTGTACAAAACACAGGTCTGTATTTAATATTCTACCAGAGTGGCATCAGAGCAGAAGACTACCGTTAATCCAATGCACTAATTACTGCAAATAGGGTCACTGTTAATCTTACGATTAGTGGAACCCTGCAAGGGCAGATTACAGAACAGTTTATGGGAACAAAAATGCACAACACTTGGCAGTCATTGTATTTTACATTCTAGTGACTGCCCCACATATTTAGCTGGCTGATGTTGAGAATATTGTAGAATACAACATCAAGACACTGGATGCCAAGTATCAATGAGCCCCAACTGCTTAAGTGACACGACAGTTCCATGGGTTAACAACCGTCAAGGGTCAGTGATGCCAAGCTAGTATTTGATACAATACAACTGTCTCTTTCTCCACACAACCCCCCCCCCCCACCGTACATCAGGAAGGAGACCACTGACATCTAGTTACCACATTCTGCATCTACTAGAGAGCTGATTTACTAACAATGTTGAGCAAAATGACCCATCGTCAAGAAAGGGGTCAAAGACAGCCAAACCAGAGTGTTGAATATCTGAACGGCATGCCTTTAAATCAAGGATCATATCACCACATTCTGGTCAACATTGACCTTCTCAAAATAAGTTACTACAATTTGCAACCAATTCTAACAGATTGCAATATTTAAGACTTGACAGTACATGTACACTAAAGTCTTGAGTAATAGTTACTGCACTTACCTTTTGAATTACCTTCCCAAATGGCCAGAAGTAATATCCAGCAAGACTGCAGCACAGCTTCCCTGGAAGACAAAGAACAGAGCTGCATTTTTGTGTTTTTTTTTAATAAACTGATGGCTTTCCACCCCCTGAAAAAAAAAGTACCAAAGCATCCAACAGATGGTAGAAGATAACCTAGCATAAAAAGTTAGATATGAAACCCAACTAATCCCCAATAGGACAAGGACACAGTCTTAAACTCGCCCTTTACCAGTTTAAATCGGATATCAGGAAGTCCTTCATATACAGAATGGATTTCTGGGTAGGGAGTGTAGGCAAAACCCTGGAATCAAGGACGAAGATACTGGGATTTGGAAGGGAGAGATTTGGAAGTGGGGGACAGGGAAAGACAAAGGGACTGTAGGTTTTCCCCTTGGAGAATGAACTTGAATGGTCCAAAATAGCCCTCATCCACAGCTGTCTTTTGATCAAACAAACTTATAGTTGCAAACCCTTAAAAGGGTAAATATGGCTGATTTAAAGTCTAAAAGCAGAGCAAGGCATACTGTCAAGTTAGTCAAGAGACCAGAGGCTGACTGACATCCATCTTACAGCATGGGAGATGTCTACGAGAGCAGGGTACAAAACACATACAATTATGGAATGTAAATTTGAGCTCAGGAAGAAAGCAAGAGAGGAAATCCATTTCAGGGAACGGAGTGGATTGAAGTACATTTACTATAATTAGAAACAGAACCAGTGACCATAAAGAGGAACAGCTAAACACTATAAAGTTCCCAGGTGCCCTCAAAAGGGGAAACAGAGCCTTTTTGCTAATTATTTAAGCCAAGGTGAGCATAAAGCAGTAGGCAAAGAAAAAGGGGATTACATCTCAGAGGCACAATTCTCAGAATGGGCTGCTGTACAAACCCAACTCCAGATAGATTGGAAATATAATCTAGACCATTTAAAAAGGAAATCAGGAAGCACATTTTCACACAATGGGTAGTGGCAATCTGGAACTCTTCCCCCAATGGGTCACAAGTTTGTATTTCAACCACGTCACTGCGCTGAACAGAGGACAAGCACTTCCTGAAGAGGAAGAGAAAAAAAGTTAGGGACAACTTACCAGCTAGTTGTAGGAAGGGATTCAAGAGGACTGAAGACAGGTGTCTAACCCATTCACAGTGGGGTGGGGGAGGAAACACCAAGATAAACTTTTTTTTTTAATAAATTCATTCACGGGATGTGGACATCGCTGGCAAGGCCAGCATTTATTGCCCATCCCTAATTGCCCTCGAGAAGGTAGCGGTGGTGGGCTGCCTTCTTGAACTGCTGCAGTCAGTGTGGGGAAGGTGCTGCCAGTGTTATTAGGGAGGGAGTTCCAGGATTTTGACCCAGCAGTGATGAAGGAACTGCGATATATTTCCAAGTCAGGATGGTGCGTGACTTGGAGGTGGTGGTGTTCCTATGTGCCTACTGCCCTTGAAGGCGATAGCAGTCGCTTCGAAACTAAACCCTTATAGGAATGTGTGGAGTCCCAAGTCAAACAAAACAGAAGTTTAGTTATATCAAATCTTACCCAGCAACAGACCATCTTTAAAGCAGCCAACCAAAAGGTTTTGCAAAGGTGTAGATCAGTGCAAATTCAAAAACAGGATTTGGGGACGGAGGGCAATTTAGATTTACTGAGCATCGACGCCAAAAAAGGACCATCTGCCATAGGACATTCCCCCTTACTGTGAAATGCCTTTAATCCATCAAGCTGTAGGATATAAAGTCATTCAAACCTTTGATAGATCAGGCCTTCACCTGGCATCACTCTAGATGGACTTGTTAAAGCAGAAGTGGGAGAATTCACATGCAACTGTCCCTTTCACTGCTTGATGAACTTTGTAGGCAATGAATTCCATGTTTGTCTTAATGCAATTGGATGCAACAAGCATTTTGGATTTAGAATGGAACCTCCACTACCTGCCATAAATGCCCCTTGCCATCCCATAATGGGAATGGACAAATGCTCCTATTTTGATGTTGCACATATGGTATCGCAATACCCTAATCACAGGAAAGAAAAGTGCAATAAAACACCAAGTGGTTTACTACAAAAAAAGTTATGCAGCACAGATGGCTCGAAAGACACTTTGGCGAGTAAATCCTGGTACAGTTGCGAATTCACTGGAATAAATTCACGCACTTACTTTTCTGCAGTATTTTGAACTCATTTATTGTAAATAGAACTCACGCAAGGTGCCAAATGTCCATTTTACTAGTTGTGAAATTTCTTGCGTTACTAACTTAAAAATCACCAGATGGGAATGCATTCAAGCACATTAAACCTTCGCTCCCTCCAGAACAAGAACAACCTCACTCCAGAACAAGAACAACCTCAGTCGGGTCAAGACAAAGAGTTTGCGTTGGACTGTAACCCTGCACCACATCTCCCTAGACACGGAGCCAGGACTGCTGATTCATTTAATCTGTTCATATTTAAAGCTTAACAGCCCAAGTGGAACTTACCGTAAGGTACTCCCACAATGGTAACAAACATAATTACAGCAATTAGAAGGTACAGCAGGGCAACCCACCATCCAAACAGCAGCACATACAATAGGTTGCCACAGGTAACCAGAGATCCTGAAAAAGAGGGAAGGAAATTCCGGTGAGTGAATTACAGCATCACAGATAGGATTTTATAGTATTTAAAAGCTATTGAGAGCATTCCACCGACACTGCGATGCAGGGCATTGTGAACACACTGACAGCCCAAGTGCACACATTCCAGCCTTAAGCCAGCAACGTCGGTGCAATTTGCTGAACTGAACAGAATTTGTTTAGATGTGTCCAGTGGTACATAACAAAATCAGCACACAATCAAAAGGCTGGTGAGGCAGGAGGTCAGAACAGGTGATGGCAGGGGTTCTAAAAATAAAAAGCTGAACTGGTCACGATAGCATAGTGGAGAAGGCCAGCACCAGGGCATGTCGGCCAGAAGGCGCCAAGCTTCGATTCCCGGTTTGCAGTTACCCAAGCTCAGCTAGTGGAACAGCCAGGAGTCTAAAATTAAAACACAGTGGTGGAAGTGCACAGCAGCCAGCACCTGTGCAGAGTAAAAGGAAGGCTCGGTCACTTCGAGTGCACTGCCAGCATTATCTGCCCCTGCTCTCGATAGCTATCCAGTGACTCCTCCTGGAAAGCGCACGAGTTAATGAATGGAGTAAAGCACTTCGATTCACCCACTCTAGGTCACTGTACACATAAATGTAGTCTTGGTAACCTCAGTAGGTCCCGATTTGCATTCGATGCCTCATTTCATCTGGTGACCACCATTTCTTTGCACAGTATGAACAGTTCCAATTATTTGTTTTTAAAACTGGTCCCACCATGAATTCCCAAGCAGTGGCATAGGTGGGGGAAAATTAATTTTTAAAAATTCAGACTCCTCCTTCTTTCAAAAGAAGATGCCTTAGATCACTTGATAGAACACTTAAAAAAACTATTTCAGAGCTCTGTTCTGCAATTCCACCAGTGAAATCAGATTAGTTGGGCTTCAAAACATTCACCAGGATATTGCAGTGAATAGTAGCGAAGTTGACAAACTAGCAACACTTAATCAGTGCTTAGACTTCAAAGAACATAAGAAACAGGAGCAGTAGGCCATACAGCCCTTTGCACCTGCTCCACCATTCAATAAGATCATGGCTGATCCTCTACCTCAACTCCACTTTCCCACCCTACCCCCCATATCCCTTAATATCCAAAAATCTATCGATCTGTCTTGAATATACTCAACAACTGACCATCAACAGCTCTCTGGGGTAGAGAATTCCAAAGGTTCACAACCCTTTGAGTGAAGAAAATGCTCATCAGTCCTAAATGCCAACCCCTTATCCTGAGACTATGACCCCTAGTTCCAGACTCTCCAGCCAGGGGAAAACATCCTCCCTGCATCTACCCTGTCAAGCCCTCTAAGAATGTTATATGTTTCCATGAGATAACCTCTCATTCTTCAAAACTCCAGAGACTATAGGCCTAGTCCACTCAATCTCTCCTCATAGGTCAGCCCTCTCATCCCAGGCATTTGAACATTCTTGCAAAATTCCCATTTGAAAAATAAGATAAGATCCTTTGAAGTAGTTTTGTTTGCGAAGCTCATATCTAAACACCACCCCAAGACGAATATCCTGCTTATACCACTAAGATAGGCATTACGTTAGAATAAATTGAGAAACTGTCCAACACAGGACTGTGCAGCTTCCACTTGTATTACCTTTCCAACTGTGAACAGAGGAAAGAACATTGGGAAAAAACTTCATGCAACACATTACCTGAATGTTTGATGACATTTAGATCTGAATACAGCTCCTTTACTATTGCAGAACGGTCTTCCCAGGGTCTCTCAGTCACGTGACTCTTCCATTTCTTAAATCCGAACTGCAAAGTTACAAATGCAGATTGTAACAAGAGATTGTCAACATGCACCAACCACAGCTCATGTAATGAACTCTTCCCCCTAGGGATTACAGAACAGACCATTGATGTTTCATACTGTAGAGCAATAGTACATAGGACAACCCTTGCTGCCATTTCCCAATATAATGTATCACACCTTCCTCCCAGTGGAGACTGGCCCTCAAAACTGTAGAACTCTAACTGTCTTCCCTCCCATGATCTACAAGCTTTTAAAGCCCAACCTTAATGTTGTTTCTCAATTTTCTTCAACCTCGAGATCCTGCATTATGGGTCTTGCCCGCTTCATCTAGGTTTCTCCAAAAGGAATCATGCCACTGCAGTTTGATGTCATTTGTATAGCTTCCCTCAGGCCTCCCTGGATATCTCATTCCCATAATTTAGCTGCTGCTGAGAATGTTACTACAGCTGGGGTTCTCCACTTACAGGTCACCCAAGACTCTCTAGAAGTTAGTAAGTCAGTTTCACTGAACCATTTTTTTCCCCCAGATACAAGGCCAATATACCAGATGCAACATCAAGAGATGGTGTAAAAGCGAGCTCTCCATTTTACTTCAGCCCATATACTAAATAAAATGGCTGCCAAGATCCTTGGAGTAAAGAAATTAGATCACATTTTCTGAGAATCCCATTAAATGTTTTAGTAGTTTACTGGTATGGAAAGTCCATCAAAACAACTTTCAATATTTCATTCAAATTTTTAGTGAACTACAGGAATCCCCATGTCAATGGGAAGACTGGAAGAATTGGACATGAACAGTATCCTTCTATGATGTAGTCAAATATAGAAATCTTCTGATCATAAGATATAATTCCTATGACATATCTGATAAGGAACGTATTTTGAAATGTCTTAAAAAGGGAAAGTGTGTTCTGTCCTAAAGCTTAGAAAGTGTGATAACTGCACAATGGAGTCTTTCATTTGCCCGTTTCGGATTGTGGGTTTTCAAATTGTTGGTCTGCAGCATCTTGGGTGCAGTCATTTTCTGATGAACTCTTGTTGTGACCTTGTAAAATTCTGTACCATTCCTTCGCTGAGAAAGTGGCTGCATGAATTCATCAAGAGTTTGTCTTAGATGCATTTAAGGGGAAGCTATACAAGTACATGAGCGAGAAAGGAATAGAAAGATATATTGATAGGTGCAAGATGAAGTAAGGTGGGAGGAGGCTCGTGTGGAGCATAAACACCAGCATGGACTAGTTGGGCTAAATGGCCCAGTTGTGCTGTAAATGCTATGTAATTCGTTTACACAAGTTAACATTCGGTTTAGGAAATTAATCTATCTTGAATTGGGTACAGCCCATGGTGGAGGAGGGACTTAGAATGTATTAAGACCCAAGCACAAATAGATGGATGAATTTGATCATTTCTCCCAGTCAGCACTGAAGGAAAAGCATGTCTTGTGTCAGCCACATGTACTGCATCAGACTCAGGGCAGCACATTTTCTCCAGCTATACTAGTTTAGCCTTTCCCCACATTTACCCCGAAGGACCTCTGGCACCAGTGATTTCAGGTGATAATGTACACTTTCTAACTGCAAGAGAAACCGCACCAAACTCATGCCAGTAACCAGCTGAACTTTTAAACCTAGAGGAGGTGGGTTATCTAACTTAGCTCAAAAACTTACACAATGACACTGGAGGCCAGTAGCATACAGACTTGGTCAATCATCTGTAGCAGAGATGCCCCTCAAAAAGGGGAAAATCAAACCAATCTACAAGTTAACCTTCCAGTGGCAGCAAATTGCTCAAATGTTCATTCCTCCCAATGAGAACCATGCACTTTCAATTGCCCAACTTTAGCAGTATCGTGGCTTTCAAAAGGGAATTGGATAAGTACCTGAAGGAAAAATATTTGCAGGGCTACGGGGAAAGGGCAGGGGAGTGGGACTAGCTGAAGTGCTCTTGCAGGGAGCCAGCACGGGCTCGACAGGCCGAATGGCCTCCTTCTGTGCTGTAACCATTCTATGATTCTAGTTTGTCGCCAGTTATGGATGCATGCACAAACTGACGGTGCCGGAATGTAACCATCCTAGAATATTGATAAGCCACTAGCATTGCACTGACCTTGTAGTTGTTGGCCAGTTTCTGTGCCTCAACCTCATTTTCTGCCAGCAGTGTAGTCTTTGTGGTCATCAGGCAGCCTGGACACGTTATTCCTTCACATGAATGATTTTGGGTCGGAGTCGAACAGGTCACTGTAACAAGAGCAAAATAAGATTTAGAGGGAACAGTCAACCCCTTAAAACTTGCCACATACTTGAGGACGACTCAGGTTGCGGACATGGCAAAGATCAACATCTGAATGGGGAGGTATATACCATTTTTAACCAGTCCAGACAAGCAAGTGATTTTACTGAGCCAGTCTATTGTGCAGGCACAAAAATTCTCCTATAGAAGGGGGAAAAGAACAAAACATATTGGAAAGGTCTACTACACACTACTCCAAGTCTCCTTGCAGCTTGAGGGGAGTGAAAGCACATTATAAACCACCGTTAAAGTACTTATCATAGATCTCTGGTTACACAGATATCATAAAATATTATTTTTAAACTGATCACACACCCACCCAGCATCTCACAAAACAAGAGCACCCGGAACTAGGGTCCTGTCTTTACCCTCCCCTCACACTGTATTTCAACGTTATGCTATACTGCCATACTATGGGGGGGTTTTTTGACCTAGAAGAGATAGTTTTTTTGTGTAGTATAAATGCATACTCAGTCACACCGATCCAGTGACCCTGTCACTCAAGGAATTGAATACTTGATTTGGGTTTCTAGTGGTGATCGGATGAGAGCCAATCTCCACACAGTGGTAGCGCCTGTAACCTAATGCTCTGCTGAATTAACTTGTTCTGTGATGGGACACAAAAATCCTCTATGATAACCAAAAGATCTACTGTTGATATTACTGGCCAGAGGAAAGGATTAGAATAGTCCAAGTTAGTGATTGCAGGCAACATCTGAGTATGGGTGGCAACGAGGGTTCTAAACAGTGCCAAACACAATACTGCCACTTCACTCATGAGTGAGTGGAAGGTATTAACCAACTTGGAAAGGAAGTGTACAAGTCAATCCATTAAAAAGCAGCCATTCACACCAGCTGGTCCTCACTAGGAGCGAGGATGGAGACCCTTGCAATGGGCAAAGCCATGTACCAATAAAACCCATCCCTCAAGAAACCTTGCTCTAGTCAAGCTTGATACATTTGGTGGGGCTGGGGCCGGTGGCAGAGGTTGGAAGATGTCGAGATCTGAAGGACTAACCTGGGATTAATTTTGGTGAGAATGGTGAAGGGGTGTCCATCAGGTCAGTCTGCAGATGTAGCTCACAGTGCCTGTCCCAGAGGGTCAGAGGATAGGGAGGTGCTTCAGCTCTTAACTCCCACACCCTCCCAAAGTCTATCGATGGGGGGGAAAAAAACAAACCAAAAGCCCTCAGTAAGCTGTTAGCGAATATTCTACATTAACCTCCAACAAAAGTCACTACACAACCTTCCAGGTTACCAAGTTCAAGCAGCACTCAGTTATAGTGAGGCAGGTATGAAATTACCTTGGCTTAAAAGGTGAGCAGTTCACTATGTGGAGAGGTGTTCAACAGTTGGAACTCACTACAATTTAGCTTGGAGTACAAATAGAAACATTCCCTCAGGAAGAGGCTCAGCAATTGCTAATTAATCCACAGAAGAGAAACACATTTTGTGTTGAATCGCTACCAGTGCCTCAGTGGGTATCACTCTCGCCTCCAAGGTCAGAAGGTTGTGGGTTCAAGTCCCACCCCAGGGACTTGAGCACAAAATTCTAGGCTGACACTCCAGTGCAGTGCTGAGGGAGTGCTGCACTGTCGGCGGTGCTGTCTTTCAGATGAAACATTAAACCGAAGCCCCGTCTACTCTCAGGTGGATGTAAAGCATCCTATGGCACTATTTCAAAGAGCAGGGGAGTTATCCCCGGGCCCTGGCCAATATTTATCCCTCAATCAACATCAAACGGATTATCTGGTCATTATCACATTGCTGTTGTGGGAGCTTGCTGTGCATAAATTGGCTGTTGCGTTTCCTACATTACAACAGTGACAACACTCCAAAAATAAAAATAAAGTACTTCATTGGCTGTAAAGCGCTTTGGGACTACTGGTGTTCGTGAAAGGCGCTATAGAAATGCAAGTCTGTCTTCTCTTTCTATACAGAACGCACAGGCTCACTGAGTTGGTAAGTATTGTGCTCAATAGAGTGTACGTTGAGGATGCCAATACTGGGAAAGGAAACATTTTTCCCCTAACTGGGACACATAAATATCAGCGTCAATCACTTACACTTTCCCACCACAAATAGCCCCAAGAGATTGAAGCAAGACTCCACAGCACAAACTGGCAATCGATCATAGTGAAGTGGGTTAAGGCTGCCAAGAACAGGTCACAGAAACAAGTCTATAAAAAGGTCCATAGCATACTACAGCTAGAGCTCAGAACTAAACCTCAAACAGTCCCTGGGGAACCGCATCCTTATGAGAAATGAAGGAGTCAGGAGGGAAATGGAACGAGGAATATAACGCCATTGGGCAGAATAGCTGAAAGTCTAGGGTTCAGCTCAAAGTTTCAAGACTGTCATGGAACCATTTTAGTGGAGCAGCTTTGAGCCCAGGATTCCCGTGTATCTGTGGCATATTCAGCATCGAGTACTTGGACAGCTCTCCTGACAGGGAGACATCTGATGCTCGAGATATCCATGGTGTCTGCACAAAGAGTGCATGAAGGGTAATCTAGTGCGTGTAAAGAGGGGAGAGAGTAGTTTCAATCTCACCGATGCCACAGACTCACTATCTCTGTTCACGGCTGAAGCACCGAGTGACTTGCTGTGTGAACCCAGTGCGGCCCTCAGCCTGTGGGCACCCTTCACAAGCACTGTTAAATATAGCCCACCCTGCTTTCCACTTGGGACTGATGGGAAAAAAAGGCAGAGACATCAGCTGCACCAACATTTACAAGATCTGTAATCAGCATACTCCAGTTCAAGCTGTACATCCTGGACAAGTGGAGATAAAGCTGCTTCAGTTAACATTGCTACATTGGGGAGACCAAACGCAGATTGGGGGGGGGGGGGGGGGGGGCCGCTTTGCAGAACAACTCCGTTCTGTCCGCAAGCGTGAATCTGAGCTTCCGGTCGCCTGTCACTTTAATTCTCTGCTCCACTCCCACTCTGACCTATCTGTCCTCGGCCTCCTACACTGCTCCAATGAAGCTCAACGCAAGCTCGAGGAACAGCACTTCATCTTGCAATTAGGCACTTTACAGTCTTCCAGACTCATTGAGTTCAACAATTTCAGATCATAACCTTTGCCCCCCCCCCACCCCCACCCCCAGACAGCAGCTGTTGATTCGACCATTCCCATTTACTCAGCAGCACTGGGTGTGTGACTGCCTATACTTGGCCAGGCACCATAATAAGATGCCCTAAACATGAAGCCCAGTAAAGACCAGCTTCAGTATGCTATGGAGGTGACCAATGCTGAAAAGAAAGTTGTAGATAGTAACAAATGACAGCCTGGTCACAAAGTGAGGAAAGCCAAAGTGAGGATAGCCAGGAGTGATACTACTGTTGGAACAGAGGACTGCCCCATTGTTGTAAACCTGATGCAGTACAGGTACAGGGACATCGTCAGAGGAGACTGCAAGTGAAACTTCTCAATGCCTTCCCATTTGACAATGGGCTAACCCAATGTAGGTGGACCAACAAAATAGGAAGGTTAAGCATTTTATCCAATTCAGACGTCAAGGCAACAATATCTTGCAGTTACATAGCAAAACGTCCTAAGGCACTTCACAGGAGTGCAAGACGACAAACATTAACAAGCCAAAGAAGATATTAGGTCAGGTGACCAAGAGCTTGGCCAAAGAGGTAGGTTTGAAGGGGGGGTCTTACAGGAGGAGAGGGGGGCGAAGAGGCAGAGAGATTTAGGGAGGGAATTCCCCATATCAGGGCCCAAGCAGCTGAAGGCACAGTCACCAATGGTGGGGTGAAGGAAGATGGGGAATGGACAGAAACACCTTTTGAAACCCAAAATGCCCAGTGAGGGCACTGGCCATCAAAAGGACAATTTAAAAGTCAAACACTTCATCACGTTCTCCTCCTTTCTCCACCCTCCCTCCCTCTCCCAAATGCTGACAATGTCAGGCTTGTGAAGCTGATAAACCACAGCTAGAGTCTGCTCGCCATCAATCCAAAGATGAGGTGCTCACAGAATCCTTTTTCTACACCCAACAAAATTGGCACACGATATATAAAATCAGATGAAGGATTTAGGTCTCATTCTCCTGCAGCAAGTACTGCTCCTAGTCATCAAACACTGGGCACCAGGACGGACAATGCTCTGGAATCAACAGCAACTTTAACACATTTACAAGTTGCAGTTAACAACTGGGCCAATAGTATCTGTGCTGAAATTCGGAAATGTTAATCGATAAGAGTCAGATGGACTTATTATAGTGTGGACCGAGTTCCATTGTAACCTGTCAAATGACTCAACAGCCAGTTTCCTTCCAGGACTTGCTGCATAGCATCGCTATGGAAAGTTGGTCTTGTATTGACAGGGGTCAGAAACTGAGTTTGAAAATGCCAGAGGAGCATAAAGCAGCTCCAAAGAAGGGTAGCAAGAAGCAGAGAAGGTCGAGGAAGGAGAGTTACTCCATTGACATCTACAAGGCGATGAAGCAGGTTCACCCCCCCCCCTCCCCACCGCCCCTGCCCGCTGACACTGGCATCTCCTCCAAGGCCATGAGCATCATGAACTCAACATGAGCACATGGTGGGTGAGGCTTCCCTGCCTGGACTGTTACAGCTCCCGGGAGATCCAGACCACCATACGCCCCTTACAAGAGCCACAGCACCAACTCCCGGGAGATCCAGACCACAGTGCACCCATTGCTGCCCCGGGGAATTGGCCACTGGCCAAGTACAGTGAGTCAGAGGGGACAAAGACAGTGACCAAGGTACACCAGCTCCAAGTAAAAAGTACTGAAAAAAACCCAGCTTAGTGCGTGCCAGTGAGGAACTAGACTTCCTGTTGGTGCAACTGAAGTGTTAACCATTAAAATACATTTATATATCTTATACACCACAGAAGTTTGCAATAACATTCTGCATAATCTCCCATACACTTAAAAACAAAGAGATGAACTCTAACATTTTAAATTGTTGAGTTCCTTGGGTTTTGCTGGGTGTTTTCAACTTGCCTTCAATGGTCTTGTGGCTATTACACAGCAAAGCTGTCATGTTTGTGCACATGTGGGTGATTGGCAGCATTGTTGAACTGTTCCTGGCACACTTCTGCACAAACAAACAGTCACCATGAACCATCAGTACCCCTTCTAAAACTGGAAGTTGTAGAATGAAAGATATACTCTAGTCTGCTTTGGCGCCAATAGTTTTTTTTTTTTTTAAAAAGAACAAGCCAGTACATTAATGTGTAATGCCCTTCTTGTGCAAGACCTCATGATTCAACCATCCGTCACAGATCTATAACCACTATAGTTTCACCCTAGTATCAAACAGCTCAAAGTGCTCTCGCCAGACACAGCCCAAGTTCGGAAGAACCAGGTTTAAAGTTGTACTGTGATTTCCAAATGCACATCCAATTTGGTGTACAACATGTGCCACACTTCGAATGTCCATGTCACTAAAAACTTCACAAACATCTACCATATCTCCCCCACTCACTGAGCAAAGCCATGGGCTGCCACTAATTTAATCATTTCACACCTTACACTTGAAGGGAATGAAACGAGAAGAGAACTGGGATTTATAGGCAAGTCAAGGTTTCACAGCTTCAACAGTGTATGAATTAAGTGTCGGCCCTCCAGCACTGGGAGGATCGGCAGAGGACGGAAGGGATGTTAAACAGATACTCCAACAGCTTCATCTTCACCTAGGAGTTTGTGACTTGCTCACTTAAGCAGGTTTAAAATACTTATTCTGCAATTCTTATTCCCCATTCACAGCACACTGTATACTGCCTCCATAGCTGGATAGACAATCCAGCACTTGCTCTCGAGCTTCCACTACTCCATTGGCGTTATGTAATTGGGACTGGAAAGAAGGAAATTACTAGCGAGTCCATTTTTAAAATCATTCAATTCCCTGGTTATCAGAACCCAGCAGTTTTAAAATGAAAACCACAAAAAGGAACCAGTCATTTCACAAACGTGTTTAAAACTCACTCAGGTGAAAGGTCAACACCCAAAACATTGGCCTATCTTCCCCTTTCGAATGCTTACAGTATTTCAAACCAGTTGCAATGTCACGTGATGTAGTGACTAATACCATGACCCGGGGTCAGCTTATCTTGTTCTTACTAACTTAGTCTCTGTTGCTTCACAGACTACCAAACTTCATTTATCATGTAATTGTCCCAATTGATACCAGCAACCACTAAAAACCAACAAACTAGGGTCCTTAATTATGACAAAGCTGCAGACAGGCAGAGATTGTTGGCAAAGCGACAATTGGTGACAGTCACCAGTAAAAAAAAAAAAATCCTTCAACTTTTCTTATTCATTCTTAGAATGTGGCACGGCCGGTATTTATTGCCTATCCCTAGCTTCTGAGAAGGTAGCAATGGGCTGCCTTTTTGAACTGCTGCAGCCCATGTGGCAAAGGTGCTCCCACAATACAGCTAGTTATTCTTTGTAGCGGTTTGATACAACTGAGGGGCTTGCTAGGCCACTTCAGAGGGCAGTTAAGAGTCAACCACGTTGCTGTGGGTCTGGAGTCACATGCAGGCCAGGCCGGTAAGGACGGCAGATTTCCTTCCCTAAAGGATATTAGTGAATCAGCTGGATTTTTACAGCAAGACAGCTTCATGGTCACTTTTATTGATACTATCCCTTCAACCCCTTTTCCCTCATCCACCTGTCCAATCTAATCTTGAATGTTGACAGTCTCTGCCTCAACCACTAACCCTGGAATAAATTCCACAACCTCACAACTCTAAAGTTACACCAGCTAAGATCAGCTCATTTTCACAGCGGAGGGACCAAACCTAGGTCCTTCCTCATCTGTTGGGCCCAGTATTCACTCCTTCAACCAGATGAGCCATCAAGGGAGCCAAGAGGCCATTAATATGGTTAGAAAGTACTGCAGGAACTTTCATGGCTGATTGGGCCCAAGGACCCAATGTCCTATCTCTCTAGGAAGGCACTTTTTTTTTTTTAGATAAATGGCGCTGCTTCAACAACCTGTTTTTTGTAAAAGACCCAGAAGTTAAACAACTCTGTTCATAACGTGCTTAACTAAGGGCACGTTGGTCACATGGCTGGAAGAGAGTCAAAGAACAAAATGAAAACCAAGTGCGATAGTTCCACATTTGTTCAAAGGTTGCAGCAGTGATCACCATCCTCAGATATGTGCCTGCTGCGGGAATTGTTGGAACCCTATTTAATTGCCACTTACGCCCCATGGTAATTGCAACAGAGATGGATTCCTGCTCACTGCACGCGACAAGCTCAGTACCCTAGTTATTCTTACAGCCTGTGAGGTCAGTTGAATTTAATTGCACCAAAGGGTAGAACACCAACTAGAATCCTAAAATTACACCCATGGAATGTGAAAAAAAAAAATCAGACCTCACCGTTAAAGACCAAGTCACAAGACTAAGAAATACAGATGAGGATGACTATTTGGCCCACGTCAGTTCATTCATTTAAAAATCTTCCAATTGGCCAACTGTGACACCCCCCCCACCCCCCAATTACTCTGACTGCAAGCCCTTACTGGGTACTCAGTCTTGGCTCAGTGGGCTGCACTCTCCCTGCAGAGAGAGAAGGTCGTGGGTTCAAGTCCCACTCCAGCGACTTGAGCACAAGCCTCCCCAGTGCAGTACTGAGGGAGCGCTGCACTGGTCAGAGGTGCCGTCTTTCTGATGAGACGTTAAACAGAGGCCCCGTTTTCCCTCAGGTGGACGCAAAAGATCGAAGAAGAGCAGGGGAGATCTTCCTGGCGTCTTGGTCAATATTTATCCTTCAACCAACATCATAACAGATTATCTGGTCATTAGCTCATTGCAGGTTGTGGGAGCTTGCTGTGCACAATTTGGCTGCCACATTTCCTACATTACAGCAGTGACTACATTTCAAAGGTACTTCATTGGCTGTAAAGTGCTTTGGGACAGCCTGAGGTTGTGAAAGGCGCTATATAAATGCAAGTCTTTCTTACATTACATCAAAAACTCCCTGGCTGTGTTCCAAAGTTTGCCATTTTGAAAGACTAGCCCGTCCATTCTATTGGCAGCCCACATTTCATTAGCTATTGACTCATGAACAAATGATTGCTATGGCTGCATTCCCATCAACATTTCGCAATCACGGTTTGCCTTCAGCTGGAAAGTAGAACCTAGAGTCCTCAGCAGTGAGGCAATATTTGGAGGGGGTCCCCCACACAAGTTTGAAAAAGCACTGTTCCACAGTGAACTCTTGGCAATTCAAAATCGGATTTGCACTCAAATGTTTTAAATATCCAATAACTTGGCATTATAAGCAGCAAACTGGAAATTTAGTACAAAAAAAATTGTAGGAGATAATTTGGGAATTAATGACTTTGAATAAGGAGTAGGCCACTTAGTGGTTTGTAAGTTGCATCAAGACCAGACTTGGGCACCATATATATAGGCAGATACATTTCCTCCAAACCACCATTTAAAACAAACATTCAGCCATTGTGCTGCCAAAGATCAAGGTACAGAAATTGACCTCAAGACTGGCACTCCCCCTCCAATCAGTCATGACACCAGCGCCAGTGGAGTACTCATTGCTGGTAAAATTACTCTAACAATCTAAGCACAAGTTACAACATTCCAGCATTTTCTGCGCCACTTGCACTCCCAGACAAGATAGAAGAAAATGTCACTATTCTGTCCATAGAATTGTCTGTTCTCCACACAACAATTACCTCATTGCCTCTATCACAGAATACCTCTATCACAGAATACATCAACCGACTTTCATTCTCCCTACTCCCCTATTACACAAAAAGTCTCCTACTCTAACTCATTTACCTGCAAGACTTCAAAAACCTCCCTCCTACTTCAAACAAGCTTCTGCTTGGTTCCACCTGAACTCTACTTCCCAATTAACTTTTTTTTCTTACCCGTTGACCTTAAGTGACCTGCACCGTGGTTCCGCCACCTTTGCAGACAGTGCATTCCAGATCACAACAAAAACATTCTCCTCCCCCTCTGGTTCTTTTGCCAATTATCTTTCAATTAGTGCCCTCTCTGGGTTTATGGATCCTGGTATTAAATTGAGAATTGTATTCAGAGAAACTTACAGCATAGAAAAAAAGAGACCATTCGGCACTTCGTGCCTGTGCTGGCTCTTTGAAAGAGCAGTCGTGCTTGGTCCCACGACCCCCTGCTTTTGGTCCCTAACCCTGTGAGTTCCTCACCCTCAAGTACCTGCCCAACTCCCTTTTAAAATTAGTTATGGAATCAGCTTCCACCACCTTTTTCCATGATGCGGAGATGCCGGTGTTGGACTGGGCTGGACAAAAGTGAGAAGTCGCACAACACCAGGTTATAGTCCAACAGTTTTATTTGAAATCACAAGCTTTCGGAGCTGCTGCCCCTTCGTCAGGTGAAGACAATGTCAGACGACTACAGTTAATCTTTCTGACTGCCTTTTATCACACCTCACAACAAAACTGTTGGACTATAACTTGGTGTTGTGAGACTTCTCAACCTTTTTCCAAAAGTGAGAAGTCGCACAACACCAGGTTATAGTCCAACAGATTTATTTAAAATTACAAGCTTTCGGAGCTGTTGCCCCTTCGTCAGGTAAAGTTACAATGAGGGAATCTACAGTATTACACAGTATATAAACACAGAAAGCAATTTGTCTGCAGAGATACAAATTGCTTTCGGTGTTTATATACTGTGTAATACTGTAGATTCCCTCATTTGTAACTTTACCTGACGAAGGGGCAACAGCTCCAAAAGCTTGTAATTTTAAATAAATCTGCTGGACTATAACCTGGTGTTGTGCGACTTCTCATTTTTGTCCACCCCAGTCCAAACACCGACATCTCCGCATCATGACCTTTTTCCAGGTAGAGCGCTCCAGAACTATGATACATATATCTAACATTAAATGAAAATAGTTTTTTTTTAAATTGAGAGGGAATAATCGGGAGGAAAAAAAAGGAAATCTATACAAAAATCTGCCTCAATTCTCACAGCAACCTGCACAGGTCCGGCGGGACGGGCGGGCGGGACGGGGTGGGGGTGGGGAGGAGCGGTTGTCCGCGCCGCCTGAGGGGAGAGCGAGTCAAGCCGGCCGGCGAGGCAAAGGTTTCACTGAGGCTCCTTACACAACGCGTCCTGGGTGCTCCGTCTCCTCAAGCCCACCTCCGGCCTGTCCTGTTCCTGCTCCTGCTCCTGCTCGATCTCCGACATGACTGAAGGGCCGCTGGCAGCTGCTGGATCTACGAGCCCTGCCCGGAGAATGATGACCGAGGAGGAGGAGGCACCTGCCGCACCACCTGCTAATGAAACGCCCGACTCTCCACCGTCCGCTTTAAGCCCGCCCTCCTCCTTTCTAAGCAACTGCGCATGTGCCGCTCGCCAGCCACGCCCCCCCCTCCTCCTCCTCCTCCCTCCTCGCAATGATCTCTGGGGGTTGTAGTCCGCTGCTGGCCCCGCGGTGCCTTCTGGGAGTTGTAGTCCTCCAACTTGTTTTTAAAAAAAATTATTTATTGCCCAGCCCTAATTGCTCTTGATGCGGAGATGCCGTAACTTTCTTGCATCTCTGTAGATACTTGATGTCTGTGTCGATACGCGCGATCTTCTTGGAGAGTCTCTCCACTTTGAGCCGGCAGTTTGTGGTGTCGATAGTGGCCGTGATGCGGAGATGCCTGGTGTTGTGCAACTTCTCCTAATTGCTCTTGAGAGATTACAAGATCCCGAGGGGGATTGACAGGGTAGATGCTGAGAGGTTGTTTCCCCTGGCTGGAGAGTCTACAACTAAGGGGGCATAGTCTCAGGATAAGGGGTAGGCCATTTAAGACCCAGATGAGGAGGAATTTCTTCACTCAAGAGGGTTGTGAATCTTTGGAATTCTCTGCCCCAGAGGGCTGTGGATGCTGAGTCTTTGAGTATATTCAAGGCTGAGATAGATAGATTTTTGGACTCTAGGGGAATCAAGGGATATGGAGATTGGGCAGGAAAGTGGAGTTGAGGTCGATGATCGGCTGTGATCTTATTGAATGGGCTCGAGGGGCCGTATGACCTACTCTTATTTCTTATGTTCTTATGAGAAGGTGGTGGTGGTGGGCCGCCTTCTTGAACCGCTGCAGTCCGTGTGGTGAAGGTACTCCCACAGTGCTGTTAGGGAGGGAGTCCCAGGATTTTGACCCAGCGACGATGAAGGAATGGCAAAATATTTCCAAGTCAGGATGGTGTGTGACTTGGAGGGAAACTTGGAGGTGGTGGTGTTCCCATGTGCCTGCTGCCCTTGTCCTTCTATGTGGTAGAGGTCATGGATTTGGGAGGTGCTGTCAAAGAAGCTTTGGTGAGTTGCTGCAGTGCCTCTTGTAGATGGTACCCTTGCTTCAGAAGGGGTCAAAAAGACTGCAACTTGCCAGCCCAGCTGCTTCCAGAGTTGTTGCTGCGCTGATTATAATTGCGGGGATGGGGGGAGCTTTTTGTACCTCGAACTTGTTATAACCCCAACAAACAAAAAAAATGTACTTGGCCAAACTTTCTCTGCTCCAATCAAAAAAAGAGAAATTGGCAACACTAGAAATCTGATATCAAAACAGAAAGTGCTGGAAAGGCACAGCAGGTGGATTAGCATCAGATTCAGAAGGGGAAGTGTTTTCTTTCTGTGGGGGAAAGGAGATGAGTCTGCGTGTATGCTTTATTTTATTGCATGCAAGCAGAAAAGAATAATTACACACGCATGGTATCTTAAGAATCTTAGATCTCCACGCACTTCCTGTTAAGTTTTTCATTCTAAATTCCTATGTCCATATTTATAATGGAACTGCCTATGTAAAACTTCATAGAATTATACAGCACAAAAGCAGGTCTTGCAGCCCATCATGCCTGCTCTTTGAAAGAGATATCCAATTAGTTCCACTTCCCTGCTCTTTCCCCATAGCCCAGCAAATGTTTCCTTTTCAAGTATTTATCCAATTCCCTTTTGAAAGTTACTATTGAATCTGCTTCCACCGCCCTTTCAGGCAGCACGTTCCAGATCACAACTCCCTGCCAGCAGTGGCAATATCGATCGAATCCTTTTATTTTGAACACCTTAATTAGATCACCAAAAAAACCGAGTATTGACTTTATGGTCTTGTCCTCACTTTCATATTCCTCCAGGCCTCATGCCTTCCTAACCCCACAATCTCCTGCAGCCCGAAAACCCTGTATGCGCCCTCCAACAGCCCACTTCTTTCTCCCCACTCCACCGCGTTTTACTCACCCCTCCCCTGGAACTCTCTCCTTCTCAGCAACTCTGCCTTCAGAAACCTACTGAAGATCTTCCTTTTCAACCATACTTTTGGCTCCCACTGGCCTTTTTCTGTTTTCTCACCCCTGCTCGGTAGCCATTCACTATCAAGAAATCCAATAGGGAATTCAGAAGAAACTTCTTTACCCAAAGAGTGGTGAGAATGTGGAACTCGCTACCACAGGGAGTGGTTGAAGCAAATAGTATAGATGCATTTAAGGGGAGGCTAGATAAGCATATGAGGGAGAGGGGAATAGAGGGTTATGTTGGTAGAGTTAGATGAGGCTCGAGTGGAGCATAAACGCCGGCATGGACTGGTTGGACCGAATGCACTGTTTCTGTGCCGTATATTCTGTGTAACTCTATGTATCGACCGCCCTGTAAACCACTCGAAGAGGTCTCTTTATACATGAGTGCTAGAGAAAGTAAGTTGTTGTTGATATCCTACACCATGTGGGGGGTCAAAACCGAATGCAATACTCCAAGTCTGAATGTACCAGAACCTTATACAACCTATAGTTGTTTTGTGCTCTATAGTGCTATTTAATTGGGGCCCAGTTGTCCTATTTGCTTTCCCTATAGCCATTTCACACTGCTTGTGCATCTTTAATGAGTGACCATCTATTACCCACAGGTCTGTTTCTTTCATTGGCCACTCCTGGTAGAGATGTTTTCCAGACCCATCCTGCCAGTTGCATTCTTTCCAGGTAAGGACCCCTACCCCCATTTTCTCACGCTCTAGGGGAAGTGTCAGCTTGGCTCTGTTGGTAGCACTCCTGCCTCCGAGACAGTAGTTTGTGATCTCAAACCCTACTACGGACTGGAGCATATAATGCAGGCCAATACTTCGGTACAGTATCAAGGGAATGCTAAAGAATCAGAGGTGCTGTCTTGTGAAGGAATAGCCATATTCAGAAAAATACACCATCCTATGAACAGA
The DNA here is from genome assembly GCA_030390025.1 of Squalus acanthias. Classification (NCBI taxonomy): domain Eukaryota; kingdom Metazoa; phylum Chordata; class Chondrichthyes; order Squaliformes; family Squalidae; genus Squalus; species Squalus acanthias. Next base: position 131,006,381 of record CM059434.1, read on the forward strand.
ATTCTAGCCTTATTAAACATGATAAACTGGGTTTAAAAATCTAAAAGCCTCAATGACACAAAGCTGTAAACACCATACAGGCTTTTGAGATAAGATGGGTTGTTGACACTGAAACAATAGCCCTATTGAAGCAGCAGGTTGGAGGTTCCAAAAAGGTCTGCAGATTGGAAAACAGATAATGATATACCCAGTTAAATTGTTTTAAACCAACACTTCGTAAACGGGCACATGAAAGAGCACAATGATATAATGTTAAGGTGTCATAAACCAACACTTCGGGAAACAGAAACACAGAACATTAAAGAAACATATGCCTTCATAAATATGACATCAAATGAAAGACAGGAGACATAATTCTTAATACAACCAACTGAGGTGGCTAGAGGGACAATGGTGCATCTGGTTGAAGTGTTTTTAATTTACTTGTTGTAAAAAGATACAAACAAAAGACTTTCATAAATATGACATCAATAGATGCACCAAGCAATCAGATGATTTTTGTGTTGAACTTGGAACACATAGGAGACACGAAGTCTGCTTACAACCAGCTGAGGTGACTTAAGAATTGAACAGGAGACCTTCGTAAAAATGACATCAAATAGAACCACTACTGTCACATTGTTTTTATGATAAGTTTTGATAATTTCTGAACACCTAAAGGTAGAGACACGATTCTGCAAGCTAACAAATGAACTGACTGTAAGAATAGCAGGGGTCAACAGAAAGATGACTAGAGATAATTAGCTTACATCAGCAGAAAACTTCAAAGGATATACCACTGAAAAAAGGGTATAAAATATAGAACTTTCAAATAGGAAGACAGAATTCGCTGGAAGGGGCAAGCAATTCTCAGCTTCAGAGACAGGCTCTGAAAGCCTACAACTCTTTGAGTCTCGGGTAATCAAAGGTATTTTGATTTTGGTGGATATCCTGGAATAAGACATAGAAATGTAAAAATGTAACGTTAAGATTTGAGAATAAGGATCTCTGAGAATAAGAATTGTAAGCTATTTGTTTTTGGAATTGTTAAAGTTGCGATTGAATCACCAGCTGTAATTACATGTCGGTTCTTTAATAAATCTATATATTTTTAGAATTGTCTCACATAGTACTTCTGTATCAAACTCACAAACTCAATCTCTGTACACTCTTTGGTGAGGAGTTGCAGAATTCTGGGAGAGTTTTCCGGACCCTCATAATATCCGGAAGGTTACAGTCTAGTTAAACATATTAAAAGTGCTATCTGGAGGACGATATCATCTTCAGGTCGTTCCTTTCCTTTAGGGATAGTCTGGACCTTTAGACCCAATTAAGCGACTTTAGGATTCGGCTACCTCTAACTTTAGTTGAAGGTGAACGTCTGGGGAATACGCCTGATCCGGGGTGGCCCGAAAAGGGCTAGGACTAGTAATTATCCCTTCAGTTAAAGAACCGACATGTAATTACAGCTGGTGATTCAATCGCAAATTTAACAATTCCAAAAACAAATAGCTTACAATTCTTATTCTCAGAGATCCTTATTCTCAAATCTTAACGTCGCTACATTTTTACATTTCTAAGTCTTATTCCAGGATATTCACCAAAATCAAAATACCTTTGATTACCCGAGACTCAGAGTTGTAGGCTTTCAGAGCCTGTCTCTGAAGCTGAGAATCGCTTGCCCCTTCCAGCGAATTCTGTCTTCCTATTTGAAAGTTCTATATTTTATACCCTTTTTTCAGTGGTATATCCTTTGAAGTTTTCTGCTGATGTAAGCTAATTATCTCTAGTCATCTTTCTGTTGACCCCTGCTATTTTCTTAGGCAGTTCATTTGTTAGCTTGCAGAATCGTGTCTCTACCTTTAGGTGTTCAAAACTTATCATAAAAACAATGTGACAGCAGTGGTTCCATTTGATGTCATTTTTACGAAGGTCTCCTGTTCAATTCTTAAGTCACCTCAGCTGGTTGTAAGCAGACTTCGTGTCTCCTATGTGTTCCAAGTTCAACACAAAAACAATGTGATTGCTTGGTGCATCTATTGATGTCATATTTATGAAAGTCTTCTGTTTGTATCTTTTTACAACATGTAAATTAAAAACACTTCAACCAGATGCACCATTGTCCTCCTAGCCACCTCAGTTGGTTGTATTAAGAATTATGTCTCCTATCTTTCATTTGACGTCGTATTTATGAAGGCATATGTTTCTTTAATGTTCTGTGTTTGTTTCCCGAAGTGTTGGTTTATGACACCTTAACATTATACCATTGTGCTCTTTCATGTGCCCATTTACAAAGTGTTGGTTTAAAACAATTTAACTGGGTATATCATTGTCTGTTTTCCAATCTGCAGACTTTTTGGAACCTGCTGCTTCAATAAGGCTATTGCTTCAGTGTCAACAACCCATCTTATCTCAAAAGCCTGTATGGTGTTTACAGCTGTGTCGTTGAAGCTTTTAGATTTTTAAACCCAGTTTGTCATGTTTAATAAGGCTAGAATTCTGTTCATAGGATGGTGTATTTTTCTGAATATGGCTATTCCTTCACAGTCTTTTGGATAAGATGTTAAACATCTGCTTGCTCAGGTAGATGTAAAAGATTCCCTCAAAAGAACAGAAAGTTCTGCTCGTGTCTTGGCCAACATTCCTCCCATAACCAACACCACTAAAAACAGATTAATGGTTCATTTGCTGTTTGTGGGGTCATTCTGTGTACAAAATGGCTGCCATATTTGCCTGCATAACAACAGTGGCTGCACTTAAACACTAATTCATTGGTTGTAAAGCACTTTGCGATGTCCTATGATATCATAAGCTGCATAAATGCAGGTTAAGTTTTTTTAAATCATGTTTTAGCCATTAGGTGATCATAGAAATTTACAGCACAGCAAGAGGCCATTCAGCCCATTTTGTCTATGCCAGCCTAATCCCACTTTCCAGCACTTGGTCCATATCCTTGTAGGTTACGACACGTCAAGTGCATACCCAAGTACTTTTTAAATGTGACGAGCATTTCTGCCTCTACCACTCTTTCAGGCAGTGAGTTCCAGACCCCCACCACCCTCTGGGTGAAACAATTTCTCCTCAAATCCCCTCTAAACCTCCTACCAATTACTGTAAATCTATGCCCCCTGGTTATCGACCCCTCTGCTAAGGGAAATAGGTCCTTCCTATCCACTCTATCTAGGCCCCTCATAATTTTACACACCTCTATTAGGTCTCCCCTCAGCCTCCTGTTCCAAAGAAAACAACCCCAGTCTATCCAATCTTTCCTCATAGCTAAAATTCCCCAGCCCAGGCAACATCCTCGTAAATCTCCTCTGTACCCTCTCCTAGTGCAATCACATCCTTCCTGTAATGTGGTGACCAGAACTGCAAGCAGTACTCTAGCTGCAGCCTAACTGGTGTTTTATACAGTTCAAGCATAACCGCCCTGCTCTTGTATTCTATGCCACGGCTAATAAAGGCAAGTATCCCGTATGCCTTCTTAACCACCTTATCTACCTGTCCTGCTACCTTCAGGTATTTGTGGACCCTCTGAACTTCTCAGTATCCTACCATTTAATGTGTATTCCCTTGCCTTGTTAGCCCTCCCCAAATGCATTACCTCACACTTCTCCCGGATTGAATTCCATTTGCCACTGTTCTGCCCACTTGACCTGTGATGTATAGCATTGGTTGAACTAGAACAAAATTAAACAATTGGACCCATCAAATTGTCCAGACTTTGTACACTCTATCTTATCCTGAGCTGTAGCCTAGGTCCGGAGGGACATTTCTATATAAATACAATGATCCCAAAAAGTAATTAAGCTCCAGAATTCAATGACCTCCTATCCCCATTTATTAAACTCTCACCTACTGGAATTCACTAGCCTCAAAGGTGCTGCTACAACTAGCCCGAGGGGAAAATCGTCTCCTGCTCGCAATCACTGTCCAGCGACCCTCACTAGAGGTTAGGATCAGGATCTGCTGACACTCACCGTCAAGGCTCACGCATGAATCGCAGCCACTGGCACGAGTTACAGCAAGGGCACTTAGCTCCCCCAGAACTGTACTCCAGCTCAAGAGTCAACACTTTCAAGAGAGAAGAGTGGAAAACAGCAAGAGAATGAAAACCTCTAGCCTGCTGCTGTCTACGGGCAACACTCCCGATTTCCATGGGGAATATTTGATCCTTGCAATCTATAGCGATCTCCAGCAACATCTGACACACTGCATCAAGTGGTGATTTTTCACACTACTGTAGAATTGTTTCAGTGGGTTAGACATATGAATGTTTCGCTCTTAAATACTGGACCTATCAAAGGCTAAACAGTATAGAATGGAACCTCAATGGCCCCGAAACATTTAGAGAAGTATTGTGTAAGAAACTGTGCATGCTTGTCCAGTGAATAGGATCTTTCTCTTGTACCCAATGTAGCTAAAGAGCGAGGTTGGAATGCAGTGATTGGGAGTCAGCCAGGGATGGAACTGCAACGAGAGCAATTGTTCCAAGTTCTATTTTCTGCAGCGTCTGTGCTTTGTTTATAAAAACGTTTATTACATTTTAAGTACCAGAGCTGGACTTCCCACACTGGCATTTGTGAATAATTGGCCAGAATCCTTGGTCACAGTCCCATTCAATTAGAGTATTCGCCCTCTGAAATGCTGATGTTCCAGATCCAGCACCCCATACTGTACCGGGTTGTGGGGGGTGGGTGGAGAGAAGGGGACAATTTCCATTCTCCCTCTCCCCACGCTGGTTTAATGTTGCAGCATTGATTGCTGGCAAGCAGCGTTAGCCGGTGTTGTTTGTCGCTCCGTTTATAATTCCATCCAGCACTGTCCCCTGCCATATGAAGATGTATCCCTTTGCTCTGCCCCATTTAGGACAGGCAGCTGTATCCCAGTTTGAAACAAATACCGGATGAGAGAGGAAACCGTTGAGCAAAAAAAAGAGACTAGGAAACCAAGGGTATAAATATATACAAATTATTACAAATCTGTCAGATAGTTACAGCAGTAGGGCGGGGTCACGATAGTTCCCAGTCAGATTGCAGAATCCCAAACTGTAAATCTGCCATGCCCAACAAATCAAAATAGATCCCACACCTCAATAAACTGAACCACTGCCATCTTAATTTATAAAAACAGAGGCAGAGTTCTACTCAAGACAAATGCTTATTGGTATCAAATTGAACATTTTCATAGCATCCAGACTCAGATTCTGCATATAGACATAGAGTAAAGCTCTCTCTGTAGTGGCCCATCAGGCTCTCCCAGGCCAGGCACTGTAGATAGATGTAAAGCTCTCTGCCATATGCCTCAGTCCCAATCTCAGAAGAGCGCCCTCTATCACACCTGTGAGATATTTCTCCATATCCCACACCAGCCCATTCCGAGAAGCCTCTCTAAACAAGATTGCCAAGTGCCATTCAATGTTCTCTACTTCGCCTCGCTGAAGGCATTGACTCCTGCTGGTGCATGTTCCACAGGCATCAGTCAGCCTCTAGTACCTTGTTCAAGAGGCCATTCACCCGTGGGACTGGGCAGCGATTACAGCAAGACCCATTCCCATCTATGCTCACTCACTTGTAGTAAGGGGGGGGGGGTCGTCGCTGGGTCGTGATCAGGAGTGGGTCCCTGGCCCAAACCCAGTGCCACCAGTCCAGCCAAAGTCAGCAGAGTCTGGGGTTCGAGGCAGGTGAGGACTTCTTGGTCTGTACAGCTCAGTTACAGTCAACCAGCTGAGCCATTGAGGGAGCCCAAAACAAACTCTTGCAAAAGCTTGACCTCAACCCCACCAGCCTAGAGAGGAAGCTAAAATAAGGTCATGGGTTCCTGCTTCTGATTCTTATTTAGTGAGCCCTGCTGGAAAGTGGACAGAATTTGGCTCTGCTGCACTGCCCCACGTGGTCAAATAGCCTGCTTAACACGCACACCTGAAGAATGGCCACTTGGGTGAGGTACGGAAGGGCTGCTGGTATTCAGGGTACCATACCCCAGAACAGAGAGGCGGGTACAAGCTGCTTTCTTTAAAACAGAGCAGCTCGCTTTAACGCATCCCTTGAACTGAATCTTGAGACTGTCCTGGTTTTCACTGACTTGGCGCAGTATTAAAAAAAAATTAAAATATGTACAAACAGCAGCTGATTACAAAAAATAGTAATTAGAACTTGCTCGGAGCAATATTAAAAAAATAAATGGTACATTTGTCACTGACGGGCGAGTGATGATATGGTAGGGAATAGATCACAATTCCTATATAGCTATCCATAGTGGGGTCCAGCATTCCCTAGGCTGGCTTCAGAGTGGAGTCCCAGCACGAAAACCAGCATCGCCTGCTGCACCACTCCTTACAAAACCAACATAGCCCTGAATTGGGAGGTCGGGGTCAGGGAGGGGGGTCAGGATGAGCTCTGTGCCACCAGCCCAGATTAAATTCACAGAGGACCCGCACAGTAGAGGAGGTGCCACTCATCCCATCAGTTTGAACCAATCCCAGAAGTGATTTTACATCAATTATTTTTCATTACCCACCTTCTCCCCCACCAGCCTTTCACAGCCACCTATTTTCATTCTCAGGCCGTCATAAGACACAACCCGACGCCCCAAATCACTGTGCTTCCTGCAGTAATTTATAACCGGGCTGCTCGGCGTATCAAAACCCAAATAAAAGGCCCAGCTTGGTTTTCACTGACACCGCCAATTTAAAAAAGGGGCAGCACAGAATGAGAGAGATGCTGAAGAAAGCAGGACTGTGTGAGATGATTCCAGCAGTTTGAGGTATCACCAGTGACCGTGCCCTCAGAACGACAACAGCAGCAGGAAAAAAAACACACTAATTGTCACTCTCCCCCACCCTCGGACGCTCCACACAACAACCCCCCCCCCCCCCCCCCCCCTCCCCAAACAGGAATTCCACAATCCCGACAGGAAAGCATTCCGTTTTTCAACAGCAAATACAGCATCATTTTGCTGCCTCCCACACAATGCTTTGAAGATTATGAAAAGTACACACTCGCTTCCATTCGTCAAATGTTGGGACAGAGAAAGTTTCTGCTTCTTAAAAAAGGAAACATTAAAAAAGGAAACATTAAAAAAAGGAAACATTTAAAAAAGGCGTCTCTCAGTATTGAAGCAGCTGCACTGCAGCCGGATACTCAGAGTGAGCAGAGTGACAAGGCTGGCTTCGCAGTTTCTTCTCCAGAGTCCCGCACCTCTCAGGTCAGGTGTCAGTATGAGAAAGGTCAAGTAGAAAGAACTGTGGGGGGAGCGGGGGTTGGGGGTGAGGGGTCAGATGCTGAATGGGTTCAGTTTCTGCATGAATCAAACACAAATGTCTCCCGGCAACTGTTCCTTAGTCTCCGAAAATCCACAAAACGTTCACTCCAGACAAGCCCAGATTCACTCTTCTGTAAAAGGAAACATAATTTGGATTAAATATACACTGTGCAAATAGATTGAATATACACTGTGCAAATAGATTGCATTCGAATATTTTTTCCAAAAAAGACAACATTTAAGAACACCAATTGATTTTTCGGGCAGGGGGGGCACTTTTTTTTTAAAAAAGGAGGGGTTTTCAGTCTCCAGGGGAAAGACTTTACTCCAGGTTACATTTCCCCACCAGCTGGCTCAGAACAGGCTGCCCCCCTCAGGCAAGGGATGGTAGTGCAGCCCAAGGGCACCGAGACCCCCGCTTTCAAAGTCCGTGTTACTGGAACACATTTCAGGCCAGCGGGTTTCAAACTTTACTGCACGGGGGAACCCGGTACTAATCTTCACACACTCCTGGGTAACCCCTGCAAATCCCAGGCACCCCTTACAAATAAGGGCACACTCCCAGGGACCCCCCCGTCCCATCTTCTGTAGGACAACGTCAGCTATCACTGCAGAAAGTGCATTTCATCAATTGAAACACACCAATAAAATTAAGAAAGAAGTCTGATGACATCAGGGACCCAAGATCCACTCACTGACAACTCCGCCCCCTCCCCTCCCCAGTTGGATAACGTATGCTTTAGGCTATGGGAATCTAGCGAGTTACATATTATTACTTAATCTAGGCTGACAACGCACTACTGAGGGAGCGCTGCCTTGTTGGAGGTACTGTCTTTCAGAGGAGATGTTAAACTATGGCCCTGTCTGCCTGTTGAGGTGGATGCAAAAGATCTCACGGCACCCAGGCAGTTCTGCCAGTGTCCTGGCCAACATTCCTCCCGCAACCATCACCAGCAAAGCCAAAATTAACTGGTCACCACTGTTCCCTCCAAGCTGCGCGACCGCACAGTAAAAGCGCTCACCGGCTTTTCCATTGCAAGTACCGCGCACGCACAGAAATTTAAAGGGACCATGCAGTAAAAGAAGCAGGGAACGGTAGCATAGTGGTAATGTCACTGGACTAGTAATCCAGAGGCCTGGACTAATGATCCAGAGACAAGAGTTCAAATGCCCACCACGGCAGCTGGGGAATCTAAATTCAGTTAATTAAATAAAGCTGGAATAAAAAGCTAGTATAAGTAATGGTGACCATGAAACTATCGGATTGTTGTAAAAACCCATCTGGTTCACTAATGTCCTTTAGGGAAGGAAATCTGCCGTCCTTACCTGGTCTGGCCTACATGTGACTCCAGACCCACAATGTGGTTGACTCTTAACTGCCCTCTGAAATGGCCTAGCAAGCCACTCAGTTGTAACAAACCACTACAAGAAACAAGAATAAACCGGACAGACCACCCGGCATCGACCTTGGCACCGGCTTTGGACACAACAGCACACCCAGCCCAGTCGAGCCTGCAAAGTCCTCCTCACTAAGATCTGGGGACTTGTGCCAAAATTGGGAGAGCAGTCCCACAGACTAGTCAAGCAGCAGCCTGACAGTCATACTCACAGAATCATACCTTTCAATCAATGTCCCAGACTCCTCCATCACCATTCCTGGGTATGTCCTGTCCAACCGGCAGGACAGACCCACCAGAGGTGGCGGCAGTGTTATACAGTCGGGAGGGAGTGGCCCTGGGAGTCCTCAACATCGACTCCGGACCCCATGAAGTCTCATGGCATCAGGTCAAACATGGGCAAGGAAACCTCCTGCTGATTACCACCTACCCTCAACTGATGAATCAGTACTCCTCCATGTTGAACACCACTTGGAAGCAGCATTGAGGGTAGTAAGGGCCCAGAATGTACTCTGGGTGGTCCATCACCAAGAGTGGCTCGGTAGCACCACTACTGACCGAGCTGGCCGAGTTCTGAAGGACATAGCTACCAGTCTGGGCCTGCGACAGGTGGCGAGAGAACCAACATGAGGGAAAAACCTACTTGACCTCACCCTCACCAATCTACCTGTCGCAGATGCATCTGTCCATGACAGTATTGGTAACAGTGACCACCGCACAGTCCTTGTGGAGACGAAGTCCCGTCTTCACAATGAGGACACCCTCCATCGTGTTGTGTGGCACTACCACCGTGCTAAATGGATAGATTCAGAACAGATCTAGCAGCTCAAAACTGGGCATCCACGAGGCGCTGTGGGCCATCAGCAGCAGCAGAATTGTATTCCACCACAATCTGTAAGCTCATGGCCCAGCATATCCCTCACTACCATTAACATCAAGCCAGGCGACCAACCCTGGCTCAAGAGTATAGAAGAGCATGCCAGGAGCAGCACCAGGCGTACCTAAAAATGAGGTGCCAACCTGGGGAAGCTGCAAAACAGGACTACATACATACTAAACAACGGAAGCAGCATGCTATAGACACAGCTAAGCAATCCAACAACCAACAGATCAGATCAAAGCTCTGCAGTCCTGCCACATCCAGTGATGAATGGTGGTGGACCATTAAACAACTGACAGGAGGGGGAGGCTCCATGAACATCCCCATCCTCAATGATAGGGGAGCCTAGCACGTGAGTGCAAAAGACAAGTAACATTTGCGCCAGGCAATGACTGTCTTCAACAAGAGCGTGTCTAACCACCTCCCCTTGACATTCAACGGCATTATCATCGCTGAATCCCCCACCATCAACATCCTGGGGGTCACCATTGACCAGAAACTTAACTGGACCAGCCACATAAATACTGTGGTAACAAGAGCAGGTCAGAGGCTGGGTATTCTGCTGAGTGTCTCACCTCCTGACTCCCTAAAGCCTTTCCACCATCTACAAGGCTCAAGTCAGGAGTGTGATGGAATACTCTCCACTTGCCTGGATGAGTGCAGCTCCAACAACACTCAAGAAGCTCGACACCATCCAGCACAATGCAGCCCGCTTGATTGGCACCCCATCCACCACCTTAAATATTCACTCCCTCCACCACCGGCGTACCGTGGCTGCAGTGTGCACCATCCACAAGATGCACAGCAGCAACTCGCCAAGGTTCTTCGATGGCACCTCCCAAACCTGCAATCTCTTCCACCTAGAAGGACAAGGGCAGCAGGCGCATGGGAACACCACCACCTCCAAGTTCCCCTCCATGTCACACACCATCCTGACTTAGAAGTATATCACCGATCCTTCATCGTCGCTGGGTCAAAATCCTGGAACTCCCTCCCTAACAGCACTGTGGGAGTACCTTCACCACACGGACTGCAGCGGTTCAAGAAGGTGGTTCACCACCACCTTCTCAAGGGCAATTAGGGGTGGGCAATAAATGCTGGCCTTGCCAGCGATGCCCACATCCCAGGAACGAATTTTTAAAAAGGCCACGCAGAACAAAGCGCAGCTCACAGGGAACATTGCTGGTCACTCATCACATTTGCCGTTTGTGGGAGCTTGCTGTGTACAAATTGGCCGCTGCGTTCAATAGTACTTCATCAGCTATGAAGCATTTCGGGACATTGAGGACACGAAATGAATGCAAGTCTTTCATTATTACAGCTCTCCCCGGCTGCCAAGTTATACAAAGGGACAAATTGAATGTATAGAATACTTATTTAGAGCAGAATGACTATTTTGCTTCTTCCTCCATTCAATAACCTGATTGAACAGAAGCATTTTATGTAAGAGACAGGTTCCAAGCCAATTAACAGCCACAAGAGCTCCCCCTGCTGGCTAACTTGGTCATTTCACTTCCCAGCATTGTACCAACTCAGACACAGACCACGACAATCCCAGGCTTTATCTCCGGTCTATGCTGAATTAGCTGATCTTAGCCGGGTGGCTCTGTAGGGGTGCTGCAAACAGCCTAGGCTAGGGAGGGTTGAACAATCCCGAATGCTATAGAATGACTGCCCCTCACCCCCCACCAGGCAGGTTGGTGTTTCGTATGATGGGAAAAGCTTATAATGGGACGTCTAGTTTGACTGTCCATTCGATGGCCTCCCGAGATGTCGAGTGGAGAAATGAGGTGGGCAGGTTGATGTGATGCGTTCCACGGCTGTCCCTCATCTTCCACTTGAGGAGCAGGTGGCTGCATCACCCGTGCCCTGTGCGGATTGGGTGGAGCGCTGACCACTGTCTTTGAGGGAAACAGGTGCATGTGTATTCGTGTCTGGGGAGGACGGGTTCAGGTTTAGCTGCAATGCCTCCCTCCATTCAAATATACCATCAACAGGCACTGCCCAGCTCTCGCACGAGGAACAGCCACTCGACTGCGGTGCCTGGGGGTTGGTGGCAGTACCCATGCAACTATGCCCGAGGAACAGGAGGGCGACATTCAGCCCCTCAGGTCTGTTCCGCCCTCAGTTAGATCATGACTGACCTGCATCTAAACTCCATTTACCCACCATTGATCCACATTTCTTGACACCCTTACCCAACAAAAATCTGACTCTCTCAGTCTTGAAAGTTCCAATTGTCCCCCAGCATCCACAGCCTTTTGGGAGAGAGAATTTCAGATTTCCCCTAACCTTTGTGAAGAAGTGCTTCCTGATTTCACTCCTAAATGGCTTAGCTCTAATTTTAAGATTATGCCCCCTTGTTCTGGATTCCCCCACCAGAGGAAATAGTTTCTCTATCTACCGCATGAAATTCTTTTATGATTTTAGACACCGCGATTAGATCACCCCTCAACCTTCTATACTCAAGGGAATACAAGACAAGTTTATGAAACCTGCCCTCATAATTTAACCCTTTTAGCTGCAATATCATTCTGAACCCTGAACAAAAGTCAGAGCCTCCAGGAGGGGGGGGGGGGGGGGGGGGAAACGGGAGAGAGGGGAGCGAACCGGGAGAGGGGGGGGGGGAAACGGGAGAGAGAGAGAGAGAGAGAGAGAGAGAGAGAGAGAGAGAGAGAGAGAGAGAGAGAGAGAGAGAGAGAGAGAGAGAGAGAGAGAGAGAGAGAGAGAAGGGGGGGGAACAGGAGAGAGAGAAGGGGGGGGGGGGGGGGGAGGGAGGAACTGGAGAGAGAGAAGGGGGAGGGAACTCCCCAATGTGGAAGTGCACTGTTCCCAGGGTCGTTGTCATGCTGCTAGCACATCTCCCCTGGTATTGCTCGAGCAATTGCAGGGAGTTGGTCTTCAGTCCTCGGAGAGAGCTTGGCACAAGAGCTGAGGCAGTCAGCTACATGGCTCTTCACTTTCCCCTTTCGGCGGGACCCCAGGACTGAAGTTTCAGGTGAGCTGAATGTGATGGGTAAATAAGTTTGGTATGGAAATTTTTATTTTTTAGGTGGATTGCAAGCGGTCATCTTTTAGCATACGACGCGAGATAACAAATCAGACACAAAAAATACAAATAATCTGACTTAATCACGAATGATTTAATGAGAAATCAAACAGTGTGTGTTAGGGAAGTCTGAAAATAACCACATACCCCAGCATTCCTGACTCCTTGGTTTTAATGATGTAGAGGAACATCAGGATGGTGTGAAACATGTTGCTCCTGTCCTGCAAAATGAAAGAAGATTATTCCAAGTTGGAACATAAATCTAATTCCGTCTTTCAGTTGAGACGTTAAACCGAGGCCCCATCTGTCCTCTTGGGTGGATGTAAAAGATCCCATGACACTAGTTCAAAGAGGAGCAGGGGAGTTCTCCCCGGTATCCTGGTCAATATTTATCCCTCAACCAACACCTAAAACAGATTATCTGGTGGTTATAGAAACATAGAAACATAGAATCTAGGAGCAGGAGTAGGCCATTCGGCCCGTCGAGCCTGCTCCGCCATTCAATACGATCATGGCTGATCATCCAAATCCAGTACCCTGTCCCTGCTTTAATCCCCACAGTACACATATCCCACCCTACCCCCGTAACCCCACGTATTTAATTCCCCCAACATATCCCATCCTATCCCCATAACCCCACATATTTAATCCCCCCTAACACTAAGGGTCAATTTATCATAGCCAAATCAACCTAACCCACACATTTTTGGACATGTTGTTATCACATTGCTGTCTGTGGGACCTTGCTGTGTACAAAAGTTCCTACAACAGTGACAACACTTCAAAAGTACTTCATTGGCTGTAAAGCGCTTCGAGACATCCAGAGGTCGTGAAAGGCGCTATATAAATGCAAGTCTTTCTGTCTAATCTTTGGTAACAGCCGTTTCAATCCTCCGACAATCTGGGACAAAAGTTCCGCTGTGGAGATTTGAGGCTCAGGAGCAGCACGCTGCCTGAGCTTTGAAGGTCATGGGTTCAAGTCCCACGCCACAGGCTTGAGCACCGAATCCAGGCTGACACTGCAGCGTTGTACTGAGGGAGCTCCGCTAACCCGAGACCCCCGTCTGCCTGTTCAGGTGGATGTAAAAGATCCCATGGCACCAAGAGCAGCAGCAAGATCTCCTGGTGTCCACATTGGCCACTCACCGAATTGCTGGTTGTGGGATCTTGCTGTGCATGCATTGACAGCCATGTTTCTCTACATAAAATAAAAAGTAATCCATTGGCTGTGACGTGCTTGAAGACATAATGGAGATGGGAAAGGCGCTTTATCAATGCAAATCCTTGTTTCTTTCACTGTATCATAGTGTTAGAGAGGGATCGAGAGAAGGAAGGAAATATTGAAAAAAAATTTTTTTTATATATGTATATATATATATATATATAAAAAAGGAGACACTTCTTTTGGGTACCTTTGGCAAATTGTACAGCTGGCCCTGGTAGATAAGCTGGTAGTGTGGGGGATTGATGTTGCTTTGGTGTATACAGAACAAATGTTCATTCGTGGTATCTGCAAACAGAATTAGGAATCAGAGAAAAAATTAGCCACAAGTGAATAATAACCAGCCATGTTTTAATAACACAAATTAAGGTAGAGTGGAAAACCATCGATAATAACGAACTACATGCTGGATCAGGCAGGCTCAGTCATGCCTCTGAGTCAGAAGGCCATGGGTTCAAGTCCACTCCAGGACCCGAGCACATAATCCAGGCTGACGCCTCACTGCAGTACTGAGGGAGTGCTGCACTGTTGGAGGTGCCGTCTTTCGGATCAGACTTTGACTTAAAACCCTTTCTATACAGTCGGGTGGATGTTAAAGATCCTTTTGCACTAAATCAAAACAACAGGGAGTTCTCCTGATGTCCTGGTCAATATTCCTCCCTCAAAAACATAGACTCGCTCAAGTCACAGCTGCTGGCGGGATCTTGCTGTTTGCAAAATGGCTGCCACGACCGTCTATATAGCAGCAGTTACAACTATGATGTTCTATGTAAATTCTATGTAAATTCTATGTAAAAAAAGTGCGGTTGGAAACATCGCAATTATTCAAGATCGCAGCCCACAGTATCGCTGGTTTACAGGTACCAGCTACAGATAAATACCGTTTCTCTCGCCACGGATGCTGCCTGGCTTGCTGAGTGCTTCCAGCGTTTTCTGTTGTTATTTCAGATTTCCAGCATCCGCAGTATTTTGCTACAGATAAATACTTGCCTGGTTTATCTGGAGTTTGAATGAAATGTTGGGAGGTGAAAGTTTTCCCATCAGGGTATTTGGGGTGCGGAGGCAGCCTGGAGTCAAGGTAAGTGCAGAACATGTGCATTATAATCTGAAACACAGAAAGCAGAGGATGTATGAGGGAGGGTCGCACCATCGACCCTACGCGGCGCAGAAAGCAAGCGCAAGTTAGACAGGAGCACAGAATGTGCCGATACAGTAAGGCCGAGGGCAGCCCGAGATCCCCTCCAATAGCCATGAGTTTATCCAGCGAGGAGTGGAGCTACAGACACCAGGAAGGTATTGGGTTTTCAGCCCGGTCTGTGCTGAGTCGGCAGACCCCTGGCTAAGGATGGGGAAGTCAGTCAGGGTTGCAGCCGATTGCTGCCCAGCGACTGGAAGTGCTCGTGTCAAACAGGATCATACAGCACAGAAGGCGGCCATTTGGCCCATCATGCCTGTGCCTGCTCTTTGGAAAAAGCTATCAGATTTAGTCACACTCACCCTGATCTTTCCCTGTAGCCCTGCAAATTATTCCTCTTCAAGTAATTATCCAATTCCCTTTTGAAAGTTACTATTGAATCTGCTTCCACCACCCTTTCAGGCATTCCTGATCAAAGCAACTTGCTTTAGAATTTTTTCCCCCGCCCCCTCATCTCCCCTCTGGTTCTTTTGCCGATTATCTTAAATCTGTGTCCTCGGGTTACCGACCCTCCTGCCAGCGGAAACAGTTTCTCCCTATTTACTCCCATCAAAACCCTTCATGATTTTGAACACCTCTATTAAATCTCCCCCTTAATCTTCTCTGCTTCAAGGAGAACAACCCCAGCTTCTCTCGCCCCTGGTATTCTGGTACATCTCCACCGCTGTGATGAGGGAGTCGTCAGATACTCACGCCCGTCCAGCAGGGTTCAACGGACAGCGAACAGGAGCGGGAACCCTGGCTGATTTTTCCCCGTCTTAGCCCCAGCCCCAGATGCCGACTGTATAGCACTAATGAACTAATTAATGAGAATTAATGAAACAAGAGACTAAATTTGAAAATATTTTCTTCAGTGAAAAACTAATTGTGGACAATGGTTTGAACTGGTGACTTTGTTAATGCACTTGGGTCAGGGGCACATCAACCCACTCACTGAGCTGTCCAAATGGATGTGCAACACTGCTGTGCAGCCTTGGCTCAGGGGTAGCAATCTCGTCTGAGACAGAAGGTTGTGGGCTCAAGGCCCAAGCCAGAGACCAGAGCACAAAATCCAGGCCAACACTTTAGTGTCAGTACTGAGGGAGTGCTGCACTGTTGGGAGACGTCGCCTTTTTGGATCAGACTTTAAATTAAAACCCTCTGCGTTCTCGTATGAATGTAAAAGATCCCATGGCACTATTCAAAGAAGAGCAGGGGAGTTCTCCCGGTGTCCCGGCCAACACTTATTTCATTGCTGTTTGTGGGAGCTTGCTGTGTGCAAATTAGCTGCTACATTTCCCTACAGTGTAACAGTGACGACACTTCAGACATACTTCATCGGCTGTAAAGCACACTGGGACGTCTGGAGGTTGTGAAAGGTGCTATAGAAATATAAGTTTTCTTTCTTTAATAACTGGATCTTACATAGAATTTATAGCACAGAAACAGGCCATTCAGCCCAACTGGTCTATGCCGGTGTTTAGAGGCTCGTGTGGAGCATAAACAGGGAGCACAAGTACACAATTAGTTAGCCTCATATTGAAAAGCATCCACAGCCTTGCCCTACCATGTCTTTGCAAACTCCTTCAGTCTTACTCCGTGAATGGGACGATGTACATTAGTGAAGTCACCAGTCCAACCGCAGCCCCTGAACCCCACATCCCCAAAACACAGCGAGTTTTCTCTCAGTCAGCTCATCAGAAGAAAGGCCCTTCATTCGGCAGCAGAGAGAGGGAAACGGTCAGACAAGGTGCCTCCTCTTGCTCACGTGCGTGCATTCACTAGTTACCCAGTTCCAGTAATTAACAGATATACACGTAGGGAGACTCATCGCTCAAGATGTTAAGTGCAGACAAGAAAAGCTTTGCACCTTTCTTGCTTTGGTACTCACCGCAGAATCGGTGGGAAGGTCTGTATCCCATTTCCTGGACTTGTACTCTCCTCCTCCGTTCCATCGGAATGAGCTCATACATCCACCGTGGGCAAGCTCTGCAACATACCAAGCCACTTAATGGGAACCCTGAACACCGATGCAGATGGCTAGTAACTGACTAACCACTGACATAGCAAGGCAGGAGGCTCCTCACCCACCCCAATTAATTATTCTCAAACGTTTGTGTTGATGATGGGGAATAGAATGTTTTCTGTTGCATGCACCCAATGGCAGCATCATGCATTCCCAGAGCAGGGACAACAGCTGGACGCAGCATAGAACTCCCTTTATTCTGTCCAAAGTGTCTAAATGCACCCCCCCGCCCCCCCCACCCACCCCGACTGCATAATTGTGACATTTCCCAACCCAGTCATCCCATGGTTTCTCGGAATCAGGTTGCCAGTTTAATGCTGCGGACCCGTATCTGCAAGGAACTGAAGAGACTCGCCAAACTCATTACTGGGCCCTCCCGGGGACGGGGAACCTTATTGGTTTGGGCTGCATTCAACATCACATCTGAGTCACATTAACCCACTGCACAACCCCATCTCCTCAAGACTCAGCCAATGTTGATGATTATGGTCTGGTGTAGTCACTGGGATTTCAGTGTTTAATGGTGGGAGCCTGAAATTTTCATACTATGTCCACTTGAACTATGAAAAAAACCAGACTAAACAGAAACACTCACCTTTGATCCTCTCCACCAGGTACTCTTGGTTCGAAGTGATGTCCAAGTACTGGACAACTATGTTCAGTGTTGGAATCTGGGGAGCTCTGACCAGAGCTGCTTGTCTTAGGCTGCTGATACTGGTCTCTGTGAAAGGGCAGAGAGAAAATTTGTTCACCCGCGACCTCTTCCACCTAGAAGGACAAGGGCAGCAGGCGCATGGGAACACCACCACCTCCAAGTTCCCCTCCAAGTCACACACCACCCTGACTTAGAAGTATATCGCCGATCCTTCATCGTCGCTGGGTCAAAATCCTGGAACTCCCTCCCTAACAGCACTGTGGGAGTACCTTCACCACACGGACTGCAGCGGTTCAAGAAGGCGGCTCACCACCACCTTCTCAAGGGCAATTAGGGAGGGGCAATAAATGCTGGCCTTGCCAGCGACGCTCACATCCCATAAGCCAATAAAAAAAAAAATTAGAGTTCCCTTAGGTCACCACACAATTAAATTCTCAAACCCAGCAGCTCCTGTATCACTGCTGCAACACCGAGTGTGTCAGAGAGTAGTGAGATACAGCACACACCCAGGAATCCCTACAGCGAGTGTCAGAGAGCAGCGAGGCACTTGCACACTGCTTCGAATCCCTACACTTCAAGTGCCCATTTTGATTGTTCCGTGGGGAGAAGGGGAAGGTGAAGAACAGAGGCCCCGCCAGCCTTCCTCTCCAGTGGAGATACACATTCTTTATCCCACCCCCAGGGATGCTGCATGGCCACCTGTTACACTTGATGCTAAAATACATAGTTACACACGGTCATAATTCTGGAAAATATGTGGAGTAATCTACCCAGGAAGGTAATGCAGGCAAAAACATTGGGATTAGATTAGATATTATGACAGAATTTCATAGAATAGAAGGAAGCCATTAGGCCCATCACGACTGCGCCAGCTCTCTGAAAAGAGCTAATCATTAATCGGCGAGTCAGTAACTGAGGGCGCAAATTTAAGACAACCAAAAGAACAAAGGGAGAACTTGAGAAATGTTTCTACGCTGAGGGTTGTTAGGACATGGAATGGTCTAAAAGAGTCCATGTATTCAGAGAGATGACCTTTGGTAGCCTTTTCTCATTCGCCCATAATTCTTCAACCCCAATCCCTCATAGGCATGGATCTCTGCTGGGGATTGGTGCCAGAGAGTCTGGTTGCCCTCCATCACCTTGTGCATGCGGTCACTTCTCACGCGCAAGCCACCCGAGACTGAACGCAAACAGGCTATTTGACCACAGGAGCATCACAGCCGAGCCCAATTCTGACCTGCAGACGCCCAGCAGGGTTTGCTAGATCACGAGCAGGATCATTGGCAGATGCCCCCCCACCCCCTCAAAACCCACAGGGTACCGAGGACAATTTTAGCCCCCCTCTGCCCGACCGTCCTAGGCAGAATCAGCGAACTCAGCAGACTGGGGGTGGAAGCTGGGGTCTTCCTGGGTAATGCGGCTCAACCACTCACTGCTTAAAGACAGTGAGCCACGAGCGTAGCTAATCCCCGGCTTTAGATCCTTGTACAACGTACGTACCTCCCACCTGCAGCTCGGGACACCCCAGTCTCCTTAGCTGTGTGTTCACACCATCAATCTCTTTGACCAAACGATTCAAAATGGTCTCGTTGATCCACTGCGTACAGATAAGATACAAGAGGACACAGTCTTAAAGTCAGAGACAAGTCAGGTAAAAGCAAACCCAGTAACTATTTGTGCGCAGTGTTGACTGAATGTGGAACAACCTGCCCCAGAAAGCCATCGATGCAGTGCTTAAAAGGGAGAGACATTTGGGAAATAAGGATATATGAAGGATATGGAGAAAAAGCAGGGAACTGGGATCAAAGGTGTCAAGTTGCCAGTGGCAACAAAAAGAGAACACAGACTCACTGGGTTGCCCTCCATCACCTTGTGCATGTGGCCTCCTTCTGTTCCCATACTCAATTACACAAAAAGTTCATTTTCCTTACCAGGAACCAGTTTTAACGCTCCACTTAGTGCAGGACTCAGGGAAGAAAGACTCCATGTGAATTCACTGATTATATCCAGGTCTGTAACACTAGCTAGGAGCCATGTACCTCTGATAAATTACTGCATGTGGTGATGGGTTAAATATTAGGAAGTTAATAAGGAAAATCCGGCAAATTAGGGTAAATACTCCACAGCTCTATTACCTTTTGGGTGCAATCTTTAAGGGCAATGTTCTGGACACAGAGGACCAGAAACCAGGAATGTGCATTAAAACATCGAGCAGAGAACAGCGGCCATCATACAGCGCAGCCGAGAGAGGGAATGCCGAATCAGATCATGAGCTATTTCTTGTATCCTGTGCAGGAGTCAGAGAGAGGTTGTAGAAGAGCCTGACTACACCTCCCTCTGTTTTTGTTCTCCTTCCCCAGTCCAACAATCTCACCCCAACGTCAGCAAGGACAGGAACGCAGCTTGCTCACAAGCATCGAGAAGCTGCCCGGGTCGAGGAGTCCCATTTTCCCTTCCAGCTCACACAGCAGCAGGAGGAGAAATGGGAACAGGAAGAGGAGCATTTACCTGGGGTGGGTGCGAGATTGCCCCCCAGAAGAGGCTCATACACTGCAGACCCAGTTACAGTCTCCACCACGGTCGTCGTAACAACAACTTGTATTTATACAGCGCCTTTAAACGTAGTAAAACGTCTCAAGGTGCTTCACAGGAACGTTATAAAACAAAATGTGACAGAGCCACAGGAGATATTAGGGCAGATGACCAAAAGCTTAGTCAAAGAGGCAGGTTTTAAAGAGCGTCATAAAAGGAGGAGAGAGGTAGAGCGGCGGCGAGGTTTAGGGAGGGAATTCCAGAGCTTTGGAAGCTAGGCAGCTGAACACATGGCCGCCAATGGTGGAGCGATTAAAATCGGGATGCCCAAGAGGCCAGAGATCTCGGAGGGTTGTGGGGCTGATGGAGGTTACAGATGGGGCGAGGCCATGGAGGGATTTGGAAACAAGGATGAGAATTTTAAAATATCGGGCAAAGTACTGACCCATTTAAAAGGCTCTGCTGATTTCAGGCAACGTCGGGTCCTCAAGCAGTTTCAATCAGTTGTTCGTACCCGGTTAAAGTACGATTACCTTCGTGATAAGATTCTGGGTGCAACTGGTAACCAATTGGAGAGGCCGTTGCTAAGGAGGTGTTTTAAAAAAAAATATAAACAGAAGTTGGTTACTTCGTTTTTTGGTCTTACCATCGTGTATTGTGGGCAAATCTGGTTAACACCCACCATAAGCGGTGGGGACTGTATTAGACTACTAGGGAATGCGCTGGCCCCACACCACCCAACCTCAGAAATCACAGTGTTCCTGAATTAGACTCCTTTAAGAAGCAGTTCGACACTGTTGGGAACATGGTGGGGTTGGTGTGAAGGATGGGATGAATTGGGCCGAACCAGATTGGGGATCCTGTCACTTACAACTTAATGGGGTGACTGCTAAGGCCCAACAAGGGCAGCAGGATCCCAATGAGCGAGCTACGGAACAGCGGGGCTCATTGAACAATTACTTACGTTCCTCAGGTTGGCTGTCCAGGAATCAAGAAGGTCCAGCTGCTGCCGACTCATATTCAGCCTGATCCACACCTGCAAGGTACGAAGGTCAGCTTTCGAGTCTTGGTGAATCGCACTCCTCCTCATACAGATTTCCTACCCTCTTCCCCATCCCCAAAGGCTCCTTTGCTGGGCTGCAATTCCACAGCTCCCTCCAGTGCTTCGTCCACATGACGATTCTTCCTGCCTGCACCTAGACATCTGGTGTCAGGGGGCTTTTAGAGTCATAGAGTCATACAGCACAGAAAGAGGCCCTTCGGCCCATCGTGTCCGCGCCGGCCATCAAGCCCTGTCTATTTTAATTGGGGGGGGGGGGGGGGGGCTAGTAAAGCCAAGGCCCACCCCACGAGGCGTCCAGTCACTCACACTCTCCAGCATGGATTGCTGGGTAGCAATCAGGGGTGCGAATGCTGGCCAGCTGTCTCCTACCGAACCTGGGGCACGGACACCAGTGGTGGCGGCCCCTCTGCTGCCACTTAACACAGGCCAGGGATCCAACGTGGGACCTCCTCTGTCTGCGCTGTTCGGCCATTCACCGTCTTAACCAGCTGGGTGGGGAGCCAGCAAACCCCACATTTAGCACATTACTCCATTCAGTGCCCTTCCATTTCACTTTCCATTCTCCTCTCTACCCCCCCCCCTCCCCATTACTAAACAAGACTGAGATCGACAGATTTCTGTCAGGCAAGGGTATCAAGGGATATGGAGCTAATGCGGGTATATGGAGTTGAGGCACAGATCAACCATGATCTAATTGAATGGCGGAACAGGCTCGAGGGGCTGAATGGCCTCATCCTGTTCGTATCCTGTAGATAGCTGCTCACCGTTTACCAACTGAGTCACTGAAATAGCTGTACATTCACATTTTACATACAATGGAACTGACCATATATAGGAATGGGAACAATGGCCTTTAAATGAATCTCGATAGGGAGGGAGGGGGTGGGGAGAGAGTTGCTATCCCATTAGTTTTAGAAGGAAGCACTCGACTGAATGCAAGTCCTGTCTCTTGTGCAACTTTAACCACCAATTACAACCTTAGTTAAAGTGGGACCTCTGGGGAAGAAAACAAAAGCCCCATTTCCGAGCATCCTTACTAACTCCCCATCATGGACTGGTTGGGCCGAACGGCCTGCCTGCTCATTGTAATTTCTATGTAATGAGAAGTGGCCATTAAAATACTGGACTGGCACCAAGGCACATCGGAGAGGCAGCTCCGTGAGCTTACCAGACCTGACCTAAAAGCAGATCAAATACATCATGCTCTCAGCATGCTGAATGAGCGTGACTGCAAACTGGTTTAATCTCCAAATTACACCGCTCAAAACACATTGTGCAGCGACACTGACCACATGCTGCTATTGCACGGGCCAAAATGTCATCTATTTTGGGTGCAGCCAAAATGGAACTGGGAATACAATCCAGTACTGAAAAAAAAGGATCAGCCAGCCACTCTACTGAGTGCCAACAAGGTCACGGATAAAGGACATAGAAACATAGAAGATAGGAGCAGGAGTAGGCCATTCGGCCCCTCGAGCCTGCTCCGCCATTCAATGCGATCATGGCTGATCATCCAAATTCAGTACCCTGTCCCTGCTTTCTCCCCATATCCCTTCATCCCTTTAGCCTTAAGAAATATATCTAACTCCTTCTTGAATATATTTAATGAATTGGCCTCAACTGCCTTCTGTGGTAGAGAATTCCACAGGTTCACCACTCTCTGGGTGAAGAAATTCCTCCTCATCTCAGTCCTAAATGGCTTACCCCTTATCCTTAGACTGTGACCCCTGGTTCTGGACTCCCCTGCCATCGGGAACAGCCTTCCTGCATCTAGTCTGTCTAGTCCTGTTAGAATTTTATAAGTTTAAATGAGATCCCCTCTCATTCTTCTAAACTCTAGCGAATATAAGCCTAATCGACCCAATCTCTCTTCATAAGTCATTCCTGCCATCCCAGGTATCAGTCTGGCGAATCTTCGCTGCACTCCCTCCATGGCAAGAACATCCTTCCTCAGATAAGGCGACCAAAACTGCACCAAGGCCCTGTACGACTGCAGCAAGACATCCTTGCTCCTGTACTCGAATCCTCTCGCTATGAAGGCCAACATACCATTTGCCTTCTTAACCGCCTGCTGCACCTACATGCTTACCTTCAGCGACTGGTGCACAAGGACACCCAGGTCTCGTTGCACTTCCCCTTTTCCCAATCTATTGCTGTTCAGATAATAATCTGCCTTCCTGTTTTTGCCACCAAAGTGGAGAACCTCGCATTTATCCACATTATACTGCATCTGCCCAATCACCCAACCTGTCCAAATCATACTGGAGTTTCTCTGCATCCTCCTCACAGCACACACACCCACCCAGCTTTGTGTCGTCTGCAAACGGAGATATTACATCTAGTTCCCTCGTCTAGATCATTAATATATATTGTGAATAACTGGGGTCCTAGCACCGATCCCCGCAGTACCCCACTAGTCACTGCCTGCCACTCGGAAAAAGACCCGTTTATTCCAACTCTTTGCTTCCTGTCTGCCAACCAGTTTTCTATCCAAGTCAGTACCTTACCCCCAATCCCATGTGCTTTAACTTTGCACGCTAATCTCTTATGCGGGACCTTATCGAAAGCCTTCTGAAAGTCCAAATACACCACATCCACTGGTTCTCCCTTATCTATTCTACCAGTTACATCCTCAAAAAATTCCAGTAGATTAGTCAAGCATGATTTACCTTTTGTAAATCCATGTTGACTTTGTCCGATCCTGTCACTGTTTTCCAAGTGCTCTGCTATTACATCTTTTATAATGGACTCGAGCATTTTCCCCACTACCGATGTCAGGCTTACCGGTCTATAATTCCCCGTTTTCTCTCTCCCACCTTTTTTAAATAGTGGGGTTACATTAGCTACCCTCCAATCCATGGGAACTGTTCCAGAGTCTATAGAATTTTGGAAGATGACCAGCAATGCATCTACTATTTCTAGGGCCACTTCCTTAAGTACCCTAGGATGTAGATTATCAGGCCCTGGGGATTTATCGGCCTACAATCCCATCAATTTCCCTAACACCATTTCCCTACAAATACTGATTTCATTCAGTTCCTCCCTCTCATTAGACCCCATGTTGCCCAACATCTCTGGGAGGTTATTTGTGTCCTCCTTTGTGAAGACAGAACCAAAGTATGTATTTAATTGGTCTGCCATTGACCTGCCCCCACGCCCCCCTCATGTGAAATGCTAAGCATCGAGAAATTGTGACGCACCTCTTCTGCGAGCAGCTTGGAGCCCAGATCAGTGTCGTCCTTGTGGGCAGAGGGGGCCTGGGAGCGGCTAGCGAGCTGGTACTGGAACTTGCGTAGCGACTGCGCGTAGTCTCCTGTGGTGCGGCTGTAGTTCCAGAAGGTGGGACTGTTGCTGTTGGATGGACATTCGGGGCTTCCTGTGTGCGCACACATCAAATAAAGGCAAGGTGTGCAGCTATTAAAACAGAGTGCCAGTAAGCTATTCAACCACCGGAGCATCACAGCTGAGCTTGATGCTGCCCTCAGTTGACACAGACACACACACAGACACACGCACACACACTCACGCAGACACAGAGGCAGACACAGACAATTCCAGCAGATTTCCCCCACCCCCAAACCTAGAAGCACCATGGCTAACTGAGCGCCATCACTGCTATCCTGGCAGAGAGGGGCCAATAGCACAGACTGTGGGCTCAGCTGCTCACTGCCTAAGTGAGCTTATCCATCGGGGAAATGACCAAATGAGCTTCAGGCAGCAATTGTGTTTACCAAATGACCATGGGCAATTCAGAAAAGTAACACTCCCAATAACATTTCCCCTCTGCTCCCCACCTCAACACAAGAACACAACTTTTCAATCTGCAATAAATAGCTAGATATTCTCAAAATGGAGCTTCCCCCACCCCTTCAGCTTTCTCCTTCCCTTTTGAAGATCTGTGCCGTGTTATGGATTCATTCAAACCTCCCTCCCTCCAGTGTCGTGTGTGAGCTTAGACAGTGACCGTTAACAGAGCTCCCAACTGTTTTGGAAGGAACAAAGAGAGGAGATTAAAGCCAACCCCAATCCTGTTCATACAATCTTACAGCACAGGAGGCCATTCGGCCCATCGTGCCAATTACTCCCACTGCCCCTGCTCCTTCCCCATAGCACTGCAAATTCCTAAAATTGTTCTTCTTCACCCAATGTCCATGCATATACATTGCAGGAGGGGTTACTAGAAGCTGCCTTCAGCTGTCTAGGCCCTAAGCTCTGGAATTCCCTCCCTAAACCGCTCCGCCTCTCTCTCCTCCTTTAAGACGCTCCTTAAAACCTACCTCTGACCAAGCTTTTGGTCACCTGCCCTAATTTCTCCTTATGTGGCTCGGTGTCAAAACTACCCTGGCAGGGAACGGTGAACTCGATACATACCAGGACCTGAATTTGGGTCCCTCCCTGTTCTGTACGGTTCGGATTGTATCACAGTATAGAACTTCATAAACAGCTCAAGCCTCAACTAACCCAGCTGACTGCGGCCATGCTTCTCCTCTTCAGAGCGGAGGAAGTTCTCCAGAGATTTCATGTCAGTCACGTACTCGTCTCGTGTGAGGGGTGCGCTGTACACGGAAGGGGCAGATCGGTAACGGGCTCTCAGGCTGGTGCACTCTGTACTGCCCACGTTGTTACTGTACAAGCACGAATTCTGAAGAGGACTGAAGCTGGAGCCCTAAAGGAAACAGGAAAGAGTCAAATCTCCAGGAGTTCCGCCAACAAAATCTCCTCGTCTCTGGCCACTTACCTCCCCCACAGGTCATCACAGCGTTTGTTTCAAACGCACCATCCTTCGCATTCTTCCTCCTAACCCCCACATCCTCAGAGTGTTGAAATCGAGACTCATCTCCAATGTTCCCTCTAATTTTTTTTTAGTGCACGGTCCCTTTAACTGGGCACGCAGCCCATTCAAATTTTCACGCGTGGGCGGTTTCTTCCCTGCAGAAGCCGGTGAGCCACCTGCGCGGGACCTCCAGACCGCCCGCCGCACAGCTTAGCGGGAACGTTCCTCATCACCACTCTAACTTATTCTTTCCAAGGACGTCAAAGCTGAGGAACTCTACCTCCCCATCTTCCTCCTACAATCAAGGTTTTTACAATCTAAGCTTGGCAGCACCTAAACAGATCTTGATTAACCTCAAACACTTGGTTCGCCGCACTCCAGACTTGAGCACATAATCCACCAGGCTGACACTCCCAGTGCAGTAGAGGGAGTGCAGCACTGACGGAGGTGGGGATGAGACGTTAAACCGAGTCAGCTACTGCAATATTAAAAACAAAAAACCCCTCCATTACACTGGTCCGTGACGGACAGACAGACAATTCAGTCAGGAGGGGCATTCAGGGCTAGTATGTGCGTGGAGCGGAGCCACATGGGGTCGATTCCACAGTACCTGACGCCCCAGCATCATATTAATTTTTTTAACTTGAAGCAGATTTGTAATATAGAAGGGTTTGGGTGGGGTGAGAGAGAGAGAGAGAGAGAGAGAGAGAGAGAGAGAGAGGTATGACCCGAACATGCCACAGTTATAATCAGCTTATGCTTCAATGTGCGTCAAAAGGTATTCCACTGGTGGGGGGGGGGGGGGGGGGGGGTCAGCACCTGCAAACCTGTTGTCCTATCCCACTGTCCACACACTTCAAACCAGAGCCACTCGATCTCAACCAGGCCACTTGTCCCTTTGCTAACCCAGGACACTCACGCCAATCGGAACAGCTCGAATGCCACACTGGACGAGATCAGCCAATCCCATACGAAGCGGGAGTGGAGCCTGGGAGCCTCCTGGATACAAACTTACTGAGTCAGTATGAGCAATTCCACCCAAGACTGACGCCCTTCGAAAATGCTGGGAAACTGGCAACTCTGCAGCAGATGGCAGTTCAATTAATGGAATTGAGACGACAGCAAAACCGGGATCGGTGGGAAAAATGACTGAAGGGAACATAGGGCAGTGAAGGTCAGGGTAAAGGGGCCGTCATTTTCACCTGCTACCAGAACACAACCAGCCCGACCGGAGAATGGAAAGAAAGCAGCTTTCGCAATAGCCTCGGTTACAATCTCCCTTTGATTCACAGCCAAACACCAAAGATTTAAAGAGAAGCTGCCTTCGTTTCATTTGCATTTTTCTCTGTCTGGTGGGGTGGGGTGGGCTGCGCCCAGGCAGACGGATGTGAAACCGACCGGGATTCAGGAGGAGGGCAGAGCTCCCTCAGTGGGTAGCTCTCTCGCCTCGGAGTCGGAAGGTTGTGGGTTTAAGCCCCACTCGAGACTTAGCACAAAA
Source organism: Squalus acanthias (assembly GCA_030390025.1). Taxonomy (NCBI): domain Eukaryota; kingdom Metazoa; phylum Chordata; class Chondrichthyes; order Squaliformes; family Squalidae; genus Squalus; species Squalus acanthias. Next base: position 131,033,893 of record CM059434.1, read on the forward strand.
TCCAGGCTGACACTCCAGTGCAGCGCTGCACCGTTGGAGGTGCCGTCTCTTTCAGATGAGACGTTAAACTGAGGCTCCGTCCGCCCTCTCAGGTAGTTGTAAATGATCCCATGGGCACTATTTCGAAGAAGAGCAGGGGAGTTCTCCCCAGTCTCCTGGCCAATATTTATCCCTCAATCAACATCACTAAAGCAGATTATCTGGTCATCATCACTTTGATGCTTGTGGGAGCTTGCTGTGCGCAAATTGGCTGCCAAGTTTCCTACATTACAACAGTGACTACACTTCAAAAAAGAACGTCATCGGCTGTAAAGCGCTTTGGGACGTCCGGAGGTCAAGAAAGGCGCTATATAAATGCAAGTTTTCTTTCAGGAGAGATGGGGAAAACGAAAACATGGTTACAAACCCATAATGGGGATTTGAGAGATACCAGTGAAGGTTTAATATTGATCCCAATGGTTATAGATTCACCTCATCCCCCACATACCGTATTGAAGCTGCTGCCAGGCGAGTACATCATGGAGGATGGGAAGGATCCACTCCCCGGCGGGGAAGGTGCCTGCATGGTTGGGCTAAACCCAGTTATACAGTTGGGGCTGAACTTGGGGCTGGAGCCGAGCGGGCGTTGAGGGCTGTAGGACAGGACGGTCTGCCCCTGGGCGATGCCCGGCGGGGAGCTGTTCGGGGTGGATGTGGTGGCCGGCTTCTGCTGCGGAGTCGTCTGTATCGCTGAGGAGAGAAGAGTTGCAACAGGTTAATTACTCGATCATCGGGCTGCAACACGGCCAGCCTCCCACCCTGTACCCTCCGTAAGCTTGAGCTAATCCACAACTCTGCTGCCCGTATCCTAACTCCCACCGAGTTCCATTCACCCATCACCCCTGTGCTCACTGACCTACATTGGCTCCCCGTCCGTCCGACAACATCTCGATTTTAAAATTCTCATCCTGGTTTTCAAATGCCCCTCCCATGCTCTGTAACTTCCTCCAACCCTACAAACGGATGCGGTAAGGATGTTCCCAAGGATGGGTGAAACTAGAACTAGGGGGCATAATCTTAGAATAAGGGGCTGCTCTTTCAAAACTGAGATGAGGAGAAACTTCTTCACTCAGAGGGTAGTAGGTCTGTGGAATTTGCTGCCCCAGGAAGCTACATCATTAAATAAATTTAAAACAGAAAGAGATAGTTTCCTAGAAGTAAAGGGAATTAGGGGTTACGGGGAGCGGGCAGGAAATTGGACATGAGACCGAGTTCGGATCGGTCAAGGCCCTGTGGGTGGCGGAGCGGGCCCAGGGGCTGAGTGGCCGGGTCCTGCTCCTACTGGTGTTCTTTAGATTTGAGGTTAGGATCAGATCAGCCATGATCTTATTGAATGGCGGAGCAGGCTCGAGGGGCCGATTGGCCTACTCCTATTTCTTATGTTCTTATGAACCTCCTAGATTTCTGCGTTCCTCCAAGTCTGGCCTCTTGCACATCCTCGATTTTAAATCGCTCCACCATTGGCAGCAGTGCCTTCAGCCGTCTAGGCCCTAAGCTCTGGAATTCACACCCTAAACCTCTCCACCTCTTTCTCCGCCTTTAAGATGCTCCTTAAAACCCACGTCTTTGACAAAGCTTTTGCTCACTTGCGCTAATATCAACTTATGTGGCTTAGTATCAAATTTTGTTTGATAATTGCTCCTGTGAAGTGCCTTGGGACACTTTACGACGTTAAAGGCGCAATATAAATACAAGTTGTAGATGTCTCCCTGTCTAGAGACTTTTCTCATCTCTATATTACTATGGTCAGTACTGCTCTGAACCTTCCTCTCTCATTTCTTCCAATGTTCAGAAGTCCAAACCCATGTACCCTTGTTGTGTTGAGTTCACCTGCCCCACCCCCAGTCTCCTAGTCTGAATCTTCAACCACCGCAACGCCTCTTGTACACCCCTCACCCAGTTAGTCTTCCTTTCCCCCTTGGTTTTGGTATCTGGAGCACAGAATATAAAACCAAGGAGGCACTTTTTGGACCAGTACAAGACCTCAGTGAGGTTGCAGTTGGGAGTATTGTGTATAGTTTGGACCAGCTCATTATGGGATGGATATAAAAGCAGAAAAGCAATGGAGAAGGTGCAGTGTAGATTCACTGGGATGTTACCAGGGGTGAGGGGTTACAGATACAGAGAGACTAGAGAACAGAGGGCTTCTTATCCAGTAGAGCGACAGTTGGGGATTGAGCTGAAAGACGTTTTCAAGACAATGAAGGGTTATTATTCGGGTGAACGGTGTTTGGTTGCTTTTACGGTCTTAAACGGCAATGGGTTGAAAAGATCAGGAGGGAGGGAGAAGGTGAAGGGGAGACTACCCTCCCCAGCCCCAAGTCACCCACCATTGCAAGTCTCTGCTCTCGTGATGAAGTTTACAGAAAGGGTTCACACACATTCACGGGGGGCTCCATTTATTTGTGCTTCTGACTGGGCTGCAAGTTGCTGAGCACCCCCCCCTCCCCCGTCAGCAGTCACTCAAACAGGCAGAAAGCTCCAGGTTGTGTTTTTATTATAAGGAGTTGGTCTTTCCCCCTGCTCACTCCTCTGCTGGATTTTGCTACAGAACCGTTGCACAGGCACCAACAGCCCCTCCCACGTGTTGGCCGAGTGACGCCTCTCGTGTCTGGGCAGAGATCGGCAGGCTATTGGGCCGCAGTGGGCAGCACGACCTGATCCGATCCGGTTCTCGCCCAACGTCCACACAACCGACTTCCCTGGTCAAGTTAGCAATCGCTGGCTGATTTTCTCCTCTAAAGCGGGCGAGGCCAACCGCAAGTCAACACAGACGGGAGGATGAAAGGCGGCCCCCCCCTCCTGGACTGTGCGGCTCAGCGCCGCAGCATTGGGTGCTTTTGCCCGCCGAACCGTGCAGTGAAGCAGGACATTCACGGCAAGGCGGCTTGCAGGTCTCATTTTTGGCCGGTTGCCTTCTTTTAACGGTGAAGCGCTTTGGGACGTCCCGCGGTCGCGAAAGGCGCCGCATAAATGCAAGTTCTTTCTTTCTGAACCGTTTTTTCTCGGCACACTGGGCCGCAGCTACGCCCCCAACCTACCCGGGTTCGTCATTCCCAGCAGGGTTTGCTGCTGTGGGCTCATCACCAGGTTGGCTGGGACCACGGCACTCCTGAAGTAACACCAGAAATCAAATAAAGCATTCAGGCAAAACAAGGTGACCAGCCCAAACTCTGGAATAAAAAAAAAAGAAATTGTAAAGTTACAAGACATGCAACAGAAGAGACCAAAGTAAATTCAGGTAGTGTTTGCGTGGGATTCACATTACAGCGCGGGTTTGGATATTAATACTCTGTTAAGCTGAACTACACAGGACAGGTCGCTCCCAATATCGATCCCATGGCCAGCGTGGTGTTGGTTGATCACAGCCACGGCTGGCCTCAGTGGAAAGAAGAATCTGAGAGCAGCCCAAGGGAAAAGGAATTTCCACTGGGTGAGTCGGTAACCAGTCGGCACATTCAAGAAGAGAGGCATTAGTAATGGGTCTCAGGACTTGGAATGTCCAAGCAGAAACGTGGGGGGGAAGCACAATCCAGAACAACTTTTAAAAAGCGAAGTAAACTAATATTTGAAAAATAAATATTTTTAAAGGGTATGGGGAATGGGACAGTGTGGATAGCTCTTTCAGAGAGCCGGCACAGGCCTGACAGGCCGAAGGGCCTCCTGCTGCACTCCTAAATTCTACAATATGAGAAAGAGACACAAATTGGCCTCAGCACGCAGATGAGGCTGAAGGGAAGGAACGAGGGCGGACCAGCAACCACCTGGGGCAGTGGAAGGTTTTGTGGGATGTCCCAAGCGTCCCAGAGGGGTGGTAGTAATACCAGCCTGGGATACCCAGGCAAAACCCTGTCTGCTCGGTCCCAATAACCTGCTGTGAGCCCCACTCGCCACGCCCCGGCCGCCCCCGCCAGTGTCATCTCACAGGAAGAGCCCTCTCACGTTTAATCTGTGGGAGACAGCACAACCAGGTAGGGTCCAGTTACTCACCGATATACCACAGGGGCCAGTAGCTGATGTTGTAGAATCTGCTCAGCAATTTGCCTGTCCTGCAGAATGAGATTTTTTAAATGATAAAACGTGCACATCATCATCACTCAAAAATAGAAAATGTATACGATTAGCTGGAAATCAAACACCTTGCATTTGAACTCAGACAGGGATTTAAAATCAAATTACTGAGGTCCCTCACCCACCCCATCAGTAAGTGCCTTTCTGGCCCACTATTTTGGACCAGTAACCCAGTAAAACATCGGATCCTGAGTGAGACTGATGGACGTCTGCGCCAGCTCTCAGTTACTGACACTGATCCCGATTCACAACATTCTTTATTCCTCCTCCTTTTTCTGCCAATGTTCTCTTCCCCGACGTGGCCTGCGGCTCCACAGTCACTGGTCTCCTTCCCGGCACCTCACCGAGGCCATCCTTCACGTGTTAGCCCACGCAATGAGCGTCAGCAGGCTGCTCAGGCAGGATAGGGTCACGTCCTCAATGACACCAAATACCGATGGAGCAGGAAGCCTGGCCGATTTTCCCGGCCTTCACTCAGGGGAGCCGAGGCCAACTTTAACTCTGGGATGCTGCGTCAGCCAAGCTGGGCTAACTCAGCTCAAATGGGGATCAAACCTGGGATCTATCTGGCCTGCATGGCTCAGCTGCTCTCTGGGCCATCAGGTGGGGGCAGACCCGGCCAATGTTTCCACTGCAAAACAGCCCTTGCTTTCTGACAACACAAAAAAAGAGAGCAGCAGAGTCCTGGGCCAGTATTTATCCTTTAACAACCTTTCACTTATATAGTGCCTTTAACCCAGTAAAACATCCCAAGGCACTTCACAGGAGCTTTATCAAACAAAATGCAACACCAAGCCACATAAGGGGATATTAGGGCAGATAACCAAAAGCTTGGTCAAAGTAAGTTTGTTTTTGATGCGGAGATGCCGGTGTTGGACTGGGGTGGACAAAAATGAGGAGTCGCACAACACCAGGTTATAGTCCAACAGTTTTATTTGAAATCACGAGCTTTCGGAGCGCTGCTCCTTCGTCAGGTGAAGTGAAGGAATACAAATCAGCAAAGCATATATAGACAGAGAACAATGTGTAGCGTACAATGTCAGACGACTACAGTAAATCTTTCTGACTGTATCTCTGCCGAGGTGTGATGGAGGGCAGTCAGAAAGATTTACTGTAGTCGTCTGACATTGTACGCTACACATTGTTCTCTGTCTATATATGCTTTGCTGATTTGTATTCCTTCACTTTACCTGATGAAGGAGCAGCGCTCCGAAAGCTCGTGATTTCAAATAAAACTGTTGGACTATAACCTGGTGTCGTGCGACTTCTCATTTAAGTTTGTTTTAACCAACATCTTAAAGGAGGAGAGAGGTAGAGAGTCGGAGGGGTTTAAGGAGGGAATTCCAGAGCTTAGGGTGTCAGCAGCTGAAGGCACAGCCACCAATGTGACTAAAATTGGGGATACGAATGAGCCTAGAATTGGAGGAGCGCAGATACATCACTAAGACAGACCTGGTCAGTGCTGTTTGTGGGAGCTTGCTGTGCGCAAATTGGTTGCTGTGCCTCCCACATTACAACAGTGACTACACTTCAAAAATACTTCACTGGCTGTAAAGTGCTTTGAGATGCCCCAAAGTCATGAAAGGCACCATAGAAATGCAAGTTCTTTCTTTCGAACACAAGGTGTAAAATTTTACCCTGCAACTGAAACAAAGCAGAAAGAGTAACAACTACTCACATTTCCATATAGACCATCCCAGCGAGCCCCACATTGAGCAAGCCCCAGACCAACATCACCTTCCTGGCCTGCGCCTCCTTCCTCATCTGTATGGTGCGGTCGATGAGGATGGTGCCGGGTACCCCATTTCCCACTGGGTTCATTTCTGTGGACACAAATTCATAGTTTAACAGTTACTTTCAGGTTTCCAGTAAAGGATAAACTGGACAGCGTTATATTTTCCATACTCCGACAAGCAGCCCGAAGGCACACAGGAGTGTATGGAGATTGAAGGTACCGACACCCAGAACAGGCCCCGTGATGATATTGTTCAAAAACCCAGCCCACATCATGGGCTCCTGTTAGAACAGGTCGCAACCAAATCCCACCCTACATGGGCCCAGCATCACTCCCAACCTCATTACACAGGGAGTGGCCCACCATTACAACCCGTTAGACCCCGAGTTGGAAAAGTGCACGCAGAACAAAGGTCCCACTCCCCAGGCACTCAATACCCCGGGGCAGGGCCCATTCCCCAAATTCCCCGGGGCAGGGCCCATTCCCCAGGCACCCAATTCCCCAGGGAAGGGCCAATTCCCCAGGCATCCAATACCCCATGGCAGGGCCCATTCCCCGGGCACCCAACACCCCGGGGCAGGGCCCACTCCCCGGGCACCCAATACCACAGGGCAAGGCCCACTCCCCGGGCACCCATTACCACTGGGCAGGGCCCACTCCCCGGGCACCCATTACCCCAGGTCACCCGATACCACAGGGCAGGGCCCACTCCCCGGGGGCCCACTCCCCAGGCACCCAATACCCCGGGGCAGGGCCCACTCCCCAGGCACCCAACACCCGGGGCAGGGCCCACTCCCCGGGCACCCATTACCCCAGGTCACCCGATACCACAGGGCAGGGCCCACTCCCCGGGGGCCCACTCTCCGGGCACCCAATACCCCGGGGCTGGGCCCACTCCCCGGGCACCCAATACCCCGGGTCAGGGCCCACTCCCCCGGGCACCCAATACCCCGGGTCAGGGCCCACTCCCCCGGGCACCCAATACCCCGGGGCAGGGCCCACTCCCCCGGGCACCCAATACCCCGGGTCAGGGCCCACTCCCCCGGGCAGCCCAATACCCCGGGGCTGGGCCCACTCCCCGGGCACCCAATACCCCGGGTCAGGGCCCACTCCCCGGGCACCCAATACCCCGGGTCAGGGCCCACTCCCCCGGGCACCCAATACCCCGGGGCAGGGCCCACTCCCCCGGGCACCCAATACCCCGGGTCAGGGCCCACTCCCCCGGGCACCCAATACCCCAGGGCTGGGCCCACTCCCCGGGCACCCAATACCCCGGGTCAGGGCCCACTCCCCCGGGCACCCAATACCCCGGGGCAGGGCCCACTCCCCGGGCACCCGATACCCCGGGGCAGGGCCCACTCCCCGGGCACCCGATACCCCAGGGCAGGGCCCACTCCCCGGACACCCGATACCACAGGGCAGGGCCCACTCCCCGGGCACCCAATACCCAGGGCAGGGCCCACTCCCCGGGCACCCAATACCCCAGGGCAGGGCCCACTCCCCGAGCACCCAATACCCCGGGGCAGGGCCCACTCCCCGGGCACCCAATACCCCAGGGCAGGGCCCACTCCCCGAGCACCCAATACCCCAGGGCAGGGCCCACTCCCCGGGCACCCAATACCCCGGGGCAGGGCCCACTCCCCGGGCACCCAATACCCCGGGGCAGGGCCCACTCCCCGGGCACCCAATACCCCGGGGCAGGGCCCACTCCCCGGACACCCAATACCCCGGGGCAGGGCCCACTCCCCGGACACCCAATACCCCGGGGCAGGGCCCACTCCCCGGACACCCAATACCCCGGGGCAGGGCCCACTCCCCGGACACCCAATACCCCGGGGCAGGGCCCACTCCCCGGACACCCAATACCCCGGGGCAGGGCCCACTCCCCGGACACCCAATACCCAGGGCAGGGCCCACTCCCCGGGCACCCAATACCCAGGGCAGGGCCCACTCCCCGGACACCCAATACCCCGGGGCAGGGCCCACTCCCCGGACACCCAATACCCCGGGGCAGGGCCCACTCCCCGGGCACCCAATACCCAGGGCAGGGCCCACTCCCCGGGCACCCAATACCCCGGGGCAGGGCCCACTCCCCGGACACCCAATACCCAGGGCAGGGCCCACTCCCCGGGCACCCAATACCCAGGGCAGGGCCCACTCCCCGGGCACCCAATACCCAGGGGCAGGGCCCACTCCCCGGGCACCCGATACCCCGGGGCAGGGCCCACTCCCCGGGCACCCAATACCCAGGGCAGGGCCCACTCCCCGGGCACCCAATACCCCGGGGCAGGGCCCACTCCCCGGGCACCCAATACCCAGGGCAGGGCCCACTCCCCGGGCACCCAATACCCCAGGGCAGGGCCCACTCCCCGGGCACCCAATACCCCGGAGCAGGGCCCACTCCCCGGGCACCCAATACCCGGGGCCAGGGCCAATACCCCGGGGCAGGGCCCACTCCCCGGACACCCAATACCCCGGGGCAGGGCCCACTCCCCGGGCACCCAATACCCGGGGCCAGGGCCAATACCCCGGGGCAGGGCCCACTCCCCGGGCACCCAATACCCCGGGGCAGGGCCCACACCCCGGGCACCCAATACCCCGGGCCAGGGCCAATACCCCGGGGCTGGGCCCACTCCCCGGGCACCCAACACCCCGGGGCAGGGCCCACACCCCGGGCACCCAATACCCCGGGGCAGGGCCCACTCCCCGGGCACCCAATACCCCGGGGCAGGGCCCACTCCCCGGACACCCAATACCCCGGGGCAGGGCCCACTCCCCGGACACCCAATACCCCGGGGCAGGGCCCACTCCCCGGACACCCAATACCCCGGGGCAGGGCCCACTCCCCGGACACCCAATACCCAGGGCAGGGCCCACTCCCCGGGCACCCAATACCCAGGGCAGGGCCCACTCCCCGGACACCCAATACCCCGGGGCAGGGCCCACTCCCCGGACACCCAATACCCAGGGCAGGGCCCACTCCCCGGGCACCCAATACCCAGGGCAGGGCCCACTCCCCGGACACCCAATACCCAGGGCAGGGCCCACTCCCCGGGCCAGGGCCAATACCCCGGGGCTGGGCCCACTCCCCGGGCACCCAATACCCCGGGGCAGGGCCCACTCCCCGGACACCCAATACCCCGGGGCAGGGCCCACTCCCCGGGCACCCAATACCCCGGGGCAGGGCCCACTCCCCGGGCACCCAATACCCCGGGGCAGGGCCCACTCCCCGGGCACCCAATACCCCGGGGCAGGGCCCACTCCCCGGACACCCAATACCCCGGGGCAGGGCCCACTCCCCGGGCACCCAATACCCAGGGCAGGGCCCACTCCCCGGGCCAGGGCCCACTCCCCGGGCACCCAATACCCCGGGGCAGGGCCCACTCCCCGGGCACCCAATACCCCGGGGCAGGGCCCACTCCCCGGACACCCAATACCCCGGGGCAGGGCCCACTCCCCGGGCACCCAATACCCCGGGGCAGGGCCCACTCCCCGGGCACCCAATACCCCGGGGCAGGGCCCACTCCCCGGACACCCAATACCCAGGGCAGGGCCCACTCCCCGGACACCCAATACCCCGGGGCAGGGGTAACGGCCTTTCACTCACCGCCACTCCACTCTCACCCGCTCGGCTGCCACCGGAAATAGAATAAGATACTTCCGCTCACATACGTCATCTCGCCTGACGTCAGCAAGAGAGTTTAAACAGACGCGGGAAACGTTTAACACGTTTAACACGTGATCCCGGCACTGCCCGCAGGACCCGCCCACATAGCGTAGGACACGCCCACTGCTCTAGTACACGCCCATTGACCCGAGGACACGCCCATTGGCTCGAGGACACGCCCATTGACCAGAGGACACGCCCACTACTCCAGGACACGCCCATTGACCAGAGGACACGCCCACTACTCCAGGACACGCCCATTGACCAGAGGACGCGCCCACTACTCCAGGACACGCCCATTGACCAGAGGACGCGCCCACCGCCCGCAGGACACGCCCATTGACCAGAGGACACGCCCACTACTCCAGGACACGCCCATTGACCAGAGGACGCGCCCACCGCCCCGCCCGCAGGACACGCCCATTGACCAGAGGACGCGCCCACCGCCCGCAGGACACGCCCATTGACCAGAGGACACGCCCACTGCTCCTGGACACGCCCATTGACCAGAGGACACGCCCACTGCCCGTAGGACACGCCCACTGCCCCCAGAGCCTTCCCTCCACCCCCATCCAGTGGGACACCTCCCCACACTGACCCAAGGTCACTACCTACCTCTCTCCCCTCCAAGGACTGCCCAAAGGGACCCCTTGCACTGACGCCAGGCTTACTCATCTCCCCAGGCCACGGCCCCTGCACTGACCCTGGGACATCCAATCTCCACTGACCCCAGGCCACTTGCCCCTCTCTATCTCCAGGCCACAACCCCAAGCACCAGGCCACTTGGAACACCCAAGCCACCACTCTCCTTACGATGCCAGCCACCCCACCCTCTGACCCTGGGCCAGCACCCCACACATGAGGTCACACTACCTGCTGTCCGATGCCCAACCCACCCACTGACTGGACCACATATAAGCAGACCAGGGCTGGAAGACCCCAATTTGTTATTAGGTGATTCTTTTAACCCCAGTGCATATGATAAATGTTTTAGAAAATACAATTTTGTGTGTTATTTTATTTTTTTCCCAGTAATAGCAAATTAAATACTGGAAAACAGTTGATCTTAAGGCTATAGACAAAATATCCCTTATTGGGAAATCAGTAAAAAAAAACAGTATTTAGTCCCTTATTTGCCTTTAAGGAAAATGTAAAGGATAAATAATAGAAAGAATGTGCATTTATATAGCACCTTTCATGTCCTCAGGACATCCCAACAGTGCCAGCAAGCGACACCTACTCACCAGTAACCTGCTAATCAGCGTTCAGTTCAATGCCAGGACTCTCGGCTCCAGACCTCATCACGGCCTTGATCCAGACACGAATGCAAGAGCCCAATGCCAGAGGATATGTGAGAGTAGCCACGCTCAACATCAAGGGAGAATTTGATCACGTACAGCACCAAGGAGCCCTCAGAAAAATGAGGTCAATGGCGGTCAAGGGAAAAACCCTCCAGTGGCTGGGGTCATACCTGACACACAGGAAGATGACCGTGGTTGTTGGAGGTTAATCATAGGAACATTAGGAACAGGAGGAGGCCATTCAGTCCCTCGAGCCTGTTCTGCCATTCAGTTAGGTCATGGCTAATCTGTACCTCAACTCCATTTACCCGCCTTTGCTCTATATCCCTTGGTGCCCTTACCCAACAAAAATCTATCGATCTCAGTCTTGAAAATGTTAATTGACCTACAACACACAGCCTTTTAGGGGAGCGAGTTCCAGATTATTAGCATTTTTGATTACTTTTTGCACCTGTGCACTAGCTTTTAGTGATTTGTGGACACCTAAATTCATTTGCTCCTCCGCAGATCCTAGTCTTCTCACCATTAAGAAAATATTGCAATTTGTCTTTCTCGGATCCAAAGTGGATGACCTCACACTGTCTTACCTTGAACTCCAATCTGCCACAATGTTGTCCACTCACTTAGTCTGTCTATGTCCCGTTGTAACTTCCTGCTCCCATCTACACAACTTACTGTTGGCTGGAATACAAAAGTGAGGAAGTGATGCATCAGTTGTCCAGAACCTTGGTCAGACCCCATCTGGAATACTGCGTTCAGTTCTGGACACCGCATCTCAGGCAGGATATATTGGCCTTGGAGGGGGTGCAGCGCAGATTCACCAGAATGATACCGGGACTTAAAGGGTTAAATTACGAGGACAGGTTGCATAAACTTGGTTTGTATTCCCTTGAGTTTAGGCGATTGAGGGGTTATCTAATGGAGGTGTTTAAAATAATAAAGGGATTCCATAGGGCAGATGCAGAAAAACTATTTCCTCTGCTCCCCCAAACACTGCCCCCAGCTGAGAACAGGTAATTCAACACAGAACAGGCTTTAAACTGTGACCTCCCCGATGTGAAGGGGTCAATAACGCACGAATTTACTAAACTATCTGTACACTTTCCCTCACCGCCACCACCCCCTCCCCCGCCGCCCAAAAGTAAATTTTATAAATAATCTCAAAGAGAAACAGATTTGGTTGAACTGGAAGTCGCCGACGCACAGCTTTTTCATCCTCCAATTTATTTGCACATCGTCGAGTTATTAAGTTGATACACATTTTTAATCACAATCATCAGGATTTTGCTGGAAAAACAAACAAGGCTTTGATATCAACAGCCTCAATTTGTGTGGGAATTATTCCATGTTTCCACAAATGCTAGTCATTAATCTTTGGTCCAGGTGACTGCCTGCGCACCTCTCACCCTTTAAATATGGTTCGGCGCATTGTGTCTTTCCACAAGACTTCACCATGAGGACACTTTTGGTTTTCTCGGCTCTGTTGGTGGCCGTTTGCGCTCAGGGAGGTTTCGAGGGGTGAGTTTGCTGCCTTGTGCCCAGATTATTTTTCAAGGAGGTTCCTTGACCTTAGTTTGTCGGATCAGACTCAAGGCTGGTCGGTCTTTATGAGGACCTCTTGGTGTGGAACTGGAAAGGTCCCAGATCCGATCCTCACCCTTTGTGGAGTTAGCTGACCTCAGCTGGTGCAGAGTGGAGGGGGCGCAACAGTTGACCTCTGTGGCCCTGGGCTCGGGAGTGCGGGGGATGGAGGGGAAACTCATCCAGGGTTCCTCCTTCTAAAAGATGCGTGTGCGCGGAGAGCATCAGGTTTGGTTGTGAATTGTGATGTCTCCCTTGCCCAAATAGCCAGCCAACACTAACTGCCGAGATTCACACATGAAGAATGGACCATCTAGATGAGGTATTCTAGTGATCCTGGTGTCTCAGAACCTTGGCGAGAAAATGGGAAAGAACTGTTCTTTTGATGGCTAATCATAGCCTGTGGTGGGCTAACAGACCCCTGGTTAGAACCAAAGTGGTTGCACCATTGGTTCCAACTGTAACTATAACCATACTGAGAGAAATCAAGTGTTCTGATCAACTGCAGAGTATAAGGTGTGGATATAGGCGCTGAGCGGGATTAAACGGAGTGGACTTAAACAGAGTGTTTTATTTGGGAATTTGGAGAAGAGTGGGAATTTGGAGAAGAGTGGGAAGGAGTTGCTGCCTTCTGCCTACACTACTTGTAGTGCTTTGTGTTATAGGTAGATATTTAATTTCAGTACCCATAACTTAATCTGGATCAAGTAAGTAGTCAAGAAACTACACTGTAAACTAAGTTACCTAATTACAAATTTAATTAAAATTAGTTAAATAAAACAAGGTCATATCGGGATGGCAGTGCAGGTGGTGTGCCACAACTGTAGCATGTGGGAGTTTGTGGAGAGCATTGTGATCCCGGACAACCACGTTTGCAGCAAGTGCCTGCATCTTGAGGAACTTCAGCTCAGAGTGTTTGAGCTGGAGTCTGAGATGCAGACATTGTGGGCATCAGGGATGGGGAGAGTTACCTGGACACTTTGATCCAGGAGGCAGTCACACCCCTTAGGTTAGGTAGTGGTACAGGTCTGGTTAGTGGTCAGGGACAGGAGGGTGTGACTGCAACTCAGGCAGGTAAGAGGACCCCACGTGCAGTGCTGGAGGAGCCTCAGCCTTTGCCCTTGTCCAACGGGTATGAGGTTCTTGCTGCCTGTGTGGATGAGGGAAAAGCCTGCAGGATGGATGAGCAAGCTGACCATGGCACCATGGTGCAGGAGGCCATTCAAGTGAGGGGAGTGAAAGGGAATGTTGTTGTGGTAGGGGACAGTATAGTCAGGGGGATAGATACTGTTCTCTGCAGCTGCAACCGAGAGTTCCAAAGGTTGTGTTGCCTGCCCGGTGCCAGGGTTAAAGACATCTCCTCGCGGCTGGAGAAGAACTTGGAGTGGGAGGGGAAGGGTCCAGTTGTCGTGGTCCACGTAGGAACCAATGACATAGATAGAACTAGGAATGAGGTTCTGCTGAGGGAGTTTGAGGAGCTAGGATCCAAATTAAAAACCAGAACCTCAAAGGTAATAATCTCTGGATTGTTACCTGAGCCACGCACAAATTGGCATAGGGATAAGCAGATTAGAGGTTTAAATGCGTGGCTCAAAGAGTGGTGTGGGAGGAAGGTGTTTCAGTTCATGGGGCACTGGCACCAGTACTGGGAAAAGAGGGTGCTGTTCCGTTGGGACGGGCTCCACTTAAACCGGGCTGGGACCAGTGTCCTGGCGAACCGAATAACTAGGGCAGTAGACAGGGTTTAAACTAATGAAGGGGGGCGGGGTGGGAGGATTCAGGAAAGAGTAAATTTAAAAGCAGCGAGAGAAATGTCAAGGCTCTAGAGCAGAGTAAAGTTTTGGGTAAAAATAAGCAGAGTGGGTCAGGAAGAGACAGAGAGAGGAACAAAGGTAATAAGGCATCAGTGACTAAGGTGACATCAGGGAAAAATAGAAAAAAGTCAAAGCTAAAGGCACTATATCTGAATGCGTGAAGCATTCACAACAAAATAGATGAATTAATAGCGCAGATTAAAAAATTAATAGGTTTGATCTAATAGCCATTACGGAGACGTGGTTGCAATATGGCCAAGGTTGGGAACTAAATATTCCAGGATACTTAACTTTTAGAAGAGATAGGCAAAATGGAAAAGAAGGAGGGGTAGCCCTGATAATAAAGGATGGGATAAAGACAGTAGAGAGAAAGGATCTTAGCTCTTAAAATCAAGAAGTAGAATCAGTTTGGGTGGAGCTAAGAAACAGCAAGGGGCAGAAAACATTGGTGGGAGTTGTTTATAGGCCTCCAAACAGTAGTTGTAGAGAAGGCCCGGCTGCAGACTGCACCACCTCGGCATGGGCGGCAACAGTCTCGGCTGGCTGACTGACAGGCAAAAGCTAGGGCACTGGCGGAGTGGCAGTGGTGGGAGGACGAATGTTGTCATCCTGAGAGAGGACAGCAGGGTCGGCCTCCATGGAGCCACTGCCACACCCCTAAGGCGGAGCCTCAACAATCCTAGTAATCTGCTGGAGGACAGACTGCTGAACTGCTGTGACACTCTGCAAGCCCCTTTCCACACTGGTAACCGCAGCCAGATGGCAGCAGTCTGTGCTTGCGTGGCAGCAAGCTGAGCTCGCATGACTTCAGTCTGAGCTTCCATTGCAGCACTCAGACGTTGGGTGGCTTCTGCTTGTGCTGCAATGGAAGCTGAGACATCGGCCCTCAGACTCTGCATCATGGTTGGGTCCACAAGTACGCTACTGGAGCTGCCCATCATTTCCATGCTGGAATGGGTGGGCTCCAAGCTCTGCGCAAAGGCCTGTGCAAGGTTGGAGCTGGACTCCTCCAGGCTCCTTGACATTGCACTCAGGCTTTCAGGCAGGCCTGCAATGCACCAAACATTTCGTTGTGCATACCCATCAGCTGTGTTTTGTCGGCCGCCCCACCAAAGTCTTCATCTGAGTCCTGTGCAGTAGAACATGTGTGCGACCTCGCCCTCCGGGGAGCTGGCACCTGCGCTACCCTTTCCCCCTGCCCTGGCTGCAGCCCACTCATGCCCGGTGACTCACCGCGTGCAGATCCCGCCTCTAAGCTACCCTCTAAAGTCCGCGCAGTGCCAGTATCTGAGCTGGTGGCTGTGACTGTCAGATCGAGTGATGGTGTTTCTTCTTCATCATCACTCTCCTCTTCCTCTTCCACCACTGCCTGGCCAGGTTGGATTTCTTGGGTCCCTGAAATGAGAAAGGCACAAGGGTAGGGTTGTGCTGAAGGAGTGGGTGGGGGGGGGGGGAGACAAGAAGTGCATGCTTACACTATCTGCAGCTTATAAGTCAGAAGAGATTGTGGGATCAGTGGCCTCAGTCGCAGCCACTCCAATTATGCCGAACACCGTCTCCTCAAGCGGGGTCAGGATATGGAGGTGCGCCTGTCCCCCTCCCGTTAGCTGCCGCTGTCTACGATTCTACGCCACCTTGTCCTGCAAGAGAGAGGGAAGTGTGTCAGTGAGTGTGGTTCAATGTGTTTGGTTGATGTGGCTGTCATGGTTGAATAGCTGGCAGAGTGTGCAAGCTGTGAGATGTGCGTGTGAGGCTTGCAGCAGTGCTAAGTGTGTGAGGATGAGATGGAGCGTATTAATGTGAGGCATGAGTCCTGATTGATAGAGATTGTTGATAGGTGTGTAATGGGGGTGAGGTGAATTGAGCAGTGGCTGAGGCTAGTGGTGCAGTTTGTAGGACATGGCATTTGAAGATGCATTCACTGACCATGGCCACTCATGAGAGGTCATTCTACCGGCACTGCATCCAGGTCCTCGGGGCAACACTGTTGGCATTGACCTCTATGGCTATCTGCTCCCACTGCCTTCGCAGAGTCTGACTGGAGGGCCTCCTGGCCCCCTAGTGAAACAGAACCTCTCTTCTCCTCTCCATCTCCTGTACTAACTCTAGTGCTGCATCTGAGAACCTTGGAGCCCTTTCTCTGGCCTGTTGTGCCATTGCTGAATGTTTCCCAGTTGAAACTGCCTTCTGGAATGACTTCCAGCACCTGGTCTTGTCAAACCGCACCTCCCCTTTAAGAGGTGCAGGCTGGCTTTCAGAAGTGCAGACTAGCTTTAATTGGTGCTAGCCTCGCACGAACCTGGGCCCCTTGCTGAGTGTGCAGCCACTCAGCAGCACCAAGTTTGCTTAGCATCGTGATCCCCGCGCCCGTTTTCAGGGGCTACTGAATTTTTAGCCCAATCTCTTCCCACGAACTGGTAATGTCTGTAAGACTCCATGCCTGACCTCGCACTTCTTACAACTACTGCAGAATGAATCTTTAATATGTGTGATCCTGGGACTTACACCCGTCCCTTCTATTAACCTTACACTAACGGACTGATCCTGGGATATACACCCCATCTCTTGTATTAACTTTACACTGAAGGATTGATCCCAGGATTTATACCCCGTCCCTTGTATTAACCTTACACTAAAGGGGCCTCCCAACACTCACTGTAAAGGCTCTCTCTTGAAGAATTATCTAGGAGCTATGGAACCAGACTCAGAAGGAGTCAGCTCTTTCAGAAGAAGTGGGAGGGAGAGAGGGGAGAAATAAATAATTGCTAAAATATGTTTGTTCACTTTAATTGTTCCCAGAAGTTGTGATGCATCCTGCAGATCAAATGATTCCAGAAAGTTCAATCATAGCTTCACAAAGTATCTATCAACATCTCATCCTCTCATGAGGTACCAGTGCTGTGTCAGCTCAGGGCCAAACGCTCACCTCTGAAGGTTGTAGGTTCAAACCTCACTCCAGAGACTTGAGCACAAAATCCAGGCTGACCCTCCCAGTGCAGTACTGAGGGAGCGCTGCACTGTCGGAGGTGCCGTCATTCGGATGAGATGTTAAACCAAGGCCCCAACTGCCCTCTCAGGTGGACGTAAAAGATCCCATAGCACTATTGGAAGAAGAACAGGGGAGTTCTCCCCGAAGTCCTGGCTAATCTTTATCCTTCAACCAACATCATTAAAAACAGATTATCTGGCCATTTATCTCATTGCTGCTTGTGGGACCTTGCTGTGTAAAAATTGGCTGCATTTCCCTACATTATAACAGTACTTTAAAGTAATAACAACAGAAAACGCTGGAAAAACTCAGCAGGCGAGGCAGCATCCGTGGAGAGAGAAACAGAGTTAACGTTTCAGGTCGAGACTTTTCGTCAGAACTGGAAACAGCAGGAAATCAAAACTACTGTTTCCAGTTCTGACGAAAGGTCTCGACCTGAAACGTTAACTCTGTTTCTCTCTCCACGGATGCTGCCTGGCCTGCTGAGTTTTTCCAGCGTTTTCTGTTGTTATTTCGGATTTCCAGCATCTGCAGTATTTTGCTATCGTACTTTAAAGTACTTTGTTTTGGGACATCCTGAGGTCATGATAGAAATGCAAGTTCTTTCTTTCTTAATAATTAATAAAAAGGCCCATCAACAAAACACTGTTACTGACACTTGGTCTGTTTGCAGGGACCAGGTCCTCCGGATTACCCCCACGGATGAAGAACAGGTCAGCCTGGTGATGTCCATGGAGGACCAGGAACATCTCCAGGTAAGTCGGAGTGGAAAACTGCACCTCTTACCATAAACTACAGAGGGAGCTACAGATACCTGGGAACTCTTCATCAGTGGGCCCCAATGGCATTGCTGAAAGATAGTCCGCAGTCTGCCCCACTGTTGTGATATTTCGGTGTTAATCTGCGCTGTTCCTTTAAAACCGCCATCCAGGTTTTGTAGCTACTTATAAACTGCTGGGACCAATCAGAGGGCAGTTCTAACTGTTTGTAAATTTCAGGCTCCAGGTCAATTCCCCCCCCCCCCCCTTGCTTTACCTGTGTAGCAAAGTGTGACATCTGGTGTGTGACGGATACGGGCAGTAACTGATCGGCTGCCCGTTATACACATAGATCTCAGTACCTGGGAATGGTAGCACAGTGGTTATGTTACTGGACTAGTAGCCCTGGACTAAAGATCCAGAGATGTGGGTTCATAATCCCATCCATGGCAATTGGGGAATTTAAATTCAGTTAATTAAATAAATCTGGAATTTAAAAAAAAAGTAAGTATCAATAATGGTGATCACCTGAAATTACCAGATTGTTGTAAAAACCCACCTGATTTACTAATGTCCTTTAGGGGAAGGAAATCTACTGCCCTTACCCGGTCTGGCCGATATGTGACTCCAGACCCACAGCAACATGGTTAACTCTTAACTGCCCTGTGATAATGGCCTAGCAAGCCCCTCAGTTGTCAAGAGGGTGGCTCACCACCACCTTCTCAAGGGCAATTAGGGATGGGCAATAAATGCCAGCAAAACCCACATGCCATGAATAAAAAAAATACACCGCCCAATTTTTCCTTCCTGCTGTGTTTCCCGTCACTGAAGTAGGATGAAAACTAAGGCCAGAGGACTCACAGTGTGAAACTGTCACGGTAAATTCATCGAGAAATATTCAGCAGCTGGTCACTGGGAGCTGGCCGATATATTACACGCAGTGACTAGTGACACCAGGTGGGAACATCTGGTTTTTGTGTGACGTCCTCCCTCTGATGACGACACCAGATGCCGTGTACAGCTGTACACTAGTCGACAGGTAGTTACCAGGAAACATAGCCTATATTATACCATGTATTGCATATATATGTTAAAAATAAGCATAATTTTTGTCCTCTCCCTCTCTCTAGCTCGATATCTGGCGCAGCCCCGTCAAGTCTGACCTCATTATAGATGTCCATGTTCCGCAGGGTAGTCTTCAGTCTTTCAAAGTGTTTCTGGAGCACAATGGGATTCAGTATTCGATAATGATTGAAGACCTGCAGGTACGTCACTAAAGCAAACCACACCAGGTAGAGGGGCTACAATCGGTCTCGGTGTCCTGGGCTGGAGAGGGAGCTATTCAGCCAGGTTTCCCACTCTTAATTTTATTCCAGCGGCCCCTGCTGGAAGTGCGCATGACAGGGGTGGGTGGGAGTCTGTGCAAATGGTTGTGTATACGAGCTGTGTGTATGTGTGAGTAAGGGTGTGTGTAGCCATATGCGAATATGTGTAGGTGGGTGTGAGTGTACAGGTGTGTGTGTGAAACTGTATGCGGGTGTCTATTAGGCTATGCAAGTGGGGGAGTGTGTGGGGTTGTGTGTGGGCACATGTGCGTGTGTGTGTCATGGGTGTATGTATATGTGAATAGAGGGGTGTGTGCGATATGTGTTTGGGGGTGTGTGTGTGTGTGGGTGTGTGGGGTGTGTGTGTGGGGGTGTATGGGGTGTGTGTGTGGGGGTGTATGGGGTGTGTGTATGAGGTGTGTGTGTGTCGGTGGGTTATGTGTGTGTGGGGTGTGTATGGGGTGTGTGTGTGTCGGTGGGTTATGTGTGTGTGGGGTGTGTGTGTGTCGGTGGGTTATGTGTGTGTGGGGTGTGTGTGGGGGTGTATGGGGTGTATGTGTGGGATGTGTATGGGGTGTGTGGGGTGTCAGATGAGAACAGGATTAGGCTGGTCTGTGATGCCTCCAGTGTCATGTGACCTGCGGAGGTGAAGGGATAAATAGGTGGGAGATAAAAACGACTGTTAGCAATATGGATCTTCGTTTCCCCGCCCAACCAACATCACTAAAATAGATTATCTGGTCATTTATCTCATTGCTGATTGTGGAGTCTGACTGTGTGCAAACGGACTGCTGCATTTCCCTGCATTACAACAGTGACAACACTTGAAAAGTACTTTTGAGATGTCCTGAGAGGGTGAAAGGTTCTGTATAAAGCCACGTCTTACCTTTAGGTGATGATTGACGATGAGAAAGCTGAGCTGGAGCAGATGACCACAATGGAACGCTCCTCCACCACCTTCAACTACGGCAAATACCACACCCTGGACGAGGTACGTACGCAGCGGCTTTACTGGGAAGGTGTTGCTCCACATTTGTCCGCTACACGCTGACAACACTGCGACTCGGGGGGGCAGAGGTAAGGCTATAACCAGCGGATCTAACACTGGCGCTCCTGATGCTCTTGGTCGGTGTGTGAAGACCTTGCAGGTACAGTAGATGAAAGTATGAGAGAGGGTGGGCCATGGACATGGACAAGGAAAGAGCACTATCCCATCAGGCTCCTTCCGTCCACAGACCTTTCAATCGCTCTCATCCACAGAGATACTTCCAGCAAAATTCCAGACCACCCGTCTAACCTTATTCTCATTACACGTCCCCAACCACTTGCCTTAGTTAGTATGACAGATCTTAGTTGTCAATTACTAGTTGGACTGGTTAGTGAGTATGTCAATTACGAGTTAGATTGGATAGTGAGCATGTCCAGTACTAGTTAGATTGGTTAGTGAGTATGACCATTACTAGTTAGATTGCTTAGTGATTATGACCATTACTAGTTACATTGGTTAGTGATTATGACCATTACTAGTTACATTGGTTAGTGAGTGGCAACCAAATTGGTAAAAAAAAAGTTATTTTTTTATTTTTCAGTATCTTTGTTCCTGAATGATGTCAAATTGATATTAATAGTTTTGAAAATATTTAGAAACGATCACCTGGCCCTTATACAGAATTCAGTTGGATACACAACTCTTTTTTGGGGGTTTGGATGGGGCAGGAATGAGGAGACTACGTTTTATTGAATTAAACACAGGTAGTAGCCAATGCTAATAGGTCAGTGTGTGTATCGAGTGAGTCGCTGAGTGGTACAAACTAGGAATGACCTGGTGTGACCCCGGCTTGGACTGGGATAGTGTGGCCCACCTGGGGCAGTGGTTTCCACACTATATCCTCAGTGCCCCTGGATTAGGGAGAGGATTATCAGCCAGTGTTCCCACTCCCGATTGCAATCCAATACCACTCCTTCTCCCAGAAGTGGAAGAGAGTATGATCGGATGTGGCTGTGATGCCCCAGCAGTGGAATATTCAGGTCTAGAGTTTTTTCAATCACTGTTTTTCTATCTCGTGTTATTTCCTCTCCTGTTCCTCCTAAGGTCCAAAAACATTGT
Source organism: Squalus acanthias (assembly GCA_030390025.1). Lineage (NCBI taxonomy): Eukaryota > Metazoa > Chordata > Chondrichthyes > Squaliformes > Squalidae > Squalus > Squalus acanthias. Next base: position 131,055,280 of record CM059434.1, read on the forward strand.
CCAATACACTCTTCCTCCCCCTACATGCTCATGGTGTTGAAATCAAGACTCAGTGCACGGGCTTCTACTCGAACTCATTCTGTTCCAGGTCTTTACCTCTTCACCAGGTCACAAGTTGGGTTCAGGTGAAGAAGGCCCTCTGGCCCATTTGATCTCATCCTTAAAGAAGACCAATCCTACCACCATCCTATTGCACTATCCAGCTGTTCTTTAATGAGCCCAGTGTCCTGCCCTTCCTGGAAACCCGTTCCAGCTGTTGATCACCCTCAGTGTAAAGACATATTGCCCGATTCCTGCCTTCACTTGCCCATCACAATCCTGAACAGGCGTCCTCATGTCCCGCTGTTAATCCCTCTTGATTTACCTCTTACTCAGTCCAAACTAGGTGGCACGATGGGCCTTCACCTGGTTTCCTCAAGAATTAAAATAAATGTTTACCGTTGCGTGGTAGAGTGTTAGTGTGTGTTTTGATTTGTGTTTAACCTTTGCCCCAGATCTATAGTTGGATGGACAGTCTTGCTGTTGAGTATCCAGGACTGGTACAGAAGGGACAGATTGGGACATCGTTTGAAGGCCGCCCACTCTATGTGCTGAAGGTAAGGAAACAATTTGAGAGTAATTGAGGTGTTTGAATAAATGTAGGAACAGGAGGAGGCCATTCAGCCCCACGAGCCTGTTCTTCTCCTGTTCTTTATAATCCTTCGACAAACCCGCTGCCTCTGCTCAAGGGAAGGGCAGACAATTGATGTGTGAATTAAAAGGCAACTGATTCACTGAAAGACAACTGCCCCCTTTCCTAGAGATAGCCTCTATCTCTCTGCCCCTGGTGAGGCCCAGACTGCAACCAATGGATTGACTGATCTGCTCCTGACGCTGCTGTTACCCAGCCCACTGCAGACACACCCTGTAGTCGGAGACGGAAGGCTGAGCAGGTAGTTGTACTGCTGGGTGCTTCTCGTTCTTCAACTGGGCATAGGAACAGGAGGAGGCCATTCAGCCCCTCGAGCTTGTTGAGCTATTCAATTAGATCATGGCTGCTCTGCATCTCGACTCCATTTACCCGCCTTAGCTCCATATCCTTCGGTACCCTTACCCAACAAAGATCTCAGTCTTGAAAGCTTCGATTGACCCCCAACATCCACAGCCGTTTAGGGAAGAGAGTTCCAGATTACTAGCCTTTTGATTACTTTTTTTATCTGTGTTTTCCACTACCCTTAGTGTGAAAAAAAATGCTTCTTGATTTCCCTCCTGAACAAATGTGAGAAGTCGCACAACACCAGGTTATAGTCCAACAGTTTTATTTGAAATCACAAGCTTTCGGAGCGCTGCTCCTGACTTCACCTGACGAAGGAGCAGCAGCTCCGAAAGCTTGTGATTTCAAATAAAACTGTTGGACTATAACCTGGCGTTGTGCGACTTCTCACATTTGTCCACCCCAGTCCAACACCGGCATCTCCGCATCATCCCTCCTGAACGGCCTAGCTCTAATTTTAGGATTATTCCCCATGTTCTGGATTCCCTCACCAGTTTCTCAGTATCTCCCCCATCGAATCCCTTTGTCACTTTAGATACCTCGATCAGATCAGCCCTCAACCTTCTAAACTTAAGGGGACACAAGCCTCGTCTGTGCAACCTGTCCTCCTAATTTAACCCATTAAGCCCCGGTGTCGTTCTGATTAATCTGCACTGCACCATCTCCGAGGCCAATATCCTTCATTGAGGTTTGGTGCCCAAAACTGAACACAATACTCCAGGTGGGGTCTGTCCAAGACTCTGTACAACTGAAACATGAAACGTCGGTGGGGCTGGGGGGGGGAGGGTCCTTCATGCACCATTGAGTGCTGCCCCTCTTGAAAGTAGATACTGCAGGTACTCTCGGTCCCTGCTGTGCATCCTGTTGCTCAGTTTGTACCGAGCTTATTTCACTGACTGTGGAGAAGCTGCAGAGTGGGGATGTGAGCTGATGCCCAAAGCCAGCGAAAATAACTTAAAGAATCGTTTAAACTCTCAAAACAAAATCCCTTCTCAGACAAAAATATCGGACAGGAGTTAAACCAGCCGTCCCATATTGGCGGCCTGCTTTATTAAAGCTTCACCATTAGTCACTTTCTCCTGGTGTCCTGGCCAACATTCATCTCTCAACCAACACCTAAAACAGATTGATCTGTTCATTTATTTCATTGCTGTGTTGTGGGAGCTTGCTGTGCGCGAGTTGGCTGCCCCTTTCCCCAACATTACAACAAGTGACTACTCTTTAAAAGTGCTTCATTGGCTGCAAAGTGCTTTGGGACGTCCGGAGGTCGCGGAAGGCGCTATAGAAAGGCAAGTTCATTATTTCCTTGTGTTCTACCCACAAGGAGCCATGTTATCTCCTGGGAGAGGCGAAAAACCAGATAAAACCCCAAGGCAAAAAAAAAATCTGGAAAATTCCTCTCCTGCCCCGGCATTCTGTCCATTTAAATAAACATCGGGCGGACTCCATCAGGGGTGGCGCTCTGGGTTTCCTCTCTGCTCCGCCCAGGCGATGTTTTAGTGCTCCTCCTTGTAACCGGATCCCATTCACTTCCACAGTTCAGCACCGGTGGGACTGGGCGCCCGGCGATCTGGATCGACAGCGGAATCCACGCCCGTGAGTGGGTCTCGCCCGCCACCGCAATCTGGATGGCGAAGAAGGTAACGAACCGCTGAGTGGAAGTGCGGGAGGTGGTCGTCGCCTAAAGGGAACCGCAGGTCAAACTGAGCCACACAGACCGGGAAAGGTCGGGGGTCCATCCCCGCTCAGTGCTCCGTTAGCTGACCTCGCTGCTGGGGAGGGGAGGGGAGGGGTGGACGAGTTGGCCTGAGCACCATGGGGGAGGGGGGGGCGGCAGAGTTGGCCTCAGCACCATCAGGGGAGGGGAAGAGGGGGCGGCAGAGTTGGCCTCAGCACCATCGGGGGGAGAGGGGGCGGCAGAGTTAGCCTCAGCACCATGGGGGGGGGAAGAGGGGGCTGCAGAGTTGGCCTCAGCACCATCGGGGAGGGGGGAAGAGGGGGCGGCAGAGTTGGCCTCAGCACCATGGGGGGGGAAAGAGGGGGCGGCAGAGTTGGCCTCAGCACCATGGGGGGGGAAAGAGGGGGCGGCAGAGTTGGCCTCAGCACCATGGGGGGGGAAAGAGGGGGCGGCAGAGTTGGCCTCAGCACCATGGGGGGGGAAAGATGGGGCGGCAGAGTTGGCCTCAGCACCATGGGGGGGGAAGAGGGGGCGGCAGAGTTGGCCTCAGCACCATGGGGGGGGGAGAAGGGGCGGCAGAGTTGGCCTCAGCACCATCGGGGAGGGGGGGAAGAGGGGTGGCAGAGTTGGCCTCAGCACCATGGGGTGGGGGGAAAGAGGGGGCGGCAGAGTTGGCCTCAGCACCCTGGGGCTCGGGGGAAGAGGGGGCGGCAGAGTTGGCCTCAGCACCATGGGGGGGGGGAAGAGGGGGCGGCAGAGTTGGCCTCAGCACCATGGGGGGGGGGGAAGAGGGGGCGGCAGACTTGGCCTCAGCACCCTGGGGCTCGGGGGAGGACAAGCATGTGAGGTTTCGTGTGACAGCTGGTGACTGGCTGACCCTGGTGGCAGGGTACCTGTGCAGACACTCCGGGGTCGAGCAGCCGCTGTGTTAGTGGAGGGCTCAGAGAGGGGGCAACAAATAACTGATTGCTGGGGAATCCCATCGGGAAGTCTGTTGTCCGGGGAATGCTAAACTCTGTCGGGAATTTGGTCGTTTTCATTCAAAATAATTAACTCGAATTCCCTGCTCTCTACTTGTCTGTTTCTTGTTCCGTCTCAATCACTCTATCTCTCTTTATCTGTTTTTTTCTATCTCACTCTCTGTCTCTCTCTTCACCTTACTCTATCTCACTCACTATCTCTCTATCTGTGTCTTGTTCTATCTCTCTCTCTGTCTCCCTCTTCACCTTCCTCTCTGTCTCACTCGCTCTACCTCTCTATCGGTTTCACTCACTTTGTCTGCTTCTCTCTCTTTCTTCTCTCATTCGCTCTTAATTCTCTTTGGTTTTCTCCAAACACACTCATGAGACACACATGGTTCTTGAGACAGCAGTTGCACTGTGCTGGACAGGGGTGCGGGTTCCTCGGGATGGGGGTGAGGGTAACTGCAGCCACACACACACCGGGAATGCGCCAGGTTCGGTCCTTGAGCGGTGTACAGCTGCTAACATCCGTCGAACTTAAACCCGGCCCCAGGCAACACTTTGAGGAAAAGAGCAGGGTTCAAACGCCACTCGTTATATCGCAAATTTCTCTTTCACCGACAGATCGCCTCTGACTATGGCCAGGAGCCCGTTATCACATCATTGCTGAAGAAAATGGACATCTACATGGAGATCGTGGTGAACCCAGACGGTTACGTTTACACCCACACCAGGGTCAGTACCCCAGTGGGCTTCCAGCTTGACTGTGTCACTCAGTGTCATCTCCGAGCCCTTGGATTAGGCTGTGTGAATATTCACCACAAGCACTGAGCACCTGCCCTTTGGCCCCTTATTGTAAAGGACGGCCTGCTTATGACTGAGTAATTTCACCACAAGTGTGTTAAGTGCTTGTCGGTGATGTACACACAGGGCTGAGGGTTCGGTCAATACCGATGATCTGCTCATTTATCACATTACTGTTTGTGGGAGCTTGCTGTGCGCAAACTGGCTGCCGTGTTTCCCTTACAACGGTGACTACACTTCAAGAAAGTTTTTCATTGGCTGTAAAGTGCTTTGGGACATCCTGAGGTCGTGAAAGACGCTATAGAAATGCAAGTTCTTTCTGGTTTTTTTCTACCCACTAGGAGCCAGGTTATCTCCTGGGAGAGGTGAAAAAACAGATAAAATTCCAAGCTCTTTCTTTTTCCTCTTCCCAGGTGGTTTAATTATTTTGGAATTTTTTCAGTCCTCACCAGGATCACGCTGTAATACCCCTGCTCTGACCTCACGAGCATGCTGTAATACCCCTGCTCTGACCTCACGAGCATGCTGTAATACTCCTGCTCTGACCTCACGAGCATGCTGTAATACTCCTGCTCTGACCTCACGAGCATGCTGTAATACTCCTGCTCTGACCTCACGAGCATGCTGTAATACTCCTGCTCTGACCTCACGAGCATGCTGTAATACTCCTGCTCTGACCTCACGAGCATGCTGTAATACTCCTGCTCTGACCTCACGAGCATGCTGTAATACCCCTGCTCTGACCTCACAAGCATGCTGTAATACTCCTGCTCTGACCTCACGAGCATGCTGTAATACTCCTGCTCTGACCTCACGAGCATGCTGTAATACTCCTGCTCTGACCTCACGAGCATGCTGTAATACTCCTGCTCTGACCTCACGAGCATGCTGTAATACTCCTGCTCTGACCTCACGAGCATGCTGTAATACTCCTGCTCTGACCTCACGAGCATGCTGTAATACTCCTGCTCTGACCTCACGAGCATCCTGTAATACTCCTGCTCTGACCTCGAGCATGCTGTAATACTCCTGCTCTGACCTCACGAGCATGCTGTAATACTCCTGCTCTGACCTCACGAGCATGCTGTAATACTCCTGCTCTGACCTCACGAGCATGCTGTAATACCCCTGCTCTGACCTCACGAGCATGCTGTAATACTCCTGCTCTGACCTCACGAGCATGCTGTAATACTCCTGCTCTGACCTCACGAGCATGCTGTAATACTCCTGCTCTGACCTCACGAGCATGCTGTAATACTCCTGCTCTGACCTCGAGCATGCTGTAATACTCCTGCTCTGACCTCGAGCATGCTGTAATACCCCTGCTCTGACCTCATGAGCATGCTGTAATACCCCTGCTCTGACCTCATGAGCATGCTGTAATATTCGTGCTCTGACCTCACGAGTACACTATACTGCTGGTGTTCTAATATCGTATGCCCTTTTTCTAGAACCGAATGTGGCGTAAGACCAGGTCCACAGGCCCTGGAAGGAAATGTGTTGGTGTCGACCCCAACAGGAACTTCGATGCTGGGTTTGGAGGTGCGTGAGGTGTTTTTTTTTTCTTCTTCCATTAGCTCCCCCCCACCACCCCTCACACACACTTCTCTCCCTTGTTCCATGAACAGCAGACCTCCACGTATTACCTTGATGATGTGCTTGAGGTTAAACCTCTGCCCTATCAGCTGGGTTCTGAGGAAAATTTGAAATGTTCTACATTAAGAATATAGTACACTCAGGACTGTGCCTGAGGTCATCAGACAGTGAGTGCCAGAGAGCTATTCGACCGCTGTAGGCATCACCACTGTGTCTGATCTTGCCGAAACCCAACATCTACACATAGGCCGGGGGATGGGGGCGGGGGGAACTGTGGTGGTCGCTGGATAAGCCACTAGGAGCCATAATCCTGGCTGAGGTTTCCTCTCCCCTCTGAGGCTAATTGCTGAGAACAGGTCTACTCAGCGCAGACACCCGGGTTCCAAGATTCCATATCGGGACCATCGCTGGAATTAAGAGTGCGGGCATCGGGTGAGGACAGGATCAAACTTGGCTGCGATGCCCCTGTGGTTGAACAGCCAGGCAGTACCGACTCTGGGCTCATACAGCCGTTTGGGCGCGACGGTGGCGGGCGCCAGCGCCCGTGAATCAGCACCTGCGGTAGAGGAGGAAGAGGTGTGATGGGCTGGGAGCCATGCACATAGGTGTTTGTGTAAAGATTAATACCCTCTGCTGCTCATGTGACAGGTCCTGGAACCAGTAGCAATTCGTGCATGGAGACGTACCACGGGCCCTATCCCAACTCCGAGTCCGAGATCGCGGCCATCGTGAACTTCGTGCAGGCACACAGAAACATCAAGAGCTTCATCACTATTCACAGTTACTCCCAGCTCCTCATGTTTCCCTTTGGCTACAAGTGCGTGCACCCTGCTGATTACCAGGAGCTGGTAGGTCAAACCTTCTTAATTCTCCGTTTCCCCCCCATCTTTCTCACTCTCCTGTGAATTCCCCTCCCCGCCCCGTTCCTTCTCCTGAGCAGGCTCGACCCCCCTTGCTGGGGCGGACTGTTTCACTGAAGCTGAGCGCCCTCCATTTTCTCCTCTGAGTGTCCAGTCTATTCAGCGACCGGCAGCATCCCAGCCAGGTCCAGTGCTGTCCCAGCCCGTGGCCTGCACTCCCAGTAGGAGTCACTGGCGAGCAATCAAGAAAGGGGACCCTCCCCAATCAGAGACACAGACGACAACTTTAATGTCTCTGGTGCAACCCTGGTCGAGATCCAGTCAGCTCCGCACCGACCAAGGATCGAGGTGGTCCCGTCCAGTTTGAACGCAGCTCCTCGCTGCCTTAACCCGCTGAGCCATCGGGGGAGGGGAAGCCAAGTCCACTCGTTTAGTGCATTTCCAATACATCCTCTTTGAAGGTGAATGTAGTGGAAGAATCGCTTTAATTTGTTTACCGAAGTGTTATGAAATACATTGTTTATTATTTATAAAGAATGGCCCACGAAAACCAAGTGTCCGCTTGGCTCAGTCGGTAGCACTCTCGCCTCTGAGTCAGAAGTTTGTGGGCTCATTGCAGAGACTTGAGCACATAATCTTGGCTGGTGCTTCAGTGGAGCGCTGCACTATCAGAGGTCCCATCTTTCAGATGCGACGTTAAACCAAGGCCCCGCCCCGTCTGCCTTTTCATGATAGATCCCACAGTGCTTTTTGAAGGGAGAGCAAGGAGTTCTCTTGGAGTCCTGGCCTATTCTGATCCCTCAATTAACGCCAGCAAATCAGATTAACTGGCCATGCATCTCATTTGCTGTGCGTGCGGGATCTAGCAGTGTACAAATTGGCTGCTGTGTTTGCTTACAGTGTCTCAGCGGGCAGCACCCTCTCCTCTGAATCAGAAGGTTGTGGGTTCAGAGCCCCCCTCCAGAGGCTGGAGCGCAAAACTCTAGGCTGACGCTCCAGTGCAGTGCTGAGGGAGTGCCGCACCGTCGGAGGTGCCGTCTTTCGGATGAGACGTTAAACCGAGGCCCCCTGTCTGCTCTCTCAGGTGGACGTAAAAGATCCCAGGGCACTATTTCGAAGAAGAGCAGGTGTCCTGGGCCAATATTTATTCCTCAACCAACATAACAAAAACAGATTTGGTCATTATCACATTGCTGTTTGTGGGAGCTTGCTGTGCGCAAATTGGCTGCCGCGTTTCCTACATTACAACAGTGACTACACTCCAAAAGTACTTCATCGGCTGTAAAGCGCTTTGGGACGTCCTGAGGTTGTGCAAGGCGCTATATAAATGCAAGTAACTCATTGGTTGTAAAGGTTTCCAGCTGCCCTATAGAGGCAAGTTCTTCCTGTCAAATAGAAAGTATAGACTGAAATGATCAATTGTCCCTCGCGTTAATGATATATCGAGCGACTGATTCAGAAAGGAGCCACTGGATCATTATCTGGTTTGGAACAGCACTGAGGGGTACAGGAGTAAGGACAATGAGATGATCAACTACTCCATGCTGAGCGGTGGGACTCTGGGCCTGGGAGAGGGGAGAGAATAGCAGGCCAGGGCTGAATCGTATTTTTACATTTCAGTAACAGGGAGTATTTATACACAGCTCTCCCTCAAGATATTAAATGGCTGGGCAGGTCCCATGATACAATGGGCTGTGGAAGGAGGGGGCTGAGTGGCCATTTCTCATTCTATTCTCACTTTGAACAATCAGTATTCTGGACTGGGCTGTGGGAAGCAAGTAAAGTGAGCACTGAGGCGTGACCCTGCTGCTAATTCTGATCACTCTTTCCCGCAGAACGTACTTGCCAAGGCCGCCGTCAACTCTTTAAGGTCACTGTACGGAACACAGTACGAGTTCGGAACCATCTGTGACGCAATCTGTAAGTACAGTAAACCCGCAGAGTAACAGTGACTGGATCGCAGTGCCCAGTAACCCAGTGTTGGAAAGGAGAGAATGGAAGTAGCTCCCCCTAATGGTTGTTAGCTGTACTGCTCAGTGTGGTTTAAAAACCCATACAGCCCCAGGTTTAGTCCGCTGTCTGTACTGATGTGGCTGATTTCTGCTTGGGAAATGGGATTGCTATAAAAGGCCTTTAGTCCCCGTGGCCTGGGGAAGGGGAAGCTGACTGAAGGGTCCTGCTCCAACTTGGTATCTGGTGATTCCCACTGCAATGTTGAGGACTCAACCTCAAGCCCCCTTGTGGCTAAATGACCCACTGACCCTCGTTGTCTAGGCTCAGACAAAAATGAGAAGTCGCACAACACCAGGTTATAGTCCAACAGATTTATTTAAAATACCTCAGGTAGAGTAAGGGGCGACAGCTCCGAAAGCTTGTAATTTTAAATAAATCTGTTGGACTATAACCTGGTGTTGTGTGACTTCTCATTTTTGTCCACCCCAGTCCAACGCCGGCATCTCCACATCATAGGCTCAGACAGGAAGACTAGCCGCTTGGATGAGGTCATGGACGGTGGTTGGGGCCCCATCAAGCGCCAGCTCAGGAGACGTTGGGAGAAAGCTGGGGTTTTGTTTTTTTTAAAGAGGTCAGTATTGGCTCAGTGGGCAGCACTCTTGCCCCTGAGTCAGAATGTCATGGGTTCAAGTTCCACTCCAGGGTCATGAGCACATAATCCGGGCTGGCACTCCTAGTGCAGTACTGAGGGAGTACTACACTGTCAGAGGTACCATCTTTCAGATCAGGTGTTAAACTGAGGCCCTGTCTGCCCTCTCAGGTGGATGTAAAAGACCCCAGTGCACCATTCTGAAGACGACCAGGGGATTCTTCCCCAGTGTCCTGGGCCAATATTTATCCCTCAATCAGCATCACTAAAACAGATTATCTGGTTGTTTATCAGTGCTGTTTGTGGGATCTTGCTGTGCACACATTGGCTACCGTGTTTCCGACATTACAACAGCGATTACACTTCAAAAAGTACTTCATTGGCTGAGGTGGTGAAAGGTGCTATAGAAATGCAAGTCTTTCTTTGAGTGAGTAGAGACATAAACCGAGATGATAAAACGCTCTGAGGCGGAACTGTTTCTCTGACTCTCTCCTTTCCCATTTCAGACCAGGCCAGCGGAGGCAGCATTGACTGGACTTACAACCAGGGCATCAAGTACTCCTATGCCTTTGAACTCCGTGACACCGGTCGCTATGGTTTCATGCTACCGTCCAGGCAGATTCTTCCAACCGCCCAGGAGACCTGGCAGGCGATGATGACGATCATGGAGTACGTTGGCGATCGCTCCTGATCTTTGCACAGACTGGTGGCACCAAGGCACTCAGGACAACACAGAGCTTGGGTTGTGGCTAAATTTGGCCTTTGATGGTCATTTATTCCGTCAAACACGTTGTAATTTGCGACGAGTTCTGTGGAGCTGCTTCTGGTTTACTTGTATTTCGGTCATGAAATGTGGCATCAATGTATAAGCCCCACCCCACCCCACCCCTCTCAATAAAAAGAAAAACAAAGATCAGAAAGGGACAATCCTGGCTGATATCTAGTGTTCAATCCTCTCAGACTGAGGTGTAAGTTTTCTTATCGGATACGGAGACAAACAGAAACAGAGCGATCCTGAGTGGCCGAGAAATCTGCTGCTGTGTTTACCTCGCATTGTTGGGCGGTAGTTGTATAAGGGAAGTCAAAAACAAGAGAAAAAACCGTCAGGATCGTAAGAGCTCAGCCTGACCATTGAACAACCTCATGCAGCATGCTCGCCCATCACTAGTGAATCCCTCCCATCGCTAGTAAACCCTCCCCATCGCTAGTGAATCCCTCCCATCGCTAGTGAATCCCTCCCCATCGCTAGTGAACCCTCCCATCGCTAGTAAACCCTCCCCATCGCTAGTAAACCCTCCCCATCACTAGTGAATCCCTCCCATCGCTAGTGAATCCCTCCCCATCGCTAGTGAATCCCTCCCCATCGCTAGTGAACCCTCCCCATCGCTAGTGAACCCTCCCCATCGCTAGAAAACCCTCCCATCGCTAGTAAACCCTCCCCATCGCTAGTGAATCCTCCCCATCGCTAGAAAACCCTCCCATCGCTAGTAAACCCTCCCCATCGCTAGTGAATCCTCCCCATCGCTAGTGAACCCTCCCCATCGCTAGTAAACCCTCCCCATCGCTAGTGAATCCTCCCCATCGCTAGTGAATCCCTCCCATCGCAAGTAAACCCTCCCCATCGCTAGTAAACCCTCCCCATCGCTAGTAAACCCTCCCCATCGCTAGTGAATCCCTCCCATCGCAAGTAAACCCTCCCCATCGCTAGTAAACCCTCCCCATCGCTAGTAAACCCTCCCCATCGCTAGTGAATCCTCCCATCGCTAGTGAACCCTCCCCATCGCTAGTAAACCCTCCCCATCGCTAGTAAATCCTCCCCATCGCTAGTGAATCCCTCCCATCGCAAGTAAACCCTCCCCATCGCTAGTGAACTCCCCCATCGCTAGTGAACCCTCCCCATCGCTAGTGAACTCCCCCATCGCTAGTGAACCCTCCCCATCGCTAGTGAACCCTCCCCATCGCTAGTAAACCCTCCCCATCGCTAGTGAATCCCTCCCATCGCAAGTGAACCCTCCCATCGCTAGTGAACTCCCCCATCGCTAGTGAACCCTCCCCATCGCTAGTAAACCCTCCCATCGCAAGTAAACCCTCCCATCGCTAGTGAATCCCTCCCCATCGCTAGTGAATCCCTCCCCATCGCTAGTGAACCCTCCCCATCGCTAGTGAATCCCTCCCATCGCTAGTGAATCCCTCCCATCGCTAGTGAACCCTCCCCATCGCTAGTAAACCCTCCCCATCGCTAGTGAACCCTCCCCATCGCTAGTAAACCCGCCCCATCGCAAGTAAACCCTCCCCATCGCTAGTGAACTCCCCCATCGCTAGTGAACTCCCCCATCGCTAGTGAATCCCTCCCCATCGCTAGTGAATCCCTCCCCATCGCTAGTGAATCCCTCCCATCGCTAGTGAATCCCTCCCATCGCTAGTGAATCCCTCCCATCGCTAGTGAATCCCTCCCCATCGCTAGTGAATCCCTCCCATCGCTAGTGAATCCCTCCCATCGCTAGTGAACCCACCCCATCGCAAGTAAACCCTCCCCATCGCTAGTGAACTCCCCCATCGCTAGTGAACCCTCCCCATCGCTAGTGAACCCTCCCCATCGCTAGTGAATCCCTCCCCATCGCTAGTGAATCCCTCCCCATCGCTAGTGAACCCTCCCCATCGCTAGTAAACCCTCCCCATCGCTAGTGAACCCTCCCCATCGCAAGTGAACCCTCCCCATCGCTAGTGAACCCTCCCCATCGCAAGTGAACCCTCCCCATCGCTAGTGAACCCTCCCCATCGCTAGTGAACCCTCCCCATCGCTAGTGAACCCTCCCCATCGCTAGTGAATCCCTCCCCATCGCTAGTGAATCCCTCCCATCGCAAGTGAATCCCTCCCATCGCTAGTGAATCCCTCCCATCGCTAGTAAACCCTCCCCATCGCTAGTAAACCCTCCCCATCGCTAGTGAACCCTCCCCATCGCTAGTGAACCCTCCCCATCGCTAGTGAACCCTCCCCATCGCTAGTAAACCCTCCCCATCGCAAGTAAACCCTCCCCATCGCAAGTAAACCCTCCCCATCGCAAGTAAACCCCATCGCTAGTGAACCCTCCCCATCGCTAGTAAACCCTCCCCATCGCTAGTGAATCCCTCCCATCGCAAGTAAACCCTCCCCATCGCTAGTGAACCCTCCCCATCGCTAGTGAACTCCCCCATCGCTAGTGAACCCTCCCCATCGCTAGTAAACCCTCCCCATCGCTAGTGAATCCCTCCCATCGCTAGTGAACCCTCCCATCGCAAGTAAACCCTCCCCATCGCTAGGGAAACTCCATCGCTAGTGAACCCTCCCAAACACTAGTGAACCCTCCCCAATCACAAGTAACCCCTCTCCAACTGGTGTAAAAAGAATTAACTTGCATTTTTATGGCACCTTTCACGTTCTCAGGAAGTCCCAAAGCACATCACAGCCAATGAAATACTTTTCAAGCTCCACTCGAGAGACTTGGGCACATAATCCAGGCCGACACTCCCAGTGCAGTACTGAGGGAGTGCTGCAGTGTCGGAGGGGCAGTACTGAGGGAGTGCTGCAGTGTCGGAGGGGCAGTACTGAGGGAGTGCTGCAGTGTCGGAGGGGCAGTACTGAGGAAGTGCTGCAGTGTCGGAGGGGCAGTACTGAGGGAGTGCTGCAGTGTCGGAGCTGTCATCATTGGATGAGACGTTAAACCGAAGCCCCGTCTGCCCTCTCCGGTGAATGTAAAAAATCCAATGGCACTATTCGAAGAAGAATTGGGGAGTCTACTGGTGTTCTGGCCAATATTTATCCCTCAACCAACATCATTACAACAGATTATCTGGTCTTTGATCTTCTTGCTGTGTGCAACTTGGCTGCTGTGTTTTCCTACATTACACCAGGGATTACGCTTCAAAAGTACTTCATTGGCTGTGAAGCGCTTTGGGATGTTCTGAGGTTGTGAAAGGCCCTGTATTCTATCTTCCTTATGAAGTGCAGTCACTGTTATTTTATAGGCAAATGCGGTTGCCAATTTGCACACAGCAAAGTCCTACCGACACCATGAGATAAATGACCAGTTAATGTGTTTTGGGGGGTGTTGTTTGAGGGATAAATGTTGGCCAGGACACTGGGGGAACTCCCCCGCTATTCAAATAGTGCCATGGCATCTTTTACATTCAGCTAAACAGCTGGACGGGGTCTTGACTTAACAACTCATCTGAAAGATGGCACCTCTGACAATGCAGCACTCCGTCAGTACTGCGCGGTGGAAGCCCAGGGTTATGTGCTCAAGTCCTTGGATGGGGTTTGAACCGACAACCGTTTTAACAGAGAGACAAGAGTGCAACCACTGAGCCAAGGCTGACACTTAACATCTCATTCGAAAGATGGCACCTCTGAAAATGCTGCACTCCCTTAGTACTGCACTGTATCAGCCTAAATGTCCCTTAACCTCTGCGCCTCTCCACCTCCCTCTCCTCCTTTAAGACCCTTCTTAAAATCCACCTCTTTAAGCAAGTTTTTGGGCACCCCTCCTAATATCTCCTACTTTGTCTTGACGCACACTTTTATCCAATTACGCTACCGTGAAGCGCCTTCGGACCTTTTCCTACATTAAAGAGACTATATAAATGCCAGTTGGCGTTGCTGCTGATAGTAGCAGCTTGCAAAGCTTTGGTTAAATGATTGCCTTTAAATTCAGAAAGATTTAGGTTGACCCTCTGGCTCAGTGGGTAAATGCCCCATATCAGGTATATTACTGGGCCACACAGATGAGCAAGGTATCAGCTTCAGTCCCTGCTCCACGCTGAGTTAGTTCATCTCCGTTGGGTTGGCAGTAGGAGCACTACAGTTGGGCATGGGAGTATTGGCCAGAGTTCCAGCTCCTGATCAATATTGAGTGACCACCACCCTCGTTGCTGGTAATGTATGTGTACGGTCTTTGGAGAAGAGCAGGGTTGTGCGCGGCTGTGATGTCTCTCTTGCAAAATAGCCCGCGGGCACTCAATGTCTGGGCTCACACTTGGATGAGGTGTTGGAGAACCACAGGTGCCTGTGGAACGGTCTCCCAGGAAGGGAGTCAATGCCTCGAAGAAAGGATGAGTAAAGGCAAAATAAAATGAAAAACTGGCCGGGGGCAGGCAGGGGGGAGCCTGAATGGAATATCCTCCCAATAAAAAGGTAATGTTACAGAAACACGAGATCTACAACTCAACCTAATAATACCCTGACACCACTGGGCCTGGAACTGGGAACGCCCTAATTACAGGGCTAGGGTTTCTTTATTTAAATGAATACACCTCATGAGTTGTTTTTCACTGCTTCCTTGTTCCTTTGCTCTTGGTTTCCCGGCCATCACTGCCATTCTGGTGAGAGGGGGCGGCCGGTGACCTACTCCCACAGCCAATGGCACTGAGCAGTTGACACCACATTTAAGTGCGGTAGATCACATTTGGTACAAAGGCAGCATAACGTCATAGGAACAGAAGGAGGAGGCCATTCAGCCCCTCGAGACAGTTTCGCCATTCAATTGTATCACAGCTGATCTGTATCTCAACTCCATTGGCCCGCCTTTGATCCATATCCCTTGATACCCTTACCCAACAAAAATCTATCGATCTCAAGTTTTGAAAATAGCAATTGACCCCCAGCATCCACAGCCTTGTGGGGGTGGGGGGGAAGAGTTCCAGATTTCCTCCTTCAACTTCTAACACACTACCTTGCATCATATCAACCATTTTAAATAGAACAAAAAAAAAATGGAACCTGCATTTATATAGCACTTTGCATATCCTCGGGAATGTCCCAAACCACTGCGCAAACAATCAACTACTTCTCAAGTCTATTCGCGTGGCCACCAATTAACGACTTTGAAGTCCAATCACTGTCGTTAGGCAGGGAAATGCGGCAGCCAATCTGAACATAACAAACAGCAAATGAGAGAAATGACCTCTTAACCTTTTTTGGTGGTGGTGGCTGAGGGCGGAATGTCGACCAGGAGAACCCCCCTGCTCTTTGACGAGTGCCGTGGGATCTTTTACGTCCACCTGGTATTTTTTCCCCTATAGTTGCCCGGGTGGGACACAGCTTCTCTCTCTCAGCTGTCTCGACACTCAGTGTCCTCTTTAGTTGCCAGCTGGTACACACGGCAGTGACAGTATACCGGGTATACACTACCACCACTGATTAACCGAGAAAATACAAACAATTTTCTGTTCATTTTATTTTACACCCCACCTCCCCCCAACCCCCTCTTTCCCCCAGGTTTCCGCCAGGCTGCTAAGATATCAGATGGCACCCAGTGCTAATGGGACAGTACCCAGCATGCCTTGGGGAGAGATGTTGTCGGGGGGGGGGGGGGAGGAGAGTTGGGGGGGGGAGAGAGAGTTGGGGGGGGGGAGTGTTGGGGGGGGGGAGAGTTGGGGGGGAGAGTTGGGGGGGGGGAGAGTTGGGGGGGGGGGAGAGTTGGGGGGGGGGAGAGTTGGGGGGGGGGAGAGTTGGGGGGGGGGAGAGTGGGGGGGGGGAGAGTTGGGGGGGGGAGAGTTGGGGGGGGGAGAGTTGGGGGGAGAGAGTTGGGGGGGGGGGAGTTGGGGGGGGGGGAGTTGGGGGGGAGAGTTGGGGGCGGGTGAATTGAAATACAATGTGCCATCAAGAATCAGCTCGGACTGAGAAAGAGAGAATTCTTTGCTCCCGTACGTGACGTATTAAAATATTAGATATTTATTTCTCCGTATATTTCTTTTTTTTCTTTCTTTATTTAACCAATTCACCTCCGTCCTTTCTTCTTGACATTGCCAGGCCAGGGGAAGCCTCGTAGGGCCAGAGTGGCAGACACATTATGAGAGATGTAGTACAGGTTGAACATGGCTGCTGGGCTCAGGATATCAACCTCCGGTTGGGATTTGGAACCTTTGTCCTTCTTCTTCTTCTTCTTCTTGCCACCCATACGCTGCTTGCTGCCCTTGGCCTTCTTGCCGCCTGCCCCTTGGGCCTTCCCCTTCGGCTTTCTGCCTTTGCTGGGCTGCAACAAGAAGCAGACAAGCTCGGCTTTATTCCACCAAATGGTCGCTCTCGGCGGAAAGCATCTGAGGGCGAGCATCAACGATCCCCCTAATTTTTTTTTGCGCGCGGTCCCTTTAAATGCGCTGTGTGGCCGCGCGGCATCTTTCCCAGCAGCAACAACTGGTGAGTGGCCTGTGCGGGACCTGCCGATCGATGCGCCTGGGGGGGGGGGAAACGTTGGCGAGCGTCCCCATTCACCCCCCTCACCCCGCCCCCCACCTAGCCCAACAGAAACGGGTAGCTGGTGGCACTCCGCCAACTTCCTCAGCTGCTGCCCCACCCTGCCGAGCAGCCGCAGCACGGCCGCAGCGTCGAGGTGCCACCGGAGCCCGTGGGTTCACCCTGCTGGGGAATCGGAAGAAAGAGAGATGGGGGAGGTGGTCGTCAATGAATCAGCGTCGCCCAACCCCCGATGGTAAACCAAAGAGGTGACGAGGCTGTGGATATCTGTCCAGCCGGCCACTCTCGCCCCAGCAGAGGCACAGGACTTAGTGATCTGAGGGAGAGGAGACTGACAGGCAAGGCTTGCCTCTATCAAAGTATAAACACCCTTAAAACAGAGAAGATTAATCAATACTGTACCATTGCAAAATCGTCTGGATCACAGGGTGAATCAGTTCCTAGTGCTGTTCAAAGGCAACCATCTCCTAGAGAAAAACACCAATTGGACACAGTCACCATCAACACAGCCAATACCCTATAAATCCCCCACGGACATTACGACGACAGCCTGAATCCCGCTCCGTAATATCGCCGAACTCCATCTCTACCTCAGTCCATCTGCTGCTGAAACCCTCCTCCATGCCTCTGCCACCTTCAGACTCCATTACTCCAGTGGTCGCCTGGACGGCATCCCATCCCCCCACCCTCCGCAAACTTCAGCTCATCCCTTCAGCTCATCCCAAGTCTGCAGCACCCAAACCCTACTCCACACACCAAGCCACGTTTGCCCATGACGCTGACCGCACAGACTTACATCGACCGCTGGTCCCCCCAAAGCCACAAATTTAAAACCGGTCATCCTCGTATTTATATCCCTTCATTGCCTCACCCCTCCCTTTCTCTGTAACCTCCTCCGGCCCTACAAGTTACCCCCCTTGAACTCGCCCTTCCGCTGACTTGGGCCTCTTGTGCAACCCCCATCACTTCAGCCTCCCAAGCCCCATGCTCTGGAATTCCCTCCCTAAACTTTCTGCCTCTCCACACTCCTCTCTTCCTCTTGGACTCTCCTTGAAGCCCACCTCTTTAACTCTTTGTTCATCCTTCCTGGTGTCGCCTTCTTTAGCTTGGTGCCCATTAAAAAAAAAACTTAAGCCTCTGTAAAGTGCCTGGGATGTTTTTCTACATTACATTGATAGATTTTTGTTAGGCAAGGGTATTAAGGGATATGGAACCAAGGCAGGTAGATGGAGTTAAGATACAGATCAGCCATGATCTAAGTAAATGGAGGACCAGGCTCGAGGGGCTGAATGGTCTCCTCCTAACATAGGAATGTGAGGAGGCCATTCAGCCCCTCGAGCTTGTTCCACCATTCAATGAGAACACGGCTGATCTGCATCTTAACTCCATTTTCCCGCCATTGATGCATATCCCTGAATATCCTTGCCTAACAAAAAACTGATCCATCTCAGTCCGGAAAGCTCCAACTAAACCAAGTGTTATTACTTGTCTCAAAAGTAGCAGAAAATACACAGCAGGTCTGTCAGTGTCTGAGAGAGAGACACAGGGCTGGATTTTGATGCTGGGGCGGGTTGGGGTCGTGTCATCCGCTTTTCGCGTTATCCACCCGACTGCAATTGGATGTGGGAGATTGATGCAATTTTCACCTAATTGGGCAATTGAATTCCAGCATGTGGGAACCCATGACCCAATTAGTGTTTTCAGTCTGAAAGTCGCCTCTGATGATGTCATCATTGCTGCTGCATTGAAGGTTTTCAGAGACTGCCTGGCCTTTGCTGTGAGAGGACCTGGATGCAAAATGAGCAGCAGGAGAGAGAGAGAGAGAATTTTTTTTGCATCCAGGTCCTCTCACAGCAGACATTCAATGCAGCAGCATCAGAGGCGACTTCCAGACCTAATACTACTACTACCTTCATCACATCTCCGTTTTAATAGTGGACCTGCAGCTGATAGTCAGGGGAGAGCCAGTAGATGTGGTGTACCTGGACTTCCAAAAGGCCTTCGACAAGGTCCCACATAAAAGATTAGCATGGAAAATTGAAGCTCATGGGATAAAGGGGAAAGTATTGACGTGGATAGAGAACTGGCTGTCAGATAGAAAACAGAGAGTTGGAATAAACGGCTCATTTTCTGAATGGCAGGCAGTAACAAGTGGGGTACCACAGGGATCTGTCCTGGGTCCCCAGCTGTTCACAATTTACATTAATGACCTGGATCAGGGAGTCGGATGCAGCATTTCCAAATTTGCAGACGACACTAAACTAGGAGGGGGGGTGGGCTCAGAGGAGGAGACCAGGAAGCTCCAGAGCGATTTGGACAGACTGGGTGATTGGGCGGATAAATGGCAGATGCACTATAATGTGGACAAGTGCGAAGTTATCCACCTTGGGTGCAGGAACGGGAGGGCAAATTATTATTTAAATGGCAATAAATTGGGAGAGGGGGAAGTACAGAGAGACCTGGGTGTTCTTGTACACCAGTCACTGAAGGCGAGCATGCAGGTGCAACAGGCGGTCAAGAAGGCAAACGGTATGCTGGCCTTCATAGCAAAAGGGTTGGAATACAGGAACAGGGATACCTTGCTGCAGCTGTACAGGGCACTGGTGAGACCACACCTCGAGTACTGTGTACAGTTTTGGTCGCCTCATCTGAGGAAAGATGTTCTTGCCATGGAGGGGGTGCAGCGGCGATTCACCAGGCTGATACCAGGAATAGCGGGATTGACCTATGAGGAGAGACTATGTAGTTTAGGGATGTACACACTGGAGTTTAGAAGATTGAGAGGGGACCTCATAGAAGTGTATAAAATTCTGACAGGTCTAGACAGACTAGATGCAGAAGGAATGTTTCCCTTGGCGGGTGAGAACAGAACTAGAGGACATAATTTAAGGATAAGGGCTAAACCATTTAGGACAGAAATGAGGGGGAATTTCTTCACTCAGAGGGTGGTGAACCTGTGGAACTCATTGCCACAGAGGGCAGTGTACGCCAGCTCATTACATATATTTAAGAGGGAATTAGATATATTTCTACAGGCAAAAGGGGTTAAGGGTTACGGAGAGAAGGCGGGGACGGGATACTGAATTGGAGGATCAGCCATGATCTCGTTAAATGGCGGAGCAGGCTCGAAGGGCCGGATGGCCTACTCCTGCTCCTATCTTCTATGTATCTATGTATCTATGTATCCACTTGTGCTCCCGCCAGGTTTCACTGGCGTGTTTCACATCAGGCGTGCTTCACGTGGGAAAAGGGATAAACTAGCTAAAACGTTTCAAAATGGCATTACAGAGCCAATTTAGGGCTTGTTAAGGGCTTTAATGGCCTCTCCCGCCTCTTGGAGGCGGGACGGAGTCGGGAACACCGCACACGATTTTATCAAAATTGCGTGGAGGCGAAATGGAGGCGGGATCAGGTCCGCCCACCACTTTTCGCAATTTTAACCCCCCCCACACGCCTCCAAACCCACCTCCACGGCCCTATGAAAATCCAGCCCACAATCTTTGCAAGAGGCGCTACCCACGGTATGGATAGCTAAAACAAAAGTAAAATACTGCGGATGCTGAAAATCTCTAATAAAAACATAAAATGCTGGGAAACACTCAGCAGGTCAGGCAGCATCTGGGCGAGAGAGAAACAGAGTTAACGTTTCAGGTCGGTGACCTTTCAAAGTATTACGAAGTATTTACAGCATTTGACCCAACAGGTGCATGTTTATGCTCCACACCAGCCTCCTCCCACCCCTCTCCATGGAACGCCATCAACATCTATTGCCTTTCTCCCGCATGTGTTTATCCAGCTTCCCCTTAAATGCATCGATACTATTCGCCTCAACCACCCCCTGTGGTAGCGAGTTCCACATTCTCACCACTCTCTGGGTGAAGAAGTTTCTCCTGAATTCCCTATTGGATTTATTAGTCATGATGTGGAGATGCCGGTGTTGGACTGGAGTGGACAAATGTGAGAAGTCGCACAACACCAGGTTATAGTCCAACAACTTTATTTGAAATCAGAAGCTTTCGGAGCGCTGCTCCTTCGTCAGGTGAAGTCGGATTTATTAGTGACTATCTTATATTTATGGCCCCTAAGTTCTGGTCTCCCCCACAAGTGGAAACATCTTCTCTACATCGTCAGAAATGTTAATGCTAACCTGTCCTTTACCTGTGTGTATTGCCACCATCTGTACTGTGTTTTTTTTAAAAAAAATTACAGTCTGCATCACTCGGTTCTGTAAATTGCCTGGATGTAAAGCACTTACTGGATGTGACCGTGGCCCTGGCCCTGGCGGCCGTGGAATTGCGCAGGGTCCGTTTCCGATCGAAGAGGGTCGGATTCTGAAATTCAGCCTGCAGTAGAAGAAGCACAGGTCACAGGAGGGTTGGAGAGACTGTGAGACACACACACACACACACACACAGGACCGACTGGGGAAGGCTTTCTTGAAAGCTGCAGAAACTTTTGCTCGGTTTCAGAAACCTTTTCTCCGTGTTCCTGAGGCCGGGATGTTGTCGGGAGCCGGTGGGTTGTCCCTTTCTCTCCGGGAATTTACCAGTCACTCAGCTGCCCGGTTTGCCTGGAGTCTTGAGTCGCAAACTCTCCTCCGGCTCAATGCCCTGACTGTTTACAACGCGCGTCTCCTGAGAAACACTCCTCCCAGTCCAATTATCTCCTCCCACCCCGTCCCCTGTTGTTAGGAGGAAATTAAGAGCAGCAGGGAGGTCTCCAGGGCAACCTTCTGCCCTCTGCTCATTTCTCTCACTGGGCTGTTACTCTATACAAAAACATCATCTGCACCAGCATACACATTACTGCAATCTACTGTATGGGAAGCAGTTTGGAGAGGCTCTCTTCAAATGCAAGTGTGATGAGCCTGCTCCACAATTAATGAGATTCCTTGCATTGTTCTCAATGGTGGAATAGTTGATGAACTCACCATTTAAGCTGACAGATGAAAGAGGAGAGGCAATAGAGGATGCAACTGTATCCCAGTGAGGGGCAGAGCCTTCGGAGAGCGAGAGTGTGAGTGAAAACATTCTGGCTGCAGCAAAACCAGGGCTTGCACTAATCTGCAGCGATTAGTCATAGAGTCATAACGGCACAGAAGGAGGCCATTCGGCCCATCGAGTCCGTGCTGGCTCTCTGTAGAGCAATCCAGTCAGTCCCATTCCCCCGCTCTATCCCCGCAGCCCTGCAAGTTTATTTCCCTCAAGTGCCTATCCAGTCTCCCCTTGAAAACATTGAGTGTCTCCGCTTCCACCACTTCCGTCGGCAGCGAGTTGCAGGACAACACTCGCTGCGTAAAAAAGTTTTTCCTCACATTCCCCCTGTATCTCTTGCTCAATACCTGTGCCCTTGTACCATCAACTAGTGGGAACAGTCTTTCCCCATCCAGCCTATCCAAACCCGTCATAATCTTGTACACCTCTATCAAATCACCCCTCAGCCTCCTTTGCTCTAATGGAAACAAATCCAGCTTCTCCAACCTGTCCTTGTAGCTAAGATCCCCCATCCCCGGAACCATTCTGGTAAATCTCCTCTGCACCCTCTCAAGGGCCTTCACATCCTTCCTAAAGTGTGGTGACCAGAACTGGACACAATACTCCAGTTGTGGCCTAACCAGTGCTTTATAAAGCTTCAGCATAACTTCTCTACTTTTGTACTCAATACCTCTATTTATGAAACCCAAGATCCCATATGCTTAGTTAACCACTCTCTCAATATGTCCTGCCAACTTCAGGGACCTATGCACATTAACTCCCAGGTCCCTCTGTCCCTGCACACTCTTTAAAACTGTGCCATTAAGTGTATATTGCCTCTCCCTGTTCCTTCTGCCAAAATGCATCACCTCACACTTCTCTATTAAATTCCATCTGCCACTTGTCTGCCCATTCTGCTAGCCTTTCTATGTCCTGTTGCAGTCAATTGTTATCATCATCACTGTTTGCCACATCCCCAAGTTTGGTGTCATTGGCAAATTTAGAAATTCTACTCTGTATTTCAATATCCAGGTCATTTATATATATCAAACACCTTCCGAAAATCCATATAGACAACATCCATTGCATTCCCTTCATCAATCCTCTCTGTTACTTCATCTGGACCAGGCGACTTGTCTACCCAGCCTTTCATAGTACATCCTGTCTATCAATTTTCACCCCTTCCATTGCTTCTACCTTTTCCACTTCTACTGATATTTTGCCAGCATCTACCTCCTTAGTAAACACCGATACAAAGTACTCATTGAGTATTCTAGCCTTGCCCTGCGCCTCTAAGCATATATCACCTTCTTTGTCCCTAATAGGCCCCACCCCGCCTCTTACTACCCGCTTACTGTTTACATGCCGGTAGAAGACTTTTGGGTTTCCTTTTATGTTAACGCCATTCTACTCTCATATTCTCTCTTTGCCAATCTTATTTTCATCTTCACTTCCCCTCTCAACTTATTGTATTTTGTCTGGTTCTCCCTTGAAGAATTCACCTGACATGCATCATACACCCTCTTTTTTGTTTCATCATCTTCTCTATCTCCCTCGTCATCCAAGGAGCCTTTGCTTTGGTTCCCTTACCCTTCCCTCTTGTTGGAATGTACCTAGCCTGTACTTGGAACATCTCCTCCTTAAAGATCACCCATTGGTCCGTTAGTTTTTCCTGTCAGTCTTTGGTTCCATTTTACCCTGGCTAGATCCTTTCGCATCCCACTGAAGTTAGCTCTATTCCAGTTTAGAAGTTCCACTCTAGATTGTTCATTGCTCCTCTCCATTGCTAATCCAAATCTTATGATACGATGATCGCTCGTACCCAAGTGTTCTCCCACAGACACTTGGTCGACCTGGCCCACCTCATTCCCCAGCACCAGATCCAGCAATGCCTCCTTCCTAGTTGTGCCAAGAACATATTGGTCAAGGAAATTCTCCTGAACACATTTCAGAAATTCCTCCCCCTCCTTTCCCTTTACCCTAGCATTATCCCAATCGATATTTGGGTAATTAAAGTCCCCCAATATCACCACTCTATAGCTCTTACATATCTCTGCGATTTCCCTGCAGATTTGCTCCTCTACCTCCCTGGAGACCTATAGAATACCCCCAATAGCGTGATCATACCCTTTTTGCTCCTCAACTCTAACCAAATGGATTCTGTCCTTGTCCTCTCAAGAACATCCTCCCTTTCCAACACTACTATGTCTTCCTTAAATCAGCACTGCCACCCCACACCTCCCTTTTTTCCTTCCCTATCTTTTCTGAACAATTTGTACCCTTCAATATTAAGTGCCCAGTCCTCACCGTTTTTAAACCACGTTTCCGTTACTGCCACAACATCATATTGCCACATGGCTAATTGTGCTTGTAGCTCACCAACCTTATTCACCACACTTTGTGCGTTTACGTACATGCATTCTAAACACATTTTTGAATTTTTTGTAGTCTTTCTTAGTCTGCTCCTATCTAATATGGTACTACTACCGCCTCTAGTACTTTCTTCTCTAGTACTATCCAACACACTCACTCTTTTATGCACCTTATTCCTCTTTTCTACTCCTATATGCTGGTGCCCATCAGTGAAAGGGTACTCTGCAGAGATTACTCAATGAAGGAGTACTCTGCAGTGATTACTCAATGAAGGAGTACTCTGCAGTAATTACTCAATGAAGGAGTACTCTGCAGTGATTACTCAATGAAGGAGTACTCTGCAGTGATTACTCAATGAAGGAGTACTCTGCAGTGATTACTCAATGAAGGAGTACTCTGCAGTGATTTTGCAGTAATGTAGTAATGTGCAGCGATTGCTATTATGAGCAGTCATTAGCATAGCTTTGATTCTATTGAGCCAGAAGTATTCAGAAGAAAAACTGGTATTTGAGAATGAAGGCAGCTGTAATCTAATCTGTAGGCTCACATGACAGCTGTAGTAACCTGGCTTGTAATCCTGAATCTATTACAGCCATTTTTTTTATTAGATCTCAAATCTCACAGTAGTGTACAGGGGTGGGAAGGTGTGGATGGTGGACCTGCTCTTCCTTCACCAAGTTGCCTTGATGGCATTTGCTCACTATGTAGGCAATGGTCCAATGATTTGTCCTGTTGGGCTCCAACTCATTCATGAAAGGATATTAGTGCCATGCAACTCGTTGAGGGCCAGGGCACTTGGCTACTCCACTCTCTACAATGGTTAGTCAACAAAATGAAAGGCTGAGCTCCATTTGCTAAAACATCCCGAGGAGGGAGAGATTCTGGCTCAGCGAAACCCAGGAGTGGTGGTGCTGCCCCATGCTACTGCTTGACGAGCAGGAGGATTTCCTGGTGTCCTGGCCAAAATTCATCCCTCAATGGACACCATCAAAGAAAGCCCCTTAAACAATTGGTCAACGACTTGTATTTATATAGCACCTTGAACATAGTAAAACGTCGAAAGGTGCTTCACAGCAGCGATTATCAAACAAAATTTGACACTGAGCCACATAAGGAGATATTAGGACAAGTGACCAAAAGCTTGGTCAAAGAGGCAGGTTTTAAGGAATGTCTTAAAAGGAGGAGAGAGAGGTAGAGAGGTCATTTGTCTGATTGCTATTTATAGAATGTTGCTAATGCAAAATGGCAAGCCTATTTGCCTACAGAACTACAGTCACTGCACTTCAAGAAGTAATTCGCTGTGTGAAGCCCTTTGAGATGGGTGGGGGTGACAAGGTGCAAGTATCACCATCTGAGTACCTTGGACACAAGTTAGAAGAATGGAAGTCAGGCAAAAGTTAACACAAAGATCAATCATTTTGTGGAGTAAATGATCAAGGATGGACACTGAAGTGGGCCGTACGAATGGGTGAAAGAAGCAATTAGATTTAGTAGCTTTAAGGCTCAGTATAGATCGAGATGTTCCAATACTTCATGGGATAGAATGGTACCTGTGCTGTGGACTAAAGGGACATGTCTGGAAAGTAGCCAGCCAAGGTTGAAAAGTAGAGATGTGAAGGTGGATAAATATTCTGAATATTTTCTTTTCACCTTTAGTGATCAATTGTTTACAGGTGATTAACTGGTTTGGCCAGGATAAGCCAAGTTATTCCAGTGTAGCTGGGACACTGGTATCCTGAGCTGGCAATGTGAAAGATTGCCTAGACATTTCTTGCAGAATAAGTCTAACCAATTACTGCCCTATCCGCCTTCTCTCAATCATCAGTAAAGTAATGCAAGGAGTCATCAATAGCACCATCATGCGACACTTATTCTCCAATAACCTGCTCATCAATGGTCAGTAGGTTCAGCCAGAATCACTCGTCTCCAGACTTCCATCAGGGACCTAGGCATGGCCACGAGGATCGAATTCCAGAGGAGCAGTGAGACTAATTGCCCTCGGCACCAAGGCAGCGTTTGACCAAGACCCCAACAAAAGTGGGAGGCAATGTGGTCAAGGGGAAAACCCTCCAGTGGCTGGAGTCATACCTCACACAAAGATGGTTGTGGCTGTTGGAGGCCAATCTCACAGTCCCAGGACATCACTGCAAGCCGAGATATCAAGAGATATGGAGCGAAGGCAGGTAATATGTAGCTGAGTTACAGATCATCTGTGATTTAATTGAATGGCAGAACAGGCATGAGGGACTGAATGGCCAACTCCAGTTCCTATGTAGAGTTATAACGAGAGACTTGAGATACTGGGATTATTTCCACTGGAGCAGAGATTATTTCTTAAAACTATGAAGGGTTTTGATAGAGTGAATAGGGAAAGATTATTTTCTCTGGTTAGGAAGTTAGTGACAATTTAAAATGGTCATTTAGGGAGCGAGTCAAGGGCATCACAGAGGGTTGTTGGAGCATGGAATGCTATTCCATATGGAACGGTTACTGCTTCTTTTAAGGGAAAATTGAATAAATATTTGAAGCAGAGGAAGAAACAGAGCAATGAGGGGCAAGCAGTTTTGTATTGCTTTGGTAAAAAGTTGGAACAGACACAGTGGGCCGAATGGCCTCCTTCCATACAGCAAACTTTATCGGTTTGCGTGTTATTTACACTGCCACTTCACTGCTAGACATCCTTCAATCCCGAAACGTTTGTGATTCTCAGGGTTTCCCGTTCCACACACCAAACTGGCAGTACAGATTTTAAAGAAATTGAGATCATTTTCTCCCCCCCACCCCCGATATTTGCAGAGTTGCATATTCATTTTCCATCTCATTGACAATTATTCGTTTACTTACCACCTCCCAGCCAATCACTCCACCCAGTTTTTGGCTCCAGATTAGCTGGTGAGGAGGGCCTTGAAGCAGATATTTTGACGAGCATATCATCTGCTGTGACATCATGAATAGGGACAGTGCATCGTGGGCAGCATTAGCTGCTCATGACATCACAGCAGAGGGAGGGTTACGCTATGGGTGACAGAGACTCCTCCAGAGTAACGGACCTGATGAGGTCTTTAAGATCATGAAAGGGTTTGATAAAGCAGATGACGAGGGAGATAGAGAAGATGATGAAACAAAAAAAGGGTGTGTGATGCATGTCAGGTGAATTCTTCAAGGGAGAATCAGACCAAATAAAATAAATTGAGAGGGCATGTGAAGATGAAAATAAGATTGGCAAAGAGAGAATATGAGAGTAGAGTGGCGGTTAACATAAAAGGGAACTCAAAATTCTTCTACCGGCATGTAAACAGTAAGCGGGTAGTAAGAAGCGGGGTGGGGCCCATAAGGGACAAAGAAGGTGATGTATGCTTAGAGACGCAGGGCAAAGCTAGAATACTCTGAGTACTTTGTATCGGTGGATACTGACAAAATATCAGAAGAAGTGGAAAAGGTAGAAGCAATGGAAGGGGTGAAAATTGATGGACAGGATGTACTAGAAAGGCTGGGTATGCTTAGAGTGGACAAGTCGCCTGGTCCAGATGGCTTGCATCCCAGGTTGCTAAGGGATTTGGGGGAGGAGATAGCGGAAGGGCTCGCCATAATTTTCCAATCTTCCCCAGATGCTGGGGAGGTGCCTGAGCATTGGAAAGTGGCAAATGTGACACCATTGTTCAAGAAAGGGTGTAAGGACAATCCTAGTAACTACAGGCCGGTCAGTTTAACATCAGTGGTGGGTAAAGTTTTAGAAACAATAATCAAGGAAAAATTAACGGGCACTTGGAGAGTTTTAAGCTAATTAAGGAGAGCCAACACTGATTTGTAAAAGGCAGATCGTGTTTGACTAATCTAATTGAATTTTTTGATGAAGTAACAGAGAGGATTGATGAAGGGAATTGCAATGGATGTTGTCTACATGGATTTTCGGAAGGCGTTTGACAAAGTACCACATAGAAGGCTGTCTAACAAAATTGAGGCTCATGGAATAGGTGGGTCAGTGGCAGCTTGGACAAGGAATTGGCTTAAGGACAGAAAACAGCAAGTTGTGGTAAATGGCTGTTTGTCAGACTGGAGGATGGTAGACCGTGGTGTTCCCCAAGGGTCAGTGCTGAGGCCACTGCTTTTTTTGATGTATATATAAATGACCTGGATATTGAAATACAGAGTAGACTTTCTAAATTTGCCAATGACACCAAACTTGAGGGTGTGGCAAACAGTGATGATGATACCAATCGACTGCAACAGGACATAGAAAGGCTAGCAGAATGGGCAGACAAGTGGCAGATGGAATTTAATACAGAGAAGTGAGATACACATTTTGGCAGAAGAAACAGGGAGAGGCAATAATGGCACGGTGTCAGCTGCGGCTCAGTTGGTAGCACACTCGCCTCCGAGTCAGAAGGTTGTGGGTTCAATAAGGAGTGTCGAAGAGCATGCCGGGAGCAGCACCAGCGTACCTAAAAATGAGGTGCCAACCTGGGGAAGCTGCAACACAGGACTACATGCATGCTAAAAAGCGGAAGCAGCATGCTGTAGACAGGGCTAAGCGATCCCACAATCAATGGATCAGATCAAAGCTCTGCAGTCCTGCCACATCCAGTCGTGAATGGACCATTAAACAACTAATGGGAGGAGGAGGCTCCATGAATATCCCCATCCTCAATGATGGTGGAGCCCAGTACGTGAGTACAAAAGACAAGGCTGAAGCACTTGCAACCATCTTCAGCCAGAAGTGCAGAGTGGATGATCCATATCGGCCTACTCCCGCGGTCCCCATCACAGAAGCCAGTCTTCAGCCAGTTCGATTCACTCCACGTGATATCAAGAAACGGCTGAGCGCACTGGATACAGCAAAAGCTATGGGCCCCGACAACATCCTGGCTATCGTGCTGAAGACTTGTGCTCCAGAACTAGCCGCGTCTCTAGTTAAGCTGTTCCAGTACAGCTACAACACTGGCATCTATCCGACAATGTGGAAAACTGCCCAGGTATGTCCTGTCCACAAAAAGCAGGACAAATCCAACCCGGCCAATTACTGCCCCATCAGTCTACTCTCAGTCATCAGCAAGAGATGGAAGGTGTCATCGAAAGTGCTATCAAGTGGCACTTACTCACCAATAACCTGCTCACTGATGCCCAGTTTGGGTTCCGCCAAGACCACTCGGCTCCCAACCTCATTACAGCCTTGGTCCAAACATGGACAAAGGAGCTGAATTCCAGAGGTGAGGTGAGAATGACTGCCCTTGACAGAGTGTGGCATCAAGGAGCCCTAGTAAAACTGAAGTCAATGGGAATCAGGGGGAAAACTCTCCACTGGCTGGAGTCATACCTAGCACAAAGGAATATGGTTGTGGTGGTTGAAGGTCAATCATCATAGCCCCAGGACATCGCTGCAGGAGTTCCTCAGAGCAGTGTCCTAGGCCCAACCATCTTCAGCTGCTTCATCAATGACATTCCCTCCAACATAAGGTCAGAAATCGGGATGGTCGCTGATGACTTCACAGTGTTCAGCGCCATTCACAACTCCTCAGATAATGAAGCAGTCCATGCTTGGGCTGATAAGTGGCAGATAACATTCGCACCACAGAAGTGCCAGGCAATGACTATCTCCAACAAGCGAGAGTCTAACCATCTTCCCTTGACATTCAACGGCATTACCATCGCCGAATCCCCCACCATCAAAATCCTGGGGGTCATCATTGACCAGAAACTTAACTGGACCAGCCACATAAATACTGTGGCAACAAGAGCAGGTCAGAGGCTAGGTATTCTGCGGCGAGTGTCTCACCACCTGATTCCCCAAAGCCTTTCCACCATCTACAAGGCACAAGGAGTGTGATGGAATAGTCTCCACTTGCCTGGATGAGTGCAGCTCCAACAAGACTCAAGAAGCTCGACACCATCCAGGACAAAGCAGCCCATTTGATTGGCACCCCATCCACCACCTTAAACATTCACTCCCTCCACCACCAGCGTACCGTGGCTGCAGTGTGTACCATCTACAAGATGCACTGCAGCAACTCGCCAAGGCTTCTTCGGCAGCACCTCCCAAACCTGCAACCTCATCCACCTAGAAGGACAAGGGCAGCAGGCGCATGGGAACACCACCACCTCCAAGTCACACACCATCCTGACTTGGAAGTACATCGCCGATCCTTCATCGTTGCTGGGTCAAAATCCTGGAACTCCCTACCCAACAGCACTGTGGGAGCTTCACCACATGGACTGCAGCGGTTCAAGGTGGCGGCTCACCGCCACCTTCTCAAGGGCAACTAGAGATGGGCAATAAATGCTGGCCTCGCCAGCAACGCCCGCCCAGATCCCATAAGCGAATAAAAAAAAACTCCAGGGACTTGAGCACAAAGCTAGGCTGACACTCTAGTGCAGTGCTGAGGGAGCGCTGCACTGTTGGAGGTGCCGTCTTTCGGGTGAGATGTTAAACCGAGGCCCCGTCTGCTCTCTGGTCGTTATCACATTGCTGTTTGTGGGAGCTTGCTGTGTGCAAATTGGCTGCCGTGTTTCCCACATTACAACAGTGACTCCACTTCAAAAGTACTTCATTGGCTGTAAAGCGCTTTGAGCCGTCCAGTGGTCGTGAAAGGCGCTATATAAATGCAAGTCTTTCTTTCTTTTAAAGAGTGTGCAGGGACAGAGGGACCTGGGAGTTAATGTGCATAGGTCCCTGAAGGTGGCAGGACATATTGAGAGAGTGGTTAACAAAGCATATGGGATCTTGGGCTTCATAAATAGTACAAAAGTAGAGAAGTTATGCTGAACCTTTATAAAGCGCTGGTTAGGCCACAGCTGGAGTATTGCGTCCAGTTCCGGTCACCGCACTTTAGGAAGGATGTGAAGGCCCTTGAGAGGGCGCAGAGGAGATTTACAAGAATGGTTGCGGGGATGAGGGATCTTAGCTACAAGGACAGGTTGGAGAAGCTGGATTTATTTTCATTAGAGCAAAGGAGGTTGAGGGATCATTTGATAGAGGTGTACAAGATTATGACAGGTTTGGATAGGCTGGACGGGGAAAGGCTGTTTCCACTAGTTGATGGTACAAGGACTAGGACACAGATTTAAGGTTTTGGGCAAGAGATACAGGGGGGACACGAGGAAAAACTTTTTTTTACGCAGCGAGTGTTGTCCTGGAAATCGCTGCCGACGGAAGTGGTGGAAGCGGAGACACTCAATGTTTTCAAGGGGAGACTGGATAGGCACTTGAGGGAAATAAACTTGCAGGGCTACGGGGATAGAGCAGGGGAATGGGACTGACTGGATTGCTCTACAGAGAGCCAGCACGGACTCGATGGGCCGAATGGCCTCCTTCTGTGCCGTTATGACTCTATGACGTAAAGAAAATGTTTTCACTTGTAAGTCTACAACTGGGGGGCCATAAATATAAGACAGTCTCCAATAAATCCAATCGGGAATTCATGAGGAATTTCTTTACCCAGAGAGTGGTGAGAATGTGGAACTCACTACCACGAGGATTGGTTGAGGCGAATAACATGCATTTAAGGGAAAGCTAGATAAACACGAGAACACAACACAAGAAATAGCAAGAGTAGGCCATTCGCCCTTCAAGCCTGCTCTGCCATTCAATAAGACCACGACTGATCTACCGCAACTCCAAAAATCCAGCGCTCTGTCTTGAACAGACTCAACAACTGAGCATCCACAACCCTCTGGGGTAGAAAATTCCAAAGATTCACCACCCTCTGAGTGAAGAAATTTCTCCTCATCTCAGTCCTAAATAGCCGCCCCCTTATTCAGAGACTGTGATCCCTGGTTCTAGACTCCCCAGCCAGAGGAAACAGCCTCCCAGCATCTACCCTGTGAAGTCCCTCAAGAATTTTATACGTTTCAATGAGATCACCTCTCATTCTTCTAATCTAAAGGGAATATAGGCCTAGTCTACTCAATCTCTCCTCATTAGGACAATCCTCTCATCCCAGGAATCAGTCTAGTGAACCTTCTTTGCACTCCCTCTAAGGCAAGTATATCCTTCCTTAGGTAAGGAGACCAAAACTGTACACAATACTCCATGTGTGGTCTCACCAAAGCCTTATATAATTGCAATAAGGCACCTTTATCCTTGTGCTCTAATCCTTTCATAATAAAGGCTAACATACCATTTGCCTTCCTAATTGCTTGCTGTACCTACATGTTAACTTTCAGTGATTCGTGTACGAGGTCCCTCTGAACACCAACATTTCCCAGTCTCTCACCATTTAAAAAATATTCTGCTTTTCTATTGTTCCTACCAAAGTAGATAACTTCGCACTTTGCCACATTATATACCATCTCATTTAACCTGTGTATATCCCTTTGCAGCCTCTTTGCATCCTCCTCCCAACTTACTTTCCCACCTAGCTTTGTATCGTCAGCAAACCTGGATACATTACACTCGGTCCCCTCATATAAGTCATTGATATAAAGCCTTCAAAGCACCGACGTCTCAAAGCGCTTTACAGCCAATGAAGTACTTTTTGGAGTGTAGTCACTGTTGTAATGTGGGAAACGCGGCAGCCAATTTGTGCTCAGCAAGCTCCCACAAACAGCAGTGTGATAATGACCAGATAATCTGTTTTTGTTACGTTGATTGAGGGATAAATATTGGCTAGGACACTGGGGATAACTCCCCTGCTCTTCTTCGAATTGAGTGCCATGGGATCTTTTACGTCCACCTGAGAGAGCAGACGGAGCCTCGGTTTAACGTCTCATCCGAAAGACGGCACCTCTGACAGTTCAGCACTCCCTCAGTACTGCACTGGAGTGGCAGCCTAGCTTTATGTGCTCAAGTCCCTGGAGTGGGATTTGAACCCACAACCTTCTAGACTCAGAGGCGAGTGTGCTACCCACTGAGCCACAGCTGACACTTAGATTGCAAATAGTTGTGGCCCAAGGACTGATCCTTGCGGTGCCCTAGTAGTTACAGCCTGCCAACCCGAAAATGACCCGTTTATTCCTACTCTGTTTTCTATCCGTTAACCAATCCTCAATCCATGCTAATATATTACCCCCAATCCCATGAGCTCTAATTTTGTGTAATAACCTCTCGTGTGGCACTTTAATCGAATGCTTTTTGAAAATCCCAGTACACCACATCCATTGGTTCCCCCTTATCTACCCTGCTAGTTACAACCTCAAAAAACTAAAAGGGAGAAAGGAATAGAAGATTATGCTGATAGAGAAGCATAAACACCAGCAAAGACCAGTTGGGTCGAATGGCCTGTTACTGTGCTAAAAATTCTGTGTAATATAACTGCACAGATTATTCCTTTCATAACATTAAGGATTATGGGGTAGTGCATTAGACTGTACTGTGGCTTTACACACAGCTCGTTACAAAATCATTTATTTATAAGCTATTGTCCCCTCCTCCCCAAATCAATACACTTCTAATGTCTGACTCCAGTACTTCCACCTGGTAGATTAGTCCAAAAATAAATCCAAGGTAAACCTTTATAAAATCACTGGTTAGGCCCCAAGCTGGAGTATTGTAGCCAATTCTGGGCACCATACTATAGAAAGGATGTCAAGGCCTTGGAGAGGTTCCAGAGGAGATTTACTAGAATGGTGGCAGAGATGAAGAACTTCAGTTATGTGGAGAAACTAGATAAACTGGGGTTGTTCTCCTTAGAGCAGAGAAGATTAAGGGGAGATTTAATAGAGGCGCTCAAAATCATGAAAGGATTTGATCGTAGAGTAAATAAGGAGAAACTGTTTCCACTGGCAGGAGGTAACCAGAGGATACAGATTTAAGATAATCAACAAAAAAAGCCAGTGAATAGAGAATTTATTTTATTATAAATGCAGCAAGTTGTGATCGGGAATGCACTGCCTGATAGGGTCGTGGGAGCAGATTCAATAGCAACTTAAAAAAGGGAATTGGATAAATACTTGAAAAGGAAAAGTTTACAGGGCTATTAGGAAAGAGTAAGGGGGTGGGATGAATTGGATAGCTCTTTCAAAGACCCGGCACAGGCAAGATGGGCCAAATGGCCTCCTTCTGTGCTGTATGATGTTGATCAATCATTGGGTTGCATATAGAGACACCACTATTCCCGGCCAGAATGGAGATGATTGGGTAATTTCCCCCATCAATTATGCCTGGAGACCGCACTGCTGTAAGTGACTGGGATTAATTTTACGCACATCATTTGTATTATGTAACTATCCTCCACTCACTGCATTTTGCTGGAGAAATCACCCTGCTTTTAATCAGGAGAAGTTGCTGCAGTTTCAGTCATGAGTTTTGTTTCCTCTAGTTCATAGATTCTTTAAATAGACTCTGTAGACTGTTTGCTGTAGTGCACTGTTCAAACAGACTCTGTTTGCTGAGTAAATACATTTTGTTTGCTGTGAAATAGACTGCTTGCCATAAGTCCCTGCCCTGCAGGGTGTCAGCCGTGACTCAGTGGTAGCACTCTCGCATCCGAGTCAGAAGATTGTGGGTTCAAGTCCCACTCCAGAGACTTGAGCGCATAATCCAGGCTGACACTCCCAGTACAGTACTGAGGGAGTGCTGCACTGTCCGAGGTGCTGTGTTTCAGACGAGACGTTAAACCGAGGCCCCGACTGCCCCCTCAGGTGGCCAGTTGACACAGATCCACTTTAGTTGCCGAAGCTGACAATTGTGTTGCAGACCCCAGACGTGAGCAACACCACTGGAGATCAGCCTGGCCCACAACTTGCTGCACACTTTAAATGCGTCAGCAGCACTCAAAAAAGTGTCATCTTTTCACAGGAGGCCATCAACACCGTTCGACTAATGTTCCCAGGCAATAATTAAAAACACTTTAGCGCTGTGCACTTCAGCGACTCTCTCAAACGGTCACCGCATCCTCGGAGTCATTGTGACCAACACTGGCGGGTGGGTTATCAACAGTTTTAATATAAGCAGCAGCGCGTCCCTCGAGAAGACAAGAGCGCATAACTTTGCAGCAAAATCCTCCCCTCGGAGTTGTTCCTGCCCCATCACATTCAGTGTGTGCTCGGGTACAGTAGGACACAAAGTGAACCCTGCCCCCTCCCCTGCTGCCAAGCCAAGTGTATACACTGCATTACTCAAGTCTCCAACAGTAGACACCTGGGGCACCAAGCTCACTAATGCTCCTGGCCGCAGAGTGGGAAGGACACAGTTTCACGCCCAGCTCCGCTCAGTTCCCGATTCCCCTCCCATCCACTCGACACAATGGAAGTTGGAGAGGAGGGTCCCCTCTAGATGGCCTTGCCTCCTGGTCCAGTTGGCTGTAAGTGACGGACTAGAGAACGAGATGTGGGTGCCCACACTCAGTCGGGCCAGGCCCCTGGAGGGGGAGCGTGGAAATAAAGGGGGGAAAAAAAAAAAATCACACAACCGCCAGGAAATAAAGTTAAAAATCAAACACCGAGTCAAGTGTTGAGATGGCATTTTCATTGAGAGAAGTCTTTGGAAGACAGGCCATTATAGAAGCACCTGCTTGAGAGGTGAGCTTTCCTCATTAAGCCAGGGGCTGGAGAAGATCCTCCCAGCGGATGGGCTGGGCAAATACCTCCCTCTCCAACCAGAGTTCGTAGCTGTAGCGGAAATCCTCAGGCAGCGGGAGGCGATGGCCCAAGACGCTCTGGAGGCAGTTGTCCACCGGGGCAAACTCCAGGTCACTGCGGTACAGGCCGTAGCGCCGGCTGTTGAACGTCTCGATGTTGACTCTCAGCGCACACTCCTCTGCCTGGAAGTCCCAGGGTCGAGCATCAATATCTGTAGGAAGGTGGACACAGACGTCAGAACCCACTGGGTTTTGAAACTACTCAAGATCCCAGTTTTTACAAGGACGATGCCAGAACTGAGAAGTTTATAACTATTCAGGAAAGACTGAACAGGCTGGGGCTCTTTTCTCTAGAAACAAGACGACGGAGGGGTGACCTGATAGAGGTCTTTATAAAAGGGTTTGATAGGATAGACGTAGAGAAGATGTTTCCACCTGTGAGGGAATTCAAACTAGGGGCCATAAATACAAGATAGTCATTAATAAATCCAATAGGGAATTCAGGAAAAACTTCTTCACCCAGAGAGTGGTTAGAATGTGGAACTCGCCACCACAAGCGAGTGGTTGAGACGAAAAGCATTGATGCATTTAAGGGGAAGGTAGATAAGTACGCGAGGGAGAAATGAATAGACGGATATGCCGATAGGGTGAGATGAAGCTCGTGTGGAGCATAAACACCGGCATAGACCAGATCGGCCGAATGGCCTGTTTCTGTGCTGTACATTCTAAGTGACAAGAGTGGAGACAGACCATGGTCCTTGGGGTGGGGGGGGGGGCGGTGGTGAGCGCTATTATCCAAGGTCACCAGGGGAGCAATTCTTTTTCTCTCCCATATTCTGATCTCAGGCAGGCTGACTGCACAAGTGACAAGTACAGGCGATTTCTCCACCCTGGGCTTGGCTGTCAGCTGTGGCTCAGTGGGTCGCACTCTCACCTCGGAGTCAGAAGGTCGTGGGTTCAAGTCCCACTCCAGAGACTTGAGCACGTAATCTAAACTGACACTCCCAGTGAAGGAGTCCTGCACTGCCGGAAGGTGTCGTCTTATGGATAAGACGTGAAACCGAGGCCCTGTTTGCACTCTCAAATGGACAGTAAAGATCCCACAACTACTATTGGAAGAAGAGCAGGGGAGCTCTCCCCGGTGTCCTGGCCAATATTTATCCCTCAACCAACACTACTAAAACAGATGATCTGGTCAATGCAGTTTGTGGGAGCTTGCTGTGCGCAAATTGACTGTTGTGTTTCCAAGATTACAACAGCGAGTGCCCTGCCTGGAACCCCAATGTCCTGCACCGCTACTGGTCCAGTGCACGGTGTGCATTGCCAAACCAGGCTAACTGTCCACGTGCGGGGCTGGTTTTCTTTTCCATACCATTGCCGTACGCCCAGTCATCGTTGAGGCGGTGTCGCACTTTGTGGTAGATGGCGGACATGGTCTTCATGTTGCTCTTCCTCCACTGGCGCCCCAGGTACTTGGTCTGGATTTTCAGCAATTTGAGTGCATACAGCTGCATCATCGCCTGCTTTGCCCTCAGGACCCGCTTTAAAATGGGCGCAGACTTGAAAACCACAAGCATCTAGAGAGAAACCGGAAGACGCGCATAATCAAGGGGCGAGTCAATGAACATTTTCTACTCAAAAAATCAACAGGTTCATTGTTGTCCATATCACAGACTTTAATAAAAGGACATTTTTGGGTCTCGTGCGAAGGTATTTTCTCATTTACGGTCCCCTGGGCTTCCCTGCACCAGCCCAGTAGCTGAGCTACTTCCAGGGTTAAGGGGAACAAACAGCCAATACCGGCGTGACAGTGAGCGCGAGATTAGGCGGTGAGCCCGCGACAGGTTTGCGGTGGCACGGGTGGTTTATTTTCCGCAAGTCACTGGTCTACCAAGTGGACCGTCTACATCCGTTTCAGCGATCTTCTGAAGAGGGGACCACGCAGGAATAAAGGCAGTGCTCTCTGACCCAGCATTCCTCTGTGGCATGGGGCGGGGCAGGGCGGGGCGAGGCAGGGTGCTCGGCTATGACGCACCGTTTAAGCTCGAGTTTCAGTGTAGATGTGCAGTCAGTTACTGGAGTCCTAAATGATGCTTGTGATGTAACCAATAAACCCATTAAAAAAAAAAAATCAAGCTTTAGTCTCACCATGGTGCGGGAATGTTTCCATTTGGTGAGCTTGTTTAGGATACGCAGCAGGTTGATGCACGAGAAGAGGTTCCGCCAGCAGAACTGGTTGTTGTCACCGGCTTCCTAGAGGCAGAACAAACAAAAACAACAACTTGCATTTACAGAACATAGTAAATCCTCCCGAGGCGCTTCACAGGAGCGTTATCAGGCAAGAATTGACAGAGACATCGGAGGAGATACTAGGACAGGTGACTAAAAGCGTGGTAGGTTTTAAAAGGAGGAGTGTCATAAAGTAGGAGGGGTTTAGGGAGGGAATTCCAGAGCTTAGGGCCTTGGCAGTTGACGGCAATGAAAGTGGGGGAGGCACAAGAGGCCAGAATTGGAGGAGCGCAGTGATCTGAGGGTTGTAGGAGGTTATAGTCTGTCCTCGGCCTCTTACATTGAGCTTCGCTGGAACAGTGTAAGCTCGAGGAACAGCACCTCATCTTTCAATTAGGCACTTTATAGCCTTCTGGACTCAACATCGAGTTCAAC
Organism: Squalus acanthias; assembly: GCA_030390025.1. Taxonomy (NCBI): domain Eukaryota; kingdom Metazoa; phylum Chordata; class Chondrichthyes; order Squaliformes; family Squalidae; genus Squalus; species Squalus acanthias. The sequence continues at coordinate 131,093,569 of CM059434.1, forward strand.
AATTTCAGACCATAACCTTGACCCCCATGTTTTCCTTTCACTCTCACATGGCAGCTGTTGATGATTCTGCCATTGTCATTTACACTTCATCTAGAGTCATCTATTGTTTCTTAACTTGTCCCATTACCATCTCCTTTTGCCTTGAACCATCATCCCTTTTGTCTTTTAATCTCTCCTGCCTTCCATCCAATCATAGACCTTCCCTTTGTTCTTTCCCTGCCCCTACACTTGCTTAAAACCTGTTATTTCTCCAACTTTTTCCAGTTCTGACGAAAGGTCACAGACCTGAAACGTTAACTCTGTTTCTCTCTCCACAGATGCTGCCTGACCTGCTGAGTGTTTCCAGCATTTTCTGTTGTTGTAGGAGGTTATAGAGCTAGGGAGGGGCAAGGCCATGGTGGGATTTGAACATGCGGGTGAAAATTTTAAACTCAAGGCGTTGCCGGACTGGGAGCCAACATAGGTCAGCGAGCACAGGAGTGATGGATGAACGGGACTTGGTGCGAGTTAGAATACAGGCACGCCACAATGTCTCATCCCCCCCACACAGGACATGTCCGAGAATCCCTGAACGCTGTTTCTATGGTTTGTTTTTTTGGGAAGGAGGAATAATAATGGTGTAGAAGGGAACATTTCTTACTTTTCCCCCCTCCCCCGTCTAATAACAGTATTGAGTGCTGCTATACAGATTAAACACGGAGTAAAGCGCCTCTTTTCTGATCCAACCATGGATCTCAATCCCACCCTAATACAGCATGACATTTACCGAACATCAATCACTCTTCTGGCCTCTCTGGGAAATCCGCCATTTACTGCTGAATTTCAGTCATCCTTAAGTTGTGGACTCGTGCCCACTAGGAACTGACTCAAATTAATTTTCACTCAGCACCATCCCACATATTGAGGGAGGAGATGGTCGTCCCTCGATATGAGGAGAGATTGGGTTGACTAGGCCTGTATTCACTAGAGTTTAGAAGAATGAGAGGGGATCTCATTGAAACGTATAAAATTCTGACAGGGCTAGACAGACTGGATGCAGGGACGATGTTTCCCCTGGCTGGGGGGTCTAGAACGAGGGGTCACAGTCTCAGGATACGGGGTAGGACATTTAGGACTGAGATGAGGAGAAATTTCTTCACTCAGAGGGTGGTGAACCTGTGGAATTCTCTACCACAGAAGGCTGTGGAGGCCAAGTCACTGACTATATTTAAGAAGGAGATAGATAGATTTCTAGACACAAAAGGCATCAAGGGGTATGGGGAGAGAGCGGGAATATGGTATTGAGATAGAGGATCAGCCATGATCATATTGAATGGCGGAGCAGGCTCGAAGGGCCGAATGGCCTACTCCTGCTCCTATTTTTCGATGTTTCTATGTCCCGAGAGCCTGGGTTGGGTTGGATTGGATTGCAGACCCCAGAGGAACGACTCAACCAATGGGCCATCCAGCTCCCTCCACTGAATGACTTTCCTGGTTACCCCCCGACTGCTCTCTTCTACTTTTCCCAAGATGTCTGTGCCACAAAGCAAACAAGATAAATGACCATGAGACACGTTTCTGCTGGGGCTCCTTCAGGGAGGAGAACTCCCTGCTCGTCTTCAAATTGGGCCACTGGATCTTTTACGTCCGCCTGACGAGGCAAACTGCTTAACGTCTCAACCGAAAGCCAACACCTGTAACAATGCAGCACTCCTTCAGCACTGCACTACTGAGGGGAAGTGGGGCTTGAACCCGTGACCTTCCCACTCAGAGGAGAGAGTGCTACCAAGCTGACTGTGGTATAATGATTAATGCTGGAACTTTGCGTGCTGATTCATTCTGCCGTGCCTTTTTGTTAAATACTTACTGCTCCCATCCTGAAGGCGCTGGACTCCAGATCTATGGGCACTGGCAGCCCGCCTGATTTTCACACAAAGGAGCCCATCCTATCCTCACTCAGTGGCTCAGTGGGTAGCACACTAGCATGAGTCAGAAGGTTGTGGGTTCAAGTCCCACTCCAGAGACTTGAGCACAGAAATCCAGGCGGACACTCCAGTGCAGTGCTGTGGGAGTACTGCACTGTCGGAGGTGCCGTCTTTCAAATGAGACGTTAAACCGAGGCCCTGTCTGCTCTCTCTGATAGACATAAAAGATCCCACAGCACTAGGGATGTCAAGGGATTAGGAAAAAAAGGGAGGCTTTTGGCAGATACAAAGGACTAAAAACAGTGGAAGCCCGAGAGGAGTATAGAAAGTGCAGGGGGGTACTTAAAAAATAAATTAGGAGAGCGAAGAGGGGGCATGAAAAAACACTGGCGGGCAAAATAAAGGAAAATCCCAAGGTGTTTTATAAGTATATTAAGGGCAAGAGGATAACCAGGGAAAGAGTAGGGCCCATTAGGGACCAAAGTGGCAATGTGTGTAGAGCTGGAAGATGTAGGTGAGGTTTTAAATGAATATTTTGCATCTGTGTTCACTATGGAGAAGGGCGAGGTAGGCATAGAAATCAGGCTGGGGGATTGTGATATACTTGAACAAATTACCATTGAGAGGGAGGAGGTACTAGCGGTTTTAGCGGGCTTAAAAGTGGATAAATCCCCAGGCCCAGACGAGATGTAGCCCAGGCTGCTGTGTGAGGCAAGGGAGGAGATTGCAGGGGCTCCGACACAAATTTTCAGAACCTCTCTGGCCACAGGGCAGGTGCCAGAGGACTGGAGGACAGCTAACGTAGTACCATTATTCAAGAAGAGTAGTAGGGATAAACCAGGGAATTACAGGCCGGTGAGCCTAACATCAGTGGTAGGGAAATTATTGGAAAAAATTCTGAGGGACAGAATTAGTCTCCATTTGGAGAGGCAAGGATTAATCAAGGATAGTCAGCATGGCTTTGTCAGGGGGAGATCATGTCTAACCAATTTGATTGAATTTTTCGAGGGGGTGACTAGGTGTGTGGATGAGGGTAGTGCAGTTGATGTAGTCTACATGGACTTCAGTAAGGCTTTTGACAAAGTCCCGCATGGGAGACTGGTCAAGAAGGTAAGAGCCCATGGAATCCAGGGCAATTTGGCACATTGGATCCAAAATTGGCTTAGTGGCAGGAGGCAGAGGATGATGGTCGAAGGTTGTTTTTGTGACTGGAAGCCTGTGTCCAGTGGTGTACCGCAGGGATCGGTGCTGGGTCCTTTGCAGTTTGTAGTGTACATTAATGATTTAGATATGAATGTAGGAGGTATGATCAGTAAGTTCGCAGATGAAACGAAAATTGGTGGAGTGGTAAATAGCGAGGAGGGAAGCCTCAGGCTACAAGACGATATAGACGGGTTGGTCAGATGGGCAGAACAGTGGCAAATGGAATTTAACCTTGAAAAGTGTGAGGTGATGCATTTTGGGAGGACTAACAAGGCAAGGGAATACACAATGAATGGTAGGACCCTAGGAAGGACAGAGGATCAGAGGGACCTTGGTGTGCATGTACATAGATCCCTGAAGGCAGCAGGACAGGTAGATAAGGTGGTTAAGAAGGCATATGGGATACTTATATTTCTATGCCTCAGCTAATGAAGGCAAGAGCAGGGAGGTTATGATGGAGCTGTACAAAATGCTAGTTAGGCCACAGCTGGAATACTGTGTGCAATTCTGGTTGCCACACTATAGGAAGGATGTGATTGCATTGGATAGGGTGCAGAGGAGATTCACCAGGATGTTACCTGGGCTGGAGCGCTTCAGCTATGAAGAGAGACTGGACAGGCTGGGGTTGTTTTCCTTAGAGCAGAGAAGGCTGAGGGGGGACCTGATTGAGGTGTACAAAATTATGAGGGGCATAGATAGAGTAGATAGAAAGGAACTTTTCCCCTTAGTAGAGGGGTCAATAACCAGGGGACATAGTTTCAAGGTATGGGGCAGGAGGTTTAGAGGGGATTTGAGGAAAAACTTTTTCACCCAGAGGGTGGTTGGAATCTGGAACTCACTGCCTGAAAGGGTGGTAGAGGCAGGAACCCTCAAAACATTCAAGAAGCATTTAGATGAGCACTTGAAACACCATAGCATACAAGGCTACGGACCAAGTGCTGGAAAATGGGATTAGAATAGATAGGGCTTGATGGCCGGCGCTGACACGATGGGCCTCTTTCTGTGCTGTATAACTCTGACTATTTCGAAGAAGAGCTGGGGATTTATCCTCGGTCTCCTGGCCAATATTTATCCCTCAATCAACATCACTAAAACAGATTATCTGGTCGTTATGACATTGCTGTTTGTGGGAGCTTGCTGTGCGCAAATTGGCTGCCGTGTTTCCTACATTACAACAGTGACTACATTTCAAAAAGTACTTCATTGGCTGTAAAGCGCTTTGGGATGTCCGGTGGTCGTGAAAAGTGCCATTTAAATGCAAGTCTTTCCTTCTTTTCCATACACCTAACCTTCGCAGCAGGAATCAGGAGTGGCTAAATGATCCCTTCCCAGCCCAGGAGTGGGAAGCTAATCAGTAATACTCCAGCATCCCAGCTCAGGCAGGGGATGGACCTCGGACCTTGTTACTCCGTATGGTGCAGTTTAACAGGACAGATGCTGGTATCTACGTTCTCTGTACTTACCAGAGCCTCTGTGGTGAGTTCCGGCAGCTCGTGGATCACACAGTGAGGGTAATCCAGGACGCTGATACTGCACACAAACAGGAAACAGAACGGACACAATTACAGCCAAGTCCTCAGAGCAAGCTGCTCGACCGCTCATTAAATGACCCCGGTGATCTCACACGTCGTTCACACCCAGGACAATCGGCAGTGCAAGTGAGAAACCAAGAGCACTAAATGTCTGAAATTGAAAGTGCAATAATTCTCACTGCACAGGAGTCTTGGGGTAAACCACTGCTGTGGAAGCAGACACACAGGAGAACGTGCGGCCGGTCTGGGCAATACTGCACGGCCTCTTGTAAGACTGCTGTCTGCGGAACTGGTCCGAGGGTTGGTCTTCCATCCTCTCCCCTCCCTATCCTCAGATATTCCAATTATGTACAGGGTCAATGTCCAGTGTTTCCTCCAACACTATTCTGTTCTTCCTTCAAATAACACAGAATCATACAGCACAGAAGGAAGCCATTTGGCCCATCGTGTCTGTGCAGGCTCTCTGAAAGAGCTACCCAATTAGTCCCACTCCCCTGGTCTTTCCTCATAGGCCTACATATTTTTTCTTTTTAAGTATCTATCTAATTGCCTTTTGAAAGTTATTACTGAATTTGCTTCCTCCACCCTTTCAGGCAGTGCATTCCAGATCATAACGTCTCGTTGCATAAAAAATTTCTCCTCACCTCACCTCTTTTGCCAAATACCTTAAATCGGTGTCCTCTGGTTACCGACCCTTCTGCCAGCGGAAACAGTTTCTCCTTATTTACTCGATCAAAACCCTTCATGATTTTGTACACCTCTATTAAATCTCCCCTTAACCTTCTCTGTTCCAAAGAGAACAATCCCAGCTTCTCTAGTCTCTCCACATAACTGAAGTCCCTCATCCCTGGTACCATTCCAGTAAATCTCTCCTGCACCCTCTCCAGGACCTTGACGTCCTTTCTAAAGTGTGGCGCCCAGCATTGAACACAATACTCCAGCTGAGGTCTAACCAGTATTTCATAAAGGTTTAGCATAACTTCCTGGCTTTGGTGTTCTGTGCCTCTATTTATAAAGCGAAGGATCCCACATGCATTTAAAAAAAAAAACCAGCATTAGCTTTAAAAGTGTTGGCTTAAAAATTCTGTCACAATCAATGAGTGTTTGATCCTCAGAGGTCAGGGAGGTCCCAGATTGAATCTTCAATCTGCGCTGAGTTACCTATCCTCAGTCAGGGGGTTACAATGGGCCTCGCCAGCCTAAGCCAGGGAGGGAGGAAAACCCGACCACCATTCCAGCTCCTGATCCCTGTCCAGCAAGTGCTATTCCTGCTAGACAGTGCAAGTTGGGTTAAGGATAAGTGTAAGCTTGGTTGTGATGACTCCCCATCACAAGGAGGTTAGCTTTCTCAGCACAGATTTCCCTCCCCCTCTGAAGGTGCCAACATCTGCTCCAGACACCTGCCACTCTCTGGCATCCCACCAAAGGCACCAACATTCCTCGGGGGGAGAAGACTCTGTGCAATGAGCGCCAGCGGGCCATTCGACCGTGGGAAGCATCACAGCTGCACCCTCTTTCCCCCCCCCCACCCCCCCCCTGCCCACCGTCCTTCCACTATGCCCTCACACGTGGACTTGCCACCAGGGGGTCGCTGGATAGTAACCCAGAGGGGCACGGTTACTTGAAGATGCCCTGCCCACAGACTGGGTTTGCAGTGTCACAGCGCGATTTCAGAGCTCACCCTTCTTACCTGTTCTTGGCAGTGATGTAAGACATGATGTTCTGATTGAAAAACTTCAGAATGAGCGGGATACAGTTGGCGAATACCAAGTGCTGGGAAACATATTCAAACTAGAAGAAAGGCAAAGAGGGGTAAAGAAGGGATCATCTCCTCACTTCACCGGTCCTTACCCCACGTCAAACTTTAAAACCTCCATCCCATTCCAGAATCACTGGAGCCTTCTCCGCTTTGCCAGTTTCCCAAGCGTCTCTCGCCCCCTCTGCAATTCTACTGTAACCATTTACACCTCCTCTGGACCCGTCTTCTGTTTCATTACTTGTCCCCTTTTGTCTCGCACCATCATCCCTTTCGTCATTTAATCACTCCTGCTCTTCATCCTATCACAGACCTTCCTCTTTGTTCTTTCCTTTCCCCTCTCCCCCCCCCCCCCCCCCCCCCCCACGCCTTTTCCCTGGCTCTGCACTAGCTTAAAAAAATTGTTAAATCTCAAACATCTTCCAGTTCTGATGAAAGGTCATTGACCCAAAACGTTTTTCTCTCTCTCCACAGATGCTGCTCGACCTGCTGAGCACTTTCCAGCACTTTTTTGCTTTTGTTTGAAATTTTAAAGACTAGTGAAGAGGATTGATAAATTATTCACCAGGCAAATACCAGGAGCTTGTTATTTTTCCAGACGGGGAGCAGGGGGTGGGGGGGGGGGGCAGGTGGCAGGTAAAGTCGTGCACGGTTCCCATTCACCAGGGAAAAATCACCGGCTGCGTGGAAATGTCTGGAAAGGATGTCACTCCGAAGACTCGTGGTACTCTTCGAGGAATACACGATGTCCTGAGGAGCGACAGGAGTTTAGACCTTGTCAGAATACCTGTGAGCAGGTAACTAGTGGCGGAGGATGTGGGAAAGCAGTGGGGTCAAGAACCAGGACCTGATCGTGGAGGCCGTGGATCAACCACCTGCCCACATGTAAAATACAGGTCAGTGCGATCCGTATTGGAGCTTTGTACGGGCGCTGCAGAAATGGAAGGTGAGGGACTATGTTCCCGCTAAGGTGCGCATGGCCGCGCAGTAATCTACAACGTTCTGCATAGGCCACTCACCGGCTGTTACATTATAAATACCGCACCTGCTCAGAAATTTAAAGGGACCGCACATTAAAAGAAACAGGTCGCGCAGAACAAAGCACAGCTCACAGGGAACATTGGTGAGCGATAGCCTGCTGCATGACTGTGGAGGGGCTATCCAAACCACACAGCATCTCAAGCACCAATGCTCACCAAGGTCCTTCCCTGGCTGAATAGCTACTGACTCCACATCACCTGACAGCATAGAGGGGATGGCCAGCTCGACATTTAATGTTGTTTTTCAGGCTGCCATTTGAAGGAAGAGACCCGGGAGTGAGTCACAGGCTGGAATCTAATCCAGGGGTTCAGGTTTTTTTTATATAGAACAACAGATACCCGGGAGTGAGTCACAGGCTGGAATCTAATCCAGGGGTTCAGGGGGTTTATATATAGAACAACAGATACCCGGGAGTGAGTTACAGGCTGGAATCTAATCCAGGGGTTTGGAGGGTTTATATATAGAATAACAGATACCCGGGAGTGAGTTACAGGCTGGAATCTAATCCAGGGGTTCAGGGGGTTTATATATAGAACAACAGATACCCGGGAGTGAGTCACAGGCTGGAATCTAATCCAGGGGTTTGGAGGGTTTATATATAGAATAACAGGTACCCGGGAGTGAGTCACAGGCTGGAATCTAATCCAGGGGTTCAGGGGTTTATATATAGAATAACAGATACCCGGGAGTGAGTTACAGGCTGGAATCTAATCGAGCAGTTTGGAGGATTTAAGATGTTGAACAGACATTTGGAGTGAGTCACAGTTAATGGGACAGTTTTTATCCCAGTGACTGATCATGCTCTAGTTGTTTTGTTCTGTGAGCTTGGAACAGGATTGATTTTCCAGGCCGAGTACTTTGGTTCTCTTCTGGGACACAGCAGCACACACACACTCGTGAATACTTCCCCGTACAACTGACCAGCAACAGGACAGATGCTTGTGGGAACATGTGATAATTGTTAATCCTCCCCAACTCATTCCTGCTTTATTTTATTGGCCATTTCCTCCTCGGTAACCCCATTTTTCAGTCCATCCAGACTCAGTGCCTTCGCTGCCGAGATTGCAAAGAGGCATCAATTCGCAGACTCCCGCCGGTACTCCTTGGTTGGCCACTAGGAGGCGCAAGGCACCCGGTTTGATTTCCCCATTAGGCGGCCAGAGGACACCTCGATCGTCACCTGACACGACTCAAAATCAGGAGCCGCGCAGAGTTCGGGAAAGGAAACCCACGTCCGCCTATTCGCTCCGTGTCTCTGTTCACCTGGTAGATGTGGTTGAGCTTGAGATGCTTGAGTAGCAGAAGCATCAGTGCTGAGATGGCTTTCACAATGATCTCCTTGTGCCTGTTGACGTCAATCCCTAGCTTCATGCTTTGTAGCACGGTGATGCTGCATAAAATGTAACATAGAGGAGAATCTATCACAGTAAAATATTAAATGCTTGATTGTGATTACTTCTTCTAATGAGCTAACTTAAAAAGATACAGATAGTTCAGTGCATAATAGCATCACCCAGTGTGGTACAGGTATATGGGCAGGAAGATCCCAGGTTTGATCCCAGTTCACATTTAGTCAGCTGATCTCGGCCCAGGTGACAACTGGTTCACGACAGTTGGCTGTTGTGTCCTAAGAACTTAAGAAATAGGAGCAAGAGTAGGCCATACGACCCCTCGAGCCTGCCATCGACCTCAACTCCACTTTCCCGCCCGATCTCCATATCCCTTGATTCCCCTAGAGTCCAAAAATCTATCTATCTCAGCCTTGAATATACTCAAAGACTCAGCATTCACAGCCCTCTGGGGCAGAGAATTCCAAAGATTCACAACCCTCTGAGTGAAGAAATTCTTCCTCATCTCGGTCTTAAATGGCCTACCCCTTATCCTGAGACTATGCCCCCTAGTTCTAGACACTCCAGCCAGGGGAAACAACCTCTCACCATCTACCCTGTCAATCCCCTTCAGAATCTTGTATGTTTCAATGAGATCACCTCTCATTCTTCTAAACTCCAGAGAGTATAGGCCCATTCTACACAATCTCTCATCATAGGACAGCCCTCTCATCCCAGGAATCAATCTAGTGAACCTTCGTTGCACCGCCTCCAAGGCAAGTATATCATTCCTTAGATAAGGAGACCAAAACTGTGCACAGTACTCCAGGTGTGGTCTCACCAAGGCCCTGTACAATTGTAGCAAGACTTCCTTACTCTTCCACTCCAACCCCCTTGCAATAAAGGCCAACATGCAATTTTCCTTCCTTATTGCTTGCTGTACCTGCATGCTAGCTTTCTGTGTTTCTTGCATAAGGACACCCAAATCTCTCTGAACACCGACATTTAAAAGTTTCTCACCATTTAAAAAATATTCTATTTTCTATTCTTCCTACCAACTTGAATAACCTCACATTTCCCTACATTATACTCCATCTGCCACCTTACTCATTTAGTTTATCTATATCCTTTTTTGAGGATGTAACTGGTAGAATAGATAAGGGAGAACCAGTGGATGTGGTGTATGTGGTGTACTGCCCACTCACTTATTCTATCTATATCCCTTTGCAGACTCTGTGTGTTCTCCTCACAGCTTACTGGCCCACCTAGTTTTGTATCGTCAGCAAACTTAGATACATTGCACTCGGTCCCTTCCATCTAGGTCATTAATATAGATTGTAAAAGTGGAGGCCCCAGCACTGATCCTTGTGGCACCCCACTAGTTACAGCCTTCCCAACCTGAAAAAGACCAGTTTATCCCTACTCTCTTGTTTTTCGTCCGTTAACCAATCCTCTATCCATGCTTATATATTACCCCAACCCCATGAGCCCTTATCTTGTGTAATAACCTTTTATGTGGCACTTTATCAAATGCCTTTTGGAAATCCAAATATACTACATCTACTGGTTCTCCTTTATCTATCCTGCTGGTTACATCCTCAAAAAACACTAATAAATTTATCAAACACGATTTCCCTTTCATAAAACCATGTTGACTCTGCCTAATCATGTTATGATTTTCTAAGTGCCCTGATACCACATCCTTAACAATGGATTCCAGCATTTTCCCAATGACTGATGTCAAGCTAACTGGCCTGTAGTTCCCGGTTTTCTCCCTCCCTCCTTTCTTGAATAGCGGTGGTACATTTGCTACCTTCCAATCCGCTGGGACCATTCTAGAATCTAGGGAATTTTGAAAGATCAAAATCAATGCATCCACTATCTTTGCAGCCACCTCTTTTAGAACCCTAGGATGTCAGCCGTCAAGTCCTGGGCTAGGGAGGGCCGGGGGGGGGGAATAATATTAGCCAAAGTCTCTCCTCTTCTCCCTCGCCAGGTAAAAGAGTCCAACAGCTTTGTCTAGGCTCAGACATGAAGATTAATCACGGGGGCGATGGTCACATCTCACGAGCTTCACAAGTCATGAATGAGACTGAAGTGCATCGAGTGTTGTGAGGGAGGAAAATGGAACCATGGCCCGATGTGGGCAAGAGCCTCCGGAAGTGGAGGGGAACAACACTGGAAAACCAGAGCTTCGTTCAAGGGATGGTGTGAGGATAACGAACGTATGGAAATAAAATAGACCTGTTACTTTATGGATAATGTTCCAAATCAGGGACACACACACAAATGCGAAAAGGAGTCTCGGAAGAAACAACTCACGGCATCTCCTCAGGCAGGACATCGGCCAAGATATTGATGGAGTCGGTCTTTGCCTTGGATGTGGGGGCAGCAGCCAGCTGGATCTTCAGCAGTGCTATCTGTAGAAACAAAATAACCCACCACCCCCATCAAAATCTGTTATCCGAGAACGAACATAAGAACATAAGAAACAGGAGCAGGAGTAGGCCTGTAGTTCAATAAGATCATGGCTGATCCAATCTTGGCCTCAATACCACTTTCCCACTCTCTCCCCATACCCCTTGACTCCCCTTGTAGTTCAAATGTCTGTCAATCTCCGCCTTGAATATATTCAATGACTCAGCCTCCACAGCTCTCTGGGGTAGAGAATTCCAAAGATTCACGACCCTCTGAGAGAAGAAATTCCTCCTCATCTCCTGTCTTAAATGGGCGACCCCTTATTCTGAAACTATGCCCCCTGGTTCTAGATTCCCCCACGGGGGGAAACATCCTCTCAGCATCCACCCTGTCAATTTCCCTCAGAATCTTATATGTTTCAATAAGATCCCCTCTCATTCTTCTAAACTCCAATGAGTATAGGCCCAACCTAGTGAACCTTCTCTGCACTGCCTCCAATGCAAGAACATCCTTCCTTAAATATGGAGACCAAAACTGTACGCAGTACTCCAGGTGCGGTCTCACCAGTGCCCTGTAAAGTTGCATCAAAACTTCCCTACTTTTATACTCCATACCCCTTGCAATAAAGGCCAACATTCCATTAGCCTTCCTAATTACTTGCTGTACCTGCATGCTAACTTTGTGTGTTTCATGTACTAGGACCGCCAGATCCCTTTGTACCGCAGCATTTTGTAGTCTCACTCCATTTAAATAATAATTTGCTTTTTCATTCTTCCATCCAAAGTGGATAACCTCACATTTTCCCACATTATACTCCATCTGCCAAATTTTTGCTCACTCACTTAACTTATCTATATCCCTTTGCAGATTCTTTGGGCATGATCTTGCCAGCCCTGGGGAGGCGGGACTGCCGGGAAAATGGCAGAATTTGGGGGCGGGCGCCCAACCCACCTCAATGCCATCTTGCCAGGAGGCGGGTAGCCGTCCCGCGCCGGGTCCCAGTCTCCTTGGAGGCAGGAAGGGTATTACAGCCACTTATCTGCCTGTTGACAGGTGGTTAACAGGCAGATAAGAGGATTATCCCCATTTTACCCACAAAAGTGCGGGCTTCCCGAAGGCTGCGAACCCCGCCAGGGTCACTGAGGCGAGCCGTGGGTCTGCGGGGGTCGGAGGGGTGCAAAGGAGCGCTGTGAAGGTAAGTGATGGGTGCAAGTGTGGAGAGGTGAGTGTAAAGTGTTAGAAAAAGTTTACTTACCTTTGTTTCTTCCTGCAGGCTTCAGTCGGTTTGTATGCGGAGAGTCTCGCATCTCCGCGGTAGAGATGACAGATGGCTGCTGCATTCTCCAATGCAACAACCATCTAATTTCTGCAAAAGAAAGAGGTTTGATGAGTCTTGAATTCAAGAACTCATCAAACTACAGAGAATGTCAGTGTTTGTCAGCTTCACAGAGCTGTCAAACGATGACAATTCATCTGTCAAAAATTTTTGACAGATGAAACGTCATACGCTGACGTTCTCTGTAACCGGCTTTCCCTTAATTGGCCTAAGCCAAGCCCACTGGGCGGGCTTAACAAGGTCAATCAAGGGAAAAATAGCGTGGGTTGGCCACAAATCGACGGAGGCGGGACATCGACCCAACAAGCCGCCTCCAACGCGCCCCCATTGGCAAAATCGCCCCCTTTGTGTCCTCCTCACAACTTGCTAACTCCCTCAGCACTACACTGGAGTGTCAGCCTAGATCGTGTGTTCAAATCTCTGGAGTAAGGCTTGAAACCAAAATCTTCTGACTTGGAGACGAGAGGCTGATACCACTGAGCCAAGGCTGACAGCCGAGAAGGTAAAAAACCCATTGCAGAAAGGAGTCTGTCCCTGTGCGACACTGGTTTCAGAATAATATGAAGATAGCAGCTTTTCAAGCAGGACCAATACCAAGGGAAACAAGTTAAAAAAAATTAGGAACTGAGGCAGGTGGAAGGAGGGAAACAAATGGTAAGATTTAATGCTTTGTAGCGTCCCCAAGGGCTGAGCTTGTAAAGTCAGCGTGCAGCGAAGACACAGACAGACAGACCCGGAAGGTCCCAGGTTCAATTCCCATTCGGGTCTCAGGGGTGTGCCTGGGGAGAGGGGAAGAGAACTCAGCAGATTCCCGCTCCCGACTCACTGACCTCTTTCCAGGGGAAAGGAAAAGCAAGGGAGAAAATGCGCAAAACAAGAAACGGAGCTGAAATCACGGGGGGTGTACAGAGCAGGACACTGAAGCTTTGATCCCCAGTCTGTGTTGATCTCAGCCACAATGACACCTTTGGCTGAGGCACCAGAGGACGGCCAGCATCTTCGGGGAGGGGCTGCGGGCCCCTGTGAACCTGGACTCCTGCATCAATGAGCGGGGGGGTGGGGGTGGGGTTAGGAAATGAGGAAAACAAAAGAATGGCGCTGACAGGGACGCCGGTTGCGTGCAGCAGCACTGACGGGGACGGGACGGGGGGGGGGGGGGGCTGTGTACAGCTGATACTCACCATATACTGAGGTAGGCTGTATAACATTCCCTGATACAGGACCTCAACCGGGGTCTGCTCCACCTCCTCAGCTCCCTGCGTTTAAGGAAAAGGCAGAATTCCAATCATTTTATTTAATGCTACTCGGTATAGTCTGTTAGTAAACTACACGTCAATCGTTACATTTCACATCTCACTTTAACACGAGTTGGTCGAGAATATTTCCCTCCATTTGCCAAGATTGCATTAAATTACCATGAATATTCAGCCACTATATTGCATTACGTTACCATGAGTATTAAGCCCTTTTATATTGCAATATTACCATGAGCATTAAGCAGGTTTCCCCATTTTATACTCGCATTGATGGGGGAAAATATGCCCGTCCGAAAAGCCTGTGGCCCAGCTGATTAAACCCCTTCCTCACACGGGCTCTGCACAGTCCCTCCGGCACCAACTGCACTCAACCCAGTCCTGAGGGAAAGTTCTGCAACAATTTCTACTCTCCTTCAAAATGTAAATCAACTAAACTCTAGAAAATCTGTGAATCTCAATACTGGTTACCTCACTCAGCAGTCTTTTCCATGCACCATTAAATGTAAATTAGGAACAAAAAAATTGTAAGAGAGGATCTTAGAAAAAGGAATTTCCTCCAAGAGTGGGGACATTTGGAATTACCGACTCTGTAAGGTAGTTGAATCAGGCAATTGGGGGGGGTGGGGGGGAATTATTGAACACTGGGTTGGGCGAGTTGGGGCGCTCGAGGGACATCTCCGTGGCCTACTCTCATGCCCATAGACTGTACATAGAACGGCATTACCATCGCCGAATCCCCCACCATCAATATCCTGGGGGGTCACCATTGACCAGAAACTTAACTGGACAAGCCACATAAATACTGTGGCAACAAGAGCAGGTCAGAGGCTAGCTATTCTGCAGTGAGTGTCTCGCCTCCTGACTCCCCAAAGCCTTTCCACCATCTACAAGGCACAAGTCAGGAGTGTGATGGAATACTCTCCACTTGCCTGGATGAGTGCAGCTCCAACAACACTCAAGAAGATCGACACCATCCAGGACAAAGCAGCCCGTTTGATTGGCACCCCGTCCACCACCTTAAACATTCACTCCCTCCACCACCGGCGTACCGTGGCTGCAGCATGTACCATCTACAAGATGCACTGCAGCAACTCGTCAAGATTCTTCGGCAGCACCTCCCAAACCCGCGACCTCTACCAGCTAGAAGGAAGTAACACGCCATTCTGACTTAGAAGTATATCGGCCGATCCTTCATCGTCGCTGGGTCAAAATCCTGGAACTCCCTCCCTAACTGCACTGTGGGAGTACCTTCCCCACACGGACTGCAGCGGTTCAAGGCGGCGGCTCACCACCACCTTCGAGGGCAATTAGGGATGGGCAATAAATGCTGGCCTTGCCAGCAACGCCCACATCCCAGGAACGAATAAAAAAAAGGAGCGTGCTTGACTAAGAGCCCTCTCTCATCCCATACTTCATGTACCATTGGGCGGGTTCACACTACACAATCCTTACCAGCGACACTGGGGATTTCTGCAGCTCCTCCTCCTTCTTGGCCTGTACCTCTCCGATAGATATGTATTTGTGCTAATCAAGGAAAAGTACAAAAACAAATTATTTTTTTTTGTTTTTAAAAAAAAACAAACAAAATACTTTTCGCCACCCAACAGACGCCTCGACATGGTTTGCATTGTCACCTCTAGCCCCTCGATGACTCATTGAAGTGCCGGCTCTTTATGGGTGATTCAAGGCAGGCAATGGCAGCAGGTTATTGCACCATGGTGGGCATCACACCACAGCACAGGCCCACTCCTGGCCTCACCCCCCCCCCCCCCAGTAGTGCAACTGACAGAATGGCAGTTGGGACACAGCACCGTCAGGCTCAATAAAACCCTGCGGCTACCCAAGGTCGACCAAACCCCGTGGCACGGGATTGTAAATCCGGCAAACAAGTCTGTCCAAGCTGCCCGTATGCTAACTTGCACCAAGTCTCGTTCAACCCATCGCCCCGTGCTCACTGACCTACTTTGGCTCGGTCTGAGGTCAAAATGACCCTACCATGTGCTCAGCTTACTGACATTAAACTAACTGGAAGATGTCATTTGTAAATGCAGCCACTTCAAAACATTTATAACACCAGGGTTGGGCTCTCTGCTCTGGAGAGTCAGCTGACTGTGGACCAGTGGTGTCAGATAATCAAAACGGCCTTTCTTGCAGGTAACGTGTTCAGGGTGTGAAACATGAGATGGACAAGCAGCAATTTGCCAAGACTTCTTCGATAGCACCTCCCAAACCCACGACCTCCACCATCTAGCAGGACAAGGGCAGCAGGAGCATGGCAACATCACCTCCTCCAAATTCCCTTCCAAGTCACACACCATCCGGACTTGAAAATGTATCGCCGTCGCTGAGTCAAAACAATGGAACTCCTTCCCCAACAGCACCGTGGGAGTACCTTCACCAACAGCACCATGGGAGTACCTTCCCCAACAGCACCGTGGGAGTACCTTCACCAACAGCACCATGGGAGTACCTTCCCCAACAGCACCGTGGGAGTACCTTCACCAACAGCACCATGGGAGTACCTTCACCAACAGCACCATGGGAGTACCTTCACCAACAGCACCATGGGAGTACCTTCACCAACAGCACCATGGGAGTACCTTCACCAACAGCACCATGGGAGTACCTTCACCAACAGCACCATGGGAGTACCTTCACCAACAGCACCATGGGAGTACCTTCACCAACAGCACCGTGGGAGTACCTTCACCAACAGCACCGTGGGAGTACCTTCACCAACAGCACCATGGGAGTACCTTCACCACAAGGACTGCAGCAGTTCAAGAAGATGGCTCACCACCAAGGGCAATTAGGGATGGGCAATAAATGCCGGCCTTGCCAGTGACGCCCACATTCAGTGAATGAATATATTTTTTAAAAAGTCAGTCAATCGGGAGTGGAAGACTGTTGCCGATGTTTGCCAGAATACGCAGGAATTAATTCCAAAAACAAACTGAAAGGAGAAAACCGCTCCGGGAGAAATTTCATGGTGGATCTGATGGCCATGGAATTCCAGGACATTTGCTGCCCTGCTAACTGTGTTCTGAGAAATAAAGTCACTCCATAGGAGCAGTACAGCTGCTGTGAATGTTCATCTACTGGAAGAACAAACTCGCATTTATATATAGCGCCACTCACTTGGGACATTGCAAAGTGTTTCACAGCCAATTAGTTACTTTCTGAAGTATAGTCGCTTGTTATATAGGAAAATATGGCAGCCAAATGTGCACACAGAAATCTCTCAAACTGGAAATAAATGGTTAAAATTCTTAAAACTTAATTTCATGTCTAAGAGGCACCAGGAGACCAGTCTGTACATTTGGTCTTCCTAAAAGACTGGATTTATTTCCAGAAGCCTTGCTTATCCTGCAGAATTTCCTTATTTGTTTTAGCCCTCATCAATGAGCTACCTATATTCATCGTCGCAGCAAAACATGAGGAGGAGAAAGGATATTAATCCCGAATCTTGGTGTGGGGCTGAAAGATATGAGAGACAGACAGACAGACAGACTGTGCTTAGTGAGGAATCTTCTGAAACTCCCGGCCTGTAAACAATATAGGACTTAAAAATACCACAGTCGGAATGTGGAAACACATCACAGACAAAACACAGATCAAGAGAAGCATCTAACCAGCACTGGGCCTCGTGTGGGAGAGCTTGGTGTGGACACAGGTGACAACAATTAAAAAAAACATTTAATTTCCCTTGAGCACAAAAAAAAAATCACCAGAACATCAAAGATAAGTAGAGACAAGGGAGGCCATTAATCCCATCCAGCTCAACCTTCCACAGAAAACGAAGATCACCAACACAGCGTCTATTTGCCTCGAATGATTCTCGAGTTTTTCCCCTCCACTATCCTGCCTGGGAATCCATCAGTAAGATGGTCTTCCCAGGCAGGATAGTGGCGGAAAAAACCTCTAGATTCATTCGCGGCAATTAGACGCTGTGTTGGTGATCTTAGTTTACTGATGGATTCCCGTCATTTTACCAATCCAGGACTAATGGGGTTGCGTCTTCCTAGTTTTCTCTCGTCATCTTTTTTTGAAACTAATTAGCACGTTGCTTCCAACCCGGGGCCTTTCCCTGCATTCAGCAACTCGCTCATGAGGAGCGTCAGCACTTTCTAGATTTCACCCCCAGTCTCACTCAGCACCCCCAGGTTCACGCACCATCCTCATTGGCTGGTTTTCAGCCTGTATTCGAACTCCTGGCAAGTGAGGTCGGTCGGCATCAGTAAGTTTAGCCGTAGAGCCTCCACTAATGGGTGGGTTGGTTATTGGTGTCTTCTCCAGTGAGCCCTTCCAGCAAGCAATCGTTTAGTCTGTTTTTAGTTCCTCCTATAGGGATCCCAATATCAGCAGCTGAGAGAGAAAAGGTTTCGGGTATAGAGCCCTTCATCAGGATAGGAAACAGAGAAGACGTCTGCAGTTCTGATGAAGGGTCTCCTCCTAAATCGTCATCCTGACCTTTCTCTGCCAGATGCTGACTGACATGCTGCGTGTTTTTTTTTTTAAAAACAGCATTTCCTATTTTTGTTCCGCTAAAATATGTGTGTGTGTGTGTGTGTGTGTGTGTGTTTTTTTTTATAAAAGAAATAAAAACTCTGCATGATTCGGAAGGATTGTGTTCAGCATTTGCTCTCCTACCTGTTTCAGGGTTTTTACACTTTCGTGGATGGGCCTGGGCAAACCCACCAGAGTATCGGTGTCGCTGGAAACAGATAAAGCACACGAACATCTTAAATCAACGAGTGAACAACACTTAAAGATTGGTGAAGTTGACCCTGTTCACTATAAATATACATGTGATATTTGGTAGCAAGTTACTTGCGGGGCAACGGAGCAGGTTATACACAGGGTAGAATCATAATCATAGAAATATCATTACAGCAGCAGGCCATTTGACCCATCGCACAAGTGCTAGCTCATCAACTGGACCGCTCTACTCTAATCGCACCTTCCTGTCTTTTCTCATTATCGCTAATCTTCTTTCTGTTCCAATAAAATTCAATTTTAAATAATGTTTCACTAACTGTAGAAAAACTTTCTGCTAACTTCCCCCATCATTCTTTTCTTTTCATTCTGTGCCTCCAAGCTATCGATTTTCAAACCAGTGTAAACAATCTTTCCCGGTTTACCATCTCAAAACTTTTCAGAGTTTTGAAAAACTCTATTAGATCCCCTTTAAGCTTCTCTGTTCCAGTAAAAAATTGCCCAATCTCTCAAGCCTTTCTTCATAACTATAACCTCATTCCTGGTATCATTCTAATGAATCTTCACCGTACCCTTTCCATGGTTCTAATATCCTCCCGATCATGGTGTCCCCTGAACTCAATATACCAGATATACACGCACGCACGCTGAGGTATCGCTGCTTTGCCACTCACTTCCCCAGTGTGAATCCGATGAACTTGCCTCTGCTGACTTCCAGAAACTCTTCAATGTCCTTCTCCCTGTCGGTGCGAGAAGACCAGAACTGAGAATCGCATTCACATAGGTGGTGATACGGCGTTACGCTGCACGTTCTCAGCTTATTATAAACAGCAGCAGCACATTCCAATGGAAGCAAATCAAACATTTAATAGGAGCAACATCTTCGAGATACTTCACTGTGTCTGTAAGTGTTGGGGGGGGGGGGGGGGGGGGGGGAAAGAGAACAGACAGTCACCGAGCGGAGATCGAGTGGGGTCTCGGGGGATATCTGTACACGGGGGAGAGGATCACCGAGTGGAGTCTCGGGGGATATCTGTACATGGGGGGGAGAGGATCACCGAGCGGAGATCGAGTGGGGTCTCGGGGGAGAGGATCACCCAGCGGAGATCGAGTGGGGTCTCGGGGATATCTGTATGTGGGGGATAGGATCACCGAGTGGAGATCGAGTGGGGTCTCTTGGGGATGGGAGGAAAGGGAAGGATGGATACGGGATAATCCCCTGGAATGCTGTGGTGCTCAGTCAGCTGAGCAATCTGCGGTGACTGGGAACAAGCTGACCAGCCCTTTTTGCTGTGGGATATACACCTTCGGGGAAACCACTGAGCAGTCAGGGGAGAAGGCGAATGTTCTTCACAGAAAGTTAGACAATCAGACAGATGGAGCCAACGAGTTACACTGATCTACACAGACCTGACTTTCGGGGCCCAGGGCAGGCATCGGGGGAAGAACACTCTCTCTGGAGGCAGTCGGGGGGAGGGCAGGGGCTGGATCAGTGCCTCTCTCTCCAACAGATCCACTTCTCCCTCAATCCCAGCGTCACCATCATCGACCTCGTCGTCCTCCTCCCGAGCCTCATCCCTCTCACCGTAGATATCCAGGCTGTCCTGCTTCACGAGAACCTAGCAGTGACACCTGACTGTTAACACGCGCCATGAACACAGTCTGTGCGTCGCCCCCCCCGACCGTCCGTCAGTCAGCGCCTCCCCCACCCCCGACCGTCCGTCCGTGCCTCCCCCTCCCCCCGACCGTCCGTCCGTGCCTCCCCCCCCCCCCGACCGTCCGTCCGTGCCTCCCCCCCCCGACCGTCCGTCAGCCGCCTCCCCCCCCGACCGTCCGTCAGCGCCTCCCCCCCCACCCGAACCCGTCCGTCAGTCAGCGGCCTCCCCCCCACCCGACCGTCCCGTCAGTCAGCGCCTCCCCCCCCGACCGTCAGTCAGCGCCTCCCCCCCCCCCCCGACCGTCCGTCAGTCAGCACCTCCCCCCCCGACCGTCCGTCAGTCAGCGGCCATCCCACGCCCCCCGACTGTCCGTCAGTCAGCGCCTTCCCCCCCCCGACCGTCCGTCAGTCAGCGCCTCCCCCCCCCGACCGTCCGTCAGTCAGCGCCTCCCCCCCCGACCGTCCGTCAGTCAGCGCCCTCCCCCCCCGACCGTCCGTCAGTCAGCGCCTCCCCCCCGACCGTCCGTCAGTCAGTGCCTCCCCCCCCCGACCGTCCGTCAGCGCCACCCCACCCCCGCCCGACCGTCCGTCAGTCAGCGCCTTCCCCCCCCGACCGTCCGTCAGTCAGCACCTCCCCCCCCGACCGTCCGTCAGTCAGCGCCTCCCCCCCCCCGACTGTCCGTCAGTCAGTGCCTCCCCCCCGACCGTCCGTCAGTCAGTGCCTCCCCCCCCCCCGACCATCCGTCAGCGCCTCCCCCCCCCGACCGTCCGTCAGCGCCTCCCCCCCCGACCGTCCGTCAGCGCCTCCCCCCCCGACCGTCCGTCAGTCAGCGCCTCCCCCCCACCCGACCGTCCGTCAGTCAGCGCCTCCCCCCCCGACCGTCCGTCAGTCAGCGCCTCCCCCCCCCGACCGTCCGTCAGTCAGCGCCTCCCCCCCCCGACCGTCCGTCAGTCAGCGCCTCCCCCCCCCCGACCGTCCGTCAGTCAGCGCCTCCCCCCCCCCCCGACCGTCCGTCAGTCAGCGCCTCCCCCCCCGACCGTCCGTCAGCGCCTCCCCCCCCCCGACCGTCCATCAGCGCCTCCCCCCCCCGACCGTCCGTCAGTCAGCGCCTCCCCCCCCCGACCGTCCCGTCAGTCAGCGCCTCCCCCCCCCCCCGACCGTCCGTCAGTCAGCGCCTCCCCCCCCCCGACCGTCCGTCAGTCAGTGCCTCCCCCCCCCCGACCCTCCGTCAGGCCCCCCCCCGACCGTCCGGTCAGCGCCCTCCCCCCTGCCCGTCCGCAGTCAGTGCCTCCCCCCACCCCCCCGACCATCCGTCAGCGCCTCCCCCCCCCGACCGTCCGTCAGCGCCTCCCCCCCCCCGACCGTCCGTCAGCGCCTCCCCCCCCCGACAGTCCTGTCAGTCAGCGCCTCCCCCCCACCCGACCGTCTGTCAGTCAGCGCCTCCCCCCCCCCGACCGTCCGTCAGTCAGCGCCTCCCCCCACCCGACCGTCCGTCAGTCAGCGCCTCCCCCCCCCGGACCGTCCGTCAGTCAGCGCCTCCCCCCCCCCCGACCGTCCGTCAGTCAGCGCCTCCCCCCCCCCGACCGTCCGTCAGTCAGCGCCTCCCCCCCCCGACCGTCCGTCAGCGCCTCCCCCCCCCCGACCGTCCGTCAGTCAGCGCCTCCCCCCCCCCCGACCGTCCGTCAGCGCCCCCCCCCCGACCGTCCATCAGCGCCTCCCCCCCCCGACCGTCAGTCAGCGCCTCCCCCCCCCCCGACCGTCAGTCAGCGCCTCCCCCCCCCCCCCCGACCGTCAGTCAGCGCCTCCCCCCCCCCGACCGTCAGTCAGCGCCTCCCCACCCCCCCGACCGTCAGTCAGTGCCTCCCCCCCCCCGACCGTCCGTCAGCGCCTCCCCCACCCCCCCCGACCGTCCGTCAATCAGCGCCTCCCCCCCCGACCGTCCGTCAGTCAATCAGAGGCACCACCCCACCCCCATTTAAGACTGAGATCGATAGATTTTTGTTGGGTAATGTATTAAGGGATATGGAACCAAGGCGGGTAGACGGAGTTAAGGTACAGATCAGCTATAATTTAACTGAACGGGTGAATACGGCTCGAGGGGCTGAATGGCCTCCTCCTGGTTCCCATGAATCACAGAGAGGATCGGCAGCTCTGGCGGCGGATCTTACCCTCCTGCCCCTGCGACCTCGCTTCTGCTGCTGCTCCAGGACGTCCATGGCCGAGGCCGGGGGAGAGGCTGCTCGTAGGGTCCGCATCACCTGGATACTGTTCTCCGGCAGCGGAGGAAGGCCCAGCTTCACTCGCTTCTCTACCTTTAGATCCTGGAGTTCCTCAAACCCTCCGAGACAGAACTGGAAACAAAGAAAAGTTGTTAACTGAATGACTGCATCCATCCGATAACACCCAAGTAACAACAGCCGACATCCTAGGGTTTTGAAAGAGGTGGCGATAGAGATAGTGGATGCATTGGTTGTCATCTTCCAAAATTCCATTGATTCTGAATGGTTTCCGCGATTGGAAGGTAGCAAATGTAACCCCACTATTTAAGAAAGGAGGGAGAGAGAAAACGGGGAACTACAGACCAGTTAGCCTGACATCAGTAGTAGGGAAAATGCTAGAATCTATTATTAAGGACGTGGTAACAGGGCACTTAGAAAATAATAATAGGATTGGCCAGAGTCAACACAGATTTATGAAAGGGAAATCGTGTTTGACAAATCTGTTGGAGTTTTTTGAGGTTGTAACTAGCAGAATAGATAAGGGGGAACCAGTGGATGTGGTGTATTTGGATTTTCAGAAGGCATTCGATAAGGTGCCACACAAGAGGTTATTAAACAAAATTAGGGCTCATGGGATTGGGGGTAATATACTAGCATGAATTGAGGATTGGTTAACGGACAGAAAACAGAGAGTAGGAATAAACGGGTCATTTTCAGGTCGGCAGGCTGTAACTAGTGGGGTACCGCAAAGATCAGTGCTTGGGCCTCAGCTACTCACAATCTACATCAATGATTTGGATGAGGGGACCAAATGTAATATATCCAAGTTTGCTGATGATACCAAGCTGGGTGGGAATGTAAGTTGTGAGGAGGATGCAAGGAGGCTTCAAGGGGATATAGACAGGCTAAGTGAGTGGGCAAGAACATGGCAAATGGAATATAATGTGGAGAAATGTGAAGTTATCCACTTTGGCAGGAAATATAGAAAAGCAGAGTATTTTTTAAATGGTGAGAGACTGGGAAATGTTGGTGTTCAGAGGGACCTGGGTGCCCTTGTACACGATTCACTGAAAGTTAACATGTAGGTACAGCAAGCAATTAGGAAAGCAAATGGTATGTTGGCCTTTATTACAAGAGGATTTGAGTATAAGAGTAAAGGCATCTTACTGCAATTATATTGGGCCCTGGTGAGACCACACCTGGAGTATTGTGTACAGTTGTGGTCTCCTTACCTAAGGGAGGATATACTTGCCATAGAGGGAGTGCAACGAAAGTTCACCAGACTGGTTCCTGGGATGGGGGGATTGTCCTATGAGGAGAGATTGAGTAGACTAGGCCTATATTCTCTAGAGTTAGAAGAATGAGAGGTGATCTCATTGAAACATACAAAATTCTGACAGGGCTTGACAGGGTAGATGCAGGGAGGATGTTTCCCCTGGCTGGGGAGTCTAGAACCAGGGGTCACAGTCTCAGAATAAGGGGTCGGCCATTTAAGACTGAGATGAGGAGAAATTTCTTCACTCAGAGGGTGGTGAAGCTTTGGAATTCTCTACCCCAGAGGCTCAGTCGTTGAGTATATTCAAGACAGAGATCGATAGATTTTTGAATATTAAGGGAATCAAAGGATATGGTGGTAGTGCAGGAAAGTGGAGTTGAGATAGAAGATCAGCCATGATCTTATTGAATGACGGAGCAGGCTCGAAGGGCCAAATGGCCGACTCCTGCTCCTATTTCTTACGTTCTTAACCTCAGCACTGAGGGAGTGGGGGCAAATGTAACAGTGTACACTTTTAATTAATATCACAAAACAGGGAAGGATGTCAAGCAATGTTCCCCCTAAGGTGCTCGGCCGTGCAGTAATCTCCGGTCCCGCGCAGGCCGCTGATCGACTTTTACATTGTAAATACCGCGCATGCGCAGAAATTTAAAGGGACCGCGCATTGAAAGAAACAGGGTTTGACTTCGAGCCCTACCTGGTCAGTTTCAGTGCCCGTAGTAGATTAACTCACAGGCCTGTGGTGCCTGTGTCCAGGGGCACCAGCCCAGTATGGGGCCCTCAGGTAAAACTCAATACAGGAAAAAAAAACGCTGGATCCGTTTCATTTAAGCGTAATACTACGACAGGATTTGCCTATTTCTTCAAGTATTTTGCTACAGGTTTTGTCTTTTAATGAATCGGGGGAAAGGGGGTTTGTTGCATGGAGAGGAGGGCTTGGAGTGGGGGGGGGGGGGGGGGGGGGGGGGGGGGCGCGGGGGGGAGGTGCGGAGGGGCCCCTGAATGATCCTGGTACCCAGTGCCGACCCCCAAGAATTCGTAATCTAGCTCTGGTCAGTGCCACATCAGCCAGGTATGGACCCAGCAGGGATTTAAGAAACACTTACGAATGTAGGATTTGCGGATACCCTTCAGGTTCAGTTCATAGGAAGTCCGAGCGTGGGGCCCACTAGATTGTATTGGAGAAGTTTGACGGCACAGCACTAGCACCGAGCGGGACAGTAAAGGTCATGGCAGAAATTCCCGGACTCCAACAAGGAGCAGAACCAGGTGCTTCCTCACGGGAAGGGAGAGACGAGAAGCAGCTCAAGAGCAGGACCTGCAGTGAGCTGGTGCCTGTTCAGTTTGGGGGGCAGGAGTGTCTATCAGCGTACAACAACCTGCACTCCAATGCACAGGAAGGTGTCTCAAAGTGCTTTACATCAGGGGAAACAATAATGCATATGGGAGAGAAAGCAGGGAGGGTTAGATTTGCGGGGGTGGGAGGCACAGAAGGGTTTCTGAAAGCAGAAGGGGGATGGCAAAGAAAAGAGAAATGGGGAGGCAGTTCCAGAGGACAGGACCGCGCAGCCACTCACTGGAAGAGGGAGAGGGTAATGAGTGGCCCAGTGCTGGAGGTGCCGAGGTTGCACATGGAATCACTGATCCCTCAGCGAGAGGCCATGCAAGGGATTTAAAGGAGCAGTACTATGCTACACGTTTGTGATTCCGGATTAGAGACGCCAGTCTATGCTGTTTCGGCAGGGTTGGTGGTGGTGATGTACATTTGGCCTCAGTGCCCCTGCCCGGTGATGGGGAGGGTGGGAAAAAAAAAAAATCGCCCGATGACTACCCTGCTGGAAAGTGCATGCGAATGGACGTCAGGCGAGAACAAGATCAGGACTGGATTCAGCTGTGATGCTCTCCGTGGCCAAATAGCTGTCTGCGCTGATGTGTCGAGGACAGCTACTCGGCCGAGATACCAGAATGCTGCTGCACCCGTCGCACCGAATCCCAGCAAGAATCAGCACCTGCAGGAGAGATGGGGAGAGGAGAGGCGGGGAGGAGGGAATAGGTGGCTGCAGTGTGTACTATCCACAGGATGCACTGCAGCAACTCGAAGAGGGTTCTGCGGCAGCACCTTCCAAACTCGCGACCTCTTCCACCTAGAAGGACAAGGGCAGCAGGCGCATGGGAACACCACCACCTCCAAGTTTCCCTCCAAGTCACACACCATCCTGACTTGGGAATATATCGGCCGATCCTTCATCGCCGCTGGGTCAAAATCCTGGAACTCCCTCCCTAACAGCACTGTGGGAGTACCTTCACCACACGGACTGCAGCGGTTCAAGGCAGCTCACCACCACCTTCTCAAGGGCAACTAGGGATGGACATTAAATGCTGGCCTTGCCAGCGACGCCCAGATCCTGAGAATGAATTAAAAAAAAACTTGAAAGAAGTTTAAAAAAATAAGCATAAAGGAAACTGCAATGAGACCTACCAGAACTGTCTTCCAAAGGAGAAGCAACACCTTCTTAATGGGGCAGTGTGGAGCGTACCCACTGCAGAATTTATTGACGAGAGAGAAGAGGAGAACTGTAAAGGGCTCACCATTATACACTGGGGAACCTAAGGAACAGGATGCAATGAATCAACACAGGACGCACTTTATTTAGCACATGAACTATCTGAGAAACAGTCTGGGTCACCCCAGACTAAACCCAGTCACAGGTATAGGAGGAGGCCATTCAGCCCCTTGAGCCTGCAATTAGATCATGGCTGGTCAGCACCTCAACTCCATTTACCATTCCAATTACAAACTCCCTTCCACAACACAGGACACACGTTATTTACGTGAACAATCGGAGAAATAGTCTGGGTCACCCCAGACTAAACCCGCTCTAATTACAAACTCCATTCACACAACTGGAGCAATTGCTCTGCGTTATCTGGAGGCTCACAGGGTAGTTGAGGGTGGGAGATTTCAGAAGGACGGAGAGAGGCTCGAATCCCTTTGAAGTTCACACCTGAACCATCCTGATATTCGGTTACATCCTGTGTAATTGCCCAAAGACAACAGCAGCGATGGAAAGGCATCCTCACATGCTTTGCGAGGTGGGGTAGAGGAAGATATCAGCTCACCATCCCGTGACGCCCGCTGGAAGTCTGGATCACGGTGAGGAGAGGACAGGACTCAGCTAACAAGGCCTCTACGGTCGAATAGACGGCGTTTCTGCTCCACGTGAGCCTCCTCCCACCCTGCCAGCATATCCCTCTATTCCTTTCTCCCTCATGTGCTTATCTAGATTCCCCTTAAATGCATCGATGCTATTCGTCTCAACCACTCCCTGTGGTAGCGAGTTCCACATTCTAACCACTCTCTGGGTAAAGAAGTTTCTCCAGAATTCCTTATTGGATTTATTAGTGACTATTTATATTTAGTTTTGGTCTCAACACTGTGCCCTGGTTATGTCTTCCCAAATTCTCTATACGAATTTCTGGGTCAATACCTCAGAGAATAGAACTTTCATCAGACATAAAATTCAGTGCATCACTCATCTGACAACTGATGGAACTGGACTAGATCCCTGCAGTGAACACCTTGCATTTATTTTTAAACTAGCTGACACAGTTTTCTCTCGCTCTCATATATACACAGCGTTTGTGGAAACATTATATAAAAAAAAAAGACAAGCAGTAAATACAGGTTGAGCGTCCAAAATCCGGAGTTCCGGAACGATTGGTGGCAGGGTCGTCTGGAATCCGTAAAACGTTCCGGAATCCAGACACGCCGTCAAACCGTTTCCACCGCCAGCCGGGTGACGTCCAAAAACCGGAAATATCGCAACCTGGGCCCAGGCATTTCCGGACTCGGAACGTGTTTCTGATGTCCGAGGTCCGGAAACGCCCGAGCCCAGGTTGCGATATTTCCGGACTTCAGAAACACGTTCCGAAGTCCGGAAAAACACGAAATCCGGCTCGGCCTCGGTCCAGAGGTTGCCAGATTCAGGACGCTCAACCTGTACTGGAAATCTGAAATTTAAAAACACTAGAAAATGCTGGGAACACAGCAGCTCAGTCAGCGCCTCTGGGGAGTGAAAGGGCGGGTCATTGATGTTTCGGATGTGTATCCCTTCATCAGTGTCATAGAGTCATAGTCCTAACGGCACAGAAGGAGGCCATTCGGCCCATCGAGTCCGTGCCGGCTCTCTGTGGAGCAATCCAGTCAGTCCCATTCCCCCGCTCTATCCTCGTAGCCCTGCAAGTTTATTTCCCTCAAGTGCCTATCCAGTCTCCCCTTGAAAACATTGAGTGTCTCCACTTCCGTCGGCAGCGAATTCCAGGTCATCACCACTCGCTGCGTAAAAAAGCTTTTCCTCACATCCCCCCTGTATCTCTTGCCCAAAACCTTAAATCTGTGTCCCCTAGTCCTTGTACCATCAACTAGTGGGAACAGCCTTTCCCCGTCTAGCCTATCCAAACCCGTCATAATCTTGTACACCTCTATCAAATCACCCCTCAACCTCCTTTGCTCTAATGAAAACAAATCCAGCTTCTCCAACCTGTCCTTGTAGCTAAGATCCCCCATCCCCGGAACCATTCTTGTAAATCTCCTCAGCACCCTCTCAAGAGCCTTCACATCCTTCCTAAAGTGCTCACAAAGGTTCAGGTAAAGGGACTACACCCGGATCATCAATAACCCATCCTTTCTCTCGACAGATGCCGACTTGACCCGCTGCACATTTCCAAGCAGTCTCTGCTTTTAGATCTTGGGGGAAATGTGCATAAAATTCATCGTTACCGTGCACACTTGCTTCCCCCGCCCCCCCCCACCTTCTGCACCACTGATACTTTCGGATAACCTTGCACTGAGCTTCCCCTGATGGCTCGGGGGGCAGACGCACCAAATGGGGATCCAGTTCATTGCTGCCAATGGGATGCTGCCGCTGTGTTGGTTTATCTAATAGTTCATAGAACCTTGCAGCCCAGAAGGAGGCCATTCGGCCCATCGTGCCTGTGCCGGCTCTTTACAACATTACAACGGTGACTACAAGTACCTCATTGGCCGTAAAGCGCTTTGGGACGTCGCGAGGTCGTGAAAGGCGCTATAGAAATGCAAGTCTTTCTGTCTATAAAAAAAAGTGAAAGCTATAAAGTGGACGGAAAGTCGGGTTAGTCGATTAATTCCCACCAGGAGGGGGAAGTGACCATACTCACTCAGTTCAATCCGGAACCCATCTCTCGCCGTACTCCACTCTGGTTTGTCATCCTCCACCTCCCTGCGCATGATCTCCACCATCAGGTACATAATATTGAGCAGCACCCTGGAATACCGGTCAGACACAAGTTAGGATCTTTATAGAACTGGCGCCATATAAACACCAAACACAGCACCAACCGAGACACTCGGGCATGGCAGGGGAGGAGAGTTCATCTCAATACCCAGCAGGAAAATAGCGCATTAAAGCCCTTTCTTACTTCAATTTAAAGGGACACATCGATCAGTGTGCAAGTACACCACCCAGAGTGCATCAACCAGAGCAGGCAGCTGGACCAAGGGCAGTTAGCTACGGTTGGCCAAGTCATCCTCGGTTCTGAGGGACGGCCCAAGCAGCAGCAGCAGCTGGGGTTGGCACTAAAATTGGCCTCAATGATCTTTCATTAGCGAGGACGGGAATGGAGTCAACAACCCCCGCATGCCCGATTGCTATCCAGACATTCCTGCTGGAAACTGGGGGCATGTGTGGACATCAGGGTTAGCCCGTGCTGGGTTAGAGAGTCTGGCAACACCCACTGTCCATAGGCTCACATGAAGGAAGTGGATTCTGGCAAAGCACCAGAGTGCGGCCGACAGCAGAGTGTGAGCCAGTGCCTCCGGGGGAGGAGACGACAGACCGGAGACCCTGTCGGACGAGACTAGGAACACATGTAGCCAACAGCTGGAACACGCTTCCACAGAGCTCAGTAACACAGACAGAGTAACACACATATTTTCCGACACAAGCGACCTCTTCTCATGCAGGAACCACTGTAATTAGGAACGGGTGTGTAATCCCCTTACCTCAGCTCAGTGCTATCCGCCAGGGAGATGGCTGGTTTCCTCAGGGAACCGCTACATGCCTGGGTGTTACTGCATGTAAACAGAATCATACTTACATCCAACTGCATGCTTCCATTAACAAGGTGACAGTCATAAACTCTACAGTACACACAATACAAGGTGAATCTTCATTCTCTCAGGGGTTACAAGGATGGCTCAGTTTGGCATGGTACACAGCAGTACAAATCAAAGGTCCCGGGTTCAAACTGTTATCCGAGCTCAGCTGGCAATAGTTCACACAGATACGTACAAATGAGAGGCACCATTTGGCCCATCTAACTCATTCTTCTACCTATCACAGCATGAATGAATCCAAAGCTTATGCCCTCGCTACCCTATCCAGAGACCACTCCAGCTACTGACCACTCCTTGTCTGAAGAAGTGCTTCCTAACATCAGTCCTGAACTGGCCTTTCACCAATTTGTACTCAAGTCCCCTTGGCCTACACTCCTGGTTTAATTTGAAGCTGCGCTCAGGATGAACCTTTTCTGTCCATCTTATACACTTAATTTAAGACCCCTTGTCAAGCACCTCTTTGCAAAGCTGAAGGTTTCTCCAACCTTTCGTCATGACTCAATCCTCAGACACTAAGGATGAGCTTCATGACCTTTCTCTGAACTGCTTCCAGGCCTTGGGTATTTCCCTTGTGTCTCAGTGACTAGAATAAAATGCCTTGTTCAAGGTCTGGCCTGAGCAGAGGACTGAGAGCATCAAACATAAACTCTACTGATCTGGCCATATAGCTCAACATTCGGTTTCCTTTATTAATGGCTGCTCTGCAATGACTGGACACAGTCACTGTTGGGTCTACTATCACTCCTAGATCTTTTATAACAGTCTCTCCCCTAGACAGGTCAGCAACATTCATTATTTCCCCTAAATGTCTCTTCCATTTACAAGACCTTGCACTGACTGCTTTGAATCCATCTTGGTTCTACACACTTGCAAATGTTGTCCAGGTCCGTCTGTAACTCCAGACTCTACTACCCATATTGGTTTAATAGCTGTGAACTTGTGTTCTGAATCAAGACCATTTATGTAGATCAGAAACAGTAGGGGCCCCAGCACCAAGGATGTCCAGTCATTACATCTCCTCAGCACAACATCACTCCCCGGACTAGTACTTGTCGCTTGCTCTCTTTCAGCCAATTCCTTATCCACCTCCAGACCTTCATGTGGAACTTTATCAAAGGCTTTCTGGAATCGAGGCATATTATATCGTTGGGCTGTTCAACATCCACTTACGAGGTCACTTCCTTAAAAAACAAAAGTCCAGCAGGTTGGGTCAGCACTGGTTGTCATTAGCTAGACTATTTCCATGCAACTTGGCTCCAAATGCTCAGTTCCATTACCTTGCCAATTACTGATGCAAGACTAATGGGTCTGCAGTTACCCACGTTTACTTTATCACTTTACTTAAGAATAGTGGTCACGATGCCTTGTTTTTAATCCAGTGGCACCCACACCCACCGTCCCCCACACCCCCCGTATTCAGTAACTCCATCATGTTGACGGTCACTACTTTGCAGTTTCTGTCCCATGTCTCACTTCTCCCTTTAGGGATATACAATCATCATCTGGGGGTTTACTGCTCGAGAGCCTTCAGAACAAGGGATAAAGACAGCACACAGTGAAAGGTTCGTTATCCACACTCCTAATCATCTGCCATCCTAATGACCAGTCAGAATATTTGTTGGATGCAAGGCATTTCAATGGACAGCATCTTTTATTTATAGTTTTCTCATAAATCAACTACCTTGTGTTTTTCTGTTGTTTATTCCGCACTTGTTTGCATTTCTGGGTCTGGCATACTGCTGTACATATGCGTAAGACCCAAATCTGAGGAGACTCCAGTTTCCAATTATCCATCATAGGGGTGGGG
The DNA here is from genome assembly GCA_030390025.1 of Squalus acanthias. Taxonomy (NCBI): domain Eukaryota; kingdom Metazoa; phylum Chordata; class Chondrichthyes; order Squaliformes; family Squalidae; genus Squalus; species Squalus acanthias. The sequence continues at coordinate 131,125,173 of CM059434.1, forward strand.
GAGTCTTCGATGGAGACCAGACGTTCCGCTGTGGAGCACGTGTCCCAGCCTGTGGTTTTATTGGACACAGCCCCGCCCCCCCACCCCACCCCGAAGTAGCTTCCACTGGGTCCACAAGCCTAAATGTACCTCATGCTGAAAAATAAGCTACCGACAGATCATTACTGCCGATCAGTACTCTCCTTCACTCACTCGATCTCCATATTGAGCAGCTCCACCAACGCCCCAAACGTGCCCATCTCGTAGAGAAGGAAGACGTTGTACCGGGCCCAATGCACCGCTTCGGGGTCTGTGTAGCAGTCATCAAACACACCTGCAGGGAGCATCAAAACCAACAAGTCAGGTACAGCTGGAAACAGGAAAATACGTTTTGCTTTATTTTTACTTTTCTGGGGGGGCCGGGGGAAGTGTGTGGAAGAAAGAGGGCGTTCTGGTCATTAACGGAAATGATGCCATTGCTGCGGGAATGGAATGGAATCCCATTCCGGCACCCAGGGTCAGTGCCAACTGCTTTCAAGTTGTTGGCAAACCAGGTGAAAAGTTTCCCCGACACAAATTCAGGAGAACATTCTACGCTTTGGGGTGTTTTACTACGTTAAAGGCGCTATATAAATGCAATCTGTTGTTGTTGTTGTTGTATGTGGCACCACTGAGATCATCATCTCCTGCGCCAAGTGATCGGCATTAGATTGGCAGTTCACTCCACCCTGTGAGCCGGTGTGTGTTGCTAGCCCCAACTGCCCACTAGTAACTGGGTCGAGACTGTTCCAAACTGATTAGTTCTATCAGAGCTCCTCTGGCACTGCACATGTTGAGGCAGCGATTATGGGTTTGAAAAAGTGGTGGCTGGGGTGTGGAAATGGGGAGAGAGGTGCACATCTTCACTGGAAGACCTTTGGAATGAAGTTTGTAAGCGATCTCCCCAGAGACAATGAAGTAAGTGGCTGTTGATTGTGTCCTAGAAAACAGTGTTCTGCTTATCCACTGCAGGCAGATAACTAGATAGCACAAATGATCGTGTAATATGGGGAGAAACTCCTCAGCTTTATTGTCCATCTAAGTAGCAGCTTGGCTCAGCTCGTAGCACTCTCGTTTCCAAGTCAGAAGGTTGCGGGTTCAGAACCCATGCCAGGACTTCAGTGCATAATCTAGGCAGTACTGAGGGAGGGCTTCAGTGTCAGAGGTGCAGCTATCTAGCACATAGCAATGAACAGTAATGAAATTAATGACCAGAATGCTGGCCAGGATATTTGGGGAGAACTCCCTACTCTCCGACTTGTGCCCTGGGATCTTCAACATGCACTGACCGGAACCACCAAAACAGGAAGACACCTCATCCAAAAGGCCGTACCTCTGACAGTGCAGCACTCCCTCAGTGCTGCACTGGAGCGTCAACCGGGATTTTGTGCTCACCCGCAACCTTTCGACACAGAACAACTGACTTGCGGCCATGTGAGCGAGCGAGTGAACGTGTAAAGGAAAGGAGAGAGAACAGGGAAAAACTTTGCAGAACCTGCCTTGAGGTAGATTCCGCAGTAGAGCATACTGTACATGATGGGTGGACTATATCGTCTACTTGTTAATGGTATGAAAATGATATGATGTGTTGACTTGTTAGGCCTCGACATCCTTGTGCAGAGTTAAGGCTCCATTCCTGTGTTTTACACGGGTTAGCGTTGGTTGAGTCCATGCGGCAGGTTTAATTTTTCCACTAGATTTACACAACAGAACAATATTAGTGGGGGAAGCTAATTCAGAAAAGAAAGGAGTTATACGGTCACATCGCTAGTTACCTTGGGCCAGGTAAAGAATGGCTCTGGCAAACTTAAGTCTCTTCTCCCTGTTTATTACCTCCAATCCGTCCAGCAGCCTCATTAAGTAGGCCTTATGTTCGGCCTCTTCCAGCTCTACCCATTTCTTGCCCCTCCCTGCAAGAGACAAGAGGGCATTAAGTTATACTGACCCCAACATTCACATCTCTCGCCCCTCCAATGGGATATGGAGCACTGCGGCTGGAGCGGATTATTACTGATCGAGAGGTTCAGTAACCAGTCACGCGCTCAATGCCACAAGCTCTATCTCCACTATTCACCTATCACAGTGTGTACACTGCAGGGAAATTGGTCAAAAAAGACAGTGATACAGAAAGGCTGCACAGTAAAAGGAAATGTAATCAAGTGGTTAAAAAGGGAAATGCCAGGAACTAGGAGAGTTAACAGAACCATTGAAGGACTCAGCCCGTCTGTCCTCAAATCCCTGGTATGGTTCAGATCACAAAATCATAGAACGATACAGCACAGAATTAGGTCATTCAGCCCATCGTAGCCTGTGCCGGCTCTTTGAAAGAGCTATCCAATTACTCCTATTCCCCTGCCCTTTCCCATTAGCCATGCAAATTTTTACCCTTCAAGTATTTATCCAATTCCCTTTTGAAAGTTACTATTGAATCTGCTTCCACCACCCTTTTAGCCAGTGCGTTCCAGATCATGACAACGCGCTGCATAAAGAATTTCTCCTCATCTCGCCTCTGGTTCTTTTGCCAATGACCTTAATCTGCGTCCTGTGGTTACCGACCCTTCTGCCCCTGGAAACAGTTTCTCCTCATTTACTCCATCAAAACCCTTCACGATTATGTACATATCTATTTAATCTCCCCATAACCTTCTCTGCTCTAAGAACAACAATCCCAGGTGCTCCAGTCTCTCCACATAACTGAAGTCTCTCATCCCCGGTACCATTCTAGTAATCATCGTTCATCATGAAAAGGGGTTTGCAGATAACGGAGTATCTCCAGGGCCAGGCTTCCCCCTCTAATTCTGGGGTATCAGCCCTCATCAGAATCCTGCTCAAACGCGGGATTTTATCGAGCAGACGCGCTGCGGGTTTTATGAGGACCCCTGCCGCTGCCCTTCGCGAGTGCCCACTACCGTGAATCGCGAAATCCTCTTCGAAGCAATCCCGGTTAGCAGCAAACTCGGGCTCTTCCGTGTAACTGTACAGCTCTGTGGAAAAAGAGGAAAGATTGTTTAACGTTGTGCAGTGTGACCGGGAGTCTGTGATAGGAGAGATTAAAAGACAAAAGGGATGATGGTGCAAGGCAAAAAGAGATGGTAATGGAACAAGTTAAGAAACAAAAGATGAGTCTAGATGAGGTGTAAATGGGAATGGCAGAATCATCAACAGCTGCCATGTGAAAAGAGAAAGAAATATAGGGGCAGAGGTTATGGTCTGAAATTGTTGAACTCGATGTTGAGTCCAGAAGGCTGTAAAGTGCCTAATCGAAAGATGAGGTGCTGTTCCTTGAGCTTACGTTGAGCTTCGTTGGAACAGTGCAAGAGGCCGAGGACAGAGAGATCAGAGTGGGAGTGGAGCGGAGAATTAAAGTGACAGGAGACCGGAAGCTCGGGGTCAGTGTAGAGGAGACCGCATCATGAGCAGCGAATACACTATACTAAATTGTAAGTACAACAAGTAAATCGCTGTTTCACCTGGAAGGAGTGTTTGAGGCCCTGGACAGTGGAAAGGGAGGAGGTAAAAGGGCAGGTGTTGCACTTGCACCAGAAGGTGCTGTGGGAAGGGGAAGGGGGAGTTGGGGGTGATTGAGGAGTGGACCAGGGTGTCGCGGAGGGAGTGGTTCCTTCGGAATGCTGAAAGGGGAGGGGAGTGGTTATATTACTGGACTAGTAATCCAGAGGCCTGGACTAATAATCCAGAGAACATGAATTCAAATACCACCACGGAAGTTTGAGGATTTGAATTCAGCTAAAAAAAATCCTGGAAATTAAAAAAAAACGGTTTCTGTAAAAGTGACCATGAAGCTGTCGGATTGTCGTAAAATTCATTAATGTCCTTTAGGAAGGAAACCTGCCGTCCTTACCCGGTCTGCTCTATACATGACTCCAGTTCCACACCAACGTGGTTGACTCTTAACTGCCCTCTGAAGTGACCAAGCAAGTCACTCAGTTGTATCAAACCACTACAAAGGAAAACAGTGATTGAAGGAGAAGGAATCTTCTCAGGCAACTAAGGATGGGCAATAAATGCCGGCCTTGCCAGCAACACCCACATCCTGAGAATCAATAGATCTGATGCCAGTCTGTGGAACCCATGAAAATTGAGACTAATTGCTCAACTGTCTCTGCTTCCACCTTCTCTAAAACCACACCCAACTCCAAACTCTCGGCATTCTATAGATCCTCCCCCATCTTCTGCTCCCTTGATCCCTTCAGCTCTTGAACACTCAACTGGCCTTCATCGGCCTAATAATCACGACTTCATCAACTTTTCAGGTATTTCGGCACTTTTAGGGCTACCATAATCACCCTGCTCCTTAAAAAAGTCCTCGGCAACTACTGCCCCATCTTAAACCTAGCCGCCTTCCTGAGGTTCTGAAAAGTATCTTCACTCAACACCATGCCCACCTTTCCTTGTTCAAATCCCTTCAGTTCAGTTTCTGTCCCTCCCACGACGCAAGTGTGACTGCGACTGTCGTGTGCTGTTCCTCCTCGACTTCTGGTATGGCTTTCAACTCGCTCAACCACATCACGCTCCGCCACCTTCCACATATACGGCACTGACCGTGTAAGCTTCTGTTCAACCCTTCCCAACGCAGCCTGCACATCTCCTGCAATGACTTCTCCTCCCACACCTGTACGGTTACCTGTGGTTTGTTGCAAGGTTCCATCCTGGGCCCCCTCCTATTCCCCAGTTAAACGTGCCCCCCCCCTCAGCAATATTACCTACAAGCATGGAGGCAGCTTCCATATGTATGCCAACAATAACTCTCCACTACCAAGGGAGCGCTGCACTGTCAGAGGTGCCAGCTTTCGGAGGAGACGTTTAATCGAGGCCCCGCCCACCTCTCATGCGAACATAAAAGATTCCTACTATCCTGGTCATAGAAACATAGAAGATAGGAGCAGGAGTAGGCCATTCGGCCCCTCGAGCCTGCTCCGCCATTCAATGCGATCATGGCTGATCATCCAAATTCAGTACCCTGTCCCTGCTTTCTCCCCATATCCCTTGATCCCTTTAGCCTTAAGAAATATATCTAACTCCTTGAATATATTTAATGAATTGGCCTTAACTGTCTTCTGTGGTAGAGAATTCCACAGGTTCACCACTCTCTGGGTGAAGAAATTCCTCCTCATCTCAGTCCTAAATGGCTTACCCCTTATCTTTAGACTGTGACCCCTGGTTCTGGACTCCTCTGCCATCGGGAACATCCTTCCTGCATCTAGTCCTGTTAGAATTTTATAAGTTTCAATGAGATCCCCTCTCAGTCTTCTAAACTCTAGCGAATACAAGCCCAATCGACCCAATCTCTCTTCATAAATCATTCCTGCCATCCCAGGTATCAGTCTGGTGAATCTTCGCTGCACTCCCTCCATGGCAAGAACATCCTTCCTCAGGGCCCTAAGCTCTGGAATTCCCTCCCTAAACCTCTCTGTCACTCCCTCCTCCTTTAAGACGCTCCTTAAAACCTACCTCTTCGGTCACCTGTCCTAATATTTCCGTATGTGGCTCGGTGTCAAATTTTGTTTGATAATCACTCCTGTGAAGTGCCTTGGGATGTTTCACTGCTTTAAAGGTGCGATATAAATGCAAGTTTATCTGGTCATTTATCCTATTGCTGTTTGTGGGATCTTGCTGTGCGCAAATTGGCTGACGCATTTCCTGCATTACAACAGTGACTACACCGCAAAAGTATTTCATTGACTGAAGCGCTTTAGGATACCGAGGCCATGAAAGACGCTATATAAGTGCAAGTTCTTCCTTTCTTAAGAGGTGGGACACCGATACGAGTTATTTATTCATCTAATTAAGCACATTCATTGTCCCCAACTGCAACAGCCTGTGAGCAACATCTCCAAATTAGCGCCATTAAAGAAAGGACTCGCCACAGCCGCAGAGACAAAAGGCCCTATCAAAAATAATTACATGCACGCTGATTAAAACAGAGGACTGAAATATAGAGTAGCTCAGGCACCAATACACCTTACCTGACAGCTCTGCAGCAATGCTGTCGGAATCTCCATATTCAAACTCTAGGTTAGGGGAATCCACTGAACCCTAAAAATTGGCAAGAGGAGGATTCGGTTGGTTTCAATTCTATTGTCATCACCGCCTCATTTCTTAAAAATATCGCAACCACAAGCAATGCATTTAACGTAACTATAATTCAGGGAGTAAAATCCTGTGTGGGGCTGCCAAAATTAAACTTGGTCAAGCAGAGAGTAGTTGCTACCCACCTCTGGGGTAAGGGCATAAAGTGGGAACCGTTCAGCCCATCAAACCCATTCGTGCCAGTGGTTTGGGATTTGCACAGGAGGATCCCGTGTAATGTACCAGGGGCCCTGACCATGTGCGATCCACTCGACCCAGTCCACGTCATCGCCAGAGGGCGGCTACGGAAAGTTGCTCCCCGGCCCCAAGAAGGCAAGTCAAGGATTACTCCAGACCATCTATCTGACCCTACGTCCTATATTACACGGCCTAAGTTGCTTCTCCTGCCTAGCAATATTGGGTCAATCGAAATTGAGGAGCTGGCAGAAATCATCACCCAAGATGGCATGGTGTCAGGCAACTGTACTTTAGCAAGCACCAGCTCAGAGACTGGCAGTACCCTGTACTGTAGAGGATAGGCTAGATCAATAGATTTTTGTTGGATAAGGGCATGAAGGAATATGGAGCAAAGGCAGGTAAATGGAGTTGAGGTACAGATCAGCCATGATCTAATTGAATGGCAGAACAGACTCGAAGGGCTGAGTGGCCTCCTCCTGTTCCGATGTCATTTAAACCATGACATAGGCACACAGAGGCACCGATGCAATTTATGGAATTACAATGAGTGTTTGGAAACAAGCTTGACAAAAATTTTTTTTCCCCCTTCATGAAGTTGGCCTCCTTTTAAATTCAACAACACTCCACTATCTTCTCGTGAGCCATATGTAGGCCCACTCCCCACATGCCACCCCCCAACCGGGTCCCCTAAAGAGACAAATGAGAAGAAGTGACACTAACGCAACTGCCACAAACTTTCACTCACTAACGGCATCCTCTGCAGGAAACAAGCCACAGCAGTTCACCCCAAGATCATTCACTTTAACAGCACACACTCCATAGGCAATATACAATCGTTCCATGAAATGGCAGGCCAACTGAAAACTAAGTGGATCAAAGGGAGACAGGCTGGTGCCCACCTTCTCCCAAGCAAGAACGCTTCCCTCAACCAACTCTTCATCCTTCTCCTGCTCTATGATGATTACCGAGAACAAGTAACATCTCCTCAAAGGTCAGTTGACTATCACATATCGAACAGGAACAGGACATAAGAAATAGGAGCAGGAGTAGACCATTTGGCCCTTCGAGCCTGTTCCGCCATTCAATAAGATCATGGCTGATCTTCTACCCTCATCTCCACTTTCCTGAACTATCCCCATATCCCTGTATTCCCTTAATATTCATAAATCTAACAATCTCTGTCTTGAATATACTCAACGACTGAGCCTCCACAGCCCTCTGAAAAGAAATTTCTCCTCATCTCAGTCCTAAATGGCCGACCCCTTATTCTGAGACTACGACCCCTGGTTCTAGACTCCCCAGCCAGGGGAAATATCCTCCCTGCATCTACCCTGTCAAGCCCTGAAAGAATTTTGTATGTTTCAATGAGATCACCTCTCATTCTTCTAACTCTAGAGAATATAGGCCTAGTCTACTCAATCTCTCCTCATAGGACAATCCCCCCATCCCAGGAACCAGTCTGGTGAACCTTCGTTGCACTCCCTCTGTGGTCTGACCAGGGCCCTATATAATTGCAGTAAGACATAAGAACATAAGAACATAAGAAATAGGAGCAGGAGTAGGCCAATCGGCCCCTCGAGCCTGCTCCGCCATTCAATAAGATCATGGCTGATCTGATCCTAACCGCCAATCTACAATCTATCACAGAACCATCTCCTGCATCTAACAGAATTGCACACACGAAATAGGAGCAGAATCAGGCTACACAGTCCCTGGGCCCGCTCCACTAACCACAGGGCCATGACCGATCCGAACCTAGACTCATGTCCAAATTCCTGCCCGCTCCCCGTAACCCTTAATGCCCTTTACTTCTAGGAAACTGTCTATTTCTGTTTTAAATTTAATTAATGTTGTAGCTTCTACAGCTTTTTGTGGCAGCATATTCCATGGACCTACCACCCTCTGAGTGAAGTAGTTCCTCCTCATCTCAGTTTTGAACGAGCAGCCCCTTATTCTAAGACTATGTCCCCTAGTTCTCGTCTCACCCGTCATCGGGAACATCCTCCCCGCATCCACCCGATCCAACCCCTTCACAATCTTATATGTTTCAATAAGATCGCCTCTCATTCTTCTGAACTCCAATGAGTAGAGTCCCAATCTACCCAACCTCTCCTCATATGACCGCCCCCTCATCCCCGGGATTAACCGAGTGAACCTTTTTTGCACTGCCTCGAGAGCAAGGATGTCTTTCCTTAAGTAAGGACACCAAAACTGTATGCAGTATTCCAGGTGCGGTCTCACCAATACCTTGTACAACTGAAGCAATACCTCCCTATTTTTATATTCTATCCCCCTAGCAATGAAAGCCAACATTCCATTTGCCTTCTTAATCACTTGCTGCACCTGCATACTAACCTTTTGAGTTTCGTGCACCAGGACCCCCAGATCCCTTTGCACTTCAGTACTCTCCAGTTTCTTGCCATTAAGATAATAAATTGCTCTAGGATTTTTCCTGCCAAAGTGCATCACCTCACACTTTCCAGTGTTGTATTCCATCTGCCAAATCTCTGCCCACTTACTTAGCCTGTCTATGTCCCCTTGCAGGTTTTTTATGTCCTCCTCACTCACTACTTTCCCTCCCATCTTTGTATCATCTGCAAATTTTGATATGTTACACTTGGTCCCTTCCTCCAAATCGTTAATATAGATTGTGAAGAGTTGGGGACCCAGCACTGACCCCTGTGGAACACCACTAGTTACTGATTGCCAGTCTGAGAATGAACCATTTATCCCAACTCTTTGCTTTCTGTTAGATAGCCAATCCTCTATCCATGCCAGAATATTACCCCCAATCCCGTGATTTTTTACCTTAAGCAATAATCTTTTGTGTGGCACCTTGTCAAATGCCTTTTGGAAGTCTAAATACACTACGTCCACTGGTTCCCCTTTATCCACTCTATATGTTACTTCCTCAAAGAACTCCAGCAAATTTGTCAAACATGACTTCCCCTTCGTAAAACCATGCTGACTTTGTCCTATTAAATTATGATTATCCAAATGTCCTGTTACTGTTTCCTTAATAATGGACTCCAAAATTTTACCTACCACAGATGTTAGGCTAACCGGTCTATAGTTACCAGCCTTCTGTCTACTGCCCTTTTTAAATAAGGGTGTTACATTAGCAGTTTTCCAGTCTGCCGGGACCTTAGCGGAATCCAGGGAGTTTTGAAAAATTATTACCAATGCATCTACAATCCCTACCGCCACTTCCTTCAAGACTCTAGGATGTAAGCCATCAGGTCCAGGTGATTTATCCGCCTTGAGTCCCATTATTTTACCGAGTACCACTTCCTTAGTGATTTTGATCGTGTTTAGCTCCTCTCCCCCTATAGCCCCCTGTTTGTCCAGTGTTGGGATATTCTTAGTGTCCTCTACTGTAAAGACTGATACAAAATATTCATTCAGTGTTTTTGCCATCTCCATATTTCCCACCATTAATTTCCCGGTCTCATCCTCTAAGGGACCAACATTTACTTTAGCCACCCTTTTTCTTTTTATATAACTATAAAAACTCTTACTATCTGTTTTTATATTTTTTGCTAATTTACTTTCATAATCTATCTTCCCTTTCTTAATCAATCTTTTTGTTATTTTTTGCTGCCTTTTAAAGTTTTCCCAATCCTCTGTCCTCCCACTAGATTTCGCTACCTTATATGCCCTTGTTTTTAGTCGAATACTATCCTTAATTTCTTTACTTAGCCACGGATGACTGTCCTTTCTTTTACACCCTTTTCTTTTCAGTGGAATATATTTTTTTTGGAAGTTGTAAAATAACTCCTTGAATGTACACCACTGATCATGTGTCGTCTTACCCTTTAATCTATTTTCCCAATCCACTCTACTCAATTCCGCTCGCATACCTTCATAGTCTCCTTTATTCAAGCTTAGCACGCTTGTTTGAGATCCAACCTTCTCACCCTCTAATTGAATATGGAATTCAACCATGTTATGGTCACTCATTCCAAGGGGATCCTTTACTAGGACATTTTTAATTAATCCTGTCTCGTTACACAGGACCAGATCTAAGGTTGCTTGCCCCCTGGTCGGTTCAGTTACATACTGCTCAAGAAACCCATCCCTAATACACTCAATGAACTCATCCTCAAGGCAGCCCTGCCCCATTTGATTTGTCCAATTAATATGATAGTTAAAATCCCCCATAATTATAGATGTTCCCTTATTACATGCCTCAACTATTTCCTGATTGATACTCCGTCCAATAGAGACGTCTTTACTCTTATACTCAAATCCTCTTGTATTAAAGGCCAACATACCATTTGCTTTCCTAAGGAAAATGGAAAGAGGGGAGATTAGCGCGTGCGAGGAGAGATGGAAAGGGACGGGGTATGAAAGAAAGGTGAGGGGAGACGAGACACTCACAAGGGGGAGGGTGAAAGAGAGTTGAGAGGATGACGAGGGAGAGAAGAGTTGACAGGAAGGCACAAAAGAGAGCGAGCGAGTTAATGAGGATGAAAATGAGACATGGAGTGAGAAAGAGAGTGATGAAAAAGGGAGTGAGATACTCAGGGGGAGGGGAGATGAAGGCTGGCAAGAGACAGAAAAGGCACGAGAGAGATGAGAGAGGTACACGCAAGAGGGAGGAATAGAGATAGGGAGCTGAGAAACATGAAGAGGAAAGAGAGAGAGATAGGGAGGGATATACTCTCCAGAGAATACAATCCAGATTTCAAGTCACATTAATTAATTGGCTTGGTTTCAACACTGTTCGCAGGGTAAACTTCAGTTACAGTGAGACTGCCTCCTAATACACGGTATATTTAAAACCTGAGGCTCTATCACTACACAACTTAAAAAAGTTGGCCTAATCCGGTTCTGCTTTTAAAAACAAACAAGAAAACTTTGGGCTTCTTACACAATTTTTCTTGAGAAAGTTGTATGGATCCATTTTGACCTCGTCACGCCAGCGACCGAGCGAGCGGCTGTTCCCATCGCCTTGTGCCACTCTCGGTCCGTGGAGCGGCTCCAGTCACAGACCGCGGGACAGGAACGGGCCACTCTCCCTCTGTGGAGCGGCTCCAGTCACAGACCGCGGGACAGGCAGCTGCTGCCACCGGCTGACTGACACCCTGCACACGGATTTATTATTAGCCGCTGTCTGTCACCTGTCGGTGTCACTCTGCAGCCCGAGGTTTGCACTCACCTCCGAGTCCTTGCGCTGGTTTCGGAAGAGCTCTCTTGCCCGGGGTGCCGAGCTGCCACCGCCGGGACTCGCCGCTTCCATCCTCACTCGGAGACTAAACAGCTACATTCTGTAACCAAGTGCAGAAGTTCGTAACACCGCCCACCCACTCCTCATTGGACAATCCTTATTCGGAGGCGGGAGCTGGAAGCGGATTCGGCTCCTGATTGGACGAACGGGACGTCAGTCAGACCTGTTGCGAGGCGAAGGCTCGTTCCCTCTCTGCACATTGGAACCTTGGGGACTGGAGGGTCAGTGAACGGAACTGGAAAATCAATATTGCTTTTCATTTTTTTTTTTGTTAAACGTGCTTTTTGCTGTCACCTCTGTGGGATATAAATATAGCCGGTCTGGTCTTCCAGCCATACCACGTTGTTTTCCCGACATTGGGAATTTTACCACGTTTGAGGCTGGGAGGTAGTGCCTTGTGTTCACATACAGAAAAAGAGTTGCATTTATATAGCGCCTTTCATGGTCACCGGACGTTCCAGAGCGCTTTGCAGCCTATTAAGTACTTTTTGAAATGTAGTCACTGTTGTAATGTAGGAAATGCCGCAAGCTCCCACAAACAGCAATGTGATAATGACCCGCTAATCTGTTTTTGTTATGTTGATTGAGGGATAAATATTGGCCAGGACCCTGGGGATAACGCCCCTGCTCTTCTTCGAAATAGTGCCCTGGGATCTTTTATGTCCGCCTGAGAGGGCAGACGGGGCCTCGGCTTAATGTCTCATCCGAAATACGGCACCTCCAACAGTGCGGCTTTCCCTCAGTACTGCACTGGAGTGTCAGCCTGGATTTTTATGCTCAAGTCTCATTGGAATGGGACTTGATCCCACAACCTTCTGACTCAGAGGCGAGGGTGCCGACACCCAAAAAGCTATGTTTCCTGATTTTTGCAGTTTAGCAGCAAACAGTTCAACCGTGGGAGGCATCATAGTCCTGCTTTCACCCGACATCCACACCTGCAGAAAAAATGCAAATGCTGCTGGAAATCTGAAAACGAAAACAGAAAGCAAAGCAGGAAATACTCAGCAGGTCAGGCAGCATCTGTGCAGAAATAGGAGTCAGTCAACGTTTCAGGTCTGAAGATCCTTCTTCAGGACCGTCCACACCATTTCTCTCCCCCCCCCCCGCCCCCAAACTGGACAGCCATTTACCCTCTGAAATCCAGGGGTGCCAAGGACAGTTGTGGTTCTGGTGAATTCAGCACATAGACTGGGGTTCAGACCTGACACTCAGGTCATCTGTATTACTGGGCTACTCACAAGATAAATTCACTGGAAGGTGCAGAGAACAGATAATGAAGGATGTGGAGGGGGCAGATAATGAAGGATGCAGAGTGGAGTGCACAGAGGATGGAGGAAGTGGAGAGTGGAGTGTGTGGAGAGTTGTCACAATCTTAAAATTGTAATCTGTACTTGTACCCGTGTGTCAGCTACCCCTTAACATCTTTTATACTTTTACATTGCTAGTTCATGGCAACCGAGGAACAAATGAGATTTTAGTGCAAAAGGTCTCCGGATGTGAGGAAAGTATCATGAACAGCCCACCATGCCCAGGGCCGAGTTACAACTGCCTGCCTTCCAAAGTGAGTCTTTCACACATTACTAGACTCAACCATGCACCCTCCTGAGAAACAGTCACAAAGGACAACCTCCCATTAAAATGTTTTATGATAATCCACACAGCAAGGGAAAAGGGCAGGGAAGTGGGACTAGCTGAGGTGCTCTTGCAGAGAGCCAGCATGGGCTCGACGGGCCGAATTGCATTCTTCCGTGATGTAAGCATTCTATGCCTGCTCCTGCACACCGTAAAAGGGCTGATTAATTTGTTTTCTTAAAGATCGGAAAATATTTGTGGCTTGCATGTGGTAAATCTTCTATGTTATTTTTCCTGGTGCTGACAGTTCCACTGCACAGATCAGTAACCTACCGAAGGTTTGTCAACATTTAACTGAAATGTTCTTTCTTCAAATTTTTTCCAAGTTTTTTTTTCAATGCTGCCTGGTACCCATGCTCTGCCAGCTCACTCAGTGTGGTACCTCGCTACGAGACTTCTGGGACCATCTGGATCTGCTCTGGTCTTTCTGTCCAGCACCAAAGGCTCTGTGATCCCTCCTCCCTCCCCCCCGAGGCTGAACCCGTTATGAAATAAGCAGACCCTCGCTCATTTATTATCCATCCGCTTTCACACTTGCCATATTGGGGCAGCCTCGGTGCACTCTTTCAAATTCCTGGGGTTGTTGAGGTCCCCAGAGTTTCTACTCCTAGATTGTATCTCCCAAGTGGGAAGAGCTAGTATCGACAGCGCCCATCAACTTCTCGATGTGAGCCTGAAGCTCCCTGAAAGAGTTTGTTGTTTGAATCACACAACCAAACAAACTCCTGTTCAAAATTTCTGCTTTCATTAGCTACAATTCTACGGTGAGTTTGGGCTTTTAACCGGAAAGAACATCTCCCGGCCAATCTCCACACAGTTCGAATCAGTAGCCAATTAGGTCTTCTACTGAATTGATAGGCCAATGTTGTTTTAAGTTAAAAAAAAGTTTAAAGTTCGTGAAAGGGTTAATAAAAGACAAAGCACTTCGGAGCTTTAGGATTGATATTTTTAACTTGTTTTCCTCTTCACTGCAAGCTTCTTTTGTACCACACACCTTTCCTGGGCCTTTGCATCTGGCCATCAAGTGTGGCATGAATTAACTCTGGCATTGTTCTCTGCACAGGCATTGTTCTCTGTCTATATATGCTGTGCCCATTTGTATTTCTTCACTTCACCTGACGAAGGAGCAGCCGCTCCGAAAGCTTGTGATTTCAAATAAAACTGTTGGACTATAACCTGGTTGTGCGACTTCTCACTTTTGTCCACCCCAGTCCAACACCGGCATCTCCGCATCATGAATTAACTCGTCTCCTCCTGTTTCTACTTGGCAGGGGTCAAAAGGTAAAGATAGCAAAGGGATCACAAGCTGATGGTTACTCTTAATTGGAAATTAGTGCAAGTCAGCAGTGTGTACACATTGTAAGACAATGAAAACATGCATGGTCAAGGAGGTAGGTTTTGAGGAGGCTTTTGGAAGGAGGGGAAGCAAGGCAGCGGAATTTAAAGACAGCATGCAAGAATGTGGGCCAAAATGGGTAATGGGTTTGCCAATGAAGGTGGAGTGGATAGGGTTGCAAAGGAAGCCAGAGTTGGAAGAGTAAAGGGCATTTGCATTTAGGGTTAGAGCATGTTGCAGAGGTAGGGAGCAGCAAGGACATCGAGAGATTTGTAAATGAGGACAAAGGTTTTGAAATCAATGCATTGCAGGTGGGGAAATGAGGAGCCAGTGAAGGTTGGTGCGGACAGGGGTGAAAGGAGAGTGGGATAGGGTGTGGGCACAGGAGTTTTGGACTTAGAAGCCAAGTGAAAATACTGGAAAGATTCAGCCTCTTGGTGTCTGGTTTACATTTTAGAAGTTTCCAGGCCCTCTGCTCAAAACTGGCCTGCCAATTGTAGGTCATGAACTGAAGCCTCATTGGAGCGTTAAATCTTTAATTCACGCCTCATCATCAGACTTGCTCTTGAAGAGTTTGGAAAGCCGCAGCAGGTCACTGCTGGGGATGGAGAAAGGTGCCTTGTGCACTGCAAAGGCACAACCCCTGGTGGGTAGGCTAGAGACTGTACCCCGAAGGAGGTGTCCATGGGCTGGTCTGTCTCACTCTCCGACTGTGGACACGGAGGGATGACGAGGAGGAAAAAAAATTGAAACGTTGTTGGATACCAAAATATGGCTAATTGGAAAATGAATGAAGTGCAACAGGAAAAACATACCCGTAGAAAACACTTTAAATTTATCAACACTTTATTTGGGTTTTTGATTACAGATTCATTATTGCTCATCTACTACAATACTTGACCATTAATACAGTACTTAAAATAGTTACCTCAATTTTAAAACTCAGTTTGTGCAGGTAAACAGGTCATTTTTTTCTTTTAAAAGTTGATTCTTCTGCTCTCCTGAAGCAGGTTGCTGGTGTCCTTTTTTCATCAAACTTTTATTTGTTACATATAATAATAATTATTACATTCCCTGCCACCCCTTCCCCACAATCAAAACAATTAAAAATCATAAACCACTAAAACTGACTGGGATTCGCATATAACCGTCAGTTTTGGGGGAAAAAAACAAATATAGCAGCTTGCAGAAATGCATAGGGTCAAGATATTTGTTGGAATTCTAAAACAGATGTGGTAACAGGTTTTAAATAAAACAGCACTTGCTTAACTTATATGACAAATATTTCTGGCAAATAATTAGACTGGTAGCCATCGATAGGGCAAGTGATTTGTCAGAGTACAAAAAAGAAAAACGTTAAACAGGCAGAGGAATGGGGCAATGTGTATAGCTCGATCAGAGAGCTGGCACAGGTGCAATGGGCTGAATGGTCTCCTTTGGTGCTATTGCAATCTATGGTTCTAACTGGTGACAAATCCTGCAACATTTCTCCATTTATTGCCCAGACAGGAGACTTGCTGCAGTACAACTTGCAAGGAAGTCCCAAAATCAATGAAAATGCTGGTTTGTGAGAGGGGACAAATCACGAGCCCTAGCCATCAGCTTGTAACAGTTAGTACCATTTGAAGGTTCCAGGGATGGTAGTTGGGGGGTGGGGGGGCGGTGGAAAGAGAGGGTGAGGGGAGGTGAAATAATAAGTTAAATCAAAAACACGCTAGCATCAAACACCAAAGACTATCTTTCATGGTGTTCCACAATATAAACCTACTGATCGGCAAACGAATGCAGGTTTTCCTTTTAAAACAGCCGATAATTACCCTCTTCCATTTAAGAACTGTCGAGCCAAAATGCAACTTTATTCCAATGCATGTTGAATCCAGGCACAGAATAACCATACAGCTCACTTTTTTTTTAAAAAAAAGGAGAAATAAAGGTGGGCGAAGGGTTTGCAGATTACCTGTGCAACATCCAGTGACCTCATTAGTCCCGCAGACCGTTCTCGGCTTCCCACGCTCCAAAGCTAGTGATCCAGCTGAGGACAGAAGAAACTCACGCTCACAAGAGGTGAGGCCAAGTGTCAAACAGCGCCAGGGACTTGAGCCAAGAACAGCAGCGCTGTAAAGAAGGAATTTTAAGTGCTACGCTACCCGACCAGTCACACACCACCTAGTCTGCTAGACCTGATTTTTTTTTTAAACTTCAAAAACAGTGCATAAATGATGCAAGTTCTCCAGGCTCCTACTGTTAGGTTTTGTTTAAAAAAAATCTTGAGGAATTCCATAATGATATTCTAAATGTGAAGTATTTAACCATTTCTTTACCTTACCTTTTTACTCAACAAAATACAAATAAAAAAAAACTAACCAAAAAAAAAGACTGGAATATGTGCACCTTAAAACTTTAAAACAGCCGACGGTTTGATTCTTTGTTTCCATTGTTTCTTTTCCGCGGTTAACAGCTAGGATGTTGCTAATGATTTATTTTAGAACACTACAGCAATAGAAGAAAAAAAATCACATTAAACGGAAACACCTTTTTCATCTTCTAGTGCGGTAAAAACCGTCTGCTGGGATTATACACATTCTATTTAAATAAATAAATGACTAAATACCTAAAACTACTTAATCAAGGCCAGCTCTAAATCGGAGGTATTGATCCTGTACAGTAGTGACGAAAGGCTCCTCCTCCTCTTTGTTGCTCTTACGGTTTTGCATTTAATACCTAAGACAAAGAACAAAATAAACAATGCATCAGCAGTGCTTCACTCAGTTGCTGCCCTTACTGCAATGTGGAAGAGAGGAGTCAGCCCTACACAAAGTTCTTCACTCCACATTTAGGTATCATTGATTCTTTGCAGATCTTCTGGAGTTACAGACTGAATCTTTCCTTTCCCCATTCTTCCTCCTTTCATTTTCTCCAGTTGCAATGGTGTAGCTATACTGGATTTCAGAGCACTGCACCAGGCAGTCTAAAAGTAGCTTTCCGCCACACCGAACTCGAGCTGTGTTTAACCTGGAGGTGTTTGCTGGGGCACTGCAGGAGACGTACTCTGTGTGCAAGACCCATGCTGTATCTGACCAGGTAGTGCTTTATAGTGTAGGAGGGAGCTTAACTCTTGATCTAAACTGTGCTATCTATCCGGCCATAGAGTGTTTGATGCTGGCTCAGGTGCAAAAGTAATCCATTTTACACCTTGATAAATGCAAAAATGTCATCAACAAATTGTGAAGCCATTGTGGATATAATTTATAATCAGGAAATGCACAGCATGATCATCTCCAAAAAAAGGTTACACTTTGGCTGGGACCCAGCATCAGGTCTGAAACTTAACCCTTTTTTTCTCTTCCAGATGTTGTGCATTTTCAGCTTCTCTCAATGACTTGATAAACAACTTGTTTCAACCGCAGTTCTAGTTAGAATTTCCAGACAAACCCTTGCCCTTAAATTCAAGTCTGCCACCTATCAACAGTTGAACTTGCCATACCCCAAAAATTGTAGTTTTAACAGTCTTTTTTTTGCATCTTACCGATAATAGTTTGGCTTGAAAGGCCCGTTCTTGTTCAAACCCAGGTATTTTGCCTGCTCGTCCGACAGTTCTGTGAGATGTGCATCGAATGTGGGCAGGTGAAGACTTGCTACATATTCATCTGAAAAACACGAGTTAACAGTAAATTCAGCAGCAGCAATCCCATAAAACAAATATCATTGAACATTTTGAAAGAACATTTTTTCTTAAAATCAAATTAAGTTTGAAAAGTTTTAATAACTTCTAGACTGACAGCAGCCCAGTAACAGTACAGCCCACAAAGCTGCTTAACTGCCAACTGACCCATAGGAATCAAAAGTTGGTTCTGGTTGGCCTGTGGAATAACATGGGTCACAAATCACCAGAGGACAAGCTCCTGATATTAGCCGTGTCTCTGGTGTCGCCCGCGTGCGTCTCTGTGCGTGCATGTGTCAAGTGGGGTCAAGCAGTTTCCAAAATAAGGATGAATAAATAAAGTAAAATAATCCATCTCAGTCTGCTCTTGCACAATCAATGGGCAGTTACAGAGCAGCAGAAGCTGGTGACCAGGCCCCCTCCCCACTTTCCCACCTGGGGCGCAAAGTACAGAGAACTAAAAGGGGATTATTTTTTTCTTGGGGCCAATAAATTAGAACATACCATGTAGAGATTTCACAAACAAATCATTTCTTGGTTATACGGAGTTCTCTTTTTCTTGATTCTCTTTCATCAGATTATTTTAATATTCAAGTCACTCAAAACTGGATTTTTGGATTCAATCCCTAGATCTGCTGTGCCAGGTCACTTTAACAGCACGGAGTGCAGCAAATGTGTGAACATATTCTGGGACTTACCCATCTTCTTAGGAAGCAAGTAGACGTCTTGTTTGTACCGTCCCTCTGGGGCATTGTACAGCTCTATCATTGCCAGTGCCTGAGGACAACAAAGGAAATGCTCAATTCTACAGTTTGTACGAACAGTGAAAATACAGGTATAACAAATCTGACTCGGTGCCAACCAGAGTAGCAATTCAGGCACAATACTTCGCCTCAGCGCCACTTTGGCTACAGGGATAGGGAAGGAATTGGCCAGGGTCCCCGATTGCTATTTAGACAAGTATGTTTGTTGACATCGGGCAAGAACAGGATTGGGCTCTGCTACAATCCCTTCCCCTCCTTCTCCCATGAACAAATAGCCTGTTCATCACCTAGCCTCACACAAAGAATGGGTGAAGTACTAGAGGGCTGCCATTGCCAACAGAATTGTACTTTAGCAAGAGTCAGCACCTGGAGCAGAAGCTTTCATCCAACTGCCAGCTCACAGCCACAGGAATTACAGACTTGTGGTTTCTAGCAGCTCTTCCTGCTACACTGCTGTTATCAACAACACTGGAAGAGTCCTTCCTTATGTAGTCTGGGGCAAAGGACCTTTCATTATTTAGCCATTGGCACAAAACACATGGGTATCACAGTTACACGCAGGAAGCCCTTAACTGTTTAGCCTGAAAAATAAGAACTCAGAGCTATGACTGCAATATCCTGTGTCTGAAGTAAATACTTAACCAGTTTCAACAATCAATATTTTCCCCAACTACAATAAACAGCCCACAACACAAGTGTTGCATAAAGTACTGCGAAATTAAATGAAACCTAGAAGGGAAAATTCTTATTTTATGTCTTCTTCCCCCATCCACTACTGAAGATACCAACTCATGCTGGGGTACACAGTTGCCGGCCGCCCCCTTAAGGCCTCAACCCAGTAACCGTTCTTCACATACGAGCACAGACGGTGAGTGCTGGTAGGATATTTGATAGTGGAAGCAATTATAGCTAAGCCACATCCTACTCTCATCAGAGTGCAATTTTCAGCAGAGGTTTACTAGAAAACGATCAGGAGTGGAAACACTTGCTGAGATTTCTTCTCTCTAGCTCAGGGGCACCGAAGCCAATTGTAGAATCGCTATTGCCATCCCAGCTGAGATCAGCTAACGTAGCACAGATTGTCGATTGAACATATGGCCCGGATAGCTTAATGCCACAATGGACAGTGCATCTACTAACTGTGCCATTGGCACAACTGCTATTTTGTGCCTTCTTAGCACAATAAGGTCTGGCAACCAGGTACTGTGTAGACACAGTATGCATCAAGCATCATACCGTGAATAATGCTGCGCCATCCCACAACAAGTATAAATTTAAACAAACTGATCAGCCAAATAGGATCTAATGGGTTTTACAGTCGGGACTCTGGTTGATTTGTTCAGCAGGGCTGTCATTGCTGCCAGAAAGCTTGTTGACCCAAACCTAGGCAAGCCAGCAACCCTTACAGACTACACTTCATGCAGACACAATCAAACTCACTGCACAGGATGGTAAACAGAGGTCAGAGTCTATCTGTTCTGGTGAATGGTACAGACTACAATTTACAAACTGATTATGCAACACTTGCTTTAAAAAACATAACTAGTTTCAAAAATACGAATCTGGGAATTTGCCATCTTTTTAAAATCTGTAATAAAATAGCGATAAATGCCTCTTGAATCAGTGTTCGAATTAATTTATTTGGTGAAGGCGTTCAGTGCACCTGTGTCACCCACTAAGGAGAATAAAAAGCAGTGCATGCCTCCATTCCCTTGTTAACAATTCATGTTGTAAATCACAAGCAGGATTTCCTGCCACCCCTTACCTGTGTGGTAGCAGTGATCGACAGCACAAAGGTAGGGACTGTGGAACAGCTCAAGTTAAGCAGTCGTCCCTAGATAAAAAGCAAAGTGGGGCACCGGGTTACTCAGCTGCAAATACTTTCCCCTAAAACAAGATCGAGCACAGGAACATCTTGGGAGCCAAGGTTCAACTGCACAGTGAGGTTACTTCTATTAATTTCTCAATTTTCATAAACAGATCATGTTGCCTAAAAGCATGATTTTGTATCACAAGATAGGTACAGATGAAGGAGGCCATTCTGCCCACCCAACACCATCCATCCAGGAAGAATGTACAAGCTCCCCATTACAGCCACAATGAGCTCCCTCTTAGTCACCTTATGAGGAGGAATAGGCAGATTTCCTCCCCCCTGCCCCACCACCCAAGAATCGTCACCAGTATTAGGGGACATGAAACAGTATCACAATAGAGCAAAAAATAAGTTAATGATTCAGATTCCAACCTGTAATAAGATAACATCCAGAGTTGGCACAGAAAAATGGTTGGACAGGTTTTTACAAATTGTATAAACAAATGGTGAACTCGATAGTTTGCCTAAGACACGATTACCTCAGCTAGCAACACAATTCTCTTCCCATCTGGCCAAATGACGTGATCCACTTGTGACCTAACACGCTCCCACGTGAGCTCTGGAGTTCGAAGGCTCGCCTGAAAGGGGAGAGGGAAACAATGGAATTACTGAGGCAGCAATACATAGCAGCTCTTCTCTCTGAAAATATTGGTCTGTTGGGAGGTTCCATCCTCACCAACTCAGGGTAATTAAACTAAACAAGCACTTAATATGCCAGAAGAATGCTGGTATCCATGAAACTACCCATCAGGAGTCAAAGGCACTTTTGACTGGAGGGTGGGGGAGTAATTGTGGAAAAATAAGCAACATGTAGGGGTATGATAATAATCAAGGAAAAAATTAATGGGCACTTGGAGAGGTTTAAGCTAATTAAGGAGAGCCAACACTGATTTGTAAAAGGCAGATCGTGTTTGACTAATCTAATTGAATTTTTTGATTAAGTAACAGGGAGGATTGATGAAGGGAATGCAATGGATGTTGTCTACATGGATTTTCAAAAGGCGTTTGACAAAGTACCACATAGAAGGCTGGTTAACAAAACTGAGGCTCATGGAATAGGTGGGTCAGTGGCAGCTTGGATAAGGTTTTGGCTTAAGGACAGAAAACAGCGAGTTGTGGTAAATGGCTGTTTTGACACCAAACTTGATGATACCAATCGACTGCAACAGGACATAGAAAGGCTAGCAGAATGGGCAGACAAGTGGCAGATGGAATTTAATAGAGAAGTGTGAGGTGATGCATTTTGGCAGAAGGAACAGGGAGAGGCAATATACACTTAATGGCACAGTTTTAAAGAGTGTGCAGGGACAGAGGGACCTGGGAGTTAATGTGCATAGTTCCCTGAAGGTGGCAGGACATACTGAGAGAGTGGTTAGCAAAACATATAGGATCTTGGGCTTCATAAATAGAGGTATTGAGTACAAAAGTAGAAGTCATGCTGAATCTTTATAAAGCGCTGGTTAGGCCACAACTGGAGTATTGTGTCCAGTTCTGGTCACCACACTTTAGGAAGGATGTGAAGGCCCTTGAGAGGGTGCAGAGGAGATTTACCAGAATGGTTCTGGGGATGGGGGATCTTAGCTACAAGGACAGGTTGGAGAAGCTGGATTTGTTTTCATTAGAGCAAAGGAGGTTGCGGGGTGATTTGATAGAGGTGTACAAGATTATGACGGGTTTGGATAGGCTAGACGGGGAAAGGCTGTTCCCACTAGTTGATGGTACAAGGACTAGGGGACACAGATTTAAGGTTTTGAGCAAGAGATACAGGGGGGGGGGGGATGTGAGGAAAACTTTTTTACGCAACGAGTGGTGAGGACCTGGAACTCGCTGCCGACGGAAGTGGTGGAAGCGGAGACACTCATTGTTTTCAAGGAGAGACTGGATAGGCACTTGAGGGAAATAAACTTGCAGGGCTACGGGGATAGTGCGGGGGAATGGGACTGACTGGATTGCTCTACAGAGAGCTGGCACGGACTCGATGGGCCGAATGGCCTCCTTCTGTGCCGTTACGACTCTATGTGGCCTACTCCTGCTCCTATTTTTCTATGTTTCTATGTTCCACAGCTTACAGCTTTGGGAATATTTCATCATTAACTGAAATCTTGAGTTATTCTACACTCAGTATGCATCACATTGGTCTCAATATTGGAATGATTCTGTTCAGTTATTCCAAACCCAGTTACATACCACATCAATCTCAGTATTGGAATGCCCCATGTTGCAGACGATACAACCATTCTTCATGCGATCCAGGTGTTCCCTGGTCACTACGTTTTTGTTACCTAAAGACAAGGTGAATGCCCAGTATTAAAACTCACAAGTTTGGTGGTTTATCAAGATATCGTTATGGAGTTGTAAATGCTTTACATTGTGTACGTGTTTTGGATGTTGCGACTGACTGGTCAGAAGGCAGAGTCCTGGATGACTCAGTAGTGAGATGTAACACATGGATTGTTCTTGGGCACCTTCTGGTTATTTCAGCAGTGGAATAGGGAACAGTACAGGTAAAACTTTGGTAAGCTCTCCTCGTTTCATGTTGGAGCACAGAACCTGTGAAATTCACTACAGCCATAGGCTGATATTCCTGTTTTACAGATGAGCTAACATTAGAAAGATTTCTACAAATAAATATTTAAAGCTTCTTCTAAAGAAACTTTAAAATTTTCTTCATCTTAACCATCCAATCCTAACCAGGATTAAAGCATTAAAAAAGAAATCAAGCCAGCAAATGTAGACTTTAATCAGTGAGTGGTTAACTGTAATTCCAACTTGTTAAAAAGAAACTTCTGCTTGTTGTATTGAACCTGTATCAACACTAAATGTGATTATTAATATTTACCTGTGCAAGTAATGACAATGTCCACCTGTCTAATGACTTCATTCAATTTGACAAGTCTGAATCCATCCATACTGCAAAGGAAAGGCAGAACTGCATCAATGCACACTTGGGCGGAGTCACATCGGTAAGGACAGAGGTCAGAAACAAGTCTACCTGATTTGGTGCTTTTGCTTTTAAACATTGCCCCAATCAGTCTGTTTTGATCATGACAGAATGTGGGACACCATTTGCCAAACAATGAGCTGTGACTGGGGAGATAGTGCATGGCAGGTCAGAGGAGTGGTGTACAGCAAGGAAAGGAGGAGAATAAGCCGTGAGCCAGATGAGGGTTTTTTTTGTAGTGGGAGCAAGAGATGCAGGTGTACTACTCTGCACCTCTAACCAGGTCACTCAGTAGCTGGTGTTAGAAGGGGCACAAAAGCAGCCTAGACGTTCTCATGCCAATTTCTCCTCCACATTGTTGTTGATTGTCCAATTGAAGTGTTTGCAGATGATATAGATTACATTAGTTGCTGTATGGAGAATTGGGGCTATGTAGCAGAGTCCCATCACATCACAATACAGCGCACTGGTATATCGACATGCTGTGTCAGCAGATGCCATGGATTATTTCTCATCTTCTGATATTGATAACTCATGCTAGGGGATGATTCAACAGGCACTGATAAGTGCTCTGATGCCTCATCCAAATGGCCATTCTACGAGGCTAGAGTGTTGGTAGGCTATTCAACTATGGGGAACATCACAGCTGCATGATCCTGTCCTCGCTCAACGGCAAGGATCACTAGCCAGCAATTGGGACTTAGACCTCTAACTGACCTCCGACCTGCTGACACTCTAGGCTTAACCATCACGAATGATCACTTGCGTGATACACCAGAGGGACCTCATCTCAGTAGAGTTACCACACTTGAGAGAAGACAACTTGCATTTCTACATATAGCACTCCTTGTGCACAATACGACATTTCAACGTACTTCAAAGGTTGGAGGAAAACAGTGGATGCCGATCAGGAGGGAAAACAGAAAATTTAACTGGTGAGGCTGAATATGAGAGTTTTTAAAAGGAGGCTTTCAAGGCAGGGAGGCAGGTGACAAGGAGAAGGGAATTAGAGATGAAGTTCAGGAGGTCAGGAGTGTAGTGGCTGAAAGACTGGCAACCGATGGTGAGGAGGGAACAAGGAGAAATCCAGTGTTGGATGTGTGAAAGGTGTGCATGGGGAAATATGGCTGGAGATCACTACTGAAATGGGGTGGGACAAGGGCATGGAAGAATTTCATAGTGAAGATGAGACGCTTGATGTCAATTCACTGGGATACAGGGAATCAGTGGAGCTCAGCAAGAACCAGGGGTGATGTGGGTGAAGACCCGGGCTGCAACATCTGAATGAATTAAATGTTTCGGACCACGTTGTTCAATTTCCATTTCCAAGATTTGACGTTCCTGGAATCTCGTATTAAATCTAAGAGAACTCACTAAAAGATCAAACTGAGGAAAGACTAGAATGAAGAATTAGGCCAGTCCTCTATCTAAAAAGGCAACATTCAAATGGTTTAAACTACACCCTATAAGATTTAAATGTCAAAAGTTATTGTGCATTCTTATTCAGGACCTGCAGAGAGAACCCAGTACAGTATCAAGATATCCTTCAAACACGTGTTAATCGAGGTTATATTTGGGCTAAATCACAGCTTTGAACTATTCAATCAGTTGTAATTAAATACTAGGACAAATTCACCTCAATCTGCCAGCCTTTCCAACAGGAACACAATTGTCTCCAATTATGTTACTGCTAAAGACACTATTTGCAGTGACTGCTATTCAAGTCCTTGGTGTCAGGTTAACACCAGCTGTCGTCTATATTACAGACGTGCACAGACGTGGACTAAAGTGACTTCACCATGACAGAATGCATTGTGTGCATGTTGTATTGAAGAAATCAAAAGCAGGATTATCCCAGTCAGGAGTAAGCAAATTAAACCGGATAACTTTGTATGTTCTGTAACCGGTTTCTAAGTTTTAAATTCCTACACTTCCCTGTATGTCTCCATTGCCAAATATATACAAATATACTCAGCTGTTCTAATTCTAGGTCCTTACCAGGCTTGCAGAGCACAAATTGGATCAATCTCTGTGACATACACGATGGACCCCATCGCCCTTAAAGCAGCACAACAGCCCTTTCCAACCTGGAAAGCAACAAAGGATAAATTTGTATGGGCTATGAAATGGTCAGAATAAGCTTAGTCATCATTACATAATTTCCCAATCAGAACCACTGTAGGTAGTCCTTGCTGATCAAACTATATGTTGCAACCATTTTGATGGTTTCTAGGTTCACACAAAGGAAAACTCCATGCTGCAAGGCCACCATTGGCAGGTTTCTTTATACTGTTGGTAAACAGTTCCATTAGGATGCTAAAGTTGGATCATTAAAAGGCCCATGTAGCGCACCCGTTGGACCAGAAACAAGATGTTAATCTTCATCCAATCTCAGTGTCAAATCCTCTACACCCAGCTAAACAGGAACCAAACTTCACACAGCTTCTACAGCTGCACTGGAAGGATACAGTTTTGAGTGGAGATTTTCTTCAAAGCCAGCATATTCTCTTTCATCACAAAACACAAAAGTTACAGGACATCACTTGTTTTGCTACTTTTACCTTATCCAGTGCTGTATTCCAGGGGTCTATTCACATCAGCGGATAGCTTCATATTCGTTCTTTAACTATGTACTGGTGTGGATTCTGTTTCCCCCCGAATGCTTCTGGTAGGGCACTCCATCCTAACAAGCTCTTAAATTTATGCTTTCTAGTTACCAACTTATCGACCAGTGAAAATAGCTTATCCTGCATTATATTTTGAACATCTTTATCAGAACTCCTCTCTGTAATGAAAAGAGCCCCAGTTTCTCTGGCCTCTCCTTATAACTAAAGCCTTGCATCCCTGGTACCATCTTTGTGAAGCTCTTTTGCACCCTGTCCATGGACCAGACATCCTTCCTAAAGTAAGGTGCCCAAACTGGACACAATATTCGAACTGTGGCCTAACCAATGATTTGTTAGGGGTATAGAATACAAAAACAAAGAGGTAATGCTAAACCTATTTATAAAACCTAGGATTACATATGCTGTATTTACAGCTCGATCAACTTATCCTCCCACTTTTAAAAATCTATACTTTTAAAATGACCACTGAACTTCTGCTTACATTATGTCCTCTTGAACGCTTTATGTACTGCAGCCTGTACCATATCCCAGTCTCTGCATTATCCTGCACCATATCCCAGTCTCTGCATTATCCTGCACCATATCCCAGTCTCTGCATTATCCTGCACCATATCCCAGTCTCTGCATTATCCTGCACCATATCCCAGTCTCTGCATTATCCTGCACCATATCCCAGTCTCTGCATTATCCTGCACCATATCCCAGTCTCTGCATTATCCTGCACCATATCCCAGTCTCTGCATTATCCTGCACCATATCCCAGTCTCTGCATTATCCTGCACCATATCCCAGTCTCTGCATTATCCTGCACCATATCCCAGTCTCTGCATTATCCTGCACCATATCCCAGTCTCTGCATTATCCTGCACCATATCCCAGTCTCTGCATTATCCTGCACCATATCCCAGTCTCTGCATTATCCTACCTTGCAGCCTTGAAACATGCTCCCCTAAATCGACATCTGAAACGTCAACTCCTCTGTCCTCTCCACAGGTGCTGCCTGACCTGCTGAATGGTTCCAGCACTCTGTTCTTGTTTCAGATTTCCATCATCTGTAGTATTTTGCTTTTGCCCCTAACTCTCGGCTCCTTTTAAAGTTTTACTATTCAGTGTATATTTGCTCTCCTTATTCTCCCTCCTAAAATATACTCCCACCTCATATTTCTCTGCATCAAATTTTATCCGAGATCTTTCTGCCTAATCTACTAATCTGTTTGTGCCCTACTGAAGTTGTTTACCGTCAGCTTCAGTTAACCATGCTTCCCACTTTTGTGTCATTTGCATATTTTGATATTGAACTGTGCTGTTGTCCTGATAATGTGATTCCTGATTTAAACATCACCAGACACACTTTAAGCACACTGTTGGGTTGAATTGAATGTAAGCAAGGATCCATCCCATGAACTCTTGAATTCATGCATTTACCAAAATACCATCATCTCAGCTCAATTTTGTGTGTCTGTGGGAGCGTATATTATTTTTAGAACCAACTTAGAAACTAAAGGGAAAAAAAAACTGTACAACACAGACAAACATCAAGATACAATTCAGAACAATGTTTTAGATGTTGAACATACCTGAAAACAAAACCAAATTTGCTGCCTAATTTATTGGCATCGGTCACATTTCCTCAGACTTGCAGGAGTTAAAATGTCTATTTTAACTGCTGTGGTAAAGTAACACGGTGGGCTGTTGAAAATTGTATGGGGAGCAGTGGTTGGTGCCAACAGCCCATCATTCTGAAGTACAAACACCATCAAACGCACTGAATCTTTGTGGCCTTTTTCTTTTTTGAAACTGTACATAAAATCTGAAATGTTGATGATATCATCAGAACTCCTGATATTTTAATGTGGGAAGTGGTTATAAAATGGTTCTCGGTTGCCTGAAGCTTGGTTATAGTGGAGGACACAGATTTAGCTGCGGCCTGCCAATAAATGTCAGCAAATGAATCGCCTAAAAGAACATTGTTGTGAAACAGAACACACCACTGACATCACGGTACAAGCTATAGGTTACTCAAAAGGAAAAGAATGCTGGTTTGAGGCTGGAAGGTAAACTCTGGTTAAAGAGGTTCACAGTGACAATTCAGGGGTCTCAATAGTTTAGCAGAGCAGGGTGGGGACTAGTTGAGTCAGAGAACCCCATTCCCACCCAAAAAAAGGGGAATATTTACCTCCCCATATCCACAGACGACAACTTGTTTTCCTCCAAACATCACATCTGTCGTCCTCTTGAGGCTTTTATTAAAAGATGAGAAATTCATACAATTAGTTCTCAAAATAACATAAAACACTGAGCAGAAATGTATTGTAGTCGTTCACTGTTACGATATCCATGTTTCTCAAAGACAAACCAATTAGGAAACCCACAATTAAGTTCTTGAATAAAGACTTTAAGCATACACGTGGCTGAATAATTTCTTTTTTTCTCTTTCCCCAAGGCAGTGGAAGATGATCTGACCCCAAGCCTCTGCTGGTGCTGCTCTAAAATGGACAGCTACTTCAAATTTTTGCTCTCTTCCAGCAGAAAGGACCGAGTGCCCAACTCTGCAGCTCCCTCCAGACCTCGCCATATGGGGGAAGGGGTGGAATGGGGGAAGAGTTAGAGGAGCGGAGAAGTATCACACCTCTCCACACCCAGATCCTCTTCAAAAACTCGCGTCGAACCCGATGAACAGCCAGTGTTGCTCGTCCGCCCGGCAGAGAGCAATATCAGTCAGAGACACAGAGATGGAGAAACGTGTACAATGCACGTGCTCAGGGAAATAACGTCATCTCCAGAAGTAAACAGAAAACCCAACATTAATGGTGCACCTCACACCATCTATATATACTGGGGTCAAATGAAGGATCTAATATACTCTCCAGAAACTAACTATATTTCTAACTTTATCCATTCAACAGGTTAAAAACTGGAGAGAAGCCACCTGCCTTCAAACTGCAGGGATTCGGACTTTCTAAAGAAAGGTCAGTCAGTCACTGAAGTAGTAACTTTTCAAACTTCCCTTTTACTGTCATTTTTATTCACCTCCCCCTCCCACTCCGTGTATTTTTCTCAATAAAGATTTTAAAAACGGAGACACAGTCCCAGACCTCCACCAAGCAGCAGGAGATGCACCAGCACAGCCGGACACAACTCTCCCTAAAGCTTTCTCTCCCTATGGGAAACCACTTGGGCTCTTCCCACACAAGTACAGCAGAGAACAGAGGCACAAATTAGCTTCCTACCACTTTGTGAGGCTGAATGGTTAGTTTTCAATATCATTACTTTTGGTCAGGGTGAGGACTTGAGAACACACTCATTAAAATCACTAGATATATACGCTGCCATTTATTGGATCATTATTTCACTATCAAATGGATTTAACAAACATTTCTGTTTATCTTAATGTAAAGCTGGTTTGAGGTTAGTAGACTTTGATTACATACCCATCCAGTATAGACTCTCTACAGCAATAGAGATTATCAAACTTCTGCTTGGTTACAGAGTCATTTACATTCATGGCTGGAACACAGAGCTTACCAGCTTTAGACAACTGGTAAAGTCTAAAAAAGAGAAAAAGCAAAAAAGTCAGAAACCCAGAGCTCCAAAATTGGTTTATAATACATCAGATGAGACAGATAGTTCAGGCTGGTTGCTGAGGAAAACTAACAGAAAACTCACACTAAAGATTATAAAAATGATCACGTTTCTGCTTTATTCTGGTCTATAACTTTCAACAGACTGCCTCTCGTCACTCCCACTTTCATCCAAGGTGCAGTAATGCTGCCCGATTCAGTTATCTGCTATAGTCTTCCACTACATTAGCATTCTAGCTTGGACAAAGGTTTTTAATTCAACATCTGGATATCTGGCTCAATTGTAGGACCAGAAAACTGCCAGAGAGCTACAATGGAACGAGCTAACACGACAGACAGAAAAAGGTGAATCAGGTAGTACGATGAAACCCAATAAAAACCTGAAAACTTGAGGCATGAGTGACGTGTTCTGAAGGACCTTCCACCCAAACATGGAAACAGAAACTTTATTTTTAGTCAGACTAAATCAGGTTGAGAAGCTTACATATCAATCAATCTCCACTTATTTGGCAACTCTGCAAGAGTCCCTTTACGTTGAGAAGGTATACTGTGCCACACATTAATTCCAATTATATTCTGGAATTTGTGCTCAAGGTCTATGCCAAATCAGCTCATCAAAACCAGTGAAAAATATACTTTGAAAGCTTCATTTCCATAGGATGCCAGGAAAGGCAGCGAAACGCAAGGACGTGGGAAAAGTTGTAACGGTATGTTTAATGTTTTATTGTTTTCTCCCCTTGTCTTGTCAATATTCATCCTTCCCCTCTTCACCTGAAGGTACTGACTCAGTGATGTTATCACAGGCTCCTGTTTCCTTCTGGCACCTTGTCCAAGCAGCCATTCTCCAATGTCCGAGCCTGGACAGTGAGCGTCAGCAAGCTTTATACCACAGAAGACAGCACAGCGAGGCCTCAAATGGCATCCAGTTCCAGCAGGGGTTATTCAGTAGCGATCAGGAGAGGGAACCTTGGCTGACTTTTCAATTCTTCAACTATAGTGCCCCTACCACCATCCTGTCCGAAATCAGCTAACTCAGCACGGACGACGAGATATGTACACCAATAACTGGGAGCTTCCTGGTCTGTTTGGCCCTGTTACTCACTGGATGAGTCATCTGGGCAGCACCTCGATCTATTGAGACACCAGGCAAACTACTTTCTCTGAGGCATTTGCCCATTCCCCTCCATCAATGTGATGCATTTCATATATATTGGAAATAAATAATCACATCAAACAGTTAATTTCACGATAATCAACAGTTTGGATTTTTCACCTGCCCCCTTGCAACTTGACAACTGTTGGCATGCAACTGCGTGAACCATCCTGTATAGGAGACTAGAAGCAAGCTCTGGAAGACAGACTGTTTGTACTGTTTGAAGATGTGTTAATATCCAAAACATGCAACTATTTATAGAATTAAAAACGCAAACGTTGATCCCCCAGTGGCCTGGGGGCAAAGGCTTTGGAAGTGACTTTGTAAAGTCACTGTACAGCTGTATCACACAAGACATACAGGAGAATTCACTGGCAAACTTAGAGTTACAGGTGTGGTTGTACACACATTGGGAATGACACATTGTTTCAGAGCTGGCATAATTTGTTGGCAGTCCTAGGGCTTGGCTGAATCAGGGGAATATCAAGTGGCCTGTATGCCTGCAAGGTAGGGTCACTGCTCTTTGTGGGGTAGTGGAAGGCGGTTGTTGATTTGTTGCTCCACTCTGGGCAGTGGTCTGGGTGTGTATGACAGCTGCCAGAAAATGACAGACTGCCAGGTACATCTCGTACACGCCAGAATCCAAGCATTATCTGCTCCAATTGGCATATGTCTTTGCCCACGTTTGTTGTGGTAAGGGCTGTGCTTCTCCACAGTAGGGAAATAAAGCTATCAATAACAGTTATGCTAGCAAGCGTGGTTTATTTGGGGGGGGGGGGGGGGGCGGTTTGAGGGGTGGGGTGTCTGCAGAGATTGAGAGGCCGGTCATGCTCTCTGGGGCATCTCGGACTGCTGCTCAGAATGGTTGAAAGTCGGGGGAAATGGGGGCACACCCAGAATGGACAGAGTAATTTGCTCTTCTGGCAAAGCCCCACCAAATGTCACTGCCCAGAAAGAGGTGGAATCTGCCCGTCAAGTTTGGACTTTAAAAGCTTGTGGATTGTAGGAAGAAGGAACAATGTTCCATAATTAGCTAGAGAAGGAGATGGCGTGATGAGTCTCAATTCCAACACAGTGAGGATTCAGGGAGGAGGAAGAGCATGTAGAATGACACATTTCAATGTTAGGAGGAACAAGAGAACTACAGTAGTATCAATAAATCAAGGACAAGGAAGGTTAGTGAAGCAGTTTGTATATTAGAGTAACACTCACCTGTGAACACCAGTCACACTTTCTTCCACTATGCCCTTTATTTTCTTGAACATGTTAGGATACTTCTTGTAAATCCAATGAGTGAGGTCCCCACCATCATCCAGGATCTGGAACAAAACACAAATTAGTAATGTCCCCATTTGATAACCAGCACAATATGCAGCAGTACCAGACCCGAGCACAGTGGTACAGGGTCATAGGAAAATCACTGTAGCTCTGGCCCAGAGTTTCAAAAGTCAAGTTTAAGAAGAAAAGCACAGAAGAAGAAGCCATTCCCCTCCCATCCCCAGAACCCATTCATTCCACAGGCTTGTATAATCCATCCACTATGAACTCTACCCAACCTGTGTAATTTCCTATGGGGAAATTCTATAAAGATGCTCCAGATACCATCTCCACCCTTCCAAAAAAGGATAAAGGGAGAACAATATCTACTTCTGCCAGTATTATTTGCCTGTAGATACAATACCAAAAAGATTTAGTTTGCCTTTTTATGGCCTTAACTACTTCTGCTACCACCTGTAATGGCCGGTGTATTTGCACACCAAGGTCCTTCTGCTCCTCTAAAATCTTGCTATTTGAGGTATATTCCTTCCAGTATTCTTACTTCCAATTCACATTTCCCTACATTGAATTGAATCTGCTACCTATCTTCCCATCATGCTAACATTTCTATATCCTTTGCACCTTTCAGTCCTTGTGACAATGTGCCATTTCTTTCCAATTCCCTATCCAAATCAATTGTGCTTACAGTAAATAAAAGCACCCTGAACACGGATAGTAGCAATTTTAATATTTTCACACCATCAGCGAGTTTCTTCTAGATTGCCTAAAAGAAATAGCTGAAAACGGTGGCCAGTGTCAAAAGTATGACGGATAGGCTGGTAGACAGGCACAGGAAGCTTCAGTTATGTCCCACTGTGTAAATTATTGATCAAACACAATGCGTCTCAAACCCAAAGGAAATATTTTACATTTTTAACTGGAATCGGCAGCCATACACAAAAAAAATAGCAAAAAATAAAAGTCTAAATATTTAACAATGAATTTAATGACTGCAATACTCTGCTTTTGACAAGCATTTTTCTAATTTATACATGCAAACTGATCAAACTTTGAAAGATTACATTACAGAGTAGTTCTTCATTTACCAACATTCAAAATGGTTAAAGAGCAACAACCTGTCTTTACCATGTTAGGCTGCCATCCTTCCACATTCACACAGCGATCAATGCACCACCAGAAATCGTCTTCTGATTCTCCCTTCCAAGCAAAGACTGGATAACCTGTCACAGGGGAATAATAGCAGAGCATCATAAGAAACAATCACTTTCAGTTACTGGATGAAAGAACTAATCCAAATACCCTTTTTGGTTATAATTATTCGATTCTTTAAATTGGGACAGGGGCCACACATTAATAAGGACATTTACCAACAATATTTCCTTGTAGGATCAAAATTTATGATGCAGAGATGCCGGTGTTGGACTGGGGTGGACAAAAGTGAGAAGTCGCACAACACCAGGTTATAGTCCAACAGTTTTATTTGAAATCACAAGCTTTTGGAGCGCTGCTCCTTCGTCAGGTGAAGGTGACTTCACCTGACGAAAGAGCAGCCGCTCCGAAAGCTTGTGATTTCAAATAAAACTGTTGGACTATAACCTGGTGTTGTGCGACTTCTCACTTTGGATCAAAATTTAAACACAGAACAATGGATACCCAGGAATGCATTACAGGCTGGAATCTATAGAAAAGGAATACCTAGGAGCAAGCCGAAGGTTGGAACGTAATTGAAGGAATCAGTGTTTTGAAGGATACTCAAGATTGATTACTAGGCAATAATCTTAGATGGGTTCAGATGACGTTATGAACTCAGGAGTGAAGCTCGAATGGTCTGTAATCAACATCTGAAACCCACAATTATAGCTGTGTAATCTGTCCCATATTCAAGTTATTTTGGGGATTCTTAGCATGGAGACGTTGATTCTATTCAGACTTTTTTTTTGTCAGAAGCCAGTACCATAACAGAATATTTTAGCTATATTTGTCATAGTCAAACAATTTACCAGGCTACAGAGCACATGACAAGCAGGTTACTTGAAACACCATGGTAAACATAAAGGCTGCAACATAAAACTTGTCACATAACTATCATGGCAGCTAGTCACATCCAAATCACTCGATCATAGTAGACTATGGCCAAGCGATCTGTGGGATAGAGCTCCCTCCCACTGTTAATAGTTTCTGTTGGGCACTGTGTCTCCAGCAGGTAAGCTTGACTCCAGAGTTTACACTGATCCCAGCGCAGTCCTGCATCAAACAGCTCCCAATTTTATTACTAGCAGAACTAGCTCTCTACACTGAAACTACAAGCTGTATAAACAATCAGGGTCTGTGGGGGGGGGGGGTTCAAGACTTCTGGGGCAGAGAATTCCAAAGATTCACAACCCTCAGTGAAGAAATTCCTCCTCATCTCGGTCTTAAATGGCCTATCCCTTATCCTGAGACTATGCCCCCTAGTTCTAGACACTCCAGCCAGGGGAAACAACCTCTCACCATCTACCCTGTCAATCCCCTTCAGAATCTTGTATGTTTCAATGAGATCACCTCTCATTCTTCTAAACTCCAGAGAGTATAGGCCCATTCTACACAATCTCTCATCATAGGACAGCCCTCTCATTCCAGAAATCAATCTAGTGAACCTTCGTTGCACCGCCTCCAAGGCAAGTATATCCTTCCTTAGATAAGGAGACCAAAACTGTGCACAGTACTCCAGGTGTGGTCTCACCAAGGCCCTGTACAATTGTAGCAAGGCTTCCTTATTATACTCCAACCCCCTTGTAATAAAGGCCAACATGCCATTTGCCTTCCTTATTGCTTGCTGTACCTGCATGCTAGCTTTCTGTGTTTCTTGCACAAGGACACCCAAATCTCTCTGAACACCAACATTTAAAAGTTTCTCACCATTTAAAAAATATTCTGTTTTTCTATTCTTCCTACCAAAGTGAATAACCTCACATTTCCCAATATTATACTCCATCTGCCACCTCACTGCCACTTAGTCTATCGATATCCCTTTGCAGACTCTGTTCTCCTCACAGCTTACTGTCCCACCTAGCTTTGTATCGTCAGCAAACTTGGATACATTACACTTGGTCCCTTCATCTAGGTCAGTAATATAGATTGTAAATAGCTAAGGCCCCAGCACTGATCCTTGCGGCACCCCATTAGTTACAGCCTGCCAACCTGAAATAGACCCGTTTATCCTTACTGTTTTCTGTACATTAACCAATCCTCTATCCATGCCATGTAGTACCCCCAACCCCATGAGCCCTTATCTTGTGTAATAACCTTTTATGTGGCACCTTATCGAATGCCTTTTGGAAATCCAAATAGACTACATCCAGTGGTTCCCCCTTTATCTACCCTGCTCGTTACATCCTCAAAAACCTCTAATAAATTTGTCAAACACAATTTCCCTTTCATAAAACCATGTTGACTCTGCCTAATCATGTTACAATTTTCTAAGTGCCCTGATACCACTTCCTTAACAATGGATTCCAGCATTTTTCCGACGACTGATGTTCCCCATTTTCTCTCTCCCTCCTTTCTTGAATAGCGGTGTTACATTTGCAGATTTAACATATTCCACCACCAGCACAGAAATATACTCGGCGCCTGACCAACTTAAATTCAGCGGATAATTCTTTTTTGCACTTTAGTAAGTTTGAAAGTGGACCTACTGAAGAATTTTTTCTTGAACTGATACATGAGTGGGCTGCTGAAAGGCTCACCTCTAACATCAGGAGGCTGTTACAGCATCTTTTTTGGATATAAGGCAACAAGACCATGTCTCATTATGTTCATGTACAGCAACAACATGCATTTATGCAGCACCTTTAAATGGAGAAAACATCACAAGGCACTTTACAAAGCAGGAACGGATGGCAAGCAGTAGGCTTTGAGGATGTTTTTAAAGGCTGGGAGATAAGTAGCAAGGTTAATGGGGATAGTTCCAGAGAGTAAGGCTGAGACGGTTGAAGGA
The DNA here is from genome assembly GCA_030390025.1 of Squalus acanthias. NCBI lineage: Eukaryota > Metazoa > Chordata > Chondrichthyes > Squaliformes > Squalidae > Squalus > Squalus acanthias. The sequence goes on from CM059434.1 coordinate 131,161,531, forward strand.
TTTGTTTTTTTTTTTTTAAATCAGATTTTTATTTTTGAGCACCTTGTATTCAACTTAACCAGAAAATTACATCTCAGTAGGTTGGCTCTTCAGTCTCCCAAGGTGTCCAAAAACACTGCCTGCTTAGAGTGCAGCGCACTCTTATTGTATCCGCAGCTAGCGTTGGCTCAGTGTTGAGGGTGAGACAATACTGAATGTGATTGACATTTAAGGTCGGCACATATTTAATTAAGTCTGGATTAGCTGTCAAGAGATTCTTTTCTGGATGTGCTAATTGTTAATTACTGCCAATGAACCACTTTGGCACTGAAAATTAAGTGTGGTATCTCATTCTCTCAGGTTTTAATTGTTGTTGGATATTTTAAAAATGTGAAATTTAAAATTAAAACTTTTTTTTTTTTTACTTTTCCTTTCTGACTCTTTTCTCCCTCAATCCAATCTTTCCTTCCTTCTAACTTTATTTCTCTTTTTGTACCTGATTTGGCATTGAATTCACCCACTCTAATTTACTCTTCTTTCTCAGTCCTTGCGCTGTTTGTTTCACAATTCTTCAATCTGAATCGGTAAGGAGATACACAGTTGCTTGCCCTGTTCACTCAGGTCCCAGATGCCTGGTTTCCTTCGCTGCAAGTTTTTCAGCTCGCACTTCCAGCAACTTGCGGCACAAAGTATCGTCGAGATTAAACAGGAAAAAGCAAGTCTAACTAACGGCAGACACCGGTAGATTCACTCCTACAACAAATTATGGCCCTTTGTGGACCACTCCTAAACTTTACCAATATTTTAGTGTCAGCTGTGGCTCAGCTGGTAGCACCCTCGCCTCGGAGTCAGAAGTTCGTGGGTTCAAGTCCCACTCCAGAGACTTGAACACAAAAATCTAGGCTGACACTCCAGTAGAGTACCGAGGGTGTGTAAAAGGTATTGAACAGAATGGGGAAAACGATCATTTAGATGCGCCAAACTGATTTTAAACAAATTCTCCCTTACCGTTCTCAGCCAGAGCAGCAGCCACTTCATTCTGGGTGGAATAAATGTTACAGGCAGCCCACCTGCATTGTGCTCCAAGGGCAGCGAGTGTCTCCATCAGCACCTGCAGCATCAGAAATTAAAACAAGGCAGAGAGATCACGAAAAAGGGAGCGGGACACCAGACACTGCTCACTCGCAACTACTCAGTTAAAACAAGTATATTTAAACCTCAGGCTCTGCATACGTACGACTTCATGTTGTAAAGTTTACATCACTTCACATAACCCCGCACAGTCTGCCTCTGCAAAGCATCCTTCAGCACCTTGCTCTACCCAGGAGAAAAGACTCATTGAAACGATTGTAAATGAGTTAACAGATTGGAGTAAAGGTCATTTAGCCCAACTCGTTAGCCCTGTTCAGTGAACTTTTTAAAAAAAAATATTCGTTCATGGGATGTGGGCATTGCTGGCAAGGCCAGCATTTATTGCCCATCCCTAGTTGCCCTTGAGAAGGTGGTGGTGAGCCGCCTTCTTGAACCGCTGCAGTCCGTGTGGTGAAGGTACTCCCACAGTGCTGTTAGGGAGGGAGTTCCAGGATTTTGACCCAGCGACGATGAAGTAACAGCGATATACTTCCAAGTCAGGAGGGTGTGTGACTTGGAGGGGAACTTGGAGGTGGTGGTGTTCCCACGCGCCTGCTGCCCTTGTCCTTCTAGGTGGTAAAGGTCATGGATTTGGGAGGTGCTGCCGAAGAACTCTGTGTATTTACTGCAGATTTGCAGGCAATATGCTAGATTTAGTGCCCACTAGGTTACTGGGTAGAAAAAGTAACTGCATATATTCTAGTTAAATCGTTACGGTTTTAAGAAAAAGCACTACTGTTCGTATTAACTGCTCGTTGCATAATAACCAATGAATGCGTATTTCAGGATTATACTAGGAAGCCACTTAAAGTCACAAAGATCAGGTTACCAGTGAAATGATTATTTGTATTTTGCTGGTAAAATTATCACTTGATTTTACCAAGTAAAATAGGCTCCCACAAGATCCCAATTCCTACCCAGTGATTCCTGCTGGAAGCACACAGTAGAAATGCACCCAGCATGAATCATCAGCTTGAGAAAATGATGAGAAAAAGAAAGAAAAGGGTCACAGAGTTGGTGGCAGTTTAAGAACGTAAGCCAGTCTATTATTGAGGATAACCGTGCAGTGATTAAATGGTTTTGTGCACTCTGCTGTAGTAGTGAGAGGCTATGCAAATACCACTAACCCAAATGCAGTCAAACAAGAAAAATTCTAATCCTATATGAAATAAAGGGAACTGTGGATGTACTGGACAATGAAGTGCCTGCTGGCGGTGCTGTTTCCGATAGTTCAGCACTGCCACCTGCAGGAACTGGTATGACATTGCTGTTTGCCACGTACGCATTGAAATTATAGACGTGGAATAGTTGCAAATGTAAAACACTGAACTGTAAAACTGATGGACTGGAGATGAATACAGCCTGATCAGTATAACCACATGGTGTCATAGATTTCACATGGCACACCTTCACAGTGTGGAGTAAATAGCACATTCATTTTAGTTAGTAAAGAGTTTAAAGGTGCCATGGGTGACTACAGAAAATCAGATGGCACATGAACCTGGTGTGGAACGAAGTGCTGGCAGTTGTTTAACATGCTGCTGGTTGCTGCCTCCCTATTTCTGGCTCTAAATGCACAGGCTTCAGTATAGGAAACATCCAATAGTTAAAAGTAAAGCAAAAACTAATTTCACACAATAACCGACTGAAAGAACTTTAATTTCATTCGGCCAGGCTGGATTGGAACAACCGTTATGGACAGCGTGCTAATTAAGCCACTCGCCCCGCACCCCTCCCTGATTTTACTAACTGGGGATTTAAGGTTGGACACTCACCGCAGTCTGGGCTGTAATGTGAGTGCAGCCGACAATCTTGGCTCCAGCCAATGGCTTTTCTCCCTGGGCTCGTTTTCGTAGAGCCATGAGCGCTGGCATCTCTGCACAAAAACAAGAGAAAGCACAGAATGAGCGATGGAGACCTTTATTGGAACACAGGGTGGATTGGTTGACATTATGAGTTTACTCTGGGAACTTCAAGTTGTTCCCTTTTAATCTACAGCAGACAACAGAATAAAGCAAGACTGAGAGGGTATGGTTAGATCACAAGTGAAAATAACATTTAAAAATGTTAAATGGAGGAAACATTTGGATTTTGAACATCCCCTCTGCCATAACTGAATCAAAGGGAATGTCTCCCTTATCTAGCAAGAACCATGCATGCACGTTTCCAGTTTCAATGTTAAAAGTGCCCAATCCGAACATATGGAAACGACAGGCAGGAAAAGACCAGCTGGCCCATCAAGCTTGCCACACACTCATGATGCCTGGAGCATCATGGCTGGACACTTCTTACCCCCCAGAAACCATCTAACCTCTGGGGAGAGGCAAAAAACCAGGAAAAAAAAATATCCAGGACGAATATGCGGAAAAAACCTTTTGAAAATTCCTCTCCAATACCTTCAGGCGATCAAAGACAGTCCAGGAGATCACACTTACCATGTGTACGTTATCTGTTAATCCACTTACCTTCTACATGATGTGATCTCTGCCCCAGTCAAGCTCCCTCTCGAAGGCATACAGACAGCCAGCATCCACCGCCACCAGCCAGCAACACATTCCAGAGGCTCACTACTCTCTGGGAAAAGAGCCATCTAACATCCAGTCTATTCCTACTTTTGCTTAGTTTAAACACATGTCCCCTGGTCCTCCCCATCGGAATAATCTATCAATAGACACACAGTCCCAGCCTTTTCATTATTGTTTATACCTGAATATGATGCCTGATACTTTGCTCCGCTGCAGTTCCAGTCTTCTGTTTCAGCTAACATCCTGCCTGCTGTTGCTTGCAGCAGCTTGGAAGACTGCTGATGAGCAGTGAACCCCAATAAACGGTGTCTATGCAGTGGTCAGCACAGTTCATTCCATAGTTGGCAGTGTATGGCGGGGGACATGCTTCAGGTGATAGCCTCTCACTACACAGAGAATACTATCTGTAGGACATGCTACTTCCAAGCAACAGCATTCATTATCTTGTCAAAGTCTGAACACTCCTGATTGCCACAAAGCAACAGTATTTTTTTAAAAAATTGAATCCTCAGGAGCAAACATTCACATGTATATTTTATGAAGCTGTTGTACCTTTTGATTGCATGGTGCTTTGTACGAGGAGTGTATTGATACACCTAGATTTCTTGGCAAAAGAGTGCAAACCCTGTTGAGCCGAATGGATCAAAGGGCCGTAGCAACCTTTTTGGTCTTAGTTGGGTCTGGGATGGAGGGGGGTGGGAGGACCTGCTTGCTACTGGTCACATGGGTTGGGATTGTTGGCCTTCATGGGTCACTGTGCTGAGAAGGGCAGAGCAGTTTATGCTGACTGGACCTCCAAGAATGGACCTCAGTCTACTGTGTATCTCTCAGCTTCCAGGAGGAGGCTAAAAATCACTTATTCTGATTAGGGTACGCCTTGTGGGGAGAGCGGCACTTCACAACAGAAGCTAGTAGGAAGACTTCAGCTAGCCTGCCCATTGCAGGGAACCCTTGCTTGCCAATGGCTGTCAATTATGCTTTGCCATGGTTCTATTGTATTTCAAGAAACCAGCTCAGAATGGATAAAACGCACCAGAATTAATGACTATATGGTATTATCTCACCTTGTTCAGCAATTTCAATCTCCCTGCGCCCAAAGTCTGCCTGTTTGATGTTCTTGATGCAGAAGTCACTGCTGCCCTTCGAATTTTTCTGCTGCTTGTCACGTGGCGATGTTTCATCATCCGAGCTATCTGTGTAGGATGCCGCTAGGGGCAAATGAGAAGCAATGAACAATCAGCGCAACAGACAAATATCAACACTTTTTTCTAGTATCTGCCCTATTCAATGTTATGATGCGGAGATGCCGGTGTTGGACTGGGGTGGACAAAAATGAGGAGTCGCACAACACCAGGTTATAGTCCAACAGTTTTATTTGAAATTACAAGCTTTCGGAGCTCTGCTCCTTCGTCAGGTACAGTGGATCTGTACCTGACAAAGGAGCAGCGCTCCGAAAGCTCGTAATTTCAAATAAAACTGTTGGACTATAACCTGGTGTTGTGCGACTTCTCATTTCTATTCAATGTTAAGCTGGGAAGGCAGGCAAACGGGCTGTGAAGCCCTCCACAACTTCATTAATGAAGCTGTTCAGATACATTACGACAAAAAACAATTCTAAGAACACATTGAACCATACAAACTATACAAGCAGTTAGTCCTGATTAGGCACTGATGCATGGACAATCTGCATGGTTGGGTGTCCACTATTTTGACCTTCTGGTTAACAACATTGTCTCATAGCTGAGACCCTGTCAATTAATGTGGACACAGGTCACAGAGTGACGCTTGAGTTTGAATCAGTGCACTTTTACTAAACAGAGTGCATGTATCTGAGGGGATGAGGAGAGGGTTCGTATTACGAGACTCTGACTTCTTTAAATCCTCACAGCATTTCAAATTTAATACAACGGAATAATCTTTAGTTAAAGCTCAAGTTCCATTTTTGCTGAAAGGAGTAAACTGGCTAAAGTTTAGGTGAAAGATTAAAGGGGATGTGCTCTCTTAGTAGTATCTCAGTCACCTTTCGTTACTGCGTTTTGTGTCTCATAGCTCTACCCCGATACGACGAAGAAATTTTGCTCCAGTGACACATAACTGGAACTGATCTGTGGCCAATATCCCCATTACTCCCACGCATCTTCATATACAGTGGTGAATTCTGAAATCAGCAACTAAACACAGTCGCCCCTTGTTGGAACGCTCTTTGCTTCCCCACAACCTTCAATATACAAACACTGCCTACAGCTCCCTCACTAACAAAGAAACCTTATAAAGCCTGCTTTGGTACAGTATTTTCTAAGGCGTTTTAAAACAGCATACTGCTTCAGGACAGAGACCTCATATGGTGGTTTTACACTTGGAGTCAAGACCTACAGAGAGCTTACAGGTGGGATTGACTCCCCACGTTTCCATTATAAAAACTACCTCCTTTATCCAGACAGAGGTAGAGGGCCCAGAGTGTCTTCAGATTCTGGTACCGGTTTTTTTGTAAATAAAAGATGGAATGCAACCAACAGGGAGACCCACGCCAGCACTCCTAGAAGGATTGGGTCGCTTCATCAGCAGTAGTACAAAGTATGCAGCTCTTCTAGATGCTTCAGTCATGACTTGAAACATACAGGGTTAATTTCACACAATTTACAAAGCCTCAAAGACCAATAAAGATCATAAGTTTCATGAACCTGTACAACCATCACTGGATGGTGTGCTGTGCTGGATTTAAGGTATCTAGTTTTTTTTGGACATGGTCACATTTATTACCCATCCCTAGTTGCCCTAAGGTGGTGGTGATGGTGATGGGCCTTTTCCTTGAACTGCTGCAGTCCTTGCGGTGACTGTGCTCACATGATGGTGCTAGGTAGGGAATTCCAGGATATTGATCCAGCGACAATGAAGGAACAGTGCTATATGTCCAAGTTAAAATGGTGTTTGGCTTGGAGGGGAACTTAGAGGTGATGGTGCTCCCATGACATTGCTGCTCTTGTCCTTCTCTGTGGTAGAGGTTGCAGGGGAGAGATGTGTTGCTGCAATGTATCCAGTAGATCATACATACGGCAGCCACAGTGGTGGAGGAGGTGGATATGGAGTCCAGTGGCAGGGGCACCGATCAAGCGAACTGCTCATATCCAGATGAGTGGCAAGTGGCAGGTGAGTGGCAAATGGCAATATCAAACCACTGACTTGAGCCTTGTAGATAGTAGAGAGGCTTTAAGAGGTCAGGAGGTGAGCCACTCGCTGCAGAGTATTCAGTCTCTACCCTGCTCCTGTAGCCATGATGTTGACATGGCTGGTTCAGTTCAGCATCTGGTCAATGGTGACCCCCAAGATGTTGATTGTGGGAGCCTCAGCGATGGTGCTGCCATTGAAGGGCAAGGGGAGGTGGCTGGGCTTTCCCTTGTTTGAAATGGTCATTATCTGGCATTTATGTGGCACGATTGTTACCCAACATTTGTCAGCCCAAACCTGGATGTTATCCAGGTTCTGCTGTAGGCTGGCATGGGCTGCTTCATTTTTGGAGAAATTGTCAATAGAGCAGAACACTGGAATCACCAGTGAACCGTCCCAATCCTGACATACTGATGGAGAAAAGGTCATTGATGCATCAGCTGAAAATGGTGGGCCTGGGATGTTTCCCTGAGGAATTCCAGCAGTGATCTCCTAGCCTTCGACAACAACAACTATCTTCTTGTGTGTCAGGTATGACTCCAGCCACTGCAGGGTTTTCTCTTTGGCCCCCATTGACTTCAGTTTTTCCAGGGCGCCATACTTGGTCAAATGCTGCTTTGATTTCACTACAATAATGTTAGAGTTCTGTAGTTACATTAATAGTAACTTGCAAAACTGCAGTGGTCACTGCTCCTTCGTTTCACAAACCTGAAACCAACCAATGTAAATTATACACAACGTGGTTTTGAAATGCAATCTTCTGTGCAGGGGCTGCCTGTCTGAGCAAACAAAAAAAGCACTTATGAAGATGGATGTCTCCTGAAATCAATTCTGGCGATTGCTAATAGCACTGAGACACCTTAAAATCTACTTTTTGTGAAGAGAGGGTGGGGAAAGAAGTAAAGTAAGAGGGCAATAAGCAAACAAGAGTCTTCCCGTCATCTAATGCATGCTCCAAATATCCAGGGGTTAGTAACTGTATTTCAACTTCTAACTAAAAGAACAGAGTTGCAGGGATGATAATCGCCAGAAAGAGAGTCCCACAGGCAGAACAATAAATTTAAAGAATTTTTTTTTTTTTTTAAATCACCAAAGTTTGAAGATGACGACATGCTGGTATCTTAAAACATGTTACAGGCTCTTTTAGAAATGTGACATTGAAAGTTTTACTGTCTTTGAATGTTATGCAGAGAATAACTATATTTGGGAGCGGTTACAAGTGGGTTATTTCAAAGGGGTGCAGAGGACGTTATGAAGCTTGAACCATTTATGCTACAAAGCTGAACTCAAGGGTGCTGCCTTGTAAACATCCTATACTGCACCATGTAGAGGCAGTTCCTCTTCTCAATTTCTCCCCAATCACTCCTCCGACGGCAGCTCGTGCTCGGGTGTAGTACCTTTCCCAAGTGGACATTCTCAACTAGAACCTGGATAGTGAGCAACTATCTGGAGAGAATATCATAGGAGAGCCTGATCCTGCCCTTGTCAAGCATCCAGCAGGAGTCACTAGATTTCACACTCACCCAAAATGTAGTCCCTCCATCACAATCTGGCTAAGATCACCTAACTTGGCACAGACAAGACATCAAATCTGCAACCTTACTGTATGGGGCTTTTTTTGTTAGAACAGCCCAGATTACAGGACAATATGATAGAAGTGTTCAAAACTATGAAAGAATGGGACATAATAGATAGAAGCAGACGGTTTCCAGTAGTTGAGGGGTCTAGAATGAGGGGACCATAGATACAAGATTAAATGCAAGAGATTTAGAAGGGAGAGCAAGAGAAGCTTCTTTACACAAGAGTTGTGAGGCTACGAAATTCACTTCCAGGATTAGTGGTTGAGACATAAACTATGTCAACATTCAAGATTATATTGGATAGGTTGATGAAGGAAAAGGGGTTGAAGGGACATGGGTACAGGTTGGGTAAATGTGATTAGGACTACTTGGAAGGTAATCGCCAACACAGGCCAGTTGAGCCGAATGGCCTGTTTCCGTGTTGTGACTTCTATGTATCACACTACATGGCACATTTACCCACTGAGTGAGCAACAAGGACAGTTTTATTCCTTTTTTGGCTAGGGGAGTGCAACAGACCTCCTGTAATGAGTTGTACGGTGAAGGATAAATGAGTGATACAATCAATGGCCTTTTATAAATTGATTTGGACAAGTTGGGTGATTGGGTAGATGCATGGCAGATGCAGTATAGTGTGGATAAATGCGAGGTTATCCACTTTGGTGGCAAAAACAGGAAGGCAGATTATTATCTGAACGGCAATAGATTGGGAGAAGGGGAAGTGCAACGAGACCTGGGAGTCCTTGTGCACCAGTCGTTGAAGGTGCAGCAGGCGGTTAAGAAGGCAAATGTATGTTGGCCTTCATAGCGAGAGGATTCGAGTACAGGAGCAAGGATGTCTTGCTGCAGTTGTACAGGGCCTTGGTGAGACCACACCTTGAGTATTGTGTGCAGTTTTGGTCGCCTTATCTGAGGAAGGATGTTCTTGCCATGGAGGGAGTGCAGCGAAGATTCACCAGACTGATACCTGGGATGGCAGGAATGACGTATGGAGAGAGATTGGGTCGATTGGGCTTGTATTCGCTAGAGTTTAGAAGAATGAGAGGGGATCTCATTGAAACTTATAAAATTCTAACAGGACTAGACAGACTAGATGCAGGAAGGATGTTCCCGATGGCGGGGGAGTCCAGAACCAGGGGTCACAGTCTAAGGATAAGGGGTAAGCCATTTAGGACTGAGATGAGGAGGAATTTCTTCACCCAGAGAGTGGTGAACCTGTGGAATTCTCTACCACAGAAGGCAGTTGAGGCCAATTCATTAAATATATTCAAGAAGGAGTTAGATATATTTCTTAAGACTAAAGGGATCAAGGGATATGGGGAGAAAACAGGGACAGGGTACTGAGTTTGGATGATCAGCCATGATCGCATTGAATGGCGGAGCAGGCTCGAGGGGCCGAATGGCCTACTCCTGCTCCTATCTTCTATGTTTCTATAAGCCTATAGTTGATTATCTGGGAATAATGGCCAGTACTTTTATTTACCCAAGGTCCAAACTTATTGATCAGGATTCTGCCATTCCCATTGAACTGTCAATTTAAAAAAGAACTGTCTTGTTCAAAGATAGGCTGCTGAACAGACAAGAACTAAAAAAAAAGTCGTCATGCTAGGGCGGAAGAGTAGCGGAACAGCCGGACATGGTATACATTAGAACACTTGTTGAAAAGATTTGCATTTGTGGTTGTCACGTGACAATCACATGAAGAATGTTTTGTGAACACCATCAAGACAGGGTCACCAGCACTGAATTTCCTGCCTGGTCTCCAACGGATCACCTGCTCATAACACCATGGCCAAGGTTTAAACTTAGCACACACAAATCCAAGGCACAAACCACTGAGGTCACTGATTAAAAACAAGAGGCAAAGGATTTCACTGGTGATCAACACCGTTTGGGACAGGGGAGGAAGGAGGAGGAGGAGGAGGAGGGGAGGAGACAGCAAAGCTTTGGCAGGTTGCCAAGCCTTTATGCATTAAACAGAAAGTCAACTCATTTCATAATTAAATGCCAGGGTATGATGTGTAAACAGTGGTTCAATTTTCTTAGCTTTTCAGAACTTGTGTAAAAAGGTTCGAGCCTAAGCCCTTTGGATCCTTCCAATCCTGAGGAATAATATAACAACAAGCCTGAAAGGTTATTGCATCGAGAAACTTAGGTTAAGAGCCATGGCCCACTGAAGTGTAGACGATCACCAATAAAAGCCTGTAGATTGTAGTAGAAACAAGAATGAGGAAAGTAAGGAGTTCCACAGCTTTGAGGTCTGGGGGTGGGGGGGATAAAGAGGAGATAAATTAGAGCAGGGGATGGCGCAATGAATCTGGATTTTAGCACAGCGAAGACAAAGGGTCAAGGAAGCACGCGCAGGACCCACCTGGAGCGTATATCAGGAATTTAGCCCCGATCTGCGCAGTTTTCTAAACATCAATTTAAATGGTTGGAAAATCACGCACAGAACACCTCCAAGTTCCTGATATACACTCCTGGTGGGCAACGCTCCCTGCCAGGGTAACAAAGTCAGAAAATTAGGCCTTATATCTCCCTCCCTAGGTCTGGGGCACCAAGGACAAATGCAATACTGCAGTCCAACCAGCGCCCCGAGATCAACCTACTTAGCACAGACCGAGGATCAAATCCAGAGTCACCCTCATCTGTATGGCTCACCGACACACTACATGGTGCATTTAAGCTCATCAATGGAAAGTAATATTTGGACAGTGTTCCAAGCCAAAACCTAAAAAGGTAATTGCTATTTTTTTTTGGGAGGGGGGAGGGGGAAGAGAAAGAACTGCAGTGAAAAATACAGAAGCCAGGACAAGAGAGTCTTTGTTCCTATAACAGCTCCTGGTTTTAATATTTCAACCCTATAAATATATGCATCCCCAGGCCATTGGGCGAGACTGGTGAAAGAGTGCAGGCACCCTACTACTGTTATCAAACTGGGCAAATAGTGAGTTAGCAATGGAAAATTCACAATGCAGTCGATGATGCTATTCTGAAGTTGGAGTTAAGGCACATCATCTGTACTATACCCAAAATAACAGAAAACGCTGGAAAAACTCAGCAGGCCAGGCAGCATCCGTGGAAAGAGAAACAGAGTTAACGTTTATTTTGCTATTGTACTATACCCAACTTGGGAATCATCATTTCCAACACTGGGAGCAAAGTGGGGCCAAAATTCCATTCACCAGCACCGACATCCATTATACTGAACAGTTCATAGTAAAACTCAGAGATTTAACATTTAATTTAAGAGCACCCACTGTCACACCTTACGAAGCATTTAATCAGGAATTGGTCGGATCCCCAAGGATGGCAAACCCCAAGCTGACCAGTATGAGAGTCACTGTCTTGCTTTACCCAAGCCTAAAAACAAAGCAACTTGCCAGGTTACAACTAACATCAGTATGTTCTCTGCTTATCCAATACTTCCAAGTTTGCCATCTCAGTTGGTTGCTACAGCCCTCCCCATTCTGCACAAGATCCTGGTTAAGGTACAAGTGAGCTCTGCTAAGTGAATAATTACTTTAGATAAGTTCAAAGAATGTGCTTTCAAGCACAGGATAGCAATCACAGATGCAGACGTTTCTGTTGTCCTTGCATTGTAAGATTAATATGTACAGCTTGTGGTGCCATTCAACCTCTGATACACATTTGGCGATCAAATTAATCAAAGGATGGATGGGTGGGTGGGGAGGAAAAGAGAAAGAGCAACTAAAAGCTCTCAATCTTGAGATTACATCTATAATGATCCCAGTCCAAAGATGTGCGGGTTAGGTTGATTTGGCTATGATAAATTGACCCTTAGTGTTAGGGGGGATTAAATACGTGGGGTTACGAGGATAGGGTGGGATATGTGTCGGTGCAGGCTCGATGGGCCGAAATGGCCTCTATCTGCACTGTGGGGATTCTGTGTGAATTGATATAATAAGGAGAGATCACTGCACATTATAAAAATATAGCTGATTTGTACAATGTTGTCATCCTTCACCTAAATAAACACACTTCTTGTCTGACCTCAGCAATAACTTTAGAGATCAGAAGTGTAAGTAAAATAAAAGTAAACCAGCTTCTTTAAGGAGTGACTTGACTTGGTTTGAAAGGCCTTACACTGTGTATTATGTATATAATTATACACATAACCAATGATCATCCTTCTCAATTATTTCTGGTGGCTTTGTATCTGGGCAAATTATACTCTGTGCAGTCTAACAATTTAATGGTCACAACAGGTTTTTGTCTTGCAAAGTGCTGCTGGAGGTAATTAAACATTTAAATGTGTTCTTACTACATAAATTAAACAGGTCAGTTTACTCAAGGCAATCATTTTTAAAAATAAATGTTTTTCTTTGAAGTGACCTTCTCAGCAAATTCGCCCTTCCACATTCTACACAAAGAGATTGTTTGAACTGCAATCTTCAAAGGGTTTTCTTTGAAAAACAAGCTGCCGTCAGGAATGTGCCACAGCAAGGCTGTGTGGAAAAAATAAACACAATTTTATAATGCTAAAAGAAGATAGAAGGTGGAATAATAAGTAAAAGGTTGCGCCCTTTGCCTTCATGGGAACAAGATAATTAGCCATTGGCCAGATTAGGACTGCTAAATATGCTAGAATAGGCGATTTGGTGTCAACTGATCCAGGGTCAAGCTCGTCAGGCCCATAGGATTTAGCATAAGAGAAGGTAACTCCAGAGATACGGTTCACACAGGACAAGTGTTTACCAGCATGATCAGCCCCAACTCAATGCTTTAGTATATACTCTGAAGTCATAAGAACTGGCCGCAACTGTCTCTAAGATCTGCCCTATTGACACCAGTGATGAGTGGACGTAGTCTAAGGGGTCCCAATGACTCGCTGCACTTTTTCCTTGTTGAATACAACACTGTGTAAAGTAGCTAATATTCACAGTACTTAACAGAGAATTTCATGCTCTCCCCCAGCCCACAAAGTTAATAAAAGGCATGTTTTAGCATGGTAGTGAGCTATACAAACCAGGAAGTAACAGGATTTGATCCCTGGTCTGTGCTGAGTTAACTGATCTCAGTCAGGCAGTGGTAGAAGCCCTACAATTGGCCTCGGTGTCTGAGTTTTTGGGGAGGGAGAAGAGGAATATTGAGGAATTCTCTCAAGTCTGATCACTATCCAGCGGCTGCTGCTGGAAAATGTGTTGATAATGACAGCACCAGATTTGACTGTGAAGCTCCTCTCTCCCCAGGTTGAACAGCCTGCCAACACTCACCGTCTAAGCTTACACATGACAAATGACCACTGAGGTGAGATACTGAAAGGCTGCTGGTGCCCATTGAACTACAGACCAGCAGGAGTCAGCATCTTCAGGACAGATGGGGAGAAAATTGAAAGGGAAATACCCCCAAAAATATGGATCTAGAAATTTGTGTTGGTGATGTTAGTGAACACACACTTAATGAATTTGTAGGATAAACATTGCTCTGCTATATTATCGCAATTAGCCTGTTTATTTAAAATAGGTTATTGCCTCCACTAAAAAACCAAAAAGGATCATGTGGATGTGTTTAGCACTTGTCCCCTAATATTGCCGTCAGTAATTTCCAGTTTTATTCACAGTATTCCCCCTCCCTCTCCCAAAAAGGAATAGAATATCAAGTTCACTGTAACAGGGCACTATCTTAAGGTGGCTTATCTTCCCAGCTGCAAAATGGCTTCCTCTGCCTGTCCTTTTTTGAGATGAGATGCAATTGCCGCAGGTGAGCATACGCTGGGACAAGTGATCGCTTTCTCGTACCTGTCTCTACGAACAGCTTCATTTTTTTCCAAACTATTTCTACCATCTGCTTACCATTATTTTGATTAGACATACCCATCAGTTCTGGAGAGGAAGAAAAAAAAGAAGCTGGTTAGTGGCTAGTTCCATCACTACAGAACGATGGCGAGATGCAGGCAGATTTGAAGCAAGCAGCAAGCGATCACTTGGAGGTTAATGCAGTTCAGTGCAAGGCTGTGTTCAGATTCCAGTAATAATTGCAGTGCGATAAATCCTTAATAACTCAAGAATAAAGCTGTTAACAGTGTGATGGCAGGGGGTAGTTATACCGAGACTTTCTTCTCAACAGTACAGCATCAATACACAGCACTGATCTATTTAGATTAATCCTTTGCACAGGCAACCCAGTGCTGATTTTTCAGATTCTTGCATTTATAATAAATGGAATGTTTCATTGAGGATAAAATGAAAATGGGCAAAGTCATGGTATTGCGGGAAAAAAAATCAAAACAATACTGGGAGTGATTTACTTCAACCTGAAGCCACTCTGCATAGATACACTGCAATCTGCAGCAGTCCCAAGACTGGTAACTATCATGGGTGAAAACAGCAAATAACTGGTATTTAGAAGTTGCAGAAACACTCTTGCCGGGCTTATGGTAAGTCTATATTTCAACATTTATATAGCACCTGTAATGTAAAAAGTATCCCAAAGTGCTTCACAAACGGAAATCGGTGAATGGGTGCCTAGTCATGGACTGTGACCAAAAGTTGTGTCAGAATTTTTTTTATTTTTTTAAAAAAGGTAGAGAAGGGATGGCAATTAAAAAAGAGCTGGAAGAGATGGAACAGGCTGATCTGTTCAACATTAGATAACTGGAAAAAAAAATTGAATACGTGACACCCACCCATCCAATATAAGAGTGGAAACATGCTGAAGGAGACTCAACCCAGTTGATCTTTGACTTCCTGTCCTCTTCATTTATCTCTACAGGTCCTTATTCATGCACCTAGACCCCTCTCTAGGTTCCAATTCAAGCTACCTGCGATGGTACAACGACTTTAGAACAGAATGATATCAATGAGCGCTGATGTTTCCTGTGAACACCCCACCCTATCAATCATCCCAATTGCATCTTGTGTCTTGCTGTCAACTGGCACTACAGAATAAACTGGATAGTGCTAATGACTGGCATCTTATGGATTTAAGTTGGCACTGTCCCTGTATTTTTGGGAAGGTGTGAAATTGACCTATTTTCTACCCATGCCCCTTGACAACACACCAATTACTGAATGGACAGGCAACCTACCATCAGGTCTCCAGCAATGCTGGCCCAAAAATGACTCGCCCTCTGATTTTCCCTCCTCCCTGCCCCCTCTGTAAGGAGGCCCTTGATCTCCACTCAGCATCTCCCCCAGCAAAGTAGCGGAGCTCATAAACTCAAAGAAATGGGTGAGGCAACTGAAACTGCACTGCATCATGCACAGATACCCAGCACGCTGTGCCACTCATATACTTTCACCATCTAAAAACCACACACCAAACTCAGTTCAATTTTGAATCAAACACAACTACTTTGCCACGGTTATGCTGGGATCAGTATTTCTACTAACTGCAGGTTAGAACAGCCAGCTTGTAAGTCTTTGCATTGCTGCCACTATAGATCTATTGATTCAATCTAAACAAAAATGTAATGTTTAATACAGAAATAATTCAATTACTCAAAGGTTCTACCTATGAAATCTATACACAACCAAACCTGTGTATATGTTTTTATGTCTTTTAAATACAGGGGAGTGAATGGGACATCACCTTTCCTGCATCAGCAGAGGCAGGCAGTACAAATCAAAGAGGCTGCACTGTTGCTGTACAAGGTATTGGGAAATTCCATCTGGAGTAGTACATGCACAGTTCTGGTTACCGAGTTACAGGATGGTGATTATTGCCCGAGAGGATACATAGGCGAGCAATGACGATAACTTCAAGGACGAATGGGATTTGGGGAACTGAAATTGGGGATTCGATGAGAAGCTGGAAGGTGGCGTTGGTCCATGAAGAAGGGACGAGCTTATTGGGATTAATGGCCTTTTCCTGTCCTAAACATTTTTCATGTGCGTATATACAGGACATCTCACTGAAGCCCTGGAAGCGCCTACCTGAGCTGTAGCTGTCCGTTGAGGATTGGGAGATTGATCGAGAAAGCGAGCGACGACCTATTTTTGTTGGACGTTTGTTGAACTCTTGCTTCTGGTCAGCAAACTGGATCTGCTATTCATAAGAAAAATGGAAAGGGTATTTACTGTAGATTGGTTTCAAGAATCTGGGATCAGCATGTTTACCGGTGTTTATAAACAACTTAGCTGGGTTGCACAGTGTATTGGCTCAACCAATGCACCGTGCCATATGGCGGGTGGGTGTGGGATCTGGCTAGCACTTCCCCGATATGGTAAGTGCACAACATTGCTGTTACCACTTGGAGTAGGGGGGGGCAGGGGAAGGCAGGTGATGAGTGGAGGCCATTCCGCCACAAGAGAGGGTAAAATATATATATATTTTTTTTAATTATCAGGACAGTAATCCCCTCCTGCTCCTTCATACCTACCCACTGGTTACACAGCAGCATTGACAGAGCTGCAGGAACAACTTTTCTGCCCTGCTTAACCAGTGAATAAATCAAGAAGAAATCCAGAAATCGTCAGTGATGATGCCGATCAATCACGAGGAATCCATGATATATTACCAGGTTAAAACAAAGATACATTTACAGGATTACTGACCTTCCAGGGGATCAGTATAAATACTGAAATCTGCAATAATTTTTCATAATGATTTTCACATTTCAGTCATTGCCCTCTTTTAATCCCCAGCCTCGAGTAATACGCATGATTATACTCGTCTCCCCCCATTCCCCTCAAAATTGCAATGCCTAGATGGCAAAAAGGAAGGATGGAGAAGGAAAAAACATCAACAGAGATTCCACCTTTTGTCAAGAAATGGCACTAAACGCATCACAATTACTGTTCAGATAAAATAGGTTGCAACCATTGGTCAGTGAAATAATACAACCATACCCAGCCCTCCGAGACAATTCAGCAGCCAGTTTACAATCATCAAGTTGTTGCTAAATTATGACCCTGTGGTGAAGAGATCCTAATCAGTGGGAAAACATGTGAGAAGTCGCACAACACCAGGTTATAGTCCAACAGTTTTATTTGAAATCACAAGCTTTTGGAGCGCCGCTCCTTCGTCAGGTGAAGTGAAGAGATGTGTATCGGCACAGCATATATAGTCAGAGAACACTGCCAGACGATTACAGTTAATCTTTCTAACTGCCCTTTATCACATCAGTGGGAAAACAGTTTAGTGACAAATTACATTTACGTAATCTTCCTTGCGTAAAAGAATGTCTGAAGAGCTCGTTACAAGGAGGAGAGGCAGACGGCAAGTAGGGAATAATGAATTTAGGAGTGCTTCTGGTAGAGAGTCCTGGAGGACAGGAGATGATCAACAATCTGCAGCCAGAGGAACAGAGGGTGTGGGATATGACACCTTGACTTTTGTGTGCAATTTTGGTTGCCTTATCTGAGGAAGGATGTTCTTGCCATGGAGGGAGTGCAGCGAAGATTCACCAGACTGATACCTGGGATGGCAGGAATGACGTATGAAGAGAGATTGGGTCGATTGGGCTTGTATTCGCTAGAGTTTAGAAGAATGAGAGGGGATCTCATTGAAACTTATAAAATTCTAACAGGACTAGACAGACTAGATGCAGGAAAGATGTTCCCGATGGCAGGGGAGTCCAGAACCAGGGGTCACAGTCTAAGGATAAGGGGTAAGCCATTTAGGACTGAGATGAGGAGGAATTTCTTCACCCAGAGAGTGGTGAGCCTGTGGAATTCTCTACCACAGAAGGCAGTTGAGGCCAATTCATCAAATATATTCAAGAAGGAGTTAGATATATTTCTTAAGGCTAAGGGGATCAAGGGATATGGGGAGAAAGCAGGGACAGGGTACTGAATTTGGATGATCAGCCATGATCGCGTTGAATGGTGGAGCAGGCTCGAGGGGCCGAATGGCCTACTCCTGCTCCTATCTTCTATGTTTCTGCTGAAAAACTGATTTCCCATATATGGTGAGGTGAGGCCTCGGAGAGGTCTGAAAACAACAAGAACGGTCTTGAAGCTAATTTGGTGGAGCACATGGAGTCAGTGGAGCTTGGTGAAGATGGGGCTTTGTGAAGAAGAGGACTCGAAGCAAAGCCCTGGATTATCCAGAATTTGTGAAAAGCAGAGAAGGAGAGGCTAGAAAGGAATGCATTACAGAAATCAATCTTCGAGGTGATGGTGGGGACGAGTGTTTCAGTAGTGGAGGGAGTAAGAAAGGAGGCCAAGTGGGTAATGTTCTGGAATTGCAACAAAACTACCGTGACAATGGGACAGCTCAGGGTTAAGCAGTGTGACAAGGCTGCATACCACCATGCTCAGCCCACTATTTCCAGCATACAGAAATAGCACGGCATATTAATTCTGATTAAACGAGGAAAACTTGCAAAAGAAACATTGAGGAATAAAAAATGAATAAATTGATCTGTCCAAGCCCCTGTGGCCAAAACAAAAACAGACATGTGGATATTGAGGGGAGACTCCAGCCTGGTACAGCGACATGGATATGGGCCAATGTTCTGCCTGGTACAGACACACACAGCAAAACAAAAAACACAACTGCTGCTTCTCCTGGTTTGTATTATGATAATTGTAAACCAGTGTGGTTTTAGTCATCTAAAGTAAGGAAGATATATTGTTGACAAACTAAATTTAGGATTAAATTATGAAAATTAAAAATTGAATAAAACTGAATAGGTTTAGAGAAGTGTAACTAGACTAAAATTATTTCTAGGACTAAAACACTAGTTAAATAGTCCACAACTTTAATAGTTCGCATTTTTGTGACTTATGAGAAGTGAAACAGTTAATATGTTTTGAAATATAAATTAAGAAAATCCTGAAAAAACTATAACAATAATATCAAAAGCAGAAAGTAAATGTTCTGATTAAAATATTTTCCAGGACTAAAAGACAATTAAAATTTGGGAACAAAAAATATGTTTAAAACTAAATGTCCTCTGAACACTATAAATATACCAAGAAGGAAACTCAATATCCAGAGAAGAGTCTAAAACTAAAATGGTTTCTGGAACTAAAACAACATTGCTGTGAACCACAAGGAGTTAGAAAGCTCAGCAGAAAAACCTTTTCATATACTAAGAAATGAAAAGTTTGGATTGATACTGCTATATTCCTGTTCTGTACAATACAACTATGAACATGGTCCAAAAAGACCACCCTAAAATCATTCCTCAACACATCCAAGCAATTTCAGCCAACCCAGTGCAGTTTCACCCTCCGTACCTGCTTGGGAATAGGGTTAGAGGTTGCATTGTTCTTCCCTTTGTTGGTTAACGCCTTGCTGTTGAACATTGTTGGTTACACGGCGGCTCAGTCACCTGCGCTCTGCCTACTAATAATCAGCGCTATCCATACACTTGCGCTCCTGTTCTGTCCAGTCCTCGCTCAGCCTCAAGTGCACTTTTTAAACTTACCAACGTTGCTTTTAGGACTTGGATTAGTACAGCTTTTTAGAAAGTGACCTCCCAGACCAATTAACAATGCTTATCTGCAAAGAATTAATGGGGCAATTGTTTAGCTGTTAAATGGTTTTCAGTCTAAACAACTAATGACATTGTTCCACCAGCATCCATGAAATCTTAATTGGAGGGAAACTTGCATGATCAGCTGCACTGCTATAACTAGAAATTATTGTTGGTGCAATTTTATTAGCTTTGATCAAATTTATTTTAAAACTGGCAGATACTGTCAAAACATATTTAACAATCAACTAGCTTTAAAAACAGTAATAAAGGAAGATTTGTGTACCAAGTCATTTCCCTCAAATACAAAAATGACTCATCCTAATTAAATAGCCTTGTAACAATCTTAGGGACCGCAAGCCAAAGGACTACACAGGATTCCTCACAGGAAGCCAACAGTCCCCAAGAGTGCAAGCACCTTTAAGCAATATTGGAACAATGTTTAAGCAAGTGAGAGTTGGAAGTTAACAAACTTCAGGGTTAGAACCAGAGTAAAGTTGGTTAAGCAGATCAGTTCTCTCCTTTACTGTTCTCCAAAAAAGAGATGGGGAAAGAGGGAAAAAAATTATTTTAAGCAACAGTATCCAGGTCTATGAAGGGAATGAGCTTGTATTTGGAACAATGGTACAGTAATACTGAGACCACAGCCTGGCCACTTCAAGCCAAGCACAGGTCATCTGCAAAAAGATCAAACTTAAGTGAATGAGGTAAAAACTATTTGATTGCAGTACCATTTTCTATCAACAGAGGTCAACAGGGTATTCTGGAACTGAACCTGTGCTAGTGAAGCTATTAACAGAAAAAAACTAAAGAGAAAAAATGTTAATGTAGCAAATAGCCCACAAATACAGGAATGCTCTTTCCATTAGAAAACCAAGCCCATCTATTGCAAAAATATTGGAGTAATGCTCATCATCCCAAGACTGGGGATGCAACAACTCTGGTTCTGCTGGCAAGAGGAAGGCAGTGATCAAACTAGGCATTATCCATAGAAGAGGTTCACTATCAGGATGAGAATTAGATACCCAATCAAGAAGCTTGTTACCAACATTTGTAAAAAAAAAATGATTGTGAAAATTGGCAATAGATTTGGTCCTCAAAGTATAATTTCTGTCTTCATACTTAATCAGAGTTTAATACTTGGGAAAAATTCCAATTATAAATCAGGCTCTCACCAGCAAAAACCAGAGTGAACCGAAAATTGAATCCCACTAATCCCAAGAATACAGTGCAACCTTTGTTAACTAGAGAGGATTATATTCCTGTAATCACATTGTACTTTTAAAAAAAAATAAAAAATGGCAGGGGCACTGGGAACGCAAGTGAATAAAACCCACAGGCATTATCCCTTCTCTCCTGGAGCTGCAGATTCTTGCAGGGGTGTAGCCCCAAAGGTACTAACAGCCTTCTTTCCCCATCTCCGGCCATTCTTCATGTCTGAGTGCAGACAGTGAGTACCAGTAGACTATTCAATGGCAGAGCATCACAGTTGAATCGGACTTCTCCTGACCTGAATCATTAGAGGTAAAAAGCAGGGTCGCAGCTAATATTTCTCTTTCTGTATATCCTGGACCTGGAGGTGAATTTTCACTTCCTAATTACTGAACCAGCTGATATCAGCAAACTTAGCATAGACCAAGGTCAAACACGGAGTCTTTTGGTCTGTGTACTGTAATACCACACAGCGCATCCTATACAGACTTAACATGTAGTTTATGTGGGAGGAAACAGAGAGAGATTGCTTCCATTAACTCACCTTCCTTCTTCCCCAGAAACTACAGTTGACATCAGACCCCTGCTGTCCAAAAAGATGCATACTGCCAGTGCTGTTTAAAAAATTGCTATGATTACAGAAATATATTCTACTCTGGTTAACAAAGGCTGCATTGTGTTCTTAGTTTTTGGGATCAATTTTCGGTTCAATGAGTTTTTGCTGCTGTTGTGATCAAAGTTGTTTCCAGGTCTTAAAGTCCTGCTCGTGATCACTATCCAGCAAATCCTGCTGAAAGTGTGCAAATGATTTGCACAGGATCAAATTCAGTTGTGATCCTCTGAGCATTTGAATAATCCAACAGACACCATGGTCTAACATATGAATCATTAAGAGTTACCTGGGCAAGGTATCAATGGGCATCTAGTCTCTGTAGAACCACAGCCACACAGAGTCAATGTCTTCAGGAGGGGAGAGGATGAAAGAAAAAAAAACCCATAGACTATCTTCAGAAACTAAACTAGCCATAAGAAAACATCCTCATCAAGACATGCTCCCCTCCCAAACAAACCCACAACCACTTGGCTCAGAGGGTGCTGACTTAGAAAAGCTCTATAATCATCAGTTACAGCTGCTCTTTCAGAATAACCACAACTATTATAAATAGAGTTATAATGACTTGCCTGCAAGTGAAAGAGAGCCTAGAGCTCACTACCGCTGTTGAGAGAAAAAAAGTTAATGTGACATGCGCTTGAATATTTTAATTCATATAACTGCTGAGCATTTGATACTCCCCAATGAGAAAAATGTAATTAATGAGTACATCTCATCACTAGCTGTATACAACTACACAACAGACAGCAGTAGAAAACTTACTTCAACACACTTGGGAGGAAGTTTCCCATTAGAATTAGCTGCAGTAATAATTATCTTCTGAGTCAGGAGAGCTAAAAATCACTCAACAACATGGACTTGCATAAGTGAAAATTGTTGTTGTATAGCATCTCTCAGAAAAAGGTGCTTCATAGAGGCATAAGGGGAAAATGGATTCTATGCCATAGGATATAGCTTGGCCAGAGAGGTGGGTCTAAAAGGAGGAGAGGGAGGTGGGAGGGGATTCCCGAGTGGAGCTTGGGCAGCTGGAGGCACAGCCACCAATGATTTGGGGGCGGGGGCGGTGATGCAGAGGCGCCAGATTAAGAGGAACAGGAGTTGTAGGGCTGGTGAGTAAAGAGATAGATGGGGTCATGAAGGGATTTAAACGTGATAAGAATTTTAAATTTAAGGTGTTGGGGGACCGTGAGCCAATGCTGTTGCGTGAGAACAGGTGAGCGGGATAGGATACAGTGGCAGAATTTTACAAGAGCTGAAGTTTACAGAGGGTGGAGGATGGGAGACCGGCTAGCGGGACAATGGAACAGTCGAATCAGAAGGTGACAAAAGCATCGATAATGGTTTCAGCAGCAGATGGGCTGAGGTAAGGGCAGAAACAGACAATGCCATGGAGGAGGGAGTAGGCAGTCTTTATGATGGAGAGGATATGGGACTGAAATCTCCACTCAGGATCAAATAGGACGCCAAGGCTGCAAACAGTCTGGTCCAGCCTGAGACAGTGGCCGGGGAGGGGATAGACTCAGTTGCAAGGGTACTTGGATTGCGGCAGGAGCTCAAGACCTTGGCTTTGGTTTTCCCAATATTTAGCTGGAGGAAACTGCCGTTCAGCCAAAACTTAATGTCAGACAAGCAGTTTGACAGCACAGGACAATGGGAGGGTTGAGAAAGGACACAGAGCTGGACATCATCAGCATAAATGTGGAAACTGACTCCATGTCTGCGGATAATGTTGCCAAGGGGCAGCACACAATTGAGGAAAAGGAGGTTCCACCTTAAACCCAAGAGAGCCCACTTGCGGGTAAATTCCCACTTACCCCTAAGGAGGACCTAGTTAGTCACCAAGTGCAGATCATCATCCCTCATCAAATCTGCAAATGGTTGGTGGTCTCACACCTAAATGTAAGAGGCAATGCACTGTGATCGAAAATAGTTGCAAGCTTTTTAATTATATGGCACAAAAATATACAATTTGCAAAACTACTCAGTGCCAATATGTGGCACAAACAGAAAGCAGGTGCCTCACTTCTGCAACACATTTTCTTTTACCCATCGTGTCCAGTTAATGTCTCCCATTTGTGAGGGCAGAAGGAAAAATGCAGCTGTTAAGCTTTTTAAGCATATTATCAGACAGAAAAACTTCAACCAATACACTTTAATGTTCAACAATTTACTTCTTCTGTAATGTCCTTAATTCATCACATCAAACTGCTCTCACCCCCACAAGTGACAAGACCATAACTGTTTGAACCGAAGCCTATTGCTATATAGTTTAAAATGCTCTCCCAGACACAACCCAAAATCTAGAATTGTACTGCTAGGTGTTTTTCACAGTACAAGTGGATATGGAATGAACATTTCACCACTCCCTCTCTTCACAGAAATCCTAGTAACACCACATGGTTTGGTTGTTGACCATTTATTACCCTCCAGGTAGGTTATTACAGATTAATTCATTCATATTACACAATAAAACTTGTATGGTACAAGATTTTACATCACTCACCCTCCAGTGAGGGACTTCAAAAGCTGCAAAGGTTCCTTCCCAATCCTCCATCTCTCAGATTTGGCTCAGGTACAGAATTATTAGCACCTTCAACAGTCAAAACTAATCTATCAGAATCCAATTTTGCAAGATTTTTTAAAACAAAATTTCCTTACAAAATGTCAGGCCATTTAAAGCTGGATTCTAGGACTCCGTTAAGTTTACGAGTCTGTTTCTAGAACTACAACAGGCAGCTCCAAGAAGATTGGTGCACTTTCAGAGCTACTTAGAAACACACAGAAGTTTAAGCAAGTAACAAAGAAACCTATTCATTATAGAGAAAAGCCAAGTGCTACCTATGATTGGCAATGGTCATTTTACAACAAAAAAGATCTGTCCTCGGTTTACTGAACCAGTATTAACCAGCTCTCTCTAATAGAATTGTATTTACTCCACACATCAAAACATTATTCAAGTTGCTTTGCAAAAATCAGATAGACACCAAAAAAAAATGTTCCATAAGTTGACACATTTCAAACTCCCTCTCCCTAACCACAAAGTATTAAGGATAAATATTTTGAAGCAGTAACTTCCATCAGGCACCTCCTTCTTCCCCACCAAATTGAAGCAGCCAAGGTCAGACATCAGTCAAGTTCAGCTAGGTATATACAGCAATTCATAGAAATCAGACTCAGTAAAACTGGATTTAGTAAAACCTCGGCGTTTTGCCTTGTCCCCGAGTACCATGAACATTGCCTGATACAGCACAGCCTAAGAGAGCATGACAGGACATTAGATCACTTAACCTACGTCAATGCCACCCTGTAATCACAAACAGACACGCAAGGAACCCCAGACTGACTCCTCTTCCAGGAAAAGAAGCTCGCCTGCATTTCTGTAAATGCAATACGAATGGCTCGAAAAAATTACGCACAATTAACTCTACAATCAACTTCTCAAAGATGAAGGGGCTGATAAACCAGTAACACTGTACGGTGATATTGTGACATAGCCTTGTATGCCCAATCTGCATACTATTATCTGGGTCCACAACACAACGGCTGCTTGTGCATCAATGCAAGTGATGTTGGGTTCCAAATCAATGCCAGAGTGGCAATATAACTCAGAAGACTACTGAGCACACCAACGTCCTGACATGCAAGACCCCCAAACCCCACCCAGGAGTTCCCAAAGTGTGAAAACTTGTGCTCTAACAAGTGACTAAGAGTCCAAAAAATAAAATCAGTATAGGAAAAGTTGCAAAAAGACCACGAAGATATTAGACACCACAATAAACAATATGGATAAAGAGAAACAGTGAGCTTCGTCAAGGTGGGGGGGGGGGGGGGGGCGGGGGCAACTTGGAGTTTACTGGCCCGAAGGTGTCTGTCCAGTTGGGTGACATTATAGCACTGGATTTCCATCACTATAAACGCGCAAGTACTGCTGCGTGCTCAAGCATTTCAATTTAGTCCACTTTAGTTACAGGCACAGCAAGACCACGAGCAGGGACCATCCACACAATACAAAAGATGATCTGCTGTGCTAGTAATTTCAATATAAAAAGAGCAATTATGTTCTATTGCCAGTATGTGTCGACATTTTCATTTTCAGCCATGCACTGCTGTAAAATGAAATAGCCTGTTGCTCCATTCTGAATTTGGATGGAGTGAGCCAACATGTGTACACACCTAATCCCATTCTGCTGCAGTATATGGTATGATGACTCTGTATGATTGGCTCACTACCACAGTCATCATCCATCCAGCTGACTAATGAACTTGCATTGTAGAAATGGTTCCGAAAATGGTTGTGTAATCTCTGCTGTAACTCAGACAAAGATTCTGCTGATATTGCGGAGCAGTTTCTACAGTTTGATGGACCAAACAGCAGTTTTGTACTTCATGCTTTTTGGTCTTACCTCCATCTAGAGTGAATCAGGGTATATTATCCTGGCACTTATAAAAGGGCATTCAAACTCCTGATGCAAATTTCACAAAACAGAGGTCCCACAGCTCGCTTCCTGCCTTAATATGCTCTTTCTAAAGCTGAATCTTAGACTCTAAGACCTACTTGTCATGTTGTCCACATTCCAAATTAATGAAAATCAACAGGGTTTAGATAATCTTTGCTGAGTAATTACAAACTCTGACGCAACTCAACTTAGAGACAAGAGACACCAATTCTGAAACTACTTTTCCATACCCAGCCATGAATTACTTCTGGAATTTCCTGTCACCTTCATTGCAAACACTCCTCTTCTCATACAATACAGTTGGAAGGATTTAAATACTGTAGTTCTTTCGACAGTTCTTTCCCTTCCTGAAGGGATTAACTTCTGTTAACGTCTACTGTTCTATGGATGCTAGGTGCCCTCTGGTACTTCACGTGGCCATTATTCAGGTGTGAATCTGGAATCTAAGTGCTGGTAAACTATTCAGCTGCACCCAGTCCTACCCTCACTTAGCCGAGTTCGCTGGATAGAAATCAGGAGCGGGAACAAGAACTAATTTTTCCACCTCGCTGATCTAAAGTGCTGAGGCAAGTTGCAGTTCTAGCTCCCCGACCGTTGTCTGGCTGAGAGCAGCTAAATCAGTACAGGCTGGGGATAAAACCTTTGACCGGTGCCCTTACTCATTAGTATCATTAATACTGGTCCATTAAAACTTTGCAGATGATAGATGGCCAGTGTCAGTTTCCCTTCCTCCGCCAAACAAAACTGGACCACTGCTACGTTGCAGCTGGATTTGAAGAACAGAGAAAAGTCATGCCTGGTGAGTGCATTTGGATGTTACTCTGCCATTGGAGCTAATAAGACCCTGCGGCCAGAAATCAGGACCTCATCATAGAACTACCTGTCCCTTTCAGCATCTCACGAGTCTCATTAAACACCTAGCCTATTCAATTCTACCCAAAGGAAAACACAACATTTTCTGGTTCAGTTACAATCCCAAGAGCATACTCGGCAGTCATTGGATTTTACTTAAGTAGCAACTCCCCTAAATTCAAACTGCTTTAAAAAGAAAAGAAAGATAATCACAATAGACATTGCAGCAAGAGCATCGAGCTTCCTATATCTCTTGTTACTTGTTCCAAGCTAGCATTGACCAATTCAAACAAACAAAATACAGAATTAAAATAGTGTTAAAAATGGTTTAAAATACCCAAATTTTAATGCAATTTGTTCATTTCAAGTATTTTTGGGGGTGGAACAAAGGAGGAACAGATGATAAGATTACTGTACATTATTTTAGATCACAATTTTAGCCCTACAACTCCACCAAATTTATATCCACCTCAATTAATGGTCTTGGCTACAAATACCTGCTCAATGACGTATTGGCCACGCACTGATGGGCCAAAGAAGGAGCGAACCTTCCTCATCCTTCTTACTGCAGACAACTAATGAGATGTACTGTTGAGCTGCGGCGATATCAGGATACTGGAAAAGAATGTAAATACTCCACCTCTTTCCCAATAGGTGCGCCACCTTAACACAAGAGCAACAGTTTAAGTTACGAACTGAACACTGATTAAACAGTGCAGACGCTCTGAAACGTATAATTAAAAAAATTAAATCAGTAGATTTTCTTTTCTATTTGTTCACGAAAGAGCACATCCATATAATGATGGAAGTTAAAAAGAGCATTGAATGTGACTCACCTTTCCAATGAACAGATTATCCCGTAAATGTTTAATCTCCAAAGACAGCATGAAGACACACTTGTGCCTTTAACATTGAACTGACCCCAAAAGACAGTAAATTTGATGACTTAGCACCTGTGCGTCAAGTTGCAACACTGAACCCCAGCTCAAAAGTCTAAACAAGCCATTATTGTATGCTTTACAAAAATAACATTTAAGTTCTGAAACAATGCTGTAGGTTCATAATTGGAATAGGAATTAAAATGACAAAATTTTGGCATTATAACAATGTTTCAAATAGATCAACATCACTTATGATAAACTGTTTACTGTGGATGGCAGGAAAGAAAAATGTGCAACACAAAGTATTTCCTAATGCATCAAGCACGCTCAGGTCACTTGATTGTCTTTAACCTCTGAAAACTCTTTATGCCGCAGTAAGTGCAAAACCCAGAGACCTTAAGAGTGTGGGGGAGCCATCGTCCCAGGGTCACTCCGTGCAACTCTGGTTTACTGGCAGAGTTCTTGCAGGAGGGCCACTCAGATGTTACAGGAGAATAGGGAGGTAAAAAAAAAGTGTTTGCTTAAATTTTCACACTTGCTTCACTTGATGGCTCAGTAAGTTTATTCAGTGACTAGCCAAGTCACACAAAGAATCGCAGGTTATATCCTCCTCTGCTGAGTTAGTTGATTTCAGCTAGAACAGTGATAGGTGTGCTACAATTGGCCTCAGCACCCGTGGATTAGAGAAGGGAACAGGAATGGTGAGGCGGGGCGGGGAAATCAACCAGAGTTGCCACTACTGGTCACTATACAGTGAACCCCGTTAGAAGTGCGTACACGTGGACATCAGGTCAGAGCACACCGGGCTCGTTCAACTTGAGGTCACAAAGTCAGTTAACATTCACTGTCAAGGCTCATAGATATATGATGGGCACATGGGCGAGGTTCTGAAGGGACCAGGCATCCATGAAACCATATCCTAGCAAAGAATCGACACCTTCAGGAGAGATGGGGAGGAAAGAAAATTGACAAGAAAAACACACTTTTCTTTTTGCAGAATTTTAAAGAAATATTCCTGGGATGTGGGCGTCGCTGTCTAGGCCGGCATTTATTGCCCATCCCTAGTTGCCTTGAAGGTGGTGGTGGTGGGCCTTCTTGAACCACTGCATTGTGTATGGTGAAGGTACTCCCACAATGCATCTCGTTATTCTTTGTAGCGGTCTGATACAACGGAGTGGCTTGCTGCCACTTCAGAGGGTAGTTAAGAGTCAACCACGTTAGTGTGGGACTGGAGTCACATAGGTCAGACTGGGTATGGATGGCAGTTTTCCTTCCTAAAAGGAAATTAATGAATTTTTATGGCAATCCAACAGCTTCATGGTCATTTTTACAGGTACCAGATTTTAATTTCTAGATTTTTTGAACTGAATTCAAATTCTCAGACTGCCACAGAGGATTTGAACTCACATTCACTGGATTATTAGTCCAGCCCTCTGAATTACTAATCCAGTAACATAACCACTATACTACCATACCCCATCAACTTCACCAAGCATTACTTTCACTATTAAAATTAGCATCTAGTCTGGATCCAGGCAGGAAAACTATGCCTACGTCCATTCGCATTGGCTGATCTTGGCTTGAAACACCAACTCTCAAAGCTATTTGCTTGCAGCAGTGGGACGGTGTCACAGCTCAGGCTTTCTTCCAGGCACATTTTTCATGTTCACAGCTACATGACAGTGCTGATAAACTGACAAAGTTTTGTGAATCAAAACCTGCATCTTTATTCTGGGATATATATGGGTAAACAAAGCCTATTGTCTACCAATTAACCATAAATTGCAGTAAGATGTCCACTACTTTCCCTGTTCATTCATATATCAATATTTCCCATTATCCTTTATGGTCAACAGTCACACTGGTGGCGTTGCAGCACCTCCTGCTCCCATCACCCAGCTACACTAGTCAATAGCAACACATCGGAGTCCTTTGATCTGCTGCAGCCGCTGCTTTAGCAATTAACTGAAGGTCGCTCTGATTTTAAGTTTCATTACCTACCTGTTGTCCTCCAAGACTTGCTTGCCCTGCTTACATTTCTGTTCATGCTTCGACCGCCCACTTAGATTTTATCTCCTCTCTCCTAATTCAGCCCTCCAGTACACTTTGCAGCCTCTCCCAGCTACTTCACTGCTCTTTCCAGCCTCTCCATAGTCTTCACATTTTATTATAAAATAAATGCATCCTTCGAAAGGTTATTTTCTATGTATAATGTAATGGTGTCATTGGGGGTCTGCTGCCTCCGAAACCCTTTCTCAGCCTGCAACCTGTTTTTATCTAACCCGTGGCTTACCCTTTGCACCGTGCTCACCAGTCCCAAGCACTCTATCACTCCCCAGCCAATTTGTAGCCACCTCTTTCATCTTTAGTACCTTGCCGCTCCTGCTCCCATTTGCAGCTGCTCACATCACTCCCCGACCCATCCTTACTCCACACCGGCAGCTGGAACCTTTCACTGGCGAGTGGTGCAGGCCTTAACGCCCAGAGAAAAACACTGCGATACACAAGTGCTTGCGCAGCAGTCAGGAAGATGGTGGTGCCTTTGCACTCAGAGAGGGTGGTTACTCTTCTCAGTCAGAGAGGCCTCAATTCCTTAAGTCATCTTTTATTTTCTTTGGCTTTAAAACACTTCTGGCGTGAACTCTGGTACTGCCTAAAATTCTTTCCATTTTTAAAGTTGTTAATAATTCTTTGGCTTGTAGAAATGTTTGAAAATGCTGAAATTGTTAGAAATGCTACGAGTTCTTGCTTTGCTAAATTTGTTGGAAACCTGACATTCTTTACATGGCTGGATTTGTTGTAATCCTGAGATTGGGATCTAAAGGATTATTTACATTGCCAGAATTACTGGAAATGGGAGGATTCTTTATATTGCTAGAATTGTTGGGAATTTCAGATTTTTTTTTTTACAACAGTGGATTTGTTGGGAATTGAAGGATTCCTTTATATTGTTAGAAATTAAAGAATTCTTAGCATTGTTGGTGTTGGAATTCTTTCCCTTTGGGGAATTGTTGGGAATGAGGTATTAAGAACACAAGAAATAGGAACAAGAGTAGGCCATTCAGCCCTTCGAGCCTGCTCCGCCATTCAATAAAATCATGGCTGATCTTCTACCTCAACTCCACCATCCCACACTATCCCCATATCCCTTGATATCAAAAATCTATCGATCTCTGTCTTGAATATACTCAATGACTGAGCATCCACAGCCCTCTGGGGTAGAGATTATATTCCATCTGCCGTGTTCTTGCTCACTCACTTAACCTGTTTATATCCCTTTGCAGCCTCTTTGCATCCTCCTCACACATTACTTTGCCACCTAACTTGACACTTGGCGATAGCAAAATACTGCGGATACTGGAAATCCGAAATAACAACAGAAAACGCTGAAAAAACTCAGCAGGCCAGGCAGCATCCGTGGAGAGAGAAACAGAGTTAACGTTTCAGGTCGAAGACCTTTCGTCAGAACTGGAAAAAAAGCAGGAAATGAAATAGATTTTAAAGCAAGTTTAGCGCTAGGAAAAGGGGGAGGGGATGAAAGAACAAAAGGGAAGGTCAGTGATAGGATAGAAAGCAGGAGAGATTAAGAGACATTACTCGGTCCCCTCATCTAAGTCATTGATATAGATTGTAAATAGTTGAGGCCCAAGGACTGGTCCTTGCGGTACCCCACTAGTAATAGCCTGCCAAACCGAAAATGACCCGTTTATTCCTACTCTCTGTTTTCTATCCATTAACCAATGCTGAAACAGTGCTTGGGCCTCAGCTATTCACAATCTACATCAATAATTTGGATGAGGGGACCAAATGTAATATATCCAAGTTTGCTGATGATACAAAGCTGGGTGGGAATGTAAGTTGTGAGGAAGATATAAGGAGGCTTCAAGGGGATATAGATAGGCTAAGTGAGTGGGCAAGAACATGACAAATGGAATATAATGTAGAGAAATGTGAAGTTATCCACTTCGGTAGGTAAAATAGAAAAGCAGAGTATTTTTTAAATGGAGAGAGATTGGGAAATATTGGTGTTCAGAGGGACCTGGTTGTCCTTGTACACGAATCACTGAAAGTTAACATACAGGTACAGCAAGCAATTAAGAAAGCAAATGGTATGTTGGCCTTTATTACAAGAGGATTGGAGTATAAGAGTAAAGATGTCTTACTGCAATTATATAGGGCCCTGGTGAGAGCACACCTGGAGTATGGTGTACAGTTTAATCTCCTTACCTAAGGAAGGATATACTTACCATAGAGGGAGTGCAACGAAGGCTCACCAGACTGATTCCTGGGATGGGGGGATTGTCCTATGAGGAGAGATTGAGTCGACTAGGCCTATATTCTCTGGAGTTTAGAAGAATGTGAGGTGATCGCATTGAAACATACAAAATTCTTACAGGGCTTGACAGGGTAGAAGCAGGGAGGAGGTTTCTCCTGGCTGGGGAGTCTAGAACCAGGGATCACAGTCGCAGAATAAGGGGTCGGCCATTTAGGTCTGAGATGAGGAGAAATTTCTTCACTCAGAGGGTGGTGAATCTTTGGAATTCTCTACCCCAGAGGACTGTGGGGGCTCAGTCGTTGAGTATATTCAAGACAGAGATCGATAGATTTTTGAATATTAAGGGAATCAAAAGGATATGGGGATAGTGCAGGAAAGTAGAGAGGAGGTAGAAAATCAGCCATGATCTTACTGAATGGCGGAGCAGGCTCAAAGGGCCTACTCTTATTTCTTATATTCTTATGTTCAAACCATGCTAATATATTATTCCCCCCCCCCACCCCCCCAAATCCCATGAGCCTTAATTTTGTGTGGCACCTTAGCGAATGCTTTTTGAAAATCCAAATACACTACATCCAGTGGTTCTCCCTTATCTACCCTGCTATAGTTACAACCTCAAAAAACTCCCAACAGATTTGTCAAAACACGATTTCCCTTTCATAAATCTGTGTTGACTCTGCCCAATCATATTATGGATTTTCTGAGTGCCCTGTTACCACTTCCCCAATAATAGATTCTAGCATTTTCCCTATTACTGATGTCAGGCTAACTGGTCTATCATTCCCCGTTCTCTCTCCTTCCTTTCTTGAATAGCGGGGTTACCTTTGCTACCTTCCAATCCACGGGGACCATCTAGAATCTAGAGAATTCTGGAAGATCAAAACCATGCATCCACTATCTCTGTGGCCACCTCTTTTAAAACCCTAGGATGTCAGCCATCAAGTCCAGGGGATTTGTCGACTTTTAGTTATATTAATTTCTCCAGTACAATTTTTTTACTAATACTTATTTCTTTAAGTTCTTCATTCTCGCTAGACCCTTGGTTCCCCACTATTTCCAGAATGTTATTTTTTGGATTCTTTGGAAAGATGGAATTGCAGGGAATTAAAGGGATGTTTCCAATTGTTTGGAGTACTGAAGCTTTTCTCACAATTTTGCCATCAGTCAGGCCAGAACAATCAAGAGCAGCATGGTCAACTGTACTGCAATTGCTTATTCACAATTACAGCTGCTTTAAAATCTTTTCAAGTGATATGAAATGTACAAGTTATTTTACATTTCAGATAACCTGACCAAAATAACAATTTTGCCACTAGACAGAATCCATTCACATTCATACAATACTTTGCAGATTACAAAAATACTTTCTGGTATTTTTCCAAGGACGACAATTTACTCTTTACAAAAATGTCTAACACAAGCTGACTGGATGTTGGCCAGGAGTGAAATACTGGAGAGTGAGTGAAGAGAAATTAGGTGCTATGGGAAATTTCCCCATTCTAAACTCAGTACGAAGACCTCTTTTGTAAATCATTATTTCAGCTCTTATTATTTTAAAGTTTCACATTGTAATTGGGATGCCAAGCGCAAAACTCACTGTGGGTTCAAACTAGGACGAGAGAAACAGAACATGCTGTAATACAGAGAAAACAGTCAACTGATTTTTAATTCACCACCTCAATCTAGTTTTTCATGCCAGTCTCCCATCATTACCCAATATTCTGCAAGCCATTTTGTAGCACATGGTATTCATTTTTTTTAAATCAGTTAGGAAGGTCTGTAATGAATTTGCTGCTCTCAACCAAGAAGCTACTAATGGCCTCAGCATCCTTATGCTAAGGGGCAGAAGGCAAAATAAAATCTGCCAAGCTTCCCCACTCATCATTATCCAGTGACTCCTGTAGAAAATGGACATATATGGATATTGGGCGAAGGTACTATCAAGGTCAATTGTGACACCGCATGGTGGAGTCGTCTACCAATGTTCACCATCAATCCGCACTAGCAAAGAACGGCAACTTGCACAAGGTACTGGAGGGCTACTGGTGCATGTGAAACTACCAACATCAATAACTGCATTCAGGAACAGTTAAAGCAATTAAAAAATAGGTACAACATTGGCTTTTTTCCAATCTCAATGATTCAGTGACTCCCTCATGATAACTGTCAGCATTTTGCAGATTTTTTCCCCGTATATCTGTGGGGATTTATTGGTTCTGAGCTCTTTAAGCCTGTCTAAGACATGCATTCAGACATTAGAAAAGTCATTACATTTAGTTGTACTTCCTACAATCAAGTATCAGCTTGCAACACTCTTGCCTGCGTCAGGATTTTGTGGGTTTGCATGCCAAAGCTTGACATAATCTGGGCTAACACTCAGTGCTGTACTGTGACAATGCGGCATTGTCGGAGGTGCCTTCTTTTGGACAAGACATTAAACAGACATCTACTTGTTCAGGTGTATACAAAAAGATCCCATGGCATCAATTGAAGAACAGCAGGGCATTCTCATGTCCGAGCCAACATTTCTCCCTCGAACTCCCGACCAAAAACAAATTAATTTCATCATTCATCTCATATGCTGTTTGTGCGCTCATGCTGTGTGCAAACTGGCTGCCACATCTGCTTACATGACAACAGTATTTCAGAGTAATTCATTAGAAGCATTTTGGGAAATCCAATGCAGAAAAGTCTGAGGTGATACATTTTGGTAGAAAGAATGAGGAGACACAGTACAAGTTAATTGGTACAACTTTAAAGGGGGTGCAAGAACAGAGAGACCTGAGGATGCTTGTGCACAAATCTTTGAAGGTGGCAGGACAGGTTAATAAAGCACATGGGATCCTGGGCTTTATAAATAGAGGCATGGAGTACAAAAGCCAGGAAGTTATGCTAAACCGAAATAAAACACGAGTTCAGGTCCCAGCTGGAATAGTGTGTCCAATTTTGGGCAACACATTTCAGGAAGGCCATGAAGGTTTTGGAGAGGGTACAGAAGAGATTTACTAGAATGGTTCCAGGGATGAGGGATTACAGTTACGTGGATAGACTGCAGAAGATGGGGTTGTTCTCCATAGAGCAGAGAAGGCCAAGAGGAGATTTGATAAAGGTGTTTAAAATCATGAAGTGTTTAGATAGAGTAAATAAAGAGAAATGGTTTCCAATAACTGAAGGGTTGATAACCAAAGGACAAAGATTTAAGGCGATTGGCAAAAGAACCAGAGGTGACATGAGGAAAAACCCCTTTACTCAACGAGCGGTTAGGATTTGGAATGCACTGCCTAATAGGGTGGTGGATACAGATTCAATAGTAGCCTTCAAAAGGGAATTGGATAAATACTTGAAGGAGAAAAAATTGCAGGGATATGGTGGGGGGGGGGGGGGGGGGGGGGGGGGGGAGAAGAAGCAGGTGAGTGGGACTAACTGCTCTCTCAGGTAGACTTAAAAGATCTCAAGGCACTATTTCAAAGAACAGGGGTGTTATCCCCAGTGTCCTGGCAAATATTTACCCATCAACATATCAAACACAAATTATCTGCTCATTATCACATTGCTGTTTGTGGGATCCTGCTGTGCGTAAATTTCTTGCCGCACCTCCTACATTACAACAGTGACTACACTTCAAAAGTACTTAATTGGCTTTGGAAAGTCCTGAGGTTGTGAAAGGCGCTGTATAAATGCAAGTCTTTCTTTTCTTTTAACTGGATTGCTCTTCGAAAGAGCCAGTGCAGACTCAATGGGCCAAATGGCCTCCTTCTGTGCTATACTATTCTATGATCCCAAAAATGTGATAAATGCAGGTTCTTTCTTTCATCGGTAGCCTGCTAAAATACTTCCAGGAAGTAATCAGTTATTATGTTTATTTTTGTGCCTCAGATTCAGCCCGGTTTGCAGCTTTAAAGGATCTCAATTCTTTTACAATAACCCTCTAAGCTGTTTGACACTGCAAGCATTTCTTACTATTGCTTATGGCTTCTACTGCTCTGGTCATTTCTACTGCCCTTTATGCTTCGCTGAATGTCTTTTTTTTTAAAAACGAAACATTTTTTGAAAGTTCCTGTATTCTTCCAATTGGTTTCCCCTCATTTTTCTTTAAAGGCTTTGTAGAATTTTTTTCAAAATATATATATATATATATATATATATATATATATATATATCTCTTCATATTGCCTTATTAATGCATTCAGTGCCACATTTCTTTTGTTTATGCATTTTAGTCCTCGGTACATATCCTTCACGCTTAAAGGCAGCAGTGTGCAACAGGTGACCCACAGTCCAAATCCAGCCTGCGAGCTCCAACTCAGCCTGCTGTTCCCTTGTTTCCTTTGCATGCTTAGTAGCATCATGGAGCTTATTCACAAGAATGACTTGGCAGAGTGGCTTAAATATCATGGGCCTAGAAGATTAGAAAAGATTGCTAGGAAGAGCAAAAAGGGGAGTCATATGCAGCCCACTCAATGACTATCATGTGCATCCAGTCCCCCACTCGAAAAGGTTAGACACCCCGCTTAAAGAAAATCCATGTATTCTCAGCAGGTTTTCTGTAGTACGATATTTTTCCTCCCCTCCGCAGTCGATTTGTTTAAGCTTTTCCCTCACTTCCTTGAAGTCGGCCCTTTTAATAGGATAAAAGGATTATACAGGAAACTTTCGTTTATCCGGCACTGACGGGACCGGTGTGGTGCCGGTTGATCGGAAGTTCCGGATTACAGAGAGGTATACTTACCAAGGTACGAGAGCCCCGTACACGGCCACAGGCTTAAAAATTGGGACCCGGAGAGGGAAAGTAAACTAACACGATGGGAGGAAACCTTTACAGTATTCCAATTGTTTTAACAATTTTTTAGAGTTTGTGGAAACCGAGCAGAGAGTGCTTGGGGCAAGCGCAACCATCATCGCACCCTTTATATCTTGAGGGAGCCGGCTTACAGGAGGGCAGCCTCTGCCGAGGGGGCGATGGGTCTGAGCTCCCCGAGCCGGTCCTGTATTTCGAATCACGAGACTCCGGCTTTTTCCTCCGTGGCGGCGACAGGTCCGAGTCGGAAGAACGTTGACCCACCTTTCGTGGGGGCGAAAGGTCAGAATCGGGGTCTTGTCTGAATAGTAAAACTTACCTGAACCTACTCCTGATTTTTGCCGGTTAAGCGAGAATTCCGGATATTTGGGTGCCGGATAAACGAAAGTTTCCTGTACTTTAAAGATCTTAGTACTCTACTATCTACCCCTTGTTGAGACTTATTCCCAAAGCCTTTGCTATTGTCTCTGGCTCATGGTCAGCATTGTACATGCTTTAAGAAACACACCACATCGAAATAAAATTTCAGCAAGTCCTATAGACAGATGTCCAAATAAACCTATCTGCTCCAATAGTTCCCTGACCCCAACTCCACCCACTACTGTTTAGACATAGGCTCATGGTCTCTCAAAGCACTGCACATCACATGTGTGTAGTATTAAATAGACAATCTTAACTAAACAGATGCAGCTTCTTCTTCTTCTTAGGCAGTCCCTCGGAACCGAGGATAACTTGCTTCCACATTAAAAATGAGTTTGCAGGTGACTGATGAGTCCAATGCGGAACCTACAGTCTCTGTCACAGGTGGGGTAGACGGTGGTTGAAGGGGCAGGTGGGTGGGGTGCTTGGGTTGACGTGCGCTCCTTACGCTTGGCTTCCGCTTGCTCCCGACGAAGAGACTCTAGGTGTTCGGCGCCTTCCCGGATGCTTCTCCCCCACTGTGCGGTCTTGGGCCAGGGATTCCCAGGTGTCGGTGGGGATGTTACACTTTTTCAAGGAGGCTTTGAGGGTGTCCTTGAAGCATTTCCTCTGCCCACCTGGGGCTCTCTTGCCGTGCCGGAGCTCCGAGTAGAGCGCTTGTTTTGGGAGTCTCGTATAGGGCATGTGGACAATGTGATCGGAGCTGATCGAGCGCGGTCAAAGCTTCGATGCTGGGGATGTTGGCCTGAGAAAGAACATGGACGTTGGTGCGCCTATCCTGCCAATGGATTTGCAGGATCTTGCGGAGGCAGCGTTGGTGGTACCTCTCCAGTGCTTTGAGGTGCCTGCTGTACATGGTCCATGTCTCGGAGGCATACAGGAGGGCAGGTATCACTACTGCTCTGTAGACCATGAGCTTAGTGCCGGGTTTGAGGTCCTGGTCTTCAAACACTCTCTTCC
The DNA here is from genome assembly GCA_030390025.1 of Squalus acanthias. Lineage (NCBI taxonomy): Eukaryota > Metazoa > Chordata > Chondrichthyes > Squaliformes > Squalidae > Squalus > Squalus acanthias. The sequence continues at coordinate 131,199,769 of CM059434.1, forward strand.
TTAGGCAACCGAAGGCTGCACTGGCACACTGAAGGCGGTGTTGGACTTCGTCGTCTGCCCTTGTTGACAGTAGGCTCCCGAGGTATGGAAAGTTGTCCAAGGCCAAGGCCTGGAGTGGAGATGCAGCTAGACATGAGATGACAATGGAGTAATGCATCAAGTGTTGCCACAAGAATCTTTTATTACTAGAGAAATTACAAAGAATCACCCTGCTCCTCTCTCCAACAAAACAATTTTGTGGGAAATACTTTTGTTTGAACAGGGGTGCTGCTTATGGATGGAACCTACAGAATTAAAGATGAAGCAGTCCAGGTTAATTATCTCCACTCAGTAAATCGGTCAAGTGTATAAAAAAAAAATGCAAGAGTCTGTCCCTCTTACAATCTTAATTCCTAGACCTGGATACACAGCCTACCAACTCTACATAGAATGATTGTCAGAAGGTATTCTGGCTACAATTTAGCAACTACACTACCACTGAAAGGTTTATGTCACATGTGGGCTGAACAGATTGCTTAACAACATTTTCCAGTTCTTAAATCCAGCTTATCCGGACTCATTTCACTTTGTTCTAAAATGCTGCATTAGGAAACAAGCTAAACCATGTATTTACTCTTTGTTTACAGTATTGGTAGAAGATAAATAGAGCTGCAAGTAGGGAAGGATTCTATTATGACTTCATATAACCGCTGCTATTCAATAAATGGATGTCTATTCATAAAAGTATTCATCAAGGGATATGAGGATAGTGCAGGAAAGTGGAGTTGAGGTAGAAGATCAGCCATGATCTTATTGAATGGCGGAGCAGGCTCAAGGGGCCAAATGACCTACTCCTGCTCCTATTTCTTATGTTCTTATGAATCATCAATGCTACAATGGAAGCAATTAACGCAAGAGCTTTGCAGTTGCTGGTGTCTTTCTTCGACGAAATACAAAATGGTGTGACTACAAAAAAAAAATGAAATTACATTTTATTAGTTAAGTGTATTCTAGTGAGAAGTCACACAACACCAGGTTATAATCCAACAGCTTTATTTGAAATCACAAGCTTTCGGAGCGCTGCTCCTTCATCAGGTGAAGTGAAGAAATACAAATGGGCACAGCATATATAGTGTCTATATATGCTGTGCCCATTTGTATCTCTTCACTTCACCTGACGAAGGAGCAGCGCTCCGAAAGCTTGTGATTTCAAATAAAGCTGTTGGACTATAACCTAGTGTTGTGCGACTTCTCACTTTTGTCCACCCCAGTCCAACACCGGCATCTCCGCATCAAGTGTATTCTAGCTATGGATCAATTGATGGGCTGGAACATGTTGAAAAGTTTCCATGCAAAAGAGATGTTCCATTAATGAACAGCAACCTAGAGTTCATTGCTTAACTCCTACAAGTTACTTTTAGAAATTTCTATAGTACATAGATTTGCAACCAAAGTTTCATCAGGAAGTTTACTCTCTTGTGCCATAGGCAAGATCTAACAAAGAAATAACTTGCATTTATATAGCGCCTTTCATGAGCTCAGAACGTCCCAAATCGCTTTACAGCCAATGAAGTACTTTTTGTTGTAATGTAGGGAAACATGGCAGACAATTTGTGCACAGCAAGGTCCCACAAACAGAAATGTAATAACTACCAGATAATCTGTTTTAGTGATGCTGGTAGAGGAATATATATTGGACAGGACACTAGGGAAAACTCCCCTGCTCTTCTTCGAAATAGTGCCATTGGGTCTATTACGTTGACCTGAGAGGGCAGACGGGGCCTCGATTTATGTCTCATCTGAAAGACGACACCTCCAACAGCGCAGCACTACTTCTGTACTGCACTGAAGTGACAATCTAGATATTTGTGCTCAAGTCTCTGGAGTGGGACTTGAATCCACGACCTAACGGAATGTGCTGTCAACTGAGTCACAGCTGACATCTGTAGATGGTACTCCAGAGTACATTTGGCCAACTGAACACCTCCTTCTCCTCCCGATACCAATTTTACTTTCTCTTGCTAGTGGCCTGAAAGCTAAGAGGGAATCAACAGCTAGTAAAACAATCCTGGAAAATTGGAGACAATATGATTAAAACACAAAACGATCTTCCTTTCTGCCTAGCGCCAGCTGTTCAGAAACAAGCAAACTGGGTAAAGCACACTAGAGGCTTTATTTTCCTGTTAATTTTAGCAAAAACTAGATGTGTGTATAAAGTGAGAAACACTGCTTCCTTTACTCAGTCTATTTTTTTTACTAAAATAAACAAAGGAAAACACTGATTGATAGTCAATGGGAAATGTGACAGATAAAACTGTTCATTTCATCTCTGGGACAGTGATCAAATTCAACCTCTGGCCCCAAAGACCGTGGCATACTTTTGCCACATTAAAGGCACTATATAAATGCAAACACAGTTGTTGAGATGAAAGCTACCTCTATTGGCTGCAAAGAACCCAAGTAGAATGAGACTGGTAAAATCTTAATCCAGTTTGTAGTCGACATGGATTCACAGCACAAATCTCCCCAGAATGTGGCACTAAATTGACTACCTCATCAGGATGGATGGTGTAGGAAATAGAAACATTCAAACTAGTGCACTAGAGGGTGCTCTCCTGCTCTACGCTGACATCAGATACCCAAAATAGAAAAATAAATATATTCCATTCACTATTAACAGAAAGGCAGATTATTATCTGAACGGCAATAGACTGGGAGAAGGGGAAGTGCAACGAGACCTGGGTGTCCTTGTGCACCAGTCGCTGAAGGTAAGCATGCAGGTACAGCAGGCGGTTAAGAAGGCAAATGGTATGTTGGCCTTCGTAGCGAGAGGGTTGGAGTACAGGAACAAGGATGTCTTGCTGCAGCTGTACAGGGCCTTGGTGAGACCACACCTTGAGTATTGTGTGCAGTTTTGGTCGCTGTATCTGAGGAAGGATGTTCTTGCCATGGAGGGTGTGCAGCGAAGATTCACCAGACTGATACCTGGGATGGCAGGAATGACGTACGAGGAGAGATTGGGCTTATACTCGCTGGAGTTTAGAAGAATGAGAGGAGATCTCATTGAAACTTATAAAATTCTAACAGGGCTAGACAGACTGGATGCAGGAAGGATGTTCCCGATGGCGGGGGAGTCCAGAACAAGAGGTCACAGTCTAAAGATAAGGGGTAAGCCATTTAGGACTGAGATGAGGAGGAATTTCTTCACCCAGAGAGTGGTGAACCTGTGGAATTTTCTACCACAGAAGGCAGTTGAGGCCAAGTCAGTAAATATATTCAAGAAGGAGTTAGATATATTTCTTAAGGCTAAAGGGATATGGGGAGAAAGCAGGGACAGGGTACTGAATTTGAATGATCAGCCATGATCTCATCGAATGGCGGAGCAGGCTCGAGGGGCCGAATGGCCTACTCCTGCTCCTATCTTCTATGTTTCACCTTCATATGGGAGAATCATTATGAAGCAATGGATGCATATTCTGGCAAAGGGACTACTGTTTGAGATTTTAATAATCAAAAACAGCCACCACAGGGCACTGTTGACAAGCAATTCACGCTTAAGGCAGAGTGGAGCAGCAGTCCTCAGGTGCAGTGTGACAATTGCTGCAATGTAGTCTGTAATATTTTGTGCAAATCCTGGAACATGCAGAAAGTTTGTAGTTTGATATAACCAAACTTGCATGCGTGGTTTTGTCGAATTCCAGAGCTTAGTGCCTAGATAGCTGAAGGCGCAGCCTCCAATAGTGGGGGATGCACAAGAAGCCAGAATTGGAGGAACGTAGCGTTCTCAGAGGTTTGTAGGGCTGGCGCAGGTTACAGAGATAGGGAGTGGCAAGACTATGAAGGTAATTAAATATAAGGATGAGAATTTTAAATTTGCGGCATTGGAGGACTGGAAGCCAACATAGGTCAGCAAGCACGGGGGTGATGGGTGAGCAGGACTTGGTGTAGGCTTACATACAGGCAGGGGCTCAGAGGGGAAGAGGAGACAGTGGCCCAGGTCTTGTGGGGGGGGAGGCACGGTGGTGGTGAAGAAAGAGATACAGGAGGGAGACTGTGATCCAGACACCCACCCAGTTAGACCTGGATCACATTCTTGACCATGAATGGCAGGGAGTTAATTTCTCGGAAGGCACGTCGCATGCACAGCAAGTGACGTCACTGGACTGGACAAAATCCAGAAGTTAGGACACACTGTCACTATTTACTTCGAAATGTAAAAGGTGATCCATCACCTCCACCCCCTCTACCCAATAAATCAGAGAACAATCCATGACCCACGCACTATGCCTCAGCAGTCACCACAGTTCTCTCCCAGAATGTTTAGTTTGACGGAGTGATTAGTGACAGTGTGGGTACTTCCGGTTTTCAATTGACCCGTGATATTTCCTTCTGCACATACGCCGGGCCACCTGATGACATCACTCTCAGCGCATGCTAAAAAGCTACTACTCCGCTAGTGACGTCACTTGCAATGACATCACCCTCACCTGTTCTCATTGAATGAAATGTGCCTCACTAAACTAACCATGCAGCTCAAATTATATAATAGTCATGTGAATTTGTCAAATTCAGCCTCAGTAACGGCTAATGTGACCCTGCATGATCTTGCTGTCCGCGTTCACGGGGTCATATACTTGAAGGTGCCCACAAGTCAATTGCTGGGTTGGCCTGGTGTGGAGTGCTTTCAGATATGACCCCATGAACGGGCACTGCAAGTCAAAGCGAGGTGGGAGGCTGCTCAATGTGGAGGTCTCACCCCTCCAGCAGACAGGGGAGTTTTGTGGGTGTTTTTACAGATCATGCTGATAGTGTGCCACGCGTGATTCCACGTTTAAGACGACTGGCACAAATTGGTGCCATGCGGCCCTCTATAGAGTGGGGCCTGGCTTGCCAGTTTGGCCAGTCCTCAGCTACTTCATTCACTTGCTTGTTTGTCTGGTCAGCCCTAAACCAGTGAAGTAGCTACTGTGCGGCTGCTCTGCCTGGTCACAGAACTAGTTTTGTGCCTCTTCATCGAGTTCTCTTAGTATCTTGGTGCATGACACTTCAACGCTCCCCACCACCAGGTAGGCAAGAGCCAAATTTCTGAGAGAATCACAGTAAAGCTTTTACAGTGGCAGCAGTCAGTTCTCGATGAGGTGCAGGGAAATACTGCGATACAGAAGAGCATCACAACCTTATGACGCACAAGTCAGTTGGTTGTCATTTGCATCCCTCAAAAGGTGCTGAATGCTTAGAGAAAGAAGCAACTGAGCAGGCTGGTGCCTCCAGAAGGACCCTTCCTGCACCTGATACCCCCATTCTGTAATGGCATCTTGTTTACTTAAGCAACAGCTCAGATACACCCATTCAGGGAGGTGGCATTACTGACACAGAGCAGATATTACTGGGTGGATCCCAGAGCAACAGTGAGCAGGAGCAGCTGGTAGGCAACTTTGAGGAGGCATCTGTCTCTCCCCAGAGGTGACATAACCAAGAGGCCTCAGCTGAGGATTCCAAGACCAAGATCTCAGAGGCCTAGTCTGTTAAAGATCAATGATTCAGGACCATTGGTCTCACATGCAGGCAATGGAGACTATCTCTTCTCCAATTGTCCCATCATCAGCATCATGAGAGGAGTCCAGAACTCGCATCTGCAACGCAATGAGAAAGGCAGGTCATGAAGTGAGGAAGATCCTGGTGACTCCATTATTTAAGAAGGGTAGGAGAGAAACTAGAAATGTATAGGCCTATTAGTCAAAATTCAGTTGTGGGGAAGTTACTAGAATCGGTTATTAGGGACAGAGTGACTGAGCATTTGAAAGAAAGAGAAAGACTTGTGTGTATATATAGCACCTTGCATGTCCTCAGGACTTGTATTTATATAGCGCCTTCGAGCCAATGAAGTACTTTTGAAGTGTAGTCACTGTTGTAATGTAGGAATATTTGACAAATAGGAGTTGATCAGACAGAGGCAGCATGGATTTGTAAAGGATAAGTCAAGTCGAACGAACCTAGTTGAATTTTTTGAGGTGGTAACAAACGTGGTAGATAAGGGAGTGTCTATGGATGTTATTTATATGGACTTCCAGAAGCCATTCAACAAGGTTCCACATAAGAGACTGTTAACAAAAATGAGAGTGCATGAAATTGGAGGAAACCTATTGACTAGGTAAGGAATTGATTAGGAGGACAGAGGTTAGGGATAACGGGCATGTCATCAAATTGGCAGGATGTGACTAGTACTCGGGCCTCAGCTTTTCACTATATTTATAAATGACTTGGATGAAGGAATAGAGGGCTGTATATCTAAGTTTGCGGACGTCACGAAGTTAGATCTCACAGTAAATTGTGCAGATGGGAGCAGAAAGTTGCAAAGGGACATTGATAGATTAGGCGAGTGGGTAAAACTGTGGCAGATGGAGTTCAATGTGGAGAAAGTCTGGACCCAAGAAAAATAGATCAGAGTACTTTCTAAATGGTGAGAAGTTAGAACGGTGGATAAGCAGAGAGATTTAGGGGTTCAAGTACAAAATTCACTAAAAACTAGTGGACAGGTACAAATAATTAAAAAGGCTAATGCAATGTTGGCCTTTATCTCAAGAGGGCTGAAATAAGGGGATGGAATTTATGCTACAGCTGAACAGAGCTCTGGTTAGACTCCATCTGGAGTACTGCATTCAGTTCTGGGCACCGCACCTCAGGAAGGATATATTGGCGTTCTCTGAACTCGGCAGCGTCGGCGCTGTGCGTTCTCTGAACTCGGCAACCTGCCCGACGATGACCGAACAAATTACATATTCCAGACAAGTGTTGGGTGAGTATTATCCTACAAATTGTCAGTGGGAATAAGAAGTCTGCTCTTTCCACCACGTGGTGGATAGAGACACAGCCACTGTTGCCACCTGTAATGACAGACTTGTATTTATTGGCAGTCCACTTGTTTTATGCATTTCAGTATACTTAAAATTCAACTGGAAAGGAAGGGAACAATTCACCCTTTTTTCAAAATCCTGTTGGTATTAGGAAGAGTTCAAATAAATGAGTGGATCTAAATATAAACCTTGAAAAAGGACCACAATCTAGGGTACAGTTGGTAAGCAACTGTGCCACCAAACCAATATTGTACAAAGCAAGCACTTTTAGTTATGCTAATCACATGACATTCATTCAATGAGTCTGGCCTCTCCATGATCCTGTTTAAATAATCAAAATTATGCTGCCATTTCCTTAGTTTGTTTTGCCTCCTCCCAAAATATATAAATTCTTGCATCAAATTTGCTCTGAAGAATATGTTAATGCAGAGTTAAATTAAGTCAGCAGCCTGCAAATCTGAAAAACAAAAATGAAATCATAAATCCAGCTCATTGTCCTGTCAATATTTCAAAGTCACAAAATGTTTGCACTAAAAGCTCAAAACCAGGAAGCGTGAAGTGTCCGATAACTGTTGAGGTCATTTATAAAACTAAAGTCATCCATACATTTGATAAGCCTGCCAATAATACTTAATTTGTTTACACTGTGCCATTTTAGAATGATAGAGAAAATCTGTTGCTATACATAGCCCACAGGATAGAAATAAAGTCCAATCCAATTTCTCACAAGAGTATTCCTAAAGATTAAGTTGGAGGTACAGTACCTCCAAAGAGCATAACAATGATACTATAAACCATCTGTAGTATCACAAGTAAAATGGAAAAAACAAGGCAACAGTATGAGGTGCTTTAGTTTAAAGTTATGGAAAACCCCTAGCTGTTGCCCTATCATTATTAATTCCCAGCTAAATTCACCCCCCCCCCCCCCACCACAATATTTGGGATCCATAATGGTATAATTTAAAGGAAAAATATGTAGTTATTTTTTTAAATTACTAATTCCATAGAATGAAACACTCAAATGGAAAAATATGAACAAAATGGTAAAGCCAGTCGAGAATTACACAAATTATTGCCTCATGATTCAAACTGTATGTTAAAGTTCTTGAGAAAGGACATCCTTATACCAACTCCCTGCATTTAGATTTATTTGGGGAGACAATCCTGCCGTCAGGATAAGCTGGCTTCTGCTATATAAACAAGGGGAGCCGGTGCACAAACAGCATTCACCCAGAATTCAAACTACAGAAGCGCTAGATGCAAAGGCACCTCGTTACTGTGGTTAACCGACACACAAGGCTAATTACAGTAGAAAGCCATTTGGTCCATCAAGCCAGTACCTTTCATTGATTATGTGCATTTTGTCTATCTTAAGCTCTACCCAACTTAATTTAACTTCCTGAGGAAAGATTCTGCAAAGTCCCTGCCTGATTCTACAAAAGATATTGAGCAAAATTCTAAACTCTCTCTCTAACCGTACTTTACTCATTCTTAATCGGTTGTTTTCCATAGCATGACATTCCCATGGCCCCAGCAGTTCAAGAACTCTCACTTCTTCCCCCTTCCCCCACCCCACCCCATTTCAACACTTAACATATTTGCTTAATATTAAATTTTTAATTCTGGCAAAGGGTTACACTTGAAACATTTACTTGTCTTTTCTCTTTACAGATGTTGATGGGTCTGACCTGTATTTCCAGCATTTGCAGATTTTTTTTGTTTCTCTTCATCGGGAACCCGTGTGTTCCAGAGTACTCCCCTATCCTAACTATACTTATCCTTGCCCTTTCAAGTGTACTTTAACCAGATGCTGAACCCCTTTAAGAGTGAGGTGGATAATCAGTGAGCCACAATTACAAATAGCACGTAATCCAGCAAATAGCTATACCTGCTTAATGGAAGCCAGGGGCAACCATCTATCTTGAACAAGTATATGAGGCTAACACATTATGCTACTTTCTGTACTAGAACATTCTGTAAATTAACAATACAGCCTCCCACTCCCAGAATAGCCATCGGTGTTTCCAAACTAAAGAAAATATTCCATTATACAATTTGTAACAATACATTAAAAGACTTCATTTATAACTCAAGTCGGTTTACCGTGTGAAGATGATGAACTACTCACAGGAAGACCTGAATGGGAATAGGGACAAAAAGCAGACAGCCTTGTGATCTAGCAAAGGGCCAGCACAATGGTGAGGTCTGGCATTATCTGCGGCCAGTCCATTTGTGACTGATTAATTTATAACTTAGGTGACAGCGATCAAGGATTACCATCAGGAAGCAGATTATGCAACGAATCCAGGGTCCTCAGTTGCAGAAGTGGATTAAATATTTACACCATACCTAGGCAGTCCCTCAGGATCATTTTGATTTAAACATTTCTATTTATTCTGGATTGTATGGATGGAAACTTGTAGTTCTTTGCCTGCTTAATGTTAGCAGCAGTGTGAAGAAGTACTTTAATGTTGTCTTAATTCTTTAAAAATTAAGCTGGGGGAAAATTATAAACACTACCAATGACAAAATTCAACCTTTTAAGGTCACCGACCCTTCTTAGCTTACTGACACCTCTCAGCTCACTAACAATCTGTTATAGGACATTTTACAAGATTACACGAATCAGGCCAGAAGGAAGTCCCTTATCAATTGTGCAAAGTGTTGAGGCGAGAGGTTCTGAAACCAAAACCCTCACTTCTCATCATACAAGGTGATGAGACTTCAGGTAGCCCCTATTCACAGAACAATTAATTTACAAAATAGTCATCGATAAATTAGCAATTTTACCCCAAGGATGTCAGTAATGGTCAAATAAAAAAAACCTAGTATGAAGGTCAATAGAGCACTACCTGGAAGCCTCTATAAGCTGTTACTCATTTCCAGTATAAATCCTCCCCAAACGCCCTGTTGAAGATTATTCATCCTTTTAAACTGTATTGCTCTATGAATGGGATTTCAGTAAGCATTTCCATAGAGCTGCCATGGCTATATTATGCTATGCTGGTGATTCTTAAGGGAGATAGTTGAGATATAATTGAGATATAATTCACCATAGAGATCAGCTATAGATTGTTCTACAAGCTTGCAAAGACTGTTCTAAATACTGCAACCCTTCCACCAGCCACCTTCAAAATAATCTGATACCAGGTTAGATATGGTGTGATGCTGAGCTAGGAAGGTTCTAGGTTCAATCCAAGCTGAGTTAAATGATTTCAACCAGGGTGGTAGAAAGAGAACCAAGCTTAGCCTCAGCAGCCCTTGCTGCAGAGTTTTTACATTCAATAGTTATTTAATGACGTTCCCTCCCACCGGAGGTACACACACGGAGCCCAACCAAGGACAAATGAAGAGTGCTCTTAATTATGTTTTAGTTTAAAACATTTGGGCTACTTTTAAATTTAATTATTTCTCCCTCCAGTAACATATTAGAGATCTCTAGACTCCATTTATACTGTCTGTACTCCCTGGTAACTTATTCCGCAAATCTATTACCTTTAATGTAAAAATGTTCTGCGTGACTTCCCTTCTTACTCCTAATTTTTAAACTTGTGCCCGGATATTTGAACCCGTTGTATAACGTACAATTTCCTGAATTAATTACAAATAATTCTTAAAATGTCACCTTGATCTATCTTCTTTTACAAAAATAACCATCTTTCCTAATAATGTAGATATCTGGTATATCAGTGAACTTGGTTGAAGGCCTTGGTACCGTCTGAATGCAAATTTCTTTCTCGAATTAGGTAACCAGCACTGTACACAGTACTCAAAATGGGGACAATTTGCAAAATGAGTGCCTGATGCTGTACAGCCGTGGCTCAGTTGTTAGCACTCTTGCCTCTGAGTCAGAGGTTGTGGGTTCAAGTCCCAATCCAGAGACTTGAGCACAAAAGTCTAGGCTGACACTCCGGTACAGTACTGAGGGAATGCTGAGGTGCCGTCTTTCAAATGAGAAGTTAAACCTGCTCTCAGGTGGACGCAAAAGATCCACTGGCACTATTTCGAAGAGGAGCAGGGGAGTTATCCCGTGTCCTGGCCAATATTTATCCCTCAATCAACATCACAAACAGATTACGATAGTATACTGTATTCGCTGCTCACGATGTGGTCTCCTCTACATTGGGGAGACCAAACGCAGATTGGGTGACCGCTTTGCGGAACACCTCCGTTCAGTCCGTAAGGGGGACCCCGAGCTCCCGGTCGCCTGTCACTTTAATTCACCGCTTCACTCCCACTCTGACCTCACCGTCCTCGGCCTATTACACTGTTCCACGGAAGCACAGCGTAAGCTCGAGGAACAGCACCTCATCTTTCGTTTAGGCACGCTACAGCCCTCTGGACTCAATATCGAGTTCAACAATTTTAGATCATAACCTCAGCTCCAATCACATTTATATTTTATTTTTTCCACCCTTTTATTTGCCCCCCCCCACCTTTTTTTTCCTCCTAGAAGCTGGCAGCTGTCCTTCATTCTGCCAGTGGATTTCACACTTCTTTCAGCCTTAATCTGTCACATTAACACCACCTCTAGCCTTGCATATCTCTTAATGTCTCTTCATCTCCCCCTTTGTTCTTTTATCCCCTCCCCCTTTTCCCAGCTTTACCCTGGCCTTAAATCTATTTGATTTCCGGCTCTTCCCAGTTCTGACGAAAGGTCATCAACCTGAAACGTTAACTCTCTTTCTCTCTCCACGGATGCTGCCTGGCCTGCTGAGTTTTTCCAGCGTTTTCTGTTGTTATTTCACAAACAGATTATCTGGTCATTAGCACATTGCTGTTTGTGGGAGCTTGCTGTGCGCAAATTGACTGCCGCGTTTCCTACATTACAACAGTGACTACACTTCAAAAAGTATTTCATTGGCTGTAAAGCGCTTTGGGATGTCCAACGGTCGTGAAAGGTGCTTTATAAATGTAAGTCTTTCTTTCTTTTTCTTTCTATTAATTTGTATCCAATCCCTCCGTGCCCCGTGCCTTTTTTACTGCGAGCAAGCAATAGGCTAAGTTTCCTAGAATTATCCGCAATAGATCTTTCCTGATCAACATGCGGCATGACAGTTCCATTTCATGTATTTTGGTGCCTCTTCTGGTTACTTGCTCTCCTCCATTCTCAAAATTACCTCAAAAGAAACTCAAATTTCCTCTTTAGTGCCAAACATTTCTTTCTCTCCCTCCCCCAACATTTCTCTATAAAGCCCAAGTATATCCAAGACTTAAATACTGCTCCCATAACTAGGGATGCTCCACTAACAACTCATCGGTATGCAAAAATAATGTTGTCTGATAGGCAATCTCCCTCTTATCATTGCAACACTTCCTATCTAATCACTGCTACTATGGTCAGTGTTCCTTCCAACTTTCCTTGCTTGTTCCTACTAAGCTCCAAATATGGCACTGTACACATTCCTACTCACTGTGATGGAAACAAGACTCATCCTACTCTAAATTATCCTTCTCCAGGACCTAAAAACTGTAAAAAAAGAGAAAAAACACATATCCCACAGGTCTTCATAATGTATACTGATCATACCATACATTAAAAATGAAACTGATGAGGTAAATTAGTATGGTGCAATATATTCTTTAACGTAGTTTAATTATAAATACTCCACAAAAGTTAGCATTCTTCATGTCGGAGCCTAGAAATGACTTGGCAGACTATTTAACTATGGAGGCATCACATCAGACAAATCTTGTCATCCAATATCCATACATGCATACTTCCAATGGAGATTGTTAGATAGTGACCACAAGCTGATTTTCTCCTCCCTAATTGATGGGCACAGAGGCCAATTGTGGCACTTTATTGCTGCCTCAACTGAGAGAGGCTAAATCAACAACAAGTATTTATATAGCACCTTTAACATAGTAAACGTATTAAAGGTGCTTCACAGGAGTATTAAAAGACAAAAAAGGACACCGAGCCACATAAGGAGAAATTAGGACAGGTGACCAAAAGCTTAGAAACATAGAAGATAGGAGCAGGAGTAGGCCATTCGGCCCCTCGAGCCTGCTCCGCCATTCAATGAGATCATGGCTGATCATCCAAACTCAGTACCCTGTCCCTGCCTTCTCCCCATATCCCTTGATACCTTTAGCTTTAAGAAATATATCTAACTCATTCTTAAATATATTTAATGACTTGGCCTCAACTACCTTCTGTGGTAGAGAATTCCACAGGTTCACCACTCTCTGGGTAAAGAAATTCTTCCTCATTTCTGTCCTAAATGGCTTACCCCTTATCCTTAGATTATGACCCCTGGTTCTGGACTCTCCGACCATCGGGAACATTCTTCCTGCATCTAGTTTGTCCAGACCTGTCAGAATTTTATATGTTTCGATGAGATCCCCTCTCATTCTTCTATACTCCAGCGAGTATAAGCCCAATCGACCCAATCTCTCCTCATATGTCATTCCTGCCATCCCAGGTATCAGCCTTGTGAATCTTCGCTGAACTCCTTCCATGGCAAGAACATCCTTCCTCAGATAAGGCGACCAAAACTGCACAGTACTCAAGGTGTGGTCTCACCAAGGCCCTGTACAACTGCAGTAGGACATCCCTGTTCCTATACTCAAACCCTTTCACTATGAAGGCCAACATGCCATTTGCCTTCTTCACCGCCTGCTGCACCTGCATGCTTACCTTCAGCGACTGGTGCACAAGGACACCCAGGTCTCGTTGCACTTCCCCTTCTCCCAATCTATTGCCATTCAGATAATAGTCTGCCTTTCTGTTTTTGACACCAAAGTGGATAACCTCGCATTTATCCACGTTATATTGCATCTGCCACGCTTCTGCCCACTCGCCCAACCTGTCCAAATCATCCTGGAGTTTCTCGGTATGGTCAAAGAGGTAGGTTTTAAGGAGCGTCTTAAAGGAGGAAAGAGAGGTAGCGAGGCGGAGAGGTTTAGGCAGGGAATTCCAGAGCTTAGGGCCTAGGCAACAGAAGGCACGGCCACCATTGGTTGAGCGATTACAATCAGGGATGCTCAAGAGGCCAGAATTAGAGGAGCGCAGATATCTCGGGGGGTTGTGGGGCTGAAGGAGATTAGAGAGATAGGGAGAGGCGAGGCCATGGAGGGATAGGAAAACAAGGATGAGAATTTTGAAATCAAGGCGTTGCTTAAGCGGGAGCCAATGTGATGGGTGAACGGGACTTGGTGCGAGTTAGGACACGGGCAGCACAGATATCCTGGTCTGGATGACTTAGCTACTCACTTTAACCAGCTAACCATCAGGGGAGCAGGGAAATAGATTACAACAAACATTTACACAGTATTATACAGATCCTTCAGCTAGTACTAATTTTAAATGAGAAGTCGCACAACACCAGGTTATAGTCCAACAGATTTATTTAATTTTACAAGCTTTCGAAGCAGTTCGCTCCTTCGTCAGGTAAGTTAGCAATGAGAGAATCTCCCAGAATTCACAATTTAAACCCAGACAAAATCTATTCACATTATTCCCTACAACAAAGAGCACAGCCAAGACAATGAGATGTGTCCCAGGGGGTCCAACGTGTCAAACCACCTGCTGGCTGCATATCCTGTCAATTTGTGTTCTTGTGTTAGCCTTTTTTAAAAAAAAAAACACCTGGGAAGACCGGCCATGATGTCAAGTCACGTTCTGTATCGTGACATGAACCCGATATCGCGATTGAGGCCATCCTCATGAGTGCGGAACTTGGCTATCAGTTTCTGCTCTATGATTTTGCGCTGTCGTGTATCTCGAAGGCCGCCTTGGAGAACGCTTACCCGCAGATCCGAGGCTGAATGCCCCTGGCTGCTGAAGTGTTCCCCGACTGGGAGGCAACCCTCCTGCCTGGCGATTGTTGCGCGGTGTCCGTTCATACGTTGTCTCAGTGTCTGCATGGTCTCGCCGATGTACCATGCTCTGGAGCATCCTTTACTGCAACGTATCAGGTAGACAACGTTGGCCGAGTCACATGAGTATGTACCGTGTACCTGGTGGGTAGTGTCCTCACGTGTAATGATGGTATCTGTGTCCATGATTTGGCATGTCTTGCAGAGGTTGCCGTGGCAGGGTTGTGTGGTGTCTTGGTTGCTGTTCTCCTGAAAGATGGGTAATCTGCTGCGAACGATGGTACTTTTGAGGTTAGGCGGCTGCTTGAAGGCGAGTAGTGGAGGCGTGGGGATGGCCTTAGCAAGGTGTTCGTCGTCATCGATGACATGTTGAAGGCTGCGAAGAACATGGCGTAGTTTTTCTGCTCCGGGGAAGTACTGGACGACGTAGGGTACTCTGTTGGTTGTGTCCCGTGTTCGTCTTCTGAGGAGTACCCTACGTCATCCAGTACTTCCCCGGAGCGGAAAAACTACGCCATGTTCTTCGCAACCTTCAACATGTCATCGATGACGACGAACACCTTGCTAAGGCCATCCCCACGCCTCCACTACTCGCCTTCAAGCAGCCGCCTAACCTCAAAAGTACCATCGTTCGCAGCAGATTACCCATCTTTCAGGAGAACAGCAACCAAGACACCACACAACCCTGCCACGGCAACCTCTGCAAGACATGCCAAATCATGGACACAGATACCATCATTACACGTGAGGACACTACCCACCAGGTACACGGTACATACTCATCTGACTCGGCCAACATTGTCTACCTGATACGTTGCAGTAAAGGATGCTCCAGAGCATGGTACATCGGCGAGACCATGCAGACACTGAGACAACGTATGAACGGACACCGCGCAACAATCGCCAGGCAGGAGGGTTGCCTCCCAGTCGGGGAACACTTCAGCAGCCAGGGGCATTCAGCCTCGGATCTGCGGGTAAGCGTTCTCCAAGGCGGCCTTCGAGATACACGACAGCGCAAAATCATAGAGCAGAAACTGATAGCCAAGTTCCGCACTCATGAGGATGGCCTCAATCGCGATATCGGGTTCATGTCACGATACAGAACGTGACTTGACATCATGGCCGGTCTTCCCAGGTGTTTTTTTTTTTTTTAAAAGGCTAACACAAGAACACAAATTGACAGGATATGCAGCCAGCAGGTGGTTTGACACGTTGGACCCCCTGGGACACATCTCATTGTCTTGGCTGTGCTCTTTGTTGTAGGGAATAATGTGAATAGATTTTGTCTGGGTTTAAATTGTGAATTCTGGGAGATTCTCTCATTGCTAACTTACCTGACGAAGGAGCGAACTGCTTCGAAAGCTTGTAAAATTAAATAAATCTGTTGGACTATAACCTGGTGTTGTGCGACTTCTCATTTTTGTCCACCCCAGTCCAACGCCGGCATCTCCACATCATAATTTTAAATGGGCTGAGATTTGAGAAAGCAGCATGAAGCTTTTCTCAGTTTCAATATCTAAAACTGAAAATTACAACAGTAGTAATCACTTGGCAAAGTACACATTCATGGGGCAGGTACAGCTTTTGGAAAACAGTTCCCCCATTCCCAAAAGCAACACATTCATTACTGCTTAACATGAAAGATTTAAGGAGATAACTGACTAACAATTGAATAATTCTATAGAGTGCAGAAATTAAAGCATTCTTGATTCTGACATTTTCCAGTTTTGACCACAAACTTAGCCCTCCCCTGGAGATATTGAAGAAATCTATGCTTGGCTTTAAAATGATTTTTTTTTTTTTAATTTAAGTAACTGCAGTTAAATGATCGTGAATTTCCAACCCCTCCTCCCCCCAACCCATTTTCAAGTTGTTTTCTCCTGCTTCGTGCCACATACACAATTTACAGGCTAGTATGCAAACAAAAACTATTCCCATATTCTGGGTCCCTTCATCCAATTGTGAACAGAGTGATCTGGTTGGGTTTCAATCATTCGTCATGTCCAACTACATGGTATATCCCCTTGATGTCACAGCTGAGAACAGGAACTTACCATGAGGGAGGATCATTGGCATGAATCCACACCCTACACCACAATACAGTGCAAAACATTGCTTTGAAATTTCTAGCATAGGAAGATAGAAAGACTTGCATTTATATAGCGCCTTTCACGACCACCGGACGTCTCAAAGCGCTTTACAGCCAATTAAGTACTTTTTGAAGTGTAGTCACTGTTGTAATGTGGGAAACGCGGCAGCCAATTTGCACACAGCAAGCTCCCACAAACAGCAATGTGATATGACCAGATAATCTGTTTTAGTGATGTTGGTTGTGGGCTAAATATTGGCCAGGATACCAGGGATAACTCCCCTGCTCTTCTTCGAAATAGTGCCATGGGCTCTTTTACGCCCACCTGAGAGCGCAGACGGGGCCTCGGTTTTACGTCTCATCCGAAAGACGGCGCCTCCGATAGTACAGCACTCCCTCAGCACTGTACTGGAGTGTCAGCCTAGCTTTATGTACTCCAGTCCCTGCAGTGGGACTTGAACCCACAACCTTCTGCGCAAGCAGTACAGAAAGAATACAGGCAAACAATTTTACCACTTCAATAAATCTTAATTTGACAATTCTCAATAGTAAATTACATTTGCAGAAGTTAAATATTGCAATGAACAGAAGTATTGATTGATAAGTGACTGTTAAATTCCTGCATCTTTTAAATTCTAACTAGCTCAGACGCACTTGTCAGAATGCTTTCACAAGTGGCCCAAGGGCTGCTCTCCAAATCACAATGAAACACAACATTAGAATTTCAATCTTAATTACAATGCTCCCGTCGAAAAGAACAGTGAATTCCAACAGCTACTTGGCCCAGTCCTCCAGCCATTGTTCCATTTTGTTACCTCCGGGCCTCCCTAAAATATTGGGAGGAGGGGAAGGTCTGATCAGCCTCTTGCTGATACTGCTCTTTGTTGGTATAAGATTGAAAAGGGCCAGGATTTTGTTATTTGCTAGGTTACTGGTTGAGGACTGAAAACTGTTAGCTTGATTGTTTACCAAGAATAATCTGTTTTAGTGATGTTGGTTGTGGGCTAAATATTGGCCAGGATACCAGGGATAACTCCCCTGCTCTTCTTCGAAATAGTGCCATGGGATCTTTTACATCCACCTGAGGGGGCAGACAGGGCCTCAGTTTAGTGTTGCATCCGAAAGACGGCATCTCCAACAGTGCAGCACTCCCTCAGTACTGTACTGAAGTGTCAGCCTAGATTTTTGTGCTCAAGTCTCTGGAGTGGGGCTTGAACCCACAACCTTCTGACTCGGAGGCAAGGGTGCTACCCACTGAGCCACTGCTGACACAAGTTTAGTACTGGTGTTCCCATGGATTTAGTGACCAATGTATTTCTTTTCAATTTTCTCTTCATCTCACTATTTTTACCCCTCTCCTTTGAAAAGGACAGACCCAATTTTCCCATATTCTTACCTCTCATTCCTTTCTCAAATTGTGGGCCAGGAAGATATCTGTCTCTTTCATATCTTATCACATATGAAGAGAAAACCCTATTTACTACAGTACTAACCATGTGATTATATATACCTTCAGGTTCAATGTCACTCTTACTTGGATTACTCACATCATGCAGGTTACCACATACTCCATCTTTAATGCATAATAACTTTTAAACTTCTACAATGCCAATTATTTAACTCGGTGGGGTGGATTTGGCAAAAACAGATAACTGTGTATGTTCAAAATCTGCACATTTACATTTGCTCCAAAGTGGCAAACGTAGGCGATTCGCTGTAATGGCGATATTGTCGGCGAACGCCAGAAGTTGGACTTCCCGATCCTCCAGTGGAAATTCATGTCACAATTTGCTGGAAAAATAACTGGCATACACAACGAGCAGAGCGGCGGATCGGGAGCGGCGCTGCCAATGTCTAACATACACCCAAGGTACCAGGGTCCATCATAGAACGGAACAACAGATTATTTAATGTTTACATAAAAGTAAAAGAGCTAAACAATTTGCACAGGTTTCCCAGTCTCAGGTTTTAAAAATTGATTCGTATAAATGGAGTAATGAATTCTCGTGGCTTATAATCAGGCACCAGTCTGCTAAAACAATGGCCACTCGTTGCTGCGAATCCCGGTGTCTCCTCTCAACCTTCTGATAGAAGGTTGGGAGGAGATCTATTAGAGGTGTTCAAAATCATGAGGGGTCTAGACAGAGTAGATAGGGAGAAGCCGTTTCCATTGGCGGAAGGGTCGAGCTCCAGAGGACACAGATTTAAGGTGGTTGGCAGAAGAACCAAAAGGTGACATGAGGAAAAACTTTTTTTTTTTTAAAAAGGTACGAGTGATTAGGATCTGGAATGCACTGCCTGAAAGGGTGGAGGCAGATTCAATCGTGGTTTTCAAAAGGGAATTGGATAAGTAACTGAAGGAAAAAAATTTGCAGGGCTACGGGGAAAGGGCAGTGGAGTGGGACTAGCTGAAGTGCTCTTGCAGAGAGCCGGCACAGGCACAACGGGCCGAATGGCCTCCTCCTGTGCTGCAACCACTATGATTCTATGGTTATTTTCACTGCGGATAGTCTGCCTCGTCAGCAAGTGTCTGGTTGCTTTATTTTAAACAATGTTATGACAGTAAAGTAAGGCTGTTTTGATAGAGAAAGACTGAAGCTGTTATCTCCTCACACACGCAACCCACACCTCCATACACCACAGTTTATTTCACTCCCATTCTACCCTAAATAGGCTTGCATCGATCTGATTCGGGGTTAGTGTGCCAGACGCTTTATACTGAATGGTGAGGGTTCAATTATTTACAAGCTACACTTCTAACAAAGATCGAATGTATTTGGTAAAATTTCTCTAATAGAATCTTACAACAAAGAAGGGGGCCAGTCGGCCCGTTGTGACTGTAGGCTCTTTGAACGAGCTATCCAATTTAGTCCCTTCCTGATAATAAGATGGACGAATATGAAAGGAGATTCCTCAAACCCACACTGAACATCAGGAAGTCCTTACATCTCCTGTTACTAGACTTATCAAGGGATTGTATTAAAAAACACATGTAATCAGGTTGTTCCAAAATAGCTGCATTTGAGTGCAACTCTCCTTCAATATTTTAGACCCCGGGAATTTTATTTAGTGGGACGCATGCAAACTATATCAAAACCTGCTGAGCGATTGAATACTTTACTGATTGAGCCCTCCTATGCCATTCTGTAAAGGTCACAGTGGCGTTAATACAGCAAACTCGATCTCACCATTGATTTTAATGAGGGCGGAGCTATGATAATATGCCGTTCAACTTTTTCGACAAGGGTCTCTGTCGAGCTGCACAAAAGTCCCAGCAAATTATGGCGCATAATGAAGTAAAGTCACTCACACCAGAATTTCCTGGTATTTCTGCACCATAAAAATGCCGCACGCCGCATGTTTTCAGCAAATTCAGGCCCCATAGTTAGAACAAAATTGATTTGCAACTGTAACAATTTGTTTTTTTTGCGTGTATTGCCCGAGCTGTTTTAAACTTTTATTTCTCTACTGTGAGGATCAGCTTGAAAGGTAATGTCTATGTCACACAGGTTTCTCAGAGAGCTAGGGGGCTATTGAAGCCCATCCCAGACTTGATGGCAACAGTAATGCTTACTCATGCAGGACCCCAGAGCAGTTAGCCGAAATGGTCATACTGTTGGTAAGCATCTTAGGCCAGTAAAGATGGTCTTCTTTGTCTTCATTCAATGCTGTGAAACATCCATTGTAGATGAACTAATGAAAAGTATATTGTCTACACAGACTTAAGGCAAGGGGCAAAGAGGTCTCTCTGTCTCTCTCAAACAGAGAGTGATCTCTGCTGTGACAGCAGCAGCAAGAAGCTGTTTGTATTTTAAAAAGTCTAGACTAGCTTAGTTTTCAGCAGCTTAACTGAGTCTTCAATTTTCATAACTGTGAAAACTGTATACTGTTCATACGTGTATTTTATATAAATAAACCAGTTGATGGTTTGAAACTGTGTCTCATCTCGATAAAATGCTACTTCACAAGAAGAGGATAATTCACGTGGGGGGGGCACATGATGCACTTTAGTTACCAGCAGACTGAGGAAAGGGTCTCTATTATAATCCCTGGGTCATGCTATGTTTAACTAGATATTAGGCAGTAAAAAGATGCACTCTGGATCCTAGAAGCCACACGGTCTGCTTACAAGGAATAACTGGCAATGCTGAAATCGAGAATATCTAGCTCAGAAACCTGTAAATGGCGACAGCAGCTTTGCCAGAAGGCCTCAGACCCTCCAGAATACTGCAGGAAGGTCCAAAGAGGCCATTAATACTAACAGTGCGTTGTTGCACATTACTAAGCCACATAGATGAGGAAAGTCCCAGGTTCAATCCCTGGCTTATGCAGAGTTACCTAATTTAACCAGTGTTGTTCAAAGTGTAAAAACTGCCTCATCATTCCGGAGAGAAGGAAAAAAATCTTCAGCAAGTTCTTTGCTCCTGTTCACTATATTGTGACCCCTGCTTGAAAGTGTGCACGTGATCATCAGGTATGGACAGAATCATACTCAGCTGTGATAACCCCCATGGAACTGTACCCTGGCATAAGTTTCTGCCTTCATAAGAGAAAGGGAGAAAAGATGAAGACTTTGGGGAAAAGTGGGAGTAAAATCCTTCCAACATTCCAATCTACACAGACTTATATTGCTGTAGAAACAAAGATTTTCACTGACCACTATGCATGATGTTTTAACTGTACTGTATGTATCAGTTGTGGGGATTGAGGGGCTATGAGAATTGTTTTTGGTGGGGTTTAGCCAAACAAATTTGAGAATCACTGCCTTAACACATTACGCGGAGATGCCGGTGTTGGACTGGGGTGGACAAAAGTGAGAAGTCGCACAACACCGGGTTATAGTCCAACAGTTTTATTTGAAATCACAAGCTTTCGGAGCTGCTGCCCCTTCGTCAGGTGAAGTAAAGGAATACGAATAAAGGAATATGCTTTGTCGATTCGTATTCCTTTACTTCACCTGACGAAGGGGCAGCAGCTCCGAAAGCTTGTGATTTCAAATAAAACTGTTGGACTATAACCTGGTGTTGTGCGACTTCTCACTTTTAACACATTACATACTGGTAGGATGGTGGCCCTGGAGAAGGAGCATGCAGTGTCCTATGCTTGAGGCACTGCAGGGACTGGGGTGCATAGTAGACAGTGAAACAATATTATTTAATTTGGTAAGTTTCCTTTTGTATCATTTGGGTGTTTCTTAATTGTGCCCCTCTAAAAAGGAGCCACTTTTGTTAGATTTTTTTTGGGTTGATGACACTGGGGCAACTATGGGTAGATTAAAAGGGACATACTGGTAAGATGTGGAGCAGTGCAGGATGTGGGCCTATGCTGCAAATGCCCACAATGCATGTTCCTGATCTGAAGAGGCGTTATCTACACATTTTTTTTTTGGTTTTGAAAATAGCCAGAGCAGCTTAGGCAGAAACCTGCAAAGGACAAAATCCTCATTTTGTAAGTTAGTTCCCCCTACCTACCCTATGCCAGTCAATGGGCAGCAGAGCTTTGGATGAGCTTAAGTATATAGAGGGTCCAAGGTGGTAGGCCGGCCAGAAGAGTATTGGAATAGTTGAGTGTAGAGGCATGCCCCTAAGTTCTGGAATTCCCTCCCTAACCTCTCCACCACTCTACCTCTCTCTCCTCCTTTTAAGACACTCCTTAAAACCTACCTCTTTGACCAAGCTTTTGGTCATCTACCCTAATATCTCCTTACGTGGCTCAGTGTCAAATTTTGTTTTACTACATTAAAGGTGCTATATAAATGCAAGTTGTTGTTGGATGAGGGTTTTAGCAGCAGATGAGCCGAGGCGGGGCAGAGATAAGTGATATTGTGGAGATGGAAGTAGGCGGTATTGGTGATGGAGAGGATATGGGGATCAGAAGCTCAGCTCAGAGTCAAACAGAACACTAAGGATGTGAACGGTCTGGTTCAGCCTCAGACAGTAGCCAGGGAGGGGGATGGAGTCGGTGACTAGGGAACGGAGTTTGTGGCAGGGAACGGAGTTTGTGGCAGGGACCAAAGACAATGGCTTCCGTCTTCCCAATATTTCGTTGGAGGAAATGTCGGACAAAAGGCGTGACAAATCAGAGGTAGTGGAGGGGTCTAGAGAGGTGGTGGGGAGTGTCGTCACCTAACATGTGGAACCGGACGTGTTTTCGGATGATGTCACCGAGGGGCAGCATGTAAATGGGAAACAGGAAGAGGCCAAGGACAGATCCTTGGGGGACTCCAGAGGGAACGGTGCAGGAGTGGGAAGAGAAGCCATTGCAGGTGATTCTCTGGCTACGACTGGATAGATAGGAATGGAACAAGGCAAGGGCCAGCTGGACGGCCAACACAATGTTCTATCCTCATACCATTTCATTCAGTTTGTGCTAAACACATAAAACACTTGACTGAACAAGTTTCTAAAAGATTTCTAAATGTGCTTTGCCACAGTCATCAGTCTCCCGAGTCACCTGATTAAACCAACTGAATCAGCAATAAATCGAATTCCAGTAGGAATTTATGGTGTTATGGTACAGTGTCTTATTTCATTGCATTTACAAGTAATTGGTCCAACAGTACTTTCATTAAACATCCGAAGTTCAATAAAGCAGAATGATCTGAGACAACAGCATCACATTCCCATTCTGGCTGAAAACAAATTATCTGGGGTTCCCAATGGCGCAGCAGAGCTACAAGGCGAGCAGCTGAGCTCTGCAGAACAGGAAGGTGCGAGATTTGATCCCCGGTCTAAGCTGAGTTAGTTGATATCAGCTGAGGCTGAGTATGGCACTACAGCTGGGCCCATGAGGGAAAATCCACAAGGGAAACCCACCCTGACCACTACCCAGCAACCTTTGCTGGCAGTGCCCCCGGTGTGTGTGTGTTGGGGGGAGGATAGGATCAGGCTCAACTGACCTGTCAGGCTCAGTAGTTTTAACAATTTGACTTTCCTTTTCCAAAATGAAATTTCTCGTTAAGTTACTTTTCTTCCTTCTCTTCGGTCTCCTTTCATCATTTCCCCCAGATGAAAAAGCATCCACTAAAATGAACCATTTGCTCCATCCTGCTGCATCCAATAACTCAGCATCCAGGTTTCCCAGTAAAAATTATGCTTTGCGCTCAGTTGCAAGATAATGACCCCAGTGAGAACCAGGGCTTCCTCACTCACAACAAATCTACAAAAAATGCAAAGACAAATCACCAGCAGAGATGAGTAAACTAAAAATGGATTAATTCACAAATAGGCATTCCATGGAAACTGTATGAATTTAATTATTTTTTAGGCCGAGTTTCTAGAAGACAGTCAATGTGCCCATTGACAAAGCATTCGGGGACTGTGCAGCACATCAGTCGGTTGATATATGTTGTGGCAGGTGACCGATTAGAATTCTATCTCTCCCTTTGATTAGATACCAGTCCCTTACAAACTGAATAGCTGATTCTAAAACATCAAAACAATCTGATTGGACATGCTAGAGAAGCAAATTGCTGTGCCCAAAAAATTCCATAAACATAGAACTCCCAATCTGAGCTATGCTACAATGAGTTGTTCTCCTCCCCCCACCCCAGAAAAATCACCACAGATTGCTATTGGACATCTCTCAGCAGTTTCAGAGCAATAATTGTCAAAGGTCTGGAAGCAGCTCATCCACCTGCCCAGCTGCAGATACTGCCTGGAGACCTAGCTGTAGTATCATAGAATAGAATGGTTACAGCATGGAAGGTGGCCATTCGGCCCGTTCCAGCTCTCTGCAAGAGCACTTCAGCTAGTCCCACTCACCCGCCCTTTCCCCATAGCCCTGCAAATTTTTTCCTTCAGGTACTTATCCAACTCCCCTTTGAAAGCCCTGATTGAGTCTGCCTCCACCACCCTTTCAGGCAGTGCATTCCAGATCCTAACCACTCGCTGAGTAAAAAAGTTTTTCCTCATGTCGCCTTTGGTTCTTCTGCCAATCGCCTTAAATCTGTGTCCTTTGGTTCTCGACCCTTCTGCCAATGGGAACAGTTCCTCTCTATCTACTCTGTCCAGACCCCTCATGATTTTGAACACCTCCATCAAATCTCCTCTGCTCTAAGGAGAACAACCCCAGCTTCTCCAGTCTATCCACGTAACTGAAGTCCCTCATCCCTGGAATCATTCTCATAAATCTTTTCTGCACCTTCTCTAAGGCCTTCACATCCTTCCTAAAGTGCGGTGCCCAGAATTGGACAATACCCCAGTTGAGGCCGAACCAGTGTTTTATAAAAGGTTCATCATAATTTCCACGCTTTTGTACTCTATACCTCTATTCATGAAGCCCAGGATCCCGTACGCTTTTTTAACTGCTTTCTCAACCTGTCCTGCCCCCTTCAACGATTTGTGTACATGTACCCCTAGGTCTCTCGGTCCATGCACCCCCTTTAGGATTGTACCCTTTAGATTATATTTTCTCTCTTCATTCTTTCTACCAAAATGTATCACTTCACACTTTTCTGCGTTAAATTTCACCTGCCACGTGTCCGCCCATTCCACTAGCCTGTCTATCACTATTACATAGGATATACGGCACAGAAACAGGCCATTCGGCGTTTATGCTCCACACGAGCCTCCTCCCGTCTTTCCTCATCTAAATCGATCACCATAATCCTCTATTCCCTTTTCCCTCATATGCTTGTCTAGCCTCCCCTTAAATGCATCTATACTATTCGCTTCAACCACTCCCTGTGGTAGCAAGTTCCACATTCCTTGAGCATCTCTTAATGTCTCTACTTACCATAGTTATTCCTCCCCCTAGCCTCCTCCTTGCATTTTTATCTGTTTCATTTCCTGCTCTTTTCTCAGTTCTGACGAAGGGTTTCGACCTGAAACGTTAACTCTGTTTCTCTCTCCACGGATGTTGCCTGGCCTGCTGAGTTTTTCCAGCGTTTTCTGTTGTTGTTCCACATTCTCACCACTCTTTGGGTAAAGAAGTTTCTTCTGAATTACCTATTGGATTTCTTGGTGACGATCTTATATTGATGGCCTCTAGTTATGCTCTTCCCCACAAGTGGAAACATTCTCTCTGCATCCACTCTATCAAAACCTTTCATAATTTTAAAGACCTGTATTAGGTCACCCCCAAGAGAAAAGAGACCCAGCCTGTTCATCCTTTCTGGATATGTATACCCTCGCATTTCTGGTATCATCCTTGTGTATCTTCTCTGCACCCGCTCCAGTGCCTCTATATCCTTTTTATAATATGGCGACCAGAACTGTACGCAGTACTCTACAGGTTTAGCATAACTTCACTACTTTTTAACTATACTTCCAAGTTTTGTATCATCTGCAAATTTTGAAATTATGCCCTGTACACCCACGTCCAAGTCATTAATATATATCAAGAAAAGCAGTGGTCCTAGAACCGACCCCTGGGGAACACCACCTTCCTCCAGTCCGAAAAACAACCGTTCACCACTACTCTCTGTTTCCTGTCACTTAGCCAATTTCGTATCCATGCTGCCACTGTCCCTATTATTCCATGGCCTTCAACTTTTCTGGCAAGCCTATTATGTGGCACTTTGTCGAACACCTTTTGGAAATCCATGAACACCACGTCAACCGCTTTGCCCTCTTCAACTCTCTGTTACCTCATCAAAAAACTCGATCAAGTTGGTTAAACACGATTTACCCTTAACAAATCTGTGCTGGCTTTCCTTAATTAATCCACACTTGTCCAAGTGACTGTTAATGTTGTCCCTAGTTATTGTTTCTAAAAGCTTCCCCACAACCAAGGTTAAACTGACTGGCCTGTAGTTGCTGGGTTTATCTTTACACCCATTTTTGAACAAGGGTGTAACATTTGCCATTCTCCAGTCCTCTGGCACCACCCCAGTTTCTAAGGAGGATTGGAAGATCATGGCCAGTACCTCCGCGATTTCTTCCTTCATTTCCCTCAGCATCCTAGGATGCACCCCATCTGGTCCCGGTGACTTATCTACTTTAAGTACAGTCAGCCTTTCTAGTACCTCCTCTATCAATTTTTATCCCATCCAGTATCTCCTCTACCTCCTCCTTCACTATGTCTATGGCAGCATCTTCTTCCATGGTGAAAACAGATGCAAAGTACTCATTTAGCACCTCAGCCATACTCTCTACCTCCATGTGTAGGTCTCCTTTTTGGTCCCTAATCGGCCCCACCCCTCCTCTTACTACCTGTTTACTATTTATATGCCTATAGAAGACTTTTGGATTACCTTGTGTTAGCTGCCATTCTATTCTCATACTTTCTCTTTGCCCCTCTTATTTTCTTTTTTCACTTCTCCTCTGAACTTTCTATATTTAGCCTGATTCTAAGATGTATTCTCGACCTGACATCTGGCACAAAAGGTTTCCAGAATATTAAATTATTGAAAACACAAGCAACTATCTGTATCGAAGCTATTATTGGATGAATTAATATTTTAAAACATGAGGTAAATAAAATGTTGCCAGACAGTGTCAGGAAGGCAGACAGAATATTGAGAACTGCAGCATTAATGCATATGACCAAACCAGAACAGAGGACAAGTCTTATAACACTTTTCAATGATTGTACATAAAAACATATTGCAGTCTCACCAAATGTAAACAACAGCAAATTATATTAAACTGAAGGCATTTCATACTGTTTGAGGGCCATTACAATAGAATACTGACTCTTAATTGACAGTAGGGCATGAGAAAGTCTTGCAGTTCTGAAGCAAAAAATACTTGAAAGCGCTTTGTATCTATTACAGCACAATGTTCTGAATGATGTGCCCCACCTGGACCTCAAGGAAGTCTGCGTGCTACTGAACCAGAGTTTCCCTACAGGCAGAACAGGAAGCTCACCACCTACATTGCAATGTCACACTGTATTACAGCCAACAGAGCAGCACGTGGCTGAGATTGCAAAAGTACTGAAATTTGTCCCAATTTAAATCAATATCAAGTTAATCAGAGCACCAATGTACTGAAAATTTATGTAATAAACACAACTCCCAGACTGTATATTCTGAAGGAGCTATTTATTTAAGCAGAAGAACTGCACATCCCCAGACACCCTGATCCAGTTATAAAAATGCATCAGCAAGCGAGTGCTATCTTGCCCACACCACAAAGAACATTTCTCAAATGTACCCATGTTAAAACCTATTTCAGTAAACAAGTCCTGACCACCTTTAGCATTTGTCAGCAAAACAAAGTCAGACCAGACGTTCTTTCATTGGTTGGCCCATCTGACCTTTTTAAACAGCTTCAAATCCAACTGTAGCCTCAGCATTCTCATGAAATGACCACCAGGCAGCTGCACCCTTTCTCCAGCATGCCTCCAAGGCAATCAGACACAATCATTCTGTTCATGCCCTGATATTTTGTATGCCTCTGGGCCTGCACACAGCAAGAATCTCAAACATTAAAACTTAATGCGTCAACAAATTGGGTAATGACTATGAAAGCATAAATATTGCAGACCTGTAACTCAGTCCCATCTTCAAAATTCAAAATAATAATTTAAGCAAAATCAGCTGGAATCAATATATAGCTTAGTGACTCAATACATAATTTAAAGAAAAGAATTTAAAGCTGTCGCTGCTGTTCAGAAAGAACAGATGTTCTGAATTGAACAGAATCTCCAAGAACATGTGGTGACAGTATCAAAAAAAACCACCTTAATCCCAAAGGCAACTGAAAAAGTGCTTATTCCAGTTATTACCACACACAAGACATTTTTCATATCACACAACACTGGCTCGTCACATCCAGAATGTTATTCAGTGGACAGTGGTAAACCATGGCATGCTGAATTTATACTACAACATAGGGCCTAAAGCCATATCATGATTGTAGTTTCAGTATTCATATCTCTCTTACTTTTCCATTTCCGACTTGTACTTCCAAGACTTCATGCCAATGCAGAGAAGCAATAAAAATACATCTTGCTCCACGTAACAAATACTTTATCATCCTGATTACGTTCACTGGAAGAAAATCCTGTGGCAAGCAACGATAGTGCCTGATTGATACAAGTGTCCAACAAAAAAAAAGTACAAATACTGTTGCCCAAGACATTTTTTACATCTGCTTCACTCAGTCACAGCTTGTAACCCATGCTCCATTGCAAAACTCTGAATATACATATCAACACACGGGATATGAAGGCAAAATTACTTTTCAACTCAGCAGTGTTAGATTAAATGTCACCCTACATCTTTGACCAACTGCCACCATTAGCTCATTCCCACACTGATTTTCAGAGCACGAGGATGACATGCAATAACATGCGAGTACTGGACCATGAATCGAACATTCTTGACTTCAGAACAGGGCAACAGTATCATTTTATTACAACAGTGCACTCAAATGAGCTAAAGTTGCAAACAGTGGGACAGACTTCTGCTCTTTAAAGAAAAATAGACTGATAGTAAATAAGCTTTGAAATCAGGTGCAGTGCCAGCTCAGTCAGCACAATCATTTCCAAGCACAAACTACCTAGTCTGTGACTAGCTAGGGATGCAGAGTGACTGGTTAAGATTGTATGAACAGAAATACTTGAAATGTAATTTTTGGACAGACAGCTGATCATTCCCAAGGGAGGACTCATAAAATAGATTTAAAAAAACAAATCTGCAAGTCTGAAAAACTTGCTTGCCAAACATCCCCTGAAAGGAATATCTGCACTTATTGGAAATAGTTAGAAACATAGGAGGCCATTTGGCCCATCGTGCCTGTGTCGACTCTTTGAAAGAGCTATCCAATTAGTCACACTCCCCGATCTTTTCCCATAGCCTGCACATTTTTCCTTTTCAAGTATATATCCAATTCCCTTTTTAAAGTTAGTATTGACGCTACATCCACCATCCTTTCAGAAAGTGCATTCCAGATTGTAGCAACTCATTGCGTAAAAGAAAAAAAAAAACTGGTTCTTTTGCCAATGATCAAATCTGTCTCCTCTGGTCACTGACCCTCCTGCCACTGAGCTGCTTATTAAGCCAGTGAGGCCAAGAGCGTGGTGACATCAAGAGGTCACTGAATTGGTTGAAAATGGAGAGCAGGACAATTAAGTCATGGGGATCTAGCCTCATGTGTGTGTGGTCGAAATGTTGAGGCCTCAGTTTATAAAGCAAAGGATTAAGCAGATTTGATAATAAACTTTCAAAAGGGAATAGTTGGAAGGGGACACATTTTGCAGGGCTGTGGGGTAAGGGAAGGGGACTAATTGGATAGCTCTTGGCACAGGCACGATGGGCCAAATGGCCTCCTCCTGTGCTGCCTCATTCGAGAGAGGGGGGGAGGCGGATGGATACGCGTGATGTCATCACCCCCCCGAAGCCCCGCCCCCCCGTGGCGCGCGGGGCCCCATCACCCGTTCAATTCAACCGAGCTCGGCGGTTAACCTTCCGCCGCGGAGGGAAAAGAGCCCTGCCCGTCCCCATCTCCCCACAGACACATTCACCCCACCGTGTTCCCTTCAAGTTATTGGAGATACTGGAGTGCGAGAATCACAAGGAGGTGAGTGAGTGGGTTTGCCGGTCAGGCGCAGTTCCCCTCACCTTCTTCACGGTCCGTGGCGCTTCCATGACGGTGCCGTCCGCGTTGAAAGTGTCCCCGTTCTGTGCGGCCTCGATGCGCTTCATCGCCGACTTGGAGTCCTTCGGGGCGGTGGTGGTGGTGGTGGTGAGCGGCGGCAGGTGATGCTGTTTGGCTTCTTCCGCCGAGGTTGTCGCCGTGGGCTCGCTGTCTTTTGTCTGAACATTGTTGCCCTCAGCGTTCACCTTCTCCGAGGCCGCCACCACCGCCTCCTTCAGTTCCACCGAGGCCATTTTTGCCGTGACCACCTGAAGCGACATGGTTTTTATGTTACTTCCTTCTTTCTCTCTCTCTCTCTCTCTCTCTAAATACACTCGTTTCTCCAGCACTGCCTTTCTCCACACACTCGCCGCACCAGCAGAACTCCCGCACTGCGCATGCCCCGCCCCTCCACATTCATGCCGCCCCCCCCGCCGCGCTGACGGGGCTTGTAGTTCTTCCTCTGGCTCCATTCCCGCTGTTTCTACAGGTGCGACCCGCCGGACAGACTACATTTCCCACAATGCGCTTCACCAGCTGCACACGCTCGTCGCAAAGGTTCTCGGTTATCGCTCTTCTCCCTTCCTCTCTAGCCAAAGACACGAGTGCAGAAACTACACATCCCAGAATTCCCTTCGGCGGCACCTCTACGCCTGCGCATCGTGTTGCTTTGCACCTTTATGGGAATTGTAGTCTTTTTCTATTACTTTCCACCCCCCCTCCTTCCTTAGAATGCTGGACTCTATTTCCAAGTATATTTTGCCACTTGGTCAATGATGTGCGGGTTAGGTTGATTTGGCTATGATAAATTGACCCTTAGTGTTAGGGGGGGATTAAATATGTGGGGTTATGGGGATAGGATGGGATATGTTAGGGGGAATTAAATACGTGGGGTTACGGCGGTCGGGTGGGATATGTGTACTGTGGGGATTAAAGCAGGGACAGGGTACTGGATTTGAATGATCAGCCATGATCGTATTGAATGGTGGTGCAGGCTCGACGGGCCGAATGGCCTACTCCTGCTCCTAGATTCTATGTTTCTATGTTATCCAGGGTGGTGTGAGCTACCTGCAATCTGTGCCTGTACAGTGAGAGGCTGATGGAGGAGCCGCCTCTGAGTCTGATTTGAGAATAAGACTTGCAGCAGCCAATCTGCACACAGCAAGCTCCCACAAACAACAATGTGATAAATGACCAGATAAAAACAGAAAATGCTGGAAATACTCAGCAGGTCAGGCAGCATCTGTGGAGAGAGAAACAGAGTTAATGTTTCAGGTCGATGACCTTTCGTCAGAACTGGAAAAAGTTAAGAGATGTAACGGATTTTAAGCAAATGCAGGGGCAGGGAAGGGAGGACAGAACAAAAGGGATGGTCTGTGATAGGATGGAAGGCAGGAGTGATTAAATGACAAAAGGTATGGTAAAAGAAGATGGTAATGGGACAAGTAAAGAAACAAAAAATGGGTCTAGAAGAGGTGTAAATGGGAATGGCAGAATCATCAACAGCTGCCATGTGAAAAAATAGGGGCAGAGGCTATGGTCTGAAATTGTTAAACTTGATGTTGAGTCCAGAAGGCTGTAAAGTGCCTAATGACCAGATAATCTGTTTTTCTTAGTGATGTTGATTGGGAGATAAATTTTGGCCAGGACACCGGGGATAACTCCCCTGCTCTTCTTCAAAATAATGCCATGGGATCTTTCACATCCACCTGAGAGAATAGGCGGGGCCTCAGTTTAAGGTCTCTTCCGAAGATGGCACCTTCAACAGTGCAGCACCCCTCGGTACTGCACTGGAGTGTCAGCCTAGATTTTTGTGCTGAAGTCTCTGGAGTGAGACTTGAACCCACAACCTTCTGACTCAGGCAAGGGTGCTATCAACTGAGCCACTGGCTGACAAAATCAATGAAAGATAAAATCAATAAGCTTGTCAATGAGTCATGCTTTATGGTTCATCGGCACGACTCGATGGGCCGAATGGCCTCCTTCGGTGCCGTTATGACTCTATGACTTAAAATATAATGAGCTCCCGAGAGTAATTAGAAAGAACTTGCATTTATATAGAGCAATTCACAGTCTCAGGACCTCCAAAAGCACTTTGCAGCCGGTTAAGTACTTTTAAAGTGCACTCTGTTATAATGCAGATAGATGCGGCAGCCAATTTGCACACTGCAAGGTCCCACAAACAGCAATGAAATAGATGACTAGATCATCTGTTTTTTATTGATGTTGGTTGAGGGATAAATATTGGACAGCATAACTCCCCTGCTCTTCGAATGGTGCTGTGGGATCTTTATGTCCACCTGAGAGGGCAGACAGTGCCTCGGTTTACCATTTCATACGAAAGATGGCACCTCCCGTCAGTACTGCACTGGAGTGCCAACTTAGATTATGTGCTCAAGTCTCTGGAGTAGGGCTTGAATCCACAATCTTCTGACTCAAGCGAGAGTGCTGCCCACTGAGCCAAGGCTGACATTGCGCAGCTCACCTCGGCAAGGGATTCCGATGACGGTATTAAACCACGAGAGAGCAAACCTCGGGTGGTTTTGAACTGTCACCTGAAACCTAAGGCGAGATTACAGCCTTCAAACCACTCCCCTGTGTGCAGTGTGTTTTCTTTGTTACAATTGTCTCTGGCCCACACACATGACTTTCATCTCGGCAGCTTGACCTTCGATTCAAACAACGTGACACAGGATCCCCAGTTAGTGGGGAGGTGGGTTGACCTTTGTGGAGGAGAACCTTTGTCAGAACACAGTGCTGTCGAGGTCCAATCCCCCTGGTGCTGGCCTGTTTATGTTTATGTTATTTGTATATTCTTTCCTTTTAATGAAACACTCCAATACCTCATTGAGTATCCCTTAGATCATCGAGCAGTTTTCTATTAAGCAGATCTTTTATTACTCCCTCTCTGTTCATTGTCTCCCTCCCTCCCCTTTTTCTCCCAGTTTTTTTCCAACCTTATTACAATGTCTGTAATAAAAACAGAAAATGCTGGAAATACTCAGCGGGTCAGGCAGCATCTGTGGAGAGTGAAACAGAGTCAACGTTTCAGGTCGATGACCCTTTGTCAGAACAGAAATGTCTGTTCCTGTTTTCAGTCTTCAGTTCAGATGAAGCATTACACACTCAAAATGTCACAACTTGTCCTTTCTCTTGCTGACTGACAATGTTGCGTACTTCCGGCAGTTTCTGTTTTTACTGCATAATTGTTGCTGGTTTAAAACCCACGATGGCCAGTTTTGCACCCACAGAAAAACAGAGTAGATAACTGCCTAAATTCATTTTACCGGAAAGAAAGAAAGAATCTGTAATTATATAGAGTCTTTCACAACCTCAGGACATCCCAAAGCGCTTCACACCCAATAAACTACTGTTGAACTGTAGTCACTGTTGTAATGTAGGAAACGTGGCAGCCAAATTGCGCACAGCTGATACCAGACAGCTGTCAGAGAGAACTAACTTTTAACTGTACTAATTTCTTTTAGAAAATGGGGACTAAAATTTCGGCTCCGCAGCGCTACGAATGCCAATTTGTGACAAGGATGGTGTCCGCACCACGCGCAAACACTTCTAGTGCGGGCCGCGCCAGACACCATCTTGGTTAGGGCGGGCGCTAGGAGCGTGGGCCGGGAGTATGTTGAGTAGGCAGATTGTGATGTCAATCAGTGTGCAATGCTGGTTTGACACCAGCACTGCCATTTTCGTCCTCAACACTGGAGCTAACTCCCTGTCTTAATCTCGCACAGCTGAACATGCGTTTAGCAGCAGCAAGGACCCCCACCAGCACTATTTAAAGGGATCAGCTACCACTCTCAGGTTAGTTGCTGATTAATTTCTACTGGCTCTGTGTAAGTTTGTGGAAGTGTTTGGAGCTTTCTAGAGTTGTTTAAAGTTGGTGAGGTGACACGGAGTGGCGCTGCAAGTGGAGAAGGCCTTAGTTCTGACTTCAAGGGTTCTGGTCAGGCCACTTGCTCCCAGTCATGGGTGCTCTAGCTGTCATCCCCCTTGGTCTGCAGCATGACTGGAAAATGGAGCAGAGGCAACGAAGAAGAGGACAAGCTGCTCGCAGAGGGAGGAGGAGGAAGGGAAGAAGGGCTCTCAGCAGGAGGCCTTACCCATCTAGGGTCTTCCGAGAGGAATTCCCTTACCTCAGATTGAGCCAGGAGCAGTGTGTGAGGCGTCTGCGCTTTACAAAGGTGCTCACAGAACTCTGCCACCTAAATCTCATCAGAAAAGTAAAAGCCCATAGGATCCAAGGGAAAGTGGCAAGTTGGATCCAAAATTGGCGTAGTGCCAGAAGCTAAGGGTAATGGTGGCCGGATGTTTTTGTGACTGGTAGACTCTTTCCAGTGGGGTTCCGCAGGGCTCAGTACTAGGTCCCTCACTTTATGTGGTATATATCAATGATTTAGACTTCAATGTAGGGGGCATGATTAGGAAGTTTGCAGATTATACAAAAATTGGCTGTGTGGTTGATAGTGAGGAAGAAAGCTGTAGACTGCAGGAAGATATCAATAGTCTGGTCAGGTGGGCAGAAAAGTGGCAAATAGAATTCAATCCAGAGAAGTGTGAGGTAATGCATTTTGGGAGGGCTAACAAGGCAAGGGAATACACAATAAATGGTAGGATACTGAGAAGTGTAGAGGAACAGAGGGACCCTGGCGTGCATGTCCACAGATCCCTGAAGGTAGCAGGACGGGTAGATAAGGTGGTTAAGAAGGCATACGGGATACTTTCTTTTATTAGCTGAGGCATAGAATCCAAGAACAGGGAGGTTATGCTTGAACTGTATAAAACAGTAGTTAGGCCACTGCTAGAGTACTGTGTACAGTTCTGGTCACTACATTACAGGAAAGATATGATTACACTAGAGAGGGTATAGAGGAGATTTACGAGGATGTTGCCAGGACTGGAGAATTTTAGCTATGAGGAAAGATTGGATAGGCTGGGGTTGTTTTCTTTGGAATAAAGGAGGTTGAGGCGAGACTTGATTGAGGGGTATAAAATTATGAGGGGCTTAGATAGAGTGGATAGGAAGGACCTATTTCCCTTAGCAGAGAGGTCAATAACCAGGGGCAGAGATTAAAAGTAATTGGTCAGAGGGATTAGAGGGGAGTTGAGGAGAACCTTT
Organism: Squalus acanthias; assembly: GCA_030390025.1. NCBI lineage: Eukaryota > Metazoa > Chordata > Chondrichthyes > Squaliformes > Squalidae > Squalus > Squalus acanthias. Next base: position 131,235,172 of record CM059434.1, read on the forward strand.
TTCACCCAGAGGGTGGTGGGGGTCTGGAACTCACTGCCTGAAAGGGTGGTAGAGCCAGAAATGCTCATCACATTTAAAAAGTACTTGGTTATGCACTTGAAGTGCCGTAACCTACAGGGCTACGGACCAAGAGCTGGAAAGTGGGATTAGGCTGGATAGCTCTTTTTCGGCCGGCGCGGACACAATGGGTCGAATGGCCTCCTTCTGTGCCATAAATTTATATGATTCTATGATTCTTGCAACCATACCTGCAACCTCACACCAGGGCAAGGACAGCGCCGCCAGTGGCTGTGACGGTGACCGTTGCCCTGAATTTCTTCGCATCTGGATCCTTCCAGGCTGGAGAAAGCTACAATTTCCCAGATATTGGTGAGGAGGACTTTGCAGGATCGACTCGGCTGGGTGTGCCGTTGTCCTGTCCGTAGCTAGTGTCGAGGTCGATGCCGGGTGGTCCGTCCGGTTTTATTCTTATTGTTTTTCGTAGTGGTTTTTTACAACTGAGTGGCTTGCTAGGCCATTTCAGAGGGCAGTTAAGAGTCAACCAGGTTGCTGTGGGTCTGGAGTCACATAGGCCAGACCAGGTAAGGACGGCAGATTTCCTTCCCTAAAGGACATTAGTGAACCAGATGGGTTTTTACAACAATCCGATAGTTTCATGGTCACCTTTACTGATACTAGCTTTTTATTCCAGATTTATTGAATTAACTGAATTTAAATTCCCCAGCTGCTGTGATGGGAGTTGAACTCACGTCTCTGGATCATTAGTCCAGGCCTCTGGATTACTAGCCCAGTAACATAACCACTATGCTACCATTCCCGTTTTGTTCTCTTTCTCCTTCCCTGAAGACAATAATTGTTGCCAGGAGACATTCCACGGGCACCAGCAAACCAAGTTACCGTCCTTCATGTGCGAGCACAGTGAATGTCATGAGGGGCATCACAGCCCCAGCATCATGTACACTTCCAGCGGGAGTCATTGCAGCGTGAGATCTGATCGTAGGCCAGACCGTTGAGCAGCAGAAGTACAGATGCTCGCAAAGTGATAAACGTGTGTACTAGATTTATTCCTGGGATGAGAGGGTTGTCCTATGAGGAGAGATTGAGTAGAATGTGCCTATACTCTCTGCAGTTTAGAAGAATGAGAGCTGATCTCATTGAAACGTATAAAATTCATAGAGGGCTTGACAGGGTAGATACTGAGAGGCTGTTTCCCCTGGCTGGAGAGTCTAGAACTAAGGGGCATAATCTCAGGATTTAGGACTGAGATGAGGAGAAATTTCTTCACTCAGGGATGTGAATCTTTGGAATTCTCTACCCCAGAGGGCTGTAGCTGCTGAGTCGTTGAGTATATATGTGGGTAGAACCAATGAAGGACAGAGACACAATGAGTTGCTAGTCAAGATGCTTGTTTACTAGGCCAGAGTGAACTGAGCATGCTCATACTAAACCATGTGACAAACAATGTGATAATACATTGCACTGCTTTCCCCTTCAAAAAAAAATGTACATATTCCCCTCTCAAATACAACAAAACTATGGTCCCACCTTTCCCAGCATTACATGTACCACATAACAAAAACTCCTGGCTTTTTTTTCTTTTAAATGAACTACAAAGCCTACAAATGAACTACAAATCCAGTTTAAAAACAGGTTCGCGGAACCTTCTTGATCTCCTTACAAAAGGTTTTGGCGTTGAACCAATTTTCGGGCTGTTTTGTTTTGGTTCTGAACTCAAAGATGATCCTGTTTTTATCTCAGACTTGTTTGAACCGATATGTTTCACTTCAATCCACTTTGCTGACAAGTGATTCAAGATCACTGTCCAATCCAGGCCAGTAAACAAAGCTTCTTGCAATTGATTTCATACTGATGATCAGTATGAAGTTCGGCCAGAATTCTATCTCTCAAAGAAGTAGGTACATAGAAACTAGGAGCAGGAGTAGGCCATTCGGCCCGTCGAGCCTGCTCCACCATTCAATACGATCATGGCTGATCATCCAAATCCAGTACCCTGTCCCTGCTTTCTCACACAGAATCCCCATCGAGCCTGCACCGACACATATCCCACCCTATCCCCGTAACCCCACGTATTTAATTCCCCCTAACATATCCCATCCTATCCTGTAACCCCACATATTTAATCCCCCCCTAACACTAAGGGTCAATTTATCATAGCCAAATCAACCTAACCCACACATTTTTGGACTGTGGGAGGAAACCGGAGCACCCGGAGGAAACCCACGCAGACACGGGGAGAATGTGCAAACTCCACACAGACAGTCACCCGAGGCCAGATTCGAACCCGGGTCCCTGGCGCTGTGAGGCACCAGTGCTAACCACTATGCCACCGTGTTGCCCACCACTCTGTTTCCCCACTTGATACAACCTTGCTCACAAGTCAATTCAGTACGACGGTTTCAACTCTGTGTCCAGACACTGATCAGTCCATCCTTTCAAGGTGTTCTCATACACTCTTTTCAGTACTGAGTCCTTTTGAGTCTCATCTGCAATCTCAGTTGCATTCACGGGAAAGTCTTTGTCAACTGCACCTAGCGTGAAAATCTCACCTTCACTCCCAACATGAGTCTTCATGTGGCAAACTGGACAAGGCATCTGCGATTGCGTTTTGCTTTGAAGTGCCATATTCAATCGTGTTAGTCATATTGTGACAACAACACTGCCCAGCATTGCATTCTTGATGCGGCCATTGCAGGGATGGCAGATTTGGGCCCCAATATTGCTAAGAGCTGTTTGTGATCGGTTATCAGGGTAAACTTTCTGCTGATCAGGAACTGTTGGAATTTCTTGATTCCAAACACTATGGTGAGTGCTTCCTTTTCAATTTGCGCGTAGTTTCTTTCGCTCTTTGTGAGGGTTTGCGATGTGAACACGATTGGTTTCTCTTGGCCGTCATCCATTACGTTGCTCCCACACCATAGCTAGAAGCATCACATGCTAGCTTAAGCTCACGCTTTGTGTCATAGTGCACAAGTAGAGCATCGCTAGAGAGACTTCTCTTACAAGCATCGTAAGCTTCCTGTTGCACTTTTGTCCATTTCCACTGGACATCTTTCTTGAGGAGCTCATGCAATGCAGCTAACGGTTGCTAACTCAGGTAAGAAACGTGCATAGTACTGGACCATTCGAAGGAAAGATCTTAACTCAGACACGCTCTATGGCTTTGGAGCATTGATGACAGCATCAACCTTTTCCTTCACTGGTTGCAAGCCATTTGCATCAACTTTCAGACCAAGGTACACAACCTTGGGCTGCACAAGAGCACATTTGCTCCTTTTCAATTTGACATTCTAGGAATTCAACCTTTGAAGCACTTCTAGATTTTCTTCCTCGCTGCTTGTTGCGATCAGCACATCGTCTTGATTGCATAAGCAACTTGGAATTCCTTGCAAAATCTTATCCATCGTAGCCTGGAAGATTTTGGGGGAGGACTTTACACCATACGGCAGCTTGGTGTATGAGTACAGTCCCTTGTGTGTGCTGATAGTGAGATACTGTTGACTCTCTTTGTCAACATTCAGCTGAGCATAAGCAAGCGACAGGTCAAGCTTGGAGAAAACCTTTGACCCAGAGAGTGCTGCATACAAATCTTGTGATGTAGGTAATGGGTACTGCTCATCGTCAACTGCTTGGTTGATAGTAACTTGGTAATCACCACGCAAGCGTACAGTTTTGTCTGCTTTGGGCACTACCACGATCGGGGTAGCCCATTCACTTTTGTCTGTTTTTACTAGCACTCCGTTCTCTCTCACTTTCTCTAGCTCTCCCTTCACCTGACTTTTCAACGCATAGGGGACCAGCCTTGCCTTACAATATACAGGCTTCGTGTTGGACTTGATGCGGATATGCGCATCATACCCAGTGATGCCCTCATAACTGTCTGTGAACGTGCTTTCGTACTTGTTCAGCATTGTGTCGAGTCGCTTCTTTGAAGCATCTACACTGAAGATGTTTTTCCAGTCTAGTTTTAACTTTCTCAACCAGTCTTTGCCCATGAGGTTTGGCCTGTTGTTGTAGCGAGCTACAATAATAGGCAGCTTTACTGACTGGCCATTGTGCTGAACTGTACATTCCATTTGTTCACATGTCTCTAGGATTTCTCCAGAGTAGGTTTTTAACTCTACGGTACTCTTTGTAAGTGGTACTTGATTAAACTTACTCTCATATGTGTCCTTGCTCATGATAGAGCAGTCCGCCGCCGTGTCAATACACTTATCAATATATTGCTCATTGATCAAAAGTTTTGTATGGAAGTCTTTCTCACTGCTAGCATTGCCACTGGTGGCATAGATACTGTAGATGCCTAGTTCTTCAACATCAGGTGTGTTCACTTCAATATTGTGAATTCCTCCCTTTTGTTGTCGCTGCTTTGCATTGTCACTAGAATGGTTCTTACTTCCTGCTTTCGATCTAGCTCTGCAAGCTGTTGAAATGTGGCCTTGCTTCTGGCAGTGAAAACACTTCGCATTTCTGTATTGGCAGGACTGTGGTGAGTGATCTCCATTGCAGCGATAACAGTTCACTGAACTGCTCTCACCGACATGCTTTTGACTTGGTCTCACAACTTTAGGTTTGGGGTGGCTTTATGACTGTAGACCTCAGCTGCACTAGTCACTTGAGTTGGACGGAGCTCCCTAGCATTATTAGACGCCATCTCCATAGATAGGGCAATTTTGCATGCTATGTCAAACGTTAGGTTTGGAGTGTTCAGTAACTTGGACTGTGTGCGCTCATCCACCAGCCCACACACAAACTTATCTCGCAACGCACGATCCAAAAATGTGCCGAAGTTACAATACAAAGACAGGTTTTTAAGAGCTACAATGTACTCACTAATGGTTTCACTTTGTTTTTGGTTTCTGGTACCAGACTTATAGCTCTCTGCTATTTCTAATGGCTTTGGGTTGAAATGGTCCTCGAGTTTCTCGACAATGTCTTCAAACGGCATATCCTTCGCTTTCCCTGGCACAAGTAGGTTTGTTAATGTTCCGTAGACATCTGGCCCGATCTCCGTTAGAAAAATTGCTGTTTTACGTTCACAAATTACTTAATTTTGAGTTTGAACATTCTCATCTGCACCTTCAGTCTCAATAATGTTATTGGCCTTAAAAAAACATCTCCATCCGCTCAATGTAAGAACTGAATGGTTCGCGAGCTCGGTCATACATGCTGAGGCTTCCGATGAATCCCATAGGCACGGCCATGATTGTCCCGATCCCGTTGAACAGTGACTCAGCACGCTACCTGTGTACCTGTGCGAATCAACGCCGCTGTTGCTGTGTATACATACACACGAAGGCGAGCACAGACGATTCTGTATCAGCATTAACGGTAAAACATCGCAAGAATTCAGTTTAGGTGGCACAAATTCACCGTAAACTTTTCCACACAAAGGTTGAACACTGTGTCCTTCCATGATCCCTAAAAATGGTTTTGAAATCCCATCCTCATCGCCAAAAATGTAATATATGTGGGTAGAACAAATGAAGGACAGAGACACGATGAGTTGCTAGTCAAGGTGCTTGTTTACTAGGCCAGAACGAACTGAGTATGCTCATACTAAACCTTGTGACAAACCATGTGATAATACATTACAATATTCAAGGCTGAGATCGATAGATTTGTGGACTCCAACGGAATCAAAGGATGTGGGGATCAGGCGGGAAAGTGGAGTTGAGATCGAAGATCAGCCATGATCTTACTGAATGGCGGAACAGACTCGAGGGGCCGTATGGCCTACTCCTGCTCCTATTTCTTATGTTTCTTATGTAAATAGGGACTCCCGCCAAAGTTACAGCAGCCGATCGGGAGAGCTCCGGAAGAAATTCCCAGTGGGCATATTTTCTGACAGAAGAGGGACTCATCAGTGTGCGGTCTAATTCACCAGTTGATATTATCTCTACTGAAGACAACACCTCTAATACCACATACTGCGGATGCTGGAAATCTGAAATAAAAACAGAAAATGCTGGAAACACTCAGCAGGTCAGGTAGAATCTGTGGAAAGAAAAACAGAGTTAATCTTGGCCTTTAATACCACGCCTTATGCTTCTTTTGTGAGCCAGGTTTTTATCCGCATCAGCAAGTCACCTCTGAAGCAGTAACGCCATAAAGCCTCGCTAGCGCACTTTGTCAGAGGGCTTTGATGTGTCTGGTATTGTATTAGTGGATCAGACTGTTCCTTTCTGCAGAGCATTGTGTGTATATTGGCAGCATTTAAAACTCTCAGCATCAAGAATGACCTTTCACTATGTTAGTTGTGACGCTCACACTGTTGGATGTTGCAGTCAGCACTTGTTTTTCTTATTTAAAGGTGGAGTTTATTTTATTTTTGAAAGCTTATGATTTTCTCTCCCCATTTCGTCCCTTCCCTCCTTAAGGCCATGACCTCTTACTGAAGTCTGACTTCGTAAGTAACATGGCTATTGTCTGCCTAGACAAACAAACAAACACACACACACACACACACAGATTTTCTCCTCCCTAACACACTGAAAAAGAATAAAAGACTTGCATTTATATAGTTGCTTTCACAACCTCAGGACGTCCCAAAGCACTTTACAGCCAATGAAGTACTTTTGAAGAGTAGTCACTGTTGCAATGCAGCCAATTTGCGCGACTACTGAGGGCACGGCTGACACCGAGGCCAATTGTGCAGCTTGGGTCAGTTAGTAGTGCCCTTGCCCCTGAATCAGAAGGTCTGGGTTTAAGCCTCACTCCAGGACTTGAGCTCCGAATCGAGATGAACACTCCAGGAGTGCTGCAGTATTGGAGGTGCCCTCCTTCAGGTGAGATGTTAAACTGAAGCCCCTGTTCTGGTGGCCATTATAGATCCCTGGCACTGTTCAAAGAAGCGTTTGGAGTTCCTCCGCTGTCTTGGCTAACATTCCTCCCTCAACCAACACCACCAGAAAGCTGGTCATCCATCTCATTGTGGGACATTACTGCTGTGAGTTAGGCAATCACATATATTAGGCAGCAACCACAGACAGCTTGCATTCATATCGTGCCCTTCCCATCAAAACAATATTTCCTGAAAAAGCAAAACTTGCAGGGCAATGGAGAAAGAGTGGAGGGAATGGGACTAATTGGCTAGCTCATTCAAAGAGCCATCACAGACACGATGGACCAAATGGCCTCCTTCTGTGCTATAAGATTCTGTATATAAATGCAAATATTATTATAATTATAACATTAACGAGTGGTTAGAATTTGGATTGCACTGCCTGATAGGGTAGTAGTTACAGAGTCAATAGTAGCTTTCAAAAGGGAATTGGATAAATACTTGAAGGAGAAAAAATTGCAGGGATATGGGGAAAGAGCGGGGGAGTGGGATTAACTGGATTGCTCTTTGAAAGTGCCAGCGCAGACTCGATGGGCCGAATGGCCGCCTTCTGTGCTGTCCTATTCTATGATTCTATGATATCATCCCTACCACCACATCGGCTCAGATCAGCTAACTCACCACACAGCAGAAGTGAAGCCGAGGCTCTTTTGATCTTTGTGGTTCAGTTACTCACTGGATAAACAAGCTGAGCCACTGGGGGAGGGGCACTGATTTTCCAATGTAAATTGTTGGCCCGTTTTATTTTTAAAACAGTTTTTTAAATCTTAGATCTGCTCCTCTCTTTCCCCTCCACCCCCGATGGCGGTGATTCATTTCTTCAGACGCCTGCAGCCTTCTGGTTACTCTAAACAGTCGGGGTAATTCTGTGCTCCCAGCGCGGGCCGAGACGGGCACTCCCTGCAAGAGCAGCTCCTAACTGGGAGTGCGGGATTGTACAACTACTCCTCGTGGGGACCAACAGACCATGAGAGCATTGAAGCTGAGCCCTTTCATATCCTAAACACACACGCGCACACACACAGACACGTAAGCATACATGCACACATGAACGCACGCACGTGCACCCACACGCAAGTGCACGTGCACACATGAACACACAGACTCACGTAAACGCACATACATGCGCATGTACGCACACATTTTCCAACTTGCATCCCTGGATAGCAACAGGAACCCTGGTCGAGTTTCCCCTTCCTTAGACAAAGGTCACTGAGGGTAATCGTGGCAAAGCTGCTGACACCCAGGTTGATGTCAGCACAGACTGGAGAGTGAAGCTGGGCCTTTCTTGGTCTGCTTGGCTCAGTAACACACGTGGCACTGCATTTACCTACTGAGCCATCAGGGGGAGGGAGGCCCTTAGGAATTTTTAAAAGCCTGAAGCAACAGGTGAGTAGTTGGTCCTGAGGCCATGGTAAATGTGGTCTGTTTAGAGTCATAGAGTTATACAGCGCAGAAAGAGGCCCTTCAGCCCATCGTATCTGCGCCGGCCATCAAGCCCTGTCTATTCTAATCCCATTTTCCAGCACTTGGTCCGTAGCCTTGTATGCTATGGTGTTTCAAGTGCTCATCTAAATGCTTCTTGAATGTTGTGAGGGTTCCTGCCTCTACCACCCTTTCAGGCAGTGAGTTCCAGATTCCAACCACCCTCTGGGTGAAAAAGTTTTGCCTCAAATCCCCTCTAAACCTCCTGCCCCTTACCTTGAAACTATGCCCCCTGGTTTTTGACCCCTCTACTAAGAGGAAAAGTTCCTTTCTATCTACCCTATCTATGCCCCTCATAATTTTGTACACCTCAATCAGGTCCCCCCTCAGCCTTCTCTGCTCTAAGGAAAACAACCCCAGCCTGTCCAGTCTCTCTTCATAGCTGAAGCACTCCAGCCCAGGTAACATCCTGGTGAATCTCCTCTGCACCCTCTCCAATGCAATCACATCCTTCCTATAGTGTGGCGACCAGAACTGAACACAGTATTCCAGCTGTGGCCTAACTAGCGTTTTGTACAGCTCCATCATAACCTCCCTACTTTAATATTCTATGCCTTGGCTAATGAAAATGAGAAGTCGCACAACACCAGGTTATAGTCCAACAGATTTATTTAATTTTACAAGCTTTCGGAGCTGTCGCTCCTTCCTCAGGTAAGTTAGCAGTGAGAGAATCTCCCAGAATTCACAATTTAAACACAGACAAAATCTATTCAAATCTTTCCCTACATCAAAGACACACTAAGAGCACAGCCAAGACAATGAGATGTGTCCCAGGGGGTCCAACGTGTCAAACCACCTGCTGGCTGCATATCCTGTCAATTTGTGTTGGTTCTTGTGCTAGTCTTTTTTTAAAAAAAACACCTGGGAAGACCGGCCATGATGTCAAGTCACGTTCTGTATCGTGACATGAACCCGATATCGCGATTGAGGCCATCCTCATGAGTGCGGAACTTGGCTATCAGTTTCTGCTCTATGATTTTGCGCTGTCGTGTATCCCGAAGGCCGCCCTGGAGAACGCTTACCCGCAGATCCGAGGCTGAATGCCCCTGGCTGCTGAAGTGTTCCCCGACTGGGAGGGAACCCTCCTGCCTGGCGATTGTTGCGCGGTGTCTGTTCATACGTTGTCTCAGTGTCTGCATGGTCTCGCCGATGTACCATGCTCTGGAGCATCCTTTACTGCAACGTATCAGGTAGACAACGTTGGCCGAGTCACTAATTTGGCTAATGAAGGCAAGTATCCCATATGCCTTCTTAACCACCTTATCTACCTGTCCTGCTGCCTTCAGGGATCTATGTACATGCACACCAAGGTCCCTCTGATCCTCTGTCCTTCCTAGGGTCCTACCATTCATTGTGTATTCCCTTGCCTTGTTAGTCCTCCCAAAATGCATCACCTCACACTTTTCACGGTTAAATTCCATTTGCCACTGTTCTGCCCATCTGACCAACCCGTCTATATCGTCCTGTAGCCTGAGGCTTCCCTCCTCGCTATTTACCACTCCACCAATTTTCGTGTCATCCGCGAACTTACTGATCATACCTCCTACATTCATATCTAAATCATTAATGTACACTACAAACAGCAAAGGACCCAGCACCGATCCCTGCGGTACACCACTGGACACAGGCTTCCAGTCACAAAAACAACCTTCGACCATCATCCTCTGCCTCCTGCCACTAAGCCAATTTTGGATCCAATGTGCCAAATTTCCCTGGATCCCATGGGCTCTTACCTTCTTGACCAGTCTCCCATGCGGGACTTTGTCAAAAGCCTTACTGAAATCCATGTAGACTACATCAACTGCACTACCCTCATCCACACACCTAGTCACCCCCTTGAAAAATTCAATCAAATTGGTCAGACATTATCTCCCCCTGACAAAGCTATGCTGACTATCCTTGATTAATCCTTGCCTCTCCAAGTGGAGACTAATTCTGTCCCTCAAAATTTTTCCCTACTACTGATGTTAGGCTCACTGGCCTGTAATTCCCTGGTTTATCCCTACTACCCTTCTTGAATAATGGTACTACGTTAGCTGTTCTCCAATCCTCCGGCACCTCCCCTGTGGCCAGAGAGGTTTGAAAATTTGTGTCAGAGCCCCTGCAATCTCCTCCCTTGCCTCACACAGCAGCCTGGGATACATCTCGTCTGGACTTGGGGATTTATCCACTTTTAAGCCTGCTAAAACCGCTAGTACCTCCTCCCTCTCAATACTAATTTGTTCAAGTATATCACAATCCCCCTGCCTGATTTCTATGCCTGCATCGTCCTTCTCTATAGTGAACACAGATGCAAAATATTCATTTAAAACCTCACCTACATCTTCTGGCTCTACACACAGATTGCCACTTTGGTCCCTAATGGGCCCTACTCTTTCCCTGGTTATCCTCTTGGTGCTTATCAACAACACACCATTTTAGCACAGCAGAGGAATCCTTTCTGGTCCTACTGTCCAGAAACATACTTCCTTTGACACAATGAATATGGCGCTCTCTTTGACCCTGGGTCTTCCATTATCTGTACACACCATCCGTGTCTGTGGCACTTTATCTTGGACTGTGACACCACATTAATAATCCCAGATTCAAAGGACTTGGGGCTCCCACAAGCTTTTTGATTAACGGAAGCACAACACAACACCTGTTAATTGATGCGTGTGTTGTCAGGTGTGCTTTTTCCATCTGGGTTAAGCTCGTTGCTGTGCAACTGCCATGCATTCATCCCAGTAAATATGGCCAAGGTATCAGAAAGCATGGAAGGAGAAGAGGCCTTGCTGCCCATCTAGCCTGCTGTTGGAATGTGTAGATTCCACCATCGACTCTCCCTCACCCGTTCAATCGCCTGAGGGAACGTTCTATATAAAAACTCTACAATTCCCAAACAAAATTCCAGAATATCCACCCTCATGTCTCCAAGCCAACTCCAGCCCATTGTTCTCCAGACAAGAGTCAATCCCAGGTGGCACTAGGGGCCGTTGTATCCTGTGGAGTATTTGAATATCTCAGTCTTTCGCTACTTCCAGTCAGATATTAATCCAGCTCCCCATCCAACCTGATCAGGTAGCTCCCACACACTAATGACTTACCCAAGCAGGGAGATCACATGACACCGCTCATTTTACATCTCACAGGAGCCACATGATCAAATACCCCCTCTCTCCTCCACTCCCCCACTCGTCCTGTTGACTCCAGGACCCAGTTATGCCCTGCCCCAGTAATCAAATGTAACTCCAGAATATCTCGCCAACCTTCCATCCTGCTCAGACCTGTCTCGTTGCCTTCCATGGGATGGTACTTCAATGATCACAGCAGCTCAAGAGTTATTAATGTTTCCAATACTCTCAATCCAGATTCTGGCCAGATATTTATGTACAACATCTGTTTTTTTTTAAAGGACTTAAATCGATACAGCAGTAACATTCACCCCCAAGAAATGTTACAAAGCTGAGTGGTTGCCCGTGAATTATTTCATATCATGAACCATCTGTGAGGTATGACTTTTGTAGAATGCTGGATCAAACAGCGAGCATGCTGTGTTTCCTTCAAACACGCACTTCACAAAATCCCACACCACACACACGTTCCCCCGGCAACCGCCCTGCCACCAATGAGCCGGAGATCCAATCCAACTAATTAAATTAGGTCCCTGTACTCATGGCCAGGAAAACAAGCAAATATTTGCTGCCTTGAAAAAGGTCACTATGTGTCACGTACTTTAATCTGTGGGTGAGGTGTCAGCCGTGGCTCAGTGGGTAGCACGCTTGCCTCTGGTTCAAGTCTCATTCCAGAGACTTGAGCAGATAATCCAGGCTGACACTCCAGTGCCGTACTGAGGGAGTGCTGCGTAGAATCATAGAATGGTTACAGCACGGAAGAAAGTCATTCGGCCCATCGAGCCCGTGCCGGCTCCCTACAAGAGCACTTCAGCTAGTCCCACTCCCCCGCACTGTCGGCGGTGCCGTCTTTTGGATGAGACGTTAAACCAAGGCCCTCTCTGGTGGCGTACAAGATCCCGTGGCACAATTTAAAGAAGAGCAGGTGAGTTCTCCCTGGTGTCCTGGCCAATATTTATCCCTCAACCTACATCATTAAAAAAAAACAGATGATCTGGTCATTATCACATTGCCACAACAGAAGCAAAATACTGCGGATGGAAATATGAAATAAAAACAGAAAATTGCTGGAAATACTCAGCAGGTCAGGAAACATCCTGGTGCTGTTCCTCGAGCTTCCGTTGAGCTTCATTGGAACAATGGAGGCAGCCAAGGTCAGAGTGGGAGTGGGGCGGAGAATTAAAATGGCAAGCAACTGGAGGCTCAGGGTCACGCTTGTGGACTGAATGGAGGTATTCAAGAAAGTGATCACCCAATCTGCGTTTGGTCTCCCCAGTGTAGAGAAGCCCACATTGTGAGCCGCAAATACCGTATACAAATTGAAAGAAGTACAAGTAATTCGCTGATTCACCTGTAAGGAGTGTTTGGAGCCCTGAACGGTGGGAAGAGGAGGTGAAAGCGCAAGTGTTGCATCTCCTGCGCTTGCATGGGAAGGTGCCATTGGAATGGGAGCAAGTGTTGGGGGTGATTGAAGAATGGACCAGGGTGTCGCGGAGGGAACAGTCCCTTTGGAACGCTGCAAAGGGAAGGGGAAGATGCATTTGGTGGTGGCACCCCGCTAGAGGTGGCGGAAATGGCGGAGGATGATCCGTTGAATGTGGAGGCTGGTGGAGTGGAAGGTGAGGACAAGGGGAACCCTATCGTGGTTCTGGGAGGGAGGGGAAGGGGTGAGGGCAGAAGTGCGGGAAATCAGACAGACGGGTCAAGGGCCAGGTCAACCACGGTGGAGGGGAATCCTCGGTTGAAGAAAAAGGAAGACATATCGGAAGCACTGGTGTGGAAGGTGGCATCATCAACAGATGCGACAGAGACAGAGAAACTGGGAGAATGGAATAGAGTCCTTAAAGGACGTGTAGTCTAGGTAGCTGTGGGATTGCAGTAGATATTGGTGGACAGCCTAGCCCTAGAAATGGAGATCGAGAAGTCAAGGAAGGGAAGGGAAGAGTCGGAGATGGACCATGTGAAGGCAAGGGAAGGGTGGAAATTTGAAGCAAAGTTGATGACATTTTCCAGTTCAGGGCGAGAGCAGGAAGTGGCATCGATACAGTCATCAATGTACCAATGGAGGAAGATTCAATCGTAGCTTTCAAAAGGAAAATAGATAAGTACCTGAAGGAAATAAATTTGCAGGGCTACGGAGAAAGAGCAGGGGAATTGGGACTAGCTGAAGTGCTATTGCAGAGAGCCGGCACGGGCTCGACGGGCCGAATGACCTCCTTCTGTGCTGTAACGAAAAGAAGCGAGGGCGGGGCCCTGTGTAGGACTGGAACAAAGAATGTTCCACGTATCCCACGAAAAGGCCAGGCATAGCTAGGATCCAAATGGGTTCCCATAGCAACACCTTTTATGAGGAGGAAGTGAATGGAGTTAAAGGAGAAGTTGTTCAATGTAAGAACAAGTTCAGCCAGGCGGAGGAGGCTGTTATTATCTCATTGCGGTTTGTGGGAGCTTGCTGTCTGCAATTTGGCTGCCGCGTTTCCTATATTGCAACAGTGACTACACTTTAAAAGTACTTAATTAGCTGTAAAGCACTTTGTGACGTCCTAAGGTCGTGAAAGGTGCTACATAAATGCAGTCTTTCTGTTTTCTTTTTACAGGTTCGATCCCTGGTCTGCTGAGTTAGGTAGCACTTGCTCTTTAATCACATGATGCAGAGATTCCGGTGTTGGACTGGGGTGGACAAAAGTGAGAAGTCGCACAATACCAGGTTATAGTCCAACAGTTTTATTTGAAATCACGAGCTTTCGGAGCGGCTGCTCCTTCGTCAGGTGAAGTGAAGGAATACAAATCGGCACAGCATATATAGACAGAGAACAATGTCTGTGCAGAGTACAATGTCAGACGACTACAGTTAATCTTTCTGACTGTCTCTCTGCCGAGGTGTGATAAAAGGCAATCAGGTCAGTCAGGAAGACATTACATCAAAGACATAGCAAGATACAACTAAGACAATGAGGTGGGGGTCACAGGGGGTCTAATGTGTCAGATGCTGCAGTCTGTATGGAAAACCATAAACTTTAAACTTTTTACTTTTTTTTAACTGGAAATCACATCTGTGAACAAGCCAACGACGATTCGAGTCTGGATGACTCTATGTCAGGTGGGGTTACATGTAGCGTGACATGAACCCAAGATCCCGATTGAGGCCGTCCTCATGGGTGCGGAACTTGGCTATCAGTTTCTGCTTGATGATTTTGCATTGTCGTGTGTCTCGAAGGCCGCCTTGGAGAACGCTTACCCGAAGATCCGGATCCGGTAAGCGTTCTCCAAGGCAGCCTTTGAGACACACGACAACGCAAAATCATCGAGCAGAAACTGATAGCCAAGTTCCGCACCCATGAGGACGGCCTCAACCGGGATCTTGGGTTCATGTCACGCTACATGTAACCCCACCTGACATAGTCATCCAGACTTGAGTCGTCGTTGGCTTGTTTACAGATGTGATTTCCAGTAAAAAAAAATAAAAAGTTTAAAGTTTATGGTTTTCCATACAGACTGCAGCATCTGACACATTAGACCCCCTGTGACCCCACCTCATTGTCTTAGCTGTATCTTGCTATGTCTTTGATATAATGTCTTCCTGACTGACCTGATTGTCTCTCTGCCGAGGTGTGATAAAAGGCAGTCAGAAAGATTAACTGTAGTCGCCTGACATTGTACTCTGCACAGACATTGTTCTCTGTCTATATATGCTGTGCCGATTTGTATTCTTCACTTCACCTGACGAAGGGGCAGCAGCTCCGAAAGCTTGTGATTTCAAATAAAACTGTTGGACTATAACCTGGTGTTGTGCGACTTCTCTTTAATCACAAGGAAAGCTCCTTTCGGATTCTGTAGAATTATAGCACAATGGACTTGTTCACCCGCTCACAATGTATGAATCCCACGGTAACTGCAGCCTCTAAACCCACATTTATATTCTCTTTACAACAGCACCATCTCCTGGTCCCTCGCCCACTGTGTTTCAGGATTGTCATTGTGGAATTCTTCTCGAATGTTTATTTTTCCTATTATTATTTCAGGCAGGCACCCGGGAGAAATCACTTTGCACATTCCCCTCACAGTACTTCCTTAAAATAAGCCACCGTTCAAACCCACTGTATTGTGCCGTGTTTACTGATATAATTCTGGTGAGTTTGCTGGTTTATTTTGGGGGATTTTCTGCTATAAATTTGGGCAAATGTTCTGGTGTATTTTGGTGGGGTTGGTTTATTTTTGCTGGTATATTTTGGTGAAGTTTTCTGGTGTATTTTTGTGAGGATTGCTGGTATATTTTGGTGCGGTTTGCTGGTATATCCTGGGTTGGTTGTTGGTGTATTTTAATGGAGTTTCTGGTGTATTTTGCTGGATAAAATGGCCCAGTTGGTAAATACTGCAGAAGATTTCAGTGAAGTGGGTGGATGAGGGGCCAAGAGATGGTGCTGTTGTAAAGAGGATATGTATTTAGAGATTAAAAAGAATAATCTTATGTTTATAAAATGCTTTACATCCAATGAAAAACTTTTGAAGTATAGTCGCTCCACACAGACAGTCACCCGAGGTCAGATTCGAACCCGGGTCTCTGGCGCTGTGAGGCACCAGTGCTAACCACTATGCCACCGTGTTGCCGGTGTAGGGAAACCGGGCAGCAAATTTTCGCACAGCAAAGTCCCACAAACAGCAATGAGATAAATGACCAGATAATGTTTCACATGTCGGTTGAAGGATAAATGTTGGCCAGGACACCGGGAGAACACCTTTACGCATCATCCAATAGTGTCGGGGGATCTTGTACATCCACCTGAAATGGCAGACGGCACCTTGGTCTAACATTTCATCCAAAAGACAGCGGCCTAGAAATTGGAGTAGGCTGGAAACCTGCAGGTGCCACCGCAGGCCAAAGTTAACGGCCGCCCGAAATAATAGCGCAGGCAACTTGGTGCTGCCTGCTAACTTAAATTAGCACAGCGCTAAACCTACCATCCAACACTGGATTTCTGACGGTAGTCTCAGCAGGAGGTCCAATGTAGCATGACCATAGCATCCCTGAAGCAAAAGCAGCATTGTCTTAAAGCAAGGCTGTCATTTTAGAAAGCAATGTCGGTCCCTTAAAGGGGAACTGCCTTCTAAAATGAAAAAAAAAAAATTAATTAAAAAATAGGCAGTCTTTAGCTCTTAGAGCTCAACTGCCTTCTGAAAACAATAAACATTAAAAATAATTCCCAAATGGTAGTCTTCCGCACCTAAAAAAAATAAATGGGAAAAGTGCTTCAGCACCAACACAAATGGCTCAACAAGCCAGACAGGGTCTCGCACGCAGCACTCCAGCTTTGTGCAGGGGTCAACACTGGAAGAGAGGTCCTCTACTCACAGGGGCCAGGAGGCCCTCCAGAAAGAACGATGTGGGACCAGATCACAGAGGTTGCCACTGCCAGCAGTGTCACCCCCACGACCTGGCTCCAGTACCCAAAGAAGCTTCATGACCTCAGACCAGTGATCAAGGTCAGTGAATGCATGTTCAAAAGCCGTCTCCTACCAACTGCACCACTAACCTCACACACTTCTCATTCCCCCCGCCCCCCCATCACTCAACTACCAACAATCTGTACCAAACATAAGGCACACCTCCCATTCCTAGCTTCACCTCATGCCCTTGGAGGAGATGGTGCTGGCCATTCTTGGCAGGGGCATGGCTGAGCCCTTGGTCAGCGGCAGGGCTGAAAAGATACAAGATGCTCATATCCTCATATGTTATCCTCCTCCTCACGTTATCTCACTTCCCCCTCATCCCACAATATCCTCTGATTTACAAGGTGCACATGGTGTAAGCATGCAGCTCTTGTTTTCCCACCCTCCCCTCACCACAACTCTGCCCTTGTGCCTCCCTCATTTCACACACCCAAGAAATCTAGCCAGTCCAGCCAATGGTTGACCAAGAAGAGGGACAGGAGAATGAAGTGGAAGAAAAGGAAGAAACACCCTCACATGATTTAACACTCCCAGTCACCAGCTCCTGGAGGTCATCCTGCAAGGCCAGCTGCAGTGTCCCCCACCAGCTATGCTGCAGCCACTGGGGTTGCACTGCGTGACATCAGTAGGATAGGCAAAGACACACACAAGACAGTCACTAAGGGAATGCATAAGGGTGCTGAGTTGATTTCTTGATGTCATATTGGATGGATAGATGTATAAAGTTGGATTGGAAGGTTTGCTTTGTGGTGGCTTTTATTTCAACAATGTGGCCAAGAGGACGCTGTGATGGTCAGTAAGAGAGGGAAGGTAAGGTGTGGGACAAATGTTGAAAGGGGAATTGGGGTTGTGGTCACTGGTACCACGGGCGGATAATTCCATCCCGGATATCGCAGCCAGAAAGGGGTTGTCTGGGTTGAATCCTTCCTTCTGCATCTTCCTCTTCGAGCGGATGCTATAAATCTGAAATAAAAGCATAAAATGCTGGAAATATTCCGCAGGTCAGGCAGCAGCTCGACCTGAGACATTACCTCTGTTTCTCTCTCAGCAGATGCTGTCTGACTTGCTGAGTATTTCCAGCATTTTCTGTCTTCTCAGAGGCCTTCCTTTACCATCTGAAGCCTTGCAAGCATCCAGCATCACTTCCTGCACACTTTAAAAACTTTTAACCTCTATTGCACCAAGCCACTACTTCAATAAAATATATAAAAACCAGTCCAAAAGCTTAAATCCAAACTTACCTGAAAGATGTGTGTGTCCCTTTAAGAAGCGCGGACAGTGTCTCTGCAGGGCTGCTTCACGCATGCTTTTCTGAGCGTCCTTAGAACCCAGCGATAAGGTCGAAGTTTGCAGACGTGGTGTCAATTCAGCACACTGACTTACGTCATGGTCTGCTCATTTACATTTCAGGGGCCAGCCCTTACCAAAATGGCAGCCGCCGTGTCCTGCGCCAGAGGCAGGCGGAAGTGAGGTGGCCGCCATTTTTTTCCGCAACAGGCCTTAACGACCAGCACAAACAGTGCGAATTTCTAGGCCAGAATCTCTGACAGCGCAGCACTCCTCAATCCTGCACTGGGAGCGTCAGCCTTGATTACGTGTGCATGTCTCTGGAGTGGGGCTTGAAACCCACAACCTTCAGACTCAGGGAGGCGAGAGTGCGTCCAACCGAGTCAAAGCTGATCCCACCACCAAACACATCTTCCCCTCACCTCCCCTTTCAGCATTCCGCAGGGACCGCTCCCTCCGCGACACCCTAGTCCACTCCTCTACCACCCCCAGCACCCCTTCCCCTTCGCCCGGCACCTTCCCGTGCACGCGCAGGAGATGCAACACATGCCCTTACACCTCCCCTCTTCCCACTGTCCAGGGCCCCAAACACCCCTTCCAGGTGAAACAGCGATTTACTTGTACTTCCTGCAATTTAGTATACTGTATTCGCTGCTCACGATGTGGTCTCCTCTACATTGGGGAGACCAAACGCAGATTGGGTGACCGCTTTGCAGAACACCTCCGTTCAGTCCGTAAGGGGGACCCCGAGCTCCCGGTGGCCTGTCACTTTAATTCACCGCTTCACTCCCACTCTGACCTCACCATCCTCGGCCTATTACACTGTTCCACGGAAGCGCAGCGTAAGCTCGAGGAACAGCACCTCATCTTTCGTTTAGGCACGCTACAGCCCTCTGGACTCAATATCGAGTTCAACAATTTTAGATCATAACCTCAGCTCCAATCACATTTATATTTTATTTTTTCCACCCTTTTATTTGCCCCCCCCCACCTTTTTTTTCCTCCTAGAAGCTGGCAGCTGTCCTTCATTCTGCCAGTGGATTTCACACTTCTTTCAGCCTTAATCTGTCACATTAACACCACCTCTAGCCTTGCATATCTCTTAATGTCTCTTAATGTCTCTTCATCTCCCCCTTTGTTCTTTTATCCCCTCCCCCTTTTCCCAGCTTTACTCTGGCCTTAAATCTATTTGATTTCCGGCTCTTCACAGTTCTGACGAAAGGTCATCGACCTGAAACGTTAACTCTCTTTCTCTCTCCACGGATGCTGCCTGGCCTGCTGAGTTTTTCCAGCGTTTTCTGTTGTTATTTCAAAGCTGACACTTGTTTGAACAACCAAGTTGAACAATCCACACACAGTCACTGACATGATAAAGGAGAATAAAACTGCCCCTAAACTGTGGAGAAATTCAACAAAGCCATGAACTGAATCCAGTGAGAGGCTAATGATCTTAATGAGAGATCTGCATCTTCTCAGGGATAGTAGTGATGCCCAGGGATACGTTAGTTGGTCAGAAGCTGCGCATTAGATGATCAGCTCTGGAATACCCGAGAGTGGTCCCAGAACCTTTGCTCTGTGTTCTGGACGAAATAGTGGGGCAGGGAATCAGTTCCTGGTCCTGACCATTCGTCCCATTCTGCTGGAACACACAAGCGTGGAAGTCGAGTGAGGGCAGGATGAGGTTTGACCATGATGCTTTGTGGTAGAATTGCATGGTGACACTCACCGTACAGACTCACATGCAAATACTGTACCCTCAACGCAAGGTAGCAGGGGTGTATGTTGGAGGGCAGGGTTGCCTGTGGACCTGCTAGCCCAGCAGAAATGAGCTCCTTCAGTAGACGGGGAGAAAATTAGACGGTGAACAATTTTCCAAGAAACACAAGTTGATGAATTGCTGGTTTAAAAAATTGTTTTTATTGTAAAATTATCAGGTGAAAAACAACACTTTATCAAGTAGACGTCACACTAAGGAATTAAGAAAGTGTTTAAAATGACCTTCTCCTCCCCCCCCCCCCCACACAATATGTAACCACTCTACAGACCTCTATATACACCGATTACAATAAGTTTAAAATGGCTATGTATGGTACAAAAATAACCATTTATATTTCTATAAAAAAATATCAAGTCTTCAACATTTTACAGAACCAGACTATCACTTGTCGGAGGTCAGGGGGTCAGGCCCCATTTACAGGATCTCCATACGCTGGCTGTTTATGGGGTTCACACACACACACACAGGTTAATCTCCAGGTGGGTCATTTTAACTTTGTGCGATAGTGTACAACGGGCGATAGCGATTGGGAAATAAAAATGGGGAGAGATGAAGAACGGGTTGCCGACTCACTATCGCCCGTTGTACACTATCGCTCAGTGAAAATTACCCCCATAAAGTGCACCTAACGTTTCAAACTAATAAGGTTCAAACCCCCGGCATTTCACTGTTTGGAGCAATGGAAGTGACATTGAGAAACAATGGATAAAGAAAATGCAGCATGCGTTTAAATACCAGAGAGGGGCGGGGGGGGGTCAGCACCGGCCTCGCACTCTGCGGCCCAAACAGGTGCCACCAAAGGGCTGATTTCCCGAAGGTTGGACCGCGACAGGGAGCCTGGCCAGCGGCACACCGGGAAACCGCGAGGCACCTCACGGGCAGGGCAAGCTCGTGTGGAATCTGTGCACTTGAAATGCGGCGGAGATAAGCAGCCAGAGGGGAGATTCCAGATTCTGTCCGGTCAAACTCCGCTTGTGCCTGGAGACAGCACTTTCAGCTGTTCAACACCAAAATTAGCAGGTGCTCTCATGTCCTGGTTGGGCACCTGGGGTACCCCGCCTGCCCAACTGGCATCGAGCCGGATTTTGGGCAGTCTGAGATGCTGACTGCTACCCCCTGGATCTTGCACTGGAGAAGGTCGCCCCAGTCCTTGTGCCTTGAAGCTGTTCCACTGCCTTTACTGATGAGGACAGCTGGCCAGTGTCAGAGTGAGGGAGCGAAGCAAGGCGCTAGCGAGATGAGTGTGGAACAGGATCTATGCTATTACGGCAAATTGGGCAACCTGCACTTGCTGACTCTCGAATTGTTCAGGGCCAAATAAGCCGAGTTGCTAGTCGAGGGTAGACAACAGCCGAACCCTGGTTATAATTTGGCAAAATTGAGAGGTCGCACAACACCAGGTTATAGTCTCCGCATCATGACCACTATAATTTGGCACACATTGGACAATCCTAGCCAGGGCACGGGGGTAGCAGGGAAGGGAAATGCCACAGTACATTAGGAAGTGGTTAGGGCAGGACCGAGGGGGTTGTACTCTGCATCTGCCACCTCCCAGCCTGACTCGAGATGGTCAATGGTGACACTGGGCAAATAGAGAGTTTATTCCTCAGTCCCGACATTTCCTGTATGCGACACAAAAATTCAATAAAAGGAAGACCTTTTAATTGGGTGGTGGGATATTAGTGCATGAACGCTGACTGTGATTGTCCGAGATTCCTTTGCTACTCGTGGGTGCTTAACCCGTTTGAAATCGATGGGTTGGTGCCGGGAAGCATACCTCCTGTGCTGGGGGTGCTAATTTGGAAACTTTGACCATGCTTTGTTTGCTGTATAATGGGACCCAAATGAGATACTTTATTCCCCAGTAACTTAGTATCATGTATTTCCAACCTGGACACTTCCAATACTGTCTTCTGGTTCTTGTAGAAATGTTGCTTATCCTTGTGTATATAATACAAAGTGGGTTTTTTCCCCCCACACTAAAATCATTGCCCTCTATCGATATACTTCTCTCAGAATTAACTACAATTCTGATACATAATCTGGTCAAACAAAAATACACATACACAACCACAGAAACCGCACTGCAGTGTTCTTCATTAAACAAACTATTTACGCCAAGTCATTTTTGCAACAGAAAGTAGTTTTAACAGCCTCTGAAGTACATTTTGTCTTTTCTCCCTGTCTG
The DNA here is from genome assembly GCA_030390025.1 of Squalus acanthias. Lineage (NCBI taxonomy): Eukaryota > Metazoa > Chordata > Chondrichthyes > Squaliformes > Squalidae > Squalus > Squalus acanthias. The sequence continues at coordinate 131,257,332 of CM059434.1, forward strand.
TTTTCAGCATAATTCTGCTACCCGTCTCCTGAAGTCTGCAGGGCTTTAGCATCCCCCTGTCCTTTTCAGCCATATGTTGCTGATCCATTTACATCAGCAAAACACAAAAAGGCCACCTTCAGCCTGTTGGGCCTCCGTGCTGCAAAGGAGGTGTGCCCCGAGGCCACGTTGTGGGGTCGGTGCTCGTTGGCTCAAAGAGGCCGCGTTAAGAGACAGATATGGCAACGCGATTGGCTGAGCCATTTGAAAGAATACGGCGCCGCGGATGTAAGGAGATCAGATGAAGTCAACAGACCGTGTGGTGTGACTAAGCTGCCGTGACACTGATCGCCCCTTTACACTTGGAGCTGTTGAATGTGGAGCCTTGGCTTTGGTTGGACTAGAGACTGCAGTAGTCTTTGTACACACTGTTAACCGGCTCAGCTTGCAAAGTGAGGCTAATGATACAGAAGGACAATTCTAAAATTGTCCCTCCTTCAACGTCGTCTTACTTAATCCTTGGGTCCAACTGAGTGGAGTTGCGCGCAACTCATGGCGAGAGACAGAACAACAACTTGCCGTTATATAGCACGTTTAACATAGGCAAAACCGCCCACGGTGCTCACGGAAGCGTAAGCAGACAGAAATCAACGTCAAGCCAAAAGAGAGATATTAGGAGGGGTGACTAAAAGCTCAGTCAAAGAGATGGGTTGCAAAGAGGGTGTTAAACGGGGAGAGAGAAGGGGAGAGGTTTAGGGAGGGAATTCCAGAGCTTAGTGCCCAGAAGACAGAAGGCATAGCCGCCAATGGTTGGGCAAAGGGAGTCAGGGATGCACAGGAGGCCAGAGTTAGAGGAACGCACAGTTCTCGGAGGGTTTTAGGGCTGGAGGAGGTTACAGAGATATAGAGGGGTGATGCCATCAAGGGATTTAAGCAGAAAGTTGAGAATTTTAAATTTGAAGTGTTGGGAGACCAGGAGCCATTGTAGGTCAGTAAGCACAAGGTGAGCGGGACTTGGTGCAGGATAGGATACCGGCAGCAGAGTTTTTGATGACCTGAAATTTACAGAGGGTTGAGGATGGGAGGATGGCCAGTAGAGCAATGGAATAATCAAGTTGAAGAGAGCACAGCAAAAACACAGAATAAGCAGGGTCGGGGATATGGACAATGTGCGCTGTACAGGTAGCTTTAAACTTGTAACTTGGGCTAAAATGCACCCACTATTAGGGGCAGGGGATCTTAAGCAGTGAAGAGGAGATTGGGGGAGGAAGGGCAAAGGAATGGCTGTGGATAGAGTTGCAAAGGACAGGCGCTCATTACGGAGTGGCCAGCTTGAGCAGGAAAAAGTAAGACCGATCTTTTCATTCACTTTACTATTCTGGCAAGTTTGGTCAACAGCAAGTGACTGTATCCTGCCAACACTGTGCAATACTTGTGATATCCACCACGTTCAGACACACAGCAGATAGACAACATCACGACGTACCTTCGTGTGACTTGGGCACGACTGTGTAATGGGCTGGTGCCCAAGTATCTTGGACCTCATAAACTCCACTGATCTTGGCTCTCAGGCAGGTTTGGGAACATCTTGATACCATTGTCACTTTCAGCTTGTCATGACTAACATTCCCCTTCCCTTCAGAGCAGAAAGGGCTGATAGTTACCCGGGTCAAACCCTGACACATTTCCTCAATCTGATCAAAATTGGGTTTTTTTTGTAATGTTTTTAAAGAACGTTCTTAACCTTAAGATGTTAAGTGTTTTCCTTTTTTTAAAAAAATATCAGGGAACGACAAATTAGGTGTTTGTAAAATAAAACACATCATCAACGCTGTAACTTCATGCTATGAACAGTTAAATATTTTGGGAGGTGGAACTCACTAGCATTGGAAACCCCTTGTAGTGAAGTTATTAAAGGGAGAGTCCAATAAACAGTTCAATGGCTATTCAACTGGTTGGGGAGTCAGTGACAATTGATCATCAATTTTAAATTATCACTCCGAGTGAGGAGAGAGATCAGGAGAAATTTCTTTACACAGAGAATTGTTGGAGCACGGAATGCTTTATCACAGGAGTAGTGGAGGGAGATCATTGCATCTTTTAAAGGAAAATTGGCTAAGTATTCGAAGATGTGTGGGGGGGGGGGGGGAGAATGAAAGAGCAATGGGATTAGTCTTGGATTGCTCTCGGAAAGGGCCAGCACAGACACAATGGGCCAAATGGCCTCCTTCTGTACTATAATCTTCTATGGTGTAACTTGTTGGGCGTGTACAAAATCCAACTGAACGCAAGGCGTGGTTAACAAGCATCTAAACTTCTGTCGAAGATCAGTGAATAATCCCAGTCTAGTAGGACGCAAGGCTAGACGTGGAAGTTACTTACATTCCCATTCCCATTCCAGACCGATTCACCGAGCCTCAGCTCTGAAAAAGTCTCCAGTATCTTTACCAAACTGGCCTGTCGGGACTGTTTATTACTGATGTTCTCTGCGGCCTGGGCATCAACGTGGAAGGCATCTTTTCAGTAGATGTTTCCTAATGTGATGGGACGCTGCAATCTCTTTGAGATGGGTAGTGAAGCACTTCCTACGGTTTCCATGAACTAATGCGAACAGTAAAGATACTTGCAGTTGCTAGCCATTCATATTCCCGACTGGTCGGTAAAGTACCTCCCATGGTTTCCACCAACTCATTTGAACTGCAGCAGATGTTTACCAAAGTCCCTAGTTGCAGTCGGATGGTGCTGCTGCTTGAGCAGATGATGCCTTAAACAATACCAATATTGGCCCAAGATTCAAAAATCAGAGTCGGCATCCATCAACTCGGTATCCACTAGATTTGTTCTCGAATGTACAGGTGCAATAGCAGTCCTTCTGCCCTGGGATCTGGGTACATGGGGGAGCCCTCCGAGCTCCATATTGGCCGAGGAATGGGGGAATGCGCGATTGCATGGTCTCTGCGGGGGCCGGAATCGATCTCCGTGGGAAAATCCCAGCTCATCCTGCAGCACATCTTCAACCGAAAGAGGGTTTGCGATCAAATTCAGCGACGCATTCCGCCTGTACCCTGAAGAGCTACTGAGCACTCCTCGGGGAAACCTCCCATCGTGGGGTCCAGGGTTGACGCCGTACTCCAAGAAAGTGCCCGGTAAAATACCCTGAATGTCAGCTGGTTCCACAGTTTTAGACACCAAGCTTTTTTGCCCGGGCAACTTGGGTAAGCGTGGGACAGTGCTGGACGCCCTCTCCGTGCAGTAGCCCATGTCGTGCGTCTCCTCCGTGGGCCCCAGAGGTCTGATGCCTTTCTTCCTCTTTTTCTTCTTCTTCTTCCCGGCTTTCTTCTGGAGTTCTGCGGGAATCTCGGCTTCAATGATCCAGAGGTTCCTCTTGTTCTCATCCGGTGGCACTGAAATGGAACGAAACAGAGTCAGACAGGAGTCCCAAACCTCTCGATAGCTCTCAGTTTCAAGCAGATACGAAAACAGCTGCAACACAACCCACTTAAAGAAGGCAGCACCGAACTTTTGAGATCTGTACGTCATGATGCGCTCTGTGGGCAAGTTTTAATTTATCAAAATGAACTGAAAAGAAAGTTGCAATTAAACGGCTCCTTCATGGAGCACAGAAGGCCCACGATTTGTACAGTAATTGTGACTGCCTAACCATGGTCTTATCAATAAGGAGGTGGCCAAAATACCCCCAGTAAAGGTTTGCTCCGGGTGTTATTGCTGATGTGGCCACACCGTTTATATACAGTGGTCAGCCTCAAAATGGATGACCACGGCAGCTTAAGGTGTCAGCTGACCTGAAATGCTGTTGTAACGAGGTTCTTGGGCCCAAAGGGAATGTCTTCTCTCGCCTCCCCACCCCCATTTGCCATGAGCCGAACACTACAGCTGAAGGTTCAACCTGCCCTGAAGAAATCGTGCTAGGACGCAAGAAAGTTACATCGATTTATTGGCTGACCGATTGTTTATCGGAGTGGTAAACTCACCTGGTGTTCCTACCGGAGTGACAGAAATGTCCTGAGGTAAAATGGCTCCCCTTCTGGCCACCATCTTGGTTACGTGTTGAGCCCAGGCGGACGAGAGGTCAGCAGATGGCTCGTTCAGGTCAAAGTTGATTCCAGCTGAAAACGCAGGATGATTTTCAGATATTGATTTCTCCTTTCTTTCCTCTCTTTCCCTCCTCCAACGGGTGCTTCGTGTAAAGCCGCTTGCCACCCATACCTCCTGTCTAACTGTGATTGTAAAACTAACACACAGAATCAGGCGCCCGGCAAGTTGTTTTTTTAAAAACATATCTATTTTCATCTATCCCAACGGCAAGGATGTAAAGTCCCCATCTGTGAGCCACACACACCAGAAAGGTTTAAAAATTCTCATCCATGTGTTCAAGTCCCTCCGTGGCCTTGCCCCTCACCGGTGGTTAGAGGATGGGGAGACAGATTGCTGGGGGGGGCGGTGGGGAGACAGATTGCTGTGTGGGGGTGGGGAGACAGATTGCTGGGGGCGATGGGGAGACAGATTGCTGTGTGGGGGTGGGGAGACAGATTGCTGTGTGGGGGTAGGGCAGATTGCTGTGTGGGGGTGGGGAGACATTGCGGTGTGGGGGTGGGGCAGATTGCTGGGTAGGGGGGGCAGATTGCTGTGTGGGGGTGGGGGGGCAGATTGCTGGGGGCGATGGGGAGGCAGATTGCTGTGTGGGGGTGGGGAGACAGATTGCTGGGGGTGGGGAGACAGATTGCTGTGTGGGCGATGGGGAGGTAGATTGCTGAGAGGTGGTGGGGAGACAGATTGCTGGGGGGGGTGGGGAGACAGATTGCTGGGGGGGTGGGGAGACAGATTGCTGGGGGGGTGGGGAGACAGATTGCTGGGGGGGTGGGGAGACAGATTGCTGGGGGTGGGGAGACAGATTGCTGTGTGGGGGTGGGGAGACAGATTGCTGTGTGGGGGTGGGGAGACAGATTGCTGGGGGTGGGGAGACAGATTGCTGTGTGGGGGTGGGGAGACAGATTGCTGGGGGTGGGGAGACAGATTGCTGTGTGGGGGTGGGGAGACAGATTGCTGGGGGTGGGGAGGCAGATTGCTGTGTGGGGGTGGGGAGGCAGATTGCTGGGGGCGATGGGGAGACAGATTGCTGGGGGCGATGGGGAGACAGATTGCTGGGGGCGATGGGGAGGCAGATTGCTGGGGGCGATGAGGAGTCAGATTGCTGGGGGCGATGGGGAGACAGATTGCTGGGGGTGGGGAGACAGATTGCTGGGGGCGATGGGGAGACAGATTGCTGGGGGTGGGGAGACAGATTGCTGGGGGTGGGGAGGCAGATTGCTGGGGGCGATGGGGAGACAGATTGCTGGGGGCGATGGGGAGGCAGATTGCTGGGGGTGGGGAGACCGATTGCTGGGGGCGATGGGGAGGCAGATTGCTGGGGGCGATGAGGAGGCAGATTGCTGGGGGCGATGGGGAGACAGATTGCTGGGGGTGGGGAGACAGATTGCTGGGGGTGGGGAGGCAGATTGCTGGGGGTGGGGAGGCAGATTGCTGGGGGCGATGGGGAGACAGATTGCTGGGGGCGATGGGGAGGCAGATTGCTGGGGGTGGGGAGGTAGATTGCTGTGTGGGGGTGTGGGGGGGCGAGGCAGATTGCTGTGTGGGGGTGGGGGGGGCAGATTGCTGGGGGCGATGGGGAGGTAGATTGCTGTGTGGGGGTGTGGGGGGGCGAGGCAGATTGCTGTGAGGTGGTGGGGAGACAGATTGCTGGGGGGGTGGGGAGAGGAGTGGGGAGGCAGAATGCTGTAGTTGTAAAATGTCCCTTGGAGCTTAACAGAAGGGTAATCAGAGAAAAATCTAGGCAACGGAATTCAAAACCATTAAATCAAAGCACAGGCACTTAGCCAGGTTAACCTGTTCCAGCGTGTAGCATAGGATCTGTGACTCTATCACTTTTTTTATCGGTTAATGAAATACAGTCTAATCTCCTTATTAAAAACTCCTGGCATCGGATTCAGCCTTGGCCTCCCTAATCACTATAATTGAGGTTTCAACTGGGACCAGGAAGCAATTATTTTTTAACAAGAGCCCAGTCTCAATAAGTAATACCCTTTTACCTCCTCCCTTCCCACCGTCCAGGGCATTACTTATACTTCTTCATGAAACAACGATTTACTTGTACTTCTTTGTACTGTATTCGCTGCTCACGATGCGGTCTCCTCTATGCTGGGGAGACCAAACGCAGATTGCGTGATCGCTTTGCTGAACACCTCTGTTCAGTTCGCAAGCGTGACCCTGAGCTTCCGGTCGCTTGTCATTTTAATTCTCCGTCCCACTCTGACCTCTCTGTCCTTGGCATCCTAATGCAGCCCAACAGAAGCTCGAGGAACACCACCTCATCTTCCAAGTGGGCACTTTACAGCCTTCCAGACTCCACACGGAGTTCAACAATTTCAGATCAGAACCTCGGCCCCCATTTTTTCCAGACAGCAGGTGCTGGTAATGATTCTATTGTCATTTACACCTCCTCTCGACCCATCTTTTGTTTCTTTACCTGTCCCATTACCACCCCCTTTTGCCTCGCACCATCACCCCTTTTGTTCTTTCCTCCCCTCCCCCGCCCCGCCCTTCCCTGCATCTGCATTTGCTTAAAACCCGTTACATCTCTAACCTTTGCCAGTTCTGGTGAAAGGTCATCGACCTGAAACGTGAACTCTGTTTCTCTCTCCACAGATGCTGCCTGACCTGCTGAGTATTTCCAGCAACTTTTGTTTTTATTTCAACAGGTACTCAAATGTGTACAGTCCGCATACTGAATGAGACCCCTTCCAACAGGTACTCACCCACTGGCCCTTCGTGAGATACAGTCTGCATACTGAATGAAAGCTCTTTGTCTGGGTTTTTCAGCAACTCCTTCCGCTTTGAAAAAGCTTTGGCGATCATTCTACTCTTCTTAATTCGCTTTGGCTCATCATCGCTTCGACCGATAATTCTGAAAATATAGACGACATTCAGCTTCGGTTGAACAGCTGGGGCGAGGGGTAGGTGTGCAGAGGAATCCCTCTCTGGGGCACAGTGTGAACAGTTCCAGTGTGAGGGCGTTAATGACCAAGTTACACCAAGCTCCTAGTTTATCAGATTTGCTGTCGCGGCCCCTGATTCTGCATAACCTAACCCGCCCAGTGGGAACGGGGAGGGTTCGGGCAGGTGAACTCAATGCTGAGTGGGGTGTAAAACGGGCCCATGACCCGGATACGTCCTGTTCCACGGGTTAGGTTAAAATCAGGGCTAAAGTGTCTCTCCACCTTACTGATTCACTGGATCGTGGAGCCTCTTTCCCCCAATACGTTTGTCAATAAGAACAAATTGAACTCACATCCCCCACTCTCTTCATTGATTCACGACCCAAGACCTTCCTCATTGACTTTGTCTTTTGACTCGTACTTTGGCCAAATCTAGACATGATAACACATGCGTGGTTTCACCAACCCTATACAGAGTATTTGTAATGCTGCATTAGATCTATGTTCTATGGATCTACTCTAATACCTTATATGCCTAAGCAACAACAGTCATGTACTGTGATGCTGCCTTTAGTGATTCATCAACTGGCACACCCTCTCATTCCTCACCGTATTTAATGGTACACTCTTCACTGTGATCACATTTATTATTCTTTGCACCGACCTACCTTTCTCATTATTAACTGCCAGTTGCCATTCATCTGAAATCAGTAAACAAAGGATCTCAGTTATGTGGGATTCCTTACCTCCCTCAGACCTCCCTATCTCCTACAATCTAAAGGGTTTTAAAATTGAAGCTTGACGTCACCTAATTACTATGTTTTAATTTACCTAGTCCATCTCCTTTCAATCCTGATGACATCCTGCACTACGGGCCTTGACCCTTTTTACAAAGGGTTTCTCAATAATATTGATTCAGATCTCCATGCGCCATCAGCAAACTGCTCAATATTGTCAATGTTCTACTTACATCTCCATTGTTGAGATCAAATATTAAGAACAGCGTGTCCTGATTGTACAGCATTAAACACAGGAACAAAACATCTATTCAGATCATTGACTCTTGGCTGGTTAACGGCACGAGGCTTTGGAACTGCAACACATGGTGCCATGCCAGGAAGGGTGTAGATTCAACCCTCCACATCATGGAGATCCTGATCTCAGACAGCCTGCTGCAGGGAGGAGCCAAGTGAATAGCAGGTATTTCCCATTTGACAAAAGGGCTAAAAGGGTTAAATTATGAGGACAAGTTGTATAGTCTAGGCTTGTATTCCCTCGAGTATAGAAGATTAAGGGGTGATCTAATTGAGGTGATTAAGATGATTAAAGGAGTTGATAGGGTAGATAGAGAAAAACTATTTCCTCTGGTGGGAGAGTCCAGAACAAGAGGGCATAACCTTAAAATTAGAGCCAGGCCGTTCAGGAGTGATGTCAGGAAGCAATTCTTCGCACAAAGGGTAGTGGAAATCTGGAACTCTTTCCCTCAAAACGTGTTGAGGTTGGGGGTCAATTGAAATTTTCAAAACTGAGATCGGTTGATTTTTGTTAGGTAAGGGTATTGAGGGTTACATAACCAAAGCGGGTAGATGGAGTTAAGATATAGATCAGCCATGATCTAACTGGATGTCTGAACAGGCTTGAGGGACTGAATGGCCTCCTCCTGTTGCTATGTTCCTGGCAAGACTAAGTTTATCCTTTATTACAGGCCTCCTAGTGACAGAGGGCACTTATGGGGAATACTGGAAGCAGGTTGCCTCCTTGTTCATCAGAGTTGGATTGTGGCCTGGGGGGGTGGGGGGGGGTCGGGGTTGCGGGGCAGAAATACCAGAGACATAATAGGAGATTATAAAAATTACAAGGAAATAAGTTTTGGTTGTGGCAATTCTAACTTTTCCATTAGCCCATGAGCCCAGAGTGGCTTCGGATACCTAAACCATGTCCTTTTCCAGATCAAGACTGTAGCTTTGGTCCACACCCAGGTACTCATGGCGATGCCCGTCCCAAACATGGCAAATATGTTTATCTTTTCCACCAGAAGGCTGGGGCGATTCTTGATGCTACATTCGGGGATGGGAGTGTTGGTTTGCTCAGCGATGGAGACATTGGCCTCACACCTGAGGGATGAAATGCAAAGACAGTCAAATACAAAAGACTCAGTCAAATACACGCACATATGTACAATATGCAAATTGGTCAAATATACACACGAAAATGCAAACAAATTTACACACACATAAAGCACAATCAAATCTACACACACAGCACAATCAATATACACTCAAAGATGCAAACAATCAAATACGTACATACACTAACTATTTACTGATATAACCAGTGTATCTCAGTGTATCCGTTCCTGGCAATAAGCCAAACTATAATCTGTTCCTGGCCCATGATGTCATATCCTATCCTAATCACCCTGGTGACCTCCGTGTGTGAGGCTGAAAATTAGTGCTTAATTATAGAAAGGAAAGAATTTGTATTTATAGAGCTCCTTTCATGACCTCAGTACATCCCAAACCACTTTACAGTCAATGAAGTACGATTGCAATGTAGTGAAACACGGCAGCTAATTTGCGCACAGTAAGGTCCCACAATCAGCCATGAGATAAATGACCAGATAATGTTTTTTAGTGATGTTGGTTGAGGGATAAATGGAGAACTCCCCTGCTCTTCTTCGAATAGTGCCATGGGATCTTTTATGTCCACCTGAGAGGGCAGACGGGGCCTCAGTTTAATATCTCATCCGAAAGACGGCACCTCAGACAGTGCAGCACTCCTTCAGTACTGGAGTGAACTTGAACGCACAACCTTCTGCCTGAGGCAAGAGCACTGAGCCAAGGCTGACACCTGATGTGTAAATTATGTATAAATTCAAAATAGAAGGAGGTCCAGCATCATTTCCTGGGCCACTCTATATCTTCCTTTCCACAGTCCGCTATCACACTCCAATAAGCACAGTACTTACTCACAGAAGGAACCCAACAAACTCCATTCTAGGCTAAGCTGGATTCAATCCCAGATCCAAGAGTTGAAAGATGCTTCACACACTCCTCACTTGTACTGTGCTTAAGGTCAGTCTGTCCACTATTTTATATCTAATTGCTGGTTTACATGGATTGGAGGGGAAGGTTGCAAGGGATACTGGGAAATGTATCCAATATGGCAACCTAAAGAGGACCTCAGGGACCTGGTTAAACTGAACAGGACTTGGAAACTCCCGACTCCGAGGATTTTACTGTGAGCTACCATAGCCTGCAGCTAATGGGTTCTACTTAACAGAGCAGGAGACAGACCGAAGAAGGCAGGGTCACTTACAGAACATAGTCGCGGAAACTCCTCTCCCAGTCAGCCTGGTTAAAGAAGTCATAGAAATGGCAGCCAAACGTGATGAAGACAAAGCCAAAGGCCAGGAATCCGAAAATACCTGAAAAATAAAACTTAACTCATTAAAACACCACATGTGCACACTCGCGCGCACACACACACACACAGACACACACAGGCTCGCAGACACACACAGACACAGACACACACAGACACAGACACACACAGACACAGACACACACAGGCTCGCAGACACACACAGACACAGACACACACAGACACAGACACACACAGACACAGACACACACAGGCTCGCAGACACACACAGACACAGACACACACAGACACAGACAGACAGACACACACAGACACACACAGACACAGACACACACAGACACAGACACACACAGGCTCGCAGACACACACAGACACAGACACACAGACACAGACACACACGACACAGACACACAGGCTCGCGACCACACAGACACACACAGGCTCGCAGACACACACAGACACAGACACACACAGACACAGACACACACAGGCTCGCAGACACACACAGACACAGACACACACAGACACAGACACACACAGACACAGACACACACAGGCTCGCAGACACACACAGACACAGACACACACACAGACACAGACACACACAGGCTCGCAGACACACTCATGTGTACACACAAACGTGCACACAGAAGCACGCACACACATACATACACATAGATATGAGCAGCCTATCCTAATTCCATGGCAATGAGGCACAAATTCTTCCACCCACAGAGATACAGTCACCCCAGGCTGCTCTCATACACCTGCAATTGTGTAGTCTGAACAACAGAAGACGACGGGGAGCTTTGACACAAAAATTTTTATTTTTTAAGATTATAAAAGGGGATTGACTTCAAGTTACCTTCTCTGTAAAATTCCAAAACAAGGCTCAGGAAAACAAAAGTAAGGCAATTCAGATAGATTCTCATTGGCAAATTATAATCCCTGTATGGAACAAACGGGCAGTGCAGGTGGTTACACAGGAAGGGGTTTCAAAAAGGAAAGAAAAAAGTACCTGGAGTCTGAAGCGATGCATGGGTAATAAATTTTATAAATGATAAGAGGGATATCTCTCAGGAAAGAAAGGGGAAGCTGGGCTCAGGGTTTCTTCCTGTCTGAAATATCTTACTGCAGAGCAATTTTCCCCCTAATTTTATTTTTTGGGTGCCCGGTCCCTTTAACGGGCTGCGTGGCCCATTCAAAATTTTGCGCATGCATGAAATCTCCAATGGAAAAGCCGGTAAGCGGCCTGCGTGGGACCTCCAGACAGTTGCGCAGCTGCATGGCCGTGCGGCTTAGCGGGAACATTGCTGTGGAGGTTATCTTCCAGCACCCAGTTCCACAGTGACAGCGGTAAGAGGCCTAGTGGAACAGGCTGTGGGCTTGCCCATGCAGCGAGAGAGAATAGGTGGCCCAGGTAAGAGGAAATGGGAGAAAATATCTTAAAAAGGAGGGGAGCGTCTCACCCTCACCAACAAAAAGAATGCCTGTGTTAGGGTTGCCATCTCTGGTTGGACGTATTCCTGGAGGTTATCGCCATATGACCCTCCCGCCTCCCCCCACCCTGCACCTCCCCCACTGTTCGCCTGACACAACCATCCTCACGGCACATCGCCTTCTCTCAGCCAACTGGAAAGCGAACGGACTCTTCATTACCCAATTGGATGACTGTCAGTCAAACAGCTTTTATTTCCCCCCCCCCACCCCATCTCTGATATTTTTTATAACTAATAAACAAAAGTGTGCAAAGATTTTCTTTTAAAAAACACTCTTTCTTTTAGTGTCCTTATCATTTTTCTCCAAGGTTGCTGGAAGCAGTGTCCAGGAGATTAATCTTGAATTCCTGGAAACTCCAGGACAATCCTGGAGGGTTGGCAGCCCTAATCTAGGTCTAAACAGGACAAACGAAAAGGTGGGAAAATTAGGCCAAAAAACACACTTCTAAGCATGGATTCTACCCAACTCCGGAGGAAAAATTCTACAAACAAACATTCACGCTGCCTCCCCCCCCGCCTCCCCCACACTCTCCCCCCCCCCCCCCGCCCCTCCCTCCCCCCCACGCTCCCAAATAAAGTCGTCATGCAACATCCTGGACTAATTGCCTCCTCACTCATATGGTTGTCTCATAGGGTTGCCAACTCTGGTTGGGCATATTCCTGGAGATTTCATCACATGACCTCCCGCCTCCAACCGCCCCCACCCTCCCGTCATTGGTCAATCCTCCACTGCCGTCCCACGGCCAATTGGAAAGTGACCAGACTCTCCGTTAACCTATTGGATTAATCTCGACTGTCAAACAGTCTTTTCCCCCACCCCCCATTTCCAATATTTTTACATCTAACAAATGAAAATGTTCAAAGAAAGTGAAAACAAAAACACATTTTATTTTAATGCCCCTGTGCCAATCCCTCAAGTTACACAGCAGAGAATTGAAGTGTTTCTTTGAGTATAAAGAGGCGAGTTCTTGTGCTGACAGGCCCTTACCGAGACGCAGCATTGTTTCGTTAATTTTACTGGCAGCTTTCTCACTCAGGAGCCCGGGGTGGTTACTTTTAATTGAGAACAGGGTCATGACGCCTGTAAAAGAAACAATAAGCAACTGAAATGAGTCTGCGACCAATTTAAAAATACAAGAAACTGCAAATACTAGAAACCGGAAATCGAAACAAAAAGTAAAGCAGCATCTTCACACAAAGGGTAGTGGATAGCTGGAACTCCCCTCCCCCAGAATGGCTGGGGGGGCCAATTGAAAATTTCAAACCTGAGATTGATTGATTGATTTTTGTTAGGCAAGAGTATTAAGGGTTACGGAACCAAGGTTAAGTCGATGGAGTTAAGATATAGATCAGCCATGATCTAATTGAACAGGCTCGAGGGGCTGACTGGCCTCCTCTCGTTCCTATCTGAAAAGGAGAAAAGGCAGATTAATGAAGGGATGTAAATCCTTCACCAGATCTGGAAACCAGGAGGGTAGAGCTCCTTTATAGGACTGAACAACATGAAGAGGGGAGTGGAAGAACAGGTTAAAGTGCAGGGTCAGGTATGTTTATTCTTTTGCTAGGGAATGGAACTTCTGCCATTTAAGATACCCAGTAGCAATATCAAGCATAAGCGGTGGAAATCTGGAACTCTCTCCCCCAATGGACTAGGGATGCTGGGGGTCAATTGAAGTTTTCATGACTGAGATTGATAGATTTTTGTTAGGAAAGGGTGTCAAGGGATATGGAGCAAAGGTGGGTAAATTAAGTTAAGATACAGATCAGCCATGACCTAATTGAATGGCTCGAGGAGCTGAATGGCCTCCCCCTGTTCCTAGCTCAGGTATTGCAGAGCCAGATACAGAGTAAAGTTCCCTCTACACCGCCCCAGCAACTTCAGCCTGAATCTCAAAAGAGAGCCCCTCCTGCCCCAATGTATCAGGGTGATATTTTTTCCCATTTCAAACGTCAGCCATCCAGTTGTCTAACTGACCGAGATTGCCAATTCATTTTTATTAGGACCAACATCACTAAAACAGATCTTCTGGTCATTATCTCATTGCTGTGTGTGTAACCTAGCTGTGCGCTAATTAGCTGCTGCGTTTCACTACATTGCAACGGTAACTTCATTGTTCAAAAGTACTTCTTGGGCTGTAAAGCGCATTGAGACGTCCTGAGGTTGTGAAAGGCGCTAAATAAAATGCAAGCCTTTCTTCTTAAAAATTACTCCTCACATGGAAGGAGTGTTTGGGGCCTGGGACAATGGTTTGGGAAGAGTCAAATGGACAGATGTTGTATCTGCTGCAGCTCCGGTACAATATTTCAGGGGGAAGGGCAGCCAGAAGAGGCAAGGGTGAGGGAAGAGGCTGGGGCCATACCACGTGGGAAATTGCCCAACATGAATCTGTGTCCTGACCCTGCACTTTAACCTGTTCTTCCCTTCCCCCAAAATGGCTGGGGGCCAATTGAAAATTTCAAAACTGAGATTGATAGATTTTTGTTAGGCAAGGGTATTAAGGGTTACGGAACCAGGAATTCAGTGCGTTGGAGTTCCAACTTGCAATGAGGAACCACAGACCTGGGTCCTATGCAGACAACTGCACACATGGTCAGTGGCTGGTACTAATCGTGCCACAGTAGAGTGTCAGGTCCCTTCCCTTGCGGAGCAGGGGAATAATCAAAGGGGCAGTCACCACAAGCCTGAGGAAACGGAGGACAAAGCAATGCTGGGAACTGACTTGAGGGAGTGAGATCTGGCTGAGAACCAAGAGTGCATTGGCTGCTGCTGTACTGCGCCTGCCCAATGCACATTGAGTAAAGCACACTAAGGTATCACACACTAGTATTGCAGAGTCTGACGTTGTAATTGTACAAAGAACAAGTCAATGCTACGTACCTCTTATAAGGAAATAGCCACCAACCAGCAGAACCAATCCAATCGGAGCCAGGACGAACCCTGCCCGAAAGTGATAATTCTTATATCCAACAAAGCAGATCCCGCTTACGGAGTCTCCGTCCACCTACGGAACAAAATCATCTTACTGCACGACCATCCTGATGGGAATGTTCCAGCAGAAGTTGCTGGACACAGACTCAGATCATGTACAGGTCAAGAATCAGTCTAACTGTGATACATGTTAAGCAAGAGCAAATACTAAGCATAGAGGAAGAGTTTTTATATTTTACATACTGGGAATAGATCCTCACTCCTAATTTTACTCAGTAACTCTACACCATCCTCACCTTGAACCCAACATGTATCTTCTATTGACCCCCGCCATGAATGTGACACCATTCCCCCCTCAACCACCATCCCAAATCTGATGTGTCTTCCTAATCTTATTTCAAACCCCAGCACCATCCCTAACCCTCATTACCATTCTAGTTGAACACGTCCTCCTCCCAAAAATAAAGGGGTTCATATTCTTCATCCCAGATCCCAATCGCCATCGTCCTCCTGACCATCCCACCGAACCCTCCCAGTTCCTGGACAGCACAGTTGGATGCACGGATTACCTGAGCCAAAGCCAATATGGCGACGGTGAGTATAAACGGGATCGACCAGGTGACGAGGTGGAAGTAGGATGTCTTGCCAGAGAGAGGCTGATAGGTGGTGCCGAGAGCCTTGAATGACATGTGCCAGGCGTAGGTCAGCATCACGAACCAGATCACCCCAGACATGAGAGCGTAGTAGACAATAACGAAAATTATAACACAGGAGAGCGTTTCATTGGACCTGTCAGAGAAACAGCAGTTTGCAGTGAGATCTTTCCGTCTGTACACTGGCACTGTCTGGACACGCGGACCTGGGAACCCGGAACGTACTTAAATGAAACCACTTCATACTTCAGTGGTGTATGTTTTAGAAATGTGTGAAAGAAAGAATCTGCATTTCCATAGCTCCTTTCAAGACCGCAGGGTGTCCCAAAGCGCTTTACAGCCAATGAAGTACTTTTGAAGCGTAATCATTGTTGTAATGTAGGAAACACAGCAGCCAATTTGCCCATAAACAGCAATGTGATAATGACCAGATAATCTGTTTTTAGTGATTTGATTGAGGGATAAATATTGGCCAGGACACCGGGAAACACTACCAAACTAAAGCTAACACACATGCTTCATTTTTGTCACAGAAATAGGGTTGCCAACCCTCCAGGATTGCCCTGGAGTCTCCAGGAATTTAAGATTAATCCCCTGGACACTGCTGCAAGTAACCCAGGAGATAAATCGTAGGGACAATTACAAAACAAATTTTTTTTTTTCCCACAGTCTTTGGTTTATTAGTTATAGAAATATTGGAAATGGGGGGAAAAGGCTGTTTCTGCCTATGCAGGGCTTTTAGAGGCTGGAGGTCATGTGATGAAACCTCCAGGAATATGTCCAACCAGAGTTGGCAACCCTACACAGAAACCATAACCCCTTTATGAGTTTGGGACACTCATTGAGTTTCAGGTCTCCTGAGATATTTATCGTTTCTCACTGTGACTGCCTCTCCACCCAATGAGATCGAAAGGTCACAAACAATGGGATTGCTTCAATTCGAGCATCATAAGAATTCCTTTCATATAAAATGAATGGCTGTAGCCATCGCTTTATGGATTTTGTGCTTGTTTAAGTCCATCAATTGCTAACTCTCTTACTCTCAACAGTGTGCATCTCCTCCGGGGGACCTAGGTGTTATCACAAACCCCGGGCAGCAACCTTTCTATTCTCATACTCACCTGCGACCTTTATGGAGGAGAGAGCTCTTTTAGAAAATAACCTGTTAGACACTAACCTTGCAGCTCACTGCATGGTCAACCACTTGGTTTGCAGCAGAAGTACGTGGAATTTACAGCACAGAAACAGGCCATTCGGCCCAACTGGTCAATGCCGGTGTTTATGCTCCACATGAGCCTCCTCCCACCCTACTTCATCCAACCCTATCAGCATAACCTTCTATTCCTTTCTCCCTCATGTACTTATCTAGCTTCCCCTGAAATGCATCTCTGCTATTCGCTTCAACTACTCCTTGTGGTAGCGAGTTCCATATTCTAGCCACTCTCTGGGTAAAGAAGTTTCTCCTGAATTCCCTATTGGATTTATTAGTGACTATCGTGTATATATATGGTCCCTAGTTATGGACTCCCTCACAGGTGGAAACATCTTCTTTACGTCTACCCTATTAAACCCTTTCATAATCCTAAAGACCTCTATCAATTCACCCCCTCAGCTTTCTCTTTTCTAGAGAATAGAGTCCCAGCCTGTTCAACAGTTATAGTCTCTCAGTTCTGCTACAGATCCCACCCTTTGTGACGGGAACCTGGAAGTAAAATGCTCATGAGGAGCCATCAGGAGAATGCGACACACAAGAATAAACCAATGCAAGATGAACGTACGTTGGCTCTCCGAGTCGCATGGTCCCGTCTGCCTTGCACACAATCTCCTTCCGTGCTCCATCCATGAACTGTGCGAGCCAGCCAATGCTTCCAATGAAGAAGCAGGCGTTTACATAGAACAAGATGACAGCGGGGTAACGGTTAGAATTCTTCCAGTCAGCAACGAACGTGGCCTATAAACAAAGAAAGAAAGAAACAAACAAAGACGGGATAAACTAAACATAAAGTGCAAGAAGCTAGACTGAGAATAGAGCCCCAAACAACACAAGGCCCTTCAACAATCACTACAGGGTGCCAACATGCTTTGCGACCAGCGACATCTAGTGGAAACATATTGGTACTGCTTTGTTGACATCATCAAAGTGGGGATGCTGGTGCTGGGACTGGAGCATCTTTGAATGTCAGCATGGACCATTAAGAACATCAGCATGGACCATTAAGAACATAAGAAATAGGAGCAGGAGTAGGCCATTCGGCCCTTCGAGCCTGCTCCACCATTCAATGAGATCATGGCTGATCTTCTGCCTCAACTCCATTCACCAGCCCCATCGCCATATCCCTTGATGCCCTTACTAGTCAGAAATCTATCGACTTCTGTTTTGAATATACCCAATGACTGAGCCTCCACAGCCCTCTGGGGTAGAGAATTCCAAAGATTCACCGCCCTCTGTGTGAAGAAATTTCTCCTCATCTCAGTCCTGATTGGCCTACCCTTTATCCTGAGGCTGTGGCCCCTGATTCAAGACTCCCCAGCCAAGGGAAGCATTCTCCCAGCAACCACCCTATCAAGCCCTGTAATAATTTTGTATGCTTCAATGAGATCCCCTCTCATTCTTCTGAATTCAAGAGAATACAGGCCTAGTTTACTCAATCTCTTCTCATACGACAGTCCCGCCATCCCAGGAATCAATCTCGTGAACCTTCGTTGCACTCCCTCTATGGCAAGTATATCTTTCTTTAGGTAAGGAGACCAAAATTGTACACAGTACTCCAGGTGTGGTCTCACCAAGGCCCTATATAATTGGAGTAAGACTTCTTTACTCCTGTACTCAAATCCTCTTGTAATGAAGGCCAGCATACCATTTGCCTTCCTAATGGCTTGCTGCACCTGCACATTCACTTTCAGTGACTCATGTACAAGGACACCCAGGTCCCTTTGAGCATCTGCATTCCCCAATCTTTCACCATTAAGGAAATACTCTGCCTTTCTGTTTTTTCTACCAAAGTGGATAACTTCACATTTATCCACATTATATTCCATCTGCCATGTTCTTGCCCACTCACTGAGCCTGTCGAGATCCCCTTGAAGCCTCTTCACATCCTCTTCACAACTGACACTGCCACCTAGCTTTGTATCATCAGCAAATTTGGAAATGTTACATTTAGTCCCCTCATCCAAATCATTGATATCGATTGTGAATAGCTGGGGCCCAAGCACCGATCCTTGCGATACCCCACTAGTCACAGCCTGCCATCCTGAAAAAGACCCGTTTATCCCTACTCTTTGTTTTCTGTCTGTTAACCAATTCTCAATCCATGCTAGTAATATTACCCCCAATTCCATGTGCCCTAATTTTGTTCACCAACCTCTTGTGTGGGACCTTATCGAAGGCCTTCTGAAAATCCAAATACACCACATCCCCTTTGTCTACTCCACTAGTTACATCCTCAAAGAACTCCAATAGGTTTGTCAAACAGGATTTCCCTTTCATAAATTGCTATTATATCTAACTGGTGTTAGATATAATACCGGTTAGATAGAGAGTGAAGCTCCTTCTACGCTGATGAAAGGTCATCGACCTGAAACGTTAACTCTGTTTCTCTCTCCACAGATGCTGCCTGACCTGCTGAGTATTTCCAGCATTTTCTGTTTTTGTTCCTTCTACTCTACCCTAATAAGGTACCTTAGCTTCCAATCCCAGCAAAACATCCCCTACTGATCATCTTATAAGGATGGCAAGGGTGAGAAATGGAACTATCAACTTCATTCCAATTTGTGCCAAGTAATGAGTATTTATGCATTATGGGCATTTGCCCATTAGGAACTGAGTCGAGATTCTCCAATATTTTGGACTCTTATAGCCAATAAACCTTGTGCTAAAGGACACAGGTCACTCGGCCCTGTTCAACGTCGACACACTCAGTGAGGTGAATTCATGTGAGGAACATATCCTAACCAGCACCAAGCACTTATAGTTCAGGCTTACTAGAATAAACATCAGCACAATCCTGCTGTAAACGAGCACTTAACACATCCATCCTGAATAACGGATACCCGGGAGTGAGTTACAGGCTGGAATCTAATCGAGGCGTTCAGATGACATCACAAACTACAGTTATTTGAACTCTGATTTAGTTTTTTGCCTCGGAATCACTACGTTTTACAATTCGTGTAGCTAAATTCATCGGGCTGAATGTAATCTCTTTTCTAATAACGCAATTCTATTCTGAAGTGAGCCCAGCTGTAAAGTACAGGAAGTCCTGGAGTAGTCATTTACTCTCTCTCCTCCACCCCGGCGCGAAACACACACACACACACACACATCATAGGGGAGATTTCCAGTGTCTCTGCCTGGTAGCGCCCCGAAAACTACGGGGGAAATAACTTCCTGCCCAGTGCCTGATGACGCCATCGTGAAATGGGCCTCCCGCTGGGCACCCAGAACGCCCATCTGCTTCAGGTGGTCGGCCCTTTAAATATGCAAATCGGGACGCAGGTAGGATCTCGATCGCCATTTTGAGAGACCACTGGGTTGGCCGTGCAGGCTCCGCCCAGTTTTACCCGACAGTGCATCCGGTGGGTACCAAAAACGGTAAAGGCTGAGAGTTGTTTTGGTGGGGCGAGGCGGCGGCTCTGGGCCCCATGGGAGGAATGTGGGCCACTGCGTCACTGGGCTGCTCCTTCACCCCAGGACCTACCTATCCGCCAGCCAGAAATGGACCAAGCCTCCCAGCAGCGCCATTGCGCTCCGCTGGTACACTGCCCAATACTTTTAACATCTACCCCTGTATGTTTGTGAAATTTTACTTCACCGGAAGATTCAGATAAACACACCGCCAAAGCTGTTGTTTGCTTCCGTGTTATTATCCCTCCTTTGTGTAACGAGGGGTCACTGAGCTCAGGGTGCTTGCACGCTCATGCCCAGTGAAAGGCACACGGCCTCTGAAAAGCCAACCAAGCCGGCACTCACCAGCGTGAAGAAGGTGCAGAGAATGGTGATGGAACCGAAGATGGCGATGTAGACGTGCATGGCGTCGTGCTCGCTGTCTGTGAAGAGCGGGTTCTGACACTGGATCCCACAGCCCTCCACGTCCTCGTACCAGCTCTTGGGGTTCTCCGTGCGCACCAGAGGGGACTCACAGCGGCCGGAGCTGTTAAACTTGATGTTCTGAACTTCATTCTGAAAGGAAGAGAGAATTTACAAATTGCGGACGTTTTACCCCTCTGTATTTCCTCCCCGCTCCGTCAGCATGCCTTTTCGTGTCCCCATACCAACTGCTGGCAATCTGGCAGCTTGGCAACCTGTCACGTTGCACCACCACAACTCTGTGCCAATCCAACCTGTAAAACCCCGGTAAAGATAGTGTGACCTCCAATGACTCCGACTGGAAAAAGTGTGTGCGCGCGCGTGCGGATAGGACCAGGCTCCAGTGTGATATCTCTACCCCCATCCCCACCATCTCCTGAGATGGAATAGTCTGTCGACACTCGCTCTCGAGGCTCACACATGAAAAGCAGTCATTTGGGGGGGAGGTACTGGAGGGGGTGGGTCACCAGCGGGGAAGTCAAAGCCTTCAGTGGGTGGAGGACACAACCTGCGTACGGATTATTTTTTTTGCTTTGGCTGACTCGCACCCACTCACCAGGCATCCTTCAGGAAAGCGGTCAATCGAACACTTCAGAAAGTCAGGCCAGCCTCTCTCCCGCTCCACAATGGCACAAGGCCTTCTGGTGATCTGGCACATGACCTGACCGGGCAGTTCCACTTTGCCGTTTTCACATTTCGGCATATAGACGGCACACAGAAGCTGCTGAATCACAGACCAACAGCCCGGAGCATTCCGCAGCCCTGGAAGAGAAGACAAGAGGAAAAGGGGAGATGAATATGACCCTTACCAAAAGTACTTGAGGATAGACTTTATAAACTCCAATACAACAAAAACAACAACTCGCATTTATATAGCGTCTTTAATGTAGTAAAACGTCCCACGGCGCTTCACATAGAAACATAGAAAAATAGGAGCAGGAGTAGGCCATTCAGCCCTTCGAGCCTGCTCCGCCATTCAATATGATCATGGCTAATCCTCTATCTCAATACCATATTCCCGCTCTCTCTCCATACCCCTTGATGCCTTTTGTGTCTAGAAATCTATCTAGCTCCTTCTTAAATATATTCAGCGACTTGGCCTCCACAGCCTTCTGTGGTAGAGAATTCCACAGGTTCACCACCCTCTGAGTGAAGAAACTTCTCATCTCAGTCCTAAATGTCCTACCCTGTATCCTGAGACTGTGACCCCTGGTTCTAGACCCCCCAGCCAGGGGAAACATCCTCCCTGCATCCAGTCTGTCTAGCCCTGTCAGAATTTTATACGTTTCAATGAGATCCCCTCTCATTCTTCTAAACTCTAGTGAATACAGGCCTAGTCGACCCAATCTCCTCATACGACAGTCCTGCCATCCCAGGAATCAGTCTGGTGAACCTTTGCTGCACTCCCTCTATGTCAAGTATATCCTTTCTTAGGTAAGGAGACCAAAACTGCACACAGTACTCCAGGTGTGGTCTCACCAAGGCCCTGTATAACTGTAGTAAGACATCCTTGCTCCTGTACTCAAATCCTCTTGCAATGAAGGCCAATATACCATTTGCCTTCCTAACTGCTTGCTGCACCTGCATGTTTGCTTTCAGTGACTGGTGTACAAGGACACCCAGGTCCCTTTGTACATCAGCATTTCCCAATCTATCACCATTTAAATAATACTCTACCTTTCTGTTTTTCCTACCGAAGTGGATAACTTCACATTTATCCACATTATACTGCATCTGCCATGTATTTGCCCACTCACTCAACTTGTCTAAATCGCCTTGAAGCCTCTTTGCATCCTCCTCACAACTCACAATCCCACCTAGTTTTGTGTCGTCAGCAAACTTGGAAATATTACATTTGGTTCCCTCATCCAAATCATTGATATATATTGTGAATAGCACTGATCTCTGCGGTACCCCACTAGTCACCGCATGCCACCCCAAAAAAGACCCATTTATTCCTACTCTCTGTTTCCTGTCTGTTAACCAGTTTTCAATCCATGCCAGTATATTACCTCCAATCCCATGTGCTTTAATTTTGCACACTAACCTCTTATGTGGGACTTTATCAAAGGCCTTCTGAAAATCCAAATACACCACATCCACTGGTTCTCCCTTATCTATTCTACCAGTTACATCCTCAAAAAACTCCAGTAGGTTTGTCTAAACACGATTTCCCTTTCATAAATCCATGTTGACTCTGTCTAATCCTGTTGATATTTTCTAAGTGTCCTGTATCACATCCTTTATAATAGACTCTAGCATTTTCCCTACTACTGATGTTAGGCTAACCAGTCTGTAGTTCCCAGTTTTCTCTCTCCCTCCTTTTTTAAATAGTGGGGTTACATTTGCCACCCTCCAAGCTGCAGGAACTGTTCCATAATCTATAGAATTTTGGAAGATGACAACAAATGCATCCACTATTTCCATGGCTACCTCTTTTAGTACTCTGGGATGCAGATTATCAGGCCCTGGGGATTTATCGGCTTTCAGTCCCATTAATTTCTCCAGCAGTATTTTTTTTACTAATACTAATTTCCTATCATTCCTCCTTCTCACTAGACCCTTGGTTCCCTCACATTTCTGGCAAGTTATTTGTGTCCTCTTCCGCGAAGACAGAACCAAAGTATTTGTTTAATTGCTCCGCCATTTCCTTGTCCCCCATTATAAATTCTCCCATTTCTGACTGTAAGGGACCTACATTTGTCTTCACTAATCTTTTTCTTTTTACATACTTGTAGAAGCTTTTACAGTCCACTTTTATATTCCTTGCAAGTTTACTCTCATACTCTATTTTCCCCTCTTAATCAATCTCTTGGTCCTTTTTTGCTGAACTCTAAACTGCCTTTTAATGAAGCTCCCCAATCTATCATAGCCAACTCACTCCTCATACCATCATAGTTTCCTTTGAAACATAGAAACATAGAATCTAGGAGCAGGAGTAGGCCATTCGGCCCGTCGAGCCTGCTCCACCATTCAATACGATCATGGCTGATCATCCAAATCCAGTACCCTATCCCTGCTTTAATCCCCACAGTACACATATCCCACCCTACCCCCGTAACCCCACGTATTTAATTCCCCCTAACTTATCCCATCCTATCCCCATAACCCCACATATTTAATACCCCTCTAACACTAAGGGTCAATTTATCATAGCCAAATCAACCTAACCCGCACATTTTTGGACTGTGGGAGGAAACCGGAGCACCCGGAGGAAACCTACGCAGACACGGGGAGAATGTGCAAACTCCACACAGACAGTCACCCGAGGTCAGATTCGAACCCGGGTCCCTGGCGCTGTGAGACACCAGTGCTAACCACTATGCCACCGTGTTGTTTAGAATTAGGACCCTAGTTTCAGATTGGACTTCTTCACTTTCCATCTTAATGAAGAGTTTTATCATGTTATGGTCATTCTTCCCTGAAGGACCCCGCACAACAAGATTATTAATTAACCCCTTCTCATTGCACAATACCCAATCTAGGATAGCCAGTTCCCTAGTTGACTCCTCAATGTACTGGTCTAAAAAACCATCTCGTACACACTCCAGGAATTCATCCTCCACAGTATTATTGCTAATTTGGTTTGGCCCGTCTATATGTAGAGTAAAGTCTCCCATGATTACTGTAGTACCCTTGTTACATGCATCTCTAATTTCCTGTTTGATGCTGTCCCCTACATTACCATTACTGTTTGGAGGCCTATAGACAACTCGCACCAATGTTTTCTGCCCCTTACTGCTTCTTAGCTCCACCCAGACTGATTCTACATCTTGATTTTCTGAGCCAATATCCTTTCTCACTATTGCTCTGATTTCATCTTTTACTAACAACGCCACCCCACCTCCTTTTCCTTTTTGCCTGTCCTTCCTAAATATCGAATATCTTTGGATATTCAGCTCCCAGCCTTGATCACCCTGCAGCCATGTCTCCGTAATTGCAATTATATCGTATCCGTTTACATCTATTTGCGCTGTTAATTCGTCTACCTTATTATGAATGCTTCGTGCATTCAGATACAGTGCCTTTACATTTGTCTTTTTAACATTTTTAGACATCTTAACTTTTTTTTTACTATGGCCCTATTTGTCTTATTACAATTTTTTCTTACCCGGACCCTATTTGTTAAACAAAATTTGACACCGAGCCACATAAGGAGAAATTAGGGCAGAGCTGGGTCAAAGTGGTAGGTTTTAAGGAGCGTCTTAAAGGAGGAAAGAGAGGTAGCGATGCGGAGAGGCTTAGGGAGGGAATTCCAGGGCTTAGGTCCTTGGCAGCTGAAGGCATGGCTGCCAATGGTGGAGCGATTAAAATCAAGAGGCCAGAATTGGAGGAGCGTAGATATCTCGGAGGGTTGTAGGGCTGGAAGAAGTAACTGAGAAAAGGAGGGGCGAGGCCATGGAGGGGTTTGAAAACAAGGATGATAATTTTAAAATCAAGGCATTGCTTAACCGGGAGCCAGTGTAGGTCAGCGAGCACAGGGGTGATGGGTGAACGGCACTTGGTGAGAGTCAGGACACGGGCAGCAGAGTTTTGGATGACTTCAAGTTTACGGAGGGTAGAATGTGGGAGGCCAGCCAGGAGTGCGTTGGAATAGTCAAGTCCAGAGGTAACAAAGGCATGGATGAGGGTTTCAGCAGCAGATGAGCTGAGGCAGGGGCGGAGTTGGGCAATGTTATGGAGATGGAAATACGCGGCCTTAGTGATGGCGCGGATATGTGGTCGGAAGCTCATCTCGGGGTAAAATATGACACCAAAGTTGCTAACAGTCTGGCTCAGCCTCAGACAGTTGCCAGGGAGAGGGATGGAGTCGGTGGCTAGGGAACGGAGCTTGTGGTGGGGACTGAAGACAATGGCTTCTGTCTTCCCAATATTTAATTGGAGGAAATTTCTGCTCATCCAGTACTGGATGTCGGACAAGCAATCTGACAAATCAAAGGCAGTGGCGGTGTCAGGAGAGGTGGTGAGGAGGTAGAGCTGGATGTTGTCAGCATACATGTGGAAACTGACACCGTTTTCAAGAGCGTAGGAACTGGAGGTTTATTCAGCTTCTCACATTGTTTAGGGAATTTGAACGAGAGCTTTTCAGAGCAACCCCTTCTCTCCTAATCCTTTGTTGAATTTCTTCATTTCTTGTGTAATTAGAAATTTGGCGGCGTTCATTATATCCCGAATAAAGGTAATCCCTCTTACCTTCAAATTACTGCCCTTTTGCCCAAATCAGTTATTTCTAAAGATGTTGTTAACATAATTCACCATCTTGAAAATTCTGACTTGATTGATAAAGCAACTCGTGGAGAAAATAATGGGACTTAAGATAGACAAACCTCCAGGACCTGATAGCTTCCACACTCGGGTATTAAAAGAAACAGGCGAGGAAATTGCAGATGCGTTTGTCGTGATTTTACAAAGCCCTCTAGATTTGGGAATTGTGCCTTTAGATTGGAAAATTGCAAACGTCGCTCCTTTATTTAAGAAGGGAGGGAGAAACCAGGAAACTTACTGACCTGTCAGTTTAACGTCACTTTCAAAAGGAAACTAGATGAGTACACGAGAGAACAGGGAATAGAAGGGTATGCTGAAAGGCTGAGATGAGGTAGGTGGAATGGGAGGAGACTCGTGTGGAGTATAAACACCAGCACAGACTAGTTGGGCTTAAGTCTATGTAATTCACTTGTGGGGAAGTTACTGGAATCTATCATCAAGGACAGTGTGACTGAGCAAAGAGTGTTGTCATGGATTTGTGAAGGGTAAGTAAATTAGCAAAAAATATAAAAACAGATAGTAAGAGTTTTTATAGTTATATAAAAAGAAAAAGGGTGGCTAAAGTAAATGTTGGTCCCTTAGAGGATGAGACCGGGAAATTAATGGTGGGAAATATGGAGATGGCAAAAACACTGAATGAATATTTTAGAAACATAGAAACATAGAATCTAGGAGCAGGAGTAGGCCATTCAGCCCGTTGAGCCTGCTCCACCATTCAATACGATCATAGCTGATCATCCAAGTCCAGTACCCTGTCCCTGCTTTAATCCCCACAGTACACATATCCCACCCTACCCCCGTAACCCCACGTATTTAATTCCCCCTAACATATCCCATCCTATCCCCATAACCCCACCCTAACACTAAGGGTCAATTTATCATAGCCAAATCAACCTAACCCGCACATTTTTGGACTGTGGGAGGAAACCGGAGCACCCGGAGGAAACCCACGCAGACACGGGGAGAATGTGCAAACTCCACACAGACAGTCACCCGAGGTCAGATTCGAACCCGGGTCCCTGGCGCTGTGAGGCACCAGTGCTAACCACTATGCCACCGTGTTGCCCTTTGTATCAGTCTTTACAGTAGAGGACACTAAGAATATCCCAACACTGGACAAACAGGGGGCTATAGGGGGAGAGGAGCTAAACACGATCAAAATCACTAAGGAAGTGGTACTCGGTAAAATAATGGGACTCAAGGCGGATAAATCACCTGGACCTGATGGCTTACATCCTAGAGTCTTGAAGGAAGTGGCGGTAGGGATTGTAGATGCATTGGTAATAATTTTTCAAAACTCCCTGGATTCCGCTAAGGTCCCGGCAGACTGGAAAACTGCTAATGTAACACCCTTATTTAAAAAGGGCAGTAGACAGAAGGCTGGTAACTATAGACCGGTTAGCCTAACATCTGTGGTAGGTAAAATTTTGGAGTCCATTATTAAGGAAACAGTAACAGGACATTTGGATAATCATAATTTAATAGGACAAAGTCAGCATGGTTTTACGAAGGGGAAGTCATGTTTGACAAATTTGCTGGAGTTCTTTGAGGAAGTAACATATAGAGTGGATAAAGGGGAACCAGTGGACGTAGTGTATTTAGACTTCCAAAAGGCATTTGACAAGGTGCCACACAAAAGATTATTGCTTAAGGTAAAAAATCACGGGATTGGGGGTAATATTCTGGCATGGATAGAGGATTGGCTATCTAACAGAAAGCAAAGAGTTGGGATAAATGGTTCATTCTCAGACTGGCAATCAGTAACTAGTGGTGTTCCACAGGGGTCAGTGCTGGGTCCCCAACTCTTCACAATCTATATTAACGATTTGGAGGAAGGGACCAAGTGTAACATATCAAAATTTGCAGATGATACAAAGATGGGAGGGAAAGTAGTGAGTGAGGAGGACATAAAAAACCTGCAAGGGGACATAGACAGGCTAAGTAAGTGGGCAGAGATTTGGCAGATGGAATACAACACTGGAAAGTGTGAGGTGATGCACTTTGGCAGGAAAAATCCTAGAGCAATTTATTATCTTAATGGCAAGAAACTGGAGAGTACTGAAGTGCAAAGGGATCTGGGGGTCCTGGTGCACGAAACTCAAAAGGTTAGTATGCAGGTGCAGCAAGTGATTAAGAAGGCAAATGGAATGTTGGCTTTCATTGCTAGGGGGATAGAATATAAAAATAGGGAGGTATTGCTTCAGTTGTACAAGGTATTGGCACCTGGAATACTGCATACAGTTTTGGTGTCCTTACTTAAGGAAAGACATCCTTGCTCTCGAGGCAGTGCAAAAAAGGTTCACTCGGTTAATCCCGGGGATGAGGGGGTGGTCATATGAGGAGAGGTTGTGTAGATTGGGACTCTTCTCATTGGAGTTCAGAAGAATGAGAGGCGATCTTATTGAAACATATAAGATTGTGAAGGGGTTGGATCGGGTGGATGCGGGGAGGATGTTCCCGATGACGGGTGAGACTAGAACTAGGGGACATAGTCTTAGAATAAGGGGCTGCTCTTTCAAAACTGAGATGAGGAGGAACTACTTCACTCAGAGGGTGGTAGGTCCATGGAATATGCTGCCACAAAAAGCTGTAGAAGCTACATCATTAAATAAATTTAAAACAGAAATAGACAGTTTCCTAGAAGTAAAGGGCATTAAGGGTTACGGGGAGCGGGCAGGAATTTGGACATGAGTCTAGGTTCGGATCGGTCATGGCCCTGTGGGTAGTGGAGCGGGCCCAGGGACCGTGTAGCCTGATTCTGCTCCTATTTCGTGTGTGCAATTCTGTTAGATGCAGGAGATGGTTCTGTGATAGTAGATTGGCGGTTAGGATCAGATCAGCCATGATCTTATTGAATGGCGGAGCAGGCTCGAGGGGCCGATTGGCCTACTCCTGCTCCTATTTCTTATGTTCTTATGTTCTTATGTCTGACTAATCTAGTTGAATTTTTTTGAGCAGGTCACTAACATGGTGAACAACAAACCCAGATAAGAATCATGAGTGGGATGATGTAGCAGATTACCTTTCACATGAGATGTAAAAGATCCCATGGCACTATATCCAAGAAGAACAGAGGAGTTCTCCTCGGTCTCCTGCCCAACATCACTACTAGAGATGATCTGGTCATTATCACATTGCTGTTTGTGGGAGCTTGCTGTGCGCAAATTGGCTGCCGCATTTCCTACATTACAACAGTGACTACACGTCAAAAATTACTTCATTGGCTGTAAAGCGCTTTGGGACATCGAGATCGTGAAAGGCACTATCTAAATACAAGTCTTTCTTTCTATCCTTGGTCCTGTCCTCTTCCTCATTTACATGCTGTCCCTCGGCAACATCATCCGAAAACATGGCATCAGTTTCCACATGTACACTGACGACGCCCAGCTCTACCTCACCCCCACCTCTCTCCACCCCTCCACTGCTTCTGCGTTGTTGAGACTGGTTGTCCGACATCCAGTCCTGGATAAGCCACAATTTCCTCCAGTTAAACATTGGGAAAACCAAAACCATCGTTTCTGGCCCCCACTACAAACTCCATACCCTCCCCCACCACTTCCAACCCCCTCCCTGACCACTGTCTCAGGCTGAACCAAACTGTTTGCAACCGTAACATCCTATTTGACCCTGAGCTGAGCTTCTGACATCATATCCTCTCCATCACAAACACCACCTCCTTCCAACTCCCGAACATCGCCCATCTCCGCCCTTGCCTCAGCCAATCTGTTGCCAAACCCCTCATCTATGCCGTTGTTATCTCCAAACTCGACTATTCCAATACTCTTCTGGCTGGCTGGCTAGCTGGCTTCCCATCTTCCACCCTCCATAACTTAAGCTCATCCAAAACTCTGCTGGCCACATAGTAAGTTGCACCAAGTCTCATTCACCCATCACCCCTGTGCTCGCTGACCTACATTGGCTCCCAGTTCCCCAGTGCCTCTATTTTAAAATTCTCTTTTTGTGTTCAAATCCCTCCACGGCCTTGCCCCTCTTTATCTCTGTAACCTCCTCCAGCGCTATGTCCCTCCTCCAACTCTGCATTCCTCCAACTCGGGCCTCTTGTGCATCCCCCCACTACTTCACCCCACCTTTAGCCGTCTAGGTCCTAACCTCTGGAATTCCATCTCAAAACCGCTCTGCCTCTCTTGCCTCCTTTGAGACCCACCTTTTTGACCAAGATTTTAGTCACCTGTCCAATGTTCCCTCTAAATTGTCTTCGTTGTCTGCGGCCTGTTTATTTCAGTGCACGGTCCCTTTAAATTTCTGCGCAGGCCCCTGTATTTCAAATGGAAAAGCTCGTGAGCGGCCTGCTCGGGACCTTGCAGATTACTGCGCGGCCACGCACAGCTTAGAGGGAACATTGCACCTGTCCTAATATCGCCTTCTTTGGCTCGGTGTCAGTTTTTGTCTGAGTACGCTCCTGTGAAGCACCTTGGGACGTTTTACTATGTTAAAGGCGCTATATAAATGCAAGTTGTTGTGAATGAATGAGGAGCGGAGATTTTGAATCGATTTTCACCAGCAATAAAGCAAACAGGACCCAGCCATGGGACCGTGCCTCCCTGATGTGCCCGTACTGTGCCCTTCACCCACGCTTTGAACATGGAAAGAGGTAGTAACCCAATATGAACTTAAGACCGGAGTTATACTGCCCTAGGCTTGAACTGAAGCCAGTGTGAGACAACCTCCTTGAGGGGTCTCACAGCTCAACAACAACTATTCCCTGCCCAAACGAGGAAGGAGGCATTGCTGGATCTAGTCCTGGGGGAATGAAGTAGGTCAAGTGGAGAACTTCACAGTTGGAGAGCATCTTGGGAATAGTGATCATAGTATTGTAAGGTTTAGATTAGTTATGAAGAAGGACAAGGAGCAATCTAGAATAAAACTACTTAACTGGAGGAGGGCTCTGGCTCGGGTAAATTGGAGTCAAAGACTGGCAGGCAGAAATGTTATGGAGTAATGGGCGGCCTTTAAAGAGGAGATGGTTCGGGTACAGTCTAGGTACATTCCCACAAGGGAGAAAGGGAAAGCAACCAAAGCCAGAGCACCCTGGATGACAAAGGAGTTAGAGAGTAGGATGAAGCAGGTGACAGATGCCAGCTTGATAATACAAGGGAGAATCAGGCGGAATATAAAAAGTACAGAGGAGAAGTGAAAAATGAAATAAGAGGGGCAAAGAGACAGTACAAGAATAGATTGGCGCTAACATAAAAGGGAATCCAAAGCTACAGGCATATTAACAGTAAAAGGGTTGTCAGAGGAGCGGTGGGGCCGATTAGGGCCCAAAATTGAGATCTATTGGTGGAGGCAGAAGGCATGGCTGAGGTACTAAATGAGTACTTTGCATCGGTGTTTACCACAGAAGAGGACTTTGCCAAACCTATGGTAAACAAGGAGGTTGCTGGGATACTGATGAGATAAAAATAGGTAAACAGGAGATACTAGACAGGCTGGCGGTAATTAAAGTGGATAAGTCACATGGTGGGATGCAACCTAGGTTACTGAGGGAAATAAGGGTAGAAATTGTGGAGTTGCTGGCCACAATCTTCAAATCCTCCTTAGATACAGGACTGCAAATGTTACACCCTTGTTCGAAAATGGGGAGAATGATATACTTGGCAATTACAGGCCAATCAATTTAACGTTGGTGGTGGGAAAGCTTTTAGATTGTGGGCAACACGGTGGCATAGTGGTTAGCACTGTTGCCTCACAGCGCCAGGGACCCGGGTTCGAACCTGGCCTCGGGTGACTGTCTGTGTGGAGTTTGCACATTCTCCCCGTGTCTGCGTGGGTTTCCTCCGGGTGCTCCGGTTTCCTCCCACAGTCCAAAGATGTGCGGGTTAGGTTGATTTGGCTATGATAAATTGACCCTTAGTGTTAGAGGGATTAAATACGTGGGGATAGGGTGGGATATGTGTCGGTGCAGGCTCGATGGGCCGAAATGGCCTCTATCTGCACTGTGGGGATTCTGTGATTCTGTGAAATAATAATCTGGGAGAAAATTAACAGCCACTTGAACAAGCATGGACTAATAAAGGAGAGTCAGCACGAATTTGTTAAGGGCAAATCATATTTGACTAACTTGATTGAGTTTTTTGATGGGGTGGCTGAGGGCAGTGCAGTTGATGTTGTGTATATGAACTTTCAAAAGGTGTTTGATAAAGTACCACATAATAGGCTTGTTAGCAAAATTGAAGCCCATGGGATAAAAGGAGCAGTAGCAGCATGGATACAAAATTGGCTAAAGGATAGAAAAGAGAGAGTTGTGGTGAATGGCTGTTTTTCAGACTGGAGGGAGGTATACAGTGGCATTTCCCAAGGTTCACTGCAGTTTTTGATATACATTAATGACTTGGACTTGATGGTACAGGGCACAATTTTGAAATTTGCAGATGACACAAAACTTGGAAGATAGTAACAGACTTCAAGAAGTCATAGACAGGTTGGTGGAATGGGCGGACACATAGCAGATGAAATTCAACACAGAGAAGTCTGAGGCGATACATTGTGGTAGGAAGAATGAGGCGAGACAATACATGCTAAACGGTACAAATTTACAGGGGGTGCTGGAAGAAAGAGACCTGGGGGTGTTTGTGCACAAATCTTTGAAGGAGGGAGGACAGGTGAGCAAAGCAGTTAATAAAGCACATATGATCCTGGGCTTTATAAATAGAGGCATAGAGTACAAAAAGCCAGGAAGTTATGCTAAACCGAAATAAAACACTAGTTCGGCCCCGGCTGGAATATTTTGTCCAATTCTGGGCACCGCACTTTAGGAACGACGTGAAGGTTTTGGAGAGGGTACAGAAGTGTAATCAAACATAAATTTGACACTGAGCCACATAGAGATATTAGGACAGGTGACCAAAAGCTTGGTAAAAAAAAGTAGCTGGAGTAGTAATAATTCACCTCCCTTACACCATCCGACTCGGAGAACCACCTAAACAACAACAACTTGCATTTAGATAGCACCTTTTAACGTAGCAAAATGTCCCAAGGCGTTTCACAGGAGCGTTATCAAACAAAAATCTGACCTCGAGCCACATAAAGAGATATTAGGACAGGTGACCAAAAGCTTGGTAAAAGAGGTAGGTATTAAGGAGCGTCTTAAAGGAGGAGGGAGAGGTTTAGGGATGGAATTCCAGAATTTAGGGCCTAGGCAGCTGAAGGCACAGCCGTCCATGGTGGGGGGGGGGGGGGAGCCCTCAGGACTTTAGTGCGTCTGGTAGTCTCTCCAGTTATACCATCACTATAATACTGATGCACACTCCAAGTCCATTTCACACTGACTGAAAAGTGAGGTATAACTACAATCCAGCCAGCTCGCTCACTCATGAGACCATCTTACAGGCTGGAAGTGCATTCGGTTTTCATGATAGTTCTGCATCTCCACCTTAAAATGGTACAAAAAAAAAGAAAGGGAAGGGAGGGGGATCTTCTTCTGGAGCTTAAAAGATTTTTCTAGTCTGGTTTATGTTCAAAAATGGTCAAGGAAGGCAAGTTTTTTATGCGAGGGGTTTTGAATGCAGTACCTGACCACAGGACCAGCTTGTTGTGAGCCTCCTCTTGGGTGGCGGAGTCCTCGGCCAGGGCGAGCGAGGTGTGGGTGTAAGGTAGAACCGAGCCCAGGCATGTGTTGTATCTCAGGGGCTCGCAGTCCGACACTTTCTTGCAGCGGTCTTGGGGAGACGTGTGGTTGGTGCCGCTGGTCTCCAGGAAGGTCCAGAGTAAAAGCAGGGAAACTGCAGCCGCCTTAACAAAAGACTCCCAGCCGGTAGACATCTTGGAACCTCCAGACTTTCAGTTAGAAACTTAAAGAAATCCTTTTTTCCCCCTCCTTTCTCTGCTCGTCTCTCTGAATGCAGCGGCAATAATCGTGTCCCCCCCTTCCCTCAAAAAAAAAACTTGCTGAAACTTCATCTGCTGGACTGCTGGCCTCCTTCTCTGCCTCTCTTTGCCCCAGAAGATGTGTCAGTTTCCCAACTTGCAGCGAATGCCATCGCGTCAGTTTCAACTCATTGCAAACTCCACTGGTTGCAGATCTGACCATTCCCTCCTCTCCTCAAACTCAGCGAGACAGACTTTTTTTTTTCAACACCGTCACATTTGAAAAAAAAACAAAGCCCACGAAAAAATGCAAACGAATTGATTTATACCAAAGATCGAGCATGATCTGAAAGAATTCGCCTCCCGACTCCCACTTTAACAAACAGGAGAAGTGACAGAGAGAAAAAAAGGATTGTAATTTGATACCCAGTCGGTTTTTTCCCCTCTCTCTCTCTTCCCTCCTTGCAACCTCTCCCAATGCTCGGTTAGGTTCTGGGTCTCCAATCCACACTAAGGGGAACTTCTACTAAATCCATTCAAAAAAAAAAAGTTTTTTTAGCGCACACACACTCTCTCTCTGTGAGGCTGGTTCATCAACAGCTGTCTTTATTCATGGTGGGGAGTGGGAGGCACATGGTGAGGTTAAGCCAAACCCATCCCCCCCTCCCAGCCAACTCACAATCCAAAAAAAACACTGGCAAAAGCTAAGCCCAGTGAGTGCCCCCTTTTCAGGCCCCCGCCTGCCTATCCATGCAGTTAAAAAGATAACACCCCCTTCAACTCCAAACAAAAAACCCTTGCGTACAGCAAGTTCATATACAACATCAGCAAACTCGAACACAGGGAAAGTTTCACTTCAGACCCCCTCAGTATACAAACACCCAACGCTGCATCCACTGAGACCCCCGACCCTCACCTCATCACCCCGGCTGAATACTAAACACAGTTGTTCCCGGGCGCCCAGTGATTCCCAGCGAGCTTTAAAGCTCTCCCTGCTCTACTGTCAGATTCCAAAGGCAGCCGCAACAAAAAAAGATCAACATGTTTCCCCTCCCACCCCGCCAAACACCCCTTGAAAGGAGCCTACGAGACAGACGGTGACGTAGTGGTCTGCAGGAGTGTGTGAGGAGTAATCTGACTGCCCCACCCCTGAGCCAGCCAAAGAGCTGCACAACCAGCCCTGGGATCCCTGGGTCAGGGAAGGGGCAAGGCATTCCTGCTTCTGTCTTTCGGATGAGACCTTAAAGCAAGGCCCCGTCTGCTTTCTCAGGTGGACGTAAAAGATCCCATGGCACTATTCCAAAGTAGTGCAAGGGGAGTCCCCCCCCCGATCCTGGCAAATATTTATCCCTCAACCAACATCACTAAAAACAGATTTTCTGGTCATTATCACATTGCTGTTTGTGGGACCTTGCTGTGCGCAAAATTGGCTGCCGCGTTTCCTACATTGGCTACACTTCAAAAAGTACTTAAATGGCTGCAAAGCGCTTTGGGACATCCTGAGGTTGTGAAAGGTACGTCAGAACTGCAAGTTCTTTCTTTCTCCTGTCCACTATCGAGTGTGACAAGCCAGGAAACACACCTGCGAGGACAGTGGGTGAGGGGAGAACTGGGCTTGACTATGATGCCCCCTCCATCAGGGAAAGACTGATACTATCTAGGCTTACACAAGAATGGCCTGGTGAACGATGTACTGTGTATCTGTCTGGTGCCCATGGGGGTTGTACCCAGCAAAAGTGGGGGGGGGGCGTTCGGAGTGGAGAGAACAAACAGAAATACATTTCTCCAAGAGTCCGATAAATACAGAAATGTTAAAACTTGTAACTGGAGCTTGTACTTTAGAACTCATTTATGATCTGGTCACTGCAGTGTCCCTCAATACAGTGACCCTCAATACAGTGTCCCTCAATACAGTGTCCCTCAATACAGTGACCCTCAATACAGTGTCCCTCAATACAGTGTCCCTCAATACAGTGTCTCTCACTGTAATGTCCTGCACACTCTCCAGTGTTGATTCTAACATTGTGTTTTCACTCGCCAATTTTATATTTAAAAAAAATCACATCACAAGTGAAACATAGAAAAAAGACTCAGCATAGAGGCACATGAGGGTTAACCAGTTATACCAGAGGCCCACCACAGGATATGTCAGCACCATCGGGGAGAAAAAAAGGAAACATTAATTTAATATGTCCACAATCTTATGTATCGAGTGCATTTCCTGTAAATGTCACAGTTACGTCCTGAAACATCCTCCCATTGGACATTTCCTGTCGCACTCTTCCTGTCACACACTACCTGTCACACTCTCCCTGTCACACTCTGCCTGTCACACTCTCCCTCTCACACTCTGCCTCTCACACTCTGCCTGTCACACTCTGCCTGTCACACTCTCCCTCTCACACTCTGCCTGTCACACTCTCCCTCTCACACTCTGCCTCTCACACTCTGCCTCTCACACTCTGCCTGTCACACTCTGCCTGTCACACTCTGCCTATCACACTCTGCCTGTCACACTCTGCCTGTCACACTCTGCCTGTCACACTCTCCCTGTCACACTCTCCCTGTCACACTCTCCCTGTCACACTCTGCCTGTCACACTTTCCCTGTCACACTTTCCCTGTCACACTTTCCCTGTCACACTCTCCGTCACACTCTGCCTGTCACACTCTGCCTGTCACACTCTGTCTGTCACACTCTCCCTGTCACACTCTCCCTGTCACACTCTCTGTCACATTCTCCCTGTCACACTCTGCCTGTCACACTTTCCCTGTCACACTCTTCCTGTCACACTCTCCCTGTCACACTCTGCCTGTCACACTCTACCTGTCACATTCTCCCTATCACACTCTGCCACACTCTTCTTGTCTCACTCTCTCTGTCACACTCTCCCTGTCACACTCTCTCTGTCACATTCTCCCTGTCACATTCTTCCTGTCTCACTCTCCCTGTCACACTCTCTCTGTCACACCCGCCCTGTCACACTCTCCCTGTCACACTCTTCCTGTTGCACTCTCCCTGTCACACACTACCTGTCACACTTTCCGTCATACTCTCCATCACACTCTGCCTGTCACACTCTCCCTGTCACACTCTCCATGTCATACTCTCCCTGTCACACTCTGCCTGTCACACTCTGCCTGTCGCACACTCCCTGTCACACACTCTCCCTGTCACACTCTCCCTGTCACACTCTACTTGTCACTCTCTCTGTCACACACTTCCTGTCACACTCTCCCGGTCACACTTTCCCTGTCACATTCTACTTGTCACACCCTTTCTGTCACACTCTTCCTGTTGCACTCTCCCTGTCACACACTACCTGTCACACTTTCCGTCATACTCTCCATCACACTCTGCCTGTCACACTCTCCCTGTCACACTCTCCGTCATACTCTGCCTGTCACACTCTGCCTGTCGCACACTCCCTGTCACACACTCTCCCTGTCACACTCTCCCTGTCATACTCTACTTGTCACTCTCTCTGTCACACTCTCCGTCACACTCTCCCTATCACACTCTCACTGTCACACTCTCTCTGTCACACCCTCTCTGTCACACCCTCTCTGTCACACCCTCTCTGTCACATCCTCACTGTCACACTCTTCCTATCATAATTTCCCTGACACACTCTCTGTTAGACTCTCCCTGTCACACTCTCTGTCACACTCTCCCTGTTACATTCTCCCTGTCACACTCTCTCTGTCACTCTCTCTGTCACACTCTCTCTGTCACACTCTCCCTGTCACACTCTCCCTGTCACACTCTCCCTGTCACACCCGCCTTGTCACACTTTGTTGATAGCACTCATATTGTTATAGAACAGCGTATCCTCTGACTCACTCAGGAGGAAGTTGCACAGAAATTATATTGTACCCAACAGAATGAGGGGAGGGGAGGGGAGGGGACACGGTTAGTATCAGTATATACCGGGGAGGGGGAACTTGGTGATGTGTTCACAGTGGTTCACACTGGCGATCGTTCACTG
The DNA here is from genome assembly GCA_030390025.1 of Squalus acanthias. NCBI lineage: Eukaryota > Metazoa > Chordata > Chondrichthyes > Squaliformes > Squalidae > Squalus > Squalus acanthias. The sequence continues at coordinate 131,294,955 of CM059434.1, forward strand.
TCCAAACAAGGCAAATTTGTTCAACAGAAGGATAGCGAGCAGAAGGTGGCACAACAGCACAGGACGCTGGAGCTAGACTGGCTCCCCTGAAAGGGCGCTGGATTCTCACAGATTAAGGGTGTGGGGGTGGAAACACCGATAACACAGTGCCATGGAATCTTCCCATTTCCCATCTGGCCAGTCCGCCCTGCGTCTCACGGGTGAGCGGCTCCAGGCTTCTCATGTCAGCCACGACACCCACAAAAAGTGCCACGCAAGCGGAGGCCAATCCCACGGAGGTAGTTGCGGCCTGGAGTTATCGCGGGGCCTACAATCTCCTCCCTCCCCGCAGCACAGACAGAAGTCAAGGAATGGGTTGTCCACCTGGCCCCTCGCCCTGAGAAGTGGCCCCTCGGTCCAAAGGCATTGGAGGAGAACAGACAATAAAGTGTGGAGGAGAAATCAGTGAGTAAATGTGCTATCCCGTATGGTGCTGAGTCACACAGAGAGCAGGAAGATCCCATGGTCTGCACTAAGTTTCCTGATACTGGCAGGGGTAATGGTAGGAGCGCGCTGCAATTGGTCTCGGCGGGGGTGAAAATCACTTGGGCAGGGGCGCAAAGCGGGCGATAGCGCAGCAGCGGGCCCGTTTCACACCCCGCGGGGCGCCAATGTGCTATCGCCCGTTTGGTGTCGTCACCCAAGGCGAATTTCACGCTTGTTGTCCCCAGTTAGGGAGGCGATAAAATCAACCAGGATTCCAACAGCTGATGGCTGTCCAGGGAACTTCCCACTCCTTGTTGGAAATGTATGTGTGCAGAACTCGGGTGAGGCTCAACAATGGTGTACTCCCCGACCCCCACGGTCAAACAGCCCGCTGATACTCCCAGTCCATAGTCAATACGTTGAGGAATGTGTGAAGTACTGGAGGTTGGCCGGTGCCTCTAGCTCTCAAATCCTAGTGGGAAATCAATACCTTGAGGAGAGGAAGGGCACAAGGAGTAGAATTACTCAGAATTTACAGCACAGAAACCGGCTATTCGGTCCGTGCCGGTGTTTATGCTCCACACGAGCCTCCTCTCACCCTACTTCATCTCACCCCATCAGCATAACCTTCTAGTCCTTTCTCCATTCAGTGCTTATCTAGAAAAGCAGAGTATTTTTTAAATGGTGAGAGATTGGGAAATGTTGGTGTTCAGAGGGACCTGGGTGTCCTTGTACACAAATCACTGAAAGTTAACATGCAGGTACAGCAAGCAATTAGGAAAACAAATGGTATGTTGGCCTTTATTACAAGAGGATTTGAGTATAAGAGTAAAGACGTCTTACTGCAATTATATAGGGCCCTGGTGAGACCACACCTGGAGTATTGTGTACAGTTTTGGTCTCCTTACCTAAGGAAGGATGTACTTGCCACAGAGGGAGTGCAACTAAGGTTCACCAGACTGGTTCCTTGGATGGGGGGATTGTCCCATGAGGAGAGATTGAGTAGACTAGGCCTATATTCTCTAGAGTTTAGAAGAATGAGAGGTGATCTCATTGAAACATACAAAATTCTTACAGGGTAGATGCAGGGAGGATGTTTCTCCTGGCTGGGGAGTCTAGAACCAGGGGTCACAATCTCAGAATAAGGGGTTGGTCATTTAGGACTGAGATGAGGAGAAATTTCTTCACTCAGAGGGTGGTGAACTTTTGGAATTCTCTACCCCAGAGGGCCGTGGAGGCTCAGTCGTTGAGTATATTCAAGACAAAGATCCATAGATTTTTGGATATTAAGGGAATCAAGGGATATGGGGATAATGCAGGAAAGTGGAGTTGAGGTAGAAGATCAGCCATGATCTTATTGAATGGCGGAGCAGGCTCGAAGGGCCAAATGGCCTACTCCTGCTCCTATTTCTTATGTTCCCTTAATGCAGCTATGCTATTTGTCTCAAATACTCCCTGTGGTAGCGAGTTCCACATTTTAACCACTCTCTGGGTAAAGAAGCTTCCCCTGAATTCTTTATTGGATTTATTAGTGACTATCTTACATTTACAGCCCCTAGTTTGACCCCTAGACTCCCCCACAATTGGAAACATCTTCTCTATGTCTACTCTATCAAACCCTTTCATAATTTTAAAGACCTCTATCAAGTCACCCCTCGGTCTTCTCTTTTCTGGAGACAAGAGCCCCAGCCTGTTCCGATAGTTATAATCTCTCAGTTCTGGCGTCCTCTGCTTTTTGTAACTTCCCCAGTGCCTCTATATTTTTTTAAATAATATGGAGACCAGAACTGTAGAAGATAATTGAGTCATTAAAGTGAAATGTGATTGGTCCACACACTTCAAACTTAGCACTAAATGCGTCACAGTGCTGCCTACAGCCAATTAACCTCAGCTATACTCACTTGCCAGCAACGTTCACTGCCACACAGCAGAACGCTGCTGCAGGTTTTCTCGAGCAGCCCATAATAAGCGAGAGCTGCAGCCTCCAACTTTATTTACATAGTTCCATCTATCCACTTCCTCCGCACCGAGGGGAAGCTGCTGGGTCAAAGCCAGCTCCTAAAAATAACCCAATGTTTTATCATTGCAGCGAATGTGGTGCAGAAGCAACGTGGACCCTCCTGAGCCATGGCTCAGTGGGCAGCACTCCCCCCTCCGAGTCAGAAGGTCGTGGGTTCAAGTCCCACTCCAGAGACTTGAGCACAAAAATCCAGGCTGACACTCTCAGTGCAGCGCTGAGGGAGTGCTGCACTGTCAGAGGTGCCGTCTTTCAGATGAGACCTTAAACCCATGGCACTATTTCGAAGAAGAGCAGGGGATTTTCCCCCCCCCCGCCGATGTCCTGGGGCCAATATTTATCCCTGAACCAACATCACTAAAACAGATTATCTGGTCATTATCACATTGCTGTTTGCGGGAGCTTGCTGTGCGCAAACTGGCTGCCACATTTCCCACATTACAAAAGTGACTACACTTTAAAAATTGGCTGTAAAGTGCTTTGAGACGTCCAGTGGTCGTGAAAGGCGCTATAGAAATGCAAGTTCTCACTGAAGGAGGGGGGAGGTGAGGTGGGGAGGGGGCAACTTTGGGGAAAACTCAACTGGTTGGTGTTGAAAACTGACGCCGTTTCGGATGTTGGGTCGGGATTTCAGGAACAAATAAAATGCATTTTCAAAGCACTCGTTTCCCTTCGGGCTGATTCCGAGACCCGGAAGCCGCAGGGAGGGTGCGCACCCCCCCGATAGATCAAGGGACACTTGGGCTGCGAATTATGTGGCGTTAAAATTTCAGTGGGTGAAATTCCACAGGCTGCCGCCTGTGATTTCCTCAGAGATCCTTCCCTCTCATGGAATCATCCCATGCAATTCTCCTTATTCCCTCTCCCTCTTTTGAATTCTCCTAGTCAAGGGTACATTTCAGGTACAGCCACCATATCGCACCGTGGCCCTGGGGCATTGTAATGGAGCTGGAGGGGAGCGCTACCATTTAAAGGGGCACTGTCCTCTGCTTTAATTGTCATGCCAGTGAAGGTGATGAGCTTTAAGTACCCAAGACACCTTAAATTCATAGAAACCTAGAATCATGCAGCTCAGGAGGCCATTCGGCCCATCGTGCCTGTGCTGGCTCTTTGAAAGAGCGGTCCAATTAGTCCCACTCCCCCTGCTCTTTCCCCGTCCCCTGTAAATATTTCCCCTTCCCCTTTGAAAGTTACAGTTGAATCTGCTTCCACCGCCCTTTCAGACAGTGCGTTCCAGATCACAACAACTCACTGTGTAAAAAAAATTCTCCTCACCTCCCTCCCCATTCCCGGTTCTTTTGCCAATTATCTCAAATCTGTGTCCTCTGGTTACTGACCCTCCTGCCACTGGAAACCATTTCTCCCTATCTACTCTATCAGAACCCTTCATAATTTAGAACACCTCTATTAAATCTCCTCCTAACCTTCTCTGCTCTATGGAGAACAACCCTAGTTTCTCCAGTCTTTCCACGTAACTGAAGTCTTTCATCCCTGGTACCATTCTAGTAAATCTCCTCTGCACCCTCGCTAAGACCTTCACATCCTTCCTAAAGTGCTGTGACCAGAATAGGCCACAATACTCCAGCTGAGGCCTATCCAGTGTTTTATAAAGATTTAGCATAACTTCCTTTGCTAAGCAAGATTCTCCCACTAACTGGTGGAACAGTCTCCTAAATGATACGATGCCAGTCAGAACAAGCTCAGTGATCTGCCTTGATTGCTCGGTGGATCAATGTATTACTGGGCGTGGAACTGAACCGCACGGAGAGCGGCCCCTCCCCCAGCAGCTCGGTGCTGTGTCGGCTGATAAGAACATAAGAATTAGGAGCAGGAGTAGCCTGGTCCACCATTCAATAAGATCATGACTGATCATCGACCTCAACTCCACTTTCCCGCCCGATCTCCATATCCCTTGATTCCAAAAATCTATCTATCTCAGCCTTGAATATACTCAAAGACTCAGCATGCACAGCCCGCTGGGTAGAGAATTCCAAAGATTCACCACCCTCTGAGTGAAGAAATTCCTCCTCATCTCAGTCTTAAATGGCCGACCCCTTATCCTGAGACTGTGCCCCCTAGTTCTAGACTCTCCAGCCAGGGGAAACAACCTCTCAGCATCTACCCTGTCAATCCCCCTCGGGATCTTGTATGATCTCACGCAGGGGGGTGGGGAGAAGGGGTGGCAGAAGTGAGCAACAATGGCCTCAGTGGCACCCCCCCCGTCATTGGGGAGACAGTATATATGGTGGAATTGCCAGACTGCGAATCTGCCCTCGAGTATCGGGTCAATGGGCTGCGGGGGGCCTTGCCCAAACTCAGCCACCCGTGTTCTTTCTACCTGTGATGAGCAGCTTGCCTGCTCCTCCGTCCACCTGGCCTCTTCCCCCGCCCCCCCCCCCCCCCTCTCTCCTCCCCTCCCTTCCCCCCTCTCTCCTCCCCTCCCTTCCCCCCTCTCTCCTCCCCTCCCTTCCCCCCTCTCTCCTCCCCTCCCTTCCCCCCTCTCTCCTCCCCTCCCTTCCCCCCTCCCTTCTCTCCTCCCCTCCCTTCCCCCCTCCCTTCTCTCCTCCCCTCCCTTCTCTCCTCCCCTCCCTTCTCTCCTCCCCTCCCTTCTCTCCTCCCCTCCCTTCTCTCCTCCCCTCCCTTCCCCCCTCCCTTCTCTCCTCCCCTCCCTTCCCCCCTCCCTTCTCTCCTCCCCTCCCTTCCCCCCTCCCTTCTCTCCTCCCCCCCTCCCTTCTCTCCTCCCCTCCCTTCCCCCCTCCCTTCTCTCCTCCCCTCCCTTCTCTCCTCCCCTCCCTTCTCTCCTCCCCTCCCTTCTCTCCTCCCCTCCCTTCCCCCCTCCCTTCTCTCCTCCCCTCCCTTCCCCCCTCCCTTCTCTCCTCCCCCCCCTCCCTTCTCTCCTCCCCTCCCTTCCCCCCTCCCTTCTCTCCTCCCCTCCCTTCCCCCCTCCCTTCTCTCCTCCCCTCCCTTCCCCCCTCCCTTCTCTCCTCCCCTCCCTTCCCCCTCCCCTCCCTTCCCCCCTCCCTTCTCTCCTCCCCTCCCTTCTCTCCTCCCTTCCCCCTCCCTTCTCCCCTCCCCCCTCCCCTCCCTTCTCTCCTCCCTTCCCCCTCCCTTCTCCCCTCCCCCCTCCCCTCCCTCCCTTCCCTCCTCCCTCCTCTCCTCCCTCCTCCCCTCCCCTCCCTCCTCCCCTCCCTCCTCTCCTCCCTGCCCCCCTCCCCTCCCTTCCCCCCTCCCTCCTCTCCTCCCTTCCCCCCTCCCTCCTCTCCTCCCCTCCCTTCCTTCCCTTCCCCCTCCCTCCTCTCCTCCCCTCCCTCTCCCTCCCTCCTCCCCTCCCCCCTCCCTCCTCTCCTCCCTTCCCCCCTCCCTCCTCTCCTCCCTTCCCCCCTCCCTCCTCTCCTCCCTTCCCCCCTCCCTCCTCTCCTCCCTTCCCCCCTCCCTCCTCTCCTCCCTTCCCCCCTCCCTCCTCTCCTCCCTTCCCCCCTCCCTCCTCTCCTCCCTTCCCCCCTCCCTCCTCTCCTCCCCCCCTCCTCTCCTCCCCCTCTCCCCCTCCCTCCCTCCTCCCCTCCCTTCCCCTCCCCCCTCTCTCCCCCCCTCTCTCCTCTCCTCCCTCTCTCCCCCCCTCTCTCCTCTCCTCCCCTCCCTTCCCCCCTCTCTCCTCTCCTCCCCTCCCTTCCCCCCCCTCTCTCCTCCCCTCCCTTCCCCCCTCTCTCCTCTCCTCCCCTCCCTTCCCCCCTCTCGCCTCTCCTCCCCTCCCTTCCCCCCTCTCTCCTCTCCTCCCCTCCCTTCCCCCCTCTCCTCTCCTCTCCTCCCTTCCCCCCCCTCTCTCCTCTCCTCCCTTCCCCCCTCCCTTCCCCCCTCTCTCCTCTCCTCCCCTCCCTTCCCCCCTCTCTCCTCCCTTCCCCCCTCTCTCCTCTCCTCCCCTCCCTTCCCCCCTCTCTCCTCTCCTCCCCTCCCTTCCCCCCTCTCTCCTCACCTCCCCTCCCTTCCCCCCCTCCTCTCCTCCCTTCCCTTCCCCCCCTCCTCTCCTCCCTTCCCCCCTCTCTCCTCTCCTCCCTTCCCCCCTCTCTCCTCTCCTCCCTTCCCCCCTCTCCTCCCCTCCCTTCCCCCCTCTCTCCTCTCCTCCCCTCCCTTCCCCCCTCTCTCCTCCCTTCCCCCCTCTCTCCTCTCCTCCCCTCCCTTCCCCCCTCTCTCCTCTCCTCCTCCCCTCCCTTCCCCCTCTCTCCTCACCTCCCCTCCCTTCCCCCCCCACCTCCCCTCCCTTCCCCCCCCTCCTCTCCTCCCTTCCCCCCCCTCCTCTCCTCCCTTCCCCCCTCTCTCCTCTCCTCCCTTCCCCCCTCTCTCCTCTCCTCCCTTCCCCCCTCTCTCCTCCCCTCCCTTCCCCCCTCTCTCCTCCCCTCCCTTCCCCCCTCTCTCCTCTCCTCCCCTCCCTTCCCCCCTCTCTCCTCACCTCCCTTCCCCCCCCTCTTCTCTCCTCCCCTCCCTCTTCTCTCCTCCCCTCCCCTCTTCTCTCCTCCCCTCCCTCCCCCCTCCCCTCCCCCCTCTCTCCTCTCCTCCCCTCCCTTCCCCCCTCTCTCCTCTCCTCCCCTCCCTTCCCCCCTCTCTCCTCTCCTCCCCTCCCTTCCCCCCTCTCTCCTCTCCTCCCCTCCCTTCCCCCCTCTCTCCTCTCCTCCCCTCCCTTCCCCCCTCTCTCCTCTCCTCCCTTCCCCCCTCTCTCCTCTCCTCCCTTCCCCCCTCTCTCCTCTCCTCCCCTCCCTTCCCCCCTCTCTCCTCTCCCTTCCCCCCTCTCTCCTCTCCTCCCCTCCCTTCCCCCCTCTCTCCTCACCTCCCCTCCCTTCCCCCCCCTCTTCTCTCCTCCCCTCCCTCCCCCTCTCTTCTCTCCTCCCCTCCCTCCCCCCCTCTTCTCTCCTCCCCTCCCTCCCCCCCTCTCTTCTCTCCTCCCCTCCCCCCCCCCTCTTCTCTCCTCCCCTCCCCCCCCCTCTCTTCTCTCCTCCCCTCCCCCCCCCTCTCTTCTCTCCTCCCCTCCCCCCCCCCTCTTCTCTCCTCCCCTCCCCCCCCCTCTCTTCTCTCCTCCCCTCCCCCCCCCTCTCTTCTCTCCTCCCCTCCCCCCCCCTCTCTTCTCTCCTCCCCTCCCCCCTCTCTTCTCTCCTCTCCTCCCCTCCCCCCTCTCTTCTCTCCTCCCCTCCCTTCCCCCCTCTCCTCCCTTCCCCTCTCCCTTCTCTCCTCCCCTCCCTTCCCCCCTCTCTTCTCTCCTCCCCTCCCCCCTCTCTTCTCTCCTCCCCTCCCTTCCCCCCTCTCCTCCCTTCCCCTCTCCCTTCTCTCCTCCCCTCCCTTCCCCCCTCTCTTCTCTCCTCCCCTCCCTTCCCCCCTCTCTTCTCTCCTTCCCTCCCTTCCCCCCTCTCTTCTCTCCTTCCCTCCCTTCCCCCCTCTCTTCTCTCCTCCCCTCCCTTCCCCCCTCTCTTCTCTCCTCCCCTCCCTTCCCCCCTCTCTTCTCCCCTCCCTTCCCCTCTCCCTTCTCTCCTCCCCTCCCCCCTCTCCCTTCCCCCCTCCCCCCTCTCCCCTCTCCCTCCCAAGAGTCAGTTTCTTCTGTAAAAGGAGGGGGCGGAGAAACAATAAGAAAAACAAGTGTTTTAGGGCAGGAAGCCGAGCCCAGCCCAACAGTGAAAGCCAAGCGGTGCCTCAGTCTCTGGGAGTGCCTCTTGTTGGCAAGACTTTAGGACCACACACACACACACACACACACACACACACAGGTCCTCCACCCTCAGCCAGAGCAGCCCACGAGGCCCTGCATAGACAGGCTCGTTTTATATTTAATTGTCAGTTCATCTCCTGTGGTATCGATCGTGAAAAAACAGATTGAAACCAGAGCTGGTTCGGGATGTTTTGCAGAGTTTGTTTCATGGATGACAGAACGGCAACAGATAAACCGTCGGTTGTGTTTTTTAAAAAAAAAGGGGGAAATTCAGGCCTTGGTGATCTTTGACCCCCAGCCTGGTCAACTTTTATTCTCATCAATCCAACCTTCTTTTCCCTCCCCGCCCCCCACCCTCTCACTGTAGCTGGGGTTGGGGAAAAGCGGTGAAAGGAGTGGAGGCGCAAACCCTGGAATCATTTAAGGGGTGGATGTTCCAACAGGAGGACTGCAGATTCTTACTGAATGGGGAACAAAGATGGGCCGAATGGCTTCCCTCAACCGCAATCATCTCCTGAGCTTGTGATCGCTGTGCCACATGCTGCAGATTCACCTCAACCTCTGATCAATCGAAAGGCCGTCCAGCTGCCCGGTGCTGCCTTGTATGGGGGGGGGGGGGGGGGGGGGGGGGGGTCCTGGCTTCCCTCCCCGCCATTTTCTCCCCTCCTCTCTTTAAAGGCGATAGGGTTTTTGTTCCAGAGACTGGTACCCTTTGGTACCTCTTCAAGAGTGAGTCCAGACTGAGAGAGTTGGCAGGCAGGCTATTTGGCTGTGGAGCCATCACAGCTGTGCTTTGAGCGCAGTCCTCGATCTCTCCTCCTCCTTCCCCTCCCTCCCTGCCTGGAAATGGCAGGCCTCAGATTAGGAACTTGTGGCCCAGGGAACTGTGGGTGTGAAAGGTACAATCTCAGTCTCCTTTAAACTCAGCATTACTGAACTAACTCCCAGTGTCATTGCACCATCTGCTGGCACAGCCTCCAGCCATCTGACTGCATCATACGTACAACAGACCAATTTACAAAAAAAACCTTTAAAATACTTCAACACAGGCAGATAGATTATCTATTATTTTTATTAAAAGACAAAAATATTTCATTTATCAAAAAATGTACATGAACAGTTAGACATTATCATCATCAGCCAATGTGTCCACACACAGTAAGGTGACTTATCCAATTGTAACATCCCTTTCAATACATTAACTCCACAACTCCAAAGTACTGTCCTCCTTTTAGTGCTAGATTTAGTCAGTGACCCAAGAAGCACTTGGACGACCTCCAACAGGTAGATGTTTGGGAGGCACCGTTTGAAACATTGGCTGTTTTACACCCTGGAGCGTCCCATCGATAGAGACAGAGGCACAGCAATAGAGAGCAACAACAAAAAACACCGACAGATTAACATTAACAGACGCGAACAGAGCGAGAGAGAGTAACAGGAACACAGAGGCAGATTAACAAACAACAACAAACATGGGCACAGATTAACAGTTGCCCAGCAACAGATGAACAAACCCCTTGAAAGTCAAGTGCAAGGCCTCAGTGAGACGCCAAGGGAGATCAGGCCAGTACCAACGACACATATGGGACATCGTGCTCCACACCAGCACCCGAGAGCCATACCACAGGACACCTACTATATATATTTATAAAACAAATTAATTTATTGTTAAACAGCGAGAGATCCATTTAAAACCGTGAGTTCCCGAGGGCCTGGGCATCCTGTGGACAGAGTGTGTGTAGCCCACCGAGCGCGGAGCGGCGCGGCAGTGTGTCGACCCTGATGGGCTGCAAGTCCTCTCTGAGCAAACACAAATCCAGAGGCTTCATCAATTAGATTGGTCTCCACGCCGGCAGCTTGAGAAACTACTCCAGCGGAACACCGTGCTGCCCCCCCCCCCCGGTATGAATAGCTGGGGGTGGGTGGGGGGTGGTCGGTCAGTACCAGGGGTCGGCTCTGTGCTGGCTGTTGTACTTCTGGAGCTCGATCTGATCTTTGATCTGGTTGATGAGGATCTGGGAGAGAAGAATTCCCACCAACTGGAGACAGCAGTCAAGGAGAGAAGTAAATTAAACAAATAAACAGACCACCCCCCCCCCACACAGTTTCCTTAAAAAGGAGCAGTGCCCTGCAACTAATACCATTTGCACACTGCTAATTTCTCACATACATCCTGCTTGTATAGTCTGTTATTTACAGTAGCTCACCCATGGCTCAGTGGGTAGCACTCTTGCCTGAGTCAGAGGTTGTGGGTTCAAGCCCCACACCACAGACTCGAGTACAAACTCTAGACCAACACTCCAATGCAGTACTCGGAGTGCTGCCCTATCGGAGGTGCCGTCTTTCGGATGAGACATTAAACCGAGGCCCCGTCTGCCCCCTCAGGTGGACGTAAAAAAGATCCCAAGGAATTATTTTGAAGAAGAGCAGCTGGGTTTTCCCCGGTGTCCTGGGGCCCATATTTATCCCTCAACCAACATCATAAAAAAAAAATCTGGTCATTATCACATTGCTGTTTGTGGGAGCTTGCTGTGTGCAAATTGGCTGTCGAATTTCCTATATTACACCAGTGACTACACTTTAAAAGTACTTCACTGGCTGTAGAGCACTTTGGGATGTCCTGAGGTTGTGAAAGGCGCTAAATAAATGCAAGTTCTTTCTTTCCTTGCTAAAGGGGCACTGTTGTCTTCCAGCATGTGTCTGGCAGACCCCCCATCATCGCTGGTCAATTCCTCGCCGAGATGAGAGAGGAAATTGCTTCCACATCCTGCGCACACCACGTCACCTCTGCAGAAACGAGGAGCGAGCATCCTGGCTCGCACACCGCACCCCACCCCCTTCACCGCGTAGAGACGCTGCTTCTTTAAAACCAATAAAGCCCTCCCTCTCCCCCCTCCTGGCCTGTTCCCCTTTAACGCTCCTGGAACATGCTGGAGTTGTGCCGGGTGCAGTTCCACGGCCGCGCGCGGTTGCGCTGGTGGGTGTTCATCGGGTCACAGAAAGCATCGCCGCTTCACAAAGTGAGCATCGAGCACCGGGCACTGGATGGGGAGCAGCGGCCGGAAGCTGATCTCAGCGGGAGGGAGTTATAATTGGCCTCAGCACCCCAGGGCAATGGCAGGGGAGGGGGAAAAAACAAAAAGAGATTGAATAAACCCGGGTTCCTACTCCCGATTGCAATCCAGTCACTGAAGACAGAATCAGGTTCACTTCTCCTTCCTCCCCCCACCCCCTGAATTCTGCACCACGCTCGCCGTCAAGGCTCACACGTGAAGGTACTTTGGGGGGGGGGGGGGGGGGGGGGGGGGGGGGAGAAAGAGTCCACAGGATAAGAAACTCAGCAGATCAGAATACCAGGTCTAAAAAGGGTTAAATTAGGAGGACAGGTTGCATAGGCTTGGCTTGTATTCCCTTGAGTTTAGAAGATTAATGGGGTGATCTAATTGAGGTGTTTATGATGATTAAAGGAGTTGATAAGGGAGAGAGAGAGAGAGAGAGAGAGAAACTATTTCCTCTGGTGGGGGGAGTCCAGAACAAGGGGGCATAACCTTAAATTTAGAGCCAGGCCGTTCAGGGATGATGTCAGGAAGCACTTCTTCACACAAAGGGTGGTGGAAAACTGGAACTCTCTCCCCCAAAATGCTGTAGAGGCTGGGGGGTTAATTGAAAATTTCAAAATGGAGATCGATTGATTTTTGTTAGGTAAGGGTAATTAAAGGATACGGAACCAAGGCGGGTAGATGGTATTAAGATACAGATTAGCCGTGACCTAACTGAATGACAGGACAGGCTCGAGGGGCTGAATGGCTTATTCCTGCTCCTATGCAGGTGGGAGTAAAGTGGGCGGGACACTGACCTGTGGGATGGCGAGGCCCAGGGCCACGCCCCCAAGCAGGAAGAGGTTGCTATGGATCCAGTCGACCAGCTTGTCGATGCACCCGTTGGTGTAGATGTATTCTTCCGCCGCCAAGTAGTCCAGGTCCTGCATCCCCTGCCCGCACATGGTGTTGATCACTTTCTGCGTTGCAAGGACACCGGGGTCAGAGTGAGAGAGTTAGTCTGCCGAAGGTGAGGGGGAGTGTGTTTTGGCTCCTTCCCTCCCCCCCACCCCCAACCACCAGATTGACACGCTACTCGCATTAGAGAAACTATGCTGGACAAACTTGTGACTATTTTGTGGGCAGCTTTTTCCAGAGATTTGCTGAAGCAGACGCTATCTGTAGAACGTGCACTAATCTGTGAGGCTGTAATGGTCGTCCTATAAAATAGTCTTGGATAATCTTCTCATGGATACATAGAATCAGAATCATACAACACAGGAGGCCATTTGGCCCATCATGCCTGTGCCAGCTCTTTGAAGTTAGTCCCACTCCCCCTGGCTCTTTCCCCATAGCCCTGTATATTTCCCCCCCCCCCCCACCCCTTCAAGTATTTATTCAATTCCCTTTGGAAAGTTACTATCGAATCTGCTTCCACTGCCCTTTCAGGCAGTGCGTTCCAGATCATAACTTGCTGCGTAAATGTTTCTCCCCCTCTGGTTCTTTTGCCAATCACCTTAAATCTGTGTCCCCTGGTTACCGACCCTTCTGCCACTGGAAACTGTTTCTCCTTATTTACTCGATCAAACCCCTTCATGATTTCGAACACCTCTATCAAATCCTTAACTTTCTCTGCTCCAAGGAGAACAACCCCAGCTTCTCTAACCTCTCCACATAACTGAAGACTTTCATCCCTGGTACCGTTCCAGTAAATCACCTCTGCACCCTCTCGAAGGCCTCGACACCTTCCTAAAGTGTGGTGGCCAGAATTGGTCACAATACTGCAGCTGGGGCCTAAACATCATATGTTTATTCTTTTCTGTACAAGTAAATAGACACGGTAGTTTGTTATGTCCTGAGATTGTGCGGTGGAGCTGATGATACCTGATGTAAAACTAAGAGCGCAGGTCAGGGAGGAGGTGATGTCATGGACTTTTAGCTAAGCTTAAAAGCGAGATGGTTGCACTGCGAGGTGGGGAGCAATCCGGAGGGTCGAGTCCACCTGACTAACGTGAGGATCTTCTGCGGCAAAGCATCCCTTGTGATCTCGGTGTTGGCCGCGAGTGAGCTGCATTTCAGTGTTAATAAACCTGCCAGCGTTCTGTGTGTTTGAACTTGTTATTAATATGGGTGCAGGACTGCAGCCTGTGTCTGTCCGTATTACTGAAAAATTCACCCGACTCAGTCACTCACCTCCTCGGACCGCACACAGCAGGAGTAGGGCACGGAGCAGCGCTCCCGGCTGGGGTTCTCCACCGTGCAGTTAAAGTACATGTTGTGGCTCCAGTCCTTGTACGAGATTCCCCCACAACAGCTGAACTGTGAGCGGGAGGGGAGGGGGGGAGGGGGGGAGGGAAGGAGGGAGGGAGGGAGGGAGGGAGGGAGGGGAGGGAGGGAGGGAGGGAGGGAGGGAGGGAGAGAGCGAGAGAGAGAGAGAGAGAGAGAGGGGGGAAGAGAGGGGGGGGGGGGGGGGGGGAGAGAGGGGGAGAGAGAGGGGGGAGGGGAAGGGGGAGAGAACAAAGACAGGTTAGTTCCCCACCTGTTGCTCCCAGTGTTGGGTAGGGCGTGCAGTCATTTCCCCAGCCTCCTTCCCTGAAGGTGCCGCCCCTCGGTGGGGTTTGGGTCCATGGGTGCTGCTCCCCTCTCGAACACGCAGTGCTGAGGCCAATTGTGGGGGAGGTCAGAAGGAGAGAAGTCGGTGGGATTGTCAGGCTGGTCTGCCTCAGGTGGAGAGGTCTCAGAGTGGGTAAGTCAGAGGCCTCGGAGCAGTTTACACTCGGCCCATCACCTGGGAACAATGGGAGATCAAGGAAACACATCCCATCTCAAAATTTCCAAAATAATTACATGTTTGCAAAACCACTCTGGAGAGAGGTAAATGAAAAAGACTTGCATTTATATAGCACCTTTCACAACCTCAGAACATCCCAAAGTGCTTTGTAGCCAATGAACTACTTTTGAAGTGTAGTCACTGTTGTAATATAGGAAACGCAGCAGCCAATTTGCGCACAGCAAGCTCCCACAAACAGCAATGTGATAATAACCAAACAAGCTGTTGTAGTGATGTTGATTGAGGGATAAATATTGGCCCGGACACCAGGGAAGAACTCCCCTGCTCTTCTTTGAAATAGTGTCATAGGATCTTTTACATCCACCTGAGGGGGCAGACGGGGCCTCGGTTTAATGGTTCATCTGAAAGACGGCCCCTCTGACAGTGCAGCACTCCCTCAGCACTGTACTGGAGCGTCAGCCTATTGTGCTCAAGTCTCTGGAGTGGGACTTGAACCCACAACCTTTTGATTCAGGAGGCGAGAGAGAGTGCTACCACTGATGTGGCAGAGGCATGAAGGACTTTGCCTCAGTGTTCAGAGGAGGTGGTTTTTGGGATTGCAGGACCGGCAGGGCTAGGAGTGGCGCTGTTGTTGGAGAACAGGATCTGATCAGAGGCAGTCAGCGCAGATTGCTAAAGGACAATCCGTGACCAGTTCTGAAGATCGATCATCGACCTGGAACGTTAACTCTGTTTCTCTCTCCACAGATGCTGCCTCACTGCTGGGTGTTCCCAGCATTTTCTGTTCTTATTTCAGATTTCCAGCATCCGCGGTATTTTGCTTTAGCTAAAGGACTGGTCAGGCTTGAACATTTTGAATAAATACCAGAGAGGAGGGGTGAAGGAAATGCAGTGGATGGTCAAAAAGTATTTGATAAGGCACCACATAAGAGATTTGACAAAAATGAATTGGCACATAGCAGGAGGGCAAAAAGCAAAGGGTAGAAGTCGAGTTTCTCTGACTGAGAAGATGTCCTGAGTGATGTTCCACAGGATCATGTTGGGGTCAACCTCATATTCTGCAAACAAAGCTGGACACTATCCAGGACAAAGCTTGATCAGTAGCCCATTCACCACCGGCGCACCATGGCTGCAGTGTGTACCATCTACAAGATGCACTGCAGCAACTCGCCAAGGCTTCTTCGGCAGCACCTCCCTAACCCGCGACCTCTTCCACCTAGAAGGACAAGGGCAGCAGGCGCGTGGGAACACCACCACCTCCAAGTTCCCCACCCTCCCGACTTGGAAATATATCGGCCGTTCCTTCATCGTTGCTGGGTCAAAATCCTGGAACTCCCTTCCTAACAGCACTGTGGGAGCACCTTCACCACACGGACTGCAGCGGTTCAAGAAGGCAGCTCACCACCAACTTCTCAAGGGCAACTAGGGATGGGCAATAAATGCTGGCCTTGCCAACGACACCCACATCCCAGAGAATTTTTTTTTTTTTTTAAAGAACGCAAGTGAACTGGCCTTATGAATTGGGGAACAATCAATATAAAAATGGCTGGCAGCACCAAAATTAGGGGAGGAGGTACAACATATTCTGAAAGACTGCAAAGGATATAGATAGGCTGCCAGGATGGGCTGATAACTGGGTCGTGGTACATTTTGGAAGCAAACAAAGGGAGGCGAACAGGACCTTAAACAGTAACATGTTACATAGAGTGGAGGACCTTGGGTGTTTAGATATACAGGTCATTAAAAGGTGGAACGCAACTAGATAAGGCCAGAAACAGCCAAACCGAATCCTCTGTTATACCTGGAGCCAGAGAATGTAAAATTAAGGGAGGTAATGTTAGAGATTAAGATAGAGAAATAAGTGAATCCATTGTTCACCAAAGAATTATTTATATTCTAATTTTTAAGATTACAGCCGTAGTTAAAAAAAAAACTAAAATTGAAAGACTGAAGAAAGGATTGGCGACAGCATTTGTTCAAACCAGCTGCCACATGGTTTCCATTTAATTCGCTTCATCGCCACCAACTGGGGACTCAGTTTCTCTGGTTAGGTCTCGCTAACTCCGACGTCGATGCTTTCTGTGCAACTTTGGGACAATAATATTTAGCAGGCCTAGAGAGCGCAAAAGAGAGAGGAAGACAGAAAGGAAGAGAGCGACGATGAACGAGAAGGAGAGCGCAAGCAAGTGCAAATCAATTCGAGAGAGAGAGAGAGAGAGGGGGAGCATGCGAAAGAGATGGGGAGGGTGTGAGAGAGGCACGGAGTACTGGGCAGCTTAAAGGTTATTTAGTGCAGAGGGGTCGTGACCCCGTGATACCGTACCTGCTTCTGTCCATAGTCGATGAGGTTCTGGAGATCCAGGTCGTCTCGGTAGTGGATTATCGCATTGTCGATGATCTCACTGACCTTTGATCGGGCCTGTGTTGGGAGGCAAGAGTACATTTGGGAATTAGAGATAGACACAGCTCCCACTTACCCAGTCCGGCCTCACCCTACACACCCAATCACAAACAACCAGGCCCTATTTCCAGGACTGATGCTTGTGGGTGTAAAACATATTCATAAACAGAGGCCTACATCCCCACCACCCACCCCCTCACCAAAGGAAAGGCCCAATCTGTCTGTTTTAACACAGATCGCCTCTGCCTCAGGGTCTGTGCGCTTCTCCTCTCGGAGGATCAGACTCTTTTCTGGGGTGCGATTCCTCGAATACTGGGTCCCCCCCCCTCAGGAGCTCAGCCAGTACCTGCTCATCACCAGCAATCTTCCATAGTGTTTATCTGCTGGATATCACAGGGCAGAGTGTAGCGGTTACATCACTGCACTAATAATCCAGTGAAAGAGTTCAAATCCCACCGTGACAGGTTGAGAATTTGAATTCAGTTGAAAAAAAAAAGCTGGTATCAGTAAAAGTGAACTTGTAGCTGTCGACTTGTCGTAAAAACCCAACTGGTTCACTCATGTCATTCTTTTAGGGAAGGAAACCTGCCGTTCTTACTCGGTCTGGCCTATAAGTGACTCCAGTCCTCCTCCTTCTTAGGCAGTCCCTCGGAACCGAGGATGACTTGCTTCCACACTAAAGATGAGTTCTCCGGTGACTGATGAGTCCAATGTGGGACCTACAGTCTCTGTCACAGGTAGGGCAGACGGTGGTTGAAGGGGCGGGTGGGTGGGGTGCTTGGGTTGACGTGCACTCCTTGCGCTTGGCTTCCACTTGCTCCCGGCGAAGAAACTCGAGGTGTTCAGCGCCTTCCCGGATGCTTCTCCTCCACTTTGTGCGGCCTTGGCCCAGGGATTCCCAGGGTCAGTGGGGATGTTGCACTTTTTCCAAGGAGGTTTTGAGGGTGTCCTTGAAGCGTTTCCTCTGCCCACCTGGGGCTCTCTTGCCGTGTCGGAGCTCCGAGTAGAGCGCTTGTTTTGGGAGTCTCGTATCGGGCATGCGGACGATGTGGCCCGTCCATCGGAGCTGATCGAGAGTGGTCAAAGCTTCGATGCTGGCCTGAGCGAGATCACTGACGTTGGTGCGCCTATCCTGCCAATGGATTTGCAGGATCTTGCGGAGGCAGCGTTGGTGGTACCTCTCCAGTGCTTTGAGGTGCCTGCTGTACATGGTCCATGTCTCTGAAGCATACAAGAGGGCGGGTATCACTGCTGCTCTGTAGACCATGAGCTTGGTGCCGAGTTTGAGGTCCTGGTCTTCAAACACTCTCTTCCTTAGGCAACCGAAGGCTGCACTGGCACACTGAAGGCGGTGTTGGACTTCGTCATCATCTGCCCTTGTTGACAGTAGGCTCCCAAGGTATGGAAAGTGGTCCACGTTGTCCAAGGCCTCGTCGTGGATTTTGATAATCGGGGGGCAGTACTGTGTGGCGGGGGCAGGTTGGTAGAGGACCTTTGTCTTACAGGATCTTACCCGGTCTGGCCTATAAGTGACTCCAGTCTACACCAACGTGACTGACTCTTAACTGCCCCCTGAAGTGGCCTAGCAAAACACTCAGTTGTATCAAAACTGCTACAATTGCGCATTGTGGGAGCACCTTCACCACACAGAGTACAGTGACTCAAGAAGGTGGTCCACCACTACCACATCTACTAGAGGTGAACTTTGGACTGTCTGGTCTGCAATGGTTCACTTCCACACCACGCACCATGTGTTTACACAGTGAGCCACTAGAGGGAGCTGAAGCTCCACATAAAGCGCTACTGAAACTGAGAGTTGCAGATACACAAGATCCTGATTGGAACCTGGAATTCAAGTATCCTTGGGATATATTTCCCTCTTTCTCACCCACCACCACCCCCCCGCCCCCCCCAAAAGATAATGCAAATGCTGCACCACACTTGGAGTACTGTGAATAGTTCTGGTCTCGAATATTATAAAAAGGATATAGAGGCACTGGTGAGGTTGCAAAAAAGATTTACAAGGATGATACCAGAACTGAGAGGGTATAACTATCGGGAGAGACGGAACAGGCTGGGGCTCCTTTCTCTAGAAAAGAGAAGACTGAGGGGTGACCTGATAGAGGTCTTTAAGATTATGAAAGGGTTTGATAGGATAGACGTAGAGAAGATGTTTCCACTTGAGGTCATAAATATAAGATTGTCACTAATAAATCCAATAGGGAATTCAGGAGAAACTTCTTTACCCAAAGAATGGTTAGAATGTGGAACGTGCTACAGCACGGAAGGCAGCCATTCAGTCTGTTAAGCCCATGCAGACTCTCAGCTAGTCCCACTCCCCCACCCTTTCCCCGCAGCACTGCAAATGTTTTTCTTTCAGATACTTATCCATTCCCTTTTGAAAGATAAGATCGAGTCTGCCTTTCAGGCCGTGCATTCCAGATCCTAATCCCTCGCTGCGTAAAAGAGATTTTTCTTACATCACCTTTGGTTCTTTTGCCAATCACCTTAAATCTGTCCTCTGGCTCTCGACCCTTCTGCCAATGGGAACAGTTTCCCTCTATCTACTCAGTCCAGACCCCTCATGATTTTGAACACCTCGATCAAATCTCCTCTCAATCTTCTCTGCTCCAAGGAGAACAACCCCAGCTTCTCCAGTCTATCAACGTAGCTGAAGTCACTCATTCCTGAAATCATTCTCGTAAATCTTTTCTGCACCCTCTCTAAGGCCTTCACATCCTGCCTAAAGTGTGGTGCCCAGAATTGGACACAATACTCCAGTTGGGGCTGAACCAGTGTTTTATACAGGTTCATAATTTCCACACTTTTGTACACTATGCCTCTATTTATGAAGCCCAGGATCCCGTATGCCTTTTTAACTGCTTTCTCAACCTGCCCTGCCACCTTCAACGATTTGTGCACATATACCCCCAGGTCTCTCTGTTCATGCAACCCCTTTAGGATTGTACCCTTTAGTTTATATTTCCTCTCTTCATTCTTTCTACCAAAATGTATCACTTCACACTTTTCTGCATTAAATTTCATCTGCGATGTGTCCGCCCATTTCACCAGCCTGTCTGTCTTCTTGAAGTCTGTCACTATCCTCCTCACTGTTCATTATACTTCCAAGTTTTGTATCATCTGCAAATTTTGAAATTGTGTCCTGTACACCCACGTCCAAGTCATTAATATATATCAAGAAAAGCAGTGGTCCTAGAACCGACCCCTGGGGACCACCACCTTTCTTCAGTCCAATAAACAACCGTTCACCACTACTCTCTGTTTCCTGTCACTTAGCCAATTTCGTATCCATGCTGCCACTGTCCCTTTTATTCCATGGGCTTCAACTTTGCTGGCCAGACTAATATGTGGCACTTTGTTGAACGCCTTTTGGAAATCCATGTACACCACGTCAACCGCATTACCCTCATCAACCCTCTCTGTTACCTCAACAAAAACTCAATCAAGTTGGTTAAACACGATTTGCCCTCAACAAATCTGTGCTGGCTTTCCTTAATTAATCCACACTTGTCCAAGTGACTGTTAATTTTGTCCCCGATTACTGTTTCTAAATGCTTCCCCGCCACTGAGGTTAAAGTGGAGTGGTTGAGGCGAATAGCAGAGATACATTTAAGGGGAAGCTAGATAAGCACATGAGGGAGAAAGGAATAGAAGGATATGCTGATAGGGTGAGATGAAGAGGGGTGGGAGGAGGCTGGTGTGGAGCATAAACGCCGGCATGGACCAGTTGGGCCGAATGGCCTGTTTCTGTGCTGTACATTCCATGTAATTCGATGTGTCTGTGCGTGTGGGCGTTCATGAATCATTTTATTTGCAGAATTGAGAGAAAAACCACCACTCAACTTGCCTACGACGATAATCCTTCAATATGTCTCGGCCAGCTAACGAGGAGCTGGTGCAGACATATCACAGAAAGTATAGTAGCCGAGCTGCGGACTGCACAACTGCTGTGAGCAACAGCCGAACACAGAGCGCGAGGCTGCCAGATGAGCTGCACCCCCCCTACGCGCAGCAAGAAATGTGGCAGAAACACAAGGGATGACCAAGTGGGTAAATTCATGATTCATTTTTTCCCCCAGACCACATGGAGGTGAATACATTTACACCACACAGGGTACGGTAGTGTAGTGGATATGCTACTGGATTAGTATTCCCACCAGTTCAAATCCCACCATCCAAGAATTTTGAATTCAGTTTAAAAATCTGGGAATAAAAAGCTGGTACCACTTAAAAAAAAAAAAGTGACCATGAAGCGGTCGGATTGTCGTAAAAACCCAGTTGGATCACGAATGTCCTTTAGGAAAGGAAACATACCGTCCTTGCTCGGTCCGGTCCACGTGTGACTCCAGTCCCTCACCAACGTGGTTGACTCTTATCTGCCCTCTGAAGTGGCCGAGCAAAGCACTCAGTTACAAAGAATAATACAGGGACTGCAACGGTTCAAGGACCAGGCCCATCACCACCTTCTCAGGGCATCGAGTGATGGGCTATAAATGGGCAGCCTTGCCAGCGACGCCCACATTCCGAGAATGAAAATTAAACACACAGATTTTAGGGAATAGAGTCCGAAGAACTCGGAATTCTCCAAAGGTTGGCACTAGTGAATAGACACTGGAGCCTGGAGGAGACCTGCAGCTGCTCTGGGAGCACAGACCGCAGCCCAGGAACTGGTTACAGATCAGACAGTCTGCAACAGACCAGGAGACCAATGCAAGGCAGAAATGTGCAACACAAGCACTGGCTTCTGTAGAACTTCCGTTTTGCTGGTTTCAGTTTCATGTCCCCTCTGAAAGCTGGGGTGATAATTCCAAATCTTGCCCTGCCTTCAGCGGACTACAATACCCGCTATTCACATGACTGGCTTTTTGACAAGCGCTGAACAAGCTGAAGGCTGCTTCCTCCCCATTAGTTTCTGCGAACACCCAGGGCCACGTTACCAATGAATGACCAGCCCATTGCAGGCTCTCTTGTAACCAGGGATACACACATCACATTTTTGGTAAAATTAGAAGCAAATATGGAGATTTGCGTTGATTCAACTCTAAACTTTTCCCCCTCACGGTCCTCCCAAGCTCCACATACACAATCCTCCGCTCTCCTCCTCACATCTTAATGTGTTAACCTGAGGACTCCTCACCCACTCTCACTTCCCCAACACCATCACACTCCTCACCTCTTCCATTCCTCACACGGTCTCCAGTCTTTGAAATCCTAATTCGGTGTCACCTGATCACAGCCTGCTCACGTATCTCATCGTTCCGTTTAGTCTGTTCCACCTTGCTGGTGTCTGTCCCGTGAACACCACCACCCCCACCCTCCCCATGGAACGACCACATTATTCTCAATTAAAGAAAGCAAAATCGTACCTTGTCTGAAAAGACGAAGCCCAGAACCCCGGCGACTAATTGTAGCAAAAAAATCAGCGTCAGGCAGATAGAGAACTGGAAAATCAAATCACATCAAATCAAAATCAGCAGCTAGAGTTAGAGAAAGGGGGGGGGGGGGGGAGAGGGAAAGGGGGGGGAAAAGGAGAGAGAGAGAGAGAGAGAGAGAGAGAGAGAAGAGAGAGAGAGAGAGAAAAGAGAGGGGGGAAGAGAAAGAGGGGGGGGGGGTGGGGAAGAGAGAGGGAGAGGTGTTAATACCCGAACAAGTGGTGCCGAGTGGTAGACAGGAAGCGATGAAGATGAAGTGTCACACCAGCCCCAGAGCACCATAATCAACACTTGTCTTCATTGCCCTGAGCTAATAGTCTGTGTAACTCCCGCCATCGACGATTCCAGTGTAAATGGTCACGGCCCAGAGACTCCCAGGTAACCCCTCCCACAGACCGTGTGTGTAAACCCCCCCCAGCCCCAGAGATGGACAAAGGGAATCGCAGGATATTACACGGAGCCCCCATCGATTGAGGGGCCCCGACGGCAGGATTTCGCCCCATTTCCCACCGCAGACGATGCATGGCTGGGCCCCTCCTCCAGTGTTGTGGGTCACTCACCGTCTGCAAGAGGCAGATGTTCTCCCGCAGCGATCCGATACACCCGCAGAACGTGATCAGGAACATCAGCGCGCCCACCACGATGAGGAGGATGGCGGGGTCCACCGCGAGGCAGGCCATGGCGGCCTCTGAAAAAACAGGGTAAACCCGTCACCCCACATCACCGTCACCCCATCCCCCGACACCCCCATCCCACGACACCCCCATCCCCCGACCCATGACACCCCCGACTCCATCTTTCCTGACCAAACCCCCTCGACCCATGACACCCCCACCCCCCCCGAACCCTCCCCCACCCCTACAACCCCATGCCCCTCCCCCGAACCCTCCGCCACCCCTACAACCCCATGCCCCTCCCCATCCCTACAACCCCACTCCATCCCCCTCACCCGAACCCTCCCCCACCCCTACAACCCCATGGCCCTCCCCCGAACCCTCCCCCACCCCTACAACCCCATGGCCCTCCCCCGAACCCTCCCCCACCCCTACAACCCCATGCCCCTCCCCCACCCCTACAACCCCACTCCATCCCCCTCACCCGAACCCTCCCCCACCCCGACAACCCCATGCCCCTCCCCCACCCCTACAACCCCATGCCCCTCCCCCACCCCTACAACCCCATGCCCCTCCCCCACCCCTACAACCCCATGCCCCTCCCCCACCCCTACAACCCCATGCCCCTCCCCCGAACCCTCCCCCACCCCCACAACCCCATGCCCCTCCCCCGAACCCTCCCCCACCCCCACCCTCCCCCGAACCCTCCCCCACCCCCACAACCCCACTCCATCCCCCACCCCCACAACCCCACTCCATCCCCCACCCCCACAACCCCACTCCATCCCCCACCCCCACAACCCCACTCCATCCCCCCCCCCCCCTACAACCCCACTCCATCCCCCTCCCCCCCCCTACAACCCCACTCCATCCCCCTCCCCCCCCCTACAACCCCACTCCATCCCCCTCCCCCCACCTACAACCCCACTCCATCCCCCTCCCCCCACCTACAACCCCACTCCATCCCCCTCCCCCCACCTACAACCCCACTCCATCCCCCTCCCCCCCCTACAACCCCACTCCATCCCCCTCCCCCCACCTACAACCCCACTCCATCCCCCTCCCCCCACCTACAACCCCACTCCATCCCCCTCCCCCCACCTACAACCCCACTCCATCCCCCTCCCCCCACCTACAACCCCACTCCATCCCCCTCCCCCCACCTACAACCCCACTCCATCCCCCTCCCCCCACCTACAACCCCACTCCATCCCCCTCCCCCCACCTACAACCCCACTCCATCCCCCTCCCCCCCCTACAACCCCACTCCATCCCCCTCCCCCCCCTACAACCCCACTCCATCCCCCTCCCCCCCCTACAACCCCACTCCATCCCCCTCCCCCCCCTACAACCCCACTCCATCCCCCTCCCCCCCCCACAACCCCACTCCATCCCCCTCCCCCCCCTACAACCCCACTCCATCCCCCTCCCCCCCCCTACAACCCCACTCCATCCCCCTCCCCCCACCTACAACCCCACTCCATCCCCCTCCCCCCACCTACAACCCCACTCCATCCCCCTCCCCCCCCCTACAACCCCACTCCATCCCCCTCCCCCCACCTACAACCCCACTCCATCCCCCTCCCCCCACCTACAACCCCACTCCATCCCCCTCCCCCCACCTACAACCCCACTCCATCCCCCTCCCCCCACCTACAACCCCACTCCATCCCCCTCCCCCCACCTACAACCCCACTCCATCCCCCTCCCCCCACCTACAACCCCACTCCATCCCCTTCGTAAACCTGCCCCCATATCCCCAACCCCTCTGACCAAACCCCTCGACCCCTCCCCATCCCCCTCCCCTTTGTAATCCTGCTCCCAACCCCCACAACCCCCCCCTACCCCATCCCCCCAGAGGCCCATTTCCCCCCCCTTTGTAATCCTGCTCCCAACCCCCACAACCCCCCCTACCCCATCCCCCCAGAGGCCCATTTCCCCCCCCTTTGTAATCCTGCTCCCAACCCCCACAACACCCCCTACCACATCCCCCAGAGGCCCATTCCCCCCCCCTCGCTCCAGTAGGTCCAGAAATGGAGAAATGAAACGGTAAGATGATGTCACTCACCCGCGTGCTTCATGACTCTGGCGTACACACCGATAGCAACCATCACCATGGAGATACTCTGGAAAAATAAGCCCAAGCAGGTTAGATTTAGGCAGGAAGATTAAATCATATTGCTGGTTATAGGGAAGGCTGAGCCTGGCTCTTCACTTGCTTCTTTCTCACCAGCTATGAGGCAAATTGTTTAGAAAGTTACCATTTTATTTGAGGCGGTGATGGTTTCCCTCTCTCCAGGACACCGTAGAGCGGTTGGGAGACCCCTCACCCCAGGCCTTTCAATTCTGCTCTAAATTAATCTTTTAAAATTCATTCTCAGGGTGTGGGCATAGCTTAAGAGTTACCAACCCTCCAGGAATGGCCTGGAGTCTCCAGGAATTGAAGATTAATCTCCCGGACACTGCTGGAAGTAAAACCTGGGAGAAAAAATCATAGGGCCAGTTTAAAATTTTAAGTTTTTTTTTCTTTCAACACTTATTATTTATAGCCCCCATGATCTGGGAGTTAACAGGCTGGTGTGTGTAGCCTGGGGCTATCGATCCATCACCTTATTCTGCAGTCATACTGCCTTCCCCCGACACCTTCTATCCATTCATGGAGACGAGAGAGTCGGGTTGAGGAGACCGAGGCCTGGGGTGGGGGAGGGGATCAGGATCGTCTCCACTGAAGAAACCTACAGGCGTCCATGACCCTCTTACAAAGGGGGTCGCGTCTCAGCCGGAACCCCACCCCCCCCACCTACTTGGGACCCCTCTCTGCCCCTTGGTCAGGTGTACCTGCCCCGACCATACGTTCCAGCCATTGCTGGGGCGTCAGAGGCCGGACTACCAGAGTTCAGAGGTCAAGCATAGCCCGTGGGCCATCATTTGGACATCCCTCATCTTCTGAGACGTTTCAAGATCATCTTGCCAAGAACAGGAGGCGGCCACTCAGCCCATCGATCCTACTCCGCCATTCAATTAGATCACAGCTGATCTGCACCTCAGCCCCATTTACACGCCTTTGCTCCATAGCCCTCGATGCCCTAACCCAACAAAAATCTGGTCGATCTCAGACTTGAAAAATTCAGTCTCGTGCAACTGTGGTCAACGACACACAGACTGCGGAATAAAACCAACGTGACAGTCCCGCCATGTGAGCAGCCCATGAGTCCTGAACCAATACTGACCATTTCCGTAGTCAACACCACATTATATTGCACAAGTCCCACATCAAACACAGCAAAGCTGTTGTTACAGACTGAGCATGTGAAAACGAAACAATAGAAAAGTGCCGATGATTCTGGGGTAGGTACATCTCAGAAAAACACCCACCACCACCACGGGATGGTGATGTAACTCCCCAAATAATCCCAGAGTGGAGGCTTGAGGCCTGAAACCTCCTCTGTGCCCAAGGCAACAAAAGTGCCCCAACGTGGTTAGCCAACACACAGCGTCCTGGGAGCCTGCGTGGTGTGCACCTAACACCCATTTTTTATACACAGGGCCAGTTACCCATAAAACAGCTGGAGTAACCGAGAAGCTGTCCAGCTGTTCAGCACCATTAACAAATGGTCAATGGAAGGGAAGGCCACAAGCACTGTTCCCCATAGTTGTTTTTTGGGTGCGGGCCCCTTTAAAGGGGCTGCGCGGCCAGAAAAGCTGGTCCCAGGCTGTGCCGGACCGGGTGGGAGCTGTGTGGCCGCACAGCTTAGAGGGAACGTTGGCTACAAGAGAATTACTCTGTATCTAACCCGTGCTGTACCTGCCCTGGGAGTGTTTGTTGGGACAGTGTAGAGGGAGCTTTACTCTGTATCTAACCCGTGCTGTACCTGCCCTGGGAGTATTTGATGGGACAGTGTAGGCGGAGCTTTACTCTGTATTCAGACTTGCTACACTTGACCTGGGAACGTTTGATGCCAACACTTGGTTTCTGTAATGAGGAAGTGTTCCACTCTGCAGGACTGACATCACTCACATTTATCAGAGCAAAAGTTCATCCCAAATAATGAAGTGATTATTGCTATGCTGACCAACATTGTGAAAAGGAGCTAAAAAAAAGTCTCACAACAGGACACCCTTCTGTACACCATCACAACACAGCTCAATCCTCAGGGGCCGGGTGCTGACGAGTGTCAGATGCAAAATGCACTCTCAAACCCTCGTTCACACAAAACCCCTCTACACTTCATTGTTCGGCCTCCAGTCTAAACAGGGCAGGGAGCCAGTAACTCAAGGGGCTTAGAATCGAAGAGGAAGAATAGCTTTATTGGGGTTATGGAGACAGCTCCTGGCCTCAACACAGCATGTCCCTACAATGACCAAGCTGGACACCCTTGGTCCTTTAATCGCAGCGATACCTCACCCAGGGCAGCTCAGGCAGGAGGGAGAGACTCAACACCCCCATCTGGTAAGATCTCCTCTGGTTGGGGTTTCTGGTGAAATCCAAAAATGCTCTCTGGCAGGAAGCGATTGTTCTCCACAAACCCGGCAACCAGAAGAATATTTTATGGACAGCTCATCCAAAACTCTGCTGCCCGTATCCCAACTCCAAAGTCTGGTTCACCCATCGCCCCCTGTGCTCGCCGACCGACACTGGCTCCTGGTCTAGCAATGCCTCAAATTAAAAAGTCTCATCCTTGTATTCAAATCCCTCCATGGCCTCGCCCCTCCCTATCTCTGTAACCTCCTCCAGCCCTACAACCCTCCAAGATCTCTGCGCTCCTCCAATTCTGGCCTCTTATGCATCCCCCACTTTGTTTGCCCCACCATTGGCAGCTGTGCCTTCAGCTGCCTAGGCTCAAAGCTCTGGAATTCCCTTAAACTGCTTCATCTCTCTTCATCTAAGAGGCTCCTTAAAACCTACCTCTTTGACCAAGATTTTGGTCATCTGTCCCAATAGTTCATGTAGCGTGGGGTCAAATTTTGTTTGCAAGAACAAATTAGCCAGTAATGACACACCGCGGATGAATAAAGAAATATGGGCAAATAGAAACTAAAGAAAAAGGCAAACACTGTGTATATAGGCAACAAAGGAGATGACGACAAAAGGGAATACAAAATGGTTAGGAAAGAAGTCAAAAAAAATTAGGAAGGCAAAGAGAAACTACGAAATTAAATGATCAAGGAATATAAAAAGAAATAAAGTATTTTACAGGCACAGAAATAAAAAAAAAAAAATCAGGAAAGGGAAAGGGCCACTCAGGGATGCATATGATAAACTCTCAAGTAATGACAGCAAAATGGTAGAAATAGAATTACATCTCCCTGGTAAATACCGTGGCAATTAACATGGCGGGAATGAGACATCCAAAAGATATAAAGACATTCAAGATAGAAAGGGGGGAGATCATGGATAAACTAATCAAACTTAGAGAGGATAAAACCCCTGGTCTGGATGGATCGCATATTAAAAGAAGTTATGGAAGAGATAGTAGAGGCACTATTACATATATACAAACTTTGATTACAAAAGGGAATAGCGCCAGAGGACTGGTGGACCGCTAATGTGATTCCTATATTTAAAAAAAGGGAGACAGAACAAGTCCAGGGAACTATAGACAAATTAGCTTAACGCCAGTGGGAGGAAAGATAATGGAATCCTTACTCAAAGATGTAATATAAAACATCTAGAAACTGAAAATATAATAAAGAGTAGTCAGCACAGATTTCAAAGGGAAGGCCATGCTTGACCAACCTTACTGAATTCTTTGAAGTAACAGAAAGGGTAGACAAGGGTAATGTAGTAGACGTAATATATTTGATTTTCAAAAGGTCTTCGATAAGGTACCGCAAGGTAGACTCATGACTACGGTCAGGACACGTGGAGTTAGGGGACAAGTAGCAGAATGGATAGAAAGCTGGCTACAAAACAGAATGAAACAAATAAAACTGTTGGACTATAACCTGGTGTTGTGCGACCTCTCAATTTTGTACAAAACAGAAGACAGTAGTTACTCAGACTGGCAAAAGGTGGGAAGTGGAGTCCACAAGGATCAGTGCTGGGACCACTAGTTGTTCACTATTTACATAAACAATTTGATCTCAGGAATCGGAAGTACAATTTCAAAATTTGCAGATGACACCAAATTTGGGGGGGGGGGGTGGTGTAGTTAATACAGAGGAGGACAGCGACAAAGTACAGAAAGACATTAATAAACTTGCAGAATGGGCGTGTAATTGGCAAATGAGCTTCAATATATGTGATGTAGTACATTAAGTAGGAAGAATAAGGAGGCCACATACTCCTTGGAAAATAAGTGTCTAAGCGGGGTCGAGGAGCAGAGGGATCTGGGGACACAGATACACAAACCACAAAGTAGCGACGCAGGTTAATAAGGCCATTTAAAAAAAAAGCAAACAAAGCGCTGGGGATCGAACTGAAAAGCAGAGGAGTTCTGTTAAACTTGTATAGAACCTTGGTTAGACCACACTTGAAGTGCTTTGAACAGTTCTGGTCTCCATATTATAAACAGGATATAGAGGCGCTGGAGAAGGTGCAAAAAAGATTTACTAGAATGATACCAGAACTGAAAGGTTATAACTATCAGGAAAGATTCAACCAGCTGGGGCTCTTTTCTCTAGAAAAAAAAGACTGAGGGGTGACCTGATAGAGGTCTTTAAGATTATGAAGGGGTTTGATAGGGTAGACGTAGAGAAGATGTTTCCACTTGTGAGGGAGACCAGAACTAGGGGCCATAAATACAAGATAGTCACGAATAAATCCAATCGGGAATTCAGGAGAAACTTCTTTACCCAGAGAGTGGTTAAAATGTGGAACTTGCTACCACAGGGAGTAGTCGAGGTAGAAAGGAATAGAAGGATATGTTGATGGGGTTAGATAAGGAAGGGTGGGGGGAGGCTCGTGTGGAGCATAAACACCGGCTTGGACCTGTTGGGCCGAATGGCCTGTTTCTGTGCTGTAAGTACTATATACACACACACCATGTACTATATACACACACACCATGTAGAACGCTCCTGTGAAGCGCCTTGGGAGGTTTTACTGCGTTAAAGCCCTATATAAATGCAAGTTGTTGTTGATGGGAAGAGACCACTTGGCCCAGTCACTTTATGACAGATCTCAACCCCACCCACCCACCTTTTCACCAGAGGGGCCCATTCCATGAGGCGGCACTCCCAGCCGGGATTGGCTCGAAGGGAGAGCGTCGCAGGAAAATCCCGGGAAAGGTCAGAATTTTCCATCTGTTAAAACGAACGGATGGAAAAAAAAAACCCCACCAACTGGGTCCCTTGCACAACCCGAGCTGAAGCACCACAAAGGAGTCGCCCCTCGTAGCTCTTAACCCCTCCTCTCCCTAGTAGCTCATCCAATGGTCTCCTCTCGGCATTTATACCGACCAACCCAACCCAAGGTCGACTGCAGAATCCCTTTAATATCAGTGCAAGAGGCAGGCCTACCAGGCCAGGCCGTGTCTGAGCCCTCCTGCCTACCCCGCCCCCGGGTTGAGTTATCACTGGTGATTAAAAGCCCAAGGAGGTCCAGGTTGGCCGTTGTAGAGAAGTGCTAAGAGGAGGCCAGTAGCTGTGAGTGGGAGGTAGGGGAGGGGTGAAAGAAACCTTGTTGATCCCCCCTCTCCCTCAACCCTCCACAGCAGCTCGCTGTGGAACAGAGCTTGGACCCCACCCACCCACCCGCAGTTGGCATGTGACTCAAGTCACAAAACCAGGTGGGGGATGGGGAGGGGAGAAAATCTGTTCACCAGTGTTGTCCAATAAGTGAGCCACTAGCCACATGCGGCCCATTGGGAATCCAGTTGTGGCAAATTGCATTTTTGATTAGGAATTAAAAATGAGTAATAGACATCACTGTTGGCCATGTGATCGCAATACTCATTCGCATGCTGTATGTGTGTGAACTTTAACCTTTTTGTGGCTTTGTTGGGAAGATGATGAGATGATAAGAAGAATGTGCGAGTATCTTTTGATCGTTGCGATTGCTTTACGTCCTTGGTCACTGAATGATGGTAAATTTTACACATGTGAAATACATTTAATGCTTTGTGAAAGGAGTTTTCTGCTACAATTAGTGCATGCGGCTTAAACGGCAACAGTGAGAGCCCCTTCCAAAGCAATTCATTGGCTGCAAATCTCGGACAGGTCCTGAAAATATGACGAGGTTCTTTACAAATGCAAGTGCTTTCTTCACATTGTACAGTCTTGGCCAGTTACCTTCCTTGATGTGACATTTCTGTGGTGGCATTAACTCGGGACTCAACGCGCCGTCTCGTGTAGACAGATTGTGAAGCCTGGTGGATTGAATCAGGCGCAACAGAGAGAGAACAGGATGTGTTGGCCATTAGAATAGATTTTCCACATTAAGATCAGAAAGAGCAACAGGTGTGCCGGGCTGGGCTGAATCAAAGGAAGTTCCCGGCTGGAGACTGCGATTTAATTGGACGGAACTTCCCAGGCCTGGCAATGGAGCCTGGAATTTTCTCCAACACAATGTCTATTTTCTTTTGGAAAAGGTAGAACACTCGTAAAACCACATCTGGGCACCACTGTTAACATCTGTTTCAACACTCAGAACCATAACAATAACTAGCGCCCTCCAATATAGAACACGTTTCTGACAAAGGTCACAGACCTGACACGTTAACTCTTTCTCTCTCCACAGATGCTGCCGCACCTGTAATTCCAGCATGTTCTGGAAGCAATTTTGAAGTGTGGTCACTGTTGCAATGTAGGAAATGCGGCAGCCAATTTGCGCACAGCAAGGTCCCACAAACAGCAACGAGATAAACGACCAGATAATCTGTTTTAGGTGTTGGTTGAGGAATAAATATTGGCCAGGACACCAGGGGAGAACTCGCCTGGTCTTCTTTGAATCAGTGACATGGGATCTTTTACGGCCACCTGAGGGGGCAAACGGGGCCTCGGTTTAACGTCGCATCTGAAAGACGGCACCTCAGACAGTGAAGTACCTCCCTCAGTACTGCACTGGAGTGTCAGTCTGGATTTTGAGCTCAACGTTCCATAGGAAGCGCTAGCAAGGTGTGGGTAGACATTGAGGGCGGTATTTTGGGAGGGGGCACGGGCGGCGGTATCCTGGGTAGGGCGGGTGCTCTATACTGGGGTATGCTTCCTACTCTTGCAGATTTATTGTAAATCTTTGTAACTCCTGTATCTGGGCATTATGGGATATTACGTAACTAACCTCTGGTGTCCGTCAAGGATCTATCCATGGCCCCCCTCCTATTTCTCATCTACATGTTGCCCCTCGGCGAAACCGTCCGAAAACACAGCGTCAGTTTCCACATGGATGACACCCAGCTCTATCTCACCATCACCCCTCCACAGTCTCTAAATTATCCGACTGTTTGTCAGACAGTCAGTACTGGATGAGCAGAAATTGTTCCAACTGAATATTAGAAAGATCAAAGCCATCGTCTTCAGTCCCCGCCACAGACTCCATTCCCTAGACACAGACAGTTGCCAGGGCGAGGAATGGAGTCTGAGGCTGAACCAGACTGTTCGCAACCTTGGTGTCTTATTTGACCCCGAGATGAGCTTCTGACCACATATCCACGCCATCACTACGACCGCCTGTTTCCACCTCCGTAACTTGATCCACCCCTGCCTCAGCTCATCTGCTGAAACCCTCACCCAGGCCTTGGTTACCTCTGGACTTGACTATTCCAAAGCTCTCCTGGCTGACCTCCCACGTTCTACCCTACGTAAACTTGAGGTCATCCAAAACTTGACTGCCCATGTCCTAACTTGCACCAAGTCCCGCTCATCCTTCAACCCTGTATTCGCTGATTTGCATTGTCTCCTTGTTAAGCAGCGCCTCGATTTTAAAATTCTCATCCTTGTTTTCAAATCCCTCCATGGCCTCGCCCTCCCTATCTCTAACCCCCTCCAGTCCTCAGACATCTGCGCTCCTCCAATTCTGGCCTCTTGTGCATCTCTGATTTTAATCGCTCCGCTATTGGTGGCCATTCCTGCAGCTGCCAAGGCCCTAAGCTCTGGAATTCCCTCCCTAACTCCCCTCTCATTAAAACCTACATCTGACCAAGCTTTTAGTCCTCTGCCCCAATATCACAGAATCCCCACAGTGCAGATAGAGGCCATTTCGGCCCATCGAGCCTGCACCGACACATATCCCACCCTATCCCCGTAACCCCACGTATTTAATCCCCCTAACACTAAGGGTCAATTTATCATAGCCAAAGCAACCTAACCCGCACATCTTTGGACTGTGGAAGGAAACCGGAGCACCCGGAGGAAACCCACGCCTTATGTGACTCGGTGTAAACTTTTGTTAGACAACACTCCAGTGAAGCACCTTGGGACGTTTTACTATGTTAAAGGCGCTCTATAAATACAAGTTGTTGTTGTGTATCTGGGCATTATGAAATATTCAGTAACGAACTCCAGTATCTGAGACTGGAAAATAAATGGATTTTTATTTCAACCGAAACAAGACTTTTGCTGTCCAGTGTACAACTTAGAAGTTTCTAGATACCCAGACTGTCCAATCCAAACTGGGCGAGTGGTAGCCCACGTGACTGGCAGCTGGATGGAAAACGAGAGGGTGATGGAGGCAGAGGACTGAAGGTGTCAGAAGATCAGGAGATTGTTTGGATAAGAGAAAGGTTACGGATGTTAGGCTCGCTTTCTTAAGAATAAAAAGGAGATTGTAAAACGAACTAGCTACTCGCCGACTAAATAACCCCACTGAAATCTCTAGCTGCGGGCTAGCTATGCGGAGTAACACTCGCCCTCATCACCAGCCAAGCGTGCCTCACTCAGTCACCATCAGAAACAATCCATTCATTAACAAGACACAGATTCCAGGCCTGAGTGTGGAATGAGCCCACGCTCCCGGGTTTCAGCCCTCGGCCTGACTCAGGCGTTTAACAGTTTCATTCCAACTTGCTACAGGACACGTCAGGACAAAACCAAACCGCAGCACAACTGCTCAACTCTTGCAACACTGGCCGTGTGCCAATGACGCACAGCTATGGTGTCCGAATGGTTACGTTGTGGATTGACAGGAGCCAACTGGAGATTCCGATTCCCATCCCGACCATCTGGGAAAAGACAGCTACATTATTTTTGGTGAAGTACTGGATTCACTAAAACATAAATCAATGTTAAGAATAAACACAAGGCTTGACCTGGCAGTGTAATAGGACCGTGCAGAGAGAGTTTTACTTTGCATCTCACCCACGCTGTACCTGCCAGGCAAATGCTCGCTGAGGAAACATGTAGAGGGAGTTTACTTTGCCTCTACTGTACCTGAGCTGTGAATAGTCAAATCCACACGACATCCCAGGTTTTGATTTGACTGCGGCAGAAACATTTCCCTAGTGCACGGTCACACTAAGTGCTGACAGCATTCAACTTTTGTAGAGTGCATTTTCAGGAACAGGATGAGGCCATTCAGTCCCTTGAGCCTGTTCCGCCATTCAATTAGATCATCGTCGATCTGTATCTCAACTCCATCTACAGGCTGGGCCAGAGATCACATTGTATAAAAGGAAAGTGATTTAAAGTTAACATTAGCACGGCAGCTCTGTCACCCTTGTGTCCGGTTAGTTTACGCTCGTTCTAAAAGTCCCAGGGATTCTCTCCACAGATCCAACAGGGCCCAAGTCAGTCCTCCAGTCGCTTGGGACTTGCCGACAGTAAACGGTGTCTCATCGAAACACGGGAATCAGGTGAAAAACGGACTGCGGCACCAACCAAGAAACAAAAGACCAGCATTTATATAGCGCCTTTCACAACCTCAGGACGCCCCAAAGCGCTTTACAACTTATGCAGTACTTTTTGAACTGTAGTCACTGTTGTAATGTAGGAAATGCGGCAGCCAATTTGCACACAGCAAGCTCCCACAAACAGCAATGTGATAATGACCAGATAATTAAAAAAAGTGATGTTGGTTGATGGATTAATATTGGCCAGGATACCGGGTAAAACTCTCTTGCGCGTCTTTGAAATAGTGCCACGGGATCTTTTACAGCCACCTGAGGGGGCAGACGGGGCCTCGGTTTAACATCTCATCAGAAAGACGGCACCTCTGATAGTGCAGCGCTCCCTCTTCTTCTTAGGCAGTCCCTCAGAACCGAGGACGACTTGCTTCCACATTAAAAATGAGTCCTCAGGTGACTGATGAGTCCAATGCGGGACCTACAGTCTCTGTCACAGGTGGGGTAGACGGTGGTTGAAGGGGCGGGTGGGTGGGGTGCTTGGGTTGACGTGCGCTCCTTGCGCTTGGCTTCCGCTTGCTCCCGGCGAAGAGACTCGAGGTGTTCGGCGCCTTCCCGGATGCTTCTCCTCCACTTTGAGCGGTCTTGAGCCAGGGATTCCCAGGTGTCGGAGAGGATGTTGCACTTTTTCCAAGGAGGCTTTGAGGGTGTCCTTGAAGCGTTTCCTCTGCCCACCTGGGGCTCTCTTGCCGTGTCGGAGCTCAGAGTAGAGCGCTTGTTTTGGGAGTCTCGTATCGGGCATGCGGCCCGTCCATCGGAGCTGATCGAACGTGGTCAAAGCTTCAATGCTGGGAATGTTGGCCTGAGCGAGAACACTGACGCTCCCTCAGTACTGCATTGGAGTGTCAGCCTGGATTATGGGGCTTAAATCTCTGGAGCGGGACTCGAACCTACGACCTTCTGACTCAGAGGCAAGAGTGCTACCCACCGAGCTGAAACCAGGCATTGAGTTTTCATCTCCAATGCTCATTAGTATTCAGAAGCTCGCTGGCCCGCGATCAGTAAACCTTTTGAAAGCCCGTGAATGGTCTGGGATAATAAGGTACCTTGAAGAAAATGCAAACTGGTCGGAAAATTAAACAAGGTTGTAAAGGCACCGTGGGAGGGAGTGTGTTTAAAGAATCTCCGCCCCCCCACCCAGCCTTTCTATTTCCTTCTCCACTAATCTTTTATCCTTTATTCACTGGGAACCAGCAGGGACTGTTCCATTTCTTAATAAGGAGGAGAATTTCCCCCCCCACCCACAAGCAGTCAGTCCGGTGACCCTGGTTTAAATCTAGAGCCTCCGCTGTTTCCTATTCCCAGCACATCCCTGCCCAGTGCAACTAACGGCCAAGCTCTCTCTCTCTATGCTGGTTAACTTGGCGCGCGTTTTCCCCAGTCGAATAGTACAGCTCGCACTCTGTACCCTCTCGTTCACTGCCAAGATCGAAGCAAGAATAAGACAGAGCAATACTGCAGCAGAATGGCTGCGCATCAGGAGGGGGAATAGCAGTGGGATCATTCTATACTCTGCTGGGAAGGTGGATTTAGCAGTCTAGTAATGGGGTTTTTTTTTAAGGAGGGGGGCAGTGGAGAAGAGATCAGGGCAGTTTATTGGGACAAAACAATGTTGGTCAGTCTCCAGCAATTGAACAGAGCCGATTGGCAGGCTCAAAGGTCGACTCAGATCATCATAGGCGAGTTAAACTCCGCCCTCCCACCCGGATCCAAATCCGGCCAGGATCGAGGGGATGAAAGTCGCCTCGCAGCCTCCGTGAGGAGTCGGAGGCAGTCGCAACCCATTTCGTCGTCAGTTTGCGTGCGCGGAGAAAAACCTCCCATCTTTTGGTGCGCACACCAAGCCTCGCTTACGCATTGCCTGCGGGAGACAGCTCAGAGGGATTCCCTCTCCTGCCAAGTGCATGGGTTTATGCTTCCGACCACCAATCCTGCTGGAAAGTGTGCCGTACACTTCAGGTGAGGGGGGGAGAGTGCGTCTGGCTGGGTTGCGATGCCCGCCACAGTTAAATAGCTCACCAACACGCGCACTCAAGGCTCACATATGGAGGGTGGCCAGCGCACTGCGACCGCCATCAAACCTTTGAAGTTTTCCTATTTCCCATTCACTTCCGTCCCCGCCCCCGAACTTCTCCAGGTACAAGTCAAATGTCACCAGGGTCCCAGAATGATCTTTTGGGTGAGGTGCCATAGTATAACCAGAGCCCGTCAGTCTGTACCAGGACCAGTCACCATCAGGAGAGGGCCGAGAAAACAGTGGAAAGAATATAAATGAAGAAAAGATCACTCAGCTCATTCATCCACTCCCCCCACAGCCCATGTACAATCTCCCCCATCGTGAACACTACCCACACACTCTCCTCATGGAAGGATCTGCACTGTTTCGTCCTGTCCAAACAGGAAGGGGTTAGTGACCAGTGCCCATTGGATCCAAAGAGTGAGACAGGGAGGAGCCAAAGACACAAACATCCGAATAAAAACCACTCAGCTTCAGACGGAATCGACAGCAAACGTGGCCCATTTATCAGATGGACATCAACGACCAGCACCGGGCCTGACTCGGGGCCCCCAGTCAGGGCCTAGTCCAATATCAAAGTGGAACCATCAAAGGAGCTGGGTCTTCCAAAATATGGCGGGCAAACTGGTTTTAGTTTTGTTCGTGGAGGGAGAAGAACACAGTGCTATTTTCATCATGGCGATATCATTTGCAAGCATCGCAATGATGGGTTTCAACATCAGCCACCACGGGCATTTGTAAAATAATAGACGTCATTTCTTTACAGACTCTGAATTTACACCATGGAGGCCCTGGGTCAACGCCTGAACTCTCAGTCGTGCGGCAGAACATTATTGCTGTTTCTTTGCACCATTTGTTATATTGGCTGGGAGCAAGAGCTTGATGCAGCTGAAGAGGTTTGGATTGTGTGGGTGCGTGCGAGAGAGAATCTGTGTGTTTTTCCATGTACAGGAAACTCTCTATTAACCGGCACCGACGGGACCGGCGTGGTGCCGGTTAATCAAAAAGTCCGGATAACGGAGAGTTATATCTCCCAACGTACGAGAGCCCCGTACACATTGACATGCGCCTGCATTCGGAGCTCCGTCTCCCCGGGGACCGCCAGCTGACCATCTGTCGTGTCCGCTGCCTACCCGGGCTGCACATTCCCCTCCCAATCTACACGCTCCGATACAAGGCAAACGCCTCGGGGTTTTTTTTAAAGTTATTTTTAAAGGAGAGATGAAGGAAAACCCCGGTTACCTACTCAAGAATTTTGCCGGTTAAGAGAGATTTCCGGTTATTTGGGTGCCGGTTAAAAGAGAGTTTCCTGTACTGTACAAGCCTTTGTGTGTGTCTCCCTCTACACACCTGTGCGCAAGCATGTGTGAGGAAGGAGTGGAGTAAATGAATCAGACACAGATGGGCTGTGCCTGTTTGGATTATTCACATGGCCGTGTGCCAACAGTGTATATTAACACCAGTGACGGGTGCAGGGTAGGCTGTGTCTACGTCATGTGCATCCTGGGATGAGGAGCTCTCAACCGAGCTGGAATAAGTTGCCCCGATTTGTTCTTCCAGCTGCTGCAAGTCTGGGCTCCGTCTCGCCACGGCCTGCCTCACAGAAATTTAACAAATGGAAGTGGGGAGGATAAATGCTGGTCATTGCCCCACCTCCCCTGCAATCAGTTTTAACATGACTCTCTCGGCCCAATATACAAAAGGGCAAACCAGTCTCACTCGCATGTACAGAAGATCAGCCGGTCCGTCTTCAGCTCTGGATGATGAGGAGGAAGACTGCGGCCGGGGCCTGTCGCTTAGCCATGGCACGGTCGCGGGAATGGGGAGGCCATGATTTTTTCACTCACCAGAAACTAGACTATGGAGGCCCATCATTACTTTAAAAAAAGCCGTAAAATCACCACCTGGGGGGGCGCTCGGTCCTAACCCAATGTGTCCGGGGGGTCACTTAGGATGCAGGTCACCCTTATCTACGGCCTACGGGAGATAGCCTACTCCACGGTAAGCTGGCCTTCCATCCATGAGCTAAGTGGGCAATGTAGACATAGACAGACCGCCATTAGAGTTGGAGCTGGGGGACAAAAAGTTGGCAAAGTCGAGTTTGGTAGAACAGCTACGCTGAATCAAACTGGATGGTTGGCGTTGAAGGCCTTGAATACGGGGCAGAGGAACAGGCCATTCAATGAGATCACGGCTAATCTGTATCTTAACTCCATTTACCCATCTTGGTTCCAGATCCTTTAATACCCTTACTCAACAAAAATTCAGTTGACCCCCCCAGCCTCAACAGCTCTTTGGGGGAAAGAGAGTTCCAGATTTCAATTCCCCTTGTGTGAAGAAGTGCTTCCTGACATCACCCCTGAATGGCCTGGCTCTAATTTTAAAGGTTATGTCCCCTTGTTCTGGACCACCCCCCACCCCCCCCAAAACCAGAGGAAATAGTTTCCCTATCTACCCTAACAACTGTCATCTTAAACACCTCAATTAGATCACACCTTAACCTTCTATAAAATCAAGGGAAATACGAGCCTCGTCTATGCAACCGGTCCTCAGAATTTTACTTTTTTTTTTAGCCCCGATATCATGCTGGTGAACCCACGCTGCACCCCCTCTAAGGCCAATATATCATCGATGAGATGCGGTGCCCAGAACAGAACGCAATACTCCAAATATACTCTAACCAGAGCTTTATATACTGCATCATAACGTCCACCGTTTTGTATTCCAGTCCCCTAGAGGACTAGTGTTCAACAGGTGCCCAGTTTCAGGTTGCTGCACAAGTGCCCATCAATAACTCCAAGGATCTCCTCAGACAGCCAGTCACTAAACCATACACTCACATTCCAATTACTGACACATTCTCTTCCCGCTTCCCTTGACTCCCAGTTCTTAAAAAAAAAAACCCACATGAAGATCTATTGTGTCTGACGAGGTGATCTTTGGTGGGAAAAAAGTGGAAGAGAATGATTTTTCTTCTCTGGTTATATATGTTTCACTGTGTCCCTCCCCTCCCCCACCCCCTCACCACCAACAGCATAGAAAGGTCGAGCTAACAGACCTCCAGTGTCTTTCGCGTCATCAAGCGGGGGTGGGTTAGGACATTTGACATACAGAATCCAAGAGAAATAAACAGGCAATATTGCTGCGAAGCCTTAGAAAATATTACAGGCCTGAGGGCGAGGGAGCAGACAACTAGACATGGACATTAACTGCTTATACTGGAAGAGGTGAGGACGACATACAGGCAATACGAGTTTGAAAGAAAGACTTGCATTTCTATAGCGCTTTTCATGACTTCCCAAAGTGCCTTGCAGCCAATTAAGTACAAAACGCTGCCCCCTGCTGGCAGGTCTGATCATAGAAATTTACAGCACAGAAGGAGGCCATTCGGCCCATCTTGTCCGCGCCGGCTGACAAAGAGCCACCCTAATCCCACTTTCCAGCTCTCAGTCTGTAACCCTGTAGGTTACAGCACTTCAAGTGACTATCCAAGTACTTTTTAAACTGTGATGAGGGTTTCTGCCTCTACCACCCTTTCAGGCAGTGAGTTCCAGACCCCCACCACCCTCTGGGTGAAAAAATTTCTCCTCAACTCCCCTCTCAACCTCTGACCAATTACTTTAAATCTATGACCCCTGGTTTTTGACCCCTCTGCTAAGGGAAATAGTTCCTTCCTATCCACTCTATCTAGGCCCCTCATAATTTTATACACTTCAATTAGGTCTCCCCTCAGCCTCCTCTGTTTCAAAGAAAACAACCCCAGCCTATCCAGTCTTTCCTTATAGTTAAAATTCCTCAGCCCAGGCAACACCCTTGTAAATCTCCTCTGCACCCTCTGTAGTGCAATCACATCCTTCCTGTAATGTGGTGACCAGAACTGCACGCAGTACTCTAGCTGCGGCCTAACTAGTGTTTTATACAGTTCAAGCATAACCCCACTGCTCTTCTATTCCTCGGCTAATAAAGACAAGTATTCCGTATGACTTCTTAACCATCTTATCTACCTGTCCTGCTCAGCTACCCCACTTTGAATCAGACTGCTTTAATTCTGTG
The DNA here is from genome assembly GCA_030390025.1 of Squalus acanthias. NCBI lineage: Eukaryota > Metazoa > Chordata > Chondrichthyes > Squaliformes > Squalidae > Squalus > Squalus acanthias. The sequence continues at coordinate 131,335,270 of CM059434.1, forward strand.
TTTTCAAAACAGGTCATCAGCTGAAGTACTGCCCGCTTGGGACGAGGTGAGGAGCTCGAGGGCGGCAACTGATGGGTGGCGACAGGCGGCACGCGAAGTTATTCCGCCCGTATCAAAGTGTGTTTATTTTGTACAGATCTGGCTTACAGCTGTTAATCGTTAGCGGGGCAGGAACTGCGGTCTCCGTTATGGCATACGCTCACATAATCCATCTGAAGGGCCCCGCAATTCCCGGGTTTCCGCAAGAGCTTGCGCGAAGCCCGGGACTTGCGATCTGTCATAGTACGCCTTGGCAGATAATCTGAACCGACTGTAAAATCAGTGTCGCTGGCACAGAGTGGGGCTATTTGCCCAACAACTGCCCGGCAATTGCCCACGAAACTCTTACAGCTGGTAAGCCTTAAAATAAACATTTAAAAATAAAAAGCGATGCACACACAATAAATTAGTTTTTGCAAATATTGGCCCGTATTAAGATGTTTAAAATTATTTATCAAAAAATTAAATTTTTATTGTATTTGGTGTAATGAACAGATGTATGAATAAAGTTGAAATTCAGCACATTTCTATTTATTAGAATTGTGTAAATTGTTTAATTATTTGGGGATTCCATTGCATTTCATTAGGGAATTCCCTTCGTAAATGACTAATGGAATCTCCCTTGTGATTGGAGGACCTGGCCCACGTGATCCCAGGGACGCTTCCGAACCGCCTGCGTCCGTGGGCCTTTACGCAGACGTACGCCTGGAGGCCAGAGACCCAAACTCTCCGCGGCCTGGACATCTGGAGGTAGGTGCGGAAATGTTTTGCGGGTTGGAGGCGTACTCTGGAGGTATGCCTCCGACCTCAATTTCTAGCTCATTATATAATGCATGTGCCTCAAAACCTCCCCTGCAGAGTAAAGTGAAACCAGGTGACCATATAGACGCCAAGCCCGTCCACTTCCCAACATCAAGGCCAAGCGTCAGACTGTTCCTTTGTTCTCGGGATGTGGGTGTTGCTGGCAAGGCCGGGCATTTGTTGCCAGAGAAGATGGTAGTGAACCGCTCCAGCCCTCATGGTGAGCGTAAGCTGCCAGTGAGATGACTATTTTCCTCCCTTTTTTCATTTCTGGAAACAGGATTTTATTTTATTCTGCTCCTGTCCTAAAACCATTGACTGCGCCCGAGCCAAGACTCCCTCGGCTACTAACTGGCCTCCAGTAACCTCAGCCAAATGCCAATACCTCACGTGCGAGTCTAGACAATGGGCGACAGTCAGCTATTGGACCATGAAGCAGCACAGAGCCCAACCAATACTGCTCACGCCAGGGGTCTTCAATGAGCAGTGGGAATCTGCCCTCTCTCCATCCGAGCCCAGAAGGCAATCGCGGAGCCCGTGTGCTGCCCTGGCTGTGAGCAGCACACTCGGTACAAACCTGGGCCGCAACCACCTGTTCCAGAACTGGCCAAGACTGGCACAGAACTGAAGCAGCAAATGTCGGTTTTACTTCCTCAGAGAGCAGTGGTGACCTTGAGCATATTCTTTTAACTGTGGAAATTTAGTGTCGGCAAGGCAAAGTTTAGAATCAAAAAGTTACAGAATTAACAAAAGCCATTCCGCACATCGAGTCTGTGCTAGCGTTTTTCTGTGCAAGCCATAATCCCACTCTCCTGCTCACTTCCCAGACCCTTTAATATCCCTAGTCTAATCCTACATTCCTGCTTCACTCCCAGTACCCTTCAGTGTCCCACCCAGTCTAATCCCACTCACTCCCCATACCCTTTAATAGCTTTAAACTTATACAGCAGTCCCCAGCTTCCAAACCAAAAGAGAACATGAAAGCAAGAGCTAACTATGTCAAGCATCTGTTTTCCCTTGAAGATACAAATATTAGTTTTGTGACCGCCACAAGTGAACTTGCGTTTAACGCCATGGCAACCCAGTTGACCTTGTGAAGCCAACTGCCAGTGAAAGGCCACTCGGAGGGGGCAGGCTGGTCACATGATGAGAGGGATGATATTAAACACTCTGCTCCGACCTCCAGCTGCCTACTTCCGACAATTCAAAGTCGTTTATGTGCTAAAAAACTGAAACTATCCAATAATTTGAATTAAACATAAACAACACACCCCTGTGCTTGCTGACCTACACTGGCTCCCGGTTAAGCAACGCCTCGATTAAAAAAATTCTCATCCTTGTTTTCAAATCCCTCCCTATTTCTAATCTCCTCCAGCCCCACAACCCCTCCCCACCCCGCCCCTCCGGAGATATCTGCGCTAATTCTGGCCTCGAGCATCCCTGATTTTAATCGCTCAACCATTGGTGGACATGTCTTCAGCTGCCAAGGCCTTAAACTCTGGAATTCACTCCTTAATCCTCACCGCCTCTACCTCGCTTTCCTCCTGAAAGACACTCCTTAAAACGTACCTCTCTGACCAAGCTTTTGGTCACCTGCCCTAATTGCTCCTTATGTGGCTCTGCGTCAAATTTTGTTTTGATAAACGCTCCTGTGAAGCACCTTGGGACGTTTTTACTACGTTAAAGGCGCTATATAAATACAATTTGTTGTTGTAAATTACAATGCTGTTTGTGGGATCTTGCTGTGCCTAAATTGGCTGCTGCATTTCCTACACTACAACAGTGACTACTCTTCAAAAGTACTTCAATGGTTGTAAAGCGTTTTGGAGCGTCCATAAGGCGCTATATAAATGCAACTCTTTCTATTTAGGAACCCATTAGGTCTCCCAGTTATATACCAAAGCATTTTACACAGCAAATTGTTTGGAAGTGCACTGACTGTCATGTTGAACAGTGGTTGAAAACACACAGCAAGATCCCACAAACAACAATGAGGTGAATGAGTGGTCAGTGTGTTTTTAGTGATGCTGGTTGAGGCTGAATCTTTGCCAAGACACTGGGAGAACTCCCTGCTTGTTCTCAAATAGTGCCACTGGATCTTTTACATCAACTGAACAGGCAGTGCCTTAACAGCTTACGAATGATGGCACCTCCAACAATGCAGCACTCCCTCAGTGCTGCACTGGAGCGTCGGCCTGGATCACATGCTCGCACTGGAGTAGGGAGTGAAGCCAAAACCTTTTTGGGTAAGGGTGACCCTGACTGACGGTATTAGACCTCAGTGTATGTAACTGCAGGTACCACATCATGTGTAATGTACCACGGATTCTGTATTATACCATGATGGCCTGTGGAAAGGTGCAAATGTTGAAAAACTGAAACCATTTAAAAATATATTTGCACCCGGGGAAATGGTCCCTACAGGATCTGTGGAACCTTCATCCCATCATAAAATGCTAAAAGGTTTGCGGTTTTCTATTCAGTGCTCCCGCTGGTTGCAAGGGGCCTAAATGTGTGAAGCACATGATTCAATCAGCACTGTATCAATGATTCTGACTGATCCATTAATCTCAAGGACAAGACCCTCAGCTCCGATATGTGGGAAACAATCACTGGAGCTAGAATACAAGGTCAGGGTTCAACGGGTTCAGGGTACCCCCATAAACAGAGTGTCTGAAATGCAGCAAACAGGCCAATATGTAACTGAGAGACACAAAAATTCATCAACTTAAATTACTCCCATTGTTATACCAACGGACCCGTACCCCCGCACCCCCAGCGACGGGCCCGCACCCCCAGTGCCATATCCCAGTGATGTACAGCTCAAAGTGCTTTCTCCAGACAACCCAAATGTGAAAGGACAGAACCTCGAACTACTCTAAAGTACCTCAACCATGGCCATTTGACCATATCGGCACCAGTTTCCATGCCTCCACTCTTGGGGTGCCCCTTGCCATTAACTGCCACCCCACCAGTCTGCGCGTTTGCCAGATCATTTCTCACCACCTACAACCTGATACGAGAACCAAATTTATCCTTCCCCGTCCTTGTCTGCTCGCAGGAAGGAGCATTCCCTCTGGGGTGCCCTCGTTCAACCTTGTAACACCCCTGCTTCCTGCTGCCCTGGTAACAGATGCAGCACCTGCCCATTCAGCTCCTCTCACACCACTGTCTAGGGCCCCAAACACTCCTTCAATGTGAGGCAGCAATTTTCATGCCTTTCCTCCAATCCAGTACACCATGCTCACTGCACAAGCTGCGACCTTGTCTACACTGGGAGACTAAACACAGATCACGCTACTACTTTGCCGAACACCTTAAAAGGCGCCACTGTATTTAAATGCAAGTCGTTGCTGTTAAGATCAAGTCAAGTCTTTTTTCTCCCCCTACAAGCTGCCAAAATTCAACGGGCCCAAAATTCCGAAAGTCCCACTCTGCCGATGGAGCACGGGAAGCCAGCCAGGAGAGCATTGGAATAGTCGAAGGCAAAATACTGCGGCTGCTGAAAATCTGAAATATTAACAGAAAATGCTGGAAATTCTCAGGTCAGGCAGCATCTGTGGAGAGAGAAACAGAGTTAATGTTACAGGTCAGTGACCTTTCGTCAGAACTCTAAAGGTCTGGAGTTCTGATGAAGGGTCATCGACCTGAAACGTTAACTCTGTTTCTCTCTCCACAGATGCTGCCTGGCCTGCTGAGAATTTTCCAGCGTTTTCTGTTTATATTTTGGAACAGTCGAGTCTGCAAGCGACAAAGACATGGATGAGGGTTTTAGCAGATGGGCTGAGGCGGGGGCGGAGGTGGGTGATATTACGGAGGCGGAAGTAGGTGGTCTTCACAATGGGGAGAAGATGGGGTTGGAAGCTCAGCTCAGGGTCAAATAGACACTGAGGTTGTGAACGGACTGGTTCAATCCGAGACAGTGGCCTGGAGGAGGACTGAATAGGAACACCGCTATTTAAGAAAGGAGGGGAAGAGAGAAAATAGGGAACTACAGGCCAGTTAGCCTGACATCAGTCGTCAGGATAATGCTGCAATCCATTGTTAAGGAAGTGGTATCAGGGCACTTAGAAAATTGTAACATGATTAGGCAGAGTCAACATGGTTTTATGAAAGGGAAATAGAGTTTGACAAATTAAGAGGTTTGTGAGGATGTAACTAGCAGGGTAGATAAAGGGACCCAGTGGATGTAGAATATTTGGATTTCCAAAAGGCATTCGATAAAGTGCCACATAAAAGGTTATTACACAAGATAAGGGCTCATGGGGTTGAGGTAATATAGTAGCATGGATAGAGGATTGGTTAACGGACAGAAAACAGAGAGTCGGGATAAACAGATCTTTTTCAGGTTGGCAGGCTGTAACTAATGGGGTGCCGCAAGGATCAGTGTTGGGGCCTCAGCTATTTACAATCTATATTAACGGCCTAGATGAAGGGACCAAGTGTAATGTATCCAAGTTTGTTGACGATACAAAGCTAGGTGGGACAGTAAGCTGTGAGGAGAACAGAGTCTGCAAAGGGATATAGATATAGATAGACTAAGTGAGTGGGCAGTAAGGTGGCAGATGGAGTATAATGTAGGGAAATGTGAGGTTATTCACTTTGGTAGGAAGAATAGAAAAACAGAATATTTTTAAATGGTGAGAAACTTTTAAATCTTGGCGCTGAGAGATTTGGGTGTCCTCGTGCAAGAAACACAGAAAGCTACCATGCAGGTACAGCAAGCAATAAAGAAGGCAAATGTCATGTTGGCCTTTATTGCAAGGGGGTTGGAGTATAAGAGTAAGGAAGTCTTGCTACAATTGTACAGGGTCTTGATGAGACCACACCTGGAGTACTGTGCACAGTTCTGGTCTCCTTATCTAAGGAAGGATATACTTACCTTGGAGGCGGTGCAACAAAGGTTCACTAGATTGATTCCTGGGATGAGAGGCTTGTCCTATGATGAGAGATTGTGTAGAATGGGCCTGTACTCTCTGGGGTTTAGAAGAATGAGAGGTGATCTCATTGAAACATACAAGATTCTGAAGGGGATTGACAGGGTAGATGCTGAGAGGTTGTTTCCCCTGGCTGGAGAGTCTAGAACTAGGGGTCACAGTCTCAGGATAAGGGGTCGGGCATTTAAGACTGAGATAAGGAGGAATTTCTTCACGCAGAGGGTTGTGAATCTTTGGAATTCTCTGTCCCAGAGGGCTGTGAATACTGAGTCTTTGTGTATATTCAAGGCGGAGATCGATAGATTTTTGGATTCTAGGGGAATCAAGGGATATGGAGATCGGGTGGGAAAGTGGAGTTGAGGTCGATGATCAGCCATGATCTTATTGAATGGCGATGCAGGCTCGAGGGGCCATATGGCCTACTCCTGCTTTTATTTCTTATGTTCTTAGGCAAAAAAAGACTAAGGTCCATCTAGTTCACCTTCTACCATCCTGGTAGTCACATGATACAATGATAATGGAGTTGTCAATGGCAGGGGTATGGAGTTTGTGGTAGTGACTGATGTTTCGATCTTCGGTCTTCCTAATGTTTAGCTGGAGGAAACTGCAACTCATCCAGGACTGCACAACAGACAAGCAGTCTGACAGCACAGTCAGTGGACAGGTCAAGACACATGGTGGTGAGGTAGAGCTGGGCGTCATCAGCATACGTGTGGAAACTGACCCCATGTCTGCAGATGACGTCACCAAGTAGCAGCATGTAGATGAGAAAGAGGAAGGGGTCAAGGACAGATCCTTAAGAAACTCTAGATGTAACGTTGCATCAGTGGGAAGAGAAACCATTGCTGACCTCCTAAGGATACGAAAGGCACTCATCAAGAGCAAGTTTTTCCTGGTTCTGCTGGGTATTTATCACAAGTTAAAAGTAGACACAGGATGAAGATTTCAGACCCTCCCAACTAGTGACAACACTGAAAATCAATCGTTTGAAGCACAGTGCATGTAAGGGACACATAGCCAGGTGTGGTAATGATTAGGTAAAATGAACTGAACTGAATAACCCACACCAGTTAATTCATGGGGCAGGGGACATGGGCCCACTTCTGATTGGAATCACATCCCCTTTTAAAACAGGACTGGCCCAGTGTCAGGAACAAGGTCAGGCGTCTTATAGAATAAAACCGCTCCTTTCAGTCAAACGCTTGTTAGGTGTCAGCCATGACTCAGTGGGCAGCACTCTCGCCTTGGAGTCAAAAGATTGTGGGTTCATATCCCACTCCAGAGACTTGAGCACATAATCCAGGCTGACACTCCAGTGCGGTACTGAGGGAGCGCTGCACTGTCGGAGGTGGCATCTTTCAGATGAGACGTTAAACCGAGGCCCCGTCTGCCATCTCAGGTGGACGCAAAAGATCCCGTGACACTATTTCGGAGAGCAGGGGAGTTCTCCCCAGTGTCCTGGTCAATATTTAGCCCTCAACCAACATCACTAAAAAAAAAAGACAGATGAAGGGCAACACGGTGGCATAGTGGTTAGCACTGGTGCCTCACAGCGCCAGGGACCCGGGTTCGAATCTGACCTCGGGTGACTGTCTGTGTGGAGTTTGCACATTCTTCCCGTGTCTGCGTGGGTTTCCTCCGGGTGCTCCGGTTTCCTCCCACAGTCCAAAAATGTGCGGGTTAGGTTGATTTGGCTATGATAAATTGACCCTTAGTGTTAGGGGGGGATTAAATATGTGGGGTTATGGGGATAGGATAGGATATGTTAGATTCTATGTTTCTATGACCTGGTCATTATCACATTGCTGTATGTGGGAGCTTGCTGTGCGCAAACTGGCTTGTGCATTTCCTACATTACAACAGTGATTACACTTCAAAAGTAAAGCGTGATCGGCGCTATATAAATGCTCCTCTTCCTTTCTTAATCTGGGAGGGGTGAAAGGTTGACAAGAGGACTTTTACAGATCACAGATTATAGGTGGATTTTTGATATTTGCTCAATGCTTAGTAAATAGTTACAAGAGGAAGTCAACTAAGTGTCAAGTATGTAACCTGGGATTCAGCCACCAGAGTTAAAGGGGTTGAAATCATTTTGGCAAATATTGTGTGTGTGTGTGTGTGTGTGTGTGTGAGGAGAGGTGGGGGAAGGAGAGTCAGAATCGCTCTGCGCTGTTTCGATCGACAGTGAAACCGTGAACCGTGAACCGTTCCCGGGACGATGTTTGCTGTTTACGGTTTGCAGACGGTGCTGCTTTAAGTATTCCAGGTACCAAGTATTCCAATGTCCCCATTCAATAAGAAGGGAAGGGGGGCGTAAAAATCACACACACGCCTCTTTGAAAGCAACAATTGCTTGGGGGAGGGGGAAATTGCCAGAAAAATTCCAAATGAGTAAAAATTCCAAATGAGTTAATAATTGAAAAAATATTTTTTACAAGCAATTGTAGGGGACCTCCAGCATTAAAAAAAAATACCCACCATTTTACTAAAACACTCACTGTTGCTAGGAAAGCCCCGAGTGGTTGGCCTGACTCTGTATTGAATGATGAGGGGATTAGATGCACTGTGTGTTTCAGTCAGTGCTTCGCTGAACATGCCTGGACTGAGAAGAGGGACAGGTTGCTAAGCTGCAAGTTTACAGCCTTTAAAAAACAACTGAGCACGGAGCCCGACATAAATCTCCCTTTAGAGACAGAAAGAAAGAGACCCAGGACCAGTTTATCAAGAGATAATGAAAAGGAATCACTTACCCAGAACAGCATGTTAAACAGAAACAGTAAATATTTAACCACGGGGTTGACGAAGGTGAAATCCTCTCCCTGCGTGCGAGTTCGAGCCATGGTTCATAAAGATTCCCCTGGATATATAACGTGCAATTATTTGCAAACTGAATCAGAAAAGGTCCCGCTGCACAAATTCAACCGGATTAAATCAGCTTGCTCCGGGTGTGGGAGAGGCTGAGGATTGCATTCAATGGTGCTTCCCGGCGGCGAAAGAATGAGGGGGAGGAAATTACTCGATTGCGGCGCGTCCGCCTTCCCTAGAAACTAACACGAAATTGACGAGCCGGCGCTGCAGATCAACCCAGGCGGCTCCAACCCCTCGCTCCCCGGCTCCGCTCTCCTCAACACCCCATTGGACCGGCCGCGCCGATCCGCGCTTCTCATTCGCTCCCAGTCGCTGCCCATCACGCCGCGCAACAATGGGCGGGCGTAATTTCTGCCACCAGGTTAGGTTGTTCTTCACCTGTTGTTCTACCCCCCTCCTCCTCCCCTCGTGACCTCATTCAAATGGTTACAGGTGTGGAGGAAACCAGGAAGACGGGTGGGTGGAGGGATTTTTTTTGTAGGGAATTATGGAGGAGGGAATTGGGGTGGGGAGGAAAGTGGGTTTGGAGGGGTGGGGAGAGAAGGGAGTTCCGAGGGAAGAATGGGATTTCAGGGGGGAGAGAAAAATGAGGAGGAGGGAATCTGTAGGGTGAGCATTGTGGGTGAATTGCAAAGTGGGAATGGGGAGGAGGGAAGTCCTTGGGGTGTGAACTGGGGAGGGGGAATTGAGGGGGTGGGGCAAAAGAGCCTGGAAGGGTCCCAATTCCATCTGCATTGGGGTGATGGGTTCATTGCAGTGAGGGCTGCCCAACACAAACCCAGTGCAATGATAGCATGATGTCAGGGCTGAGACAAGCACGGGGGCAATTTTAGGCTAACCCACCCGCTGGGAAACTGATGAGCTCAGGTGTATTGTTGGTTTTACACTCTGCCCAATTTTAACTCTCCATTAATATTGGGCAGGGTGTAAAACTGACGTTACATCTGATCCTGTGGGTTCACCCCCCCCCAACGAGTTAGGTTAAAATTACCCCCATGATGTCAGAAAGTGACACCGATTGCCATGGTTGGGTTGCAGAGGGGGAGCTGCTGTAGCTCCGCTCCTCCGACTGGTGGCGCTGCCCATGGATGGGGTATGGTGGGTGTACATGCTATGGTCAGAAGGATGGTGGTGAGGCAGTCACACATTTTATGGTCAGTTGAGCTGATCACCATTCAGCTCCTGAGGAGGTCCTGGTATCTGTTCTCTGCCCAGTGAGGGCTCAAACCCTTGATTACCAGCTGTTTTCTTTTTATCCGTTTATGGGATGTGGGCGTCGCTGGCAAGGCCAGCATTTATTGCCCATCCCTAATTGCCCTTGAGAAGGTAGTGGTGAACCGCCTTCTTGAACCGCTGCAGTCCGTGTGGTGAAGGTACTCCCACAGTGCTGTTAGGGAGGGAGTTCCAGGATTTTGACCCAGCGACGATGAAGGAACAGCGATATACTTCCAAGTCAGGATGGTGTGTGACTTGGAGGGGAACTTGGAGGTGATGGTGTTCCCATGCGCCTGTTGCCTTTGCCCTTCTAGGTGGAAGAGGTCGTGGGTTTGGGAGGTGCTGCCGAAGAAGCCTTGGCGAGTTGCTGCAGTGCATCTTGTAGATGGTACACACTGCAGCCACGGTACGCCGGCGGTGGAGGGAGTGAATGTTTAAGGTGGTGGATGGGGTGCCAATCAAGCGGGCTGCTTTGTCCTGGATGGTGTCGAGCTTCTTGAGTGTTGTTGGAGCTGCACTCATCCAGGCAAGTGGAGAGTATTCCATCACACTCCTTACTCGTGCCTTGTAAATGGTGGAAAGGCTGTGGGGAGTCGGGAGGTGAGACACTCGCCGCAGAATACCCAGCCTCTGACCTGCTCTTGTTGCCACAGTATTTATGTGGCTGGTCCAGTTAAGTTTCTGGTCAATGGTGACTAGGGTTGCCAACTCTGGTTGGATGTATTCCTGGAGGTATTTATAACTGATAAGCAAAAGTGTTCAAAGAAAATGAAAAGAACAACCAATATTTTTCAATGCCTCTATGATTTTTCTCCCTGGTTGCTTGCAGCAATGTCCAGGAGATTAATCTTTAATTCCTGGCGGGTTGGCAACCCTACTGATGACCAGCTGGGGCTTGACCAGCTGGGTGGAGATAAAGCAGACTCTGTTTGGGGCCAAATTGGCTTGAAGATGACATTCCTGGCAAAGGAAGATTGGAACCACGCCACTCCTTTTGCAGTGATACTTGATACCTGAGCTAAACAGGATTGTTGTACTCCAGGTCACTGTTGCCGATTGCCCAGCCAGCCTGGCTTGTTAATGCTAGGGCCGTCACCGGGAGCTCAGATAACCCTGCGAGTCAATACCCTAACGTGAACGGTAGTCCTAACTGGACAAGAAGTTGGAAGTGCTGTGTGCTGATAAACTGTGCAGTTTTAGTTGGTCAAATTTGAACAGCTCCCTTGCTCATTCTTGAGGGTCCTTAAGCCTTGGCTGTTTCCCTCTGAATTTTGTGGATGGGATGCATCAAAGAAAATTAAAGAAAGGAAAAAAAAAATTCAATTCAATTAAAAACCAGGCATTATTGGTTGTAATACGTAAGGAAATCGAACAACAAGGAGCTGAGATCCTTCCTAACGTCATGAATTATTTTTGTGTTGCTGCCCCATCCCACAAGTTAGTCTCTGTATTTATACCTTGGGTTTGAGTAGTAAAGAGTTAAGTATATATTACAATTTATAAATAGTACTGATCGTGGTCATTCCCCTAACATGGCCTGAGGTTTTGTATCATCACCACTGGGAAAAACCCTAAAAAAAACCACAAAAATAATCCCCTGAAAATCCTTTGTATCAAGAACACCCGTGTGATTTAAACATATTACAAAGTGTCACTTCAGCTCTCAACTATCAGAAGCTATGTTATGAAGTTTGACAACACTAATGGCAGAAACAGAGAGAGATAGAAAGGAGAGAGTGAGAGACAACAAGAGACAGGCAGAAACACAAGGAAAGAGAGAGAGATAGAATGAAAGATAGAGAGACTAGAGACAGACAGAGAATGAGAGATGGAGAAAGAGGGCGACAGAGATAAAAAGAAAGACAGAATGAGGCACAAGAGACAGACAGAGAAAGCGAGAGAGACAAAGACATAGAAAGAAAGACAGAATGAGAGGCAACAAGAGACAGGCAGAGAAAGAGAGCGAGAGAGAGAGACAGACAGATGGACAGAGAAATACAAAGAGAGATAGAAAGGACAAAGTGAGAGACAGAGAAAAAGATAAAGAGAGATAGAACTATAACATATGATCTGAAAGGGCATTCCACGTCCATTGCAAGTATCACTAGGTGCGTGTTGACTCCAGGTAGGAGTCATCTCAACAATCTTCTATACACCAGGACTAGGGAGGCACAGGAGGGAGGCCTGGACAGAGCTTCGGTGAGCGGCAAGACTCACTCTATTGAGTTGCTCTCCGTTCTTGTGGAGATGTGCCTGGTCTCGACTCCATGACAACCCACGTGCCCCTGCACATTGAGAAACATTGAGCAAGTACGATAGCAAAATACTGCGGATGCTGGAAAATTGAAACAACAACAGAAAACGCTGGAAAAACTCAGCAGGCCAGGCAACATCCGTGGAGAGAGAAACCGAGTTAACGTTTCAGGTCGAAGACCTTTCATCAGAACTGAGAAAAAAGCAGGAAATGAAACAGATTCTCAGTTCTGACGAAGGGTTTCGACCTGAAACGTTAACTCTGTTTCTCTCTCCACGGATGTTGCCTGGCCTGCTGAGTTTTTCCAGTGTTTTCTGTTGTTGTTTCAACATTGAGCAAGTGTTGACCTGCACCATCTTGCGATATGGCAAAGTGCTAGCGGCAAGTTCAATCATTCGATTCAATTATGTTCTGTTGGTTCTTGCAAAAATTCTGCCTAATGCACCTGGTACCTCAATCAGTCTAAAGCACCTCGAGACAATTTTAACTGTAAATTCATTACTAGAGCTGTTAAACACAACTGTATTGAGAAGTGGTTCCAATAAGTGTCACCCCAGCCTTCAGTAACTACTCTACATAGCCACTTGCCACAATTTTCCTGGAAATTCTTCTTTCCACTCCTTCCTATTCTGATGGTGCTGTTCGAAAAAAGAATTGCACCCTTTTGATTCACGTTTCTCCATCAACTCTTATCTCAATGATCTTGCTAGAGAACCTCTCTCCACTGCTTCACCCCTGCCCAAGTCCGTTGAGTCTTGGGTGCCATGTTTTTACCAAGTCCAACTCCAGACAGAGGGTTGTCAATGGCGGTGGCCAATGTATCCTGTTCAGATGGCAGCCTTTGAATGGCGATCTCTGTGCCCGGCGCCGCTGTTATACAGACAAATTGGTCTAAACACTCTTAATTTCCCTTCTGTGGATACTATTCCTCAGAGTATTTAACAGAAGGTAGGGCTGAGGAGGAGGGGGGGGGGTTGGACGACAGACTTGTATGGTTAACACTTCTCCTTTTAAGGATAAATGAACGTAGAGGTCCAAGGGATGGGTTGGACTGCCTGTTACCATCTCATAATGAAAGACTGAGGCACAGCTCTTGAATTAGTTACTCCCAGGGAACAGTACCCAACCAGACGGAATCTTTTTTAAATTCATTCTCGGGATATGGGCGTCACTATTGCCCATCTCTAGTTGCCCTTGAGAAGGTGGTGGTGGGCCTTCTTCTTATACCGCTGCTGTCCATGTAGTAAAAGCATTCCCACAGTGCTGTTAGGTAGGAAGTTCCATGATTTTGACCCAGTGACAACGAAGGAATGGTGATCTATGTCCAAGTCGGGATGGTGTGTGACTTGGATAGGAACTAGGAGGTGGTGGCGTTCCCATGTGCCTGATATCCTTGTCCTTCTAGGTGGCGGAGGTCGTGGGTTTGGGAGGTGCTGTTGAAGAAGCCTTGGCGAGTTGCTGCAGTGCATCCTGTAGATGGTACACATTGCAAGCACAGTGCGCTGGTGGTGGAGTGAGTGAATGTTTAAGGTGGTGGACAGGCTGAATCTAAAGGGGAATTTAAAGTAGCACATGGAGATTGCTCTCCAAATCCTCATACCAGATCAAAGAAAAAAGGCCTGTTAAGTGCCTATAAATTAGAGAAGGACAAACTCAAGCTAGATACTTGACTGAAAATAACTGCTGCCTATTTCAGCATCTGAAACAGAGGCTGAGTGCAGGTAGAATCAGGCAATTCAAAGCCCCTCATGGATGGGATTACAAACAGGCAAAACTCAGGACGCAAGAGAAACTCCAAGAAAATGCAGAGGCTCTGAGATGAAGCTATTGGGAACCTGGGGGTCTTCGGGATTCGAGGCAAGTGCGGCACAAAAACTGGGAGAAAACCAGGCCATATGCTCTAAAAAAAGAGGACCTTTCCCGCCCAGTTTAGGTTTTAAACAATGTGGGACAGCCCACTAAAAAAAAGGGGACTGTCCAATCAAAAAACAGACAGGTGGCAACACTAGGTCCTCCACTCTCTGATCTCTAATATGACTCTGGGACAAGTGGTTCACAGGAGTGTGATGGAATACTCGTCACTCACCTGGATAGGTGCAGCCACAACAACACTCACAAAACTCAACACCATCGAAAACAGAGCAGTGCCCTGTGGCTCTAGTAGACATGACCTACAGGATGAACTTCAGAAACTTACCAAGATTACTTCAACAATGCATCTCTTCTCCGCAACCTCTACCACAGAGAAGGATGAGAGCAGCAATTTCATGGGAACACCATCACCTCCAAGTTCCCCTCTAAGTCACAGACCATCCTGACTTGGACATATATCGCCCTTCCTTCATTGACACTGCGTCAATATCCTGGAATTCCCTATCTAACAGCACTGTGGGAGCATCTTCACCACACGGATTGCAGGGGATTAAGAAGGGCAACCAACAGCTTCTGAGGGCAACTAGGATGGACCTTGCCAGCACGTCCCAAAAACAATTAAAAACAAAGTTAATCTGTATTTGTTGGTGTTGGTTAAGGGAGGAATAGAAAAAAAAATACGAGCAGGAGTAGGCCATTCGGCCCTTCAAGCCTGCTCCGCCATTCAATATGATCATGGCTGATCCTCTATCTCAATACCGTATTCCCCCTCTCTCCCCATACCCCTTGATGCCTTTTGTGTCTAGAAATCTATCTATCTCCTTCTTAAATATATTCAGTGATTTGGCCTCCACAGCCTTCTGTGGTAGAGAATTCCACAGGTTCACCACCCTCTGAGTGAAGAAATTTCTCCTCATCTCAGTCCTAAATGTCCTACCCTGTATCCTGAGACTGTGACCCCTTGTTCTAGACCCTCCAGCCAGGGGAAACATCCTCCCTGCATCCAGTCTGTCTAGCCCTGTCAGAATTTTATACATTTCAATGAGATCCCCTCTCATTCTTCTAAACTCTAATGAATACAGGCCTAGTTGACTCAATCTCTCCTCATACGACAGTCCTGCCATCCCAGGAATCAGTCTGGTGAACCTTCACTGCACTCCCTCTGTGGCAAGTATATCCTTTCTTAGGTAAGGAGACCAAAACTGCACACAGTACTCCAAGTGTGGTCTCACAAGGCCCTGTATAACTGTAGTAAGACATCCTTGCTCCTGTACTCAAATCCTCTTGCAATGAAGGCCAACATACCATTTGCCTTCTTAACTGCTTGCTGCACCTGCATGTTTGCTTTCAGTGACTGGTGTACAAGGACACCCAGGTCCCTTTGTACATTAACATTTCCCAATCTATCACCATTTAAATAATACTCTGCCTTTCTGTTTTTTCTACCGAAGTGGATAACTTCACATTTATCCACATTATACTGAATCTGCCATGTATTTGCCCACTCACTCAACTTGTCTAAATCGTCTTGGAGCCTCTTTGCATCCTCCTCACAACTCACAATCCCACCTAGTTTTGTGTCGTCAGCAAACTTGGAAATATTACATTTGGGGGTAAAAATTCAGTTGGTTGCGCCTCCCGTTAGCGCCTTAAGAGGGCGCTAATGGGGCGCAAAGCCGCTAACGCCCGAGTGCATCGATGTTTGCGCCGCTCGGGAACTTAACTAGACATTGTGCGGCGACGCTAAACTTTACCGCTGCGACCACCTGCGCGCGCAGATTGTGACGTCACTCCAATGTGCAACGCCCTTGTGGCGCCCCGTAGCGGAAATTGAGTGGCGCCCCCTGCCTTACCGCCTGACGCTAGCAACGACCAGAAGACTGGAACGCTATCAATCGCTGTGGGGCTGGGGGGGGCGCTATTTAAAGGGGGCCTCTTCCTGTCTTTTATTGTTGGTGGCATTTTTGAACTACGCATTCTGAGAGAGAGAGGGAGAGACTTCTGGAGAGATTCAACGTTGTGTGAAGGAGTTTTGGGTACTGAGCAGCACTTTGCAGGTTCATTTTGAGTTGCCATTCCTTGTATCGATTTAGCAGAGACTGTGGGAGCTGCACTCTGAGCTCTTTGCCTGGTACTCTCCATTGTTCTTTCCAGCACATTTGATGTGCAAGTCTCTCCAGGCCGAGATTCAAGGCTGCAATGAACAGGATGTGGATGGAAAGCAAGATTAACCATCCCCTTTAAGAACTGGCCCGTGCCATTGTGTGTGTATTCCATTGCTGACTGACATTACATGAGCTTCGCCAGCGCTCTGAGTTAGCGCCTCACTCCTTGGCCTTTGCGCCTTAAGACAGGTGTGCAGCGCCTGCTTTAGCGCTCCACTCACCTCCCGGGGCGGTAAAAGTGAAGTTTCCAGTCAGTGCCGATAATTAGCGCCAGGCGCTAATATTTGCGTCCAGACGATATTTGCGCCCCAAATGGGGCGCGACCTAATTTCTACCCCATAGTTCCCTCTTCTAAATCATTGATATATATTGTGAATAGCTGAGGCCCAAGCACTGATCCCTGCGTTACCCCACTAGTCACCGCCTGCCACCCCGAAAAAGACTCATTTATTCCTACTCTCTGTTTCCTGTCTGTTAACCAATTTTTAATCCATGCCAGTATATTACCCCCAATCCCATGTACTTTAATTTTGCACACTAACCTCTTATGTGGGACTTTATCAAAGGCCTTCTGAAAATCCAAATACACCACACCCACTGGTTCACCCTTATCTATTCTACCAGTTACATCCTCAAAAAACTCCAGTAGGTTTGTCAAACATGATTTCCCTTTCATAAATCCATGTTGACTCTGTCTAATCCCATTGATATTTTCTAAGTGTCCTGTTATCACATCCTTTATAATGGACTCTAGCATTTTCCCTACCACTGATGTTAGACTAATCGGTCTGTAGTTCCTGGTTTTCTCTCTCCCTCCTTTTTTAAATAGTGGGGTTACATTTGCCACCCTTCAATCTGCAGGAACTGTTCCATAATCTATAGAATTTTGGAATATGACAACCAATGCATCCACTATTTCCATGGCTACCTCTTTTAGTACTCTGGGATGCAGATTA
The DNA here is from genome assembly GCA_030390025.1 of Squalus acanthias. Lineage (NCBI taxonomy): Eukaryota > Metazoa > Chordata > Chondrichthyes > Squaliformes > Squalidae > Squalus > Squalus acanthias. Next base: position 131,352,377 of record CM059434.1, read on the forward strand.
TCAGGCCCTGGGGATTTATCGGCTTTCAGTCCCATTAATTTCTCCAGCAGTATTTTTTTACTAATACTAATTTCCTTTAATTCCTCCTTCTCACTAGACCCTTGGTTCCCTAGCATTTCTGGGAAGTTATTTGTGTCCTCTTCCGTGAAGACAGAACCAAAGTATTTGTTTAATTGCTCCGCCATTTCCTTGTTCCTCATTATAAATTCTCCCATTTCTGACTGTAAGGGACCTACATTTGTCTTCACTACTCTTTTTCTTTTTACATACTTGTAGAAGCTTTTACAGTCCGCTTTTATGTTCCTTGCAAGTTTACTCTCATACTCTATTTTCCCCTCTTAATCAATCTCTTGGTCCTTTTTTGCTGAATTCTAAACTGCTCCCAATCCTCAGGCTTGCTACTTTTCTGGCAACTTTATATGACTCCTCTTTGGATCTAATACTATCCTTAATTTCTTTTGTTAGCCATGGTTGGGCCGCTTTTCCTTTTGTGTTTTTGCGCCAGAAAGGAATGTATAACTGTTTCAATTCATGCATTCATTCCTTAAATGTTAGCCAT